>OX383958.1:9406012-14206012 GCA_947532105.1 Athrips mouffetella
AGGTTTGTTTTGGTTCTTTTTACACTCCTGCTAATTAAAAAAGTTATCTGATTGTTTCCTTGACAAATAGTATGACATTGTCTTTACTTTCAGTCGTCTATGAAATTATTTGTTTTGATGTTGTCGTGAGCGAACCGGCTCTGTAGTTTTTGTAATTTTACTGTTATTAAAATACTTATATCTAATCAAATAAGTATTGTACACAAAAGCCTTGATACAGAAAACGCTTTACCTTATGATAATTAGGCTTTATTCAACTAGAAAACATGCATAGGAAAAATAGCAGACATAAGCAAATGAAAGACATGATTGACTACGTGTCAAATATTATTCTTCCATTGCCGAGGCTAGAGCGAAGAGTTCACATCATTCACCCTGGGCCTTTTAAAACGAGCCGGTATCATAATCTTGAAGATACACCGGCGGCCTGCGCTCTCGGGTTGACCGGCGTAACCCAGTTCCTTCTTGAGTCGGGCCTTCATTGTCAATAGCTTCCTCTTCAGTATCAGGAGTCATATAATCTTCTTCTGACGAAGGTTCATCGACCACTGGAAGTGGAGCTAAAGACCTGTTTGAGACAGATGTTTCGCGGCCATCTGATAACCTCACGAAAGAGTAATCCGGATTACTTTGCAGGAGCTCTACTTCTTCGACAGCTGGATCATATTTAGAATTTCTCACATGCTTCTTCATAAGAACCGGACCCTGTGAAAGTAACCATGTTGGCATAGATTCACCGTTCAGTGAACGTCTAGGATGATTAAACATTCTTTCATGTGGTGTCGTATTCGTCCCAGTAGATAGTAGAGATCTGATGGAATGGAGTGCTACTGGTATCGCATCCTCCCAATTAACTATATCCAGATTTTTTGAGCGCAAAAACAACTGAATTGTTCTCCAGAGTGTTCCATTAAGACGCTCAACTAGTCCGTTCCCTCTTGGATTATAAGGAGTAGTTCGGCTGCAGGCGATTCCCAAATTAGTAAGGAAAATTCTCAATTCGTCTGATAAAAATGAAGTGCCTCTGTCGGAGTGAATATATGCTGGCGTGCCGAAGATAAAAAATATTTCTTTTAGACATTTTATTACCGTTCCTGCTGTCATATCTCTGCAGGCAAAGGCAAAGGGAAAACGGCTATACTCGTCTATTATTGTGAGAATGTAACGGTTCCGTGTGTTAGATGGTAGTGGACCTTTAAAATCCATGTTGAGTCTTTCAAAGGGCGCTGTGGCTTTAATGAGTTTTCCCTCATTCTTGACAAATCTAGGTTTAATTTCAGCACAAACAGGGCAAGCTGCTGTCATCCTTTTTATTTCTTCGACAGAGTAAGGCAAATTCTTTGTACGAACCCAGTGTACCATCCTCGTGATACCTGGATGACATAAGGAATTGTGTAGTTCTGTTAATTTACTCGAAGCAATATTCATATGTGCACATACCCGTGAAAGTGCATCAGCGGCGATATTTTGTTTTCCGGGTCTATATATGATGTCATAACGATAGCATGATAATTCTAGGCGCCAACGCTCTATTTTTTCATTTTTTATTTTACTTGCGTGATTCTGATTGAACATGAAAGATACGGATTGTTGGTCTGTAACAAGTAAAAAGTGCCTTGCGATCAAATAATGGCGCCATTTGCGTAGCGCTTCTACTATGGCGCTGGCTTCTTTTTCAATTGATGGTTGTCGTCTTTCAGAATTATTGAGTGAACGTGAAAAGAAAGCTACGGGGCGTCCTTTTTGAGATAATGTAGCAGCTATAGCAAACTCTGAAGCGTCCGTTTCGACAGTAAAAGTCTCTTTCTCGTCTATAGCGACTAAAGCAGATTTAGTAACATCAGTTTTCAATTTATTGAAACAGCTGACTGCGTCATCAGATAATGGGAAACCTGTTTGCAGTAGTGGCTTGATTTTAGCAGAAAAATTTTCTATCCATTTCGAATAATGTGCAAATAAACCAAGGGCTCTTTTCAAGCTTGCCGCATCCGATGGTATGGGTAGACTTATCAGTGGTTCCAAACGAGACTTGTCAGGTTTAACTGTATTTTTATCAATTGTATATCCAAGGAGGTTGATAGATTCAGTTGCAAAGACACATTTGTCAAAGTTCAATGTAAGATTATATTTTTCTGCGGCATCCATGAATTTGCGTAGGTTTTCGTCATGATCCTGTTTATCTTTCCCGCAGATAGTGACGTCATCCAAATAAGCAAATGTTGCGTTCAGTTTCTCATTATGAATAATATAGTGTAAAGTTCTTTGGAATGCGGCGACTCCATTTGTTACGCCAAAAGGTATGCGAGTAAATTGATACAGATTACCGCAAGCTTCAAAAGCGGTGTAAATTTTCTCTTTAGGAACTATTGGTACCTGGTGGTAAGCACTCTTCAAATCAATTTGACTGAAAAAGTTATATTTGGCGACTTGCGAGACAATAGAGTCAATGCTCGGCAAAGGATAAGCATCTAATTCAGTATATCGATTTATTGTTTGCGAATAATCAATAACCAGTCGTTTTCTGTGGTTGTTTCCACCAGCAACAAGCACCTGTGCTCGCCACGGAGAGACGCTAGGCTCTATTACCTTGTCTTTTAATAAATTTACGATCTCGTTGGATATAAACGCCTGGTCTTCCTCTGAGTGACGGCGGGAGCGAATTGATATAGGCTTAATATCGGGCGATAAATTCGTGAAGACGGATGCTGGTGGTACAGTAGCCTCAACTACATTACATATCTTTAGTGGCTCCTTTTCTCCTCCAAATTGAAGTTCTAGTGAAGAATGATTTTTCAATAAATCGTGTCCAATGATAACATCCGCACAGAGATTGTTTACAATAAGTAACGGCTGGTGTTTATAGATATGGTGATCAATTTGTATAGTTGCATAGCATATTCCATCGACATAAGAGACATGATTCAGTGATGCGAGGTTCACGGCTTGTCTGCAAGGCCGCCTCTTTAGTTTCATTGTTTGTGCAAGGTTGTTGTCAATAAAGCTGATAGAGCTGCCTGTATCAACTAAGGCTTCAGCTCGATAATTGTTAACAGTTATAGGTATAGTGGCTTTGCGTAAGCTTGAAGGCGAAGCGGCCGAAATAGTCGATAAGTTAAGGACTTGAGAGTTCTCTTCCGAAGAAACAGCTGCATTTGTGTTGCGTTGCGTGTGAGCAGAGCTACGACAAACATTTGCAAAGTGGCCTTTTTTTGAGCATAATTGACATACTACATTAAAGGCAGGGCATTTTACCCTTTGATGAATACTGCCACCACAGAAGAAACATTTACGACGTTGATTAGCAGACTTCGTGGCTGCTAAGTTTTGTTGTTGTGGAGGCTCTTGCGTAGTTGGTTCAGATATAGCGTTAAAGGAGATAGGGCTGGTATTGGACTCTATTATATGAGAGGTGCTTTCTGCACTTTCGAGAGAAATTGCTAAATTTAGTGTTTCGTCTAAAGTCATAGTACATTTTTCTAGTAATCGTTCTCTTATTTTATTAGAAGTCAACCCTGCGATAAGAGCTCCACGAATAGTTTCATTTTGGTGATCTTTGGCTGTGACTGCTTTAAAATGACAATCGTGAGCTTGTAAGGTAAGAGCTCTCGAATATTCAGCTACAGTTTCTCCAGGCTGCTGTTTTCTGGTAGTAAGACGATGCCGAGCTAAGGTGATATTTCGTCTTTTCTCATAAGTATTGTTGAGTACTTTGATAGCTTCGGTATACTTGTCGCACTCTCGTATGAAGTTAAATATTGTCGGTGAAATGTGATTCACGAGAAGTTTGTACTTTACCTCTTCGGTCGCGGAGCTGATCTCTTCCGAAAGAAAGTTTTCAAATGAAAATCGCCAATGCGTCCATTTTAGGTCGGAGCCAACCATCGAAGGCTCCACATCGAATCGCTCTGGACGAAGAAAGCGAGAGATCGTCGACGACATGACCGTGTGTTTCGTGTCTTCAGTTTTAACACTTTTAGGGCTTTTAGGCATATTTTCATAGAAAAAAATTCTAGTTGAATAAATTGATACAGAAAACGCTTTACCTTATGATAATTAGGCTTTATTCAACTAGAAAACATGCATAGGAAAAATAGCAGACATAAGCAAATGAAAGACATGATTGACTACGTGTCAAATATTATTCTTCCATTGCCGAGGCTAGAGCGAAGAGTTCACATCAAGCCTAAATGCCGAACAATACATATATCGTACCGGCATGCGGATCTCATTCCTCTAGGAAGCAGGACATCGAAGAATTCTTATGCTTTCATTTGTAAGTAATATTTATAAGATTATTTTGCAAAAAATATGTGTAATACTCATTAAAGTGACAACAAATTATATTAAAGTTTAGGTAATTCAATTTAAAAAACCCTTTCACAAAGAAATATACTGCAAATTTCAAGAACAATTCAAGAATATAAACATATCTCATATATAAACAGTTTATTTTATTAGTTAACTTGACATTTCATATTTATTTTGACATTGAATATTTTTATTATGACTATAAGATGATTTTGTATTTGCTGCCTTTTGACATGTTTGTATTTCTAACTTTAATGATTATTTTTTGTTTTTATATTATTTGACGATCATATTATTCATTGACATCTGAACAATTTATGTAATTTTGAATTTGATAGTATGAAATAAATAAATCTAATCTAATCTAATCTATCGAGAATGGTTTGATTATCCGCCATTAGGGATGTAAATAGTGGTTATCGATAATGTCTAAAAAGTTATCGAATTAAATCAGACGCTAACTTTATTCTTCTAGTACGATCTCTGTAAATGGTTATATGGCCACAAGTCAATCTACCAAGTAATAAAAAGTTAGCCAAGTGCGTGTCGGACTTGGCATATTTAGGGTTCGTTTGTGTTGTAATATTAAAAATGAGAGAATTATAGTAACAAAGAAAGAACCTGATTCATCAATATCAATATTTGTTAGTAAATTATACATAATAATAAACATTATCACCAAAAGACAATGCGACTTTTCCCTAGACCTCTGGCTCAAAATTTTGAAAGGCAGAGTAAAACCTATGTCAAATAATAAACCTTATAATCACTAACAACTTTTTATATATCATCAGAATAATCATAGACGGTGAAATTTTAGCCTACACCATTCCATGGTGTAGGCTCCCCATTTAGCTGTATGGGAGCCCACTTTTAAAAGATTTAAAAACATTTTTGACAATTCGTATGGCTTTGGGTTAACAAGATGCTTTTACTGTTAAATCATAGTCTGGCTATAAAACCTGTGCGACAGACGACGGACACTCAGACGGACATAATATTGAAGTGACAATTATAGGGCTCCGTTTGGACCCTTCGAGTGTTACAAAATAAAATTTTAAATCATATAGAGACGGCTTGAACGTTCTGTTATCACAGCTATGAAGTCAAAAATTGGTCAAGCTTGACAGTCGCAGCGCGATTTTAGCTTCTACAGATATTGAAATAATAGGTCTTTCACTATGAAATTGCCGAAATTTTCTTACAGATTAATGAGATCATAATTCCTATAATTGTAGAGCTATTTTTTCATTTGTCTTATATTTGAAAATTGAATTCAAGATTAAGTATCAATTTTAGCATAAAATAAAGTTTTAATTATTAGTTTGATTTTTAAAATTAAAGGTTTAAAAACGATTCGTTTTAAATGTCTTCCGATTTCATCATTAGATTTGTTATATTTTTTACTGATAATATTTTTCGAAAATTAACTTTTAGCTTCTTAAAGAAGCTAAGTTAATGTCTTCCCAATCACGCTCAAAAAATGTAGTAAATTCGCCATACAAAACGCCAATTTCATAGTTGAAGACCCGATAAGAACGGTACAAGTCCAATGTGTCAAGCTTGACGTACTCTTGACTGTACCATATCATTGGTAGTCGATATTTATTTATTTTCAGGTCCTTTCAAGTTTTAAAGATAAAGTAAAACAGCATAGCAGTGGCATTGCAACTAAGCATTAAAACTACTAAATAAACAACACTTGCAGAGAGACTTGAGTGAAAATGGTGACAAAAATAAGAATTATTTTAGGTAGTAGGTAACTTTATTAGTAGATTCATAACTTTTTATATATACTTACGTAACGTTCTGTAATTTTATTTGTGTCTTTTCATTTACTCTTCATTTTAAGTAATTGAGAGAATAAATAAAGCAGCTTAATTAATTTTTGATGTATTCCTTTTTTTAATAATATTAACTATAAATACAGAAATGAAAAAAAAACGCTCTACGCACCCCTTGGAATAGATTGGAATAGATTGCCGCGTTCTTTATCGAGTCTAGTTATACTGCGTGGATGTGCGTAAGTCTCTGTCATTTTCAAATTCTGACAATTTGTGGTTTGGTGCTTGATGTATGAACTGTTCGGAGTGCGCTATTATAAACATAAAGCAATTTCCAGACAAAATAGTGAAAACTGCAAGTAGTTTCCTGTCGAGTATCTCATTTTGCAACGTCAAATTTTGGTTCTATTCATTTGATTTCTCTTCAAAGAACATTATTGTGAATAGCATACAAAACATTCAAATGCAACGATTTTTTTAAGTCACAAAATTAGAATTCTAACGTCTGCTCAAAGCCTCGTCAATATTTAATGTGTGAGTGTTAATACTATCGTTTTAAAAAGTCGAAATACTACATTATCGCTTTCGTCATATCGAGTGCCTGCACATCTCTAGCTGGTCAAAAAGAATTACAGCGACGTTTGAAAGTAGATAATCATAAACATGTTTATCTCTTTTTTTCTAATATGACTCTTAACATGAGTAAAAAGCCAAGCTATAGCCGACAATTTTCGGATCCCTCTATGACCGAGCGTAGCGAGGTTCAAATCTCTTTGGTACAGACAATCTCGATTCTACAGATTGTCACAATGTGATGGAAATTGTTGCGTGAGGAGACCTTTTAAGATTCCTTAGAAACCACCTACAAAGAGAAGATTTTCTAAAATTCATCTCCGACGGGCGTAAAATAAGGGATAAAAGTTTGTATGAAATCCTACAGTTTTGACAAAAGATTTCAGCATTTTTTCAAAATCATCCCCCAAGGGTATAAGCTATGAAAGTTTGATTGAAACTCCTGTCGGCTTAGCACGCTGCAGTTGTCAGTTTATCTAGGCCCATATATTATAGAACCAGTGTGGCCAATTTACTGATTTTAAGTATGGTCACGTTTTTTTGACAGCCGAGCAGTGCAACATGGACGTGTATTCATATACGGCGTGAATTTGTATTGGTTTCGCTCCTTAAGCCCAGTGATTCTAACCATGAAAACAAGTAATTTTCCAGAAGAAAAAAATATTTACTCGTTTAAATTTTTTCGCCTCTCCATAGTAAAGTGGTCACGTGATTGATTTATTTTGTATGGGAAGATGAAAAAAAAATTCGGGTAATTTTTTTTTTCATGAGTAGAATCACTGGGCTTAGGGAGCAAAACCAATACAAATTCACGTTGTACGAGTATAAAGGTTTCTCTGTCTAAAATATCAACAACGTTATTTGTGGATTTACTAAACATTTTCTTCCACTGACATTTCTTCGCGTTTAGAGGTGATAGATTAGATGACACATGGGCGTAGCCAACCATGGGCTCAGGGTGGGGCAGCAGTCTAAAATAATATGTAACTAGCAAACTATACCCGCAGTCTTACCCCGGTTAATTTTTTCATACCCTATAGCACCCTGTATCTGTATGTATAATTCGAATTATCCAAAACACTTTCTTATTGCTCACCTACCTACACCACGAAATCTTCCATCCAAAAATGTCTCTGACTTCAGCAGTTTGGGCTCTGGGCGTATGCCAATTTGTTAATCAGTCAATTTAAAGGTTTATATATATCTATAAATAGTACTTTCAGGTACAGTAAGTAAACAATACACATAGGTATTTTCGGCGATCCTCATCCTATGAACACTCAGCATACAGAGATCGCTCAGACGATTTTCACTCATGGTGGAGTGAAGCCACGTCTTGACACGCCGTAACGTACTGAAGGACCTCTCTATAATAAAGGTCGTACACGGTTGGGCCAGTAAAATAGCAAGCGCAGTTTTTATGCTCAGATAAAACATTTCTGAATCCTTTATCAGTTCTGCCTTTTCCATGTCTTTCAGAACATTCAATGCCATATTATTTTCTTCCCACAAGTGGTACCACAGTACCTCCTCGCCTCGTCGCCTCGCTGTGGGGATCACCACTTAAGTTATAAAACTCGCGAAAGGCCTCTGTTTTTATTTTAAAAATCTTCGAATGTCATTTGCAACATGCTATATGGGTGCAATGAGATCAAAGAATATGCCGGTGAGTTATCTTCGAGAAACGCTTTTCCAATGTAATAATTTACTCCAGTAAAATTACGAGAGATTGTATGGCGAAATGGAAATAATTGATAATAGCCGTGATTCTTTTTCAGATCGATAGATTATATTTCTTTGTAAAGCTTTTTAATGGAATCCACCTAAATTTACTTCATTTATTTATTTATTTTGCCGTCCAAACATTTAAAAAATATGGAATTTCGGAAAAAAATGTTAATAGATTATTTTTTTTATTAACGGCTTGCTATATATTCAGAATTTCATATTATACATGAATCCACCTAAAAATATTAGCTTTTTTGTATTTTTTAACTTTTATAGCACGAAATTTAAATAAAGCTTATCTTCGCAACCAAAAAGAGTAATAGATCCGTTTTGCTTTCTAATAATTTAAATAGTGCTATATAATCATATTTTTGGCAAATCCATCATAAATGTTTACAAAATCATTGTAAACCAGCGATCACAAAAAACTTTTTTTTTATTTAGTATGGCATTTTGGTGAATATATATAAGAATCACTTACATTTAAAAAGGTTGAGTTTAGCTCAGTTTATTTCTATTATTTTACCTCGACTTTATTGGACCTTATATGTAAAAATAAGTGGAGATTTTATATTTTGAAATAAATTGATATTTTTAAATATATTTATGGTGGATTTTGATGCCTATATGTAAAGTATACGTTTATCTATGATATAAAGTATATAATTGTCTATTACTATTTTTGCCTTGCTGTTATTCGAAAAAAATATTCCGCTTTAAATTTTAGGTGGATTCGTAAATATTGCGTCTCAACATCATATTTAAATACGATATACACAAAAAAGTAGCTATTAACATTTAATGTTTTGCAAAACCGTATTTTTCCTGGAGTAATTAGCAAGTAAGGTAAGTGCGCCCAATAAGGTTCACGTTTTTGCAAATCGTTATAAATCTGATTTAAGAAGTATTTCAATTTTAAAAACATACAAAATACACTAATTGTTCATATTTGAACTAAAAATATTGAACTAAAATCGTGTATCAACGGTCAGTAAACGACAAAATTGGTTTCAAAAAAACTCGTCAATGGACCTTATTAAGAACGAGTGATCTTAATAAGGCCCATTTTTATTCCGTAGGTATTTCCGAAACTACAATAAGTATTTAAATATTTTATTTCAATTTCTATACAGTTACCATTACTTTTGTTATTCGTGAAAGAATAATCTACAAATTAACAAAAATTGGCGTAATGGTCCTTATAAAGACTATAGAAACTTGAATATCTAGAATAATATATTTTATTTATGTATTTTAATAAAACTCAGTTTGGTTTCATATTGCTATTTACTGATTAAATTATTGTAAGAA
This sequence comes from Athrips mouffetella, assembly GCA_947532105.1. Classification (NCBI taxonomy): domain Eukaryota; kingdom Metazoa; phylum Arthropoda; class Insecta; order Lepidoptera; family Gelechiidae; genus Athrips; species Athrips mouffetella. The sequence continues at coordinate 9,415,717 of OX383958.1, forward strand.
CTAAAAATTATAAATTTAGGAACTTTTTCAGTCATAGCCCTTGGGCCTTATTAGGTCTATGGGTCTTATTTGGTGACAAGGACGTGGACCTTCTTAGGCACTACGCCATCTCGGAGAAATTCAATCAAAAATGACAAAATAAACAGTGCTATCAATAACTAGCCTTCACAAACTACGCCTAAATGTTAATTGTTTCTTTACATTTATAAAATATCTTACAAAAACAAAAGGAAACACATTGGACAAAAAACTACGAACTATTTTTATAAATTGATCGACGCGTCGTTACATGAACAGTGTTGACAGGCACACTGACAAAATGGCGCCGTAAAATGCAATGGCTGCCAATGCGGTTTGATGATTGATCAATGAGAAGTATCCACGCGAGATTTGAATTCTGTTTGGTATCGGGAACGGGAATTTTGAATTGGTGGCCCTTGTTTGGAGCCGGCCCTTATTGGGCGAACTTACCTTAGTTTTGTAACTGAAACTTCAAGAAGCAGCAGAAAACTTCTACTGGATCGCGATCATTGATCTTTTTCACCGATCGTGATCAAGAAAGACCAATGATCTTACATTTACCATGATTGAGGACTCCTAATAATTTGTACAGAGGCAAAACGAGCAGAGCAAGACATCATAGTCGATGTACTTCGTCCCTTTCTAATTGTTGCCATACTAATGAAGTTTGCACAATTTCCGTGCAAAAAGTTAAGTTTTATATCCAAAAAATTTTATTTATACGTATTTTTTTAAAATACTTATTTGAATAATTTTCAACGTGCAAAGTATAAACTTCTCTCTCAGTTTTCATTAAATATTTATAAATGCAGAAAAAGATTTTGTTTTGATTTATCTGGATTAAAAACTCTTTGGTAAAAGGATTTTTAACAAAGATTTTGCATGACATTTTGTTGATGCTGTCATGGCAACATAAACAAAATGTCATGTAAAATCTATTATAAAGGGCCAGCTTCATCTCTTCTTACGTCCTACTCTGCTCACATAATTTTTGGAAGAGCGCAATCTGGTTAAAAGCGCCGCGCGCGACGTATTAAATCTATGAGCAAGACAGACTGACGGTGTACTGCTTCTGAAAACTCCTAAATTTTGGATTTTGTGATGTAAACGGTGTCCGTCTCCCCAGCAAGCCCTTGAGAGATATGGCCAAGTGGCATACACCAAAATTTTGTGGAAATTGGTTCATTCCATCAGTAAAGTGTCAGATTTAGTGCATCAAAACTGACGACACTACGAGGTGAAAACTTTAGGTGGCTGTAGAGACGTCTCGTCAGCCAGCCCATTCTATACAGGGAAAACTACGAAGATTAGATAAAAGCAAAATAGTTCCACATTTACTGCATGTCTAGTGCAATTGATTGTAAAAAAGCCGAATCGAAAATGTCCATATGGTAGGAGAACTTCATCAATAATTATGGGTGGCTGGAGAGACGTTTTTCCAGCCAGCCCAGGTGATATCTCGGAACATATAGTAGGTAGGAAGATAAAACAAAGTTTAATATTTACTACCTACTCGGAAAAGTAGGAAGCAAATATTTCAAAATCCTAGCTCCACTAACTTTTGAGGTATTTGTATTTTTTCATGGGCTTGCTGGGGCGACGTCTCGCCAGCAAGCCCATGATGTAACTCAAAAAGTACTGCACGTAGAATGCTGAACAATATACCAATAGAGAGTGCATATTTGATGCAATAAACACCAAGAAAAATGAGTCCCTAGGTCTTACGGTTTCGGTGCTAGAAACAAAAATCATTTTCCCGCCGAAAATTTTGAATGCATGATGTGAAGTGCGACGTTGCCGTTCTGTGCAACTCTACATGTTGCTGTTAGAGCATTCAAAAATCAATCTTGTGTTCTTATAGTTAAGAGGTACTGTAGACGCACGTGTAGATTATTTGTAACTTGAGAATAGTTCGGGAGGCGGTGTACTTAAAAGGCTGATTGGTTAACAAGAAGTTTTTATTTATTTGTGAACAACATGTGAAGAACAACAGAGATAATATGTATTTTGGCTCACGTATTTATTTAATAAATCAGTTTTCTTAACTTATTAATTTCAGGACAATTTAAGATTTCTTTAAAAATTTATGTTGTTACTGAGACCATTAAACCTACATCTCTTCCTAGAATACAGTTGTCACGATTGCTAAAAAGAGATTGAGGCACCAGTTAGTCTTCACGTGAGCTAAAATACATATTATCTCTTTCGTTCTTAACATGTTGTTCACAAATAAATAAAAACTTCTTGTTAACCAATGAGCCTTTCACTTAGTACACCGTCTCCCGAACTATTCTCAAATTACAAATAATCTACATGTGCGTCTACAGTACCTCTTAACTACAAGAACACAAGATTGATTTTTGAATGTTCTAACAGCAACATGTAGAGTTGCACAGAACGGCAACGTCGCACTTCACATCATGCATTCAAAATTTTCGGCGGGAAAATGATTTTTGTTTCTAGCACCGAAACCGTAAGACCTAGGGACTCATTTTTCTTGGTGCTTATTGCATCAAATATGCACTCTCTATTGGTATATCGCTCAGCATTCTACGTGCAGTACTTTTTGAGTTACAGCATGGGCTTGCTGGTGAGACTACTCCCCAGCAAGCCCATGAAAAAATACAAATACCTCAAAAGTTAGTGGAGCTAGGATTTTGAAATATTTGCTTCCTACTGTTCCGAGTAGGTAGTAAATATTAAGCTTTGTTTTATCTTCCTACCTACTATATGTTCCGAGATATCACCTGGGCTGGCTGGGAAAACGTCTCTCCAGCCACCCATAATTATTGATGAAGTGCTCCTACCATATGGACATTTTCGATTCGGCTTTTTTACAATCAATTGCACTAGACATGCAGTAAATGTGGAACTATTTTGCTTTTATGTAATCTTCGTAGTTTTCCCTGTATAGAATGGGCTGGCTGACGAGACGTCTCTACAGCCACCCAAAGTTTTCACCTCGTAGTGTCGTAGTTTTGATGCACTGAATCTGACACTTTTATTACCGATCTCAGGAATTGTTTATCGATAAATAAAACTTTAATTTCACTTGGAACTTGGTTTTAATCACAATACTACTGTTTTTCACACAAACATACGGACTCCCGCCATTAAAGACAATATGACATTACTAGTGTTGTCAGTTAATCGTTTTATCGGTACGCTAGTGATGTGACAGTAAATATTTCTGTAACACTCGGCCATCCTGAACACAGCTGTGTCCCACGGCGTTCACTTCTGTTCAACCAGGACTAAAGGTGCGGTGGAATGAGGAATAGTAGGTGTTCGGCGTCTTCTCATAGTCCCAGACAGTTGTTTGTTGTTCCTGGAACTCACCAGACTGTTGCTTGTTGTTGCTGGAACTCGCCAGACTGTTGCTCGTTGTTCCTGAAATTCAACAAGTGTGTAAGCTGTTGATCATGGCACCATAAGAAATTTAAAACCCAGCAATTTTGGGACAGAGTAAATTTTATACCCATGGATCTTCATCAATCTAAACTTTACTTCCATATCACCTATTCTATCTTACAACCCCTTCGTGTAGAATTGTGTACCTTCACCTGTACTCTCAAGTAGGGCATGCAAACCGGTTAACCGGTTAACCGAAAAAACCGGTTAACCGTGAGTTTTGCTACCCGGTTTTCCAATGAGATAAAACTGGGTTTTTCGGGTTTTTCGGATATTAAGGTTTTTTTTTTAAATTAGAATAAATACTTAGCTTTTTACTACAAAAAATCTTAACGACATAAATGTAGGCGTATATTCAATTCAACGTTATGTTTCCATACCTACCACGTTATTCTACTTCCTACTAATATTATAAACGCGAAAGTTTGTAAGTATGGATGGATGTTTGTTACTCTTTCACGTAAAAACTACTGAATGGATTTTAATGAAACTTTGCAATAATATAGCTTATACATCAGAATAACACATCGGCTACAATGTATAAACGTGCGCAGACGAAGTCGCGGGCACCAGCTAGTTATCAAATATTTTCCCTCTTGCGTTCACACTATGAAGAATCAGGAAGAAAACTGTTTTAGTTTCGTTCGTAATTAATAACTCATCGTCTTAGAACTACAATTAAATTTACAAAATCAATATAAAAAAAATGGCCAGGAGCGTGTCGGGCTACGCGCAGTACAGGGTTCCGAAATTCTTTAACGGTTTTTTTTATGGAAAAGTGGGTTTTTCATAACGTTTATAACATAAACTTTTTACCTCGACTAATGCTCAGTGAGGTCCTGGCGCCTGATTGCTATTTCTTTTTTTATTATTTTTAGTTTTTCGGCTATAGCTCATTAACCTGTGAGGCCTTCTTAACTGTGATAGTTTTCCTTTAATTTTTTCACATTTCCAATAACGACTGTTTAGCCGGCAGGGGGGGGGGGGGGGACACTCAACTCCAACCAAAAATATTTTATTTTTTATGTTACAAGTGAGCAAACGAGCAGGTGGGCCACCTGATGAAAAGTGGTCACTACCGCCCATAGCACCCACTTTCTTATTAATGGCAAATATTGACAATAATAAGACAGCAAAGCGCGTTGCTCACTTTGAGAACTAAGATGGTATCTCTCATGTGCCGGTAATTTCACTGGCTCCCTTGCCCTTCAAACCGAAACACAGCAGAAAATTACACTTTCAAGCTGAATATTTCGCAAACAGATCCCTAACTCGAAAAATTATCTGAGTAAACTTACATTATTTTTAAAAGACCTATCCAAACACACCCCACACTATGGGGTAGACAAGAAAAAAAATCATCCCTTCTTTACTTGTAGGGGAGGTACCCTGAAAAAAAATATTTTTAAAAATTTTATTCTACCACTTTGTCGGCGTAGATAACATATATATCTGTATCAGCTTTCTAGTACTAAGGGTCTCTGAGCTAAGTCACGGACAGACAGACAGACAGACGGACATAACGAAACTATAAGGGTTCCTGTTAGACTACGGAACCCTAAAAAGATAACTTTTATGAAACTTTTATTGTGAATAAGAAGAAGAAGTGAATAGTCATTTATGAACGCGCGAAGTTAATTTTACAATATTTTAATACATAATTAAAAAGTGTTAACTGTCATTTCAACGTTTGAACAAAAAGCTTAATTTAGGTTAGGTTGAAAATACACTTGGTTGATTTTTTAAATGTTTGCTTGATGAATAACTGATAACTGCTATTTTGAAATGGACAAATAATAAGGAAGAGTTCATCTGTCATTTCAATGATAATTTAGAGAAGAAAAGTTTAGATTAAAAACACATTTTGTTGATTTTTAAATCATATTTTTTCATATTTTTCATTTTTATTTATTTGCTTGCCACATGGTTCAATAAGGTGTTATATATATCTTAGGTGCTATTACATGTGGCACCCCGTGGGGGCACCGCAAAATCTACTTATTCATTACAATTACATCTTACAAATTGGAACAAGACGTATACATACTGTACTATACTCGTATATAAGTAAACATAAATATTTAAATTTTTAATGAGTTGGTTTTATTATTATGATAGTCGGTAAATAGATCTTCTAACTTATAAAAAGCATTTCTCAGTAAAAATTGTTTTAAGTGTTCTGTATATAGAGACAGCTTTTCCTGGTTTTTTATACAGTTTGGTATGCTGTTATATATTTGTATAGCCATCGAATGTGGTCCCGATGGACATCATCATCATCAATGGTCATCATCATCATATCAGCGGAAAGGCGTCCGCTGCTGGACATAAGTCTCCCCTAAAGATCTCCATGACGACCGGTCCTGCACTGCTCGCATTCAGTGGCTTCCCGCGACCTTGAACAGATCGTAGGTCCACTCAGTGGGGGGCCTGCCAAGCCAACGCTTCGTCTTCCGGTAAGTGGTCGCCACAGGGCTATGTCAGTTACTTTAGTTCTTCTGCGGATCTCCTCATTTCTGATACGATCGTGCAAAGAGACTCAGGACAAAGCCCGTTGGGTGAGGCCCATCGTGAGCAGCCACGTCTCGGTGCCATATGTCATCACTGGCAACATCACTGGTCAAAGACTTTTGTCTTGAGACACTGCCGTATTTTAGACGTGAAGTTATTGCGGAGCTTCCCGAACGCTGCCCATCCGAGTCGGATTCGACGAGTGACCTCTTTCTCAGAGTTGGATTTACCCATCTGGACTGTTTGTCTCAGGTACCTATACGTATTCATCGACAACTTCGAGCGTAGAGCCTCCAACTTTAAGTGGAGTAGGTACAACAAGGGCGTTAGACATAATTTTCGTCTTATTTTAGTTTTTTCATTGTTTACATTATAAAGAACTGTTACCGCTATTCTAACAATAATTTTGATTTGAGCCAGAATCAGACTTTTCATTGTAAAACTCAATAAATACCTCGGTCTAAGAACTTACATGAAAATTACCCGAAAAAACCGAAAAACCCGGTTAACCGGTTTTTTATACAGAAAACCCGAAAAAACCGGTTTTGCTTTTCTACCCGGTTTTTGCATGCCCTACTCTCAAGTCTCTTACCCATTCAACTTTAACTCATCAAACTCATTCTAACTCGGTAACCGCCTAGGTCATAGCACCACCACTGCCTTTTTCAAGTTCACAGACGACATTTGTTGTTAAGTAAGAAATGAGAATTTAGCCATGATTGTTCTTCTTGATTTCAGCAGATTCAAACGTTAAACCTCGCATACACGGTGTTATTTTAGTTTAAATATTACATACTTTTTCAATAGTAAACAACTTATGCTAGTGATGATCATAGAATTTAATTTTGATCGTTGAACTTGGGCGTACACCCAAAAGACATACACCCTATTGTTTTAAAATTTTGCAAATATACAAATGCAGCTAAATTCTAAGCGAATATCAGCGGTAGTCAGGTACAATCTTCAAGTTCGTAAATACTTTAGTACCTAGCCTTGTTTTTAACTATTAGTAATTCTTTTCTTCTTCATGGCTAAAAACCTGGACGTCATCATGAACACAACATAGCCCTGGTCTACTCGGTCCGTTAACTGCGTCTCTCCACTCGCTCAACTCAGGAATAAACCTGCCTTTGTATGTTAATTTTTATGAATGTGTTATGTTTTATTAAAAGTTTACAACAACAAACTTACAGTGAAATACACACACATACTAAGTTAGCTTTATAATATGCGAAACTGACACAAGGCTGGTCGTTAACACGATCTTTGTAGTTGCAGCACAATAAATATTTATAACATAACACAACCCTAACGTTCAAATTAGTACTGATCGTTACAGCACCCATTTAAAAATTAGGACTCCTATCGCAAGGGATTAAGATTTATCGTTGTAGTACAAAGTTAGTTCTCGTCCTTATCGCACAAAGCCCATTTTCGTTGTTGTTGCCAAAGCTAGTTCTCGTTGCTGTCGCACAAAGCCCTTTTCTTGTTGTTTTTGCACAAAGCTTGTTCTTGAAAACAGCTTGTCCACGATGACACAAAGCTTACTGTACACAGCTTGTTTTAGTTGTAATCACACAAAGATTGTTCTCGTTGTTATCGCACAAAACTTGTTCTCGTTGTCATCGAACAAAGCTTGTTCTCGCACAAAGCGCATTCTCGTTGTCGCAAAGAGCTTGTTCTTGTAGTTATTGCCCAAAGCTTTTTTTTTTTTTTATTATGTATGGGCTTACTCTTGACCTCGATCTAGCCTTGAGGACAGAGATGAGGTCGACGATGGAACGAGCTTGCCCAGAAGAAGCATATTCACTCGCGACTTAAATAGATTCGGGTTATAAGAGCTCGGGAACACAGACGCAGGCAGAGAATTCCACTCCTTAGCTGTGCGCATTATAAAGGATGTTTCAAAGCGCTTTGCCTCATTGTTATCGCACAAAGCTTGTTCTCATTGTTCTCGTACAAAGCCCATTCTCATAGTATTGCACAAAGCCTACTTACTGTTGTCGTTATCGCACAACGCTAGTTCTGTCGTTATCGCACAGCGTTAGTTCTCGTAGTGATCGCACAAAGCTATTTTTCGTAATGGTCGCACAAAGCTATCGCACAGAGCATTTTTTTTTGCAGTGATTGCACAGAGCTAGTTCTCGTAGTGATCGCACAGAGCAGTTTTTGTAGTGATTGCACAAAACTAGGTTTCGTTGAATCGCACAAAGCTATTTCTCTTTTTGGTCGCACACAGCTATTTCTTGTTTTGAACGCACAAAGCTATTTCTCTTTTTGGTCGCACACAGCTATTTCTTGTTTTGAACGCACAAAGCTATTTCTCTTTTTGGTCGCACACAGCTATTTCTTGTTTTGAACGCACAAAGCTATTTCTCGTTTTGGTCGTACACAGCTATCTCTTGTTTTGAACGCACAAAGCTATTTTTTGTAGTGGTAGCACAAAGCTATCGCACATAGAAGTTTTCATAGTGATTGCACAGAGCTAGTTCTCGTAGTGATCGCACAAAGTTATTTTTCGTAGTGATCGCACAAAGCTATTTTTCGTAGTGGTCGCACAAAGCTATTTTTTGTAGTGGTCGCACAAAGCTATAGCACAGAGCAGTTTTTTTAGTGATTGCACAGAGCTAGTTCTCGAAGTAATCGCACAAAGCTATTTTTCGTCGTGATCGCACAAAGCTAGATTTTTTCGTTGTGAACGCACAAAGCTATTTCTCGTTTTGGTCGCACAAAGCTAGATTTTTTTGTTGTGAACGCACAAAGCTATTTCTCGTTTTGGTCGCACAAAGCTTAGTCTTTTTGGATCGCACAAAGCTATTTCTTGTTGTGATCGCACAAAGCTAAGTCTTTTTGGATCGCACAAAGCTATTTCTTGTTTGAACGCACAGAGCTATTTCTCGTTTAGGTCGCACAAAGCTATTTCTCGTTGTAAATGCACAAAGCTGGGTTTTTTTTTTGGATCGCACAAAGCCATTTCTCGTTGTGAATGCACAAAGATATTTCTTGTTTTGGTCGCACAAAGCTATTTCTCGTTGTGATCGCACAAAGCTAAGTCTTGTTGGATCGCACAAAGCTATTTCTTGTTTGAACGCACAGAGCTATTTCTCGTTTATGTCGCACAAAGCTATTTCTTGTTGTGAACCCACAGAGCTAGGTCTCGTTGGATCGCACAAATCGATTTCTCTTTGTGAACGCACGAAGCCAACACTCGTCGTGAACACACGAAGCCAACACTCGTCGTGAACACACGAAGCCAACACTCGTCGTCAACACACGAAGCCAACACTCGTCAAAATACGAAGCAGAAACTCGTCGTGAACACACGAAGCCAACATTTGTCGTCAACATACGAAGCCAACACTTGTCGAGATTACACAATTTCTTTGGCAATAGAGAACAATCTCTTTTTGAGTAATAGGGTGCAAACATTTCAGGATCACAAATAAAATTTATCTCATCATAAAAGAAGATCCCAGCAAGTTTGTTTGCTATCATAATATTTTTGTTCCAACACAAGGAAGTTTTAAATAAAACAGTAAATGCCTACTAATATTTCTTTTGTCCTGGACTCTTTCCAACCTAAAATAGGTATTGGTTCCAGTAACTAGGTGCTTGTAATGACGTTTATGGTCACTTATGACGAAAATGTATTGCACTTTCACGCGGTGAGGCTAGTCACCCATAGTTAAAGATTCTTTTAACATATTATTTGAGAGTATCGTGGTTACTTAAACTATAAAAACACAAACTATAAATCCATATCACAGTGAGAACCTGTCATACTGTTTTCATAACAAGGATTCTTTAATTTTGAATCTTGCAGAACCTTGATATTATGCCTGTTTGTCACTTTAAGTCACTCACTACTTTCAAAACTACTGCTTTTCTTTTAGCAACATAAGTTTAAACAGGTTAAATTTAAATATAATTTTATTCATGTACCTATCTATCTAAGTATGTGGATATAGCATTAACAGCTTTTTTTTTATAACAACCATGTTGTTTTACATTTCAAGTGCCATTTGTATATACTTTGCATGAAATACTACTTAGGTAAACACTTTTTTCTTTTTTTCTTTTTGTACGCAAACCCATTTCTTAACTTGGCTTTCACACTGCCGTGCACCTATTTCAGTATGATGCAAAATCCTTAAGCTATTTGAATATTCGTAAACTTGGCTGTCACACTTGGCTTCCGTGTAGGTACCTATTTCAGTATAATGCAAAATAATTTTTACTTCACTTTCAGCTGTTTGTTAACTTGGCTGTCACACCGCCGTGCACCTATTTCAGTATAATGCAAAATAAATTTGACTTTACTTTCAGCTATTTGTTAACTTGGTTGTCACACTGCCGTGTACCTATTTCAGTATGATGCAGAATAAATGTTACTTTACTTTGTGCTGTTTGTTACAGCATTAGATGTCTAAATATCAGATTATTATTAAATAAGGAGGACAAAAGCCTAGGTTATCTTTCTTTTGAACAAATACTTAGCAGACTAAATAACTATCATCACAGTGGAAGTCTTCCCAATAAATACCTACCAAGGTTTTGTTATAATTTTTGATTATTAAATCTAGATAGTAAAACTTTCTTAACGTCTACTGTAAATGCTGTATAGAGTCATATAAGTACCTACATCATCATTAACCAAAAATATTGCTGATAAACACACCATAAATACTTTAAAAAGTAATTTTAAATTGCTGACTTTCACTAACTAAAGCATTTCATAATGTTTTTAGGTCAGTACCTACTAAGTCTGCCTGTGTAGGAAAACACAACACATCTTATTAATTCTTGCTTGCGGCGTCTAATACTTTGAATTTAAGATCATGTAAGTCTTTAGCCCACAACATTCTAATCATGGAGGCCAAAGGTAATTTGCGAAGAACAAACAATCTACAACTTACACACGGCCTCTGAAGTAGAACTTTTAACTGCACTACCAGTAGGTAGATACCTACCTACCCTTATTATTATTACTTGTCAATATCATAGTTGTTTTTAAAGTGTAACTTAATGGTAAAAATAAAGTTTTTGTACATCACCATATTTGAAGTAGTACAGCAGGTTGGCCATCTCATGTCCCCGGCACTGGCATACTGTGCCAAATAGCAAGCTGCTGCTACTGACTGTCATGCCCAGGTCTGCGACAGTTGTAGCACATCATGACTGATTCCCTTTTGCTCGTTCAAAGGTCTCGGTTGAGAGTGGTCGCCTTGGTGCGCGTTGTCTTCACTGTAGTAGTAGGTATTTCTGACAACAAGGATTACCACAAAGTGTATATGCACAGAAAAAGCGCAGTCAAGATCCTTTTTTAATAAATTCCAGTCCAAGGAATCGTTTTTCAGTACCACTCGTGTGCATGTCGATTTTCGTCTTTTCTGGAGCCCAATCACACTGGAAAACGATTCTTATCTATCCGCCTCTTCTTCAGAGTGGTACGTCAGTCAGGCCAATCCTCAATATCGACCTTCTTTTGTTTTTCTCACGTTATAGTGGTTTCTTTTTGGTTTCTTTCCTGACTCGTCCATGGCGCTCAAACAGGAACACAATCCACTTTGTTGGCGTGAGGCAGCAGTCCAAATCGCACTTCTGAGATATTACCGATCTCAGGAATTGTTTATTTTTTATTTTTTTATTTTTATTTATTAAGGGTACCCAACAGCATATTTCTTAAATCTATTACAAATGCAGCTTATTCTATTACATAGCAGCCAATGGCAGGATACCACAGCTAAATTAACATTAAGTACATATTAGGTGATACGTGAAGTGAAACGGAATCCGGACTCCGGATTCAGCACCATCCTGTTAGTTAAATTATCAAGACTGCGAAATTTTAAGTATAACTTTGGATTTAAAAACAGATTTTGAAAGGGCAAAAATATCGATGTCACTAAAATTGTCATTGTAGACTTTTGTGGATCGTGATATGAATTCATTTTGAGCATAGTTCGTGTTACTAGGTGGTGTTCTGAAAATGTTATAGTTTGTTATTCTGAGCCGACGTTGGGGTACATTTATGGATAGCAAAGAGGTAATGGAGGGACTGTCTAGTTGAAAATGTATTATTCCATGTAGGAAAAACATGTCCAACAACATTCGTCTGTTTTTAAGGGTGAGAAGGTTGTGATGTCTACACGCTTCTTCATTTGTGTCGAATTTTTTGTTGGCTCTGCAGTTTAAATGTTTTATAAAAAATTTTTGGATACGATCAATTTTATTTATGTGTGTGCTATATTGTGGGTTCCAAACAATACTTCCAAACTCTAAAACACTACGAACATAAGCAAAATATGCCATTTTGACACAGTCTGGATCTTTAAAAGGCTTGCATACTCTCATCACGAAGCCGAGAGTTTTGTAGGCTTTATCAGCTATTGCATCAAAATGTTTACCGAATACCATTTTACTATCAAGGATTACTCCCAAATCACGGATATTATCAACCCTTTTTAATTGCTTATTTTATCGATAAATAAAACTTTAATTTCACTTGGAACTTGGTTTTAATCACAATACTACTGTTTTTCACACAAACATACGGACTCCCGCCATTAAAGACAATATGACATTACTAGTGTTGTCAGTTAATCGTTTTATCGGTACGCTAGTGATGTGACAGTAAATATTTCTGTAACACTTTACTGATGGAATGAACCAATTTCCACTGGTGTATGCCAGCAACCCGTGCGAGATATGGCCAAGTGGCATACACCAAAATTTAGTGGAAATTGGTTCATTCCATCAGTAAAGTGTCAGATTCAGTGCATCAAAACTGATGACACTACGAGGTGAAAACTTTGGGTGGCTGTAGAGACGTCTCGTCAGCCAGCCCATTCTATACAGGGAAAACTACGAAGATTACATAAAAGCAAAATAGTTCCACATTTACTGCATGTCTAGTGCAATTGATTGTAAAAAAGCCGAATCGAAAATGTCCATATGGTAGGAGCACTTCATCAATAATTATGGGTGGCTGGAGAGACGTTTTCCCAGCCAGCCCATGTGATATCTCGGAACATATAGTAGTTAGGAAGATGAAACAAAGCTTAATATTTACTACCTACTCGGAACAGTAGGTAGCAAATATTTCAAAATCCTAGCTCCACTAACTTTTGAGATATTTGTATTTTTTCATGGGCTTGCTGGGGAGACGTCTCGCCAGCAAGCCCATGCTGTAACTCAAAAAGTACTGCACGTAGAATGCTGAGCGATATACCAATAGAGAGTGCATATTTGATGCAATAAGCACCAAGAAAAGTGAGTCCCTAGGTCTTATGGTTTCGATGCTAGAAACAAAAATAATTTTCCCGCTGAAAATTTGGAATGCATGATGTGAAGTGCAACGTTGCCGTTCTGTGCAATTCTACATGTTGCTGTTAGAGCATTCAAAAATCAATCTTGTGTCCTTAGAGTTAAGAGGTCCTGTAGACGCACGTGTAGATTATTTGTAATTTGAGAATAGTTCGGGAGACGGTGTACTTAAAAGGCTGATTGGTTAACAAGAAGTTTTTATTTATTTGTGGACACCATGTGAAGAACAAAAGACATAATATGTATTTTGGCTCACGTATTTATTTAATAAATCAGTTTTCTTAACTTATTAATTACAGGAAAATTTAAGAATACTTTAAAAATTTTAGTTTGTTACTGAGACCATTAAACCTACATCTCCTCCTAGAATACAGTTGTCACGGTTGCTAAAAAATGCAATTTAGGTAGGTAGGTATTTAGTAACATTTACTGAAACACTGATAAACGCTGTAGATTCTAACAAGCAAATAGATGTGATCTACACCGACTTCAGTAAGGCCTTCGACAAAGTTTCTCACAATATACTAATCAAAAAATTATCTGCGTACGGATTAACGGGGTCTTTGCTGGAGTGGGTGAGATCATATTTAGTAAAAAGAACATTTTATGTAGTTTTGAACGGGTTTAAGTCAACGTGTCGTCTAGTATCGTCTGGAGTCCCACAAGGATCTCACATGGGCCCTATCCTTTTTAATTATTTTATAAACGATATTCCAGAGTGTTTTCAGTTTTCTAAAGTTTTTATGTATGCTGATGACCTGAAATTTTCAAGAATAATTGAAACCGTAGAAGACTCTTTCCTTCTCCAAAGCGATCTAAATAGACTAACTCAATGGTGTACCATAAATAACATGAACCTGAACCATAATAAATGCTACTTTCTTAAATTCTCGAGGAAACATAAAATGATCAATTTTGAATACAATATTAACAATAATAAAATAAAAGAAGTTCAGACAATTAGGGATTTAGGGGTGATTTATGATACACAGTTGACGTTTAAGCCACATATGGAGTCTGTAATAAAGAAGGCATCAAAAATATTAGGGTTCGTCATAAGAAACACTAAAGAGTTTCATAATGTAAAAATGAAGATTTTGCTGTATAACACATTAGTAAGAAGCATTATGGAGTACTGCAGCGTTGTATGGAGACCGCATTATGCTGTACACACCTTGCGATTAGAACGCATACAAAAGCGTTTCTTGTGGCATCTATCATTCTCGATTGGAAGAACTAAAAAGGAAAAATCTTACCATTCAAGGCTGCAGTACTTCAGGATGGATTCATTAGATAAGCGAAGAGAATTATTAGATGCTTTATTTTTGTACAAAATTGTGACAAGCCAAGTTGATTGTCCTCCACTTTTAGGTTGCATTCATTTTCGTGCCCCCGCTCGTATGCCTCGAAATGCTATAACACCACTTTGTCCCCTCCCCAGATCTACTGTATTAGGTTGTAATTCACCCGTCTTAAGGATGGTCAAGATTATAAATAGTTGTAGTGATAAAATTGATATAAACTGTGATTCTAAATGTAAATTTTATAAGTCTGTACACAATGTCATCTGCATTTAAAAACACAAATAGGTATTAAAATATAGCTACGGTTGACTGCCCGCCGGTGGTTGCGGTTTGGCCTTGAATATGCCTTATTTTCTCGCAGTAAGGTTGGTGTTCATGGTTGACTGTTTCCCCCGGCGTGCGGTTGACCGTACCTTACCTATCTTAAGAATACTTGGCCTTTTGGATTGAGAGTGTCGAATGATTTCGGTGCTGTGTATACCGTCTTCTAATGTAATTTTAAGCATGTGGTGTTTACCTGTAAGTGATTGTTACACGTATAAAGATATTTAAATACTTGTGTTAGTATGTATGAAACAGTGTAAACAATTGTTGGTAAACCTAATAAAATAAAATAAAAAAAAAAAAAAAAAAAGAGATTGAGGCACCAGTTAGTCTTCACGTGATACATATTATCTCTTTCGTTCTTAACATGTCGTCACAAATAAATAAAAACTTCTTGATAACCAATCAGTCTTTTACTAAGTACACCGTCTCCCGAACTATTCTCAAATTACAAATAATCAACACGTGCGTCTACAGTACCTTTTAACTATAAGGATACAAGATTGATTTTTGAATGCTCTAACAGCAACATGTAGAGTTGCACAGAACGGCAACGTCGCACTTCACATCATGCATTCAAAATTTTCGGCGGGAAAATGATATTTGTTTCTAGCACCGAAACCGTAAGACCTAGGGTCTCATTTTTCTTGGTGCTTATTGCATCAAATATGCACTCTCTATTGGTATATCGCTCAGCATTCTACGTGCAGTACTTTTTGAGTTACAGCATGGGCTTGCTGGCGAGACGTCTCCCCAGCAAGCCCATGAAAAAATACAAATATCTCAAAAGTTAGTGGAGCTAGGATTTTGAAATATTTGCTACCTACTGTTCCGAGTAGGTAGTAAATATTAAGCTTTGTTTTATCTTCCTACCTACTATATGTTCCGAGATATCACATGGGCTGGCTGGGAAAACGTCTCTCCAGCCACCCATAATTATTGATGAAGTGCTCTTACCATATGGACATTTTCGATTCGGCTTTTTTACAATCAATTGCACTAGACATGCAGTAAATGTGGAACTATTTTGCTTTTATGTAATCTTCGTAGTTTTCCCTGTATAGAATGGGCTGGCTGACGAGACGTCTCTACAGCCACCCAAAGTTTTCAGCTCGTAGTGTCGTCAGTTTTGATCAAAGATTTCGAACCTCCTTGCTTCGCTCGGAATAGATACCTTGCTAATTTATTTTTCTATGAGATGACATCTGCCAACATGTCCCAAATTTTATGTCAAATCATCAATGATCACTAGGAAATATTCAAAATAACCTGTCAAATCCATAGAACGACGCCTTGACTACCTTGTGACGAATTATTTCTTTAATCCTCCTTCTAATTACCCTTATTTTTCTGTGGTTTTGATGCACTGAATCTGACACTTTACTGATGGAATGAACCAATTTCCACTAAATTTTGGTGTATGCCACTTGGCTATATCTCGCACGGGCTTGCTGGGAAGACGGACACGAGACGGACACCATGTAAACGAACGAAGTACGAGAAGCAAAGAAATGTTACCAGAGGAAAAAAAATTATAAAAGACATTGTAACCAACATAACGCCACTACTACCGCTTTTGAAAACCGGTAACGGCTTTGTATAATGTGTAAGAATGAGACAAAAGTTTTCTAATGCCATTTGACTTTATCTATTCTTTGCTCTTTCTGTAATATTCTTAACTTCTTTTACCGTGATTTAGTTTTATTTTCGGCAGATGGCCGATGCCATAATAAATTGAAAAAAAAAAAAGAATCATAATTGAGGTTATGTTATTCTCAACAAAGAGGGAGGATTCTCAAATTTACCTTCTCTCTGATTCTCAAGTTATTCGCTGTTGATCCGCTGTATTATAGTAGTTTATTTTTCCGGTTTGGGTGTAGATAAGAAAAGGTTTACGTTTACAATGTTCAATGTTCCAAGGGTAAGTTAGTTTGCCTTCTTTGTATTCATTTGTAATAACGGTTGTCTTTTGCGCGCTATTGAGATAAATTATGGTGAAATGTATATTCCAGACGTAAAAACTATTACATTTTGTTACGCTTGTGGCTGAGCTAAGGGCTTGAGCTTTATCCTTCTTCTAATTTCATAACCTCCTGTTTTGTATTGGGTAAGTATTCTTTGTCTTTCATTATAATTTTCCGTTGTAGATACATATCGCAGCTCGGCAGTTGTTAGGACTTCAAACTCAGCTGTTCCATATATCTGTTCCAAATTTTGATGGACAGAAATCGGAGAAAAGTAAGTAAAATTTATAATCTCAAATCTAATTAGATAAGTCTCTTACATGTAGTTGTTGAGTAGATAGAAAACCGGCTTTTCTCTTTCAGCAATCAACCAAGTCACATTACTTGGGAGAGTTGGGGCAGATCCACAGAAGCGAGGATCCGAGCAGCATCCAGTGGTAAATTTTCCACTTGCTACACACTTCAGCTACAAATATGAATCCGGAGACATTTTACAAAGGACAGACTGGCATAGAATAAGCGTTTTCAGACCTGGTCTGAGAGACACAGTGTACAAATACCTTAAAAAAGGTCAAAGAATTTATGTTACTGGTAAATTATCTTACGGGGAAGTAAAACTAGATGACGGCCAGGTCAGAAGTGCATCTACTGTTATTGCAGATGATATAATATTCTTCCAAACTACTCCAGAAGAAAAGGATAATGTTTAATCATATAAGATAGTATAGTTTAAGATATAATGAAAACAGAATAAATAATTATAAGAGTAATATCTATTTCAATCAATCATTGTGTGGGTTGCAAGGGAGATGATCGACCTTACAAACCCTTGTGTCAGAGCCGCCATAGGCCTCTGACATGGCTCATTAACGACTACATCTATAGATAATAGTGGGGACCAACAGCTTAACATGCCTTCCGAAGCACGGAACCATCTAACTTTTCAGACAATCAGGTGATTCATCCTGAAATGTCCTAACCAAATGTGGAGTTCGCACAAAGCGATTTAAATCAATATAAACATCATATTCAGATTGACACCTATAGATCCAGGTTCAAAGACCAATATAGCTTGGCCTTAAAATTTCTTGATAGTTTGAGTAAAATATTTAAAAGATGGGAGGGAAATGAATACATTCCAACATACTTTATCTCCATTTATTTTAAGTTATAATAATTTTGACACAATATACTGTTTATGAAATGAATCATTTTATATTGTGTACAACAAGTTGAGAAATTATGGCCTGCATTATACAATGCAAACCAAAATAGAAATAATTGTAAAAATACAAACTCAGTTGTAGTACTTATTCATATACTAGGTACTTTGATAAAGCTTCATTTTTTTTACAAATCATACATACACTCTCTTTACAGTCAGTTTCTTAGTCTAACTTACTATATAAACTAATATTTACAAAATCTATAGTATTTTAATCTATCTATGACATTTACCTACCTTGATAAAAGAGATCACAGAAAATTGTAGCTGGAAATCTTTGAGTAAAAGCCCTAGCATACTCTATAGTCTACCACTTTATACTTTTATCACAGTGGATGTTCATTTTTAATATGTTTGAAGGCATTCATTTAGGTATATGAAAATTGTTCTTTGTTATTGTCTTCTTATATATTTTCTGAACCAATTTATACATCGCCTTTAATCTTATAATTCTTAACTTTGCATAGAGCTAAGCTGCCAAATAATAGATATAACACAATTTTTCTAGTGGTAGTTTTAGTAAATATTTCACATGCTACAACTGAAATTATTTGCCAAAAGATCAATGGAAGACACAATGTTTTCGTTTTGTCACTGCTATTTGATAAACTCTGGTTTGAGCTATTCACTACTCTTCAGCAAATTCAAAACAAAAGATATTACATACAAATAAACTTATTAAATTACAAAAAATGCATCAATGAGCGCGTACCTGACAGCAAAGTAACAAGCACGCTACACGCATGGATAGTGACTTTTGGCAACAAGTCTCTCTGTGCAAGCACACCACTCCAATGGTCCATTGCACTAATATTAAAACAGTCTCTATTACATCAACACAAATAAACTCTTGTCCCATTTAGTTAACTACTTTGTTAATTGACACTATAAGATAAAAACCACTTGGCACAAAGGCATCATTTAAGGTCCATACCCTGTTTATCTCGTAACTCTTTGCTCGATCTGTCAAAATTCTCTCAGTGAACGATTTTGTAATAACAAATTAAAATCTCATCAAATAGGTTACTTTAGAGGAAGACACACAATTACTTCCTGAGGGAATTCGACTAGAACTTCAGAGGGTGGAGTTAATTACACTGAACAAACACACGACAGTATCGCTAGTAGCGTCCTGCGGGAAATGTTGAAGTGATCATTGTTCACACTTTTCACTTTTTAGATTTAGCGCGTAGTGGTCGTTGTTGTATTCGGAATCCCGTCTGAGCATGGAGTCTCCGATGAGCGCGCTGATGCGGTGCTTGTCTAGCGCTGAGTGGGAATGGGGCGGTGGGTCGGGTCTCGCGCGCTTCCGCCAGGGCTCCGTCGTCGCCATGCTCAGATCGGTTGGCATGTCCTCGTCTACCGGCTCGTCTTCACACCGCTCCTCTTTCATCTCCGTCTTCACGGCGGGAGTAGGAGCGGGCTGGACCGCGACCCGAGTCGGGCTCATCTGTTGCCGTAATAGGGAAATGTTCTTGATGTTCTTCAACTCCGTCGGATTCCGTAAAAATCTGCAGAAAAAAGCATTGATTAGTATACGGTAATAGTTATGATATTGGAGTGAGCTGTACGTGAAGAAGATATATATCTGGATACTCACTGGTAGCAGTGGCGTTCGCCTTGCACTTTCCGCAGTATGTTGACGCGGTAGTAGTATCTTAGAGCCCGCGACATCTTGTCATAGTTCATTGACAGATGATTCTTTTGAATTCCCCAAAGCTTGGCGAGTCCTGCTGGGTCAACGATCTTGAATACGCCGGTATCCCTGTTCTTCCAGGCAATGTAGTTCGTGTATCGCTGAGTGGGATCATTTAGTAGCTGTTGCAGGAAATCCCACAATAATCTTCCATCTAAAAAGAGTAAAAAATACATTAGCTTTATATTGTCTTCCGACGGTGAAAATTTATACAATTTTAAAGTTTTTGAGTATACGTACTTGTGTTGGATTCGGGCATGTCGCTCGGGAAAAATTCCCTGTGTTGTGTTCGGTAATGTGAATGTTGGGGTGTTTGGTGGGTTTGAGGAGCAGGGCTCGCTAAAGGCGCATCTTTGGGCGAGCGCGGGGGAGGAGCGAATTGGCCTTCTTCATCAGAATCCGAGTGATTGCTTCCGGAGCTCGGTTGAGCTGAGTTTTGAATTTGGGGAGGATACGCCGGGGCGTAGGTAACAGGTTCCCCTCGTTGAGGACTGCCAGAGCTGTCAACGGAAGGGGCAGGGCTGAGGGTGACAGAGTTGGGTTGGGCTGCAGCGGCGGCGGCTGCGCTGTGGAAGTGGTGGAAGCTGTCGACTGCCCACGTGGGCGTCGGGGGGTGGGAGTGCGGGGAGGGGGGATAGGGCGCGGCGCGAGCCGTCGGCGTCACCGGCGATGAGGGCATTCGACCCAACAGAGCTGCGTCTCGCACTAGCATTTGCAAGACGTTATGTAACACATCGCCAGCTCCTGGACAGCGTTCCCCTAAGTCTGTTTTCGTTAAGAGACACAGCGCCTTTCCTGTAAACAAAAAGGAAATGTTTATGTTGTGCTTTGAGTTCAAGGTTGAACTATTCGAAACTCGAAATAATCAATATTTACCATTCATTTGAAAGAGGTCCATATCAAAGTTTGGGAGGTCGAATTCTCGTTCGCACCATTTAAGGAAGACTGCAACGTCTTCTCTGGTCCATAGTCTGGGTTCCGGTGGAAGACCAGCAGGCAGTTGGGCCTTGGCGTCGCCGAGCGGCGAGGGTGGCGGCGGCGCCCACGGGAGCGGGTACCGCCAGAGTAACTCCGTGGGGCTGAATGGCAGCGGTAAGCGCTCCATACTAGGCCCCGAAGGCAGTTGTAAACTAACAACTTTCATCACGGCTGTCTGTAACAATGATAAAGTTTGGACTTTAATAAAGTCGCTATTCTGTTGTGAATTATTTCTAGTACTCCAGCAGCGGCAGCACGATGCCCTAGCTAGATAAAAGATGTCATTTATTTACTTTTAATGTATGGAGCAAAAGTCAATTTGTCAGTCGAGTTTATCTTGAAAACGTTTATCTAGGGCAGGCAGGGGCTCGTGCCGTTCGTTCTTCAAATGTTGTTGTTACAGTATCGTTCGTGATCATGTCGCTACTTGCATACGTCGTCGTTCGCTATTCGATAATAGGTGGCGCTGACGGTTACATTCAATACAACGGATGTGGAACAGGTTTTCGGTTTAATTACGAATAAGGAACGGCAAGTTATTTAACTTTTCTTGACAATTTGATTACTCTACTCTATTTTTTTTTCTTTATTTTTTTTGCTTACAAAATGTATGACTCTGTGATATTAATATTATTGACTGAAGGTTGAAATCTGAATTGCATTAAGGATTAACCGAGCAGGGTCGTTGACCTCAGGTTGTTTTCTTGCATATCGCCGTTATCCTTCATGTTGTGTGAACTTGTTTAGTGACAGGCAGATACACAAAGCATCTTTATAGTTAAAGCTCTGTTAAATATACTACGGGCACTTTCTGTATTGATGACAATTAAAAGGCCTGAAAATAGATTGAAATGAGCTTTCTTTAAAGACTCTTTGTGAAACTGGCCATATTGTTTCATAAAATTAAATTCTTTATAATCTTATCTCTCATAAATAAACTGCTATCTTTTATAGAAATAGTGTCTCGTTTAGTAGCTAGTGTTGTAATAACGTTATTCGTTATTATCGACTTTTACATAAGCAATGTATTGCTTCATTTATGACACACCTTTACTCGATTCCGCTGTAGCGAACTTTATTGTTTCTTTATTTCCATATTATGTAAAATGCTATTAAACTTTATCGAATTATGCCTTATTGGAATGGGAAGTAAATGTATATTTTTTAAACCCTTTAAAACTTTTATTTGTTATGAAATTCGTGTTATAACTTATTCAGTCAGAGTATTCATGATAACGATTTATGCTGAAATTTTAATGATTATGTGGTGTTTATATAATTCGCCGTATTGTCCGCTATCTTACTTTTGATAACCTTTGAATCCGGCTGCAGGTTCTTTAGAAATTGAGGATACCAAATTTATACTGTTTTAATGCTGTTATCATTCGCAAACGAATGTCATACCTGGCTCCAACATTCACTGTTACTTCATCATTACTGATTATTCTGTAGTAGTTTGTGGTAGTAGTGTACTTTTGCGAATGTTTCACTCAAATGTCAAAATTTCATACTAATAATGGGTTTCATGTTGAAAATAATTTCTTATAACAGTTTTATCCGAGTTAAGGGTTAAAACTAGTTTTATAGAAGATTTAGGCTACTAAGTAATCTGTCATATCATCTCTTGGGGATAACAGTAGGGTTGACACCTGCTAGTTGCAATTTTAACAAAGATTAGGGGCAGTGCTGCTTGCAGCATAGGGGTGGATATTATTATTACATGATGCCCCTAATCCCAGGGGGTCGCCTGGATCGAAATAATCAAGGGATGCACGTGTACAGTTTTTATGTAGAACAGTAACTTTATGTGGGTTCGTGAAGTTGGATTTGAAGTTTATAGCAGCGAAGTCTGTTGAGCACATTCATGCAAAATAAAACATTGAAGTTTATAACTTTAAACTCTTACTCCAACATGTTGTGAATACAGTCAAGGCTTTTGCAAATTTGTTTACAAAAGGAAAACTCCTCAATGAATTGTTTCAATGTGGTATTTTTTTTATTTTTTTTGGTTACTTTTGACCATCGCGATTCATGTCGTCCAGGTAGCGCGTTAAGTGTGACAAAGACGTGGAGTCACCGGCCCCAGCATGGGGTCTCCATGGCGATTCCGGCCGCTGAGTACCGTACGCCAGCCTTATCGGGTGCGGTCGGAAATGCGTGAACACGATAACACATTTTGCGATAAGCACCGCTACTCACCGGCTGAGCTGATCCGGAACTGGCTATGTCGTCAAAATCCTAGAAGTGAGCAGACGAATGTGGATAATTCAGCACATATGCATTTTTCACTACACAAGTGGCACAGTATCCAGTGTTCACAGAGCACCAGGCACACACGTAAAAGCGGCGGTCCCTCCAAACGTGTCGTGTTACGGCACGCCGTAAACCAGCAGCGTATCTGAGGGATCGAACGCAAGCGAGCGTCGCGGGCAGCTCTCCGACGCGGACTGATGATGCGGCGGCGGCGCGGGTGGACGGACGCGCGCCCGCCGCCGGCTCGACCCCCCGTCCCCCCGCCTTCTCCCGCCGCGCCTCCGCGACGCCTCACATACACATACTGCTAAGATAAAACTTCGGGAGCCAGACCGAGTCCCATTTTTAACCAGAAGTACTTCCAATGTTTCCGCAAACCGTTATCGGAATTTGTTGGCGTTGACGACCGATGCCCTAAGACACTTGCTGTGCAATACATTGTCATAAATAATGAAGACGTAGGCACTTCTAACGAGGAGCATGGTATTGTGGCATTTGCATCTACTATATGCTTAGGATATGCGGAAGTGCTAGTTGTACGTACAGTGGGTTACGTCAGCGCGCCAGTTTTAATAAGTGGAAAAATATTTCCTTGTTTGCCGAGCATGTGACATGTTTCACTGAAATCGCATATAGCTGTAGGAGATTTTTCCCCCTACAATTGCATATAGAAAGTAGAGTGTATAAGATAAGTTGAACAAAAAGATCAGAATGTGAAGGCAAGTGTTTAAGCACTGATTGGTAGTATTTACTAATTCGACCTAATAAGTTGTCATGAGCTTGCCTTGCCGTGTGGCAATACCAAGACAAAGAGCACAGGAAATGTCTGAGCAGGCAGTTGCGGCTGGCAGTTTCCTGGTGCAGGCAGAGTGAGACAATATACTCTAACCGGTTTGAGCTGAGTTCGCATTCGGCCTACTGAGTGCGTGTAAAGTGCTCACTTGAAGAACAACTCTGAAAGATGACAAGCACCGCTGTATGATAATTTCACAGACTGTTTAAAACATCTGGCATACATTGAGTAATGGCTGCTAATAGTAAGCGCAGACTCATTTGGCTGGTCTTGTTGTGATTCCTCTGGAGCAGACGAGACAGGAGCGGGTGTTTCACGTGTGGAGCGTATGTGTGTAGTCGCGGACCGCGGTAACGTTGTGTGTGCCCTGGCCGCCGTCCCACTACCGGTTCGAGACAGAAATATTCGGCAGCCAAGACGGAAGTGGCCTCGGAATCTTTACCTGTTGCTCCCTTCGCCCGCCCCGCGCTCCCACCTATCTCTCTCTCATTCTCTCCTGGCTCTGTTGGTCTACTTCGGTTGGTTACACGCAACCGTTTGCGTCGTGAAGTTATGCACAGTAATTTGGAGACTATGGTGATCTGTTCGAGTACGTGATCGCAGTGACCGTGACCGCAGCTACTTTCTTTGTAGACATGCTAATGTTTCGTTTTGGTGTTACGCAACTTGTTAATATTTATTTCGTCGTCACTCGTCACCTAAATTAGTTTCGTCATTGACACCGAATGTATTTTGTGTTCTTTTTACAGTTAGTATTTTTCTAAAACTAAAATATTATAACTATATGCTTCTATAGTACCATTATTAGGTTGACCCCAATATTTATTCGTATTTGATAGAATGTTGGGATTGGGATTTGTTTAAAATGTAAGCTAAAAGTGTACCTATACATTGTATTTTAATATTAATCAAAAGTTTTGAATAGATGACTTCGAACTCTTAATGGAATTAAAAACCTAAGGAGCTTTATAGCAAAAAAGGGCATGATATCGCTATGAATTGCTGAGAACCGTAGCTACCGTAAAATTATATGTTGGTAGCCAAGTCGGTATGCGACGACTGGTCGGACCTGAATCCGAGTCGAATACATGCGGAAGTGCCAGAAATAAGTTCCCTGTGCGAGGGAAGACAAGAAACAAGCTTCATACAATACGTACTCAGCACAAAATTCTTTGTCTATATCGTCTTCTCCATTTAATCTGTTACACTCGCCACTATTATACTTTAATGTCTTACCTATATAGGGTGCTTCCTTATCCGACCGAGAGCATTTGATAATCAGGGCGAAAACGAGATGTCTTAGTAGATGGGAGATTATGAGAGGATCACAAAAACCATCTGAGAAGTTCTAGACCTGAGCCGGGGGCTCAGTCAGGAGGCCTTTTTCAGGATTTCAGGCTGGTCTGTTTAAGCTATCATGGTGATGTTTAGGGCGAGCAACTAAATATTTTGCAAACGGATCCCCAAATCGAAAAGTAGTCTAACAATATTTAAAAAAAAAACCTATCTAACTGCTTCCCACTCTATGACGAGAAAAATATTTTTCATCCATGCTTTACTTCTTATCTTATCCAGCCTATAATGTCCCGCTGCTGGGCAAAGGCTTCTCTTTCTTCCCTCCATTGGTCCCTATCTAAAGCCCGCTCTTGCCAGGCCTTGCAAATGGCGTCAATTTTAAGTTCTGTACTATTTTATTTTTCAAAGGTTTATTATACCAATTTGTCGGAGTGGTCGCTGAGCTAAGCCGCGGACAGACAGACGGATTCGATGAAACTATGGGTTCCTTGTTGACTTCGGAACCCTAAAAACAATGGCCAGACAAGAAAGCCGGGGGCGTAACTAAAACAGAGCAGCCTGGACATCTGAAAAAGAACACCCGGCTCCAGTCTAGAAGTTCTTACATTGTTTTTCTTGATCCTGTCATAATTTACCATCTATTATGACATCTTGTTTTCGCCCTGAATATCACGTGAAAAACCAAGGAAAAATCTTCTCGGCCCCCGGCTCAAATCAACCGCGTTCCTTTTAGTAAGTATGTTACTTGGATCATAAAACTGAACAACTTTCCTGGAATATAGGTAAAATATAAGAAAAACAAAAATTTACGTCCCATACAAAATGTGTTACAAAATACAAAGTGTAACAGAAAGGGTAAATTAACCCTGAAGGATGTGATTCTGTCTTTGACACTGAACAACTTTCCCTAAAGAACAAAGATCGAAATACGAACCGTATGTAACTTCCATAAAAAATGCGCTATCAGATGATTCAGTTTCTATGGGGGCACAATTTTTTTTTTCGTATTTCGGGCTATGTTCCGGAAAGTGGTTCAGTTTCATGGGCTAATTCACATCCCCTTTTGTTACACCTTATATATAATACGGGAGTTAATATTTTTTTCGTATTTCGACCTATATTCCGGTTTGTTAGTTTTATGGATGTTTTAGGAATATACCTAGTAAGTACTAGTAGTTTTGAAACCATCCTATAGATATTGTAGGTAGAAATGTAACCTAATCTAAAGATTTTATTCAAACTTTAGCTTGTTGTGTTGGTACTACTTCCGTTTTTAATATCTGATAAATACGAATCTACTTAACGATAAAGGACACGTGATCAGTTCGATTGGGTAAGAAGATATCAAAAATTGTTTGCCTCAATGTAAAATCCATAAAGTCATATAATAATGCGTGTCGTCATTATCAGGCTGATAACAGCTGGTATTAAATCGGAAATGAAAGACATGAAATAGCTTAAGTCGGAAATTAATACACGCGGGAAAAGGAAATTAGAAAGGGGCCGTTGGTGGGCACCGGAAGTGTGGGGGTTAGGGGGGGACGCGCGAATCTCTGCTTAACTTCCGGCGTGGCCGGGCGCGGAAAAGGAACGGACATGTAGGCTGCGGAAGTACGGACCCGACCGTATCCGCCAACATTTTCATCTCGTTATTGACGCGGAATGTGTTTCGTTCTACATCTTAAATTGGATTGTCTTTTTAGACTTTTGAATATAAAGATGAGCAAGCAGTTGGGAAAGCCTGGGTAGGGATTATAATATGTTTGTCAAATGAGTTAAGAAAATGCTATTTGTTCACAAGTATCTACTCAGAAAATTCGAACGGAAGACAGGAAAAACATTGCGTACACAACGGAAGCCTAGACCGGACGCTGCCGCACCATTTTAAATTGCAATCGTATGGAAATGGCGGAACTTCCTGTGCAGTGACCCGGATCAGTCGTACCTAGTTACTTTCAATTCTTATGAAGACGAATATAGTTTTTATTCATAAACTTCGAATCCCGTTATTTAATTTTCCCCTACTTTGTAAAATTGTAGGCACACTTTGATATCATGAAGTGCTGACGATTCCTACGTAGGTACGTAAGAAATTAAACAACAATAATAGAAACACGAGTTAAATTACAACATTAAATTAGTGAATCACCGCGCAAGCAACACAGTGTGGAAAAATGCGCACTCGATTACAATGAATTACTTATGTTGCAACTATGCAAGCAAGCCTCTCGACGCACTTCCGAGCTGATTCGTAGACCGCGACCCCGATTCCACTGTTGTCTTGCATTACATAACCAAGCACCGTTCAGAACTAGGCAACGATGTCACGCCGAAAAATTGCGCCACTAGCTCGCGGTCCGCAGTCTTACCAACATAGCTGTGTTTCTCAACACAACAGTTTGGCATGCCTTCCTAAAAGATTGTATGTAGGTAATCGACACAAAGTTCGTTACGTTTAATTTCCATTACCAAATGACGTATAAAGTACTTCTTATTCATTTCCGTCAATTGTAAGCAAATCGTGATATTTACTCCGTTAGTATAATTCTTTTTTTTTTGTATTTTCAATGGTTAAGTTGTCATACCAGGGTTAGCAAATTGGAAATTTGATTCTCTATTAATGTTCTCCTGCAATTAACAACAAGTTATGAACTGTAGACTTAGATCCTTATTGATTTGTGTGCATTTGAATGTCCCTCTGACTAAATTAAATCTTATAAATTCTTTAATATCTTTATATCATGTTTATCGTAATAATACAAATATCATTTTCGTTATGAACTTATCGTTTAATTCCGATATGCTCTATCGTTTTCCTTATCCTTATTCTTCTGTTGCATGATATAACTGGCCTGAATGCTAAGTATCTATCTGGCGCTGGCATCCAAATGTGTGGATACTGTTATTGAGATAAACCTAAAATGTTGTTATACGACAGTTTCCTTCTCAAAGTCCTAAATTATAGTCTGCGAAGAAATTGTCCATTTCCGTTGACCTCAGGCAACAACGCCAACGAGTCCACTTGTGGTCACGCAATCAAGTCAAAGGCTTATTCTAGTTATCTGCATCCTGTCGCAAAGGTCTTATATCTACATATTTATGAGTTCGACATAATTTCTGCTTCTTTTGTGCCTAATTTTAGGCCAGGAAATCGATATTTAGCCGGCTACAGCTCCCAACTTGCTCTGAATAGACAATTAATCCCTGATTTTAACGAGTAACCCCCGTGGAGTTTGTGAGCGCACAAGTGTCACATGACAAAGCAACAACCCCTCCGATTGGGATCAACGCGATCAAAAAACCGGGTCGGGAATGCACTCGCGTCGATGAGGGCACTACGCGCATGTTTGAGTGAGTAGGTGTAGAGGTAAAGACGTTTAACTTATCATGGGAGATACATCTTCAGCCTTCGGAACGCATGATCTACTTTTGGATGAAATCTCGCGACGACAGACATAATTTCTGGATTTTGTAATCAATAATAATCTTAAATCACGACGAAGTGCAGATATAAACCAGGAATTACATTGGATTTTCCTGTTGGTTTGTTGTATTGCAATCTCTGTAAGTCTATCTGGAATCAAAACTATTTTTGCGTAATTTAAGTTAACCCATACTACGTGTGTGACTGCTTGCCGTCACTCAGCCTCACTTTGTGAGATAATTTTATATTTTGGTTGTCATAAAAAATGTATCGTCTGGGGGCTTACATGGTATGTCCCAATCGGGCCATGTGCGCGCGCTCCCACGCGTAGTTGACGCACAAGTGTGCGCGAGCGCCACAAACATACCTACAGTCCGTATCGCCTGCTCGCCTTTCCATGTGTGAGTAGAGCTGCTACTTCCTGGTACAACGCGCGAGGCGCTTTATTTAAATTTTCCCTTTGTGTGTGTATGTTATATTATTTATATTCTCGTGTCTACACGAATATTATTACATTAATTGACATGTGTGCGTGTGTCAAGTCTCTTTAATCTCCATTGTACTTCCTGATTACTTGTCGGTGTGAGTGAGCCACTTGTTTGAATGCTAGGGCGACTTTATCTCAGAGAGGGACAGAGTGCAGCGTCCGATTACTTTAGGGTGGGCTGAAGCCTTAAATATCGACTTGTTATTTACCCATATAAAATTTTATCTAAATGGGAACCAAGATTATTTATAAATCTTAAGTACTTGTAAAAGGTAACAATTTCTACTCGAAGGTTTGCTTGAGTGACAACAACGCTCTAAGTGTACGTACATCCGAGGCGCCCACACGTAATCAACGCCAAACAAAGAGCTCATGTTTACATTCTTATTGGAAACAGGAAGCATAAAGTCCGTTGTAATATCTCGATCACATACTGTTCTCGGTACGAAACAATACGAGTTCCGCTTGTGTTTGCAAAACTGCGCCGTTTCAGGAAGTGGCCGTATTTGATTGAAACGGTGTACGCTTTATTTAGGTTTGAGTTTATTTCATGTTGATTTTGAATCTTATTGAATCTAGTCGTCTAGCTTGTATCGTTGGTAATATTTTAATATTTCCTATTTTGGCTTCTTCTCGATATCGATGTAGTTTCTAAGTTGTCGAGTGATTCGACGTTACGTCACTAATGCGATGTGTGCCGCAAGTGGACAGATGCGGCAGTTTGCACAATTCGTTGGGGTCCTCTCTCGGAGGGAGAGGTTCTCATATAAGTTGTATGAATTTTTACTGCTAAGCCCTCCTGTCGTTCACATCTGTCGCTATCGACTGCGGATTAGATACAACGTCATTAATTGATTCAGTACAGGCTAAGGCGAAGGGTTAGGGACTATTTTTGAATCTGGTACGCAGCTGCACATGTCGCAGCTATCGATCGAGTGACACTTCCGTCTTCTTTCCAAATTATATTAATAGTGTCAAGTTGTTCTTTACAACTTGACAGCCCGTTGGACAGAAGCTTCCTGTATAACATTTTAAGTTGATTTAAATTGAACTGAAATAGTGAAGGCAAGGAAAGAAGACACAGTTTGAATAACACTTTGATGATAATCAATTACTGGGTTCCACATCAGGGACTTCTGCTATGCTAGTACCATTTAAACTTAATTACTAAATAGATTTTCCTTACACATAGTCGTTAAGTTGCCCACGCCCACGAGACCGCAAACAGAAACTGCATCGGTGGTGCGGTAATGCAATTATGTATAGTTGCGTTGTTCTCGAAGGAGGGATGCAATGAGGGACGCGTTTGTCTGGCTTCTATCTGCAATGCACTTGAAGCAATTCACCTTGAACTCTTCAGTTACGTTGTACGTCTTAGGAATATACAGACCTGACGTCTGTATAGCTATGTTTTGTGATTGTAGCGTGTCAACACTGTCCACTCATCATGAGGTTATATTTGTTATATTTTGGCTCCAAACTATTTTGTCTTCAACTGGTTTGCATAATGGTTCTATCATAACTAGATGTCTACCGTAGTTCTTGATTTCATAATTGCGTGTCCAAAGTATTCTATATAAGACTTAGCCATTCAGGTACTTGGCCTTGATCTAACGGTGCCGGGAAACCCCTCCACAGTGAACTGCAATCAAAAGATTATATAACGCGACATTTTGACGACGTAACACTAAAGTTACCAATGCAATGCCTAGGAATTGAGAATTGATTACTGTTTGGGCTAGGTCAGTTATTGTTTACCTACTTTTAGTTTCAGCTTTCATTGATGTATTGCAAAAATTTAGAATTACCTGAACTTAACAGGTATTATTATTAATATATTATTACTGTGCAGCCAAGAGTAGGTGTTACTTAACATTTGCGGCTCAAGTTTAGTCCCTACAGCTGCTATTAGAGTAAGAACCGCACAAAACCTTATGTATCAAACTTGATGTTCCTTGACTGTACTTGCTTCTCGTAATTGTACCTAGTACTTTCGTTAACGCATCAAATGTAGCTAGCTACCTATTAATTTTGTATCATCTGTCTGTCTGTGGTAATGGTATAATTATATTTTAAATTCCTTTTTGTTTCTTTATACTTAAACTGGAACTAGGCTAGTTATTTGAATACAACAAGCGTGTGGTGGCATTCAGTATACCATCAGAGGTGTAATTAGGTAATGGTACTGGTACAACCTGCATTGCCGATGGCATTCGTAAATTGATCTGGCCACCTTGCTACGAGCGTGAGAAGACGAGTCAGTTCACCCTTTTATTATGAGCACAGGTGTAAATATAGTTCTGTACCACGCCCTACGACCCTTTCCCTTCTGCAGGTAGATCTGTCTATATTCCTATCATTGCTTCGATAATGGGTTCACGGTTTTGTAAATCACGTTGGTTAACTTAAGAAATATTTAAGTTGGGAAATATTTATGTTCTCCCGATTTGTTGCACATTTTAAAAATTATTCCTTATTTATCGTTTTCTGACTAAAAATCGATTTGTTTTTCTTTAAATTTATAATCTAAGTAGTGTAATAAATAAATTATCACTTCAAAAATAAAATTGATTTTTCTTAAATTTATTTTTTGAGTTGTACCTATGTAGGCACTGAAAAGCCTCGCATTCAACTATAATATGAATAATTCATCATAACAATGTGAATTTGTTTAAATTGCGGCGTTGTTTGGTCTTTAATTTTATTATTAGCTTTATCTCGTTCTAACGATACTATAGACTTATACTGCTAGCTCTTTTGTTCTATCGCGTTCTTACTTAGTTGCTTGATATTACAGCAATGCTATTTACTCGTGTTGTCGTGACGCAATTATTATGTCAGTTTGCATTTTGTTCATGAAACGTAAACGCTTACTTTGCTGTTGCTGAGATACTGTTTGTAGATATCTCAGTTCTGTATGTTTTGAGTAATTTTAATGAATTTAGGCTATGAACTTAGTTAAATGTTTCAAACTTAGTTCATCATGATTGTCCTAACCTTGTTCCGTTTCTGCGCAGTCTGCTACCTAACCTAGGGGATTTGACGGGGGCACTGGTTTCTACACAGAGTGACTGTCATCTTACGAGCTCTGACAACAAGAGGGATCAGACCCATCCTAGATATGACTTTGAGAGACTGTGGTGGCCAACCTGTCTTAGAGTTTCCAAGCCGCCAAATGGTCTCTGACTTGGCTTAAAGACTACTGTCATTGACAGTACCCAGGAGAAACGGTTTAACGTGCCTTCAGAACGTCAACGTAGCTACCACTCGGCCACGAGCGCTACCTTTAAACTAAGTCCATAGCCTAAAATATTGACTGGTTGTTTGGACAAAAGCATTCGTATTGAAAAAGTGATTCATTGCCCGACCACAGATTACAATTTGTGGGCAACAGCGCTTGCTCTGTTGGCTAAATTGGAGCTCCCACCAGCTGTGCCCTGATTGGATTGCAACGCGCAGTAGTTACACTTTTTTCCCTTCATGCTATATACACTTGTTAAACTCTGGTTACTAAACATTCTAAAACCCTAACGATAGAAGTAATTAAATACGTATCTACGAACGAACTAATTGACAAATCGGTATAACTCAAGGATTGTAGAATATGAATTACGACCAATAATTGCTCTGTTCTATTTCCGGTTGAAAATAGTTAAAATTACATAACGAATTAAGTTTTTCCTAAAACAGATAAGCCTAGATGTTGACGACTTTGAAATAAATGTGATTTTAATGGTTACTCTACACGTAAGTAATATTGATTTAATTAATGTCTGAACACATTGACTAGCGTTTCCAACTTTTAAGGTTGTGTTCCCTTAACATAGATGACAAAAGTCATAGGATTGTCGCCTAAACTCTCAGCGTTACTAAAACTGGGTTTCCCAAAATGAAGCACATCACCCGTGAAACCCAGGCTTTGTACTAAGTGTGAAAGGGTTCACTCATTAGGAAGATTGCGAGGGCGCCGTGCCATACGAAACATTGTCTGATTCCGCAACCTGCGAGATGTAGCGGCGTCGCATTGTCTTTATCTTTACTCTTCACATCTCATATTACTGTATCTCTACCGTTGCTTCAGCCCAGGAAGTTTTATTTCCCAGTATGAAAGAAACGAGGCTGTGACACAAAGAAAGTGCATTCGGGTTAGACGTCACGTCACTAAGCGGGAAATGAATGATATATGTATCTGGCCATTACTGTGATTACTTCTCGCAGCGAGCGTGGAATCTATGTGGTCGTAAGCCTTTTATACTTTATCGCGCTTACGCTCTTAGGTAGCTCTATCTATTAAAAGTTTATATTAAGTTTTTGTAAAATGTTTGAAAGCATATTGTTTTAAATATATCTGATTTACATGATAATATTTTATAAGTTTCTATAAACTTAGCAGTTAACATATTATAAACTATTTAATATTTTGGCATGTCATCTCGCCATGCGGAACAATGGTGACGAGTACTAGCTCTAACTTCCTTGTTTTTTATCTAGTTTCTTACGTAATGCATTGAACATCCTAAAGTTAGCAAATGTTCAACGATCCTGTTTAAACTTTTATACTGTTTTTATTAGTTTGCTACAACCTTTATAAAAATTTATTACTTTGTGTTTTAGATATTTTACCCCCTTTGAAATCCACTTAAATGGGTCTAGATTATGTTCTGTTGTTAATTGCGCTGCGCTTACATTTATTACAGACGGACACATTTATAAGACGTGTGTCTGCCTGCCAAGCCAAGATGGCATCGAGCAGGAAGTGAAGTAGGAAAACGTTCTACCGTCGCGGCACAAGGTCATTTAAGACTTCATCTACACATGTCATTAGGCGTTGCGACGTCGTACAGCAGACCACGCAGCACCTGTCCTAACGTACCTTCTCAATCCTTAACAGAGTCCACCACACTTAAGCTACCTTCTGTATCGGACTTGCTATTGTCTTACGATTTGAAACGTCTTGCTTGATTGTCGAGGCACTAAAATGACGCCAAAATATGTAGACTTAATTATTCGCGTCCCTCATGAATATTTATGGAGATGGAGATGACTATAACGAAAATAGGCACAGAATAGAACCATCCTCGACAACAAGCTTTACAATTTTAGTCTTATTGAATCTGCCATTTTCCGCCTCGTGTCTTGAAGAATAGTTTTTATGGAATACTTAGTTTTTTGCCGTGATCAATTACAACGGCCAGCCCACTTATAAAACGTCTTTGATGTAAGCATTCCGTATTAGATGAATTCTCTGATGCATTGGTGTATATTTGCACTATAAGGTTCCTGGCATAATAAGTGTGCAATCCGCACACTTATTCTATTGAACGGCAGGTAATGCTGGCGGGACACAATAGAAACGAATTTCGTTCGGCTAAGGCTAAAATATTAACTTTCTGACAAAGGGAAACATTATATTTCCAAGTATGGAGCACTTCTTCACTTCCGAACAAAAGATTGAATGGGAAACGAAGTGGTAAACAGTACAGTTGGTTCCTATGGAGGCCGGGCTCTGTGAGTTTGTCGAAGTTATTGTTGTGATTTGTGATTCCACGAGGTGAGACCTTAGTGTATAATATGTAGATGTATAGGAGCTGGTAACTACAATTTTACCCATCTCTTTTCCAGCAATTTTTTTACATACCTTGCGTGGCACTGTGCTCCTAGTTTTTCATTGCATGCCTCTACTTTGAACGTCTTACCTTAAAACCTAACTGAGGTCATGTAATTTTTTATTGCCGCTAGATGTAGGTACTCTACAAAATGTCAAATCAAATATCTCAACCATACAAATAAGATACTCTAGTCTTGTCTATTGGCAGAAGAATAATAGATTTTATGAACATTTTTTGTGTTGTGTTCCGTTTTCAAAGTTGCTTTCAAATGCGCTTTTTTATTTGATTCGGGGTGGTTCGTAATCTAAAATTAAAGCGTTGACCTCATAGGGAACAAAAACTAGGGATGGTATGCGGATATAATGGTTTAGTATCTTGCTTGTATACTTATTTATTTTTAAAGATAAATGGATCCACTCGAGATTTAACCACAGCTTCAGTTCTCATTGTTTACTTTTACCACTAGTGCATACAAATGTTGTATACCGCCAAAGCCTTTTCGTAGAAAAGGAGCAAACTAAACTTTAATAGGATATTATGCAGTACTGTGGAAGAGGAAATAAAAGCTTCGAGAGCTTTATGGGAATTTCATTATTTGTCTTCACACAATGGGATGCAGACGAGCAACGCAGCCTTTACAGACGAGGGAATATTGTCTCTTAGACGCCGGCGTCATTTCTTTTCAGAGGATAAAAGTATTTTTTTTCTAAATCGGAATTTGAACAAACATCAGTACCACCATCCATTTGCAAGCATAGGTCTTTAACATAGGTACGTCATTACGTACGAGTATTATGTGGAATACTCAAATTTCATCGAATAAGTATACAATATTCCACCCTATATATAAATACAGCATCTTGTAGTTAATTTGTTTTAATGCTACCTTTGATACAATAACAAAAGACATAAAACTATTCAGTACTATAAATAAAGCTTTTAACGAACAACGGGGTTAGATAATAATTTTGATCAGATATGGGATCTGAATACCTTCCTACTTTTCCACTAGTTTTGCCGACGTATTGTCTGCTCGCTCCACCTCATCCCAAAGGATTCCTGATCATCATTATGATTCCGGCGAGCATTTCCATAAAAATAATTCTTGATCGTTATCTTCGTGAACAGGTCGGATTCTTTTTTTGTAAGTGCATCATTTATTATCTTTAAGGGTACAAAAAATGTAGGGACTAAAGCGCCGCGGAGACCCTTCTAGGAAGCGATCTCGGATTTGTTTGACATCGAGATGTTAGATATGAAGCGGCCAGTGCAGGGGTAGTTTCGCCGAAACTCGAGTTTGGTTAGGCCCTTACGCCTTTGTCACAACTTGGAGGTGTGAATTTACAATGTTCCAGTTTCGCACTGATTGCTGATATTGTGTAGATTTTTACCACTGATTAGATTGCAAAGTTATATTAAAAAAGTAGTTTAATGATTCTGTTGAACTTATCTCACAGTCTTTTTAGGACATTTCCTTTGCATTTCAAACTATACTCAGGTAATACATTATACGTAACATTTATACTGAGAGGCTATGGAACCATAAAATTCTTGCTTTGTGTTGTCTTTTTTCTTAGCTTCCTAAACATTTTACCAACAATATTCTACCGCTATTTTTTACAAGCTTTATATTCTTTTGTCGAGAAGTAGTGTTCATTATATTGTATTAACTGTTCTCCTTATCAGGATTACTCTGCAGGTAGCATTTTGATTAAAAGGGTTGTTATAAAAGCCTTTACGTTTCGCTTTTCAAGTATTATTCTCGGGCATGATACGGCCTTCGATAACTTGACGGTTCATGGACTTCCTAAAGAACTGAAGCTATAACCGTTCGTTGCGCAATTTCCCACAGGGTCCCAAAAGGTAATACCATCTTTTGATTCGGGGCACAATGGCAGGGCAAGAGTCAGGTAAAGCGCCTCCCGCCGCGGGGGTCCATCGCAGAAGTTTTATATTTCCGCTTCTTTGTCGTCTTCAAACCAATTAATAATATCTCTGGATGACCGAAGTCATTGTCGCCCCACCTACTTGGGCCCTTACCCTATACAAATGGAGAAGATTGATGAACTCCCTGCAATTGTCGCGTTTTTAAGTTTATAGACTGCTTTTTGCCTTGTCTTGAATGGCATTACGAGTTCGTTTATTGTGCATTTTATTTGGAGTCTCAAAAATTCTTGCGATCTATCATTGTATGAGCGATCATGTTATTCTTCGTGTATTGGCAAACCAAAAGCAACGATTCACGAGTATCTAGATACAGTGGAAGTAAACAGTTTATCTGGTGTTTAGATAAGATATTATAGTTTTTTCGTGCGTTTCGCGACTTCACACTCCCGTTTGACGTCATCGGCGAGTTTAAATACCAGTTCGGGCAGATAACAAGCATTTAGTGATAGTAATTCTTTATGTTATACGAATAAGAGCATAAAATTGATATGTTCACAGTATGTAGAATATTTTTATGATCGTTTGGTTCACGAGTTCGCGCCACGTTTTAGTAATTTCGGTATAAGTAACTGTCATTGTCATTAGCATTGCACATGTTTTTCGCTGTTTGTTTTGTTAGTGATCTAATATTGTTTTTTGTTGGCATCGAACGTCTTTACAAAATAGTAAAACTTTCCGCCGTTCTCGACCAGTCTGTAGGTACAAATATTGTCTTGGTATTTACTAGTGTCGTCTTTGTATTTTTTGCTCATCGACTTGTCCGCGAGCCTCTGCGTCTCGGTATTTCCTGTTCGCGAAATTAATTCAAATGTATGCATACTTTTTGTCGACCAGTTTACGATCAGACGGCTGCGGCTCAGCAAGCATTGTACACACGCCAACGTAGACAATTACATCATCCTTAGAAGGCATACAAGCAAAAATAAACATTATCAACATGACACAAAGAAGATTGTAGCTCATTACTGTTTTTGCAAATAAAATTCGACTTTATAGTAGGTTGACTGTACGAGCAAAAAATATTACAGGTTCTTGAGATATAAGTGTCTCTGCGTACTTCCTGGCTTCGCTCGTTTGTCATACTTACTAGGTTTGATGTAATGAAATACGTATAAGTGATTTGAAGATTCTTTTCTTGTTAGCGTTTTTTCTATTATTATTATTAAGAACGGGTACGTTACGAAAATATTTTTCCGGTCGATCCTAAACATTTAATTCGGATGTTTCTCCGAATTCAATTAGCGATTACTTCGTAAAAATGGCGTCGTAAAAACCCGGATAGCAATTAGGTGCTAACTCTTGGGTTGACGTGGAGTCGAGTTGTCCACAGACCGTGATGTGGCGACGTTACGCCGGTTCACAAGTGTCACTTCCACCCGATAGCTTGGCGTAGCGGAGCCTGTACTCTACTTGTGCTTTTAATTGTTTAACTACACTACACACACAGAGAGACATATAGGTACCTGAAATTATTGGTCTGATTGCTTCGTCCCCAATAGTCCCTTATAACATCCCATTAAACGTCCACTGTAGTCAAGGTGCTCCCTGCAGAACAACAGCAAAGGCGCGTGGTACGATACACAGAAATATATTGGCTGCTGCCCATCCTCCAGTTCATACTTTTACTACACCCTTGGACGCCTCTTACTACACCCAATGGTAGAGATGGGTTGGTCCTGTTCTTTGTCGGCACCACACGGAGTATAGTACAGTATAGTCTCTATCGTCTCTTATTTCAGTTTATGCCCAAAATTACACGGTAGCGCTCGTGATCTGTATGCATACTATGCATCAGTATTACTCACCTATTTATTTACTATCTGCTTCTGTAGAAATCACTCAGCCTGCTTCACAATCTAACATGCTCATTTAACAGTAAGGTAGGTAATGTGTGTGACAGTTAGTGCGTTTTTCCAGCCGTCGGTGTTTAGGTGCATCGTCGTGGCGGATCCGGGTCAGGCCGTCACGTAACGGGTTGCTGATAACGGGAGACCTGCGCGGCGGCCTAGGCTAGGTCGCACAGCGGGATGACGCGGAAGCGGCCGTCGACGATTAAACGCGATGCCGCCGCGCTGGCGTCCCAGCAAACGGTGATTCCTGTCCTATCACGCCAATATGTGACAAGGGTGTAATCATCGAGGCACCAGTAACTGTTTATATCTCGCGGCGTCTTAAGCTGTCGTTTTTCAGTCAACCATGATTCATTCTATCTACGTTTTTTTGCTTTGTTTAGGTAAACATTTTAAAAACTTCATCATCATCATCATATCATCCCATAACACGTCTACTGCAGGACAGGGAACTCCCTCCAGAACTTCAGCAAAAATGCGTGGTACTTAGGAGGGGATTTACCATAGTCACCACGCTTGTAAGCGTTGCGGCTGGCGACCGCTGTTGTTGGTGACCGCAGTATGTAAGATGGTAAGATACACAGAAAGATGCTGCTGCCCATCCTCTGGTTCATAAGCCCTTAGTCGCCTCTTACGACACCCGCGGGTAGGGATAGGTCGGTACTATTCTTTGCCGGCACCACACGGGACATTTAAAAACTTACGAGAAATCTTTCCGAAAATGTCACGCTGATTATACAATGACGCGCCTCTTTACAAAATGATTTTGGTATTATTTAACCGTGAGTTCACGGTTGGATGACGCGAGGTGCGGTGGCAATGCGCAGACGCAGCGAGCGCCGAAGAAAGCAAGTTCACTGCCACGGCCGCGGTGCGACAACCTTGCTGCGAGCACCACGCCTTCCGATCCGACAACGCTGAGCCTCTGTGGTTGCCGAATATTTCACATTACATATTCATTTGTATTAAAATGAGTGTGTGTAGTTTCTACCAAGATGTATTTGATTTCTTAGACAAACTGTTAGAAAGAGATTCAAAATTAATGTTTAGGATCAGAGGGTTGACTGACTGACGAAATAACTTGGAGCAGTTGCTCAAGCCCAAATCAAAACGTACCCACCTACTTTAGAGGGAACCGTCGCATCTCGTCGTCTAACAATAATTGTATATTTTGATACCTGTTAAAGAAGAACATCTCGTGATCCAATAACTAGCTTACTACGTTTCTCAATTCATCATCATCATCATCATATCAGCCGAAAGACGTCCACTGCTGGACATAGGCCTCCCCTAAAGATCCCCATGACGACCGGTCCTGCGCTGCTCGCATCCAGCGGCTTCCCGCGACCTTTCTCAATTGCAGCATAAAAAATAATAAAAGTAAGTATAAATGTGAAATACCCTATAAACGTTTACCAGGAGTTCTGGTGCACCGTTGGTTTGCTGGAATTTGTGCGAATCCGGTTCATATAGCCCGCAAGTATGTAGGTAGCTGGCACATGAATCATCCCGCCGTACCTATAGGTACCAACCTATAGTTGGGAATTCAAAACATTTCTTGTAATTGAGACCTGGATTTTTTGAAATAAGTAGTTGTACTGCTCTATTGAAATGGAAACAGGACGCTGACTGCATTAAAAGCTGTGTGAATAATCGTAATAATTTTAGTTTGTTCTTGTGATTTGAGCGATCTTCTCGAAGTTAGTAATTGTTTTAGTTTGTTCTTGAAGTCTACAAAAAAGTAATTGAACTTCTATGTTAGTCTGTATTTAGATATACAGGTTTATTTTTGTCAGTGCGCTTAAACTGAACAACTTTTTCCTAGAAATATAAGTTTTTTGTTATTTAAATTTTCTGGCTTTTTGACTTACTTGTCTTGAAGAAAATTAATTTAATATTAAGGGTAGAAACCGTTCGTGGAAGGCCCGAGTTGTCAACTTTAAGGCTTGAGGGACCGACAAAAACTTATGAACCAAGTTCTTTATTTGCACGTCTTATGGTCGTGTTTGAATCACGCACCTGCCCGCGTTCCAGGTTACTCACGCATTCCTTGGCAAAGAATTGCTTCCCAAAGCTGTTCGTGATGCAATGGTGATAGTTTTCGCGACGCGCTATTAATCTACAGGGTGTTAATTTGATTGCGTGCCATAGCTCAGGGGCGGGATCAGTATCAGTAACTGAACAACTTTTCGCATAGAACATAGGTCGAAATACAAAAAACCAAATTTGACCTTCCATACAAAATGCGCTATCAGCTGATGCAGTTGCTATGGGAGGTCAAAAATTTATTTTCGTATTTCGACCTATTTTCCTTGGGAAAAGTTGTTCAGTTACTGATACTGATCCCGCCCCTGAGCTATGGCACGCAATCAAATTAACACCCAGAGCATAACTTCATTTGTTTACTTCGTACAGCCAAGAGCACATCAAGCATGACACATTGGACTTTGAACCGTTCTTATTTCAAGACTTAAGGACTAGAGTAGCACTGCGAGTGTCAAGCTTGACCTGTCCTTGACTGTACAAAAGAACTCTGGCTACGACCGTTAATGCGCAGAGCTCAAAAAAAATATATCCCGGGGGTGAGCGCGGCAAGTGGGGGGGAGGCGAGCGAATCGTTCATTGGCTCTCCGACTGTCACCCATGCGCAGAAAATAACCGTCATAGAAAGACTTATCCTGCGCACGCTATAACATCCCATGAAACGTCCACTGCAGGACAATCCAGAATACCAGCAAAAACGCTTGGTATAAGTTAGAGGGGAAGTATCACAGTCACCACGCTTATTATAGCGTTGCGGCAGGCACCATGGACCGCGGTTGTTGGTGACCGCAGTATGTAAGATGGTACGATACACATAAGGATGCTGCTGCTCATCTTTTGTTTTATTATCCCTTACTTAGTCGCCCCTTACCACACCCACTGGTAGAGATGGGTTGTTACTATTGTTTGCCGGCACCACACAGTCGTTTTTAATGACGTTAATTTAATTAAATATTTAAAGTAGGTAGCTACTGCCCTCTTCACGTCTAACGTTGTTAAAGACCAGATTTTCGCAACAGAAAAGCGTGGTTAACTTAGGGTATCTCTCAGAGTCGCCATGCTTGTTTGCGTGTGTTTAGCGACCGCCGCTTTGATTGGCAATGATACACAAGTCTACAGAAAATAGTTTAGACAGAAAACTACAAATACAGCTTTTGATATAGATGCACGATTGTCAAACATTCAAATGGCTTGCCAACTATTATGTTGAAAGTTTAGAAATATGACGGATCTTCTTTATTAACTGAACCCAGAACACGGCTAATGGGTTCGTGTTTGGTCTGGACGTTCAGTAGACAAACAACCATTTTCATCGCGAGACCTTGCCAGTATTTAGATTCACCAGACGGCAAATTCTTGACCGCTGTGGACACCGACATGTTGCGTAAGGCTGAATCACATCCGAGAAATGCAGTGAGCAAGCCAGCAGCTCCGTCATCTCATATGTGAATCAGCGCGGCCGGAAACTTCGCCATGTTGGCGTGCTGCCGCCATGTTTATCGCCACTCCGGAAGTTGCGCGCGCGCCGACTGTCTTTAGATACCATTTCCACGAGCCGGGTTAGGTATACGAGTCGGAAATATTCAGCAGCTATTTTCGTTGCCGACGTTTTTCCGCTACACGGCGACATTCGGCAGAGTTAATCATACACTAGACGACGGAGCCCGTTGTAGGACGAGGTATTTATAGCGGAAATTGGTTTGAGACGTATTTAGAAGCCCGTAAGACCGTCTGGCCTGTGTTTGTGGTAGCAGAAATGGCTGCCTCATACCCAATATTCTTAACTGTTACAATACTAACTTTTTTTAAGACAACTCTACGTCGATTAACGATCTACGTACCTTTAATAAATGAACCCAACCAACCCACATTATAGGGACTGTACGATGAAGTACAATATGATTAAAGCTCAACCTCTTGCTTTATCAGAAACCTGTGAAAATAAGCGTCATAATTTCATATTGAAGAGCTACTGTGGTTAAAACCTACAATTACAAATGCATTCGAGAAGGGTGCGCGAGCGCACGGAGGCTTCAAAGGAATGCGGTCGGACGGGCGCGGGAGGTTCGAAGGGAGCGGAGAGAGGGTTTGGGAGGAGGAGGGTGCGAGGGACAAAGCCTCTGGAAACTGGTTCTGCTTCCTGTACGTGTCGGATGTCCTGCGGCTTCCTGCCCTTCGCGCCGCCCACCGCTTCTGCGGCCACGCAACGCAACGGGTTCAGGCTAGGGTTGTATCAACGTCTAGTAAACTTTAGAAGATACATTTTTGGTTATCTCAATAAAAATTGAACGGTATACTTATAACCCCCTTGCCTATTTCTGCCGTGAAATAGCAGTGTTTGCACTGCTGTGTTTCGGTTTGAAGGTTGAAGGAGCCAGCGAAATTACTGCCACACGAGACACACCATCTTAGTTCTTGGAGTGGGTAACGTGCTTTGCTGTCTTATTAGTGTCAAGTTATGCCACTAATAAGACAGCAGGCTCCATGGGCGGTGGTGACCACTTTCCATCAGGTGGCCCACTTGCTCGTTTGCTCACTTGTCACATAAAAAAATATATATATTTCGTCTTTCATGCAGTTTGGATATTTGTACCACTTCTACAGGCCTCACCGGCTTAGTGTGAGTTTGAGTTCATTCTTCATGCATACTATAACGGCTGTACAGATGTTAACGACAAAAATGATACGATGCATTTTAACAAAATTAGATTTCAATAATTTACACGAAACAGACAGTTATAAATTTGGGCTATTTAAATGAACGCTCTGCTGCAAATTGCAATGTTATAATAGTTGTCACAGACAATTTAAATTCTGCGTTAAAAATAGGTAAAATTTTACAGACGTCACCGGAATATTTATTCTGACGTCCGCTTTCCTGTTTTCCGGGCGACAAAATTCACATAAATTTCGGAACGGATCAACCTGTTTTGTGACGGTGGAATGCGTCTATACGACTTGCCGGCTCACCAAAACAATTTACACGCATTTCTTTAAGTACTCCAAATTGTTTTGTTGATTTGTGATTTAAATAAACGCCTACACGTTTTAAATGAACGTAAAAAACCGAGGAAGTCTGCCAGTGACGTAATTTATATCTTACACGTGTTAATCAATATGTAAAGTTAAGGAAAACTTTATTCTAATAAAACTGGTGAAAAATCTTGGTCATCATAAATGACCTTAAACTTCATTAGGTCATTGCCAAACTTGATACCTTCATGTGAATGCGTGTCAGTCCTCAGACAAATATTTGAACAATCAAGCAAACTGTAATAGAAAATAATCGAATTTATACGTATAATATACCTACGTATGTAATGTAACTAATAGTATTGAAAGAAACATAGTCAATTAAAACATAACTATGTGAGACTGTCCCCAGTTTGGCTAGAACATTGCAGAAAGAATCCCCAATTTTCCAAATAGAAAGGAATATGATTCTGTGCTTCAGAAGGCACGTAAGGACGTTGGTCTTGGCTACAGAAACTGTTATTAATGAGTTAGAAACTTGGATTGGCAGAGTTGTAAAACTGTTTCAGTCATGGTGGAATTTATTTACTAGAATTCAGTTTTTGATACCTTGTAGTATTAGCCAAGCCAGCCAAGTTGATACGACTCAGGTAGGTACAGTCAAGAGCACATCAAGCTTGACACATTGGACTTTGTACCGTTCTTATTTCAATAGACGTATGGGCTAGAATATCACTGTAAGTGGTAAGCTTGACCTGAGCTTAACTTGACGTGATTGCGTTGGAGAGGTTTCCGTAGTGGGAACCCTGGTTGGGCGCAGGCACCGCGTGAGAGGCAGGCAGGACACGCACGATTGAGGACATTCTCTCAGGTTGTTTTTGTTGCGTTGCGCTGCGGTCACTGTAATACAACACGGTGGTTCCTGCCTTCGGAATCTACCTCTTACATTCTCAGCTTATACTCCTTCACTTCATTATCGTGTACCTTCTTTGGTTTTTAAAACGTTACTATCTCCATGAAAGTTATTGTTTTGCAGTAATTAATGTTTACTTACTTTTCTGCAGCAAAACTTATTTCTACGTTAGTATCGATCTCTCAATAATACTTGTGTAACTGCAAACCGAACATTATTAATTCCTACTTAATCGTAACATTCTAAACTGGTTACTTCCCTAAGTAGTTAGATATCATTAGTAGATACAGTCCAAGGAATTAACGGATATAGCACAGTGATAAAATGCCACTGAAAATTCAAAATCACTGATTTATCTTTTTAAAGAGAAGATTGATATTCGTCAAATATAAAGTGGTGGTAATTGTTAATTTTCATATTTTTTTATTTACCTTTTGTCAGGGTGAATTCAAATTTCAAAAGAATCAAAAGCGATATTTCATCACCGAATGATATTCAAGAATT
Organism: Athrips mouffetella; assembly: GCA_947532105.1. NCBI lineage: Eukaryota > Metazoa > Arthropoda > Insecta > Lepidoptera > Gelechiidae > Athrips > Athrips mouffetella. The sequence continues at coordinate 9,460,569 of OX383958.1, forward strand.
GGCTCCCAGACTTACTTGTTGTCAATAGTTTGTTTGGATTTGCAACCTTAATTTTTGTAATCAATGAAGTTATGTTTTGAACGCAACGAAAATAATAACACACGAACGAAACTCCCAATTTCCGTCCTGATGTTGTGTCAGTGGCTTTTATTTACTTACTTGTTTTTAAAATATGAGCTGTTTACATTCTTCCTTGTTCAATAGTAAATTACTGCCTTGGTCGACAAAAAGTGTCCTTCAATACCTGGTTGCGGTCAAGGCTTTATAGTACTTTTCTCAATAAATGCGCAGAATTCAAACTAGTTTAATCCAAACTAATATTGAAAACATTTCACTTAGTAACAATAAATTCCTTTGTTTACATCGCAAGTTTTCATTTTCCTATTTTATTTAGTCTCTGTGTTTGTTTATTTTTAGGGTTCCGATACCAAAATGGTAAAAAAAAGGAACCCTTATGGTGCCGCTCTGTCTGTCCGTCTGTCTGTCACACCTCTATATCTCAGCAACCACTTACGCTATCGAGCTGAAATTTGGAATAGTTTTAGAATATAGTTGCCCAACTTAATTGCACATGAAAATTTTTTGAAAAAAGTATGATTATTAATGTAAAGGGGGCCAAAATAGGGGGGGCCAAATTTCAAATTGTCGCTACTAGGTCGAGTGGGGTATCATATGAAAGGGCTTTACTTGTACATTTTAAAATATATTTTTGTATTTTTTTAAGTTTCTTAGTTTTCAAGTTATGATGAAAAATGTCAAAAAAAATACCATTCCCCCCCCCTTATCTCCGAAGTTTGAGTAAGGGAAAATCTGAATTAATTACAGTTGACAGAGGTTTATGTAAACTTTACAGCAAAAATAAAACGATCTTTCTAAGTTGCACAGTTTTTCAGAAATCTGCAAAAAACCTTTACAAACAAATTTAGTTTTGCGGTCCTGAAAATGGACTTTATTGCTTCCAAAAATACTATAGGTATATCGGAACCCTCGGCGCGCGAGTCCGACTCGCACTTGACCGGTTTTTTTTATAATTTATAGATTTCTTTTTGCAAGCCAGTTCGAAATTTAAACTAAATCTTTGAAAAGTTACCACCTTGGTTGGTATGATGTGATAATGATAAGTTACCTCCTCTTAGCTTGTTGGTACATTCCACTTTTAAATAACTAGACCATTATGAGTTTTCATAGTAATTAACTCGGTCGCAAAATTAGATAGAAATGGATTTTCATAATAACATTGCCGGCAGCTGCTCAAGAAGGTTGTCAAAATAATGTGGGAATTTCCAAGCAGTTAAAAACAGGAAAACGAGCTAGGATCTATAGGATTTGGTTAACTTGAATTTTATAAGATAATAATAGCATTTTTCACTGCGGATTTGCACGCATATAATTTATTTTCCCGTAGGTATAAATTTTATGTGAGGGGATGATTTTGCAAAAATTCGAATGTAAGTGCTTCTTTACTTTTTAGGGTTCCGATACCAAAATAGTAAAAAAAAGGAACCCTTATGGTGCCGCTCTGTCTGTCTGTCTGTCTGTCCGTCTGTCTGTCACACCTCTATATCTCAGCAACCACTTATGCTATCAACCTGAAATTTGGAATAGTTTTAGAATATAGTTGCCCAACTTAATTGCACAAGAAAAAATTTTGAAAAAAGTATGATTATTAATATAAAGGGGGCCAAAATAGGGGGGGCCAAATTTCAAATTGTCGCTACTAGGTCGAGTGGGGTATCATATGAAAGGGCTTTACTTGTACATTTTAAAATATATTTTTGTATTTTTTTAAATTTCTTAGTTTTAAAGTTAAGATGAAAAATGTCAAGAAAAATACCATTTCCCCCCCCCTTATCTCCGAAGTTTGAGTAAGGAAAAATCTGAATTAATTACAGTTGACAGAAGTTTATATAAACTTTACAGCAAAAATAAAACGATCTTTCTAAGTTGCACAGTTTTTCAGAAATCTGCAAAAAACCTTTACAAACAAATTTAGTTTTGCGGTCCTGAAAATGGACTTTATTGCTTCCAAAAATACTATAGGTATATCGGAACCCTCGGCGCGCGAGTCCGACTCGCACTTGACCGGTTTTTTTTACTTACCCCAAACCCCAAATCCGAATTTTCATGCAAACAAAGATCCATACCTCATTTCACCCCCTTAGAAGATGATTACTTATACGAAAATACTGAAAGACGTGTCCCTTGTTTTCAATCAAAAATTTTATGCATCTCAAAACTGTAGGACTTACATAGTAACTTTCACCCCCTTGGGGGATGATTAAAAATACTAAAACACAAGGTTCTTGTTTTCTTTTAATTAGCTCTCAAATCCAATTTTTTTTTGCATCTGGTATCAAAACTGTAGAATATTCATAGGTACCAGTCTCAATTCAGCTTAAAACAAATTTTAAAAGATTGGTGTTAATGCTGAGCAAACTTTCATCCCATAATTAACACTCTTGGGGGATGATTGTGCAAAAATGCTCAAACAAGTGTTCGTTATTTTCTTTTCAGAAGCTTATATCAAAATTTGTAAAAAAATCATGTCAAAACTGTACGACATTCATACAAACCCATCCCTTAATTCATCTCCTCGAGGGATGATTTCACAAAAATGCTGAAACACTTGTTTCTTTATTTCTACACAGTAGGTAGGTACCTGAAATCCAAATAGCTTAAATAAAAAATTTCAAGAATTTCATGTCAAAACTGTACGACTTTTATACAATTTTTCATTTTCCTTAATTCATTCCCTTGGGGGATGATTTTGCAAAAAATGCTGAAACACGGGTTCATCTTTTTCTTTTTATTGGGTTAGTTCTAAATTACCGACTCCGTAAAAACTATTTGGCAAAAACGGAATAAGGCTAGGGCAATGATGATAGGTTAGTTCAAAAATTTTATGCATCTCATGTCAAAACTGAACCCTCTGAACTGAGGACTCTCTTACCAACTCTCATCCCTTTATTAACCCCTTTTGGGTGATGAATTTCTGAAAATCCTCTCTTAGTGGGTGGTTTTGACGAGCAATAAACCAATGTTCAAAATTTCACATCTGTAGCCATAGATAGCGGCTACCACTCGGCGTTGATGAATCAGTCAGGACAAGCTCAAACGGAAAGGTGTGATAATATAAAGGGTGTGAATCTGACCTTGAAACTAAACATTTTTTTTAAACAGAAGATCCCTTAGGGTCGAAGTGCTCTGAGGCCCAACAAGGATCTCAGCCCCACGTAATAAGATAAGGATATTGCAATTGACATAACAAAGCCTCCCAGCAATGTATGCCGAATTAGTCTTTGAATTCAGCTAGGTGTGATCTTGGCATAAATAAAGAAGCTACCAGTAATTGAGACGGTAGAGTGATTAAGTTCTCAATGATGAGTACTGCATCCGTTTCCCCCTTCCTTCGGCCCGCGAGCCTCAGTCGACTCTGCCGTCGATCTACGGTTCACGTAAAACAATGCGCGCGCACTTCCGCGTTGCCGCTCGTTTTCCACGCAAGGTTATTGCCAAGGCCTTAGCTTCGGCTTTCTACAAACTCGTAAAAATCACTATACAAGGTGTAACAAAAAGGGTATATCAACCCTGAAGGATGTGATTCTGCCCATAAAACTGAACAAGTTTCCCTAAGGAACATAGGTCGAAATACGAAAAAAAATGTTTGACCTCCCATAGAAACTGAATCAGCTGATCGCGCATTTTGTATGGGAGTTAAAAAGTTTTTTTTTCGTATTTCGACCTATGTACCTTAGGGAAAGTTGTTCAGTTTCATGGGCAGAATCACATCCGTCAGGGTTAATATACCCTTTCTGTTACACCTTGTAAAGGATCTTTCGTATATTTCTGCAAACATCTCTGATGGTGGTTCTCCTAATGAATCTGAACAACTTTTGGTCTACAAGTTTTTGAATAAAGCATTTTTTTTGTTCGTCATTCACAAGAAACACATTGTAATAAAAAGCCGACTCTTAAAGCAGGCCGTGCTGCAGTGGTTTCTTGCCGTTTCTCTTACGCTGCCATATCACGATCCGAAACGTTGCCGGTGTAGACTCGCTCTATTTGCATTGTATTCTGCATGACATTCAATAAGTATTCTGTAAAGAATCTACATTGAATAAAATTATCTGAATCTACAAAGCCTGAATGATCCACTTGCCACATATTGACAAATCAAGCAGTTAAGTTTCATGGGCAGGAATCCGAAAAGTTTGCAGAGATTACCTAATAACAAAGACCCTGTATACAAACGTGTGTGTGTAGTTTTCAGGCCCGTATTGTCAGTTATGCTTTTGACATGTTTTGTTATGAAGAGTTCTTGGATGCGCTTAGCAATGCAAAAGTGTAAATTGATCTTCAAGACAATGATTACAATATTGAAGAAGTTTACGACCAATTGCGAATGGAAATGATATAAGTAATAATTTACTTACGAAGTCTGCATCATATTCTTGCAGATAGCACGCCCACCTGCCCTACGCTGCATAGGTATTCTTGCCGAGCGTAATTAGGTATCGGACTTAATAAGATGGTGCCTACATTGGCCAGCAACATGATAAACAAATGCAATAATTATGCCTAAGTACAATAGCGTCTACATCCGCGATTGCATCACGCGAGCAGAGAAAAACAGCAGGACTGAAGAAAATGAATGGACGCCATCCGGATGCGAAGGTTCACACAATTAATTATGCGATGCTCTTTGATTGCCTGTCTGACTGCCCTAGCGCTTCCTCCTCCTCGCCAGGATACAAACTGGTCTGATTGCTGAGTAATAAACTCGTTTATCCCGGATAGACTTGCGTTTATTACAGTTTTATTGCTTTTTGGGATTTAAGACTTTGACTCAATTAAATAAACCGGCCAAGTGCGAGTCGGACTCGCGCCCTAAAGGTTCCGTACCTATCTACCATATGATATACTAAAAGCTTTTGCTCTTTGATTTTAAAAACTCCGCGACCATCCAACTTGACCCCTCTTTTATAGAAAAGTTCTTGAAGCTCACCTTAATTGGTTGCTATTAGTTGTGAGAAAAATTGAAATATTTAATGATTTTAGACTTTTCCCTTTATTTGTACTGTGAGACCCAGCTTCTTGCCAAATTACATAATTTTAGGTCAACAGGAAGTACCCTGCAGGTTTTGCTTTTTTGCATAAATGTTTGGAGATGAGGACATAAAAAGCCATATCTTTTGATTGCGTCGTTGTAAAAAATTGAAATTTTCAGATCTTGTGTGGTTTATGGACCTTAATATTCGTTATCAATTTCAACCTGATACCTCTTCTCGTTCTTGAGAAAAAGGGTCTTGACAGACAGACAGACAGACGAACAACAAAGTGATCCTATAAGGGTTCCGTTTTTTATTTTGAGGTACGGAACTCTAAAAAGGTCTTTTTATTCTTTGATTATTAAGTCACATAATTATACTTGTGTATGTCTTTTTGCTGCCGACGTCTTTTTAAGCAGTAAAGCATGAAACTCATAATTGTTTCAATACTTGTATTCTAGTTATGAGTTTTTAAATCCTTGGATAAAAAATTTGGGTCTTCATACAGAATTATCTGCAAAACACTTTTTTTATGGGAAGTAAGAAGTAAATATTTATCTCCGTTTTTAAGAAGTTGTTGAAAGAGTAGGTAACTTCATACCTAACATTACCTTATGAACGCCTTAGCGTTTCACGTTATTCTATTAAAAATCAGGATTATGCGATGAGCTGATACTTGATTTGGGTGTGGTTTAATGATGACTCAGTGTTAGTCGAGTCTGCGCCCATCTACTTAAAATGCAGGTGTTTTAGCATTTGAAGAGAGCCCGTTAATCCGAGCATGGAGTTCGTTGTCTCCAAGTTTCGCAAGATGAGCTCACGCGACGCCAGATTCCAACGGATCAGAAAGTGGTGTGTTGTGATGCGCGCCAAGCGACAGGAACGGGCGAGAGTGAACATCTACTAACCAGAGAAACCACAGACTTAAGTCTTGAAGAATCAGAAGAAAACAAGCAATAACTAGACAATAATACAACCGTCATTCAATTTCAGTTTCACAGGCAACTTGTATTTACCTATCTGAGAGTCAAGCTTTGAATTAATGTTACTGTCGAATAATGATTTAAGGATATTAAAACATATCAACTACCTTATAGTACGCATTATAATCAGAGAAACCGCAGACTAAAGTCTTAAAAAATCAGAAGAAAACATAGCAAAACTAGACAATAATACAAACACATTACTCAGATAACTTATATTTAACTGTGACGCACACAAGTTCAACATAATTGATACTATAAACTTATCTCTCTCTTAGCTACCTATTTTACCTACCTAAACTTACAAATGTTTAACTACTTACTTATTAAGATAATGCGTTATCTGACCGAGGAAGGTAAAATCATCATTCGCATAATATATAGGAAAACCTTAAGGAAGGAAAATAATAAACGGAATATCAGATTCATCGCAAGAGACCAATAGCAGTGAGTCAGTCGGTTCATTCCCGAAGCGTCGCTTCCATTAGGTAGATATGTCGGATCGAAGTTAAAGATATGAACAATTATTGGTCACGCGCGATGCGCATAGAAACCTAGGGGCGTCCGTCTGCTCTGCGCACACGCCAGAAGTTTAGTCACTCTCTTCTGTCGAGCAAGATTCAATAAAAACACTAAGTATGACCAGGATGATGAGACTTTTTGATAATGCTAATGCGCAGAGAATAGAAATCTTTTATGATGTTAAATAACACTACTATACCCATTGTAGGTACTATACCCAATCATTCCCAGAGCAATTCTAAAGAGAAATTGTAAAACTATTATGATAACACTATGAAGGGTTCTTATACCACAATCACGACGATGTTTCGGCGCTGCTGTTGCAACATGATTTAATTCAACCGTTTTTAGCTGCAGCTAAAGAAGGCTCCAAAATTTTAATTGAATAAGATCTATACGAGATATTATGCAAAAGTTGGTCAACAATACTGAGTCGATGCAAATATATCTAATAAGTAGTGTGTTAGTGTATAGATATTAATAGTGTGTTGAACTTTAGTATGCTCGTGAGCATAATTGACTATTGATAATGGCATGAATAAGTTTATTTGTAAGCAATTCGTGGTAGAAGTTGATGGGAATACCTGTAAAAAATAACACGTTACTTTCTTTCGCTGACGATGATATGATATAATTGACATACAACTCTCAGCCTAAATATGTGTGACGTGATGTTCTGCGATGGAATCCCTTTTAGATGCCCTTTGTTAAAAAGTGGTGAAACTATTTTTGATAGTTCATGCATTAACTACGAAGTTAGAATAATAAGGGATTAAAGTTTGAATTGAGGCATAGCATAGATCCTTACTTAGATGTAACGTAACGTGAAAGTTCGCCTTTGTCATGTCACACAAGTCACAGAATCGGATCGGTGCAATGTTCGCACTTTCATAAATGTTTGGTGGTTAACAATCGGCCGATTAAAAAGCAGAAGTATTGTTGTTATCAACATTTATGCAGTGGATGACGCATCGAACTGCTATTTTTGTTTACAACCAGGCCGTCGAGTGAAGCGCGCGTTCGAGTACTCACATGTGCGAAGTCAGCGTAATACTCTTCCACATTTGGTTTAAATGATAGCCTTCGAGTTGCAATTTATTTGTGCAAATAGCGTTACCTTTCGATCATCCACCCCACGAGATCGAATGCGTCGTTAATGTCCGTGCCTGACTTGATGATGATGATGAAATTAAATACTGCTATGCACTTTTTTCGGAGTCTCTCTGCGAGATCGAATCAGAAATAAGGAGATCCGCAGAAGAACAAAAATAACTGACATAGCTCTGAGAGTCGCTAAACTAAAGTGGCAGTGGGCAGGGCACATCGCAAGAAGAACCGATGGCCGATGGGGCGTAAGGGATCTAGAGTGGCGTCCACGTACCTGAAGACGAAGCGTTGGCAGGCCCCCCACAAGGTGGACCGACGATCTGGTCAAGGTCGCGGGAAGGCGCTGGATGCAAGCAGCGCAGGACCGGTCGTCATGGGGATCTTTAGGGGATGCCTATGTCCAGCAGTGGACGTCTTTCGGCTGATATGATGATGACTTTTTTTGAGCATTTGCCAAGATAACGATAGCAAAGTAAAGATGGACCAAAAATACACCACAAATAAGTAGGTACGTCTACTTACCTACTCGTACATATAAACCATTAGAATTAAAGGCATATTTTGCTGAATCAATTGTTACTGACTGTACTCAATTATAATTTTTACCTGGCGTAGAATTTTTTTAAATTTCTCATATAGTAGCGAGCGATACGAGACGTCAGTCAGCATATTTTTAAGAAAAGTGTTGTGTTTTTTCTTCGTTTCTTATCGGTAGATTTTCAGGAAATCGCTTTATCGTAATGAAGTACAAAAATATTTGCATAAGCATTCACTCCGCATGCTCAAAGGATTTCTGAACGAAATAGCTTTGTAGCTATAGCTACGTACTAGAAAATAAGTTAACAAATAAATTGATAGTGTTTATTCGGTTGATTACAAAACGGTCCATAAATAATACACGTGTCGATATGAATACGGAAACAGTTGAGAAGAGTGACGCTATCAGATCAGAGTGTCAGGCATGTCTAACTGAAAGCCATAGATGGACCAAATGGCTAAGAGACGAGAGTGTATATCCACTGCAGCGGGTTGTAGACGTAAAAGAAAACCTCTGAAAAAAAAAACGTTCTATGATCGAAATGGCGTGATTTCGCTACTCCACTACCACAGTTGAAACACAGCGCAACCTTAAGATCGTAGAATCTATGACCGTCCGTAGAAAGCTAATTTCTTCTGCAACATTGACATCTAATAGTCTATTTTGAACGTAGCACGATCGAGGGCTTAATATCCTATACTATTAAACGAGCAATATTTGTATATATATTTGTAATCGGTTTCTCGAAAACGGCTTTAACGATTTCGATGAAATTTAGTATACAGGGGTTTTTGGGGGCAAAAAATCGATCTAGCTAGGTCTCATGTGTGGGAAAATTCGTTTTCACCGTCTTTTTTTAAATTTCTTAGCGCGTTTTAGTGTGTTCAAGAAACTTACAGCGCCATCTGTTGTTGAGTAGCATAGCTTGCTCACCCGATGATATATCAATCATACAGCATAGCTCGGTCGCCCAGGTACTAACATAGTTATAGGGCTGCAGAATTTTTTTTATGCGAACCGCACGTTTGGAATGCCTGGTGTACATAAACGAATACACCACTCCAATACATAAACCACTATTATTGCCTATTGTTACCTAGTTATGTAATTGCAGCAACAAAGTATTATATCTGCCATCGTCATCCACGTCAGTCAGTCACTTGTTTTATGGAAGCGGTTATTTTATTCATGGAATTTTACTTCTTATCGCATTTTAAATTATGACATCCATACTCACAACCTATACGTACGTCTGCTTGATACGCAGTTACATTATAGACTATTCTAGCCGAGTACGTATTAAGTACAGTCGAGTAGAAGTCATCCCTGACAGATGCATTGCGTGAATTGAAATAAGAACGTTCCAAAGTTTAAAGTGTTCAGGCGGATGTGCTCTAGATCGTACGGTCAACCGCTTGTCGGTAGAAACTTTTTCAACTCTATCACCACGCCATAAGGTCCAAAAGTGTTTCTACTGATGTGCGGCCGTGTGTACAATATGACTGGATGATGGGACGAAGCGGAAGGGTGACGAGAGCGAGACTAGTCCCGTCCCGCCGCCAATTGAAGCAATTGTGCAGTTGCGAAAAGAAATCGAGTGTGCTTGTTGTGCTCATGATGGACGGTCACTTGACGCTAGATTGGTCGCACACATTATGTGATATGGCCTTAATTCATTAGCTAGTTACATTGTGTAACATTATACGAGTGACGGGTGCTATGCGAAAGGCGTAACGCAATACGTTAATATTGAAAGTAAATCGTCGTACTATTACGATAACAGAATATTGCATTATTGATTATAATATTACTAATGTTCTGACAGATAATAATAAACTAATCTGACGAAACAGTAGCCAAGCATCATAGCTAGAAAAGCTCATTGTCTAGAAATCCAGAGAACATTACCGAGCGATGATACATCCAGAGTAATAAATTTTAATAATGCCATCGAAGGAGTCAGTTCATTGAACGTGACTTGAGTAGGTATCATATGGTTAAGAGTGGTTGGGTATGACATTACACAATTTATGCGTTTATAAAGGATAGTGGCAGATGTTTGCGGCGAGGATGACGACACTGGTCGGATTGGAGTCGAAAGCGGAAGGGTGGCAGTGCCGTCAATTGGCACAATTGGCAGTAATTGTGGGCGGTATGTCCGGGCGAGGCGCGCTCGATCAACGCTCGACCCGAATGCCACAGGATAAATACTTCAATGCACCAAGTGAACTATGGAAGAGTGTTCTGTGTTTTATCGCTTTCGGGACGATTCTATAATTGAGAATTGCACAAAATACATGTTAAAAATTCAGCAGAAACACAATATGAATACCTTGACTATCTTGTGGTCAACAAAAGGAGAAGCAGTTATTTTATTTTTTTCATTTCCGTGCTAATACTATCGCTAGCTATATTTGTGCACTCTTCTTCATGCAATCGACGTAATGATTAATTTTTTCATGCTGCTAGAGACAACTGTAAAATCTGTAGAATTTTCCTTTGTCATACCTTGGTCAAATAAATCGGCAGCAATGTTTGTGATCCAGCTTGATACTGATTTACCTTATTTATTAGTTGTTATTTACATTACCTTCTGGGTATCTTCAAATGTCTATAGAGATATAACATGGACGCTTCTTTCTTTAAATTTATACATTTAGGTCCTGTAATTCTTTTATGAACTTATAATATAAATACCTAGCAGGTTTTTCTATATCTTCCACGTGTGAGATGGCATACCCTTTCAAAATTACTTATACTTACTCATTAATAATGCCGTCTTCCATAATCAATAGTAATGCGATTTGTTTGTATGTAATGGTTGTCGGTTATTAATGCGCGGACTCGTCACGAGCCGAGCGCACGCGCACCGCAGGGCAACGCGGAAGTGTGTGCGACTTCCGCGTGCCGCCATCTTGGCTAACACCTCGCGAGATCGCTGTACTTTACAATATTAAACTGAACTGATCCTTTTCTTTACGCTATTTTGTTATGCTGTTATTTAAATAAAGATAAGTGTTGTGTAACTTATCTTCTTGTCAACATTCAGAATTACTTCTGATCTATGCTAACCCAAAATTGAAATGCAATCATTGAGCTAATCTACATGCTGCATAATCGCGTGTGAACTGCGCATGAGTTCCTTCACCCTCTCTTTCTAATTACGGAATATCGTGGTGGAACAAAAAGAGATGACCCAGTTTCTGAGACCGGTCGTGCGAGATCGGGTGCGCACCGTTGCACACATTACGTGCTAGAAGATGGGGTTATGCACTCCGCTTGTAACGGAACACGTCGATGTGAATTTTCTCGCCCTAATAGCGTTTTTGCGCACTTTTTCCGACTCTGTAACGCACGCGCTACGGGACTTGTGCAATGGTGACTGCAATTCGACTCGCTATGCTCCGAATTTCAAACTAAAACAAAAACAGTGAACTACTTTGTTTACAGAACGTTGTAGGTATTACGACATTTTTATCGTTATTAATACTACCCTTGACCTTAATAAGAAACAAAACCATCCGTTCATTCCGGGAATATTTTAAGCACGTGTTACTACTTTATGTAATAATGTTGCTAAGTACTCCTCCTAAGAAAAATACTTTTACTAGTCTTCGATTTTAAATTGCAAAACGTTCAAATTCATTGTGACGTTATTATTAACATCTTAAAGGAACTTAAAATATTCATATCAAGATTGGGAATGATAACTGTTGAAGAAATCAATATAATTGAGTAATTTTGTTACCTGCAATTTCATAACAGCCGTTGTAGCGTTAGGCAAGCCTGGCTTAGGTAACCCGACATAGTTCCGAGAGAGATTACCTATACATCCTGCTTAGCAGACGAATGCAATAAGGTTCTGTATAAGCAAAAGCAGCACGTTCACTTTCTGGATTACAAAAGATGTTAGGTAACAGTTCCTGAAGATTTCCACGATAGCATTCTGATATTTCGTTTTCGCTGTTATCTTTGACTGACGCAAGATTTGCGGTGATAGCAATATTTTGTTATTTCTCAATGTAAGAAGACAACATAGGCGACTCATTTTGTTGTCCTAACCAAAGAAAACACTGTTGTCGGTAATGTTGTTATTTTTGGATCCCTAGTAAAATTTGAGTAAGTTACTCGCAACACCAATTTGAACATCTCGACGGAAAATGAAAACATTTCTTGGTCCTCATTGCCTGCGCAAGATATTTATGGGAAACCCAAAAATTCTCGTATTTCGACCCACGTTTCGTTCGGAAAGTTGTTCAGATTTGTATTTTAGGCTTGGCACGGAGGTCTAAAAATAACACATTATACAGGCTGAGTCCAAGAAGTGACGGGAATCGATGAGTTCTGTAAGCCGAACGCGGTAACTTTTTTGTCAACAACCCTTCATTTGCAATTATTTTTTTAAACTTTACATACCTACTTATTTTTCTAAAGTACTGAAAAACGATTCATTTTTACTTTGCAAAATACATTCGGCTTACGGAGAACTGTGCTAAAGCTAGTACAGAAGCCTCACGTCATAGAACGAATTTGTGCCGAAAATTGTTCGGGCTATTTTTTCCATAAGGTATTTTCTTAGAATAAATTGATATCTGGATCTTAAAATTGAATTAATGTCATAGTTTACACCTTTACCTACCAACCTAGTAGTAACATTTAGTTTAATTATTAGAAACAAAAGGGCCAAATGAATTCGGGCTATTTACTCCGTCGAAAAAACCGTAGTACGAATGGGACCCCATGGCTAAAGGCATCCTTCTTGGACACCGTGTATTCCTTATCTACTAAATCACTATGAATAAAGGTTTTAAGTATGTCTTAGTAATAACAACACTAGAAAAATAGGAAAACTGCAAGATATACCTAAACTTAGTTCAGGAATCGCAAGCGATTCTGAAAACTTAAGTAGGCAACTGTATTTTGCAAGACTCGCGTGTGCCAGTTGGTGCTATGCGGATGAAGTGGTGCAGTAACGAGATTACAGGTTCCCGTGTTGGTTATGCAAGCAAGGATAGTCTCCGGGCGGGGAGCGTTCTGAGCCCCACCAGTGGCCGGGTGCAAGCAACTACGTAATCCCACTGCAACGGCACTTCCTGAAGGTGGCGCAAGCTTCGCGCGAATGTCGGCCGAGCATTTCGCGCCACTTTCGTAATTCGTTGCGTGGTGCGACGGGCCGCCTTGCTGGCCCGCAGGAAGTAAAAGTTCGAAGGTAGGAAAGTAGGTCTCCACTGTAATTGGCAACGCGCCTGCATGCTGATGTTGTCCGTGTGATATAGGTTGCACTGGCGGCAAAAAAATTGCTTCGTCGAGAAAACGAGATTTCAATATTAATGGACTAATCCAAATCCTACATTACCTATATAATGAGAAAAAGAAGTGTAAATAAAATGTTGGCCGAATAATATTGAACCATAAAGTATCATAACCTTCAATCTTAGAACCTGACTACGTTTTAAGTGATGGTTCTATAGATATAGCACACATTATTATGTGTAATAACATAATGTATGACATAACTTGCGTGCGGACCAGCGCAGGCGCCGGTGACCCAATCCATGCGATGACGTAACGAGGCGCAAACGCAGCGCGCAGCTACTAATAGGGCGAGATTCAAGTCAAGATGCGCCGAAACTAATCAATCGCTTGCGCAACTAAACGTAAATCGGTTTACGATAATGTTCTGCTTTTTACACATTTCGGTTTCTCGGTACCTAGGTTTAAGTATAAAAAATACAGAAGAAAAACGGGAAACTGAAGACGAAACCTTGTAAGTTTAACGATAATCTTGTAAAATTTGTAAACAAATTAACGGCTTGCTGAGATTTCAGGTAGATAATAGTAGATTAAAAGTTCTAAGCGACGTTATAGGGAGCGTCTTTAAGTGTAAAGCTCCTAAAATTGCAAACACTTTCTTTTTGGCCTTTGCCCAATAGTGGATTTGTAAGGGCATAAGGAAAGTATAAAACAATTTGGAATCCACTAATCTAAAGAATTCCAAATTACGACAGGTACGCTAAACTAAATTACATATACTTAGCTAATAGGTGACTAACATTCACGCCTTGGTACAGTTGCGCCAACAGAAGGAAGCTACTAGCGAGCTGAAGAAATTGGGCGGCGCGGTCGCTGGTAATGCAATAGAGGAAGTGCTCGTATCTGATGTGATGAGCTTGCAACAGCCGCAGCCACCACTGGCCTCCTTGCGAAACCTCCGCCGTCTCAACACACCGAAATCCTTTCCTTTTATATTTACGTTATGTGGGTTTTTAGATTTGGAACCTTGTTGCAAAGACAAGAGTTGTTTACCGTAAAGAAATACTTGGCACCTACCTACAATTAAAATTATAGTAAAAATAGTTGAGGGACTAGGACGTACCTTAATTTTTTGTCCCAATTTGCAAAAATACTACGTAAAAAGTAGAAGTAAGGTGAGTGCATCATAACAGGAGAGACAGCAGACATACACCGGTATTTTTTATCAGGTGGTTCCTATGAGACTGAACAGCTTTTCCCAAGGAACATAGGTCGAAATATGAAAAACGAATCGACTGCCATACATATATATCTGCGAATCGCATCAGCTGACAGCATATTTTGTATGAGAAGTCAATATTTTTTCGTACCTATTTCATAATTCGTTCAGTTTCATTCATGGACAAGAGCTACCTCTTAAAATTTCCAGGGTGATAAAAATAACGCTGTATAATGGGTAAAAGTGTTTCTTAAAATGTTCTATATTTTTTTGCAAATAAGTACGTTTTACGCTTTTGCTATAAGGTAATCTTCAGATTACTTGTAAGTCGTAAGCCTATATTCTAAAGCTCTATTTCACAAACTTCGTCCGTTAAAGTTCGTCGAACAAGATCCCATCAAATTACAATGTCTACTGAAGTGAAAAGCCTCCGTAGCGGGTAGTAGGAAACTTGGGGCGACTTCAAAGGCGGCCGAAACCGGAAACGCGGTAAGGGTTAGAGCGGAGACGACGCCCGTTTCCGGCGGAACTAAGGCGCCAGGAAGGTGGGTAGGAGATAGAGAAAAGATAAATATACGGAAACAGGTCTGGAATAAGGGTTCTACAATTATTAGTCTTAGGTCAATGATTAGGTTTGGTACTTGTACAATACGATTTTTTTTTGTTTTACTCTCAAAGTACAACTAAGGTTGTTCAAGGTCATTGTCATATTTTCATTTTAATTATTTATTTGTCCTGATAAAAAATGTTTTTGGGTAATTTGCGCGTTTATCTATATATATAAAAGAAGAAGGTGACTGACATATCAACGCACAGCCTAAACCGCTGGGTCTAGAGATTCCAAATTTGGCATGTAGGTTCCTTATGAGGCCTAGGGGTGCACTAAGAAAGGGTTTTACAAAATTCCAACCCTAAGGGGGTGAAATAGGGGATGAAAGTTTGTATGAAAGTCCATCAGTTTTGAAGTTAGGATCTTCAAAATTTGTATTTAGGCTGACGACTAAAAATTAATATTTACGTGTCTCAGGGTTTTTGAAAATTCGACACCCTTAAGGGTGAAAAGGGGGATGAAGTTGAAAATTCTTTATTTTAAAAGTAAAATCCACATAATTTATTATTTAGGCATTAATGATGTAATTCTATGCAACTTTCATCACTGTGTACAAAGTAGAAAATCGCAGAATTTCACAACCACAGGCAGGATTCGAACCTGCGTCTTCTGCGTAAGTACCGCAGACGCTTTTACTGCTTGCTAGGTGGCAGCACAAACGCAACGTTGGAATGCGTATAGAGGTCGCTAAATTTCACAACATCGGGCAGGACCACAGTAGCCTAGTTGGTAAAAGCGTCTGCGGTACTTACGCAGAAGACGCAGGTTCGAATCCTGCCTGTGGTTGTGAAATTTTGCGATTTTCTACTTTGTAGATTTATCCGAACACAGGAAGTGTTAAAATAAAATCATTTTCAATTATACGTAGTGTTACCAATTTTCAACTCGAAATCTGTCTGCAATGATGGACTAGTTGAGCTAGTACAGCAAAAATGCTTGCTAGGTGGCAGCACAAACGCAACGTTGGAATGCGTATAGAGGTCGCTAAATTTCACAACATCGGGCAGGACCACAGTAGCCTAGTTGGTAAAAGCGTCTGCGGTACTTACGCAGAAGACACAGGTTCGAATCCTGCCTGTGGTTGTGAAATTTTGCGATTTTCTACTTTGTAGATTTATCCGAACACAGGAAGTGTTAAAATAAAATCATTTTCATCACTGTTATTGAAATTCCACCCCAAATTCAACCCCTAAAAAAGGGAAATGGGGTGAAAAAGTCTAAAAACCAATATGGGTATCGTTTGTATGGTTTATCGGGTCGCTGATTACGAAAACTACAACAATTTTGAAGTCCAACGTGGTAGACGTGAAATTCTATCATCCCTGTGGGGATGGAGTTGGGGTGCGATAGGTTTGAAATGTCTAAAAATCAATATGGGTGGCGTTTGTATGGTTTATCGGGTCGCTGATTACGAAAGCTACAACAACTTTGAAATACAACGTGGTGGACGTGAAATACCATCATCCCCTGGGGATGGGGTTGGGGTGCGATAGGTTTGAAATGTCTAAAAATAAATATGGGTGTCATTTCTATTTTAGGGATAGCGGTTAAATTGGCGTAAGGGGTAGGGATAGGGGCAGGGATAGGGACAGGTAGAGGTAGAGGTAGAGAGGTAGAGATGTAGAGAGGTAGAGAGGTAGAGAGGTCGAGAGGTAGAGAGGTAAAGAAGTAGAGAGGTAAAGACGTAGAGACGTAGAGAGGTCGAGAGGTAGAGATGTAGAGAGGTAGAGACGTAGAGAGGTAGAGGGGTACAGGTAGAGGCAGAGGAAGAAGGAGGGGGAGAGGGAGGGAGGGGGAGGGGGTGATGTAGAGGGAGAGGGAGGGGCAGGGGGATATGGAAGAAGGGGGAGGGGGAGAGACAGGGGGAGGGGGAGAGACAGAGGGACGGGGAGGGGAGAGACAGAGGGAGGGGGAGAGGGAGAGGGTTTTAGTTTTTCTCAATTACTTCTGCGAATTGGCTCTGTTTTGAAATTTTACATAAAGGTGTCTCTCATCTCTCTCTTTACATTTGTTAGGATACTGCTGCTAAGTTCCTCTGTTCTGAGTAATTTATGAGTAACGTCTGTATATTATATAAAATTCAGCTGGATCTTGAGTTATACTCATTGATTTGCGCAGGGTTAGTCCAGTTTTTCCTTAGTTTAAAATTACCCCGAAATGACGGGAAAATATCTCATTGCTTCGGAAAACCGGTAACAACATAAATACGAAATCCACGCGAGCGAAGCCGCGGGCAACAGCTAGTTTGTTAATAAGTATAAAATTTCCTTCAGTTGTAAAACGATGCAATAAATCTTTTTATTGGGTTACAAAGACGGAATTCCCGTAACCTTTTGATTTTTTAAAATTTCAGCAGGTGCTGGGCCTTGTAGACGAATTTGATAAGCGGGTAAGTAGGTACATAAAAACCTAACTCTATCTCCTACTCTACCTGTGCTATTTTAAGTAGGTACCATTAAATTTTCAGAATCTTAAAGTTTGTGCTACCTACGATCAAAACGCATGCAATCCTACCAAAATTAACCACTCTGTTCGTTTGTGAAAAACCTGATGATATGAACTGCTGTGGTAAGCCGGTATTGTGGCCGCCGGTTACCGTATTTGGGAAACCGCATCAACACGCAATGTTCAACTAATACAGACCGTTTGTTAAATATTTGCGTGTTACTCTCAGTGTTTGAACTCCTGAGGTCCTACATGTAGGACCAAGAAAATTGTTGAAAATTGCCTACGTACTGTAATGTCTGCATTATTTCATGGCTGTACCTCGGGAATATAATGTAATGTGTAATAAATAATAATCAAATGTATAGAAATATCACAAAGTCGCGTTCGACCCTGTGCTGTCGCCATATTGGTAGCGTGGATGGCAATCGATAAATCGGTTCGGTTTTGCATGTTCGTTACGAACGACTTCCGCCTCCTGTTTACGCTCAGCGTTTCAGCGGTTTCTTCTTCGCGACCCACCAAGATCAAAAATATTAACATCTGAAAGTAAGTGGGTAACTCCTTTCCCTTAAATTTTCATCATATTATATATATATATATATATATATATTTTAAAATTTTCAATATTTTTAGCTTCACAAAATAACTCTGGCTGTGACCGTTAATGCGCTCAAAAAATTATAAGCGCGGCAGGTGGATTGAGGCGTGCGAATCGTTCATTGGCTCTACGCCTGTCACCCATGCGCAGAAAATAACCGTCACAGACAAACTTATCCTGAACACGCTGTAGAAACATCTACCAAGAAACACAACCTATATTTGTCTGTTTCTTGTATGAAAATTAGTCCTGCCTAAAATATTTACAGCATTATATTATACAGGGTGTAAGGGACGGTGTACCGAAAACTGAAAGGGCGTTTTCAGTCAACGAAACTGAACAAATTTTTCAAAGATACATTTCTGGCAAATTAAACAATTCCCTAAGACCTCTCCATAAAAGTTGTATGTCGAACAGTTTGTATGGACAGGTCAAATTATTTTTTCAAATCCCAAAAATGTTTCTATGGGAAAGTTGTTCAGTTTCGTTGACTTAGCACGCCTTTTCAGTTTTCAATACACCGTCCCTTACAGCCTGTATACACCTGTCTGTGTTTTTTATCTGCTATCGTATTGGTGTGTTGGGTAAGCCGTACCGCCAGAATAGTATTCAGTTTTCGATGAGTTTGTTTTTATTTACACCATCAGGGTACGCCGTACGCTCATTCTTGATGAGTTTTTCAACAACGCGAGTAAGAAAGTTTAGAGAAATATTAAATTTATAAAATTCTGATTTAAATCGAGGCTAAAACAGTTCGTAAAAGTGCATATCTTAATACTGACATAGTCGTTTACTTATAATCTAACTTTTGTTTCTGTTCTGTCATCGATTTACCAATACATTAATGTTATCTTCCAGTATTATAAGTTGTGATAAAAACGTTAACCAACCGTGCGTCTCACTTGAGGTACATATAGGTACGAACGAGGAAGGAACACGTTGATATTTGGCGTCGCGCGCCTAACCGGTTCCGCAAGTGTTATTCCGAAAACGACCACTCTGGACTTTCCGGTCACACGTTATTTCTGCCCGTTTTTTTTGCCGCGAACGTGTTATGTGAGGAGGACCAACTCTTTTTATTAGCGGACACGGCAGAAGGTCATGTGGATCTTCGGTCTAGCCGGCTGCGAGTTTTTTATTCTTCAAAATTGCCAAGGAAGTTATTAAAGTAGGTAGGTTTCTGGAAAATTCGCTCCCGCTGTTAGAATAAGTAGATCCATGATGTCAAGTCTCCAATTTCTCAAGAGTAAGTTTATTTACCTACTAACCCAATAAAAGCCTCTTTATTTGCAGCAGTGAGCAGACGAGCAGATCGGTCACCTGATGATAAGTGATCACCACCGCCTATAAAACTTACTGTCTTATTTTCTTGCCTTGTTGTAATCAAAGTCTCGATACGAGTATAACATAGGAACCATCCGATTATGGTGATTAGACACAATAGCCCGGCTCTTTATCCCTTCATGAAAAATTCATTATTCGAAGCGTTTTATCACCTTCAGGATCGAGATAACAACTCGTCGTCTTATTCTCATCTTTACCTCATTAATATGCAGATGAAGCCGCTATGAATATGTATGCCCACAGAGAGAGGCCTCGCCTACCGCTCTAGGGGTCAATGTCAGTGCATTGAGACCATTATACTTAGAGCCTTCAACACTCCGTGCTCTACGATTGTTCCTTAGCTACGAAAAGAGGTAAGGCAGGTCAAGATAAGATTGCAACTCGACTCTGCCGGTTCCGCTTAGTGGATAAGTACTTACACGAAAAGTTTTCGTATAAGAATGATGTTCAAAGTCAATGTCTTCTTCCACGTCTGTTTGTCGCCGTGATTTGTACATTCGAGTTGTTGCATCTTGGTATTTGACTGTAATTTATCCAGAAACAAAGCGAATATATTCAAATGTCGTCAGTAAGAACCTGTAACTGTTCACTAACTACCTAGGTGGGTACATTTAACTCTTCCGTCTATTGCGAACGAATGAATGTGATTTAACAAACGAGATTGATTCACATTTAAACGCCTATAACCTTTAACATCTAATCAGAGCCCGTAGACTTCCTCCTTTCAAAATCAATAAAAACCATTTTAACTGAGTCTGTAAAAGCAAATGCAAGTGGTTTTCAAATGTGGAATAGGTAGTTGGTAATAGAACTTAAACAACACTTAATGGAGGTATCAAAAGTTGAGTATATTTTATTTAACACACAGAGGAAATAGGAAATGAGTTGCCTTCTCATGTACCTACTTAGCAAGTATTTAGCTCAACGAATAAGTATCTACATGAAATATGAATAAGTAACCACTACTTTCCTACTGTCTTCTTTGTCACGTCTTAAATTTTGTGTGAAGTTTACGATATTAGATGGTAACCCAAGTGATTTTATTGAATGTTCCTTTAGTTACTTTTAGTGTTTCAGCTCTAGTAAGTAAGTAGATAGCTAATAATGTAGGTAGAAAGAAGCATCTACTGGAAACAATCACATCACCGCTGCGTTGCTAAGTGCAAGATTGGAGCAGGAAAGTGGAGCGCTGGGGGCATGTGCGTGCTGCGTGACAGACCCGAGCCTGGCTCCAGGGCTGCCAAATCTGTTACAAAGAAACCTACCACACGCCTGTTCCTATATTGGTATGCAGATAATTCTTTCCCCTGCTACGAGCTTCACTTCCTTTGCTTCTTCTACTCTCATCAGTCAACTCTTTCATATACTCACTCTCATCAGTGGAGAGTAGTCTTGACTTAGTATTTATTTAGAATGTGAACGTTTGCCTAGGCCTTCCCCTTCCAAAATTTTCGGACTGGTGATTTGGGTACTTAGAAAAGTGGCTTTCTATAAATCGTAAACGCTAGTAGAACTGAAATTAGCTGTCACGCAACATTTCGTTAGCTTGATATAAAGCTAACGAAATGTTGCGTGACAGCTAATTTCATTTTATGTCAATCCCATACATTTTCATTCTATTCTACAAGCGTTCGTTTGTGGTAGAAGAAAACCGCTTGTCTCTAGGCCCTGGTAGATCTATGTCGTTAATCTCTTTGTAAGTATTCATTCTTTCTGTGAATTGTGATGGATTAGTTAGGTGGAAACTTTCTACCTAACCAAACCATCACAATGCACAACATTTCTGTTTTGATTTTGGTCACTACAACTCCATTTACGCCACAATGGCTTTTTCACTGTATTTCTAAAAGGGTATAAGGATATGTCCATTCCAAAGGACAGTGGCCAACAAATACTTTTTACATCCAATCCGCAGCTAAAAACAATAATTTAAGTAGATTGAGACTGAGTTGGTAACATTTCTCGGTTCGCTTGGTGCTCGTCGCTCCAGCGCGAGCGCTTGTCCAATTGGTGAGATTGCGCGCTTCCGTCGTCGCCCGCGCCGCTTCCGGCGATAACAGAGCCAGCAAGACCGCGGCAAGTGCTGTCCGCGATGGATGCGGTCAACGCACTGCCTCAATGCGAACACTTGCACAACAACTTAGGTACCTCAGTATTATGTTTAGACAAGGATGCATAGTGCTTTTTCTGCCGATATGTTGACAAACCGTATCGTTCGTCACTCAAGAAAATGGTTTGAGTTTTCATGGTTCAATGTTTTCAGAGCTTGGAGTACCTATTTAACTTTTCACTTTTTTACGGGAAATGGGCGTGATGTTAATGTACGGTGGGCTGTAAATTAGGCCGCTGTTGTACGATCTGGTATAGCATTGTATTTTTCTATGAACGTACCTACTTGTTCATTAAGTTTATGTAGATACCTGACCATTGCAACAGTGCCCTGTTAAGCAACTTCTTAGTTGATAGTCCGTTAAATATAATGTGGAGCAACCAAGAGTTACGGTATTCATGTATACTTAAAAGTAGTTGATATGTTGATAGTTCTATTCTTTAATTTGTGCTGTTTTTCTGGATTTCGCGACGGCACCTAAGTATACTTATTGGCACCAATTTTGATCTAGAAATAATCGTTTGCAGAGTCTGCTAGATATTGAGCTCTACTTGATTTCCTGCCACCACAAAACTAGGTAGAGTTGTGCATAAATTGTCGTGTTCAGTCATGAATTCGTGCAGTATAAACTAGCGCTCTCACCTGTCCATCCCACCTGAAGGTATTGCGGGTCACCCTACTTAAAGGAAATAGCCGAGAGTGGCGCGGCGCAGCGAGCCGAGCGGGCGGAAGTGACGACCGTTCCCACGGACACTCATCCGTTAGTTCACCTCGTCTGCTCCCCGCCTCCTCCCTTCACCCCCGCTTTCCCCGCAGGCTTTCTTGGAAACTCTAGGTTATTGGTTTTCAGAGCATCCAAGTAACTGTCTTAGAGCTAGTCGCTGACGAAGCAGCACGACTCAATTGAGCCGTTTTCATTCGTGTTGTGCAGGTTTTGTTATACTTAGGCTACCTACTAGACCTAAATCTCTATACTGTTTGTTAAATAGCTGTACGCCTACTTATGAGTAACAATATTGTAACAAAAACAGCGTCATTTGGTCTCACCCAATCGTTCCTGATGTATAAGTTTGCGGAAAATGCGAATATTTACCACGTACAGAACCCGATCCTATCAATAAATCATGGGCAAAAAACGTCTTTGTTCCTTTCGAAGGTCCAACGTCAGAGCCGTTTTAGTTTAGCTGATCTCATTGTTTAGTCTACCGGACTGCCCAAATAGCCGACTCTAGGCGTTATGATTATGTTATGATTATTGTTAGCGATCTCTGGCTGGACGTCGCGTCGTGTTTACTTGGATTGACATCGATCGGGAAAGCGTGGGTGGCTTGAAACTTTCCACACGCTCTTCTTGTTGTTATAGTGATTGACAAAGACTTAAATTAAACATAGCTATTGTAAGTTATTGTATAACTACAGAGTAAAAGAATTTTTGTACCAGAAGTAAGGTAATGCGAGCGGAAGCGTGAAAGACTTCCGGTCTGGTTATCGATATTGCCCTCAATTAATAAGTCCAGTGATGTCCTATTCTGAAAAAGAAAAGCAAATAAGGGACAGAGTAACTTATAAGTACAGCCTGTTAAGTAAATTGCGCAAGACCTCTCGGGTAGAAGCTCTGGACGTAAAACTGGACAACTTTTGTTGGAAAATCTTTTTAAAATACGCTAAATATTTGGTTCTTCATACAAGTCGAAAATAGCCGCAGCCGAGGTAGGCCCCTGAAACGTTGTAGACGAATTCGAAACCTTTGAAAAAGCGACCAACAATATTTGGTGGTGTCAAGGGGAAAAAACTAATACGGTAGATCACTAAACGGAAGAACGCGCTGTTCTTTTGGTCAGGGTAATACGTCTAATACGACAGTCATGAAAAAAGGTAAGTTCTCTACGTACCTGACTGAGTAGTAAACAATACGGGTACACAAAGAAAGTTTAATTATCTTACTGTTTTGAGAGGCTTAAGGAACGTCAAGTTTTGCACCGGATCTTCGGGTGGTGCGTGCGCATCGACGGAAGTGCGCAAGACTTCCGCTCCAGCAGGACCTGCCGTCACGCGTCGCGGCGTCTGCGCAACCGATGCTTACTTACTGGTCAACTGATTCAAACTACCTAAATGAAACTTCTGCCTATCTACTGTGATAGAAACTACTGTTTATTTTATTAACACTTATATTTATCAATTCTCAATTACTACGTCGTAAGCTTAGGTACAATATAATCAAAGTAAGACAGTTTGAAAACTAGAAAACACTAATAATCACTAATTAGAATGTCTTTCCTTTATCTATAACACGTTTATTCTATTCCAAGGCTCTCAGGAGGCTGACTCGAATGCTCTTACTCGCCGCAAGGACTTAGAATCATCGTGCTGACTGATACAATAATTAAAACCTTACACTTCCAACTACTTACATATTCGTCTCGCTCTTTCTCTGGAGGAATCTACTTAGGATGACTACTTATGTTACTTGATCTTTTAACGGCTTTCTCACAAAATGGTTTTTGTTCTACGCCTTTATCCTATACCATTAAATTAGAATGTCTTTCCTTTATCTATAACACGTCTATTCTATTCCAAGGCTCTCAGGAGGCTCTTACTCGCCGCAAGGACTTAGAATCATCGTGCTGACTGATACAATAATTAAAACCTTACACTTCCAACTACTTACATATTCGTCTCGCTCTTTCTCTGGAGGAATCTACTTAGGATGACTACTTATGTTACTTAATCTTTTAACGGCTTTCTCACAAAATGGTTTTTGTTCTACGCCTTTATCCTATACCATTAAATTAGAATGTCTTTCCTTTATCTATAATACGTCTATTCTATTCCAAGGCTCTCAGGAGGCTGACTCGAATGCTCTTACTCGCCGCAAGGACTTAGAATCATCGTGCTGACTGATACAATAATTAAAACCTTACACTTCCAACTACTTACATATTCGTCTCGCTCTTTCTCTGGAGGAATCTACTTAGGATGACTACTTATGTTACTTGATCTTTTAACGGCTTTCTCACAAAATGGTTTTTGTTCTACGCCTTTATCCTATACCATTAAATTAGAATGTCTTTCCTTTATCTATAACACGTCTATTCTATTCCAAGGCTCTCAGGAGACTGACTCGAATGCTCTTACTCGCCGCAAGGACTTAGAATCATCGTGCTGACTGATACAATAATTAAAACCTTACACTTCCAACTACTTACATATTCGTCTCGCTCTTTCTCTGGAGGAATCTACTTAGGATGACTACTTATGTTACTTGATCTTTTAACGGCTTTCTCACAAAATGGTTTTTGTTCTACGCCTTTATCCTATACCATTAAACGAGCAATATTTGTATATAAACAGGGTGTAAGTGACAGCCTTCCGAAAGGGCATGATCAGTCAACGTAACTGAAAATGTTTCAGTGAATTAAACTTAAAGGAAATAAAATAAAAAATCGGCCTCTCCATACTAAATTGCAAACTTGATTGGCCAGTTTGTATGGAGAGGCCGATATTTTGTTTGATTTCCTGAAAGTTTTATTCACTGAAATATGTTGAGTTACGTTGACTGATCATGCCCTTCTAGAATTCGGAAGGCTGTCCCTTACACCCTGTATAAATGTATATAGGGTGACTTTTAATTAGTTCTTGATAGCAAAAGGTATGCATGTACTCGTGATACTGAACAACTTTCCCCAAGGAACATAGGTCGAAATACGAAAAACCAAATTTGACCTCCCATACAAAATGCGCTGTCAGCTGATGCAGTTTCTATGGGAGGTCAAAACTTGATTTTCGTATTTCGACCTATGTTCCTTGGGGAAAGTTGTTCAGTATCATGAGTACATTCATACCTTTTTCTATCAAGAACTAATTAAAAGTCACCTATATAAGTATATTTATTTGTAATCGGTTTCTCGAAAACAGGTCTAACGATATTGATGAAATTTAGTATCCGGGGGTTTTTGGGGACGAAAAATCGATCTAGCTAGGTCTCATGTCTGGGAAAATTCGTTTTCCCCGTATCTTTAAGCGTTTTTAAAAAAATACCGCGTTTTTAGACAAAAACCTACAGCGCCATCTGTTGGCGAGTAGCATAGCTTGCTTACCCGGTGATATTTTAATGTTCAGGCGGTTATTATAGAGCGAAGCTCGGTCGACCAGGTACTTCTGAATAAAGAAAAATAATTTCTGAGATGAGCGCCTTAGCGCTTAAAAGGATTAAAAGGATAAAAGGATTTTAAAATTTTATCTTTTAAGGGGGTGAAAGGAGGGGTGAAAATATGGAAATCCTCCGAGCGAGGTTCTAAACTATCCGGAAATTCGAGTGAGTTCTGGTAACGTTTTCGGCACGGAGATTTTCGGTGCTGACGCGTATTCAATACCCGACTTTATTTGTTTTGACAGGAGCATACGCATACGCAAATTTTTTTGACATGTTGGTTGTTTACATTGGTTAAAAATTTTATTTTAAAAATTTGTATCTATCAATTTACATACAATTCTATCTATCAAACAGTTTTATTAAATGTTTTTTACTGCATATAGATCAGTAAAAGTATTTAGGAGGACAGGCTAATTGTAAGTTCGTACAGGTTTCCTTAGCTCCTCGATGAAGGTGACTGGTGCTCACAAACTTTCTCTCACAAACAAAAATTTTTAAAGAAAATTAAATAGAACTATAATAACCATAGTTAACTAAAATTAACTTAGATGTGTGATAAAATGTCCCGCATATCTATTACAGTCTTCAGCTTTCAAAAAACAAGCAAGTAAAATATTGTAACAATGGCTAAACCTCTACGAAAAGAAAGCAGCAAGGTTCAGGATAAAGACTCTCCCTTGTCGTTGGAGCCGCCGCCGCCCTCGATGTTCGAAGACGGAGATGAGGCAGATCTCGTTGATGAAGAAATTATTAATATCGTCAATACATTACCACCAACAATTATCACAAATAGTCGAAAAAGAATTGAACCTGAACAGGTAAACCAATCATTATAACATTCCATGGAACGTCCACTGCAGGATAGGGAGCTCCCTCCAAAATTCCAGTTTTTGCTGGAATGGAACAATTTGCAGGGGAAGTACCACAGTCATCACGCTTGTTAGCGTTGCGGCTGGCAGAATTTAAGATGGTAAGATTCACAGAATGATGCTGCTGCCCATCCTCTTATTCATAATCCCTTAGTCGCCTCTTACGACACCCACGAGTAGATATTGGTTGGTACTGTTCTTTGTTACATCCAGCGACAACAACAACGCTCGCTGGATGCGAGCGGCGCAGGACCGGTCGTCATGGAGATCTTTAGGGGAGCCCTATGTCGAGCAGTGGACGTCTTTCGGCTGATATGATGATGATTATGATTCTTTGTTGGCACCAAGCGGGTGAGGTAAACCAATACGTGAAGTAAATTACAGGAGACCTAACAATTTAAAATAGACAGAGATTTTATAACGTACGGTCCAGAGCACTTCGGGCTTGACGCTTGGACTTAGCACCATTCTTACTACTTTCAGCGCTATTTTAGCTCCTACAGCTATAGGGAACATGCATAATTTTTTTTGTCGCATTTATTAACAAAATAAAAAAATACCGTAGTATAGATGACAAAAAGTGAAATTAAAATTTAAATCGGCTAAGTAATACGGCCGATATAAGCATTTAAAGCCACTAATTACGCGCCTATTAGACAGAGAGATCCGACATGAATAGTGACGTTACAATGCACTACGGCCATATAAACTCCATATTAAAGGAAAATGCCCAAGTGACTATGGAACTTAGTATCTCTCAGAAATTGGTATAAAACTTATTGTATCACAATGCTTTATGGCTTGATGTAAAGTTGGCTCTAAGGACTTATTAAAATGATTAGGCATTTGATTGTAGTTCTCCAGGTTTTACAGTAATTAGCCCAGGAAATTAGGTCCTAAATTCCAATCCTTGAATTAGAGGTGTCATATTGAGGTGACTTGATCACTGATCACTTGCCAGCCGAATCGTACCAAAACCCCCCCTTTTTGTGAGTACAATAACCGTATGAATGAGAAAAGAATTGATAAATTGGCAAGTGTAGGCTAGCTCACTACGTATGTATAAACAAAAACTATGCTAGTGATTCGTTAGACTCGCTCGCCTGCCTGATGAGTATTAATTTAAATGGTAACTGCCGCAGCAGGAAACTGCTGTGCATAATCTATCAACTGTTAATACCCTACTAAGTACTGGAATCAATATTAAAGATATTTTTTTTTAACAAAAAACGTACCTATTTATTAACGGTTCATATAAGTTTCAAGTGACAGGCAACACTGAATAGACGCATCGGAAATACGAAAATCATTAAAAAATCTAATATATTTTTAATTTTTTACCCGGAGAAGTAGATGATTCCTATTAATATATAAAGTTATCTTTAAAATAAACAAGAATTACTGATGTCATAGACTTGAGACACAACTTCCATTTGAGCAATTTTGTATAATTTTGCAAAACTACTCATGGGCATTCTCCTTTCATTTTGCTAGAAAGAGACAGAAACAAATCTTCGATGGCTTATCTTTTTTAATATTATAGTTATTCGAAAAATAGTTTTACTAGACTGTTTATTACATTAATGAGAAATAAATATTTTAATAAAAAAAAATCGTGCATGTTCCCTAGTTGGAGCTAAAATCGCGCTTAAAGTATCAAGTTTGACCTGCAAGAGTACGTTTGGTTTGTACCTGCACAGCATTAGCAAAGTTTGTGTTTGGATTATTGCTTTACAAACTTAATTGGGCTTTGTAAAAATGAAATCTTTTTAGAAAAAAAAAAATATTACAGATATTTGATTGTAGCCATCAAACTGACTTATAATTATTTTCATATTGTTTGACCGAGTTTCCATAGTAAATTATTTGTCAGTGTTTCCATAATTCCCAGTTTTATTTTACCAACGGTAATCAGCAGCGCCATTTAGTTGAAATGTCAAAAGACGCTGGAAAACACCCTATTGCACCGATCGGCTGAGAGTTTATAGAGTCCGAATTACTCTGAATCCAAGTCTTAGAACGAAGTCTAGTTTCCAGAAAAAGCCATGAAGTCGAGAATCGGCGACCGATTTCTTGTCGGCATCCCGCTCTGACGTGTTATCACCTGAATCTTCCGTCCTTGTCCTGGGCGATAATCGGCCACCGATTCTCGGTCGTGTGCGGGAGCTCTAAATCACACTTTTTTGTGTGTCACTTACTTACAGGTTGATCAATCTAAACTAACACCTAAAGTGAAGGAGAAGAGAGAAATCTTAAATGCTGCATTAATATGGTGCGATCAGACTGTAGCCGACCGGAAACCGATTCCAAAATACCCTATGTACTTGTCGTGGCGTCCTCAGAAGATGATCTTTGACATTGAAGACGAACCAGTCGAGCTAAAATTATCGTAAGTCACTCTACAAGGTGTAACAGAAAGGGTATATCAACCCTGAAGGATGTGATTCTGCCCATGAATCTGAACAACCTAAGGAACATAAGTAGGTCGAAATTCGAAAAAAAAAGTTTGACCTCCCATACAAAATGCGCCATCAGCTGATTCAGTTACTATGGGAGGTCTATGGGAGGTTTTTCGTATTTCGACCTATGTTCCTTAGGGAAAGTTGTTCAGTTTCATGGGCAGAATCACATCCTTCAGGGTTGATATAACCTTTTTGTTACACCTTGTATACAAAAATATTTTTTTTGTGTTATGCATTAACTTGAGCACGTTCAGTTAACGAAACTGAACAACTTTTCCTAAGAAACATACATAGGTCGAAAAAAATTGTATGCGAGGGCAATTTTTTTTTCGTATATCAACCCATGTTTCAGGGTAAGTTGAAGTTTCGTTAAATGAACATGCTCTTAAAATTAATGCATCCTTTGTTTGTTTTTGTTTTGTTTAATATTATCACATCAAAATTACGTACATAATTTTGTTAATGTACATACGTACAAAATGGTACTTCCCCTCTTCATTTTTCCAGCAAAAGCTAGAATTCTAGAGGGCTCCCTGTCCTGTAGTGGACGTTTCATGGGATGTTATGCTGATGATGAATTTTGTTTAGATGTCAATGAGTAATAAGGACCTGTTATGAGAAGAATGGCATGGTTATACACCCTTACTTTTTATTAAATCACCCTGGATATTTTAAGAGGTGGTTCTGTCGAAATACTAAACGAAAATTCGACTTATACCAACATACAAACTGCACCATTTTTAGGGTTCCGTACCTCAAAAGAAAAAAACGGAACCCTTATAGGATCACTTTGTTGTCCGTCTGTCTGTCTGTCTGTCTGTCACGAACGGGTAAAGGTATCAGGTTGAAATTAATACCATATATTAGGATCCATGAACCACACAAGATCTGAATATTTCAATTTTTTACAACCACGCAATCAAAAGATATGGCATTTTCCTCATCTCCATACATTTATTCAAAAATGCTAAACCTACAGGGTACTTCCCGTTGACCTAAAATTATGAAATTTGGCAAGAAGCTATGTCTCACAGTACAAATAATGGGAAAAGTCTGAAATCATTAAATATTACAACTTTTCTCACAACTAATGGTAACCAATTGTGGTGAGCTCCCGTTTCAAGAACATTCATATAAGAGAGGGGTCAAGTTGGATGGTCGCTGAGGCGATTTTTGTTTTAGTTCTATTTAAAAACGGGAACACTTAGAAACTTAAAAATTGGTATGTTTATAGTGCATAAGCTATAAAATTACAACAAATAATAAAATTTGGTCAAGCGCGTGTCGGACTCAAAAAATCTAGCACATTAACTTACTGAAATTTCAACCAATACAATTATGTTTATGTAGTGGTACGGAACCCTCAGTGCGCGAGTCCGACTCGCACTTGGCCGGTTTTTTCGTTTTTGACCCTTGTTCTTTGGGAAAAGTTGTTCAGTTTCATGGACAGAACCTCTGAAAATATCCGGGGTGATAAAAAAATAACGCTATAGGCATGTGTATAGTGATGACAATATAACAAAGAGAGTGATGTGATGAGTATGAATGTAGAGATCGAGTCAGAGCGCGGGCAACACCGGAGACAAGATGAATGGACACGTGACGTATTTAATACCTATGAGGAAGAAGATAATGTTGAGATGGCGGCTGACAGGAATAAAAGCTCGTGGTGATGAGATGCTGGGTAAAACCAAGTTTCACAGTCAGGCCACCATCGCAAGGTTGCATGTCTGTCGGTCTTTTACAGATTGTACTTCGGAGAGTGTGCTCAAGAGCTCCAAGAGCTTATTCCACCATCCCCCTTCTACTATCGGAAGTCCAGACACACCGCAGGATATCACCCACACTTGGTTGATATTTCACACATTCGCACAAAGCGCTTTGAAACATCTTTAATTATGCGCATAGCTAAAGAGTGGAATTCTCTGCCTGCGTCTGCGTTCCCGAGTTTACATAACCCACGTCTATTTAAGTCGCGAGTGAATAGGCTTCTTCTGGGCAAGCGCATGCCGCAAAATGAAAGAAACGTGAACCAGAAGATTGGTAGCCACGTGTTTCTGTCTGTTTCGCTAACCACCGCGAGGCAATCATCTTTCTTTTTTTGTATTTTTTACTTTCGAGCGGAGCGAGAAAGGTATTGTATTCGTGAAAAAAGTTTTTATAATTTTCTCAAAAATGTGTTCTATATCACTTATACATCATAAAAAACAAGTCTCCCAAAAATGTCCGTCCGTCGGTCGGTCGGTCGGTCGGTCGGTCCGTCGGTCGGTCGGTCTGCCCGTCACGCTTTGGCCTAGCGGCTAAACGAATGGTCCGATTGACACCATATTTGGAATTTAGGAGTTTTATGCAAATCCATCGAAGGGTTCTAAGTGGTTTCTGGCTGGCTCTCATTTTGAGGGTAGCTGTCATACAACGAAACTGATAAATTGTAATTTTCTCAAAAACGGCTTTTAGAATCTTGATGAAACTTTGCATGACCAAGCATCTCCATGTAAGATATCTTGCGCCAGTATCAAGTGATCTGTGTAATTTCATATAAGGGTACCACCAAATCGTAAATATGTGATTTACCCAAAATTGGTTCCATTGAGGTTATTTTAATGTTCTATAATTTGGATTCTGAATTGGTTATTATCTACCTGACTGGATATTCTATTTGAACTTCTTTTTGGCAAAAATCCAGTATACAGGGTGTACCAAAAATTTAAAGGGCTTGCTCAGTAGACTAAAATGAACAACTTTTCCTAAGAAATATATGTTGTGAAATTCTATGCAAGTATCTTACGCTAGTATCCATTGATCTGTGAAAATTCCTATAAAGGGTGTTCCAGTTCTGCCAAAATTTAAACATGCGATTTTCTCGAAATCGTTTAGGGTTAGTATGTTTTAATATTTGACAATTTGAATTCTGAATTGATCTGTGGAGGTATATTTCATGATAATTTTTTTTGGAAAAACTTATATTAAAGTTTGTATTTCCATACTATATGTATAGCATTACAAATTTAAGTTCGCAGTTGATACTTTTTACTTGCCTATCGCGAGAAAGTAAGTGCAGTGCTGCTGTACCATTTATTTTTATTAATCAACGACTTCACTTGATACAAAAGCCCTAGGGCGGTAAGTAATAAAAAAAAACACTTTACTCTTTCAAAACTCAATTACTTACCGCCCTAGGGCTTTTCTAGCTACATTATTACCCTAGAGCGCTAATTGGTCACCTACAAGCCCCATTTGGGGGTAATAAGGACCTACTTACCGAATATGAGAGATGTAAAATATATTTACCTAAAACTAAAACTTTGGTTTCGGTCAGACCATGAGACTGTTCAAATTCGTCGCAACACGATTTTTTGTTGGCCTTTGGGTGTACAATCAAGTGATACATTTTCTATTGCCGTAAAAAATGCATCACTTATTTACTAATTTTTCGTTTCTTTGTAAATCTTTATTATATTTGCAGAGTGTGTAATAGAAGTCCAAAAATCATGTACATCCAGTTAATGGGTTTCTGGAACGAAGAGGCGCGGTTGGGAGCCAGTTGGAAATGTTTTCCTCGTACCAGGTACGAGACATTTTTTTATTATTACTACTTAGTGGAATTGCTGTTTGAGATCCAAGAAGATGAGGAGAGAAGAGATGATCAGAAGAGATGAGGGGCGATTATGGTAAGACCCAGAAGAAGCCTTCTTAATCGCAACTGGAATAGATTCGAGTTATATGAACTAGGGAATACAGACGCAGGCAGGGAATTCCACTCCTTAGCTGTTCGCATTACCTATAAAATATATTGATAAGCGCTTTGTGCGAGAAGAATCAAGATGAGATGATGGTGATATCCTTCTAACAAATCGATTAATTGCCTGCTTTTCTTTAAATTAAAATAATGTTCTTTGGAGGGCATGTTAAGTCATTTGACTCTGGTTAGAATGAGGTTAGTGAAGAATGCCACTGATCTGACCATGGTCTGATGACGCCTATAAAGGGTATAAGGGTCACCGGACAGGTTTCCGAAAACAGGGTCAACGTAACTTTACAACTTACTACATGAAAAAAAATCGGCTTTTCTATACAAAATTGCAATTTTGATTGGACAGTTTGTATGGATGGTCGATGGCCGATTTCTTTTTCATTTCTTGAAAGTTGTTCAATAATGTTGATCGAAAACGCCTTTTTAATTTTCGGTACACCGTCTCTTACAACCTTTATATTAGCGTATACAAGGTGTAACAGAAAGGGTATATCAACCCTGAAGGATGTGATTCTGCCCATGAAACTGAACAACTTTCCCTAAGGAACATAGGTTGAAATACGAAAAAAAAATTTGACCTCCCATAGAAACTGAATCAGCTGATCGCGCATTTTGTATGGGAGGTCAACATTTTTTTTTCGTATTTCGACCTATGTTCCTTGGGGAAAGTTGTTCAGTTTCATGGGCAGAATCACATCCTTCAGGGTTGATATACCCTTTCTGTTACACCTTGTATATTTAAGCTTTTTGTACAATTTGTGTTTTTGTTATGTGCTTTTTGTAATAAAGCATCCATCTGTCATCCATCTATGTCTTACTTATTATGTAGGCTAATATTATTTTTACTTCTCGACAAACTTAATTTTCATTAGAAATACGAGTATACTACTTTATTGCAAACCATATAACTTACCATCAGGTGACCCACCTGCTCATTTGCTCACTTGTAACATTAAAATAAAACTTAAATACAAATGAAAATAACACATAAAGCATAGGTAATTCAAGAAGACATTATTGCTAAGGTAGCTAGTTAAACCGAGATAAATTATATTTACAGTACTATTTTTCCCCTCATCTAGAACCCTCATAGCTCCAGGTCTAGCTACAACGTTTGTGGTAAAGGCCACGCCCAGGGAAGAGTCTCCTGTGCCCTCCGCCCTAGCAGACCTTCAGATAGCAACCGCACACTGCAAGGATACCGTCGTGGCGTACTTCGCCGTACCAATATTGGTGTGCTTCCATAACTTTATTCCACTTCCGGGTGAAGAATGTGAGGGGGAGGAAGAAGAGCAAGAACAGGAAAAATAATGAGGATCAACTCGCCTACGAAATATTACCTTCAGCAAGTATCCTTTTGACATTTTGGGAATGGCTAGAATAGGCCCTAACACTTTTATGCCAAGACAAACAAAAGTGCGGAGCGACGACGCATTGCAAAAATCTGCGAGCCCGCATGATGCTTCGACTAAAGCCGCGATCACACCTTTCTATATTCAATGACTGATTCGACATACATAGCTGGGAAGCTTGGTTCTGTGAATTCCAAGATCCTTACTTGAAAGTGCAATGTATGCCGAATTAGTTTATGAATTAAGAACGGTGTGATAGCGACTTAACAAGAAAGACGCGAAGTAGTATCGCAGTTTTTTACTTGCGACGCGTCGCATTGTAGTTTTGTGTCTAGACTCTTGCTTCCAAATCAAATCTCAAACGAGGGCCTTGATACCTTTCTTTCTTACCTGTAAATACCACAGAATATATAATAGTAAACAATAAATACCTGAATACCATAGAATTAATTTTCTTTCTGCCTTTATTAATCCAGTTATTTGTACCTAAGCTTCCTCATACGTTGCGACCGTTGCGTCATGTGAATGTTTGTGGAATACCCAGGAGGTTCGTCGCTCGGAATAGCAATCAGGAATCATAACTACTTACTTGTATGCGTGCGCGCATATGTCTTGTTTTAGGTGGATCTAATAATTCCATCGATGAGTCACTCCTTTGTTGTCTATAAAATGAGCTGGGAACGATTTTGCCCGTGACGTGGAATGAATGGAGCGTGACAGATATTAAGCTTCCATTCTGTATCTGAATAAATTTCTTCATTTCTTTTTCGTTTGTCTTGTAAGAATTAATTAAAAATATTTCCTGTTGATTATCCTGGTGATAAAAAGTGTGTGCCCAACGTAATGGTTCAAGAAATACATTTTACGATTTGGTGGCTGGGTAGCACGGTGCGATATTTACGCGTGTTTACACTTAGACGATTTTATAGGCTCAACGACACCGTCTCTGTGCCATATTAACATATAGGGACCGGCCACTTTAACATCTCTTTGCCTTATGACGCCGGCCTCCATCGTATTTTTAGTTTTACAGCACCATTGAGTAACAGTTGTGACACATGTCGAAAAACGGGGAAATAATAATTTGTTCTCGATTTTAGATGTTCCCATTTTAAATTTACTACCACTTAATAGGTAAGTTTTTCTGCTAGTATCATCAGCGTTCGAGTCTCGTAATGGTTAATTTTAACATACAATTTTACCAAATGGCGGTATAACTCTTGCTGTCGTTTGATGTAAGTACCTAGTTAATAAATAATTTCATAGAATTGTGTAAAGTCTGCGGTGTAGTGTATAGCCTTTGTCTCGAGCGTGCATACTGAGTCTGCAACCGACCGTACAGCGAGTAGGATGTGCAACGTGGTGTGTGCGTTGGCGAGCCAAATAAAGAGCTAAACAACTAACATCGGCGACGCTACAGTTGGCGACGAGGATTAAAAGTGAGTACTTGCTTAGAAAATAATAAAACAGAAAAAAAAGGAAAGGAATTACTTAATTTCACCGAATAGTTGTGAAAAAAAAATTTTGGCCTGATGTAAACATACATAGTTATTGTCGGCCGGCTATAAATAGAACAGGTTTGAACGGACAAAGGATGCGTGTTAGCCCATCCAGATTTTGTAATATATTTAAAGATTTCCTTGGCTGTGGTTTGAGTATTTTAACCAAAGAAATCGGAACGGATAGAAGTCAATACGTAGGTAGTTGCGTCAAGCCAATCAAAATGAGGAGGATTTATGGATTTAAGGAAACTTGAAAATAACCTATAGGGTTCCTGTAGGTTTCGCCGAACAGTGGTTCGGTCGGTCGTTGACAACTTGTCACGGCAAGAATTATTTTTGATGAATATACCTATGAACTACCTACACAAACTTATTTACTTTACTATTAAAAGGGCTGACCCCTCATAATTGACCCACCGTGTGGCATATTACGGGGTTACCAGTACAGTAGATACTAATACTTTGATACATATTTACCATTGGTTTTGATACCACCACCCATGTAATAATATTTGGACTGCTACTTCGAATAACGTATAAAACTAGAACGCAAGGATATTACATGAGATAAAACGATACACTTCGTAGTGCAGACGCAGATAGAATGACTGAAAAAATGTTCGATGAAACTCGATTCAAAAATAAGGTTATTTTTTAGAGTATACGTCGTTGAGTTTTTAGGGCCGCTGATAGAAAACTCCACTGAACCCAAAAAACTAACTAGCTGGATGCTAACTCAGCGCAGGTTATTTGTGCTGTTTTTACTACTATTT
Organism: Athrips mouffetella; assembly: GCA_947532105.1. Classification (NCBI taxonomy): domain Eukaryota; kingdom Metazoa; phylum Arthropoda; class Insecta; order Lepidoptera; family Gelechiidae; genus Athrips; species Athrips mouffetella. The sequence continues at coordinate 9,497,214 of OX383958.1, forward strand.
ATAGAATAATTTACTTACCTTGGATCCAACGAAACAGCCACGAGTTAGTTTTAATGATCCTAATTATTTTATATCCCGTGTAGTGCCGGCAAGAATGGTACCAACCCATACATACTCGTGGGTGTCGTAATAGGCGACTATGGCTCATAAACGGGAGGAGGTAACTGACATGCCAATTTTTATTTATCAATAAATTTTGAATTGTATTGATGGGTTATCCTCCTGTGTGCCTTACCATATTACATACTGCGGTCACCTACAACCGGGTTCCATGGTGTTAGCCGTAGCGCTGACAGGCGAGGTTCCCCTCCTCACTTTATACAGAAAAAGCTAGAATTCTGGAGGGAACTCAGCGTCCTGTAGTTGTCGTTACTTTGGATTATGATGAAATATTATATGATATAAAATATACTCTGAATCTGTCAAATGCAATCTATTTAAGTTGCGTTAAGTGGTACTTGTGCTACATATGTACCATGTTATAAGCAGTTATGATTATACTAGGCATTAAATTTCATATTATACATATTAGCAGTTATACACTGGGCATTAAATTGCATAGTCTTTTAGTAATTTGACATATTGGCAGTTATATACCTACTGGGCATTAAATTGCATATTGTCTTTTAATATTTTGACATACAAGCAGTTAAATACTGGGCATTAAATTGCATATTATACGTATTGGCAGTTACATACTGGGCATTAAATTGCATATTACACGTATTGGAAGTTAAATACGGGGCATTAAATTGCATAATACACATATTGGCAGTTATATACTGGGCATTAAATTGCATATTACACGTATTGGAAGTTAAATACGGGGCATTAAATTGCATATTACACGTATTGGCAGTTATATACTGGGCATTAAATTGCATATTACATATATTAGCAGTTATATACTGGGCATTAAATTGCATATTACACGTATTGGAAGTTAAATACGGGGCATTAAATTGCATATTACACGTATTGGCAGTTATATACTGGGCATTAAATTGCATATTACATATATTGGAAGTTAAATACTGGGCATTAAATTGCATATTACACGTATTGGCAGTTATATACTGGACATTAAATTGCATATTACATATATTGGCAGTTATATACTGGGCATTAAATTGCATGTTACACGTATTGGCAGTTATATACTGGGCATTAAATTGCATATTACACGTATTGGCAGTTATATACTGGGCATTAAATTGCATATTACATATATTGGCAGTTATATACTGGGCATTAAATTGCATATTGTCTTTTAATAATTTGGCATATTGGCAGTTATATACTGGGCATTAAATTGCATACTATCTTTGATAATTCGACATGTAAGCAGTTATATACTGGGCATTAAATTGCATATTGTCTTTTAATAATTCGATATATAAGCAGTTATATACTGGGATTTTAATTGCATATTGTGTTTTCAATAATCTGATAAACAAGCAGTTACAAACTGAGCATTAAATTGAATATTGTCTTGTTAATGATGCGATATGTTATAAACGGTTACAAACTGGGAATTTAATTGCATATTGGCTAATAATTGTGCCAATAATGAGATACATACGAGCAGCTACATACTGGGCAATAAATTGCATATTGTCTTTTAATAATTTGACATATAAACATTTATAAACTGGGCATTAAATTGCATATTGTCCTTTCAATAATCTGACAAACAAGCAGTTACAAACTGAGCATTAAATTGAATATTGTCTTGTTAATAATGTGATATGTTATAAGCGGTTACAAACTGGGCATTTAATTGCATATTGGCTAATAGTTTTGTCAATGTTGAGATACATACGAGCAGCTACATACCAGGCCACTCAGAAAGTATTGCGAAAAATAGTTTTTATATATGGGAGACTGGCCGGTCAGAATCTTTTTCGAAAATATGATTACTTGTAAGTAAAAATATGTGTGTTCCATTTTCAAAATTTCCCTCCACATTTTTTGCGAGCCAATTCAAAGTATCGTGTCTTACTGAAAAATGGATCTGCGCCGGGAACATTTTAGAGCTATGATTTTTTACGATTTCAAGTGTCGCCTGAAACCGGATGAATCGTTCGATAGACTTCAAATGGCATTTATGGATGAAGGCCCCTCCAAGGCAACCGTGTATCGTTGGTATAACGAATTTAGGCGCGGTCGACCAACCTTGGGGGATGAAGAAAGAAGCGGTCGCCCTTTGACGGCTATTACGGAAGAAAACGTGCTAGCAGTGAAAAATTTAATCCAAGATAATAGGCGAATTACATATCAGGAGATTCAGCACATATTAAAGATTGGATCGGGAAGCGTTCACGAGATTCTACACGGGCATCTTCGCGTGAGGAGGATAGTATCGCGCTGGGTGCCGCACTACCTCACCGACGCTCAGAAGCAGGCCCGGGTGGAATGGTGCCGTGATATGCTGAACAAATTTGAAGCAGGCTCGTCTCGGCGTGTTTACGACATCGTAACAGGTGATGAGTCCTGGATTTATCAATACGATCCAGAAACCAAGCGCCAGTCGACAGTTTGGGTGTTTCAAAATGAACCAACGCCTACCAAAGTGAAGCGATCTCGAAGCGGGGGGAAGATTTTGATCGCCAGCTTTTTTAATTTGACTGGCCACTTGGCCTCAATTCCCTTACGAGATCAAAGAAGCATCAACGCCGAATGGTATACTACCAAATGTTTACCAGAAGTTTTTTCTGTTGTGAGCAACAAGCGACCAAACACAGGGCTCCGCGGACTACTGCTCCACCACGACAATGCGCCTGCACACACCGCGCTCAAAACGAGGGACTTCCTGGACAGCACACCAGTCAAACTCCTGGGTCACCCTCCTTACAGCCCTGATCTAGCACCGTGTGACTTCTTTTTATTTCCAAAAATAAAAAATCAGCTCAAGGGGATACAATTTTCGTCGCCGGAAGATGCGCTGGCTGCGTTCGAGCAGGCTGTAAACGAGGTGTCTACGGCGGACTGGAAAAAGTGTTTTGAAAACTGGTTCAGACGCATGAATCTTTGTATAGAGGCTGGTGGAGAGTACTTTGAAAAGATTTAATAAAAATATATGTACCTGTAGAACAATTTTTTTTAGTGTCGCAAATATTTCTGAGTGTCCCACGTACTGGCCATTAAATTGCATATTGTCTTTTCAACAATTTAAAATATGAGCAGTTACTAACTGGGCATTAGATTGCATTATGTCAATTATAAAATGAGGCATAATTGGAGCAGTTGTGAATTCCAACTGCATTATTAATTGGTCGGCTCCAATGGTTGGAACGGCTTACTCCTCACCAGTAAACAAAACCATAGAATTACCATTATATGCATGTTTATGCAGGTAACATGAACAATACCTACATAATTATTTAACAATTCTGTAAACTGAATCAGCTTTCATTTCCTTTTGTTTAATATGTAGGCGTATGGAAAAAATATTTAATTATTAGACAAAAATGATAGTAAATCGTATGTTCATATTTGTTGCATCAATAATATTATGAAACTCAAAGAATAGTCACGCATAAACAAAATATAAAGAGAATAAGGGAGTCTAGATACGATAGCACAGTGGTCTGTGCATTGGATTCGTGCTGCTTCTGATGTTTGTTGTATGTAAATACAATTCATGCTTGGTCCGTTCCAAAGGTGCGGGTTTAAATCTAGCTCGCGTCTTAAAATATTTCTCATATATTTTCAGAAAGGTTATATGCGTGGGCGAATGACATGTGTTGTTTTGAGCCATGGTATTAAAGAGTGCAAGGAAAGTCCGGGTGGATAATGGATAATGATATGATACGATTCGGGAACTGATTAGTGTGAATTATAAATAACAAAATCCTTCCTTGTTTAGTTGAAAAGAAGTAACAAATGGATTTCAGATTCACTCACATTGTTTGACAGTCAAGTCATCTTTATAAGGACATATGGTGACAATTTTATTTTGTCCCTAAATTCAGTTTAAACATGCTGAGTGTTTGGAAAAGGTATGATAAAAAGTACCAACCTACAGTTTGAAATTTAAATAGTTTGATACCTACCTTACCGTTTTCAATACCACTGACTGGTGTAGTTAGGGAGCAGGTAAATTCTGGCACTTGTAGCGAGAGTACCCATTACTGTACATTTCCTACTATAATTAATACATACCCACGAAAAGTCAAATTATTCTGGAAGGGTTTATTTAATGATCATGTCCCTATTTCATTATGTTTAACATACGTGCTTTGTACAACGATGCCATAGCAAAAAAAAAAAAAAAAAAAACGTGTACATTTCAAAAAAACGTGTACAGTTATTCATCGTCGTACGCTCGGTCGAATAACACGTTACCAAGAGTCGCTTGCTATGGCAGTAAAGTGTGATAAATGTGGGAAAAACATTACCAAAACCAGTCCTGGTCTGGAGTGTAATCGGTGTGAGAAGATTGTTCATTTGAACGGGTGCTGCTCTGGTCTAAATAACAAGCAGAGAACTGCGCTGAAAGCCGCTGAGAGTCTTGAGTGGACCTGCCCAGAGTGTCTCGAACATTCTCCGAAACGAGGCTCAGTTTATGTACCCGGCGACGCTGACGGGGACGAGGAAGAGGACAAGGAAGAACCCCAAAATAAATATACAAAAAATCTTCACGTCGACATCAAGCAACTGCTGAAGGACGTATCGAAAGAAATGGAGAAAGCTCTTCAAAGAGAACTGCGAGAAATAACTAAAGCTCTCGAATACCAAAGTGATAAAATGGACGACCTAACCGAATCGATGGATGCTTGCAAGGTATCAATTAAAGAACTGCAGAAGAAGAACATCGAGTTACTGAACCGAAATAACTATCTAGAAACGCGTGTCGGTGCATTGGAACAACGCTTAAATGATATTGAGCAATCGGTATTGAAAAAACAACTTGAAATAGGTAATGTTCCTTACGACAAAAATGAAAACATCGGCGACATTGTTCATAAAATTGCAAGCAAATTAACGGTCTCACTTGATCAAGTTGAAGGGTCAAAACGTTTACCCGGAAGAAAAGAGAAGCCCGGTTCGATTGAAATAAAATTCAAGAACGATTCAGCGCCACTCACATGGATTGCTGCAGCGAAGCAAACCCCATTATATGCTGATGAATTGATTGATAACCTACCGGCATCGCTTGGAAAACCACCTATCCACGTCCGTGAAGCTTTATCCTGCCAAAACAAAAAACTACTATGGGAAGCTAAGCAAAAATTAAAATCTACCTACAAATACGTCTGGTACAAAGGAGGTGTCATCCGTGCTCGAAAAGAAGAAAAAAGCGAAGTCTTTGTAATCCGTCGAGAGGAAGACATCAACAAACTACTTAATTAAGTAAGTAGGTAGTTCGCTATTAATTTTGAAACGTTTATATACTTATGCCTGCTACTACATATTATATTACACTTATATACCCATTTAATATATTTAACCACATGTGTATACCTAAAATACAAAAAAAAATATTTATTTTATATATACTTATTTACGTATATAAATTAATTACTATACATAACCCAAAATGTCCTATCCCGAAAACTTAATAGAATTAAAAAACTGTACAAATATTAACAACTTCCTTAATAAAATCCCAAACAACACTAATCTGACGTGCATCCATTTCAACATAAGATCACTTATTCTTAATTTCTCCACTCTTGAACACTACATTACCTTTTGCTCGAAATTAGTTGATCTAGTGATAGTGACAGAAGCTAATATTTCGGAAAATCTTAGTCACCTTTTCCAACTCGAAGGATATAACATGCATCTTAATCTCAGGAAACACAGAAAAGGCGGTGGAGTGATTATTTACGTTCACAAAAAACACAAAGCCAATACCACGATCACTAAATCAACGTATTATGAAGGAATGTTGACAAAAATAACGACATCAACTAATTACACGTGCCACCTTCTCGCGATTTACCGGCCGCCTAACAATAGTAAACACCTGTTTATTCACGAACTACAACAGGAATGCAACAAAATTAGCAAGTCCGACGATCTGTTTATTTTAGGTGACATTAATATCGACACGGCCGTAGAAAGTCCTATAAAGCATAAATTTACAACTATGACTTCTAGTTTTGGACTTGTGAGAGGGATCACGGAATACACACGAATCCAACAAAGAAAAAACGTAATAAGTAAAACATGCATTGATAATATCTTTGCTAGATCCCGCTCACAAGACGTGTTCACTGCGGCTCTTAACACTGTACTGGCAGACCATCGCGGCATAGTGTTCGCTTGTGTCGGCCCGGTGCCACAGCGTATACAGGATGCTCCAAAATTTAAAATACTTATCGACCAAAGCAAAGTAACGTCCATGTTAAGTGACATCAATTGGGATGAAATAAAATATATGGATTGCCCCTTACAAATTTATAAAGAAATTAAAAATAATTTTATGAAATGTTACAGCGAAAGCCAACTCAAAATACGGTTAAAAAACAGGAACTTCACTAAGGCGGACAATACGTGGGTAAATAAATCGACTAAAAAAGCTAGTGAAAATAGAGACTATTGGTTCGGCCGATGGCTAGAAGACACCAGTGATATGATTATAAAACAAAAATATAATAAAGCACGAAACTCAGCTAACAAGTTAATTCAAAAAACAAAAAATAATCATCTTAAAATGGATATCAACAACAATAAACACAATCAGTTAAAACTTTGGCAAATACTTAATAAAATTACTGGTAGAACAAAGTGTTCCATAGACAATATAATAGAGACTGCGTTTGGAAATGATAAAATTAAATCACTTGATATAGCTAATAACTTTGCCCATGCTTTCAAAAAAAGTGTTTCTAATATTATTCCCACTTGCGATAGACCACTTTTGTCTGCGGATACTTATAGATCACCTGCGTCAGTTACGTTACGATACCAAAAAGCGACTCCAAATGCAGTTGCCAAAATAATAAAAAGTCTCCATACTGCTAAAGCGCCGGGAATAGATAGTATTAGAGCGGTAGATGTTAAATCTATCCTTGAAAAGATAGCCGATCCAATTGCCAAACTTATTAACGAAAGCGTTTTCAAGGGTAGATATCCAACTGAATTAAAAACTGGAATCGTTAGACCCGTTTATAAAAATGGTACTAAATCTAATTATGATAACTATCGCCCTATTACTATATTACCTACCATTGATAAAATCATAGAAAAATACATAAGTAAACAAATACATAACTTTTACAGAAAACATTTGATATTACACAATAGCCAGTATGGGTTTCAACAAAATAAAAGCACCACACAGCTATTGTCCGCTTTCACTGAAGACGTAAACAGTCATCTTAACAATAAAAAACATGTTTTGGTCGTATTTATTGATTACAGCAAGGCTTTTGACACCTTATGTCATGACCTACTGATTCAACGACTCGATGATTGTGGACTGCGAGGACCTCTCTTGAAATGGTGTAAGGACTATATGAGAGATCGAGCTTTTAGTGTAAAAGTATCGGATACCATGAGTGAAAAGCAAAGTGTCACCCATGGCACGGCCCAAGGTTCAGTGCTTGGCCCATTGCACTACTTGTCCTACGTCAATAACGTCTCAAATATAATTAAAAAATGCAAAATTTACCAATATGCAGATGACACCTGTTTGTTGGCAGCCGACAAAGATATAAACGTAGCCTTGCAACATTTACAGGAAGACTTTATTAGTCTGACTAAGTGGTCTCATGATGCAGGGCTAGCACTTAACGCCTCCAAAACAAAACTCATGTACATCTCTTCTAGTCACAACCGAGTGTCTCAACCAATTCACCTCATATCACACAGTCACGACTGCCTCCATGATAATAGATTTAAACAGATTTGTAGCTGTAGTCATATTGAATTAGTAGACAAACAAACGTACCTAGGTCTGGTAATAGACAACCGCTTTAAATGGGTTGACCACATAAATAAAGTTTGTGATAAATTAAGGGCTATTCTAGCAAAATTTTCTATTGTTAGGTACAAAATCCCCTATCCTATACTTCTATCACTCTACAAGGCATTGGGTGAATCAATTATACAATATGGACTAACTAGTTACGGTAGAACTTGTAAATCGCACCTATACGCAATCCATGAACTACAGCTTCGAATCCTCAAAACTATTGTGCCCCAAAAAATAAAGCTACAGTATAAGCTTGATTATAATAAATTATTTAAATTTTGCGGAATACTTCCTATCAAAGAAAAAATAAAATACACGCTACTCGTTGAAAACTTTTTCAATAACGATCTACCAATTCTACCCATTCGAAAACGGCCACTAAGAAGCACTTGTAATCCTAAATTAATAGTACCTAAAACACAAAACATGTATGGAGACAATATGAATATATACCTTATTCCCAAATTAATAAATGAAATCCCTAAAGCTCTTAAAGATGACCTAAATGCTAAAAATATAAAATACAAACTTAAACAATACTTTCTACAAAATATAATTTAATAATAATTTACTTATTAGCTTACTTTATTTACATTACTATTGCATATTTGATATTAATATACTTACTTATAAAATCAGGGTATAAATAAACATACCCGAATATACATTAATATTAATAATACATATGTATGAACATTATAAACCACACATACAATATCGGTATTTAATAATAATAATATGTAATATAAAAATAAAAAAACTAGCAAAGTAAATATAAAAAAATTTAAACACTCTGTATCTATACGTTTAGTACACAATCATTCGTAATATCTTTGATGACGCATACGCATGCACCTTGGATATTTGTTGCTAGACTGGTAATATTTATCTGAATCTACCTTCAATGGAACTGATTGTCATAGCAAGCGAACTACCTACATATAATTTCACACTATAGACGAGTGTTTGTTCAAGTTTATTTTATAATAACATATAGACGATGAATACCGGTGTCCGTAAAAACCTGATTAAGGTTTAGGAGGCGCCGTGTCATTAATTATAAGTTCAGAAATTGTAAATGATTTTAATAAAAAAAAAAAAAAAAAAAGAACATCGGCGTGTAGCTAGTATATTGTATTGAACGATTTCACTTAAATTGGAAGGACCGGTACATAGACAATATGCGTAGGTACTTAATACATCTTAAAGTTATATTGATTCTCCTCTATGGGCCAAGACAACCACAAATAATACCTACCAACCTATTTCAAGTGCCTAAATCAAGACATTGGGATCAAGGATTATTTCTTCTTCTTGTCGTGTTAATCAATAAATAAATAAAGCTCAAGAAGCAATTGATTTTAAAGATAATTAAGTAAATAATTTTACAATGTTTGAAATAAGTTATGTGGTTTGTCCATTTACAACGAAAAAAAAAACTAACCTATCATTCTTAATAGGTACCTATTTAAAATTAGTGCATACTCAAATATACTTTGGTTGGTAAATAGCTTGGTTCCTGTGAAAGGCTACAGAAATTGGAATAATAATCCGGTCACCTAGTAGGATTTTTGTGGTAAATAAGCCTCGCAGGTAACTATTGAAAAGCAGTTTTAATTTAGGTTTTCTTATGTAACTTTACTGTAAAGCAACAAAATACTCTTTAAAAGCGTTGTAAAAATAAAGATACCTATGAACTTACGAAAACGTAATTAGGTATATTTGCTTAAATAAATGAATAGTTCTGTCCGAATAATGAGTCCCAATGAATTAAAAATTTAATGGAAAAGTTGATTTGTCGACATACAGGGTACAGGTAAGATAATAAAATCAACAAAGTGGACAAGCAGCAATTCCACAAGAAATTTGTGAGCAAAGGTTTTAAGAGATTAGAAAAAAAAAATAAACGTGGTATAAAAAAAAGGGGTGCTGTTCTTTTGTGCAGCGGCAAATGTATAAATAATTCATTTACAAAATTGATACAACTGAAAGAAGTCTTAAATATAAAAATAAACAATAATAATAATAATAATTCCTTAAATTTGACAATAAGGTTTGAAAATTGATCAGTAACATAAAAAATAGTTTTCGACAAACATTTCGAGTTTAATTCTGGTGAGATTCTACATTCAGATTAAAGGTACCAGTAGTTGAATTAGATTGAAAAATAACTTCATTTGATATCGCCATCTTATTAATTTATGTCAAATTGTGACGAAGCACTTTATTGCGATCAGGACAACTTTAGTTTCCTTTTTATATGGAAAAAACACCATGGTAAACAGAGATCATTCACCTGAAAGCTATTATTAGCCTATCTAGGTATATTATAAATGATTGATGTCATAATTGCCACCGTGCTAACAGAAATAATATAGTACAATAATAGTTTACTTATTCTTATCATAATAGTCTTGGAAGATGTGTTGGACGCTCGATCCAGACGTGGTGGGTTGGAGTTCAACAGGTACGTGCAGAGTAATGAGCCGAATTGATAGATCGACTTTCCGAGGAGTTCCTGGTTTGAAACAGCCAGTTTGTATCATCACCACACATTTCGATGACATAGGTGTGCACCATATAAATATGTACTTTGAAGAGTGCGTTTTGTATGTCTGGGTATAGAACATAATTTTAATAGGTGTAATCAGAACACCAAGAATTCGTTGACCCTGCAAACCATACGAAAAAAAAAGAAAAGAAATTATATACCTATAATAAATAGCTGAAGAACTTGTTATTGTTCTGGATTAGTTGTAATATTTAAAACCTTCATTTAATTTGAATAGTCTTTTATTTTTCTTTGTTTATCACCTGCAAACCTATGGAAACCAGTAGTGTGAAATAAAAATATTAAGAAAAAAGGTAGAGGAAAGACAGGTAGTGGTGTTTCTCACTCTTGCCTTCCTCTCAAGGCTTTAAAGTAACACAGGGCTTAAAAGTAAGGTCCTCCTGGAGTTTCTGGGTTGGCTGCTGTAGGCAAGCTTCATTGGTCAATAGTTGTTGTAAGTCCAGAACAAGGAGACGGGGCAGATAAGAAGAAACGTAGTACATTTGAAGAATATACAAGGAGACTGGAAAGTGTTAGACATAAAGAATAATTTGGGAAAAGATAACATTTGCAACAGTAGTGGAGAGGAGGAGTAACTAAGGAAACTATGAAAAACTATTTTGTAGAAGGTACCGCTAGAAGCGTATTATGATTTGATAATTTCCGATTCAAATGTAATTTATTATTTTAATTAGGTAAATTATGAACGATATAAAAATCTAATTAAAATAGGGAAGGGATGTAGTGTATAGCCTTTGTCTCGAGCGTGCATACTGAGTCTGCAACCGACCGTACAGCGACTAGGATGTGCAACGTGGTGTGTGCGTTGGCGAGCCAAATAAAGAGCTAAACAACTAACATCGGCGACGCTACATGCGGGAAGTGTAAAAAGAGGAAATAATTAACATCCGCCAGTGCTGGTGCTGGCTGGCTATAAAGTGACTTCAGATCTGGAATTAACCATTACACTTGCGTCAATATAGGTTTTAATCGGACCGGATTGAACCAGTCTGTTATAATAAAACCTATACGATTAATTACACTACAACAACAATTAAGGTATTAAAAAGTTTGTAAGCACTATTCAACACACAGACTCAGACTGTCAAACTGTGAAACTGAACAAATTTGCCCAAGGAACAGGCCGAAATACGAAAAAAAAAATTTTACTTCCGTGTAAACTGCACCAGCTGATTGCGAATTTTGTATAAAGGAGGCAAAAATTGTTATTCGTATTTCGACCTTTGTTTCTTAGGGAAAGTTGTTCAGTTTCATGTTCTAAGTAACAAGGTAAATATTGCAATTCTTTTTACACCCGATAAACATTGGAAACCTAATTCAGACGGTATTACGTTTCGAATTTAATTTCAGACGTTATCATAATTTTATTAATAACTATGTAACAATAACACATCTGATTCTTCGAAGTTCGACCAGTGACGTGCTTTCGGGTACCGGTGGTACCCAAACTTTTTTGGAGTTGATTGCACCCGTTTTCGCAATAATACGCACTTCGAACCAGCCCAAGTCGAAATCCCGGATACCGGATCGTTTAGTGCTTGCATTCTGCGAAATAAAACTTGAAGCTAGGTTTCTTGTAGCGCTCGTGAATATTTCAATAGGTTGCTCGATAGGTTTCTTAAGTGGTTATGGGTAAGTACTACCGGTTAGGTGCGTTTCACAAAAAAAGGTATTCTGGTGGAGCACGAGAGTGGAACAAGGTAGTTTTGGTCAAGACCTCGCTATGTAACAAAACGGTCATGTCCGCATAAAAGCTTCAACCTGCGACTACCGTACTGACGCTCTTCCAACTGAGCTACAAAATACAATACAGTACAATATAGTACAGTACAGTACAATCCATTACAATACAATACACTACAATACAATGTAGGTACAGTACAATCATCACTATCATCATAATATCCCATGAAACGTCCACTACAGAATAGGGAGCTCCCTCCAGAATTCTAGCTTTTGCTGGAAAAATGTGGAGGGGAAGTATCATAGTCACCTCGCTTGTTAGCGTTACGGCTGACACCATGGACCGCAGTCAGTAAGATACAAAGGAAGATGCTGCTGACCATCCTCCAGTTAACCCTTAGTCTCTTACGACACGCACGGGTATGTATGGGTTGGTACTATTCTTTGCCGGCACCACACGGGACCAGTACAATTACAATACTCAGTACATTCTCTACTAGTACTGTCTCAGTACAATTACAATACAATATTCTTCTTAAAGAAAAATACAAATTTTATAATAAAAACAGGTGTAAGTACAATGAGGCGGCCTTAGTGCTAAACAGCAATTTCTTCCAGGCAACCTTTGGGTGCAGGATATTCAGCTAACAGAGATGCGGGGACGGTGCATAAAGATTGACTTAAAACTTTGATTGCCTCGCTTAGCAACTCGCTCGGATTCCTTCCTCTTTTGTATATTTTCAATTAAACCTCACTTCGAGTTTTCAGTATTTGATCCTCAACTTACGTCTTTATGCAAAGTGATTTATACTTAGTAGTAGGTGTAGGTAGTAGGTACTATTAGAAGTGGCTTAGTAACAGAGAATCGGAGCTGAGACAATCAGCGGGGCCACGGATAAGGCTTCCGGGAGCTGATTGATCTTGATTGGTACAGATTCCCATTATTACTGGCCGGCTCTCACTTGTATGGTCGCCAGATGCCACTCTCAATACTACACCCACACAAACTCACACCAACCAATATAATAAAATATAGATTGCAATTAGAACTGAAAGTACCTACCTAACTAGTACTACTCCATCTCTTTCCGTGAATGTCGTACAAGGCGACTAAAGGATCTTTAAACAATGCATTGTTAAAACATAGATAGATATGTAGATAAAACCTTTATTCAATTAACATAACACATAAAACAGATCACAGGAGTTTACAAATATTAACATACACAACATGTTTTTTAGGGTTCCGATACCAAAATGGTAAAAATAAATGGTACAGCAGCACTGCACTTACTTTCTCGCGATATACGAGAGTCATCATTCAGCAGTATCGCCGCCGGGAGTCGAACCCAGAACCTCCGGATCAAGAGCCGAATGCTTTGACTACTATATTATAAAGGCTGCGGATAGTAATTAGTAAATGAGTACCAACTGAATTCCATACAAATAATATGAAAATACAAACTTACCTATACCTACTAGATTTATGTAAAAATGATTTAATGAAATATGCAGTCAGGTAGAAAACCAATTTAGAATCCAAATTGAAAAACATTAAAATAAGCTCAACGAAACCGATTTTGAGTAAATCACATTTTTAAATTTTAGTACTAAGGGAACACCCCGTATATGGATTTCAAGACCAATTGATACTGCCGCAAAACACCTTAAATGGAGATGCTTGGTCATGCAAAGTTTCATCAAGACATAATTAGCCGTTTTTGAGAAAATTACAATTTTTCATTTTCGTTGTATGACAGCTACCCTAAAAAGGAGAGCCAGCAGGAAACCACTCAAAACCCTTCGATGGATTTGCATAAAACTCTTAAATTCAAAATATGGTGTCAATCGGACCATTCGTTAAGCCGCTAGGCCAAAGCGTGACGGACAGACCGACCGACGGACCGACCGACCGATTGACGGACGGACATTTTTGGGAGACTTGTTTTTTATGATGTATAAGTGATATAGAACTCAGGAATACAATACCTTTCTCGCTCCGCTCGAAAGTAAAAAGAAACCCTTATGGTGTCGCTTTGTCTGTCTGTCTGTCACACCTCTATATCTCAGCCACCACTAATGCTATCGACTTGAAATTTGGAACAGTTTTAGAATATGGTTGCCCAACTTAATTGCACATGAAAGAATTGTGAAAAAATTATGATTATTAATGTAAAGGGGGCTAGATTAGGGGGGGCCAAATTTCAAATTGTCGCTACTAGGTCGAGTGGGGTATCATATGAAAGGAGTTTACTTGTACATTCTAAAATATATTTATGTATTTTTTTACGTATCTTAGTTTTCAAGTTATGATGAAAAATAACAAAAAAAATACCATTTCCCCCTTATTACTTATCTCACAAGTTTGTGAAAGGAAAAATCTGAATTAATTACAGTTGACAGAAATTTATGTAAACATAACAGCAAAAATAAAAAGATCTTTCTAAGTTGCACAGTTTTTTAGAAATCTACAAATACAAACAAATTTAGTTTTGCGGTCCTAAAAATGGACTTTATTGCTTCCAAAAATATAAAAAGTATATCGGAACCCTCGGCGCGCGAGTCCGACTCGCACTTGACCGGTTTTTTATATTATGTTATACTAGCTGGTGCCCGCGAGTTCGTCTGCGCAGGTTTATAAATTGTAGCCTATGTGTTATTCTGATGTATGAGCTATATTATTGTAAAGTTTCATTAAAATCCATTCAGTAGTTTTTATGTGAAAGAGTAAGAAACATACATCCATCCACACATGTTTACAAACTTTCGCGTTTATAATATAAGTTTAACTAACATAGATATAAGTTTTCTTGTCTTACTAACAAATGGGCCCTTGTTGCCATAATAAATGAATTTAATTATTATTATTAGTAGGATAGGATGGGATTAGTAGGATTGATTCAGATTCAGATAATTTTATTCAATGTAGATTCTTTACAGAATACTTATTGAATGTCATGCAGAATACAAAGCAAATAGAGCGAGTCTACGCGGTTTCGGATCGTGCTATGGCAGCGTAAAAGAAACGGCAAGAAACCACTGCAGCACGGCCTCTGAAATTGTGACGTCTAAATTATTTTATTAATAAAGATGATATGATTTATAATATATATTATGTGTATTAAGAGCTCGATTTGTTATTTTTTTTTAATTTATTATTTTTTTCCTGAAAAGCTATTGCATTAATTAACTAAAATATGGATGTAGCTCTTTTTTTTATGTCACAATTGGGCAAACGAGCAGGTGGTCCACCTGGTGGTAACTGGTCACCATCGCCCATGACACCCACTGACTTATTAGTGAAATAATTTGATAGGTACTAATAATACAGCAAAGCGCGTTACCCACCCTGAGAACTAAGATGGTATGTATCATGTGCCGGTAATTTCACTGGCTCCCTTACCCTTCAAACCGAAACACAGCAGTGCAAACACTGCTGATTTACTGCAGAAAAAGACAAGGGAGTGGTACCTCCCCAAACAGACTTTGCACAAAAGCCCTACCACATACAAATTCTTAACTTACTATTAGTATTATAAATGCTAAAATATGGATGTTTGTTTGTTTGTTCCACTATTTACTCCTAAACGACTGAACCGATTTCGATGAAATTTTAAAGGCAAATAGATCAAGCTCTGGATTAACACATAATAAGCTACAATTAATCCCGGAAAAATGGATGGTTCCTGTAGGAGACACTAGGATAACACAAACACTATACGAGCGAAAACGCGGGCAAAAGCTAGTAAGGTCTATTTTAACTGTTAGTAAGCTACTGACGGCCTAAGACCCGATATTTATCTAGTTTTAGGCTCCTGTTTCTCACTACCACATCAACTGTATACGTATGTTTTAAATTACCTTAAAAACTGTAAGAGAAAATAAATAATTTTATTATTATTCTTATTGAACAGGCCTTTGGTTTGGAATCAGATGACCTGTGTCTCTATACTCCTCTTCTATATTTATTTATTGTCCTTTCAAATAACAAATGTATCGCTCTTTGTTGAAGACAAAATGTAACCCAAATATTCCTTTACTTCAAACTTCTTTTGAAGCACCTCGACGACGACGCTCAAAGACGTCTCGAGTTGTAAAGAACCGTCCTTCTTTATTAATAACATAAAACGTCTAACAATTTAATTTCACCGTTGTCTGTGATGTTTCGTTCGGGACACAAATTATCGACTCGGTTTGATCCCACGCCCAAAATAAAATATCATATTTCCTGTCAGTAGAGCTTGAGCTAAGCAGAGCAGGCTTCAGTTCTCGAGTGACTTTTTTCTAAGATTTTTTTTTCAGGACTACGTTTTTTAAGGAACTCCGTCGCACATGTTTGCTTAACAGCGGTGCTTTTATACGAGTTTTGAGTTTTTTCAACGTCTACGTAAATGCAGTGGAGATTTTTGGGTTGACAGTTGACATGTTTGATTTCGTGTAATAAGAACTGCAAGATTTTCTGTCGGGTATAATACAAGCAAAACATTTTGGTTTAGAGGAATGTCATACTACGGTCTTAATAAATGGTGGCTTTGACCATTTCATACGAGAATTGCTTAGTAACAGTATTGCATCCCAAGTAGTTAGAGAACAAAGGCATAGTGGGTGATCGATGGCCATATGAGGAGGTAGTTACTAGTAAACAGGCATTACCTATTGCCGTTAGACCGCGTTAGACTTAAAGCATGCTCGTGCACACTTACCGATAAAGTAGCTAGTATTTAAAGGGTTCTAAGTTTCATAGAACTGGTAAGCAACGTAGAGCCTTGTCACGTTGAAGTAATCACTGGCGGTGTATTACAAGTGTTGCATTGCACCGCTTCTCACGCGCCGTGCCGTGCGCCTATTCCTTGCGTCTTGCATAACGGCGCGGCAGTGCACCGCCCCGCGTGCGCGCAAGCAACACGTAACACAGCGTAACATCGCGCATTATGCATGTAGGGCGCATGGCGAGTCGACTCCCAGACAAGCCGCTGTATTCCGCTGCTGTAACCGACCACTCTATTTCTTAATCGCAATTCAGGTTACAATCGCCTTAATGAGAAACGCAACTCTACCAGCTCAACTGCTCTTTTAACACCTGGCGGATTACGAGCAATCTAAAATGGACTGATGAAAATCTTAAGCGCTTTGAGGGGCACATGCTGCTCTATTGTAGAGCTACCACAAAAGCACATCCATATAATGTTACAAATGAGGATGACATGCGCACGAGACATCTCGGATCGCCTGCGTCAGATAAACGCTCAAATCTCGCCTCCATCAACAAAAGATCGGGTTCCGTCGGTATCCAAACCGCGCCAATTCTACGGAAGTGGTAGGCGCCAGCTGCCGTTGCAGTATCAAATGCCACACAGATAATAAAGGATTCCTTAATGCGAAAACTGATAAGTGAGCTCAGGCCTCGGAGAGATGCTCGAATAAAATGTATTCACGGTAAATTGAGCGCAGACAGCGAGACAGTAGGGCCTTGTAACCTACACCGCCTCAGAATTAAATATCGCATTCAAATTCACTGTTCTTTGTATTAAGCGTTATCTTTATTCTTTATTAGTGATGAGGTCGACGGAAATTAAATGAAGTGTATATACGCGTTTTAATGGTAATGGTCGCAGGCCAATAGTTGAATTTGGCCGATCGAGATCTGCCTGGGAACATCACGATACGCCGACATTTCTTGATTTGCCTATCTAATACCCGCCATATCGTTCAAAGCATAACGTTTGACGATTTGCCCGGCCATGCTTGGGCAAATCTATTCTGTAGGGTGACCACCCTAACCTAACCTACTTACTACATTACGATGCGCCCAGCCATATGCCGATGTGGCCAAGTGACTAGTAGGGCAAATCGACAAAATAGGTAGCTCTCATCGATCTACCCAATTTTATACAAAATATCTTTCCTATTTCCTAAAACTTTACATGAAGTGGAACTTTTGTCTGACTTAAAAATATTTTCTGCTCATCATACAAATTAATCAGACCGATTCACAGACTTCGAAATTCGCTAAAGATCTTTTGGATAGGATGATTAATGTCGCTAACCGCATTGATTAGGTACTACAAATTTCGGTGGACCGTTTCTTACATCCTGTAAACTTCCGATACTGTTCACCATAAGCATAACATCTACTGCCTGGACAAAGCCCTAATTCATTGAAACAAGAAGCAAAAAATAATATTATCATCATCATATCCTGTGGGTTGCAAGGTCGATGATCGACCTAACTAACCCTGGTGTCAGATTCCGCCAAAGGCCTCTGACATCATGATCGACTACATCAGTAGATAGTAGTCGGGACCAACGGCTTAACATGCCTTCCGAAGCACGGAATCATCTAACTTTTAACTGCAATGCCCTAACGAAACTGTGGAGGTCGTACAAGGGATTTTTGTTTGATATTGTCCTTACCGGGAATGGAACCCAGAACCTTCGGATCGAGAGCCAATCCCTCTAACCAATAGATTACGATGGCTGTTCATAAATAAAATTATGATAAAGTGTGATCGGTCCTGACTGTGGCTTAGTAGGTAGATACTTCTCATGGTCATTGACACTAAGACATGAGCCATCACCGATCAGATTTCGCAGACAGGAGGTAACGAGAAGCAAGTCAAGCAACTGACTGGCTGGCTCCGGTAGCAAGCTACTACAGATTCTCAGATTAGTATCGAGTTACCGCACGCTTGCCTATCGCACGATGGTAATTGAAATGAGTATAAAAGTTTAAAATACATGATTGTAGTTACGTTTTGTCGGTTCGATTTTTAATTTTAGTATAGACCGATATCGTTATTTTGGACCTCTTAGATTACAATTTTATTCAGAACATCTGATTCCTATATAAACCCTGCACCAGAATTAATAGAGGGCGTTTGTATGGGACGACGAAAATTTTTTCTCGACATTTGACCCATGTCTTTTTGAGATAGTTGCAGTTTTGTAGGTGGTAGAGCTTTGTGTCCGTCTGGGTAAGTACCACCCGTCCCTATTTCTGCCGTAAAGCAGCAGTGTTTGCATTGATGTGTTTCGGTTTGAAGGGTAAGAGAGCCAGTGAAATCACTGGCACATGAGACATAACATCTTCGTTCTCAGGGTAGGCAGCGCAGTTTGCTGTCTTATTAGCGTCAAAGTATGTCACTAATAAGACAGTGGGTGCTATGGGTGGGGGAGACCACTTACCATCAGGTGGACTACCTGCTCGTTTGTTCACTTGTAACATAAAAAAGTTTCTTGTTCTGAGTAACATACTAAAATTTGGCCAAGGGTCAAAAATGTCCCTGCCTGTAATTATGAAGTGTACCTAAGTATAAAAATATGGCGAATTCCCAGGTATAGAATAAACAGCAGCAACAAAAGCGGCAGTAGTCAGGTTTAAAGAATATTTATTTCTTACTTAAGACCTACGGTCACTTACATAAGAAAAAACTTAATAATGAATCTGTTGTTCACATCCCAACATGAACACAATAATGTGGGTAGGTTAACTTATACGTGGGACACTCAGAAATATTTGCGACACTAAAAAAAATTGTTCTACAGGTACATATATTTTTATTAAATCTTTTCAAAGTACTCTCCACCAGCCTCTATACAAAGATTCATGCGTCTGAACCAGTTTTCAAAACACTTTTTCCAGTCCGCCGTAGACACCTCGTTTACAGCCTGCTCGAACGCAGCCAGCGCATCTTCCGGCGACGAAAATTGTATCCCCTTGAGCTGATTTTTTATTTTTGGAAATAAAAAGAAGTCACACGGTGCTAGATCAGGGCTGTAAGGAGGGTGACCCAGGAGTTTGACTGGTGTGCTGTCCAGGAAGTCCCTCGTTTTGAGCGCGGTATGTGCAGGCGCATTGTCGTGGTGGAGCAGTAGTCCGCGGAGCCCTGTGTTTGGTCGCTTGTTGCTCACAACAGAAAAAACTTCTGGTAAACATTTGGTAGTATACCATTCGGCGTTGATGCTTCTTTGATCTCGTAAGGGAATTGAGGCCAAGTGGCCAGTCAAATTAAAAAAGCTGGCGATCAAAATCTTCCCCCCGCTTCGAGATCGCTTCACTTTGGTAGGCGTTGGTTCATTTTGAAACACCCAAACTGTCGACTGGCGCTTGGTTTCTGGATCGTATTGATAAATCCAGGACTCATCACCTGTTACGATGTCGTAAACACGCCGAGACGAGCCTGCTTCAAATTTGTTCAGCATATCACGGCACTATTCCACCCGGGCCTGCTTCTGAGCGTCGGTGAGGTAGTGCGGCACCCAGCGCGATACTATCCTCCTCACGCGAAGATGCCCGTGTAGAATCTCGTGAACGCTTCCCGATCCAATCTTTAATATGTGCTGAATCTCCTGATATGTAATTCGCCTATTATCTTGGATTAAATTTTTCACTGCTAGCACGTTTTCTTCCGTAATAGCCGTCAAAGGGCGACCGCTTCTTTCTTCATCCCCCAAGGTTGGTCGACCGCGCCTAAATTCGTTATACCAACGATACACGGTTGCCTTGGAGGGGCCTTCATCCATAAATGCCATTTGAAGTCTATCGAACGATTCATCCGGTTTCAGGCGACACTTGAAATCGTAAAAAATCATAGCTCTAAAATGTTCCCGGCGCAGATCCATTTTTCAGTAAGACACGATACTTTGAATTGGCTCGCAAAAAATGTGGAGGGAAATTTTGAAAATGGAACACACATATTTTTACTTACAAGTAATCATATTTTCGAAAAAGATTCTGACCGGCCAGTCTCCCATATATAAAAACTATTTTTCGCAATACTTTCTGAGTGGCCTGGTACAATACAAGATTATGTTGTAGATTGCATACTAAAAACTCTAGTTTACGTCTCTAAAATATGCTCGGCTAACTTATATTTGAATACGTTGAAAGAGTTGATATTTTTAAGGGGCTGATAAGAGCTAAATACGCTTCACTTGAGCAGGTTTTAAACGAAAAGTGATGAATATATGGCCGTGAAAAAAAGTTATGTGATAATTAAGCATCTTTCCAATAATATGGCCGACTCCGAAACACGATTAAATATATTTTGTACGCCATAAAAAAAATCCAAAGTTACCTCTGCTTTTTGCTTTTAAACCGTTTTTCTTAAGTACCCATTAATCTATGATTCCAAAACTTATACACATTATTTAATACATTACGCATAATAATATAACCATTTGATAATTAATATTATGGGTACAGATTTTGAGAAAAATGCAAAAAAGAGCAAAAAAACGTAAAACAGCGCGAATCCGCTCCGTTCTAGCACGCGCGTTCTGCCCTTTGTTAGAAAGGGAGGTAATTCAGCTCTTATCAGCCCCTTCACTTCACCATAGTTTGTTCTGGGTGTCATGTCGGTAGCACAAGGTAACTAGCACGTCTTGTACTCGTAGTCGCAGTCGTTTACCCTCAAACCTCCGGAATAAGTAAAGGTACATGTGAATTTTCATTGGTTTTGCTCCCAAAGCCCAGTGATTCTAATCGAGATAACAAGCAACTTTCCCGAAGACAAAAATATTTACTTGACATTTTTTAATCGACTTCTCATACAAAATGGGTCGATCACGTGGTCATTTGTATGAATGGACACACCCACCTCCATCCCATGGTCTTACCGACCTTGCGGTCATACAGACCTTGTCAGACCGAATCACGGGAGTAGCACGGGTACTTGCGTTGCTCTTTCCCCATCGTGCCGTTTTCTCCGCTCCCTACAAATTCAATTTGTGTCCCTTGCGTCGCCAGTCCCCTTTCTGGGGCAAGACGCTAAAAGCTACGGCTTCGTCGTCGGCGTCTCCGTCTCGCCTTCTGACGAAAAATTTCTTTTTCGTGTAATTTGTTTTTTACTTCGTGAAAGATGCTTGTTATCATGAGTAGGATCCGTAGGATCACTAGGCTGGGATCACTAGGCTTCGGGAGCTAAACAAATGAAAATTCACGCTCACACGGTCTGTCTGTCATCTCAACCTTACTCCATCAGGTGGCCTTTTTTATTGGGCTTACTCTTGACCTCGATCTAGTCTTAAGGACAGAGATATGGTCGAAAAAAAATATAATTATAATTGCACCAAAAAAAAATTCAACCACTTTTTTGACATTTTGCTCTACTTTTGCTGTGTGATGCGACGCTGACCCTAAAACTCTAACCCTTTAAGATAGGCATCTATTTCATAATTTAAACTACTTACCCTTATTTTAAACAGAATCACAGATTAGATAATAGTAAACTGACGTTTACACAATAAAATGAGAAGTTAAACTGCAAGTTTTCTGAACACGCATGAGAAATATTATAAAGAAAAGCGATTACGGAAGTGTACTAAAAAGGATTTCCATAATTTAGCAGTCAGCCCACTCGTGCGTACTTTATTTTCAGCTTCGTACCGTTAAAAGTTGGGCCCGGATATCCCATGACCGGATACGGGGGGGTACCGGTTACCGGGCTGGGGGAGGGAGGAAGGTCCGGTCCGGGCCCGCCACGTTCCAGCCCTTCCGGGCTCCCACTTCCGGTTCACTATCGCCACCAATTTCACTGGGTAATATGAAAAAAGAGAAAATGTGAAACGTTGCGTGAAAGGGTGGAAGCTTGATTGAGGAAGCTTTTGTAACTTTGTGCGAAAAATGTATCAGCCCTTTTTAGGGTTCCTTAGTCAAAAAGGAACCCTATTATAGTTTCGTCATGTCCGTCTGTCTGTCTGTCGGTCTGTTTGTCTGCGGTTAAGCTTAGAGACCCTTAGTACTAGAAAGCTGAAAAGAACAAATATACTTACATTACATCCACGCCGACAAAGTGGTTAAATTAAATCTTGAAAGATATTTTTAGGGTATACCTACCTCCTTAGAGCAACGCGTCAAACCGCGCAAGCCCGTTCTTTGCGCGCGAAAATCGTGTTACTCTATGCCTACCTCCCTAGTGGGGGTGATTTTTTTTTCTTGTCCCCCCCATAGTGTCTTTTAAAAATAATATGAGTTTGCAAAGATCATTTTTCAAGTTAGAGATCCGTTTGCGAAATATTAAGCTTGAAAGCGCAATTTTTTGTTGGAGTCGAGTCGAGTGCCCCTCTGCCCTGCCGGCTAAACGTTGGTTGTCGAAAATGAAAAAAAAAATCATAGTAGTAGTATATATGATGGAATTAAAAGGAAAACTATTACAGCTAAGTAGGCTTCACAGGTTAATGAGCTATAGCCGAAAAACTGGAAATAATAAAAAATAGCAATAGCAATTTGGCGCAGGACCTCAGCTCAGCATTAGGAGGTAAAAAGTTTATGTTATACTTATAACGTTATGAAATACTGAATCAAAACCTGTTTTGCGATAAAAAAATACTATAAAAAATACTACGGAACCCTAAGGCCCGACACGCACTTGGTCGTTTTTTTTAACTTGTTTATGACGAAGAACTGCGAAATTAAGCGAGATATCAGTTGGGCAGTATCAAAGAGTTTTGAACCTTGCTTCGCATAGGTATAAAGTGTGTACGAGTAAGTGACAGGTTCCCAAAAATTATTAGTCAACGAAGCTGAACAACTTTCAACGAAGCTGAACAACTTTCAGACTGAGGGCATGATTAGTCAACGAAGCTGAACAACTTTCAAAGAGTAAAACTTTTAGGAAATAAAAAAAATCTATTTCAGAATCCGATAATTTTATTTAATATAGATTATTTACAGAATACTTATTGAATGTCATGCGGAATACAATGCAAATAGCAGCGAGTCGATCATGCTATGGCAGCGTAAAAGAAACGGCAAGAAACTACTGCAGCATGGAGTCGGCACTCCATTCAAAATCTAGTTTACAATTTTGTATTAGGATGCTGATATATTTGTTTTTATCTCCTGAACATTTCATTCACTGAAAGTTGTTCAGTTTTGTTCACTGATCATGCCTTTTCAGTTTTGGAAAAGCTGTCTTTGACTCATAGTATGTATGATGCTTCGTATCAACTCTGTAGTTACGTATGAGACTCCCGCAGACCAGATTATAGGTACATGTATGTATGTATAGTATTAACGCTGCGTGAGGTCTTCCGGAGTGCCACCCATCATTTGCTATACGTGTCGTATGTGGTCTTTAATTATTGTTATCATACAGTCAAATTCAGGGCTCTTATTAAAATGGCTGGTCCCATGTGGTGCCGGCAAAGAATAGTACCAACCCATACATACCCGTGGGTGTCGTACGAGGCGACTAAGGGTTAACTGGAGGATGGGCAGCAGCATCCTCCTTTATATCTTACATCTTACTTACTGCGGTCACCTGCAACCGCGGTCCATGGTGCCAGCCGTAACGCTAACAAGCGAGGTGACTATGGTACTTCCCCTCTACATTTTTCCAGGAAAAGCTAGAATTCTGGAGGAAGCTCCCTGTCCTGTAGTGGACGTTTTCATGTGATGTTATGATGATTAAAATGGCTTGGTCAAGCAAGGTCAGGCCAGGTCCACTCATAGATCTTACACAGCGAAAAGAAGATAAATATGTAGATATAATATTAATACAACATTCCGTCATAGATCAATTAATAGTAAACTGACGATTCAGTGATTCAGTGTCAAAATGTGTACCACGGGCAATGCCTGAAATATCAAATACTTACTAGCTTTTGTCCGTTACTTCGTCTGCATGTTAAATAAAATATTTAGTGTGTAAAGCGAGCGTACACCGCGGGAGATGTTATTAATATTATTACTCTATTACTGGCGCACGCAGCAAAACGAGGTGTTGCGTGCTTCCGCGGCTATTCTCTCTCTTTGTTTTTTTATTTTAAAATAAGACGACTTTATTTTCTGACTGTTTCTGTAGTTTTTTTTTGGTCGATGGGCTTACTTTTGACCTCGATCTAGCCCTGAGGGTCTGATGAGGTCGACGATGGAACGAGCTTGCTCAGGAGAAGCCTATTCATAGGGTGCTCTCAAATTTTAAGTACAGTTTTTCTTTAATACTCATATTTTCCGATCAATATTTCATCTACTGTATTTTCTGTTTCCCGAGGGTGGGATCCAGGAGACCTATGACACAGGTCAGACCTAGTTTAGGCTCCTGTCTCCCAAATAGAGGTTTTATTAGTATTAATAATATTGCGCCTACAAAAGTTGTTTAGTAAGTTTTTTGGGAGAAAATAAACACAATTTTTTTTTTTTATAATTTAAGGTTTTACTCAATATTTTCCTAAAATACTAGTACATAATTATTTTTATGCTTTCCTTGCAAGTGTTAAGCAGCCAACACTACACACGGTGACCACACGTGCTCCGTCGATCACAAGTGCAACCGACAGAACAACAACGGATCACTTCCTAGAACCGGGTTAATTCGAGCCGTGACGTCACGCGCGGCTGCGCAAGCTCAGCTTCCTTCACGGAACCACACTGAGCATGTTATGTAGAGACGAAATGTGCGCAAGATTAAACAAGAGCTTTGTAAATAAATATGTTCTTATATATATTCTTTATTGCACACAAATAACATACAGTTTTTAAATGAAAATAGTTTACAAAGGCGAGCTTATCTCTTTAAGAGATCTCTTCCAGCCAACCTATTAGGTGTGGAAGAGTGTCATTAAAGCGGGCACAGGAATGTGCATTAATATTCGTGATAAGAAATTTTAAAATACATTTTTAAATTAAAATGAATTTTTAAATACAGTGTAATATAAAATAGGGAAAAACCTACTTAAACTATACACGAATATACTTATATTCCTAATCACAGTATTAATATTAAGGCATATATAATCTAATAAAAATTAATTCATTTAAAAAGTCGACTAATAAATTAAATTCATTTTAAAACTGAGTACCTGTTATCTAAATCCATTGAGCAGTATTTTATAGACGAAAAAGAGTTTATAAACAACCGAATTAAACCAAATAACTAAACAAATCATCACACAATCAAAACTGGCAAACAACACAACCAACAACAACTAAGAACTCACTTTTCTAATCGGAACTTTTTTAGTAATTAAAGTTCAATAAAATGCACAGGTATTTAAGGTCTGATTTCGTCTCTGTAGGCAATTTATTGTAGGATTTGTAGGTAGGTACTCGTACAGTCAAGAGCACATCAAGCTTGACACTTTGGACTTTGTACGCACGGCAGCTAGCACGTAGGAACAAAACCAGTATAAGTTGAACCAGCGCTACGCTACAAACGCCCGAAACCAGAGACCCGCTCAAGGTCGAAGTGTTTCCACCGACGAGCGGCCGTGTGTACCGTTCTTATTTCAATAGGCGTAAGGGCTAGAGTCGCATTGCGAGTGTCAAGCTTTAGCTGTCGTTGACTGTACCTATATAATACTATGTATTCTAGGCAACGAAGCGGATCGTTGTATGAAGACCCCCGCATTAAATCCTCAGTGGATGAAACTTTGCTGGGGTATTACACATTTACACTACATGAGACAAACCTATAAAAAAATCCAAAAAAAAATTGGTACCTACTTTTAATTTTTCCATACAAAAATTACATAAAATGTATGAAAAAATGTTTTTGTAAAATTGTTTTTGGATATTTTGAATTTACATTTAATTCATGATTCTTTAACATCCTATCAAATAAAATCTGCCTGAGAGATTTATGTTGGGGTCAACTGCTTCGTTGCCTACACTAATGTATGTGCCCGATACGGAACAAACACTACTCCACTAAACACTGTCTATTTGACTAATTTATTTCCTGATTTGCGTCGAATGAGATAAGTAACTCTTTATGTGTGTGTTATATTAGCACATAATATCTAATGAGTCATAAACTCTGCTGCCCACGTTTTAGTCGAGAAAATTTTCAACGTGATACGTAGTGTTCGTAATGTTAATTTTAGTTTGTATTTACTGATTGAAACGTATTTTGCGATGAAGTTATTTCCATAAAAAAATAACGATTTTAACCCTTTATAGGATCGAAACAGGCTTATGTTAAAAAATCATAACAACGTAAGTGGTTTCAAACAAATAGAGATGCTGTCATATTTTCACACACATGGTCATTATACCTCTTCAGGTATCAGAGACACACCTTTCGTCGGGCATTATGCTCAATGCTTAAAACCTTGTAGGTGGTAGGGCTTTTGTGCAAAGTCCGTCTGGGGAAGTACCACCCCCTTACCTATTTCTGCCCTAAAGCAGCAGTGCTTGCACTGCTGTATTTCGGTTTGAAGGGTAAGGGAGCCAGTGAAATCACCGGCATATGATTTTAGTTCTCAGGGTGGGCAACGCGCTTTGCTGTCTTATTAGCGTCAAAGTATGTCACTAATAAGACAGTGGGTGCTATGGGTGGTGGAGACCACTTAGTATTATATTCTGTGCCATCAGGTGGTCCACCTGCTCGTTTCCTCACTTGAAACATAAAAAAATGTGGGGCTACCTCCCGTCCACTAGCGCCCCCATCAGTTAAAAAAATACTACTCGCTAAATACAAAACTTATCGAAAATCCCGAAGATCAGATTGAAGTAAAAGTACTCTAGTTTATTTAGAACTTATCAATTCTGAAAAATATAGTTCACTGTAGTTACAGATACAAAAACTGCTAAAAGTGGCCGTTTTTCGCACTTTTTGTATCTGTATCTACAGTGAACTATATTTTTAAGAATTGATAAGTTCTAAATAAACTAGAGTACGGTCAACTGCTCGTCGGTAGAAACTTTTTTAACTCTATTACCACGCCATAAGGTCCAAAAGTGTTTCTACTGACGTGCTGTTGAGTGTACCTTTACTTCAATCTGATCTTCGGGATTTTCGATAAGTTTTGTATTTAGCGAATACCTAGTATTTTTTTAACAAGCGAGGTGACTATGGTACTTCCCCTCCACATTTTTCCAGCAAAAGCTAGAATTCTGGAGGGAGCTGTCCTGTAGTGGACGTTCCATGGGATGTTATGATGTTGATTTTTTTAACTGATGGGAGCGCTAGTGGACGGGAGGTAGCCTCTTAAACTCTCTGTAAGCAGGCTTGACCGTAACACAAAAATAATTTTTATTTATTTATTTTGTTTTATTTTATTTGGG
This sequence comes from Athrips mouffetella, assembly GCA_947532105.1. Lineage (NCBI taxonomy): Eukaryota > Metazoa > Arthropoda > Insecta > Lepidoptera > Gelechiidae > Athrips > Athrips mouffetella. Next base: position 9,525,405 of record OX383958.1, read on the forward strand.
ACAATAACAGCTTATGCTTAATTTCAAAAAAATTACGGGATACATATTTTGTAAGCCAATAAAAACTGTCCACGTTTTACAATCTTAAGCGATTGTGGCTTAGCCAGTATTAAAATTATATTAAAGGCAAACAGGGGAGCACCGTGAAGTTAACTTAAGATACTTCTTAGTATATAAATTATAGACACATGTTATATGATGAATACATATATATGATATTATAATAGTATAATAGATATATGTAGACAAATAATGATACTTATTCATAACTAAGAAGATTTGTTTTGTCCAAATCTTCTTAATTACGAATATCATTATTTGTCTATTTCATTTTAGATTGGTTAGTTATTTCGTGCTTCGGAAGGACGTTGGTTTCGTTTACCATCTCTGATAAAGGTTACTTGCTGGTTGATCTTCATGGAGCACAATAGTCTGTTGATCTCCGTTCAATATTGTCCCCTCCCTTTCCTCCAGATTTCCAAAATATTGATCCTGCAAATAGTCGGAGCATCTGCATATCGCACACAGTTCTTACACTCGACAGGAGCTGTAATGATAATGAATCGTACGATGCGATGGCCGGTGATGGTGAATCATCGCGACAGATGGTGATATGAGGGCTAGCTGCGGGATATCACAGATTGGGGTGCGTTTCGCTTTCAGAAAGATCCTCTATGCCGCACGCGTTTAAACTAATCTCCCGAAAATTTGGTGGGTAGGTCTATGAACTAGGCGATAGCAAGTATAATGGATTCCACGAGAGAGTCGTACGGTTTATTTAGGTAGGTTTGGTATTAAATATTTAGTAGACAAGACGAAAGGTAAATGTTTGTAACCACAATTGCGTGTCATCATCATCACGCACGACATCCCATGCTGCAGGATATGGAGCTCTCCAATATCCCAGCCTTTGATGGAATAATTTGGAGGTGAAGTACCATAGACACCACACAGCTGGTTGCGGCTGGCACCATGAACCGCGGTTGTTGATGAACGCAGCACATGGCCGTAGCCAGTATCTAAGATTATGCGATATCTACAAGGAAAGACGCTGCGGCCCATCTTTCGGTTTATAATCTCTTAGTCGCCTCTTACGACACCCACCGGTAGAAATGGGTTGACTGTTCTTTGCCGGAGAGCACCGACGTTTGTCAAATCCTTGTTTCGTTACCCGGGCGGGGACCACAAGGGTTTGCGTGTACTAAGATGGTTTTCGGTTTTGTCTTTCATATTTCTACCTACATTTACTTACTTCATTTTTGGCACATTTCACCAGTATTTAATTTGGGTGTTTATATATTTTTGTTAAAAAACTAAAATATCTAAAGTGGAATAAGTTCGAGGCAAAAAAGGGAGGGCACCACTGAAACACTAAATAAATAATAAATAAATATTGGGGACATTTCACACAAGGTCATCTGATCCTATCATCCTGATATACATCAAATAAATACCTAGATAAATAATATCCAGACACAGAACAAACACTTGTGTTCATCACACAAATGATTGCCCTGAACGGGGATCGCACTCGCGGCCCGCGGCGTAGAAGGCAGGTTGCAGGCAGGCAGGTAGACCAACCACACTAACGGCCCAGTCAATACGCGAACGATGCAGAATGTATGGTTTCCATAGAAACTGCCTCATTCATAGCATAGGCTTCTCGAACCTCACAGTGCAAGCTACTTCATTCATACTCCCCCCCCGCCTAGCTCCTTATTTATTTACTTAATTTTTACTGATGACTTACTCGTATATCTGCTAGCCTAAACACACTGCGTATTTTTTAATCAAGTATTTTACTCTGTCATAGAGGATGTGTATCGTTAAGAATTAGACCCTTTTATAGAGGTCTTCGTCCCTTACGACAAGCTACTCATTATACCCGATATAACCCTTTGGGCGCGGTTAAACGGCTTCATTCGAAGGGAAAAGGCAATTATTTGTCGCACTTTATTGTTTACATATCGATCGTTATGGTGCCTTGTAACTGTATCTATCGCATCTCTTAATAACTAAATCGTTATTGTTTTTAACTGGTATTTTTATGAAAAATGGGTAGGTATATTTTTTTGGTTGGGTATTTAAACAAATAATGATGGGTAGAGTCTGACTAACGAAAGAAGAGGATAAAATTTTACTTGTTAAAAAAATCTAGCTAACCACCCCAATTTTCAGTTTTATTTTTATAGCAAGAATACCATATATACCTAAACAAGTGCCTATCAAAACTATTTTTCCAGTTTTCCGATTATGATCAGTGATGCCATATAATATTGTTATTAATTTGCAGCGCTTTTTAAATCTCATCTTAAGTTCGCCAGACTCTAGCATATAAAATTAGGTATGCCATTTATTTCTACAACATGTAACAAAAAGAGTAGGATGTGTGAATCTTGACAAGCACGATGCATCAGCTCAAATCGGCAGATCGGCTCCATTTTGTATGGAAGGTAATATTTTATAAGTTTTATTTTTTATTTTGGCCATATGGGAAAGTTGTTGAGATTCATCAGTTCACATTTTTTCTCATACTAGTTGTTGCTGACACTCTACTTTAGTTTTTAGGGTTCCGTACCAAATGATTTAAAAACGGGACCCTATTGATATGCCTCCGATGTCTCTCTGTGTGTCAGCGGGATATATCTCATGAACCTTAATAGGTAGACAGTTGAAATTTTTACAGGTTATGTATTTCTGTTGCCGGTACAACAAAAGATAATAAAAATTAAGGGGGGCTTCCTTAAAAACGTGCTTTTTAGACAATTTTTGCTCGATAGCTTGTTTTATCTCCATCGTAAAATAACGGGAACATTTACAAGCGTGAAAATTGGTTATAGTGCATAAGCTAAATAATTGGTCAAATGCGTGTCGGACTCGCGCAAATTCAATATACTCCTACACTACTGTGCATCCATACGACGGTGCGTGAGTCCGACTCGCACTTGGCCGGTTTTTGTTGCGATATGACTTCCTCGTGCAATCAACCTGGTAATAAAGCTGGGTCTCTTTCCTTAACTTCAAGTAATCTTCATTCTCCTATATTCTAATAATAAAGTAGTCGTGTACAAATTGGTTAATGTAAAAGCTGTGGGGTAGGTAGAGCCGCACTAATGCTGGGTAATCCTTTTAAAATATGCATCAATTTATCATCATACTCCACGCATAGGTGCACACATGTCATCAGTATACGTCTCTAAGTTGGGGTCACGTTGGGGATGGTTTTATTTTTGTTTTAGTCGATGATTGATAGGTTATAATAGAAATATTTTTTACCCTGATGATTTAAATATCTCAGTCAAATTGTCGAATAGAAACCGTGCTAATTTACTTATTAACTCCTTTGCTATGCAATGTCATAACTTGAAATATTCAAAATAACCCCTACCAATTTAATACAACGACGCCTTCATAGAATTTACAAAGATAATAGGATTATGTAATTAGTTTACATCACACATCCCTGACTTGTGACGAATTATTTCTTTAATTCTACTTCTTTAGCCCTTTGTTATCGAATCAGAAAGTGACAGCTAAAAATTTAACACAATTTAACTGAAAATTTTTTATTGCAAATGCCTGGTAATTTAATCAAGCTGACTGTTTAAATAAATTGTATGACTTTTGGAATGGGTAGATCTTACATGAGTAATTAGTAAAATATAAACCCTAGCTAGGTTTTAAAATGTTTCAAACTTTAAAAAACGTTAGGAAATTGTACTACACGAACATCTCATAACAAGGATTCACGAACATCCAACTGATAATCGATAGAAAAAAGTTAAAAGCCTTGACAGTCTCTGATTGGAACCACATGACGTGAGCGTCGCGGAGACAAAATAAATTAAAAAACAATCACCAGATCATTTGAGTAAACAGAAAAAACCTCAGCCGGAACATTTGCTCCCGAAAGCACCCGACTCTACCAGTAAAGAGAACAGATTGTGAGTTAATGCCCGGCTCGTAGGGAGAAATCACTTGAAGTGTAACGCTAACGGCCGCGTTTTTGTTTAGGAGACGATGATGCTCAGCGTGGGAAAGCTTATGAAAGGTCAGGTGCCAGCACATGTGGCGCACTTCTGTTTACACCGTTTAAAAATAATATTCGATATACAAATGCAGTTGCCGAGCTAGCAGAGCTTTGCGGGAGAGATAGCTATACGACACCTACCTCGAGCCTCGAACCCTGGTGGTCCCTAAACAATAACAAAGCATTTATTTTATCTCAGTTATGATGAGCTCGTTTTACGAGCGAGTATCGGATTATGTGCCTGTGGTTTTAGTGAAATTACCGCAGGATAAAAGTAGCTATTACGTTGCACTTTTCTAGCAGAGAAGCTGGTTTTGTGGCGTTAATTTTATTGCAACTATTTTATAGCCTTAGTTGAGTGCATACTATTTGAATTTTACGTGTTTTTAAGCACAGTAGGTTTATTTCTGTGTTATATAAACAGGGCACGTTTAAACGTAAAATAAATATGGTCAGGGTAAACAGATTTTTTGCTCCTACTGCGGTCTTAAAAGTTGGTGACATATTTCGGTGGATTCTTTTCAGATGATTTGCTGAGAAAAATTTGTTTCTTTACAAAAAGTAAATCTGTGCGGCACCGCCCACGGCTGGCTTCTGTTGGTCATGTGAGCCCGTGGGATTGCCGCGATAATGGGCAAGAATTCGCGACGTGGGTGTTCGGATCTTTTCGCATTATGCGGCAACTTTTATACTCCTTACCCTTACGAGGTTCCTCAGAGCAGGTTGCATGCAACCTTCGTGAATGGGCTTCGTTGTAAACGCGACCAATAGACCCAATGACGCGAATATTTAACTATTGGTCCTATTGGTTATTGCGCGTTCTTTTACAGTTCCTTTTATTATAGTTCCAAGAGCTTAGTCCTGCTCAAGATTTAATATGTAGTAGGATACAAAAAATGCATTTAAATCCCTGACGTGTGTTTACTTTTATGCTGTAAAAGTTAGACATGGATTAAGAAAATATTAAATGGAGAGTAAGCAAACATGTTCCATTCTTCATAACATAACAATACCTACTTGTGATTATTTCCTCACAAGTAGATTTTTTCTGAAAGAAAGGGGCTACATATACAGACGACTGTACGCTCAGAATACTATTAAATTAAAATTAAATATTGGGGGACATTTCACACACATCATTCATTTCATCTGATCCCAATCTAGGCAAAGCCTGTACTATGGGTACCAGAGACTGATATACATACATAAATAGATAAATAACGCCCAGACACAGAACAAACACTTGTGTTCATCACACAAATGTTTGCCCTGGGCGGGGATTGAACCCGCGGCCCACGGCGTGTGAGACAGGCTCACTACCAACCACACCAACGGGCTTGTCAGTGGAGAATACCTACTGCAAGTAACACTAAAAAACACTTTGATAGTCAATTAATACGTGGGACACTCAGAAATATTTGCGACACTAAAAAAAATTGCTCTACAGGTAGATATATTTTTATTAAATCTTTTCAAAGTACTCTCCACCAGCCTCTATACAAAGATTCATGCGTCTGAACCAGTTTTCAAAACACTTTTTCCAGTCCGCCGTAGACACCTCGTGTACAGCCTGCTCGAACGCAGCCAGCGCATCTTCCGGCGACGAAAATTGTATCCCCTTGAGCTGATTTTTTATTTTTGGAAATAAAAAGAAGTCACACGGTGCTAGATCAGGGCTGTAAGGAGGGTGACCCAGGAGTTTGACTGGTGTGCTGTCCAGGAAGTCCCTCGTTTTGAGCGCGGTGTGTGCAGGCGCATTGTCGTGGTGGAGCAGTAGTCCGCGGAGCCCTGTGTTTGGTCGCTTGTTGCTCACAACAGAAAAAACTTCTGGTAAACATTTGGTAGTATACCATTCGGCGTTGATGCTTCTTTGATCTCGTAAGGGAATTGAGGCCAAGTGGCCAGTCAAATTAAAAAAGCTGGCGATCAAAATCTTCCCCCCGCTTCGAGATCGCTTCACTTTGGTAGGCGTTGGTTCATTTTGAAACACCCAAACTGTCGACTGGCGCTTGGTTTCTGGATCGTATTGATAAATCCAGGACTCATCACCTGTTACGATGTCGTAAACACGCCGAGACGAGCCTGCTTCAAATTTGTTCAGCATATCACGGCACCATTCCACCCGGGCCTGCTTCTGAGCGTCGGTGAGGTAGTGCGGCACCCAGCGCGATACTATCCTCCTCACGCGAAGATGCCCGTGTAGAATCTCGTGAACGCTTCCCGATCCAATCTTTAATATGTGCTGAATCTCCTGATATGTAATTCGCCTATTATCTTGGATTAAATTTTTCACTGCTAGCACGTTTTCTTCCGTAATAGCCGTCAAAGGGCGACCGCTTCTTTCTTCATCCCCCAAGGTTGGTCGACCGCGCCTAAATTCGTTATACCAACGATACACGGTTGCCTTGGAGGGGCCTTCATCCATAAATGCCATTTGAAGTCTATCGAACGATTCATCCGGTTTCAGGCGACACTTGAAATCGTAAAAAATCATAGCTCTAAAATGTTCCCGGCGCAGATCCATTTTTCAGTAAGACACGATACTTTGAATTGGCTCGCAAAAAATGTGGAGGGAAATTTTGAAAATGGAACACACATATTTTTACTTACAAGTAATCATATTTTCGAAAAAGATTCTGACCGGCCAGTCTCCCATATATAAAAACTATTTTTCGCAATACTTTCTGAGTGGCCTGGTATAATAAAAAACTCCAACCGTCGTTTAATGTGATAGGTACCAAAAATAATGAATGAGGTAGTCGAATGGTGTTAATTTGGTGAATAGAAGAGCACTTACATGGAATTTTGACGGAACTTGTTATTTTGCTCTTGTGCTGTCATTTCCATAACTAATTATCGCTTCGTAGCGAACTTGGTGTGTGTAGGCAGACACTAATTTGTCTACCTCGCTACCTATTCTATTTTTTATACTACTCTTCCTTCCTTGTATCTTTATTCTACGACTCTACATAGATTAGCCTTATTTAGTAACAATAAGATGCAAAACAAATTCGAATACCTATTCTTAACCGGCGCATCCCATTATACACAGGGTGTTTGGTAAATGCCTGCAAACCTCTCTAGTGTTTGCTCTATCCATGAAACTAAACAACGTCCCATAGAAACTGCATCAGCTGATAGCGTATTCTGTATAGTCTAGGCAACAAAGGAAGCGGATCGTTGTATGAAGACCCCCGCATTAAATCCTCAGTCGATAAAACTTTGCTGGGGTATTACACTACATGAGACGAACCTTCTATAAAAAAATCCAAAAAAATCGGTAGGTACTTTAAATTTTTCCATACAAAATTACAAAAAATGTATGAAAAAAATTTTTTGTAAATTTTTTTTTGGATATTTTGACTTTACATTTAATTTATCATCTTATCAAATAAAATCTGCCTGAGAAATTTATGTTGGGGTCAACTGCTTCGTTGCCTACACTATAGTATGGGAGGTCAAACATGTTTTTCATATTTCGACCTATATTCCTTAGAGAAAATTGTTCAGTTTCATTAGTAGAGCAACCACACGATATATAGGTTTGCAGACATATACCAAACGCCCTGTGTTCTTCTTGTTTGCGTATCGATGGTGATATTCTAGATTTTGGTGGCCCAATGTGGTGCCAAGTATAAAAGGGAAACGCCTCTTTCTAAGATTCTCCCGACCAAATAGATTTTCTCATCGGTCCACCATCGAGCTGGTCTCACGTTTTCCTGCTCTTTGTCGCCACGCTCTGTTACCACCAATGCGAACTTATACTCTCCCGCTTGCTAATTGTCCCTGCTTACTGTACGACCATAAGAAAGTCAAGCTAAAGTCGCTATCACACCTTCCTTAATTTAGAAACTAATTTGGCATACATTGCACTTCCAAGTAAGGATCTTGGAATTAACAGAACCATGCTTCCCAGCAATGTATGCCGAATTAGTCTTTGAATTTAGGAAGGTGTGATTGCGGCTTTAGTCTGCGAATTTGTTATTGCGGTGACCTTTGCATGTTATGGGAAAATTATATGTAAAAGAATAGTCATCTACTAACTAACAAGCAGATATGGTTTAGAAGTAGATAAATATGGTATAAAATAAGTACATTGGTAGTTAGAGCCCTTTATCGACCTGATCTGACACGGAAGTAGCCTCAACCGCCAACCCAACGGCTTGCGTCACAGCTCAAAGCCCACAGTCCACCACAGCTTGCCACAGCGGTCGAATCTCGACTCGTTCTCGACTGAGCCGTGGTGTGTGTGACTGTTACTTCCTATTGTACACTAGATAAGGTTACCGCACAAACGATACTTACCGTTCCTTCGCAATTCAATATTACAAGCTTACCCGTAACTTCTTTCTTCATTCGGCTGGAATATGAAGAGTTGCCTTTGTAGGTCTTGTCTGCGGGTTACAATTATCTTTGATAGCTTTGGCCTTGAATACGTAAAAGACGCGATTTCATAAATTAAAATGCAGCATCGATCGCGACAACTTCTTCCATGTGAACTTCACACAAAAGTTTTAACTCACTTTTCCAAAAGCTGAACGGGTTTCAGCAAGCACCCGGAAGCGTAACTTTTTCTTCAGAGCTTCATTACTTATACGCGAAAAAAATCTAATTATGGCACAATTCGATGGAACAAATTTTCTGTATCTCATATACAGGTCTCGTCTCTAGGACAGGGTGGTCGTTGCCGCCTTACATAAAACAAGTGCGAGTCGGACTCGCGCGCCGAGGGTTCCGATATACCTATAGTATTTTTGGAAGCAATAAAGTCCATTTTCAGGACCGCAAAACTAAATTTGTTTGTAAAGGTTTTTTGCAGATTTCTGAAAAACTGTGCAACTTAGAAAGATCGTTTTATTTTTGCTGTAAAGTTTACATAAACCTCTGTCAACTGTAATTAATTCAGATTTTCCCTTACTCAAACTTCGGAGATAAGGGGGGGGGAATGGTATTTTTTTTGACATTTTTCATCATAACTTGAAAACTAAGAAACTTAAAAAAATACAAAAATATATTTTAAAATGTACAAGTAAAGCCCTTTCATATGATACCCCACTCGACCTAGTAGCGACAATTTGAAATTTGGCCCCCCCTATTTTGGCCCCCTTTACATTAATAATCATACTTTTTTCAAAAAAAATTCATGTGCAATTAAGTTGGGCAACTATATTCTAGAACTATTCCAAATTTCAGCTCGATAGCGTAAGTGGTTGCTGAGATATAGAGGTGTGACAGACAGACGGACAGACAGACAGAGCGGCACCATAAGGGTTCCTTTTTTTTACCATTTTGGTATCGGAACCCTAAAAAATTAATAATTATTAGTAATTTTTGATAAAATTTAATTTTTTTTTATATTTTTAAATAATTTTTTATAATAATATATATATTAGATAATGGAAAAATTGATAAAATGCACTATCGCATTAAGTATGCATGGCCTGTAATATGCTAAGTTACTTTATGAAATAAATAAAAAAAAATTGCACTTCAGACACCATCCACGAAATATTCTATGTTCGAACTTTTCATTGAATCAACTAACATACAAACATTTTTAGCTCTTAAAATATTGTGTTATTGACTTCAATTGAATTGTATTGTCCCTTTTATTGCTTGCACCACACTTCTTCCTTTTCTTTGTAATTTTTAAAGTTTATAAAGGTTGCAAGGAACAGGTTTGCGAAAACGTAACTGAACAACTTTCAGTGAAAAAAACTTTTAGGCAATGAAAAACAAAATCGGCCCCTCCATACAACAAATTGATTGGAAATGTGACAAGCTTGCCCAGAAGAAGCCTATTCACTCGCGACTTGAATGATTCGGGTTTTTGAACTCGGTAACACAGACGCAGGCAGAGAATTCCACTCTGTAGCCTTTTTTAAGGTTTTATTCAGTGTAAGTTGTTCAGTTATGATGACTGAGATCAAGCTTTCAGTTTTCGGAGAACCCGTCCCTTTTTTTTTATGTCACAGGTGGGCAAACGAGCAGGTGGGCCCTTACAGCCTGTATAGAGTTATTGTTTCATCAAAATAATATTGTTAGAAAAGTAGCACTAGTAGGTAGGTTACTACTTATTCCGCGTTAGATAGGAACACAGTTGTGTCGCTTCCCGGTTCAACGTTCGACAATGAGATCGGACGAAACGCGTAACAAGAATTTGCAAGGTTCTACCTATCTACCTAAGTACTTAGAAAGTTAAATAAGCGAATGTTTGATGATAAGTGAAAAGGAAGCCACATCTTTGTTAAAAATAGTAATAGATTCACTGTACCCATTTCGGCCGAGAAGTTTAGAAATGACGTATTCAAATAGATGACAATTAAATTGCGAATGACGACTTGCTCAATATTCTTTTCTGTACCTGTCGGTCAAGCAAGTTAAGTAATTTCTGACGTCACAACCTCAACCTTGACACTGACTGGCTTCGCTTCCGGAAAATTTCCATATATTTGAAATTACTTGCTTTTGAGTTACTTACTTAGCGACTTGACCGCTTGGTATAAAATTTTAAAAATCGCTCGCCAAGTGAGTGAAATTTGCTGTTAGTTGTAAGATCCACATGAGGTTAGTTCCGTCGAAGTTACCTCCGCCAAGCCATACAAATAATTTATGACGTCATAACTATCCCCTCCAACCTTTCAGAAAGCGACTTCCACATTAGTGATGTTCAGATCAGAAGAACAGTCTGAGTAGACGGTACCTATTGGTGAGCAGCTTTTCCTAAAGGATTTTGAGATTTGGATCTTAGTGATACGAGTAATTGCTCTTTCATTCCAATTACGAAAATAAAGTTGTACGTACGTGGTCAGATGGGTGATCGCTAATGAAATAATACGATTAAGCGGAAAACTTTTTTATAATTTTGTTTCAACGTCCAATCAAGCGTATAAAGCCGCTAAAACACTTTCCTTAATTCAGTAACGAGTTCGGCATAGATGGTTGTTTAAATAAGGATATTGGAATTCACAAAACCGCAAGCCTCCCAGCAATGTATGGCGAATAAGTCTTTGAATTTAGGAAGGTGTGATTGCGGCTGAAGGATTTATATGAATAGGACGTAATTTATAATACGTTTGGGGTATAATATGCCCCGCCGAGAAACACATACTGGGACTCGGACATACTGGGTGTAAGGGACAGGTTGGAAAATACTGAAATAAAAGGGCATGATCAGTCAATGTAACTAACTGAACAACTTTCAGTGACAAAAAATTTCAGGAAAAAAAAAAAAAATGGCCTCCATACAAAATTGCAAACTTGATTTGATAGTTTGTGAATCACCGATTTTGATGCCCTTTCAGTATTTTCCAACCTGTCCCTTACATCCTGTAAATCCCCAAAAAAAAAACTGAAATCTCAATTTGTCTTCCCATGTAATCGCACAGAGACTGCATTGACACGGTCAACTTAGTGGTAGAAACCTCAGTTTACTATTATCTAATCTGTTGTGGCAGCTGGAGACTCTTTCGACACATTAATAAAAAATAGCATGAGATTTATCAGAGAAACTAGAGTACCTTATTACAATCGGGGCAACTATACCCCTGGGGCATCTATCCTGGTTTTACCCTAATCATGATTAATCAATGTTAGACACTTTTATGACTTGTACAGTCAGGAGCAGATCAAGCTTGACTCTCGCAGTGCAATTTCCGTCTCTCCACAGTCCAATGTGTCAAGCTTGACGTGCCCTTGACTGTACGTACTTAAGTACCAGTAACATTAAAATATGTATCATTGAGTGAGCTACATATACTTAATCCAAATGTATGAATCACCATCATCATTACAAACGTTCACTGCAGGACAGGCAGCTCCCTCCAGTACTCCAGCAAGAACGCGAGGTACTTTGGAGGGGATTTACCATCTGCACCATAGTCACCACGCTTGTAAGTGGTGCGGCTAGGCGGCTAGCGACCGTACTATTGGTGACTGCATGTAAGAGGGTAAGATACACAGATAGATGCTGCTGCCCATCTTCTGGTTCATAAGCCTTTAGTCACCTCTTACGACACCCACGGGTAGAGATAGGTTGGTTCTATTCTTTGCCGGCACCACATGGACGAGGTATGAATGAATGTTTGTAATTTGGTTTATTGATCTTACGAACTTCAGTTAGTACACTAGTCTTAGAAGAACGACTGTTAAGTGTAAATACAATCTTTTCAATCGAAAATACTGAATAACTTTGACAGTTATTGATCACATTTCCTCATTATATTAGGGTAAGTAGAAAGGAAATCCTGGCTCGTATCAGGTTGTCCATTAAAATGGCAAAATACTAATCTTGTTTTTAATAATCGATAGCAGTGCACTGCTATAAAGCTACATCTTCGTTCGCGTTCGAATTTTACGTAAAACGTTTACTATATGATCTGTCGTATCGTAAAACACAAACAACTGGTCCAATTCAAACAGGATTTTCGCAAGGGTAAGTTTTATGTCGAGGCTTTGGGATTGGGAGTAGTTATAAAAATATATTTGGTCACTTGGTCCATAACATGATGGTTAGGTCGTCTTCGTAAAGACGGGCACCACGAGAAAATGCATTTTAATTTATACCTGTCATGTAACCCTACAAATTTTAACCTTTCTACCGAGTAGTCCAACTTAGTAGTACACATATGTTGTGGTACCTAGGTGGCAAAATTAAAAATTAAAAATAAGCCACATAGTATTTTACCCACAAACAAACCCCATTTTAAATCATTCAACATTATATTTTTGTAAAGATATTATGAAAACTCACTAAGTTCACAGTTTTATCCTTATATTCAAGTTTCAACAAACTTAAAATAAACTAAGTTCCACAGACATATGGTAAGAAGACACAAAATTAGAGGGGCAATCATTCCGCGCCTTTGAGCATGGTATTCCGGATTGTTTACAGAAATGGGTATCAGTCGAGCCGAGCCGCACCGACTGAGTCGCCCTAGAGACGACACGGAAGCAGTTTGTACGTTGCCAGTGCCACCGGTGTGACACGACGTCACTCTAGTTTAGGTCAAGAGCAACCAGCAATCATCCTTCATTACCGCCTCTACCCACGGAACTGGGCTGCATAATAAAACCATTATACCCAGCTGTAAACTCGCAATTATATAACCAGAACAAAGTTCATGAACATTCCGTACGTATATGCTCGTAAACTCGATAAAATTCGGTGGTTAATATATGACTGCCACCGAAATGTAATAGGAAGAAAAAAATGTCCGTATAGGAGCGACCTTTATCGGAGATTCCAATTACATCAGATTTGTAATCGTTACCAGCGTGGCACGTAACAGAGCTCGTAGATCGTGGAGAAAGCACGTGGCCTTGGCAATGAGGCGCGCGCAGCCAAGCGCGTCGTCGTGCAACAACCGCGCCCGCGTCGCCGCCGCCCGCGCTCCACTCCCGCGCACCCACGCTGCCGCGGGCTTCTAATTGGCGCGAGTTTTCACGCATGCGCAACACTTTCGTTGTCAATGAACTTGGAAAGCGGGGATGTTCTGTCATTGTCTGTCATTAGATAGCTGAGGCCTGAGAATGCACTCTCGCTGTGTAACACGCGCTCCGATGATCGCTGTTGCACGCAAGTGACGCAACCCACGCAATCTGTAGAAGAAAACTCGTTGGTTGACGTGGATTTCTAAAGAAATCTGCTCCGAATTCAAACTGACTTACTTATCATGAGGTAGAGTCAGTCAGTCCCTGAGGTGCTGGGTTAAGAATATGATCATCCTATCTCTTCCTTTGGTTGTCGTAAAAGTTGACTAAGGGTACTTTATGCTCGGACCAAGAATAGGAACTTCATGCATGTTTTGTGACAGAGCATACAAGCCGCGCGTGGTTTTTTTGTGTAGAATATACCACACCAAGAAACCACACGCCTTTTATTGTGATAGCCTAGTTCTTCGTCGTCTTTCGTGTCGGCAAGAACACGGGCTAAATCTTACTTGCCCAGAAAGCGGCTACCGTGGTAGCCCTCTGGTTACCGTCAAGTAAGTCCTCACGCGAGCAGGTGGTCGGGCACGCGGGACAATTAGTGAGGTGTGCCATGGTTTGCAGGAGTTCTCCACATTCACAGCTGTAGCCTAGCCTAGTACCAGAGGTCCAGTAATGGTCTTTTTCCAGTTCATAGTAGACATGAATGAGCTGTAATGTAAACTCGTTTACTATATCTTCTGTGATGTGATGTAAGTAAGAGTCACTGGAACGAATGGCTTCAGGTGGGTTAGATTGAGTTTGTTTACGGTAGAAGGCATTATACAGGGTGTAACCAAAAGTACGATGACCCTTCACTAATAGATTGTACAAAAACTATATAAAAAAAATACTTTTTCTAAAAAAGTAGTTTTAGCTCAAGATGAAGTGCAGCGCCTGGAGGGTTCAATGACCTCTATTCCAGACAAAGATGTTTTTTGATATAATATCCAGTCACTAGCAAGTACCTATCCATTTCTATAATTTACTGTAATGTTATTCGAAAAAAAATCAAATTTCATGAACACTCAAAATAAAATAAAAAAAACAAAAGAAAATTTATTTTGATTTTTTTTTTACAATCTACTAGTAATGTAGAATCACCCCATAGAAGGATCATCGTATTTTTTTTTACACTGTATTGGTGGGAAATCTAAGTGCACGTTTGGACGCACTTGACGCTTCAACGGCTTCGAAAACAGACTCGTCCAGTCCAGAGGAATAGAGCCGCAGCTCTAAATAATAAAGTCTTCAGAAAGTAGACGTCCTTGTATTCGTGATACGATACATTTTAGATACTCTGGTACTACCTGGGCGACCGAGCTTCGCTCTATAATAGCCGCCTTCAACAATAAAATATCATCTGGTGAACAAGCTAAGCTACCTGCCAACAGATGGCGCTTTAGGTTTCTGTTTAAAACGCGGTATTAAAAAAATGTTTAAAAACACGGGAAAAACGAATTTTCTCAGACATGACAATGTGACCTAGCTAGATCGATTTATCGTTCCCGAGAAGTCACTTCATTCAGTATTTACGAGCCATGCTCTTGTCGTTGTAGCTCTCCATATACTTTTTTTAAGATTGTTACATAGACAAGGTTATTTTTTTGGACCTGATACTACAGAGCACAAAAAAATTTTGATTCCCCATACTAAAGTGGTCACGTTGGACCGACCCATTTTGTATGGGAAGTTGAAAATTTTTCTTGCATTGTTAGCAAAGTTGTAGAACAAAAGTTGTTGCTTTTGACCTTTGTAATAAGGTGGGCAATGGGCATACGCATATCAGATCCAAAAAAGTAACCTTGTATTACTTGTACGAGTATACTACCAACTATATTTTAATTGAAATGCCTCTACGATTATGTAAATCAGTATAGTTTTCATAATTTGACAACATTATGAGGAATTACCCTAACCAATGGCCTCAAAATCTTCAATCAAATGCTGTGCTCGTCTGCCTCCCTCTTCTATAAAAAAAAATCAAATGCCTTAAGTGCTTATATTACAATTTTTAAACCTATATAGAACCAAAAAGAACAAACTGCATGGCTCCACCCTCTCCAAACAACACCCCAAAAATATTTAAATGTGAATCATGATTTAATTGAGTATTTTAGAAACTGAAAGGAATCTTGATGTGTTCCTACAAACTTTATATTAAAGGTACAGTTAACCCCACCTCAATAAAAACACTTGCAATACGAATATCAGCGCTATCGTCATGTAATAAAAGCGGACTCAAGGTCGAATTGAATGACTGTACCAATTGTGATCGGAACAGTATCTGTGTTAATTTCCGGGGTGTTTAGTTTAGTTTAGCCCACTCGTTCACACACAGGAAATTTAAAAACGCTCTTCCGATTTCCTATCCAAACGGACGTCGGAAATTCTATATAACAAATCGTTTTGTTTCAACATTTACCTGTCTATTTATTTTTAGGCTTATTTTATATTTACTTCTACGTGATATTTACAACATAACCAGTCTTATTTTATTTAACTTAACGAAAATAACTTGTTTATTTTTAACTAAATAACTCGTAAGGCCTTCAAAAGATTTAAAATGTTGTTATTACTCTACTACTTATTTTTCTTCTTCCGTGATGTGAACATTGAAACCATGTAGGAGGAAATATTATAATAACTCTACCTACCTCATTCATACTTCAGAAAGATATGGAAGCCTGAGCCTAAGGCAAGCCTTTATTCCTAAGGCGATGTCTAAATTATGAATGAAAAAAAAATCATCATGTCGTGTGGGTTAAAAGGTCGATGACCAACCTCACACCCTGGTGTAAGAGTAGTTGAGCCGCCAAAGGCCTCTAACATGGCTCATTAACGAATACAACCGTAGATAGTTGTCGGGTCCAACGGCTGCAGGAAAACCTCACGCAGGCGTACGGGAGTTTCTCGTGTCCGTACTAAAACAAGCCTGACCATAAACAATTATACAGCCTGCTTTTTATATACGTAGTACGGATACGAGGAATGAATAACCCTGTCCTAACCAAACTGGGGAGGTCGCACAAACGGAGGTGTGACAGTGTCCCCACTGGGAATCGAACCCAGGGCCTCCGGATCAAGAGCCGAGCGCTCTATTTACTAGACCACACAGACTGTGTAAAAAGTGAATGTATATGTTCATTCAAGTCAGTTTACATTTACAGGCGTCTAGTTGCTAACCCAATAACTTCCATAACAACCTGCTTATGGAAGTTATTGGGTTAGCTTGCCGCATCCAGCGGTTTCCTACAACCTCCACCTTCAGATCATCAGTCCGGTTGGTGGCCTTCTCTTGTTATCCACGGTGAATATCGCTCGAAGACCTGATAGCCGTTTGGGGCAGAAAAATTCTCTAGCAGGTTGTCAAATGTATTATTTTGTCTAGGCTGCCGTAGTTTTTTGTCATATTTACTTGGGTATGGATAGCTTTGAGATGGTAGATTGAAAACGAAACTGATTGTCGACCTGTTCAACCTGGGAACCAATACTTGAAAGCCACCTCGAGATTTTTTAAATTAAAATTAGCCATGTTGAACTCTTTAAAAGTAAGGATCAATATTTGTTAGTTATAAAATCATGTTCAGTTTTAAAATTACCAACATAACAAATTGAGTTTTATGACTCAATCGCGGCTTTTTTTAATTTTAAAAATCTTGAATATCACCCGGTGACTATCAAAAATTAGCTCCCTGATCCGCCTTCTTCCCTCTCACTGCGAAGGTGGTTCTCGGAAGCTGGAAAAGCCATAGAGTCTGTACGGATATTGATTGACTCTACGTTGCATTGGGCTCTACTAGCCTGCCTTAAAATATGGTGACGAAAAATTCCTAGACTATTATTATTATAGTTTTTAAACGAATAGCGTCTCCTTTTATTTCTGTGTTCTGCAATCTCAGCCCGTAGTACTAAGAAAGGGCAGCAGGAACCGCGCTCCATTGGCGCCACCGTGTCATGGCTGTCACCCTCGGCTGTGGGGCCAACTTAGTGTCGCCAGGTTAAGTTTACTTGCTTTGCCTGCGTTGATGATGATATAATAAATAAGCTGAGTTGGTTAGTTTAGCAGTAAATAAGTATAAGAATGTTTTTGTTCATGTTTTTTGTTTTATGATTATTAATTTTACTTAATTACTTATTGTGATCATCCCAGAGCCACAATTCAATTTCATTTTGTGTTTGTGCAGCGAAAGAATGTGCAGATCAACCGTAAAAACCCAACGATACGCTTGATCTGCTGTTGACTGATTAAGATTATATTTTGTACGGACTTCATTTTATGATCCATAGAAAAGACCGCATCCGACAAGCAATATTTCTGTTTTTAAGGGTTCCGTACCTCAAAAGAAAAAAACGGAACCCTTATAGGATCACTTTGTTGTCCGTTTGTCTGTCTGTCTGTCTGTCTGTCAAGACCCTTTATCTCACGAACGGGTAAAGGTATCAGGTTGAAATTAATACCATACATTAGGATCCATGAACCACACAAGATCTCAAAATTTAAATTTTTTACAATAACGCAATTAAAAGATATGGCATTTTATGTTCTCATCTTCATACATTTATTCAAAAATGCAAAACCTACAGGGTACTTCCCGTTGACATAAAATTATGAAATTTGGCAAGAAGGTAGGTAGGTCTCACAGTACAAATAATGGGAAAAGTATGAAATCATTAAATATTATAACTTTGCTCACAATTAATGGTAACCAATTGAGGTGAGCTCCCGTTTCAAGAACATTCATATAAGAGAGGGGTCAAGTTGGATGGTCGCTGAGGCGATTTTTGTTTTAGTTCTATTTTAAAAACGGGAACACTTACAAACTTGAAAATTGGTACGTTTATAGTGCATAAGCTGTAAAATAACAACAAATAATTAAATTTGGTCAAGCGCGTGTCGAACTAAAAAAATCTAGCACATTAACTTACTGAAATTTCAACTAATACAATTATGATTATGTGGTGGTACGGAACCCTCTGTGCGCGATTCCGACTCGCACTTGGCCGGTTTTTTTTCCCGACTAGGCCAAAAAGAGCGTTATGGAATTTTTTGAGTGATCACCCGGTGGTTTTCAAGAATTGAGCCCCTGGGCCGAACTGAATCGTACAAACGTTCTTTCTACAATAACATAAGTCGCGTTAGAAATACGTACGGTTTGACGACAATCTCACGTAAATAGTTTACAGATTTGCTAAAACCAGACAACACTAGACTTCTAACAAAAGGAACAGGGTCCTTAGAGTATGTTGATATTGAATTGCAGCAAACTATACAATAGTGATTCGTTTATTTATTTGGTCAGATTGGCTATAACAGAAGGTAGAGATTAATGGGTACTATGCATCAATAGAATAGGCACCAGGGAGGCAGCAAATGTAGGAGGCGACTGACGAGGCGTTCGGAGCAGAGCCTGGGAGGAAGTGAGCGGAGCTGACCTTGGCATTTCCCGCGCGGCTACACTAGGAAGTAGGAACACTACAGCGTACGTATATAGGTACCTGTTTGAAGATAGGGCTGCAACAAACTGTCGCGAGGCGAGAAGTCATAATAAAAATACTCACTTTCGACCCATGTTTGTAAAGATTTAATAAGTTCTTTTTTCGTGAATGGATTTGCATTTTGTAGTATAGCTGTGTTACATTTAGTATCTAATAAGCTGTTTCTGGGTCATATTTGTTATGTTCAGAAGGAAAAACCTTATAACCTATGGTGTAATTAATGATCGTCACGGAAATAGAATTTTTGTTCATGTAAAAGACATCAACGCGAGCCATATTCGATGCTTGTTGAAATCATACTTTTTTCCAACTACGAGTATCTACTGTAAGATTTTGAAGAGCTTTGTGTATTTATTTATAAGTTGTTGCAGAATTTCTTTTATATCTTATGTTGATTAAGATTTCATTCTAAGAAAAAACAGTTTAGTTAGTTTTTTCAGTCACCTAGCTACAACCTAAACGAATAAGATGTCGCAGGGCAATCGTTGTATAAATAGGTACGTATAAATTCTCAGTTTTTTTATATTAAGAATATGCTCAGTCGTATAAAGTAATATTTCAACAAGCATCGAAAATGGCTCGCGTTGATGTCTTTTACATGAACGAAATTAAAATTCAGCTACAGCGAAAATCTTGAAATCCAAAAAAAGATTAATTGCACCTCAACTTCTAGCAAAACCAAGATACTTACGTATCGACATATCCGACACCTATATCTAGGGTTATAGTAAGCCTAGATAGATATTAACTTTTCTTGGATTTTAATATAATCAGGAGCAGGTAAGGGGTGGACCAAAGACCCGAGATAGGTCGCAGTGTGACTCTAGAACAATATTCGTAAATTTTTATTAAAAATAAATATTCCATAACTTAACGTAGGTTAGTTAGGAAAAAAACCGCAAAATTTATCACACCTTCCTGAATTAAAAGACAAAGGCATACATTGCTGGTTGACAAAAAAATGGATATTGGAATTAAGTTAACCAAGCCTCCCAGCAATATTTCGCCGCTATTACACCTTCAAAGTCACACTTTTATATCTGTGTATATAAGTGTAGTCGTCTCTTTTTCGGATTATAGAGGGTAACAAAGACAGCACCACAAAGCGAGAAAACTTTAGGCCTTACCTTAGCGTCTAGGAATTGACCTATTGTAAAACCTTTTACAATATGCCAGTTAGAAAATTATTGCTATGTTTGGGCATGATATAATAATATAGAGCTAAAATACTCCAAAGCTGAGAAAAATGTAAATCCTTGGCGATGGTAGCCCTGCGTGGAATATGAAGCGAGCCTGTCTCCATGTCACTGGCTGATGGCATGGCATGTCCGCCTTCTCAAGGCTGGGTTGAATTTTAATGGACTTATATGAATACCTTACCATTTTGTTCACTTATAGGTACCTCTTACTGAAGCTATAAAGTTCTTTGAACTTAGTAGTACCGCGGATATTTTTTTTTTACTGTGTATGGGCATATCTTGACCTTGATCTAGCCTTGCGGACAGAGATGAGGTCGACGATGGAACGAGCTTGCCCAGAAGAAGCCTATTCACTCGCAACTTAAATATTTTCGGGTTACATTGTATGTTTTTACCATAGAACAAATATAATTCTTACTTACCTAAGTACTGCAATTTATTTTATGCTTACAACAGTGTTGCATTGAATAAATAATGCATAACAGCTTCAGCTAGCCTTCTCATGTTGTGACATAGGAAGTTACATATATCTACAGTTACAGCATGAAAATAATGAAAATTGTAGGTACATATTTGCCTTCTGGGACTCAATTCTTGAATATCACCGGGTGATAAAATATCACTCAAAAAATTCAAAATCACAGATTTTTCTTTTCAAAATTAAGATGGATATTCGTAAAATATAAATCAGTCCTTGATTGGTAATTTTCATGTATTCTGATTAACCTTTCAACAGTTTATCACGGCAAATGTGAATTTTTAAAGTCTCAAAAGTGATATTTTATCACCCGGTGATTTTCAAGAATTGAGTCCCGCAGATATGTGCCTAATAAAAACAGTGTACCTAATTTTATGAAGGCAGATAAATGGACAAAATAAAGCATTAAAGAATAATCTAGGCTCTTGCCTTATTGAGTGAAACCTAAGCTCATCCGATGCCTTAGTGATTTAACAAAAAGGCTCTGAGGTACGTCCCTAGGTATATACGGGGTGGGACGAGACGCAATGAAGTAGAACGCAAACAATGGACCCGCAGCCAGGCGCTTGCGCAGGCTTGTAAGAATACTACGAATAAATCTGAGCTTTCTGATTGGATGAATCCTTTAGTAAACAAATGATTATAGGAACCAAAAGTAAAAAAGAACACTTCGGCTACTCTCTTGACCTTTTCACAGGAAAATGACAGCTTCTAAAACAACAAAACGATGCCACTTATAAATGATTTTCTTCGACTAATAATTTGTTTCAAAATCTAATCGAAGCAATTAAACAAACACTAAATAGTTTTTTTATTCTGTGGAGGGTATCGTTGTAATTTGACAAGATATTTTAATGATACCGCTCAAATTATCACGATCATCCCCCGATAGCTTGATCAAAACAATCTCAGTAAGTATTGAGCTAGAATTCGCTGAACATAAAATAAATTGCTAAACTTGAACAACTTAAAATGTGACTCCAATATGAATGAACATAGAACACTAGTAGTAGTTACACAATAGAATAATTAAATCGGAACCTAGAAAAAACTAAAGACAACCTACGATGCATAATAAGAGGCCAAATTCGTCACATGTCGCCACTGAGTAGAATAAACATGAGCTGTTTGAAGATACAGCTGTACTTACCGTGGGAATGTCATTATTTTATCAGTCATCACCTACAGAAGGTACTTTTTTGTTTCTAGCCATTGATACTTAGTGCATAATATGACTGGATTTTTCATAAAAACAAAAATGGCCCTCCTGCATTTTCTTGACCGAGGAAACTTAGTCATATGGTCCGGGACCCAAGAAAAAAT
Organism: Athrips mouffetella; assembly: GCA_947532105.1. Taxonomy (NCBI): domain Eukaryota; kingdom Metazoa; phylum Arthropoda; class Insecta; order Lepidoptera; family Gelechiidae; genus Athrips; species Athrips mouffetella. The sequence continues at coordinate 9,547,402 of OX383958.1, forward strand.
TTTCCTTGGTTTTTCACGTGACATTCAGGGCGAAAAAGAGATGTCTAACTAGATCCATGTTAGAACTTCTATACCAGAGCCCGTTCTTCAGGCAGAAGGCCTTTTCGAAATTTTCAGGATGGTTGGTCTGTTTTAGCTAAACTCCGGTTTTCTTGTCCGGAAAATGTTTTAGTTTCAGTATATGCTACTCTAAGAAAAGAAAAATGAGAGGCCTTTGCCCTGCAGTGGGACAGTCCAGGATAAAGGAAAAAAGAAATATATGCTACTCTCTTATGGGCATGGAGCACAATAGTTATAGGCAATCACTTTTGTTCGATCTGAATATTTATATTTATTTAATAGGTTTGCCAACAGGTTTACATCTGAACTTAATAACTAGCATACATAAATGGTAATGCAGAGAAGTAGACCCAATTACAGGCAAACACAGCTAGCGTACAAAAACGCAAAGTAGAATTTCACTCTTAAGATTATATTAATGGTGTTTATGTAGATTGTGTCTTAGATTGTGTCTTAAAAACCATATCACCATTATCACCCAACAGTCAAGTCTGAAACTCTGAAATAAACAATTTCTTTGTGGTAGGTATCATGGTGATATCCAGGGAGAACACAAGTGATTGCCAGTCACAGCTTATGGTAGAACTAATAAACATATGCCAGACAAGAAAATCGGGGGCTTTAGCTATAGGTTAAAAACCTGTAAAAGACCTTCCGAACAACGGGAACATCTCACGTGGTTTTTTGTGATCTTCTAGTTATCTCGTTTCGCCGTGATATCACGTGAAATAAACCTTCTCGGCCCCTGGTCCAATAATACGTACCCCTGTGGTTGCAGTTAAGACCAGCACTATCCCATCTCTTTCCATAGGTATCGCAAAAGGCGACTAAGGAGTAGCTTGAACTCCGGTTCACGCGACTCTGTGAGGGAGGATAGGCACCAGTAGCCTTCTTCATATCGTACCACCGGACTTTTACGGGCTGTTCTACTCATGATACCTCCGAACCCCAAAAAACTTTACCAAACAGGATCTTAACGCCATCTAGCGACTGGTAGTTGAACTATAATATTTTAACCGAATTTGAGCCCAAGTTATATGATTCGGTAAAACTGTAAATTAAAAAGTGCATTTGCTACATGTGATTCTAATATTTCAATCCAAATAAAATAACTAATTTAACATAAAAATAAGTTCGTATCGTGTATACAGCACCACCTAGTGCCGAGTAGCGTAACTGAAATGTAAGTGATAAGTCTTCTTATGTAACTATATTTATTATTTATACAAACAATTGTATTTTATTTTATATGGGAATCTAGTGACCAGAAACAATTACAACTTGTTTCTGAGAACCAATAATGGCAGCTTTATTTCTACATTCTAGGTCCAAAGCTTCGAAGAATATGTTACGTGTATTGTATAGTATGTGTTACGTATAGAGTATTGAATAAAGGGTAATAAAATATTGAACATATTATTCTTGGTATGTTTGGCCGCCCAAATGTACACATTTGTATTCATATACAGGGCGCCGAACGTGTCAATTCCACTAGCTAGGCAATAGCTTTAAAAAAAAACTGGAGCCCAATTCTTAAATATTACCGAGTAATTTACGAGATTTCAAAACTTAAAATAAACCTGGATAAACTCCAGCCGCCGCCGATAAGCCAGCCGCAACGCTATCAAGCATTGTGACTATCGTGGTATACTTCCCCTCCACAGCTAAGGCTGGAATTCTGAGATGAGCTCCGACTTATTTCTGATCTGTGGGAGCTCCCGTCCTGCAAAGTGTAGGAGTGGTCAGCTATCCCGTTTTCGGCCAAAATTGCTTTAATTTCCTTTATTTCGAAATTTTGACTGAACTTTTTTGTTGGTAAAGGTAAAAAAAAAATGGGTCAAGTGCGAGTCGGACCCACGCGCCGAGGGTTCCAATATGCCTCTAGTATTTTTGGAAGCAATAAAGCCTATTTTTAGGACCGCAAAGATTTCGGACCTCCTTGCTTCGCTCGGAATAGATACCTTGCTAATTTATTTTAGTAGGGGATGACATCTACCAACGTGTCACAACCCCATCATCGATGATCCATAGAAAATATTTAAAATAACCTGTCAAATCCATAGAAAAACGCCAACACCACCTAGTGACGAATTATTTCTTTAATCCTCCTTCTAAGTACCTTTATTTTTCTGTGCGCAAAACTAAGTTTGTTTGAAAACGTTTTTTTGCAGATTTCTTAAAAACCGTGCTTCTTAGAGAGATCGTTTTATTTTTGCTGTAATGTGTACATAAATGTTTATCAACCATATTTAATTTAGATTGTTGTATTTTTTTAATATTTTTCATCATAAAAAAATCTTCTTGGAATGTTCAAATGAAGTCCCATTTGATATCCCACTTGACCTAGTCACGACAATTTGAAATTTGCCTCTTATTTTTTTTCGTTTTGCAATATACAGTTCATTCAAATCAAATCAAGCCAGCATATTGTATAACTATTCCAATTTTCACGTTGATGGCGCGAGTAGTTGCTGAGATAAACAGGTGTGACAGACAGACAGACAGACGAACAAAGGGTTCCGTTTTTAGGGTTCCGTACCGAAAGGGTGATGTCTGTCTGTCTGTCTGTCTGTCAGCGGGCTGTATCTCATGAACCGTAATAGGTAGAAATTTTGAATTTTTACAAATTGTGTATATCTGTTGCCGCTACAACAACAAATACTAAAAACAAAAAAAAGTAAAAAATTAAGGGGGGCTCCCAAACAGCTAAAGGGGGAGCGTAAAAAAAAATTACCTACCCCATCGAGCGGGGTACCGTTGTTTAGAACTCGTTAAGTAGATAAATACTGTATTTTTCGTTTTAAAAAATATTTAGGAATGAGATGCCACCAAAGTCAGTTTTAACAAAATTTTGTTTGAGCTGTATCTCATGAACAGTAATAGCTAGACAGTTAAAATTTTCACAGATTATGTAATTAACTATGTTGCCACAACAACTACTAAAAATAAAAAAACCGGTCAAGTGCGAGTCGGACTCGCGCGCCGAGGGTTCCGATATACCTATAGTATTTTTGGAAGCAATAAAGTCCATTTTCAGGACCGCAAAACTAAATTTGTTTGTAAAGGTTTTTTGCAGATTTCTGAAAAACTGTGCAACTTAGAAAGATCGTTTTATTTTTGCTGTAAAGTTTATATAAACTTCTGTCAACTGTAATTAATTCAGATTTTTCCTTACTCAAACTTCGGAGATAAGGGGGGGGGAATGGTATTTTTCTTGACATTTTTCATCATAACTTTAAAACTAAGAAATTTTAAAAAATACAAAAATATATTTTAAAATGTACAAGTAAAGCCCTTTCATATGATACCCCACTCGACCTAGTAGCGACAATTTGAAATTTGGCCCCCCTATTTTGGCCCCCTTTATATTAATAATCATACTTTTTTCAAAATTTTTTCTTGTGCAATTAAGTTGGGCAACTATATTCTAAAACTATTCCAAATTTCAGGTTGATAGCATAAGTGGTTGCTGAGATATAGAGGTGTGACAGACAGACGGACAGACAGACAGAGCGGCACCATAAGGGTTCCTTTTTTTTACCATTTTGGTATCGGAACCCTAAAAAGTAATAAATTAAGGGCTCCCATACTAAACACCTATTTTTTTAGACGATTTTTGTTTTAGCTCTATCTTAAAAACGGGAACACCTACAAAAACGTGAAAATTGGTAGGTTTATAGTGCTTAAGCTATAAAATAACAACAAATAATAAAATCTGGTCAAGCGCGTGTCGGACTCAAAAAATCTAGCACAGTAACTTACTGAAATTTCAACTAATACAATTATGATTATGTGGTGGTACGGAACCCTGGGAGCGCGAGTCCGACTCGCACTTGGCCGGTTTTTATCATTTAGGTTCGAAACCGTAAAAAGTACCTAGGTACTTGGGGCCATCAGTGCTTCGAACATTATGATTTATGAATTATAGCTCAGAAAGGCGGGCGAAATACATACATATAAGGCTCACCCTTCTTTAAACCGTGAGGCTCACCAAACTTTTCGTCCGCACTGGAGCTGTCGCTTACTCAAATCAAATCAAAAATTTGTAACATGGCTTCTGTCAACATGGACAATTTTGCCAGTGTCGAAGTTGGAGAATACACGGCACCACAATGAACAGATAAATGGACGGTCAATTAGCATAATCTGGATAAAAAGAAAAACATTTAAATAAATAATCATAGAAAAAGAAGGGAATCATAATTTAATTTTATACCTTTCAATATATTTAAATAAAATGTATGTCGCTTACTCTAGGTAGGTATTGGATTTATGCCACTGCCAGCTTAATCCGACATGTAAATGGTAACACAATTAGGCGATGCATTGTATTATTTTTTCACTGCTTCATTAGCATAACTAATAAAATTTAAAATAGGTAAGTATAGATATTAGTCGTCATTCTATAATTATTTGTAGTGTCTTGAACTCTTTGCCTATTGTTTTATTTGAAATAAGGATGATAAGAAACGTTGAACTGAATTCATTATAATATTTTTGTTGATTTATTGGTGTTCAATAATTTATTATTCGTTCTTTTGTCCTTGTGAATATACTTAGACACGTTTTAAGCAAAACATCATGTGGGTAGGTGGTGATTGATTATGTACTTAAAACTATACCGAAACCCAAAAATCTTAAAATGCGGGTAGGTCATCCCTACTCCTAGCCTACCCGCGTTTTTTCAATTTTATCACCCGGACGTTAGTTTACTATTATCTAATCTGTGACCGGAGCAAGGAGTCCGGTTGGTGTTGTCCCGTGTGGTGCCGGCAAAGAATAGTACTTACTACCCCATACATAACCGTGAGTATCGTAAGAGGCGACTAAGGGTTATAAAATGGAGGATGGGCAGCAACATCCTCCTGTGTATCATACCATCTTACTTACTGCGGTCACCTACAACCGCGGCCCATGGTGCCATGACAAGCGAGGTGACTATGGTACGAGTACTACCCCACCACATTTTTCCAGTAGAAGCTAGAATTCTGGAGGAAGCTCCCTGTCCTGTAGTGGACATTTCATGGGATGTTATGATGATGACGACCTGGTAATTAAAAAATTGAGTACTTGTATGGCTAGTCTGGGAGCCAGTTCTTGAATATTTCACTCATAAATATATTTTTTCAAAATTGAAAATTGATAATTAATAAATAGGGTGTAATCTAAGTAGTGTATAATAATTAATTCTTATTAATTTTTTATTTACATTTTAACAGTTTAATATCAGGGTGTATGAATTTTTAAAGTGAGTATTTTATCATCCGGCGTTTATTTAAGAATTTGCTCCCTGACTTACTTAAACCTACTTAACGAACCCATAAAACCTCTGCATAAAACCAATATAATTTTGAAATGCATCTAAATGCAACTTATGAGTAGTGCGTCGTCTCGCCCGAATACCTTTTAAAAAGCCTACATTTTCTTTTCTATATAATAAACTTACACTGAAACTATAATTGAGTTTCTTTTTGCTAAAGTATTATTTAAAAACGTACGTTCTTGGAAACTAAGCTACAAGTGTTCAGTAAGTGTCCACCACAATTTCTCACGCACCACGCGCACGTCTTCTCACTTCAGTTGTCGTTTTAATAATATTAAAATTTCAAAAAATATAAGGTCCTAATTAAATAGTGAACATAATTTTAGTATGTGGCCCATACCATGAAACTGAACAACTTTCCCCAAGGAACATAGGTCGAAATACGAAAATCCCAAAATTTACCTCCCCAAAATGCGCTATCAGCTGATGCTGTTTCTTTGGGAGGTCAAAAATTGATCTTCGTATTTCGACCTAGGTTCCTTGGGGAAAGTTGTTCAGTTTCATGGTCTAAGTAACATACTAAAATCAGTTCACTATTTCATTAGGACCCTATATAATCCCTCATTATACCAAACCTGGTTAATGCGACTCAGAATAATCCCAATAATCGCCTTATAAAATGCATACACTCCTTCTAAAATCCTGTAAAAGGTGTCACTTTAAAAGTTTCACTTGAATAATTTTCCTTTCATACCCAAACCACAAAACTGAACAACTTTCCAAAAGAAACAAAAGTCAAAAAGAGAGATTTTTTATGCTTTCCCATACTTACCAACCGCCTTCAATACAGGTTTTGTGTGTGAAAATCAGGATTATATGTTTTTAAAAGTCTTCTGAAAAGATTTTCAGGTTCATGGTATTAGTTACACAAGACTGCTTAGCTAGTCAATGGTTACTATTTCCTTTTAATGTTGACTGATTTCCTAATTAAACTTTTTATATATACAAAATTAGCTGTTGCCCGCGACTTCGTCCGCGAGGGATTCTATCTATCTGACCATCCATCCATCCACCCTTCCGTCTATCTGTCGTCCGTCCGTCCGTCCAAACATCTGTCCAACCATCCGTCAAACCATCCCTGTCCCTGCCCCTCTCCCCATCCCCCTCCCCCCCCCCCTCCCGTTCCCTCTCCTCCTCCCTTTTCCTCTCCCTCTCCCACTCCCGCTCCCTCTCCCTACCCCTATTCCTATCCCTTCCCCTATCCCTACCCCTAACGCCATCTTAACCGCTAACCCTATCTTCATATAAACAGAGAAACGACACCCATATTGATTTTTAGACTTTTCAACCCTGTCGCACCCAAATTTCACGCTCACCACGTTGGATTTCAAAGTTGTTGTAGTTTTCGTAATCAGCGACCCGATAAACCATACAAATGACATCCATATTGATTTTTAGACTTTTCAACCCTATCGCACCCCAACCCCAGGGGATGGTATTTCACGTCCACCACGTTGGATTTCAAAATTGTTGTAGTTTTCGTAATCAGCGACCCAATAAACCATACAAACGATACCCATATTGGTTTTTATACTTTTTCACCCCATTTCCCTTTTTTAGGGGTTGAATTAGGGTTGAAATTTCAATAACAGTGATGAACGTTGCATAAAATTACAAACCTAATGCCTAAATAATAAATTATGTGGATTTTACTTTAAAAAGAAAGGATTTTCAACTTCATCCCCCTTTTCACCCTTTAGGGTATCGAAATTTCAAAAACCCTGAGATACGTAAATATTAATTTTTAGTCGTAAGCCTAATTACAAAATTTGAAGATCGTAACTTTAAAACTGACGGACTTTCATACAAACTTTCACCCCCTATCTTACCTCTTTAGGGGTAGAATTTTGTAAAACCCTTTCTTATTGCACCGTTAGACTTCATAAGGCACCTACACGCCAAATTTGGAATTTCTAGACCCAGCGGTTTGGGATGTGCGTCGATATGCCAGTCAGTGAGTCAGTCACCTTCTTCATTAACATTAAATGCGTTTTCCCGTGGGAATGAAGTGTTTTCGCGCGGTAAAAAGTAGCCTATGTGTTATTCCAGGACCTAACCTATATGTGTGCCAAGTTTCATTAAAATCCATTCTGTATTTTTTACGTGAAAGAGTAACAAACATCCATCCATCCATCCATACTTACAAACTTTCGCGTTTATAATATTAGTAGGACTATAATACTAATTGTTTTAAATTTCAAATGAGACAATCGATTCTGATGCTAACTGTACTAGAATAGCAAAAAATATTCCTTCGGGTAAATCGCCCCAAAGTGTAGGTTTTTTAAAAGGTAGCGTTTCGCCCCATCGGGCGAACACGTGTCGGGCAAAACGACGCACTACTCTAACTTATCTTGCTAACCTAGTGATTTCATGTTTCTATGAACGACAAATTTACAAGGTCCGTGTCAAAAAGTTAATTGGAGGAATAGCCGGAATAAATGATTTAATAAAATAGGTACAACCATCAGCACGTCAGTAGAAACACTTTGAACCTTATGGCATCGTAACAGAGTATCACATGTTTCCACTGAGGTGCTGTTGACTGTACTTAAATTATTTTCTCTTGTTCTAAACAATGTCTTTATTTACGGCGAGGATACTTGTTTCATTAAATTTTTTTGGAATTAGATCCTATAGCTGCTAGAAAAGAAGTATTGTTTAGACTTTAGTGTTCCGTTATTTTTTACGATGACGAATGTACCGAATCTGAATTCTGAACGACAATCCTTACATAGTTATTATTCACTTTTGGCACCACTCCGTCCGAAGTCAATGCCCTAACTAAGGGTCTTTGGCGACGCTGGTTTTCCCCGCTTAGGACTTGGCTGGCTTGCTACGTTGACACACTTTGACGATTTCCTACCTGACTGGATTCTCCAATAGATGATGAATGTACATCTACTTAAGAACTTGAAAGTAATTGAAAAAAAAGTCGAACTTAAATTATTGATTCGGAAAAATCTCGAATAAAAGAAATAAAAAAGAAAGAAATTAATCCACAAAAAATTCAAATTAATACTTTTATAATAATTAAATAATTAAAAATAAAACTGAAATACATTTCTAAAATTAATACTTAATTAAATAATAAACATTTTATTAACATTTTAGGCCATCACCATCGAAGATAATTTTGTAATATGTTCGCTCGGTCGGTAGCAAGGCAAGCACGTAGAAACAATAAGCCAGTTTTATACTCCAGTAAAAATACGGTTTTGCAAAACATTAAATGTTAAGACACAATATTTACGAATCCACCTAAAATTTAAATCGGAATATTTTTTTCGAAATACAGCTTAGGCAAAAATAGTAATAGACAATTATATACTTTATATCATAGATAAACGTATATTTTACATATAGGCATCAAAATCCACCATAAATATATTTAAAAATATCTATTTTTTTCAAAATATAAGATCGACACTTATTTTCATATATAAGGCCCAATAAAGTCAAGGTAAAATAATAGAAATAAACTGAGCTAAACTTAACCTTTTTAAATGTAAGTGATTCTTATATATATTCACAGTAATCCCATACAAAATAAAAAAACCGGTCAAGTGCGAGTCGGACTCGCGCGCCGAGGGTTCCGATATACCTATAGTATTTTTGGAAGCAATAAAGTCCATTTTCAGGACCGCAAAACTAAATTTGTTTGTAAAGGTTTTTTGCAGATTTCTGAAAAACTGTGCAACTTCGAAAGATCGTTTTATTTTTGCTGTAAAGTTTATATAAACTTCTGTCAACTGTAATTAATTCAGATTTTTCCTTACTCAAACTTCGGAGATAAGGGGGGGGAATGGTATTTTTCTTGACATTTTTCATCATAACTTTAAAACTAAGAAATTTAAAAAAATACAAAAATATATTTTAAAATGTACAAGTAAAGCCCTTTCATATGATACCCCACTCGACCTAGTAGCGACAATTTGAAATTTGGCCCCCCCTATTTTGGCCCCCTTTATATTAATAATCATACTTTTTTCAAAATTTTTTCTTGTGCAATTAAGTTGGGCAACTATATTCTAAAACTATTCCAAATTTCAGGTTGATAGCATAAGTGGTTGCTGAGATATAGAGGTGTGACAGACAGACGGACAGACAGACAGAGCGGCACCATAAGGGTTCCTTTTTTTTACCATTTTGGTATCGGAACCCTAAAAAAAGTTTTATGTAATCGGTGGTTTACAAAGATTTTGTAAACATTTATGTTGGATTTGCCAAAAATGTGAGTACTTAGCACTATTTAAATTATTAGAAAGCAAAACGGCTCTATTACTATTTTTGGTTGCGAAGATAAACTTTATTAAAATTTCGTGGTATAAAAGTTAAGTAATACAAAAAAGGTAATATTTTTAGGTGGATTCATGTATAATATGAAAGTAAGGTATACATAGCAAGCCGTAAATAAAAACAATAATCTATTAACATTTTTTTCCGAAATTCCATATTTTTTTAGGGTTCCGTACCTCAAAAGAAAAAAACGGAACCCTTATAGGATCACTTTGTTGTCCGTCTCTCTGTCTGTCTGTCTGTCTGTCAAGACCCTTTATCTCACGAACGGGTAAAGGTATCAGGTTGAAATTAATACCATATATTAGGACCTATGAACCACACAAGATCAGAAAATTTAATTTTTTTACAATTACGCAATCAAAAGATATGGCATTTTATGTCCTTATCTCCATACATTTATTCAAAAATGCTAAACCTACAGGGTACTTCCCGTTGACCTAAAATTATGAAATTTGGCAAGAAGCTAGGTCTCACAGTACAAATAATGGGAAAAGTCTGAAATCATTAAATATTACAACTTTTCTCACAACTAATGGTAACCAATTGTGGTGAGCCCCCGTTTCAAGAACATTCATATAAGAGAGGGGTCAAGTTGGATGGTCGCTGAGGCGATTTTTGTTTTAGTTCTATTTAAAAACGGGAACACTTACAAACTTGAAAATTGGTATGTTTATAGTGCATAAGCTATAAAATAACAACAAATAATAAAATTGACCGGACCGGACTCAAAAAATCTAGCACATTAACTTATTGAAATTTCAACTAATACAATTATGTTTATGTGGTGGTACGGAACCCTCAGTGCGCGAGTCCGACTCGCACTTGGCCGGTTTTTTAATCTTTGGACGGCAAAATAAATAAATAAATGGGGTAAATTTAGGTGCATTCCATTAAAAAGCTTTACACAGAAATATAATCTATCGATCTGAAAAAGAAACACGGCTATTACAAATTATTTCCGTTTCGCCATACAATGCTCTCGTAATTTTACTAGAGATTAACTGAACCAGAGCGTTACGTACGCTACAATAGTCCAAAACCAGAGACTCGCTCAATGTCAAAGTGTTTCCATAAAAGTGAGGCCGTGTGTACCTAGATGCCTTATCCCGCGGCTTTCCATTGGTTACGATATTCTGCAATATTTTCCTAACCCTTTAGATCATCAATATCGTCAAGTCAAGCCAGCACTTTCTGGATTTAGCTCATCTGTGACCCGTCATGAGGTCTTGCCCTCATTATTTGCTTTGCCCACCTTCTAGGGCGCAAGCGGCAGACATGTCCGGCCCAATCCCATTTCAGTCGTCTTCTCCATCCTCACCTCGCCAGCAGGTACTATATTAGTTTTGGGACCTAGTGGTGTTTCTGACTCGGTCTGTTCATACCAAGAATACTAAGTTCCACGCTCTTATAGAGTAAAATAGACTAACTATGATGATTCAACGCATCACAAATTCTCAAAATGATTATGGGGCTACCTCCGGTCCACTAGCGCCCCCATCAGTTAAAAAAATATTACTCGTTAAAGATACCAGAAAACTAAAAAAGATACCAGAAAACTGAATACCCACATTGTTGAAGTAGCGCTGGTAAAAAATAGATCGCTCCGAGTAGCCAAAAATGGTATAGTAAAAAGGAAGATGTGGATTACTAGCTTAAAGGATGAAAACGGTATAAAGCAAAGAGATAGAGATAAAATTACAAACATATGCACAAATTTTTATAAATCCTTGTACAGCAATAGTCCCAACAGTACCTGCTATGACACAAATTATTCCTGTCCTGACACCATCCCCTCCATAACGGGACACGAAGTGCACAAAGCTCTCAAAAGCATGAAATATAATAAGAGCCCTGGAGATGATGGTGTCACGACAGAAACGCTAAAAATCGGAGAGCCGACCTTATTGCCCCCACCTGACTAATCTATTTAATTCCATTCTTCTATCTGGACGCCTTCCCGATAATTTCTGTCATGCAAATATTATACTTTTACATAAAAAAGGTGACAAATCAGACATTTCAAATTACAGACCTATCAGCCTCACCTCTCACATTTACAAAACGTTTATTAAGATATTACAGAATCGAATTGATGGCAAGCTAGATGGACACCAGACACCTGAGCAGGCGGGATTTAGACCTAGTTTCTCAACAACAGACCACCTACAAGCCATAAACCAGATAATAGAAAAGTCTACAGAACACAATAAGCCTATACACCTAGCGTTTGTTGACTACAGCAAGGCCTTCGATAGCCTTCATCACACTGCGATGATTGATGCCCTAACAGCTCAAGATCTAGATACCACCTACCTAGACTCGATAAAAACTATTTACGCTAATAGCACTGCCAACATTAAACTTCAGTCATCTGGCCCCAAATTCCCAATCCTAAGAGGTGTCAAGCAGGGTGACCCGCTCTCTCCCAAACTTTTTACAAGCTCTCTTGAAGAGATTTTCAAAACCCTGGCAATATCATGGGGTGGAAAGGGCATTGATGTCGGCGGAAACAGGTTAACAAACCTCCGTTTCGCCGATGACATTGTGCTTTTCGCTCCATCAGCCAATGAGCTGCAAGACATGCTGATCGAACTCGATGTGGCGAGCCGCAAGGTTGGACTTCATATGAACCAGTCAAAGACAAAAGTTATGACCAATGGCACTAAACGTAGGGTCGTGGTAGACGGGCAAGAGATACAATATGTCGACGAATATATCTATTTGGGTCAGTTAGTTTCCTTCCACCACAGGCAAGATAAAGAAATCAGTCGCCGAATAGAAAACGCGTGGAGGAGCTACTGGTCCATGAAGGATTTACTTAAAGGGACTCTCCCATTATCCTTGAAACGGAGACTCGTCGACATGTGCATCTTGCCCGTCCTAACCTACGGAGCCCAGACATGGTCACTGACTGAGGCACAGAAGTCCAGACTTGCGGTCTGCCAAAGGGCGATGGAGCGCAGCATACTAGGTGTAAAGAGGACCGACCGTATCCGGAATACAACACTGCGGTCCAAAACCCGTATCGCTGACGTCGGCAAAAAGGCTGCCACATTAAAGTGGGATTGGGCGGGTCACGTGTGTCGGATGCACCCGGATAGGTGGGCCAAACGCGCCACGGAATGGGTACCCCATGATGGACGCCGAGGCAGAGGAAGGCCCAAGAAGCGGTGGAGAGATGATCTGGATGCTTTTAGAGACCAGTGGCCCATAGTCGCAATAAATAGGGAGGAATGGAAATGTATGGGGGAGGCCTTTGCCCAGCAGTGGGACAGTATAGGCTAGTAAAAAAAAAAACTCGTTAAATACGAAACTTATCGAAAACCCGGAAAGACAGATTAAAGTAAAGGTATATTTGTTTATTTAAAAACTATTTACTCTGTAAAATAAAGTTCATTGTAGTTACAGATACAAAAACTGCTAAACGTGGCCGTTTTTCACACTTTTTGTATCTGTAACTACAGTGTATTATATTTTTCAGAATTGATAGGTTCTGAATAAACAGGAGGACTCAATTCTTGAAAATCACCGGGTGATAAAATATCACTTTTGGGACTTTCAAAATTCACATTTGCCCTGATAAACTGTTGAAAGGTAAGTCAGAAAACACGAAAATTAACAATCAAGGACTGCTTTATATTTTACGAATATCAATCTTCACTTTTTAGAAAGAAAATCTGTGATTTTGAATTTTTTGAATGATATTTTATCACCCGGTGATATTCAAGAATTGGCTCCCTGCTGAAATCGCGAAAACACAGTTACATTTTGGTCAAAACAGTATGTTTTTAAGATTTTGTGGAGGTTCATTAATGATTTTAAAATCATTGGGTTCCATACTATTAGGTACTAGAGTTACCTATGTAAATAGCGTATATTTATATCGGTAATAATAAACAGCTGCTTTTTCGGTACCTGTCTACACGGATATGGTTTGATGTCTGACGACTATCTGGTTTTGTTACAGTTTACCTGCACAAGGAAAATCGTTATGAAAGAACAAGTTATAAATCCTTAAAAAATCCAGTATTGTTAGTCACAGGTAAGTTGTATGGTGAGGATTTTCCCGCCTCAGCTGTTACCGCATTGAAGACAACAGGTTCGCTTACGAGTAACTAACGAGCGGAGGAAATTACCATAGTGGCTGTATTGGGGCCAGCAGAAAACTTTGCGTTAGCCACCCTGCCTACTGATGCGTCACTTGATATGCAACGCTTTAATTGCTTTGTAATTCTTCGACTCGACTGTTTAGTATACACTTAGCTTATCTCATATCTGCGTATGTAGTGTGTTGCCGCCGGCTAATAGGCCATAGTGTCGAAAAGGCGACTAAAGAACCTATAGCAGAGTAATGTGTAGCCGCGTCCTTCTGTTCACCAAATTCCGGTAGTCTAGTCTAGCTTGCTTGCCAAGAGTGGCTACATAACCTGCAGTCGCTTCGCTTGGAAGAGACTTCGGCGAGACATTTTCAAAGGTGGAGGTTTAAGTATTTATTCGGCACATTATTTTATTCTGTGATTGGCCGCTCGTCGGTGGAAAGAGTTTGACCTTGAGCAGGTCTCTGGTTTTGGTCTTCTGTACGTAGCGCTGGTTCAGCTTATACTGGTTTCGTCTCTACGTGCTTGCGGCCGTCGTACATGTGCAGAGCAATTGGGCCCCGATCGTGGTGTTTTGAACGATTTTACTAAAACCAAACCGTTTGTATGAATTTTGGTAATAATATCATTCAAATTACCACGATTAAAGTTGATATTTTGAAAAATCTATTTTTATCAAGATACGTACATCATCAATCTTATTATATCAGCTGAAAGACGTCTTTTGCTGCTTGAAACTTTCTTCCTGGCGTACCTTCAAGTCCTACAAGACTACATTAATCGTTTTTTTTTGTTCTGAAGAAAAAGGACAAGCGGATACGCATTCCTAATAATAACACAATACTTTCAAGAAACACCGCCGAGCACTCATCAATATGACAATGAGTCCTTGACGAAAAAAAGCCTATTGTTAACAGGTACTCGAGAAGTGTCAACATGAATAGTTTCGCACCATTCTGGCTAGTTGGGGCGCCTGCGACCTTACCGGAATACAAAGGCGAGTGGCTCCTTATGCAAGACGACGCATGCGCGGTCAGCGACTCCCGGAGCCCTGCCCTGCCCACCCCCTCCCTCCTCCAACCACTAGGCCACGTGCGCCCGCGCACCCACGCATACATAACCGCGAAAATGGGCATTTCCATGAACCCGCCGGAACTCAAGTCGTGCACGTGTAATATTTTAAGCAAGGCTATTTCAATGACAGTCATAAAATACGCTGCGACTAGTAGTAAACAGAAACAGGGAGCGGTATCTACGGATTCAGTGATTATATTACTCTATGAGTGTAGCGACACACTTGCGGGAATTCCGCATTGGCACTATCTGCGACGGATCATTCCGTCAAGTATGACATACTACAGCGGAATTTCAAGACCATGCGGCAAGTTACAACGCGGAAATTCCGCTCTAGTATCCATCGCAGATTGTAACGACGCGTAATTTCCGCAGGTGCGTCACTACACTAAGAGTAATACCGTCCCATGTCACAGATTAGATAATAGTAAACCCATATCTTTCTGTGGGTTATTGTAAATGGTGCCGTATGGATTTTGACACTGAGGCTTATATCGGGTGTTAGGAAAAATACTGTGATCCTTGAAACTGTGCATTCATACCAGGAAACTAAACAACTTTCCGTGGTTGAAATAATAAAGAAAGAAAGAAAGAAAGAAAGAAAGAAAGAAAGAAAGATTTTTTTTTATTTTAGTAATACAGTACTAAAAAAGGTAGCCACTCAGCGTATGCTACAGCACCTTGCGCTGCTGTAGCGCTGGTCTTCCGAAAATGTCCTAAAATGTACAATCAGCTGATGCAGTTTCTATATGTCCCTCAACACAGAATCCTCAGAGAAAAAAACTGCATAAAAACTTATTTTGACGATGCCAAAAAATAGTCATGAAATAGTCATAAATAGTCACCATAAGGAAAAAAATTGTCGCGTTACAATTCTAGAGTTAAAGCTATGGTTTGCTGAGGATTATGGGCATAGGCTATATACAAAATCCTCAGTTCTGATGCAAGCAAACCGTGGGGACTATCGACTTGGTTTTTATTTTAAAAAATAGTCATGAAATAGTCGTCTTGACTTCCAAATTCTCAAAAATAGTCGTTCAAGGATTTCAGAGTTACAGGGGTAGCTTACTGAGGATTCTGTGCATAGCATTTCACGGACGCAGATTCCAGCAGAACGTTTAGGTTTTTCTGTTTGATACTGATGTCAAAAAATAGTCAACAAATAGTCGTCTCAAACCATAATCACTTTGGTCTGGTTTACCTTGTAGAAGTATGTTAAAAATGCATGTTAACTTCGCCATACATTTTTCAACTCAAGTACAGTCGTGTTCAAAATGCATATCATCTTTGATGGTAACTATTTAGTTACTTTTTTTTGTGTATTTGGAACCCAATATAATTAATTCTGTAATAAAAAGCAAAGTTAATTTGTGTTCATGTTAAATAATATAGCTTAATAAACTACAATAATTGGTTTTAAACTAAAATAATAAAAAAATGTTCTTTATGAATATATTCAGTACCTACAGATTATTTTTAAGTTAGTTTTTTGTATAAATCACAGTCTTCGTACTTATGTCCGTTAAATGGTTAAATGAGTAATACAGGGTGATAATTTTATTGCGTGCCATAGCTTAGGGGGTGTTTCAGTAACGATAAAGGAACACAAAAAGAAATTACTTTTAAAAAATTCTGAAAATTTTAAAATTTGCCCTACGCAGAGGGCAATAACCCGCAGCGCAATGACCGGACCGAGGCTGTGCTTTTAACGAGCTGCTGTTTGTTTTAGAATTTACATTCAATATTTAAGTAGGATTATTGAAAAAATGGAAATCCTAATTTGGAATAACGCGTTGTGTATTTACTGCTTCCATATAGGCTGTAGTGTAAGTTAACTTTACATTTCATATAATTACCGTAGAACACGGCAATTGTCGTTGTAATAGCAACACTGTAGGGCACTTCAATACGCGCCGGCGGCGGCGGCGAGCGCTTGCTCGGTCACACAATTCGGTCGAGCCGAACGCCGCCATACTATTGGTTAAACATATCTCGTCTCAGAATATTGGTGCCTTTTCTATTATACGACCCACGTTAAACATTTCCAACTCTGTTACTATGCCATTAAGTCACTGATTTGTATTATTTTACTGATGTGCTATTGGGTAAAAGAAACACATATGCAGCGACATTTTAATTTTTAATGAATAGTTAAATGCGTAGGCAAACAACATTGATCAATCAAGAAATTAGTAAAGTTAGTATAGTTAATTTAGTAATATTTGCGAACCTACCAATTATTATTAAAGTATTTTTATTTACTGAATGCATCTGGGTTTAAGCCCGATATTCTAGTTTTACCTTTCCTTAAACGTGGAACCTACATTATAAGTTTTTAGACCAAAAGGTTGGGTCTGTGCACGGTCGGTTTATCCTTTTATTTACCTATTAAAAATAGATAACACAAAAATAGGGTCTGCAACAATATATAAAAATAAAAGCCTCTAACAATATCAAAATCTATTCTTTTTGACAACTTGAAATCAATATCAAATAATTTTGTGTACGCGACTGTACAAAGGAAAAATGTATGGCGAAGTTAACATGCATTTTTAACATACTTCTACAAGGTAAACCAGACCAAAGTGATTATGGTTTGAGACGACTATTTGTTGACTATTTTTTGACATCAGTATCAAATAGAAAAACCTAACCGTTCTGCAGGAATCTGCGTCCGTGAAATACTATGCACAGAATCCTCAGCAAGCTACCCCTGTAACTCTGAAATCCTTGAACGACTATTTTTGAGAATTTGGAAGTCAAGACGACTATTTCATGACTATTTTTTAAAATAAAAACCAAGTCGATAGTCCCCACGGTTTGCTTGCATCAGAACTGAGGATTCTGTCTATAGCCTATGCCCATAATCCTCAGCAAACAATAGCTATAACTCTAGAATTGTAACGCGACTATTTTTTTCCTTATGGTGACTATTTATGACTATTTCATGACTATTTTTTGGCATCGTCAAAATAAGTTTTTATGCAGTTTTTTTCACTGAGGATTCTGTGTTGAGGGACATGTTTCTATGGGATATTTAAATACAAAAAAATTACTATCTAAAAAATATGCAGTTAGCTGATGCAATTTCTATAGGAAGTAGGAAGTCAATATTTTTAATCGTATTTCGACCAAGTTTGTTTTTTCGGGTGCTACAGAAAAGTTGTTCAGCCAGTTTCAAGGATCTCAATGTACAATCAGCTAATGCAGTTCCTTTAGAAAGTGCATAAAAAGAGCCTCCCCGCGGCGCACCTTGGAAACAGCTAGACACGGTAACGCAGTGTCTAGGCTGGCCAATCTTTATACCACGGTAAATGGGCGATCCATGCGATTACCAGCCCTTTCAAGGGGCCAAAAGGCTCTTTTCAGAGCCAGCTCTGACTGTCATCACGATTAATATCGAAGGCTTTTCAGATGACAAGTCTATTCTACTATCAAGACTCTGTCAGAGGCATTCATGTGACATTTTGTGTGTCCAAGAAACTCACCGTGGTTCTGAACAACAAAGGCCACAAATAACAGGCATGGTCCTTATCGCTGAAATCGAACACAAAAAGTATGGCAGTGCAGTTTTTTCAAAACCATCCATTACAGTTCTTTCAGCCGATTGTATCTCAGAGGGATCGATTGAACTCATCACCGTCGACCTCGGGAACTGTACAGTGACCTCTGTCTATAAACCACCAAATGAGGACTTCAGATTCATCAAAACCAAGAACTTTGATAATCACCCCACTAAACTAGTACTAGGCGATTTTAATAGCCACAGTACCACCTGGGGCTATGCAGCCAGTGACTCTAACGGAGAAGCTGTTGAGCGATGGTCAGATTCGCACGACTTGGAACTTGTCCACAGTGCCAAACTCCCTGCATCATTCTACAGTCGCCGATGGCGTCGCGGCTATAACCCGGACCTAGCTTTCTGCAGCACGAACATAAGAAAATGATTTTATTTTAACACTTCCTGTGTTCGGATAAATCTACAAAGTAGAAAATCTCAAAATTTCACAACCACAGGCAGGATTCGAACCTGCGTCTTCTGCGTAAGTACCGCAGACGCTTTACCAACTACCTTGCAGGTTCGAATCCTGCCTGTGGTTGTGAAATTTTGCGATTTTCTACTTTGTAGATTTATACGAACATAAGACCACAATGCACCAAGCAACTGTGTTCGCCAATACCTAGAACACAGCATCGACCTGTGGTGATTCAGGTGGAAGCTACTGTGAGACCTTTGCAGGTCCCATTCAGAAGGAGGTTCAACTTTAATAAAGCTGATTCGACCAGCTTTTCTGAAAAAGTGGACCATCATCTTCTCGACCTACCGCCTGAACCTGAAAACTATGATAGGTTTGTTGAGGTCATTTGGTCTGTATCCTGCCAGACCATACCTAGAGGCTGTCGAACATCATACATCCCAGGCTTAACATCAGATGCCTCGGCTCTATTCACAAAATATGAAGTCCTCTTCGCAGAGGACCCCTTCTCTGAACAGAACATCTTGATTGGAGAAGAGCTTTTGAGATTGGTAGGCGACAGTAGGCAGGAAAAGTGGATGAATACCGTCACGGCCATAGATATGACGCATAACAGCAAGAAAGCGTGGTCCACAATACAAAAGCTGACAAACGATCCGCCCCCTCCTTCATTGCCGGGTCAAACCACAGCCAACCAAGTAGCTCACCAATTGATACTAAATGGTAAGCCTACTGGAAAGCTACCCAAAATGCCAAAACAAGCCCAACAGGCACAACAAACGTGTAACAACATCAGCATGCCTTTCACGCTCACTGATATCATCACAAGCATAAAAGCACTCAAAAACGGGAAAGCTGCTGGCTTGGATGATATTACAGTCGAACAGCTGAAACACTTGGAACCAGTGGCTATATCCTGGCTGCTGAACTTATTTAACATATGCATGACATCAGCAAAGATCCCGAAATTGTGGAGAAAGTCTAAAATCGTAGCCTTACTTAAACCAGGGAAGTCTCCCTCTGACCCAAAAAGCTATAGACCAATTTCCCTCCTATGTCATACTTTCAAGCTTTTCGAGCGGCTAATACTCAACCGACTCACAGTTACCATTGACCCCACTCTCATCCCAGAACAGGCCGGATTCCGGCCAGGAAAATCATGCACAAGCCAGGTGCTTAACCTCACCCAACACATTGAGGATGGATTTGAGCGGGGCATGGTCACAGGTGCTGTATTTGTCGACCTCTCAGCAGCGTATGACACAGTGATTGTAAAAAAATTGCTGTCTAAAGTATCGAGTGCCACAAACGATACCACTTTCGTGTCACTGTTAAGTAAGCTTCTCCGTAACCGCCGCTTTTGCGTCCACCTACATGGCAAGAAGAGTAGATGGCGCTGCCAGAAAAACGGTCTACCCCAAGGAAGCGTCTTGGCACCACTTTTATTTAACATCTACACAAATGATCAGCCCCACTACCCTAACACACGGCGATACATTTATGCCGATGACCTTGCACTAACTTGCCAGCATAAGAGCTTCGAAACCGTGGAAAGCACACTGAATCTTGCCTTGGAGAACCTTCATAAATATTATGAGCATAACGCTCTAAGGCCCAACCCAAGCAAAACCCAATCGTGCGCTTTCCACCTACGCAATCGGGAGGCAAACAGGGAGCTGAAAATTTACTGGAAGGGTGCCGCCATCCAGCACTGCAGTTGCCCTAGATACCTGGGAGTGACACTGGACCGCTCTCTGACGTACAAGACCCACTGTAGAAACACAAAACAAAAAGTTAGTTCCCGTAACAACCTGCTGCGCCGCCTCTCCTCCACCAACTGGGGAGCAAACCCAACGGTTATGCGCACTACGGGGCTAGCTCTGTGTTTCTCAGCAGGAGAGTACGCGTGTCAAGTGTGGGCTAGGTCAGCTCACACCAGAGAGGTGAACGCGGAGCTAAATGACACCTGACGCATCGTGACTGGCTGTCTCAAACCAACTCCTGTCGGTATGCTGTTCCCTCTTGCGGGGATAGCTCCTCCCAGAGTCCGTAGAGAAGTGACCTGTTAGGAAAGCGACCCGAGACATCCACTCTACGGGCTCTCTCCCGCCGCAGGTTGGTTGCGAAGCCGCAAGAGCTTCCTGCGATCCACACAGCCTACCGACCAAAACCCTTCCGACGTGAGGTGCAGTCTTTGGGCAAGCGAGTACCCACATTCACTGTAAAAAAACCCCCCAACGAAAACCTGCCTCCTGGCATAAGGAACCTTGGCCAACCTGGAGAAGTCTAAATAGGCTGAGGACCCAAGTTGGCCGAAGCAAGGATAACCTATGCCGGTGGGGGTTCCTAAGTAACGCAGACGCCAGCTGTGAATGTGGAGAACTCCTGCAAACCATGGCACACCTCACTAATTGTCCCGCGTGCCCGACCACCTGCTCGCGTGAGGACTTACTTGACGGTAACCAGAGGGCTACCACGGTAGCCGCTTTCTGGGCAAGTAAGATTTAGCCTGTGTTCTTGCCGACACGAAAGAAGAAGAAGAAGAAAGTTTTAATAAAAAAAGCGGCCAATTGCGTGTCGGGCAGTACAGGGTTCCTTAGTTTTTTTACTTTCGAGCGGAGCGAGAAAGGTATTGTATTCGTGAAAAAAAAAGTTTTTCTAATTTTCTCAAAAATGTGTTCTATATCACAAACAAGTCTCCCAAAAATGTCCGTCCGTCGGTCGGTCGGTCGGTCCGTCGGTCGGTCGGTCTGTCCGTCACGCTTTGGCCTAGCGGCTAAACGAATGGTCCGATTGACACCATATTTTTAATTTAGGAGTTTTATGCAAATCCATCGAAGGGTTCTGAGTGGTTTCCTTCTGGCTCTCATTTTGAGGGTAGCTGTCATACAACGAAAATGAAAAATTGAAATTTTCTCAAAAACGACTCATAGAATCTTGATGAAACTTTGCATGACCAAGCATCTCCATGTAAGATATCATGCACCAGTATCAATTGATCTGTGTAATTTCATATAAGGGGTGTTCCTGTACCACCAAAACGTAAATATGTGATTTACCCAAAATTGGTTCCATTGAGTTTATTAAAATTCTCTATAATATTAATCCTGGATTGGTTGTCTACCTGACTGGATATTATTTATGATTTTTTTCAATAAAATTTAGTACACAGGGTGTACCAAAACCTGAAAAGGCCAAACTGAACAATTATCCATAAGGAACATGTGTAGGGAAATTAAAAAAATGTGCATGCAAGTATCCTACGGTAGTATCCATTGATCTGTGAAAATTCATATAAAGGGTGTTCCAGTACTACCAAAAGTTAAACATGTGATTTACTCGAAATCGTTTGAAGTTTGTTTGTTTTAATGTTTGACAATTTCAATTCTGAATTGATCTGTATATTTTTTTTGGAAAAACGTAAATAAAAGTTTGTATTTCCATACTATTGTATGGCATTACAAATTTAAGTTTGCGGTTGATAGTTTTTCCTTGAGTATTGCGAGAAAGTAAGTGCAGTGCTGCTGTACCATTTATTTTTTATCACAAAGCAGGTTTTTATTTAGTATTTCATAACATAAATAACAAAAAAAGCTTACCTGAGCGCCTGATTGCTATTGCTATTTTTATTATTTCCAGTTTTTCGGCTATAGCGCATTAACCTGTGAACCCTACTTAGCTGTGATAGTTTTCCTTTTAATTTCAACTTGCTACTTCTATTATTTTTTCACATTCCCATTGAAAAACATTTATCTGGCAGGGGGGGGGGGGACACTCGATTCCAACAAAAAAATGTTCTTTCGAGCTAAATATTTTCGCAAATGGATCCCTAAATGAAATAAAAAATGTATGAAAACTCGCATTGTTTTTAAAGATGGGGTAGACAAGAGTCTCTGAGCTGAGTCACGGACAGACTGACAGACAGACGGACAGACAGACAGACGGACATGACGAAACTATAGGAGTTCCTTGTCGACTACGGAACAATTTTTTATCGTTTTTCGACCTATGTTTGTTTCTTCGGGAAAGTTGTTCAGTTTTATGGTCTGAATTTAAGTTCTAAGGATCTCATTTACCCTTGCACCCTGTGTAACATAATTTTAGGATTTTACTCAGACCATGAACAATATTGGGTTGAAAAACGAAAAACAAAACGCAAATAGAGACTGCGTCAGCAGATAAAGCGCATATTGTACATGGATGGTGGGAAAAGTTGGTTAGTTTCGTGGTCTAAGGAAATTATGTTTACTATTTCAGTAGGAACCTATTTTCATTGTCTAAGGTACCTACGTCCTCCCCAAAAAATCCTATATTTTACGAGTAAATTATAATCGGTTTTTCGAAAACATCTAACGATTTCGATGCAATTTACTATACGGGGGTTTTCGGGGGCAAAAATTTATATAGCTAGGTCTCATGTCTGGGAAAATTCAATTTCTCCGTGTTTTAGACCATTCCTTGAAAATAGCCCGTTTCAGAAACAGTGCCATCTGTTGGAGGGTAGCATAGCTTGCTCACCCGGTGATATTTTAGTTTTTATAATAATATTTATTATAAATTGATATTCTTTCAATTTTTATTCACGTTTTAAGAATTTTTAGGGGCTTATTAAAATTTTTACAACAGGCCGATCAAGAATTGCGCTTAGATTTTTACTCCATACTAGATGGCGCTGTATGTGATGGAATTTGGTTAAGAGGCTCCCTCCCGTCCACTAGCGCCCCCATCAGTTTAAAAAATATTACTCACTAAATACAAAACTTTTCGAAAATCTGGAAAGACAGATTGAAGTAAAGCTATCCTAATCTATTCAGAACCTATCAATTCTGAAAAATATAATACACTGTAGTTACAGATACAAAAAGTGCGAAAAACGGCCACTTTTAGCAGTTTAAATAGTTTCTAAATAAACAAATGTACCTTTATAGTTAGGGTGCTGGCTGCAATTTGGGTATATGATTTGCTCATGATTCATATTAATAGGGATGATAGATCAGCTCAATACGAATCGATTTGGTCCTTACAAGTTTTTACAACTTTTTGAGTTAAAGCAAAAAAAATGAAAATAAGATACCTTATTTTTTTTTTCTGCCTTCGTGGCTCCTGTTTAAAATACTTCTGAAGATGTAGAAAATCGAAGAGGCAGACATGCAGGGCTCTGCATTATCACGGGACGAAGTAGTGAATTTTTGCATTTTGAAGCGCTGTAACTTTACCGCTTTACGACGCAGGGCTATTATGCTGGCAGACCATTTTCAGGGGTTTCATACATTGTATTTAATCAGATAGTCATGGTCTGCCAGGTCTACGTATCATTGTCAAATTTCAAAATAGTTAAAACTTAATTCCTCAAAAACGCAGGGGTGTGGATTTCTGCCAATATTTTTTGTATCTTCTAGAGCTAGAGAGATGTGGACTAGATAACAAATAAACTATGTGTTGGTTTACGCAGAGCGTTGTAGGGCTGAGCCTAACAGGGCCTCGCATTGAGTAATTTAGCTTCTTGATGTAACCGCAGGCTCCGCAACCTTTCCGTTGACGCAACCGATACTAGGACAGACGTAAAATAGTGTCAGTCGGCCCACTCCATGCGGAAATAATTACGTTACATTACGTCAGGTACAGTACGGCTAAGCTATGGGTTTCAAGATTTTCAAGTAATACCTGAAAAAGAATAAGTAGTTACAGTTACATCGCCGATCTAAATGGACAAACTTTATATTATAACCTGATGGTTTATTTCAACCTGGAAGACATTTTCATTACATAGGTACGTAACCATCATCAGTCAGACTTATTTATGCAGCGGTTCAAACGCTTCATACGTTTCATAGGTCCCTAAACAATCCCAAAGGACCAAACACCCGGACCTATTGTCGATACTTGTGATGCTAAAAGCACCGCGTTACCCCTTTACGATTCACACAGTGCGCTTCGTCAGTCATTATTTAAAAACAAAACACACTCGTTGACATAATCGCACCTCCATATTGGGCAAAAATACATTGTTTAGTGTGTTCCCAAACAATGGAGTTAACAGTAAAGCTGTTTCTTATTCCGCTCGGATACGGACACGGAGCATCGCTTGACGTCCTTATTCTCGGTCATTCTTTCACGTTAGAAGTATTTGCCTCCTTTCCAGGTATGGGCTTTTTAAGGATGGCTAGAGTTTTCAAGCAGAATATTCAAGCGTTGAAGTCTGGAATAGGCCGGTGAAGCCTGTAAATTCCGCGCATTGTCATTCTGATTGGATGTCGAAACGCACGAGTCGGCATGCGGCAATGCGGATGCTTTGACTTGATGTACTCACAGGTTTAATGCACTTACTTCGAACTGCGGCCGTAAGAATTGGATATTTTTATTGTAACGTGAGGTATTTTACGACTCTTCTGTTTTTTGACAACACAAAAAGTTAAGGTTTCTAGGTACCTACCAACGACTACCTAGGTGGCTAAGGTTGTCTGAAAGAGATCGCTCTTAGCCGTAGGGTTAAGACCGCCTTTACCCACCTTAGATTTAAGAGGCTCCTGTTATGTATGGGACAATAATGAAATTATTTAACTGCCATTGCGTGAAGTTGCATTAATTTTTGAACCGTTTTATTATTATAATTTATAGGTTTTTAATTTGAGCTTTTTATTGCCTAGAAATGAATACTATAAAACTTTTAACAACCAAAATGTCCCAAAAGCGATCTATAATAGTAACTGGTTCCATTCTGCATCCATTTCTAGGAAGATGCGTTGGGATCTTCCGCGTCCCCACGCACTCTATTAATCAGTAAAAGTCTCGCGGCCGATAAAAGTGTGGCATTTATAGACTGGCCGTATAAAACACATAAATCTGAAGCAAAAGAATGGCCTGGTCCTGTCCAACATCACACAAGCGGGTTTCAAAGGCAGACCGTTTTTCATTAGCGCCATAAAACTAGGTGTTTATGGGATATTGTCACTTCTTCGCATTTTTTCAGTTTTACCGTTTAGTTTAGCTTTTAGTTAATTAAGCAACGAAGACTTACTAAATGTTAAGTTGCTCACTTTTAAAAGCCTCAATATATAGAGGGTGTTAATTTGATTGCGTGCCATAGGTCAGGGTCGGGATCAGTATCAGTAACTGAACAACTATTCCCAAGGAACATAGTTCGAAAAACGAAAGTAAGCTGATAGCGCATTTTGCGTGGAAGGTCAAATTTAGCCTCATAATTAGTTAACATAAGTGAACAACTTTCAGTAAGTAAATAACACTTTCAGTAAATGAAAAAGAATCGGCCTCGCCATACAAAACTTGATTGGACAGTGTTTATGGGAAGGCCGATTTCCTTTTTCATTTCCTGAAAGTTGTTCAGTTACGTTGACTGATCATGCTCCTTCAATTATCGGAAACGTGCCCTTTACCTACACCCAGTATAGATTCGTGAATGAATAGGTAGGTATTGTAGAGTCGTCTTGTGAGTTGTGAGAACCGAATTCGCAACTGTTTGTAATAAGAGCCGTAAGAAAAACCGTAAAAGCGCACGTGAAGACGACTTTTGTTTGCTAACATGACAAACGTCGGAACCTCTTGTAAAATTATTCCCAGTCTCTCATATCCGCGATACGGCAATTTCACACAAGTGCCGAATCTATAGTTTTCGTATCAAACAATCAAAATAGAACCCGAGCCTCTTTGTCGCTAGAAACGGCTGCCGAACTTTTGTCACAGAGCTTTTATCGCTTTTTTGATCCGCCGCCAGCTCAAAAAAAAGTTGTCGTCTCAGCGGTTGTAAAAAACTTCTCTTTTGCACTTTTTTATTTTCAATTGTTTATCAATGTGGATGTGTATCTCGATTTATGGATTATTACTTTGAGAAAGTTTTATTGTAAAAAAATTGTAAGTAAATAATGAAACACAGGGCAATTTTGGACCCGTAGCCAAATTTTAGTATGTTGCTTAGAACATGAAACTGAACAACTTCCCAAAGACATGGGTCGAAAAACGAGAAAAAATTTTGGTCGCCTCGTATTTCGCCTTCCATTGTTACTGGTGCAAGGTTTGTATGGGAGACCCAAAAACAAAATTCCCATGTTTCTTAGGGAAAGTTGTTCAGATTTGTATTCTGAGTAACATCATAGAGTAATATAATACTGAACATACTAAAATTTAGCTAGGGGTCTAAAAATAACCCAGTATGCCCACACAGCAAAACAAAAGCAGCCAACTGCAGCTGCAACAGCCCCCGTGGTCCAAGTGCACGGAATACACGTTAAGCTGATGCACCATCCATCAGGTCCCTGGTCCCAGCTGCTGCTATTTACGGAAGTAGTTAAGAGGCTACGTCCCGTCCACTAGCGCCCCCATCAGTTTAAAAAATATTAAGACTCACTTAATACAAAACTTATCGAAAATCCGGAAAGACAGATTGAAGTAAAGCTATCCTAGTTTATTCAAAACCTATCAATTCTGAAAAATATAATACACTGTAGTTACAGATACAAAAAGTGCGAAAAACGGCCACTTTTAGCAGTTTTTGTATCTGTAACTACAGTGAACTTTATTTTACAGAGTAAATAGTTTCTAAATAAACAAATGTACCTTTACTTCAATCGGTATAGTATTATAGTACTCTTTGGGTATAGTACTTATCTAGTCCCTGCTTCAATCTGTCCCTCCGGATTTTTGACAAGTTTCGTATTTAGCGAGTAATATTTTTTTAACTGATGGGGCATTGACGTAAGAAAAACGCTGCGCCCCCTGGCGTAGTTTCCAAAATCTTTGAGTCCCTGCTTCAATCTGTCCCTCCGGATTTTTGACAAGTTTCGTATTTAGCGAGTAATATTTTTTTAACTGATGGGGGCGCTAGTGAACCGGAGGTAGGAGATGGGCTTATCAGCAGTATGGAAACTCGGCCTATTTTTTGAAAATCGAATCTTGCATCATTGGAGCGTCAGGGTTGTAACAAACACAGAAAAATAAAGGAAAGGTCCGAAATCTTTGGTAACAAATCAAACATCCAATCAAAATTTTATTTTTCGAGCAACAACGACCCATACATTGCTTAACAAAACAATAAATAGGTATATACATTAAATAATAAATGAAAAACGAAAACAAATTTTAAACAAATTCAACACAAAACAAATTTAAAAACAAATTCAATTTCAAACAAAGATTGGGACACTTAGTCGCCTTTTATGAAACAAGGGCAGATTAAGACACTTAGTCACCTTTTATGACACAAGGGCAGAATAAGACACTTAGTCGCCTTTTATGACACAATGGCAGATTAAGACACTTAGTCGCCTTTTAAGACACTAGGGCAGATCAAGACACTTAGTGGATGATTAGGACACTTAGTCGCCTTTTATGACACAAGGGCAGATCAAGACACATAGTCGCCTTTTATCACACCCGGAAAGGGTAAATCTCTAAGTCGCCTTTAATTGCAAAACGTCACTTAGCCGAAATTTATCACACAAGGGCAGGGCAGAAATAAAAATTAAGGCTGCCCGCACACGACCGAGAATCGGTGGGCGATTATCGGCCAGGACAAGGACGGAAGATTCAGGTGATAACACGTCAGAGCGAGATGCCGACAAAAAATCGGTCACCGATTCTCGGTCGTGTGCGGGCAGCCTTATATATCCATATGCCGCACAATATGACATGAAACAACCGACAGCAAACTAACCCACCGCTTCCCTTCACGCGACAACCGCGACAGAATTCAGGGCGAACTTTGCTTAGCGGCCTGTAAAAACGTGCGTCTGTGTGAGTGCGCCATATTGGACGTTTGTATGAAGCTTCCATACTGCTGATAAGCCCATCGTTTTACTGTCCCATGACATGACCTATGTTAGCGCGGAGGTCACTGGAAATACAGTCATCAGCATCGACCTTGAGCGGGTCCCTGATGGCACAGCCTGTTGCCCCGCGCGTTTCGTGTGGTGCTCCTGCGGGTAACTTTATACGAAGACCTACGCGCCGTTCCAAATTTCAAATTCGCGCTAGTTGTATGTAGTGTCCGAGTGTGCTGTTTTTGAAGCTTAGCGTTTATTCAGTTTAAAGCAACAGCGTTTTTTCAGCTTGGTTTTGTTAAGACTCCTCTACATGTGGTCACCACACCACCACTGGGTTCATAATCGTCACTGTTATCCCGGACGGCGGCGACGGTGTAGGTAGGTACTTACTTATTCTTGAGGAAAATCTGATTTTGACAAAACCAAATTTAGTACAGTGGATGTGTGCCACCTAGCTTACGAGTCCAATTCTTGAATTTCTCCGAAAAACTTTAAAATCAGATTTTTCAGTGAACAAGATTTCTATTGTTCATTTTCATATCCAGGGTGTAAGGGACAGCCCTCCGAATACTGAAAGGGAATAAAACTTTCAGGAAATAAAAGAAAAAACCGGCCTCTCCATACAAAATTGCAAACTTGGTTGGACAGTTTGTATGGAGAGGCCGATTTTTTTTTCGTATCCTGAAAGTTTTGTTCGCTGAAAGTTATTCAATTACGTTGACTGATCATGCCCTTTCAGTATTCGGAGGGCTGTACCTTACACCCGTTATATGATTTATTTTTACTATTTTTTTATTCACCTACCAACACACCACACCAACCCCACCACCACACCAACCAACAGCAGGCAGAGCGGCAAATGGCAAAAAGGAAGTGGTGAGATGAGCTGGACACTTGACTCATTCAAGCGCTTTGAACAGAAGTGTTTAGTCCTCCATCTCCAAATCTGGACGCGGCAGTAGAGGCTTTTGCCTTGCAGCACACACTGATAGCCTTTGGATAGACTATAGGCAAAAAAGATTCAAGTTAAAGCTCTGTTAAAGCACAGTGTGTATTGGAACATAGAAAAAAAATACGTGAATTGAAACGTCATCACGGTCTTCACTTCACTCCACCCGGCACCCCCTCCCGCGGTACGGCAACACAAAACCAAGATAGATGAACTTTGAGCACATTTTGAGCCTCGCTACGAGACGGTGGCGTTGAGAGTGTACAAATCTATTGCTGCTGTGTAAAAAGCAAGACGAAGAACATGACGAAGAGTCGAAGACAAACAACTGAAGAACAATTAAGAAAGAAATAACGACTAGGCTGTATCATCTTTGATCCCTTTGCCTTACCGATTGAGAAAAAAGACCAAAAAACAACAACTATCTGTCAATTTACAAATGAAGCGTTTATTGTATTTTTATAACAATTTTTAGCAATAAATGAATCAAAACTGGATATTACCCACAGACAAAATGCAAAGTACCATCAAGGAATTACTTGACGCTCTTGGGTAAGAATCTGGTCCTATTTTAACTTGACCATGTTGATTGTTTTGTAATTGATTGTGATGTCGTTTTTATTGAAATTTATTGATATTACAGATGTAATTTAGAATCCGATACAGTTCTGGATTACATACAGAATGATCCTAACTACGGTAATTGCAATTTGTCGTCGAAGAAAGTGAGCGAATACGCTCAAAGGTTGGCGCTAAAATCTTCAAACGGCAAAGCTTTTTTGAAGAAATATGAAGACCTGAAAAGCCGCAAGTAAGATTTATAATATTTTTTACTACTGTCGAATTATGGTAATCATAGGAATGGGTAATAGAAGAAAGCGCAATGAAAATATGTGTCACGAGGTATTCTGACATTCATTCAGTCATTCTAAATACGGCATAGGCGTACTGTAAATTTTGTATGAGGATGTCAAATCACGTTTGATGATATGACATTTCAACTTGGGACACAATGGCAGTTGTCATCCCATATTAAATAAATTACTATTCCTTCTATTCTGAGCGGGGCAAGGAATCCAAATTCTTTGATTGTAGTTAGCCAAAGATACCTGGATTAGAATGACAGCTGGATAGAGTTGAGTGAGAAAGCAGGACATAGCCATATGTGTCTCTGTTGCTCTAATATCGTATGCATAGCTCCTGCTGTAACACTGCTGTTATTCTAAGAGACATTGTGCTAAGACCAAAAATAAGAAAAAAAAAAATCCTTTACAACTCAGGTATTACTTAGGACAAACTACTTGAACAATGACCTTGGCTGTACAGAGTTGATACATACTTATTGATGTGCATAAACCTTCCCCCACCACACAATTCTAGCTAAAGTTGATTGCCCAACAGTATACATAGGTATACTAGGTATGTAGATGTCGAACAAAATTACTCTGGCTATGACCGTTAAAGCATAAAAATCTTAAAGTTACATTAATGCACAGAACTCAAAAAATTTAACACTGAGATGAGTGCGGTAAGTGGAGGGAGGAGATTGAATCATTCATTGTATCTGCTTGTCACCCATGCGCCTAAAATATTGTATGTTTGAAAACAGGTAATAACTACCCTGACAGCAGGATAGCTTTATATGATGTCTAAACATGTGGTCGAGACAAACTCCTGTCAAAGGGTAATAATTACCGTTTTGGAACCCAGCCCTAACTTAATATTGTAAATAGTAAGATTTATTGCATACAAATATACTATTTATGTTTTATCATTACAGCACAGATAACTTATCAGACATAATAGCTTTGTTCTATAAATTGGTGTATAGTGAAAAGAAAATAAAAAATGAAAAACCAAAAATATCTCCGAAGCCAGTTCTGGGTGACAACAAACTCCAAATTACCAAAGAGGATCTGCCACAGGTAAAACAAATCTCAAAAAATAAATTCAAGTAAACTTTAGGAAAAATTATAAGTAACATAAAATATAGTGAACATTGTTTAGTAAATGGCTAATATCCAAGTTCTCCTGACCTCCCCGAGGTCTTTCAATGAGCCTGTAAGGCAAAAATATAATATATTTAATTTTGACACTGTTCATCAAAGATAAATCTAAAAATGTGACGACTTAGCATCAGGTTGCCCTATTCCTGCCCCTATTCTAGTTTGATAACTTAAAATATCCATTTTAAAAATGTTTTCAGATAAAAGATAAACTATTGAAGGCAGTGGATGAAAGCAAGAAATTAGTCATGAAGTCTTTTGAAGAGAAAGAGACTAATAATCAGAAACTCAGCTGGTTCAACAGCTTGGATCTTCCCAACTGGCAGAAAGACTACCCTTCCATGTCCTGGGATTTTCCTAAAGAGCCATTGCCTATTGTTGCTTCCTTAGGTTAGTATAAAATAAATATAAAAATATAGTGCAGCTGGCAAACAAAAAAATACTATAGCAAATACTGCATCCTGAGAATGCTGTGCCCAGGTTCTCGATATGTGGCAGATTTTCCGCTTCATAAAAACTAACTGTTGCTTTGTAAAAGGCTATAGTGTAGGCAACGAAGCAGTTGACCCCCGCATTAATTCCTCAGTCGATGAAACTTTGCTGGGGTATTACACTATATGAGACAAACCTTCTATAAAAAATCCAAAAAAAAATCGGTACTTTTAATTTTTTCATACATTTTTTGTAATTTTTGTATGGAAAAATTAAAAGTACAGATTTTTTTTTTGGATTTTTTTATAGAAGGTTTGTCTCATATAGTGTAATACCCCAGCAAAGTTTCATCGACTGAGGATTTAATGCGGGGGTCTTCATAGAACGATCCGCTTCGTTGCCTAGATTACTAGCCAAATAAGGTATAAACATACTCATAATAATTAAAGTAAAGATGAAATACAAAACTACAAAATTGTTGTGCCCAAAAAACTTTCTATTCTCAATTGCAGCTGGCATACCAGTAGTCTCTCAAGAAAACATTATCATTGATGAGCTACTCTTTGTATTCTCTGGAATTCCTGGAAACCACATTGTGCACAATCCTGTAAAGGAGATCTATGAACCACGGACCTTTACAATATCGGATGAAGTGGATGATGCATTGAAGCAGATAATTCAGCAGATGCTGCCCTTGGCTTCGAATTACTCCATAGTAAGGAGGTTTATTGAGAGCTGCAATATGTGGTCTGGACAAGTATTGCATGCCCTGGTTGCTGGGATAGAAATCTTACTCAAAGATTACTATGTAAGTATTGTCTTCTTTTTTTGAAAATTTACATATTGCTAGTGATACACGGAGGCCAAACGATTTTGGCCTTAAATTGGGTTTGACCAGCGAACTACAATACTATGGAACTCTAACTCAGAACAAATTCCACACAAAAAGGGGCCCTATGTGAAACCAAAAGGACGTATATTCAAAATACGAATCAATTGGTTCAAATTCAGAACGAGAGCAGGGATTGGTTCGCGCGCGTGCTGCAATGTCAGCTAGTGGGTAGTTGAGAGGTAACTATTTTAGCTCCGCCTACTTAGGTGACTATTTCGTGGGGTCAAGTTTGAAGCGTAGTTATCGTTTTATAATATTGTAGTTTGCTGGGTTTGACACATACTTTTTTGCAATAGTTGGGTACACTCAACCGCACGTCAGTGGAAACATTTGCAACTCTACTAATATGCCATAAAGTCCAAAGTGTTTCTATTGACGTGCTTTTGGGTGTACCTTCTATTACCTAATATTTTTCTCCATCTAACCCCATTAGGGTATGCAATTCAAAAAAATTCACCTTGCTCAGAAACTCCTGTGCAAAATTCTAATATGTAACTAAGTAATTCCGTAAGAGTTAAGCCAAGATAGTTTACATTCCTATCCTAATTTTAAGTCTACTAACAACCAAGCGTCGACCTCATACGCCAATGATTGTAGGTTCCTGCCTGGCTCCCGCCGAACTTTTTTTCCCTTTATTTATGTATATTAACCTTTCGAGTCGCCAGGAAGGGGGAGCAGCGCCGTATCAATTAAATACGAACAACAATTTAGTTAGTTCGGTAACTAACTAACTGCTCGTTTGCTCACTTGACACATAAAAAAAAACTGACTGCAAAATTCGTCATTGAAAGTATCATTATAGGATACATCAAGAACCCATTTGTAGTGTTTTAAAATGGGATAAGCTTCTTAAAAAAAACTAAAATGTTTTGTTTCGGAAGCTTTGCAAAGAACGATGCTGGCTGGCCGTTAATATGCAGAAAACAAAAATTGTGGAGCGGTCGTGCGAGTCATGGTCATGCATTAGCTCTCCGCGAGCTCTTCGGACTTCCGGTGTACAGTCGTGTTCACACTCACTATGTCATTACCATTTACTTATTATAATTTTCATTTACACAGAACAATTGATAGTCCGGTCTCTTAACGTCTTATATCGCCAAATTCACCAAATTGCACCAATTTTTTCCAGGTACTAGTAAGGTACATAGCTCTCAATTTTTGATAGGAGCCAATTCTTGAATTTTCAATGGAAATTTTTTAAATTCAAGAATTGGCTCCTATCAAAAATTATTACCTGGAAAAAATTTGGTGAAATTGTAAGGCGTGTCTACGCAGGGGCGTATTTACTATAGGGGCAACTGGGGCACGAGCCCCAGGGCGGCGGCCCGTGAGGGGCGGCAGTAGCCGCCCCTCATGGTCAACTAAGAAGTTTGAGAGGCGGCGGCGGCCGCCCCTCACACTTTTAGTTTGAAATGCTTTTCATAGTCGTTAATCTTCTTCGATGTAATTTTTTTTAAATGCAATAAAAATTAAAAATATAAATATTAAAGTTACATATTTTATTACAATAAAATACTTGCAAATAGTTAATTAACTAAAGTAATAAAACGCGTAGGTGCAGTCGAACTTGGAAGAGAATACTCTTGAAATACCTAATAGTCAATTCGGGAAATGTCGTCTTTGTAGCAGTAAAATCTTTGGCAACGCGTGGTTTCCCGTTTCGTGGAAAATCTGACCAATTTGGAAATATAAATAACGGAAATTTTATGATGATTTTGGAAGCTATTTCAGAATTTGATCCGTTTTTAGCAAACCACTTACAACGTTTGGGCAATCCATCGTATTTGTCTTTTGCAACTTATGAAAAAATTATAAAAACTATGGCAGATAAAGTCACTACAACAATATTGGAACAAATTCGAAGCGCAAAATACTTTTCTTTCAGTGTTGATTCTACACCTGATGTTACACACGTAGACCAGCTTTCTTTAATAATAAGATACGTTGAAGAAGATGAAGTGCCGGTAGAACGATTCCTATGCTTTTTGCCAAACACTGGTCACAAGGCAGAAGACATGTTGAATGCGGTAATGGAGATATTCGAAATTTTGAAAATTGACATTAGCAATTGCAGAGGTCAATCCTATGACAATGCCAGCAACATGTTTGGCCAGTATAACGGCCTACAAGCTAAGATAAAAGAAATATGTCAATATGCGACATACGTACCATGTGCCGCACATTCATTAAACTTGATCGGCTCATTGGCAGCTGAATGTTGCCCAGAAGCTACGAAGTTTTTTTGGTTGCTACAAAATATTTATTCATTTTTCACAGCGTCAACAGAGCGTTCAAAGTAACTTAATACATTTTTGACGGATCCTAAAAATGTAACTGTGAAAAATTTGTCTCATACACGATGGTCAGCCAGACACGATGCTTGTACCAGCCTAAATAATAATTGGGATGAAATATTAGCAGCTCTTGAAGCTATCAAAACCGATAGTTCCCAAAAAGCTTTGGTTAAAAATGAAGCTACAGGGATAATGGCTCAAATTAAGACCCTGGAAACTGAAATTTTATCTGAATTTAGGGGATCAGTATTGAAAAAGTTCAATATAGTTTCCAAGACTCTACAAGGTGTTGACACAGATGTAGAGGTCGTTTTAAGGCTCTACGAGACATTCATCGATTTTGTTAATACAAAACGACACTCATTTGATGATTTCGAAGAAGTTGCTAAAACGAAAACTTCAGAAGATTATAAAAATAATCAAAAGCGAGTAATCAAAAGGAAGAAGCGAGACGACAAGAGTCGCGCCGAAGAGGTTTCTCTGAATGGTCGTGACCATTTTAGGGTGAATACCTTCTTTCCTATATGCGACCAACTGTCAGGTGAATTAAGAAGACGTAAACTGCTTATGAAGCGGTAGTATCTAATTTTGCTTTTTTATGCAAATTACATTCTTTGTCCGAAGATGAAGTAAAAGAATACGCAACCCGACTTAAAAATACCTACCCAACCGATTTAGGTTAGGATTTACAGGATGAATGTTTTCTTCTCAGATCATTCCTGTCATCAAATGAGGACAAAAATATGAGTTTGCGGCAGCTTAGCCTTTTTATAAAGGAAAAAGGATTAAAAGAAGCATTTCCTTACACGGAAATAGCTCTTCGCATTTTTCTTTTCTCTGCAGCGTCATTGTCAAATTTGTTAATAAATTTGTACACAGAGAACATTTATAAATTTTTAATAAATGTTATACCTACATTTAGTTGTATGGTCTTGTTAATTTAATCTATCCCTTATCATAAAAATGCAAGTATTTCATTTTCATTAACATGGTGTCAGTGTCAGTAAGAGCGTCTGTAGCCTAGTGGTTAGGAGCCCTGCCTGCTAAACCAAAGGTCGTGGGTTCAAACCCCACTACGTACGTACCAATGTGTTTTCGAATTTTTGAATTCATAAGTACGTTTATTCGACGCTCTTACGTGAGGAAACCTACACACGCCTGCGAAGAAAAGAAATTCAAAGGTTGTGTGTGAATTCGGCTCGAGCCTACCCTAAATTAGGGTGATTAGGCCTTAGCCGACCGCGCGGGCCTAGTGCAGATTGGCCGAATTAACACACAACCTTTGAATTGGTCGAGCCCCTCGGTGGGTCATTAATGAGCTAATGTGGTGGTGTCAGTTTGTTATCTTTTCAGCGCTTGATAGGTTGGTACTTTATTTGGTATATTTTTCGCTGGAAATATTATTAGAAAAAATGCGTTGTAACAGCTATTCATATGAAAAATATATTAATGGGGCGGTAAGCCTTATTTACCCAGGGCACCCAATCTTAAAATACGCCACTGTGTCTACGTGAAACAGCTAATTGACCGCACTATAATGGTAATGACGTTTGTGACTATCTACTATGTTTCAAATGAGAAGAGTACCATCATATGACTAACTTAACAATGGTTTCCAGCGATTTTACAAAACTAAATCGAAACACAGTGAAGTTAGTTTGACAGCTACTACTTAATATGATTGCGACCGCAAATCTATTACGCTCAGTCCTATTCTCATTTGAATGCATAGTATTACGGCGTTAAAGGACTATTAATAAATTAGCTACAGACCCTCAGTCTCGCAGTTTTCCGAAGTATCGATCTCTTAGAAAAATAAAACTTTCGTATTGGTCCTGCTGAAGCACAATGGGGACCATGACTTCT
This sequence comes from Athrips mouffetella, assembly GCA_947532105.1. Taxonomy (NCBI): domain Eukaryota; kingdom Metazoa; phylum Arthropoda; class Insecta; order Lepidoptera; family Gelechiidae; genus Athrips; species Athrips mouffetella. The sequence goes on from OX383958.1 coordinate 9,584,450, forward strand.
ATTTTGCTTCAGTATCTGTTTCTCCTTTGGTTTTGCGAAATAGAAGTTACTAGGAGTAGAGGACTGTCAGAAGTGGGGAGAGTGCCATCTATCTAAACTTTAGTTTTTCTCTATTTTCAAGTTGCTTACTGGATTTACTGACTGGCTGTTGAATTTTACCTGCTTATTAGTATGTTTCTAAATATTATGGCCTAAGTTTTTGATACCATATTTTTAGGTAAATGTACTATCAATACTCAGAAACATCAAAAAACTTTACAGCTAAAATGTTATTCACTCTTACTACTTATTGAACACCCCTCGTATGATGGTGATGACTGATGACGTTTTGATGTCTATGACGTATGTTACATGCGTGACCTGCTCAGCTATTCCCTCCAAATAACGGTCAGCATCGTTCTTTTGTGCCTCTACTTGTAAAGTTCAAAATTTACCAGAGTATTATGGCCATCCCTTGTTTCAGACAATGCTCGCGCAACTGGAGACTGAGCACATGGCAGGCAACTTGACGCTTCAGAAACTGTGGTACTTCGTACTGCCCACTATGCACACCATGCAAGTATTGGCGGCGGTCGTCACTAGTATTGGAAAGGTAAATCGCATCACACTAATATTAGTAAATAAATTTTGAAGGTGGCCATATTTTCTGACAGATTAGCGCATTTTTTTTTAAACCTCTCACTCACAAATCAAAGTAAATATTTTTAACGCATTATTAAAAGTTCCTGGGCGACCGAGCTTCGCTCAGTGTATTTTTAACCAAAACCTACCAACAGTTGGCGCTGTTGGGTTTCTATTTTCAAGAAATGTTAAAAAAACGGACAAAACGAACTTTCCCGGACATGAGACCTAGCTAGATCGATTTCTCACACCCGAAAATCCCCGTATTGTAGTTTTCATCGAAATTGTTACAGCCGTTTTCGAGAAACCGATTACAAATATGTAAATGTTGAAATGGGGAAAGATGAGGGGAAAGAGATAGCTATAGGTGCAAAAAGGTAGGGTAGGGTTAAAATAAAAAGAGACAGCCTCTGGAAAGCCGAGAACATAATATTGGCCGAACTATTGGTTGTCGATATTGACAACTTGCTTCCATTAAGATCACTCGTCAACGAACTCCTTACTTGCCATTAACCGCTCGTACCCATTCTCTTCTGTCACGTCGTTGGTACCCACAGCAGTGTGCAGGTTTCGTTGTCCTACCTGTTGTTGTAAATTCAACATTAACTAAGCGCCACAACATTGTCAGCCCCAAACGTTGGATGATCTTATGATTCTATGTACGTGTTCAATTACAGCAAACCCACAGTGCACCATATTTCACTATCACAAAATAGGTATTCACTAATCCTCATAGCCCTGCTCCTGGTGACCTAGAATTGCCATGGCTCGTCCACCGGCTGCTGCAGACTCTTTAGAATAAAGCAACTCCATCTCCGACGAGTGCGCGCGGAAAACTATCAACTTTGGAACTTGACGTGGTGGAATCTCGAACACGAATTAATGAACTGTTTAAAATGGCGGCCTCGCCTTTGCGTTACGGTTGCACGTCTCTTTTCGCGCCATTGGTAAAAGTAGTACCAACTTAACGATCTAAATAAAGCCATCACTGCCACTGTTTAACGTCCACTATCGACGATTCACATTGGTACGGAAATAAAGTCCTAATTTGATTGAAGTTCGCCGTGATTGGGCCTCTGCATGAGTGCTGGCTTGAACGTTTGTCTTTAAAATACCGCGGGAGAATTTAAAATGAGGATCGATCTGCGACATATAGAAATATTGCTCGTTTAATAGTATAGGTCCTATAGGATGTAGAAAACATTCTAGATTTCTGTAAAGATTACGATGGAACCCCATTTTGTTGCTTTATTACGAGCTAAACCCAAAAATTACTAGTGTGGCCAGACAAGTGGCTTTCTATAATCTAAACGTTAGTAGAATAAAATAAAAATGAATGGGATTGGCATTAGCTGTCATGCAACATTTTTCAATCTGATACATTTTTCTTCTATCTTCGATAATGTGACGATAATAAAAAAGAGACAAGACAAGTGGTTTTCAAGTGGACTTGAAAGTGTTGGGCTAAGTGGAAGAGGTATGTGTTGTGTAGTTGTATTTTTATGTTTTGTAACAACTGTGCACCACCCTTCCGCTTAAATATGTGGTTGATTGTGCCTTGTATGCGTAGTCTCCGCCGGCCTGTAGGGAGGAACCCTGGCGATGACTGCAACAAGCGAGGGAGGAGAGGTATCAAATACGTGGGACACTCAGAAATATTTGCGACACTAAAAAAAATTGTTCTACAGGTACATATATTTTTATTAAATCTTTTCAAAGTACTCTCCACCAGCCTCTATACAAAGATTCATGCGTCTGAACCAGTTTTCAAAACACTTTTTCCAGTCCGCCGTAGACACCTCGTTTACAGCCTGCTCGAACGCAGCCAGCGCATCTTCCGGCGACGAAAATTGTATCCCCTTGAGCTGATTTTTTATTTTTGGAAATAAAAAGAAGTCACACGGTGCTAGATCAGGGCTGTAAGGAGGGTGACCCAGGAGTTTGACTGGTGTGCTGTCCAGGAAGTCCCTCGTTTTGAGCGCGGTGTGTGCAGGCGCATTGTCGTGGTGGAGCAGTAGTCCGCGGAGCCCTGTGTTTGGTCGCTTGTTGCTCACAACAGAAAAAACTTCTGGTAAACATTTGGTAGTATACCATTCGGCGCTGATGCTTCTTTGATCTCGTAAGGGAATTGAGGCCAAGTGGCCAGTCAAATTAAAAAAGCTGGCGATCAAAATCTTCCCCCCGCTTCGAGATCGCTTCACTTTGGTAGGCGTTGGTTCATTTTGAAACACCCAAACTGTCGACTGGCGCTTGGTTTCTGGATCGTATTGATAAATCCAGGACTCATCACCTGTTACGATGTCGTAAACACGCCGAGACGAGCCTGCTTCAAATTTGTTCAGCATATCACGGCACCATTCCACCCGGGCCTGCTTCTGAGCGTCGGTGAGGTAGTGCGGCACCCAGCGCGATACTATCCTCCTCACGCGAAGATGCCCGTGTAGAATCTCGTGAACGCTTCCCGATCCAATCTTTAATATGTGCTGAATCTCCTGATATGTAATTCGCCTATTATCTTGGATTAAATTTTTCACTGCTAGCACGTTTTCTTCCGTAATAGCCGTCAAAGGGCGACCGCTTCTTTCTTCATCCCTCAAGGTTGGTCGACCGCGCCTAAATTCGTTATACCAACGATACACGGTTGCCTTGGAGGGGCCTTCATCCATAAATGCCATTTGAAGTCTATCGAACGATTCATCCGGTTTCAGGCGACACTTGAAATCGTAAAAAATCATAGCTCTAAAATGTTCCCGGCGCAGATCCATTTTTCAGTAAGACACGATACTTTGAATTGGCTCGCAAAAAATGTGGAGGGAAATTTTGAAAATGGAACACACATATTTTTACTTACAAGTAATCATATTTTCGAAAAAGATTCTGACCGGCCAGTCTCCCATATATAAAAACTATTTTTCGCAATACTTTCTGAGTGGCCTGGTATTCCGGGCCGCGAAGCGCCCTTTCTGTATGAATCGGCAGCACTCAAATTTTATCGTGCGAGTGTGTATTCCATGTACGTTTTGCACGTGTTACAGAGCGGCGTGCGCGACGGCGGCGTGCTGTCGGTCCTGCACGAGAAGACCAGCGTGATGCTGGGGGACGCGCGCGCGCAGCAGGTCGCGCTCTTCCTCACCGAGCGAGCTGCACAGCCCTTCCTGCACACCCTCGACCTCTGGATACACAAGGGCACCATCCAGGATCCCTTCCAGGTACTCGCATCCTGATCTACAGAAGACCAGCGTGATGCTGGGGGACGCGCGCGCGCAGCAGGTCGCGCTCTTCCTCACCGAGCGAGCTGCACAGCCCTTCCTGCACACCCTCGACCTCTGGATACACAAGGGCACCATCCAGGATCCCTTCCAGGTACTCGCATCCTGATCTACAGAAGACCAGCGTGATGCTGGGGGACGCGCGCGCGCAGCAGGTCGCGCTCTTCCTCACCGAGCGAGCTGCACAGCCCTTCCTGCACACCCTCGACCTCTGGATACACAAGGGCACCATCCAGGATCCCTTCCAGGTACTCGCATCCTGATCTACAGAAGACCAGCGTGATGCTGGGGGACGCGCGCGCGCAGCAGGTCGCGCTCTTCCTCACCGAGCGAGCTGCACAGCCCTTCCTGCACACCCTCGACCTCTGGATACACAAGGGCACCATCCAGGATCCCTTCCAGGTACTCGCATCCTGATCTACAGAAGACCAGCGTGATGCTGGGGGACGCGCGCGCGCAGCAGGTCGCGCTCTTCCTCACCGAGCGAGCTGCACAGCCCTTCCTGCACACCCTCGACCTCTGGATACACAAGGGCACCATCCAGGATCCCTTCCAGGTACTCGCATCCTGATCTACAGAAGACCAGCGTGATGCTGGGGGACGCGCGCGCGCAGCAGGTCGCGCTCTTCCTCACCGAGCGAGCTGCACAGCCCTTCCTGCACACCCTCGACCTCTGGATACACAAGGGCACCATCCAGGATCCCTTCCAGGTACTCGCATCCTGATCTACAGAAGACCAGCGTGATGCTGGGGGACGCGCGCGCGCAGCAGGTCGCGCTCTTCCTCACCGAGCGAGCTGCACAGCCCTTCCTGCACACCCTCGACCTCTGGATACACAAGGGCACCATCCAGGATCCCTTCCAGGTACTCGCATCCTGATCTACAGAAGACCAGCGTGATGCTGGGGGACGCGCGCGCGCAGCAGGTCGCGCTCTTCCTCACCGAGCGAGCTGCACAGCCCTTCCTGCACACCCTCGACCTCTGGATACACAAGGGCACCATCCAGGATCCCTTCCAGGTACTCGCATCCTGATCTACAGAAGACCAGCGTGATGCTGGGGGACGCGCGCGCGCAGCAGGTCGCGCTCTTCCTCACCGAGCGAGCTGCACAGCCCTTCCTGCACACCCTCGACCTCTGGATACACAAGGGCACCATCCAGGATCCCTTCCAGGTACTCGCATCCTGATCTACAGAAGACCAGCGTGATGCTGGGGGACGCGCGCGCGCAGCAGGTCGCGCTCTTCCTCACCGAGCGAGCTGCACAGCCCTTCCTGCACACCCTCGACCTCTGGATACACAAGGGCACCATCCAGGATCCCTTCCAGGTACTCGCATCCTGATCTACAGAAGACCAGCGTGATGCTGGGGGACGCGCGCGCGCAGCAGGTCGCGCTCTTCCTCACCGAGCGAGCTGCACAGCCCTTCCTGCACACCCTCGACCTCTGGATACACAAGGGCACCATCCAGGATCCCTTCCAGGTACTCGCATCCTGATCTACAGAAGACCAGCGTGATGCTGGGGGACGCGCGCGCGCAGCAGGTCGCGCTCTTCCTCACCGAGCGAGCTGCACAGCCCTTCCTGCACACCCTCGACCTCTGGATACACAAGGGCACCATCCAGGATCCCTTCCAGGTACTCGCATCCTGATCTACAGAAGACCAGCGTGATGCTGGGGGACGCGCGCGCGCAGCAGGTCGCGCTCTTCCTCACCGAGCGAGCTGCACAGCCCTTCCTGCACACCCTCGACCTCTGGATACACAAGGGCACCATCCAGGATCCCTTCCAGGTACTCGCATCCTGATCTACAGAAGACCAGCGTGATGCTGGGGGACGCGCGCGCGCAGCAGGTCGCGCTCTTCCTCACCGAGCGAGCTGCACAGCCCTTCCTGCACACCCTCGACCTCTGGATACACAAGGGCACCATCCAGGATCCCTTCCAGGTACTCGCATCCTGATCTACAGAAGACCAGCGTGATGCTGGGGGACGCGCGCGCGCAGCAGGTCGCGCTCTTCCTCACCGAGCGAGCTGCACAGCCCTTCCTGCACACCCTCGACCTCTGGATACACAAGGGCACCATCCAGGATCCCTTCCAGGTACTCGCATCCTGATCTACAGAAGACCAGCGTGATGCTGGGGGACGCGCGCGCGCAGCAGGTCGCGCTCTTCCTCACCGAGCGAGCTGCACAGCCCTTCCTGCACACCCTCGACCTCTGGATACACAAGGGCACCATCCAGGATCCCTTCCAGGTACTCGCATCCTGATCTACAGAAGACCAGCGTGATGCTGGGGGACGCGCGCGCGCAGCAGGTCGCGCTCTTCCTCACCGAGCGAGCTGCACAGCCCTTCCTGCACACCCTCGACCTCTGGATACACAAGGGCACCATCCAGGATCCCTTCCAGGTACTCGCATCCTGATCTACAGAAGACCAGCGTGATGCTGGGGGACGCGCGCGCGCAGCAGGTCGCGCTCTTCCTCACCGAGCGAGCTGCACAGCCCTTCCTGCACACCCTCGACCTCTGGATACACAAGGGCACCATCCAGGATCCCTTCCAGGTACTCGCATCCTGATCTACAGAAGACCAGCGTGATGCTGGGGGACGCGCGCGCGCAGCAGGTCGCGCTCTTCCTCACCGAGCGAGCTGCACAGCCCTTCCTGCACACCCTCGACCTCTGGATACACAAGGGCACCATCCAGGATCCCTTCCAGGTACTCGCATCCTGATCTACAGAAGACCAGCGTGATGCTGGGGGACGCGCGCGCGCAGCAGGTCGCGCTCTTCCTCACCGAGCGAGCTGCACAGCCCTTCCTGCACACCCTCGACCTCTGGATACACAAGGGCACCATCCAGGATCCCTTCCAGGTACTCGCATCCTGATCTACAGAAGACCAGCGTGATGCTGGGGGACGCGCGCGCGCAGCAGGTCGCGCTCTTCCTCACCGAGCGAGCTGCACAGCCCTTCCTGCACACCCTCGACCTCTGGATACACAAGGGCACCATCCAGGATCCCTTCCAGGTACTCGCATCCTGATCTACAGAAGACCAGCGTGATGCTGGGGGACGCGCGCGCGCAGCAGGTCGCGCTCTTCCTCACCGAGCGAGCTGCACAGCCCTTCCTGCACACCCTCGACCTCTGGATACACAAGGGCACCATCCAGGATCCCTTCCAGGTACTCGCATCCTGATCTACAGAAGACCAGCGTGATGCTGGGGGACGCGCGCGCGCAGCAGGTCGCGCTCTTCCTCACCGAGCGAGCTGCACAGCCCTTCCTGCACACCCTCGACCTCTGGATACACAAGGGCACCATCCAGGATCCCTTCCAGGTACTCGCATCCTGATCTACAGAAGACCAGCGTGATGCTGGGGGACGCGCGCGCGCAGCAGGTCGCGCTCTTCCTCACCGAGCGAGCTGCACAGCCCTTCCTGCACACCCTCGACCTCTGGATACACAAGGGCACCATCCAGGATCCCTTCCAGGTACTCGCATCCTGATCTACAGAAGACCAGCGTGATGCTGGGGGACGCGCGCGCGCAGCAGGTCGCGCTCTTCCTCACCGAGCGAGCTGCACAGCCCTTCCTGCACACCCTCGACCTCTGGATACACAAGGGCACCATCCAGGATCCCTTCCAGGTACTCGCATCCTGATCTACAGAAGACCAGCGTGATGCTGGGGGACGCGCGCGCGCAGCAGGTCGCGCTCTTCCTCACCGAGCGAGCTGCACAGCCCTTCCTGCACACCCTCGACCTCTGGATACACAAGGGCACCATCCAGGATCCCTTCCAGGTACTCGCATCCTGATCTACAGAAGACCAGCGTGATGCTGGGGGACGCGCGCGCGCAGCAGGTCGCGCTCTTCCTCACCGAGCGAGCTGCACAGCCCTTCCTGCACACCCTCGACCTCTGGATACACAAGGGCACCATCCAGGATCCCTTCCAGGTACTCGCATCCTGATCTACAGAAGACCAGCGTGATGCTGGGGGACGCGCGCGCGCAGCAGGTCGCGCTCTTCCTCACCGAGCGAGCTGCACAGCCCTTCCTGCACACCCTCGACCTCTGGATACACAAGGGCACCATCCAGGATCCCTTCCAGGTACTCGCATCCTGATCTACAGAAGACAAACATGGCGCTAGGGGGAGAAGAGATCTTGCAATTTTCACCGAGCGAGTTGTAGCCCCTTACTACACACTTGACCACTGGATTCATAAAAGCACCATTCAGGATCCCTTCCAAGTATGCCTGCTCAACCAGAACTTCAGGAGATTGTACTGGTCTTATGATGACACTGACTTAAAACGATGCACACCATCGACAACAGAATACACAAAGAAACCATCCAGGACCCCTTCTATAGTCTCACAACCTGACTTACAGAAGACCAGCATGATGCTTGGAGACGCACGAGCTCAGAAGATCACTCTGTTCCTCACCCAACGAGCTGCTGCCCCCTTCCTCCATAGACTAGCTTGATCTCTACTGGTTACACAAGGGCACTTTTTAAGACCCATTTCAGGTACGTCTTCTCATAGGCTTTAGAATCATTTCTGATTTTCTGGAAACAAGTGAGAAGTTTTCTGCAGACCCTGACTACAGGATACATGATGACACCATCCAAGACCAGGTATGCCTTTCATCCGGAACTATAAAGAAAGAGAAGAGATCTTTTTTGCTCACCCCTATCACTGGATTCACAAAGGCAACGTTCAGGATCCCTAACAGGTTCATCTTCTATGTCTGAGCCTCGGGATTTTCATCATTCGCTTGCCCTTATCCCAATTTATTTGGAGTCGGCGCAATATGATAATGTAGGAAAAAGGAGATCGAGGATGTCTTTGATCCAGGACCTCTTCCAGGTATAGAATATACACAGACCTGTAGGAAAAGACTGACTTGATGCTGGACAAAAATAAGATAGCGCATGCTCTGGTTCTATATCACTTTTACTGGTGATACGTACGACCGCACGTCGGTGGAAACAATTTGACATTGAGAGGGTCTCTGGTTTTGGGCTTTTGTAGCGTGGCACCACAAATAAGATAAGATAAGATAAAATTTATTTCAATAACACTTAATCTAATTACAAAGTAGGACTAATTATATGTTAAAAAAGGTATTAAAATAACAATTGTGATACCTAAACTAAGTAAGATTTTCTTACCTGTATCTTAGGCATCTACATACAGCTAAAAATAATATTAGGTGCTTACAATGTAAGATTTTCTTTATCAAATAGCGTTAACAATTTATTTATAATAGATTATTTATAGGCTGCTTGTACACTACTTAGGTAAATGTTATGTAAGATTACGCAAGTACTTCCAACAACTTTTCCGTTTCCTCGTATGTTTCCTTCTTTAACTAATTTTGTACAATTTTCTTACATTCCGATTTGGACAGCGTATAGAAGTTGAGAGAAGAGTTTAACTTGCAGTAAAGAAAAGAGCCGAGGAAACAGTAAAATTTATGAGAATGTTCTGTGCGTAAAGAAAGGATAGAAGAGACACTATCCAGTGGTCGACGTGAAGGGGGAAGCATGGGGTCTAAGGGAGTGGTTGAGTGCTTTTTGAGGATTGTTTGCAGGATAAATAGCTGGCGGACAGTAAGCACGTCGCATTCGGCTAGGAGTTGTACCGTTGAATAGCGGAAAGGTCGAAAGGTACTAACTTTAAGAATGGTTCTCTGTGCTCTTTCTAGGCCTAACATGGTGGTTTTGTACGTACCACCCCAGGATGTAATACAGTAGAGGAGCATAGATTGACATAGTGCTAAATAAACTTTTTTAACTAGAGTACTGGTTGCAGCGTGTCTTAAATTTTTAAAAATATAAATCAGTTTACGAATTCTAGCAGTGAGAGTTTCAATGTGATTTTGGAAGTTAAGATGCTGATCAAATATAACCCCCAAATATTTAATGCTGGTGACTTTTTCTAGTTTAGGACATAAGCAGGTGCTTTGAAGCTAGATTCTATCATAATTTCTGATTATTTTCCTAGGAGTTCATGATCGAAGACAACGAGCTGATAAACAAAGAAGAGTTACCGGTGGACTACTCAGCAGATTACTGGGAGAAACGGTACAGCGTTCAAAGAGACCGCGTGCCCAAGTTCCTGGAGAAATTCACTGACATCATACTGCGCACTGGAAAGTACTTGAACGTTATAAGCCAGTGTGGTAAGTTACCCCACAATCATCAGCTTGTAATCGCCCCATGCAGGAGATATGCCTTCTTTCTTATCTCATGTGCTAAATAGTCCTGTAAAGTTTTCAACATGTACGGTTTCCTAAAACTGACTTATTCTTTGTAAAGGTCGTAGAACTTTTTTACAAAGTTCGTCTAAGGTACCTAAACCAGTATCGTCCCCTTGGCCATTACTGCCGCAAAGCAGCAGTACTTGCGTTGCCATGTTTCAGTTCAAAGGGTGAAAGAGCCGGTGAGATATTCCATCATAGTTTTCTAGGTAAACAACGCGCAACAAGGATATCAAATAAGACGACTGGTATTATATGCGGTGGTTACCATTTATCATTGAATGGCATAACTGGAGAATGAGTTCTGCAGCTATCCATAAATTGCCGGCTTTTGGTTCGGTTGGTAGTGGCTCTCTGTCTTCTGCCCCAAAGTCGCGGGTTCATCCTCACCGAGAACAAAAGTTTGTGTGATGGATGAACATAGGTGTTTTTTCTCTGTCTGGGTGTATTTATTTCTTTTTGTTTGAATACTAGTCTCAGATTCAAATAGTACTGATGGGATCACATGATCTGGTGTAAAATGTTCCATATATTATGTTTGTCCACAGGGAAACCGATATCAAAAACGAGCACAGAAGAAATAAAATATTCACTAAGAGAGCAGAATTACGGTGCCATCATTCAAAAAGCTTACTTATTCGCCAGCAAGTCGCTTCTAGAGCTGTTACTCAAAGAATATGATCTGATGGGGAGGCTCAAGTCTGTGAAGAATTATTTCCTCATGAGCCAAGGAGATTTCATCGTTCAGTTCATGGATTCATGCGAACAGGAACTCTCTAAGAAGATCGATGATATAATCCCGTCGAAGTTGGAGTCGCTTCTTGGGCTTTGTTTGAGGTGAGTGAAACATCAATCATGACCAAACTGTGGTCTTACAGTAATGTAATTCAGTTGAATCTGTTAAAAAAGGAGCACAATTATTATGTATATATAGAGAAGACAATTAGTAGGCATTGGCAATAAAATATACAACGTGTTAATTGAATAAGCGAAACCCTCATACACCCCAACAGATTTTTATTAAAATAAATTCCGTGTAATAAATCTTAAAAACAGTTTATCTAGATATTGTTATTTTAAAGTTTCATCATTGTTCTAGTTTCATCGTTTTTCTAGTCCGCGCACGCTACGCCCACTTCCCTCCCCTCCTCACCGCTCATGAACCGTGCGGCGTCACCGCCAGCGCGCGTGTGCACAGAAATATTTACAATAGAAGCGGCAAAAATTTAAATAATTAAAAAAAATTACCCCTATCAAAAACCCGTGAAATTGATTCTACTCTCGATTCTGAACATTTCGCTTATTCCGTTAACACGTATATAATTGGTGTGAGCTCGTTCCATTGTAGATCTTATCTCTGTCCCCAAGGATTTGAAGTCAATAAATAGCAAACCCATTAAAAAAACTGTTGGTAAAACTGCGCTGGTATATCTTAGTTCTATGATATATTGGTAGCGTTATCCTTAATAGGTAGGTATAGGCCGCATAGTGATCACACTTTTTTTGCACCTAACCGGGTAAGGTTCAAAATAAGACCACTACAAATTATAAGTTTACGTGCATTGGTTTCGAAAAGACCACAAAATCGCCATATTTGTCTATTACTCTTTCATAGGCATCTGCCACCGAAGTTGTTGCCTTCAGATGATTATCATATGTTATGCCTTGTAGCATTTAGTTTTCGTTGAATCTATCATTTCGTGTGGATCGTAAGATCGATGAACGACCTCACAAACCCTGGTGTCAGAGTTGATGAGCCGCCCAATGACATGGCTCATTAACGACTACTACCGTAGGACCAACGGCTTAGCGTACCATCTCACCATCATCGTCATCAGAATCATCCTTCTTTTCGAACTACCAGTGAATTCATCCTACAATGTCCTAGCCAAACTGGGAATGTCTCACCGTTTAGTCGCAGAATGTCCCTTTCCCAAAATGTCCCCTGGTTACAAACCGTCCCGTTCCCAAAATGTCACTTCCCTAAAAAGTCCCTTTGCCAAAAGATACCCCTTCCCAATATCTCACTTTTCCAAATTTCTTCACCTTATTTTTTTATGGTTCCATAGTCAATAAGGTCTGACTGTCTGTCCCGCTATCACATGAATATAAGGGGCCACTGACCATTTATAAATGAATCAGAGAAATATGTTTCATATTTTTTTTACATTTGTGACAGCTTTTGTTGATATTTAAGCATTTGCAAACCGATAAACTTGAAACATACATAACATCACGCCTCTTTCCCGGCGGGGTAGGCAGAGACCACAGTCCTCCACCTGCTACGATCTTGACATACTTCCCTTGGTTCCTGTACTTTCATCAATCCTTTCATACATGCTCGTCGGTTTAGGGTACTTTTAACCTGGCCTTTATTCAGAACGTCCTGAATTTGGTCCTGGTACGTCCGCCTAGGCCTTCCCCTTCCAACGTTTCCATTCACTCTCGCCTGGTAGATCTCTTTCGTCAGTCTTCGTTCATTCATCCTCTCCACATGACCAAACCATCTCAGCATCCCTTTCTCGATTTTGGTCACTACGTCTTCTTTTACGCCACACCGTTCTCTTATCACACTATTTCTAATCCTGTCACTCAATTTAACACCAATCATACTCCTTAGCGCTCTCATTTCCACTGCATTAATTCTACTTTCATGCTTCTTCTGCCATACCCAGCTTTCACTGCCATACATCAGTGTTGGTACTAAAACACCCCTATGAACAGCCAAACGAGCCTTGTGAGACACCTTCTGACTCCTCATAAAGGCGTGCAGGGCACCATTCACCATGTTTCCAGCATTCACTCTTCTTTCAATATCACTTTCACTTTCCATCTCTCGTAAACTTTGAGCCCAGATACACAAACTCCTTCACTTGTTCGACTTGTTCACCACCTATTAATATAGTACACTCTGTCATACATTCTTCTCTTTCAAGTACCATTACTTTCGTCTTGCTTACATTTACTTTCATTCTTTCCTGTCCAAAGCCACATTCATCATTGTTACCATCTCCTGCAACTCGTCAGCAGATGACGCAAGTACAACTTGGTCATCAGCGTAGAGAAGACATTTGATGAGTAACTCATTCATTCTCAGTCCACACATACTCTCTTTCAGATCAATCAAACAATTATCCATGAACAGGTTAAACAGCCAAGGTGACGCCACACATCCCTGCCTAACACCTTTTTCCGATGCTAAACCATTCAGTGTACGCCCCGTTTATTCTGACACAAGCACTGGAATCCTCATAGAGAGATTTCAGTGCTTAAATCAGATGCCCGTTTACCCCATACAAAGACAATGCTGACCACAATTCATTCCTCACCACTCGGTCATAGGCCTTTTCCAAATCCACGAACGCGCAGTAGACTTTTTGGTTTTTAGCCAAAAACTTTTCAGCTATGCACCGCAAGGAAAAAACTTGAAAGGTACCAAAAAGTATTCTGGGGAAAACTTTTCAGCTATGCACCGCAAGGAAAAAACTTGAAAGGTACCAAAAAGTATTCTGGGGAAATTTAAGAACAAATATTTCGGCAAGGGGAACGAACTGGAAAAAGGATGTTATGCGAAAAGGGAAATTTGGGAACGGGACGTTTTGCAACAGGGTACGTTTTGGGAAAGGGACATTTTGCAACTAAACGAGTCTCTCAAATAAATTTTCGTTTGATAGTTTTGCCACTGGAAATCGAATCCTGAACCTTCGGATCGAGAGACGAATGCCCAAAACCACTAGCAAACGGACGCTGTTAAATCATACTGAATTTGTGTTTGCAGGCTGTCGGCAGCGAGCCACGACCCGTACAATGAAGACATGCGAGTGGAGCTACTTCCCTACGACCTGCAGTTCCAGATGTTCAAGATCCTTTCCATACATACTGAGGATGAGAAAGGTATACAGCCTTCAGGTTTTAAGCCCTGTTCAGAATTTTGCGATAATTTGCCGCGTTATGTCTAACATTGCTTATTCCGTTTGCGGTAATAATTACCACTTACCTACAATTATTAGCAAGTAGCTGGTGCCCGCGACTTTATCTGCGCAGCTTTATAAATTGTAACCTATGTTATTCTGATGTATAAGCTATATTATTGTAAAGTTTCATTAAAATCCATTCAGTTGTTTTTACGTGAAAGAGTAACAAACATACATCCATCCATACAGTCATGTTTACAAACTTTCGCGTTTATAATATTAGTAGGATCTGTCTCGACACATATGCATATCATACAAAGCTATCTGTTGTTAGGGTAATTGCTACAATACGCGCAACGAAAGAAGAACCCTGACGGATCACGTGGTTAACCTGCGCAGTAGACTGTTTGCGACAAAATGGCCTACGAAGTGGCTTCGAACTGTCTACTGCGCAGCAGGTTAACCACGTGATCCGTCAGGGCCCTTCTTTCGTTGCGCGTATTGTACCCTATTTGAAACGTGCCCTTGATATGGTGAACAACTTTTGGGCGCATCATAATCGTAAAATCCCATAAAACGTCCATTGCAGGTAACATGGTAAAACGCGTGGTACTATGGACGGAAATTACCATAGACACCACACTTGTAAGCATTGCGGCTAGCGACCGCTGTGGTTGTTGACCGCAGTATGTAAGATGTTACGATACACAGAAAGATGCTTCTGCCAATCTCCGGTTTGTCGCCTCTTACGACACCCACGGGTTGGTACTATTCTTTGCCGGCACTGATGGTTAAAAATATAAAAACATCCCATCAAATTAAAATCTACTGCTGGATAGAGAGCATCATTCCGGAGCTCATATTCTTATTATGACAGTATTTTCCTTAATTACAGATTACAAACAGAACAAAGAGAGCCTGCCCCTGACCGGAATCGAGACATTCTCGTTCGGTATGGAAGTGAAGTGGCCGGTGTCACTAGTACTAAACCACAAGGCCATCGCGTGCTACCAGATGATATTCCGACACCTGTTCTACTGCAAACATGTCGAGAGGCTACTGTGCAGGTAATTTTCATCGTAACATCCCATGAAACGTCCACTACAGGACAATGACCACCAGCCGACCACTTGACCACTAGCCGACCACTTGACCACCAGCCGACCACTGACCACTAGCCGACCATTTGACCACTAGCTGACCACTTGACCACTAGACCACTAGCCAACCATTTGACCACCAGCCGACCACTTGACCACTAGCCGACCATTTGACCACTAGCTGACCACATGACCACTAGACGACCACTAGACCATTAGCCGGCCACTTGACCACCAGTCGACCACTTGACCACCAGACGACTACTTGACCATTAGCCGACCACTTGACCACTAGACGCCCACTTGAACGCTAGACGACCACTTGACCACCAGTCGACCACTTGACCATCGCCGTATCAATGGCAGAAAAACGACAAACAAAAACCGGACAGACCAGTCGCCCCATATCGATGAAGACCTGTGACAGGGAGCAATATCATTCTATCCTACTTTGTCATATGGGGAATGCGTAGGTAAGAGTGAGAAAGACCTGTGACAGTATATAACAGAATGAAAAAATACTAGTTGGATTTGGTGGAACGGCAGGAACATATTGTTACAGCCAATATTTAGGTTATGAAATCCCGGAACATATCGCTATAACATGCTGTTACTAAAAACAACAGGTATTTCGTACAGTGTATAACAGGACGGAACAGTGACATTGAAATACCTGTTATTTTTATCTGTTGCGATAAATACGCCTCACTCCTACTCCCCAGGGAGCTTCTATAGGCGAGAAGCGCCGAGGAGGAGAGCCACAACCCATAGATAGATGGCACCACGGGCTGGATTAGCCCTACCCCCGAGCCCAGTCCCTCTGTTGAGGGCTGCGAAGGATAGCGTCGGCCAGAGCCCAAGAGGCTGATGCCGAATCCCGACGCCCGTCATAAGGCGTTTGAGAAGACCCACGACGATGATTTGTATTCCACTCACTCCTTGGTGGCAAGACGACCGCTTCTAAGATATTAGGACGGGACGTTTGAAAACCAAGTAATCGCAG
Organism: Athrips mouffetella; assembly: GCA_947532105.1. Classification (NCBI taxonomy): domain Eukaryota; kingdom Metazoa; phylum Arthropoda; class Insecta; order Lepidoptera; family Gelechiidae; genus Athrips; species Athrips mouffetella. Next base: position 9,600,612 of record OX383958.1, read on the forward strand.
ACTAATGTTAGTGGCAAAACCGTGCTTCCAGGCTATTGGGATTTGGGACGCGGTTTGAAAACTAAATTAGTATCGCTCGCTTACGTATCCGAAGTTGTAGACGCGTATCTTTCGTACAATATAGCTCTAAACTAAAACTTACTTAGCGTCGTTTCACTTACACCGACCACGCCCTATTTTCTACAATTACAAATATAAATTAATAACAAATTAATTAATATAAATAAGTTACAAATTAAATTACATTATTATACCGTTCATTAATTAAATTATATTATTTGTATTTCCTTAACTATATCACAGACAGAGGCATAGACAGTAAGACAGTAAGTTGGCCGAAGCAAGGATAACCTGTGCCGGTGGGGTTTCCTAAGTAGCGCAGACGCCAGCTGTGAATGTGGAGAACTCCTGCAAACCATGGCACACCTCACTAATTGTCCCGCGTGCCCGACCACCTGCTCGCGTGAGGACTTACTTGACGGTAACCAGAGGGCTACCACGGTAGCCGCTTTCTGGGCAAGTAAGATTTAGCCTGTGTTCTTGCCGACACGAAAGAAGAAGAAGAAGACAGTAAAAGATTAATAGAACATGCTTATTTTAAATTTTTAACTGACTTACAAAAAAGAAAAGAAGAAAAGGAGGTTTTCAATTCGACCCATTTTTTTGTATGCAATATTTTATATTTGTTTATCTTCAAAAAATTCTTTTATATTGTAATAACTTTTATTAATAAGGTACGATTTTAAATGTTTGATGAATATTGATGTCTTTTTTCATGACATGACATGACATGGATGACAAACCACAACAAAATTCCAATAAAACTCAACAACACTACTGAATTGGAATATGTAAACGAGTATACATACCTAGGCCAAATAATATCTCCCACCGACCTCACAACAAAAGAAATAAAAAATAGGATAAACATAGGATGGAAGCGATATTGGGCCCTTAAAGATGTTATGAAAAACGCAGCTATACCTATCGAAGGAAAAAAGAAAATATTTAATACATGTATTCTACCAAGCATGACCTACGGATGTCAGACATGGAGTTGTACAGAGAAGAATACTAAATCACTAGAAGTTTGTCAACACAGAATGGAAAGGAGCATACTCAACATAAAATTAAAAGACAAAGTTCGATTAAAATCAATAAGAAAACAAACCAAAATTATAGATATAAAATTCCGTATCAAACAACTAAAATGGAAATGGTCAGGACATCTAATAAGAAGTAAAATAAAATAGTGGGCTAAAGAAGTGACGGAATGGTGCCCTACATAAAAAAGAGAAGTAAAGGGAGACAGTATCGGAGATGGGAAGACGACTTTAAAAAGGTGGCAGGAACGACTTGGATTAGGAAAGCAAAAGACAGATCTTTATGGAAAACACTTGGGGAGGCCTATGCTGGAAAGCAAGACAATCAAGAAACCGGTGTCTAAAACATTAATTATTATGAAGATACATCTACTTCAAATAGTTAAAAAAAAATAAAAATATAGTACTAAGTAGTTATAAGATGGAATGTTATTTAAGATTGTTAATAAAGGCTATAATAATAATAATAATAATGATGTCTTTTGAATATTTTTAAGTGGTTAGGTTTTGTATTATAAATTTTTATCAGCATTGAATGAGGTCCGGACGTTACTAAATTTAATTTTATTAAATTTATACAAATTTGAATACAATGTACGGTCAACCGCTTGTAGGTAGAAACTTTTTCAACTCTATTACCACGCTATAAGGTCCAAAAGTGTTTCTATCGATGTGCGGCCGTGTGTACAACAATAAGGGGATAACAAAATAACCCTAAAGGATGTGCATCTGCCCATGAAACCGAGAAACTTTTGCTATGGAACATAGGTCGAAGTACTCCTAGAAACTACATCTTATTTTGAATGAGTGGAAAAAAAGTAATTTTATGTATTTTTATCTATACTCCTTAAGTTGTTCAGTTTCATAGACAGATTCATATCCTTTATCAGTCCTTTAAACTTGAAATAAAGTACAGGAATATGCGTGAGAGTGTCGCTCCAATATCTTACGCATCGCTCCGTCCCGCTCTAATCCCACTTTTCGATTGTACGGTTGTTATACCTTTTCTGTTTCAAAAATGATTATAATAATAATAATAATAAATGATTTATTGTACAAAAATAAAGTAGATACAATGCCTTATGCAAACAGGTATTAAAAACTTGTACAAAAATGTCTATATCTAGATGTTCGGAAAATCAGATCCCTAAACTAAGTTAAAAACCTGTGTTTTAGGGACTTTGATGTTCCTCCGCAAACGGATTGAGGTACTTCTATTACAGTGATTCATGTATCATCTTAATAAAAGAAAGAATATAAAATAATTTTCATTGATTGTATACAGGGTGTGGCTGTTCAACAAAGTGGTGAAGCGGTTCGCGGAAGGGCGGCTGTACGCCGAGGCGTTTGCGCTGCGCCAGCGCATGCTGAGCTGCATCCAGCACCTGCAGTACTACATGTGTGTGGAGGTCATCGAGCCCTCCTGGTGCCTGCTCATACAGAGCCTCGACAAGGTACGTGGACATTTTATTTTATTTATTTAGGAACAAACTTGTGCTTAGTTGTTCTAAGAGTACCATCCAGACCTATAGCTCCCTATATTAATGTAAACCTAATAAACAAAACGTTTTACGTAATCTCCGCCTATATCTCTTCTTTACTATTATAAAATTGTAAATTGATGTTTGTCTGTACATTGAAGATATTATCACGTCATACTATTTTGATGCCTCTGAATCCAAATCACTGATTTTTGGACTTTTTGTTTGTCTGTTTTTGTTCGAGCATCACGCAAAAGCTACAGAACCGATTTTAAAGAAACTTTTTTGTTTGATAGCTAATACACTCACCGGCAGAAATAACCGGCCGGCTTGTTTTTTTTTGCATATATTTTCATACAAATATGGGGGCAAACGAAGCGTCAATATCGTACCTAAATTGAATAAAATACAAATCTGATTGATGAGGTCTTTAGATAAGAACCTTATTAACAATATTGTCAAAGATTAGGTATATCTAAAATGTTGAATAAACCCGTGCGACTCTTAAAACATTTTAATTCGCTAAATGTAAGAGATTTCTGACAAAATGACGTATATTTTTTTCTGAACGATGCACGGAATTTCCTGGATACCGTGCACAGGTATAATCTTCAAGAATCGGTAGTCAGACACCTTATTTAATGATCTCAATGTTTATTCACGGATATTTATTTCATTTAGGAAATATATTGACGCTTCATTTGATCCCTTACTTGTATGAAAATGTACGACAGAAAATAGACTGGCCGGTTATTTCTGCCGGTGAGTGTAGTATATTTTTTAACAAGCGGGCGAAGTCGCGGGCAAAAGCAAGTCACAGCAGCCCATTTGCGCTTTTGTCTACCGAGTGCACGGTTGGTAATTGTTCAAGGCATACAAGGGTTAATCAAATTACAGAGATTAGTTATATTTTAAGACAAAACGAAAAACACGCGTATAATTTCATCGCTGTCAAAGTGACAGACACAGATTAAGGTTCCATTTTTGCAACACAACGACACTACCACGACGTGCTACTAGGTATTTAATATGTGTATGGTGAACTGGGAAGAGTACTAGTGACTGTTAAATGCTCACCTACATCCAGCACCAGCACTACTATATAAGGTGTAAGGGACGGTGTACCGAAAACTGAAAGGGCGTGCTCAATCAACGAAACTGAACAACTTTCCCAAAGAAACGTTTCTGGAAATTGAAAAAAGAAATACCTCTCCATACAAACTGTTCGACCAGCAATTCGAGTGAACAATTAGTGGGGGTAGCGTCGAAGTGACACCCGGGGGTGACGAGAGACGCGGTGCCGGTTCATCTTCTTCGAATATTATTGACGCGCTGTATCGTACGGGAGCGTAGAATCAGCAGCGGATGTCAACATGATAAGTGTGGACGTGACAAGTTCAGCACGAATAATGCTCGATGGACTCGACACGCCACCGTCGTCTGTGCCGTCCGTACTCGCAAGCCACCAACATGCAGCGGACCACCACCACCGTCAGGTAACGTCGTCGTCGCCGCCGCCGCAGAACGATTTCGCTCGTCGGCTCCAAATTTTGCGGCGGCATTTGCAGCTGCCCAATGATCTTACATTTACCATGATTGAGGACTCCTAACAATTTGTACAGAGGCAAAACGAGCAGAGCAAGACATCATAGTCGATGTACTTCGTCCCTTTCTAATTGTTGCCATACTGATGAAGTTTGCACAATTTCCGTGCAAAAAGTTAAGTTTTATATCCACAAATTTTTATTTATACGTTTTTTTAAATACTTATTTAAATAATTTTCAACGTGCAAAGTATAAACTTCTCTCTCAGTTTTCATTAAATATTTATAAATGCAGAAAATCATTTTCTTTTGATTTATCTGGATTAAAAACTCTTTGGTAAAATGATTTTTAACAAAGATTTTGCATAACATTTTGTTGATGTTGTCATGGCAACATAAACAAAATGTCATGCAAAATCTATTAGAAAGGGACAGCTTCATCTCATCTTACGTCCTACTCTGCTCGCATAATTTTTGGAAGAGCGCAATCTGGTTAAAAGCGCCGCGCGCGAAGTATTAAATCTATGCAGCTGCCCGGCGGCATCAATGGGAGTTTGGTGCACGTAATGTTATGGTACATGTACAACTGCTTGCTGGTCATTGTTGCTTTGCCTTCGTGTGCCCGTTTAGACTAGTCAGAATACAAACTGCTGCGCTAGAATTGAAACTCAATTTGATATGCAGTAATTAATATTCGTAATGTTAGCGCATCTCGAACTCGTTTAGGCCCGTCCACACCAAGCGAGCAGCCGCGCCCGAGGCCCGCCGCGTCGGTGTGGACGGCCTCGCCCGCGGCAGGCGCATGCTCAGCCTCGGGCGAACGCGAACGTAGCCGAGCCGGGCGGTGTCGGTAAAACGGTTTGCTCAAAGGTGCCTCAGTCGTTTTGCCGCGCGCAGTGTGGACGCCTCGTTTGAAGATGCCGCAAAAAATTGATAAAGATCAGCGTCGACGTTTGATAAGTTTGTATGCCGCAAATAATTGGCTTTGGGCGCCGGTCGGCTGGTGGCTGAGTGGTCGGCTGCTGGTCAAGTGCTCGGATGGTAGTCAAATGGTCGGCTGGTGGTAAAGTAGTCGGTTAGTAGTCAAGTGGTCGTCTAATGGCCAAGTGGTCGTCTAGTGGTCAAGTGGTCGTCTAGTGGTCAAGTGGTCGTCTAGTGGTCAAGTGGTCGTCTGGTGGTCAAGTGGTCGGCTAGTGGTCAAGTGTTCGCCAGGTCGGCTTTAATTCGTGTGAGCACAATAATAGCAAAAGCTGCCACGACCGTGCGCATGTACGGCGCCATCTTTTCTGTTTGATTGCTCGGGCTTGCTCGGGCTGTTTTAGCGAGGCAGACTAGTTGCGTGGAATTTGACGACCCCGCACGCCGCGGGCGAGAGCGACTGCCGAGCGCGGCGGGCCTCGCGCGCGGCAGCTCGCTTGCTGTAGATGGGCCTTTTCATGTCATTGTTCCCAAAGTCCGTAGTTCCGTTCCCAAAGAGTGAAGAACGGGACCCTATTAATATGCCTCTGATGTCACTCTGTCAGCGGCCTGTATATCATGAACCGTAATAGGTGGACATTTTAAATATTCACAGATTATGTATTTCTGTTTCCGCTATAACAACAAATAATAATAATAAATGAAATAAAAATTAGGGAGGTTTCCCTACTAAAAAGTTTTTTTTTTCAGGTGATTTTTGCTCGATTTTTGTTTTAATATACTTACAAGCGTGAAAACTGGTATGTTAATAGTGCATAAGCTGTAGAATAACAACAATAAAAAGCGGCCAAGTGCGTGTAAGGCCACGCGCAGTATAGGGTTCCGTACTTTTTTACGATTTTGTATTGCAAAACGGGTTTTGATTAAGTATTTCATAACGTTCATAACATAAACTTTTTACCTACTAATGCTCAGCGTGGTCCTAACAGCTGAATAACCTAAAAGCTGAATAACCTATGAAGCCTTCTTAGCTTCCGTTTAATTTCATCATATATACTACTAATGTGTTTTTTATTACATTTACAATAACAACCGTTTAGCCGGCAGGGGGACACTCGACTCCAACAAAAAATGCCCTTTGCAGCTAAATGTTTCGCAAAGACCTAACCAACGAAACCCCACACCATGGGGTAGGCGAAAAAAAAATTACCTCTACTTTACTTCTAGGGAAGGTACCCTAAATAAAAAAAAAATCAAGATTTAATTTTACCACTTTCCAAATTTTACGCTTCTAGCTTCAGTAGTTTCGGCTGTGCGTTGATGTGTCAATCAAACAACCGATCAATCAGTCCTTCAATCAATCAGTCAATCAGGAGTTAGTTTCTGCTCGTATGTCGTAGGAGGATATCGTAGGAGGAATTAGTTTCTGCTCGTATACGAAGACTCATGTACGTCTTTAAGAATCTTCGGCAGGTAGCTGACTTCCATCTACTGATCCATGTCTATAAGGCTTTGTGTGAGTCGATTGTCTTGTATTGTATATGCATATGGGTAGTGCTGCCAAAACTCACCTAAAAGAAGCAGAAACTTCGCAAAGGGCGGTTCTAAAAGTGCTCCTGAAACTACCGTACAGATTTCCCACCAATGTTAGGACTCAGTGTTAGGAAAATGTTTATATACCAGTGCTTACGTCGCTACCACAAAAAGACAGTCTCCCACTTACCAGTCACTAACAAAAGACATAATCGCTGCCCAGTTCCTATTACAAAAAGTACATTCGCTCAAAGGCATTATAATTTTATTGCGCCACGGATTTATAACACATTTAGCAAAAAGATTAATAATATAAGAAATATGTCTTCATTTCTATTTAAATCAAAAATCCGAGAAAATTTAGAGACATTCGACTATGATGGCACAGAAAAGTTATTACGGATAATCACATAGCAAATTTTAATTTACTCACACACCAACTCACACATGCTCTGTACACACAAACTCACACACACAAGCACACACACACACACATAAACACACACACACACGCGCATATTTACACACATGCAAACATACATCCGTACAAACACATACACTTCTTTTACTGAATTTGTTTATTTACTGAATTTGTTTACTTGCGCAATAGAAGGTGAAAGCCCAGGAAATATCTTGTCTGCTCCAGTGACTGTAGGGTGAGAGCCTGGTGCTCTGTGACACAGGTTTATCACCAGACTCTCACAAAGGAAACTTGTATTATCTTAATATTTTCCTTATTTTAAGTAACCTACCTAAGTAAGTTATTTTAAGTAGTACCTTGATCATAAGTTTCGTTTGTGAGAGAGAAAAAATAAAGTAATTTATTTATTTATTTATTTAGGAGTTGCCTCTTCAGGAATTAGTATGATGAGGAATCTAATACAGTTTGAATTTTTATTCGTTTTAATCCCGAATAGAAGCCCAGTGATTCTACTCATGAAAACAAGCAACTTTACCGAAGTCACTCCTATACAAAATGAGTTGATCACGTGACCACTTTACTATGGGGAGACCGAAAAATTTTTTCGAGTAAAAAGTTTTTTTCTTCGGGAAAGTTGCTTGTTTTTGTAGCCCAGAACGGTGTCACATTCACTGCGTCATTTGTGGCCCTAAAAAGGTCATCACGCGTGCAGGTGTCGGGACATGCGGGACAGGAGGTTAGGTGTTCCATTGTTTGTGGGGAGGTACCACTCTTACATTTGTTATTGGAGCTGTCGGTGAAACCCCACCTACACATGCTGTCTGCACCGACCGACATGTGTCCGTAGTTTGTTTAAAGACTTCCAGATCAGTCTTGGTAGGTCACACGGAGTAAAGAAGGGAAGAGGAGATGATGATATCAGTCGAGCCGTGATTCAATCAATTGAGCCATGACGTCATGAAAGGGGGCGGGGCATACGCCATTTCCTCTTTGAACTTACCAGTGATCACATCGAAACACGCTCTGCAAAAAATTGTTTAAATAGTTGGAAAAGCAACTCCCACTATGAAGTGTTGTGTGCCTTTGTGTTTAAATTGGTCAGAAAGGCAAAAAGAAACTGCATTTAAAGTGTCTTTTGACTTGTAAGTAAGATTTTTCAATAAAATTTGCTATCCATGTACTGTAGCCATGTGGTGATGTGGCCGTAACATTAGTTGTGCTTTATGTCGCTAGATGGTTTTGGGAATATTTGTAGACGATCGAAATTCACCCCTTCTTTTTACTTCCACAGACTCAATTTACATTTCTGGCTTCAGCTTTAACAATAGTTTGATAAAAATTACGTGAATATCGTGAATATTTTATTTATTTGGAGAAATATTTGTAGTTTGTAGTTATGTTGTTTGTAGTAGCGCCACCTAGTATGCAGTGGACAAACTCGCCAGAGTTAGGTTCAAGAACCGTCTTCCAGATTTCAGCAAGTAAGTAGTATATAGGGTCTTAATTTAATAACGTGCCATAGCTAAGTAAGATATGAAAAAATAAACCTACTTAAAAAAAATTAAAACTTCATTGAAACTAAACTAACGCGGAGCGCAATGACCCAGATCATCAAACCAGCGCGCAAGTATTAGTGGATTAGGTAGGCACATACATAACAGAAACTGTTTCTTTTTTGCGTTAGTTTAGTTTCAATTTCAAGTTTTAGTTAGTCAAGGAGATTTCGTTTTTTTATGTAGGATTTTTTAAATATTTTTTTGTGTTCCTTTATCGTTACCGAACCATCTTCTAAACTTTGGCAATAAACACCCAGTAGATAGAGAGCGGGAAGTCAGCAACCTTACCTCATCGCAAACAAAATCGTGAACAACATACCTACTTCTCATAGTAGAAATAGCGGAATGCCTCTTATTTTTAATTTGATTACTAAGTAGGTATACAAATGAATACCTATTGTTATTTTTAAATTTTCAAATCAATATAGTTGGCTCTATATTCATATAGATAGAGGGAGCATAACGTGTTAAGCTGCCACCACTTTTATCTTTTTAATCTACTTCAAAAAGAAGAGGTTATCAATTCGACCCGTCCTGTCAAAAATACACAGTTTTTGTAGCTTAGCTTACAGATTCGCCGAGTTCGCGATATTATTATACGTATAGATTGGTCGCTATTTTCATAAGCAACGAGGAAGGGTTACTGACTGCCCCCTCTTAGTCTTAGGTTATAATTTAATTGCGAGCCATAGCTCTGGAGCAAGATCCGTATCAGTGACTGAATAACTTTTTCCAAGGAACATAGGTCGAAAAACAAAAAATAATTTTTGACTTTCCATACCTACTGAGTGACCAACACAATTGTATGGGAAGTCTAAAATTTATGTCCTTTATCGAACTATGTTCCTTTGGAAAAGTCGTTCAGATACTGATACTGAACCCGCGAGCTATGGCACGCATTTAAATTAACACCCTGCACAAACAATTTATTTTTGTAGTATAGTCTCTTTATAGTGTCTTTTACGCCATCTAGTAGAGTATAGCAGTACGACCAAAAAGTGCGTAAGGACAAAAAGTGCTAGTAGTTTCACTATTTGCCACTAGATGGATTTTACATAAGTAGGTGGAGTCTAGTTATGTCCCGTCAACCCGTGACTCGATCTTCACCCCCGCGCACTGTCACGCTTCGTGTCGTACAAAAATCTCGTAGGGGCAGCTCCTCTCCCTTGTAGTTCGTGGTAGTAGTACTCCGTGGTAGGTCATGTCCAGGGGGGATTCTTTCTGCTGGCTGAATAAACTCAGCGAGCGGGTGCTCCTCTTTCCACAACCGACACCTCTCTGTGAATGGGTCGCCGACAAGTTGCTTTGAGAATTTTAAAAAGCTGTTACGGCTTTTCAACCTCTGCTTTACTTGGTGGTGGTTGTGCATTGGGTGCCTATCGTCTCTTTCTAATTTGGCTCGTTCAATGGAATCTGCTACTTGGCGCCGTACAACTGGTGGCGCAATTCCTGCTAGTACGAGTATATGCAACATTTTCACTGGAGTAGGTTTCAGACAGCCTGTGTTGATTCGGCACGTGTAATTTAAAGCAACATCTACTGATTTTGCGTGGGACGAGCGTGACCATACAGGACACGCATACTCGCCAGCAGAGTAGCAAAGCGCCATGCCAGTGGTACGGAGGACTTGTGGTGATGCGCCCCATTTTGTTGAAGTTAGCCGAAGTAGCAGATTGTTCCGAGCGCAGACTTTCTGCTTGATGTTTATGCAGTTGGGTTTGTATACTTTGTATGTAAGCGCCCTATCTAGTGTACGAGTAACACCTAAGTATTTAGGATATTTAGAGTGAGCAATTTGTACTCCTCGCCAATATAGGTTTAAAGTTCGGTCGGCTTGACGATTGCGTAGATGGAACACGCAAGACTGCGTTTTAGTACGGTTGGGTTTCAAAGCGTGTCTGTCATAATAACGGGTTAGATCTTGAAGGGCTGATGACAAATTCGCCTCGACCTCCTCAAACGAATCAGCCTGTGAGGTGAGTGCCATATCGTCTGCGTATATAAAACGCTCAGCGTGTGGAGGCTTAGGCTGATCATTTGTGTAGACATTAAATAATATCGGAGCCAGCACGCTACCCTGTGGAATGCCGTTTCTTTGGGATCGCCATCTGCTTTTATCGTCCGAAAGATGGACCTAGAAACGACGGTTAGAGAGCAATTTGCTAAGAATTTTAACAAAATTTTGGTCTTCTGTGATTGTACCCACCTTCTACAGTAATCTTTTAACATTTACTGTGTCATATACCGCTGAAAGGTCCACGAATACAACACCTGTAACTTTTTCGGTCTCAAACCCGTCTTCGATGTTTTGAACAAGCTTAAGAGTTTGATTACAGCAGGATTAAAACTAATAAAAATTCACGCTGGTTACCTACCGGTACATGTACGTACCTATGCATTTAAGGACCAAATAACACGATTCCGACTTACACTTGGCCAATTTTTCTTTTTGCTATGATCCCAATAAGTAAGACGCTTGCACGTATCATCGTTTTTACGATCGACCTTAAACAAAAAAACGTAAAATAAATCCTTTTTTTGAATGAGTTACCCTTCTGTTTTAATTTTTATAATGTTTATCATTTATTAGTATGTCTACCACATTAATACATATTCTTCGAAAATTTCTAACAGCTATCCATAACGGATCGAAAGATACAGCCATTTAAGACAGGACAGTCAGACAGGCTTTCAGACGGATGGCATAGACTGATGTAAATTTTTTATGTAGGTGTGAATTTTGTACCTTGAAAAATATATATTCTCTTTTTTGAATTTCGTAAACAAGTTTCAAGAGGCCAAAAATAGGTAAATTTCCAGTTTTTGGCCGCCATCTTGAATATTTTAAGTGTGTTATTTGACTCCTATGACAAATCCTTTGCCCGGGACCTTCGTTGCGCTGCCCGTTCCGAGATGATTAAAACATGGAACGAAACATGGCAAAGAACTCGCCACATCAAAGGCAAATACTATGGCTCTTTGCAACCCTTCATTCCACCGAAGCCTTGGTTTTTCACCCAAAGAAAGCTGCCTAAATTAATAACGTCGGTGATAATTCGCTTACGTCTTGGCCACGTTTGCTCTCCTGTCTTCTTAGCGAAAATTCACGCCCGCGATAGCTCATTATGTGAATGTGGCATTGAAGAGGGTAATATCGAACACCTGTTTTTCCGCTGCCCCCTCATATCCACGCATCTCTATGACCTGCTTCCCCCCAAAATTAGTCGTCGTGTTAATATAAATTTCCTACTTACCCAGGCACATTCCCCCTTAATTTATATTTTAGGTAAATTTATTAAAATTAACAACTTAAAACTTATAAATATTTACTTATTAAAATTATGTACATCCCCTTTGCTTCTGTCCACTCCGCTTTCTGTCCATTTTTAATGACATGATGTGTTGTCTTTATATATATATATATGTGTTGTCTTTACATATAAGTATATATCTGTGTTGTCCTTTGCAGGCCAGGTCAACAAGAAATCAATTGTGTACCTACCGCCCATAGCTATACGAGTATATACTTCCTTGTCTTATCAAACTCTGATATTGGCAGAATCACCGCAAGTGGCGATGGAGCCATAAACATTCAAAAATCGAGTAAGATATTTGAGGGTCGTATTGGTTTAAAAACACCCTAAAATTAACAGATGTTCTTTTTGCTTCTAGACGCAAAACGGTTTCTCAAAAAGTTTTTAGTCTATTAGTCGCACAAGGGTTTCTTTATTACCAGAACAATTGCCAATAATCGTACAGGCGTTTTATTGATTTAAATATTCTTTTTAAAACTACTGCCGGCAATGAAGGTTCCTTTTATTAATATTATTTAAGAATTTTACAGTCATTTTTGTAAATGTTAAGTTTGGTGAATGATATTCGATTTATGTTTAATTGTTATTTAATGTATGAAAATATGAGATTCTGCAAATAAGATACATTATTTGTTAAAATTATAATAATAGACTTAACCTAGTGGAAGGCAGTTTAGACACAATGATAGTGTTAGAAATAACAAAGTTACCTATTGAATAAAAAAAAATATAAATGCTCTCAAAGCGTACGTGCTTATTTTAACTTAATAAAATTAAACATTAAATATCTCTTACATTTAAAGCTTACAAAAGTTAATACAGTGAACAATAAATGCGACAGTATATTAATTAGTATTTCTGATGCGATTGTAAAGCGTGCAGCACCTCCTTCAGCGTCGTTTCTAAACTTTCAATCTTTGTCTCATAACTGCTCAGTTTATCCTTTAGCTCGTCAAATTCTGATACGTTCGCTTTAGCGTTAACTACAAGTTTAGAGTTTTTCACAATTTTACGGTCAAGTCTGTAGGTCTGGCAGCGCTCAAAACAACAACCACCACTTTCTACGTCTTCGTAGTCATCACCGAATTTACCCAATGCCTCGGCGTGAGGTATCTCGATCTTGTTCTCCTGGTTCGGCTTCACTATTATCCGATATTTCGGTAAGAAATGTGGAAATAAAGTTATGCGTTTCGCGAATGGCTTCATGCACAACATTTTGGGTGAAAATATGTTTAGCTCCTGTAAGTTTGAAGGCAGCCACGATGAAAAGCGAGACGGCTTAGCAAACTCCCTCGCGTTACCAATCAACACGCTTTCAAAGTACGATATCAGTTTTATTCGGGAGATATGTCCGACGAGCTCTGCGTCCGCTCTAATCTCTTGTGTGTCACTCACTGCTAAACCATTCAGCAAATTGAAAAGTACAATCGGGATCATGAAAACGAACACTATAAAAATTATATGACTTGTCACTGGGAATGTGCTAAACTTAATCGATCCGGCGTCAAATTCACCCGTCAACATAACTATGGTTTTAAACAAGGAACGCGCTGGGTCTTCAAAGAAATCTTCTTCCTCATCTTCAGCAGCGTTCTCTTTACCAGTTTTATTTGGATTCGGCGGAGTCTGATCTTCTTCTTCGCTTACTTTTCTAAACAACGTGTAAAAGCTTAAAGCGAAAGCGATAATCAATATGCAGTACCATAATAAGAACTTGAAGAAATTCCACGATACAGTTTTCAACATTGTGATATTTGTTGATAAAGTTGGGAATTGACCAATGAGCAGAACTAATTCGGCTGAAGATAGCAAGATAGCTACTGCCGATAGTTGCTGTTTGGTAGATTCTTGTGCCGAATCGTAACATACTATCCAAGCTGTTACAAATATTAACGCAATTTCCATCCAGTTTTCAATACTTTGCAGATATCTTGCTGGCGATACTAACAGTTGAAATAGTTCTCGAATTATCAAAAGGATTAATCCAATAACAGCACCGACGTGTGTCACCACGTTGAGAATCTCAATTGAGTCGGGTTGTGTCTTTTCGACACCGTATCCCAATATGATGTAGAGAATTAAACAAAGCCACAGGAGTGAGTAGAATGTTATATTCGCGTAGAACAGACAACTTAGTCTTTGCCATTTGAGGTACAAGAAGCTTGTGATTACCGGGTGTTTAAGTAGAGGTCGTAGTTCTTCATTCCTTGTCATGTATAATAAAGCGTCTGTTTCCGGAGCTAAGATGGCATCATACTCTTTGACGTTATTGTTAGAGTTATTCATTAGTGGTACTTTGCATACCTCGCTTTCAAGCGAATTGTTTGGATAAACTAGGAAGCTGTATTTCAGGTGGATTTCGTAGTCGTCGTCGCTCGGGCGTTCGCCGTTTGTCGTGATACATTCGTCTAGATATGTTTCTAGTGTCTTAGCGTGAATATCAGCCAATGGCGGTTCGTTAAACTTATTGCGTAGTCCAATGCATGCTCCACTCCTCAGCAACTCCAAGACAGTTTCATGATCACCGTTTCTTGCAGCATAATGTAGCGCGGTGTTGTCCTTCATATCGGAATGGTTCACATTAATGTTGAGTTTAGGATGCTTTAGCAACATCTCGAGGCATCCTTTAAAATCAGCTTTTGGATTTTTAGAGTAGGATCGCATCCCTTTTACAGTAATTTGTAATAATGTTTCGCCGTTTACAGGATCGAATAGTGTTGATTCGTTGTCAATAAACATTTTTAATATTTTGGAGTAACCGTTTTGGCAAGCATGTGCAATAGGTCGGTTTGTGTTACCTGAACATGTCGCGTTTGGATCTGCGCCGGCGTTAAGTAAAGTTGGAACGACTTTTTCAAAACCCTTTTCTGTTGCTAACTGTAACATATTATTCATACCATTATTAGCGGCTAAAGCTGTTCGGTGTTCGTTCTTCTTAACTAGCTTATTAAAGTCACGGACGAAATTGTCCTCTTCGTGTCTACTGAGATATGAGAACAATTTGTCAACATCGATTACTTCATTTGTTGGTGAATTAGAGTCAAACTTGGACAACAAGTGTGGGAATGCTTCTTTCAAATAATAGCGTGCTGTTCTTCCTCTTCTATCTTTATATGTGTCCAGATAAACAGGCTCTGTAGCGTAGTCTAAAATAAATGTTATTACTCTTTCAAGGCCTTGTTTCGCTGCTGAGTATACAGGTGTGACTCCTTTTAAATCGGGCGAGTTCGCGTTACAGCCGGCTTTTAAAAGCATCTCCACCATGTCTTCGTAAATTGATAAATCTTTTTCACGGTCATCTTCCAAATCTTCTATTTTCTTGATTGTTAAGAGCAATGCCGTGTTTCCCTTGCTTTTGATGTTCACGTCGATCCGATCGTCTTCTAATAGAACCTTCAAAGCTTCGATATTACCGCTGTCGACTGCGAAATGTATCGGTGCGGCGGAGTGTGTTTCATTGATCTTGTTCACTTGGACTTCATGCTGAAGAAGGAGTTTTACGAATTCTTGTTTGTTTGGTTCCGATACGGCGAGTTCGAGGCAAGTTTTGTAGTCTGGGTACTGATAGACGTGTTCGAGGTCGACAGCGCCGTAGCTGACTAGTTTTTTAAACGTTGCGTAGTCGTTGGTACGGAGAGCAGTTCGAAGCTGGACTTGAGGGTCCGTGCCAAAAAGAGAACTGCCGCGCGATAACCGCCCGGAGTTCATCTCGTAAGTGTCCCGCGTCATGGTTCACCCCGCACTGGCATCTGTAAAGAACAAAAACAGACTTTAGTTACTAAATATCGGCCAATTTTCTCATTGAAACCAATTAATCTATAACTATGTAGTACTACAACCGATTGTTTCACAATTATCCAATTCCTTTTAATTGAAATTTAAAGTTGTTGTAAAATTTTATGATTAAACCAATTCGTATTTTTCAAAACACTTGCACCTAGCAGTTATCAAACCGTGTCATGTTTGGATACGGCAGCGTGAAACGTCTATGAATGTTTACATGTTGATTTAATTAAAATTGCTAAGCGGTTGAATAAACATTCGTGGGAAACGACCATGATTGGCGGATGCCGTTAGATGCGCATGCTTATCAATCCGTTTGGTTAACCGGCAACAGATCAGTTTATTTTAAATTATATGGTGGTGGTCATGGTCATATACCTATACTTTTCGCCAGCATGGTTTTTACCTTACTTACCTAATTACGAAACTGAACAATTTTTCCCTACAAACATCACCGAGGTTTAAGGCGAAAAACCGGCCAAGGGCGTGTCGGGCCACGCGCAGTATAGGGTTCCGTACTTTTTTACGATTTTTAGGGTTCCGTACCTCAAAATAAAAAAACGGAACCCTTATAGGATCACTTTGTTGTCTGTCTGTCTGTCAAGACCCTTTTTCTCACGAACGAGAAGAGGTATCAGGTTGAAATTGATAACGAATAATAAGGTCCATAAACCACACAAGATCTGAAAATTAAAATTTTTGTAAGGCCACGCGCAGTATAGGGTTCCGTACTTTTTTTACGATTTTGTATTGCAAAGCGGGTTTTGATTAAGTATTTCAGAACGTTCATAATATTAACTTTTTACCTCCTAATGCTCAGCGAGGTCCCTAGCGCCTGATTGCTATTGCTATTTTTATTACTTCCAGTTTTTTGACTATATCTCTTTAACTTGTGGAGCTACAAAGTAGAAAATCGCAAAATTTCACAACCACAGGCAGGATTCGAACCTGCGTCTTCTGCGTAAGTACCGAACACAGGAAGTGTTAAAATAAAAATAATTTTTTACTTGTGTAGCCTACTTAGCTATGATAGCTTTACTTTTAATTTCATCATATATACTACTACTGTGATTTTTTCACATTTCCAGCCAGCATCAAAGTTTAGCTGGCAGGGAGGGCACTTGACCCCAACAAAAAATTGTGCTTTCAAGCTAAATATTTCGCAAACGGATCCCTAAATCGATCAATGAAGTTAGGAGACTAACATCATTTTTAAAAGGCCTATCTAACGACATCTCACACGATGAGGTAGACTAGAAAAAAACATTACCCCCACTTGTAGGGGAGGTACCTTAAAAAGATTTTATTTTACCACTTGGTCGGCGTGTATAAAATGTATATCCGTACTATATTACAGCTATCTAATACTGAGGGTCTCTGATCTAAGCCGCGGATAGACAGACAGATGGACAGACATGACGAAACTATAAGGATTCCTCTTTGTCTACGGAACACTAAAAATTACCGGTTTGGATAGAGAAGATGATTTGTATTTCCAGTTCTGATGATGTTTTTTCAAGAAAGTTGATCAGTTGTTGTTGACTTCCAGTTTTTGCTCAAGACATCCCATGAAACGTCCACTGCAGGACAGGGAGCTCTCTCCAGAACTCGTCGTACTTTGTAGGGGATTGGCCATAGTCACCACGCTTGTAAGCGTTGCGGCTAGCGGCTTTGTTGTTGGTGTCCGCAGTATCATGCAGTATGTAAGATGGTTAAATACACTGAAAGATGCTGCTGGCTATCTTACGGTTTTTGCTAACCACCCTGTTTTAATAGATAGGAACATCCAACAGCTTGTCATTGCTTTAAATGAGCATTCAAACACAAATTGAAGTAAGTATGTACAAGCATCGGGAGCAGTAATAGGAGGGCAATTATTCCGAATTTCTCCGGGTGCAATAAAATTAATGCCATACGCGTGCAGCCTTCTCTCACACAATACAACGGAGTAATTGGACCGATTCACGTACTCTATGACTCTATGCTAGTATTTTAATCATATTTGTTAAACGAACTTTCCTCAAACCAAACTAAACCATATTTCCACGCTACTAACTACAGAAATAGCGTACTCTTTGGTTTGTTATTAACGTTTTATAGTTCCCAATTTGTGAAGGATTTTATTACACCATAATTGATGTTTGGTGTTGATGAATCGATGAGGAAAGCGGTGTTTTTTTGGTTTGTTGTTTTACAATTTGCATTATAAGTACCCGCATGATAACAAGTCTGTTTAACCTTCTCGACTTCGAGATAAATTACTTACACTAAAAGAATACTTAGTATCATGAACTAAATAGGTAAATAAATATCTACACCGTCCACCTACTGCGATTTGATATAGTTCCCTCGCTTCTTTTACTTTGATCAACCCTTTCATGCACGACTTTTAGTAACAGGTAGGCTTGAGTTTAAATCCTGAAGTGGAATCAAAATTAAAATATGTTTTTAACCATCGCCCAACACATAGTATGAGTAATGTAAGTTTGGGTAAAACAAAGTGCGTGGCGTGCACTGTGGATTAGCGCGCGTTAGTTTAATTCGCTTCGCTTGTCAGCCTAGCTGAGAAAATATTTGTCTTCGGATTTATTCTCAACACGAACTGTGACTCAACCTCGCCTTCTCTTCTCGTATGTAATGGGATTATAACCGTCTAAAGATTTGATTGATAATTTTGTTTTTATCTCAGTATCTTTTCATGCTTTTTAAAAAATAGTTTAGTGCCCAAAGGCCAAGCCAGGCCAGGCGTTTGCCCAGGCTGGGCAAATGGCGGCCGTCTTTACATGAGGTACACGTTTGTACCCACAACACACACACAAAAACGCTAAAACTATCGTTTTGAATTCAGCTATTCAGAAATATCCACATTTTGAACACATTTACATGAATTTGAGGTTGTTACCCCAACTTTCGTGAACTCTGGTATACACGAGGTTGCATTGTTCACGATCTATAGTGGAATTTTGACCCAATCTTCGTCGGAGATATCGAGTTTCTGCTACAAATAGGTTTAAGGTTTTTAGTAAATCTCTTAAAAACGCTTTGCTTTTTCAGATTTTTCATGAAATTGACCAAACTTTTCTCTAAATTCTTTATTTTAAACTGCTGAATATTAACCGCCCACTATTATCAATGAACAAATGCCCGTCCGCAATGAGCCTCTATTATTTATTTTTATATTATGAAAGATTTCTAGTGAGATGAATAAGCTATAGTTATACGTTACTACTATAGTTATACTAGGGCTATACGTTTCGGTACGGCACGGTACGTGTAATAAAGAGGAGATCAACAAAAAGTAGAAAAAGCCGTATAGCGCGGTTACTGCAAACAATGGCGCCGGCACTTGGTGCTCGGTGCTCGCTGCTCGCCCATCGGAACGTATTGAAACACTCCACATGTTCCTCGGTTTAGTAGAGTTATCAAACAAAGTAGAACTCGCTTTAATAGTGTCATCACACGTTCCCGAAAAATAAACGTAACGTAGTATTTTATGTAGGAACTTAGCAGTTCTGTCAAATGATAATTGTTAGTTATCATAATATTGTATCGATAACGTAACCTACCAAGGAACAATACAATAGGTATATGAAATAATATTGGGGTCTTTAGTCATCTCGGTACATTCCAAACTCGGTACAGTGTACCGAGTTTACCAATAAATTTTTTTCGTTAATTTCCTTTAGTCAACTCGGTACACTTGTACTTAGAGTTCAAAATCTATTGTTTTCTTTGAAAACTGTGTACAGGCGTTTAAAAAAGTTCGGACAAAATTAAAAGAATAGACCATCATTGAATTTTACTATTTTATTTATTGCAAAATGACAGTTGTTTGAATAATATTTTCATACAACTATTAGAGAAAAACTAAAGCTATAAAACCCAGTCGTTTGATCCGAAATTCCGTTTATTGAAAATAAACCAAACAGATTAAAAATCACAGTTGGTTGCCTAAAAAAAAAAATAAAAAAAAATAAATAAATAAATAAATAATAATAATAATAAACTCTAAACTAAAATAATACAGTCGTTTTATTAATATCGATTTAGAACTATTTCAATATATTTTTTTCTTTTATTTTATAAATATTCTCTTAAAACCATAAAAAATCAACAATATAGATATTATACTTAAAAAAACATGCAAAATCACATGCGCTTCATAGTGCACCGTTTTGTTTTTGATTTTTTAAGCATTTTCTTATGAAAATAAAAAAATCAACAGTGTAAAGATATTGTACTCAACAACATGCAAAATCACTTGTGCTTCATAAATAGCACTCTAAAAATATAGTGTATTTGTAATGTGTAAGCGACAGCCTTCCGAAAACTGAAAGGGTATTAGTCAACGAGTTTGAATAACTTTTCCTGAGAAACATATCTTTGCAAAATAAAATTAAAATAAAAATTCTTTTCTCCGCGTTTGTACAAACAAAAACAAAATTAAAATGTACCGAGTTGACCGATGCAAAAAAGCACTTGGTCTACTCGGTACAGTGTACCGAGTTAGAGTGTACCGAGTTGACTAAAGAGCCAATATTGATCCTACTCATAATTTAGCAGTTTCCCAAAAAAAGTTGAGTCCGTCAAGCGATCTAGCTCCATCTGATTTTTTTTTGCTATTTATAGCTGCCTCGGCCTCAACTAATCATACGAATATAATATAATGTATGTCCTTTTAGAAAGAACAAATTGTTCTATAGGTAGTATATTATTCAGACCATAAAACTAAACAATTTTATAAAAAGATGTATCAGACAGCGCGAGGTTTTTTGATAGGAAAACAAAAATAGTACTCAACTTAATGTTGCATAAAATTTTAAGCAAAAACTGATAAAAGAAATCTACAATGTGGCCGGTGACCGACTGGACAAACTTAAACGGTAGATTCTAACATTGAAACTGAACAACTTCCCCAAGGTAAATAGATAGAAATACGAAAAAAAAAATTCGGTTTCCATCATTTGATAGCACATTTGGTATGGCAGGTCGAATTTTTTTTTTCGTATTTCGACTTATGTTCCTTCGGAAAAGTTGTTCAGTTTCATGGTTAGAATCTACCGTTTAAGTTTGTGCAGTCGATCACCGGACACATTGTACAACAATGTATAGTTTTTTGTATTCCAGTATATCGGTCAGCTATTTTGCTGACCGTGCAACTCTTTTCATTCGTCGCTTTCGAGATTCGCCTTTGTTTGGGTACTTGTATCACCTGTTCAGAGTTTAACGTATTTAAAACTCAAGCCGACGTTTAGAACCCATTGATTAATTTGTGGCTCTTACATTGATGATGAAGTCGATTTTAATTTGAGATTAACGTGCAATTCTATTGAAGAAAGATAGCTTTATTTACAGATGAATTGATCATAAAGAATGTTGTATAATTTTATAGTAATTTTTCTTTCTTATACGACTGCGGGAGCCAAAAATGAAGTGTATTGCTTCACAAAAATGTTGTACAGTCAAGTGCACGTCAAGCTTGACACATTGGACTTAGCAACGTTGTTTTTTCGATAGCCGTATGTGCTGCTCTTGCCTGCATGTAATGATTTGCTTTACTGGTCCATAATCCAAGCGTTTTGTGGTAGTAGAAGCAAAGATTTTGTGATTGAATGTTCCATGTTGAATGTTGATACCAGAAAATTCATTATTACAATTTTAAGTCTGTAAGCTCTACGACTACTGCTGAACTACTGAACAACTTTTTCAGAGGAGCCTAGATCGAAAATACGAAAAAAAGTTATCGCTTCTGCACTGCGAAAAGGAATGGAAGCTATCACGTGATGGAAAGTAATTTGTGGGAAGTTTTTTTTTTTTCGTTATTGTTTCGACCTAAGTTGTTCAGTTTCATGAGTAAGGTTTACATTCTCGAGTTATATTTAATCGAAACACCATGTGTACGCACGACGGCAAGAAGTGGTATCAAAACCAGTATAAGCTGAACCAGTTCAACCAGTGCTACGCTACAAATACACGAAAACGGAGACCTGCTCAAGGTCAGAGTGTTATCACGTATGTGTGTACTACGTAAATATTGTTCGAGTTTAGTAGAGACGTTCCTTTTCAAAACGAATTCATATTCTTTTGTGCCTATATTTGTACACTATTCAATATGTGAATTGGAAACGCAATCTGAGTCGGATTATCGCTTTACACAATGCAAATATGGCGATTTTATGATAACACTTACAAATAGGTCTCTACGTTTAGCATAGATCAATATTATCTTTTGACCTATGTAAAGATTGTGTGGCCTTCCATGCCTTCATGGAGTTTCGTGTTCTTTTCTCCTTGGCATTTGCGGATTTAAATTCAAATACCATCGAATTATAAACAGCAGGTTTGCCATGGCGGCGCCCCATGACTTGCAATGTCATTTCTATTAACCTTTTATATGGGTTATCTGAACCTGTTAATAATCTGACTAAATGCTAAATTAAAGACATACATACATTCGATAGTCTTCTTTCGTAGTTTTCTCTCTTAGAAAATAGAAAACTTATGTACGATCAATCTCGCATTGGGGTACATAATTGTGTGTGTTCGAGTCTCCTACTCTTACACATTCTAAATTAACTAAAAAACTATCCTATTTTCACGCTAATAGATGAAGTTATAATTTAACTTGTTTTCTGCTTAGCTTAGTCAACCCCTTTAGTTATATTGATAATTAATTAAGAAGTCACAGTAAAATTAACAACTCAAATACATATTTCCATGATTGGTGTTGTGACACATACTCTTAGGATGACTCAGCCTCGCTTCGCTTCGTCAATAAGCTCTTATTTATCTATCAGCAGAGCATATCCCATAGAAATATACACGGTAAGTGTGTTTATGTTATAGTGTCAGAATATTTGATTCATTGTTAGTGAAGCGTCTTCACCCGCATGCGCTTAGATTTTACAACGCTTAACAGAAAAAATATCTGGACAGGTGCGAGTCGGACTCGCGTGCCAAGGGTTCCTTGCCTATCTATAATGTGGTACTACACGGCTTGTGCGGCAAAAGTTTGTAGTACAAGTTTTTAAAATCAAAGGGCAAAAGCTTGTATATATACATAGTACAAACTTGACGGACAGACATACCAGGCAGACAAACGGACAATGAAGTGATCCTATAAGGTTCCTTTTGAGGTAAGGAACCCTAAAATTTAACTTATAAAATTTAACCCTAAAATTTAACTGAGCATTTTATATGGGAGACAAAATTATTTTTTCATACTTTGACCTATATTTCCTTGGAAAAGTTATACAGATATAAGTCGATTCTGGCAGACACAAACTAAAACTTAACTAAATTTGACAGGTATAAATGTGGGTTACCCCCTATAGGCTGAGAAAAAGACAACATAACTTTTAGGATTGTCAATTTTAGTTTAGTTTTATAGTTTGTTACTGTCAGAATCGACACCAATGTTAATTTCACATATAAAAGATGCGCGTCAAGTGTCATTCTTTCATTGCAAAATGCAAACATATCATTCTCGCGCTCCTCACTTGTCTCAGCACAATTATTTTCTAGCTAGAGAGCCTAAGAGAGTACAAACAGCTGATCGTCGGTGGAATCACTTTAACCTTGAGCGGGTCTCTGGTTTCAGGCTTTTGTAGCGTAGCGCTAGTTCAGCTTATACTGGTTTTGTTTCTACTTGCTTGCTGCTGTGAGTACAAAAGCAATGGCTGTATCAGTAGAAAATCATGTCAATGTGTTCCGTTGCTATGTAAAGAGAGAAACAAACACAATCACACAGGTTTAAACAATCATTTTTAAAAACGTTACAAGTTCTTTCATCTATCATATACTTGCTGGTTCATTGCTCCAGTAATACGATTTTAACGAAAGCCAGCTTCATGGGCTACATTTAGTAACTTTTAAGTTGTATCAAAAAAGTAATCGTTTTAGCAATTAGCCACTTCCGTTGTTTCTCAACAAACTTTTATCTTGACTGCACGCTAGTACGCTACTGGTTGTTTTTTTTAACAAAGTATCATACTTTTATCTACGAATATTAAAGTAATTTGAACCTTAACTCAACAGATAATAGTTGTTAATAGACTGACGAAATATTTCGATTAAATGTAGTATGATTTAATGGGTGGTGCTATAGTAGTCCGTGGTAATTGGTGAAGAACTCGATTATAATTAATCGTTTGGGTGTTTGTCAGATTATTGTAATTTGTCTATCGCTTACTACTGTCGGATGAAATTGTCGAGAGAAAGTAGAGTTTGATTTTATAGCAAGTAAAGAAATTCGACTTGTAAGGTGAGTTCGACACGTAATGTAGCGTTTAGTACTGTACGTTACTGAAATTGAATTAGAATCGTGACTCGATTATTGACAATAATTCTATACGCTTTGTAACACGTTTTAGCGGTTTCATGGATTATTTTACTTTACTTATTTACGTTTTTCATTGTACTTTATTTGATAGTTATCATGTAGGCGTCTCCAGATAAAAGTAAAAGTTGTACAAGACTAGAGCTTATTCAGGAGACTAAATACAACAACTTTATACGACGATTTTTTTTATTCGCGAATACGACATCCACGTATAAGTACAAGAATACGACATCCATGTAATACGACATCCAAGTATACGACATCCACGTATACGACAATACAATACGACACCTAAGTACGACATCTAATACGACATTATAACACGAATTTTGTACAACAAAACACTGTATAAACTAAATTTTATTCAAACTACTGAACGACAACATTTTAAAATGTAGTCAACAAACGAATCATAAATGATGAATTGTTTATTAAATTTAAGATTTATTAACTTTTACTTTGTCATACATTTATTAAACAAAAGTTGGTCTACAACCTTCGTCACTGTTGAATGAAGTTCCGTAGACAATGCGTGGGCGCACCAAGTTGAATAAGATAAGAGTGTCCGAATATTATGCAGGCAGGGCTGACTCAGAGTGCATTACGTCGTCGCTTTACCTTGCCAAATGCAACAACCTGTTTTTGGCCATATTTTTTGCTTATTGATTCTATTTTTTGACCTTGCATGAACTTCAATACAATCTTGTTTCTTTCATCATCAAAATTACTTAGTAAACTAATCGAAATTAATCGCTTCATGAACAAAGTGGCTCTAAGTGGAAAGAAACGAAGCAAGAAAATTATCGTTTTGACATACCCAGTACCCAGTAACCATATTGTCAGAATTTCCAAGACACCAAAAGCTGACTTTCAATGCTTAACGACAACTATGTGAGATAGTAGCCGTAACTATGGTCTTAACGTGCCTTCCAAAGCACGAAAAGGCTCTCGTTCTTATGGTACTAGCGTGCACCGATCCAGGTTCTGACGAAAGCCATCTTAACTTTGATCGCAAAGAAAGACAAAAACAACACCACATGGTCAGGTGAAGATATTCAAGCTATGCATACTATTCAGCGCGTAAAACCTGATAGCTACGTAAAATATTAAAGTAATAATACGAGTATAAACTAAACGGGTTGTGAAATACCGGCTACTAACGCACTAACGGTCCCTGGCTCTTATGAATTTTAAACTAGTTTCATCAGCGGCTTAATTAAATCCGTCACAACGAATCTCATCGTCTCATAATCACGTTTACAAACTAAATGAAACATTATGGCAAAGGAAGAAAATAAAAACCGGCCAAGTGCGAGTCGGACTCGCTCAAAGAGGGTTCCGTACCACCACATAATCATAATTGTATTAGTTGAAATTTCAGTAAGTCAATGTGCTAGATTTTTTTAGTCCGACACGCGCTTGACTATATTTTATTATTTGTTGTTATTTTATAGCTTATGCACTATAAACATACCAATTTTCAAGTTTGCATGTGTTCCCGTTTTTAAAATAAAACTAAAACAAAAATAGCCTCAGCGACTATCCAACTTGACCCCTCTCTTATATGAATGTTCTTGAAACGGGAGCTCACCAGAATTGGTTTCTATTAGTTGTGAGAAAAGTTGTAATATTTAATGATTTCAGACTTTTCTCATTATTTGTACTGTGAGACCTAGCTTCTTGCCGAATTTCATAATTTTAGGTCAACGGGAAGTACCCTGTAGGTTTTTCTTTTTTGCATAAATGTATGGAGATGAGGACATAAAATGCCATATATTTTGATAGCGTCGTTGTAAAAAATTGAAATTTTCAGATCTTGTGTGGTTCATGGATCCTAATATACATTATTAATTTCAACCTGATACCTTTACCCGTTCGTGAGATAAAGGGTCTTGACAGACAGACAGACAGACAGACAGACAGACGGACAACAAAGTGATCCTATAAGGGTTCCGTTTTTTTCTTTTGAGGTACGGAACCCTAAAAAACAACAAAAAAGATAATAATGGTTTAATATTTGTGCTTAAAGACTGCTCGCGACTTTGTATACGCCACAAAGTTTCTTTTTGAGACCTTATACGCGAAAATCCCGTAGAAAAATTCTTTTCCGGTCACTTTTGTCATTTTTCTTTATCTGAAACCATGGACGAACAATAACCCTGTTTCATGGAACATTTTTTGTAGTCGTTGTTAAGGGATTCGCTTTCCAACGAACAGCAAGGAACCATTAGGTATATATATAAAAAAAATTAGAAATCTCCAGTTTTACTTTACGATTCTAAACATACAATAAAGCATGCTGCATGCCCCACAATCAAGTTAGAGTCAAGATTGCTTATGGAGGGATCGTGACTGTTCATAAAAGAGGAATATCAGTATTATCTGTTCCGCGTATCATAATGGCGAGGCTGAGGCCAGAATAAGCATGGTGAATTGACTTTCGGAATACCGAGATTGCCACACATCCGCTGCTTGGCCAACTAAACAGTAAAAGCCTTCCGTTCCGCATACGACATCCACG
The DNA here is from genome assembly GCA_947532105.1 of Athrips mouffetella. Lineage (NCBI taxonomy): Eukaryota > Metazoa > Arthropoda > Insecta > Lepidoptera > Gelechiidae > Athrips > Athrips mouffetella. Next base: position 9,627,127 of record OX383958.1, read on the forward strand.
TAAAAGTACAAGTATTTCAACATACGAGTCGCTTTTTGTCAACTCTGTGCTTAATTTGGCTCAAGATGCGTGACGCATATTTTCTTGACTATCTAAATACATAAACTCTTTTCTCTTTTATTATTTGTTTTGAGTTTCTGATATCGAAATAAAGTGATACCTTCACTCATAATTGCAAACAACTTTTAACTATGGGTCCAACTCTGAAATTGCGAAAAGATATCGACTGTTTTATACAAATCGGTAAAGTTAAACGAGTTAATATTTTAAATGCGCTCATTCCTTTCTAATCAGTGGCAAATTCAAGTATTTGCTCTGATAATTTATTATTATTATTATTGTTTATTGCACACAAGAAAAATATAATGGACAATACATATAGAAAGACGACACAACAGGTACTACTTATTTCGATATAGAAATGTCTTCCAGCATTTATCTTGTTTCGAATCATATTTCCTCAGGAAAATTAACAAACAATTCAAAGATTTGTACATAGATATTGATGCCTGTATGCGAATAGTATTTATTCACGACGAAGATGATATTATGTTCTTGCATTGCAATGGTATTTCAATGGCACTGATCAAATTAAGGCATAAGTTCTGGTCTGTGTACGTTAGTGCTCATTTCGGAACAGTACTCCTTTATGAGCCATAAGCTCTAAAATATCTTGAGTCCAAATGAATCATAAAATCGAATGTTGATTTGAACACGCATTTGCAATGAAATTTTGCTTGGCGATAGCAGAAAAACGTTATTTAGGATTTTGGTTCAAGAGTAATTATGCTTGAGTATTTAGGGTTAATGCTGATGAACTTTCGTATCAAGTGCTTAATGGCCCATTAAAGCGCGAGCAATATGGTCGATCGTTTACGACACCTTAGAGTGCGTTTGAAACTCTTTGCGATTCTATTTTGAGGCGCAAAGGCGGCGCAAGCTCTTCGTTTATGATTTACTATTTTTTACGGAGATCATTGCTACTTTTACACCTGATGGCGTTTTGTACTATTTTCTATCGTGCTTGCTTATTCGTTCTCGCCTCATTTCTTATTTTATTTTGTCTGTTTTTTGCTCTACAACGGATTTGTTCCGGTGTTGTCGAGATCGGTGTCGTTGAGATTTAAATTGCTTTTTGTTCTTTTAGTTAGGAAATTTTGTTACTATGATCTCCGGTATAAGCACTTTTACTGTCATTACGAATGCTCTCGACAAATCCCCCAGACTAGTTAGCCGACCCAGTAGAAAAGGATTCAAGGCTGGTGCAATGATGACTAAAGAGCTGCGTAATTTTGTTTGCGAACATAGAATACTCAACAAAAATTTGACTATTTAGATTTGAAATTAAAACTAACTTACATGTTGACGTGTAGGGACAAAAAAATTAACATTGAAGTATCTTACACACGATTCGGTTTTTCTTACAAGAATGCTGCGATGGTTTGGTCATGTGAAGAGGATGGATTAATTAAAAAAATTACTTACGAAACAAGGCAAAAGTGAAAGTAAGTGTTGGAAAGGGAAGATCTCCTCGACTAAATTTAGGACGTTCTGAAAAATGGCCAGGTCAAGAGTACTCTAAACTGATCGGTCTGTACCTGTTACCTACTGCGACATTCCTTACCATACGTCTGTCGCTCTTCACTTGACCTAACACATCCATAAAAGCACGCGTCTAACTAGTTTGCTATTGCACTGTCACAAGTCGCTAAATAATTTACCTCAAATTATGGACTCCCAAGTTTGGAGTACCGTTCATTGGCTTTTTTACGGAAGCAGATAATTTATTCGTAGGACTAATACAGCGATGGTCCGAATTTGGTGCGAAGGAGTGGGCAATGTATTTGTCGTTCGTTGGCTATAGGTATTAGCCATTGTCAAGCAAACGTACAACCTAACTTTACAGTCTGACTTTTTAAGTCTTAAAATGGCCTCTGACATGGCTTGGCCTCTTGTAGTCTTGGATTAAATTTATATCTGAATTTGATTATTTATTTGTATTTACTAGCTCGGCGCATACGCAGAATTCAAACGTTTTGATTAGGCAGGCGGTAAGGCCGGTGATATTACCTGTATTTTCACTTTGTTAAATACAAAACTAAATTTACATTAAAAATACCACAATCTACGATAGTTAATAGTTTCGACGGTTTAACTTGCGCTTGCCGACTCCAAACTTCGTTAGATGTTTTTTTAGGTGTACGTACCTATGCAAAAAGGTCCTAGTTGTGCCACAGTTCACGAAAGACGTAGTTTTGTAAACAAAATATTAACCCCAAATTCAATTAAAAAGAGTTGAAAATGTGGATATTTCAATCAAGTGGTATGTGAAACGATAGTCTCAGCGTTTTTCTGTATGTGTTGTGGTTACAATCGTGTATCTTGCTTACAAAACTTCGTGTTCTTTCGTGAACTCTATCATAGCATTAACGTTACTCATCCAATATTGAACTTCCGAAGATGGAAAGCATTACCAATCGCTACTGGGCGACGGCAATGTGTCGTCGACGCTTGTCAATAAATGCAGTAATGTTTGAATTGTGTAGTGACTTGCGAGTCGCTGTGTCATCACTAACTAGTGGCTATCGATGATTTACATAAATAAACTATTTCAATAGAAGGCAATGTAGTTAGGAGTTAATAAGGATAACCATGGAATGCCAAATGAAGACTTATTCATATTTTCAATAAAGTTGAGAATCAAAATTCGGCTTTCCAGAAGTGTGATTTAATATCGAGCTAACACGCAAGCTTGTTTTTAAGCAATTTGTCACATACAATTTCTTATATTTAAACTACTGTTGTGTACATAATTTTCGAATTTATTTCTAAACGTTTTCACTGTCGGTTATCGTCAGAGATCGCGTAGATTCTCTGCACCATAGCAAATTGATGAAATTCCGATGGCAGAGGGCATCTTCTGATCGGCAGGTCGTAGGTCATTATCTACGTGCCTGTCAAACTCATTACTCATCGTTCCCATAGAACTTTTACCACAGTAAGATATCTACTCGGTTTATTTGATTATCAATCATAATTTTCAAGTGTACAAAAGATCTCATTATTCACCTCTCTCTTTCTTTCAACGCATACTGTATAAGCACATTATATTTTTTTATATTATAATTGCGAGTGTCCTTGTTATCGACCTTTTTATGGCGAAATTTGTGAATAACAACGATATCGAGACAATAGCGAGATAGCTCATATACCGTGAGCAAGACATTTGCTACTTTAGTGTTCTTTTTTAATCGGGTGAAATAAGGATGAATTAACAAAAGTAGTTATAAACAGTTTAAACATCTATTATTACCTGTATTGTAGAGTCATATTTTCGTGTTTTTAACCACAAGAGAAGTAGTATTAATAAAATCATGCGCTATAAATACAAACGTATAAGCCTTCAACCTCAACCGCAGAGCTTAGTTTGTAAGAACATTTGCGGCTAAATTAAACCTGTCTTGTCTAGGTTACCTGTACGTAGGCTAACCAGTCAAACAGCCTGTTTTGTTATTCGTCTAATTTACTTGCACAACCGATGCATTTGCACTTTAAAGCACGGTTTTTAGGGTTCCGATACCAAAATGGTAAAAAAAAGGAACCCTTATGGTGCCGCTCTGTCTGTCCGTCTGTCTGTCACACCTCTATATCTCAGCAACCACTTATGCTATCAACCTGAAATTTGGAATAGTTTTAGAATATAGTTGCCCAACTTAATTGCACAAGAAAAAATTTTGAAAAAAGTATGATTATTAATATAAAGGGGGCCAAAATAGGGGGGGCCAAATTTCAAATTGTCGCTACTAGGTCGAGTGGGGTATCATATGAAAGGGCTTTACTTGTACATTTTAAAATATATTTTTGAATTTTTTTAAATTTCTTAGTTTTAAAGTTATGATGAAAAATGTCAAGAAAAATACCATTCCCCCCCCCTTATCTCCGAAGTTTGAGTAAGGAAAAATCTGAATTAATTACAGTTGACAGAAGTTTATATAAACTTTACAGCAAAAATAAAACGATCTTTCTAAGTTGCACAGTTTTTCAGAAATCTGCAAAAAACCTTTACAAACAAATTTAGTTTTGCGGTCCTGAAAATGGACTTTATTGCTTCCAAAAATACTATAGGTATATCGGAACCCTCGGCGCGCGAGTCCGACTCGCACTTGACCGGTTTTTTCATAATAGGTCATTGTCTTTATGTATTTTGAAGTTTCGCCGGATATGCGAGTGTGTATGAATAATGCGAGTTTACGGCTACCACTTTATCAATTACGGCTTCCCGCGGCAACCCACATGTCCTGCATCATCATAATATGGTGACGTCATGCTAGCTGACCTTGTTTGAGGGCCCTATCGTCACATGTGAACTCTACATTATTTGGTGTGTGCATCCACCCACATATGTTTTTCGATCATTAGGCTAATAACTTTGACGGTCACTCAATCGTAAGACGCTTATTTTAAATTATCAATCGCAGAACTCTTTGCTTCATGACTTTTTCTTAAGTTGTGCTCCACTGTTTATAAACATTTCAGTTCATGAGATACGATATGAAATACAGTTGTAATGTGTTTGAAATGCGCATAAATTTAAGTCAGCACCGCAAATGGAGGCTGGAATATTACGCGACAGGCATCTTTGGGGAACCTTGTAATGTTTCGTACCATCTTCGAGTCAAAGCTAACGTTCAACCAATACATTTGTGAGCGCTGGAGTGTTTATTTTCACAATAATGTATGTTTGAAATCAAATTTCATTGCTATATGTCATCGGTTTGGTATGAAACACGGAACGTACCGATTATTTCGCAAAACACAAAGGCGGCAATTGCGACTTACTTGGATAACTGTGGACGACAGCTATTTTATGGCTGCACTATTTGTACTAAAATTGGCTTTATAAGTTGAGGATGCGATTATCCAACCCACCTGATGGAAGTATCAGATCACTGCACTGTTCACAAGCACTTGTTCACTGTACGCGAGCATTGGTTGTCGAGGCGTGCGCCTCTGAGCTCGGTGTTGCGAATGAGTGAGGCGGTGGCGGAAGCGACTCTCGCGCAGCCAGTAGGAGGCGCAGGCGGTCAATCCGATCCTGCGCAGCGCCATACAACTGACCAAGCAATTACTACCTTACTGCCCCACTAATATTTTATACTGTGATTACGCGGAATAGTTTTTCGACTCAATTATCTACGTATTATCTATAAAAGGGCTACCCGCCGTCCACTAGTACCCTCATCAGTTATAAAAAAAAATTACACGCTGAATATTAAACGTATTAAAAATACGGAAAGACAGATTGAAGTAAAAGTACCTTTGTTTATTTAGAACGTAAGAAAAAGTGTAGCAGTCAGCTGACAGCACATTTTGTATGGGATGTAGAAAATGTTGTTTTCGGTTTTAGAACTATGTTCCTTTGGAAAAGTTATTCAGTTTCATGGACAGAAACGCCTCTTAAAACAACCGGGGTGATGAAAAAATTACGTTGTTCATTTGCATGTGCTGACCATAGCAAACGACGATTCAAATGTCGCTTACCGAACCGAATGTAATCGAGTTAAATGGTGGAGAGCTGTTAACGATAAATGAATGAATGGTATGTCAACTACTTTGTGAGAGTGATTATTCGGGTTTATCTCTACAAAAGAAATGAGTTCTTATCAATACCTTTCTATGTATCGATCATCGATCGATACCTATCTATCGATCACATCTACGCGAGATCCCGTACACAAGAGTTATACACTGCGGCGCTAGGATCTGTACTGGCGGACCATCGCACTGTAGCACTTGCCTGCACTGGGCCCGCGCATACACAGGATGATTCTAAAACACTAATAAAATATGATACTACTATACTTACAAAGTCTTTAAAAGAAATAAATTGGAAAACAAAACAAAATATAGCTTGCCCAATTAGTTTATATAAAATATTAACAAATAATATTAAAAATTGCTATGAAAAAGCAAAAGTAAAAATCAAACTTAAAAATAATCGAAACCGAAATAAAAACTGTAAATGGCTTAACAAAAAAATTTTTAACGCATGCAAATACAGAGACAAATTATTTATGGAATGGTTAAAAGATACAAATAACAAAATACTTAAACAAAAATACAACAAAGCCAGAAATTTGGCCAATAAACTAATCTACACAACTAAAAACAAACAAATATATAATAAGATAATAAAAAATAAGTCTAACCCTAAAAACCTATGGCGCATACTAAACGAACTCACAGGCCGCATAAAAAGTTCTATTGATAGCATTATTATAAACGCGTTCGAAGATTTAAAAACAAAAATAGCTGATATAACAAATAATTTTGCAAATATGTTTCACAGTTGTGTTAAAAATATGATACCTAAATGTAAAATATTGTTATTAGACAAGGCAGAATACATGCGACCGCTTGATGCATCGTTTAGATTCAAGAAAGCAGATTCTAAAGCAGTCATAAAACTTATAAAAAATCTAAACAGTGACAAAGCACCCGGCGTAGACAGCATTAGAGCAGTAGACATTAAGGCCATATGTGAAGATATTTCGCCAATCATAGCTAGATTTATAAATGCGTCAATAAAAACCGGTATATATCCAAAAGAGCTAAAAACAGGCGTTGTTAGACCTATATACAAATCAGGTAGCCAAAAGCTTTATGAGAACTACCGGCCAATTACTATACTACCAACTATAAATAAAATAGTGGAAAAATATGTTTGCGAACAAATAAACGACTTCTATAGAAAACATCATGTGTTAACTAAGACACAATTTGGATTTCAAGCTCAAAGAAGTACTACACAACTACTGTCACAATTCACGGACACTATATACACACACTTAAATGACAAGAAACATATATTAATTGTCTTTATAGACTACAGTAAAGCATTCGACACATTACAACATGACACCTTACTGGACAAACTCGACGACTGTGGTATAAGAGGACCATTCAAGAAATGGTGCCAAAATTACCTAACAGATCGATCATACCTAGTTAGTATAGGCAATGAGTTTAGCGACAAATATAGCGTAACTGAAGGTACTGCTCAAGGCTCAGTCTTAGGACCATTACACTACTTAACTTATGTAAATGACGCCGTAAACATTATAAGAGATTGTGAAGTTTTTCAATTTGCCGATGACACTTGCCTACTAACAGCAGACACTTCGATAGATAACGCACTAAAACGGTTACAAGCTGACTTCACACTCTTAACAAAATGGTCTCATGATTTGGGTCTTGTCCTGAACACAAAAAAAACTAAGGTAATGTACATAAGTTCAAGCCAAAATAGAATAAAACGAGAGATCAACTTAATAGCACATGAACACGATTGTCTACACTCGAACTTTAGCCATTGCAACTGTAGTCCAGTTGAACTAGTGACTCAACAAAAATATCTGGGTCTGATAATTGATGATCGACTAAAATGGACAGATCATATAAACAACGTATGTGATAAACTGCGTGCTATATTAGCGAAATTTACCCTAATCAAAAGTAAAGTCCCGTACACAATATTGCTATCACTCTACAAAGCATTAGGAGAATCGACCATAACCTACGGACTTAGCAGTTACGGTCGAACATTTAAAACACACCTTAACTCGATATACCAGTTACAATTACGCATCTTAAAAGCTATAGTCCCTTATAAAATAAAAAATAAATATAAAGATAATTATCATGCCCTGTTTTCCTTCTGTAAAATAATACCTATCCAAGACAAAATTAGTTATATAATTTTAGTTGAGAATTATTTTAATGAAACACTCAAACACAATGCTAATCACGGAAAGGTAACCCGCAGCGTAACGAATGCCAAATTAATTGTCCCAGGCTTTAAAAACCTCTATGGAAAACAGACTCTAAAATATATTGTACCTAAACTAATTAACAACCTGCCAAATTCATTGAAGATCATTATTAACGAAAAGAACATAAAAAATAAACTATTACAATTTTTTATAGACGATAATCAAGTAAAGTAACACTTCAAGGAAACACCCTGAGTGTGCGCGCTGCTCCCTACTCCTAACAACTGGTTTTGTAATCTGTCTCACTCAGTGCGCTTCAAGTTGTAATGTCGGCTAAAGCCTCGATCACAGTTCGGGGATTGTTTCGGCATACATTGCTCGTTGAAGTAAGGATATTGCAATTAATATAACCAAGCCTCCCAGCAATGTGTGCCAAATTGATCTTTTTAGATTTGTTCGTGGCTTTATCCTCATAGTATGTATTCATTTGAAAATAATATTGAACTAAGTTGCGTGCGGTCGCAGAGTGCCGTCGAATCTGTAGGTGTACGGACAAACCTAATTAGGTTTTTGTTACACCTTACATAAATTGTAAATTAGTATTAAGATTAGTATGTAATTCTTTTAAATAAATAAATAAAATGTCATACGCATAGAAAAATAAGGGTAAAAGATGGAGGATTAAAGAAATTATTCGTCACAAGGCAGTGAAGGCGTCGTTCTATTGACGGGTTATTTTGAATATTTCCTAGGGATTATTGATGATGTGACATTTAAATTTGGGACATGTTGGCAGATGTCATCCCATAGTAAAATAAATTAGTAATTCCGAGCAAAGCAAGGAAGTCCGAAATCTTTGGTCATTCGACCCCTGCAAACTCCAGGTTTGATCATCAAATATCGGAAATAAATTAAATTTAGGCTGGGATTGCTATAAAGATTGTCTGGAAGAGGCTTCCCTAGCAATAAGGCTGCCTATTTGTTATATTTTTTTTGTATTGTTTTCTGTCCATTTGGTGTGCAACAAAGTATAGGTATATTTGCATTGAACTGAGGCGACTATGGGGTATGTAATCAGAGAGTAGGCAGCAGCGTCATATCGTACCATCATACTGCGGTCACCAATCACCGCGGTCTTTGTGTGCCAGCCGCACGCAAGCGTGGTAAATATGGTACATCCCCCAGATAATATACGTACCATGCATTTTTGCTGTTAAATTCTGGGGGGTGCTTTCGTCCCAGCAGTGGAATTTTTATGTTATGATGATGATATTGTACCTGTAAGACTTGGCCAAATATTCATACTCAACGCTTACTGCTCAATTGCAGTTTGTAATCTTTCTATGAACGACGTTTACGGTTGTTGCAGTAGGCTACTTTGAACCTCCTTTAAATGCATTACGTAGCTGACACTTTGTTTATTTTATAATGAAACTGTAACTAATAAATTTATGGGAAGTAAATTTAAAGAGGTCATTGCCCATTGCATCAACGGCTATGTAAGATACAATAACTTTGTAGTAGTTTGAAGAAGTACAATAACTTTGAAATACTTTTCTAACTTAAGTTAGCCAGTCAGCCATGCTGTTGTTTTTTTTTTGTTTGACTTTTTACCGTGGGCGGAGCAACTTCTCGATAATTTGTAGGCGTTACTCCTTACGCTGTGTTACATTACGTCACAAGGCTGAATTAGTCATTGCTTTAGTTTTACTTGTTTTTATTTGGTTCCATTTAAATACTCATACTACACAAATTAGTACATTTTTTAAATTATTTAGAACGGTAAATTTACCGTGGCCTGTGTTTGGTGTGAGTATGCTCAATATTAGGTAAATGACAACATATGGCACCGAGATGTGGCCGCTCACAATGGGCCTTACCAGGAAGCTCAAAGTCATCCAAAGGGCTATGGAAGGGGCTGCTCTCAGTCTCTCTGCGGGATCGAATCCCAAATGAGGAGATCCGCAGGAGAACTAAAGTAACCTGATATAGTCCTAAGAATCGCCAAACTAAAGTGGCAGTGGGCAGGGCACATCGCAAGACGAACGATGGCGGATGGCGATGGGGTGTAAACTGTAAAGGATTTAAAGTGGCGACCACGTACTGGAAGAAGAAGCGTAGGCAGGCCCCCCACAATGTGGACCGACGATCTTTTTAATGTCACGGGAAGCCTCTGTATGCGAGCAGCGCAGGACCGGTCGTCATGGAGATCTTTAGGTTCGGCCTATGTCCAGCAGTGGACGTCTTTCAGCTGATATGATGATGATGCTCAATATTTAGATGCAGCAAATAAAAAAAAAGAATAACAGATTATCAATAATTTTCTAACCTAGTAGTAAAGAGGCAACTCAAGTTGATATGGGTTGGGCCGATGGAGTAGAAAGATTCTACAAGGTTATTTTTTTATCACCACTGATATCTTAAGAGGTGGTTATTATGCCCGGGTAACTGAACATTTTTTTCCCAAGGAACGAGATCGAAAACGAAAAAATTGTTCGACTTCATACACAAACTGCATCAGCTGACCGCACATTGTTCCCTGAGAAAAGTTGTACACTTTCATGGCCACAACCATCTCCTAAAATTTCCGGGATAAAAAAATAACATTGCGGTCTAGAACCGGAGACCTAAAGTGTAGGCACTCGGCAGCGCCGGACCGGTCACTGTAAAATATTGAGGACAGACTTTTGCCCATCTTGAACATCTTCCAGCTGATACGATGAAAGATGAGTGTTGTAACGCGAGTCTTCTTTCCAGGTGAACAACGTGGACGAAGTGCTGGAGCGTCACAACGACTTCCTGGAGGCTTGTCTCGGCGACTGCATGCTCACCTCCCCGCAGCTTCTGAAAGCCGTCACCGCGCTGTGTCTCGTCTGCGTACAGTTCTGCACGTTCATACAGGTATGTCAACTAGTTTGTAGTCCTGTATGCCTTTAAAGTTAGATAATTCCGTGCTTCGGAAGACACGTTAACCCATTGGTCCCGACTTCTATTTACGGATGTTGTCGTTAATGAGCCAAGTCAGAGGCCTTTCGCGGCTCAAGAACTCTGACACCAGGGCTTGAGAGGTCGGTCATCGACCTTGCAACCCACACGATATGATGATGAGATTTTGATGAAGTTAAGCAGCAGAACTAGCGTAATTTTTTTAATGGTCGATGGGCTTACTCTTGACCTTGATCTAGCCCGTTGGGTCTAGCCGATTGGAACGAGCTTGCCTAAAAGAAGCAGTTGGGCACACTCTTCGAAGTACATACAACCTGTAAAAGACCGACACACATGCCACTTTGGAACGGTGGACCAGACTGTGAAACTTGGTTTTCACCCGCATCTCATCACCAACGAGCTGCTTGGCTCGGCGATCTATACCTACAGCAAAACCCCATACAAAACTAGACAAACATATAATATAACATATTTTAAGAACGAACTAGACAAACATATAATAGAAATTAGGAAAAAGAAAGCACACTAGTTAACTGGATACAGGCATTATCAGTTGTATATCGACTGCCTGCCTGCTCAATGATAATGATCGCCATTCAGGATCAAGTTATCGCAACAAGAAACTATAGAAAACACATAACTAAGGACCTGGACCGACCGACCGACCTTTGTAGACAGTGCAACAGTGTTTCCGAAACCATACAGCATGTGACAGGAGCTTGTAAAAATTTAGTTCAGTCTGATTACAAACACCGCCACGACCAAGTAGCTTCCATTATACACCAGCACCTTGCATATTCAACCAAATTCATAAATAAAAAGGTACCTTACTATAAATATAAACCAGAGACAGTATATCAGAACGACAACTACACACTTTATTGGGACAGAACCATACTGACTGACAAGACAATACATTTCAATAGGCCTGATATTACCCTCTACGATAAGCAGAAGAAAACTGCATATTTAATCGATGTAGCAATTCCCAATACTCATAATTTGCAATCTACCATCACAGCTAAGTTAAGAAAGTACCGAGACCTGGCAATTGAGCTTCACACCCAATGGAGAGCCGAAACTGTACACATAGTTCCAATAGTAATTTCTTCCACTGGAGTAACACCAAAAACCTTACGCAATATATTAAAAACCTTGCAGATCCATCCTTTAATTACCCAGACCCTACAAAAAGCTACCATCCTCAACACATGCCGCATAGTCAGGAAATTTCTAACAACTTCAGTAACCTCATCCAACGACCCCTCCTCACTTGGCTAAGGCCCGTGAGGTAGGGAACTCACCTCTGAAAAGAGAGAAAAAAAGAAATACGATATAATAATAATAAAACCCACATGAAACTGAACAACTTTCCCTGAGAAACGTGGGGAGTTCTCTTTTGCTTTCACATGCACATCTTGCGCCTGAAATGTTTCTCGTTACGAGGTACTGGGGTCTATTCCTGCGTGGTCACTAAATTTCAACCTATTTGATATGTCTAAACTTAGTGCTGTCTTTGTTATCCTCTGTAAGCCTAATAAAAAGAGACAACAATACTTTTAGGCCTGTCAAGTTTTAGGCTTGAACGGCCATGCAAGAATCGACCATCCCCTTTGTCATCCATACTCTGACTCTAAAGTGTCCTATTAGGAATATTTAATTGATGTACAGTAAGCTAGTTTGTTTTTTTCAGCACTTAACATGTATGAATCTTCAATTTTAACTTGCTAATTTGCGGTCTTGTAAAGCTCTTTATTATTTATGACTGTAATAATTAGTAATTTCCTTTCAAATATTTTATCTATAAAAGTATATTATGTAAATCATTATAGTATTATTTATTTCTCTCTATATTAATTTATTATTGTATTTTTTTAACGCTACCAAAACACGCTAATTGGCTAAAGGAGATGCACAAGTACTTCGTGGACGCAGAGCTTAACAGTATGCTCGGATCGACGTACGAAAATTCAGATTATAGTGAGGTACAATAATAGAACCTAGATCAATCACTCACTAGTGCACAAGATAATATCAGCACACTAAAATGTTCACTTCATTTTAAAAAACAATCTGAACGCTGCCTTAGAAAAGCAACGAAAAGCGATTGGATCGATTGGATTGTCATTAAACAATGGCCTAGGTTTTAACAAGGGATATACTATACAACGTGTAACGGAAAGGCGTGATAATAATTAAGGATGTGAATCTGCCCATAAAACTGAACAACTTTTCCCAAGGAACATAGGTCGTAATATGAACATGAATTTTTGACCTCCTGCATCAGCTGATTGCGCATTTTGTATGGGAGGTCAAAAATTCATGTTCATATTTCGACCTATGTTCCTTGGGAAAAGTTGTTCAGTTTCATGGGCAGATTCACATCCTTTATTATTATCACACTTTTCCATTACACGCTGTATACTACTCTCTAGTCGCGAGAAGAAAGCTGTGTTCAACCGACCACTTTTTTGTGCCCACTTTTATGTAAAATATTCACCAAATCTAAATAAAAATCTTTTTTTATTCTACAGTATTCGGTTAGCTTGGAATGAGTTTCCTTTGTCAAGTGAATTTGTTTCTGGTGCTCACTCAGCTCGTGCATTGTTGTGGTCACAAGATAACCTATCCCAACCTTTTTTTTTTTTTTTTTTTTTTTTTGACGAGGCGAAATCCTCAATGGATACCCGGTCGCTCGGGGCAGCGGCCGGGTTATGTCAGACTTCTACTGACTAAAACCCCCCGGTGACCATCCTCGGCGCATGACGGGTGACTCTGGGATCTCCTGAGGAACGCGACCAGTGTCACCCTCGCGCGGTGCTCGTGCCCTTCTTCTGTTATTTAATCTTCCTCACTGCGAAGCAGTAGTAATACGAGGTCACATCGCGTTACTACCTTCCGCTGGTCGTTTGAAAGGGGTGGTCAGGTCCCCCACCCTGACCACCCGCGACCTGGGGCGCCCGCACCTGGGGCATATTGGGACGTACTGAAGTGGCTCTGCTATTCAGAGCCCTTCGTCGTCTCCTTCTTGCGGGGTCGGCTCTTTCCCGATCCCGCTCAGCTGCTTCCTTCCGGACCATGACAGTCTCGCAGAAGGAAACAGCTGCATCCCAGGTGCTATCTCTCCCCAACATTGCCTCAATTAGGGCTGGTGGAGAGAGATCTTGCCCGACTTCTTCGACCAGAACCTGCCTCTCGGCGTTCCAGGCAGGACACTCCGCGAGCGTATGCTGCGCTGAGTCCTGGTCGGCTTCGCAGTGGTGGCAGTCTGCCGTTCGCTCCCTGCCGATTCTGTTCAGGTACTCACCGAAACATCCATGTCCGGTGAGTACCTGTGTCAGGCGGTAGGTTACACGACCCTTCCGCTCCAGCCATGCTTGGAAGCACGGCAGGATGGCAGCGACGATTCGCTGACGAATCGCTCGTGGCTCATGTAGTCGCTCGCGCCAGCAATTGAGCGCTCTTTGGTTTGCCCTCTTTCGCAGCTGCTCGACCTCCGTTTCAGGCGTTGCCCCATTCCTCCGGCGTAGCGCATGGTAAACCCTGGTATCCATTACCGCCAGAATGTCCAGCGGAGGAAATCGCGCCAGGAGAGTAGCCGCCTCATATGAGATGGTCCTATACCCTCGAGCGACCCTAATCGCCATCTGGCGCTGCACAGCATTTAGTTTAGCTACGCAGCGTCGTTTGGTTGTCAGTCGGTCTGACCATGCTGGTGCCCCATACAGCGCGATGGAGCGAATGACCCCAGCATAGAGGCTACGGATCCCTTCCTTTGGTCCCCCGAGATTTGGCAGCAGTCTTTGCAGGGCATTTGCTACCTTTTGAATCCGGGGAACGAGATGGTTGAGGTGCTCTTCAAAATTGAAGCGCCCGTCCAGTATAATGCCCAGATACTTTATGTGTCGTCCTATCTGTACCTCCGCTTCGCCCACATGAACTACCATCGGTGGGGGTTCCAGCCTTCTAGGTAAACCATGGAACCACAGCGCCTCAGTCTTGTGAGCCGCTATAGCCAATCCTAGCTCGTGGATTTTGCCCACTACCAGTGCGACACCCTGTTCGGCGAGATTAACGGTCCGCTCAAAATTCTTCCCTTCAGCCAGAATCAGAGTGTCGTCTGCATAGCAAACGACATTGACACCGGTGGGAAGTTCTACTCTCAGGACAGCATCGTATGCGAGGTTCCACAGAGACGGGCCTAGCACCGATCCCTGAGGGACCCCACACACGACCCTTCTTTGCTCTACGGTACCGTTACGCCCCACATACTGGATGCCCCTGTCAGACAAGTAGTTTGTGATTATGGCCCGCAGGTAGGGAGGCACTTGGTGGTAGGTTAAGGCCTCCCGTATTGTACTCCAAGGAAGGGAGTTAAAGGCGTTGACTATGTCCAAGCTAACGGCCAACACCACCCTTCCCTGGGATACAGCCTGCTCCGACAGATTCCGGACGCGTAGGATGGCATCTACTGTTGATCGGCCTTGCCGGAAGCCAAACTGACTGTCAGACAGGTCCGGGCCTTCTTCTGCTAGGTGTTTACTGAGCCGGCGGGCCATAATCCTCTCAAACAACTTACCCACTTCGTCCAACAAGCATATAGGACGGTACGCCGAGGGTGAATCCACAGGCCTTCCTTCTTTTTTCAAAAGAACGAGTTTTGCCTGCTTCCAACTCGTTGGGAAGATACCGGAGCGAAGACAGCTGCTAAAGAGTCGCCTCAGTCTGTCTCCCAAGACCGTTAGGGCTATTACCCATGCCCGACCAGGTATACCGTCAGGTCCTGGCGCAGTGTTTCGTGCGGCCAGACGTTTAATAGCCAATTTCAACTCTACCTCCGAAACTTCAAAGTCATCAGACCATATCGCAGGCTGTGGGAGGTCGGCAGACGGTTCGACCAGCCGAGGGAAAAGCGTGTCTATTATTGTTTTGACAAAGTTCCCGTCAAGTGTTTCCGTCAATGGTGGGGTCCAAGGACGCAATTTTCCGAGAACCATGCGATACGGGCGCCCCCAGGGGTCTCTGTTAAGGTCCTTCAGTAGCTCATCCCACGACTTATCCCTCGCATCGGCAATTGCGTGCTGCAAAGCCATTGTAGCATCTCTGTATGCCTCATAGGCAGTTTTCTTTTCTTCCTCTGTTGACCGCCGCCGTCTCCGGGCCCTGGTGTACTCCCGTCTGGTGGACAAGCAAGTCGATCTTAGCTGACTAATATGCTCTGACCACCAGTATATTGGCTTTTTTAGCGCAAATTTGACCCGGGGCATAGAAGCGTCGCAGACCGAAGTCATTGTTCCTCTGAACCATAATGCTTCCCTTTCTGGTGAGGGCCACTCGATCTGAGTCGAAGGTGTCACCCAGTCAGCGACGTGAGCTGCAGAGAGCAGGTTGTCCCGGTCCAGACATTTGAGCGCCCAGGCCAACTGATCGCTCCGCTGAGCACTAGCCGAGCGGCTGACATTGACATCGAATGTGATATGGCGGTGGTCTGATAATGTGACCGCGTCTTCTGCTACTATCCAACCTGATACCATTTGTGCGGCAGTAGGAGTTGCCCAGGAGAGATCAACGACCGACTCGCCCTGCCACCGGACACATGTAGGGACAGAGCCCCGATTCAGAAGCTGCAGATCAAGTGCAGCAGCCCATAATAGCAGGGTCTCACCCCTGATGTTGTCCCGGATATTACCCCAAGCTCTAGAGTGGGAATTGAAATCTCCTAGGACCAGCACCGGGCGGGGCAGGCATTGCCGAATATAACCCTCTAGCTTGTTAAGATATGCCTCAAAGTCCATGAAACTACGGTTTGGGGAGATATAACATCCTACCACCGCTAAGGAGCCCCATTCCACAGCTACTATTCCTTCATCTGATGCTAGTTTAAGGCAAGGAGGATCACCAGGGCTGCCGGCCCAGTATATAGCGACAGAGCCAGTATCATCACCGAACCAGCGAGGATGATCCGGGAGTCTATACGGCTCTGCCACCACAGCCAGAGCAACCGACCTCTCCGCGAGGGTTTGCAAGAGTAAATCTTGCGCCACGCGGCAGTGGTTTAGGTTACCCTGAAGAATCTTGAAGGTACGATCGAATTTTATAGATCCATTACCTCCTGTTGCGGGCTGGGGCCCGTTTGAGATCCCGCAACCCTCGCTTGTGCGGCATCCCCTCCACTTTTTGCTGCTGACTTTCCAGCACCTGCCTTCTTATTGCCTTTCTTAGGAGGCAAACAACTTTTACTGCCCATCCTGTGCTCGGCAGGTTTACCAGCATCAGCGCAGAGTGGGCATTTTGTCGTCAAGGCTAAGCAATCGCGGACACCATGGCCTGGCTGGCCGCACTTGAAGCATAATGTACTTCGGTCCACTGTACTTTTGCACTGAGCACGGACGTGTCCAAATTCTAGACAGCGGAAACACTGCAAAGGCCTCGCCGCTAAAACTTCTACACGGGCAGAGACCCAGCCTACTCTTAACCGCTTATCCGCAGCAATCTTGCGAACAGCTGCTAGTGGACATCTCACCCACACTGAACCTAGAGTCGATGTTTTGGTGCGACGAATTTCTCCCACTCTCACCTCTGCTGGATTGCAGCCACCCGATTCTACCACAGCGTTTGTGACGTCCAACGGAGTTACCGAATCGTCAAGGTCTAATACCCTTAGCTCACCAGTTTTACTCGGTCGCGCAACGAGAACTCCCATATCACAAAGGACCGTTTTCATAGCTTCGGCCAACGCATCAGCTTTGGTGGCCCCGTCAGCCCCAGCTACCTCTAGCAACAAGCCGCCATTGATGGCCCGCTTTTGCCGTACGTCAGTGATGCCGAAATCAGGAAGCTTTATATGTTCCTTGGCAGCCTCCATCGCTTGAGCGTAGGTGACGGTACCTCCCTCTGGGATCGTGACTGAGATAGCTGCAGTACGAGGTGGCTTTTGTGGTTTGACCTTATCTTTACCCTTCTTTTTGGTATTAGAAGAGGGAAGGAGTACAGTCCGGGGAGTGGGCTCCTTAGCCTTGGTCTTCTTTTTCCTTCCTACTACTTCTGCCCATGTCGTGGAGGGAATCTGCTGAGTCCGGGGTTCAGATTTCCGCGTTTGCTCTTTTGGATTCGAAGCCACCTCCTCAAAAGGAAATTTCTTCCACTTTGTTTTTTTCCTGTTTTGCACACCCGCAGCTTTGTTTAGCTCGGCCGACTGCGGGTTTCCGGATTTATTGCCCAGGGGAGGTCTTATCACTCCTTCAGGGAACAGCTGGGTACGGAAATACTCCAGTTTTCCGTCCATCATGACCCTAATTTGGTCTAAAGAAACAGGTTCTTGACCATTAGGGACAGATCTCATAGGTGAGTGCCGTGTCTCTTCCATTTTCTGGGAGCGTAGTTCATCAACCTCCACCGTTAACGTGGCTATTCGCGTGGAAAGACTGTCTACCTTTGAGCGTAGTAGCTCATTTTCTCTTTCTAGGCGTTCTGTTTCTAACCTGTCGGTCAGTTCAGTAGTTGCTGCCTGAGCCACTCTGACCGCCATCCTCAGAGCCCGCACAAATTCGCCTTTGATGTTGCTGGACTTGTCCGTAACTCTCTCAACCGTACTAAGGCTCTCCATTACTTTCGCTGCTAGGTCAGCGGTAGGTTGAGTCCTCATTTGTTCGTGGAGGTCCTCAGCCCTAGGTAGGGAGAGCTTTGCCTTCGTTTTTTTAGGGACATAATTAGGTGTAGCAAAATATTCACTATCCCCATCTGTGCCAGGCTTCCTCTTTGAGTCAGGTGAACTGTCAACCGGGCGAGGCATCGTCCTTTTCCGTTTCTGCGACTTTGAGGACGCGGAAGAAATTACAGACATAAAAGATATGTCCTAGTCCTCCCCGTCACTGTCCCTCGCCAAGCTGGTAGGCGTATCGGGACGAGAAGCTTGCGAGCGAGTCCTTGCACTCCCTCGTCTTACCGTCTTCCGTTTTTCATTTTTATCAGTGTCCGTTTCTTCGTATGCCAGGTCGTTGTTTTTTGTATCAAATGTAAGCAAATTGTTTGCCCCCCCAGAATACGGTGGGCGGCCCGAGCTATGCTCGGGGAGGGATTCTCCGCTAGCAGCGGTACCCTCCTGGGGTAGTTTGTTTTCTAAACGTGCTTCCATTTTTATCTCCCTTCTAACGTCAGTTTGCAGTACGCCCGCCGTAGCTAGAAGCTTCGCCGGCCGCTGCCTGGTGCAGGATCCTTGCGACAGAGTATGTCGTCATCGGCTCCAGCCCAGTACTGGAAAGTGCTGCGCACATGCCACCTCCAGCTGGTTATGGTTCGCGCCGGGTGTACACCCGGTACCACCCATATCTGGGTGGCGTTCCCCTATCCACCACCTGGGGACGCGCCCGATGGGAGAACCAGAACTCCACACGGGGAACCTATCCCAACCTAGCTGAATGGGATCTGATTAACTTAACCAAACCTCTTTGGTGATTACTAAAGGTCTGCCGTGTCTCAAAATAAAATTTATGTTGATTTAGTAATGTTAACTGATACGTAATTTGTGCAAACTCTTCCCTCGCTTTTCGTTGCGTGTAGGCTGTGTTCGCATTGAGTTGGTAGACTCACATAGAGCTCAGTCATGTGTCCTTGCTTCCATGTAGTCTTGTGATGAACAAAATCATGTAATTGACATCGTGTTACTGTTTTTTTTTTCATGACTTTTCATTTTAGAGTTCGGTAAGTATTTGTTTTCGTTTCATTGGAGTGTTTTCGGTGATGAATTTGAATTAAAATTACATAAAACTAAAGCCTACTGTCCGCGCAAACCGCACGTCACAGGCAAGCTTTCGTCATTTAACAGTTGCTTGTGTCCTGCATAGAAATAAATGAAACAAGTTTCGTTTGTTTGTTTAGGTTGCAAGTCTTCTTCATTTTCTTTTCGTATCAATGGCAAATGATTTTGCCCAAAATGTGGCTACATCAATAGCTATTTGGTTGCCCACAAAAAGGTTCTCCTGGGTGCAAGAAACTGAGGAGGTAGAGCACGAAAGCAAGTTTGTCATAGATTGCAAAATGCCGCACTCACACTTGTCGTTATCAGAGAAACCCCGCCCCACCTCTTCTTGAGTTTTCCGCACCTGCCAGCGCCCGACCGCAGTCTATTAAGTGATTTCCATTTGGGCCAGGAAATATCATGTCCTGGTGGAAGATTTTCGGCAATGGGGATATATGGATTTTCAGGGGGGTACCTTTTTGACCACAGTTCTATCTTAGCCTTTGATGGATCTGATTCGAGGGGCACGCGGCGGTGTTTCTAATAAAACTGACGGCTTTTGAGGCGTATGGGAGGTGAAGTATGTCCGTGTAATGGGTGTCTGATATCTAGTTCCTGTTTTTGTTTTTCAATGGAGCATGTAACCCTAAGCCGGACCTCTGGAGGGGCTATCCCAGTAAGAGAGTACAAATAGCTCAACGGTTGCTAGTAAGGTGCCAGCAACAGGAAAATAACGAAATCATGCGTATGACGAGCGGTTTATGTGGACATTGTACATTCTTCTTATTCATTATCATAAAATTAATTATTGACATGTCTATGTATGTAGTTTGATTTGTAGTAGGAGATCCAAGGCCGACCTTGTATGGGGTACCTTGCACAAAACCTGCTGGGATGAAACTTGGCACAATTCAAGTAAACACTTATAGGTAACATATAAGAAGTGGTGCTCTTCGCCAGGACGCGACAGAGACCTGCGTCTCTGTGACAGTGGGGCATAATGTCTTGGTCGCGTCCTGCCGGGGAGCACCACTTCTTATATGTTACCTATAAGTGTTTACTTGAATTGTGCCAAGTGTCATCCCAGCAGGTTTTGTGCAAGGTACGCCTTGTTGGATCTCCTACTATTGACTTTAGGTAAATTTCGTGTCGACATCATTTTACAACTATTTCTAAGAAACAAATATTTTGTAAATACTCATACAAAATGCTCTATCAGCTATAAGCTGATGCAGTTTCTGTGGGAAATAGTTTTTTGGTTTTTGAATGAATGTTCCTCGGGAAAAGTTGTATTATCACCCTGGATAATTTTAGAGGTGAATCAGCCCATGAACTGAACAACTTTTTCTAAGAAACATACTCGTAGCTCATATTACATACGAAAAAATAAATGCAGTTTTTAAGTCGATTTTTTTTTTCGTATTTCGATCTATATTCTGTGGGAAAAGTTGTTTAGTTTCGTGAGCCGAATCACGTCTTATCAGTTAAAAAAATAACCCTGTATACTTACATCGTACGTCTCTTGAGACTTTGCATAATCTGGGATCAAATATAACCTTGGCCTAGAGACGTGGCTTTCTTTATTCTAAATGTAAGTAGAATAGAAAGAAAATGTATAAGATTGACATAAGCCAAAGAAATTTTAAGTGACAGATAATGTCAATCCCAAACATTTTCATTCTAGTCTACTAGCGCTTACGATTATACAACGTGGCAAAACCTCTGGGGTAGACTTGCTCTGGACATGAAACTAAAAAACTTGCTCTACGACTTTTGAATATTCGCAAAGAAAAATTTTCAGTATGAAAATGCAACATTTTTTTTTGCGAATTTACGAAAGTCGTAAATGTTGATCGGTTTCGTATGCAGAGCTACCAGCCGAGAGGTTTTTCGTTACTTACTTAACACGCTGTATAAAATCCACTTATTTAGGTACCCTTGTGTATAATGTGTTTTTTTAAATTCTTATCCTTCTTTAGACCACGAGTTGCGCGGGCGGGGTAGTTAGCGGCGCGGCGACGACAGGGGCGGCGGGCGCGGACTCGTTCGGGCGGTCGGTGTCTCGCTACGGACTGCGGTTCACGGCCGCGCTGCTGTCTGTACTCGCCATCGTCGACCGCATGCCCAGAGATAACAACAACAAGCTGCTCAATGTCTCCGCTAGGTGCGTATACGACTCACTTCAAAGATTTTAAAACAGTAGATCACAGTTTCACCAAAACCTTGGGTCATGCCTTTCATACCATCCTAGGACAATTCGCAATAGAAACCCAAATGTAAGGCACCTCGAAACTTGGCCCATAAATAGAGATAGGGTCATTAAGTCTAAAAATTTAAAATTTTTCGAACACTAATAACATTGTTAATAGTTTTTTTAATTTCGTAAATTATCGATTCCCTTATGACAGAATAGAACATAGTCATAGCCCATTAAAGAATTAAATAAATAAAAACTGTCACCTCTCTTAACATGAAAGCTTTTTTCATCCCATCTAAATAAATAAATTATAAATAAATATTTTATTTCCAGAAAGAAAATAACAATTATAAAGGATTCCTGATAGATTCCGCACTAGGTAAAACCTGTATCGCGGCAATCCATATCGCTGTTACAATTTATAAAGAAGTTCATATATATACACAGAGCAAAGATCTATTTATGGAATACAATCTAAACTTAGATGTAAGATAACATAAAAAAGTAAGTTTTCTAAATACGGAATAAGGTGGTTATGTACAAAATAGATTCGGTCTCGTTGTAGTTATGTGTTTTGAGCCATACTGATAACTTTCCTTTTGCTTCATAAAAAGTATAATTTTTCACCGAACAGTGCTTGTTAACAGTTTTATAAATGTACGGAAAGGCGAAATATTTGAAGCGCTGCGCGAATTTGGTTTTAACTTTAGGAGGATTTGTGACGTAAACTCGCTTATTGGTCAGAGCTACGAGGTCCGGTGAGTTTTGGATAGCCCGGTGTTGACTTAGGCAAGCTTTTAGTAAGTACAGCAGCTGTCGAACAGTTAGGACTCCAGCTTCTTGGTAAAGATTTAAAGTTGAAAATCGAAACGGCTTTCTATACATGACCTTTAAAACAGACCTCTGAGCTCTTTCCAATGTTATTAAGTGTGTTTTAGCTGCGCAACCCCAAATACTAATGCAGTAGGTTATTAATGACTGGCATAGAGCAATATAAACTAAGTTTAATACATCTTTATCGGCACAGTCTCTGAGTAGCTTCATTACGCCAGCCAGTTTTCGTATGCGGCCTGACATAGACGAAAGATGTTGTTTAAATGAAAGTCGATCATCAAGAATTACTCCAAGGTACTTTATAGATTCTGTTCTTTGTATTTTAGGACAATTACAATTGCTAGGGGAGACGGAAATGTGGGATAAACAGCTATGGACTTTAATATGAGGGCTGATATAACTTGAAGGAGCTGAAGATTTTGTTTTATGAAAGCATAAGTATTTAGTTTTTTCTGAATTGAGGGTAAGGAGATTGTTGTTTAGCCAATTCGTGATTAAACTCATTGCCATTTCAGCAGCTATAAAAACCTCTTCCCAGGAGTCGTTTTGAATGATTAATGCAGTATCATCTGCGTAGCACACTACTGTGATGTTTTTATTATTTTTGAAGATGTCAATAATGTCATTTATATAGATTGTGAAGAGTGAGGGTCCCAAAATGCTACCCTAAGGCACACCGTAGTCAATTTTACAAGATTCGCTCAAGAAAAAATCTATTCGAAAATCGCTGAACGGTTCGTCAATAAAGGCGAGCAAAATAGCTGTTTTCTCCAAGAGACTTTCGTAGCGGGTAAAAATGGGATTTAAAATAATAATTAGAATTTAGGTCCACCATAGAGATATTTTAGGTCAACCATAGAGGTCGAACCAAAATATTGTATGAAAAATGATACTGGCCGGTTGTACTATTAAAATTATTATGAATATTATAAAATAAATATGCTTGAAATGTAAACAAGACTACCAATGGGACTTTTTGGCGGGAACTTGGCGTGGGCTCTTGCCTGCTCGTTTGAAATTCTTGTTTTTTGTGTATGTAGTGATTTAGTGGACAATAAAGATAGTGTTTTATGCAGTAAATTTGCAACGGAGGGCGCAGCTGATGAAGATTTCAAGCGATCTCGTGTTTGAACTCAGTTTGTGTTGTCTCAAAAAGTCATGGACATTTCCTTCGTAAAGTCCACTATCGCTTTACTAATGCTTCTGTGGCTACTGAAAAAAGAGCGGTACAAAGTCCAACGTGTCTAGCTTTTAACTCTACATGTACCTACATACAAAACTGTTGGACATCACTTCCGTACAATCTTTTTAGCTTATCTCTCCCCTTAAAAGACAATTCCTAAAAAACAATGATTCACTTCTCTTATAAGTAGGTACCTACTTCCTAAGTTTTCAAAACTTTAGAACTTTCATAATTTTTTTTACATTTGTTGCACCGCCATTCCGAAACAGGAATTTTTTTATTATTATTTTTAAAATAAAACCAAATCTTGATTTTACCAACCTTTAGCTGTACCCACGACTTTTACACAAACAACTGGACCGGATCAAACGGAATTTTCAACAACGTATTTTTGTCTTTCTTTCGTACAAAATTATAAACTTTGTTTGATTTCAGCTCGGTTTCACAGCTTGAAACTTTGAACTCGCCTATTATCTGTATGAATGAACCGATGGCAATGAAAAAAAAGTTCAAATATTGCACGAAAGCAACCCAAATATGTTATTGAAAACCCCGTTTAAGTAGTTATAGAGGTATTGGTGCGGCCGCTTAAAATTTCACGAACCTTCTGTCTGAGTGAACCGTTTGCAATGAAATAAAGCTTATATGTTGCACAGAAAGAAGCCCGACGCGTCATTGAAAACCTCGTTTGACTTTGAACCAGTTCAGTAGGTGGGTTCTTGGTTCTGCAGCTTGAAACTTTGCGTATCTTCTGTCAGAGTGAACCTACCTATCGCAATGAAACTAAGCTTATTTATTGCACAGGAGTAAGCCAAACGCGTTATTGAAAGCCACGTTTGAATCTGCTTAAAAGTTTTTGAATTATTCGCGCCTTCGCTTGAAACTTTGCATAACTTCTATCTGAGAGAACCGTTTTCAACCAACCTAAGCTTATATGTTGCACGGAAGAACCTAATCCAAGCACGTCATGGAAATGCCAGTTGGAGTCGGTACAGTAGTTTGGTTGCTATTGGCGCCGCCTATTGAAACTTTGGGCATTTTCTGTCTGAGAGGACCGTTTTCAATGAAAGTAAGCTAATACATTGCAAAGAATTAAGCTATATACGTTATTGAAAACCCCGTTTAAATCCGTTTAGTAGTTTGTGAGTTATTGGTGCCCCCGCTTGAAACTTAGTGTATTTTATGTCTGAGTGAACCGTTTGCAATGAAACTAAGCATACATGTTGCATGGAGTAAGCCAAATACGTTACTGAGAACCTCGTTTTAATCGGTTCAGTTGTTTGTGAGATATTGGCGCCTCCGCTGGAAATTTCGCGCACCTGTCTGAGTGAGCCGTTTTCAATGAAAGTTAGCTAATATGTTGCAAAGAAATAAGCTTGACAGTTTATTGAAAACCCCGTTTAAATCTGTTCAATAGTTTGTGAGTTATTTGCGCCACCGCATGAAACTTAGCGTACCTTCTGTCTGAGTAAACCGTTTGCAATGAAACTAAACTTTTATGTTGCACAAAAGAAAGCCAAACTCGTAATCGAAAACTCAGTTTGAATCGGTTTGTGAGTTATTATCGTACAGGCAATTTGATACTTTACATAAGTGTAGCTTCTGATTGAGTGAACCGATTTGAATGAAACATAGCCTATATGTTGCTCAGAGCTAAGCTTAATCTACCCGCAAAAACCGCGAGAAAATCAGTTCAGTAGTTTCGGAGTTTATCGAAAACATACAGACAGACAGACAAAAAGTTCAGAAAACATATTTTTGAGTTCTATTAGTCGTTTTTTATCGCCCACACAATTTTTTTTATAAATTTATCAAAAGTACAGACACGCGGTTTCTACTCTTTTATTATTATGTATAGATTCGTAGGGATGAGTGGATGAGTTTTTGCTGCAAACTGTCTCAGTTAAATGACATTGAACTTAGAGTTAACTAAACTTTACTATAATGTGAATAGATTTATATTATTTAAAAAAAATGACGTGTAAATGTATATTTACGAATAAAAGATTATATTGAACTCTTTCTATAGCTTAAATTTTGTCATAAAACTGAAACATATTTATTTTGTATACAATCTTTTGATGATGCAATATCATTCCATCCGGCACCCCTCAAAAAGATCACCATACTTTTTTACACCCTGTCACAGAATAATGTAAAATAGTATTATCATACAGAACGGACACTCTCCGTCCCCCTTGCAATTGACCCCGTACCCTCGCGTGCACCCCCCGCGCGATTCTCGTGGTCCTTCTGAGGGTCTTTTGTACTGATTATGCGAGCCTACGCTACCTTCCAATTTCAAATTCGCGCTCGATGTATGAAGTGTCCGGGTTTGTGGCCCTGCACAGCTAGATAGACTTACGATTTTTTTAACGTTCCAGACTGAAATTCAACACTTACTACCAAGAACAGCTGGAGAAGTTCTGCTCAGATGACACGCTGATGGATGCGGAGAAACGGGCGCCGCCCCCACACCGCTCCTAGCGCCACGCCCATACCGTGCGCTCCTGCAGCCAGCGGGTCACCGATGTGTAGTCGCCACGCTACACTACAGCCCATTCCACGAGGGAACATGACGATTGGTAATCCTTAGTTTATCCCGAGTTCATATAACCCGAGATGCAAGTGAATAGGCTTCTGCTGGGCAAGCTCGTTTCATCGTCGACCTCGTATCTGTCCTTAATGCTAGATGGAGGTCAAGTGTGTGTGTGCCCAGTGACCATAAAAAACTCAAATTTCGAATATTTCCGACTGTTCTTTTGTGGAATGGATTATACCGATAGACATATAAATTGCAGTTCAAATTCAGCAAGTTGTCAGAAAAACAGTTCGAGAGGTATTAAAAATGTGGAAAAGCATAGCAAGCGTATCACCGACGTGTAGGCACCACACTTAGGGTGGTTTTGCACCAGAGCTGTGCTAAGGTAGCTAAGCTTTGAGCTGGAAAATTAAAGTAATCCTATTCGTTAGAATATTCCCAGCTCACGGCTGGAAGATTATTGATGATATATGTCACAATGTCAAATCACGTTTGATGATTTGACATTTCAACTTGAGACACAATGGCAGATGTCATCCCATAGTAAAATTAGTATTCCTTCTCTCCGAGCGGAGCAAGGAGTCCGAGTTCTTTGTTAGCCCCCTCGCTCAGCACTGGTCGTAAACCAACCTAAAAGTGAACAGCATGTTTAGTAAACAAAATAACCTAAACTACAAATACTAAAACTTTTCGAAATTTCTGATGTGTCTCCTATTACTGTTCTTTTGTGGAACGAATTATACCTTATAAATTACAGTTCAAATTCAACAAGTTTTAAGAAAAGCGATTTGATGCGTTGCAGAGGCAAAAAGGCATATTAAGCTCATTATTGAAGTTTATATATATTATTGTACTTTCATTCTAATTTGTTCAAATTCGAGAATATTGTCTTCATTACCACTCTGACACCAGGGTTTGTGAGGTCGGTCATCGACCTTGCAACCCACACGATATGATGATGATGATTACTTTCCTTTATTCCCACTAGTTATGTTGAGTAGTTCTGTTGACCGAACTAGTGGGACTTTTTTGTTCCCAATAGTTCTGTTGACAAAAGTAACATCCCTTAGTTTTGTTAACTGTTTTCCAATTGTTTATTTTTTTTTTGTTTTTTTCATAACCGACGTGTAGTCACAAACTTACCTATAGTCCGTTATAGTACATACAATTCCTATAAAATAAATTACAAAGGCCGGAACATTATATTATTTTGCGTTTAGTTAGAAAAAATAAGCCTATGCCCTTCCCCGAAGTTGAAATTACATATCTCCACATCACATTTTATTAAAATCGGTTCAGCGGTTCAGACGTAAAAAAAGATATACTTTTGAATTATCCATCCACAGCTTACTTAGAATAGCTGAATCTCAATAAGTACAAAAAAATCCTGACTAAACTCTACATTATATTGATATTAACAATTTAACAAAGCAGTATTTACTATTGGCACAAAACTAACTCCTCGAATTACTAGCATAATAAGTATTTTTGATAAGAAAGCACCACCAAGTATTATATACCGTGTTAGAGTAAGATTATTTCAGCTGTTTAGATTGGACGCTTAAAGGTACCTTTCCGTCAGATCTGTGGTAGGTAGCTAACCTGTGAGCTGTGAAAATAGTCCAGTCGATCTACGATATGACGTACATTAAATGCACATTTAGAGAAATTAATTTTAAATAGTAATATAGGCCATTTGAAGCTGTAAATAATTAAATTCGGCAATTTTGTAAAAACATTTTTTTTTGTAAAGTACCAGCATAAGCTAAATGGTAAATATTATACAGGGTAAGTTCACCACCTTATACTGGTTTTAAGAATATCAACGTTATGTCGGGGATTACTGTGGTTTTAAAATTTTGAAAGTTTTAATTTCATAAATTATCCACTAAAGTGCATTTAATGCAACCCTCTCCATACAAACTTTCGTAGATTGACTGGACTAAAAATCCAACAAGTAGGATAGCTCCATTGTCCTAGCTTGTCAAATGCGCTGTCAAATGGAGCAATCTTATTGGTTTGAATTTTCCAGGTTAGCTACCTCGCACAGCTCTTGTGTAAAAGCACCCTTATGCTGAACTTTGTACCAACTTCCTAATAATATACTTACGATTTCATATTAGAGTCAAGTTTCTAAGTCATTCATTAGCCGCCAGTGGTTGTCTAAGCTACAGTCGAAATATATATACATATGTAGCTTGATTATAATGACAGGCAGGACAGGACTATGCGTGAGGGTCCTGCCTGCTTAGCACGCTCCCCGAGAGAAAATATATCTCGGAGAAATGTCACTTTAATTGGGGAATTATGTCATCTAATCTATCACTTCCAAGCGCGAAGAAATGTCAGTGGAGGAAAATGTTTAGCAAATTTACAAATTACGAAGTTATTAAAAATCAATTAATTATTAAATTATTAATTAATTATATAAATTTACTAATTATCTTTGTCTTTAAAAATGTGTCGCACTGCTCGGCTGTCAAAAAAACGTGACCATGCTTAAAAGTCTTTAATCTATGGGCCTAGATAAACTGACAACTGGAGCGTGCTAAGTCGGCAGCTGTCATTGTAGGTACTGTCAAGGGCACATAGGTTTGGCACTGGACTTTGTATCGTTCTTATTTCAATACCGTAGGGCCTAGAGTCGCAATACTTGATCTTGACTGTACAACAAAACAGTTTTATCTATTACACAAAATAAAATTATATTTTTTCTGTTTGTTGAGAATGTGACAGCAATATTAATGAAAATTTTACTCTTGTTAGGCTTCTGAAAATGATGGTAAGTCAAAGCAATACTTGCCATGTTATCGCATTGTTTTGAATGTGTCGTATAGTGTGTATGACAATGGAGTAGAAAAAAACTATTTGTAATGTGTATGGAATCTACTGTTGTGAAAAAAAAATACTTAAAGTGTTTTGTTGTATGTATATAGGTGTTTCATATTTGAATCTTCCTATAGTAAACATATTACATGTTAATATTCGGCTGTGTTAATTGCCTAATTTTAGGTATAATTTTTGTCATTTTTTACACCATTTGTTACAAAAGTGTGCCATTGTTCAAATATGTTACCGTAAATGTTATTTGGCACAATGTTTCATATCAAGAAATGTAGGATGTTGAGTTTTATTTTTTTGGTATCGCCGCCATTTTGCCATTGATTATTGCTTGGTAATTAACTAGTTGTTTAATCCACAATTTTAACATGACTAGAAATCTCAGTTAACTGAAGTGTAAATAGCATTCAATAATTTTTATGCCAATAAATAAACATTTTTTAAACTTTTGTTTGATTTCTCCTTGTCCACACACGCTGTGTTCCAAATTGTACAAACGCTGCTAAAAGCGTATACAGTACTGACGGCCGGTCCAAATTGATTTTGCACGCTCACAAAGCTACCACTGCTTTAATGGCTGTAGTCAATTTGGAATGGATTTAAGCGCGCTCACGTGTTCATCTGTCAAAATTTCGGTTTTGTTTTTATTTTCTTTAACAAAGCCTAAGCTAATCCCTGAAAAATATGCGCCAAATCCACTCTCATTTCCATTAGAGACAAACTCATTAAAATCAAAACATGAGAAACATCAGCTGGCTGCAAATGTGTGGGATTTTATGTGTCAAATCGATTTTGACATTAGCGCTTTCATTGCTCCACCTATTTGACTAAAGCACTAATAGCAGAAACGATGACGTCATCAATGACGTAAGGCGGTGAACGAGCGAGTGCTTTAGAGCACGCTTTTGGTCAATTTGGACCGACTTAAGCGCGCTCACAGTGCTCTAAAGCAGTCTGTTAGCGCAAATTGGACCGCACAGACAGTATCTGAGATACCATAGAGTAATATAATACGCCCAGTATTATATTACTCTATGGTATCTGTAACTTTCTATATCGGGTGTAAGTGACAGCCTTCCGAATACTGAAAGGCCATGGTCAGTCAACGTAACTGAACAACTTCCAGCGAATAAAGTTTTCAGGAAATGAAAAATACATCGGCCTCTCCATACAAAATCGCAAACTTGATTGGACTGTTTGTATGGAGGCCGATTTTTTTTCATTTCTTGTAAGTTTTATTCCCTGAAAGTTAATCAGTCCGATCATACTGTGGTGACACATTTCTATTTGTCAGCGTTTTAGGCTGGAGGCGACGCACCCCGCGCCGCCGACGAGCAGTCGTTTCCCTCACCGCGTAGCGAGCACAACAATACCCTTTCAGTATTCGGAAGGGTGTCCCTTACAACCTGTATAGTACTAAGGATTGTTATATCTATCTGGGTTATTTTTATCACCCTTAAACTTTAAGTATGAAAAATGTTTTTTTTAATAAGTAGTGGTCTGAGTATCATCCAAAATTTTAAATGTAATAAAAATAACGTAAGTATAGAAGACAATATTGTGGGAGAGAGAGACATACACGTTTAACTCTACCTCCTGCACGAAACTACTCCTCTCGGGTGGAAGCTCCATTCATGATAAGGTGCTTCTCCAGTAAATGCGAGCCGTCCGCGTGTGATCATTCCATACTCCTGTCTTGCGTGCCATCCGCATCACGCGAACAGCATATGAAATGATCGAATGTGAACGGCACGCATGCGTACCAGATCCTCACGGGGACATAAATATGCGTAACTGGAGAAGAGGATGAATACTTTTGGTGGACTACTTTTGAAGAAAAAATATTTTCCATTTTTTTTTTCTTTGTAAATTGTTTGTTCATTACATGCAAATTACATGGTTTTACAGAGGTTTTGCGTTATGTATAATTTGCCGCTGCGTTCAGTTCTATACAGTCAATCTGATCGCGATCCGGTAGAGAAGAGTTGCAGATATAGGAAAGAAGGAAATGGTCGTATACACCTAAGTCTGGTCCTATAGCTTTCTTTTTATTTTTTATAGCTGCATCTCTACCTGATCGCAATCAAGATTGCGGGCACCCATTGGTTTCCGTGCAAGATCTAGAAGTGATATTCATTGGGGGACATTGACATAATTTCTCTCTAATAAATAAAAGTACCTTGTGATGATGACATAATCTATTTTATTAATATAACAGACTTTTAAATACAATCTACCTTTTTGTAACATTCGATTGGTTTCGTACGATACAAAAAGCGGATCACACCCTCGGACTAATAACAATAAATACAAATACATACATTGTGTAACATTGGAATATCGCTACGCTACGTCGATGTTAAAAAAAACATCTCCCCGTGTGAACCGAGTACAAAATTAATATTTTTATAAGTTACAGTGACGTACAGTCAAGCGCACGTTAAGCTTGACACATTTGAGCTTTTTACTGTTCTAACAGCCAGTGGCACAAAGCTTCTTTAAAGTTAAAGTTCCTTTAAATCTATTGTTGTCACTCTCTTTGTCAACAAACCAGAAAGAGTCAGCAATAAGGAGCTTTTAAATCCAAAGACGCTTTGTGCAACTGGCGGTACTACCATCATCCGTAGTAGCTGAAAGTCTCCCCACGTGTGTCAAGCTTGAACTGCTCTTGACTGTATCTAAGCAGACATTTTTTTCAATAACGATTCGTTTAAATTTTTTTACAAGTGAACCTGCGTCTTCTCCGTCACTATTACCAACTAGGCTACTGACGGAGAAGACGCAGGTTCGAATCCTGCCTGTGGTTGTGAAACTTTGCGATTATCTACTTTGTAGATTTATCCGAACACAGGAAGATAAAATAATTTTCAATTATACATAGTGTTACCAATTTTCAACTTCAGGGACTACGGTAGCCTAGATGGTAAAGCGTCTCCGGTACTTACTGAGAAGACGCAGGTTTGAATCCTGCCTATGGTTGTGAAATGTTGCTTTTTTCTTTGTAGAAAATCGACGTAACCTCAAAAGTGTTAATACCATACCGATACACGGCTACATGACACGAGCTGACTAAACCTGTAGTGATAGTGACACAAACACACACCACGCGGAAATTACTTCTACTATGGACGAACAATAAGAGATAACGCCAGATGCACAAAGATTAATTGAAAGCTCCATCAAATCAACTGCTGATATATTGTTTTGTTGTCAAAGTATCAGCAGCAGATTTAAAAGAGCCTTAACTTTAAAGAAGCATTCTGGAAATGGCTGATAGTTCGTGTGCGACTCTCCTGTGGGGGTGACAGATGTTGGCGGGGATGAGGTAAGCAGATATAAGCGAGTATTTCTTCATTTAGCTATTTATCACCTTATTACCCCTAAAGTCTGTCAACGCGCAGGAACGAACGAATTTTGTCGGATTATAAGTTCACATTCGGCGAGCGATCACAAATATACAACAAAAAAGCGCAATCGTATTAATACGCGTTCGCGTCTGTATACCTAATCCAGCGTCTTGGTTCTTTAAACAAGCGCACGGTTCATAACTCTAACTAGCTCTTGAAGAGTGCTGACAATCCCCTATAGCTCATTGTCAGTCAATTAAACAAAGGAATTAGAAATGGCGGAGATTGTGTTAGCTCCTCGCTCAGAAAATTTTCACAGGTGATGCAGATTCTAAGTAAAAAAAAAAAACAGATGAAAGCGCCTTATTTTGATGTGTTTTGTAGGAAAAGTTGTTTAGTTTCAGTCTAAGTAACATGCTAAAATGCTGCTTACAAGTTTTTATTCAAATACCTAAGCAAAAAACCAATTGGATCATCGCCATTTTCAATCCCTTTATTTAATCGACTGAGTTATACCAGAAATCATAATAGGAAGAAAAAAGACCTAGACATTCACTAACTCATCGCATATTAAATACTGCGTTATTTTTTTATCACCCCTGATATTTCAAGAGGTGGTTCTGCCCGTGAAACTATACAACTTTTCCTAAGGAACATAATCGAAAGATGAAAAAGAATATTCTAGTGCGGTCAGTTAGCTGTTTCACGTAAACAAGATTTACAATTTCACCAAATTTTTTCCAGGTACTAGATAGGTCCATAGCTCTCAATTTTTGATAGGAGACAATTTAAAAAAAAAATCCAAGAATTGGCTCCTATCAAAAATTGAGAGCTATGTACCTAGTACACTCAACAGCACATCAGTAGAAACACTTTTGGACCTTATGGCGTGGTAATAAAGTTGAAAAAGTTTCTACCGACGAGCGGTTGACATGGAAAAAATTTGGTGCAATTTGGTGATATAAGACTATAAAGGGACCGGACTATTCGACTTCACATACAAACTGCAACAGCTGACAGCACATCGTTCGTCTTTTGACTTATGTTCTTTGAGAAAAGTTGATCAGTTACATGGACAGAACCACGTCTTAAAACAACCGGGGTGATAAAAAAAAATAACGGTGTACAATTAAATAGTCCTATCAAGTAACCTCTTCTTTATCGTCTTTTCTTAGTAAAGCCATGTTGCAAATATATTTTTAGCAAGATTTTGCACTTCGAGTTAAGATTTCTAATAGAGCATTGTCAGTCCTCCCTTATTCGTCCATGCATCTATACAAACGAGGAACTTATCAATACTTTAAAACGACGCAAACAAATTTATGAAACCCTAATGTCTTCACATCTCACAGACACAAACGTAAAGATTATAATTTGATAAAAAAAAAGTCCAACCCTGTGTTTAAAAAGAATTTGAGTACGCGAATGCATTCAGTCTAAAGTGTTTATAAATTTACATACAGCGATTACACTCTGTAAACTACAGTTCATAGAACATAAGAGCGTTTACGCACTGCATTCGATCCGAATCCGAGAAATGTCGGTCCGAAATACCATAATATTTGTATGAAGGATAGCGGACTTGATCAGAACCCTATTTATCGACTCCAATTCGGTTTGTTTTAAACTTTCGCAATTCGTTCGTTTATTTTGTTTCGGATCTTAGCCCGATCGAAGTAAAAATTTAAGTGAGGGTAGTATGTCTACCGTCGTAGCGCCATAGTTTACCTCCTTTCAATCTACCCGTGATTCACCTAAAAGAGAAACATATTTCTTGACCTGTGGCCACGGCAGTTGCATTACTCGGTCGAAACGTAGGAAAACAGGTAAATTCATTTCGCCAATAAATTCGATAGCTTTTAATCTCGACACAAAATAAACATCTCCAGTTCTGGTCATAATTTTCAGGGACCAAAGCCATAGTATTCGTATTAACTATTTAGTCCAGGAATCTGATGAATAATTGTTCTATGGGAAAATTCCAATAAAAATACGCGAGTACGTTATTGCAACTATAGTAACTTCTTTCGTTAACGTACGGCTTATCGATCACAAAGTACAATTAAAGCCAAAGTCGATCACAGTTTTCTATAGATCTTGGTACCTAGACAAGCGGCTGTCTACAATCGTAAACGCTAGTAGAATAGAATGAAAATGTATGGAATTGACATTTCACAACATTTCGTTAGCTTATGTCAATTTCAATATTTTTTATTCGATTACATAAAGCCATTTGTCTCCAGGCCCTGTATTTTATCGGATTGGGATCAGATGCAGCGCGTAAACGGGGTAAAACATCCGAACAGTTCATCAGTTTGAATACATCGATATCGTAGAAATTACAAGTAATATCACGGAATTACATCTACGATGAGTACACTTCGAGTTAACTTACATTATGTGCAAATATTAAATACATTTTTTTTATGAAAATGGTAACTGAAGTTAACAAGATTCAATTCGAATTCAAAATGAATTAATCGGGTTTGAATTAAACAATTTCATTGGCACAACAGCTTATTCGATTGTTAGAATCTTAAATAAGTACTACATTGAGTAAATAAACGAAAAAACTAAATAAATTGTATCCGAATTGTTGCAGTTTGGTGCACATGATCGATAGTTAAAACGTGCCCTAACAACAAAGGTTTTATATAACATCACGCTCCTAATAGGGCCCGATTCGTGTTAGAGCCTATACCTATTCACACAGCGTCTTTTTGCATCGATAAAGTCGCAATGCAAAAAAGATTAATAAATCGTCGTCGACGTCGTTACATTTACGTCGTTTCACAAACAAAGTGGCGCCATGTGGGAAAAAAGAAGACGCCATCGTGATCGTAGCAACGTCCTACACTAAAATCTTTGCTCTACCACTGTGGCTGCATCGATACAAACGCGCGACTGTATCGCTGCAAGCTAATGTATCGATGGTGCATCGCGACTATATCGATGCAAAAAGTCGCAGTGTGAATAGGGCCTTACATTGCTGCTGGAAAGCAACGTTGAGTCAAGCAGCAATGTACACTTAATCGGGCCTGATAGACAGGCTGGTGTAACAAGACCTGAATTGTCATAAAATTTCGCTACTGCTAACATGCATTTGCTTCTACATTTTCTGCTTTGACTCAGATTTTTTTGGTACAACGCGATAAATTTAGACAAAAATCTGACCAAATCAGATTGTCATGAAAAACTAGCTAAACATAAAAAGAGAGCAGAAAATGAAAAGTCACGGTAAAAGCAAATGTATGGGTTCGTAAATAAGTAAGAAGCCTAATGCACATAATTTACCTATTCTAATAGGAGTATGTACAGCATTATCTATTCACAGACTAGTCGGCGCCGCATCACCACATGTGCGTCTCACGGATCTCACTTATTATCTGCCCTGCGCGCTGCAACGCCTGCAAAACAAATAAAAACAATCTACAAAGTGTAACAGAAAGAGGCGGCAAGCCAGGAACTATCTGATCTAACTAGCCACTTACTGGGCCGGTCTATATGATATTATCAACACGAAAAGAAGATAATGTTACATAACAGAGTTCAGTTCAAACATTTTGAAGAAAATATTTCGGGCTCATCTACGTCATAAGATACATAAACGAAACTATAAAGAGGTGAAAGTAGATGCTTAGTAACACACTTTTTGTTAAGACCTCGAATTCCGTAGACTGGAAGAAGTAAGAGAAATCCGTAAATATGGTATTGACTTCTGAAAACCTTCTGGGTTGTGGCAAAGCAACCTTAGATATTCGTCAATAGCACCTCCATCGTCTATCGGGCTATCGTCCTACACAGGTTTCATTCTTGTATCTGATGATATAAAAAAATCTCTCTGAAGGTCATGAATGGGAATATTTATCCAGGCTGACTGACGACTGTGCCAGGAATGTGGGAGCTTTTCTTTCACAATATAAAGTTAGGTTCATGTATGTTATGACATTACATTTTTATACGTTTTTTTTTTTTTAAATTTTTTTACGTTTTTTTTTTTTTACATTTTTTGTTTTTTTTGACTGAGGTTATTATTTTGTTTACAAAGCCGCACCGTCTTTCGTAAATGTGGTATACATACATACATAACATCACGCCTCCTTTCCGTCGGGGTAGGCAGAGACCACAGTCCTCCACCTGCTACGATCCTGACACAATTCCCTCGCTTCCTGTACTTTCATCAATCCTTTCATACATGCTCGTCGGTATAGGGTACTTTTAATCTGGCCTTTATTTAGGTCCTCAATTTGGTCCTGGTACGTTCGCCTAGGCCTTCCCCTTCCAACGTTTCCATTCACTCTATATACATACCTTGAGCATATCCGCGGCCTCTTTGCGTCGCTGCGCAATGTGCTCAGACTCGTTGAGCATACTCTCGGCCTGGTCCGACTTGTACAGGTGGGTCACGAGCTCGGACTGCAGGTTGTCCTTTACATAGTTCACCAAGAAGTGCATCACCGCTTTGGGTACAGAGTCTTGGATCGACTTGCGCACGATGTAGAAATACGACTTGATCAGACGCTCTGCAATACAAATCATGCATTCGTACTTATGCGACAGAACTATAAACTTTATTACTTTGTCTATGTTATTGACAAGTCCGCAAGGTGTAAAAAATATTATGGGCACATATTAGCGTTCTAGGCACATGAAACTGAACAACTTCTCACAAGGAACATAGGTCAAAATAAGAAAAAAATTACTTCCTGAAGAAATTGCGGCAACTTATTGCGCATTTTGTACGAGGTAAAATTTTTGTTTTGGCTAAAATAGTGCTTGCAAATTTTTTAACACCCGATATTTAAACTGGAGAATCTTCCAAAATCACGGACACGATTTTTGTAATTTAATAACAAAAATTTTGCATCCCGTTCGTTTTTTGTCTTCTCTCTATCTATAAAATTTTAAGAAGATTCGAAAGTTTAAAAGTTTAGTTTAAAAGAAAAAGTTGCCGTCATAACGACACATAATCGGGCTATTTAAGGACCCATAGCCAAATTTTTGTATATTACCCAGAATAACACAAATCTACATACTTATAACAAACTTTCTAGAAAGAAGAAACTTTAAAGAAACGGGTCTAAAACTTTTAGTATCGACTTGACTTAAACCGACCAAAATTTTTCTGTGACCCATGTTACTTTGGGAAAATTGTTTAGTTTTTTGTTATGAGTAAAATACTCAAATTGGACAAGGGTTCAAAAATAACTCTATAAAGCATGAATTTTCATTGGTTTTGCTCCCGAAGCCCAGTGTTTCTACTCATGATAACAAGCAATTTTCCTAGAGAAAAAAAAATTTCGACTCCATAGTAAAGTGGTCACATATGATCAAATTTTTTCGTTTATTCCAAAGATTACCAGCACATAATGCAGCTATGTCAAAACCAATCGGCTAAAGCTGTCAGAAAAAGGTCGGGTTGCGCTCCGGTAGTGCCGGCAAAAGTGAAAACTTGCATTTTTGAATATTATGCTTTTTGTAAGGGTCAATCGCGCCATTGCTCGCGTACTTCTTTGATGTCACTGAATAAAAACCCGTATTGTAATAACAATACGGTTCACAGTTGACGCTTTTTCGATCAGGCTACGGATCTGACGCGAGTTTAAATTTTTTTACCCATCTAAAATAAGTAGTTATCACTTCAAAAATAAGTTTGTAAATCAATGTTATTTATTCTGTCAAATATACTCTGGTTTTAGTGTCATGGCTGTACAATAGATTGGTAAAAGCGTCAGAGTAACCGAAAAAATGGATTATAATCGACTAATTTTGAATGGGAAGGCGAAAATTTTAATTTCGAGTAATTTTTTTTTCTTGTGAAGTCACTTGTTTTAGCTCTATGCAATAGAACATTGAAATGGTAGTTTTCAGGTAGAAAACTATCACTTCAATTTTCTATTACATACAGCTAAAACAAGTGACTTAAAAATATGGTAAAAGTAATCCATCAAAAAATTCAGAAACACATTAACTACATCTATGCGAAAGCTACCTTCAAGTATCCTAAAACACATATAGATTCAAGCCGAATAATTTTGTATAATAATGGAGACGGAGTTAATGTGTTAAAAGTAATTCAATCGAATACAAACATTACCATGACATAAGTATATTTATTTTTTAAGACAATAAATAACAAGAGAAAGGGAATAAAGCCTGTTGTGTGAAGATTTGCATACATAATCTAAGCATGCTGTTTACATTTGTTTTTGAGATTAACGTTCTACGAGATAATACATAAAATCTTATTTTTATTCGTCAGTGCCACAAAAGGCATATTCTGGTGTACAATTTTCATGTAATTGACTAAAATTGATTTGAGTGACGGACTTGCTTTAATTTTGTATCACATTTTTGATAGGATTTCGGATACACAACACTTTTTTACTTTAGATCAAAATATAAAACCCACTGTAAATAAAAAGTATGACTCAGTCAATAAAAAAAGGCATCATAAATAACGACGATCCAGCCCACTCAGCACGACTTTTTGAAATAATCCCGCGAGATAATTTAATTTACCGTATACAAAGTTAAAGAAAAATTGTTGTCAATTTACTAATTTTAGGTATGGTCACACTCTCATTTTGTTTTCTTGACAGCTAAACAGTGCAACTCGTTTGAAAAGAAAAGGACCGCTACATTTAATCACGTGTAAAGCTATCTCTGTCTAAAATAACAAAACTTATGTTTTGCTAAACGTTTTCTTCGCTACTTCTTGTTATAAAGATAATTTTTTTTTTTAACATGTTCTTTTGTCTTTTTCGACGTAGTGTATGATTTTATGTATGTGATTACCTGTAACATTAATTTTTATGTATTTATTATAGCTGTATGTTT
Source organism: Athrips mouffetella (assembly GCA_947532105.1). Lineage (NCBI taxonomy): Eukaryota > Metazoa > Arthropoda > Insecta > Lepidoptera > Gelechiidae > Athrips > Athrips mouffetella. The sequence goes on from OX383958.1 coordinate 9,666,366, forward strand.
CCCTATGATTAAATAAATAAATAAATAAATAAAGATTACGTTATTCTCTAAAAAAAATAAAATTTCTCAGAGATTTAATTTTATCTCGGACATCGTGCTGGCTGAGCCAGCTGTTTGCCCCTCGCTAGAGACTTTCAAAAGAGCGAGAGACGAATACAATTTGCGTCATTTATTATCCCTTTGCTCGATAGTTTCTGCTTCGCTGTCACGAAGAACGTCAAAATCATGACTTATATAGCAAGAATCGTGCGGCAAGTTCATTGGTGCTATTATTGTTTTATATTCCTTTCTAATAATCAGACAAAACAACATTTATATTGTGAATTGTACTTCCCAGTGTGAAGTGGCTACTCACCCAACATGACCGCTTTTAAGTCTACATCCCAACGGCAAGACATGATGAGTGGGTACCAAGGATATGTTAATCAGAAAGGAAAACAGGACTGAGTTCATCGATTTGAAATATTTAATCGTTTAAGACAAATACTACTAATACTATTACTTTTTTAGCAATTTTGGATTCATCTAAAAAGCGACATATAGGTTGCACATTCTGAAATATCCATCAGCATCATTAAAAATGGTCAGGCTGTCCAAAAAATCCTATACTATTAAACGAGCAATTTTTGTATATATATATATTTGAGTGCCGTTATAGTTGGGTGCCAGTTTTCTATGAAAATGTTTTAGTGCTAGGTGGGTAGGACAGACTTGAAAAGAAAAAGTCTAAAATTATGTTAGAAATAATGCAGCTTATAGAATGACGTATGCGTGAGATCTGGAGACGCATTTTTGAAGCGTTCGAAGTGAATCTTTAGTTCGCATACGAAAACGAATCGTGTGCGAATTCAATTTCTAATGCTCTCGATTTTACGCATTTTTGAATCATTCGAAAGCAGTGTTGCCATTAAATTCAAATCTTTGAACAATTTTCTTTTCACGCAGAAAAAATTAAAACCGGAAAGCAATTACTCATTGACTTTAAAAACCGGTAATGAATTGCGGTGGAATGGAACGCAAATTAAAAAGTTGATATGTCAGTATAATGTCATATGTGAAGGAAACGTCAATGTCGTTCTCATCACAGATTATATATACTTTCGAGCGGTAGAAGTGCAAAACGAGTGGGTCGGACCACTCGTTGCAGAATTCACAGGTATGAATATTCAAAAATTGCGATTTTACGGATTCGTATACGAATCTTGCCAATTCGAATGCGAATCGAAGTTCGAACGCTTCAAAAATGCGTCTCCAGGACGGAAAGATACGTGTGTCTGTCGCTCCAATATCTTACGTATCGATCTATCCTGCTGTCATTGTAATGGAAGCTGTATTACTTCGACTGCAAATCGATGAACTCAGGACTTTGGGTTATTCACATAAATCTCTATAAGTACGCATATACATAGAAGCGCCAAGCGACGAGCAAAGACGATGGTAGGTGGTCGGAAACCAAGAGTGAATACGAGCATGTACGAGTATTGAGTGAATGAGAAAGCGCGCCGCTAGCAGTCCCTTGTTCTCACCGACTATTTCACCCATTTCATTCAAATGCATCAACTCGATGCCTTCTACGACCTGTGTGTAAGGGGATTGGGGAGTGTGGTCGCTCCGTCCACCTAGCACCATAAATAAAATTATTGTTTATTGTGAATTTTGATGGTTTTGCTGCGAGTGTAAAAATGAAGTTTAGAGCTATTAGTGACTCGACTTAATAAGAAGAAACTCAGAAAGATTAGTCACATAGGGCCTACGAATAAATAATAAGTCAGGATATGTAATTCAGAACAAATTCCACACAAAAAGTGGCCCTACGTGAAACCAAAACGACGTAAGTTCAAAAAACGAATCAAATAGAAGCTGGATAATTGACATGCCTAGTGATTGGTTTAAATTCAGAACAAGAGCAGGGATTGGTTCGCGCGAGTGCTGCTATGTCAGCGGATGTCATAGTGGCGTGGACACTAAAGTAGAGTTCGTCATATACATAATCTGTATGAGGTAATGAAGTGTAAAACGTCTTCTAGTCGACTATGACTAGTCGGTCAAAAATCCCGGTTAAGTTAACAAAATTCAAGAAACCTTTAAAAATCTAATGTTTTAGCTAATCTTTGTTTGCGAAAGTGAAAATATATCTTTTATACTTGTGAATTGATCGTTAATAAGTACTAAGAGCGATCTGTGATAGCCATTTTATGCGTGATTTTTAACATATTTTTTTTTCCTGAATGGTACGTATTTTCACCAAAACAACTGAGGTAATAACATTTAATAAACCCCAGTCAGATATTTCTCAGAGAGAAAGATAAAAATTTTACGTTTGTAGGATTTGATAAAAATTCATACATTTTAGTATGGAGGTCCTCCGCAGGAAATGGAAACTGTTATGACTCCATCCTTAACAGAAAGTGCTGCTACTTAAACATCCTTGGACGTGGACGATGTTATGATATAAGTGAATAGGACTAAGTCAATAATAAAACAATATTTTTTGTACTATAAACAGACATTATTTGGTAATGTTTAAACTATAATAGTTTGTCAAATTTTGTATGGCTCCTGCACCACTTCACAACGCAACCTGGCATGATGGTTCTTTGCTGATAAAAACGAAAACGTGCGCGAAGATTTGACGTCTGCTCGCTTGTAAGAAAAATGTCCGACTAAGTCACGTTTTGGAACGATTTTGAAGCCCCGCCTACTAATACACGACTTTCGTTGGGTCATTTTTTGAATGGAGTTGCATTTCCTGACTTATTATTTATTCGTAGCATAGTAGGGCATTATAAACCCCCTTACACCCGTAAGAGGCGGTGTACGGAAATTGAAAGGGCATGCTCAGTCAACCAAACTGAACAACTTTCCTAAAGAAACATGTTTGGGAAATTTAAAAAATGGCTTCTCCATACAAACTGTTCGATCAAACTGAGCAATTTGTATAGAGATTTTCTTTTTCATTTTCCAAAAATGATTCTTTGGGAAAGTTGTTCAGTTTCGTTGAAAGAGCACACCCTTTCAGTTTTCGGTACCCCGTCCCATTACACCCTGTATGTCAGTCACAAGTCACACAGACATCAAGGTTTCCTGATTTAGTCATAACAAACACTAAACCAGTAAACTGTGGTCTTATTATTGTATTAAACTAAACCTACGGAATCCTCTTAAAATAATACTTAAAATATCCAGATTTTACATTGTCTACAACTTCACATTCACTCTTACACTCGCAGCAACATTAGAAGTTAGATATTAATCGGATCATCAAAAATGATATCAAAATCACCCTCCATCACAAAACACATGTACGTACCGATGACGTCACAGTCGTGTTGCTCCCTATCTGAGAGCTTGCGGCTAGTGTGGCTCGGGACTTCGGGGAGCAAGTTCACAGGCTTTTGAGGAGTCAGCACTTTGTTCTCGGGGGATCCGTTCATCTGCAGGACAAAATGGTGATATTAGTGGCTTGTTTGTAGTCCGGAAACCGAATACGGCTGGGCAGAAGTAGCTTTGGATTGGGTGGAAAATGTTCACAGAATATTGAAACTTGGCGGGAAGCGTTTAGGTGGACCTCAAATGTTGTGGCATTTGAGGTAATTTTGAGGTTCAAAATGGCCCTTGACCTTAATTTTACCTACAAAGCTCAAGCACGGAGTTGTAAGAACAACATACACTGATCATGGTTACCCTTTATTGTACATAGCGGGACCAAGGATCATCCAAGGTCATAACTCACAATTCGAATGTCATTTCAAGTCCAGACTTTGCTCCTGCAAAGTTTCAAAGTTTTGGAACCTTTTCCCACCAAAGTACCTGATAAGCCTCTAATCCATGGGATAATGTATAAATGTGTAAAATACGTCATCCGGCCGCCGGACTAGTGTAACAAACCTTATGTAGTTATCGGATTGTCATGAACTACAAACTTTACGGATTTTGCACTACATGAACAAACAAAGTTCAGACGAGAAAAGAAGCTATCAAAGGGCAACAAAAATTTTTGCCCAAGTAGTCAGAATTGTCCCGTTTATGGTCACTGAATAGGTATCTTCGTAATATAAAATAAGGCACAAGATTTTAATAAGTACAGTCACGAGCACATCAAGCTTGACACATTGGACTTTGTTCCGTTCTTATTTCAATAGACGTATGGGCTAGAGTCGCGCTGCGAGTGTCAAGCTTGACAGTAAAACTACTCAGATAATAATACTACTTTTCCCAAGGACCGTAGGCCGAAAAATGGCGCTATCATCTGATGCAGTTTCTATGGAAAGTAGTATTACGTTCCTTGGGAAAAGAGTTCTAATATAGGTAAAATTGTAGGCACTATATCTGATATTAATAATATATTAATGTATTTTTTATATCCTAAAACCTAAATATTCACAAATGTAACTACAAAGTGTGATATAATATCTAACATCTCCTTGGCTGCATCCTGGCCAATTCTCGTCGCAATCTAAGCTCGCGAGTCGGGTACAGCACAGACAGTTACAAGTCTGAGGACAAGTTACGCGAGATTCTTAGTTTGGTAGTTAATCAGATCAAATAATCTAAAACCTACATATAACCTACAATCCTACCGTAATAACGACTTGACATATACGAGTACGTCTAGTCCATCATTCGATTTGACGGTGCTAATCGCCAATGAGCTCTGTGTTTGTATGTACAGAAAAATCCGTTACTTCTTGCAAAATCCATTTATCACCTAAACATTATGTATCGCGGGAAAAAGCCTACGGTTAAGCTTACGGCTAAAAAGGTTACATATACAGGGTATACCAACCCTGAAGGATGTGATTCTGCCCATGAAACTAAACAACTTTTCCTAAGAAACATAGGTCGAAAAACGAAAAAAAAATTTACACCCTGTATAAAAGCTTTTGTTTTCAACATGGAGCCATGGCATGCGAGTGAAAGCGTTAGCTGAGCAAGTTCCTGCGTTAGCGGAGCGGTATGAGAGCAGATATCAATGATAATGAAAGGCTGTCACTGTTACTCAGGACAGACAGATAGGAAAAATGATGGCGCACTTTTTTCCGTACCAGTGTTCAGATCGGAATAGATGCTCGGTCACCGCGCGAGCATTTTCCCATTTCGATCTAGACTGAGTCGCTTTATTTTATCAGAATATATCGTCTGAACTTACCGTGACTGCAACCCGTCATCACTCTTCCACTATTGCGGGAACTTGCTCGCTTAGATAAATCTGTAATTTCTTTTGACTTCATTGACGTAATTTTTTTATTACCTGTGGTGTGGAGGGCGATTCGCTGTTGTTTTGCGGCGGCGTCTTGCTCTCCTGCCCGTCTGTGATCGCCGGCACTATCTGTAAAACAACCCTGGTTAACCCGACCTTAAGCCGATACAGTTGGATTCATACAACGCGACGGTATCAACAAAATTTTGAAGCGTCTTTGAAGCATATCAGATGCAGACTATATTACTTTTGAACTGCTTTGGCTGACTTTGTTGTTAGAAAAACGACGCGTGTAAAAGTCGCCGTGTACAAAGGCACAAAATAACAACCAAAACACAATTTGTATATGGCGCAGGCTTCACAAAATGCTTAGCTTTTACAAAATAACGAGAATTTTTTTAATTCGTCATTTTACATAATGCCTATGCATTTTACATAACAACGCGTAATTCGTTTCTGGGCCTCGCCAGCCGCTCCCGCGGCATGTTCGCTTCGCTCGCTCGCCGCGTTATAGTCGTGAGATAACCTAAAATGCACCGCACCAGTACCGATCTAACCCCGATTACAATTTGCCGATGCCGTTTTACAATTTGCCGAACGTATACAATTTGCCGGCCGTTTGTAAACGGCGAATTATAAGATTTGCCTGCGACATATACCATATCAACGCATTGGCAAGATATTCGCCTAGAATTTAGCAATGCATGAAGTTTGATCGCAGTTTTTTGCGTTGTCTGCTATCTGTATTTAATTTCTAATATTTTTAGGTTCACACTCTACGTGCGCACGCTAGCAGGTAGTGGTGTCGATTATGGCACAAACAAATTAAAATTTAACAGGCCTAAAAGTGGTGCTGTCTTTTTTAGAATCTATAGGGGGTAACAAAGACAGCAACACTTTTAGGTAGTTTGTGTCTGCCAGAATCGACACCAGTAGCAGTCTGAGAACTTAGCATATGAATAGTTATTGAACACACCATGCATTTGAATCAATTTTTTCGTTGCATATTAGGAATTTCCTCGTTGGATATGCATGTAGATCACGGGTCATAATTATAATCATCACACTTAACTCCCATGAAACGTCCACTGCAGGACAGGGAAAGGGCTTATGTGGAGTTTAAGGGACAGCCTTCCGAATACTCAAAGAGCATGATCAGCCAACGTACAGCGCGTACAGGATAAGTTTGTCCATGACGGTTATTTTCTGCACATGGGTGACAGGCGGAGAGCCAATGAACGACTCGCTCGCCTCCCCCCACACGCCGCGTCCACCCCCGCGACTCATTTTTTGACTTCTGCGCGTTAACGGTCACAGACAGAGTTATTTTGCACGCCGTATAACTGAACAACTTTCAGTAAATAAAACTTTCAGGAAATAAAAGAAAAAATCAGCCTCTCCATACAAAATTGCAAACTTGATTGGACAATTTGTATGGAGAGGCCGATTTTCTTTGTCATTTCCTGAAAGTTTAATTCGCAGAAAGTTGTTCAGTTGCGTTGACTGATCATGCCCTTTTAGTATTCAGAAGGCTGTCCCTTTTACACTATATATGACCGTAGATATTGCACAGGTCTAGCCGATTTTGCGGTATCTGAGCGGTACATGAGACATACCATGCATACAGCAGTAAATCATCAAAATGCAAACGTCGTCCTAAAATGTTTTCATGACAATAAAAAGTAGCAATAAATGGATTGAAAGAGAGCCCACGTTTTCTATTAATCAAAAAGCTATGGAAATGGTTCCCTTCGTTACGTGAAATGTAGAATGAGGGTAGTAAGACATTTCTAGCCCACTCTGACTGTACAGTAGATTACCTGGTTATTGTATATATCCAGGGCATTTGCCAAGAATGCTAGGGTGGACCCTCTTTCACCCATATTGCGTAGAATCAGCTACAAACAATCGATACGTATTATACAAACACAGTTGAATACATTGATTAAATAGTAATAAAATAGAAAATGAAGGTTAATAGATTAATGTTTAACCCATAGCCTACAATGAAACTGACACAAACTACAACAAACTTACAAAATATACTGAAACTTTCTAACATGAATAAATTTAACAAAAGATACAGTCTTACTACAAAAAAGTTAAACATCTGTTGAACACTTGATTAAAAAAATGCGCACAAAATAACTGGCTATGTCAGTTGATGCGCAGAAGTCAAGTCATAAGAAAATAAGTAATTTTTGACATCTGCGCATCAATGACATAGCCAGTTATTTTGTACGATTTTTTTAATCAAGTGTTCAACAGATGTCCAACTTTTTTGTAGTAAGACGGTTGTAGTTTAACTATATACTTTAAAAATTATTATAATATTGATCGATCAGTTAAGAGTTTAGTTAAGCCTTTCGCAAATATTTAGAAAAAAAAATATTTTTTTTACTTTTTTGAGGAGATTTCTCTTGACCTCGATCTAGCCCTGAGGACAGAGATGAGGTCGACTATAGAACGACCTTGCCCAGAAAAAAGTTCATTCACTCGCGACTTAAATAGATTCGGGTTGAACTCGGGAACACAGACGTAGGCAAAGAGTTCCACTCCTTAGCGTAGCGCATTATAAAATATAATGCCAACCCATTTCTACTCGTACATACATACATAACATCACGCCTCTTTACCGTCGGAGTAGGCAGAGCTGTGAGGCAGAGTCCACAGTCCTCCACCTGCTACGATCTTGACATACTTTCCTCGCTTCCTAAACTTTCATCAATCCTTTCATACATGTTCGTCGGTTTAGGGTACTTTTAATCTGGCCTTTATTTAGAACGTCCTGAATTTGGTCCTGGTATGTACGCCTAGGCCTTCCCCTTCCAACGTTTCCATTCGGTCCTGGTATGTACGCCTAGGCCTTCCCCTTCCAACGTTTCCATTCTCTCTAGTCTGGTAGATCTCTTTCGTAAATCTTCGCTCATTCATCCTCTCTACATGACCAAACCATCTCAGCATTCCATTCTCAATTTTGGTCACTACGTCTTCTTTTACGCCACAGTGTTCTCTTATCACACTTTTTCTAATCCTGTTACTCAATTTAACACCAATCATACTCCACAACGCTCTCATTTATACTGCATTTATTCAACTTTCATGTTTATTCTGCCATACCCAGCTTTCACTGCCGTACATCAGTGTTGGTACTAAAACGCCCCCATGAACAGCCAAACGAGCTTTGTACACTCCTCATAAAAGCGTCAGAGCACCATTCACTGTTTCCAGCATTCACTCTTCTTGGAATATCGCTTTCACACTTTCCATCTCTCGTTAACTTTGAACCCAGATATACAAACTCTTTCACTTGTTCTTCTCTTTTTTATTTCTACTCCTGGGTGTCGTAAAAGGCGACTAAGAGTTCATGAATCCGAGGATAAGTTGAAATGCTAGTAGAATATATTAAACATGTATAGGATTATTCTACTCACTAGAGTTTACTATAATAGAAAGCGACTTGTCTATGGTCAGAAAACTCCAAGTTAGTAAAGCCGTACTACCTTTGTCACCTTACCCCGTTAGTATGTTAGTCCTGGCGGCAATAATAAAACAATATAATATATACTTTGTAGACGTTGTGTACCGGCGAGGGGTGGGCGGCGCGAGGCTTGTGCCGTGCGTGCGCGCCGTGCTCCTCCAGCGCGTCGGTGGACTGCAGCAGGCCGGACACCAGCGCCGCCTCGCGGTGGAAGTCCGGGTGCTTCGTGTTTATGTACGCCAGCTCGATCGCCACCAGGTTCTCCACCTGCCGGAAGCCGTAACCATATTACTAACTAAAGTATGAGTGTGTTGGACTAGTCTGTATGCTTATATCCTATTCAATTAAACAAGTTAAAGCTGTTTTCGATGAAATTTTGTATGCAGGGGTTTTGGGGGGGGGGGGGGGAGGTTAATCGATCTAGCTAGGTTTCACGTCTGGGAAAATTCGTTTTCACCGTCTTTTTTAATATTTCTTGGCGCGTTTTAGTGCGTTCAAGAAACTTACAGCACCATCTGTTGTTGAGTAGCTTGCTCACCTGATGATATTTTATTCATACAGAGCATAGCTCGGTCGCCCAGGTACTTTTCAAATAAACGAATTGAATTGAATAAGCATATATGGGTGAAAACATAGCCAGATTACTAAACCAAACAAATTCGGTACTGACTGACACATCAGCGCCCGTATGGTGTCGGCATAGGATAGTACCAACCCATGTCTACCCGTGGGTGTAGTAAGAGGCGACTAAGGGTTTATGAACCGGAGGATGGGCAGCAGCATCTTTCTATGTACCTATTGTACCATTTTACGTACTGCTATCACCAACCATATAGGCCGCCAGCCACAACGTTTATAAGCGTGGTAACTTTAGTAATTCCCAAAAGTACCACATGTCTTTCCGTATTCTGGAGGGAGTACCCTTTACTGCAGTGGACGTTTCATGGAATGTTTGATAATGACAAATCAGGACCAACCGACATAAAGAAACAGCTAAATCAGTCAGAAGTGTGCAGTGGAGAAAGGGAAACATCATTAAAGGCCCAGGCCTGATAACTTAACAAGTCGGTGATTTACTTTTCCGGGTTATCATGGAGTAAGGATAAGGGGATTATCAGTTCATGTAATATGATTTCTGGCAAACAAAATGACGATTGCCATCGACACGCTAAACAATAGGAAGGACAACCACTCTTGTCGATTTATGTTCTCCTGGTACTCTCCATAAGTGCCGCCCAGCGCAGTAATAAAAACCGGCCTGACACACACGGGTCTGCGTGCGCGCGGAAGGTCTGGAGCTTCAAAGGTTAATTTGAACCAGTTTTTTATTATTTGTCTATGGTTACCATGGAGTTGGTAGCGGGTAGTCTTGTCCGCAGTAACTGTGTGACCACGTCAACAATCCGCTGGTGAAGTCGCGGGAACCGGAGCATCTCTTGTTGGACCTCGGTCCCGCAGTGCTGGACTATACGCTGCATCTCTTCGTGAACCTGGCCGAAAAACCGTTACAATTATAATAGGCCGCGCAAACTAACTCTGGCTCTGATCGTTTGTGCGCAGAACTAAAACAAAATACTTCGGGGGTGCGCAGGGCAGGTGTGGGGAGGCGTACGAATCGTTCATTGGCTCTCCGTCTATAGTCGCAAAAAATAACCATCAGGACTAGAGTTACGTTGTACTTAGTACACATGTGTCCTGCTTAATCTCAAAGCTGAAGTATGGGTACTCATTAGGCAGTATATGTGCCCAAAAGTAAAGCTGCATGAAACGCGTAATTATGGGCATGCTGGAACAAAGAAGGATGCCGCCTAGACAGACATATATCACACACCCTGTATAGATAAATATATTATATTTGTTTTATTAATTTGGCAATTGTTAACCCATATTTGGGGACATTTCTGCCAGTGTCGTGTTCTAGAACATTCTGCAGTTTTCGGAATTTCTTCACTTTTTAGAAGATAAAAATATGGCGAACCGCCAGTGTCGAGTGGGGAAATTGTTCATTGCTCCCCTCGTAAAGCGATAGTGGACTACGAAGGAAATGTTCATGACTTTTTGAGACAACACAAACAGGGTTCAAACACGAGATCGCTTGAAATCTTCATCAGCTGCGCACTCCGTAGTTAATTCACTGCATAAAACACTATCTTCATTATCCACTAAATCACTACATACACAAAAAACAAGAATTTTAATCGAGCAGGCAAGAACCCACGCCGAGTTCCCGCCAAAAAGTCCTAGATAAAGACAGTCACCAGTTCGACACATCTGCGCGTGAATTTGAAATTGGAAGGTCGCGTAGGCCCGCATATTCAGTACAAAAGCACGAGAATCTCAGAAGGAGCACGAGAATCTCAGAAGGAGCACGAGAATCTCAGAAGGAGCACGAGAATCTCAGAAGGAGCACGAGTATCTCAGAAGGAGCACGAGAATCTCAGAAGGAGCACGAGAATCTCGCGGGCGTGGGTGTGGGGTGGATTGCAAGGGGGCGAAGAGTTTCCGTTCTGTATGATACTACTATTACTTTATTTTGTGGTAAAAGGCAAAATGACAGGATTGTGTTAACAATATTAGGTACACTCAACAGCACATCAGTAGAAACACTTTTGGACCTTATGGCGTGGTAATAGAGTTGAAAAAGTTTCTACCGACGTGCGGTTGACCGTACTAATGAAATAGTGAACATAATTTTAGCATGTTACTAAGACCATTAAATTGAACAAGTTTACCAAAGGAACCGGAACCTCGCTGGCGGGTGCGCGCGGGGGGCGGAGAGTGTCTATTTTGTATGATAGTACTATTACGAATAAATAATAAGTCAGGAACTCTAATTCAGAACAAATTCCAAACAAAAAGTGGGCCTACGTGAATTGTAGTAAAAGTGGGTCTACGTATATTCAAAATACGAATCAATTGGTTCAAATTCAGAACGAGAGCAGCGATTGGTTCGCGCGCGTGCTGCAATATCAGCCAGTAGTAGTTGAGCCAATGAAGCGGCGGAACGACTTCTGAAATACACGACTTTCATTGGGTCAGTTACAATAGGGAATATGCATAAATTTTATTAGTCGCATTTATTAATAAAATATGAAAATACCGTAGTAGAGATGACAAAAAGTGAAATTAAAATTTAAATCAGCTAAGAAATACGGCCGATATAAGCATTTAAAACTACTAATTAGACAGAGAGATCCGACATGAATAGTGACGTCACAATTTACTACGGCCATATAAACTCCATATAAAATTTCGTTTTGCTAGAAAGAGACAGAAATATATCTTCGATGGCTTATATCTTTTTAAATATTATAGTTATTCGAAAAATAGTTTTACAAGTCTGTTTATTACATGAATGAGAATAAATTTCTTAAATATAAAAAAAATTGTGCATGTTCCCTATTCCTGACTTATTATTTATTCTACTTATTATTTATAGTAGTAGTATAACTTAATTGTGTGGTATAGTCACCAGTTCGACACATCTGAGCGAGGGGTCCTCGAGCCGGCGGATCTGCCGCTTGACGAGCAGCTCGAAGGAGACCTCGGGCACGAAGAGCGCGGGCCGCGGCCCCGTCGCGTTGCGGATCGCCGTCAGGATGTCCATGCGGGTCAGGCCTGCCGGTGGGAACACATTCAAAAACCACTTTTTCACTTCTCATGTTCTGAAAGTGCTTCTTTGTGCAGGATATAGGCTGCACAAAGTCGAATTTTGTGCACTAGGGCATGCAAATAATCTCGGTGGTGTACGCCCTGCGCGCGCGGGCCTGCTGCACCCCCCCATGCGTCAACATATTCTTCACTAAAGCAGAACAACTCATTCTTCAGTTACATTTAGAGAGTAGTTTTACGTTTTATTTCCTCGCAATCAAAGTGAAAAGCAGAGTTTATAACTCGTCCACAAAACCATTTTATCCTCGACATTACTATCAGCCCTCGCCTTCGTCTCGGGCTGCTAAAAGTCTCGAGAAAATGGTTCGTTTTGTGCACTTGTTGTAAAATCTACTATAGCACACGACAAACCGAAATATCTAGTCGAAATTTTGTAGGTGGTAGTGATTTTGTGCAAAGTCCGTCTGGGGAAGATCTACCCCCTTACCTTTTTCTGCCGTAGAGCAGCAGTGTTTGCACTGATGTGATACGGTTTGAAGGGAAAGGGAGCCATTGAAATTACCGGCACATGAAACATACCATCTTAGTTCTCAGGGTGGGTTACGCGCTTTGCTGTAATATTAGTGTCAAATTATTTCACTAATAAGACAATGGGTGTTATAGGCGGTGGTGACCACTTACCATCAGATGGCCCACCTGCTCGTTTGCCCACTTGTGATATAAAAAAAAAAGATTTTTTGTAACCTGCCCACTGCCTGCGATTCTTAGAACTATGTCATCAGATGTTTTGATTCTTTAGGGGATTTCTTCATTTGAAAAAGATACTTCAAGCTTAGCTCTTTTCACATTTTTTTGGGTTGGCCGAAATCAGGTTGGCCGCTGCAGAGAAAACATGTTCAGAGGGGCTTCACTGATTAGTTAAATCACGGTTACTTTGGTGCTTTGTTTCAGAACATGGCGAATTTGCTCTCTTGTCCATTGTGCCCCTCCACCTGCACTAATGAGGATCTGTGTGAGACGTCAGATTACGCCGTTGCAGTTGCATTGACATGAAGAAGAAGAAGACAGCTCTTTGGGTGAGTTTGAGCTATTTTATTAGAACTGGGCAACACAGCAGAGATTCCGCTCACCTACTAAAGGATGTATGGAATCCAGCGTGCGGCCGAAGGTTTCATGAAAGATGTAACATATCCTCGCTCCACCACACAGCTCGGTCGTCTCAATATTTCTCGCGGTACCCTCTATGGTGGAACAATAGGCGCTCGCGAACTTGGTGATGATTTGTAGGAGAGTTTGTGACTTATCAGACACGTCGTCACCGTAGGAATTCAGTAACGATTGGAACTGAGATATCATTACGTTTACGCGCACCTGAAAGAACGATTTTAATTTTAAACATAACCCACATTAAAATTATAATGATCAGAAAGTAGCTCAGATTGATTTTGAAGAATTTTGGTAAGGAGAAAATTGCCCCAAAGTGGATCAACAAATTAAAATACATAAATATGAGGGACTCAAAAGGTAATATGCCTTCGAACACCACAAAACCAGTAGTATAGGTATCAGGGACTACTATAAATAAATAGATAGCTAACATCCAGACACAAACACTTATGTTCATCACAGAAATGTTTGCAATGGGGGGATCGAACCCGCAACCTACGGCGCAGATGGCAGAGGCACCAACCAACCGTACCAAATAGCCTGTCAAACCAAAATAAAATTTCACGTGAATGAAATTACGTTGCGTTCATCAAGATTCTAATGAATGTGTAATAAGGTGTAATCACCACCTCAAAAGCAAAACAATTCATAGTATCACAGAGAAAAACAAGCAATAAACTACAATTATTGACTATTAATGGTTGAACAATAATGCCATTGCAACATGAGTAATCCGATTTAATTGAAATTATTCTTCTTTTGTTGCATTCAGCATATTGAATTAAAATACAGCAATTGACCATTGAAGAAAAACCGGTCAAGTGCGAGTTGGACTCGCGCGCCGAGGGTTCCGATATACCTTTAGTATTTTTGGAAGCAATAAGGTTCATTTTTAGGACCGCAAAACTAAATTTGTTTGTAAAGGTTTTTTGCAGATTTCTAAAAAACTGTGCAACTTAGAAAGATCGTTTTATTTTTGCTGTAATATTTACATAAACGTCTATCGACTGTAATTAATTAAGATTTTTCCATTCACAAACTTCAGAGTTCAGAGATAAGGGGGGAATGGTATTTTTTTGTAACTTTTCATCATAACTTTAAAACTAAGAGACGTAAAAAAATACAAAAATATATTTTAGAATGTACAAGTAAAGCCCTTTCATATGATACCCCACTCGACCTAGTAGCGACAATTTTAAATTTGGCCTCCTATTTCAGCCCCCTTTACATTAATAATTATAATTTTTTCACAATTCTTTCATGTGCAATTAAGTTGGGAAACCATATTCTAAAACTGTTCCAAATTTCAAGTCGATAGCATTAGTGGTTGCTGAGATATAGAGGTGTGACCGACAGACAGACAAAGCGACACCATAAGGGTTCCTTTTTTTACCATTTTGGTATCGGAACCCTAAAAATGGTAAGTTAAAAGTGTTGCTGTTGATACAGTTTGCGATATAAACGTAATTTCTTAGGAAAAAGAACTACGGCGCGGCGCATTAAGGCGCGGCGCATTAATAACTGAATAGTCGAAATAATGTAACTTGATTAGAATGACAGCAGTGTGAGAGCAGGACGGAGCGATGCGTAAGATATTGGAGCGACAGAGACACCTATCGCTCAATCCTGCACTACGCATAGCTCTATCCTAGGTGTCTACTCTCAATTTTCGATACTATTCAAAACATACAAATTCAAAACTTCCTCCTTTGACGATAGAGTAGGATATTGGTTGGTTGCTAATCTCTGCCAATTTGACAATTCATCCAACCAATATTCTACTCTACTGTCAGCGAACGAAGTTATGAATTCGACTATATCAAAATAGTATCGTATCGATATATCGAAAATTGAGAGTATGCCGCTCTTAATTCATCGCGCAGCGTGGGAATGACAACTAAAATCAGCGATTATTTTCGCGTTTATAATTTGAGCACGAAAAGAGTTACTTGTCATGCAAGGCAGCAAAATTGTTAATTGTTATTTTGTATTGAAACTCGAGCAAGCGAAGGATCCTAGGATTGAGCCACGAGCGACGCGAGTGGTTCAAAAGTAGAATCCGGAGCGTCGCGAGCGCGACGGTTTCAAGGCACGAGACGCGAAATAACTTTTCACCTCACTACAGCGAGGAAAATGCTAACGAATAGCGCCAGTACCTTATATCGTAATTCATAATCACGTTCTAATTTGAAAAACCTTTTCCACCCTAGCGGCCAATAATGACCTTTGCACGCAGATCTCGGACGGAAAAGCAAAGTTCTACGAGCTTGTGAGGTGAATAAAAAATTGTCAGCACGTCTTCTTCTTACCTTAAGTTCGGGCAGGCAGTCTCTGATATGGTGCATGAGCAGTCTGTTGAGTGTCTTGGCGAGGTAGGGAGTACCGTTACGCGTGGCGATAGTAGGGTACTTCCGCTGGAGATACGTCGCTTCGTCTTTTAGGGCGTCCTGGTAAATACAATAAGTGAATGAAATAATAATTTCCCTACAACCATTTTTAACTTTAAAACAAATAAATTTTTAGTACCTATTGTAATGAAATTTAATTTATTTACTTACTGTTTTAATTTTATGCTGTATTTATTTTAAAATGAATCTAATTCAATTAATAATACTATTGGAGGGACCCAAATAGATTGTTTTTATTTTATTGACATTCTTAGCTAAGGACATTTTGATATTGTAACTAATTTATTTCATTAATGACAGTTTTATTACCTCCCGAATATATAATGTGACTTGCAAGCCACTCTTTTGCGATGCCCTGCACACAGGGTTCATGTACGCAGACATACCATAATTTAAGAACTTTATAATTTATGTACATGAAAGCATTGAATAAATGAAATGAAATGAATTCTGCGGTCCGTGTGGTGCCGGCTTAGTACCAACCCATCTCTACCAGTGGGCGTCGTAACAGGCGACTAAGGGAGTTTAAACCGGAGGATAGGCAGAAGTATCTTCTACGTATCGTACCATCATCGGTCACTAACAACAAGCGTGGTAATTATAGTATTTCATCTGTAAAATATGCTGCAATTTTTTTGAGAAATTCAGGAGGCATTTAATGAAATTTTACATCTCTCATATTCGGTAAGTAGGCCCTTATTACCCCCAAATGGGGCTTGTAGGTGACCAATTAGCGCTCTTGGGTAATAATGTAGCTAGAAAAGCCCTAGGGCGGTAAGTAATTGTAACGCCCCCGCCCGGCAGCACCTCCACTTCCACGCGCGGCTCCGCCTTGATGGCCGCCTCCAGCATCGGGGCGGCGGGCGTTTTAATTACTTACCGCCCTAGGGCTTTTCTAGCTACATTATTACCCTATAGCGCTAATTGGTCACCTACAATTTGGTGGTAATAAGGACCTACTTACCTCACAATCGAGATGTAAAGCAGAGTAGTTAGCTTGGGTGTAAGCATCAATTGCACCCTCGCCCTTGGCTACTAATCTACTATTATGATGTGGTTCCGGTGTGAGGCGTAAACTTGGTTGTGAACTATAATAAAAAGATAGCATGTTTACCGTGATAGTTTTCTTATCGATAATGTCTTGTTGTGAGCGGTTGACGACACCAATGATGCCCAGTTTGACGGGAATCACTCGCCCGCACAAAATGTCTATAGCGTCTGTGCCTGAAAGAGAAACACATTTTTACAAAGAGGAAATAATGAGTTAGTTATGGTACACTAGCTGTTACCTGCGACTTTGTTACCTTTGTCCAGGCAGACACTTAGTTTTTCATTTATAATACTAGTTTGGACAAGGTATGAGCGCCGAGAGCCAATTCCACGGCGGCGGCGTGGCTTGTGATTTGTTTAAAGGCGTCGTCGCGTCGGTATTATTTCTATGTTGGTCCCATTGTACAAATTAAAGGCATCTTAATTTAAGTACCATAGTTTTATGCCGTTTCTACGGAGTCGGCTACCTAGCCTAGGGAATTTGACGTTGCACTGGGCACTAGTTTTTATGCCATCAGAAATTCGCTACCTAGAGGGCAAAACAGATCCAATATTGGATTATAAATATCACGCCTCTTAGTGGTGGCAGAGAAAATGTTCTTTCATCCTTTCCTGGGTTAATAAGATTTTATGGTTTTACTAACCAGCATCCATGAGATCAAGTTTAGTAACAACTGCCAGCGTCCTCCGTCCGTCGGGATCCACTTCCTTAGCCATCTTGATGGCTTCACTGGTCGCCATGTCGGTGTTGGCAGCAGTCACCGCCAGGATTATGGAGTTAGGGTTCGCGATGTATTTGATTATGAGGTTCCGGATCTGGTTCTCTATGTCCTCAGGCTGGTCACCTATTGGCACCTGGTGAGGGAGGATCATATTAAAACATTATTTTTTTAAATAAAGTTGCAATCGGTCGTACTAAGATACTTGCCAATGTTTTGGCGACCAAAATACTGCAGCAATACATTCGAGTACTGATAATTACAAAAGTCAGACAGAGCGGAAATAAGGGGTTGAGGGGGATGGAAGGTAAGGTGACATCGATCTATATAGGGACATGGAGAGTCCATGTTAGTACTTCATTACTAGAAAGGGGTAAAGGCGTGTCTTCTTCGCCCTTTTTTTTCCCCAATTAGAAAAAAATATTTCGGGAAATTTTTTGCCTGAGTTCCGATGTTCGCGTATATGGCAGGTGTTGTAAGCAACGAAACAAACCCTTTCCCTCTCTATCCGCGCGGAGAATGTTTTCCACTCGACTCGACAAACAAAAACAATGTGTATGCCTATACAAATGAGTACGGCCAAGCCCTAATGTTTCGTGATTTCTTTGTAATGTATCGAAAAAAAAACCGGCCAAGTGCGAGTCGGACTCGCGCACTGAGGGTTCCGTACCACCACATAAAAAAATTGTATTAGTTGAAATTTCAGTAAGTTAATGTGCTAAATGTTATTATTTGTTGTTATTTTATAGCCTATGCCCTATAATATTATGCCCTATATAATAGTAAGATGTTGGGATTTGTAATAAGGACCGCATCCAATTTTGACAATGCTGCAGCAGTAGCTAATGTACTATATAACGCGTATGTACGCAGCAAGCTTGAATACGGTGCAGTAGCCTGGGATCCGCATGAAGAAAAATATAGTCTAATTGTGGAGAGACTACAACGTAAATTTTTACGGTGGCTTTATAAACGGAAATACGGGTATTATCCGTTCTTGTATCCCTCCTTATTTGTTTTGGGAATGATGGACAGAGAAACACTTGCTCTCAGAAGAAAAATGAGGTCATTTGTACACTATCTTTCTGTTCTTCATCAGAAGATCGATAGTTCAACGGTGTTAGAAACATTTTGTCTCGTAGTTCCCAACCGAATTCCTCGGGACGCGAATGGGGCAATAGCGCCACGTCGCCGACCGCGACTGTTGCAACTTCCCGCGACACGTACGGTGCGTTCAGCGCACGCGCCCACAGTGAAGGCATTAACTCTTATCGGTGACATGCTTGCTCAGTGCGATAATATTGACCTATTCGCTGATTCGTTCAGGTGCCTTCTTGGTAGTGCTCACAGGTTTCTAGATTTAAGTAGTTTAGTTCCCTGACATATCATATTATAAATTGCGTTTGTACTAAGTATGTACTGATTGTTATTTAACTTTATGACGATTTGGCATTTTGCTGTAAGTTGTAAATGTATTGAATAAATGAATTGAATTGAATAAACATACCAATTTTCAAGTTTGTAAGTGTTCCCGTTTTTAAATAGAACTAAAACAAAAATCGCCTCAGCAACCATCCAACTTGACCCCTCTCTTATACGAATGTTCTTGAAACGGGAGCTCACCACAATTGATTACCCTTAGTTGTGAGAAAAGTTGTAATATTTAATGATTTCAGACTTTTCCCATTATTTGTACTGTGAGACCTAGCTTCTTGCCAAATTTCATAATTTTAGGTCAACGGGAAGTACCCTGTAGGTTTTTCATTTTTGAATAAATGTATGGAGATGAGGACATAAAATGCCGTATCTTATGATTGCGTCGTTGTAAAAAATTGAAATTTTCAGATCTTGTGTGGTTCATGGATCCTAATATACGGTATTAATTTCAACCTGATACCTTTACCCGTTCGTGAGATAAAGGGTCTTGACAGACAGACAGACAGACGGACAACAAAGTGATCCTATAAGGGTTCCGTTTTTTTCTTTTGAGGTACGGAACCCTAAAAAACATGCAGGAGACACGGACTCAAGGACACTATTGATGAATGTAAATCAGTCATTTCCATTGATTTTCCCAGCTGATAACCGCCAAGAAACACCATTGTACGTACAAAGCCTCTTTAGCTTCAAGAATGTTTAGCTTAGGTAGTCGCAGTCTTAACGTAGTTGTAGTACGTCTGGCAGATATTTTAAACTTACAATATGGTACATTACATTAAACTTTTAGGAAGCCACAAAGGCCGCGTATATATTACGGACGATCTGAGGCTTCCATTACTTCAAGCAGTGGCTTGGGTTCGAGTACCGCCATAAAATACCCACTTTCCAGTCGCAATCACCAAAAATTGATTTTTACCTCACTGCTATATCGTTCGAACCTATCTATACGCTAGAATATTGCACCGTGCTGATATCGCTCATGCTCGGGTTCAATATCTGCATGGTCATGGTTAATCGTATAGATTTATCTCGTAGAGATATAGTTCTAAAGGCATCAAGACATAGTTATATTATTCATGACAAACAAGCATATTATGATGTTGTGATGGCCATACTGATGGCAATCTGCCAAATTAATAAGTAACAATAAGTTGATTATGTCATACCTTGTTTATTGGAAATATTTCATGCTTAACACAAAACTAAGCTATTATTAAAACCATTTATTTCCATATATTCATTGTCTCTCATTCTGTTCCCGGTCTGTATTTTTACTACGGAATATGTTTTGCTGATTACGGTTCGATATTCATTGGTTCACGAACGCGATTCAACGTTTTAGATTAAACCAACTGGTTGCAATAGACCTATTTCAAATGTGTAACTTTAGGTTTCGTACGATAAGCAGTTAAATCATATCGCACCAAGCGGTGAGGGAATCAAAAATAGAGCTCCAGGACCGACGTTACCTGATTGCCACAAAACCACGAAGACTTTCGAAAAATATACTACTTATACCACAGCCCGAACACTTCATACAACGAGCGCCAATTTGAAATTGGAAGCGCGCGGGGGTGCGGGGGAGATTGCAAGGGGGGCGGAGTGTCCATTCTGTATGATAGTACTATTACTTTCTTCTGTGACTATACCTTGGTGATACCAGGCAAGTCGACGAGCGTCAAGTTGACGACTTTCGTGGAGTATATCTTGAGATTGATAGGTTCCGGACATATTCCTTTGTTGCTGCCGGCTTTGCGGTCGGTCTCGCGTTCGATTTCCTTGCGGATCTCCTCGAAGTCTCTGTAGGTCTGACCCTGTGTATGCAGGAACTTGCCCCATTCTTCTAGATTCACTGTGCCTGCAACAATGGAGAAATACGTTGAAGTATATAAAAATCACATCAAAAGATTCTACTTCATAAATTTCCAACATTGATGATGACTGCAGACCAGGCGTAGACCAAACCGGTAGGTCTAGAAGCGGTTTTTTTAAAGGAAATAAGTATTATCGAAAATGCGTCCTTTAAAGAGCTCAAACAAGGTTCAAACCGTGGATGAAAGTTTACACAGGATTTAGGCTCAAAAGTAAAAAAGAAATAAGGTTTTGAGGATTTTGAGTGCGTACTGACAATTAGTAAGTCAAACAAAGCACATACATTGAAGCTAGGTTGTAAGCCAAAACAAACTGATAAAATGATATGTAGTTATGGTATATGAAAATCCAAATTAATTTATGTTCAGATTAAATAAAAAAGATGAAGATGATAAGTCTATTTCTTAAAAATCATATTCCTAAACTGAAATTTAAAATCATTCTTTACTGTTGCCGTTCGTCCACGACGTTAAAACTTGTGAGTAAGTGGTTCTGTATCTTTTGAGTAACGTCTTTGACACACGGCCTCACTCAACTTGGCGCGAGTGACTAGACTAGCTATTAATGCGTTTTAAACCAATTAGGGACCAGTTGCTTCGTGGACGAATCGCCACTGAAATTCTGGTGCTGTGAGATTCGAAGAAAGATTGAGAGATACCAGTAATTTGATGTAGTACACACGGCCGCACATCAGTAGAAACACTTTTGGACCTTATGGCGTGGTAATAGAGTTGGAAAAGTTTCTACCGACAAGCGGTTGACCGTACCTGGTTTTTTATAAGCGCTGTAGACGAAGGGCTTACACTGCTACTACTAAAAACAAGGACAGAACCACCACCAACCACTACTTAACCATGCTTTTTATTTATCTGGGCAAACAATTTGAATAATGACCTTGACTGCGCTAGGTCGATTATGCTTATACCCAGCTATGAGCATACTATCTTAACCCAACACCTGTGCCCAAGCCCAATACAGTTTTCTTTGGCTTTATGCTTTTGTATGGCTAAGGTTCACCGTCCACGTACGCTGCACGACATCCGCACGATAGCGATATTAATCACTTGATCCTGATCTATAGAAACAAACAAAACTGTGTCCATGCACGCCGCACGATATACGAAAACTCGCTGCCATTGACCTTTTATATCAGGACTGTTTACTGGAAGAAAAAAGGTTGACTTATGCTACTTTTTCCGCGATTTTTTCCGTGACCCGGTTGTTAGGTCATTGTTTTGTAGCTTAGGTCGATTGCGTGGACAGAACTAAAATGCAAACGATATTTGTAGCTTGTACGCATTCCACAAATGTCGCCGCTGCTGTGGCTCTGTCTAACCCGAAAGGAATATTATAACTAAATTCTAATAAACTATTTGTAGGATGATGGAAGACTGCATTTTTTTGTTCTATAACGATAAGTTTTTTTTTGTTTCATAACTTATTGAAAATTTGCATTGGAATGTAGAAAAAAAAATACTACTAGAAAATTTGTGCAAGAAAAATATGAAACACTGTTTAAACTGTTTAAAAAGGCGGCTATACATGTGCGTGACGGGTTAATTCTTGCCCGAGTCACACTGAGGCGGTAGCGGAAGCGTTCCGGGGGCGGTATTTTTTGTAAAGTATGAGTTCTTATGCATCCTGTCACATTGAAGACCGGTCGCGGTGCGGTATTTTCTTCTTGCAGAAACGCCCTCGGACCGCTTTCGCAATCATACCGCCTCTGTGTGACTTGGGCTTTATTCGGGCCGCGAATTTGACATGCCTATTTTAGACATTCACAAGATAAATGCATAACTGATACAAACCTGGTGCAAATATTGACTGGGAAAGGTGAGCTAGAGGGTTCCAGTGCGTTGATTCAGTGCTCTCCTTACTTATTACTAATATGGCAAAATAAAACAAACTAATTACAATAAATAAGCCAAAAAATAAATTAATTAAAAATCTACTCAAACTCTATCTACTCTAGGTTGTTGAGTAGCTTCAATAAAGTGATTATCTGTCAAGTCTTCAAAATCCCAACAATATTGACTTATTCAAGTGTGGGGTTCATAAGTAAGTTTTGAATGAGACTTTTGTACTAATAATATTACTAAGCTTTAATTTATATTTTCTTTAACATAAAAGCAAAAAGACAGCAAGAGTTATTAATAATCTTTTCTGAAACTGACTGTATGGAACAAAAAACCTAGGAAGCAATTTACCTAACAAATATAACAATAGAAGAGTCTTTTGTCTGTTTCGAAATGTTCATTGAAGGTTTTACTTTTAATGCTCCTTTTCTTACAAAAAAGTTAAATTATTGTCTGTTGTTCACCAAAGTCAGATGTTCTTGTAAAGAAAACAAGCAATTTCCCAATGAAAAAGCTTAAAAAATTGTCAGTGAAGCAAAATTTTCTTTAACGGAAGTAAATTTTACTCTATTTCGGGTAAAGTTTTGTTTTCGCTTGTAAAGTTGCTTGTTTTTATTATTAAATTTCTGGGCTTCAGGGGCAAAACAAATAAAAGTTTATTTTGTATAACCAAATATCAAATGAGAGGCAGGTCAGTCGACCGTAACATGCCACATTGATAATCAACTATATCTGGTAGTCAATTGCCGATTGATCTATAAACACAATGGACCACAACAAGTCATTATTGTAATGATACGACATGCGATGTAAGACGCGCGTGCGAACAGAATACTTGCATGGTAGCACAAAAAACATAAACATTATTCTTCTACATAACATCACAAAGCAAGTTTATAGCAATGAACATGAACTTGTGTAAAGTAGGAATGTTCTGATAAGTAGGTTAAAGAAATATTGAACTGCAATTGAATGTTTAATTTTAATTAAAAAAATTGAATAAAAAAGTAGCCTGTCTTTCCCTATCTTCATACCAAATATCATCAAAATTGGTTCAGCAGATGAGTTGTGAAAGCGTAACAGAAAGACAGACATGAGTTTGGCAATTATAATATTAGTACCTGGGCGATCGAGCTATGCTCTGTATAATAAAAATATCATCGGATGAGCAAGCTATGCTACTCAACAACAGATGGCGCTGTAAGTTTCTTGAACGCACTAAAACGCGCTAAGAAATATTAAAAAAGACAGTGAAAACGAATTTTCCCAGACATGAGACCTAGCTAGATTGATTTTTTGCCCCCCAAAACCCATGTATACTAAATTTTTCTGTATATTACAAATATATATATATATACAAATATTGCTTGTTTAATAGTATAGGATGAATAGTATAGGATTCAGATTATTTTAGTTCAAATATTAATAACTAGTTGTGTGCCCTAATTTCCATACAAACTCTATTTAACCCTCTTAGGGAGTGTAATTAAAAAAAAAATTTTAAGTTTGTTCAAATCACATCTGGACACAATTGAAGGGATGCCCATTAAGAGGTTCCTTAGAGGACTAAAGTTACTTTACACAAAGATCGATTTAACTTATTAAATTTACAAATTACTCATGTTCACTCACCACAGGCAGTGTGTCACAATGATATAGATGGATACAGATACCTAATCTACATCTACAATACACAAATTAGAGGGTGCACTTTACCACACATTGTGTCATCTCATCACATTGCCACTATAAAAAGCTCTAATGAAAAATTGGCCCTGAACCTATCTGCCTTCTTCTCTTCACTTAATCAATAATAAAATAATAGTGTTCACATCTTTTTGTGAGCTCTCTTATTGCTCTTGTGAAGGGTTAGAGAATTTCAAAGTTAAGTTCTACTACTAAGATAGGGACAATGATTTCAATGATAGAACTCTAATGCTTATTTGCTTGCAGTAAGCATCAGCAAGCATACACTACAAAGTGTGAATAACTAGCTTAACATAAGTTTAATCTCATGTAGATAAATAGTATGAGCTGCCTGAGTAGCACAATCACATACATAAAAGTTTTATCTAAGTCAAATTACATTTTTGATATTAAATTGAAAGAGTAAATATTTTATTTTTCAAGTTTCTTAAAGAACTTATGTAGGATTGTGCTACTTGAACTGAATTTGCAAACATAAACAAAACTCAATTTAGCACAATGCTATCACTGCCAAAAAGTGTAAAAACAAAACAACACAATGAAGAGTACTAACCTTCTTCGGCTGAGCGGTGTTCTTTGCTGTCTTTAGGACTGTAAACTAGTTGCAAGACCAGAGGTCGCCTGGTAACAATGCCTGGTCCCCGAGGCAGGAATGAGCGGCCGACCAGACTCTCAATCACAGAACTTTTTCCGGAGCTCTAAAAAAAGAAATTATATACTGATACACACAAATAATCATGATGTCTGAAATTTACACCAGATTATGTCTACCTTATTTTAAGTATTTTGAAATTGTGCACACTTTACAATTTTTAATATGAACTTTTATACTCTCCATCTAATTTTAAATGTTTTCCTCTTACTGTGTGTGACTAAGATGAATGCAAAAGTGGCTTTTATTCTACATTATTAGCAAGTCATCAAATCACATATTTTTTAAAAACAATTAACATGTCCTGGTGGGTACTTAGGAGTAATAGATACACACCAAGCTAGACTATGTGAACGGTCAAACACAGGGTAGTCCTTTTACCTTTCATAGAAATGGGGACAAAGAACCCTGTCTTGACATCTTTACATAACCATTTTACAGGATCAGGTAACTGGATATAACAATTTCAGATGTTTGTATAGCTAAAACAATAATCAAAATATTATGTAATAACAAAAAACACATGTACCTGAGTTCCTAAAACTACAATTTGAGGCAGTTGAATGGCATCAGCTCCAACAGTATTGAAAACATCTTGCAGTTTATTGATCACTGGTATAAGTGCTTCCATAATTAACTATATTGTCTTACAAAACACACAAATTAATAACTGACCAATAATTATCAGTTTTAAATGTAAAAGAAACGATTAATAGTTAAATTTTTCAGTTTATCAAAACAGACAAACCAACCGGTAAAAGTCGGCCATATTGATTTTGTTTTTGCTTTTTTTTAAATATTTCTGGACTGGAAACAAAGTTTTTTTGGGGGGTTTCTTTTCTTCAAAGAGAT
Organism: Athrips mouffetella; assembly: GCA_947532105.1. Classification (NCBI taxonomy): domain Eukaryota; kingdom Metazoa; phylum Arthropoda; class Insecta; order Lepidoptera; family Gelechiidae; genus Athrips; species Athrips mouffetella. Next base: position 9,692,382 of record OX383958.1, read on the forward strand.
TTGAAACTCGCTGCTCTGAGCACGCTCTGTGGGTTTCTATACTCGTATAAAGAATCTACACATACCGATTTGATCCCCAAGCGAGTGTAGATCCACTTTAACGTTTTGGTAGAAAAAAGAAAAATAAAGTAATTAATGGCAACATTAATATGTTGTCAAAGAGATTTCGTTCAGAAATGCTAAAAGAATGCAAGGAGATGAATGGAATGGACTGAGCATTTTAAAATATTTCCATCTCTATCATACTTTTGAATGATTTCTATTTCTATCCTGCTGTCAGGCAAATAGAGAAAGCTAAAGTAAAAATCGGTATCAGTCGCCAAGCCAACCAAGCTTATATTTTCCACAAAAATATTTTAACTAGATAGAATAGATTCCCTGTAAAATATATTCTGCAGCCATGTATGGTCCTCAGGTAATCGCAATATAAAGCGTTGCTTTATTATTCCTCTTTTAAATCTCAAATAACCTACCATCACGGACTTCTATTTGTATTTCTAGGAATGCCGGGTTGATTCAGGCAGGTACACAACGAATGCTAACTCCATTCAGTTCGGGCCGTGGTATATATCCTATGATATAAGCTGTATTCTTCCCAGCGTGTGTTCTACAAAGGTTGTATGTGAGAGGGATGATGACCAGTATTGTCAATTCTGCGTGTAAGTTTGACTATTGTTTACAGCCCGCACTCGAAAGAATTACCGCAGGTCTAAGTACGAAAAAAAAATCGTTTCCCCATACGTACTGCGTCAGTTAACAGCACATTTTGTATTGGAGTTCGAATTTTATTTTCTTATTTCTACCTGTGTGCTTTACGAAAAGTTGTTCAGTTTCATGGTCAGAACCACTTCTTTAAATATCCAGGGTGATAAAAAAATAAGGTTGTATAGTACGGGCCTTCTTTGAAAAAATAAACGAAATAGACCTGTGGATTAAAACCATGCCAGAGCTAATTATCTATCACAGTTTTGTGGGAAACCAGAAAAACACCTGCAAATATAAGGCCAAGGAACAAAATAAACATATTAGTATAATTTTGATGCTTTATTATGTTGACAATTTAATTTACTTTTAATTCTATATTATTATTGACAATTTAATTTCTTCTGACAATTTAATTGACAATTCGATGTAATTATTATTTTTTTTTTTTAATGTCTCTTACTGCATGCCTCACAATATGCGATGCCCTAATATAGGGTTCATGTACTAACTGCTACAATTATTTAAGAACTTTAAGCTGTACAATGTAAGCATGAATAAATGAAATGAAATGAAAAAAATTATCAAGGCCTCCATCAATTGACTTTTATGGGTATTAGAAAAAGCAATATCACTAACAGAGATTAAGTATGTAAACTGGCTTTCTAACAGATCTTTATCATAAAACAAGAAAAAAAAAAAATTAAATAAAAAAAATAATAATAAATAAATTAATAAATAATTAATAATTAATTAATTTATTAATCTAATTTTAATTAATTTAGTTATTTAATTTAAATTAATAAATTTTAAATGAAGACGTTCTTGGCCTTTGTATGCCGGGCATTACAATGCTCGCAGACCTAAGTGAAATTCTTATTATGAGAATGTTGTGTCCCACTGTAAGGTAAAGGCCTCTCCTCTTTTTCATAGATAACAAGGTAAAATTGTTTTTGTACTTGAAATATAAATATTTTCGAATTTCAGATACTGTAAGGAGCTCAAAATTCCCCATTTCCCAGACATGGTTTTCCCTAAAAATGTTCTCTCACTGACTCACAGCAGTGGAGCTAACATAAACTTCAACCCTCTAGATGCATTAAGGCAAGTTGCATGCACTGTTGAGGCCATTGAGGTGTCTTGTGCTGAGGCTTGGCAAGAATCCAGGTATGCCTGATGATTATATGATTATGATTTACCTGACCCCCCTTGTATCTTTGTAATTTAATTGCACGTACAAGGGGGTCAGGTAAATCGAAAGTTGACCGTACACATGACTCTATACTGGAAAGAGTCGGGTGTTTTGTAAACAAAATCATTACCTCAAATTCATGTAAAATGTGTTAAAAAAGTAGATATTTCTGGCTTTGTGTATGTAAAACGATAGACTTAGCGTTTTCTTGTGTGTGTATTGTGGTTACAAATATGTACCTTGTGTAATTTAAGATAAATATTTTCTTAAAAGAAAAATTATTGTTTACAAAACACCTGACTCTCTCGTAAGCTCTGGTATATCTGCACTCACAGATGTCGCTTTAAGCCAATCTTTTTATTATGTCTCTCTCAAGGTGTCTCTTTCTTTGTCAATGAAATTGAAAAAGACAGCTTCACACTACTAACACAAGTAATAATATAAAAGGCTGAAGAAAATATAAAATGAAGGGCTTGGAGTATAATTAATATTCTATTTCCATTCTGATAAATATTTTTCTTTTCATTTGTAGACCAGATGCCTTGAGGATGAAGAAGTCTTTTGATTGGACATTCTCAACAGATTACAAAGGAACTCTTACTGACAGCATCAAAGTGGAACCCACAGATGAAACTATAAACTATGAGATACTTAAAAAGAAAGACCAGATACTGTTCTATCATGACCTCACTTTGTTTGAAGATGAGCTACATGATCATGGGGTTTCTAAACTCTCTGTAAAAATAGTAAGTATAATACATATGGGACTTTTCACAAAAGTCATCTGATTCCAAGCTAGGCAAGTATATAACTAAATGTATGACACCTCACCTCAACATAAAAAAAACGGCGAAGTGAGAATCAGACTCACGCACCAAGGGTTCCGTAGGTAGCGGCACGTAAGTTTGGCGCTGAGCGAAATGTAGAGGCGATAGCTGCACATGGGTGCAATCGCCTACGCAATACAATTTTATTATAACTGAGAGATAGGGAGAACAATAGAGGTCATAAAAATCAGCGCTAGAGTTTCGTGCCGCTATTTGTATCACTAAGGTAAAAATACCGTCTTAGTCAGGGACGCACTATCGCGCAGAAGTGTATTAAAAGCTCCCGATTCCGACTCGCACTTGACAAGTTTTTTTTTTTATTTGATGTTATTCTTTAGTTTATGCCAGCGGTTTATGCACTGTAAACATACCAATTTTCATGCTTGTGTTCCCGTTTTTACGATAGAACTAAAACACAACGAAAAAACACGTTTCTTGTGTGGGGTACCCTCCGGATCCGTATTTTTTTACTTTTCATTGTTTATAATATTTGTTAGGTAATCCGTCTAATTGAAACATATTCTGTGAAAAGTCAACCATATAGCTACTATGTTTCATACAATACAATAAAGGTCGGACAGGCAAACGACGTAGGCTTAGTAATAGGGTCCCGTCGGCGCCCTTTGGGTACGGAACCCTAAAAACCTATGATCATCACATAAATATTTCTACTAGGCGAGGATCGAACCCGCGATTTATATCGCCCCTTATGGCGCAGACGGCAGCTATAGCCAACAGGCCAGTCAAATGCAAAACTGTAGTTTTACTTTCTGGATACTTAAACATTAACAAAAGACTGATATACTTACACTTAAAGTTTTATCACTGAATTGATTCTGTGTAGTGTAGATAGAAACCAAGAAAAACATTTATTTTATAACCTTGTGACACTTCACACTCACAAACACATTAAAATGGACTTAGGTACTAGGCACAAAGAAAGGTAGATATTTAAATAGATGCTTATTACTCCAGTAAAATTATGAGAGATTGTATGGCGAAACGGAAATAATTGATAATAGCCGTGATTGTTTTTCAGATCGATAGATTATATTTCTATGTAAAGCTTTTTAATGGAATCCACCTAAATTTACTTCATTTATTTATTTATTTTGCCGTCCAAACATTAAAAAAATATGGAATATCGGAAAAAAATGTTAATAGATTATTTTTTTTATTTACGGCTTGCTATATATTCAGAATTTCATATTATACATGAATCCACCTAAAAATATTAGCTTTTTTGTATTGTTTAACTTTTATAGCACGAAATTTAAATAAAGCTTATCTTCGCAACCAAAAATAGTGATAGATCCGTTTTGCTTTCTAATAATTTAAATAGTGCTATATAATCACATTTTTGGCAAATCCAACATAAATGTTTACAAAATCATTGTAAACCAGCGATTACATAACACTTTTTTTTATTTAGTATGGCATTTTTGTGAATATATATAAGAATCACTTACATTTAAAAAGGTTGAGTTTAGCTCAGTTTATTTCTATTATTTTACATCGACTTTATTGGACCTTATATGTAAAAATAAGTGGAGATTTTATATTTTGAAATAAATTGATATTTTTAAATATATTTATGGTGGATTTTGATGCCTATATGTAAAGTATACGTTTATCTATGATACAAAGTTTATAATTGTCTATTACTATTTTTGCCTTAGCTGTTATTCGAAAAAAATATTCCGCTTTAAATTTTGGATGAATGGATTCGTAAATATTGCGTCTTAACATCATATTTAAATACGATATACACAAAAAAGTAGCTATTAACATTTAATGTTTTGCAAAACCGTATTTTTACTGGAGTATATACATAATAATAGTATGTGTTGTGTAGATGACACAAAATTATCGGAATGTCAATTCTTACAGAAATTTCTTTTTCTCTGACAAATTTGAATAACATCACGCCTCTTTCCCGTCGGGGTAGGCAGAGACCACAGTCCTCCACCTGCTACGATCTTGACATACTTCCCTTGCTTCCTGTACTTTCATCAATCCTTTCATACATGCTCGTCGGTTTAGGGTACTTTTAACCTGGCCTTTATTCAGAACGTCCTGAATTCATTAGCATAAACTGGGTCTTTTAGGCAACATATCGTTACATCCCATAAAACATACAAAACTGAACCGTTAGCTCATCCCAGAATTTCACTGCTAAGACGCGTAGTATATTTCGGGGAATGTACAGTGTACACTCGGCCGCACGTCGGTGGGAACACTTTGACCTTGGGTGGGTCTCTGGTTTTGGGTGTTTGTAGCGTAGCGCTGGTTCAGCTTATACTGGTTATGTTTCCTCTTGCTTGCTGCCGCTCGTACAAACAACAACACTCCTAACTGTCCACTGAAAATGAAACTGAGAGAAAATTTCATTCTGAAAAAGGAATGTGTCCCTCACTAACCCTAATAGGATTGAAGCAGGTGGAATAAATGATAAATACATTAAATATTATCCCAAACTATGCAAAGCCTGTACTATGGGTACCAGAGACTGATATACATAAATAAATAAATAAATAAATAACACCCAGATACAGAACAAACACTCGTGTTCATCACACAAATGTTTGCCCTGGGCGGGTATCGAACCCGTGGCCCACGGCGTAGAAGCAGGATCACTACCAACCACACCAACGCGCCGGCCATTTGTTTGTTTGTTCCACTATCACACCTAAACGGCTGAACCAATTTCGATGAAATTTAGGATGTAGATAGATCAAGCACTGGACTAACATATAGGCTACAATTTATCTTGGAAAAATCCATGGTTCCTGTAGGAGACAGTAGGATGTCACAAAGAATATATAACGCGAGCTACATAAATAACACTCAGACACAACAAACACCCATGTTCATCACACAATTTTTTCCCTCCCGTGGGGATCGAACCAGCATAGAAGGCAAGCTTGCTACCAAACATTCTAACAGGCCAATCAAGGCGAAGTGGTCAGTAGAAGGCGTAATGTTCCTGTAAAAAAAGTATAATTATTCCAGAGAGTCATGCCGTCGTACTGGTATGTCCTGCTCAGATACTTCCTTCGCGTGGACGACGTTCTGGTGCGGTCCAACGAGACGAGGATGTTTCATATGCTCGACGCAGACTACGTGCTCAGAGAATTTACTGCTAAGGAAGCTAAGGCTTCAGATATCGATGTAAGTTTATAATAGGCAATTTTCTATGACGTTTGACAACTACGTTTTTTTAAGTGTCGACAGGTATTATTAGGTGGCACGCCCATCTCTGGTGGAAATTTCCTTTTTTATGGCTTTGTAAAATAAATGAAATCTTTTTAGAAGAAATTATACAGACTAGACAGTAGCAATCTTTATACTGGAAGAGGCGACTAAGGGTTATAAACTGGAGGATGGGCAGCAGCATCCTCCTGTGTATCATACCATCTTACATACTGCGGTCACCTACAACCGCGGTACATGGTGCCAGCCGTAACGCTGACAAGCGAGGTGACTATGGTACTTCCCCTCCTCATTTTTCTAGCAAAAGCTTAAATTCTGGAGGGAGCTCCCTGTCCTGTAGTGGTCATTTCATGGGATGTTATGATGAGATATTCCACACATGCGCACAAAGCGTTTTGCAACATGTATTATAATGCACACAGCAAAAAGCAGAATTCCACGCCCGCGTCTGTATATTTTGAATGGTTACCATGCTTATTGGCGTTGCGACTAGAACCATGGACCACGGTTTTAGGTGACCGCAGTATGTATGACGGTACGATACGCAGAGAACACTGCTGCCCAGTTCTGCCCATCCTCCGATCCAAACACTCTTAGACGCCTTTTACGACCCTCACGGGTAGAGATGGGTTAGTACTATTTGAAGCCGGCCCCACATGGCATGGTCGAGAGTAAGATTATTTGTACGTAGTGAGTGAGATTATTGATCGAAAAGTAAATTTCAGATGCCGACATCCCAGATGAAAGATGCAGACGACGTCATTCCACTGTTGCCTATAAAGCAACAGGTGACAGATAAATTGGTTGTGAATATATCTCAGGGCACTTCGAAATGAATTGGACGATCTCAAAAAACTGTACAAAGTATTTAAGAAATAGATTAAGAAATAAACTTTTGAGACTAAACTGTAGTCGCTGATTTCTTATTGACAATTAGATTATCACTAGATTATACAGAAAAAGAAACAATTGAGGTAAGTAATATATTTATTTATCTTAGAACTTCCTTTGTAAAAGCTCTAAATACAGGCTGTAAAAAAAAGACGATGATCCTTCTAAGCGGTGATTCTACATCATTAATAGATTAATTAAAATAAGTATAGTATAAAATAATACGTTTCTAAAAAAAGTAGTTTTAGCACAAGTTGAATGAAGTGAAGCGCCTGGAGGGTTAAATTACCTCTATGATCAGCTGGTGATGCAATGATGTTTTTTTAATATGAAGTTACTATCAAGTACCTATCCATTCTAATAAATTTCTGTAAAGTAATTCAAACCTGATCACCCAAAAAAAAAGTAGCGAAAAATATTTGTTTTTTACCTATTGAAGATGTAGAATCACCCCTTAGAAGGATCATCGTACTTTTGCACCCTGTATATTTGTATAAATGTCCCCATGTTTAAACTATAAAAACTAGGGAATGGGGCATAATATGTCACCACAGTATGCCACAAGTATGCGGAGATAGATAGATAGATAAAGATAGATAAAACATTTACATCTCCATCTCATTTACATCGCATAGTAGACGTTAGATTCAAAGCGTATTTAAAAATGTGATTGATAATTTTTTTTCTAAATTCTAAAAATATTTTTAATCGCACAGAGATAACAATTTTGATCACATAAAACTGAGCGAAGAATACGGCGCTCCGCGTATAATTATTACTGTGACACAGTCGACCTGCCTACATCTCTCAACCCCTGGTGTTTAAAGCCAGCTATACTAGAGTTTGAGGGCGCCGGAAGCTATCCTACGTCAACGAATACAAGAAATTTGAATTTCACCGAAATTTAATTGGTCCGACCACATTTGTGGTCCGACTAGCGAAACTGTCAAGAGCATGTAAGGCCATTGCCAGCCAAAGCCAAGGCTATTTTTTATATTAATTTAGGTACCTTCTATTACAGACAGCATGAAAAGTATGTAAGTCCGTATAGAACCACACATACATACAACAAAAGTTTTCAAATTGTAATGCACCTTTTGTTTTCCATCGCCATTGTTTCCATCTTTATGCTTAAAAATAGTATAGCTCATTTCACCTCCTAGGGGGACGATTTTCCAAAAATTCTGAAACACATGTTCCTTTATTTCGGTTCATTAGCTTAAACACAAATATTTAAACACCTTATGTTAATACTGCAGAATTTTCATACCAATTTCCATCTCTTAATTCACCCCCTTGGAAGATGAATTTCTGAAAATCGTTTTATTTACCAATTTTTACATGCAATTAACCTTGCAAAATTTCACATTTGTTAGTTTACCATTATTTAATCTGTGCTATAGCGGTTACGTCTCGCCGTTGATGCATCAGTTAAGAAATGCCCTTCTGTACATTAAAATTTTTCTTGATTGCCCATTTTCTCCTCTCAAGATCTCTTAAAGTACCTATTGAATCTAGCGAAAAAGTTGCAATGTATTTTTGTAGAGAATTTTATTTAAATTAATTTATTTCTAGGACATTTTCTGCTATGTGTCACAGATTTCGAGACATTCATGAAAAATAAAAAAGGGACCATTATGTACGTCATTACTCCTTTATTTACTCCTCACCGCTAGAGGGCCAGATAAATTTGTGTCCTGGGCTTTGTAAACTCGTCTGCTCATGTACTATCCGAACCCAAACGGGCACATTGGTTGCAAGCTCCGAAATGATTTACAGCTATCCAACCTTATGTATTGTGGCGCCAGCAAAGAATGGTACAAACCCACTGTGGGTGTCTTAAGAAGTGACTAAGGGCTTACGAACCAGAGGATGGGCAGCAGCATCTTTCTGTGTATAGTACCATCTTACATACTGCGGTCACCAACAACAGCGGTCGCCAGCCGCAACGCTTACAAACTTGGTGACTATGGTAAATCCCCTCCAAAGTACCACGCGTTTTTGCTAGAGTTCTGGAGGGAGCTTCCTGTCCTGCAGTGGACCTTTTATGGAATGTTATGAAGATAGATAATTATGGTTACTTTGCATGTGTGGATCTATATGGACATCTAAAATGCTAAGCTACTTTTGATGCTGACTGTACTACGAATAGGTTTCATTCGTGTCATCAATGACGTAACAACTTTTCGACTTTCCGACTGTACCAATAACCTGCCAGGTTGCGCATTGGCAGACCAGCGTTTTCTGGATCTAACAGTCATTTACTCTCTCATCAAAGTTGCAAATTACTTATACGCGATGATGTAGGATAACTTCCGGCGCCCTCTGAGTCTATACGCGGTCTGTTAACGGTATGATATGGTAAGCCCGTGCAGGACCGTGGATGTTGAAGCATTCGGCAAGCTCTGTGCATCAAAGCAAATCGCACAACAGATAGTATGTCGGGTTATTTTTGGACCACTAGACATTTTTTTTATATTACTTAGAACATAACACCAGGGTCGAAAGACGAGGATTCTTTTTATCATGCGATACAAAGTCCACTATTTACCGGCGTATAGGAAAGTCACAAATAAATCTCATTATTGACCGAGTTAAAAAAAAGGGGTTTTTAGTTTGACCCGTATGTTTTTCGACCTATGTATGATAAGGTATTTATGTTTGTGTTCTGAGTAACATAATTTTGCCCAAAAATAACACTGCATCGACCTCGATTTCTGCCTAGCAGAAAAATATTTCTTTCGTGAAATCATTATTTTTCTGCAGTATAATGAACACATCTGTAGAGGAAGCAAGGGAAGTATGTGATGATCGTAGCAGCTGGGGCTGTGGTCCCTGCCTACCCCGACGGAAAAGAGGCGTGATATTATGTATGTATGTAAATCTCTCAGAACAAAAACCTCCTTGCTTCGGTAAATCTGTAGCAGGTCGTCAGAAAAAGATCGTTTTAGATACGTACGTAGCAGCAGCGCTGATAAACGTAATGCAATTGTTTCGTTCGACGTACGGACGATTTAATCTAAAGATTACATCTCGACGAGGTATGTATCTTATCTATAATATAAAAAAAATAAAATATAAAAATGTGTTTATTTTCTCTCACTACAGATTTTTAACATATTTAACGGCTATGTACATATAATCTTGTAATTATTAAAATCTGAAAATAGTGAGAGACAGGAGCCTAAACTAGGTAGACCCTGTGCTATAGGTCTCCTGGTCTCACCACTCTGATAGATGTTCAAACTTAAAGTTTAAAGTACAGTAAGTTTTAAGGCCAAAACGTTCTGTATGAGTGAATTGATGTGTGTATCTGTTTATTTGTGTATGTTTGGGTATGTGAGATGTGACTATGTGAATGCTGTGCAACAAAAATTTTGTTTTATCTTTATATTTGAACCCTACTTTGTAACGGTCAGCAATTTTTCAGTATCATCATATTCTAAAGTTAAGAGCCATTTAATAAGTGTCCTTTTGCATTCGTTTTTGGTCATAGGGTAGATCGAGAGTAACTTATTAGCTTGATTGTACAGGCGCCCACTAAGAGAAACATAAGATCTCTGTGCTAAGGATGATGAGATTCGCGTGATGTCGCAAACTACGAAACTTCGTCGCTTATGTACATTTTCGTGATTTGGCGAAAAGGTAAGTTCAGAGTGCTTGCGTAACAGGAGTGAAAGGATAAAAAGTTGTCTCACTGTGAGGACTTCACATTCCTTGTATAGTGAGTTTGTGCGATAGAGGCGTGGCTTGGAAAAGCAAACTTTTAAAATTAATCTTTGTGCTCTTTCAATTTCAATCATGTGCGATTTTGCAGCGCCGCCCCAAGCCAGGACACAGTATGATAGTACCGATTGGCATAAGGCTAAGTACACATTTCTTAGAAGCTTTATATCAGCTACATGTCGTAGTTGTCGAAAAACATAAGATAGTTTGCGTATCTTTTGTGACATATTTCTTATGTGTTCTGTGAACGCAAGGTTACTGTCAATCGTGACACCAAGATATTTGATTGAGGTAGTACTTTCAATACCAGGACATCTGCATTGTGGAGTACCATAAGAACAATTATGTGCTAGTATCTGATATGAGGAGTCTAGGATATGGAGGGTTTTTCAAACAAAAAAAAAGTATAAATTTAGTTTTTTTTGTATTCAGAGTCAACGAATTTATATTAAGCCACTGAATCTATCTATCGTATCAACTATATGTTTACCCTGTGGCTTCACCCGGTTGGGATATCTCCATAAGAAGTTAGAACAAATAGCTGCTCCAAGAACCACATACCATGGACACTGCATTGCCTCTCGCGAAATCACCACCTGTTGAATATTAGGTTCTATACCTATGAAATTGGTGTTTTGCATGGAGAATATCAGGTTAACTTAATTTTCAGTACTAACACTTTTATTTTAAAATTATTTTTAAGTGAATATTCAGTTAAAAAATAATTAAAAATTTCAAGATAGTTTCAGTATAAAGAAACGCTAACATTAAAATTTTATGTTTTTTAGCAAGAATCCTTGACAGACCACAATAACTCTGATCGCGCCATCTAGTAAAATTTTGCTTTAGTGAAGAATATGTTGACGCGCGCGCGGCGTGGGGGCGTGCCGGCACGCCGTCAACATATTCCTCACTAAAGCAGAACAACTCATTCTTCAGTTACATTTAGAGAGTACTTTTACGTTTTATTTCCTCGCAATCAAAGTGAAAAGCAGAGTTTATAACTCGTCCACAAAACCATTTTATCCTCGACATTACTATCAGCCCTCGCCTTCGGCTCGGGCTGCTAAAAGTCTCGGTAAAATGGTTCGTTTTGTGCACTTGTTTTAAAATCTACTATTTCACCTCACGAGCTCGAAAATATTTAGTTTGTCGGTTAAATTCTGCGGCCAAAAGCGATTTTTGGCCGCTAGCGGGAAAAGGTTTTTGAAATTCGAACGTGTGATGCAGTATGGCAAACCTCCATTCTGTGGTACTGGCCATTTCCTCGCTTTAGTGAGGTGATAAATTTTGTGTTTCTCTCGGCAGCAAAGTTATTTTGCGTCTCGTGCCTTGAAACCTTCGCTTCGCTCAGGATTCTTCCTAGCTCAGGATTAATCTTAGAATCCTTCGCTTGCTCAGGTTTCAATACAAGGCACTCGCGGCAAATAACACTTTTTGCTGCCTTGCATAAGAAATAACTATTTTTGTCAGAACAGTTTACTTTGCCGATTCATTATTGCATAAATTAAAGTAATTTCATCATGTTCCACTTTCGCTCCGACTGTACAATACCTGCCAGGTTTCGGATTGGCAGACCAACGTTTTGTGGACCTAGTAGGCCACTACTATTGCTACAAAGTTGCAAATTTTGTGTACTAGATGACGTAGGATAACATGCAGTGCCCTTAAAGTCTATTAGTTTTCGAGTTATTTACGAAAAAAAGGGACCTTTACACTCCCCCACCCCCTTGCCCCTTCCCCTAAAGTCCAGTACTTTAAGTATGTAGTTCATGACACTTTATTCTACAAATGTACCAAAAATTGGCCTACCCTCGAATTATTTCCCCTAGATTTCCTTCATTGGACGAGCTAGTGTTCAAAACTATCGTACTTCTGTACTCATATATCGGCAGATAAACATCCTTTATAATATGTAGTTATCAGTCGCATATCTCATTAATAACCGTATAATCTTATTATAATTTCATAATACTCGTACTTGAATTGGCAGCCTAATACTTTATAATTTGACGCGATGTGATTGAGTCCTACCTCAATTGATTTTGAACAATCATGTCGTTTCTAAGATTTATAGTGTTTATAATTTGTAAGTAATTTAATTTAATATTAAGTTTGCACCGTTTTAAAAAATTATATTGGGTAGGTATATCTTCCCTTTTGGTGTATTGGTGGGGTATAATAACCGTGAAGTGAAACTGTACAAATTTACCCAAGAAAAATAGGTCGATATGTCGCAGGTAAATTGTAGGTATAATTTGCCACTTCACATAATGCCTTGGCATTTTACAAAATGTCGAGAAATTTTTAAATTCGTAATTTTATGTAATGCCTCGGCATTTTATATAACGACGCGTAATTCGCTTCTTGCACTCGTCGGCCGCTACCGTGACACGCTCACTTCGTTCGCTCAGCTCGTACGACTTGCCGATATAAAAAAAATAAAACAATAGCAGCAAATGTGTTGTAAACTAATTTTTCAACACTTCATAAATCGCATTTGCAATAATTGCACTGTATTAAGGTCCGTAATTCAGCTTATTAAACATGTGTGCTTTTTTCATTATATTATCGCACTAGTGTTTTATTTTTGTTTCGTTTTTTTAATATCGGCAAGGAGCAAGGAGTTTTTATGTCTATAACATAACATTTTCATGAATAAATAAAGTGTGTTCGATAATATGATGAAAACAAAATACCTATTCCATTTTAAATCTTTCAAGAACTAGGCTGTTCGGCATTTTAGTAAGTATCTCCTGCGCGTGCATGTATAATCTGAGTCTGCTAAAAAAAGTTATTTGCGCATTTTACAAATATTTGTGGTGTTTATTGTAATTATTTTCAAATGTATCGTCTTCTAAAAATCCTCCTCCAAGGACTCCTTTGGGTTACTTTAGTAAGATTTAAAGCAGGGCAGCAATAACGGAAATACTGACTTTCGGACACACAGAATACTTGCAACTGTATTAGCGCAATTTGTAAGAGGTATAAAAAAACGCATTTTGCCCTCATCGATGTTTCTTGCAGGTGCTGTTCAGTTTCATTGTTTGATTCACATCCTTTGGGGTTATGTTGGGGTTGCTATATCCTTTTTTAGGGTTCCGTAGTCAACAAAGAACCCTTATAGTTTCATCACGTCCGTCTGTCTGTCTGTCCGCGGCATAGCTCAGAGACCGTAAGTGCTAGAAAGCTATAGTATATTACGGATATACAACTCATCTACGTCGACAAAGTGGTAAGATAAAATCTTGAAAAAACATTTTTTTTGTAGAGGTTTGAAGCTACGGCTATGGAAACTCTACCATGCTTTTCTAACCTGATTGACATTAAGTCAAAAGAATAAGCAAATTTTTATTTGAATTCCCCTTCATCGAACGGCTTTCCATTATTTTTAAGGGTACTACACACCAAAGTAACCGACCCGCCGACATATGTTGGCAATGCTTTGTCGGCGGGCTATGTTGGCGACTTCACTCATTACACGGCGGAAAACTTTGTCGGCGACATGTCGGCGGTTCGACATTTGTATGTACGCAAGTCGCTGACATGTCGGAGGGCAACACGCGCGGGCAAATGTTGCCGACATGATGCTTTTTAATAGGCCGCCGGGTTGTGTCGGCGGGTCGGCGGCTTTGGTGTGTATTGCCGATTACGTTGTCCGCGCTACGAGTGGCGTGTAATACTTTATTTTGATTGCGTTAATATATTGCTTAGCGATTTTCATTTTTAGTAGTTTTGTGCGTTTAGTAAAGGCTGTAGGCTACGCGAGTGTATTCCGTATTGCAGTGTGATTACAATAGTGAAATGTTATCATTTTAAAATTATCTTTTGTTTCCTTGTAAGTAAAATGGGGGTAATATTTTTTCTAGTTTACCCCATCGTGTGGGGTGTCGTTGGATAGCTCTTTTAATGTGAGTCTGCAAAGATAATTTTTCGATTTAGGGATCCGTTTGCAAAATATTTAGCTTGAAAGCGCAATTTTTTTATTGGAGTCGAGTGCCCTCTCTTGCCAGCTAAACGGTAGTTATTGGAAATGTGAAAAAATCACAGTAGTAGGTAGTAGTATTTGATGAAATAAAAAGGTAAACTATCACAGCTAAGTAGGTTTCGCATGTCAATGGGCTGTAGCCGAAAAACTGAAAATGATAGAATAAGCAACAGTAATCAGGCGCTAGGACCTCGCTGAGCATTAGAAGGTAAAAAAATTAAGTTATAAACGTTATAGAAACCTACTAAAACCTGCTTTGCGATAAAAAAATTGCAAGAAAAACTACGGAACCCTAAACTGCGCGTGGTCCGACAAGCACTTGGCCGGTTTGACACCTTCTATTCTTCTACACTCATCCTGAATCATTGTTTACAAATAATGATTGGTTTTACAGTGATCAGTTGTCATGAGAGCTGGCAGCAAATACCCAGAGTGATACTTCCTCCCCAAGACCTGCTGACTATGCAGATCGGTAAGGGTTGGCCGCATGCTCTGCAGGTCGTGGAAGGTCACGAAGTTTTACTCAGGATTGACCAGCAACTTGAGACGCTGGAGTCATGTGTTATCACCACCCCTACTGGAGAACAGTTTAATGTGCGGTCTCCACCGGATAGTAGGTAAGTTATTTTTTATGTTAACAGCCCCCGTCAGAGACACGGAATAGCATTTGTTTTTAGGCCGATATTTCACTGGGACACCATGGCGGCGCAACCAGTCGCGCCACCGTGGTGTCACCAGAGTCGCCACACCCTGCGGCCACAGTATTAAGGGCTATATTTCACTGCTAGTGGTAGCGCGACCAGCATCCGAGCTGGTCGCGCCGCCAAATTGATTGTGCAACCAAACGGACAACAGGTGAGTAACTCTCTATAGAGCTGTATACATTTTGTTGGTAACGGCGACTGGTTGCGCCGCCATGGTGTCCCAGTGAAATATCGGCCTTAGATTCACCTCCGTTTAATTTTTGAAAGCACGTCTAAATGCACCTTTTATGTGCGACGTGTTATTTGGTGGTTCATCAACGTAATAACACTAATAACCCATGAAACGTCCATTGCAGGACAGCGAGCTCCCTCCAGAATTCCAGCTTTTGCTGGAACCATGTGGAGGGGAAGTACCATACAGGTTGTTAGGGACAGCCTTCCGAATACTGAAAAAAATAAAAAATAAAATTGTAAACTTGATCAGGCAGTTTGTATGGAGAAGCCGATTTTTTTTGTTTCCTGAAATTTTTGTTTACTGAAAGTTGTTCAGTGTCGTTGACTGATCGATCATGCCCCTTCAGTATTCGGAAGGCTGTCCCTTACACCCCTTATAATCACTACGCTTGTTAGAGTTGCGGCTGGCACCATGGACCATGGTTGTTGGTGACCGCAGTATGTTAGATAGTGCGATACCCAGAAGGACGCTGCTGCCCTTCCTCCAGTTCATAATCCCTTAGTCGCCTCTTACGACACCCACGGGAAGAGATGGTTTGGTACAATTTTTTGCCGGTACTGCACGGATGTGTTGGTAAGCATTGGAATTAACAGAAAAGGAGGATTATACCTGGGCGACGGTGCTCCGTTACCAGGACTGTTTCAATCCGCACTTTAGGATTGATCCGGGAGGGGCGTTCGAATGCGTCTTCACTAAGGCAGTCGAGTGTCACGCATTATCTTATCATGCATAGTACGCGCTCAATGGACTGCACGGCTTGAGAGAAAAAAATCATCAAAATATGTTTTAAAAAGTTTAAAAAAATGTAGAAAACGATTTTTTCCAGACATCAGACTTAGATCCTCGTATTTTTCTCCCCCGTAGAACAGATGATGATGAGATGCAGTTTTTATGGGAAGTCGATTTTTTTTGCGTATTTTGACCTATGTTCCTTGGGAAAAGTTGTTCAGTTTCATGACATAAATTTTTGCGACATCCTGTATACAGGGCTTTCAAAATTCGTGTCAAACCTTTTAAGCAAAATGCAACAACTTTTGTTTTACTACTTTTGAAATTCGCTTAATTTTTTTTTCATACAAATTGGACTGCTCAGCGGATAATTTTGTATTATGGAGACGATTTTTTTTTGCAAATGTTGTAAAGTCATAGAACAAAAGTTGTTGTATTTGCTCCTATAAAAAGCCCTTTTTTACACCATTTTTTAAAATTCCGACATACGTGTTAACGGAATAAGCGAAACTGAGAAAATTGTTTGTTTATAATCGAGAGTAGAATAAATTTTACGGGCTTTTGATAGGGGTAATTTTTATTATTAAAATTTTTGCCGCTTCTAAATATTTCTGTGGCAACTATGAAATTTCAAAATAACAATACTTATTTAGAAAAAAAAAAAAAGATTTTTTTACGGGTTGGATTAATTTTAATCAAAAGCAGTTGGGGTGTGTATGAGGGTTTCGTATACAAATATTGCTCGTTTAAAAGTATAGAATGTTATTTATAATAGGTACGAGGCATGGAGTGACACTTGTGGTGTGAGGATCAAGAATGTGGTGCCTTCAGATGAGGGGCGGTGGAGACTGAACGCCACCGGTGGTGGTGACGTCTTCGCTGGCTGGTCCTCCATCCATGTCGAAAGTAAGTCTTCCTTTCTTAGTATCGTTGTATACTTGCTTACGTATCAAGTAAGAGGCCTGGTGTGACATGTGTTGAGGATCAAGAATAAGGGCCCGTCTCACCGCTTGCTGCTAAGAGGCTCAGCAGACGGCAGGCTTTTTGTCGTGACAGCCCGCCATGCCAGTGTGGCCGGTACTGTAATTTTGTTTCGATATTATTTTAGTTTAATAATACTATTGACATAAGAACAACGCTCCACTTGTATGCACGGATTTTCCAAAATATGTGGCTTGAAAACGGTTATTCAGTATGATTGTTGTTTAGTTTTAAACGGAGAGCAATTTTGAAAAATGATATGTTTGAATTTAATTCTGATAAAAACTATAATTTTCGCAATACCGGCCACACTGGCGGACAAAGTCCATGACTGCCCGTGTCTGCTCGGCTCTCGTCTGCTGAGCCTCTAAAGTTCCCGTTAGTAAGCTGACAGATAGAATATCTGCCAGATAAATATGTCAGATTTTTGCTTTATATGTCAGTTAGAGCAATCAGGCACTTGTGAAACAAAGCAGTTTCACTATCTGACAGAAATAACTAGCGGAGGCTATCTGGAGCAGCAAGTGGTGAGAAGCCCTATGGTGGCTTTAGACGTGGCGCGGTAGAGGGAGACTGAATTCTACCGGCGGCTGTGATGTCATCGCTGGCTGGCCCGCCATCCACGTTGAAAGTCAGTTTTATTATTCTCTCTACGAAGTCTGAAATGTTGACACTTGCACGGTGCTTTCCGGGGTTTAGGTATAATTATAGTTTTAGGTTTCCGAACAAAAATGGTAAAAACAGAACTCATATGGTGCGACTTCGTCTGTCTGTCACACCTGTTCATCTCAGCAACTACTCAAGATATCGTACTGTTTGGAAATGTTATAGAATATGCTTGCCCAAGCCCAACTATATTGGAAATAAAAGATTTAAAAATATATATTTATTAATTATTAGTAGAAATCAAAGATTTTGGAAACTACGCCAGGGGAAGCGCAGCGTTTTTCTTACGTCAATGGTAGAAATGACTCCCAGCTCTCAGTTTTCGATTTATGATGAAAAATATAAAAAAACCGATATACCGCCCGCCCCCTTATCTCCGAAGTTTAGGATGCGAAAAATCTCAGGAATTTATTATAGTCGATAGCGGTTACGATTCCTCTAAACAGTACAGTTTTTTAGAAATCCGAAAAAAACCTTACAAAGAAACTTAGTTTTGCGGTCCTAAAAATAGACTTTATTGCTTTTAAACATACTACGGGTATATCGGAACCCTTGGCGCGCGCATCCGGATTTTTTAAGTTTATGAAATACGTCTTGCATTTGTGTTTTGAAGTTCCCAGCCGTGGATTTTTTGTTCGACGCTGTAGTAAGGATGAAGCGCTCGTGGCCGAGTGCTAGATGCACTTTTTTCCAATCACGAAATAAAGAAAAAATAAAGAAAGACTATTTATTCAACTATTGTGACACTATAAACCAAAATAGAATAAAGTACACATACAAAAAAACAATATGTTAACAGTTAAACAAAAGAAACTTAAATAACTGCACTAAAGCATGCAAGGTGGCGCAATAGAGAAAAGGTGAACAACTCATAAGCAAAAAGTCCATCTTGTAGAGACGGACGCTGTTTTTCAGTCGTACCTATACAGGGTCTTAGTGTAAACACTATGATCCTTGACACTGTGCAATCAGACCATGAAACTAAAAAAAATTCCCTATGGAACATAGGTCGAAATATGATAAAAAAATACCGGCCAAGTGCGAGTCGGACTCGCGCACTGAGGGTTCCGTACCACCACATAAACATAATTGTATTAGTTTAAATTTCAGTAAGTTAATGTGCTACATTTTTTGAGTCCGACACGCGCTTGACCAAATTTTATTATTTGTTGTTATTTTATAGCCTATGCCCTATAAACATACCAATTTTCAAGTTTGTAAGTGTTCCCGTTTTTAAATAGAACTAAAACAAAAATCGCCCCAGCAACCATCCAACTTGACCCCTCTCTTATATGAATGTTCTTGAAACGGGAGCTCACCACAATTGGTTCCCATTAGTTGTGAGAAAAGTTGTAATATTTAATGATTTCAGACTTTTCCCATTATTTGTACTGTGAGACCTAGCTTATTGCCAAATTTCATAATTTTAGGTCAACGTGAAGTACCCTGTAGGTTTTTCATTTTTGAATTAATGCATGGAGGTGAGTACATAAAATGCCATATCTTTTGATTGCGTCGTTGTAAAAAAATTAAATTTTCAGATCTTGTGTGGTTCATAGATCCTAATATATGGTATTAATTTCAACCTGATACCTTTACCCGTTCGTGAGATAAACGGTCTTGACAGACAGACAGACAGACGGACAACAAAGTGATCCTATAAGGGTTCCGTTTTTTTCTTTTGAGGTACGGAACCCTAAAAATTTACTTCCCATAGAAACTGCACCAGCTGATTGTGTAACATTTTTTACGTATTTTGTGCCTTAGGGAAAGTTGTTCAAATCAAATCAAATCAAATCAAAATCGTTTATTCATTGTTGGATATTAAAATCTCTTAATGACCATGGTCATGGTCATGGTGGTTCATGGTCTCAATGCACAGCTTCAAGGATCACAGTGTTTACACTAACACCGGGTATAATCGTCGGCTGGATCCCAATGGAGTTTGTGATTAAAATAAAGGTATTTTTTATACATAATGACGGGATTTATAAACAATGAGATTGTACTCGATAGCAAAAAAATAAATACATACTTAATGCTACGAAATAAAGTACTTACTAAATAACAACAACAACAATCTAAAATCCGGTATCAGGACATCCGTTGCTTTTCGAGCAGCATATTTTTTTATATGTTTTTATTTTAAAACTGACTTAGTCATAGCTAAGCAACGAAAGCTAAGCAACGTTGGCCGTGGTCAGAACTCGGATGGGTGACCAATAGTGGCACAAGAACTGGAGCGTTTCCTTGCTTCGGAAGGCGCGTTTAGCCATTTGTCCTGGCTACTGACAATGATAATAGACTTTGACTTGGATAAATGACCAACTCAGAGGCCATTTGGCGGCAGCCAAACTCTGACAGCCAGGTTGCGGCCACTAACTTAGCAAAGCCTAATTTAGGATTGTGTCTGGTTTGCCCTCTAGATTACGAAGGTCAGATGGCAGTCGCTCTGTGTAAAGAACAGTGCGCCCGTCAAATCCTCTAGGTTAGGTAGCCGACTCCGTGAAAACCATTTGACAAAAACGGAACAAATCTAAGGTAATGATGCTATCATCATCATAATAACATCCCATGCACTGCTGGACAGAGAGCTCCCTCCAGAATACCAGCAGAAACGCGTGGTATAAGTTAGAGGGGAAGTACCATAGTCACCACGCTTATTATAGCGTTGCGGCTGGTTCCATAGGCCGCGGTTGTGGGTGACCGCAGTATGTAAGATGGAAAGATGGTACGATACACACAAGTAAGATGGTACAATATAATCCCTTTGTCGCCTCTTACGACACCCACGGGTAGAGATGGGTTGGTACTATTCTTTGCCGGCACGATCGATGATGAATGATTCTATAGTGAGGATGAATTAATGGACGCTCCCGTGTCTGTTGCCCACCCAAGTCTACCTTCCACCTCCTTTTCTCCTTTCTTCTTTCCCTCCCTTTCCACTGCTTTCTGTTTTGCACTTGCCGTAATATTTTTTGGGAATTCCGATTGACCTTCACATCAAACGTACCGGTCGTTCAAAGTTTAAAATTAATTACATTGCAAATTGTTTGATAGGATCATAGTTATTTGGGTAGATAAGACGGCTACAGACTTTAAGTAGACGATATTTTAAATAGATATGGTACATTAAAGATTAATAGCACTTTTATAAAATAAAGCAAAACCTGTGACTCGGATCATGAAATTTAACTTTTCAAAAATCAAAAGGGTTATCTCGTTAGGGTTAGATCGTAGCATATCGGGGCTGTGCAAACAAACTAGCCCTGACCGTTAATGCTCAGAACTCAAAAAAATAGTCGAGGGGTGTGCGCGCCCTCCGGACCCACCATACCCCTGGGCCATACCCCTGGGGGTAGGGTAAGACTGAACCATACCACCATAGTAGTGTTGGGATTTGAAAAATTTAAAAGCAGTATAGGTTCAAATAAAAATTTATTATTTAACTAAAAGTAAAAAACAACATGTCGAAACTTAGAAATAATTGTAATTAAACTTCTTATAGTCCACGAGCCAGCTTAGATCTCCATGGCCAAGTTCCTCTCACTCGATAACTCGTAAAATGTTTCAGGGAGTTGTATCATGAACCCTTGTGAACGTCAGCTTGAACGGGTTGAGCAGCGGTGGCCTCCCACTAGCGAAGTTTTTTTTATATTTTTGCTATTTTTTTCCGGATTGAAAATTTCAGCTGAAAAAAAGTCAACTGACTATACAGTGGCGCATTAGTCGTCAGCTGGTTACGAGATGCTCCGTCTCTCGCCATACAACTTTAGGGCAGCAGCTGATAATATTTCTATCGAGATACAGTCAGCAGCGGACTGTTTTAAATATTTATAATAGCACATAAAGTGTCATCTCATAAAGTTTCATTTGAGCAGAAATCACTGAATTTATACATATTTTTGTCTTGTTCGTGTGATCAGCTGACGTATGATACACCACTTTATGGTCAGCTGACCTTTTGTTTTCTTCATAATATTGAGTATCATTTGATAAATTCTCAATCGGGAGGAACCGCGGCTGACGTTCACAAGCCTTTATGATACCACTACTCTCTTAAATGTCATTCAAAACTTTGATTCGAAAAACAGTTTTTGCTGTGAGATTTTTATACCTGTTGTAAAAGGGATACTTGAAATGAAATACACGATAATCATATCTTAATTGTGACTTATCAAATAAAACTTAGTTATGTAGTATGAATAAAGACTTCCATAGATACGTGGCAGTCCTTAGGTCACATCTCTATGGTGGTATGGTTTCGTCCCACCCTACCCCCAGCGGTATGGCTAGGGGTATGGTCGGTCCAGAGCAGGCAGACGTAGAAAATATATATTATTATTATTGTGGTCTCTGGCTTGATTTCACGGGCCGAAGCCCGTAAATTTGGCTTGCGTGGGGACATGGGTCCAACACGTAGAGGCCGTTTGAGACACTAATCTAAATTGTGAGATGGAATTGACCTCTCGGGTCTTACCTCTAAGTACATCCACCCATGAAATGCACTCAGAGGTAATACCCGATGGGTCTAGTAAACTATTGCAATAAAAAGGAAACTAACGTTACTAGGGTTATGGAGGAGGGGCTATGGATTGGAGTACTGGGCTATGGGATGAGATAACGGACGCCTGCTGAATCAATATCTCACAAATTGAAAGCTAAGCAGACGGTGACTTGCCGGTAACTAAATGGGCCCCCAAAATAGTGGCGCATGCTTAGACTATATAATACTAACGTAGGCGCATGCCTTGGGCGCAACATTGGTGTTGCCAGCTGTAGAGTGTCGAGAGGTGCGGCCCCGATTTCACCATCACGGGCGGTTCACCTAGTGCGGGTCGGCGCCCGGAGCGGCTTCCTCGTTATTACGCCATTAGACACTTCCAATCCCGAGCATGTAGCTCTTGCGACTCTACTCTAGCCGGCCAGCGAAGGCAAGCTAGAGGCGGGTGCCTTGTAGGACCCAGGAGTACTTGGGTCCGTGGTGTCGCCACACATCAACAGCTTGCCAAAACCGCCCTGCGGTATTATTATCTGTTATTTTTGTGCGGTGCCTTAGTTTGATGCTCGCTTCTAAGAATGTTGCCGACAACCAGCTCTCCATTTTGTTGATGGCGATCAAAGATTTACCATCAGGTGGACTATTTGTTTGTTTGCTCACATGTGACACAACAAGAAAATAATCGTTACCAAACTTTAATTACAGAGGACACACCGTCATACTCGGGATCGCCGATACAACTCCTCGACGGCGCAATCCATACATTAGTGAACCTAACAACTCTAAACAATTCGTACTGCGTGGTCGCCCAGCCTTTCTCCGAGAGCTCTTTGATCCCTGGACATTGCCGTGTGACGCTGGACAAAACTACTCGGGCCGTACAAGGAAACTGGAATGTTCTACTAGGTTTACCAGGGAAAGTAGAGGAGATACAAGTTCAGAGAACGATTTCTGTTGAAAGTAAGTATTAAAACTACCCTTTTGGTTTCTAAAGAGCATACGACAAGTCTGCATGGTTAATATGCCTTTATTTGTTTTATCGAATAATACATCACGCACCGGCCTGCGTAGCAAAATTTGCTCCAGGACCACTAGTAGGTACAGTGTCATGTCCTTAACTAGTATATATAAGATGACAAGCGCGAATGTGGTGGGGGTGGAAACTGTGACGTCATTAAGACGGTCATACAAAAATAAACAAAAATCTCTTAAACATACCTTGTGGGGTATCTAATGAAAGGGTTTTACCAAATATATAACACACTATACCATTTTTGCTACTTGGTCTAACAATTTATTAGAAAACGTCAGAAAATTTCACAATTCAGAGTTGACTTTGAACTGCTCTATATTAAAAACGACTGAATAGATTTTTACAAAATACATACCAAAAAACTCTAAACATCCTCTTTATAGTGTCCAAAAATAATTACCTAAATATCCCAAGTATGGCCGGGCAAATCGTCATACGTTATGCTTTGAACGATATGGCGGGTATTAGGTAGGCAAATCAAGAAATGTCGGCGTATCGTGATGTGCCCAGGCAGATCTTGATTGGCCCAATTCAACGATCAGCCTACGACATACATATATACACTCACTGGTGTTACAGCACAAATGTTTGCCTTGGGTGGGAATCGAACCCGCGGCCCACGGCGCTGAAGGCTATTCATGTATTAGTCATATTGAATTAGTAGACAAACAAACGTACCTAGGTCTGGTAATAGACAACCGCTTTAAATGGGTTGACCACATAAATAAAGTTTGTGATAAATTAAGGGCTATTCTAGCAAAATTTTCTATTGTTAGGTACAAAATCCCCTATCCTATACTTCTATCACTCTACAAGGCATTGGGTGAATCAATTATACAATATGGACTAACTAGTTACGGTAGAACTTGTAAATCGCACCTATACGCAATCCATGAACTACAGCTTCGAATCCTCAAAACTATTGTGCCCCAAAAAATAAAGCTACAGTATAAGCTTGATTATAATAAATTATATATTATATTATTATTTTATTTTATATTATTTTATTAAATCTGTTGTTTACTTTTAATAATTCCTGTTTTTAACTGTTTCTATTGTTGTACGAGTATTAGTAGTATTTATTGCCAATTCGTAAATTAGTCTGGTAAATTGTCCGCGATTATAGTAGACGGGTAAAAGTTGTTCGGGTCCCTGCGATACAAGCTTTGCTTAGTGCAGGGTCCGCTGATTATATGTATACGTAACACTTATATTTTGTACAAGTATATGATTATGACTGTTTACTGCTTAAACATTGTGTGTTAATACCAATTTCTTTTGGCAAATAAATTTATTCTTATTCTTTTATTCTTATTCTTATTTAAATTTTGCGGAATACTTCCTATCAAAGAAAAAATAAAATACACGCTACTCGTTGAAAACTTTTTCAATAACGATCTACCAATTCTACCCATTCGAAAACGGCCACTAAGAAGCACTTGTAATCCTAAATTAATAGTACCTAAAACACAAAACATGTATGGAGACAATATGAATATATACCTTATTCCCAAATTAATAAATGAAATCCCTAAAGCTCTTAAAGATGACCTAAATGCTAAAAATATAAAATACAAACTTAAACAATACTTTCTACAAAATATAATTTAATAATAATTTACTTATTAGCTTACTTTATTTACATTACTATTGCATATTTGATATTAATATACTTACTTATAAAATCAGGGTATAAATAAACATACCCGAATATACATTAATATTAATAATACATATGTATGAACATTATAAACCACACATACAATATCGGTATTTAATAATAATAATATGTAATACAAAAATAAAAAACTAGCAAAGTAAATATAAAAAATTTAAACACTCTGTATCTATACGTGTAGTACACAATCATTCGTAATATCTTTGATGACGCATACGCATGCACCTTGGATATTTGTTGCTAGACTGGTAATATTTATCTGAATCTACCTTCAATGGAACTGATTGTCATGGCAAGCGAACTACCTACATATAATTTCACACTATAGACGAGTGTTTGTTCAAGTTTATTTTATAATAACATATAGACGATGAATACCGGTGTCCGTAAAAACCTGATTAAGGTTTAGGAGGCGCCGTGTCATTAATTATAAGTTCAGAAATTGTAAATGATTTTAATAAAAAAAAAAAAAAAGTTGCACAAACTTTAACCGAAAAGTTGGCGAATGAACTCTTTATAATTACGATTATTTTAAATAGTACCCTAAACCGTCGAGCGTGTATGAAAGGGTAAATAAAAGTGGAGGAAGCGAGGGAAGTATGTGAAGATCGTAGCAGGTGGAGGGCTGTAGTCTCTGCCTACCCTGACGGGAAAGAGGCGTGATGCTATGTATGTATGTATTATCAGCGGAGCGCCTGGACGTGGGCTACCTTCGCGACACCTCCGCGAACAAGCTTCACCTCTACTGCAACATAATGCACACGGAGAAGAACATCACCTTCTGTCGGTTCCAGAAGACCAACAGCGCCGTCGGGTACAACGTTATGGACGGACTCGGTGATGGCGTTCACAGGTACTTATGCTTCTTTCAATATGGAATATGCATGATTTTGCCCCCAATTGGGAGAACAGATAATACATACATATCGATCAAAATCATAACCCTCCTTTTTGCCGTAGTCGGGCAAAAATACAGGTACTTATACTTTCTATCGTTTTCAGTTTTCAGGATTTTCTGGTGCTTACCGCTTAAAATTGCAATCGATACTATCGTTGAAGAAGATTGCGATAAGATTCTTAGTGGCGATACAAAACATTGCGATCGCATTTATATTTTTACCAAATTTTCATAAAAAGATTTGATACTTTCTTGTTGCTATTGATCTTGGTAAGAAATTAAATAAATGTCGTACACTCATTTTATGAATGCGTAATAACTATTAACTAAACATTCTATAAACTTCGTTGCCACAAAATTTACAAAGTAAAGTATCATTATAAAATGCAAACTTTACTTTGCAATGCCATTGACATTGTATGGAAATTCAAACTTGTTAGTATGTTACTTGCAAAAATTGTTTAAGTGGTAGATAACCAATTCATAATTCAAATTGTTTAGCATTAGAATAAACTAATCTGAACTAATTACTAATCTAACAATATCCCTTGTATGAATTTTCCTAGACCGATGGATACAGGGTACCTTAAGAAATAAAGAAAATGTTCCAATATCTGTGTAGCTACTACGGCGACGGCTTCCTACACCGGGACTGCGGAATGACGATCGAACAGCCATCGGCACAAGACTACGGCACGTGGCGTTGTTCCGTGGGTGTTCAGCAGTGGGTCGGCAACAAAATAGAGCAACAAACACCGCTGCAGGCGTTGATCAGCGTCGGACCTGAAGCTTCCAGTGAGTGGACCACTGGGCTACTACATAGTGCGATACTAGACTACGGCACGTGGCGTTGTTCCGTAGGTGTTCAGCAGTGGGTCGACAACAAAATAGAGCAACAAACACCGCTGCAGGCGTTGATCAGCGTCGGACCTGAAGCTTCCAGTGAGTGGACCACTGGGCTACTACATAGTGCGATACTAGACTACGGCACGTGGCGTTGTTCCGTAGGTGTTCAGCAGTGGGTCGACAACAGAATAGAGCAACAAACACTGCTGCAGGCGTTGATCAGCGTCGGACCTGAAGCTTCCAGTAAGTAGACCAATGGGCTACTACATAGTGCGATACTAGACTATGGCACGTGACGTTAGGTGGGTGTCCAGGCCAGCAGTGGGTCGGCAACTGAATAGAGCATCAAACACCGCTGCAGGCGTTGATCAGCGTCGAACCTGAAGCTTCCAGTGAGTAAAACACTGGGTTACTATATAATGTACTACTAGACCACGGCACGTGACATTGCTAGGTGGGTGTCCAGGCCAGCAGTGGGTTGGCAACAGAATAGAGCATCAAACACCGCTGCAGGCGTTGATCAGCATCGGGCCTGAAGGTACCAGTGAGTAGACCACTGGGTTACTATATAATGTACTACTAGACCACGGCACGTGACATTGTTAGGTGGGTGTCCAGCAGTGGGTCGGCAACAGCATAGAGCATCAAACACCGCTGCAGGCGTTGATCAGCATCGGACCTGAAGCTTCCAGTGAGTAGACCACTGGGTTACTATATAATGTACTACTAGACCACGGCACGTGACATTGTTAGGTGGGTGTCCTGCAGTGGGTCGGCAACAGAATAGAGCATCAAACACCGCTGCAGGCGTTGATCAGCGTCGGACCTGAAGCTTCCAGTGAGTAGACCACTGGGTTACTATATAATGTACTACTAGACCACGGCACGTGACATTGTTAGGTGGGTTTCCAGCAGTGGGTCGGCAACAGAATAGAGCATCAAACACCGCTGCAGGCGTTGATCAGCGTCGGACCTGAAGCTTCCAGTGAGTAGACCACTGGGCTACTATATAATGTACTACTAGACCACGGCACGTGACATTGTTAGGTGGGTGTCCAGCAGTGGGTCGGCAACAGAATAGAGCATCAAACACCGCTGCAGGCGTTGATCAGCATCGGACCTGAAGCTTCCAGTGAGTAGACCACTGGGTTACTATATAATGTACTACTAGACCACGGCACGTGACATTGTTAGGTGGGTGTCCAGCAGTGGGTCGGCAACAGAATAGAGCATCAAACACTGCTGTAGGCGTTGATCAGCGTCGGACCTGAAGCTTCCAGTGAGTAGACCACTGGGTTACTATATAATGTACTACTAGACCACGGCACGTGACATTGTTAGGTGGGTGTCCAGCAGTGGGTCGGCAACAGAATAGAGCATCAAACACCGCTGCAGGCGTTGATCAGCGTCGGACCTGAAGCTTCCAGTGAGTAGACCACTGAGTTACTATATAATGTACTACTAGACCACGGCACGTGACATTGTTAGGTGGGTGTCCAGGCCAGCAGTGGGTTGGCAACAGAATAGAGCATCAAACACCGCTGCAGGCGTTGATCAGCATCGGGCCTGAAGGTACCAGTGAGTAGACCACTGGGTTACTATATAATGTACTACTAGACCACGGCACGTGACATTGTTAGGTGGGTGTCCAGCAGTGGGTCGGCAACAGAATAGAGCATCAAACACCGCTGCAGGCGTTGATCAGCATCGGACCTGAAGCTTCCAGTGAGTAGACCACTGGGTTACTATATAATGTACTACTAGACCACGGCACGTGACATTGTTAGGTGGGTATCCTGCAGTGGGTCGGCAACAGAATAGAGCATCAAACACCGCTGCAGGCGTTGATCAGCGTCGGACCTGAAGCTTCCAGTGAGTAGACCACTGGGTTACTATATAATGTACTACTAGACCACGGCACGTGACATTGTTAGGTGGGTGTCCAGCAGTGGGTCGGCAACAGAATAGAGCATCAAACACCGCTGCAGGCGTTGATCAGCGTCGGACCTGAAGCTACCAGTGAGTAAACCACTTGGTTACTATATAGACTACGGCACGTGGAGTATAAAGTGCACTCCCAGACCACGGCACGTGGCGTTGTTCAATTGGTGTCCTAATTTAACTGTTCTCGATGCTACTGGTAAAAATCAAAAATTTATGATTCGGGAATATCAGCTTAATAATGTTTTTAAATCTTAAAATTTACCTGTAAATCAAATGCATTTTCTTGCGGCTTCTTTTTTCCACGCGGCGCTACTTCAAAGCGACGTAATTTAACTGAAACCAAGGTGTGATATTTTATATTCGTAAACGAATAAAAATATTAAGAATTATTATTTCACATTCTTCCTAATTTATTTTCTTCTGTTTAGTGTTGTCTACAAAGAAGACAAGAAATTAGAAAGATGTTGTATATGTATTTCTGATTTGTTTAGCATCAAGACTAAAGAGGTTTATCCACCGTTCGAATGAGGAGGAAGAGCGCACAGTGTTCGTGCAAGAGCGTCAGTCGTTCACGGTGTCGTGTCGCGCGGACGAGTCGCTGTCCTACTGCTGGTTGCAGCACCCCAACGGCTCCTCCTTCACGCCCGTGCCTCTGCAGACCGAGGACCAGCCTTTCTGGTTAGTTCTACATCTTAGAAACCATGCAGCCTTTTAGGTATTAAAAGGATGGTGCGGAATACTTCGCTGCCTTCCAAGACATTAATAGCTGATGCGGGTCGGAAAACTGCCAGACACGTAAGCCAAATGTACCAGCCCAACAATGGGCGATAGTCTTCATACAATGGATAACCATGATGTGGTCTTCCCCGGGAAAGTCTAGAGACTACGTATCTCTACACTTAGAAAGAAACAACACGCTTCTTCCCCAGAGGCAGAGACTGAGACTACATCGATCCACCTACTACGATCGTGACTTCTCTAACTTTTTCCACGTTATCAACTGTTTCACACACGCTCGTCGTTTTAGGGTCGCTTGACCTGGTCTTTGTTCGTTTGAATGAGGAGGAAGAGCACAAAGTGTTCGTACAAGAGAGTCAGTTGTTCGCTGTCCTACTACTGATTGCAGCACCCCAAAGGTTCTTTTTTCACGCCGGTGCCACTGCAGACCGAGGACCAACCTTTCTGGTTAGTTCTGCAACTTAGGAAGCATGCAGCATTTTAGGTATTAGAAGGATTGTGCGGAATACTTCGCTGCCTTCCAAGACAGGAAAACTAGAGGCTCATCCACCTATCAATACAATACAATACAATATTCTTTATTGCACACGAAATACACATACTCATATAAACATCACACTTCTTCCCTGGACGCATAAACCACATCCTTCCACATCTTCATCTTGTCAAAGGAACTCTATTGTGCCTACTCTGTCCATCTGTACTACTATTAAAAGGCTTTTCTTGAGCCGTACTTAACCAGTTGAAATTTTTACAGAATGTGTTGTATTGGCGGATATCCTAATAATAAAAACATAAAAAATAAACAATTAAAAGGGCATTCACCATTATATACGCAGTGGCGTGTGTTATACATATAATTATTAGTAATTTGTATAGTCTTTTACACAGTGTATTGTCAAATTGCTACCACGCTGAGGTCGTGGTCGGTCAGGTAGGCTTAACCGTGGTCCCGTAGTATTAAATTAATACCTACCAATGTTTATACTTTGCATTTATCAATCTTCTTCTACGAAGAATCTTCTCTCTATTTACAACTCTTCTTCTAGGTATACGGGCGAGAATCTCCAAGTAGGTGACTGTGGTATCACCTTCCATTACGCCACTACAGAAGAAAACGGAATATGGACATGCCACATGGGCCCAAGAGAGGTCTTAGGCATGGAAATAACAGAAAGAGTAGAGGTGCGTGTTACTGGTTCTCTCGCTGCGAACAAGAAGGAAATCTCTGCAGAGATTGGAGACACGGTCAACTTGTATTGTCATACGTCAAATGGGAACAGACCTTTGGAATACTGTAGATTTTTGTCGCCAACTGCTATGGGAATTCGTGTCGATTCTACGTTGACGGAAGAAAAGTGAGTGTTTTTATTATTTCACTACTACTTTACTCCCATCGGCTAATAAAGTTTCTATGGGTAGTAGATTTTTTTTTCGTTTTTCTACCTATGTTTCTTGGGAACAGCTGATCATTTTCTTGGGCAGATTCTCTCGGCTAGGCTCGTCTAAGCCTTTTTATAACACATTGTAAAAAGTTTCAAATTCCTAAAGTCTAATAGTTTACAAAAGTCGAAATAATGTAGCTTGAGTACATGATATGACAGCAGGACAGAACGTATCTCTATCGCTTTCTATCTTACGCATCGCTCCTTTCTGCTGTAATTATTTCGACTGAGGCGCATATACTTTATATGTTTTATTACAAGTTTATTATTTTTCAGCGCGATTCTAGGCAGATATTACTTTATGCCAAACAAGAATTTGAACTACGGCGACTGCGCGTTGACTATAAAAGACCTGAAGGCGGAAGATATCGGCGAGTGGACTTGCGCTTCTTTGGTCATCGACGAATATATGGAATCTTCAGATACTATCACGGTTGATGTCACTGGTAAGTTCGGCGGATAAAAGTTTAGACTAGCTACGGGGACTGTGAGTTGTATAAAAGACCTGACGGCGGAAGATATCGGCGAGTGGACTTGCGCTTCTTTGATCATTGACAAGTCTATGGAATCTTCAAATCCTATTACAGTTTATGGCGAACTATTATAAGGCGAATAAAAGCTTAGACTAGCTACGGCGACTGTTAGTTGACTTTGAAAGACCGGACAGAGTAAGATATCGGCGAGTGGACTTGCGCGTCTTTGATCATTGACGAATATATGGAATCTTCTGATACTATCACGGTCTTTGTTACTGGCAAGTGTTGAAGTGTGGGTCTTAATTAAAGTATTATAAGGCGAATAAAAGTTAAGACTAACTACGGTGACTGTGAGTTGACTATAAAAGACCCGACGGAAGATATCTGCGAATGGACTTGCGCTTCTTTGTTTATTGACGAATCTATAGAATCTTCTGATACTATCACGGTCTATGTTATTGGCAAGTGTGGGTATGTCTTAAATTATTATAAGGCGAATAAAAGCTTAGAATAGCTACGGCGACTGTGAGTTGACTATAAAAGACCCGACGGAAGATATCTGCGAATCGGCTTGCGCTTCTTTGATCATTGACGAATCTATAGAATCTTCTGATACTATCACGGTCTATGTTACTGGCAAGTGTGGGTCTTAAACTAAGTTTAGACTAGCTACTACGGCGACTGTGCGTTGACTGTAAAAGTTCTCTTCTAAAAAAGTTCTGAGAAAGATGTCGGCGAGTGGACTTTCACTTCTTTGCTTGATGACGAATTTATGATTCTGATACTATTGCGGTGTATGTTGCTGTTAAGTGTGAGTCTGTAATATTATTATGGCCAATAAATTTTTTGATAAGGCGTGCGTTTTGACTGCAAAAAATCTGAAGGCGGAAGAAATTGTCGAGTTGACTTGCGAATCTATGAAACCCTCTGATACTATCACTACGCGTTAGAGTAATGTTATATATTCTTTGCTATCACGGTCTATGTCAGTGGTGAGTGTAGGTATGATATGGCGAATAAAAGTTTAGACTACGGTGACTGCACGTTGACTATAGAGGACGTGACGGCTGAAGATATCTGCGAATGGACTTACGCTGCTAAAAGAAAGAGAAAGAATATGCCCACGAAGAGTTTGGACTACAGTCCGACAAGTTAATGCGCGAACCTCAAGAGTAAAAATTGTATAGAATCCGTCATCATATACCTAGTCTGATTGAGGTAGTGAAGTGTAAAGCGTCTCCTAGTAGTCGGTCAAAACACTCGGTTACGTTTTACAAATATAAAAAATCTTATGTGTCATCCAAACTTTATATGCAAAAGTGAAAATATATCTTTTTTACTTGTGAATTGATCATTAATAATAAGAAAGGATGGGTTTTTTTTAGTGGTAAGGATTTTTACCGGGAAACTTAAGTAGGTAATTTTTTTTATTAGTCTTAAGTTATATATTTCAGAAAGATAAAAATTTTATGTTATTGGGATTTGATGAAAATTCATACATTTTAGCATATTTTAGTATGGACATAGATGGAGGTCCCTTGCAAGAAATGGATACGCCTATGACTCTCTCCTTAGCAGAAAGTGCTGCCACTTAAACCTCCGTGGCGCCGTAACAGACGTTGTAAGATACGAGGACGTATGGCGAGCTATGGCGCGATATGCAAATTAGATGATTTGTGTCATAAATCTTATGTAAGCCCTCTTTTGTTTCAGAAACCATCAACCGGTCCCGTGTATCCCGAGCCGGCATAGCGGGCATGGCGGTTGGAGCCTGCGTGCTCTGTCTCACTCTCGCCGGCGTGGCTCTGTACAAGACCAGACAAGGATGGCTGCCGAGAGGAACCTCCACTTCGAGCGTAGACATGTTCGCTTTAGACAACATCTCTGGTATAACTAGTCGCCAGAGCAACGGGAGCAACAACAGCGATGGAAGCAGTCTAGAAAGTAGAACTGCTGCCGAAATTATGGCGGACATTCGTGCAGTAGGATATTAAGATATTTTTATTTAACAGAAATAAAATAAAAGAGGTTGCCGGACGTTCTGTGGCGCCAAGATTTCTATTTGCTTGGGAAAGTAAGTTGCAGTTATTACTTATAATTTGAATACATACTTACAAGTTTGTATGTAGGTACTTAAAATATTAGTACCTGGTCGACCGAGCTTCGCTCTTTTATAGCCGCCTCAATATTAAAATATCGTAGGGTGAGCAAGCTATGCTACTCGCTAACAGATGGCGCTGTAGGTTTTTGTCTAAAACGCAAATGCTTAAAAACACAGAGAAAACAAATTTTCCCAGACATGAGACCTAACTAGATCGATTTTCCGCCCCCGAAAACCCCCGTTTGGAAAATTTCATCGAAATCGTTATTGCCGTTTTCGAGAAACCGATTACAAATATATATATTTATATATATACAAATAAATAGGGTATTATCTTTTCTCACTTTAAATAGATTCGATCGCCTACATTGGTAGGCCAGTTACAAAATTGTTGAAAAATGTACAAGATAAGAATGATACGATGCAACTTTCGTAACGGAGGCAATTATCATCTATTTATCATTTATTTTTTGTTAATCATTTTATCATTTTTGACACCCTCGAGTACAGTGGCGTGCACAGAGATTTTAGACAGGGTATGCACTAAATTTTTTACCAATATATGTTATAATAAAGATGGGATGGATGGTTTATGTTATATAAAGATAGGATGTTATAATAAAGATATCCTGCTGTCAGGGAAATTCTCACTGTTTTAAAACTAAATAAAAATAAATGAAACTAAAATAAAAAAATAAATAAAAACGCGACCCTAACAGGTCCATAATATCCAAAGATTGATAACTTGCGTTTTCTTACCGCTAATTAATAAAATATTAAAATAATTTTAATTTACGTATTATATCATATTGTTGTAGGTAATCTTTACGTTATTTTACTTATTTAATTTTTTTATCAAATCAACGCGCTTATATTTCTTCTAATTTTTTTTGTTCTACAAAACTTCGTCGTAAAAACTGCGCTGTCGGTTTCAGATATCGATATAATTAATACTGCTCGAGTATAAAACGGTATTTATAAAGGTTCAAGAGAAGGGTAAGAACTGAAAACCAGTGCTTTCAGTGTAGCCTGGGAGAAAGAACTGAGTTTCTTGCCTTTTGCTTACAAAATTGTTGAATAAGAATAAGAATGATCGTGATTTATTTTCGAAATTTTTTGTTAATCGTTTTGTTTTTCATATGTGTAAGCAATAAAGATTTATGATTATGAAAAAGTTGGCTTTGCGCCGGAGTACCCGTCGCTCAGTGGCGCCCCCATCGGAAACCACATAACTTATCGAAAATTCGGGATGTAAGATTGAAGTATATGTATAGTAAAAATGTATATTGAGAAACTAATAACTATATAAAATAATGTTCGATGGGTTATAGATAGGAAAAAACTTCGAAAAACTGCACTTTTGTATCTATAACTGTGGTAAACTAATTTGCATATTTAGGTAGTAGTAGCACCAATGAGTGCTGCGTAGCCTTCTTGAAAATAAAATAATAACAAATCGTACAAAATATTTTTATTTCGTCTACTTAATAAAATCCTTATCCTAACATAACAGCATAACATTGTACACAAATCAAGAAAGTTAAGTTTGCATGCAACAATATGTCTATGTACTGGGAAACTAGTTATAATATCACATTATGAACGCGGGTTCTAGTCGTATCGTAGTGCATTTACGTCAACGCCAGACGCAAACGTTCAACGCATTTTACAGAAATATTTGCAAAAATGTGGCAAAAAAGTCTGTACAAAATATATGTTAACAGGTAAAACCAAACAAAATAATGTTTTCATGTACTTATACAACTGGTTTTGGCTAGGTTTTTTTACTAGAACTGGTGCCGTGACACCCTTTGTTTATGACGACCTTAAAACCTACCATTGATTATTGAATCTAACGCAAAAGTCAATTGCCCAAGCAATAATTTTGAACTGTATTTGATCGAACCTAGAACCCTTGCATGAAAATAATCTATGACAATTTAATTTTCCTTGTATCCTTTGAGGATTTGCGTGATAGTTACGTTAGAGAAGAATTTGTTGATGGCCTTGACGCATGTTCGTACGATTTGTTTGATGACAGGCGGTGCTAAGTCGTCCATCAGCTGCTTCCAGTTATCGTTGGCGAATTGAGTAGTTGCATCCGCTGTAACAATAAGAAGCAAAAAATATTGACTCGATAGATCGCAGAGCCAAGAAACTCGTTGGTGATGAGATGCTGGTGAAAACCAAGTTTCACAGTCTGGCCCACCGTCGCAAAATTGCATGTCTGTCGGTCTTCTACAGATTGTACTTCGGAGAGTGTGCTCAAGAGCTCCACGAGCTTATTCCACCATCTCCCTTCTACCATCGGGAGTCCAGACGCACCGCAGGATATCACCCATACTTGGTTGATATTCCGCACATTCGCACAAAGCGCTTTGAAACATCTTTTATAATGCGCACAGCTAAAGAGTGGAATTCTCTGCCTGCGTCAGTGTTCCCGAGATCATATAACCCGAATCTATTCAAGTCGCGAGTGAATAGGCTTCTACTGGGCAAGCTCGTTCCATCGTCGACCTCATCTCTGTCTTCAAGACTAGATCGAGGTCAAGAGTAAGCCCATTGACGATAAAAAAAAAAAAAAATAACAACCTAATAATCATCATAATATCCTATGATACGTCCACTGCAGGACAGGGAGCTCCCTCTGTAACTCCAGCAAACACGCGTGGTACTTTGGAGGGGATTTACCATAGTCACCACGTTTGCAAGCCTTGCGGCTGGCGAACTCTGTTATTGGTGACCGCAGTATGTAAGATGGTAAGTACGATACACAGAAAGATGCTGCTGCCCATCTTCCGGTTCATAAGCCCTTAGTCGCCTCTTACGATATCCAAGGGTAAAGATGGGTTGGTTCTTTGCCGGCACCATATTATTGCGGCCGCTTAGTATTTCTACGTGGACACGCCTTATAAATGCACCAAATTTTTTCCAGGTACTAATTAGGTACATAGCTTTAAATTTTTGATAGGAGCCAATTCCATAGAAAATCCAAGAATTGACTCCTATCAAAAACTGAGAGCTATGTACCTAACTAGTACCTGGAAAAATTTTGGTGCATTTAAGGCATGCCGTTATTCATAATCTAAGATTTAAGGCGTATCCACGTAAAGGCGATATAAGACGTTAAGCGACTGGACTATATGGGATTTGCACTTCAATGCAAAGGAAAGGCATACCAAAATGATGTTGCAAACAAAACAGGTCTTCTTCTTCTTTTCGTATCAATGGCAAATGATTTTATAGTAACTTAGCCCAAAATGTGGCTACAGCAATAGCTCTTTGGTTGCCTTCAAAAAGGTCCTCCTTGGTGCAAGAAACTGAGGAGGTAGGGCACGAAAGCAAGTGTGTCATGGATTGCAAAATGCCGCATTCACACTTGTGGTTGTCAGAGAAGCCCCACCTCTTCTTCAGTTCTCCGCACCTGCCAGCGCCCGATCGCAGTCTATTAAGTGACTTCCATATGGGCCAGGGAAGATCATGTCCTGGTGGAAGTTTTTCGGCAATGGGGATATATGGGCTTTCAGGGGGGTACCTTTTTGACCACAGTTAAGACGACAATAGTTGAAAAATTCTATCTTGATTGATGACAGCAGTGTGAGAGCAAGACGGAGCGATGCGTAAGACATTGGAGCGACAGAAACACTTATCGCCTAGCTCTTATCGCTCTTAGGAAGAGGTGGGGCTTTTCAGTTATCGCCTAGTCCTGCTCTTAGGAAGAGTTGGGGCTTCTCTGTTAACGACAAGTGTGAATGCGGCGTTCACACTTGCTGTCGTGCCCTACTTCTCCAGTTTCCTGCACTCGAAAGGACATTCTGAAGGCAACCAAAAGGCTATAGAAGTGACCACGTTTTGGGCTGAGATTTTGTAGTCAGTTTATGCCGTTGACTCCAAAAGAAGAAGCTTTCACGTATAAACTTGCTGTCATTCTTGTCACATAACTTACCGAGCTGCTTATTCCCATTGAACAAATTATCGAACTCGAAGGTGGTTTTCTGAATGGTGTATTTGTAGCTGGGAGCCACCAACTTGAAGTGAGTACCCTTCTTATCCTTCACGTGGGACAGTTTGCTGTCGATTTGAACTTCCACGCCGTCTGCAAACATAAAGGGCAAGAATTTTAAACGATCCCTTTTTAAGAAATCACATAGGTAACGAGGGATTTTGACAAAACGTTTATTATACAAAGAAACCACACAAACAACCCCTACAAAGAACAACATTAAATGATTGAATTATTACCTACCTACCTAGTATGGGAAATCAAAATTGCTATTGCGAATTTCAGTACCTTAGTCGTTAAACAAAAAACCGGCTAAGTGCGAGTCGGGCTCACGCACCAAGGGTTCCATACCACTAAGGTAAAAATACCGTCGTAGTCAGCGACGCACAGTTGCGCAGAAGTGTATAAAATGCACGCGAGTTCAACTTGCACTTGACCATTTTTATTATTTGTAAGCTTATGCGCTATAAACATAGACCAATTTTCCCGCTTGTAACTGGGAAAGTTGCGCAATCACACAACTAATAACATATATTGTAACTACTACGGTCACAGATTAAATAATAGTAACTACGGTTCAGAAAATACAGCCATTTAAAGGTAGGACAGACTGACCGACGGCGTAGGCTTAGTAATAGTACCCCCTTGTCGACGGAACTTTAAAAACCGATATTTATAAACAACGGAAAAGTGACGTGAGTTTTTATAGGTTAAGTCAAAGCTGATCTTTGTTGCAAATTTATGGCTGAAGCCGAACATAATATATCACCTGCCTACCATCATACTTGTAACGATAATGTTATTTATGCCTTGGTACCGACTGTGGTACTGACCGTTTCAAAGGTACACACTAGAGCAGGTCAAGCTTAACATCGCAACTCGTCTTTCGCTCCTACACGTTAGTTTACTATTATTTAATCTGTGCTCCTACGGCAATTAAAATACGAACGGTACAAAGTACACTCGACAGCACATCAGTAGAAACACTTTTGGACCTTATGGCGTGGTAATAGAGTTGAAAAAGTTTCTACCGACGAGCGGTTGTCCGTACCTATCTTGAAATCATGAAAACAACTGCAAATAAATATATCGCTGATCTACGTAAATTTGCTCCGTCACGTAAATACAATAGATAATTAATCACAATACTATATTTAAATACATATTACATCTTAGAAAATACTTTAATAATGTTTAGAGTAAGTACATCTAAATATGTGGGTGTACCTATAGTTCTAATGTCAAGACCTTTGTTTTCAATGACTCATATTAACGGTACAGTGCCGGATTAAGAATCTAAACCTAAGGCTCGCTACCTACTATAAAGGGTGTAAACAAAGTACGATGATCCTTATCAGGGTTGATTCTAAATCTCTAATAGATTGTGAAAATTACATTAAAAAAATACTTTTTTAAATATATTTTTTATTTTTGATGATCATGGCGATAATCGAGATTATTTCCAGAATAGCAATGGCAAAGACAATAATAAAAAACATCTTTTCAATAATAAAAAACATATTTTCAAAGCAAACGTTTCAAAATTAGCGGGAATATGTTGGGACATCTGATATGACACGACAAATGCTTAAAAGCTATCATTGAAGGAAAGGAGAGGAAGAGGAAGGCCCAGACGGTGCTAAATGGACCAGATTAAGGAAAAGACAAATGTCGTGTCGTATCAGAAAGTCAAAGATGTTGCAGAAGATAGGGGGGCGTGAAGTTACTCCACTGACAAGAGCGTAGCTCTTATATAAGAAGAAAATCATAAGTGTGATTTTCCTTCGAATTAAATTGCAGTAATTTATTGAAATGGATAGGTACTTGCTAGTGATGATCGATATTATAAGAAAAAAACATATTTGTCTGCATCACCGTAGTTTTTTACACCCTGTATAGTAAAACGGTATCATACACTTTAGTGCACACTCTTTTAAGAATCTACAGTTTCTACAGCTATTAAATAAACCAAAGCAAACCATTTTTAATAGGTATTTCATTATAATTTTTAATGCTACTTTTCCGGACAGCGAATTTTCAAACAACTGCGCGGGTGTGGAATATTTATGGAAGGATAAAATTACTTGGTCTATGTACCCGTTCTTATTACAGCTCTACACGTCAAAGACACTTGTGATATAAGCAAATATTTTTTGTTGTAGACAATTTTACAAATA
This sequence comes from Athrips mouffetella, assembly GCA_947532105.1. Lineage (NCBI taxonomy): Eukaryota > Metazoa > Arthropoda > Insecta > Lepidoptera > Gelechiidae > Athrips > Athrips mouffetella. The sequence continues at coordinate 9,732,076 of OX383958.1, forward strand.
ATATATGTCTCTTGATTTTAAACTAAATATTATGTCATCTTTTTCGTTAAATACTTAGGTACTTGACATTGAATTATTTGTAGAATCTTTGCGGAAGTCCAGTATTGTTTGTTCATGCAAAATATTGCTTAAATCAATCACATACAACATACGTACTTATAAATTGACGTAACTCTGTTCGATAAATCATTAGTTTTACACATTTTAGGGTTGCTTACACGAAAGATGCCAACGAACTCTGTTCACCAAAACATGTCTCTTTCGTGTCTTTGCACCAAACATCTGGCAGTTACAAGTTAGCAAGAAAAAAATTAAAACATTGCTTAAAAATATTATTTTCACTTCTCATGCTCTGAAAGTCCTTTTTTATGCAGGATATAGGCTGCACAAAATCGAATTTTGTGCACTAGGGCAAAAAAGTAATCGCGGTGGTGTACGCCCTGCGCGCGGGCCTGCTGCACCCCCCCGCCGCCGCGCCGCGCTTTCGTCTACATATTCTTCTCTAAAGCAGAACAACTCATTCTTCAGTTACATTTAGAGAGTACTTTTACGTTTTATTTCCTCGCAATCAAAGTGAAAAGCAGAGTTTATAACTCGTCCACAAAACCATTTTATTCTCGACATTATACTATCAGCCCTTGCCTTCGACTCGGCTGCTAAGTCTCGAAAAAATGGTTTGTTTTGTGCACTCGTTGTAAAATCTACTATTGGGTGATGAATGATTATACAGTCAAAGGCACATCAAGCTTGATATATTGGACTTTCTACCGATCTTATTTCAATAAACGTAAGGGCTTAAATTGCACTGCGAGTGTCAGCCTTGACCTGTCGTTGACTGTTCCTAATTTTAAGTTGGTTTTATTTTAATTTAATAGTTTTTAAGTCTGTGTGAGCGAAGCGACTCATTCGCGCAATGTACAAACCTTGATAGCTTAGCGCGTCTTAGCTATCAAATTCATGTAAAAAAGCATAATTAATAAATGATTTTAAAAAAAATGTAGCCTAAAAAGTTGCTCTATGGCGGATATAGTAAGATTTTTTAACTATTTTTAGAGTTCCGATTCCAAAATGGTAAAAAAAAGGAACCCTTATGGTGCGACTTTGTCTGTCTGTCTGTCACACCTCTATATCTCAGCAACCACTCATGCTATCGACTTGAAATTTGAAATAGTTGTAGAATTTGGTTGCCCAACTTAATTGCACATGAAAGAATTTAAAAAATATATGATTATTACTGTAAAGGGGGGCCCAAATAGGGGGGCAAAATTTCAAATTATCGTTACTAGATCGAGTGGCACGTACGGACACGGGTTACGTTTGTACGTTCTAAAATATATTTTTGTATTTTTTTACAACTCTTAGTTTTCAAGTTGTGATGACAAATGTAAAAAAAAACCATTCCCCCCCTCTTATCTCCGAAGTTTGTGAAAGGAAAAATCTGAATTAACTACATTCAATAGAAGTTTATATAAATATTACAGCAAAAATAAAACGATCTTTCTAAGTTGCACAGTTTTTTAGAAATTTGCAAAAAACCTTTACAAACAAATTTAGTTTGGCGGTTCTAAAAATGGACTTAATTGCTTCCAAAAGTAATATAGATATATTGGAACCCTCGGCGCGCGAGTTCGACTCGCACTTCACTGGTTTTTTAGGGTTCCGTACCTCAAAAGAAAAAAACGGAACCCTTATAGGATCACTTTGTTGTCCGTCTGTCTGTCTGTCTGTCTGTCAAGACCCTTTATCTCACGAACGGGTAAAGGTATCAGGTTGAAATTAATACCATATATTATATAGGATTCATGAACCACACAAGATCTGAAAATTTAAATTTTTTACAACGACGCAATCAGAAGATATGGCATTTTATGTCCTCATCTCCATACATTTATTCAAAAATGAAAAACCTACAGGGTACTTCCCGTTGACCTAAAATTATGAAATTTGGCTAGAAGCTAGGTCTCACAGTACATACAAATAATGGGAAAAGTCTGAAATCATTAAATATTACAACTTTTCTCACAACTAATGGTAACCAATTGTGGTGAGCTCCCGTTTCAAGAACATTCATATAAGAGAGGGGTCAAGTTGGATGGTTGCTGAGGCGATTTTTGTTTTAGTTCTATTTAAAAACGGGAACACTTACAAACTTGAAAATTGGTATGTTTATAGGGCATAGGCTATAAAATAACAACAAATAATAAAATTAGGTCAAGCGCGTGTCGGACTCAAAAAATCTAGCACATTAACTTACTGAAATTTCAACTAATACAATTATGTTTATGTGGTGGTACGGAACCCTCAGTGCGCGAGTCCGACTCGCACTTGGCCGGTTTTTTATAACGACGCAATCCAAAGATATGGCATTTTATGTCCTCATCTCCATACATTTATTCAAAAATGCAAAACCTACAGGGTACTTCCCGTTGACCTAAAATTATGAAATTTGGCACGAAGCTAGGTCTCACAGTACAAATAATAGAAAAAGTCTGAAATCATTAAATATTACAACTTTTCTCACAACTAATAGTAATCAATTGTGGTGACCTCCCGTTTCAAGAACATTCATATAAGAGAGGGGTCGCTGAGGCGATTTTTGTTTTAGTTCTATTTAAAAACGGGAACACTTACAAACTTGAAAATTGGTATGTTTATAGTGCATAAGCTATAAAATAACAACAAATAATAAAATTTGGTCAAGCGCGTGTCGGACTCAAAAAATCTAGCACATTAACTTACTGAAATTTCAACTAATATAATTATGTTTATGTGGTGGTACGGAACCCTCAGTGCGCGAGTCCGACTCGCACTTGGCCGGTTTTTTATTTTATTTTAGCTCCTTCGTAAAATGGCGATCGTAATATAATACTTCAAATCTTTGATGTATGGGACCCTCAGTGTGTTGCTACGGACCGTAACTTACGTGTTTAGATTTTTTACTCAGGCTACTTTTTTGGGGATCCGTACCCAAAGGAACCAGGACCCTATTAATATGCCTCCGGTGTCTGTCTGTGAGCGGGTTGTATCGTGAACCGTAATAAGTAGGTAGACAATTGAAATGTTCACAGATTATGTATTTCTGTTGCTTCCCTACTAAAAACTTGTTTTTTATACGATTTTTGTTTTAGTTCTATAGTAAAAATGGGAACACTTACAAGCGTGAAAATTGGTATGTTTATAGTGCATAAGCTATAGAATAACAACAATTAATAAAAACTGGTCAAGAGCGTGTCGGACTCACGCAAATTCTACTCGCGTGAATCGCACCTGGGTACCGGTAGTACCCATGGCCATCGAGCAACTATTGAAATATTCACGAGCGCCACAAGAAACCTATCTCCAAGTTTTATTTCTGAGAATGAAAGCCATTAACAACCTTTGTTTACGGCATCGGGTATCCGGCATCCGGGATTTTGACTGGGGCTGGTTCGGAAGTGCAATTTATGTTTATTGTGGAGAAAACGGGTGCAAACTACAAAAAAAAAATGGGTTCCACCGGTACCCGAAAGCACGTGAACATTATATAGTCTAAGCACGTGAACGTGACTGCGCGTCCATAACTAAGACGGTGGTGTGCGATTCCGACTCGCACTTGGCCGGTTTTTTTTACGTTCTACCTAGGTGAATGTGAACCCTTGAGGATTGAAAATGAAAATGCGATTTTAATTGTTGTTTGTAGACGTATTCTCAGGTAGTAAGTACTATAATTACGGGAAGGCAATGAGTATTTTACCATCGGATGATTTAATACAAAGTTGAAAGAAATTGTTGATGACGTACCTACCTAACTTTAGGGTCACCAAAAACCGAACGTAAAAATATTTGAGTTACAAATTACGCAAGTAAAGGAACCTCTTATATTATAGCGACAAAACACAAACTGTAATGTATGTGAAAAGTATTAAACGTGTAATGTATTTTAAACTGTATTTTAAACATAAAGTGGCACCACCTCTGTTCTGTTACCACCTTAAATCAAGTCTACGTATAAAAATTTGCTATTAAAAACAGCACACCAACTAGCTGCTAGTTGATAACCTTTAATTTCGTGTGCTGTAATATAAAAGGACGTATTAATAATTATCAACAAGCTTTTAATTAAATCCCGCGACTGTACGAGTACTAATAGTACAATAATATAAAATGTTTGAGTATTTTGCATTTGGTCTGCGCTGAACAAGAAGAACAATCAATCAGTCCGTAATTACTGTTACAATTCTCTAGTGGAAATAAGCAGGTATAAAGTCAAGGTATGAAGTGTATCCAATCGTTAATTTGTGTCGGAAAATGTATGTAATCTTCATATAATGCAGGAAACAAGGGAAACAATCAGATTTTTTTCTTCTCTATAAATGCATGTCTGTGTAGATTGGTCTGCTACAGATTGGACCAATAAATAATTGAATTGAATTTATTGTAATAAATCAAATTTTTAGCAGTGTTGATTGATCGATCCATAAAATTAATAATATTCATTTATCGGTGGAGATAATGGAACTAATTCTTGAATATCACCGGGTGATAAAATATCACTTAAAAAATTCAAAATCACAGATTTTTCTTTTCAAAAGTTAAGATTGACCTTCGTGAAATATAAAGCTGTCCTTTATTGTTAATTTTCATGTAATCTGATTTACCTTTCAACAGTTTATCAGGGTAAATGTGAATTTTTAAAGTCTCAAAATTGATATTTTATCACCCGGTGATTTTCAAGAATTGAGTCCAATGTCTCGTTCTAAAATCGTATAAATTTTCATGACCCCCATACCTCGGAGTAAGACGTTCATTGAATTCAAGTAAAAAAATAGAAGGGTTTCCCTGTTTAAAAAAATTGAGGCACGACCCAATCGTTCTTGCGCCCGTATTTTCTTTTATCATTTGGCCATGAGCGCTTCAATGCATCAGTGAGACTTACCACACTTAACCCTGGCGTCGCCTTTCCCTTGAATGGGCAGAATGAGAATACGGCCGTCGATGTCGTATTTAGCTTTCAGGCCCATGTTGCTCTTAAACGACATCGAGAATTTATCTTCGTCCTTTCCGATGTCCACTCTGAAACAAAAATTGCACCAGTTTTATAAAACATTGTACCAAACGATATCCACTTTCCAGCCTATTATAGTGCGGTCGATTAGCTGTTTCACGTAGACACGCCTCATAATGTCACCAACTTTTTTCCAGGTACTAGTTAGATACATAGCTCTCAATTTTTGATAGGAGCCATAGAAGCCATAGAAAATTCAAGAATTGGCTCCTATCAAAAATTGAGAGCTATGTATCTAACTAGTACCTGGACAATATTTGGTGCAATTTGGTGAATTTGGCGATATAAGACGTTAAGCGACTGGACTATTACTCTTGTAAAAAAGTTCAAAACGCTATATGTTTTTTTTTATTGTCAATGGGCTTACTCTTGACCTCGATGTAGTCTTGAGGACAGAAATGAGGTCGACGATGGAACGAGCTTGCCCAGAAGAAGCCTATTCACTCGCGACTTGAATAGATTCGGGTTATACAGGGTGTTAATTTAATTGTGTGCCATAGCTTAAGGGGTAGTTCAGTTACGATAAAGGAACATAAAAAAAAAATACTACTGAAAAAAAACTAAAACTCCATTGAAACTTAACTAACGTGGAGCACCGCGCTATCACCGAGCCAGCGCGCGAGAATCAGTGGATAAGGTAGGCACATACATAACTGAAACTCTTTTGCGCGCTTTTGATAGCGCGGTGCTCCGGGTCATTGCCCTCCGCGTTAGTTTAGTTTCAATGGAGTTTAATTTTTTTAAGTAGGATTTTTTTTTTAGTTCCCTTATCGTTACTGAACCACCCCCTAAGCTATGGCACGCAATCAAATTAACACCCTGTATAACTCGGGAACACAGACGCAGGCAGAGAATTCCACTTTTTGGCCGTGCGAATAATAAAAGATGTTTCAAAGCGCTTTGCGCGAATGTGCGAATTATCAACCAAGTATGCCAGGGCCCTGAGTCAAGTGGCATTCTACTATCGCATACGCTATAGAATAGAATAAAACTCTATGGGTTTGACATAAGCTGTCACGTGACATTTCGTTAGCTAATGTCAATCCCATACATTTTCATTCTATTCTACTGGCGTTTGCGATTGTAGAAAGCCACTTGACTCAGGGCCCTGTGGTGCGTCTGAACTCCCGATGGTAAAATTGAGATGGTGGAATAAGCTCGTGAACGTTAGTTTACTATTATTTAATCTGTGGCTCGTGGAGATCTGTACGCTAACGTTTAGTGTTTCAATTGAATATTTGTAAGTTACTGATACTTATTCAAACAAATGCCAAAAAACGGACCCCTTATAGATTCGTCATAACTGTCGGTCTGTTTGTCCGTATATGTCACAGCCACTTTTTTCCCGAAACTACTCGTACAAGAACTATACTGTTGAAACTTGGTAAGTAGATGTATTCTGTGAACCGCATTAAGATTTTCACACAAAAATATAAAATCAAACCATAATTTTTAGGGTTCCCCGTTAATAGAACTGAAATTCAAAATTTTTTTTTTCATCAAACGCATACGTGTGGGGTATCTATGGATAGGTCTTCAAAAATGATATTGAGGTTTCCAATATATATATTTTTTTACTGAATAGTTTGCGCGAGAGACACTTCCAAAGTGGTAAAATGTGTCCCCCCCCCTGTAACTTCTAAAATAAGAGAATGATAAAACTAAAAAAAATATATGATGTACATAACTATGCAAACTTCCACCGAAAATTAGTTTGAACGAGGTCTAGTAAGTAGTTTTTTTTTAGTACATCATCAATCGGAAACCGCAATTTACCTTTCATTCAATCAACTCAAATATAAATTTTACTTACTTACAACACATTAAAAATACCATAACTTTTACTTTTATACGTACAGGTTTGTACGGAACCCTCAGTGCGCGAGTCCGACTCGCACTTGGCCGGTTTTATTTTTTATTTTTTTGACGTTTGGCTTTCAAAGTAACCTTCATAAAAATCTATATTTTTAATGGTTAGGCACGTGATCGAAATATTGCATGCTTTGCATCTACAGTCTACGCATAAAATCGAGATCCCTAATAAAATTAAATTAACTATTTCGGATATCATCACGGTCTATTTATTTTATGTTTGGTCGATTTGGCCGGTCCATCCGTCCGTCGATCTGTCTTTAATTTTCACACTCAGTAAAGTCATATTTGTTCGCACTTTAAAATTAAGATCTTCGCAACTTGTCCAATTAATGTACGGTTGAAACTTTGTCGGTAGAAACTTTTTCAACTCTATTACCACGCCATAAGGTCCAAAAGTGTTTCTACCGACGAGCGGCCGTGTGTACAACATGTTTCTGTTCATGGAAGCCTCCGCCTGACATTGACAGTAGATCTTATCAAAGCTGACTCACACTCCGAAAGTAGCCTACAGTGCAGGTACAGCTATCGTGTAAGGATATATCTAGAGTACGCGACAGCTTAGAAGTGCGGGCGAAATATATGGAGTGCCATACATTACGTCCGCACTTCCGAGTTGTCGCGTACTATAGATAATAAACGGACAATTTTCAGCGAAACCAACAAGATGCTACGTGATACACGTGCAACTGTTTTAGTACTTCAATGAATGGAGATGCACTTAATTTTTATGATGTAGGTAAATGCAATCGAAGTAAGTAATCTATTAGCATACAATGTTTTTAATTGAAAATATCGACTGGGTTTTTATCGACCTACAGTTTATTTATTGGACGTTTATGTTACAAAAAATTAGATGTTTTATAAGTGAAGCGTCTCATGTAGTAATATACATTTTAACATGACTGGTTCGTACCCTCGTCAGATGTCGATGAGGAAATCGATTATGCCTTTCGTGATCCAATCTTTATATTTTTGAGTGGCCTCCTGGCGTAGTTGGTAGTGATCCTGCCTTCTGCGCTGTAGGACGCGGGTTCGACCCCCGCAAATGGCAAACTGTTTACGTATGAATTATTGTTAGTCCGAGATACGAATAATTTAGGATTGTGTGAAATTTATATGTCCGACATGTTTATTTATTTCATCTATCTAGCTAGGCCCTATACGCCAGCCTATGTGATGTGGCTTTTAATAATATGGTTATGGCGTTAAATTAATATTACTCAAAATACTTCTTCTTCTTTAAACTTAAGAGCTGTGCTCTTGCTCTTAAAATACTTATTTAGCCAGAATTAAGTCTCTTGAAACACCGGGCCAAAACCGCATAGTAGAAAAAAAAACCGATCAAGTACGAGTGGGACTCGCGCGCCGAGGGTTCCGATATACCTATAGTATTTTTGGAAGCAATAAAGTCAATTTTTAGGACCGCAAAACTAAATTTGTTTGCAAAGGACTTTTGAAGATTTCTAAAAAACTATGCAACTGAGAAGGATCGTTTTATTTTTGCTGTAATATTTACATAAACTTCTATCGAGTAATTAAATCAGATTTTTCCTTTCACAAACTTTGGAGATAAGGGTGGTATTTTTTTGACATTTTACATCATAACGTGAAAACTAAGAGTCGTAAAAAAAATACAAAAATATATTTAACAATGTACAAGTAAAGCTATTTAGACCCCCTTTACATTATTAATCATAATGTTTTTTAATTCTTTCATGTGCAATTAAGTTGGGCAACCATATTCTAAAACAATTAAACAATTCCAAAATTCAAGTCGATAGCATGAATGGTTGCTGAGATATACAGGTGTGACAGACACACGAACAGACAAAGTCGCACCATAAGGGTTCGTTTTCTTTACCATTTTGGTATTGGAACCCTAAAAATCATCAAAACTATCTAAATCCAAACATTACCTACGTTATATCAAATGCAAAAGTAACTATTACATAATAATATCTCTGTCTGTTTGTGTGTTATGCTTTGACGGCTAATCCGCTCTACCCTTAGAGCAACGCGTCAAACCGCTTTGCGCGCGAAAATCGTGTTACTCTATGGCTCTACCACTTCTGATGAAATTTTGTATGAAGATAGTTTGAATTGAACCGAGGAGGGAAGGACATAGGATAATTTTCTTAAATTCCACGCGTAGGCAGTCGCTGGAAACAGCCAGTATTTTTATAAGACTAATCAACACAGATCACGTCCCAATGTGATCGCCCAATGGCGTTGGATGAATACGTCACCTTCGCTTTGATCAAGGAAAATCAGGCTGAATACAATTATACAGGGTGTCTGTATATTTGCAAACCTCTCTACCTATGAAACGAACAACTGTTGTTCTTTTGAGAATTCGCGATTTTTTAAATGATTTTCCATTCAATAAGACAAGAGGATCGGGCCAATTTGTATGAAGAACCAGAATTTTTGGCTGAATGTTGAACAGTTGAGAATTCTTTAGTGTACCTAATGAGCAGAATCACCACCAGAGAGATTCACAGGATTTTTAATAGGGTGCTTCCTAATCAATAAAATTGTCAACGTTTGAGTATGTCACTTGGACCATAAAACTTAACAACTTTCCCCAAGGAACATTGGTCGTAATATGAAAAAAAATCAACATCTATACAAATAAAAAAAAATATATTTACCTAGGTATGTCGACCTAATTTTTAAGGGAGAGTTGCTCAGTTTTGTGGGTCGTTAAGATACCTTTACTCAAAGGTTTTGATCCCCATTTAGAGAGCACCCTGTATGTACCTATAGTGTTTGCAGAAGGTAAAGATAAATTTTTCACACAATGTTTGGATTACCGGTTTTATCGATGTCAATCTTTATTGTAATGCCAACTTAAATTGCGAATTCGGAGTGACCCCGAGGTTAGGGCCGATGACTTTGAGCACATACGTGATACAGTCAGGAGCACGTCACAATGGAGTTTGTTCCATCACCGTAAATAGGAGCTAAAGTCGCGGTCAAGTGTCAAGCTCGACGTGCCCTTGACTGTACAAAGAACCACGTTGAGGTCGAGGTCACTGGAGGTGATCATTCGACATTTAGTTGCCTACATGTGCATTTAATTTACGCAGAGAAAAGTTCCTCCGCATATAAGACCTTATTTTTGAATAGCGATGCTTTTAAAAACCGATTTAAATAATAAGATTGTTTGCAATAATAACTTATTACCAAATTTTTACATGACTTAAAGCTTATTTTTTCAGTTTTTTTTTATTTAACTTCATTTTTGTTTATTTTTCAGATAGGTGCAGATTTGTACAACTGTAGTAGCTTTGTAATTGGCCATTGTTTTTTATACCTACTTTTATAATCATGTGGCTACGCTGTAAGCTCCCCAAATAAAATTAAATAATTTTAATAATATTGTTTCAAAATTTTCATTTCATTTTTTTATTCCATTCTTTGAAGGTACCCTATTTCATTTTGATCATCGTTCGAGGGTAATAATAATACTTAATAAATATTGGAGGACACTTCACACAACGTCATGTGATCCCAATATCTATAGGCAAAGCTTGATACTATGGGTATACCCATTAAAGAATAATAAACATACATCAATAAATAAACAACACCCAAACACAGGGCAAACACTCGCGTTCATCACACAAATGTTTGCCCTGGGCGGGTATCGAACCCGCAGCCCACGGCGTGAGAAGCAGGCTCACTACCAACCACACCACCGTGTGGTGTCGAGAATAGCACCACTTCATCTCTTTCTATGGGCGTTAATAAAATAGTGTAGGCAACGAAGCAGTTGACCCCAACATAATTCTCTCAGGCAGATTTTATTTGACAGGATGATAAAGAATCACTAATTAAATGTAAATCAAAATATAAAAAAAATTACAAAAAACTTTTTCATACATTTTATGTAATTTTTGTATGGAAAAATTAAAAGTACAGATTTTTTTTGGATTTTTTATAGAAGGTTTGTCTCATGTAGTGTTATACCCCAGCAAAGTTTCATCGACTGAGGATTTAATGCGGGGGTCTTCATACAACGATCCGCTTCGTTGCCTAGAGTCTAGGCAACGAAGCGGATCGTTGTAGGAAGACCCTAGACTAAAAGGCGACTAAGGGATTTTGAACCAGAGAATGGGCCACAGCGTCCTTCTGCGTATCACACATATTGCGGTCAGCAATTACCAAGTCCATGGTGTGGTCCACCTCAAGTGTGATGAGTATGGTACTTCCCCTAGCTCCGAAATATAACAAGGTTTCCTTTTCTGGGCGGAATCCTGTTCTGCAGTAGCACAGAATAAAGTAATAGTACTATCATACAGAACGGACACTCTCCGCCCCCCGCCCGCAATCTACCCCGCACCCCCGCCCGCACCCGCCCGCAAGATTCTCGTGGTCCTTCTGAGGTTCTTTTGTACTGAATATGCGGACCTAAGCGACCTAAAACTCAAATTCGCGCTCGATGTATGAAGTGTCCGGAGTGTGGGAGTAGACTTTCAATGGAATGCTATGATGAAGATGATGACGTATTCATTTCATTGATTCATTTCTTGTTGGGGACGCCGCGATGCACGCAGACGGGTGATCGGATCGCGATAGTGGACCCTTTATCCCAGAAAACGGACAGCCTGCCCATGCTTTGTTGAGAGTTCTAGCCCCGAGAAGGCCATGTTTTTGTGATGAATAGCAGGATTAGCAGGTCAGCGATCGATTCAGTAGCCAATAGTCCAGTGTCCCCCTTCTGCTGGGTGAACCTCCGGACATAACGGTACCTACTCATCACGATTTCCATACCATTCAGACACATTTACTGTTCCTCGGTGGTGTAGATTCCCCACTCCACATGGCACGCTGCCCGGGGCAAAATGTACGTACCTACGACGTACGTATACGGAAGGCTTAAAAACGAAAGCTTAGTTAGAATATACATTGACTTTGAATCAAGTTTACTATATTTTGTATGGAGAGGCCGATTTATTTTTCATCTTAAAATTTAAAAAAACTGAAAGTTTTTCAGTTACTTTGTCAAAGTATACTTTATTCATAAAAATATATATATATATATATATATTTATTTCAATTCTTACAGTTTTTAAATTTAAGACAGCTGAGACACTCCCTTTAAGTAAAAAGATACCTGTATTAGGAGGCCTCGCTCTTCCGTATGACATTAAAAAGATGATGTATATTATTAGGATATTAGGCTTCTTTAATCACTTTATGACGTCAGTTAAACTAAAAGCTACGTCACTTCACTTCAAGAAAAACGTTGACTGATCATGCCCGATCAGTTTTCAGAAACTTGTGCCCTTACACTGTTTAGTTCTATTAGTTCTGCAGTGGAATATGGAATGTTATAATGAAGATAATGACGTATTAGTACAGTCAAGAGCAGGTCAAGCTTGCCACTCGTAGTGCGACTCTAGCTTCTATAGCTATAGAAATAAGAACGGTACAAAGTTCAATGTGTCAGGCTTGACGTCCTCTTGACGTAGAAGTCTTAAAAACTTTAACTTACTTAAGTTGTGTCAGCTTGCTGTTGCTAATACCGTGCATAGCTGCGTGCGTGAACGTCAGCACTAGACCATTCCCGTCGATATGGATATCGTCTAGATGTACCGGGTCCAAGGACGGGACACCCATCTCCTTGATTCCCTTCGTGAAGGACGGCAATGTCGCTTCTATCTGCTCTTTCACGCAAGATAAGAACTTTTCATGTTCTTGTTCTAGGTCGCACTGATTGATGTACGGTGCTGAAACAAACAAACAAACATTCATAGAATAACAAATTTAGTACATAGCATAGGAGATTCTTAAATCTAGGGTCGACAATAACGGCAGCTTTGTCGATGTCTTTACAATCCCTGGTGTCAGAATTATTGAGCCCCAAACGTTTCTACATAGCTCATTCACGACTAATTCTGTAGATAGTACGGATTTACGAGTTTTCCTGAGTATGGAATTAATTTACTTTCCGGACAATCATAGTACTCAAGCCCGTGTCCATCATTTTACTATACTTTAATCAAATTACTTATCTAGATCGCTTAGGGCTCTTCCGCTGTCTCCGAGACTATTGGTCATTTTGATTAAATCGGTCCGATAGAGGTTGTCGCGTTTCAAAACAATGAGAAGTTATCCTGACAGCAGGATACGAGTAACTTTATATGATGTCCACTATGAATGGTCGAGCAGTATTATATATAAAGGGTCGAGCCGAGACATAACGCTGTCAAAGATAATTATTACCTATTTCGGAACGGCCTCTTTCGGAAAGATAATTTTCGTTTTTAAGTGCCCCCCAGAATTCAAACCCAGAACGCTCTAAGTTGAAGGTTGTTGTCATATAAGTACTTATTGCTTTTCATTACTGTTTTTCGACACACCGTCCGCTTTCATTTTTTTTAAGCTGTAGTAGCTAGAAATCACAGCGTCAAACGAAAAGGTCACTAGTAAAAACTGCCAGCACTATACTTTACGAGGGCTAGAAATACGCCGGATATTTTTGCGTGCGGTTATCACTTTGGAAAACTTGTAAATATAAATGATAGAACTTTTTACAAGGACTGAAACCAATGATTGAAACACATAAGTGTTATAAATAGGTAGGTACATTCAAGAGAACATCAAGCTTGACACATTGAACTTTGTATCGATCTAATTTCAATTGACGTACGGGCTAGAGTCGCACTGCAAATGTCAAGCTTGACAGTAAAACTACTCAGACAATAAAACTACTTTTCCCAAGGATCGTAGGCCGAAAAATGGCGCTATCATGTGATGCAGTTTCTATGGAAAGTCGTATTACGTTCCTTGGGAAAAGAGTTCTGATATGTGATTAATCTAAAGTTTACGACAAATAATTATTAATCTAAAGTTCACGACAAATAATTATTAATCTAAAGTTCACGACAAATAGTTTATATTTTTCTTCTTTACTATTATAGTGTAAGATCCAAATAAATTGAGGCTAGTTCCGTCGAAGTAACCATACAGACTACCGGTACGTAATCTTGAATTTGTCTTGTACTTGTTTTTGTTCAAGAAAAAAAAAATATGTTCAGAATCTGATTTCCTGAAATATTATGAGAAAATATCGAGTCAGCGGACGTGAATTTTGTCCAAAAAAATATTCAACCTTTTCTTCTGGAGGAGCCGAAACTTGGTATTTTTAAAATAATTTATTTGACTTAAATGTAACAAGGAGCTTTGATGTGGTAATTTTATATATTTTAGAATAATCTCTCAAAGCACTTTCATTCAATACGAGTATGTATACCACACGTTAGGTTTCAAGCGGATAAAAAAGAATCACACACAAAAATTTGATGACGTCACAACTATCCCCTCCACCCTTAAAAACCGACTACCGTATTGTGATGTTCAGAAAAACAACCTAAACCAGTATGTACCAGTATTTGGTGCGGCGTCGGAGTTCTTCGACGAAGAGCTTTTACTCGTACTGAACCCTATAAATGCAATAAAGGCAGACATTTTACCTCGTCCGCGGACAGCGGAGCCTTGACGACATTGAACTTCACGTAGGAACTGCGATTTACTTAGTAGGTAACCTTTTGCCATCTCACTATATAACGAGCTACTTACTAACTTTACTGCACGGAGATGTAGGTAATAATCACCGAGGAAATTACGGTACTTAAGGTAGAGACTAGAGCAATTTATACCATAGAGCAGGTACATAAAATTCTATTTAAAATTAGTTGGTCACAACAGTTGAACCCAAAGATCAAGGAGCTGCTTCGCTCGGAATAGATAGGTACCGTGCTAATAGTGCTACAGCTCCTTTTGAAAGTCCAATTAGATGGCGCTGCTGATCATCGTTAGGAAAATGGAAATACTAAACGGTCACCCTGTATGAAGTCAGTTTGATGGCTACTGACTACTGGGACTCAATTCTTGAAAATCACCGGGTGATAAAATATCACTTTTGAGACTTAATAATTCACATTTGCCCTGATAAACAGTTGAAAGGTAAATCAGAATACATGAAAAGTAACAGTCAAGGATTGCTTTATATTTAACGAATAAAAAAGAAAAATCTGTGATATTCAAGAATTGGTCGCCTGGCTACAAATGTCTGTCATATATTTTCTTCTAAAAAGTTTTCGTTTATTTTACAAGGCCATAAAAAAGACATTACCAACAGAGATGAGCATGCTACCTATCTATACCTAAAAAAAATGTAGTTAACAAACTTTATAGAAAATTGTCTGCATGTCACATCTCCTTTGCTATAATGTCACATCATCATCGATGATTATGAAGTGTACAAATTCATCATAACATCCCATGAAACGTCCACTACAGGTCAGGGAGCTCCCTCCAGAGTTCTAGCTTTTGCTTTAAAAATGTGGAGGGGAAGTACCATAGTCACCTCGCTTGTCAGCGTTACGGCTGGCACCATGTATCGCGGTTGTAGGTGACCGCAGTAAGTAAGATGGTATAATACACAGGAGGATGCTGCTGCCCATCCTCCAGTTGACCCTTAGTCGCCTCTTACGACACCCACGGGTATGTATGGGTTGGTACTATTCTTTGCCGGCACCACACGGGACAAATTAACCCTATCAAATTAGTAGGACGACGCCTTCATTGCATTTACAAAGATAATACTCGTAGGATTATTATGTAATTTGTTTGTTCGTAATTTGTAAGTCTGAGGTTGAACCAGTCCCTACGCATTGATTGTAAGATCATCACAAAGTCCAATTTGTCAACCTTTGCATGCTCCTGATCTGGACTATGAATCAGAAATTAATATAACCATCAGTAAAGTTGTTGATTGGCTAGTGCGCAATAATCTAAATATTAACCATGAGAAAACTACATACTTACAGTTCATGAATAGAAACAAACGACCAGAAAACATCACCATATTAGTTAAAAACATTCCCATAGTAGAGTCCACAGAAACGAAATTCCTTGGTATCACGTTAGCGTAATATTATATATTCTTTGGTATCACGCTGGACACACATTTGTCATGGAAACATCATGTAGAGGCAGTCATTACCAAAATCAACAGATTTATTTAATGTACCGTCTGCAAAGTATTTGCAATGAAAAGACTGCCCTTACAGCGTACCATGGCTAGGCTATGTGTATTCTGCGTTACGATACGGACTAATAATGTGGGGGAACTCTGTAGAAATCCATAAACTGTTCATTATACAGAAAAAGTGTGTTAGAGCCATGTGTGGTGCAGGGCCGATAGAACCATGCAGACCTCTGTTCAGAAGGCTGAATCTCCTGACTCTACCCTCAATGTATATTTACGAGGCGTGTACGTTTGTTAAAAAGAACCAAAACCTCTTTGAGAACAGGAATTACAGGTTTCGAACAAGGTACCCTAACAGGTTAGCCAGCACTACGCATACTACCACTTCTTTTGCCAGAAACAGTTCAAATATGTGTGTAAAGCTGTACATTAATCTTTTACCAGACTCTCTAAAATTATTACCGGAAATCAAATAAAAAAAATTGTTTCACAACATGCTTGTAATCAATTGTTTTTATTCTGTGACAGAATTTGTAAATTTCGGCTTTAATAGGTGGCGTCCAATATGAAATGACATACATCACATTAAAATTTAATTGTTTATCTTACAAAATCTTAGATTATGAATAACGGCAGCAATGAAATTTCGATAACTTTTGACATTTTTATTTTGACATTTTAATTTTGACATTTTATATTTAACATTAGAGATTACCTTAGACACACACATTTAACATTAGACATTACCTTGGCTGTTTAACCTGTTCATGGATAATTGTTTGATTGATCTGAAAGAGAGTATGTGTGGACTGAGAATGAATGAGTTACTCATCAAATGTCTTCTCTACGCCGATGACCAAGTTGTACTTGCGTCATCTGCTGACGAGTTGCAGGAGATGGTAACAATGATGAATGTGGCTTTGGACAGGAAAGGAATGAAAGTAAATGTAAGCAAGACGAAAGTAATGGTACTTGAAAGAGAAGAATGTATGACAGAGTGTACCATATTAATAGGTGGTGAACAAGTCGAACAAGTGAAGGAGTTTGTGTATCTGGGCTCAAAGTTTACGAGAGATGGAAAGTGTGAAAGTGATATTGAAAGAAGAGTGAATGCTGGAAACATGGTGAATGGTGCCCTGCACGCCTTTATGAGGAGTCAGAAGGTGTCTCACAAGGCTCGTTTGGCTGTTCATGGGGGTGTTTTGGTACCAACACTGATGTATGGCAGTGAAAGCTGGGTATGGCAGAAGAAGCATGAAAGTAGAATTAATGCAGTAGAAATGAGAGCGCTAAGGAGTTTGATTGGTATTAAATTGAGTGACAGGATTAGAAATAGTGTGATAAGAGAACGGTGTGGCGTAAAAGAAGAAGTAGTGACCAAAATCGAGAAAGGGATGCTGAGATGGTTTGGTCATGTAGAGAGGATGAATGAACGAAGATTGACGAAAGAGATCTACCAGGCGAGAGTGAATGGAAACTTTGGAAGGGGAAGGCCTAGGCGAACGTACCAGGATCAAATTCAGGACGTTCTGAATAAAGGCCAGGTTAAAAGTACCCTAAACCGACGAGCATGTATGAAAGGATTGATGAAAGTACAGGAAGCAAGGGAAGTATGTCAAGATCGTAGCAGGTGGAGGACTGTGGTCTCTGCCTACCCCAACGGGAAAGAGGCGTGATGTTATGTATGTATGTATGTATTACCTTATAAATAATATTTCATTCATTCTTAAAAAAAATTGCATACCAAGTTGTTGGTGCACCACGCTTGTACTTTTTTTCACTTTAACAGCTGTACCGTGTTTGCGTGCAAATAAATATATTTCATTTCATTTATTATAACCATTCAATGGAGAAGCCTGACCATTAAACAACTTTTTTACTTTCGAGCGAGAAAGGTATTGTATTGGTGAAAAAAAAAGTTTTTCTAATTTTTTAAAAAATGTGTTCTATATCTCTTATACATCATAAACAGGAAGTTTCCCAAAAATGTCCGTCCGTCGGTCGGTCGGTCGGTCGGTCGGTCGGTCGGTCCGTCGGTCGGTCTGTCCGTCACGCTTTGGCCTAGCGGCTAAACGAATGGTCCGATTGACACCATATTTTGAATTTAGGAGTTTAATGCAAATCCATCGAAGGGTTCTACGTGGTTACTTGCTGGCTCTCATTTTGAGGGTAGCTGTCATACAACGAAAATGAAAAATTGAAATTTTCTCAAAAACGGCTCATAGAATATTGATGAAACTTTGCATGACCAAGTATCTCCATGTAAGATATCTTGCGCCAGTATCAATTGATCTGTATAATTTCATATTAGGGGTGTTCCTGTACCACCAAATCGTAAATATGTGATTTACCTAAAATTGGTTCCATTGAGTTTATTAAAATTTTCTATAATATTAATCCTTGATTGGTTGTCTACCTGACTGGATATTTTTTATGATTTTTTTAATAAAATTTAGTAGACAGGGTGTACCAAAAACTGAAAGGGCTTGCTCAGTAGACTAAACAACAATTTTATTATCTATAAGGAGCATGTCTTGGGAAATTAAGATCTCCATGCAAGTATCCTACGGTAGTATCCATTGATCTGTGAAAATTCATATAAAGGGTGTTCCAGTACTACCAAAAGTTAAACATGTGATTTACTCGAAATCCATTGAGGTTTGTTTGTTTTAATGTTTGACAATTTGAATTCTAAATTGATCTGTATATTTCATTCGAACATTGTTTTGGAAAAACGTAAATAAAAGTTTGTATTTCCATACTATGTGTATGGAAATACAAATTTAAGTTTGAGGTTGATAGTTTTTTCTTGAGTATTGCGAGAAAGTAAGTGCAGTACTGCTGTACCATTTATTTTAAATCTCAGAGACGAGTTTTACTAGCAAATACAAAATGATCGGTTATTTTTTATGATTGTATAGCACATGACGCTTAGCACTTGAGGCGCAAATTTAGCACGCTTTGAGTTTGAAATAAGAACGGCACAAAGTCCAACGTGTCTTGCTTGACGTGCGCTTGACTATCCCTCCTGTATTTTAACGTAATAAATCAGATGTCTGTTTACTTGATAAACGAGAAACAGCAGATGCACTTAAAGACAATAAAAACTAAACATGCCTGACTGAATGATACCAATGGGTAATTAATTGCTCAATCATTGATTGTCTGTTTGTCAGGCCCGACACGTTTGGCCAATGTCATCGTGATTACTGTTGGGAATATCAGACCAGCATTCTGTTTGCATTGGAACAAATAAATTTTATTTACCATAACCTAATATTTGATCTGCAATGTAAATAACGTATTTAGTTTTACATTTATTAATTTAGGGAATGATCGATAGGGAAGAGTGGAAACGTAGGGGGGAGGCCTTTTCCCAGCAGTGGGACAGCACAGGCTTAGTAAAAAAAAAATATCAGTCTCATTAAGTTTCACAATACGCTGGCATAATAATTTTAATAAATGTGTACCTACCTCAACTCGTTTGCGGAGGAGTAGCAAAGTCTCACGTGGTATTATAACACACAGGTTCCATCTAGTTTAGGGATCTTGTTTTCCCACAATTTGATAACACTTGTAAAATTGACAACTTGTAATATCAATGTATTGTGCTTTTTATTTTTGTAAAATAAACTATCATTATTATTCTTGTAAAACCTTAAACTTGACATATTTGAATAAATAAAGAGTAGAAAAATTTTGACGCGAGCAGGGATTTCGTACCAGGTTGTGTTGAAATAACTTTTGTTTTTTGACAAGTAGAAATTATCAAAATACCCCAGATTAGTATGTTTTGAGGGTACCTCAAGGGGCCGAGCTTCTAGTTTCCAACGGCCACTGCGACCCCCAGATTAGATTAGTAGGTACCTAAGTATATTACACGACAAAATACTTTCTCATACTGCCGATAATTTTGAATAGAATGAAGCCGTAATGAAAGAATTTTGATAATGTCCAGAAGTCTTAATGCACAGAAGTGATTCTTTGTCAGGTTGCAACCATAGCATATGTCCACGCTGAACAACATGTTATTATTTATTTACTACGAGTGAGTTGTCGTCTTGATCTACAAAATTTTACAAGTTTTTCTGGTTTTCGAGATGCTTAGTCTGGTCAACAACATGTTTTAATTAAAATAATTTGTTTTTATTTGCCTACTATCATGTACGTATAATAATGGACTGATAATCTTCATACTATAGAATACGTAAGCTGAAAAAGCAGAAACCCCCACTGAAACTGATGAATCATAATCAATCATAACATCCCATGAAACGTTCACTGCAAGACAGGGGTCCAGGAGACGCATTTTTGAAGCGTTCGAACTTCGATTCGCATTCGAATTGGCAAGATTCGTATACGAATCCGTAAAATCGCAATTTTTGAATATTCATACCTGTGAATTCTGCAACGAGTGGTCCGACCCACTCGTTTTGCACTTCTACCGCTCGAAAGTATATATAATCTGTGATGAGAACGACATTGACGTTTTCTTCACATATGACATTATACTGACATATCAACTTTTTAATTTGCGTTCCATTCCACCGCAATTCATTACCGGTTTTTAAAGTCAATGAGTAATTGCTTTCCGGTTTTAATTTTTTCTGCGTGAAAAGAAAATTGTTCAAAGATTTGAATTTAATGGCAACACTGCTTTCGAATGATTCAAAAATGCGTAAAATCGAGAGCATTAGAAATTGAATTCGCACACGATTCGTTTTCGTATGCGAACTAAAGATTCACTTCGAACGCTTCAAAAATGCGTCTCCAGAACTTCAGCAAAAACGCGTGGTTCTTTGGAGGGGATTTACCATAGTCACCACGCAAGCGTTGCGGCTGGCGACCGCTGTTGTTGGTTATACGATAGGTATACAGAAAGATGCTGCTGTCCATCATCCGGTTCATAAGCCCTTAGTCGCCTCTTACGACATCCACGGGTAGAGATGGTTTGGTACTATTCTATGCCGGCACCACACAGATCAGAAACTGATGAAATGATAAGAAAAGTAATTATGGTCTACAGAGTATTCTGCTAACAAATCATTAAAATCACGGAATATAATATATTTTCAATACAAAGAAACGCCAACATTGAAATTTGTTGTTTTCTCAGAATAGGTACTCAATAGACCGTAATAGCGTAATAGTAACTTCGCAAATTATTTTTTTGCGCCCTCTTGCTTAATACTTTTCCGGATTTTGATTTCTGTATGGGGATGGTCAGTCCTTCTAGAAAATATATTGCTCATTTAATCGAATAGGATAACGATTAAACGAGCAATATATTTTCTAAAAACGACTCTAACTATTTCGATGAACTTACTATAAGGGAGTTATCGGGGGCGAAAAGTCTATCTCAACTAGCTAGGTTTCATATCTGGAAAAAATAGTTTTCTCCATTTTTTTAGCTTTCCTGAAAATAGCGCGTTTAAAAAACCCTACAGCGCCATCTGTAATTGGGATTTGGGTAAGATTATACACAGCAAAGCTCGGTCACCCAAGTACTATGTATAGGTATTATCTAGAGAAGCGAGTGGTTCGCTAGCGAGCTATATCAATTAAATTCAATTTTTAAATGTTTATGGCTCCATCGCCACTTGCGGTGATTCTGTCAATGTCAGAGTTTGATAAGACAAGGAAGTCTTTTTCTGCGTCAAAAATAACATCTAGAAGTTTATCATTAAATAGTTTCGTTATCACAGTATACTGCTCTCACCAAGGAATTTGGAATTTGTTGTTGGTTCTTGTTTTGTTCAGTATCAGTAAAAGTACCTACCGGTTTAAATTCCAACTTTCGTTACCAGTAGGGATCTAGACCCAGACCGGTAGGGCTACTTGGAATAGGCGGAAAAAAACAATCGACTACCTATTTGCGAAATGTCTCCATGGCGGCAGGAAAATAACTCTGACCACTTGAGTCCCAAATAGAAGAAGTACCAGTTATGTGCTGTATGAACTATAAAAACTGTAAGCGTTTGTACAAGTATTTGTTTTACAAAGTTAAGGATAATTAAATAAGTAGGTACCTTGATATTCATGATTCGATCGATGCTTCTGTACCTCTACCTACAGATTCGACTTTAACCTACCGCAGTCAGTAGGTACATATTTAAAAGCAACCAAGTTTTTTTGCATGGTTCGCTCACGTGTTTCTTTTTTCGCAAAAACAGGAAAAACAAAGCCTTTATAGTCTTCGAATGCCTAGTTGGAATAATAGTCGCAGACAAAGCCTACCCGATTGGGAATAATAAATTAGAACATAATAGATGGATGACAGTGTCATGATGACACCGTACTGTACTAGTATTATAATAATCTAAGTACTGTACCTGCCTTTAAGGACTACGGTTTTTTGCTTGTCTTTGTGTGCTAACGATGTTCAGTAATGTATGCTCTCCGTACCTACTTAGTTTATATATTTTTAGGGTTCCGTACCTCAAAAGAAAAAAACGGAACCCTTATAGGATCACTTTGTTGTCCGTCTGTCTGTCTGTCTGTCTGTCTGTCTGTCTGTCTGTCTGTCTGTCAAGACCCTTTATCTCACGAACGGGTGAAGGGATCAGGTTGAAATTAATACCATATATTAGGATCCATGAACCACACAAGATCTGAAAATTTCAATTTTTTACAACGACGCAATCAAAAGATATGGCATTTTATGTCCTCATCTCCATACATTTATTCAAAAATGAAAAACCTACAGGGTTCTTCCCGTTGACCTAAAATTATGAAATTTGGCAAGAAGCTAGGTCTCACAGTACAAATAATGGGAAAAGTCTGAAATCATTAAATATTTCAACTTTTCTCACAACTACTGGTAACCAATTGTGCTGAGCTCCCGTTTCAAGAACATTCATATAAGAGAGGGGTCAAGTTGGATGGTTGCTGAGGCGATTTTTGTTTTATTTCTATTTAAAAACGGGAACACTTACAAACTTGAAAATTGGTATGTTTATAGAGCATAGGCTATAAAATAACAACAAATAATAAAATTTGGTCAAGCGCGTGTCGGACTCAAAAAATCTAGCACATTAACTTACTGAAATTTCAACTAATACAATTATGTTTATGTGGTGGTACGGAACCCTCAGTGCACGAGTCCGACTCGCACTTGGCCGGTTTTTTTTTGTCGGTCTGTCTGCCTGTCAAGATCCTTTTTCTCAGGACGGGTTGATGTACCAAATTGAAATTAATATTATGTAATACATTATGTAATTACATAATATAATAAAGTCTATGGACCATTGAAATTGTTAAAAATTCAAGCTTCTACATACAACAACACAATTAAAAAATAAAGACACTGAGTGCGTGTCGGGCCACGAGCAGGGTAGGGTTCCGTATTTGCCTTAGGAATCATTATTACTGTTAAGCAAATTTTGATTTTTTTATAAACATTTTCCACGAACAGTGAGGTCCAGCGCCTAATTGCTATTTATAATATTTTCAGTATTTTGACTACCTATATTACTCGTTAACCTGTAAAGTTTACTTAGCCGAGATAGTTTTCGTTTTAAATTCGTCAACTGTTTTCAACTGTTTTAGAAAAATAGCAAAAAAGGCATGAAGGAAAAAAGGTAAGTACACTGGGCGTCAAAATTAAGTAGTACACTTTTCAAATTGCAATTACTCCAAGACTACAGAAGTTAGAGCTTTGAGATAAAAATCATTTTATAGCACATTTAAGTAACTTTCCTAAAAATTATATTTTTGTAGCAATAGTCAAGTTTTACACTAAAAATTAAGAAAAAACTAAAAAGTTATTCATTTTGAACATACTGTCAAGAACTTCATTTTTATGTTTTGGACCTGGTTCACACTTTAGTAACTTGTGTTACCGCCTCGGGCTCTGATAACAGCTTGGAGCCGGTTTGGCATGCTGAACACTAAGTTTCGGAGGCGGTGTTGGGGAATATTTTCCCATCTTCTATCAGGGCCTGCTTTAGAGCCCTGAGGGTGGCGGAGGGTGGTGTGCACCTTCTGACTAGCCTTCCAAGCTCATCCCAGGCGTGTTCGATCGGGTTAAGATCTGGGCTTCTTGATGGCCAAGCCATCAAGCTGATGCCAACCTCCTGAATGTACTCTTGTACGAGGCCAGCGGTGTGTGGCCGGGCGTTATCATGCATTAGTATCGCTCCTTCACCCATATTTACTAAATATGGCCCTGCATACTCGTTAAGGATCTATAAAGCATATCTTTTACCAGTCAAAGTGCCATTTTCTATGACTACTGGCTCTGTGCGACCCTCTAAAGAGATGCCAGCCCA
The DNA here is from genome assembly GCA_947532105.1 of Athrips mouffetella. NCBI lineage: Eukaryota > Metazoa > Arthropoda > Insecta > Lepidoptera > Gelechiidae > Athrips > Athrips mouffetella. The sequence continues at coordinate 9,756,266 of OX383958.1, forward strand.
TACGTGTACAGAGCCCCCGCCGTATTAGACTCTTTCTGAGATGCAAGCTTGAAGGTATCGCTCACAGGTCGCCTGTAGACACTCCGCCTTCCATCGGAAGTGTATAAAGAGAAATGAGACTCATCTGTGAACAAAACTCTTGTCCATTCTTCTTCGCCCCATTGTACGTGTTGACGGGCGTAGCGTCTCAAGTTTGGGGTCATTTGCTGGCCTAAGGGACTTCAGGTTAGCTTCAGCAACTCTTCTTCTCACTGTACTCTCACTAATGTAATCAGCTTGGGTCTGAAGAAGTTGTTGCTGGACCTCAACTGCATTAAGGTGACGAGTTCTTAACACAGTAGAAACAATAAAGCGGTCTTCTCGGGTACTAGTGCACCTGGGTCTGCCATTACCTGGTCTCCTTAGATGGTTTCCAGTCTCTTCGTACCTTTGCTTTACTTGCTGGACCGTTCGTAGAGTTACACCTACCGTTCTTGCAATACCACGCATACTGATATGATGCCTACTTTTAGAAAAGCTAAGATTCTTGCACATCTTCAGGTGAAAAAGGCATGATTAGTAAAGTTTACTCGCTGTAGACGCCTTTGCTTTTGAATTGCAATTGATTTATCAGCAATAAATGTAAAAACAAAATAAAAACTAAAGTAAGGCAACAGTTTAAAAAAAGAGTGTTTTTGTTTATTCAGTTTTTTACAGTCAATCTGTTACAGATGACATTATGCATGAAGTTTTTATTATATGAAATTAAATTCTCTTTTTAACTTTTTTCATTTCAAAGTTTTACCTTCTATAGTTTACGAGATATTCTTATTTTAAAACTGTACTATTTATTTTTGACGCCCAGTGTAGTTGCCTTTACGAAGTTAGAGGGTCTCGGATAGGCTTTCATCTTTGAGGAGCTTTCATCATCATCATAGCATTCCATGAAACGTCCTCTGCAGGACAGGGACCTACTTTGGAGGTGATCTAACATAGTCACCACGCTTGTAAGCGTTGCGGCTGGCGACTGCCGTTATTGGTGACCGCAGTATGATAGGGAGGGGGTACGATACACAGAAGGATGCTGCTGCCCATCCTCCTCCAAAGTCCCTTAGTCACCTCTTACGGCACCAACGGGTAAAGATAGGTTGGTACTATTCTTTGCCGGCACCTCGCGAACGAAGATAGGCTTTGCAATACTTACATAAATTATTGCTAATGTATTGTTTACAAGACAATTAATCTAATTATGCAAACTTTGATTCAAGTTTTATGTTAATCGTAATCGGAAATACACTAAACACTGTTAGTTAGTAAATGACGTAGCAAAATAAACATAATTTCGCATGTCTACTTGTTAGATACTTCTAGAGTTTTAAATATTCGACAATAGTACATAAAGATGCAAGTGCGCTATTTGGATGATTACGTTCGAGGCTAGAGATTGCAGCCCGAGACGCAAGCGAGGGCGTAATGGAGCCGAGAGTGTAATGACCAAAGCGCACGCGCTTGTTACGACGTTTTTCAACACATTTGCAAAAAAAAAACCAAGTATAATTTGCTTACTTTTTTCCCGAAGGAAAATTTGTACACCTGATACTCCAGACTTGTCTTTAGTGTCTCAGTATTTTTGGCGTTTTATATTATTAACCGTTTTTAGGGTTCCGTACCTAAAAATAAAAAAAACGGAACCCTTATAGGACCACTTTGTTGTCCGTCTGTCTGTCAAGACCTTTTTCTCACGAACGAGAAGAGGTATCACGTTGAAATTGATAACGAATATTAAGGTCTATAAACCACACAAGATCTGAAAATTTAAATTTTTTACAACGACGCAATCAAAAGACAAGACTTTTTATGTCCTCATCTCCATACATTTTTGCAAAACAGCAAAACCTACAAGGTACTTCCCGTTAACCTAAAATTATGAAATTTGGCAAGAAGCTAGGTCTTACAGTACAAATAAAGAGAAAAGTCTAAAATAATTAAATATTTCAATTTTTCAATTTTTCTCACAACTAATGGTAACCAATTAAGGTTAGCTCCCGTTTCAAGAACTTTTCTATAAAAGAGGGGTCAAGTTGGATGGTCGCGGAGTTTTTAATAAAAGAGCAAAAGCTTTTAGTATATCATATGGTAGATAGGTATGGAACCCTTAGGGCGCGAGTCCGACTCGCACTTGGCCGGTTTTTTTTTATTTGTAGAAGTCGATACCTTTGAAAATAATTACAACAACAATTTGTATAAATGACGCGCGCATTACTTTTTTTAGGTTCCGTACCCAAAGGGTGAAAAACGGGACCCTATTGATATGCCTCCGATGTCTGTCTGTCAGCGGGCTGTATCTCATGAACCATAATAGGTAAAAATTTGAAATTTTCACAAATTGTGTATATCTGTTGCGGCTACAACAAGAAATACTAAAAATAAAAAAAAAGTTAAAAATTAAGGGGGGTTCCCAAACAGCTCAAGGGGGGGGAGCGTAAAAGTTTGACCTACCCCATCAAATTGGGTATCTTTCTTTAGAGCTCGTTGAGTAAATAAATAGAGTGTTTTTTTGTTTTAAAAAATATTTGAAAACAAAGGAATAGGATGCCACCAAAGTCAGCTGTTTTTACAAAATTTTGTTTGAGCTGTATCTCATGAACATTAATAGCTAGTCAGTTAAAATTTTCACAGATTATGTATTTCTGTTGCCGCAACAAATACTAAAAATGAAAAAAAAAATAATGGGGGCTCCCATACTAAAGACCTATTTTTTAGGCAATTTTAGTTTTAGCTCTGTCTTAAAGTCAGGAACACTTACAAACGAGTAAATTGGTATGTTTATAGTGCTTAAGCTATAAAATAATAAGAAATAATAAAAATCTGGTCAATCGCGTGTCGGACTCAAAAATTCTAGCAAAGTAACTTACTGAAATTTCAACTAATACAAATTATGGTTATGTGGTGGTACGGAACCCTCGGAGCGCGAGTCCGACTCGCACTTGGCCGGATTTTTTTAGCAAACACAGAATATACGTGTGTGCAGGAGGCACGTTGACTAAACTGCCAAACAGCTAATCCTTCAATTATTTAAAATGAAATAAAATATAAATAACATAAACAATTTAAATATTTTCATGAAATTAACGTTTCTGTATCATACTCGTAGTATCGAAAACAGTTTATTTATTCATGAAAATATTATGAATGTTATAGACATAAAAACTCCTTGCTCCTTGCCGTAATTAAAAAAAAATCAAATAAAACACTAGTGCGGTAATATAATGGAAAAGCACACGTGTTTAATAAGCTAGATTATGGACCTTAATACAGTGCAAATAGCAAATAGTTTTATGAGCAAATATGTTGAAAAATTACTAATTACTTTCACCCTATTTGTAAAAAATTGTGATCTTCTATGTGGAGGAAATAAATTTATTTTTTTAATATAATATCTTTACGAATAGGACAAGCTAATTTCATCCGTGCCACCAATTGTCAATTTTGTATCAAGCCTCCATCCATCTTCATGCATCATATATGTGAATTTCACAAAGTTGTCAAATAAAGTGGTTACAGTTAACCTAGGTTTTACACAAAAAAATCAATGACATTCTGAATTCCTTAAATTTTTGTCTATAAAAATAAAATTATTTATGAGGTGACGTGATGTAACGTATTCAATTTTGAGGGCCAAAATAATGTCTTTTGGTTTTCCCAAAACCAGTCCCATTAAATATAAAGTTACGGCGGAATATGCGAAAACGATACCTACTCATTATTTCGAAACGGCCCAATTCTGTCGATTTTGGACAAATTTTAATCATGCGACCATCTAAGCTATACTAAATTGTCAACGAACAAAATTTTTGTTACCCTGGGTGATTACCTATTTGTTTGTGAGTGTATACATGGTACCTATTTGGCGCAAAGTTGTACAAACTAAAATGTTGGATTCAGACCTAACAAAACTGAGCAACTTTACGAAGTTGTTGGAAATTTTAATTGTAGTTTTGTTGGTGCGTCAAATAGTGACAGTGATGAAGATTTTTGACGCCGCCAGTATTACAAGAAAGTGCGAAAGCGGTTATTGAAAACCTATTGGATGAAAAATCTAAAAAAATACAACATATTTTATACGTTGTAAAAGCGAGAAAAATACGCATTGATTTTCAGAAACTGTTTTGCTTGCTTATTTTAGTGAAAAAGCGCATAAAGACAGGGTTATTTTTTTGGACCTGATATATGCGTATGCCTACCTTATTACAGGGCCCTGAGTCAAGTTGCTTTCTATTCTACAATCGTAAACGCCAGTAGAATAGAATGAAAATGTATGGGATTGACATTAACTAACGAAATGTCACGTGACAGCTTATGTCAAATCCATAGAGTTTTATTCTATTCTACTGGCGTTTGCGATTGTAGAAAGCCACTTGACTCAGGACCCTTAGGTCAAAAGCAACAACTTTTGTTCAAAGACTTTGCTAATAACGCACAAAAAAATTTCGACTCCCCATACTAAAGTGGTCACGTGACCGACCCATTTTGTTAGGAAGTTGAAAACTTTCGTGCGTTTTTAGCAAAGTCGTAGAACAAAAGTTGTTGCTTTTGACCTCTGTAATAAGGTGGGCATACGCATATCAGGTCCAAAAAAATAACCTAGTATAAGGAGGATCCACATATTCCTACCCGATTATCCGATCTTGTTTATTATTTTAGATTATTTTAATTTCATTTAAAGTGATTCATTCATAAATTTTATTAAAAGCTTTCCAAAATGTTATAAGTTACAAGTAAATAAATGGAGGCTCCAATCAATGTAAAATACATACAGTAGGTTTAAGTGTGTTAGAAAAACAATTACTTTTATAAAAAGTTTTGCCTAATCGGTGCAACTTCTCACCAAGTCAACGAACAGCTTTAAATTTTTATTTATGTACCTACTTAGGTAGATATCTAAGTATAAGGGGTGAATGAAAGGGACAGGTTTTTAAAAACTGAGAAAGCATGAACGTAACTGAACAACTTTCAGTAAACAAATCTTTCAGGAAATTAAATTAAATCTGCCGCTCCATACAAAAACTGTCCAATCAGGTTCGCAATTTTGTAAGGAGACGCCGTTTTTTAGGGTTCCGATACCAAAATGGTAAAAAAAAGGAACCCTTATGGTGCCGCTCTGTCTGTCTGTCCGTCTGTCTGTCACACCTCTATATCTCAGCAACCACTCATGCTATCGACCTGAAATTTAGAATAGTTTTAGAATATAATTGCCCAACTTAATTGCACATGAAAGAATATAAAAAAATTATGATTATTGATGTAAAGGGGGCCCAAATAAGGGGGGGCAAATTTCAAATATGTAGTTGCTACTAGGTTGAGTGGGGTATCGTATGAAAGGGCTTTACTTGCACATTCTAAAATATATTTTTGTCCTTTTTTACGACTCTTAATTTTCAAGTTACGATGAAAAATGTCAAGAATTAATTACAGTCAATAGACATTTATGTAAATATTACAGCAAAAATAAAACGATCTTTCTAAATTAAACAGTTTTTTAGAAATATGCAAAAAAACCTTTACAAACAAATTTAGTTTTGCAGTTCTACAAATGGACTTTATTGCTTCCAAAATATTAAAGGTATATCGGAACACTTGACCGGTTTTTTATTTTTTATTTTGCTGAAAGTTTTGGTCACTGAAAGTGGTTCAGTTGTCTTTCATGAAACCAGACCCTTCCGGTATTCAAGGTGTTTTAATTTGATTTGAATTGATTCATTTATAAATTTTATTAAAAGCTTTCCAAAATGTTAAAAGTTACAAGTATATGGAATACTTACGCAGATATCCGTCTTCGCCATTGCCATTACTGATAAGCGCGAAGAACACTAGACCAACCACTGGCAGCATCGTGCTACTATTAATTAATAAACGACAAACTAAATAAAAATAATTAATTGATGACTGTCGATGTGCCAATGGACTTACGTCCACAGCTCAGCACCTACTGTGTCGCGACGAGTACTGATGGTCTTATTTATGTACTTTGCTTGCGCGTACGCACTTAACTTGCTCTTCTTACTTCGGTTTTTGAATGATGACTATACAAAGTCTCGATACAGTCCCAAAAAAAAATTACAGCGTCATTAAAAATATTATTTGTTTGTTTTTTATAACTTTGGTTTCCAAGTAACGCTTGGGAATCTTAAAGCTTTAAAACCATTTTTGGGGTTCCGTAACCATTGAGTCCAACGACGCCCTAGTACCATACAGCAATGTAACCTATTACTACACTATTACTAAGCTTACTCTCATCATTTATTGTGTCCGTCTGTATTATCTTTTGAGCCGTAATAGGAAGCCGGTAGAAATTTTCTCAATATGTGTGTTTTTGTTATTAAGGTATGGCGGATTTTCTGCCTAAAATAAAAAATTAAAACAAAAATTAGGAATCAAAATTTAAAAAACCGGCCAAGCGTGAGTCGGACTCGCGAACTGAGGGTTCCGTACAAACCTGTAGGTAGGTATATAAGTAAAAGTTATGGTATTTTTATTGCTAAAAAATTACATTATGTAATGTAACTAAAAATTAAAGGTTTTCGGAATTTTTCGTTTATTTGTGCTATAAAACGTTGCTTCATGCCTTTCAAAATTTCTAGGTCGACTGGAAGTATCCTGATATCGTGCGAGTAGTTGCAAGTTTCAAAATAGGCGGCTTATATTGTTGTTTCTTTTGATTGGGTTGACATAGAAGTTTGATTTTATTACAACTTAAAGGTATTATAGACTTGAGTATTTCATACATACATACTCATACATAACATCACGCCTCTTTCCCGTTGGGGTAGGCAGAGACCACGGTCCTCCACCTGCTACGATCTTGACATACTTGCCTTGCTTCCTGTACTTTCATCAATCCTTTCATACATGCTCGTCGGTTTAGGGTACTTTTAACCTGGCCTTTATTCAGAACGTCCTGAATTTGGTCCTGGTACGTTCGCCTAGCCATTAAATTGAAACTCATATGAAATACAACGCGTACAGACGCGTTCAAGAGGAAAGGGGTAGTAGGTTTAAAATTATTAAAAATATTTTTATATGACGTAACTAAAATTTTATTATTTTTGCAATTTTTCCTTTATCTGTGCTATAAGAAGTTGCTTCGTACCAAATTTCAAGATTCTGAGTTTAAGGGAAGTACCCTGTAGGTTTTGATTCCCCTGCGACTGTCGAAAAACTCGAAAATTTGCGGTATAAACGGCTGTATCTTTTGATTTCGTTGGCTTAGTTAGAAGTTTGTTTTTTTTCACAGCTCTAAGGGACAGTAGACCTGAGTATTTGATATGAATTTCAGCTTGATACCTCATAGCTAGAAAAAGGTTCGTGACAGACAGACGGACAACAAAGTGATCCTATAAGGGTTCCGTTTTTTCCTTATGGGGTACGGAACCCTAAAAATGTGAAGGAACAAGTTTTTTCACATTTTTTGTTTTGGCTCTATCGTAATAACGGTAACAGTAAAAAACGTATCTAGCTATGTGCATATCTAACTATAGAACAATCAATAATAAAAACTAGTCAATTGTGAGTTGGTTTTGACTCTACCACTGAATACTCGTTTATCAAAAATTTGTGATAAAAAACCATCGCTGCGCAAGTTCGAATCGCACTTGGCCGGTTTTTTGTAGACAACTCGCTAAGTTTTGCTAAACATTGAAAATTCTAGGTACCTACATAGAGATCGTTTGCCTACATCGGAAAAGAACAAAGACTTGTCAAGAATAATAATTAACACGCCAACCACTTTTACAACAATAAGGTAGGCGTGAGATTACTACTTACTTAGATATGTTTTCTAACTGTAGTTGGGATTTACCGATTTGTTCCTCCCTTACACACATACATTTATACTTACCAGACTAGCTGGTGCCCGGGACTTCGTCTGCGCAGGTTTATAAATTGTAGCCTATGTGTTTATTCTGGTGTATCACTACATAGTATAAAACAAAGTCGCTTCCCGCTATCTGTATGTATGTATGCTTAGATCTTTAAAACTACGCAACAGATTTTGATGCAGTTTTTTTTAAATAGATAGAGTGATTCAAGAGGAAGGTTTATATGTATAATACATGCAAAATATAGTAGAGAAACACTGATAATTTTAGAGGTTTCTAATGTGATGTCGTAAATAAACACATTTTTTTGCGCTTACATTGCAAACGCTGGCTGAACCGTAAGAGATAGATCAAAATAATGTACTACAGTATTGTACACCTTAAAAATATCTACAAAAAAGATAACCCACAATAACAATTTTTATCCTTTATTTTTTTACGAAATGATTTTAAGCAGTACAGCATTGATCCTAAATACATTGTGCATTTAATATAGATCAATATGGCCCTGTACAGCATGTAATTTAAATGAATATTTTCGAAGAGATTACAGATTTAAAATGCAGGGACATAGCGGTTGCGGCGGTACCGGCCGACCGGGGAGCCGGCGGCGCGTGCCTATAAATAGTGTATTTAGTATCAGAATTTCACCCGTGCGAAGCCGGGTCGTGTCGCTTGTAAGCTATATTATTGTAAAGTTTCATTATAATCCATTTAGTAGTTTTTACGTGAAAGAGTAACAAACATCTATCCATACTTACAAACTTTCGCGTTTATAATATTAGCAGGAAGTAGGAAGGATAATTATATAAGTAGGATTTTACGAAAGACGGTTTTGTAAACAAAGTAATAACCTCAAGTTCATGTATAAAGTATTAAAAATGTGTATATTTCCGATTAGCTGTCTGAAAATAATAGTAAAAAATAATTTTGGAAACAAGCTTTTATTAGACGTAAAAAAACGTTATCACAGTCTCAGGTTTTTAAATAAAAGCGTGTTACATTATATATATTTTTTCTAGCATGTGTAATAGTGGGTTTTGTGTATATAAAAGCATTTTAGTTTTACACGTCGTCAACAAACAAACAAATAAAAACAACAACCTATTCAAATAAACCTCCTCTCATCATCCCTGGTGCAAATTAAAGAACATTATAAAAGAGCAATAGAGAACATCAAATTTCGTCAACAAAAATACCTATTGTGTGCAGGTAGGGAACGACTTCCACTTGGCCAGATTTTTATAGGCAAAAGGAGTAACAAAAATTGCATCAACAATCACGTAATAGCTGCGTATTTGCGATTCAATTTTATTAATCTTCATATCATATTAATATGGTAACACAATATCAATACAGGAATTCAAATTTCAATAAAAGTCTTTAGTTTACAAGAGCACGAAGCCTTCTTTCCGCGTTTTTTGGTGAGGTGAATCATTTACGAGCTGCACCAGAAATGCATTAATCGTCATCGATGCCCTTGTAATCTCCGCAAGGCTATCAAGAACGATGCGCTCGCCATACAAATTATTATAAGACTGAACATAAAAAATTTCTTAAATCATAAGTTAATAAAAATTTATTTATAGAATAATTTTTTTTTTCACTTATTAACTCATGCTATATTTAAAGCATTATTATTTATGTGTGAATATCACTTTGAAAACCCCATCTACCCTAGGACATTTTCTTTCCGTTTCCCGTGGGAATCTCACAAAATCCTTTCTCGTGAGCGACTATAATACCAAAGGAACCTATGTGCAAAGTTTCAGGTTTCATTAGTTTTGGTTGTTCGTTCAATACTCGTACGAGTACGTCAGTCAATCAATCACTTTATCATAATAAGTCAGTCTCACTGACTGAATAATTACTGAAGTATTAACGAACAGCCAAAACTAGTGAAACCTGAAACTTTGCACATAGGTTCCTTTGATATTGTAAGCAGTCACGAGAAAGGGTTTTGTGAGATTCCCGCAGGAAACGAAAAGAAAACAAAATGCTTTATTTAGTCGTGGTGAACATGATTGGTTTAGTTCAGTGGAGCAGACCAACAGATGGCGCTAGGGTTACCCGAATAGCTATATTTTTTCTGATGTAGGTAATACTACAGAAAATAATAAATAAATAATATAGGAATTAGTAGTAATAATAAAAATATAGGAATGGTAAAGTTGTTAAATAGTATTGGAATTTCCACTGGTGTATAAATTCTATAGGTACTAGCCAGAACTCTAGTATAAGAATAAACATCCCTTACCAAAACAATGCTAGGATTTACTTATTAATAAAATTTTGTATACGTTAGTAAACAAACATGTGGCAAGGGTGTTACGTTAAACACTGTGATCCTTGAAACTGTGCATTCAGATCACAGATTTCCTAAGGATTTTAGGTAGAATTACGACGAAAAAATCGACTTTCCATAAAAACTGCGCCAAGTGATTGCGCATTTTCTACTTATGAATATTTTAGTGGTATTTCAACCTATGTTCCTTAGCGAAAGTTGTTGAGTTTCGTGGTCTGAATGCACATTATCAATGCACATAACAATCAAAAAGTCGACGAAGCTTTATGAAGGTCGTGCGTCCAGCATATGACGAAGCCTCCAAAATCCGTGTTAGCCTGTGGCAGGAGAGATGCCCCACTGCATCAATTATCCCGGTATCTGAGCAATTGCTCCCTGGACACCACCTTCCCTGGCCGACTTGGAAGTCATTTAACAGACTCCGGACCCAAGTCGGTCGGAGTAACGAAAACATGTGCAAGTGAGGCTTTGGTGCGGATCCTGCTGTCCGTGTGGCTTCTCTCCGCAAACGATGGCACACCTTTTGACCTGCCCTGCGTGCCTTTACAATGCCACCGATAATGCTGTCTGTATAATAAATCACGCCAAATCAACTCGAAAGAAGAAGAAGAATGGTCACAGTGTTTACCTTAACATCCTATATACAGGGAGTAAGGGACAGGTTGGCAAAAACTGAAAGGGAATCAACGTGAATGAACACCTTTCCATAAATGCAATTTTTAGGAAATGAAAATTTAAATCGGCTTCTCCATACAAATTTGCAAACTTAATTGGATAGTTTGTATGGAGAGGCCTTTTTTAGGGCTCCGAACCAAAATGGTAAAAACAGAGCTCTTATAGTGCAACTTCGTCTGTCTGTCACACCTGTATATCTCAGCAACCACTCATGCTATCGGCTTGTGATTGCCCAACTTTATCGCAAGTGATAGAATTATAAATATATAATGGGAGAGTGGTCAAAATTTTAAATTGTCGTTGCTAGGTCGACTGGGATATCATATGAAAGGGCTGTACTTGTTCATTCTTAAATAGATTTTTTTATGATTTTTAGTTTTATGATGAAAAATGTCTAAAAAATACCATTCCCACCCCTCCCCTTATCTCCGAAGTTTGCAAAACGAATATTCTGAATTATTTATAGTCACTAGAAGTTTATGTAAATATTACAGCAAAAATACAGTTTATGTAAATATTACAGCAAAAATACAACAATCTCTCTTCGTAGCATAGTTTTTTAGAAATGTGCAAAAAACCTTCACAAACAAGCTTAGTTTTGCGGTCCTTCATATATAGCTTCTTAAAATACTGAAGGTATATCGGAACCCTCGGCGCGCGAGTCCAACTCGACCGGTTTTTTTAATTTAATGATAGTGGTTCAGTTCCGTAGACTGATCATGTTTTTCAGTTTTTGTCAAACTGTAATTTACACCCCGTATACAGCGTGTAACGGAAAGGTCTGTCGATCTGCCCATGAAACTGAACAACTTTTCCCAAGGAACATAGGTCATAGAACAAAATAAAATTTTGACCTCTCATCTACGAATAAATAATAATGTTTATTCGTAGCCTCCCATAGAAACTTCATCAGCTGATAGTGCATTTTGTATGGGCGGTAAAATTTTGGTATTCGTATTTCGGCCTATGATTCTTGGAAAAAGTTGTTCATGGGTAGGTTGAAGATAAATAAGATATGAACATAGTGAGCAAACGGCATGTTATTCTTCATCTTCTTAATTTAAAAAAAGTTAATTGCAACGCAAAAGAATTATTTTTACAATATTTCAATAATGCACCACTTAAATAGATCGTCGTACTTTTTTATATTTTGTAAATATTTTTTATAATTTTGTATGGCTAAGGCGCCAGTAATATCCTAGTATTTTAAGGATAATTTCAACTGTTTCCGGTTTACTCGTAGTTGTACCGCACAATCCGCACATGCCTTTATGTTTAATCGTGACATTCGTGACCAGATTTGTTAACGAAATGTTTGCTTTCCGGCACCTTTCCGGTTAAATGTGAATTATAGTTCGCATTCACATATATTTCCTATTCAGTCAAGCTTCTTCTTTGACACACATGTTAAATTACTGGCATCATAACACAAAACCTGAAAGAATAAATCTGCTTGGTCCTTGGCTCCATTCTTACGATATTAAAAAAATTATAAATAAAAGTTCGTGTTAAAACAAAACAGTTATTAAATGACTTTTCAACACATTTTCTTATAAACGAATAAACTCATGTATTATATGCCAGGCCACGTGTCGTTTAGTGCTTACGATGACGAACCGATAAACCGACAATCTGCTCTGTCCGCATCCAGCGACTTCCCACGTCCTTGATTATCAGTAGGTTTACCGTATGAGCGGCCTGCTCACGCTACATCTTCTGGTTTGTGGTTGCCACTCCAGAACCCTTCTGCCCCATTGGCCATCGGTTCTTCGAGCGACGTGCCTTTCACGTCTTTCAGGGTCTGTGAATCGCCAAACTCTGTGGCAGAGCTCTACTTAAGAGGAGTTATTTATAGGACTTATTTCGGTATTCCTAATTTACTTTACGTATTTCATTTCCTTAATTGTTTATTTGATGTAAAAACGATATCATTCTTAACTGAATATTGAAGAAAAACAGACAGACATTGTAATTGCTGAAAAGAATAATTTTAGTATACATTATGTCTCTAGATTAAAAACCTGAACTTGTTTAGATTAGGTTAAATTAGGTTGGGTTTGGTTAAATCAGTAATACTTTAGTGGTGGTAATTTTTTCTTTTACCGGTATCGATTACGATAAAATCAGGAATGAGATAAAATGGAGCCTGACTATGTGACCCATAAGATGACTAATGACCTGCTGAACATTGTCCTTCCATATTTCTGATTATAATTTCTGATAATTTATTCCTTTTGGAGCGAGGTACCAAGCTATTCTATGCTTGAAATTATCAAAGCGGATCAACAAATCGCCTTGTAGGGTTTTCCCAGACAAACGATGACTTGCTAGGTCAATTTTTTGCTCCTGAAAACCACTTTTACCACCACCACTTTTAAACCACTTTTTTTTTATCGAAATCGTGTTTGTAGAAGAAATACGTATCCCGAAAACTAAAACTGTAGATTCAGATTAAGAAGTTTTTAGATCGATTTTATTTAATGCAGATTTTTCCTTTCGCACACTTCGGAGATAAGCGGGGTAGGTATGTAATCTTTTTAGACATTTTTCATTATAATTTCAAAACTAAGAGTTGTAATAATCAATTGATTATTACAACTGATTGTGATTTGTGATTGTTACAATGATTATTGTAATAATCATTTTATAATGTACAAGTAAAGCCCTTTTATATGATACCCAAATTGAACAAAAATTTAAAATTTTGCCCATCCTATTTTTCAAATTATAATATTTTTATTTTTTTGGGCAATCATATTCTAAAACGATTCCAAATTTCAAGTCGATAGCATGAGTGGTTGCTGAGATAAACAGCTGTGACAAACAGACGAAGTCGCACCATATGGGTATTTCGATCCGATAGGTATTTTGTATGGGAAGTAAACATTTTCTTAATTTGTTCAGTTTCGGGAGATGTCTCTGATAGTGAGTGTTGGATTTATGACGTCTTCCTGTTTTTAGGGTTCCGTAGTCAATAAGGAACCCTTATAGTTTCGTCATGTCCGTCTGTCTGTCTGTCCGCGGTTAATCTCAGACACCCTTCGTATGAGAAAGCTGAAATTTAGTATGGATATGTATTTCATTCACGCCGAGAAAGTGGTAAAATAAAACCTAAGAAAATATTTTTTTTAGGGTACTTCCCCCCCTACAAGTAACTAAAGTGGGGATGAATTTTATTTTTCTTGTTTACCCCATCGTGTGGGGTATCGTTGGATAGGTCTTTTAAAAATAATGCGAGTTTTCTTAAATCTTTTTTCGATTTAGGGATCCGTTTGCTAAATATTCAGCTTGAAAACGCAGTTTTTTTTTGGAGTTGAGTTTCCCCCCCTCCCCGTCTGCCAGCTAAACGGTAGTTAATAGAAAAGTGAAAAAAATCACAGTAATAGTATATATGATGAAATTAAAAGGAAAACTATCACAGCTAAGTAGGCTTCACAGGTTATTGAGCTATAGCTGAAAAACTGGAAATAATGTAAATAGCAATCAGGCGTTAGGACCTCGCTGAGTATTAGGATGTAAAAATGTTATGTTATGAATGTTATGAAATACTTAGGCAACACCTGCTTTGCAATAAAAATCGTAAAAAAACTACGGAATCCTATATTGCACGTGGTCCGACATGCACTTGGCCGTTTTTAGGGTTCCGTTCCTCAAAAGGAAAAAACGGAACCCTTATAGGAACACTTTGTTGTCTGTCTGTCTGTCAAGACCCTTTATCTCAAGAACAGGTATCAGGTTGAAATTAATACGTTATATTAGGGTCCATGAACCACACAAGGTCTGAAAATTTAAATTTTTTACAACGACGCAATCAAAAGATATGGCATTTTATGTCCTCATCTCCATACATTTATGCACTAAAGCAAAACCTATAGGGTACTTCCCGTTGACCTAAAATTATGAAATTTGGCAAGAAGCTAGGTCTCACAGTACAAATAAAGGGAACAGTCTGAAATCATTAAATATTACAACTTTTCTCACAACTAATGGTGACCAATTGTGGTGAGCTCCCGTTTCAAGAACATTTATATAAGAGAGGGGTCAAGTTAGATGGTCACGGAGGCGATTTTTGTTTTAGTTCTATTTTAAAAACGGCAACACTTACAAACTTGAAAATTGATATGTTTATAGTGCATAAGCTATATAAATAACAACAAATAATAAAATTTGGTCAAGTGCGTGTCGGACTCAAAAATCTAGCACATTAACTTACTGAAATTTCAACTAATACAATTATTTTATGTGGTGGTACGGAACCCTCGGTGCGCTAGTCCGACTCGCACCTGGCCGTTTTTTTTTAATGAGTATTGCTGTTCTACTTGACGGTTTTTGCAGTACAGCGCTGTGACTATAAATTTGCGTCTTGTATTTTTTGCTTAGTCTTTTTATTTAAGAGTTTGATAGACAGTTCTTTCATATAATGAATTATTATGCAAAAGTAAATAATAATATCTTAAGTAAATTATGTTCAAGAGGTCTACTTCACTTCTAAACAAACTTTTCAACTAAATATGTCCGTGTTTAACAACTTTTTTACTCGGACACTGAATGAACGTTTATTTTTGTTAGAGGCGAATACCTGCCGGCTTAGCACGCTGCAGTGGTTAGTTTATCTAGGCCCATAGATTAAAGACCTTAAGCATGGTCAGCAGTGCGACACATTTTGAAAGGCAAGGAAGGCTACATGTATTAGTGTATAAAGCTATCTCTGTCTAAAATATCAAAATCGTAATTTGTGGATTCGCTAAACATTTTCCTCCACTGACATTTCTTCGCGCTTGGAGGTAATAGATTAGATGACATGATTCCTCAAATAAAGTGACATTTCTCCGATATACATTTTCTCTCGTGCAGCGTGCTAAGCCGGCTGCTAGGGCCAAAATAACAAGTCCGTTTTGAAGTTTCCTTTGCACCAGTACGCAGGGTTTATTTTTCTTTGCACCTCATAATGTTTCATACGTTTGACAGCTGTCACAACGGACCTATTACGATGGCTTTACTTTATTGCAACTTGTAATTTATACCTTTAGATTTTTTTTCAATAAATATTTTCAGAGACGCAGAGAGAACCACATGCTTTCTCCTTCTACGATTTTCATAAACTTTCTTCGTTCCTCTGTTCTTCTCTTCTCTCATCAACCCATAAATTCATGTTGGAGGGTTTAGGACAATTTGTTTCGTCCGAACATCCATATCATCGTCTCTACATGGACACATCATCTTAGTAGTAATTTAAGTCGTAACCATAGAATACATGAAACGTCGTAACATCTTCTTTGTCACAACAACAACATTCTCCTACAACACTATTTCTGATCCTGTCACTTACTTTCACACCAATCATATTCCTAAACGCTCTCATTTCTTCTGCATTCTTTCTATTCTTATGCTTTTCTGCCGTGCCGAGATATTACTGACGTATATTGTGTCGATATCAAAAGAGCCTTCGGCCTGAAGTATACTTATAAGGCATACGGCAAGGGCAGGGGACAGGCGAGGAGAAGGCACGGTGCCCCTTCAATACTTGTAAAAATGATACAAAGAGTATAAAAGCGACGCGTCGTAAAATATACATAAGCAACCGGATTATAGCCGTAACCTGCCGTTCCCCGTGTGGTGCCGGCAAAGAATAGTACTGTACAGATCTGAAGTCCCTTCATATAGGATCCTCAAATCAGATACGTGAAAGTTTTGGCCAAGGTTGATCGTCTAGAATAATATCCTTTAAGAATATTATATTTTTCCTGAATCCTACGTCATTCCGTTTTATATATTTATAATATCTTGTAATTTACAGATTCTGCTCGGTGGAGAGTGGCAATAGAAGAATGAAAAAGAAACACACTTGTTATTTTAATATTTATATTTGAATATAAACCTAATCTTTACATGTCTAATTTGAGTTATTTATTTTATTTTATATCACTATTTATTTGAATTTAGTCTCAAATTGTTTGGTGTAGTTCATCTGAATTCATGTAGATTCATCAGTTTAGGAGAGGTTTCATCTCTTTTTACAAAGCAATTTTATTAAAGCCGTTAAGTTTCTGAAAAGAAACCTATGTTAATATAAACGAAGTAATAAAAAAAATAATGTGGGGACAATCCCCAGGTTTGGAGCACCACCATCGCCCCAAACAGCTCGTCCTAGGCCTCCTCTACCCTAAGTCCTAGGTCCGAGGCATATCATCACCCAGCTCACGATGACATGACGCTAAACTACCCTAACAATCCAACTGGATCGTCAGGATTCTGATCATCCTCGCGGAGCTGGATATCCCATCGAAAACTTAAACTACAGTAAAGACTAGGGTTAATGTATGTGGAGTGCGGAACCAACTAACCACAGTACAACCCAGACGGTGATGATGTCTCCCCCCGGTATGTTCATGCCCCGCGTCAAACCCGACTTCCACGTGGCCCACCTTTAAGGGACGATCACTGACTCATCCAGGGTTCACAGGGTATTGACTATTTCTTTTAGTCACCCATACCAGAGCTGGTCACCGAGCCCGCCAGGCACACGAAGCATACAGTCTTCCTTTAGGAAAACAGGGCACTCTCCATCATGAGCTATAAGAGCTCTTCCTGTAATCCCTCCGGGCAGACAATGATCGACATCATCGAATCCCTTAGTTTGTTTTGAAATAAGTTAAACTGAAAATAATTAGCCAGCTCCACACGTCCAAGTGTGAAGTCTGTACTAGATACGGGTATAGTATTATTGCTTGCATGGCCAGCCTAGATCAATAACGGTTTTATAACGAGAGACATAAAGAGTTTGAAGGGCAATTTCCCTCCCCCCAGTCACTGAGTGACTTTATTGCACCAACAAGGTCTCCGTATATCCTTCATAGCTCTCACTTGTGATGCGTAGCTAAATCTCTTTTCCGTTACCAACCCACGCAAGACAAGGATTATGTAGAGTAACCCCAGTCTAAACACTCATTTAAATAAAATGAAAAGCATCTAAACTATAATGGGATTACCCAGCATATTTCGAAGAAGAACATATAAGAAGTAAGAATGACAAAAGATTACTGAAGGTAATCCTTAAATAAAAGTGAAGTATGATGACCAGAACCGAGAAGATACGGGATAGTAGTATCTAAGCTAGGTTGGGCCAAACATTTATGATTTAAGATCTTAAGGGAAAATCAAAAGCATCGAGTATTCAAAACCAAGAACATTGGGAGAATTTAGCGTAAACAACACTAGCTAAAACTCGAAGTTCTTTAAAAGAGGACTCAAAAGAAGTATAAAAAAATGGGGTTATTGTATATACTTAAATATTCGAAACTTATCTACAATGAAAGAAACTAAACATTATAATTTCTGTTCCATTACTGTTTTCAAGAATCTATTTAGTAATGTTAAAGGTGTTCTGTTAAAACATCTGTATTTCAGAGGTTAAAACCGCCATGGAAGTCAATTTTCAAGTGCGTTCCATTCTATGCCACCATCATAGCTCACGGTGGTCACGCCTGGGGTCTCGTGACCCTCATGACTTTAATACCTATGTATATGGCACACGCACTCGATGTGAATATTAAAAATGTAAGTAATACATCCATTACTTTTAGGGCGTGCGTAATCTAAGACACAGCGCAGCGCAGGGCAGAACAGATCTTTGTAATTCCATAGATTAAATAATAGTAAACTGCATAAAAGTACCGAGATTTGCGTACGCTGCAGCAGTGCAGGCAATGCAGATATGTGTCTGTCTTGCTCTGAGCCTCGTTGCAGGCACTATTTCTGCGTATGGTGCACGCTCAAGCGTTGCGTTTTTCAACTATAATTTTTCATATTTTGCAATGACGTCACAACTTGAAAACATCTATTCTTTATGTAAGTTATTATCTGTGCCCGCGGCTTCGCCCGCGTGGATTTCAGACAATGTGCAGTATTGTGCAGTCTCTCCCTCTCCCACTTCCCCTCCTCCTCCCTCTACCTCTCCACCTCCCCCTAGCCCTCTCCATCAGGAGGGATCTCCCTCTTTCGGGGGATGATTTTTTCAAACACTTCTTTCTTTTTATTATTTTAAATCCTCATTTTTAATAGAATTTTCATACGTACTTACATGCCTTATTTCACCCCCTTGTCGGATGATATCTCAAAATTACTGAAACATGTGTTTCTTTCCTTCTTACTAAAAGCTAAAATCCAAATTTCAAGTAACAGGATTTTCATACAAACTGTCACCCCTTATTTCACCCCCTCAGAGGATGAATTTAGAAAAATTCTAAAACACCTACTATTTCTATAATTCTACTTTTAAAAATGAGAGACACACTGAGTCAAAGTATAATTTTTTAAGTATGATAAATTATGACAAGTTTTATTAAGGAAAAATAAAACTTAGAATCTTATAAGGTTTAGATTCCTGTATGATTCAATGAAGATTAAATAGATTATTTAACTACTTTAGGATGACACACATAAAGTTCAGAGGTCCCCCAAGGTCAGAGTGTCGTACAGCCGTCGCAGCCTTACGGGCGAACGTCGTCAACACACTTTACAAGAAGCAACCCACGAACGAACGTAATGTCTCCATCAAGAATATTCTTCCTATTGATTCAGGACAATTCTAATTTATTCTTTATAAACAATTTAATGTCATTAGACTAAACTAGAATGTCCCTTCACATAAGAAGAAAGTTTTAAGTTGTCTAACTACTCTACATTTGGTAATCTAACGCTAAAATCAGGAGGTCCTCCCGCGGTATATGCCACTCAAACGACGCAACCAATAGTGGGCAAGCGTTGTCAGCACATAACACAAGAAACATTATTTCCAAAATCCAACGTTAAAACACCTTGCTAATATCCCTCCATTTGTACCGGAATAACACCAATTCATCCCACACATACAGAAGAGGGAAATCAGGATGAATCAGCGAAACCTCACACAAATAGAAAGAGAAGAACTTTAGTATCAGACCCTTTTAGGCTTGAGGGCTCCGGCCCAAGAATGATTAAAATAAATAAATCCGAAGGTTGATATTATCAGATAGACTTAGACAGATACTCCAGCGACACGCGACATACATTTGCCACATCCAATATAGTGGACATCGGGGACACATGTCACGAGGGCATCCATCCACGCTTGGTTGAACTAAATAAACCTGAGAGCAGGTATTTCTTAATCTCAAAATCTGGGACTCCTATAGAATGAAAGTAAAAGGAAAGATAAGCACCTTCTATGAACTTGAGTACTGAAATGTAGTAATGTTCTCAGCATGTTCCAATTTTGGGAAATTGAGGCAAAAGATTCAAAATCACTATCAAAGCAATTTATTATTATTTGAAATAATATTATTTATAATATTCACTCTACTTAAACTTACCCTTTATTTCACAATAAAATGTCACAAACTATATCCAAGTTTTAGTTTTCAGATATATTATTTTAAGATTTTGAATTGACGTTCTAATTCTTTTGATCTGACGGAATATTTTTCTTAAATTTTATCATATGAAGACATTAGTATATTAAAAAACTGGAATTTTGATTTAGGGCCAAAGATTTTATATTATTTTCTAAAAAAAGGTAATTATTTAATGTATTAATATTTTCTTCCATTTTGATTTTGGGTTTTGATTTATTTTTTTGTTAAAGAGATAAAAAATTTATAAAGATTTCAAAATAGCGTCTAGCTTTGAGTAAAACTAAATCAAAAATGATTTATTTGTTGACTATTTGACAATAATGTCAAATAGACAATTCTACCTAAAAAAGTATAAAAATATACATCGTTTAAAGTCTCCTTGAAATGATGATAATAATATACATCGTCCAAAGTCACTTTGAAATGTTGACAAAACATACAACATCCAAAGCCACCCCGAAACAATGACAAAATATACATCAGAGTCCAGCCTCTATGATTCACCAAGGACTATTTTAATCAATTTCTCTGTAAAGGAAAGAATTAAACACAATGAAATTTACATTACCTTTACAATCCAAGCAATACCTTTTTTTAGCCTTCACGTTTTATCATTTGTGGTTTGCTTTTCCATGTCTATAATGTTCCTTGTAATTTCCTGTACCTGTTTAGAAATAGAACATTATCCTGCCTAGCTATACGCGAACAAAGACACTTGTAGAACTAGTTTATACTTAATTATGGGAAAAGAAAATCTTTATTACTATCTACAAATAACGTCTCAGATTAGAAACACAGTATGTTATAATTTCCGCAGAGTTATTAATGTTTACAAAAGAAAATCATTAAGAGGGAATAACAATTTACTTAAAGTATCACACAGTACAAGCCTCTTATGACCCCGCAGGTAGATCTGTAAAGCTGCAAATATTCTCCAATCAACTCTTCCTCTTTTGACATTGAAATCTGATTTTCTCAACGTTATTTAGCCCACATAACCTGGAAGAAACTATAAATTTCATTAAGTCACATTTCACCTTAACTCAAATACACACAACAACTTTGAACCGAAAATAAATAAAAGATGGAAAACCACAAAATTGAATACTTACATAACATTAGTTTCACTCCACTTATTCTTTACACTTTGGAATCAAACCCTGAATGTTAGCATCTTGAATTTATGCGCAAATAAACCTTCCTATACTATATCCTACACGAAGCAATCCCTATCTTTATCTCAATTGAAGGAACCCACAATCCAGGATCATAGCCTCCTTCAAAAGATTCGTCTCATCAGCTGTATGAATTCTATTTTTCGCGAGCTACAAAATAAAAAATTATTATAACTCACAGAAATCCAGCTTATTATCGACTTTTCTTTCACAGACGTCTCAAAGTAACAACAAGGATATTTGGAGCGTTTACCGATTCCATTCTTCCATTTTTCTCCGTTTTTTTCCAAATTTTCCTTGCTTGACGGCCCAAATTCTCTCTCACCTGAAACTTTCAAACACGTTAAAATTCTATTTCAGCTCCATTGCCCTCACTATTCAACAAAACCTGATTCTTAGTTTTCTTCTGTTGCTTTCGTTCATAAAAATTTTAGCAACTATTCCTTTTATTCGGTAAAAAATGCTTTTTTCCTTCATTTCCCTTTTTCGACTCTTTCCCGACCCTGACTCGACTGTCACACCTTGTCATATTTTTCTACTCCCCGTTTCCCGTTACACTTCTTGACACTTCCTCTAAATAGTATTTTATGCATTTAAAAATTTTTTAGGGTTCCGCAAGTGCACAGCCTCCCCCAAAATTTTATTATTTCGAAAAATCTAAGAAAACATTTTTTTTTTTTTTGAGAATTCTAAAATTTTCAATTTTAAATTAATTTTTTTTTTTATTATTATTATTATTATTTTATTAAAATAAAACCTCCTATATTAGCCCTTAAATTTTTTTATTCACAAATACAATAAACAAAACAAATAACTAAACTACTAATATTATAAATCATTAAACTAAATTAATTTTTTATTCAAAATTATTAAAATTATTTAACATGTTTATCTAAATTTAGATTTATTTCAGTTCAACCCTGATTATATAACCAAATTAAATTTGTATTAAATTATAAATTATTATAGTTCATTATATTTTTTAAAACGAAGTCGATTTAATAATGCCAGTCAATTCACTAACAAATTGACTCACTATATACTATAATCAAAATAGTCTTCTAATATTAATTATTAAATTAAAACTAATAAAATTATATTAATTAGGTTGTGACCAGGAATATCTCAATTCCTCTAAAGTTAAAATTTATGATATAGTCCCGTGAAAATCTCAGTAGCTAACATCCTAAGTATAATATTTAGCCAAATGGACTGCATTATAAACTCCTTTGACACTTTGAGTTTCAGGATCAACGAGAATATACACATTAGCATATTTTATTCCTCCAATTCGATATGGTCCATCATATAATAAATCAAATTTCTTAGTTTTATTTCGACTAGAATCCGATTTATTAAGCCTCCTTAATTTTACCAAATCACCAACTTGAAAATCTATCAACTTATGAGTTCTATTGAATCTATCCTGCCGCTTCTGACTCGAAAGTCTAAGGTTTTCTCTAACTTCCTCTCTAATTTGGTCTAACGTTTTATTCGTGAGTGCCCGTGATAGAAAACAGTCTACTTTAAGTTTCTCTGAATTTCCAAATAATATTTCATTAGGAGAAAATTTCGTACTCTCGTGGAACGTATTATTATACAATTCCTCAATCTCCAACAAGTAATGATCCCATCTAGTATGGTCATCATGACAATAAATTCTAAAGAATTTGTTTAATTCTTTATTCACTCGTTCTGTAGTGTTAGGTCGAGGATTACGAATAGTAGTATACAAAGTCTTAATTCTCAAAGCTCTGAGTCCATTTTTCCACTTGTGACTAATAAATTGTTTTCCGTTATCTGTCATAACAGCCTTAGGTTGTATTATTTCAGTGAACACTCTCATACAATAAAGCACCGAGTCTGCTGAAGCTCCACGAAGTCCGAAAAGTTTAATAAATTTACTAAAAGAATCCTGTATTACAAAAATGTAAATATAACCAGCCTCAGTTTTAGGTAGTGGTCCGAAGATATCAGCCATTACTAATTCACCCGGGTTTTCAGTTAAAATCGATTTACATTTCCCTACCCCTTTTATATAGTCAGGTCTAGAAAGCTGACAAACATGACACTTCTGAATACAAGACTTCACTGTCTTACCCATATTTATCCAATAACACCTTAATTGTAAATATTTCAAAGTTTTATATGCGCCAAGATGACCCATCTCTATATGTACCTGTTTACAAATCTCTTCTTGTAGAACCTTAGGCATAAACAAAACGTAATCTCCACGTACAGTTTTAAAATAAAGTAGATCATTATTGACAATACAGCGCAAAGTTATACGTGTAAATCTATCTGTTCTTTCGGGTACTCTAGAACCATTTATTTTCTCCCTAATCCCACATATGACGTTGTCAAGCCGTTGATATTCCATCATACGTTGTAATTTATTTTTCAAGTCACGGTCAGTAGAAACACCTACATACATAACAGTTGGATACCACACCTTCTCTTCTTGCAAAACTCCCCCTGGCGGATATCTAGATAAAATATCTACCCCAATATTTTCTACACCTTTTACATGTTCGACTTCGAAGTCAAATTGTTCAAGAAATAAAATCCAACGTGTGACTCTACTATTGTATAATTTCATTTGTTTCATGAAAGTTAATGCCTTATGATCTGTACGAACAACAAATTTCGCTCCTCTTAAACAAACTTCAAACTCAAACTTTTTCACAGAATAAATAATAGCCCACAACTCTTGTTCAGTTACAGTCCAACGTAATTCAGAACCCCGTAGTGCACGACTACAGAATCCCAAAATTTTAACCTCACCATTATTTCCAATCTGAAACAATGATCCGGCTATTCCGATCCCTGAACTGTCGGTCTGTAAATAATATAATTTATCCTGATCTGGATGGCTCAATAGAATCGTTGTAATAAATTCTTCCTTTATATTATTGAAAGCTCGATCTAATTCTTCATCCCAAAACCATGCTTGGTTTTTCTTTAATAACCTAGTTAATGGAGCAGTCAAAATACTATAGTTTT
The DNA here is from genome assembly GCA_947532105.1 of Athrips mouffetella. Classification (NCBI taxonomy): domain Eukaryota; kingdom Metazoa; phylum Arthropoda; class Insecta; order Lepidoptera; family Gelechiidae; genus Athrips; species Athrips mouffetella. Next base: position 9,780,672 of record OX383958.1, read on the forward strand.
TAATGAAACGTCTATAATAATTACAAAGTCCCAAAAATCCTCTTAACTGTTTTTGTTTCTTTGGAATAGGGAATTCCTTTATAGCTTTTATTTTATCCGGGTTAGGTTTAATTCCCGAAGTTGTAACTATATGCCCTAACATTTTTACTTCACTGCAGAAAAAGTTGCACTTTGCAAAATTACAAGTCATTCCAGCTGATTCTAAACGATCCAAAACTATATCAATATGTTCCAAATGGTCCTGCCAAGTCCCACTCGTTAAGATTGCAAGATCATCCAAATAATTGACACAAAACTCTCTAACACCAGGACCCAATATAATGTCCATTGCGCGACAAAAGGACCCTACTGACGTCTTAAGTCCTTGCGGAAGCACGTTGTATACGTATGACTTTCCATTAACTGTAAATCCAGTATATTTTTTACTATCCTCAGTCAACGGTATTTGAAAATAAGCGTTATTTAAATCAATCAATGTTATAAATTTTACACCAAGAAAAGCATTAAGTATGTCAATCTGTAAAGGCGGTGTTTCTACTTCTGGAACCATATATTTATTGATTTCCCTAGCATCAAGTAATATTCTAACAGATCCATCGGGTTTTCCAGTGAAAGTTAGTGGACTACAAAAATTTGTAGTTTTCCTCGATATAATCCCTAATTCTTCCATCTCCCTCAACTTTTCTTCTACTTTTGCCCTATGTGCATATGGTATAGGATAGGTTCGTTGTATCCTTGGAGTACCCTCAATCATTTTAATGTCATGAGTATAACAGTTTGCCCTTCCAAGTTTCTTTGTAAAAACTTGCATATGGGATCTCAAAACATTAAAAATTTGTTCCTTCTCTACATCAGACAAATCCATTCCCAACCGAATACTTTTAAACAAATCTAATAATTGCTTTTCTTCACCGCCTTCTTTTTCGTTTTGTTCCTCTATTCCAGATATTAGATTTATTCGATTCTCTCCTAAAAACCCACTAGAAAGATTTCGAAACGGAATAGTAATTTCTCCTTGTCCAACGATACCCAATTCTAATGTTTGTGGTTCTTTTAAATGCAAAACAGCGTTGTGCGCAACTAACCAATCTACCCCAAGAATAGCAGAACAAGTTAATTTAGCAATCACTAAAAATCCCGTACCTATATCAAATGAACCACACGTCAACGGTATAGAGACTAGTTTTTTTTATTTGGAGACTCTTTTGTCCAACGGCTCCCCTCACACATGTTGGTCTAACTGGTAACGCAGGGAATTCTAACTTTAATTCTCCTTGTAAACTCTCTAAGAATTCTTCCGAAATACAAGTTACTTCACTTCCAGTGTCTACCAAGAGAACTATAGATTGCCCCAAAATTTGTAACTCTATTTCTGATTTAAATTTGGGCCCCTCATTCTCAGAGCAAACCTCTTCATCATATAAAGAATTACCTTCATATTCTTTAATGAACTGGTTATACATTGGTTGATTTTGTTTAATCACGGAAACGTCAAAAACTTTAATTAAATCTAAGACTGTTTGTTTATTATTATATTCTTCTGAAGAATATCCTAAACCTTCTCTATTACATTTCGTTCTAGTATTATTCGGGGAAACAGGATATAAGATCCCTTCTTGGTCACAACCCAATCCTACCCCTGGCTTCCAACCATGTTTTATTAAATATTTTACAGGAAAAAGATAATTTTGTTTTTTGTTAATTGCAGCCACCTCCTGTTTATTGGAGATGGCCTCAACTAGTTTAAATCTTCTTCTTGAATTATTTCATCAGTGATCCTTCCCCTTGAAGTCTCCCCCTCGATGTGAGCCACCACTTTTGGTTTTTTATAAAATGGCTTGTCTTTATTCGAAACGAATGGACTTTGACGCTTTGTTCCCCTATCAGCTCCAGTAGAAGAGTCAAAGGAAGAAGATCCACATTGTTTATTCACGTCATCCAATTCACGAAGAAACTCTGTTGCCTCAATCAAAGTATTTCCTTTCTTCATCCGCCAAGCATATTGTACATCCTTCGGAAAGTGTCTCATCAAATCCTCCACTATTTGCCATTCAGGAATTGGTCTAGACATCATCTTTGCTTGCCCTGCTAAACTAACGAAATGTTCTAGCATTGTTCCATTTTCCTTAGACCAAGTGCCATTTACAATCATTCTTCTCAAGGTGTTTTGTTCGGCTTCTCCCCAATAAGCATCCAAAAAGTCTCTTTTGAAATCCGACTGTGTAAACCATCTCTGTCTATAAATTCTGGCCCATTTTCGAACATCACCTTCTAAACAACTGATTATAGTTTCAATTGTAGCATCTTCATTAGGCATTCTCCGTAAATAATTCTGAAGATCCTCCAAAAACGACACTGGATGTACCCCAAATCTTCCAGGAAAACGTGGTTTTTCGACTCTTGTATCAATCACCGGGCAAATATTAATCGGTGCTTCATGCCTTTCAGACGAAGTTGATGCAGCGTTAGTTTCCCGTGCTTGCGACAGCTGATTCTCTAAGTTTGACACCTTTTGTGTCAGAATTCCCATGTTTCTTCGAAGTTGGCGAAACAAAATGGAGTTGCGTAAAGAAGGTCGTGGACGTTCTTCTTGCTGACCTGTCCTTTCTAATTCATCTTGCCCCTGAGATGTTCTAAGATTATAACGAGGAGGCATTTTTCTTTTCTTTGGATACTGAAAGTTTATTACAAATTATAGGTTGGAATTTTGTTTAAATTAAAGAATAGAAAGCTTATCTAATATTCTTTCCTTAATTTCCCAAAACTGTTGCTTTATGGAGCTAATATTTTGATCTCCATCGATAATCTCTATCCTGTCAAAATCTTCCTTTATATTAGGGTTCAATAACCATTCCTCATGTATGTTGTGAATCCTCTCTATATAATCTAACGTTATCCCTGTCTCTTCAGGTCGACCACGACTTAGGGCTCTCTGATAAGAAACCATAGGGGAAGTCCTAAGATAAACCACTAAATTAATTCGAGTAACCAATTGTTCTTTGAAATAAGAATAAGTTTCATCTAAAACTGCAAACTCAGCCGGGTGCAACAATTCACTCTCTTGCAATTCCCTAATAAAACAGTTTTTGGCTGAATAGATGGAACGTTCCATAACTTTAATCTTAGCGCTAGATTCTTTCGTATGATTCTCTAACATTGTTAGAAGAACATAATTTTGAAAACAGAAACCCCACTTCTTAGGATTTTCCTTAAATAACTGGAAGAGATTAACGCCAGATAAATTAGTCCATTTATCAATTGGTTCTGGTATTATCTCAAAATCAGAGTTGCCTCCCAAAGCTGCCAACAAAGTAGACTTCCCTGACCCTATGTTTCCTTCTATTGAGACTGTAAAATTTCCCATCTTTATTCTGAAACAAGGAATGCATCATATTTTCTATGGTCTCCAAAACAAATAACCCTAAGCTAAAACCAATTCTAACGTCCCGCTTAACAACTTTAACTTAGATAGACTTTACTCTCAAGTTTCTTCAGTTCAAAACTCGAAATTAGTGTATTTTCCATTTTGTTTCTTTTTTTTTTTCACTCTTCAATACCTCTCTCGCTTGAAACCAGCATATCCTGGTCACGGCACCAGCTGTACAGATCTGAAGTCCCTTCATATAGGATCCTCAAATCAGATACGTGAAAGTTTTGGCCAAGGTTGATCGTCTAGAATAATATCCTTTAAGAATATTATATTTTTCCTGAATCCTACGTCATTCCGTTTTATATATTTATAATATCTTGTAATTTACAGATTCTGCTCGGTGGAGAGTGGCAATAGAAGAATGAAAAAGAAACACACTTGTTATTTTAATATTTATATTTGAATATAAACCTAATCTTTACATGTCTAATTTGAGTTATTTATTTTATTTTATATCACTATTTATTTGAATTTAGTCTCAAATTGTTTGGTGTAGTTCATCTGAATTCATGTAGATTCATCAGTTTAGGAGAGGTTTCATCTCTTTTTACAAAGCAATTTTATTAAAGCCGTTAAGTTTCTGAAAAGAAACCTATGTTAATATAAACGAAGTAATAAAAAAAATAATGTGGGGACAATCCCCAGGTTTGGAGCACCACCATCGCCCCAAACAGCTCGTCCTAGGCCTCCTCTACCCTAAGTCCTAGGTCCGAGGCATATCATCACCCAGCTCACGATGACATGACGCTAAACTACCCTAACAATCCAACTGGATCGTCAGGATTCTGATCATCCTCGCGGAGCTGGATATCCCATCGAAAACTTAAACTACAGTAAAGACTAGGGTTAATGTATGTGGAGTGCGGAACCAACTAACCACAGTACAACCCAGACGGTGATGATGTCTCCCCCCGGTATGTTCATGCCCCGCGTCAAACCCGACTTCCACGTGGCCCACCTTTAAGGGACGATCACTGACTCATCCAGGGTTCACAGGGTATTGACTATTTCTTTTAGTCACCCATACCAGAGCTGGTCACCGAGCCCGCCAGGCACACGAAGCATACAGTCTTCCTTTAGGAAAACAGGGCACTCTCCATCATGAGCTATAAGAGCTCTTCCTGTAATCCCTCCGGGCAGACAATGATCGACATCATCGAATCCCTTAGTTTGTTTTGAAATAAGTTAAACTGAAAATAATTAGCCAGCTCCACACGTCCAAGTGTGAAGTCTGTACTAGATACGGGTATAGTATTATTGCTTGCATGGCCAGCCTAGATCAATAACGGTTTTATAACGAGAGACATAAAGAGTTTGAAGGGCAATTTCCCTCCCCCCAGTCACTGAGTGACTTTATTGCACCAACAAGGTCTCCGTATATCCTTCATAGCTCTCACTTGTGATGCGTAGCTAAATCTCTTTTCCGTTACCAACCCACGCAAGACAAGGATTATGTAGAGTAACCCCAGTCTAAACACTCATTTAAATAAAATGAAAAGCATCTAAACTATAATGGGATTACCCAGCATATTTCGAAGAAGAACATATAAGAAGTAAGAATGACAAAAGATTACTGAAGGTAATCCTTAAATAAAAGTGAAGTATGATGACCAGAACCGAGAAGATACGGGATAGTAGTATCTAAGCTAGGTTGGGCCAAACATTTATGATTTAAGATCTTAAGGGAAAATCAAAAGCATCGAGTATTCAAAACCAAGAACATTGGGAGAATTTAGCGTAAACAACACTAGCTAAAACTCGAAGTTCTTTAAAAGAGGACTCAAAAGAAGTATAAAAAAATGGGGTTATTGTATATACTTAAATATTCGAAACTTATCTACAATGAAAGAAACTAAACATTATAATTTCTGTTCCATTACTGTTTTCAAGAATCTATTTAGTAATGTTAAAGGTGGTTTCACACTGAGTCAAAGTATAATTTTTTAAGTATGATAAATTATGACAAGTTTTATTAAGGAAAAATAAAACTTAGAATCTTATAAGGTTTAGATTCCTGTATGATTCAATGAAGATTAAATAGATTATTTAACTACTTTAGGATGACACACATAAAGTTCAGAGGTCCCCCAAGGTCAGAGTGTCGTACAGCCGTCGCAGCCTTACGGGCGAACGTCGTCAACACACTTTACAAGAAGCAACCCACGAACGAACGTAATGTCTCCATCAAGAATATTCTTCCTATTGATTCAGGACAATTCTAATTTATTCTTTATAAACAATTTAATGTCATTAGACTAAACTAGAATGTCCCTTCACATAAGAAGAAAGTTTTAAGTTGTCTAACTACTCTACATTTGGTAATCTAACGCTAAAATCAGGAGGTCCTCCCGCGGTATATGCCACTCAAACGACGCAACCAATAGTGGGCAAGCGTTGTCAGCACATAACACAAGAAACATTATTTCCAAAATCCAACGTTAAAACACCTTGCTAATATCCCTCCATTTGTACCGGAATAACACCAATTCATCCCACACATACAGAAGAGGGAAATCAGGATGAATCAGCGAAACCTCACACAAATAGAAAGAGAAGAACTTTAGTATCAGACCCTTTTAGGCTTGAGGGCTCCGGCCCAAGAATGATTAAAATAAATAAATCCGAAGGTTGATATTATCAGATAGACTTAGACAGATACTCCAGCGACACGCGACATACATTTGCCACATCCAATATAGTGGACATCGGGGACACATGTCACGAGGGCATCCATCCACGCTTGGTTGAACTAAATAAACCTGAGAGCAGGTATTTCTTAATCTCAAAATCTGGGACTCCTATAGAATGAAAGTAAAAGGAAAGATAAGCACCTTCTATGAACTTGAGTACTGAAATGTAGTAATGTTCTCAGCATGTTCCAATTTTGGGAAATTGAGGCAAAAGATTCAAAATCACTATCAAAGCAATTTATTATTATTTGAAATAATATTATTTATAATATTCACTCTACTTAAACTTACCCTTTATTTCACAATAAAATGTCACAAACTATATCCAAGTTTTAGTTTTCAGATATATTATTTTAAGATTTTGAATTGACGTTCTAATTCTTTTGATCTGACGGAATATTTTTCTTAAATTTTATCATATGAAGACATTAGTATATTAAAAAACTGGAATTTTGATTTAGGGCCAAAGATTTTATATTATTTTCTAAAAAAAGGTAATTATTTAATGTATTAATATTTTCTTCCATTTTGATTTTGGGTTTTGATTTATTTTTTTGTTAAAGAGATAAAAAATTTATAAAGATTTCAAAATAGCGTCTAGCTTTGAGTAAAACTAAATCAAAAATGATTTATTTGTTGACTATTTGACAATAATGTCAAATAGACAATTCTACCTAAAAAAGTATAAAAATATACATCGTTTAAAGTCTCCTTGAAATGATGATAATAATATACATCGTCCAAAGTCACTTTGAAATGTTGACAAAACATACAACATCCAAAGCCACCCCGAAACAATGACAAAATATACATCAGAGTCCAGCCTCTATGATTCACCAAGGACTATTTTAATCAATTTCTCTGTAAAGGAAAGAATTAAACACAATGAAATTTACATTACCTTTACAATCCAAGCAATACCTTTTTTTAGCCTTCACGTTTTATCATTTGTGGTTTGCTTTTCCATGTCTATAATGTTCCTTGTAATTTCCTGTACCTGTTTAGAAATAGAACATTATCCTGCCTAGCTATACGCGAACAAAGACACTTGTAGAACTAGTTTATACTTAATTATGGGAAAAGAAAATCTTTATTACTATCTACAAATAACGTCTCAGATTAGAAACACAGTATGTTATAATTTCCGCAGAGTTATTAATGTTTACAAAAGAAAATCATTAAGAGGGAATAACAATTTACTTAAAGTATCACACAGTACAAGCCTCTTATGACCCCGCAGGTAGATCTGTAAAGCTGCAAATATTCTCCAATCAACTCTTCCTCTTTTGACATTGAAATCTGATTTTCTCAACGTTATTTAGCCCACATAACCTGGAAGAAACTATAAATTTCATTAAGTCACATTTCACCTTAACTCAAATACACACAACAACTTTGAACCGAAAATAAATAAAAGATGGAAAACCACAAAATTGAATACTTACATAACATTAGTTTCACTCCACTTATTCTTTACACTTTGGAATCAAACCCTGAATGTTAGCATCTTGAATTTATGCGCAAATAAACCTTCCTATACTATATCCTACACGAAGCAATCCCTATCTTTATCTCAATTGAAGGAACCCACAATCCAGGATCATAGCCTCCTTCAAAAGATTCGTCTCATCAGCTGTATGAATTCTATTTTTCGCGAGCTACAAAATAAAAAATTATTATAACTCACAGAAATCCAGCTTATTATCGACTTTTCTTTCACAGACGTCTCAAAGTAACAACAAGGATATTTGGAGCGTTTACCGATTCCATTCTTCCATTTTTCTCCGTTTTTTTCCAAATTTTCCTTGCTTGACGGCCCAAATTCTCTCTCACCTGAAACTTTCAAACACGTTAAAATTCTATTTCAGCTCCATTGCCCTCACTATTCAACAAAACCTGATTCTTAGTTTTCTTCTGTTGCTTTAGTTCATAAAAATTTTAGCAACTATTCCTTTTATTCGGTAAAAAATGCTTTTTTCCTTCATTTCCCTTTTTCGACTCTTTCCCGACCCTGACTCGACTGTCACACCTTGTCATATTTTTCTACTCCCCGTTTCCCGTTACACTTCTTGACACTTCCTCTAAATAGTATTTTATGCATTTAAAAATTTTTTAGGGTTCCGCAAGTGCACAGTACCAACCAGAAGCAAGGAGGTCCGAAATCTTTGGTACCAACCCTTACATACCCGTGGGTGTTGTAAGAGGCGATTAAGGGTTATAAACTGGAGAATGGGCAGCAGCATCCTCCTTTGTATCTAACATTAAGATGTTACTGCGGTCACCTACAACCGCGGTCCATGGTGCCAGCCGTAACGCTAATAAGCGAGGTGTCTATGGTTCTTCCCCTCTACATTTTTCCAGCAAAAGCTTGAGGAATTCTAGACTCTCCCTGTCCTGTAGTGAACATTTCATGGGATGATATGATGATGATGAACGTGATAGAGGCAACAATTTCTCTATGTAATATCGCGTACTTAGATTAGTCCGCGAAGACATATCAATAATCTAAAGTCGCGTCCGTATTGTATTGTATCACGCCCGTGCCGTGCCTGCGCCTGCGCCTCACCCGAACCTTTTTACCCTCGGCCTCGCCGTATTCCCTTTATATGTATTTTACCCATTATCAGGAAATATTTTATTATAACCTATTAAATCTCTCCCTTCTGTTTTTCTTTTAAGTTTTTGTTTGAATTTGCCATCTATAGGTATTAGGTACTTATTTAATGAAACGCTTTAGTAGGCTATTTCTTACATCTTGTTTGAGAATTGCGGAAGTTTTGCTAACTGGTACACAATTTGTTTTATTATTTGTGCTAGTTTCTGCCTATGGGTCTGTCAGTGTGGAATAAAATCACGAATAAAATATTCTGCAAATCCAGTTCGATATGCAGTTTTTACTACAAGCCTAGTTTTTTTTTGGTTTAGTACTTACCTTAGATGGTTTGGATGATTTAATACTAAAAGGTATACAGTAGACGTTTCACGAGATGTCATGTTGATGATGATACGGCCAAGCAGAGCTTATCGGCTCGTTTGTCGGACCCGTAGCCTGAAATCAGGGGATTCATTAATTCATACGGGTACCCTTTGCAGCATTTGGGTATGGAACCTTTAAACCGTGAGGCACGTTAGATTAAAAACTTTTTCAACTCATTTGCTCATAAAACAGCCCTTTTTGCACTGTATTTAGGTCCAAAATCCAGCTTATGAAACACACGTGCTTTTTCCATTATATTACCGCACTAGTGTTTTATTTTTGCCTTTTTTTAAATTTGGGTAAGGAGTTTTTATATTCATAATATTTTCATGAATAAATAAACTGTTCGATAATATGATCAATGACCATTCATTTCATGAAAATATTTATATTAATCAAGTTAGTAACAACTAATTCGTCGTTTAAGTAACAAAATATCCCATTTAAAACATTTAAAGATTCGCGCATGTATGTATAATACAAGGAGGTTTTAACCCACGCTTCGGATTCAATCCTCCTTGGTAAAATATGTGTCTGCTAAAACAGGACACGCCATTTTTACAAATATTTGTGGTGGTTACATTGTGTTTATTGTAATTATTTAAAAAAAAATCAACTCATATAAATAAAAAAACTGTAATTAATGTAGTTCCTCAACGTAGAAAATACCTACTAAGGCACGAAAAACAAGTTGGAGAATCGGGTTCGTAGAAATCTAAGGAAAAATACGTAGCTTGTTGTCTACAAATTTTCCTTCGGGAAAAGAGGTAAGCAAATTTGACTAGTTTTTTTATTCGCAAATGTGTTGAAAAACGTCGTAAGAAGCGCGTGCGCATTGCCATTACACTCTCGGCTTCATAACGCCTTCGCCTACGGCTCGGGATGCAATTTCTGAGCCTCGTGTGTAATGTAATGAATGAGCAAAACAGCGCACTAGCATCTTAATGTACTATTAAATAAAATCTATACAGTAAAAAAATCTATACAGTGTGTAACGGAAAGATGTAATAATACTAAAGGGTGTGAATCTGCCCATGAAACTGAACAACTTTTCCCAAGGAACATAAGTCGAAATACTAAAAACCAAATTTGACTTCCCATACAAAATACGCTACCAGCAATTTTCTTACGGTTCCTGACCCAATAGGAATCAAACAAAAATACACTTGTTTGTATCTTAGTAAAGACCGGAGCGCCTAAATAATAATTCAGAGCTAACCGAAACTTTAACAATGGGTGTTTGTTTTAATCAGAGTTGTCGATCAGGCGCTCGCGTGCAAGTTATAAAATTGTAACTCGTATTCGTATTTTAATGGGTTTCTACTGCGACGCTACAAATTAAAGAAAAATCAAGCTAATTATTCAAGGTACCTATTATAAAAGAGAACTGTGTGACGAAAGGTTGTTAATCTGCTTTTAAGTAGACAACTTTTTCCAAAGGACACATCGGCCAAGTGTGTATCGAGCCACGCGCAATAAAGGGTTCTAGTTTTCTAAAGGTTTTTTTTTGTAATAACAAAGCAGGTTTTGATTAAGACTGCATTCCGCGCACACTAGCGCCCTCATCAGAATTTAATTAATTTATTTGAATTGGAGATAAAAATTAAAAATTGAAGACTAATAAAGTGTTCTTTGTCAGGATATTGTTAATCAAATCAAATCAAATCACAATCGTTTATTCATTGTTGGATATTAAAATCTCTTAATGACGTCAGCTAAACTACATCGCTTCACAAACAATGTGGCGCCATTGTGGGAAAAAAAAGAAGCGACAATAAAAACCCACGCGCTCTTTTAAATATGTTTGAATGTACAAGGTTGATATACAACATACATAGGTCAGTTTTAATTTTGAATTAGCCTGTTAGAACCGTAGTCTAATCCCATGGATTTTTCTCTTCTAGATAATCTGATATTTTATAATAACCCTTCTTACATAATTTCTGCTTGATTACAGTTTTGAATTTATCTAACGGTAAACTTTCAATATCAGTAGGTACCTTATTATAGAAGCGTATACATTGACCTTTATATGTTTTACTAATTTTGTGAATACGGCTGACATGAGAAGCAAGTTGATTCTTGTTTCTTATGTTGACACTGTGCCTGTCACAATTTTTATCAAAAATATGTATATTCCGTTTAGCATATATTAAATTCTCATAAATGTATTGCGACACAAAAGTCAAAATGTTGATTTCTTTAAATTTATTTCGAAGAGATTCTCTAGGCTTCATTTTATAAATTGCACGAACAGCTCGCTTTTGTAGTAAAAAAATGCTGTTGGCATCCGCAGCATGACCCCATAACAAAAGGCCATATGACATGAGACTATGGAAATAACTGAAGTAGACTAACTTCGCGGTGTCTACATCCGTCAGAGCTCTTATTCTTTTCACTGCGTATGCTGCAGAACTAAGTCTATTCGACAATTTATTAATATGCGGTCCCCATTGTAATTTGTTGTCTAAGGTAATACCTAGGAACACAGCTGATTCCACAAGACTCAATTTATCGTTTTTCACTAATAGGCTTGTAGAAGTTGGCTTTACATTAGGCAAAACAAATTTAACACACTTAGTTTTCTTTTCGTTAAGTAAAAGATTATTTACGGTGAACCACTCAACTACATTAGAGATTGTACTATTTACGTCGTCAAAATTTGATTGTTGTCTTTTGACTTTAAAAATCAAAGACGTATCATCTGCAAATAGTACTATCTCATTCTTGTCCTTTACAAGGTTTGGCAAATCGTTAATGTAGACAATGAATAGGAATGGTCCCAGGATTGAGCCTTGTGGAACGCCCATACAAATTTTTGATCCTAGTGACCTTTTCCCATTTACATCAACCTTCTGGATCCTTTCACTTAGATACGACTCCAGAAGGCTTAGAGCCTGGTCTCTAATTCCATAATGGTGTAATTTCCTGATAAGAATATCATGATGTACACAATCGAAAGCCTTGGACAAGTCACAGAAAACGCCAATGGCATCACTTGACTCCTCCCAGGCGTCAAATATACTTTGAATAAGCTCAACACCTGCATCGACTGTTGAGCGACCCCTGGTAAAACCGAACTGTTTTAGGTTCATCAAGTTGTTGCGATAAAAGTGGCTCTGAACCTGATTTAAAATTATCTTTTCAAATATCTTACTAAGAGTTGGTAGAACAGAAATAGGTCTAAAATTAGTGGGGTCTGATTTACTACCAGCTTTAAACAACGGAATAATTTTACTATGTTTCATCAAATCAGGAAAAACACCATCATCTACACATTTATTAAAAATACTAGATAAGTATGGTGCAATGCTTTCTATAACGGAACTAATAATTTTAACTGACAGGCCATCTATATCGGCGGTCTTTTTCATTTTAAGTGATTTAAAGGCTTTAATTATAACGAAAGCATTGACGTAACTGAATTTAAAATCTACATTGCAAACATCTACGTGTCGTTCGAGATAAGATTTGGCAAGAGTGGGAGATGAGTTCAAGGTTTTGGTAGTTGAAACTGGAATATCCGTAAAGAAGTTTTCAAAAGCTTCAGCAACTTCTATATCTGTACTTATGATCTGATCATCAATCTTAAGCTGGAAGTCATTCCGAGGAGCTTTAGATCTTCCAGTTTCACTATTTATAGTTTCCCAAGTCGTTTTCGTAATGTTGGAACTATTTTTGATTTTATTTTTAATGAAATTTGATTTGGCTGCAGCACAAACCCGTTTGAATGTTTTTGAATAATTCTTTACAAATTGCGCAAATGCATCACTATTGTTATATGTTCTTTCCTCGTAAAGTTCATATAACCTTAGCCTGCTTCTGTGTATTCCCACTGTGGCCCAATCACTAAACATTAGATTCTCATTTACAGTAATTTTCTTTTCCTTGAAAATTGCATCGTACTCACTTTTAGTTAAAGTAAATAGAGACTCATACAATTTATTTGGATTATCACAATATGGTAAGTTTGGCAGTTTTTCTTCAACACTACTTTTGTAGCGGATAAGTCTACCTTCATTGATAGGTACGCACGTGATATCCTTTTTCAATGCTTTTTTAGTCGTGACTTTGAAAACTGCCAACTGGCCAGAATGATCAGAGCCCAACTTATTGATAATTGATTTATCTACTGGTTCTAAATTCGTAAAAATGTTATCAATACAAGTAGATGAGGACGCTGATATTCTGGTGGGCACCAAAAAAAGATTCACAAGATTGTAGCATAGGAACAAAGATTTCAATCTATTGCACACACTGGATTCTTCTAAAATGTTAACATTAAAGTCTCCACATACTATAATGCCTTTGTTGCTGTTACTAACTTTAATTAAAGCTTCATCCATTGTTTTTTCGAACATATCAAATGATGAAGCTGGAGGTCTGTATACGCTTATAACAATAAGGTGCTCAAATTCTACACAGGCCAGTTCAATAGTTCGCTCAACAGACAGGCTCACAACATCTGTACGTTCCTTACACTTTAGCAACTTATTGGCAAGTATTAAGGAGCCACCGCGTATCGCATTGTCTCTGCTGAACGAACTAACAACCTGGTGGTTCTTGAAGTTAAACATGAACTGATGCTTCTTGAGCCAGTGTTCTGTCACGCACAAAATATCAATTTTACTACAGTTCATGAATAGCTCCATTTGTAGTTCTTTGCCCAACATTCCTTGTATATTCTGGTGTACCAGGTTGAATTTACAATTAGTTTCCTTACTACTCAAATTATTTTTATTCTTAAGAGGTAGGCATTCTATTGCTGTAGGTTTACTTTGCGGTATAATACTGCCAGAGTTACACTCTTTTGTCTTATTCAATTGTTTAAAGAACTTGGAACAGATTCCAATGGTCGCACCACCCTAATGCTACTGGTCCGATCAATAGAAACGGACGTGTGGTTAGCCAATGCATTGGCTACATTAATAATAAAATTTGATAGCACATACGCTATTCGTCTAGTATAAAATTTCGATAAGTAATACTTATCTAAAGTCAGATGTAAATAATTATCAATAAATCTATTTATGTCAATTAAGATGAATTTAGTGAAATATCGACATGTCAAATTAAATAATGTCATATTTAAACTTTCTCTTAACTTATTTTCTTGTAAGTCAAGATTATGGCTGAAGGGAAAACCAAGTAGAATTACTCTGTCTATGTTAGGTAAGGAATTTAATTTATAAAAATATCTGGTAACATCTTTCTGTGTCACGTTTCCCCTTCTACCAACAAAAATAATGAGAGTTGTATTACTCTCAAAATTACTTGATAGTATTTTATCTACTATTTCTGTGAAAGTGGAGCCAGGCATACAATTATTCATTACTGCCTGGCTCATATTTTGGTTAAGTTGTAAACCTATACTTTTACCAATTTCATCACTGTACATAATTATTTATTTATTTGTTAACTGTTACTATCTTGTTTATTCAAAATCCTTAGAACGGAAATTGGTGGAAGCTTTTTTTTTAAATAGGCCTTAGTCAGATTTAAGTTTTTTATGCCTGAAGTAGGTAGCCAATGGTCTCCTCGACTCGCCTGTTTCGTATATTGTGAACCCTCTACCAAACACCCTGTATTATGTGGTGGTACAGAACCCTTTCGCACTTACCGGTTTCTTCGGATCATATATGAACAATAAGAAAAGGCGAATAATATCGACGTAAGTATTAGGTTTTTCTAAAAGCTGTAGTATAAAAAATAAATCAATGAAACTAAGCTTAATGATTTTTAATAACCAGTTCGACAAATCAACTTTAAATTTATTCTAAAGCTCCTTTAAGTTTATTGTAGACATTTTCTGTAAAATTTCCAGACTATGTCTTAAGTAGGTCTCAAAATAAGACGAAACACTTAAACCTGCACCCGCCTAGTAGGGGTTGGGGGGTGAAAGTCGCAGATTTATTTATTTTTCCGTTGTTTCTGTGTAAAGTCCAGCCTGCATACAAAATTTCAGGTTGTTAGGACTTCAGGAGTATCACAAAAGTTTTCATGATCATAAGTGAGTGAGTGACTCTGTTTTTAGGTAGTTATTAATAAAATCCTAAGTAAGTATATGAGCTAAACGAATAAAACTCAGTAGATTTCATAAGGCTGCTAACATCATCCTAACCTGATTTGGACTCTTATCCAGTTCTAAGATATGAGGGTTTTGGAAAAAGGTAGGTAGCGCCTTGTTTATTCCTTAAGGCTCTACCGTGCCCCCAGATTTGGAAAATATAAAGTTACTTTTTTAACTTAAAAAATTATGCGAAACAAACAAAAAATTTGTGTAGGATCAGTTGGTGTTTTAATTCCTAAAAGAGAATGTGCCAAATAAATAAAATTTTATTGATAAATCTTAGGTAGGTATTATAATAACAGGGTGTGTTACAATGTAGGTATGTCATCATGATCATAACATCCAATGAAACGTCCACTGCAGTACAGGGGAGCTCCCTTCAGAACTCCAGCATAAACGCGTGATACTTTGGAGGGGAGGGATTTACCATTAGTCACCACGCTAGTAAGCGCTGCGGCTGGCGACCGCTGTTGTTAGTGACCGCAGTATGGAAGATGGTACAATACACAGAAAGATGCTGCTGCTCATCCTCCGGTTCATAAGCCCTCAGTCGCCTCTTACGACACGGGTAGAGATCGGTTTACTATTCTTTGCCGGCACCGAACGGACCAGTAAGTATAGAATTCCAATTCCTTTCCTAACGTAGGTTAATAAGTGTGCTTTAACGTTGTAGTTAGATCCGTTGTTCATAAATCCTAAAAAAGGAATCGTGGCACAGAACTGCTAAAAACTACTTCTTGAGGTGGGTAATGTTACAGAGTACCTACCTATTTTAGACGGAGAGCGGGCAGTTGCCAATCCTACCTTATCGCCCACCTTAAAGTGAACTATCTAAAAAAAAACCGGTCAAGTGCGAGTCGGACTCGCGCGCCGAGGGTTCCGATATACCTATAGTATTTTTGGAAGCAATAAAGTCCATTTTCAGGACCGCAAAACTAAATTTGTTTGTAAAGGTTTTTTGCAGATTTCTGAAAAGCTGTGCAACTTAGAAAGATCGTTTTATTTTTGCTGTAAAGTTTACATAAACCTCTGTCAACTGTAATTAATTCAGATTTTCCCTTACTCAAACTTCGGAGATAAGGGGGGGGGAATGGTATTTTTTTTGACATTTTTCATCATAACTTGAAAACTAAGAAACTTAAAAAAATACAAAAATATATTTTAAAATGTACAAGTAAAGCCCTTTCATATGATACCCCACTCGACCTAGTAGCGACAATTTGAAATTTGGCCCCCCCTATTTTGGCCCCCTTTACATTAATAATCATACTTTTTTCAAAAAATTTTCATGTGCAATTAAGTTGGGCAACTATATTCTAAAACTATTCCAAATTTCAGCTCGATAGCGTAAGTGGTTGCTGAGATATAGAGGTGTGACAGACAGACGGACAGACAGAGCGGCACCATAAGGGTTCCTTTTTTTTACCATTTTGGTATCGGAACCCTAAAAAATTGATTTTTGTTAACTGTACAAACGTGCCCGATTGTGCCCAGGCAACACTGATTCAAATCTCACCTTTTCATTGTGCACCAGCCTAGATGGTCGCTTTTTGGTGGGGGATGAGGTAGGGTTGTCAATGGCCAGCTCTTAGTCTATAAGCGCCGTCTCTTTTCCCTAGCCAATATCCGAAAGTCTGAAAAGATGTAACCGCAGAGTGAAGACGTACACTTGAGAATTCTTTAAACGTAATTTAAGATAAGGCTCTTTTTCAACAAGCTACAGCTGGGTCCGTAGAGTTGATTTTATTCTCTGACAAAAGGCAGAAATTTGTGAAACTGCCTAGTTTCACACAAATAAGGTTAGAAGAAATTGAAGAGTATGCTCTAACACAAGCAAAGAAAAGGCTATATGTTGCCTAGGTCACCTTGTTCCTTTGTATTATTAAATCCCTCTCAAGTGTAACATTGCTCTCAAGATGTACTTAACACATACAAATTATGAATCTTGAGTGCAATCTTAGACTAGAGAAGGATTTATTAATATGACCTTTGAGAATCTGGGTAAGTGAAAATGTATAAGGAACTTTTGCTTTCAAACAAAATTCTTAGATCTCTTTGAGCCGTAACTCTTAACATTTAATTTTGCTGCCACTAAGCTTAAGGGTGGCCGTATTCTGAGACGCGGATGGCGCAGTGCAGCACAGATGAGTATTTCTATCTTTCAGTTTTCTACCTAATAAATCAAGAGAGAAGACGCGTTCTGTCCTGCGCTGCACCATCTGTACGGCATACGTCCACCCTAAGTGGGATTGGGCAGGTCACGTTATCCAAGAACAACTGGAATTCTGGTCCAAAGCCGTTAGGTTACTAACCACCTGACCAGCACCGCAGAACTAAAGGCATCGAGGCTGATCTCGGCGCAGATGGCGCGAAGGTCTCGACGTTTTCTGTAAAGATTGGCAACAGGAAGCTCAGTGAAGAAACCAATGGAAGCAAAAGGCGTTTGCTTTGTAAGATGAGAAACACTGGGTTTGTTGGATCAGATATCCGTTTCCCCATTTATTCGTGGGGTCAAAAGCAACAACATTTTGTTCTACGACTTTTGCAACAACGCACAAAAACATTTGACTTCCCATACAAGTACTGTAAGCAACCGTAAGTGACCAAAAAATTTTGTATGAGAAGTAGAATTTTTTTGTGTGTTGTAAAAGTCGTAGAACAAAAGTTGTTGCTTTTGACCTCAATATGATAAGTGGGCAAAAGGAAGTCAGCTGCGCTATAGAATTAAAAACTTGGAATTGTTTTAAAGCCGAATAAAAGTTGTTCAATCGGCTTCAAAACGATTCCAATCGAGTTTACATAATGCTAGCGCAGCGCCCGATGTTCGTACAAAAACTGGCCAAGTGCGAGTCGGACTCGTGCACTGAGGGTTCCATACCACGACATCATATTAATTAAATTAGCTGATTTGAGTTGATTCATTCAATCAACTCAAATCAGCTAATTTAATTAATATGGTAAAGGTAAATTGCGGTTTACGATTTATGACGTAATAAAATAAAAACTACTTACTAGATCTCGTTCAAACCAATTTTCGGTGAAAGTTTGCATGTACACTTGGGGAAGAAAAATGTTCGCCAGATTTCAAATTGATTCGTTTAACGTCGCGAGCACATATTACCTTTTAAAACTGTGATAAAGATTCGACTATTGCATACAAAAGTATACTTTACTGTTCGAAAATAAAGTTCAAATTAATTCAGACCTTGTCCAAGAAGATTGTATCATATAAAAATTTTGATAAATCAAAACCTTTGTGTTGGTTTGACTTCATCTCTTTGATTACGACAGTTAAAAGCTATTGTCATTCTTAGTGTCTTTCAATGTCATAAATTGAAGTGTCTGTCACTTTATTATTGAGTTATTTGTCACATTGACGGAATGGAATCTGTGAAATCTCTATAGAGTTTTATGTTCTAATAAAAAAAATAAAAACTATAAAATATAAAACACTATAGTGGGAAAAACAGACAATACCTTATTTTGCACCAAACGTTACATTTATTTAAATATGGTCAGTACTGTTTCTTGTAATAAGATGTTGGTATGATTGATTCTGGCACTGGTGCGAGCGAAAACCAATCTTAAGGTGACGAACATTTTTCTTCCCCGAGTATACATCATATATTTTTTTTACTTTTATCAATCTCTTATTTTAAAAGTTACAGGGGAGGGGACACACATTTTACCACTTTGGAAGTTTACCATTTTACAAGTTTAAAATGATATTAGAAACCTCAATATCATTTTTGAAGACCTATCCATAGATACCTACACGTATGGGTTTGATGAAATTTTTTTTTTTTTGAATTTCAGTTTTATGTGTAGGGAACCCCCAAAATTTGTTGTTTTTTTTTCTATTTTTGTGTGAAAATCTTAATGCGGTTCACAGAATACATCTACTTACCAAGTTTCAACAGTATAGTTCTTATAGTTTCGGAAAAAAGTGGCTGTGACACACGGACGGACAGACAGACAGACATGACGAATCCATAAGGGTTCCATTTGGCTACGGAACCCTAAAAAATACCTCCAACTTTGTTCGCATATTTCTTTTCGAAATAGCACCATACACAATAGAAAACACCCCTAAAAGCACACGTTATCAGTTCCTTTGACGTAAAACTGAAAGTGCTGAAAGTACTGAAATGTTTCAAACTCCAGCCAGTCGTGTGCGAACCGCGAACGGGCATGGCTGTTGGACTGCTCGCAAGCGCGCTACGATCCGCGAACGATACATCGAAACTTTGTTACGATCTCAAATAGTTCTCCGCAACTTGTGTTCGTGATATTCAACGGTTATTGGAATCGTAAATGAGTTTCTTCTTACTCAACTATGATTATGGAAGATTTATTTCTGTGTTTGCAATGTTGGTTTGTGTAAACAAATCTAGTTTGTGACGAGGTTGTGGTAGAGTTAGTAAAATATTTGGTGAGGTTTTACTCATGTTAACTTGGCTGTGTGTATTTATAGCAAACAGAGGGTGGAAATGGCTTGAAAT
This sequence comes from Athrips mouffetella, assembly GCA_947532105.1. NCBI lineage: Eukaryota > Metazoa > Arthropoda > Insecta > Lepidoptera > Gelechiidae > Athrips > Athrips mouffetella. The sequence continues at coordinate 9,800,341 of OX383958.1, forward strand.
CTATGGCTTATTCATACAACAAAATCGAACAACTTTTTTGCGTACTAATAATAATAAAACGACCTTTCAGATTAAACAGTAAAAGTTATAATTTTATACGCCTATGTAGGGTATCAGTTTTTTGCGGTCATGGTCATGGATAAAGCTTCCTTTTCTGTTTTCGGTGACATCTTTTATGGTATATTTATTAACCGAATTCAAAAAGGCGGAGGTTATGTATTCGACTCAATGTCTTTTTTAATAATTACTGTTTAGGCATGTCAGGCAAGTAACGAATAATGGGCGCAGTGGTACAAGCCAGATTGCATGAAGCTTTTTCAAAGTTAAAGCTCCTTAAAATCGTTCGCTGAAAACTTTCTTTTAACAAAGCAGAAAGTGACAACAATAGATTTAAAGGAGTTTTAATTTTAAAAACGATCTCTGCTATAGACGACAAGAATAACATGTGATTATTTTATAATTATTTTCGATTTCAATTCTGGGTTAAGATTTGCGTCAATTTATGGTGAAAACACGAGTTCAAAAAATAAAAGTGAAAATCAACAGACATTAAAGTTTTACTTTTTATGTTATAAGCACTACTTGTGACACATTTTCATTAAACGTGTCGCCCAATTGGTGACTATGTATTGATTAGGTTAGGCATGCCGCTATAAAAGCCGAAAAGGCCAGACATATTATTTCCAGCTATTTGGCTCGGCTTGTAAATCCGAAGTTCAGGAGCCTCTATTCGCTTATATAATTCTACGCCATTGCAGACTCCATACTTACGTTACAGCGATTTCACACCCCTGCCAAATAAACATTACTTTAAATTTCATTGCTTGTTTTAATGATACTGCAAAGAAGTTTACTGCAACAAATGGGGTTGTCGTGTTCGTGCAAATCGTAATGTGACTACCGACTTAAAAAGCTGCTCTGAGACATACCGTTTCATTTTTGCACCCCTAGTTTTTAAGTAGGTTACTCAGACCATAAATGTGATCAACATTCGCAAACAAACATGGGTTCAACACAATTTTTTTTGCGCTCCCATACAAAACTTGCTTAGAATTTCCACCAAAACTATTTTATTTTTTGACCCACATGTCTCTTCGGGAAAATTTTCATGACAGCATTTCACAGCATTTTAAAACTCTCTTCCTGATTAACTCTTCAGAAGTGAAATAAACAGGATGTAAGGGGAAGATTTCCAAAGACTGAATTAGGTTATAAATTTTGAATGGAGAGGCCGATTTTGCAGAAGTTTTTCTTACTGAAAGTTGTTCAGCTACGTTGACTGATCAGATCATGCCCTTTAAGTTTTCCAACCTCACATTAGGTACTAAAATACAACATGGTCTTTAAGTATTATGCATTATATAAGGTCTCACCGCTATTTGAGCTTTCACAGAGACATTATTTTTTGGGTTTCGTACCTCAAAAGGAAAAAACGGAACCCTTATAGGATCACTTTGTTGTCCGTCTGTCTGTCTGTCACAACCCTTTTTCTCAGGAACGCGTAGAGGTATCAAGCTGATATTCGTATCAAATACTATGATCTACTTTCCCTTGGAGCTGTGAAAAAATCAAACTTCTAAGACAACGCAATCAAAAGATACAGCCGTTTATGCCGCAAATTTTCGAGTTTTTCGACACTCGCAAGGGAATCAAAACCTACAGGGTATATACCGTAAACTCAGAATCTTGAAATTTGGTACGATGCAACGTCTTATAGCACAGATAAAGGGAAAATTGCAATTAGCATTTTTTAGTTACATCATATAATAAAAATATTTTTAATAATTTATACTTACTACCCCTTTCCTCATGAACGCGTAATGGTGTTAAATTGAAATTCATTCATATCAAATACTTAGTCCTTTAATTAAGCTGTAACAAAATAAAACTTCTATGTCAACCCAATCGAAAGGAACAGCAATTTAAGCCGCATATTTTGAAACTCGCAACTACTCGCAAGGGAATCAATACCTAAAGGATACTTCCAGTCGACCTAGAATAAAAAAAATCCGAAAACCTTAAATTTTTAGTTACATCACATAATAAAAATTTTTGCAATAAAAATACCATAACTCTTACTTATATACCTACAGGTTTGTACGGAACCCTCGGTGCGCGAGTCCGACTGGCACTTGGCCGAGTTACAGAATGTAAAACAATAGGAAAACCATTTAGAAGTAGAATTTGTATACAAAATAATACTTAAACAGTCAAACAACTATTCTAGTTTACAGTTTTTGTGTCAATGACAACTTTAATCTAGTAGTAAACATTTTATAATGCATTGAGTAAAATAGGGGAGTTACCACCGGAATACTGATGAGATGGGGTGTTTAGGGCCTATTTTCTCCTCCTAAAACTTAGTGTAGGTATAAATTACTCTAGTATCAATAAATGTTAGATTTTTTTGTAAATAATAGGTGCCGCAATGCAGTAACCACAAAATTCCACTTTTGAAATTTAGTCCCATATGATTTATGCTTTTCGCAATGTTTCCTTTATCTGTGCTATAAGACGTTGCTCCGTACCAAATTTCATGACTCTGAGGAAGTACCCTGTAGGTTTTGATTTCCTTGCGAGTGTCGAAAAACGCGAAAATTTGCGACATAAACGGCTGTATCTTTTGATTGCGTCGGCTTAGAAGTTTAATGTTTTCACAGCTCCAAGGGACAGTAGACTTTCAGCTGGATACCTCCACGCGTTCCTGAAAAAAAGGGTCGAGACAGACAGACAGACAGACAACAAAGTGATCCGATAAGGGTTCCGTTTTTTCCTTTTGAGGTACGGAACCCTAAAAATGGATAATAAATTGTGTAATACATATATCCAAAACACTGGATGTGCCGACGGCGCAGATGGTGTGATGAACTCTGTGCTTTCTTTTTAAACTGAGACCAGTGGAGGGACAGGACGGATGCCTTTGCCCAGCAGAGGGACAGTCATGGACTAATAATATGTGATGAGAAGGTGAAGATTATTTCATGATTCTTGTATGAATTAAACTGAGTACTAACGTGTTTATAAATAACTTTTATCTCAACAACCCAACATACATATACACTGAAATATGCTTTATTTTTAATGATACAATATTTTAGTTCAGTTGAACTTATATTTGTTTTAAAAGTATTGAATCGTTTTATAGCATGTTTTTATTGTTATGTAAATGTAAGGTCAGCAGTAAAATAACCTATACTAATATAAGGGCGCGTACCCATTAGGCTCACAGTGTATATTTCAGCGGACAGTCAGCCGACTGTACGCTGACTGACTCTGAGCGGCTGGCCGGCCGCGTAGTGGGCTGACTGAGCCGCCGACCGCGAGCATTGTTCGCAGCGACTCAGCTTCTAACTGAATGAATCCGCAAGCGAAACGCCGCAAACTGCGTACAGTACTTGCTGAATGGACACTCCGCTCCGTTTAAAATGCATAGGGAGGCGAACTAGAGGCAAACAGTTAGCCGCTCACTGTGAGCCTAATGGGGACGCGCCCTAAAACGGCCCTCCAAGAATGAATACTAAATTTAGAGGTATAGTGATTGTGAGTCTCGTTTGGTTGAGGACGTGTTAAGCGACAAGAGCGGGATCTGAAGGGATTTTTGTACTTTCGACAACCTCTTCATTTGTTAGGGTACTTCCGATCGCTAGCTTTTATTAAGATAGTACTGAATTTGATCTTGGAATGTTTTCCCCGAGGCTTTCCTTCCAACATTTCCACTCATCCTCGTCTTGTAGATCCCGATAGAGAATTATATACATCGATGACTATAGCCACCATGAAGTGACTCAAAGTACGAGGACAAAATTTTTAACTGTAAATAAACCAATGGACGATGTGTGTAGTGTTTAATGTGAAGTGGACCTGGACCTCGTGACAAAATGTGCAAGAGCGTGAAGACGGTGACCTGGGAGTCGGAGGCGCTTATGGGGACACCGAAGACCTCCAGATGGTCCCAGCTGTGTCCCAGGGCTGCGCTGTCCCATGTAGGACTCTTTGTGGCCCTCATGCTCTACTGCGGAGGAGGTGGCTTGGTAAGTTTCTAACTTTTTTTATGTAGCCTGTCGGGTGTTCCACTGCTGGACAAGGGCCTTCCCCTCTTTTTGCCATCCGTAATTAATCACATGACTAATCATACAAAATTTAGTGTGAGATTAGATGTGACTATACATGACACCATATAATATTATGTAATTTCAGCAAATTAATACAAAATCTAGCTTATTTATCTTGCAATAGCTCTAAAGCTTACCAGGTGTCGTGACGTTATCGATTATTTACTTATACTTTGTTGTGATGTGCAAAATCATACCACCCTTACCTCAGATAAAGTATACGCACTAACGTTCGTTGGACCCTTACAGCTTCCACTGTAGCAAAGAGTATACCTTTTTAGGGTTCCGTAGCCAAATGGCAAAAAACTGAACCCTTATGGATTCGTAATGCCTGTCTGTCTGTCCGTCCGTATGTCACAGCCACTTTTTTCCGAAACTATAAGAACTATACTGTTGAAAATTGGTAAGTAGATGTATTCTGTGAACCGCATTAAGATTTTCACAAAAAAATAGAAAAAAAATAATAATTTGTGGGTTCCCCAATATTCCCCATACTTAGAACTGAAACACAAAAGTTTTTTTTACATCAAACCCATACGTGTGGAGTATTTATGGATAGGCCTTCAAAAATGATATTGAGGTTTCTATAATATCATTATAATATCATTTTTAGGGTTCCGTACCTCAAAAGAAAAAAACGGAACCCTTATAGGATCACTTTGTTGTCCGTCTGTCTGTCTGTCAAGACCCTTTATCTCACGAACGGGTAAAGGTATCAGATTGAAATTAATACCATATATTAGGATCTATGAACCACACAAGGTCTGAATTTTTTTTTTTTACAATGACGCAATCAAAAGATATGGCATTTTATGTCCTCATCTCCATACATTTATTCAAAAATGCAAAACCTACAGGGTACTTCCCGTTGACCTAAAATTATGAAATTTGGCAAGCAGCTAGGTCTCACAGTACAAATAATGGGAAAAGTCTGAAATAATTAAATATTACAACTTTTCTCACAACTAATGGTAACCAATTGTGGTGAGCTCCCGTTTCAAGAACATTCATATAAGAGAGGGGTCAAGTTGGATGGTCCTTGAGGCGATTTTTGTTTTAGTTCTATTTAAAAACGGGAACACTTACAAACTTGAAAATTGGTATGTTTATAGTGCATAAGCTATAAAATAACAACAAATAATAAAATTTGGTCAAGCGCGTGTCGGACTCAAAAAATGTAGCACATTAACTTACTGAAATTTCAACTAATACAACTATGTTTATGTGGTGGTACGGAACCCTCAGTACGCGAGTCCGACTCGCACTTGGCCGGTTTTTAGGGCTCCGTACCTCAAAATAAAAAAAACGGAACCCTTATAGGATCACTTTTTTGTCCGTCTGTCTGTCTGTCAAGACCATTTTTCTCCCGAACGAGAAGAGGTATCAGGTTGAAATTGATAACGAATATAAGGGTCCATAAACCACACAAGATCTGAAAAATTAAATTTTTTACAACGACGCAATCAAAAGATTTTTATGTCCTCATCTCCATACATTTATGCAAAAAAGCAAAACCTACGGGTACTTCCCGTTGACCTAAAATTATGAAATTTGGCAAGAAGCTAGGTCGCACAGTACAAATAAAGGGAAAAGTCTAAAATCATTAAATATTTCAATTTTTCTCACAACTGATAGTAACCAATTAAGGTTAGCTCCCGTTTCAAGAACTTTTCTATAAAAGAGGAGTCAAGTTGGATGGTCGCGGAGTTTTTAAAATCAAAGATCAAAAGCTTTTAATATATCATATGGTAGATAGGTATGGAACCCTTAGGGCGCGAGTCTGACTTGCACTTGGCCGGTTTTTTTCTAAACTGAATAGTTTGCGCGAGAGACACTTCCAAAGTAATAAAATATAACCGCCCCTGTAACTTCTAAAATAAGAGAATGATAAAACTAAAAAAAAACCAGTCAAGTGCGAGTCGGACTCGCGCGCCGAGGGTTCCGATATACTTTTTGTATTTTTGGAAGCAATAAAGTCCATTTTTAAGACCGTAAAACTAAATTTGTTTGTAAAGGTTATTTGCAGACTTCTAAAAAAACTGTGCAATTTAGAAAGATATTTTTATTTTTGCTGTAATTAAACTCTTGTCAACGGTAATTAATACAGATCTTTCTCAAACTTCGGAGATAAGGGGTGGGGGGAAGGGTATTTTTTTTTTGACATTTTTCATCATAACTTGAAAACTAAGAGACGTAAAAAAATACAAAAATATATTTTAGAATGTACAAGTAAAGCCCTTTCATATGATACCCCACTAAATCTAATAGCGACAATTTAAAATTTGGCCCACTATTTTGGCCCCCTTAGATTAATAATCATAATTTTTTAATTTTTTTTTCTTTTGACATTAAGTTGGGCAACTATATTCTAAAACTGTTCCAAATTTCAAGTCGATAGCATGAGTGGTTGCTGAGATATAGAGGTGTGACAGACAGACGGAAAGACAGACCGACAAAGTCGCACCATAAAGGTTCCTTTTTTTACCACTTTGGTATACGGAACCCTAAAAATGTATGATGCACTTTACCATGCAATCTTCCACCGGAAATTGGTTTGAACGAGATCTAACATGTAGTTTTTTTAATATGTCATAAATCGTAAACCGCAATTTACCTTTCATTCAATCAGCTCAAATATTAAAAAAAACCTTTAATTTCATAAATAATAAAACCGTTATAGGTGCCTAAGGGGCAGGTTCCCGACTGTGCTTACCCGAGCGGGCAGACACGTGAGGGCAGACGATAAAATACCATAAATTTTACTTATAAGTTTGTACGGAACCGGTAAAGATATAGCTTGGTATAGACCACAAGCAAGGAGGTCTCTATTCTGAGGTATAAGACTATAAGGGTGCTGCAAGTTATCCTACGTCATCGAGCACAAGAGCAACTTTCTGAGGAGAGTAGTGGCAAATTAAGATCTACAAAATGTTTGTCTGCCGATGCGCAACCTGGCAGGTTAAAGGACGAGAATTGTCAAGAGAATGTAAGACAGACCTGTTGTTTTTAGGGTTCCGTACCTCAAAAGAAAAAAACGGAACCCTTATAGGATCACTTTTTTGTCCGTCTGTCTGTCTGTCTGTCTGTCTGTCTGTCAAGACCCTTTATCTCACGAACGGGTAAAGGTATCAGGTTGAAATTAATACCATATATTAGGATCCATGAACCACACAAGATCTGAAAATTTCAATTTTTTACAACGTTGCAATCAAAAGATATGGCATTTTATGTCCTCATCTCCATACATTTATTCAAAAATGAAAAACCTACAGGGTACTTCCCGTTGACCTAAAATTATGAAATTTGGCAAGAAGCTAGGTCTCACAGTACAAATAATGGGAAAAGTCTGAAATAATTAAATATTACAACTTTTCTCACAACTAATGGTAACCAATTGTGGTGAGCTCCCGTTTCAAGAACATTCATATAATAGAGGGGTCAAGTTGGATGGTTGCTGAGGCGATTTTTGTTTTAGTTCTATTTAAAAACGGGAACACTTACAATCTTAAAAATTGGTATGTTTATAGGGCATAGGCTATAAAATAACAACAAATAATAAAATTTGGTCAAGCGCGTGTCGGACTCAAAAAATCTAGCACCTTAACTTACTGAAATTTCAACTAATACAATTATGTTTATGTGGTGGTACGGAACCCTCAGTGCGCGAGTCCGACTCGCACTTGGCCGGTTTTTTTTACTTATTAATAGGTTTCATTTGTGTACTCTATGACGAAACAACTTTTCTCTTCGACTGTACTGAACCTGGCAGGTTGCGCATTGGCAGATCAATATTTTGTGGATCGGTATGTAGGCCACTCACTACTCTCTCAATAAAGTTGCAAATTTCTCGGTGACGTAGTATACCTTGCAGCGCCCTTATAGTCCATGCCCTCCTATCAATTGTGAAAATTCAATTTCTGTGAAGAGTTACTAGGTTGGCTAACATGGCACTAAGATATTAGAAAGGATAAGTTTTCGAGTTGGCTTTAGCATTTATTACATAACTTTTACTTATACAATTGTTCTGGGTCACACAGTTATCCAGTATTTTTCACACGCACTTTTTCGCAATCAAATAAAAAACTGAAAACAGACTGATAACTTTTAACCTATAATATGGCGCTAGCATACTAGTTAACAACCTACTTGACAAACAGATAAAATAAAGTTTTCTTGTGTTTGTTTCAACTAAAAACAATTCTAAAGTTAACCTATCTGACCTCTAGCCATAATAGGGTAAGATCCCACGATTCTGCTCCTATCTCTTTATTGACAATGTGGTTTAATTTTAAGTTGCGTTTTGGGACAATATCGACAACGGGCTGGCTAGCAAAATCTTGCCGAAACCATCTTAACAAAAAAAAGCCGCTTTACAAGTCACTTTTTGTGGACCACACTTTAAGGCCTCAATTTTTGGTTAACCATACTATGTTCGAAGTTTTCATGATATCAAAATTTTCTACACAATCTGCGGGTAAATTTCAGGAACAGATCGACAAACTTTGTATGACTGTGTCAAAGCATATTGACCACATGTTCTGCATTATCTAAGTCATTGTTATAAAAATCCAATATTTACGTACTTCCAATGCGACAGCACATCTTGTTGCATCGATACGTAATAATACATAATTATTCCGTTGCAAACAAAATGGTCCCAACGGTAAATCTAAGAGTTGCGGCGGACTGAGGAGTGGCAACCTATACAGTTTTTTAGATTGGTCTTTTTATTATGGTTTTTAATTTGCTTACAATTAATTCAGTAAAAATTTTCGACCAACATATTTTTTTGTTAACGTATCTAATTGCGGCAAGAATTTGATAAGCAACCCGGTGGCGATACATGAATGAACCACTGGGTCAACTCACCTTTAAATCACATTTTGAGCAATGAAAATAGATGGGTGCTTCTTGCTGTGGGATCTTAGAATATAATGCTTAGCACTTATTCAACACAACGTATTGAATATTACTATATATGCGTCAATAGTATCTTACGAGTAATCTTATTGTCAACAGAAGTTCTCCTTATCTTCGTAGCTTATTAAAATTAAAATAAAAAATATTGACCATAAAGCTAAAACTTCACTTAAAACTTTTACCTAAAAGACTAAAAATCTGCAAATTCTTCTTCGTATAAGCACGTTGGGCTATCCTTGATTTTTTCGTCATCGAAAACTTCAAAGTTTGAGGTATCTCCCGGTGAACGTACTTTTGGTGCAAAAGGAGGAATAATTCTGCTATTAAGTAGATTGTCCCAATCAATCTCTTTGAACCATTTGTGGTTTTTGAAGTCTAGTACTCCATCCTTAAGATTACCGTAACGTCGCGTCACATCTACCTGAAGAGTGTGATTAACAATATCCTTCAATTCATTAGAGAAGTGCCCTGGACATCTGTACTTGCCTGCCACAATTTTTTCATAAATTCTCATCGGGTCAGAAGCGAAGAAAGGTGGATGTCCAGCGCTCATTTCAAAAAATAATACACCCAGCGACCACCAGTCCACGGACATCCCGTACCCCTTGCTTAGAATGATCTCCGGCGCTAGGTATTCAGGGGTGCCACAAAGAGTCCAAGTTCTTCCCCGAATCAACTTACAAAATCCAAAATCAGTTATTTTTATATAGCCAGTCTTATCAATGAGAATATTTTCAGGCTTTAAGTCTCGATAGACTAATTCACATGCGTGAAGATATTCAAGTGCCAAGACTACTTGAGCACCATAGAATTTTGAAGAACTCTCTTCAAACTTTCCCATCCTACGTAGATGAGAGAACATTTCACCTCCAGCAATAAAAGGCTGTATGTAGTACAAATATACATGATCCTTGAAAAAATACTTCATGTAAACAACAAACGGAAAGTTGAGTCCGCAGAGGATCTTCTTTTCGTAATAGCTGTGCTCAATTTGTTTCAGTTTGACGATTTTCTCTTTTTCGAGCATTTTCATTGCATAATACTTGCCTGTGTCTAGATGTTTCACCAGGTAGACTATTCCGAAGGCACCTGTGCCCAATACCCTCGTTCTTTCGAAGTCGGTTAGCTTGGCGTTGCTATCTGACTTCTCGTTCCAGATCTCGATGAAGTCTTGTCGTAGTTTCTTCAGGTACTGTGCGTACTGCTCCTGTTTAGCAGGTGGATAGCCGCCTTCGGATGTCATTTCGAGTAAGTACTTATGATGATGATGGTGTTTTTTATGTGCTACAGAAACAAAAATTGTGATGGGATATAATGACTTTGGATAGAACTGTATTTATTTATTTTTTATATTTCGTGGTTCAATATTCTCATCAGTGGTTTATGTAAGAATAAAAAAAATTCTCAAATCAAATCAAAAATCTCAAACAACTGACTCAACTGACATACTTACTAATCTGGGCCAATAGGACTGACAACGCCAGCCTAAACGCCAGTTTTAAAAAGTACAAAAGCAAAAAGTCAAAAACCGCGCATAGAGTTTAAATAAAAAAAAAACATAAACTCCTCTTTTCAAACGGGCTTGAAAATGCTGTGCTTGGTTTGACGCATTGCTCTAAGCAAGGAGTTAGTATAGGCCTCAAGAGGTGACCTCTTGCCTTGGAGCCTCTTGCTCGAAATACATCCAAGAGCAATACGGACTCGTGTTCTGAGGGGTCTTAGATACCACCGGCTTAGCAAAAGTTTAAAAATTTTTTTTTTTGTTATATTTAAAATTTTCTATTACTTCACAAAGTTACTGATAATTAACTGCTATGGTTATTTTATACTTTTTAGTGCGAATAAACACCTTGCACAACTTTGAAGGAGGTGCGTAGTTTTTGTTAAAACTATTTTTATTTTACAAGTTTTAGTGTTAAGCAAGCCTGACTGATCCTGTTGTAAAAACATGTCCATGATTACTCCCTAAGAGTGAATAGAACAAACGACTTAAAAGGCTTTCCGAAGTACAAAGGACGTGGTGTTATTTACAATCATGATTTCACTAAAAAGGTTCGAGCATTTCACAGATATAATCTCAAAAGTCGGTTAAAAAAAATAGGCTTGGTTGTTTTCTATTATTTCACTGAGTTCTTGATAATTAACTGCTATGCTTATTTTACACGTTTTAGTGCTAATAGAAACCTTACCATATTTTGAAGGAGGTGTGTAATTTTTGTTAAAATGTTTTTTATTTTACAAGTTTTAGTGTTAAGCAAACACCATAAGGCATCAAGGTAACCCTGACTGATCCTGTTTTAAAATTATGGCTTAATGACCCTTAGCCTTAATGACTTAAGAGAGTGGCTCGGAAAAACGACTTACAAGGCCTTCCGAAGCACAAAAATGCAGTGTTTTCGTATTACTGTTTACAATCGTGATGTCACTAAAAAGCCATGAGCATTAAACGCTGTATGCCGTTGAGTAGGGGTTAGGGTTAATCTAAATCTCTTAAATTGTTGATATGTAACCCCATTATAAGTAGGTATGAACAATTGCTTCTCCAATCTCTCCCATTTTTTTCAACACATTATTAAATATCGGGAAACTGCTTGTCATAGGTGGGTTATTCTTGGAACGCCTGTTTTTAAGCGTCACAGACAGATATCTCATTAAATATTAACTTTTTACTTACAAAACTTATTGTTAAAAGTTCAATACACTATCCGTGCATAAGAATATTGCATATTTTATATTCTAACAGCTAGATTTATCACACTAAATACCGTTAGAAGCTTGAAAACGGGGTGAATTTGAACGTTTTTTCGGTGTCACACGCGCGCCGCAAATTAAACTATCGCGTATTTTCACTTCTTAGAAACATGTTTTCACCACAAATTTTACTGAAATAAACAGTGCGTTAATGTTTCTATCCATTCATGTAATTTGTTTTTCAACCGGACACGAAACCTTTAAGTTATAGCAGTCAAAACACATGTCACACGGTGACCCGAAATTTGGTCGCGTTCGGTAATTCTCAACTATGATTGATCTTGTAAGCAAGAGAGCTGTTCTGGGTGGCAGGACCGGACCTCCTCACCTTCAACACCAACACCGCCACGAACCGGGTGACAAGAGAGGTGCGCTTCCTGAACCGCGCACTTACGAAGAGATGATGTTCATGTATGACCCACTGGGGCTACTCAGCCACTTCACGATCACTGCTAAGATCCAGCTGCAAGAACTTTGACGCAGCCATCTTGGCTGGGACCATCCAGTTTCCACCAAGGCCGCAGAAGACTTCAAACGCTGTCTACAGAACATAGAGAGCGCAGAGTCACAAAGGCAAGAAAGAACTACATGTCTTCTGCGACGCCAGCGAACAGGCTTACGCCGCCGCAGCCACTAACGGAGCAATCATTTCTTTTTTAGTCCAGTATTTGGAAACGCAGATAGCATTTAGCCTGGCCTTGTAGAGATCCTATAGCGAGCATAATGTAGGGCATGATGGGCATGCTGTGACGTGGGACATAGTTTGTGGCATGACGCCGCAGTCGCAAATGTTTTTACTAGCTTCTATTGAGCACCACCGGCTCAGGTTGTCTTTGCATCTCCCAACCTGTGTGCGCGTCTATTTAGGGCCTTCCAGGTTGGCCAGGGAAGTTTATATCCAGGTGGTAGTTTTTCTGCCGGAGCAACCACTACAAGAAGTAGAGTCAAGCAATGAAACTATCGCAATGACTATACTCACTGGAGCCTGCAGTAATACCATTCTATTGAAGATATGCCCTGTCACCGTCTGGAGTCCGAACTGGTCAGTGAGGACCCATCTATGCACTCGCCAACACTTGTTCGATGATAGGGTGGTACGCTAAATTGGTGCAACTGATCTTACGCAGCGTAACAAGGTGGAACCAGCCAGCCAACGCGGCCGCCTGTGGATTCAAAAACGTCAAACTGAACCGTGTTAGATTTACGTAAGAACCATTCAAGTACCCATGAATCCGAGGCCAAGACGTCGACCCGTCCTTAACTCACCGAACTTGAAGTCCTGAACCTGGAGGACCTGTCAAATCATTAATGCTCATTGGTATTGATAACTGGCACTCCGATTGCCACCCAAGATGGGCCGCCGCAGCGAACCTGCATCACGTCCTCACACTCCATGCTAGAAGCCAAGACCCTTCAGAATGAAGAACAGATCCTGCACACATACGTGTCACACAGCCTGGTTGCTTGGAACAACTTCACCCTCGGTTCACTGGGAGTAACCACGTTGCAACGACTCTAAGGAAAGAGCACCTCGACAACTCATAAGAACGGCAAAAAATCTGAACGGTCTTTACCAACTTGGACTACCATGAGTGGAGAAGGAACCAATGCTGCTACCCAGCTTCAATTCAGCTATAGATCGTCTCCGAGGCATAGTAAGGAGAACAACTAAAAACAATCCCGAACCCAAAGAATGCAACCCTCAATCTCATACTGACACAAAGAGCACCTTGCTGAACGACTAGATCAGACGCTATAATAAGCAGAGGCACTGACACGATGCAAAAGATGACAATTTGCTTTTATACCAGTCACACGGTACGGCCCCCTTGAAGTTGGTGCCGTTGTCGCTGTACACGATTCGGGGCCAACCACGCCGAGCTAATATTCTTCTGAAGGACAGAATCGCAGAGTCGATGATGAAAGATGGAGTTTGCTCCCAAATTGGGGTGTAATTATGTTGTGCTTGATGGTGGAGTCGAGTGATTAATACTCGTACTATATAAATTTCGAATCCCTTAAAATGTTCCTAAATGGCTGGAACGAGATTACCCCCATTATTTCAACACGTTTTGTAATTCCCGTTGGCTCTTTGGTAATTTCTTTGGAAATTTCTTTGTAAATTATTTAATGATCAGAGTGTAAAAACTCCTTGGTAGTATACTTTTTTTACTTACCGCACTAGTTCGGTAATTAACTATTTACGAGCAATGTTTACGTCCTTGTAAGTACGTTTTTCGAGCAAATGTATTGAAAAATCTATTGCTGTAACTTTCTGTTTTGATGACTTATAAATTGTCAGCAATATCTTTAAAGGGGCTTTAACTTTGAAGACGCTTTGTGAAACTGGTGGTAAGGCCACCAATTTTTCAGTCGGTCTATAATAAACAGAACGCATTAATTGTTATACCACTAGCGGTTACCCATCCAGATTCTGACGACACCACGGCCAACGTTACTTATCTTTTGTGATCGGAAAGAAAGAGTCCCCGGCCACTCGGCCACGAGCGCTTCAAACTATCGGTCAATATGCACATATAATTTTAAAGAATTATCCCCCAATTTCTAACCTTTAAGGAGTTGGACTTTCCATCATCAGATCATCAACATGAAAAGATGACTACCAGACGCAAATACTTGTACAGTTTTGAAAAATATATCAAACACGTAATACGTGTCTAGAAAATTTGAGGGTTGCCCTCGATTTCCTTAGGATCCCATCATCAAATCCTGACTTGTTGACACTGGGACCACCTCAGGAGTACACCCTTTCAGATAAAAACGAATTTTGCAAATCGGTTCACAACTGACAGAGTAATCGCTGAACATAAAAAAAAAATACATATAGTGATAGAACCTCCTCCTTTTTTGAAGTCGGTTAAAAGTGTAATGGAATGTTTATCAGACGCTGTACTCTGAACCGTGTAAAATAATAAAAATATATTCATATCATCATCATCTAAAGGAAATACGGATCCCTACATTCATGTGGTCTGACACGAACTTGGCCGTTTTTCTTTTTGTTTTTTTTTTATACGATCACACTGCAGCTACAGGTCATATACTATAGTACCAAGGTAACTGCAGTTTAGCAAACAGTCAAAAGATTTGTATTTTGTCTAAAATTTGTCTAGCATCTTCTAAGCAGAAAATACTCCAGTAAAAATAAGGTTTTGCAAAATATTAAATGTTAATAGCTACTTTTTGTGTATATCGTATTTAAATATGATGTAAAGACATAATATTTACGAATCCACCTAAAATTTTAATCGGAATATTTTTTTCGAAATACAGGTTACGCAAAAATAGTAATAGACAATTATATACTTTATATCATAGATAAACGTATATTTTACATAGAGGCATCAAAATCCACCTTAAATATATTTAAAAATATAATTATTTTTCAAAATATAAAATCGACACTTATTTTCATATATACCTAAGGCCCAATGAAGTCGAGGTAAAATAATATAAATAAACTGAGCTAAACTTAACCTTTTTAAATGTAAGTGATTCTTATACTATAACGTGTTACTGGAATAAGCGAAACCCTCATACACCCCAACTGATTTTTATTAAAATAAATACATTCCCGTAAAAAAAATCTTAAAAAAAGTATTTTTTTCTAAATATTGTTATTTTAAAGTTTCATCATCGTTCTAGTTTCTTCGTTGTTCTAGTCCGCGCGCTCCACGCCCGCGACGCACACATCCCTCCCCTCTTCACCGCTCATGATCCGCGTGGCGCCGCGCTGCGCGCGTATCCACAGAAATATTTAGAATAGAAGCGGTAAAAATTTAAATAATAAAAATAAAGAAAATTACCCCTATTAAAAACCCGTGGAATTGATTCTACTCTCGATTCAGATTAAACTATTTTCTCAGTTTCGCTTATTCCGTTAATACGTTGTATATATTCACAGAAATCCCATACAAAATAAAAAAAACGGCTCTATTACTATTTTTGGTTGCGAAGATAAACTTTATTTAAATTTCGTGGTATAAAAGTTAAATAATACAAGAGAGGTAATATTTTTAGGTGGATTCATGTATAATATGAAATTGTGTATACATAGCAAGCGTTAAATAAAAACAATAATTTATTAACATTTTTTTCCTAAATTCCTTTTTTTAAATCTTTGGACGGCAAAATAAATAAATAAATGGAGTAAATTTAGGTGGATTCCATTAAAAAGCTTTACACAGAAATATAATTTATCGATCTGAAAAAGAGACACGGCTGTTACAAATTATTTCCGTTTCGCCATACAATCTCTTGTAATTTTACTGGAGTAAAAGTGGGATTTCTAAGGTTTAAAAATATTTAAAGACGTGACAAAAAGCTAGAATTCAGTTAAACTTAAACAAAGGAAGTTTCCTTAGTATTTGGGGTACTTTCCCTCTAGCATATTTCCAGCCTCCTCCAGGTCTTTTTTTTTACCCGGTATTGTGATGTGAAGGTCAGTCACTGAGTTCTATTACTTGTATATACTTACACGAGTAGAGGTCAGTGAGGTCAGTGTATTCTACCCTGAGCGAAGCAAGGAGGTTTTTGTTCTGAGATTCTACCTATACATACTGGACCAAAAACTTTTATGTGGCACAGCAGACGACAGATTATTCTGATAAAAACTATAATTTTCGCAAAGATTTTGGAAACTACGCCAGAGGCGCAGCGTTTTTCTTACGTCAATGAATTTTCGCAATACCGGCCACACTGGTGACAATGTCCGTGACTGCCCGCGTATGTCCGCCCCAAAGATTTTGGAAACTACGCCAAGCGCAGCGTTTTTCTTACGTCAATGGTCCGCCCCTTCATCTGCTGAGCGCCTATGTAATGAGATCTGTGTATGAGATACCTAGAAAGCGCTCTCCCGCGCGTTGTTTCCAAAACTCCATAGTTTGTATCATTATGACACAAGAGGTTATGTTGACGCCTATCTGTCAATAGTCTGTTTATAAACAATTAGTTATTTGGATTTATTTTTATTGAATGAATTTGAATTGGAACTTATATTTTTTAGTGTGATATTATATCATCATCATCTTAATAACATCCCGTGAAAATTGCTGCAAAAGTTTTATTTATTTTTTCGAACATTATAACTTTTAATTAAAAGCTTTAAATGGATTGCTTGAATGGAGAAGACGAACACTTATACTTTAGAAACGCATACAAATCACCGACGGCAATTGGATATAATGAGAGAACAGTTTCTGGAAAAGTATAGTCAACCAGATAGAAGTGATAAGACTATTGGGGATTACGATCTGATCCAAGCGATAGGAACCGGAGCTTACGGTGAGGTTTTCCTCGTCAGGGACGTGCACAATTTAGAATATTTCGCGTTGAAAGCAGTCGAGAAAAAAGAAGTTGTTCAAAGAAAGCACGTCAAACATTTGATAATGGAAAAAAGAATTCAGGAGGCTATTAGTTATCCATTCGTTATAAGCTTGAAAGCTTCATTCAAAGATAATGTATATCTATATTTCGTACTACCGTTCATTTCGGGAGGAGAGATGTTTACATACTTACAAAAATATGGATGTTTTTCAGAAGAACTAACCAAATTTTATGCAGCGCAAATAGTACTAGCCATAGAATACTTGCACTATTGTAATATAATTCATAGAGATCTAAAACCAGAAAATATTTTAATCGACGATTGTGGTTACATAAAACTGATTGATTATGGGTTTTGTAAAGTTTTGCAGAAAAAAACGTACACTTTGTGTGGAACTCCAGAGTACCTAGCACCGGAAGTGATACTTGCGAAAGGTTATTCCTATCCCGTTGATTGGTGGGCGCTTGGCGTTTTAGTATACGAAATGTACAATGGAGAGCCTGCATTTTACGCATCAGACCCTGAAAAAATGTACGAAAAAATTGTAGCGGGTATCTTCAAATGTCCAAAAACTATGTCCAAAGAATGCAAGACATTCATAAAAGATTTGTTAAAAGTGGATCCAGCAAAACGTTTGGGTTCGTCCAAAAATGGCTTGTTTGAAATAAAGACTCACGTTTGGTTCAGCGATATAATTTGGAACGATATTCTGCACAAGCACTGTGAGGCGCCTATGAAGCCCGTTATCTCTGTACCTGGCGACACTAGCAACTTCCCTAACGTTGAAGCTCGTATGTTGAAAAGATCCCCTCATTGTCTATTTGAATCCGAGTTCTGGGAATTTTGATTTGTAATGTTGTACTGTAGTTTTTAAATGTTTAAACATAAGCCATTGATTGTACTTAATTATATAAACATTTATTTTATTACTCTAGTTGCTTGTAAAATACTACGAGTAGCTTTATTTTGTTGTTAAGATATTTGGTTTATTATTATTAAAGTTATGTTGTTAGGTTTTTATTAAGTTTTTTTTTTTACTTCTCATGCTCTCAGAGCTTTTTTGTGCAGGATATATATAGGCTGCACAAAATCGAATTTTGTGCACTAGGGCAAAAAAGTAATCGCGGTGGTGTACGCCCTGCGCGCGGCCCTGCTGCACCCCCCGAAGCGCACGTCAAAATATTCTTCACTAAAGCAGGACGAACTCTTTCTTCAGTTACATTTAGAGAGTACTTTTACGTTTTATTTCCTCGCAATCAAAGTGAAAAGCAGAGTGTATAACTCGTCCACAAAACCATTTTATCCTCGACATTACTATCAGCCCTCGCCTTCGGCTCGGGCTGCTAAAAGAATCGGAAAGATGGTTCGTTTTGTGCACTTGTTGTAAAATCTACTATTGTTCTCCTCTTACAGATTCATCCAGACAGACAATATTTTTAAAATTACTATAAAAAGTTAAGTTTAATTCATCATTTCGAAAAATATTTCGTAACACGACTTTTCTACTTATTAAATGTGTAGATTTTTACTTCCTAGTACAATTTATGAGTTGTCGTGTATTACTCCTTAAGTTGTAAAGCCTACATTGGTGTGATAGTTTTCCTTTGTTTCAATAACGAAATAGTTATACCATGACCAAAACCTATAGCATACCCTAACCTAACCCAATTCATTCTACAGATATAACTATCTTACGGACATAATAAAAGCATAGGTCTGTACCTTTATGTGTTGGTATGTAAAAAACACTTCTCAGGCATTCTTTAACGAATGTCGGAAAATCTTGTTTCTAAATGATATAATTAGTGTAGTTCCTCAACGTCATAAATACTACGACACAAAACACAAGTCCAGAGTATCGGGTACGTAGAAATGTAAGGAAAAGGTCGATAAATTTTCCTTCGGGATAAAAGGTAAGCAAATTTTATTTGTTTTTATTTGCAAATGTTGAAACACGTCGTAATATAAGAAGCGCGAGCGCTTTGGTGATTTGGTTACACCCTTGGCTCCATTACGCCCTCGCCTGCGGCTCGGAATTTCTGAGCCTCGGCTGTAATATCCACAATAGCGCGCTCGGATGTTAATGTACTATTAAACACCTATCTGACATCTCACAAAACGAAAAAAAAATGGGTAGTATTTAAACGAGTGACTGTAAATTAAAGTTTTAGGTGTCAAAAATAATTAATTTACGTTATAGTATTACTAAGTGAGCGACTAACTGCGAGTGACGAGAAATCAACAGAACAGGAACTTACAAACATTAATTTTAGTTACTTAAAATACAAAATGAGAAGCTTCGTAATATTTGAGCGACCTAATATTTGTTTGAGTGTCAACGTTATGTCCTACATTTTTTTTCAATATTTGGCAAATGATTTTTTTATACTGAGCGGCATTTTATCTTAAATGAAGTGTTTCGAATAGAAAAACCATTTTGAAAAGTTTTTTTTTTATTCGATCGTTTTATAATTCCCAAAAAAAAATTCATTCCCACTTTACGTGTAGGGGTAAATCATTTTCAAGATTTTATTTTACTGGTGTCATTAATATTTTTTTTTATGTAGCAAGGGAGCAAACGAGCAGGTGGGCCACCTGATGGTGAGTGGTCACCACCGCCCATAGCACCCACTGTGTCATAGCACCCAATGGCATATTTTGAAACTAATAAGTCAGCAAAGCGCGTTGCTCACTTTGAGACCTAAGATGGTATGTCTCATGTGCCTGCAATTTCTCTGGCTCCCTTGCCCTTCAAACGGAAACACAGCAGTGCAAACACTGCTACTTCACGGCAGAAAAAAGCAAGGGGGTGGTACTTCCCAGACGGACTTTCCACAAAAGCCCTACCACCTTCATATGTATACTCATACCAAAATGAAGCCATCTAGTATTAAGGGTCTGTGAACTAAGCTGCGGACAAACAGCAGACATGACGAAACTATAAGGGTTCTTAGTTGACCTCGGAACCCTAAACAATTTTAGGACGTCTGGAGCACAGAGTCTGGAGGTTATCGACGGCGACGACACTTGACTCTAACAAAATTCAATTAAATGGATCCGAGAATCAAATTATGATTTTTACCACGAATCCCACATTCTTTGGTTTTCCCACACCTGTAATATTTTTGAATGAACACTATGAACAGTCCAATTCTTGTGGACGCACAGGTAAGGTAAAGCACCCAATGCTCGTCAAAAATCGAACTAAGCTGAATTCGAGGAGTTACTTTCTAGAACTCATAACTAGAAAGTAAATCTTTTTTTAAGATTTTTTTACGGGAATTGATTTATTTTAATAAAAATTAGTTGGGGTGTATGAGGGTTTCGCTTATTTCATTCACACGTTGTATGCGATATGGTGTAAACTGTACTGTAAAATTGAAAGGGCTTGCTCAGTAGACTAAACTGAACACCTGTCCATAAGAAACATGTGTTGGAAAATCACATCTACTACTGTCTACTGAGCAAGCCCTTTAAATTTTTGTTACAGTTTACACCCTTGTAATACCCCCTGGTTACACCCGTTACACCCGCTACACTCAAAATTCACTACTTCGTCCCGTGATAATGCAGAGCCCTACATGTCTGCCTCTTCGATTTTCTACATCTTCAGAAGTATTTTAAACAGGAGCCACAAAGGCAGACAAAAAAAAACATTATTTAGCATCTTTTTTTTTGCTTTAACTCAAAAACGCAGCGACGCACAGAAATACTTGTTAGGACCAAATCGATTCGTATTGAGCTGATCTATCATCCCTATTAATATGAATCATGAGCAAATCACATAGAATACATGAAACAGAATCATACTTCGTCCCGTGTCATATACCCAAAGATTTTGGAAACTACGCCAGGAGGCGTAGCGTTTTTCTTACGTCAATGCATATACCCAAATTCTTGTAAGCTCTTTAGTATTATATAGTCTAAGCTCTTTACCCAAATTGCAGTATTGTCAAAGATTTTGGAAGCTACGCGAGAAGCGGAGTAGCGTTTCTATTATGTCAATGGTTTCCAAGATATTTCCTAGCTTGGATCTATGGCTCGGACTTGAGTCCTGGCAAAGCAAAGATTTTGGAAACTACGCCAGGGGGCGCGCAGCGTTTTTCTCACGTCAATGTGGCAAAGAGGTTGTTGACAGAACTGACAGAAGCAAAATACGCCTTATGCATAATACACTACGTTTATGAGATTTATACAAAGATTTTGGAAACTACGCCGCCTTGTAGCCATCATATAGCGGCAGATCGCCATATTTTAGAAGTGAAGTTTATCGAGAAAGCAAACTCGCAAGCAAAAGACTTTGGCAAAGACATATTTTGGAATTGGAGTCCTATGTCCTGGGTCTGTGATCGAGAAGAATAAAATTTTATCAAATGTTCAGTTTTGGAAAGTGTATTGATTTTCTTATCATTATTTACAGTTAAGGTAAAACTTTTTAATCATATGAATTCTGCCCAATGACACAAAATCAAGAAGAAGAAGAAACTCCAAAAGAACAAAGAAGGCATAAGAAGAAGGATAGAGCTTATGATCTTGAGTATCAAACAGACTACACACGCAATCTCGATTCTCTCAAGCGCGACTTTCTGGAACGTTTTTCTGCCCCAAATCCAGAATCCAAATCTATTCAAGATTATGATATGATAAAAACCTTGGGCACCGGTGCTTTCGCTACAGTTTTTTTAGTTCGAGACAAAGAAACCCTTCAACTGCTTGCTATCAAGGCTGTAGAAAAAGAACCAATTGCAGAAAGAAAACTAGTAAAGCACCTGTATTCCGAGAAGAAAATTATGCAGTCTGTTTATTTTCCATTTGTGGTTAATTCAATTAACTTCTGCAAAGACAATGTTTATATCTTTTTCGTACTGCCGCTTGTTTCCGGAGGTGAACTTTTCAATGTAATTAAAAAATTCGGTGTTTTAGATGAACAGTTGGCTCAGTTTTATGGCGCTCAAATAGTCCTTGGAGTAGAATATCTTCATCATTGTGGCGTAATTCACAGGGATATTAAACCTGAAAACATTTTTATTGGAGAGAACGGTTACGTGAAGATAGGTGATTATGGTTTTGCAAAAGTAATAAAAAAGAACAGGACATGGTCGCTGTGCGGCACACCGGAATATATAGCTCCAGAAATTATAGTATCAAAAGGTTATTCATTCCCCGTGGACTGGTGGGCGGTCGGAATCCTTATTTATGAGATGAGTTCGGGATATCCTCCGTTCTACCATCCAGAACCTATGAAACTGTATGACAAGATACTTTCTGGCCACTACAAGGCATCCGAGTCCATGACTTCAAGTTGTAAGCGGTTGGTAAAACACTTCCTAAATGTAGATCCATCGAAACGGTTCGGATCTCTTAAAAACGGTATTTATGACATAAAAAGTCACGAATGGTTTATAGATATTAGTTGGGATGCTATATTTCATCAAAGGGTTGAACCTCCCTATGTACCTAAAATTAAAGAGTGTGGGGAAGGTGAGGGTTTCCCAGCTGCTCTTGCAGATATTAAACTTAAGCGAGCCTCGCGTTGTTTATATGCAGAGGAATTTGCATATTTTTGAAATCAGTATTTTTTACTGCGTGGTACATACACTTATATTTATTTTAAATTGAATTAGATGTATAGAGAATATTTTACACATATTAAATAATAAAATTGTAAACATATATTTCACATGGTGTAATTTTTCTTTGATGTGAATTAAGTAAACAACAAGAACTGAAATGACAAAAAGCCGGCCATGTGCGAGCTCTCTTTAATCTGGGGGCACCACCCGCCAAGACGAGCAAACAAAGGCACAGCAGAACCACCTTGTTCTCAAAGCCACTCAGGGCCCTTTTGACCCCTCTGTAACATCCTTTTGAATGAAGCTAGAGGCCTGAATTTTCAATGACAAAAAGTAAATACTATACTTAGCTATGTCCCTAAATAACATACAATTCCTACTTATAGCTTACGAACGATAGCCAGTCGAAGGTGCAATTTTTCACTGACACACACTCATTCACTTACCGATCAACAAAAAGATCTAGTACTTCCACTATACCTAAAGAGCTAAAATTTGGCACAAAGCTAGGGTTTAGTACCCATCTATGCCCATATTAAGGAAAAACTATCAAAACTAGGATCGTTAAAGACCTGGAGTACCTGATGGCACTGATGTGAAATCCTAAGAGACCAGCTAAGTAAACTATGAGATATTAAAACGCTGCCTTAGCAGAAATTACTTAATAAACGTGATGATTACACAACAGCTAACTGTTTATTTAAATGATTGCGATGTTATCAAACCGTTGAGCTGACCTGATGCTCGAGCCGGAAAGTAGCCATGGGAACTCTGTAATAAAACAAAGCAACCCTATCAAATTTAGGCTTATATTTGGACGCGGCTTTGTAAGTATTCTGATCCTATATAGTTTAAACTTTCTATGACAGAACCAGACCGGACAGGGCCGGACGGGACCGGCCCGGAAAAGACGGGACCGGACTGTACTGAACAACAAAATGACGTGCTATCTCTTTAGAGTGTGCAAAACTGCACCGCTCGTAAAAGCTCTTCAGTAGGTGTTTAATTCTGTCATACTCGAAGAGAAAACGCCACAGGCATGGCACAGAAGAGTGGTGTGGTGGTGCACTTCTTCAAAAAGGGTGATAAGACCCTGCTGAAGTATTACAGACCCATCTCACTTCTGAGCCATGTCTATAAGCTGTTCTAGAGAGTCATTACGAACCGTCTCGCACACAGGCTCGACGACTTCCAGCCTCCCGAACAAGCCGGTTTTCGTAAAGGCTTCAGCACCATAGACTACATTCATACGCTACGGCAAGTTATACAGAAGACCGAAGAGTATAACCAACCAGCCACTAATATTAATACATCTAATATTAATACAGTCACTGTAAAATATGCTAACGTAACTAATTAATAAACAAATTAAGATAAAGTTGCTGATTAAGTACTTCCATACAAACTAATATAACTGGTTTGGTTTGACATGAGTTCTCACAAATTTTTAAAGCTGAAGAATTGCGTAGGGAGACTTGACATTTTTGTACATTTTATGTTTTAGATGGGATATGAATTTACTTGAAACGGGAGTTCAGCTTACTTGCTTATAATTTTATTGGTTGTAAGAAAAGTTATACAATTTAATGATTTTACACATTATTTTTCGCTCGTTTATAAGACTTATCTTTTTGGCAAATTTAATAATACTAGGTCAACGGGCAGTATTCTCTAGGTTTTGGTTTGGTTCATAAATGTAGGAGATAGAGACATTACTGACCGTATCTTTTGAATGTGTCGTTGTAGAAGCTTGTTACGCGTTCATAGACGTTAATATTGATATTAATTTCAAATTGATACCTTTACCCTTTCGTGAGGAAAACCAAAGTGATTCTGTAAGAGTTCCGTTATTTTCCTTTAAAAAAAAAACCGGTCAAGTGCGAGTCGGACTCGCGCGCCGAGGGTTCCGATATACCTATAGTATTTTTGGAAGCAATAAAGTCCATTTTCAGGACCGCAAAACTAAATTTGTTTGTAAAGGTTTTTTGCAGATTTCTGAAAAACTGTGCAACTTAGAAAGATCGTTTTATTTTTGCTGTAAAGTTTATATAAACTGCTGTCAACTGTAATTAATTCAGATTTTTCCTTACTCAAACTTCGGATATAAGGGGGGGGAATGGTATTTTTTTTGACATTTTTCATCATAACTTGAAAACTAAGAAACTTAAAAAAATACAAAAATATATTTTAAAATGTACAAGTAAAGCCCTTTCATATGATACCCCACTCGACCTAGTAGCGACAATTTGAAATTTGGCCCCCCCTATTTTGGCCCCCTTTACATTAATAATCATACTTTTTTCAAAAAATTTTCATGTGCAATTAAGTTGGGCAACTATATTCTAAAACTATTCCAAATTTCAGCTCGATAGCGTAAGTGGTTGCTGAGATATAGAGGTGTGACAGACAGACGGACAGACAGACAGACAGACAGACAGAGCGGCACCATAAGGGTTCCTTTTTTTTACCATTTTGGTATCGGAACCCTAAAAACGATCGAGTGCGAGTTGGGCTCGCGTACCGAAGGTTCTGAGATAATGCGATAAAGTGGTTCAGGTACCGAAGGTTCTGACATAATGCGATAAAGTGGTTCAGTTTAGTTATCAGATCACTAAACTGAACAGCTTTTCACAAGAAACATAGGTCAAAACAGGGTCAATAAAATAAACTGGCCAGGTGTGAGTCGGTCTCGCGCACCGGGGGTTCCGTACCACAAATAAAAAAAAAACCGGCCAAGTGCGAGTCGGACTCGCGCACCGAGGGTTCCGTACCACCACATAATCATAATAAGTAATCAAATAGTAAGTTAATGTGCTAGATTTTTGAGTCCGACACGCGCTTGACCAAATTTTATTATTTGTTGTTATTTTATAGCTTATGCACTATAAATATACCAATTTTCAAGTTTGTAAGGGTTCCCGTTTTTAAAATAGAACTAAAACAAAAAACGCCTCCGCGACCATTCAACTTGACCCCTCTCTTACATGAATGTTCTTGAAACGGGAGCTCACCTCAATTGGTTATGATTAGTTGTGAGGAAAGTTGTAATATTTAATGATCTGAGACTTTTCCCATTATTTGTACTGTGAGACCTAGCTTCTTGCCAAATTTCATAATTTTAGGTCAACGGGAAGTACCCTGTAGGTTTTGCTTTTTTGCATAAATGTATGGAGATGAGGACATAAAATGCCATATCTTTTGATTGCGTCGTTGTAAAATATTGAAATTTTCAGATCTTGTGTGGTTCATGGACCCTAATATATAGTATCAATTTCAACGTGATACCTCTACCCGTTCGTGAGATAAAGGGTCTTGACAGACAGACAGACAGACAGACGGACAACAAAGTGATCCTATAAGGGTTCAGTTTTTTTCTTTTGAGGTACGGAACCCTAAAAACCGGTCAAGTGCGAGTCGGACTCGCGCGCCGAGGGTTCCGATGTACCTATAGTATTTTTGAAAGCAATAAAGTTCAATTTGAGGACCGCAAAATAAAATTTGTTTGTAAAGGTTTCTTGCAGATTTCTAAAAAACTGTGCAACTTAGAAAGATCGTTTTATTTTTGCTGTAATATTTACATAGATTTCTATCGACTGTAATCAATTCAGATTTTTTCATTCACAATCTTCGGAGATAAGGGGGAGGGAACGGTATTTTTTTTTACATTTTTCATCTAAACTTGAAAACTAAGAGTTGTAAAAAAATACAAAATTATTTTTGAATTGTACAAGTAAATCCCTTTCATATGATATCCCACTCGACCTAGTACCGATAATTTGAAATTTTTTAATCATATTTTTTTCTTTTTTGTTTAAATAGTGCACATTTCAGCATGTTACTAAGAACATAAACTGAACAAGTTTTCATTCACCTCTTATTTCAAATGTGAATTTTGTTTTACATTGGGAAAAATTGTTCAGTTACATGCTAAAATTATGAGCACTTTTTTATTGGGAACCTGTATAGTATAAAAAAACTTATAAATAAAAAGCGCTATAGCAGAAGGTTCAATACTAAGATGAAACTTCTTTTTGTATTTCAACCTACTTACGTTCCATAGGAAAAGTTGTTCAGAATCATGGGCACCATGGACACATTAACAACCTTTTGGGCTGTTATTCTGTTTCATAAAACACTCTCTATTTTATCTATCTGTCCTTAGCTGCGCGTGGCACAGCGCAGGGTATACGAGTATATTACGAAGAAAACTGAAGGATAGAAACACTGTATGTACACCCAACAGCACGTCAGTAGAACACTTTGGACTTTACGGCATGGTGAGAGAGTTGAAAATGTGTTCACCGACAACGTGCGGTGGA
Organism: Athrips mouffetella; assembly: GCA_947532105.1. NCBI lineage: Eukaryota > Metazoa > Arthropoda > Insecta > Lepidoptera > Gelechiidae > Athrips > Athrips mouffetella. The sequence continues at coordinate 9,827,363 of OX383958.1, forward strand.
CCGTACTGGTGCTGCGCTGCGCCATCTGCGTCTCAGTATACGCGCAGCTTTTCTCCTCATTTCAGTCAGATTTTCGGTCAATCGACAAAGTGATGACAGAGATGGAAGTGGTAGATTAAAGACTATGAAGTGGAATGTTCGTACAGATCATAGAATACATGAATTTCATGTATTCTATGGTACAGATAAAGAATCCATGAAAATCTTGGTAGGTACACACATACACACACACACACACCTGGTCACATCTTGAGTCTGGCTGTATCAGTAAGGGTTTCTCCTAAGCATTTTCACAGTCCATATAGCAATCCAAATTATAGCAATCTAGTGTCTCCATGGAACAGAATCAAGTAGCTAGTTATGGTTTGACAAAAGCAAAAATAAATCAAATAAGTATATCCTGAATTTATTCTGTCCTACCTTTAGCATTTAAATATTAAATAAATATAATACATAGGTATTGGGGGACACGTGACACAAATTTAACTGATCCCAAACTAGGCAAAGCCTGTACTAGGGGTATCAGGGACTGATAAATATGCATAAATAGATAAATAACACCCAGACACAGGACAAACACTCGTGTTCATCACACAAATGTTTGCCCTGGGTGGGTATCGAACCCGCGACCCACAGCGTAGAAGGCAAGCTCACCGCCAACCACACTAACAACGGGCCCGTCGAGTCGGTTTTTGCCTGTCTTTATTTTTCTAACACATGAATAGTATAGTTTTTCTTTACCTACGTCATCCCGTTTTGTCTGTGTACATGCTTACACAGTAGGTTTGGTAACTGTGCCGTGTCTTGATACGGAACTGTCGGAGCACGAGTTCGACTCACTCTTGACCGGTTTTTGATGTATCAGAAATCCGCTATGCGCCGGCATATTTTCCCATTGTACCACTGCCATGCTCCACTGGTAGGACCACAGGTATTTTTTTTTGTTGCAGCAGTAATAGAATTAACCTTATTTATAGTCTGACCGCAACCGCTGCACCGGGCCCGTTCAGAACCTTTGTTTTACGCGCGAGTCGACTCGCGCGTAAAATAAAGGTTCTGGACGGGCTCTTAGGTATGCGTGGGGAAGTGGGGGAGTGCGAAGGACGAGCGATAGCCCCCCGTCTCGCCACTCGCATACCTAAGGCGCAGTATAGCGGTTGCGGTCAGACTATAATCGATTGTGTTTTTGTGGTCGACAGGTGTTTCGGGCGCTGGAGTACCCGGCGGAGGTAGCTAAGCAGGAGTTCCACCGAGAGCGTCTGCTCACGGAGCGGTGGAACTTGATCCGGGTCGTCTCTGAACGGAATAACGCCACCACCGAAGCTGGCCTTCAGCAGCTGCTAAGTGAACAACTCGCTGTCTACGAAAAGGTACAGTCGAACGCACATCAGTGGAGACATTTGTAACTCTATTACTATGCCATAAAGTCCAAAGTTTTTCTACTGACGACGTGCTGTTCAGTGCACTTAGCGTCAGTTTACTATTATATTTTTTTTTGTTTTTGATACGAGTAGAATACTTTTAGGCTCATGGATCTTAGGAAAAAAATCTAATATTTATTTGGTGCCGGCTTAGAATAGTACCTACCACCCTATTTCTTTCCACAGATGTCGTAAAAGGTGACTAAAGGATCTAGAACTGGAGGGTGGGCAGCAGCGCCCTCCTGCGTATCGTACCATCAAACTGCGGTCACGAACCACTGCCGTCTACTGCGCCAGCCGCAGCGCTAAATAGCGTGGTTGACTGTAGAAGCGATCGCAGCAGCTCAGAAGTCCGGGCAAAACGTATGGGATTTTTGCTTGCACTCCCGATTCGAGCTATAACACGCATTTTTGCTGTTAGTTACTAGGGGACTCTCACCCAGCTGTGGAGTTTTGTGGGGTGTTATAGTATGATAAATCAGAATATAGAAAATTAAAAAGTTCTTCGCCCTGTAAAAAGTAGGTATTTATCGGTGAATCAGAATAATAATATTATAGAAAGGCAGCGCTGCAATGCAAAAGTAGGACTACCTAGTATGCAAGAACTATTTTTTGAGTACATTAGAACTACTAAATAAAAAGAGGAAAGTCTAGGTATTTTTTGTACCCTTTCTCGACACAATTAAATCTTATTAGTTTTTGGTCCAAACAGGTTCTGGAAGAAGCATCTGGCAGCGGATTAGCTTTAGAAATAGAGAGGAACTTCCCACCTGCTGAGGAAAAGTGGAGCATATTGCAAGCTGTATTCTTCTCTTCCACTGTGCTCACCACTATAGGTGTGTAAGACCATGTAAGCATAGACAAATAATATTAGAAGGTAATGTTAATGAAAGTCTATTTTTACACATCATCCTACATGCACCCTCTTATTCTAACGATCCGCATTGCCCTTGTTAAATGGCAATAGATAGACTATCTAAGTGTCGCAGGCAAAGTGCATAATTCACCGCTTCTCATATTGAGTTGGCATTTTACAAAATTCCGAGAGTTTTTCACATTAGTTATTTTACGTAATGCCTTGGAATTTTACGTAACGACGCGTAATTCCTTTCTGGCACTCGGCGGCCGCTCCTGCGGCACGCTCGCTTGACTCACTCGTGCGTTATGGTCTTAAGGTAACCTAACCCAGTTTGCCTTAACAAACTAACGTAAAATGTACCGCCCGTTTACAATCTGCCGATGCCGTTTTACGATTTGCCAAACGTATACAATTTGCCGGCCGTTTGTAAACGGCGAATATTCGATTTGCGTGCGATATATGCACCAAGTTTGATCCAGCCTGCTTAGCACGCTCCCCGAGAGAAAATATATCTCGGAGAAATGTCACTTTCAAGCGCGAAGAAATGTCAGTGGAGGAAAATGTTTAGCAAATCCACAAATTACGTTTTTGATATTTTAGACAGAGATAGCTTTACACACTAATACATGTGGCCGTCCCTGTCTTTCAAAATGTATCGCACTGCTCGGATGACAAAAAAACGTGACCATGCTAAAGTCTTTAATCTATGGGCCTAGATAAACTGACAACTGCAGCGCGCTAGGCCGGCACAATAGGCATATAGGAAATCACTACGTTTTAACAATAGGTGCCAAAAATTTTGGCCTCACTGCTCAACTGCAAATTTATCGAATAATTTAACTCCAATGCGGAGTACGGGGAAATTTGTTATACAAGGTCATGACATCCCAAAATAAGCAAATCCTGGCTCCATGGGTAACAGAACTAACAGATACTAAAATTCATTCATAAATAAATAATAACACCTTGACTAGTGTATTATTGAAATGGAGGTCTTATGTTTGTTATATAGCGTAAAAAGCATAGTCAGTCACTACCAACCATGGAAATTTATTCCATTGAACCCTTCTTTTATGAAAAGATATCTTTACTTGCGTACATTTTCTTTTCGCTGCAAGGCAAAAGTATATCTCCTTCTTCTACTCCTTGCTATTCAAAACAAACTCTAACAAGTTAACAAGCATATCTTTTGTTTCATTCAGTGTTATTTTTTTCAGGATACGGGAATATAGTACCGGTAACATTTTGGGGTAGATTGTTCTGCATCGTATATGCGCTGGTCGGGATCCCTCTAACGTTGACGGTGATAGCAGACCTTGGGAGAGTCTTCGCTACTGTTGTCTCTATCATCGCCAAACATTTACCTGAGATGCCGAGTAAGTACCTAAATCTAGTAGATAATTTGTAAGATATACATTAAATTGTGATGCTATTCTGTAATGGTCGGTTATCTAGTAATACATTTGTGCTATAGTCTGACCGCAACCGCTGTACCGCACCTTAGGTTTGCGAGCGGTGAGACGGGGGGGGGGGGGGGATCGCTCTTCACCGCTCACGGCGGCCCACTTCCGCACCTCTGCATACCTAAGGCGCGGTGCAGTGGTTGCGGTCAGACTACAGTCATCATTATCATCATATCGTGTGCCAAGACGAGAGGTTTCAAGCTGCCAAATTAGACTCTTAAATCTTTTTTGTATGTAACCAGGATAGGTAAGCATTTGACTCCTATCTATGGCTTTATGAATTTTCAATTAGGAATTTTGGCCGTGGATTGTAAAGTAAGATGTAGTGTCATTACAGAATGGCATTCTCCTATTGTAAGTTCATAGGATCTTATCTAATGTTATGTTAATGTTCAGCTTTTCGTAAGATCAAGAAAAACGGAGGTGAGCTACGAAATAAAAAACATCCTATATGCAATGAGCACCGCTGCATTTTATTTTTATTTATGAGAGCGAGAGCACTATTTTAACTACACACTTGGGCATCGTCTTTATTCTCAGGGCAAGCTGATTAAGCGATTATTTTTAAATCTAGCACTATTGGATTTAGACAAATAGTACAGGTAAGGAGAGCCAGGCGTGCGATGGTGGTAAAACTATGGTCTTTGCTTACTAGGGCTTGTAGCGTAGCACTGGTTCTGCTAATACTATATAGTTTTGTTACCACTTTCTGGGTCGTGTTCATTCACAATTACAACGCGATACGTAACAAAGCACCATTTCAAGCCTCTTTAAATAGTATTCAGACTTAATTAACTTTTTCGCTCTGTAGGGTTCCGAACATAATGGCAAGAGAAGGAACCTTAAGCACAGTATTACTACCTTATTTGCCTCTCTTTTTATCTCAGTCGTGTAAAGGATTTTTTACGTATAGTACTTATCTAATCCCTGAAAGGAATAGATTGCCCAACTTGTAAATAAAAAAGAAAACACTACCTACTCGTGCATTCCCGAAAAGGTTTTCGTATTAATTCATGACTTTTATGATGAGGGTGACAGGACCGGATGAATCAATATACGAGTCAAATTCGCATTTAACTCGTTTTTGAGATGCTCTTATCTATCAGGCTGGATTGTTTTCAGACTGCTGCAGCAGGGTATCAGAAGCTAGCGCGGCTGGCCAGCGGTCCTTCTACGCTCTTTGGGCAGTCGCCTTTCTGTTCGTTTACCTTTCTGCGGGAGCAGGTCTATTCAAGATGTGGGAAGACGACTGGACCTTCTACGACGGTTTCTACTTCTGTTTCATCACCATGACCACCATAGGCTTTGGTGATCTTGTTCCAAGTAAGTGATTTTCTTAAAATCAATAATATATAAATAAGTGAGCAAGAGAAAAGTTGAAAATGATGGCTTATCAGGAAGTAAAGCATCTGGTGGAGAGAACAAATTACTTAAAGTAATTTCACAGACAATTTAGTAAGCAAATCTGGATACTAATCAATCAGACGGCAAAAGTGCGCCTGAGCTCTAAAGATAAAATATTTATTTATTTAATTATTTATTGTACACATGAAAAGAACACACAAAACATAGATTAAGAAAAACGACACAACAGGTAGGTACTGCTTATTTCAAGTAGGAAATTTCTTCCAGCAGTCCTAGGCAAATATCTCATATTATGTCGAAAAAATGCCTATATATCCAGTGAAAACCTTTCGATTCGACATGATAGCTAAAACTGGATTCAGACCATGTAACTGAACAACAGTTACGTTTGTATGGAAATATATTTTTTTTATTTCGACCTATGTTCCTTAAGAAACGTTGTTCAGTTCCACGTTTTGCTACAATTCTTATTATGCAGTTGAAAGCATACAGGTGAAGTTTATTCACTTCAATCCCAAGCAACAAGCAACCCTTTAGACGCATAACACCACATACGCAAAACACCACCTGTACGTAAAACACCAACCTCGCTAAATACCATTTACGCCAAATACCAAAACATCCCGATAAAAAAATAATGAAAAATAAGTTTTCGGCTTCCCATTCTTTAGTAAAGTGGTCACGAGCCCGATAGATTTTAATGCGCTGAAAAATTTTCATTGGGAAAGAGAATCACTGGGACTCGGGAATCAAAGGAATGGAAATTCACCTTATATTCATACGGTTTTATTGTTTCTCTAGAAAGACCGAAGTACATGCTTCTTTGTACGTTGTACATCCTGATTGGGCTGGCGCTGACTTCCACCATCATTGAGCTGGTGCGGCGGCAGTACGCGCGATCCTGGCAGCAGTTGAGGGCGTTGTCGGGACCACTGGCTGACACCTTGAGAAGACTGGGACATGCTGGCAGTGGGGTAGACGTGTCGGCACTTCAAAAAGTTCTTACTGTGGTGAGTAATAGAACCTCGTCATTTTGAAGGTGGTAGGGCTTTTGTGCAAAGCACTAGTAAACTTAAAATAATAAATTGAATTGGCTCAAGCTAAAATATAATTCTCAAAACAACAATAGTTCATTGCGTATTTCTGACAAATTATCAGCAAACAAGTCCAGCTCAGGTGACTTTTCCAGAAGTGCATTTAATTAATAATTAATGAGTGGTCATGCATACGTACAGGCTGCACTCTTCCAGGCAGTCCGACTCCACACGCAGCATATGACATGTTGTAAATAATACCGTAACCTAACCACCACCAGAAATTTGGTGGGGTCAAGAAAAGGGTAGTAGTACCCGTACTTTTTCTTATACAGGAAACGGAGAAACTCCTTCTGGATTTTTCTAACAAAAGAACGTGATGGTGATGATGTCCTATAGATATATTGTCGAACAAGTTGATACCTTCAAAATAAAATAAAATGGACTGCTTATTTTCACTCTATTTCGCTTCCTTGAATTTTAGGCCGATAAACTTGCATTCTACGTTACTCCTGTTGCATTTGAATTTTCCCGAAAATTACATTGCATGTGGAACTTGTTTAAATAGCAAATTATACTACTTACTTACTTATTATTGGGACGAGGTCACTGAATGTGGGTTATGGGCAGATTAACCTTAGTTCTCTTCTCGGGAACCAGACTTAATGGCGACATAATATTATTGCCCTATATAAATGTAAGGTTTGCTTTATATTACTTGGCTTGTGGTTACTGCCAGTATCGAAGCCAGCAAGGTTATTAACTATTTTCCCTATGAAATAAACTATGAAAAAGTAAAAAAAATAATACGGCTTAAACGTCGTTTTTTTTTTATTACCCCGGACATTTTGAGAGGTGGTTCTACCCTTGAAACTGAACAACTTTTCCCAAGGAACATGGGTCGAAATACGAAAAATATTGGGTCTTTAACTACGAAATTTCCGCTTTAAATGGCGAATTTTAGGTAGACTCAATTGACAGTACTAACATTTTTGAATTTTTTGTTAGAAATGTAAATCCAATTTTTTAATATTTTTTTAAGCATGATTGGTAAGAATAAGCTTACAGAAAAAATTAAATTAATTAAATTAAATTAATTTTCGAAAATATTATCTATAAAAAAAAACATAACAAAACTAATGATGAAATCGGACGACATTTAGGACAAACAATTTTCGAACCCTTAATTTTATATATGACACTAAAAAGAAAAACTTTATTTTTTGCGTAAATTGATAAACTTGAAGTCAACTTTTAAATATAAGACAAATGAAAAAAATTGCTTTAGAATTATAAGAATTACGATCTCATTATCTTCGGAAAACCGGTAACAACATAAATACGAAATCCACGCGAGCGAAGCCGCGGGCAACAGCTAGTTATTCATAAAACGAGTGCAAAACCACTAGCTGTCAAAACTTAAAAACGCAGTACAACTTGCTGTAGTAGTACGTACTTAGGTACTCACTGCAGTCACCAATCACTGTGGACACCGTGTTCAAGCTATTTATGGTAGTAATTTGCTGTAAAGAAATTCCAGTCCAGCAGTGGAGAATTTTATGGTCTTTGATGTCATGATAAACATACAGCCCAGGAGCCATACGAACAGTCAAGAGCACATCAAGCTTGACACGTTTTGGACTTTGTACCGATCTTATTTCTATAGGCATAAGGGCTAGAGTCACAATGCGAGTGTCAAGCTTGACCTGTCGTTGACTGTACCTACACTACATGAAACAGTAATAAGATAAATTGGATCTTGGATCAAAAGACGATCCACATTAATATAATATTATTATATCGTGGCCATTAATAATCTACTTACACAAAATCAAAGCCGCTTTAGCTTTAGTGAACAGAACATCAGTAGCATCCGTTGACAGATCCCGCGTGCACTGTGAACAGGGCCGTCTTAGACTATGCTGGGGCCCTGCCCTGGGCATTCTAGATTTGGGGGCCCTTTCCCTTTAAGGAGCCCGTTCCGTATTAGTTAGCATTGTCAGTCTACTCAATCAACTATCAGACAGTAGTCTGTCTTGATCGCACAAGTAGACGTTATACAGGATGCCCCTTAATATGTACGACGAGCCGTTATCATGTGTTTACAAGAGCAAATCTATTCACTTTTTCCTCTTAGACTTCTAGAAATTGTCATGCATGATCTATAAACTATTTTGTATGAAAAAAATATTTGTAAATTTCCTAAATTCGAAGAGAATAAATGGTACAGCAGCACTGCACTTGCTTTCTCGCGATAGGCAACCCAACATATGTTTCTTAGATGAAGTTGTTCAGTTTAGTCCACTGAGCAATCCCTGACAGTTTTAGTACAACCTGTATACTAGATTTTTGCAAAAATAACTCAAATTTCAATCAGTTAGGGAGATCCCAGAGCTACCCGTCATGCGCTGAGGTTGTTCACTGGGGGGTTTTAGTCAGTGGAGTCTGACATAACCCGAACTCTTCCCCCAGCGACCGGGTATCCATAATGGATTTCCCCTCGAAAAAAAAAGGTAGATAACCAATTCAGAATCCAAATTATAGAACACTAAGCTCAATGAAACCAAATTTAAGTAATCACATTTTTAAATTTTTGTAGGTAGGGGAACACCCCTTATATGAACTCCCACAGACAAGTAGATACTGCCGCATGATACTTTGCAAGGAGATGCTTGGTCATGCAAAGTTTCATCAAGATCGTTTCAGCCGTTTTGCGCAAATTATAATTTTTCATTTTCGTTGCATGATTATTAAGGCCATTAATAAAAGAATGTAAGCACTATAATACGTTTAATAGCATCTTTTCTCGTTATGTTTGTAAATTAAGTTAAAGTTAAACTAAAAAAACTGAGCCTACCTATTATACTTTTTAATTTTTATGTTGCCCTAAATATTTCACTGTCAACCAAAGCCTCTCCATTCTCCTGTCCATTGCTGACACTCATGGCTGGTAATCAGGCAGGAACTAGAAGGCCCCATGGATCGCGGGGCCTAGGATACTTGCTTAATGTGTCCATGTGAGCTGTAGACTGACTCAAGCTCAAGAGGAGCATGATTGATGCTTTGTTTATATCCGTAGTATCTATCTATATATACTCGCAGCAGTCGTGCCAGTGAGCAGGGATGTTAAACACTAAGTCAATGGTGTACCTATAATGGGCCCGTGATTATTTGATCTAAAAAGAAACATTTCTGGCAAAAAGGTACAGGACGAGATACAAAAAATAATTTTACTTCCGATAGAAAGCATAAGCGCATTTTCTGTAAGGACGCTTGCTTCAGATTTTGACGTATTTTATGCATGTTTCCTTGGAGGAAATTTTCCAATTTCATGAAAACAGAGAAAGTATGAAGTGATTCATCACTCCATACTTTTTCTGTTAAAAAAATACGTGTTATTAAATCAGTGGTTGGCAACCCTCAAGAATAAATTGAGACGGTAAATTACAAAAGACATTGTACCATTGCACGATTGCACGTTATATTTAGGATATCTGCAAGATCTAAATTATTTGCATCCAATCGTACGACCATTAATCGTGATCTAAGCATGCTCAAGACTGCATTAGCAGGCTATTCCGAAAATTGGATTAATCTGCTTGGAAATGTAAAAAGGGCCGCAAGTTTGACATGCCTGCTGTAAGAAGTGCGCCCCAGTGCCAGAAAATATGAGACCGCTGAAAGTGATTCATGCGCAGATGATGTGAATGTTGTAATCAACTTAAGACTGTTTTCCCATTCGTTGGATCGTCAGAAAGTAGCGGCTGTATAGTGGTGGTGTAGTGTAACTTGAGGGCAAACTGTATTTTGTAACTAAAACAGATTTCATTTGGTGTACCTACGTACCTATTTTACAATCAAATTCTGCAAGTGACGCTGAACATAATAGTAGAAATAAACCTATCTTTAAAGTAGTTCTCAAGAACGCGATTATTTGCTAAATACGAAATGCACCACAGATTTAAATTTTCCAGAAATCTTGCTTATATTCGGTGGACAGGATTATTATGTCATAGGGGGATATAAGACGCTTTAGTATCTTATTAAAGTGTTGGGTGTCTTTTCAAAGTATATCCTACATGCCGCCCCTTTGATTTATGCATGTAATACCTTCTCTCCTATAAATTATGTAGGTCAATTCCTTTGGGCTGCGATTTATGTAGTGGTGTGAAAGTAAGGACTTATTTGCCAGGATTTTTGTGGGGTTGTTTTGCAAAGAACAATGGGAAAAAGCGGAATTGGGATGGTCGGACATGGATTTAATTAGTCAGTTTATTTGCGAATGCCAAAAGGGGTCGCCTTTTGAAGTTTGACAATAACTTACAAATGGGTTTTTGGGATGGACAATGCCGAAGATAAGGGTCTCGAAATAAGTTAGTGTAAACAAGAGGCGGCTAAAATATTTAAACAGGATAGACATGGCAACATAGTATTTGTTTTTTTTTTTTTAAATTAAGCATCTTCAAAAGAATCATTATAACCTCACGTTTTATTTTGATCACTTGCTATTTGGTTGTTTTTCACAGCATATTATAAGTAGGTATTAGTTATTGTAGTAGCCCTGATTTTATATGTTTTGGTATTTGACCAACACCCAAGACACAAAACTCGAGGCAGTTTTATCCCAAGAAACAGAATTTCCATCTGTATTCAATGTAATCCTTTCGACTAAATTCATTGAATGGTTTAATTTGTTTGTAATTTATTAGAAGAGGTTACGGACTATTAGCAAAATTTGGAGAAAGGGACTAGGATTATTTAATGTAGGATAAGCATTTGACTCCCACCTCACCAGATAGTAAGTGGCGATGGATTCGAAGATATAATACCTATCCTACCTAGAAGATACCTGCTTACTTTTGCCTTGAAAAGATCCAGATTGTATTAAATTGTTCGGGGAACAAATCTCAATTAAATTAAGATTAGCTAAACAAGCGATATTATACAAAGAATTTATTGGAAATTGAAAGTTATCCTGATTCCTCGTATATAAAAACAGCTTCCGATCATTGTACGGCTATGTATGCGTTAGTGTACACTGTCAAAGAAATATCACTTTGTGTGACTTTCCCAGTTTGGTTAGGACCTTGCAGCATGAACCATCTGATGGTCTGAAAAGTTAGATGATTCCGTGCTTCGGAAGGCATTGGTCCCGGTTACTATCTACGGTAGTAGTCGCTAGATGAGCCATGTCAGAGGGCTTGGGCAGCTCAACAACTCTGACTCCAGAGTTTGTGAGGTTGGTCATACATTTGACATGACAACCCACACGATACGATGATGATGACTCTCGCATATCGCGAGAAAGTAAGTGCAGTGTTCCTGTACCATTTATTTCTAAATCCGGTCCAGTCTTGTACGCAGCAGATTTAAAAAAGTTACAAGTCATGCCATCGGACGAATATTTGATACGAGTACCAATCTGAAGATGCGAACTTTAAAAGCTCCTACACTACGAACAAATACTAGTAACCTTCAAGTTGATGTTATTAATGATTTCGCCCTGAAGGCTGAACGTTTGCGTTTCCATCAATAATCCTTTATCTACAAACTCTTTGTCAACCATCATTGACTCCTTTCATTACCATCAAACCGTAGTTAAGCGCGATGTAATGAAATATTACTTTTTCCATTCTTTCCGCTTTTCCTTGAAATTCTGATTAAGTTTGCAACTCATTGAGTGTTCTTGTACCATTTATTTCTAAATCCGGTCCAGTCTTGTACGCAGCAGATTTAAAAAAGTTACAAGTCATGTCATCGGACGAGTATTTGATACCAATCTGAAGATGCGAACTTTAAAAGTTTCTACACTACGAACAAATACTAGTAACCTTCAAGTTGATGTTATTAATGATTTCGCCCTGAAGGCTCTGAACGTTTGCATTTCCATCAATAATCCTTTATCTACAAACTCTTTGTCAACCATCATTGACTCCCCTTTCATTACCATCAAACCTTAGCTAAGCGCGTTGTAAAGAAATATTACTTTTTCCTTTCTTTCCGCTTTCGCCCGCTCAGTTCCTTGAAATTCTGACAATTAAGTTTGCATTTCATTGGTAGTCAGTACTGCCTCGTTCAATTTCTGCTTTGTAACCTTGTATGTCAATGTTAGTATTTCAAAACAAAACCACAAATCAAATCAAAATCACATTCACAATAAAATAAAATAATGAAAAGTATTTATTTATCACGCTAACAAGCTTGCAACAAGGCCGAATTTATCGGACGCTCAAAATAACACCGAAATAACATGTCATTTCTAACTATAATAGCAGGTATCCATCCATCTACAGGTTGAATATTTATGCATCTTACTTTTTAGTGTCTGTATATGCATACGTTACTGTACTTCTGATGTTTTAGTTTTTTATAGCCAGTCTCAGTAAACAGCTTGGTTCTCGTTATTTGAGACATCACATAACGAGAATAAAACAACCAGAGCTGCTCTCAATTATCAAACAAGGCTTGCCTGAAGCTGAGCTGGAGCCACAGACCACCCTGGAGCCGAAAATTAGCCAAACATCTTCAACCCTTATTCCAGAATTACTCTACGGGTGCAGCTAAGTGCTTCTTAGGTAAATGTGGTCGGTTAGCTTGATACATTATTAATGGTACTTGCGAAGCAGTAGGTATACGATTTTCTCTCTCGTGATGTATGGCTACAGTAAAGAGCTCGTCAAAGCTGCTATGAATAGAAAAATGCTTCAAGTAACCATAGTAACTCATGGAAAGATATATTTAGGTAGAGGTAGGTACTAACAAGGGTCGGATCAGGTAAACATAGATATAGGAATCATGGTACTGTAGCTCGATGTACAACGTGATGGGCTCAAGTTACTGTTACTCCTGATGAAATTAAAGTATTGAATGTACTATCGCGGAATTTGTCGCTTGTACAGTTAAGATTTTTTTTCTGAAACTAAAATAGACTTCAGTCACGACTTATGAAAAAAACAACTAGTACGACCTTTTCTTCTATTATTTTCCAAGGATGATATTTTTGCTATCAATATATTTTTTTTTAGTTTATCGGGGTGGGGCTAAATATGACCTTAGTGGCGGTCAGGCGGGAGGGTATAGTTGCAATTGTACAGTCAGAAGAGCAAGGAGGTTTTTGTTCTGAGGTCAGAAGCATGTGAAGCTTGACTTTGTATCGTTCTTATTTCAATCATCATTAATTGGGATAAGAGTCGCGCAGCGCGCTTAGAGTGTTAAGCTTGACCAGGTCTTGCCCGTACCTACTCATATGGATTGGTTTAAGGCAACCTCTCGTGTACTCTGGCGTGGCAAACGGCTGTTCGCTTGCATAAGTCGATCGAGGTCAACGCATGATCAATGTCGTAATAGCCACCCTTTTAGTTTTAGTGCCCAATAAAATTGCCTAAACGGATCTATAATGTTTGCTTTATTTCGTAATGATCAATAGATCATGCAAAAATTTATGATGACTTCTTCTTTACCGACCAAAAATAGCACTGAAAATATGAGTTCAGTTGATGTACAATATAGAGTTTTAATAAATTGGTATACAATCTTTAAACCTACCTGGACTCTTAATAAAACAGCTTTTATGCACGATGACATGTTGAAAGGCAAAAATTATTTTTATTTCTGATACTAACTTCAAATGCAAACATTTATTTAGCCTCCAGAATAACACCACAAAAAGTATATTTCTTAATTTAAATTAAAAAAACTAGCGACCCGCCCCAGCTACGGACGGGTGCAATGTAGAGTATTTCAGAAGAGATACCATTTTCGATGAAAGCTCTTAGTCTACTTTATTTCTTCCGTCATCTTGACCAATAAACACAATTTATCATCATGTTTCAACAAATAAACACAAAATAATGTCTAAAAGTATTCGGTATGTATTTAACGCGGCGACAAATTAATATAATTGGGGTTTCAAAAAATATTAAAGCAGGTAGCAAAAATAATAGGTTGGCAGCTACAGTGAAGGATCATTTTAAGTAGAAAATAGCAGCTTTAATATCAGTTGTAAGCTTTGTTTTAATTTAAACTGGCATCGATTTTTGGTTTTGGTAACTGAATTTTTTGTTAAGCGAGCACTTAACGGCGGATAAAAACTAGAAAATAGGCTTTATTAAATAATACAATGAGGTTGTATATAAAGTTAAATAAGGTGAGAAGAAAATATCAACATGGTCATAAAAACATACTTTGTGCGACATTTTAAGAGTTCTAAATAAAGCAAATAGTGACATGCAAAAAAAAATTGTTAGACTTACAATTTTTAGTTAAAGTACCTGCTTTAATTTTTACAGCTGCCTACAAATCGCAGCCCGAAAGTGTTGAGTTGTGTTGTGATGTCCTAGTGTTAATAAACATTTCTGATTTCTGAAAGTGTATTTTATATGGGAGCCTATTGTTGCCAATAATACAAACTTTGTTATGCCCCTGTTAATATTAGTCGCCAAGTCATTATTTATAGTAAGTACCTCGCCTATGATTTCATTGCCCGTTTAATATATTTGCTACCTTAAAGAATCAGCCATTATTTAGTTTTTATTAATCCTAGAATTTTGAAGCTCATCTAATATAATTGTTGCTGAAATATATAATCGCTGCCAGATTAATTTAGTAGATGCAAACTGTTAGTTGCCTCGAAAATAATAAGCCAAAATATTATTCTTTCTCTTGAATCTCTCCATCTATTGATGAAAATCGCATTAAAATCCGTTGAGTTGTTTAAAAGATCTAGAAGCGTTTAGACAGCCAGCCGGCGGGAAACGATTTACGTTTTATACTATCTATCCGTGTTCCTGAGGATATGCATTACTTTTAAGAGCCCGAACAATTTTTCCAATAAACATAGATAGAAAATTGCCCTCGATACAATTTTTATTTTCTTATTTCAACCTAAGTTCCTTAGGGAAAGTTGTACAGTTTGCTTAACTGAACGTGCTCTTAAAAATATCCTCATGAACATGGTGTAGAGATTTATAATAAGTACTTCTTTATACAACGTGTGCTAAACAAAAATGGTATAACACCCCTAATATTGAATATGAGTCTATACCGAATAATGAATATGAGTCACCCCTAATAATGAATATGAGTCCGAGTCTGCCGATGAAACTGAACTTAACCTCTCAAGCACCGTGCGAATGTTTGCGAATTTTATTCCCAAGAAATTAGTAATTAAATTATAGAATTTAGGGAATAGTTTCAATGTCACGGTTTTACTTCACATGTGATGTGCCGGGGCTCTGGAAAAGAAGTACATTGTATATCAACATAATTTCGTTATTCTATTTGTTGTACCAAGCTCATAAAATTTATCGATTAATTTTCATGTTATATTTTAGCATAATTTATGAAATAAATTTTTGTGTTTGAAACATTTCAGTTAATGCCAGAAGCTGTTATTAATTAAGAGTTACTAACAATAACAAACGACTCAGACTTTTACGCTTACAGAGATGTAATCGTAAAATTGCGTGCAGTTAATCAAGTTAACTGTAAACCACAAAGTTCTTTTGGTAGCAAATAAAACGCCTTTTTCAAACTGATTAAATCAACCCTATGTTTATGTGCGTGGAATTAATAAACAAATACAATTTAAAAACAATTACTTAGTAAACTCGTTTTAAAAATATCTTGAAAAGGAATTTGAAAATATATGAATGTATGTAAAATGTATGTATGTAAAATACATGAATGTCAAAGCGCAAACAAGGTTTCTAAGACAAGGTAGCCGCATATACTTACAAGGTAATAAAATCTTGTAATATGAAGCTGATAAGTTCTTGTTGCGAAAAAAAATATTGTATTTCGCCTCTATAAGAATCTGTCAGTCAGTATTTTTGAGCGCTTCATGATTCAATATTATACTGACGCAACAAACGAAATTATCAATCTTGCACGCAGGAATAGCGCTGCGAATTATACTAACAGAATACTATAAATTAAACAGTTAAATAAATATACATTACATTAGGTATTTAAACATCTGTCTTGCCAAAACTTGGTTTAGTTCATTTATCACCAGGATTCGCCACTTGCATGCCATGCTGGCTGGAGTCCAAGAAACAGTTGGGCGGTCACCAACCTCTACTCATTGTTGAAAATTTAAGCTTTCATCATATGTGCCACCACTGATTGCCAAAAGAGAACTCCAAATTTCCAGTCCAATCTATTTAAATGTTTTTTTTAAGTCACACATTGAGCAAACAGTAAAATGGTTTTCCTAATGCTGAAAAAGAAATTACCTATCCCAAAACAAATTAAATATTGTAAATTTGTTATACGATACTCAATGAAAACCGTCTGAGAAAACATGCTTCATAGATCACTAGCTTCATTTACTTATGTGTCTGTGAATCCCCGTCTTAAAATAAATGGTACAGCAGCACTGCACTTACTTTCTCGCAATACTCAAGAAAAAACTATCAGCCGCAAACTTAAATTTGTAATGCCATACACATAGTATGGAAATAAAAACTTTTATTTACGTTTTTCCAAAAAAATGTTCGAATGAAATATACAGATCAATTTAGAATTCAAATTGTCCAACATTAAAACAAACAAACCTCAAACGATTTCGAGTAAATCACATGTTTAACTTTGGTAGTACTGGAACACCCTTTATATGAATTTTCACAGATCAATGGATACTACCATAGGATACTTGCATGGAGATCTTTTTAATTTCCCAACACATGCTCCTTATGGATAATTGTTCAGTTTAGTCTACTGAGCAAGCCCTTTCAGTTTTTGGTACACCTGTGTCACACCTCGGAAGCTCCATACAATCGGGCTCAAAAGTGACAGCTGTCATTTTTACACGCGCAAATGTGTGGGTGGGTTAAAGATGTGTGAGTGTAGGGTTGATGGTATCTAGAAAACACTTACCTACCCTAGAAAACGTAGATAACAGAACATTAGCATTATACTTTTATTACAGTTTCGAGTTGCACATTTTTCGTTCGACTATAAAGCGACTTACACAATTCACAAACGAATTATAACCTCACTTTGTTGTATTTAGTAATCGAATTTCAATTAAAACAAACAAACACACGTTGAAATAATCTCACAAACTCTAAAAACAATCATTTTTAGGGTTCCGTACCTAAAAAGAAAAAAACGGAACCCTTATAGGATCACTTTGTTGTCCGTCTGTCTGTCTGTCTGTCTGTCAAGACCCTTTATCTCACGAACGGGTAAAGGTATCAGGTTGAAATTAATACCATATATTAAAATCCATGAACCACACAAGATCTGAAAATTTCAATTTTTTACAACGACGCAATCAAAAGATATGGCATTTTATGTCATCATCTCCATACATTTATTCAAAAATGAAAAACCTACAGGGTACTTCCCGTTGACCTAAAATTATGAAATTCGGCAAGAAGCTAGGTCTCACAGTACAAATTATGGGAAAAGTCTGAAATCATTAAATATTACAACTTTTGTCACAACTAATGGTAACCAATTGTGGTGAGCTCCCGTTTCAAGAACATTCATATAAGAGAGGGGTCAAGTTGGATGGTTGCTGAGGCGATTTTTGTTTTAGTTCTAGGTATTTAAAAACGGGAACACTTACAAACTTGAAAATTGGTATGTTTATAGGGCATAGGCTATAAAATAAGAACAAATAATAAAATTTGGTCAAGCGCGTGTCGGACTCAAAAATTCTAGCACATTAACTTACTGAAATTTCAACTAATACAATTATGTTTATGTGGTGGTACGGAACCCTCAGTGCGCGAGTCCGACTCGCACTTGGCCGGTTTTTTTTTCACTAAACTTCATCTTTGACGGCTGGCTGGCCGCCGCCCCGCCGGTGCACCAGGGTGACTATCGCGAAAATGGCGAATCTGCTTATATCATCACTGCAAAAAAATCTGCCAAACTTTATTCCAGAAAATGAAAAAAAAATGCTGTTATATTATTGCTTTAATGTGGAAAGGAATAAATAAATACATACTATTCAGAGCTTTATTTTTTTCATTTAACCCAAAAAATGCTCTATCAATGAAAGAAATGTTTAAAGGATAGAAAACATCTGTGTCTACCTTATGGTGTTTATTCCATATTAATTGCTTCTTATTATTGTTTAACTTTATTCCAAATTTTACTTTGTCTTGGAGAGTCGAAAGACAACCGTAAACTGCACAACCACGCACCTTTTTTTCAACTTTTGCAAGCGTTGCATATCGCGTGGCAACAGGACGAGAAATGGGACGAGATATCGCGCAGGGCCCCGCGGGGTGATGCACGCGCACTTGAGGTACTCCGATTGGTGGGAGGCGGAGAGCTTCCATTCTGTATGTAGTACTATTATTAATTCTGTGCCTGTGTACTAAATTTTATTCAAAAAAATCATAAAGAATATCCAGTCAGGTAGACAAACAATCCAGGATTAATATTATAGACAATTTTAATAAACTCAATAGGACCAATTTTAGGTAAATCACATATTTACGATTTGGTGGTACAGGAACACCCCTTATATGAAACTACACAGATCAATTAATACTGGCGCAAGATATCTTACGTAGAGATGCTTGATCATGCAAAGTTTCATCAAGATTCTATGAGCCGTTTTTGAGAAAATTTCAATTTTTCATTTTCGTCAGCTACCCTCAAAATGAGAGCCAGCAAGAAACCACGTAGAACCCTTCGATGGATTTGCATAAAACTCCTAAATTCAAAATATGGTGTCAATCGGACCATTCGTTTAGCCGCTAGGCCAAAGCGTGACGGACAGACCGACCGACGGAGCGACCGACCGACCGACCGACCGACAGACGGACATTTTTGGGAGACTTGTTTTTTATGATGTATAAGTGATATAGAACACATTTTAGAGAAAATTATAAAAACTTTTTTTTTTCACGAATACAATACCTTTCTTGCTCCGCTCGAAAGTAAAAATGGCGCACATTGTCCCCGTGAGTGCCTCGCGAGTGCCTCCTCATAAGTATGAGGCATCAGAATAACGCCATTGCAATAGCAACATTTTTTGGAGCTGGATATTCTGGTTTTAGTCCGATGTTTGACCATTGACACGAAAAAGAAGAATTGCTCTATTGACTGGTTTTAATTACATCCATTGCTTGCAGGTCACTATGCCACGTATGGGTGGAGGTCGAGACGGCCTCTCTGAGAAACGGCAGTTAGAGTGGGAAGCGGCAGTAGAGGCCGTCATCAGAGACATTACCGCCCCCAACAACCAAAAGAAACCACCGATTGTTCAAATCGTCATCTACGAGTCTTCCGTCTAACAAATACGGACAGAGTCCGGACTACAACACTACTACAACAAAACAAAAAGCTTTAATTTCATTCTTCTCACAAACTCACAAGCTAAGCCAATTGTCACGTATTAAATTATATAAAAATCTTCCTTTTCGACTTTTAATGGAAAAATTGGCTGCGTTTCAATTCGGCATTCGGCCGATTGACGCCCTTTTCCGCGTGACATTTGGGCATTAAGCATTCCTTGAAAGTTCAAGGTCCAATGCTCGCTACACTTCCGCTCGTACATTGCCGATGAGCCACTGCTTTAACTTTAACTATTTGTATAAGAAGAACCATTGGATTGGCAATTTATTGCGACCAGTCAAGTGTGGTATGTGGAAGTTTTTGCGTGCCAACTCTGGTGTAATATAATTGTACGAGTATATCTGTGAACGTTGAACTTTTTTGTCTGACATTGTTGAAATATTTTTCGTGGCGGCAAGTCTGTGTCGAATTAGACAAAGCATGTGATAAATTGTATTGTTTTTGTGTATGTTCTAAATTTAATGAAGAATTTTCATTTAACAGCAGATTATCTTTAACTTACGAGTATAGTGCTTGAGATAAGAAGCTTAATTTCAAATCTTCATCTCAATAAATAAGAGTTAAGTTAAGGATACCTAAATATCTGCTTTCTTATTACCCCTCAGATTCCATTACAATTCCCCAGCCATCAACAGACAGATAATAAATAATGATGATTGATGAATATTGTCGCGACGATAATTTTTAGGGTTCCGTACCTCAAAATAAAAAAAACCGGCCAAGTGCGAGTCGGACTCGCGCACTGAGGGTTCCGTACCACCTCATAATCATAATTGTATTAGTTGAAATTTCAGTAAGTTAATGTGCTAGATTTTTTGAGTCTTACACGCGCTTGACCAAATTTATATTATTTGTTGTTATTTTATAGCTTATGAACTATAAACATACCAAGTTTCAAGTTTGTAAGTGTTCTCGTTTTTAAAATAGAACTAAAACAAAAATCGCCTCCGCGACCATCCAACTTGACCCCTCTCTTATATGAATGTTCTTGAAACGGGAGCTCACCACAATTGGTTGTACCATTAGTTGTGAGTAAAGTTGTAATATTTAATGATTTCAGACTTTTCCCTTTATTTATAATTTTAGGTCAACGGGAAGTACCCTGTAGGTTTTCCTTTTTTGCATAAATGTATGGAGATGAGGACATAAAAAGCCATATCTTTTGATTGCGTCGTTGTAAAAAAATTAAATTTTCAGATCTTGTGTAGTTCATGGACCCTAACATATGGTATTAATTTCAACCTGATACCTTTACCCGTTCGTGAGATACAAGGGTCTTGACAGACAGACAGACAGACAGACAGACGGACAACAAAGTGATCCTATAAGGGTTCCGTTTTTTTCTTTTGAGGTACGGAACCCTTATTAGTGGAAATTGGTTCATTCCATCAGTAAAGTGTCAGATTCAGTGCATCAAAACTGACAACACTACGAGCTGAAAACTTTGGGTGGCTGTAGAGATGTCTCGTCCGCCAGCCCATTCTATACAGGAAAAACCGGCCAAGTGCGAGTCGGACTCGCGCACTGAGGGTTCCGTACCACTACATAAACATAATTGTATTAGTTGAAATTTCAGTAAGTTAATGTGCTAGATTTTTTGAGTCCGACACGCGCTTTACCAAATTTTATTATTTGTTGTTATTTTATAGCTTATGCACTATAAACATACCAATTTTCAAGTTTGTAAGTGTTCCCGTTTTTAAATAGAACTAAAACAAAAATCGCCTCAGCGACCAGCCAACTTGACCCCTCTCTTATATGAATGTTCTTAAAACGGGAGCTCACCACAATTGGTTATCATTAGTTGTGAGAAAAGTTGTAATATTTAATGATTTCAGACTTTTCCCATTATTTGTACTGTGAGACCTAGCTTCTTGCGAAATTTCATAATTTTAGGTCAACGGGAAGTACCCTGTAGGTTTTGCATTTTTGAATAAATGTATGGAGATGAGGACATAAAATGCCATATCTTTTGATTGCGTCGTTGTAAAAAATTGAAATTTTCAGATCTTGTGTGGTTCATGGATCCTAATATATGGTATTAATTTCAACCTGATACCTTTACCCGTTCGTGAGATAAAGGGTCTTGACAGACAGACAGACAGACAGACGGACAACAAAGTGATCCTACAAGGGTTCCGTTTTTTTCTTTTGAGGTACGGAACCCTAAAAACGGAACCCTTATAGGATCACTTTTTTGTCCGTCTGTCTGTCTGTCAAGACCCTTTTTCTCACGAACGAGAAGAGGTTTCAGGTTGAAATTGATAAAAAATATTAAGGTTCATAAACCACACAAGATCTGAAAATTTAATTTTTTTACAAAGACGCAATCAAAAGATTATGTCTTTTTATGTCCTCATCAAAAAAGCAAAACCTACAGGGTACTTCCCATTGACCTAAAATTATGAAATTTTGCAAGAAGCTAGTACGTAGTCTCACAGTACAAATAAAGGGAAAAGTCTAAAATTATTAAATATTTCAATTTTTCTCACAACTAATAAAAACCAATTAAGGTGAGCTCCCGTTTCAAGAACTTTTTTATAAAAGTGGGGTCAAGTTGGATGGTCGCGGAGTTTTTAAAATCAAAGAGCAAAAGCTTTTAGTATATCATATGGTAGATAGGTACGGAACCCTTAGGTCGCGAGTCCGACTCGCACTTGGCCAGTTTTCAGGGTTCCGTACCTCAAAAGAAAAAAACGGAGCCCTTATAGGATCACTTTGTTGTCCGTCTGTCTGTCTGTCTGTCAAGACCCTTTATCTCACGAACGGATAAAGGTATCAGGTTGAAATTAATACCATATATTAGGATCCATAAACCACACAAGATCTGAAAATTTAAATTTTTTACAATGACGCAATCAAAAGATATGGCATTTTATGTCCTCATCTCCATACATTTATTCAAAAATGCAAAACCTACAGGGTACTTCCCGTTGACTTAAAATTATGAAATTTGGCAAGAAGCTAGGTCTCACAGTACAAATAAAGGGAAAAGTCTGAAATCATTAAATATTACAACTTTTTTCACAACTAATGGTAACCAATTGAGGTGAGCTCCCGTTTCAAGAACATTCATATAAGAGAGGGGTCAAGTTGAATGGTCGTGGAGACGATTTTTGTTTTAGTTCTATTTTAAAAACGGGAACACTTACAAACTTGAAAATTGGCATGTTTATAGGGCATAAGGCTATAAAATAACAACAAATAATAAAATTTGTTCAAGCGCGTGTCGGACTCAAAAAATCTAGCACATTAATTTACTGAAATTTCAACTAATACTATGTTTATGTGGTGGTACGGAACCCTCAGTGCGCGAGTCCGACTCGCACTTGGCCGGTTTTTTTTATTTTGTAAGAAAAATCTACAACACTGAAGTTAAATAATCTGCGAATACTTGCATCACATTATTTCATTATTCTTAAAAAAAATGTATTCTTCAATTTTGGTGTTCAAAATTGGAAAACCTTGTACACCTTGTACACAGAGCAGAAACAATACATAATTATAAAGAAGTCCAATTTTTTTTCTCTCGTACCCTCTAGTAAACTACATTGATTTGACTATCTGAGTCGCGACGTAAAATTTATTACTTTTTTATTTTTTGTACACCCCGTAAAGGTAGACAGAAGTGTTGTAAAGGAACAGTATAAAATGTGAAGTAGGTAACCTTGGTCCATTTGAATGCTTCCTACATTAGATTACGTGGCAATACCATATGATGCGGTTAGCCGCGCCACTCCCGCCCAGTCTTTCGATTTTATAGAGCAATAAAATATATCCCAATGTTTGTGTAATATCATAATTTATCGTGTAAACATACCACGCGGTAGTTTCAATGTACGTGAGCATTGAAATTGTAAATAAGTCGAGGAATAAAATAACGTTCTTATAATATGCATGGCTCCACGAAGCTTTAGAATTGAATAAATGTATGAATGAAGGAATAACTCTTTATTACTTTAGATTTTATCGTGTTTGTCCACTGTCGTACACTATAGTATATCATGAGATGTAGCGGTGTCGTATCATCGTATCATGATATAAAACTCTCTTCTCCCAAAGCCCAGTGATTCTACTCATGGAAACAAGCAACTTTACCAAAGAAAAAAATATTTTCACTCGAAAAAAACTTATATATCCATGAAAAATTACTCGATCACGTTGACCTCTTTAATATTGAGTAAAAAAAAAAATCACCGTGAGTAGAATCACTGGGCTTGGGGCGCAAATCCAATGAAAATTCACGCTGACTGTTTACATACGTAAAAGGAAAATACAGTCAAAATATGCCAATTGTAGGTATGTGAGGTCGTTGACTTACTTACCTTATTTACCCTCAGAATTTTTCTAATTCAATGAGTTTGATCTTAGCCTACCCGTAAGGATAGAAATGAGGTCGACGATGGAACAAACTTGCCTAGAAGAAGCGTCTTCGCTTGCGACGTGAAAATAGTCGCATAATATGTCGGGGATTACTGTGATTTTAAATTTTTAAATGTTTTTACTAGTAATTTAAAAAAAATCCCCTAAAGTACATTGAATGCAACCCTCTCCATACAAACTTTCGTAGATTGAATGGACGTGGCTGAAATCCTGCGGTGCGTGCGTCTGGATTCCCTAGGGTAGAAGGAGGATGGCGAAATAAGCTCTTAGAGCTCTCCAGACCAGTTGCTAAAGCACTGTGACTGTGGAGCTCCATCTCAGAACATGGCGCACTTGCTCTCTTGTCCACTGTGCCCCTCCACCTGCACTGGCAAGGATCTTCCTGAGGCGTCGAATAAAGCCATAGAAGGGGCAAGGTTTTGGGAGGAAATCATTTAAAAGTATCTGGTATTAGAACATTGACACGAAGAAAAAGAAGCACACTGTTCCAAGTATGCGCCATTTTTTTTCGTAGTTCTGTGCTATTGTTTTGGCCCATGAAGGAAATAAAAATTACGCGCCCAGATGGAGTAGTAATCGTGCCCATTTTGTATCGAAACCTATGCGGCCGCTCAGCGGGGTGGGAGGGTAGGTGGAAGCGGGAGACGGGGTTTGTCTTTTAACTCTATCACACATCTTTGAATACGTTACGTTAGAAAAAGATAGAGACATTTATGTTATGATATGCCCAATTAAAAACAAAATATCAATAAAGTACGACATTTATTTGTCTTTATGTGGCAAAGGCAAGGAGGTTTTTGTTCTGAGTTATGTGGCATGTAAAAAACAAGAAACTTCATGGTTGCTGAATTTGAAAATAGTGATGTGATGTATATTTATCGATTATTTACTTACATTTTATTACATGGCTCCTGGACTTATTTATCGAACCTCTCATATACAATGGTGATCAGTTTGCAACTTGCAATAATATTGGGAACTGCTTACTTCTTTGGGCATTTGGTATTTTGTCTTTTTGCTTCTCCATACAAATATATCTTTTATTTCCTAGAGTGAGCGAACTACCGAAAGACGCACAGGGATAGACGGCCCACCTGATAGTAGGTGGTCACTGTCGTCTAGGACATCTTGCAACTTAGGGGAGCAGATACGGTGCAGGCCTTTGAGATGTCTGTAGACTTGCCTTTTGAAGGACCCTAAATTTTTGTGCAAAGGAAACACCTCGAAAGCAAAAAGCGTTATCCACGTACGTTAGTTCGAGATCAGACGTCCAGGTGGTGAGGATGAAATCTATCACTTATCGGAATTAAATATAAAATTGCAAGGACCACGTCAAATTAAACATAAACAAATAAAAATACATTACAAATTTTTAAACGATATTTTTAATTTATATTTTTAACTATTTAAATTATTGTATAACGTATTTACATTACGTGTAAAATAACTTTTGACCACCTATTTTTCTCGTAAATCACCATTGATATTGACATAATAATTATTACAATGTAAATTATTAACAATAAAAAGTAAAACAATGTTTTGTAGTCTAATTAAAAATGTAATAGAATTAGTAACACATGCCATGGTTGATTGTTTTATTTTCTTCCTTTGCTCTTCAATTTTATATTTTAATCTTGTTTCTGACAATGTAGAGCTACCTTCGGAAGCATGTATCGTTGAGATCTGAGGGGGAAGCACTTGTTCATCAACCTGTAAGAATGAAAATATATTATTTGGATAAAGAGATAATGCTGAAGCTAATATAACACCAATACTTCGTTCAGTATGGTCTGTCTGCCTAACTGTTAAACGAAGCACAAAAATCTTACAATTCTTAGAATAACTGAAAAACTAGATCAGCAACTATTTGCCATCGTTACGAATAGTCAAATCTAGATATATAAAAGAAGAAACTGATTGACTGAATGAATAAATGAATGGCTGAATGACTAAGAATCAACGCGCAGCCCAAACCACTGGGTCTAGAAACTCTAAATTTGGCACTTAGCTTCCTTCTGAGATCTAGGGCTGACTAAGAAAGAATTTTTCAAAATTCACCTCCTGAAGGGGTGAAACGGAAGTCCAAAGTTTGTATGGGGCTAGTTAATAATATTAAGACACTGCACAGAGTTATAAACGTACATACAGCTGTTTTTCAGATGGGATAGCTGGTAGAGATTATGGATTTCTGAGGATGGAAAAAACTAGTTTTTCATTTACCTTGTGACATAGGTTCTCGGTTGGAATGGCATCTTTATGAAGTCTTTTTCTGCGGGCTTCAGTTAATTCGTAATTACTGTTATTAAAATGAGCTGAGCAGATTCTGATATATTTGGTTGCAATCCAATTTTGGTCTCTCCCGCATGTTAGCACCCATTGACGTTTTTGCGCCGGATCTTTTAGAAAACTGCGATAAATAAATGAAATAAAATTATAACGACGACTCGATTCTATATTATTTTTTATCGACTACTTCACATCACTAAAAATCAACAACACAATTTTCTACAAAAAACTTAACCACGAAAATTGTAAAAACCAAGCGGTTTACTACTCACCAGAAAAATGTGATACCAGCAAGCTTTGTAGTTTTGCTTGCGGCATGGTTTCGGCACAATTTCACCGCACAATTATTAACGTTTTGTGTTATTTATTTAATTTCTGATATTTTATGACAGAGATGTTGTCCATGTCACATGCCGTGAACGACCCAGATTAGCACGCTATGGAAACGTCAGTGTAAAGTCAGTGGATGTTATTTAACTCCATTCAATTTTAGTTTATATGACTTAGCGATTAAGTCTAAAATCGGCTGCTCAAAATTTTAGTACCACATTTGGCAATACCACGGCGCTAGTGTTCACCAAAGAGAGTTTAATAAAAATGTTGACGTAAGAAAAACGCTCATCTTTCTAAAAAAACGCCCTTTCGTTTTTCTTACGTCAATGATTTGCCGCATGACATGACACTACCACGTGTGGCATGACATCTTGCATTTCGCGCTTGTTTATTAACCCCCGACGCAATCAGAGGAGTGTTATAAGTTTAACATGTGTATATATGTCTATATTTGTGCGACATCGTAGGTACTTTTTCATTTAAACGGGATGGATTTTATTCAATGAAAATCTGTATAGCTGTTTTGAAGTTATGAGCTCTTTGCCGATTAAATCTTCATAAAATAATTATTTGCGAATGTTAAGATGCCGTACGCTGCCTAAATTATGATAGACTAGCTGTTGCCCGCGACTTTGTCCGCGAGGGATTCTTTCTACCATCCATCCTTCCGTCTATCTGTCGTCCGTCCGTCCGTCCGTCCAACCATCTGTCCAACCGTCCGTCATCATCATCATCGGGACGTCTGCGGCCTCATGAGGCGGCCGCAGGTGCGGGTGTGAGGTAGCCCTCGTGACCCGAGCCGAATCTCACCGGGCATTAGGCCCGGCGGTCATGGTGGGCTAAGCCCTATAGGTTGGTCCTTTCTGGCTGAACCTTGTGTGGGGACTGGAATTGGTTCTTTTTTGACCGTCCGTCAAACCATCCCTGTCCCTGCCCCTCTCCCCCTCCCCCCCTCCCTTTTCCTCACACTGTCCCTCTCCCTCTCCCTACCCCTATTCCTTACCCTATCCCTACCCCTAACGCCATCTTAACCGCTATCCCTATCTTCATATAAACATAGAAACGACACCCATATTGATTTTTACACATTTCAACCCTATCACACCCCAATTTCACGTCCACCACGTTGGATTTCAAAGTTAGTTTTTGTAATCAGCGACCCGATAAACCATACAAATGACACCCATATTGTTTTTTAGACATTTCAACCCTATCGCACCCCAACCCCATCCCCAGAGGATGATGGTATATCACGTCCACCACGTTGGATTTCAAAATTGTAGTTTTCTAGTTTTCGTAATCACCGACCCGATAAACCATACAAACGATACCCATATTGGTTTTTAGACTTTTTCACCCCATTTCCCTCTTTCAGGGGTTGAATTTGGGGTGCAATTTCAATAACAGCGATGTACGTTCCACAGAATTACAACCCTAATGCCTGAATAATAAATTTAGTGGATTTTACTTTGAAAATGAACTTATAGACCAACATACGGGACCCCTTTTTCACCCCCTTGAAGGGTGATTTTTATATAATGCTTAAACACGTGTTTTTTATTTTTTACCAAAAGCATAAAGTCAAATTTGTGGGAATCTAACTCAAGAAACAAAGGATTTTCATACAAACTTTCATTCCTTATTTCACCACCTTAGGTGATGAATTTTGAAAAATTCTTACACATGTTCTTTTTTATTTTTTACCAAGAGTTCAAAACCACATTTCTATAATTCTACCTTTAAAAATGAAAGACTTATAGACCACCATACGGAAAAAAATCATCCCCTTTTTCACCCTTCTAAGGGTGATTTTTAAGAAATGCTTAAACACGTGTTTCTTTATTTTTTACCAAAAGCTTAAATTCAAATTTGTGTAAATCTAGCTTAAGAAACAAAGGACTTTCATACAAACTTTCATACCTTATTTCACCCCCTTGGGAGATGAATTTTCCAAAATCCTTTCTTAGTGGGTAGTTTTGAGGTGCATAGAACCTGTGTACAAAATTTCAGATCTGTATCTATAGCGGTTTCGGCTCGGCGTTGATGAATCAGTCAGTCAGTCAGGACAAGCTCTTTTATGTATTTAGAAGATTATAGTAGGAAGGATAGGATACTGTGGTGTACAGCAGGCAGTGCTAGTGTCCAGCTTGGACAATGGCTGTCCACGCATCAACAACGTCCGAGACGATGACGATTCAGTCAGTCTCTGTTTAGTTGGGCCGTGCTACGGGACACACGTCTAAATAAAGGGCCCCATACAAAGCCCTGCCTGCAGGGCCCTGCTTGCAGTGCGCACTGCCAATCGTACCGTGTGTGGTGTTGCAGGGCCGATGTAACGGCGATTTTGTCGGCCCTGCATGCCCACACAAAGTACGATTGGCAGTGGCACTGCAAGCAGGGCCCTGCAGGCAGGGCTTTGTATGGGCCGTTAAAATTAAGAGTTATTAGTTGTGGCATTGATTTGTTACTTCAACTATCAATATACGACACCATCTGAAAGTTATGGTGTTGTTTCTTACAAGACCCTGTTGTTGACGAGTCCCCACTTTTGGAAAAAACAACTCCTTCTCAGGAACAACCCCTTTTGCGGCGGTCGACCAGGACAAGACAGCCACCTGGGTACCTTAGGGACTTTGTATGTGAGATTTAAGGGGGGGATAATGACATGATTATGTCAGGTTGTCAGTACGTAGTAGAATTTTACGCTGAATAAAGCCAAGATATTCTGGTTATTTCTCTTATTTATTACAGAATTTGCAGCCTACTACGCACCAAAGTTTTGCAACACCAAAGAAATATTGGTATAACATAGGTACCAGATTCAGATTCAGATAATTTTATTCAATGTAGATTCTTTACAGAATACTTATTGAATGTCATGCAGAATACAATGCAAATAGAGCGAGTCTACGCCGTTTCGGATCGTGCTATGGCAGCGTAAAAGAAACGGCAAGAAACCACTGCAGCACGGCCTACTTTAAGAGTCGGCTTTTTACAATGTGTTTCTTGTGTTTCGCTGGAATATCAGAGCACCATACCTCTTTGTCATTCATATAGTCATCCAATCTATAGTAAGCTTTTTTACATAACGTTTGCTTTACACATTCTTTAAACTTTCTCTCAGGTAATTGCACTATATTGTCAGGTATTTTGTTGTAGTATCGTATACACAGACCAACGAAAGATGTATTGACTTTAGTTAATCTAGTATATGGTTGATCAATTTTATGCTTATTTCTAGTATTAAAATTATGCCTGTCACAAATTTTTGGTAATTGATGAATGTTCTTTCTAGCATACATTATATTTTCATAGATATACTGGCATGGCACTGTCATAATGTTGATTTCCTTGAACAGTTCTCTCAGGGAATCACGAGTCTTCAGGCAATAAATTGCTCTTATAGCCCTCTTTTGTAAAACGAATATTGAATGTATATCAGCTGCTCGGCCCCAAAGCAGTATGCCATAAGACATAATGCTATGGAAGTAGCTAAAGTAAACCAGCCTTGCAGTAGCTACATCAGTAAGTTGTCTGATTTTTCTAACAGCATATGCAGCCGAGCTCAATCGACCAGAAAGAGCCGTTATATGAGGGCCCCATTGAAGTTTAGAGTCTAGTGTTAACCCTAAGAAAACTGTACTATTTACAAAATCTAATGGCTCATTATTCAATACTATGTTATGTGAAGTAGACCTTACATTTGGTAGTGCAAATTTAATACATTTAGTTTTTTTGGCGTTTAGGACTAGATTGTTAACAGTAAACCATGCATGAATCTGTCCAAGTGCATCGTTGACTTCGTTATAATTTTGTGATTTCCTACTTACATTGAATATTAATGAAGTATCATCAGCAAATAACACAATCTTTGACAGATTCTTCACCACAGAAGGAAGGTCATTAATATAAATAAGGAATAAAAATGGCCCTAATATGGACCCTTGAGGTACGCCAATTTTGACAACAGATCCCAGTGATTTCGTCCTGTTTACTTGTACCTTTTGAATCCTGTTTTCCAAATATGACCTAAGTAGTTTAAGTGAATTATTCTTAACACCGTAATGTTCAAGTTTTAGCAACAATGTGCTATGATCTACGCAATCAAATGCCTTGGATAGATCACAGAAGATACCAATAGCATCTTCAGATTTTTCCCACGCGCAAAAGATGTATTTTAAAAGTGCAGTCCCGGCATCCGTTGTACTGCGCCCTTTCGTGAAACCAAATTGATGGTCATGTAGTAAGTTATTTCTATTGAAGTGTGAAAGCATTTGATTGAGTATGACCTTCTCAAAAATTTTACTAAGTACAGGTAAGACTGATATTGGTCTAAAATTACTGGGATCCTTTTTGTCACCAGCTTTGAATAATGGAACTACTTTACTTTTTTTCATTAAGTCAGGAAATGTACCATGATCGACACAATCATTGAATATAACAGCTAAATATGGAGATATAGTATCAATGATCGCACTACAGACTTTTACTGACATTCCCCATAGGTCCTCAGTAGTTTTCATTTTAATACTTTTAAAGGCTTTAATAATTTCGTTAGGGGTGACATGATTGAACCCAAATTCAGTTTCGCAGGCGTCCACATTCTTTTGAAGTAAATCGCTAGCAAGTGAAGATGAAGAATTGAGTGACTCTGTTGTTTTCAAAGGAATATTAGTAAAAAAGGTTTCGAATTCTTGAGCCACTTCTACGTTTGAACTAATAGTTCCGCGATTTGTATGAAGTGTGATTTGATTGTCACGCGGTTTCACTTTTCCAGTTTCACTGTTTATAACATTCCATACAGCCTTAATTTTGTTATCAGCAGACTGTATTTTTTTCCGAAGAAAAAATGACTTTGCTTTTGAACAAACTAATTTAAACAATTTTGAATATTTTTTGACATATTCAATGAAATTGTCGTCATTTGAATAATTTCTTAGCTCATATAATTCAAAAAGTCTCTCTCTACTTTTGCGAATACCAGCGGTAGCCCAGTCACTGAATTTGAATTTTACAATAATTTGCTTTTTTCTAATAGTGAAAATTTTACTGAATTCAGTATTAATCAATGTGAATAAATCTTCATATGAGTTATTAGGGTTGTTAGTATTATAATTGTGACAGGGCAGTTTTTCTAGTAACGTGTTTTTGTACTTTTCTAACCTACCGCTCGTTAGGCTCCTGGTTTCTATATCTATCTTCTGGGTTACTCGAGAATAATTAAAAGTAACACTTTGACCAGAGTGGTCAGACTGAATCGAGTTTATGATACTTTTCTCAAAATAATCGCAATTACAAAAGACGTTATCAATACAGGTAGCCGAGGATGACGTCACCCTTGTAGGTTCAAAAAATACATGCTCTAAATTAAAACATTTGAAAAGACTTATAAGTTTGTTACTATAGGTATTATTTTCTAAGATATTGACGTTAAAGTCACCACACACTATCACAAACTTATTTTCTTTTGTCACTATTTTTAAAACATCTTCCATTACTAACTCGAACATTGAAAATTTTTGAAAAGCGGGAGGTCTGTATACGCACACTACAACATGCTCGTCCAGCTCAACACAAGATATTTCAATACATCTTTCAACCGAAAGTCGAACAATATCTTTACGGTTCTTTATCTTAAAACTGTTACGAACTAAAATCAGTGATCCACCGTGTAAAGCAGACTTTCGATTGAAAGCACTGGCTATACAATAATTTTCATAATTTATCAACATTTGATAGTCTTTTTGCCAGTGTTCTGTCAGACAAATAATGTCAAATTTTGTTCTTTCTAAGAATAATTCTAATTCTAAAATTTTTCCAGAAAAACCTTGAATATTTTGATGTAAAATTTTCAAAATATTAGATTTTTCCTTTGTCTTTGCTATAGGAAGTTTTTTGCCAGAAGGTTTTTTTTCATTTACTTCAGTAAAATTTTGTTTAGAAAAACCCTCTTTTGTCGTATGAACTAGTTTAAAGAATTGGTGTTAGTAATGTTACTAACTAAAGAAGTTTTTTGTGTATAACTTCCTATAACAGAGTCAGATATATTATATGCTATCAATGTAGCCAGCTCTTTCTTAAACTTAAGAGGCAGATACATAGTATCCTTTGTCAATTTGAAATAATTTATAAAAGTATTCATGTCAAGATATAAAATGTCACTATGACGACTTGTCAAATTTTGTAAATGTAAATTCATTCTGTGTATACATTTGTTGTGTTGCTCAGTAACATTTGAACAGTATGGGAAGTTACACAGAATAAACCTACACTTAGTTTCAACCTGTATTTTGTTTAACAATGTCACAAAATTGTTTAATTTTAATCTACTTATGTCAGAATGATTGCCTACCACGATAACAACAGTGGTGTTTATGTCAAACTTGCCTACAGCAATCTTTCTTACAAGACCGTCGAAAGTAATATCGGGACAGCAAATATTGGTCACCTGCTGATTATGGCAGTAATTAAAAATAGACCCTAGACCTACTCCTATCCTGTCTGAATATACAAAGGTCTTCTTTTTATTGGAAGTCGACGAAAAGTCCTCGCCATCCGTGGTCTCTGTGCTGTTATCGACAGGTGGCTGCTGTTCCACCGTGGCGCCACCAGCGGCGGCATCATGTGTTGGCAACACTGGCGACGCGGTGATGTCTTCACTCCCAGTCACCACGCTCTCAACGATGTGCTGACGTGGTGCCACCACGATGACGTCACTTACAGCGGTCTGCTCACGCGCGGCGGCATCATGTGTTGGCAACACTGGCGACGTGGTGATGTCGTCACTCGCAGTCACCATGCTCCCATCGATGTGCTGCCGTGGTGCCACCACGATGACGTCACTCACAGCGGTCTGCTCATGCTGGTTTCCGCGCTGCTGGCGTCGATCGTACGCGTGTCGCTTTTGGCGGCGTTGTTTCTTCGTAAGGCGAGCTGAAAATCGCCAGTTGAAAAATGTTGACGTTGAACCGCAGGTGGCAGGCGTACAGCTAGAAGACATACTGATATTTGATGTCCGCGGTGGTTCTAGAGCACAAGCAACCTCTTTGTCATTGGTGAGGGTGGCTATCAGTTGCTGCTGAGTGGTATAAAGCTGCTTGAGCTCAGCTGTGGATGACAACATTTCATTCATGCACTGCTCAGTTTCTACATATTTATTTGTCAACAGTTGAAGCGAAGATTGACTTTTAACATAAGCCGTTGTAATCTCGCTCAGTCTAGAATGAAGCGCATCAAGACATTGTTGTGCCTTTGTTAACTCAACATCCTTGTCTTTTATTATTTTCTCAAGCTCCTCAAGTTCCTCCTTGTGCTCTTCTACAGTTGATAGTTCATGGTGTAAGGATACAGCATGCTTATTTTCTTCATCCTCCTTTTCCTTGTATAAATCTGCTAGTTGTACATGTGCTTCTTGCAGTTGTACTTGCAATAAACCTACCTACCTACCTATTCTATACCGCTAATCGTTCCTTTCCTATAGCTGCATCCCTTTTTGTTAATTGTGCATGCTGGATGGTGCGTACTAGTCTAAGAGTTAACTAATATGTTATACTTGTTGGCGTATGTTTCACCTTCGGCGGTTGTTTTAAATTTTAAATTTATTTTTTTGTCCGTTATCTATCTCACTTATCAGTTATCAGATAATAAGTATTTTGGTTTTGATTTATTTGTAAATAATGAGCGCAACTAAACTGTGTGTGTAAAATGGGTGTCTTTAAGTGTTGGGTTCCTAGCTGTGAAACCAAAAGTAATATCAATTACTTAGTAAAGCAGTTTGTGCGAAACATTTCGAGCGAAAAATTTTATGAACATGGGCCACCATGCCACTAAATTGGCGTATTGCGCAGCCAACTTTGTTTACAGTGGCAGATATTTGCAGTGGATTTCCAAAATGCCCAAGTAAGTACCTAGTTTCCTGTCTTTAATAAACTGTTTTGGCCAAAGTTTTTATACGATCATCTAATAAATTGCGGGTGCAGAGTATTCATAACATAGCAGAAAATAAGGATGTGCTACTATAAATTTGTATTATTTATCGACTATCGATGTTTTAAAAAATACGTTTATAATTCATTGATACATCATACAACATCATCATCATACAACATCCACATGAGGCGAAATTTTTGATTGGTAATGTTATGACATATAATGTGCCACTTCATTTTGAAAACACCAATTTTAGATGGGTCGTTTGTCAGCATTTGAAGATGGGCGCCATGTACATGTTGTAATTTTTATTCTTCCTGTTTATTTAAGAGTTTAATATCAAATTTTGCTAGGATGTTATCCAGACTTTTATAGTGAACGTTACAGGGAAGATTGAAACACATTCATTTTACTGAGAGTTTCGAATGGTGAAAAGCGGCTGTCATTTTGACTTCAATAACTTTCTCTATCAATTATCCGAGTCCTTATAGTACACAAGACTTTGTCTTTGTGGTGTGAATTCCTGTGTAAATCTTCCACTAGAAATTGGCGACATCGCCATAATTTTGTAACAAATTATTTACTTTGACATTGGTGAAATTGGACTTGTAATACGATGTGACCGCTAATAAATAAACATTATTATACTAATTTTAATATTTTATCATTTCAGGTGATGAACTGTACAATGTTTGTGAAATACCATATATCATACTTGGATAAAAGAACGCACAGATGATACACTGAGACAAGAGCTCCACCCGAACGAGGTTGTCGATGCAGCTAGTTTTACATACGTATGTGTTAACGTACATATGAATATGATCATGTAATAAATTATATATGAGAAGGTAAATACTTAATAAACAAAGCATCAATTAATTCATAGTTTCATTTCACGTTTACCAGGAATAGGTATGGTATGTTTATCGATGGTTGTAGTACATCACTAGCAACAATGAGAAAGATAGCACCATATATTCGTCTCTTTCTATGAACACACTAGCGATGCCTTATTCCCTTACATAAACTAAAATTAGCATCCACGGCCGTGATTGGCCCGATTCCTATCTGTACTCTGTACATAAACTTACTAATCTGGGCCAGATTAGTAAGTTTATGTAACGACTATTTGGATAAAAAGTGTGAATGTGTGTGTGAGTTACAAAATTGTATCATAGCCGGCACCTATAGTACGTTTTGATTACTACTCCATCTGGGCGCGTAATTTTTTTTTCCTTCATGTTTTGGCCAGTATCTCGAAAAAATATGTCTGTGTGGCGGCCCAGCAGAATTTCGGTCGGGCAGAAATTACGCGGCAGAAATACGGCGACCGAAATTACGCTCGTGTGGCTTCACCCTTAGGTATGCACTGAAGCAAGACTGAAGCAAGTAAGTGTTAAAGCAACCCACTCTAGGTCAAAGTTTCACTGACGTGCAGCCGAATGTACCAGGATCCGCTTTCCGACTAAATCTTGTCCACCTTGCCCGCTCTTAAGGTGGTTGCTGAGTGGCAGCACCTTACTTTTAGAAATAAATTTATTGCGTCGCAAATACAAAACTTTTCATAAGTATTGTTCGTTCGGCGGAAATATGGGGTAGTTATATATATTATAACCCATAGGCCCATGGGCCCATGTTTCTTAAGGAAAGTATTCAGTATCACGGTCTGAGTAACATGCTACAATTATGTACACTATTTCGTTAGGACCTCGTTCAATGAATGAACAGCATTAAAAGAAGCTAGACAACTTGGCGCCAAGCTATCAAAATCAAAGAATTCAGATTTCTTGCTTCGCTCGGAATAGAAGGAATACATATTTATTTTACTATGGGATGACATCTGCCATTTTGTCCCAAGTTGAAATGTCAAATCATCAAACGTGGTTTGATATCGTCATACAAAATTTAAAGAACGACGCCTATATGCCATATTTACATTTACTGGAAGGAATGTCAATACCTTGTGACACATATTTTCATTAATCTTATATTTATATATATATTTATTTCTTTTATTTTCTTATATTTCTATGATCAAAATATAATTTCGATCTCGTCAGTTTGGAAAATTACCTAACGAGTAACATTTTGTATTTATCGATGATGGATGGGACGGGACTGTTTATGTTTAGTTCAGAACATCCTCAGTTCCTCATAACTGTTCTATTTGCGGTGAATGTGATCGTTGTCTGATGTGTGTCGATCTTCTTAGCCACTGACTCATTTCCCGTCACTAAATAACGACTAACCATCAGCAGCAGAAAGCTGTTTTAAAGTTAAGTTTTCATTAAAAGGTTGAATTTCAAAGTTAGGTTAAAATTTTGGTGGTAGGGCTTTTGTGCACAGTCCGCCTGGGGAAGTACCACCCCCTTAACTTTTTCTGCCGTAAAGCAGCAGTGATTGCACTGCTGTGTTTCGGTTTGATGGGTAAGGGAGCCAGTGAAATTACCGGCACATGAGACATACCACTTAGTTCTCAGGGTGGGTAACGCACTTTGCTGTCTTATTAGTGTCAAATTATTTCACTAATAAGACAGTGGGTGTCATGGGCGGTGGTGACCACTTACAATCAGGTGGCCCACCTACCTGCACGTTTAGCCTCTTGTGACATAATAGTACATTAAGATGCACGTGCGCTATTTTGGATATTAGGCCCGATGCTCAGAAATTGCAGCCCGAGCCGCTGATTGACATTCGAACTAAAAGAATGTAGCTTTATTAGAATAACGGCACGACATCCCAAATGAAAAAGAGTGTCACAATATTATGTTTAATTTGCCTTTATTTTTATAGAGACATATGTAATCAAAACTCTTAGGTTTTTCCTGCTAGTTTTCCGATTTTCGTACACGCCACGTAAACTTCAGCCTTATATTTATCAACTTTAAACAATTAACTTAAACAAGGTGTAACAAAAAGGGAATACCAACCCTAAAGGATGTGGATCTGTCCATGAAACAGAACAACTAGGAACATAGGTCGACAAACGAAAATAAATTGTCCTCCCATAGAAACTGAATCAGCTGATAGCGCATTTTATATGGAAGGTCAAAACTTTTTCGTATTTCGTCCTATGTTCCTTAGGGAAAGTTATTCAGTTTCATGGTCAGATCCACATCGTTCAGAGTTGATATACCCTTTTTATTACATCCTGTAGATAAATTAGACTGGCAGAAGAAAAATCTTCAAATAATCTAGTTACTATGTTGTTTTTCCGTAATAATACAAACAAAATGCTACAGATTTAAAAAGACGGACAAAATAATAATAATGACGTGATTCCGGATGTTCGAGATTCCAAGTAACGACCGTGTGTGCAGTCAAGAGCAGGTCAAGCTTGCCACTCGCAGCACGACTTTAGCTTCTACTGCTATTGAAATAAGAACGAAACTAAGTACAATGTATCAAGCTTGAGGTGCTTTTGACTGTACGTGCAGGTGTTCTACAATGAGCTTTATTTGGATCTGATCTGATCACATACATGCCATATGGCGACATATATATTACCAAATAAATAATAATAAATATATATAAAGGGTATTAAAATCAAAATTATAATTAACTATGATCATGACATTTGGAATAATGTGTAGCTTGCTATGATGATGCTTGATTCCACGATATCTATGCCTGATTCGAATGATAGCAGTGTGACAGCAGGACCAAGCGATGCGTGAGAAATTGGAGCGACAGATTCGTATCGCTCCGTCCTGTTTCTCCAAATCAAGCTAGATAATCTCGACTGTATAACAATTACTACGCTACAAATTCAGCGCCTTTAGTGGCGTTGTGTCTTCACGTGAGGAGATAATGGGGCATTCCCGCATACATGCATGACAAAAGGTGTTCCATTGTTTTGGAAGAGAAGCTACTCAGACAAGCTGGATCCGTGCTAAAGCTCTCCCTGTAAATGTTGTCTTTGGTACGACCGACTTGGGTCCGGAAGATGTTTAATGACTTCCACGTCAGCCAGGACGGATTGTGTCTAACAGAGAATTGCTCAGATGCAGGGATAACTAATTAATCCTTAATCGTGTTTATGACACTACTGTGATTATTAAACTATTTTTTTTCTAAAAGTAGTACCTACCAGTACTTTCTAGCTGAACTTATAGACACACATATAAACCGGACTTCCACAAACTAAACTTCGATGCAGAGTAAATGGCTTGCGACATTTTCATTTAGCGTTTATAGCATATGAGGCAATATATCCAAGTGGGTTCTATCCCCTTTTGTGTTAAGAGCGTTACTCCGATGCGTCGCCACAACAAGGCCTCGGCCACGACTAAGCGCTGGCGCTTTCTCGCATCACTTTTATAGGAGTACTAAATAATTCACAGTAAAATATAATCACAATTTATTGCAAAAAAAAAGATACAGTATTTTAGAGTATGAATGACTTTACATGCTAAGTCCAAAA
The DNA here is from genome assembly GCA_947532105.1 of Athrips mouffetella. NCBI lineage: Eukaryota > Metazoa > Arthropoda > Insecta > Lepidoptera > Gelechiidae > Athrips > Athrips mouffetella. Next base: position 9,866,185 of record OX383958.1, read on the forward strand.
AGAAAAAATAATGTCTTACATTTTTACCTAAAATGACACGGTTAATATCCCGTAAATTTACTGAAAATTTCACTTTTGATTGTAGTTTTTTTAATGAATTTTTACCTAAATCGAGATTTTTTTTAACCAAATACTGAAAAATATCCTAAATTTTTAAATGGTAACTTTTTTTTATATCTTGTAGCATTTGATCCTACATAAATCTCGCATCTGCGTAGACGGTAAAGCGCTAAGTTAAAAACGGACGTGTTAAAAAACTGTTCTATTTCTATTTTTTTTTATTTTTTTTTTTTTTATTTGTTCTATTTTTATTTTGTTTTACCCATAGTACAGGCTTTGCGTAAAATGAAACAGACCTTGTGTAAAATGTCCCCCAATATTTATTATTATTTATATTATTATTATTTATATTTTAAAATGTTTTTAAACCAAAAATCAGGTCGTGAAAGTATATCTAATAAGATATTAATGTCTTTTTTTTAAACTGAGAACGGCATTGTTTTATCCTTCGGCGAAAATCGTAAATTTTGACTCCAGCGCGATTTGAACGGATGAACGCTCTTAAGGGCCTGTTAACATCATTCGAAGGGCTTAAACATACTGTATTCATCGAAAATATGCTGACAGAAAGTATGTTAATTTCCCCAAGAGCATTCGTGGCAAGACGATAAAATATTTACTTTCTTCCTTATCGTTGCTTGAAACGAAACGCATTGACTATTTATTATTGACATGAAATGTTTCGTTTTTCTTGGTTAATAAAATCGTACAGACAGCAATACTTTAAATTGACGATGGGAAAAGGGATGCATATAATCAAATCAACAAAATTGCTCTCAGATAAAATAACGGATTGGACTACATCGAAGTGATGTCCATAAAATCAATACGAAAACCTATCGTAGGTATACGTAAATTTATCGTTTCCGCTTACACTACACAAATATAGATTATGTTCCTAAAGCCCACATATTCAGCCTTCAGACATTCCTTTCTATCATACTTAGCGTGTGTTTATCAAAGGGATTGGGTGATGTGAATTCCAGTACAACACTACAAGCTCGGCTCAGTAAACGAGCTATATGAAATATAGAGCTTACGAGATGTTGCCACGCTTCTAGCCTGAATTATGCATGGTCTCTCTCTGAATAAATTCCATAAGCCCGGCCGTAGCAGGTGCTACCACAAAATGTGCTACACTGCTAGAAGAAATACTCTGAAATGTAAATAGACACGTTTATGGAGCCCGAACATACATGTATATAAAATAAAGACATGGATTCAATTCATGCAACTAAATAATTTTCTGCAAGGAACATATGTTGAATGGGATATACTCGTAAATAAGAAAACTTTCCATAGAAACTACATTCCATGATAGTGAATTTTGGTAAGTATTTTTTTCGTATTTCGATTTACACTTCTTGAGAAAAGTTGTTTAGTCAGAATCTTCAGTTTCGATTTTCGGAGATATCTGTACTCGTATACACTTTTGGAAGATTTCAATTTGCACCCTGTATAGGGAGCCCTACATAAAATAAACAAAACTCTTTCACGTTTCAACTAAAGCAAAATATTTCAAGTGGTATGCACTAGATACGACGGTTAGTGAGACAGAAATATTCGTAAAATGTAGCAGAATTGTTTCTCCCCGGAAACGTTACCTCATTACGTACAGTCAATTGCATATCAGCGGAAATACTTGTATCGCAAATATCAGAGCTACTGCTATCTAATAGAGTCTATCTCCAGGACAAAGTGTTTGTACCAACGACGTATGGTTGCTGCTGACTGTAGTGACTGTTAGCTCGGGAATTAACTAAAAACATGACGTCACTTGCTCATCTGCAAAAGATCACAGACATTCTAACTTTAGCATTGTCGCCTGAATGTTTGAAATGAGACAGCGCAGCCGGTTTCGGGTAACAAAGTACTCGGTACTCAAGTAAATATATCGCATACCTCCATTGAGGACGTTAAACACTTTTCTTCGGGAAAGAGGGCAAATGTCTCGAAATAAAGTAATAGACAGTCTCATTACAGCATTTTTGGAAGACCGACATTTTATAATAAATGAGTGATGGGTCGTTGGGAATTCTTTAAAGAAAAAGAACTGGTTTAAAAATGTATTAAGATTGAAAGACGGATAGCTGTAATTAGGAATGAAGCAAACGAAACAGAAAATTTTTCTTCGGAAACAAGGGTTAAAAAACCGGCCAAGTGCGGCCTCGCGCCCTATGGGTTCCATACCCATCCACCATATCGTATTTTTCAAGCTTTGCTTTTGCCCTTTGATTTTAATACTTCACGTCCTTAACCCTAAAAATGAAGAGATTTGAGGTTTCTATATTTTTAGGGTTCCGTACCTCAAAAGAAAAAAACGGAACCCTTATACACTCGATCACTTTGTTGTCCGTCTGTCTGTCTGTCTGTCAAGACCCTTTATCTCACGAACGGGTAAAGGTATCAGGTTGAAATTAATACCATATATTAGTATCCATAAACCACACAAGATCTGAAAATTTCAGTTTTTTAAAATGACGCAATCAAAAGATATGACATTTTATGTCCTCATCTCCATACATTTATTCAAAAATGCAAAACCTACAGGGTACTTCCCGTTGACCTAAAATTATGAAATTTGGCAAGATGCTAAGTCTCACAGTACAAATAATGGGAAAAGTCTGAAATCATTAAATATTACTCCAGTAAAAATACGGTTTTGCAAAACATTAAATGTTAATAGCTACTTTTTTGTGTATATCGTATTTAAATATGATGTTAAGACGCAATATTTACGAATCCACCTAAAATTTAAAGCGGAATATTTTTTTCGAATAACAGCTAAGGCAAAAATAGTCATAGACAATTATACAGGGTGTTAATTTGATTGCGTGCCATAGCTTAAGGGGTGGTTCAGGAACGATATAGAAACTCAAAAAAATTATTTAAAAAAATCCTACTAAAAAAAATTAAAACTCCATTGAAACTAAACTAACGCGGAGGGCAATGACCGCGCAAATGGGCGCGCTATCAAAAGCGCGCGAAAAAGTTTCAGTTATGTAGTCGTCATGGAGATCTTTAGGAGAGGCTTATGTCCAGCAGTGGACGTCTTTCGACTGATATGATGATGATGTACCTACCTTATTCACTAATAATCGCGCGCTAGCGACGTTGCTTCGCGTTGGTTTAGTTTCAATGCAGTTTTAGTTTTATTTTCAGTAGGATTTTTTTATAATTTTTTTTGTGTTCCTTTATCGTAACTGAAACACCCCTTAAGCTATGGCACGCAATTAAATTAACACCCTGTATACTTTATATCATAGATATACGTATACATTACATATAGGCATCAAAATCCACCATAAATATATTTAAAAATATCAATTTATATCAAAATATAAAATCTCCACTTATTTTTACATATAAGGTCCAATAAAGTCGAGGTAAAATAATAGAAATAAACTGAGCTAAACTCAACCTTTTTAAATGTAAGTGATTCTTATATAAATGCCATACTAATAAAATAAAAGTTTTTTGTAATCGCTGGTTCACAATGATTTTGTAAACATTTATGTTGAATTTGCCGAAAATGTGATTATATAGCACTATTTAAATTATTAGAAAGCAAAACGGATCTATTACTATTTTTGGTTGCGAAGATAAGCTTTATTTAAATTTCGTGCTATAAAAGTTAAATAATACAAAAAAGCTAATATTTTTAGGTGGATTCATTTATAATATGAAATTCTGAATATATATCAAGCCGTAAATAAAAAAAATAATCTATTAACATTTTTTTCCGAAATTCCATATTTTTTTAATGTTTGGACGGCAAAATAAATAAATAAATGAGATAAGTTTAGGTGGATTCCATTTAAAAGCCTTACACAGAAATATAATCTATCGATCTGAAAAAGAATCACGGCTATTATCAATTATTTCCGTTTCGCCATACAATCTCTCGTAATTTTACTGGAGTATATTACAACTTTTCTCACAACTAATGGTAACCAATTGTGGTGAGCTCCCGTTTCAAGAACATTCATATAAGAGAGGGGTCAAGTTGGATGGTCGAGGAGGCGATTTTTGTTTTAGTTCTATTTTAAAAACGGGAACACTTACAAACTTGAAAATTGGTATGTTTATAGTGCATAAGCTATAAAATAACAAAAAATAATAAAATTTGGTCAAGCGCGTGTCAGACTCAAAAAATCTAGCACATTAACTTACTGAAATTTCAACTAACACCATTATGATTATGTGGTGGTACGGGACCCTCGGTGCGCGAGTCCGACTCGCACTTGGCCAGTTCTTTTTTGTGTAGCACTATCATAAAACCGGGAACACGTACAAGCGTTAAAATTGGTATGTTTATAGTGCATAAGCTATAGAATAACAGCAAATAATAAACACTCGTTAAGTGCACTTCCGCGTCACCACGCGTCCCTAAGACGGTATTTTTACCTTAGGGGTACGGAATCCTCGGTGTGCGAGTGTGACTCGCACTTGGCGGGTTTTTTATAGGTTTTTAGGTTGAGGCCAGAATCCTGCCACTACTACGGGTGAAGCCAACGACGAAATGGATTCCACCTTAAAGCTAGCGTCGTCATGTTTGGCCTAGAAAACGAGCTCGACACTTGCGTAAAGAATCGGAAGGATTAGGCCCAGAAAAGGAAAAAACCGGTCAAGTGCGAGTCGGACTCGCGCGCCGATGGTTCCGATATACCTTTTATATTTTTGGAAGCAATAAAGTCCATTTTTAGGACCGCAAAACTAAATTTGTTTGTAAAGGTTATTTGCGAATTTATATTTTAAAATGTTTTTAAACCAAAAATCAGGTCGTGAAAGTATATCTAATAAGATATTAATGTCTTTTTTTTAAACTGAGAACGGCATTGTTTTATCCTTCGGCGAAAATCGTAAATTTTGACTCCAGCGCGATTTGAACGGATGAACGCTCTTAAGGGCCTGTTAACATCATTCGAAGGGCTTAAACATACTGTATTCATCGAAAATATGCTGACAGAAAGTATGTTAATTTCCCCAAGAGCATTCGTGGCAAGACGATAAAATATTTACTTTCTTCCTTATCGTTGCTTGAAACGAAACGCATTGACTATTTATTATTGACATGAAATGTTTCGTTTTTCTTGGTTAATAAAATCGTACAGACAGCAATACTTTAAATTGACGATGGGAAAAGGGATGCATATAATCAAATCAACAAAATTGCTCTCAGATAAAATAACGGATTGGACTACATCGAAGTGATGTCCATAAAATCAATACGAAAACCTATCGTAGGTATACGTAAATTTATCGTTTCCGCTTACACTACACAAATATAGATTATGTTCCTAAAGCCCACATATTCAGCCTTCAGACATTCCTTTCTATCATACTTAGCGTGTGTTTATCAAAGGGATTGGGTGATGTGAATTCCAGTACAACACTACAAGCTCGGCTCAGTAAACGAGCTATATGAAATATAGAGCTTACGAGATGTTGCCACGCTTCTAGCCTGAATTATGCATGGTCTCTCTCTGAATAAATTCCATAAGCCCGGCCGTAGCAGGTGCTACCACAAAATGTGCTACACTGCTAGAAGAAATACTCTGAAATGTAAATAGACACGTTTATGGAGCCCGAACATACATGTATATAAAATAAAGACATGGATTCAATTCATGCAACTAAATAATTTTCTGCAAGGAACATATGTTGAATGGGATATACTCGTAAATAAGAAAACTTTCCATAGAAACTACATTCCATGATAGTGAATTTTGGTAAGTATTTTTTTCGTATTTCGATTTACACTTCTTGAGAAAAGTTGTTTAGTCAGAATCTTCAGTTTCGATTTTCGGAGATATCTGTACTCGTATACACTTTTGGAAGATTTCAATTTGCACCCTGTATAGGGAGCCCTACATAAAATAAACAAAACTCTTTCACGTTTCAACTAAAGCAAAATATTTCAAGTGGTATGCACTAGATACGACGGTTAGTGAGACAGAAATATTCGTAAAATGTAGCAGAATTGTTTCTCCCCGGAAACGTTACCTCATTACGTACAGTCAATTGCATATCAGCGGAAATACTTGTATCGCAAATATCAGAGCTACTGCTATCTAATAGAGTCTATCTCCAGGACAAAGTGTTTGTACCAACGACGTATGGTTGCTGCTGACTGTAGTGACTGTTAGCTCGGGAATTAACTAAAAACATGACGTCACTTGCTCATCTGCAAAAGATCACAGACATTCTAACTTTAGCATTGTCGCCTGAATGTTTGAAATGAGACAGCGCAGCCGGTTTCGGGTAACAAAGTACTCGGTACTCAAGTAAATATATCGCATACCTCCATTGAGGACGTTAAACACTTTTCTTCGGGAAAGAGGGCAAATGTCTCGAAATAAAGTAATAGACAGTCTCATTACAGCATTTTTGGAAGACCGACATTTTATAATAAATGAGTGATGGGTCGTTGGGAATTCTTTAAAGAAAAAGAACTGGTTTAAAAATGTATTAAGATTGAAAGAGGGATAGCTGTAATTAGGAATGAAGCAAACGAAACAGAAAATTTTTCTTCGGAAACAAGGGTTAAAAAACCGGCCAAGTGCGGCCTCGCGCCCTATGGGTTCCATACCCATCCACCATATCGTATTTTTCAAGCTTTGCTTTTGCCCTTTGATTTTAATACTTCACGTCCTTAACCCTAAAAATGAAGAGATTTGAGGTTTCTATATTTTTAGGGTTCCGTACCTCAAAAGAAAAAAACGGAACCCTTATACACTCGATCACTTTGTTGTCCGTCTGTCTGTCTGTCTGTCAAGACCCTTTATCTCACGAACGGGTAAAGGTATCAGGTTGAAATTAATACCATATATTAGTATCCATAAACCACACAAGATCTGAAAATTTCAGTTTTTTAAAATGACGCAATCAAAAGATATGACATTTTATGTCCTCATCTCCATACATTTATTCAAAAATGCAAAACCTACAGGGTACTTCCCGTTGACCTAAAATTATGAAATTTGGCAAGATGCTAAGTCTCACAGTACAAATAATGGGAAAAGTCTGAAATCATTAAATATTACTCCAGTAAAAATACGGTTTTGCAAAACATTAAATGTTAATAGCTACTTTTTTGTGTATATCGTATTTAAATATGATGTTAAGACGCAATATTTACGAATCCACCTAAAATTTAAAGCGGAATATTTTTTTCGAATAACAGCTAAGGCAAAAATAGTCATAGACAATTATACAGGGTGTTAATTTGATTGCGTGCCATAGCTTAAGGGGTGGTTCAGGAACGATATAGAAACTCAAAAAAATTATTTAAAAAAATCCTACTAAAAAAAATTAAAACTCCATTGAAACTAAACTAACGCGGAGGGCAATGACCGCGCAAATGGGCGCGCTATCAAAAGCGCGCGAAAAAGTTTCAGTTATGTAGTCGTCATGGAGATCTTTAGGAGAGGCTTATGTCCAGCAGTGGACGTCTTTCGACTGATATGATGATGATGTACCTACCTTATGCACTAATAATCGCGCGCTAGCGACGTTGCTTCGCGTTGGTTTAGTTTCAATGCAGTTTTAGTTTTATTTTCAGTAGGATTTTTTTATAATTTTTTTTGTGTTCCTTTATCGTAACTGAAACACCCCTTAAGCTATGGCACGCAATTAAATTAACACCCTGTATACTTTATATCATAGATATACGTATACATTACATATAGGCATCAAAATCCACCATAAATATATTTAAAAATATCAATTTATATCAAAATATAAAATCTCCACTTATTTTTACATATAAGGTCCAATAAAGTCGAGGTAAAATAATAGAAATAAACTGAGCTAAACTCAACCTTTTTAAATGTAAGTGATTCTTATATAAATGCCATACTAATAAAATAAAAGTTTTTTGTAATCGCTGGTTCACAATGATTTTGTAAACATTTATGTTGAATTTGCCGAAAATGTGATTATATAGCACTATTTAAATTATTAGAAAGCAAAACGGATCTATTACTATTTTTGGTTGCGAAGATAAGCTTTATTTAAATTTCGTGCTATAAAAGTTAAATAATACAAAAAAGCTAATATTTTTAGGTGGATTCATTTATAATATGAAATTCTGAATATATATCAAGCCGTAAATAAAAAAAATAATCTATTAACATTTTTTTCCGAAATTCCATATTTTTTTAATGTTTGGACGGCAAAATAAATAAATAAATGAGATAAGTTTAGGTGGATTCCATTTAAAAGCCTTACACAGAAATATAATCTATCGATCTGAAAAAGAATCACGGCTATTATCAATTATTTCCGTTTCGCCATACAATCTCTCGTAATTTTACTGGAGTATATTACAACTTTTCTCACAACTAATGGTAACCAATTGTGGTGAGCTCCCGTTTCAAGAACATTCATATAAGAGAGGGGTCAAGTTGGATGGTCGAGGAGGCGATTTTTGTTTTAGTTCTATTTTAAAAACGGGAACACTTACAAACTTGAAAATTGGTATGTTTATAGTGCATAAGCTATAAAATAACAACAAATAATAAAATTTGATCAAGCGCGTGTCGGACTCAAAAAATCTAGCACATTAACTTACTGAAATTTCAACTAATACAATTATGATTATGTGGTGGTACGGAACCCTCGGTGCGCGAGTCCGACTCGCACTTGGCCGGGTTTTTTTTTCATTTTGTGTCGTTTAGCCAGAAGTGTTCAAGACGTTCTTGTACTGTAGGTAATTTAATTTTGATAATTTAATGTAATGTATTGTTTTGAAAATTTAGTTTAATGTATTTCTATGCACTTGTACCATTTTGCTTTCAGCCAGCATTCTCTTGAAATGGTTTATACACGAAATTTAAATCCTGCACCTAAGGTACGGAAATGATATTTGAAGGCTGTGTTACATTGATAGTTGTTAATGTGGTGACCCGGGGTTGCGGGTGTGACACGATTTGTCAAGCCAAGCTATTCAGATATTTGGACATTATGGGTCACCGGCACGCCCTGCCATTTTACTCCGACTTTCACATCCATTTGCCAAATGTATCAATTTTATCTTTTGTGTGCGGGCTGTAGGCATGTTATTTGGATCTAGTTAATATTATTAAAGATTTATTTTACGGTCTGAAACAAACGAATGTGTTAATTCATTTATTCTGTTGGTCATTGTCTCTATAGTAACAACTATTAAAACAAATCGAATCCATATAAAATAAATCTTTATCATTTCAGTATCATACGAGTACTGTGTGGATTAAGATGTTTATAATAATATGTATAATTTTGGGACTTCTTCGCATTTAATTGACCTTCAAGAAAATACTGAATTAATAGAAATATATATTTGTCGGGAAATATATTATATCTACAGGGCAAAGGCGTTTCTCCCACCTTTCCATTTTTAGGGTTCCGATACCAAAATGGTAAAAAAAGGAACCCTTATGGTGTCGCTTTGTCTGTCTGTCCGTCTGTCTGTCACACCTCTATATCTCAGCAACCACTAATGCTATCAACTTGAAATTTGGAACAGTTTTAGAATATGGTTGCTTAACTTAATTGCACATGAAAGAATTGTGAAAAAATTTAAAGGGGGCTAATATAGGGGGGGCCAAATTTAAAATTGTCGCTTCTAGGTCGAGTGGGGTATCATATTATGAAAGGGATTTACTTGTAAATTCTAAAATATATTTTTGCATTTTTTTGTTTCTAGTTTTCAAGTTATGATGAAAAATGACAAAAAAAATACCATTCTCCCCCCCCCCCCCCCCCCTTATATCCGAAGTTTGTAAAAGGAAAAATCTGAAGTAATAACAGTTGACAGAAATTTATGTAAACATTACCTACAGCAAAAATAAAACGATCTTTCTAAGTTGCACAGTTTTTTAGAAATTCGCAAATAACCTTTACAAACAAATTTAGTTTTGCGGTCCTAAAAATGGACTTTATTGCTTCCAAAAATATAAAAGGTATATCGGAACCATCGGCGCGCGAGTCCGACTCGCACTTGACCGGTTTTTTCCTTTTCTGGGCCTAATCCTTCCGATTCTTTACGCAAGTGTCGAGCTCGTTTTCTAGGCCAAACATGACGACGCTAGCTTTAAGGTGGAATCCATTTCGTCGTTGGCTTCACCCGTAGTAGTGGCAGGATTCTGGCCTCAACCTAAAAACCTATAAAAAACCCGCCAAGTGCGAGTCACACTCGCACACCGAGGATTCCGTACCCCTAAGGTAAAAATACCGTCTTAGGGACGCGTGGTGACGCGGAAGTGCACTTAACGAGTGTTTATTATTTGCTGTTATTCTATAGCTTATGCACTATAAACATACCAATTTTAACGCTTGTACGTGTTCCCGGTTTTATGATAGTGCTACACAAAAAAGAACTGGCCAAGTGCGAGTCGGACTCGCGCACCGAGGGTCCCGTACCACCACATAATCATAATGGTGTTAGTTGAAATTTCAGTAAGTTAATGTGCTAGATTTTTTGAGTCTGACACGCGCTTGACCAAATTTTATTATTTTTTGTTATTTTATAGCTTATGCACTATAAACATACCAATTTTCAAGTTTGTAAGTGTTCCCGTTTTTAAAATAGAACTAAAACAAAAATCGCCTCCTCGACCATCCAACTGGACCCCTCTCTTATATGAATGTTCTTGAAACGGGAGCTCACCACAATTGGTTACCATTTGTTGTGAGAAAAGTTGTAATATTTAATGATTTCAGACTTTTCCCATTATTTGTACTATGAGACCTAGCTTCTTGCCAAATTTCATAATTTTAGGTCAACAGGAAGTTTTTTGCATAAATGTATGGAGATGAGGACATAAAATGCCATATCTTTTAATTGCGTCGTTGTGAAAAAGTGAAATTTTCAGATCTTGTGTGGTTCATGGACCCTAATATATGGTATCAATTTCAACCTGATACCTCTACCCGTTCGCGAGATATTGGGTCTTGACAGACGGACAACAAAGTGATCCTATAAGGGTAGTCGGGCCACGCGCAGCAAAGGGTTCCGTAGTTTTTTTTTATCACGAAGCAGGTTTTGATTAAGTATGTCATCACTAGGGCATGACGGTAATGCCTATTTTACAAAACCGGTATTTTTCAATTTATTAATACCGGTATTTCGGTAAATTTTCGGTAATAATGAATATTTTTTTACAGACTTGACTAAAACAAGTTCTTTTACAATTTGTACCTCTTAAAAACTACTAAAGTAAAATCTTGAATAAGTTTAAAAATATGCAAGCAAAATCAACGTTTCTCATATAATCTTTAAGTTTTTAAACAAGCAAAATCACAATTTAAATATAATTAATTATCATTCTGTAACAAAATACAATTTAACATGTTTTTCTGAAGCATGACTTAAGGTTAGTTGAGATATTTAATCACAATTATCACAAATGATTCGCAGAACTTAATAATCACAGTTACTAGATAATTTAGATTTTCAACCGGAATATCCATCGGAAGATACTTAAGTATCTTTAGGAGGATACTGCTGTTGAAAGATTGATCGAAGAAAACACAGTGCATCTAATGTATTGTCATTTAGAAAAGATCTTATTGTATTGCATACATAATTCGCTGCAGAAAATACTCTTTCGGATTCAACGCTCATTGGCGGAACGGTCATGGGATATTTGTACACCTCGTCCAAAAATGGCCCCGTTTTCCTCCATTTTCATAGTGTCATTTCAATGCGTATTAGTTTGAATAGAAATTCGTCATCAGGAGCATTACATTCTCCACCCTGTTCTTGTAGACAACCCTTTTCTTGCAGACTTTTTTCAATTGCCTTGTTTAATTTTTTCTTGATTGAATAAGGATCGACTGAATGCGACTTATTGAATACGTAAAAAAATGAGTAAATTATATCTTCTTATTTTATTATTATTAATGGGCTTATAATCAACTTATTGTAAAAAATATTATTTATTTTATTTATTTGTCAGAATTAACAAACAACATTTTGAGTGTGAAGTCTTTTGATATTTATAAGTACTGAAAGTTCATTTCAGTAAAAAGAAGGTCACAAAGGACATATTATTAACAAACATAAAAAGAATGAGGTAAAGTTCAACACCAGACAATACATTTCTTCTTTGTAAGCCTTCTATATTTGATTGAAGACCAAGATTACCTGAGCCATACTATAAGAATATAATAGAAAAAAATAATAATAATAACCGCTAAATAAACTAACTACAGTCAGATTAAAGAACTTACGTAATAATACCGAAATACCGGTATTGGAAGATTTTATTACCGGTAATAGAAAATGCTCAGAACGTCCGTTATTACCGGTTTTTCGGTATTACCGATTACCGGTACCCATGCCCTAGTCATCACGTTCATAACAATAACTTTTTTACCGACTAATGGTCAGCGAGGTCCTAGCGCCTGATTGCTATTGCAATTTTTATTATTTCCAGTTTATCGGCTATAGCTCATTAACCTGTGGAGCCTACTTAGCTGTGATAGTTTTCCAATTAATTTCATCATACTTCTACTGTGAATTTTTTCACATTTCTAATAACAACTGTTTAGTTGGGGGGGGGGGGGGGACACTCGAGTCCAACAAAAATTTCCCAAACGGATCCCTGAATCTACAAAATGAGCTTTGTATAATCACGTCACTCCCAATGGGTACCCTAAAAATATTTACTTATCAGCGTAGACGAAATGTATTTCGGTACTTAATTACAATATTTGGTTTGATTTGATTTATAGGTCCTTTCATATGATTTATTTATATATCCTTTTATATTTCCTTGTTGACTACGGAACCCTTAAAACATGTGTCTTGCCCTTAATTTTTAAGATTTCACTGTTTTTGTTATTTGTTAGGTAATCTGCCATAATTACACATGTTCTGTGAAAATTTTAACCACATTGCTACTACGGTTCAAAAGATAGAGCTCTCGGATAGACATACGTCGAATAAGCTTAGTACCTAATAGTTAGGGCTTCGTTTGGACACTTCAGGTATGGAACCCTAAAAACTGTCTCTTTAAATACTAGCAGTTAACTAAATTTGTGGTAAACGTACACACTAAATTACCCACAAACGTAATAACCAGGGTATTGGGTATAAACTAGCCTCATGTGGTTTAATAATGTGCTTAATCAGGTTTAAAACCAATTTTATTGCAGATTTGCAGCTGCTGTAACGCGTAGTCCGATTGGATTGTTTATTTGGTAACCTTTCAAAGACTGGATCTGAAACAATAATTAATGTCAACTACGCATTCATTTTATATCAGGTTCTTTCTCTCTTTCATCTGCTGGCAGTAGAACTTCTTTCTTAAGTCGGCCGTAATGAGTCATTTTGTTTTTCATGAGAAGAAAACTTCGGAAAGGACTAACAATGATGAAAAATATAACTTATTAAATCACGATCACATCTGCTGAAAGATGTCCAAATATGGACAGAAGTCTACCCTGAGGATCTCCACAACGTCCAATCCTGCTCTTCTCGCGTCCAGCCCGTGGCATCTATGAACTTGGCCGCCCTGGGCCCAAGACACAAGTGACAAGTGAGACAAGTGGCTTTCTAGCATGCTTCTAGTATCGCAAACGCTATAGAATAGAATACAATAAAAATATATGGGATTGAAATTAGCTTCAGGCAAGATTCCGTTACCTTTATGTCAATCCCTTACATTTTATTTTATTCTAAGCGTTTGCGATTGTATAGAAAGCCGCTTGACTCTAGGCTCAGATTTTCAGTGCGTCTTGTACTTTTGTTTAAGCCTGTAGCCTGAGCCTGTACTGAAGGATAAGCAGGGCATCAAACATACTGCGGTCACGAACAACTGATGGTCCATGGTGAAAGCCGCAACGTTAACAAGCGACAATCGAGCGTGGTAACTATGGTATGCTCGGCACCAAGCAAGTGAAAACAGCCAGTATAAACTGAACCAGCGTTACGGTACGCTACAAACACCCGAAACCAAAGACCCGCTCAGGGTCGAAGTGTTTCCCATAACGAGCGGCCATATGTACGGTCAACCGCACGTCGGTAGAAACTTTTTCAACTCTATTAGCACACCATAAGGTCCAAAAGTGTTTCTACTGATGTGCGGCCGTGTTTACTTCCCCATTACATTGTTCCAGCAAAATCTGGAATTCTGGAAGGAGACCCTTGTCCTGCATTGGACATTTTTGTTACCTATGATGATAATGAAAAGACGGTGTGCCGAAAACTTAAGGGCCATTAGACAAAAATAAATAACTTTTCCAAAGTAAAAAGTTTTTAAATGTCCCTTGTTTTACTTTTCATGTACGGGACCCTAAAAATAACCCAAACGAAAATAAAACATTAAACTAATGCAATGTTTTTAGCACTTTCCTAGATGTTCTCGCAATTTATGTAATGCCTCACGTAAACTTCCACTTTCCGAGTTTAATTTCAGGTGAATGCGATAAATCTGAAGGAGGTGAGTGCTTTGGGTATCAAAGTGATTTTAGTGCGTTTTAAAATAAACACTCGGTCCGACTATCTGTTTAGGTAACAATAACAACACTGCGAACGAGCGTGCAATCTGCTGTAAAATGTCTTAACTACCGAAAATAAAAGAACAGTTTTGAATAAATCGAGTAGAAAATTGCAAAACTTACAACCAATGGGACTAAATTCTTGAATATCACCGGGGATAAAATAACACTCAAAAAATTCAAAATCACAGATTTTTCTTTTCAAAAGTGACAATTGATATTCGTAAAATATAAAGCAGTCCTTGATTGGTAATTTTTATGTATTTTGATTTACCTTTCAACAGTTTATCAGGGCAAATGTGAATTTTTAAAGTCTCAAAAGTGATATTTTATCACCCGGTGATTTTCAAAAACTGAGTCCCAGTTATTCGAACCTGCGTCTTCTCCGTGTATACCGGTAACACCGAAACTATCTAGGCTACCGTGCCGTGACCGTGATCCTGTTCGATGTAGATATGAGCGCCGCGCCGGCGCGCCGCCGCCGCCGAACAAATTTCCTGCGCCGCCGCCGCCGCGGATGGCCGAGCGAGGAAAGAGTTATTAAATCCATACTTTTTAAGCACTGATTCAAATTCTCTTCTCTTTCTTCTCTTACTCGCTATAGTTAAGATATTGATCCTACGAGTACCTGCTAGATACCTAATTTGTAGCATGATTCTTAGAGAGCCCCGATTACTGAATGGTTTCAGCAATATTTTTGAAGATTACCTACATGCAATTTCTTGTGAAATGAGGATAAGTTAACAAAACTTGTGTTTGACAACCTGACTAAAATTAAACATTTGTTTATTTATCCTTAAAAGTATTAGAATATTAGTATAGTCTGTTGTCCGTACAGTCAGTAATGTTAATAGTTAAAATAATTTTATCAGATTTGTTTTCATATGCCACTTTTTTTTTCATTATCACATGTAACTCATAGACATGAAAAGGCTATGTCTAACTCGCACATTTCTTAAAAAAATATAGCAAAATTCGATTACTTTGACCTCTATCTAGCCCTGAAGACAAGAGATGAAGTAAACGATGGAATGGACTTTATCAGAAAAATACACGCGTTTTTATTTTGAAGGCAGAGATGAGGTCAACGATGGAATGAGCTTGCCCAGAAGAAGCCTATTATAGAATAGAATAGAATAATTATTTATTGTCCACTGTGTCAAAAATTACGTCTATTCGTATATTCACTCACGACTTGAAGAGATTCGGGTTATATAAACTGGGGAACGCTAACGCAGGAAGAAAATTCCACTATTTAGCCGTGCGCATTATAAAAGATGTTTCAAAGCGCTTTGTGCGAATGTGCGGAATATCAACTAATATTCATAGGGGAATTTTATGCGGTGCGTCCCTCCAGCCCTCAGACTCCCGATGGTAGAATGTAGTGGTGGAATAAGCCCGTGGAGCTCTTGACCACACTCTCCAAAGTAATATCTGAAAAAAGACCGACAGACATGCAACTATGCGACGACCAGACTGTGAAACTTGATTTTTACCTCTAATGAGCTTCATCACTAATGAGCTTCTAGGCTCTGCGATCTATCGAATCAAGTGCGTCTGTTGGTATGTAGCTGAGCCATCCCAAAGGAAATCTTCATGCAGGATCGGACTTGGACTTTATATAAAACTGTAAGTTGTCGGAAAGAAGTAACGCTTAACCTTATTGAGAACGCCCCACTTTTTTGCCGCAGTTCGGGCTTTTGACTCAATGTTAGCGCCGAAGTTCAGGTTTGCACATAACTTCATGCCAAGTAGTTTGTGGCTGTCGGTAATTGGTACAGTTGTACCTCGAAAAGTAGGAACCAGATTGAATGGTGGTATGTTGACGATATAAGGGTGGAACCTCAATCCTCATCTAGCCGCACTTAGGAGGAAGGGGAATGGTGGTATAAGGTCGTACGGTCAACCGCACGTCGGTAGAAACTTTTTCATCTCTATTAGAGCGCCATAAGGTCCAAAAGTGTTTTTACTGACGAGCTGTTGAGTGTATATTTCAGGCGCACTCAACGAGATGTATTCTATAGAATACTGATAAGTACATAATGCACTATGTGTCGGTGTTCAAGGCTCTACAGTTTCTCTGTTTCGACAAGAGTCTCATCACCAATGAGCTTCCAAGTACGTTTGTCGATTGCAGTAAGATTGGCCAGCTGGTATTCTGCAGACTCATCAGTACTCCATACCGGACTTCTGTTTGAAGCACAAGCACAAGTCTGATAGGGTAGAAATGGCTGTAGAAGCTGTCCCAGTGTGATGTACCACCTGGCGTTGGAGAGTATGCCAAGTTTCTTAGCTGCAGATTTGGCCAAGGACTCAATAAAATGCCAAAAGTACAGATTGGACGATAAGTGCATCATACCAAGGAGCTCGAGGTGGTCTGATATCGGTAAGAATACATTTCGGAACTCTGGAGTCAGATTGAAGGGACTTCGTTTGACTGTAAAGAAACACGCCTATGTTTTGGCCGCCACAGTCGGACACTGAGTGTAGGGCCAGAAATAAACGTTCAACCATGGTCTATCGACCGACAAGATGGTATTTGTGCCACACTGGCTTTTGCATTAGGTATGTATCTATCCGTAACTGTGCTGTCGTCTGCATACTCAAAGATTCCAGGCACCAGTTTATGTGCATCAGGAAGAGAGTTGTGGACAGAACGGATCCTTGAGTAACTCCGTCATCGATAGCCCTCTGATCAGACTAGCAATCTTCCAAGACCACTTGATTCAATCGTACACTCAATAAGTTTAATATCCAATTGCAAAGGCCAGGTATTTCATACGATGGAAGATTGTTTGCTTGTGTGATTTCTGTCGTAAAGTAACAGTGTTTACACCTTTGTGTTTCGGTTTGTAGGTTAAACGAGATTCTGAAATTACCGACACATGAGATGTACCACCTTAGTTCTCAATATGGGCAACGTGTTTTGCTGTTTTATTAGTGTCAATTATGTCACTCATAAGACAGTGTATGCTGTGGGTGGTGGTGACCATTCACCATCAGTTGGCTCACCTGCTCGTTTACCCTCTTGTGACATAAAAATAAAGTCATTAGCTTCAAGTTATGTCACGACTTCGTTATTAAATACTCGCTCCATAGTCTTGCAGAGTATGGAGATTTCCACCGGCCTGTTCCATCACTATCAGGACATTTTTTAACCATTTAAACCATTTATTTTTGCCACAACACATATTAGGTTAAAATATTCAAAATTTTCAAATTACAATATTCAGTATTTTTGAGAACCATTTTAATTTCTTTTGGTACATATTTCCAAATTTTAAAATAAAGTAAGGAATTAAGTATTTTTGTGCCAACCCTATATGGTTTTTACGATTTCCGGTCATTTCTTACAAAAAAATGCTTTAGAGGTCACGCCGCCGATTTCGCCGCCGCCGCCGAACCTAAAAAGTCGGCGCGCCGCCGCCAACCTTATAGCCATCGGCGCTCATATCTAGTTCGATGTCGCAGATGGATTGCAGAATTCGCTGTTTTGTAAAACAACTGAACGACCGACGTTTGATTATTTTGCCACGCAAATTCGCCGCGCGCCGTGTGGTGCCAGCAAAGAATTGTACCATCCCATATCTACCCGTGGGTGTCGTAAGAGGCTGCTAAGGCTTTATGAACCGGAGGATCTGGACGTTTTTTTGTATCGTACCTACAGTCTTACATACTGCAGTCACCGACAACAGCGGTCGCCAGTTGCAACGCTTGAAAGCGTGGTGACTATAATGATTCCCTTCCAAAGTACCAAGCGTTTTTGCTGTAATTCTGGAGGGAGCTCCCTGTCCTGCAGTGGACGTTCCATGGGATTTTATGCCGCTTAAGGGCACGATCGCTTCGCTCGCTCGGCTTGCGCGTTGTGGTCCTGACGGTATCGGTTATAGGTCGTGTGTTATAGAAAATAGAACACTAACTAAGACTGAGTTGCACCATATATCTATAACGATAAACGAATAAATGTGTCTCCGTCTCTCCCTCAAACCTCCATACTGTTCACAAGAGTGAGATGCTATTATTATTGTTATTACAATTACTAGTATCCTACTGCTGGGCAAAGGCCTCCCCTCTATTCGTCTCTATCTTGAGTTTTTATTGGCCAATTATTGTTGGCTTAAAATATTTTTGCCCTGTTATGATTGATAGCAAAACATTAGTTATGCAACGACGACGTTCAAAATTTCGTCTTTCCTTAAGAAAACTTCGTCAGTTTCGTCACAGATGAAATAAATGATAGTTATACTTCGTCGCTGCATCTTCGAGATTTACATATTCACAAGGTAGTTCACTCCTGAACGTACTAGGCATCGAACACAATATTTAGATTTAAATTACTAAAATTTTAAAAAGTTTTAAATATTAGTATCTCAACAGTCGGTGTAGTACTCAACCAACACCCCACCCCTCCCGTCGGGCCCCCGCTGCAACGTCAAAGGAATGCAATCATTCGCTTCTTTTGTGCAGGCATCGTAACGACGTCCCGTGTTACTTTTCTTTCAATTATTACGTTTCTTACCCAAAAATCACACATTTAGTGTTAACGTAGGTAGTCTAGACTTCTTTATAGTTTAAAGTGTATCAAAGTACGCGTTTAAGGAATAAGTAAGTGCCCGATAAAAGGAAAAGTTGGTGTCTTATCCACATTTTATTCTGCACGTTGTGTTATCATACCCGTCGAAAGCTATGGCTGTGGCTATGGGTAAACGCAAGCGCAAGGACAAGGACGATTCGGATGACGGATTGTTACGAAAACTACGGCGTTTGGAACGTCGTATAAAACGAAGAAAAAAGCAAGAAAACTTTGACTCTGACGACAGTAACCGTAAGTAGCTAAAATATTATACGTTTGGCGCAATATTTCACAAGTGTAATAACACAGTTCGAGTTTAGAGGAAAGTATATTCGAGTTTATTTTACGTAAAACCTACCCACTTTTATGGGAATGTTTAGTTCTTGTGGTTTTTGATAGTCACGAGTTCCAGGGATACCTACCTACCTTCTTTTATTTTTATTCTGGCCATGCTTTGTTTTCACTGTGTAGAACCACGATGCGATTGTGGTCGAAACGAGACTTAGACCTAGTCTGTATGAGTTATGCGTGTACTGAAAATGCCACGATGCGATTGTGGCGCGTACATAAAAAACTTATTGACATTTTAGAACCACGATGCGATTGTGGTCGTTGTCAAGGGAGTCGTGATGCGATTACGACCTATTCGTCATTCTATGACCAATGGCTAACTTTCCAGGTAATGAATGGGAATATGAAGAACTTCCTCCTACCGAACCAGAGGATACATGGTACCTCTCTGACTCCAACGATTATAGTATCCGATCGAAAGTGATAAAACCCGTAAATACGGGAAGCAAATAGGGTGCGACTCCAATCACGCCACCAGATGCGACACCTGATCCAAATCCAAGCGCCTCGTCGGGACCGCCAGAGCTACCTGCTGCTATCCTAGAAATTTTGGGTGAATTAAAGGCAAAAGAGGAAACTTTTGACCCTAAAATAAGAGAAGAAGTCTCTAAACACTGGGGGAAAATAATTGTGGCAGGTCTTAATAAGGACGGTTCACAGCGAATCCACTAGAAACAGAGACAAACGCCTTGAAACAACACAAAATCATCTCGGTTTTGGAATTGCGGCGGTAACAAACCACCTTAAGAAGTAAAAAAAAAAAACAAGCAGGTTAGGTTTTATTGGATTTACATAGCCGAGATACATCGATGAGACGACAACTCATTACCTACAGCTTAGATAAGAAATTCTTCTCTATGGTTCGAAATGTTAAGAGGGATTCTTTCCTATTTGGTGACAACTTGGGTGAAAAAATCAAGCCTACAATGACGGCCAAGAAGTCTGGTTTGCAGATTAAACGAAAATTCGAGTCCCTGTCAACAACCTCATCATACCGCTCAAACCGTACGGACGCAAGTCTCAGTCCATGCAGCCAGACGCCCGCTACCGACGTCAACGGATCGGTACAGCTCAGCGTCGAAACCGAACAACAAGTGGACGGAACGCATAACTTCGTAGAAGTACTACAACATGCTGGTAAGCTACGCTATTTTATTAATGTATGGGAATCTATCACCAAAGACCCTGTTGTATTGGAATACGTCACAGGATATAAAATCCCTTTTAGTAGTCCTGTTATACAGAATTTCGCACCAAATCTTATTTTTTCTTTGTCGGAGGGCGAAAGTATCAACCTGGAAATAGCCAAACTTCTAACCTGCGGAGCAGTTTCTAAATGTAATGATGTTGAAGACCAATTCCTATCTAACATTTTTCTCACACCCAAAATTGACGGCACTCCCAGATTTATATTAAACCTTAAGAAATTAAACAAGTTCATTGACACGAGTCACTTTAAAATGGAGGACATCAGGACAGCTTCTAAATTAATTACTCGTTCTGATTTTTGGCTAATGTTGATTTAAAGGAAGCATACTTTTTGGTGCCGATTCATGAATCATCAAAAAATATTTGTGGTTCAAATTCCAAGGTCAGACGTATGAATTTCAATGTCTTCCGTTTGGTTTATGCACAGCACCTTTCGTTTTTACAAAACTTATGAGACCAGTGACAACTTTCCTAAGACAAAAGGGTCATTTACTGGTAGCTTACTTAGATAACATTCTTTGCATTCATCATACCTATGAAGGTTGCTCTCAAAAAATAAAAGAGATAGTCAACCTTCTAAAATCGTTAGGCTTTGTTATAAACTTTAAGAAAAATAAAATAAAATAAAAAATAAAATAAAAGCGACTTAATTCCTAGTCAATGTAAAACCGTTCTAGGATTTGACCTTGATACGAAAGAAGTAGCACTGAAGTTACCTCTTAAAAAAAAAGAATTAAAATCAAAGACATGGTCACAAAAATTTCGAATAAACGCTTATTATTGATAAGACAATTCGCAAATTTTTTAGGTGTTCTTACTTCAGCTTGTCCGGCCGTAGATTACGGTAGGGTTTATACTAAGCGTTTCGAAAGGGCGAAATATTTAGCACTCCTTCAGTCAAATGACGACTATGACAAAAAAATTGCACTCAGCCAAGATTTAAAATCAGACTTTTCTTGGTGGCTCGATAACGTAATGACTGATATTAAGCCTATAAATCAAAACCTTTATGCCATGGAA
This sequence comes from Athrips mouffetella, assembly GCA_947532105.1. Taxonomy (NCBI): domain Eukaryota; kingdom Metazoa; phylum Arthropoda; class Insecta; order Lepidoptera; family Gelechiidae; genus Athrips; species Athrips mouffetella. The sequence goes on from OX383958.1 coordinate 9,887,888, forward strand.
ATTTTTTCCGATAATTCCTTGACAGGGGAATTTCATGTAAAGGCGAACGCTTCGGTGGTTTTTGGGGACCAACGGAAGCCAAAAATCACATAATTTTTTTTTGGATTTGAAAGCCGCCTTTATTGGACTTAAGTGCTTCGCTGCTAGTGCATGTAATAAAGAGATCCTACTCAGAATTGATAACATGACTGCTATCTCCTACATCAACAGAATAGGAGTTCAATACGACCACTTAAATGAAATCACACGTGAGATATGGCGGTGGTGCGAAGAACGTCGCATCTTCATATTTGCGTCATATATAAAATCAAAAGACAATGTCGAAGCAGACCAAGAATCAAGGCGTACTAATGTAGATACAGAGTGGGAACTATCTGAGACAGCGTCTCACAAAATAATAGATACATGGGGTCTTCCTCAAGCTGACCTCTTCGCTTCTTACCTGAACGCTAAATGCAAAAAGTACGTCTCATGGAATCGTGACCCACACGCGTTTTATATTGACGCGTTTACTATTAGTTGGAACTATAGCTTCTTCTACGCTCAAATGTTTACGTAAGATCATAGATGACAAAGCGACTGGAATAATGGTCGTGCCTTATTGGCCAAGCCAACTTTGGTATCCGTTGTTTCTGGCTCTGCAGTCGTCGAGCCCTATTTTTTTCTCACCGGATAGAAATCTTCTGTTGTCTCCTTTCAAAACCCGACACCCTCTGTGGCGCAGCCTTACCCTGGTGTCGTCGCTATTGTCAGGGAGTCGTTTTCAAGGCAGTAATTATCACCAGAAACAATAGAAATTAGGATTTCGTCTCTTTCTAAAAATTCCCTTAAACAATACGACGTGGACTTAAGGAGTGGTGGGAGTTTTGTCACGCTAACCTAATTGATAATTGTTTTTTCCACTACCACTCCGGTGGCATTGAATTCTTAACTAATGAATTTCGTCTGGTGCAGCTTATTCTACATTAAATACTTATCGCTCTGCACTCGCTCTTGTATTGGGAAAGAGCTTTAGCCGAGACGATCACGTGTCTCGATTTTTCAGGGGAGTTTTTAAAAATAAGCCATGTCTTGCAAAATACCAAACCACATAGGACACAAATGTGGTTTGGATTGTGTTTCAAGTTGGTATCCAAACAAAAAACTCAATTTAGAAAATATTACAAAAAAGCTGGTAGTTCTGCTCGCATTGTCAACCGCACAACGAGTACAGACACCGTCATTGATTCGATTGTGTAACGTAAAAAAAAAAAAAAAACATGCCAACATTGAAATCACAATTGATGATATAATTAAGACTTTGGCCCCTGGAAGACGTATGCCTAGATTGATAATTCCGTTTTTTCTAATATACCCGAAATATGTCCAGCTAAGACCATGGTACGTAGAAACCACAAAGTCCATGAGAAATAGACGAAATACAGACAATCTTATACTAACCACTAAAAGGCCATTTCATAATGCTACCGCGTCTACGATCAGCCGCTGGATCAAGCTAGTTCTATCTGAAAGTGGGATTGATACGAGCATATATTCGGCGCATAGCGCTCGCCATGCTCCGACATTAGCTGCTAACCGTAGAAGCGTCAGTCGATGTAATTAAAAGAACTGCAGGTTGGTCTGGTGATTCTCTCGTCTTCGCTAAGTTTTACAATAGGCCCATATAGGCCCCTTAATTTGAAAAGGGATCATGAATTCGCTGAAGCTGTGTTCAACTCTAATCATATCGATGTCGTTAATAATTGCTGATTGTGAAATACTTAATCTAATATACTACTTATATCAATATTACGTAAAGTGATTAGAAACACTCTAATTTACTTATTTTTTTTATCTGTCCGCTTCTTAGCACCTCAATAACTTTTTGTCCACAAAATTAGACTTAGGTATATTAGAAACTCTAAACATCTACCTTGTGAATATGTAAATCTCGAAGATGCAGCGACGAAGTATAATTGAAGGTTAAACAAACTTACCTGAAGTGAAGTTTGACCGCAATTATATGAGTCGCTGCATCTGAAGAGATTTACACACCCGCCCGCCCTTGTTTTGCTATTAACAAAACAATCCCTTGGATTTTGTGGACTCGTTCTCTGAAAAAATGATTGCATTCCTTTGACGTTGCAGCGGGGGCCCGACGGGAGGGGTGGGGTGTTGGTTGAGTACTACACCGACTGTTGAGATACTAATATTTAAAACTTTTTAAAATTTTAGTAATTTAAATCTAAATATTGTGTTCGATGCCTAGTACGTTCAGGAGTGAACTACCTTGTGAATATGTAAATCTCTTCAGATGCAGCGACTCATATAATTGCGGTCAAACTTCACTTCAGGTAAGTTTGTTTAACCTTCAAGTTTGTAAGTAACATGCTAAAATTATGAGAGTTGTTTCATTAGGTAGGACCCTATATTAACTAATTAGGTATACTTTTATTTGAATTGTAGTCGCTTCGTTTTAAGTGGGTAGCGCTTAATGGAGCTCTTAACGTAAATTTTGTTATTACTGTTCCTAAACTAACAATCAAGTTCAGACAGACTGTAATTAATTTGCCTCATACATAAACGGTAATTAAATCATTAAACATCAGCTTATATTTTACTTGCTCAAATATTCTAATTAAAGAAAATACCTTAATTGGGTTTAAGAAAAATACAAGTAATTTAAACATGGATAACCTCCTTTTTTGAAGTCGGTTAAAAACTATACTGGGTGTAAGGGACAGCCCTCCGAATACTGAAAGGGCATAATCAGTCAACATATTTGAACAACATTCAGCGAACAAAAGTTACAGGAAACGAAAAAAAATCAGCCTCTCCATACAAACTGTCCATGAACTGTCCCATCAAGTGTGCAATTTAGTACGGAGAGGCCGATTTTTACTTTCATTTCCTGATAGTTTTATTCGCTGAAAGATGTTCAGTTATGTTGACTGATCATGCTGAGGGCTGTCCCTTACACCCTGTATTACTAACTACAGTAATAACTGATAATGTTTTGGTACCGATATTTTTTAATGTCAGAAAATTAAGTATTGTTCAAACTTTCTGTTTTAGAGTTCTGTCTGTATCGATTTTTATAAGGCGCATTGAATCTTAGATCTTTTTCTTCAAAAACTATTAGGTAATATCAGCGGGCTATACTATATATGGTTACGGCGGGTTACGATCCTTAAGACGTCGCTATTAGTATGTGAAATGGTAAATATAATAATTTCATAAAGACAAACGGTAACCTTTTTATTCATTTGAATCTCCACGGGCTACAGGACTATTATATCGCAGACGTGAGGAGAAGAGAGCATTCCGAGAATAAAACCTAATTTTGTATTTTGATAGTATCAGGATTTGTGTCATTCTGTCTAAGAATGTAGGTAGGTACCACTCTATCTCTACCTATGGATGACGTAAAGGGATCTCTCTCTATCTCTCTCTGTCCTGCATGAATTATATGTTGAAAATAATGAGACCATCCTGTATTACATAAAAAAGGAAAATTAAATGATAAAGTATAATTAATACCCGTAATTACGAGTACTAGTTACATATTGAAATTAAAGCATCCGTTTCTTTTAACAAAAACTACTTACATTTTCATCAAATATAAAACAACTCAGTCGCGTCGTCGTAATTAAAATGAGCCAAGAAATAATATTGTTTGAGTCAGCTATAGGCAAAGTAAACTCAATTCTAAAGCTGACTGGTTTACATTTGATCAGTGAAAACTACGATAAAAGTTTGATGGCGCGTCTACGTCGACGATGGTTTTTCTGCTTCGCGGTGATCTGGTACAAAGCGGACTTTGTAGCCGAGATCGCTTATCTTACCGACGGAATCATCAGAGGGAAAGACATGTTTGAGCTCACTTACGTCGCCTCCACTTTGGCCATGTGTCTTCTTGGAGACGTAAAAGCATATTACTTTTTAAAATACGAACCTTGTGTTGCCGATTTGATAAATACACTGCGGAAGCTGCAAACTATTACTGCTTCAGGAAAAGTAGGAAATCTAGTAGAAAAAGAAATGGAAACCCGAGTGTCTTACCTCGTGAGAGTTACAAACTCACAATGCTTTTTGAATGTAATAGCATTAACTGGATTCGCGGTTATACCATTTCTTATAATGGGATTGACGTATTATGAAACTGGAGAAATTGAACTGACGATGCCATACACAGTCCTTTATCCTTTTGATGTGTATGATATTCGTATTTGGCCGTTTATGTATCTTCGGCAACTGTGGTCATGTAAGCTATTGTAATATATTAGCGTGCAGCGCAGCACAATATAGCCAGCTGGATTTGCATTTGGAGGGCTTGCATGATATCAAAACGTAAAATAAACATTTTGTTATACAAGATGTAACAAAAAGGGAGACGCAAGAATCCTGAAGGATGTGTATCTGCCCATGAATCATAACACATTTTTATGTAGAAATGAGGTGGAAATACGAAACACAAATGTAATGTCACATAGAAAGCATCAGCTGATTGCGCATTTTGTGTTGGAGTTCGATTTTTTTTTTCATATTTCGTTCGACCCATATTCCTTATGAAAAGTTGTTTAGTTCCATGTGCAGATTTTCATCCTAAAGGCTTGGTATATATACCCTTTCTGTTACACTGTTTACAATCGGTACTGTACATTCACGTTTTGAAGAGATTCGCTTCGACATTTGATTGACTGAGCAAACAATAAATTGACGTTATGTTTGCACAAATTGACAGTGTAGTTTATTTAAGTAACATGTTTGAAATGTTCCATTTCAGCTGTGATAATCGTTTTCATGACACTGGGTCCGGATAGTTTGTTCTACGCGTGCTGCACTTTCATTCAAATTCAGTTCCGATACTTGCACTATGATTTGGAGAGAATTGTTTCCGGGAAAACGAGGGAGCGTAGTATTCGGGATTTTCGAACACCATTTGCGGTTTGCATTCAAAGGCATACGCAGTTGATTCGGTAAGCTTCTAGTAGTCTATAAAACTTCAAGCTTGACATCACTAGTAGCTATAATCGCGCCGTGAGTGTCAAGCTTGACCTGTTCATGACTGTACTTAAATTTACTAAGTCGTAGTTGATTAGGTCTGATAGCTCGAGTGCTAGAGAGTATTTTTACCTAGAAATTTCATCATCATCATAACAGCCGAAAGACGGCCCCTGCTGGACATAGGCCTCCCCTAAAAATCTCTACAAGGCACGTTATGATCAATCCAACGCTGCCAGAACCTAGCGGCTCAGCACATCCTAGACCAGATCGTCGGTTCTCATTCTACAAATAATAAAGAAGTAATTTATAAACAATGTGTTTACTAAATGTGGGCATTATTACTAAGATATGCCTAATACTTAAGAAGCTCAAACTTATAGAAATCTGACATGCATGCAAACTAACTATATTATAACTTTATAAAATTATATTTCAGCTGTGTTACTCTCATGGAGCAAATATATTCCAAATCCACTTTGTTTAACGTAGTGATGAGCTCAATGATAATTTGCCTAACTACGTTTAACGTTACGGTTTGTTTAAAACTTTAATGGCTTTTTAACTTATAAATTACTGTTTTTTAATAAAGTTTTGTAATAGGTACTTATAACACGAAGTGCTCTTATATTTCAGGCTATACCTTCCTGGGCAATCGTGGTGCCATTCATGTGTTTCGTATTTCTGGCCACCTGTCAGATATTTTTGTTTTGTTATTTTGGTGATATTATCATGAAGTCGGTAAGCGCTGTTATCAACTAAGTACTTACATGTTAAAGTTGCGGTAGAATCCCGTTTTCAGTTAAAACTCCCTGTAGGTATTCTTAAAGGTTGCCTATGTGCATGTTTGCTCATTTATTGACATTTACACAAAGTAGGCCGTGCTGCAGTGGTTTCTGGCCTTTTCTTTTGTGCTGTTTTAGCACAATCCGAAACGTTAGTAGACTCGCTCTATTTGCATTGTATTCTGTCTGATAGAGTAGATAAAACGTTTATTTGGAAATGGTGTTTTTTTGGGAAAGGCCCCAATTAGCATTATGCCGTGATTTGTCTTGCGAGACACGTCGCTGTTTTTTGCATATTATGTCGTTCAATAAGTATTCTGTAATGAATCTACACATCTGAATCTGAATATAACCTGTATTTGAAATGGAATAGCTTTGGCCAAATACGAAAAAAAAAACCGGCCAAGTGCGAGTCGGACTCGCGCACTGAGGGTTCCGTACCACCACATAATCATAATTGTATTAGTTGAAATTTCAGTAAGTTAATGTGCTACATTTTTTGAGTCCGACACGCGCTTGACCAAATTTTATTATTTGTTGTTATTTTATAGCTTATGCACAAAAAACGTACCAATTTTCAAGTTTGTAAGTGTTCCCGTTTTTAAATAGAACTAAAACAAGAATCGCCTCAATGACCATCCAACTTGACCCCTCTCTTATATGAATGTTCTTGAAACGGGAGCTCACCACAATTGGTTACCATTAGTTGTGAGAAAAGTTGTAATATTTAATGATTTCAGACTTTTCCCATAATTTGTACTATGAGACCTAGCTTCTTGCCAAATTTCATAATTTTAGGTCAACGGGAAGTACCCTGTAGGTTTTGCATTTTTGAATAAATGTATGGAGATGAGGACATAAAATGCCATATCTTTTGATTGCGTTGTTGTAAAAAATTGGAATTTTCAGATCTTGTGTGGTTCATGGATCCTATGATATATGGTATTAATTTCAACCTGATACCTTTACCCGTTCGTGAGATAAAGGGTCTTGACAGACAGACAGACAGATAGACAGACGGACAACAAAGTGATCCTATAAGGGTTCCGTTTTTTTCTTTTGAGGTACGGAACCCTAAAAATCAACTTACTATTAAAATAAATAGACGCCTGTGGCCGTGAAACTCGCTTTTCTATTCAACTTTTTGCAGCGAAAAACTAAAAAGTTAACGAAGTTAATTGATATAGGTACATATATGTAATTATTAAGCATATAGTTCTGTAGTTAATTGATTCTCAGAATTTTACTCGATTTCAATCTCAAACTTACCCCTTTTTCCACTTTTAATCTCATTTTATGTCTAAAATAAATTGGATATAAACAATATTTTCGCAAAAAATAGACGACTCTAATAGTCAGGACATAAGGTAAACGTCGTAGACTCGCTCTATTTGCATTGTATTCTGTATGACATTCAATAAGTATTCTCTAAAGAATCTACATTGAATAAAATTATCTGAATCTGAATTGTTGCTTTGTGTGTTAACTTTACATTTTACGCAATTCCAAAATCACTAATAATATCCAATTTAGGGTGCGGTGCACCCTCGCACTTACACAACCTGTTCGTATAAGTGAAGAGGGCAATCGTTTCTCGACTACAGGCGCCTTATGTAGAACGTCAAAAAGTTGTTCTCGTCTTTCTTTTTAGGGTTCCGATACCAAAATGGTAAAAAAGGTGCCGCTGTGTCTGTCAGTTAGTCTGTCTGCCTGTCTGTCATACCTGAATATCTCAGCAACCACTCATGCTATCGACTTGAAATTTGGAATAGTTTTAGAATATGGTTGCGACTCTTAATTTTGAAGTTATGATGAAAAATTACAAAAAAATACCGTTCCCCCCTTATTTCCGAAGTATGTGAAAGGAAAAATCTGAATTAATTACAGTCGATAGAAGTTTATGTAAATATTACAGCAAAAGTAAAACGATCTTTCTAAATTGCACACTTTTTTAGTAATCAGCAAAAAACCTAGACAAACAAATTTAGTTTTTTACTAGACTTTATCGCTTCCAAAAATACTATAGGTATACCGGAACCCTCAGCGAAAAGGAAAGTTGATAAGTTGCAATTTTACTTTGATATGATTTTCAATGTATCTTAAGTAGAACAAGATGAAGTGATTTAAGAGAATCGCAGAGCTTTTCCTAAGACGCTCTATATTTTTTTAGAGTGTGGCAATCAGCGATGCGGTATTTAACTGCCAATGGTATAATGCAGACAAGCAAGTAAAGAGAGATTTGTTATTTGTTTTGATCAGGTAAACTTTTCTCTTTCAACTGTTTACATAAAACATTCAGTAATGCATGGTAATGCGAACATTGAATTTGTATTTCTGTTTTCAGAGCCCAAAAACCGTGTAAACTTACTGCTTATGGATTTTCTGACATACATTTGATGGCTTTTACTCGGGTTTGTATTTAGGGTTAACTAATTTCTGAAGCAAATGAACAAAAAAAAACCGGTCAAGTGCGAGTCGGACTCGCGCGCCGAGGGTTCCGATATACCTATAGTATTTTTGGAAGCAATAAAGTCCATTTTCAGGACCGCAAAACTAAATTTGTTTTTAAAGGTTTTTTGCAGATTTCTGAAAAACTGTGCAACTTAGAAAGATCGTTTTATTTTTGCTGCAAAGTTTACATAAACCCCTGTCAACTGTAATTAATTCAGATTTTTCCTTACTCAAACTTCGGAGATAAGGGGGGGGGAATGGTATTTTTTTTGACATTTTTCATCTTAACTTGTAAACTAAGAAACTTAAAAAAATTCAAAAATATATTTTGAAATGTACAAGTAAAGCCCTTTCATATGATACCCCACTCGACCTAGTAGCGACAATTTGAAATTTGGCTCCCCCTATTTTGGCCCCCTTTACATTAATAATCATACTTTTTTCAAAAAATTTTCATATGCAGTTAAGTTGGGCAACTATATTCTAAAACCATTCCAAATTTCAGGTCGATAGCATTAGTGGTTGCTGAGATATAGAGGTGTGACAGACAGACGGACAGACAGACAGACAGAGCGGCACCATAAGGGTTCCTTTTTTTTACCATTTTGGTATCGGAACCCTAAAAACACTCACAAGTTCTTGTTGGGCCACGCGCAGCACCTATAGGGTTCCCTACTTTTTAGGGTTCCGTATCTCAAAATAAAAAAACGGAACCCTTATAGGATCACTTTGTTGTCCGTCTGTCTGTCAAGACCCTTTTTCTCACGAACGAGAAGAGGTATCAGGTTGAAATTGATAACGAATATTTAAGTCTATAAACCACACAAGATCTGAAAATTTCAATTTTTTACAAAGACGCAATCAAAAGATATGGCTTTTTATGTCCTCATCTCCATACATTTATGCAAAAAAGCAAAACCTACAGGAAACTTCCCGTTGACCTAAAATTATGAAATTCGGCAAGAAGCTATGTTTCACAGTACGAGTACAAATAAAAGGAAAAGTCTAAAATCATTAAATATTTCAATTTTTCTCACAACTAATAGTAACCAATTAAGGTGAGCTCCCGTTTCAAGAACTTTTCTATAAAAGAGGGGTCAAGATGGATGGTCGCGGAGTTTATAAAATCAAAGAGCAAAAGCTTTTAGTATATCATATGGTAGATAGGTAGGGAACCCTTAGGGCGCGAGTCCGACTCGCACTTGGCCGGTTTTTTTTACGATTTTTAACGCATAGCGGGTTTTCAGAACATTTATAACATAAAATTTTTACTTTGTCCTAGCGCCTGATTGCTATTTTTATTATTTTTAGTTTTTCGGCTTACTTGTAGGGGAGGTAGAAGCTAAGCCGCGGATAGACAGACAGACATAGACGGAAATGACAAAACTATAAGGGTTCCTTTTTTGACTACGGAACCCTAGAAATCGAACAAGTGACATGCTCATCCAGTGTATGTGATGTATTCAATATGTAAAATTTTATTTTCAGATTTTGAGTACCGCTTGGTCTTACTTTGCACTCCTTTCAACGGTTAATAGAAGTCACATTTCTAAATAGTGGAATAGATATAAAAAAAAGTAATATTCTGAAAAACGAAGAAAGTTTAGATAAACACAAATAAAATGCAATTCTTAATCACAGGTCACTTGAAAAATTAAAAAAAATAAGTTTAAAACATGACTTTTGATTACTCTTTTGTGTTTGTTTTGGATAGATCTTTCATAGCCGCACCAAGTGTTGACAAATAAGTTAAACCAATTACAATAAAATAACGTATAATATACATATGTCGCAGTAAGGTAGTTATGTCCGTTAGGACTCTAGATTGGTTTGGGTTCAGTTTATTATTAAAAGCTTTTATTTAGTTTCACCTGTCGCGGTGTCTGTCTATGTCTGTAACCAAATCTTGCATGTTAAATTTCACCCATTTCCCGGTTTGTATACGTATGTGAATCGGATGAAAATGCAATAATGATGATGGAGGCAGACAGTGGCCATAGATACATAACTAAATACCACGTTTCAGAAATTCTTTAGCGCCATCTGTTGATGGGCAGAGTGGTATGCTCACCAAGTAATATTTTAATGTTAAAACAACTCTGTTTTTTTTTATAACATAAATTTGGGCTTTTGGGGAAATTTCTCTAAGTATGTATATAAACAATCACTTTTTAGGGTTCCGAACCAAAATGGTAAAAACGGAACCCTTATGGTGCGACTTCGTCTGTCTGTCTGTCACACCTGTATATCTCAGCAACCACTTAAGCTATCAACTTGAAATTTGCAATAATTTTAGAATTTGATTGCCCAACTGAATTGCAAATGAAAGAATTATAAAAAAATATTATTAATACCCCTCCCCCTCTTATTTGGGCCCCCTTTATAATACTATAAAGGAGGCCCAAATAAGGGGGGTTGGGGCAATATTTTAAATTGTCGTCATTAGGTTGGAAGGAAAAATCTGAATTAATTATAGTCGATAGAAGTTTATGTAAATATTAAAGCAAAAATAAAACGATATCTCTAAGTTGCATAGATTTTTTTGGAAATCTGCAAAAATACAAATTTTGTTTTGCGGTCCTAAAAATTGACTTTATTGCTTTCAAAAATACTAAAGGTGTACCCAAACCCTCGGCGCGCGAGTTTGACTTGCACTTGCCTAGTTTTTTTATTTTATTGTTAATGGCCTTACTTTTGACCTCGATCTAGTCTTGAAGACAGAGATGAGGTCGACAATGGAACGAGCTTGCCCAGAAGAAGCCTATGCACTCGCGACTTGAATAGATTCGGGTTATGTGAGTTTGGGAACACAGACGCAGGCAGAGAATTCCACTCTTTAGCCGTGCGCATTATAGAAGAAGTTTCAAAGCGCTTTGTGCGAATGTGCGGAATATCAGCCAAGTATAAGTGCGTCTGGACTCCCGATGGTAGAATGGAGATGGTAAAGTAAGCTCATGGAGCTCTTGAGCACACTAAAATTTGTAAAAGACCGACAGACATACAACTTAGCGACGACGTTGGGCCAGACTGTGAAACTTGGTTTACACCAGCATCTCATCACCTACCAGCTTCTTGGCTTTTAGATCTATCGGGTCAAGTTTTTCTACTCCATACTACAGGCACCGTTTTTGTGGTCGAGTAAGTATGGACCAAAGCAAACCTTACATACGGTCAACCGCACGTCAGTGGAAACATTTGCAACTCTATCACCATGCCATAAAGTCCAAAGTGTTTCTACTGACGTGCTATTGGGCGTACGTAGTAAAATATCTTAGATTTGGGCTCGTATAACTCTATGGACCGTAGACAGTTGTTTTTTAGTATTTGACATCATAAATACTAAAAAGTAAAAGCAAAATAGTAGTAAAAATATTTTTTTTTAAGATGTAAATGAACTAAAACGTTATCACAGTTTCAGGTTTTACCACTCTCTTGATATTGGGTGTATTCGTATATTCAACTATATAATTTTTCTTATGGAATCATTAATAATTTTGATGCTCGCGATGAATATCATGAAAACCAAAGAAAACAATATCTCAATATTAGAACTAATTTTGCACGTTAGGTCCCAGTTGTCTGGCGACTATTTCAGACAAAACGAAATAAACTTTTACAGAATGACTACTGCGCTGGCAGCTGTAAACACTGTGATTTATTGCTCGTTGTGAGCAGCTGTCTTGAAAGACAAACATCGTAAACAATATGGAAATTAATAGCTTTCACTACATCTTGCTTGTCATTGGTGCCATGCAGATATCCTGCCTGCATTGCAGCCAGCCTTAAAAACTTTATAGAGTGATAAGGATATGTTAGCCTACTAACGCCACCGCCTTGAGAACATGTAAATTTTCGAATAAAACTACGATGAAAACAGTCAGGGGTAAAATATACGAGGGCAAGATTCGGGCACGGCACACGCGTGGAACTACGGATACGGCACGGGCGTGGAACTACGGATACGGCACGGGCGTGGAAGGGATACGGCACGGACGCAACATTACATATTATTATTATGATTTACCTCCTCTCTGTAGTTTACAATTATTCAATCTGTGATACAACACTGATTGACTGATAAAAAGATTCACAAAGTAAGTTTCAGGTAAAACAACGATGATCAGCGAAGGAACGCAGGTCGAAACATGAGGAAGAATAATTCATATCTCATATAAAATTGCGCTATCAACTGATAGAGTTTCGTACTTAATACAACGTGTAACGGAAAGGTGTGATAATAATAAAATGTGAATCTGCCCATGAAACTGAACAACTTTTCCCAAGGAACATAGGTCGAAATATGAACATGAATTTTTGACCTCCCATAGAAACTGCATCAGCTGATTGCGCATTTTGTATGGGAGGTCAAAAATTCATGTTCATATTTTGACCTATGATCCTTGGGAAAAGTTGTTCAGTTTCATGGGCAGATTCATCAATTCCTTTATTATTATTACACCTTTCCGTTACACGTTGTATATACGACTTTTAATTACCTTTTTATAGAATAGAATAGAATGATTTATTTGCGTCAAACATGGTGGTGAAGATCTTATAGTTAAATTTTGTACATATACATGTTTCGCCAGTATGAAATGGCATGCAAATACAATAAATGTATTATGTATGTATTATGTATCATTATTATGATAATGTATTATGTATCATTATTATGATAATGTATTATGTATCATTATTATGATATATACGAGTACATGCCTGTCTTGGTGCAAGATACGAATTGAGATCCGGAACGAAAATAATAAGACGATAAATCAAACAAACGAAATTAGGAAGGGATTGAGTTTATGTAGGTCGATTCAATACAAATACGTGAGCAAATATTTGTTACCAATGAGGATAACATTTTGTTGATTAGTTTCACATAGCTAGAGAAACAGAAATATGTGGAAATCCGGCATATTTTATAATAATTGTAATTATTGTTCTATATTGTTTTTTTTTTACAAAGAAAGGCGTTATTGATTCTTACTATTACTGCTAGTTTAGTACAAGAATTTCTATTTATAGGCATATGGTTCGTGTATATCTCACGAGAGTATTTACTCACTGAATTGCTTTGCCATTTATGTTTACGTACTAAAATATAAACAGCATTTGATTTGAAGCAGGGAGGTAAACTGAAATCTCTAAGCGTTTTCCAATATCATTTCCTTTCTCAGTCGTAATTTGTCTCGCTGATCTAACTAATGTTTATTCAAGGTTTGTTGGGGGCTTGCGTTTCCTTCGTGCTAAATGAGGGAATTACACTAATCTAAAGCATTGCTATCTCGACAGAAATAATCAAGTTTAAATTTGAAGAGAAATTTATATTTAAAGCAAGTGAAGTAGAGACTAGTGTGTTTTGCTGTGGGCTAATCAGGAGATACAGGTTTTTTTTGACACCCAGAATTTTTTTAGAGACGATTCTGCTTATAAAATTGAAAGACTTTTCTCAGTAACAAAATGCTTTTGATCTCCCACGAATGTGATTTTGCCCACGTAACAAATAAAGAGCTCGGCTAAAGTAGTGGAAGAAGCACGGTACTCCATGCGCGGGAGAGTGCGGGGCGAGTTTTTATCGCTTCCGGTTTCGCTAATAGTACATTAAGATGCACGTGCGCTATTTTGTATATTACGGCCGAGGCTCAGAAATTGCAGCCCGAGCCGCAGGCGAGGGCGTAATGGAGCCGAGGGTGTAATCACCAAAGCGCACAAGCTTCTTACGACGTTTTTCAACACATTTGCGAATAAAAACGAATCAAATTCGCTTACCTGCAATTCCTGAGCCTCCATTTTTCGTTCTCACAATACTTTTCAACATGGAATAAAATACACCACAAAGAGCTAGGTTTATACTTATTCGCCAGCTCATTGAAATAAGCCAAAAAGACATTCTCTGAAAACGAAATGGCATTTTTGCTGTTCTTCCATTCAATGAACTTTTCGTAGGCAAGAATGTACCTATTTTTCCTTTGATTATGCTGGAAGGAGACTCACTTGCATTTTGTGCCCCAGTAATTATTTCCTGTGGGGTTAAATTAAGTTCTTCTTCATTGCTTGAAACCGACGAACGACATTGTTAGTCACAAAAATCAAAGCAAATGAAAATACTTCTGAAAAATGGCGCGCGGAATACTTGTTGCGCGCGCATTTCTTTTTTCAAATGAGGAGCTGTGACGAAGCAGTGGCAATGCTCCCAAACAGCGTAGTCATTGAAAAAGTACAAAAACTTAAAATTTATTGCTTACAAAATCAATTAATGTTAATTTGTTGTCAAATTTAACTAATCTCATGCAACAAACTGTTTATATATTATATTTTCATCAACATTAGGTTTATATTTACGAAAATGTTATAAATATTTTAGACATTAGAACTCCTTGCTCTTTGTTAATATAAAAAAAAAAACAAAAATTATATAACTAGTGCTATAATATATAATGAGAAAAGCACGCGTTTTTAATAAGCTGGATTATGGACCTAAATACAGTGCAAATAGAGCCGTTTTATGAGCAAATGTGTTGAAAAAGATTTTAATTCGTTGCACGACCTATACCAGCTGCGACTAAGGATTTGTGAACAGGAGAATCGGCAGCAGGGTCTTTATGGGTATGTACAGTCAAGAGCATGTCAAGCTTGACTTATTGGACTTTAAATCATTTTTTATCTCAAACACCCTGAACGTGCTAGAATCGTACTGCCAGAGTCAATACCACCAAACAGCGGTTACCTAGCACCGCGGGCTGTTATGCTAGCCAATGATATTATATTACAATTACGATGCTAGCGACAACAATAACAAGCGTGGTGTACTTTTTTCCCGAAATTTACCACTTACTTTTGCTTCAAAATTCTGGGGAGGGGAGGAGCTCTCTGTCCATCACAGGACTTTTTATGGGATGGTCTGATAAATAATAATAATAATTAATTTACTTAGGTTTCCTTTATCAGAAAAAAAAATCTTTATTTAAAACAGCTTATATCAAAGAACAAGTGCGAAAATGAGCCACCTGATGGTAAATGGTCACCATTGCCCTAGCACCTGCTGTCTTATTTGTAATGTAAGGGGATGGTATTGCCCCAGATCAGACGGAAGTTGCAAAATACCCCTATACTTCACATACCTACTAAATCCAATACTTCACTACCTTCATTATTTCTACTTCGCCACTGAACTGTTCAATAAGACAACGCTTGACACGATCAGCTAACAGAAGTAGTACAAAATTTACAGGACAAGGTACTTAAAAACAGTTGCGCTAGTTAACAGGTGCGTTATAAGTGAGGGAAACCAATCCGTGCGCCAAGGTTGAGGTGTTTAATGGTGCGTGATATGTGTGATGATGGGAAGTGGGGAGGGTGTGTCTGCGGTAATTACAAGGGTGCGACCAAATTGCCCAAATTGACCCTCTTGGGTAAGTAAGTATGTGATGAATGAACTACATGTTGGTCTGCAACGATAGACTTGGCACTTTTTCGGGTTCATAGTAAGCGTTAGCGTTTATTTAGTGTACTTACTTAACGAAACGAAGGTGGTCCATCGTACTGGAGTTCAGGTTATAAATCAATGAACAGAAAAAAAATATTAATTCATTGTCGTCGCTTCACAAACAAAGTGGCGCCATGTGGGAAAAAAAAGAAGCGACAATAAAAAACCCACGCGCTCTTTTAAATATGTACCCTTGTATTTATCTAAGATGTTTGATGTACAGAACCGAACTGGAAACCAGACTTGACGCCTTGGTTGGTAAGATATGTTCTGTTCCGCATGTTATGCGTTACGTAGTTTAAGGGACGAATATTGACCTATAAACAGCTGAAAATAATCTACTATCTGATCAAGTCGAAGTTTCGATACAGTATCAAACTGTGGGGTAATAATTATCGCTACAAAATGCAAAAAGCGTTTGTTGCTCAGAAAAGAGCAGTTAGGGTTAAGGGTAATCGTTCGCATCCCACCGTTGCGTTGGAGTCGTGCAGGACCTATTTTTAGTCTCGTACCGTTTTCACGGTAAAGCAAAAAAACACGTTTCTTGTATGTGATTTTAACGTTTTATTGTTTTTACTATTTGTTGGGTAATCCGCTATGATAACACATACACAGCCGTCGTGGGACGGACAGACAGACGAGGTAGACTTTGTCATAGGGCGCCGGTTAGACCCTTCTGGCACGGAATCCTAAAAATCAAGATATAAATAAAAACGATCTCAAGATAGATTTACACGATTTAACGTTATTTCTAGTCCTTGATCGACTTCTAGTCCTAAAGTATGATCCATCCTTTGTTTCGTCAATTACAACGCTTACCAACACATTTTGCAGCTACTGTCAAAAGCGATCGGTTAAATCTGTCAGTAAAAACCAGTCTTTCCCTCAAGTGTATGTCATTGCTGCAGAAGAGATTGATAAGCGTTGGGATAAAAGAAAAAGATGGATTATCGATAAGTAACCGAACACCGACATCGGAAAGAACATTTAATTGGCTACGAATAAATAATAAGTCTTAATAATAAGACTAATTATTTATTTGTAGTTAATTGGCCCCGACAAAGTTTCTTGTCCAACATAACTTGATGGCATGTTTCAAGTTATGTTGGACAAGAAACTTTACTGAACATCACAAGATTAATCAAGACAGTTCACAACGAAATGATGTTAAGAGCCCCCTCATAATTTGCGCAACGTCTAGGCTGATTTGGATTAATTCTTTCTTCAGTCCCAATGATGTTTTTAGAGGAAGTAGAATTGAGAAAATTAATAAATTTGGGAAAAACTAAGTGCTTTCAATAGGATTTTTGCGTCTGAATTCACAGGTAGAAACTTTCTATAAACTTGCTAGAATAACACCATAGTACCTATGCTAGACCAAGTGGGTGATCGTGGTAATTTCAACGATTTGAACCAACCGAAACAAAAACGTTTGACTAAAACGCATAGTCAAGGCTTAACGTAACGTTTTTTTTTTGGAAATATCGTTCAATTTACCACGTACACCCCATAAATTGTGCAAACTTTCCATTATACAGAACTTTTTTTTTCTCAATATCTAATATCAAGCGGTGGGATATTAGAATACGGCCCTGTCTCCTGCTACTAGATCCGCCCCTGTCTCCTGCTACTAGATCCGCCCCTAATATAAGATTAGGACATCAAGGTCTTTAAAACATTTTGATGCTCATTACATTAATCACTACTCATTTTCACGGTTAAATTGTATTTTTGCGTGTTCCTGCAAAGTTAAAATGTTTCAAAACTGTTGCGGTCTAAACGTTCCTGAGCGGTGAATGTGATGAAATATTGTATATTATCTTGTGACACGATAGGATTTTGTAGTAATTTGCTCGGAATCGAAGTAAAGTGGTAAGAAAATCTGCGGTACAGTTAAGAGCACGTCAAGGTTTGTCTTGATTTTACCACCACCGAATGCGTCTTGATCGCTTGATTAGGGCTAGAAATACGACCAAAAATTGCACCAGATTATTTTTGGATCCTTGGCTTTTAAGTAAGTATGTTATCCAGACAGAACCTGATACTGAACAATGTCGGCTAAAAACGAGAAAAAAATTGTCTCATAAATAAGATCGATACAAACCTTGCGTCGTCAAAGGTTTGTATGGGTAAGCCAAAAACTCGTTTTTCTACTACCCATGATTCTTTGGGAAGGTACGAGTAGGAGGCAGTCATAACCGTATCCATTTCTTGCGAGGGATCTCCATACTCAAATGTATAAACTCAAATAAAATTACAAAAACGTTAAATTTTTATCTTTCTCTTTAGGACTAACTCTCTCTCTCTCTCTTTATTACTACAGTTTTTCAAGTAAAAATACAAACAATTTAAGAAAATAATGGTGTTAAAAACGACAAATAAAACGGCTGTTACGAATCATTTACTATTAATGATCAACACACAGGTAAAAAGGAGACATTTTCACTTTGTCAAATGAAGTTTGGATGAAACATTAGATTTTATAAAGATTTAACTATGTGGTTACGTTTTACATAGATTGTTTTGTCATACTTCCTCATACAGACTATGTATATGACGGACTCTATTACTTATACAATTTTACCCTGTGGGAAGATTATTCAGATTTTGTTCTTTGTAAACTTCCCTTTCATCCAGAAAGTTCAGTCTGAAGGTTTTCCAGCGACTTCGTTGATTGGAGTTCCATATATTTAAAACCCTGAAAATGTAACGTCGATAAAA
The DNA here is from genome assembly GCA_947532105.1 of Athrips mouffetella. NCBI lineage: Eukaryota > Metazoa > Arthropoda > Insecta > Lepidoptera > Gelechiidae > Athrips > Athrips mouffetella. The sequence continues at coordinate 9,906,320 of OX383958.1, forward strand.
TGCGCGAACAACATGTTTATGTCAAGGAATTCTCCGTCGTTACGTTATTACGTTCAGAAAATAAGATTAATAATTGTTTTGATTTAACGATACTGTGAACGCACGTCGGCTTGTTTTTTGGCAAAAATGCAATGTCCGTAAGGATTGAGGAGCCACTCTCGATTTCAAAGGGCAGTTTGTACCCTTATTTAATAGCAAGCCAGCTGATTTTGTAGGACAAATTCTGGAATTTGTAGTAAAATCTATAAAAAGTTACACTAATGTAAAGGTGGCTCCTCAATCTGAACGTCTGAATTGAGGAGCCACCTGTAGCTCGTTAAGTAATAGATGCAGGGTGAGTGCGTTCAGACTTTCAGAAAGTACGTATCACCCCTGATTCTACACCTATATCACACTTGGTTCTGATTCACCCCCTTTACTCGTTTGACACTGGCTTGCTGGCTGAATGCAGTTTCTGCTTCGCCAATCTGGAAAACTAAAATAATTCTGCACTTGCGTTTCATACTGCTTCGTAGTTTAAGAAAATATAATAGTAGTTTCAGCTAGGAAACATGGAAAGTGGATAAAGATAAACTTAAATTTTAGTTTCCTTCGTACGTATAATGCTTCGCTAAATAATGATAGGTACACATTTGGTTATGGTTTGAGCGTAAGTTGGTAAGATGTTTAATTTAAATAAGTTATTCAAATTATCTTCAAAATGAAAAAAAAAAGAATATTTTCATTATTTACGGTGAATCATTATAGAACGTGAATTTACATTGTTTTTGTTTCCGAAGCCCAGTGATTCTACACATGATAACCAGCAACTTTTACAAAGAAAAACAATGTTGACTCGAAAATTTTTTTTCGCCTTTTCGTAGTAAACAACTCATTTTTTATGAGAAGGCGAAAAATTGTTTTCAGTAAAAAAAAAATCTCCGGGAAAGTTGTTTGTTTTCATGAGTAGTCTATTAGAAAGCCTGTGTTGATTTTCATTTATAAAGTAACAAGCTGGTGCCAGCAACTTCGTCTGCGCAGGTTTATAAATTGTAGACTGTGTTATTTCTATGTATAAGCTATATTATTGTAAAGTTTCATTAAAATCCATTCAGTAGTTTTTACGTTACAAACTTTCGTGTTTATAATATTAGTAGGATAGTAGAATGTCCTTTAATCCTTTTTCAGATGAAATGCCCCTAAACTCTATTAACGAACAAAACTATTTGACGAACAAGTAAATCATTACATATCATCATGTCAACCAGAAGACGTCTACAGAGAAAGAGATATTCCCCTAGAGATTGCCAAGTATATCATTCAGTATTTCAGAATAAACCAGTAGCGTTCGCAAGAAGGACACAGAGCACGTGTTGCCAACTAACTTTTTTAATAAGTTGGCATTCAGGGTGACGTTCCACAAACTTGCTATCTCATAGAAACTATTCTTTGACCCCTGTGACTTGCTTGCCAACTCTACGAAGTAGAAACCCATGTTAAACATTACTGAACTAAGCTTGTTCTAGTTTACAAGTTGAAAATGGAAGTTAAAATAAACATTAGCAAAGTTGCAAGACAAGATAGTTTTACTAGGTCAGACTACTATACAATAAAGGTAAGAGATTAAAGTAGAATCTTTACTTGCATTAAGTACGTTATGTGTGTACAACCAAACTAAGGAATGTAAGTAAGGTTAGTTTACTATTATTTAATTTGTGGTAAGGTTTTCATGATTTTTTTCTGGAATCCGGCTGAGTGTGAGTTGAACCGCGCGCCGAGGGTTCAGTAATGTACACTATTTGTGTTAGACAATTTTTTTTTAATCGCACTTATTTAAATTATGCTAATAGGACTGCCTACGTCGTCTGTCTGTCTGTTCGATTCCTGTACGCGGCCTTTTAAATGGCTGTATCTTTAGAATCTTATAGCTTTTAGCTAAAAAACTGTGCAACTTATAAATATCGTTTTATTTTTGCTGTTATATTTACATAAACTTCTATGGACTGTAATTAATTCCGATTTTTCCTTTCACAAACTCCGGAGATAAGGAAGGGGGGAATGGTATTTTTTTGTCATTTTTCATCATAACTTAAAAGTAAGAGACGTAAAAAAATACAAAAATATGTTTTACAATGTACAAGTAAAGCCCTTTTATATGATACCCCACTCTAGCTAGTAACGATAATTTGAAATTTCCCCGCCTTTATTTGGGCCCCGTTTACATTAATAATCATAATTTTATTTAAATAATTTGAGGTGTAATTATGTTGGGCAACTAAGTATATTCTAAAACTATTCTAAATTTCAAGTCGATAGCATGAGGGGTTGCTGAGATATACAGGTGTGACAGATAAGACAGACAGACAAAGTCGCACCATAAGGGTTCCTTTTTTTACCATTTCGGTATCGGAACTATAAAATGTACCTAAACCCTTTATAACCCTCTACAAGAAACATATTTTAACAATATTTTATTTCCTTTAGATCTATTGATAAAACATAATGACAAAACATCAAAGACGTTAGTAGGGGGGTTAGGCCGGTACTGGACCAGCTAGAGGTGATGTGGTCGAGAGTCGGTCACCGGGATTCGACCAGGTTCGGTAGCTAATGTGGTCGAGGAACGGCCCCCGTTTGTGGACCATTTTTTTGACCAGTCTCTAAAAAAAAGCTCATCAAATAAAATTCAGACCTAAAATTTTTGCTAAAATCGCGTTTTGACTATAGTAGGGGGGTTAGGCCGGTACTGGACCAGCTAGAGGTGATGTGGTCGAGAGTCGGTCACCGGGATTCGACCAGGTTCGGTAGCTAATGTGGTCGAGGAACGGCCCCCGTTTGTGGACCATTTTTTTGACCAGTCTCTAAAAAAAAGCTCATCAAATAAAATTCAGACCTAAAATTTTTGCTAAAATCGCGTTTTGACTATAGTAGGGGGGTTAGGCCGGTCGATTAAGGTTTAATTAGCGGATGAATGCGTACGTTTTATTCGTGGTTGATTTGACTTGCAAAGTATTTTTTTTGTGTTGAGACCACCCTAGATGAATGATAGACAGGTGCAAATCTATTCTACCGATCCAGCTCTGCAAGTTGTTACGTGTCGAATTTGTTTTTGTGAAGGTTTCGTAAAGTTTATTACTTCACATTATGGGAAGAATTATTGATTGCTATAAATAACATCGAAGTCACAGGTGCTTAATAGTTTCCATTCTTATGAAATTGCGTCGGGATTTTGTATTGAGACCCCCCTCGATGAATGGCCGGCAGATACAAATCTATTCAATAGTTCACATTCTTTCCTGTTTCTTTTTTTGGAGATTCCTAATGCAATTTATCCTGATTTTTTGTTCCATTATTGGTGGAAGATTTATTAATTTTCATAGATAACATCTGGGTGGTTGAGCGATAGCGTGTGATCCGTTTTTTTGTGACTTCGATGCAGGTTTGATCATGTTAAGTAGACGCGTCCCCTCCATATTAAAGCTCTATAAAAGACAACTTCCTAGGAATCGACATCATTATGTTCAGTGCTCGCTTACCAGAGAACTAGATCTCGTAATATTTCCAGATCAATTGAAGTGATTATTTAACGTATTGACAAGTTAGTGAATCTGTGTGTTCGTGTATAGCAAAAAAATGGATGTAAGTATGACTTATTTTATACGTGATTCAGTTATTGTGCTATAACGTTTTACCTCACTGAAATTTTTTCATTGTTTCAGCTCACTGAAAATACTTTTAAAAATTATTATTTCCCCGCAAGCAGTGACGATGAAACCATTCGTTCCACAAAATTGAAAAAGTCGTCGAAAAGAAACTGCATTGATAGTTTTTTTGAAAAACCCAAGAAAATACTGAAAACTGTAAAGAAACCTTCGACAGTTGGACGAGCTTTGGAGGATGGCATAGCTTATTTGGCTTCCAATGAAGATGATGGGGCCTCCGCATCTCATCTGATTAAGATTGAGATTTATGATTTGCATAAAATCAAAGACGTCGCACCAGCAGAACTATGGAAACACGCAGATGTGCGTGTGAAATATTACGTACCGCCTCAGGAAGATAAACATCTGCAAAGTGCAAGAGATGTAATTTACAACATCACAAAGCAGGTGGCTTCAAGCCCAGACTGCGTCCAATTTTTTATTAAGAAGCAATGAGTGTGTGGGTGGTTCAAGCTGTGACAATGAACTTTTTTTTAGTTAAGTGTTTGCATGGACTCTGTAATATTTTTTGTGAGATTTTTGTCCTTTTCCCATAGCTGCAGAGCTATATAAAGACGTAAGATCCAACTTAGAGGATCGCATTCGTTTACCACACACAGACCATGAATCCTCCTGAATTAAGTGCCGGAGAAATCCACCGATTGGAGCAGCAGTTATTTCAACTCTGCGAAGAAATTGAGAAGCAATATTCTAACACGTGAGTAGTCTAGCATTACACTTATTTCACTTGCTGTAACATATTTTCCGGTAGTGGGCTTAAAGGTACTTAAAGTGAGATCTTTCCATATTTTATTCATTTGTGATTCTTTCGTTTCTGTTCAACGTTTTTTTTTTGGCTTTACATCGATTCAATATGTTTTATAATTTGGATAACAGTTTATCTGAGCAAGAGATTTCGTTGTTTAGTAAATCTCTCATTCTAAGTAAATTTCATAGAAACATACGAATGTGGTTTGTACAAAAAGTTCTACCTGTGTCACTTTTGCGAGACCCAGACATTTCACCTTACTATACGCCTTGTACTGGTCACTTGAAGTACAATCCAAAGAAGCTGCATTATGACGAAATCGATGGGGTGTTAACGATGCAAGCGTATTGTACACATTGTCAGCAGTAATATAGGTTAGGTGGATCATATAAATTATTATTTTTTTTTTTTTTTGTTTTTACAGTTCAACGCAAGGAGGTGAAAACCGAAACAAGAAAAGATCGGCGACAACGGCGGTAGAAGATGAACCCATGACTAAAAAATCATACAATATTTCAAAATCATCCAACCAACCATCAACGTCATCAGTTCAAAATGTAAGTACAGAAAGTAACGTAGAGTCGAGAGAATGTGAAATTTGTAAATGTTTTGTACAAAAAAAATATTATGCCAATCACCTTAAAAGTAACTCACACAAAAATAGAATTTTGGCCGCTGACTCCGAACTAGAAAATGTCCATGTGATAGAAAGTGCTTTCGGGAATAGAATCATGACTTACAGAATGATCGCGATAACACCAAATCAGGCTTTTGAAACACCTGAAATATTTTTACAAAATATTAAAAATAAAGTTTTTAAATTATTAGAAAGATCAATTTCAGAACACTTTGTTGTAAAAGTTAACTTTATTTTAAACGCTAACTTTACTCAAGAAACAAAACAGCAAAAAAACACATTCGACTTTCAAACAAATAATTATGTCGTTTGTACTGGAGATGATAAAAACATTATTTATTCAATGCTTGAATCAGAAATTAAAAACAAAATTACGAATTTTGAAAAAAAAGACAGCGGATGGAGTTTTCTTAATATAAACCACTTGGACATGAATGTCAACAAGTTTAACCCATTGCGCGGTTCGTCATATATAGATCTGCCATTAGACATCAAACATAAAAAAGCTGTAATTAATGTACAGAACAAGGACTTCGAATGTTTTCGTTGGGCCATTTTATCGGCCCTGTATCCAGTAAATCTCCACTCAAACAGAGTAACATCATATATGGCACATAAGAACGAATTAAAATTTGACAATCTTCCCTTTCCGATGAAAATTAAAGATATTCACAAATTCGAACAATTGAACGATATTAGTATTAATGTCTTCGGATTAAACTCTGATTCGGAAAATAAAACAAAGATTGTAGGTCCACTACACTTTACAAAAAACAGAAGAACAAAACATGTAAACTTGCTATACATCACACAGGGTAGCAAAGGACATTATTGCTATATAAAAAATCTCTCGCGATTAGTATCAAAGCAGATATCAGCATCAGAGCATGCAGCATATATCTGTGACGGCTGCCTTCTACACTTCAAATCGTTAGATAATTTAAAAATACACCAAGAAAAAGACTGTTTTCATGTTTGTACGAGATTACCTTCTGGACTTGACACAAAGAAAAACTGGTTTAATGATAAAATACCAACAAACCAACTTAGTTTCAATAATTATGAACGTAAATTAAAAGTCCCCTTTGTTATTTACGCTGATTTTGAAGCATTTTTAAATCCAATTCAAACTCGCTCCAATGATCCAAGTAAATCTTCCACGAATAATATCCACAAACACGAAGTATACAGTTTTGGCTATTACGTCAAATGTTCCTATAATGATAGTTTGTCGCAATATAGAACTTACAGAGGTGAAAATTGCGCTGAAACTTTCATGAAATTCATCAAACAAGATTTAGAAAAAATCTGTAAAACTAAAACTTATAATAAATCACCATTACCCCTAACACAGGAAGATAAAATCAAAATAGATCAGGCCACCTCCTGTTATATTTGTGATCACGATCTGAACGGGGAATCCACAGTTTCTTTCAATTGGCACACTGGTGTTTTTGAAGGTGTTGCCCACAAATTATGTGCAGAAAAATACCAGTTACCGGATTTTGTACCCATATTCTTCCATAATTTAAGTAATTACGATGCTCATTTTATAGTGCACGGATTAAGTGTGGATGAGGGTGATATTGAGCTTATACCAGAGAATAAAGAGAAATACATATCTTTTTCTAAGGTCTTACGACTAAATAAAAAATTAGTGAAATTAAGATTTCTTGATTCTCTAAGATTTATGCCAAGTAGTCTTGAAAAATTGACTAAGATTTTATCACCAGAACAATTCCATGAACTTAAATTAAATTTTCCAAATGACGAAGACTTCAGTCTTTTAATACGTAAGGGAGTGTATCCATATGAATATATGACATCATTTGAATCATTAAAAATGAGAACTCTACCTACTCGTGATGATTTTTTTAATTCTGTAACTGACAGTCATTTATCAGAAGCTGATTATACACAGGCTCAGGAAGTGTGGAATCATTTTAGGTGTCAGAATATGGGGGATTATTCGGATCTATACTTAAAAACAGATGTCTTGTTATTAGCTGATGTATTTGAAAATTTTAGAAATGTTTGCCTCAAGGCATACCAGTTAGACCCCTGTCATTACTTCACCCTTCCAGGGCTTTCCTGGGATTCTATGTTAAATCATGCTAAAATTAATTTGGAACTTCTAACTGATATCGATCAAGTCAGTTTTATAGCAAATAATATCAGGGGTGGGATTTCTCAATGCAGTCACAGACATGCAAAAGCAAACAATATTTACATGCCAGATTATGATTCAAACATCCCATCTTCATATCTCATGTATTTAGATGCGAATAATCTTTATGGCTGGGCTATGTCGCAATATCTCCCAACAGGAAAGTTTGAATGGGTAGATGTGAATACTGATTTCAATGTGTCTGATGAGGCAAGTCACGGATACATTTTAGAAGTCGATTTGGAGTATCCATCCAACTTGCATGATTTTCACTCAGATTTACCCTTTTGTCCTGAAAATATTTGCTCGGGAAAAAGTAAACAAAAAAAATTAATTCCGAATTTGTACAACAAAAGCAATTACGTCATCCATTATAGAAATCTCAAGCAATGCTTAAAACAAGGTTTACGGTTATTAAAAATACACAGAATACTTAAATTTGAACAATCACCGTGGCTCAAAAGTTACATAGATTTAAATACACACATGCGATCCCTAGCCTCTTCGGATTTTGAAAAGGATTTTTATAAACTCATGAATAATTCAGTTTTCGGTAAGACGATGGAGAATGTAACAAAACGAGTAAATGTCAAGTTACTTAATCACTGGATAAATCACGGAAGTAAACAGGGCGCAGAAACTTTGATTGCAAATCCTGCATTTCACAGTTTATCAATTTTTTCTGAAAATTTAGTTGCAGTACAACTGAAAAAAACTCAAGTTTTGTATAACAAACCGACTTATCTAGGTTTCTGTATATTGGATTTATCAAAGACATTAATGTACAATTTTCACTATGATTTCATGAAAAACAAATATCAAGACAATATTAAATTGCTATACACAGACACTGACAGTTTAGTCTATCAAATATATACTGAAAATTTTTATGTCGATATGCGATCTGATTTAAATTCATTCTTTGACACATCTGACTATCACCCTGACAATCAATACGGTTTGCCATTAGTAAATAAAAAGCGTTTAGGATTTTTCAAAGACGAAAATAATGGTAAAATTTTTGAGGAATTTGTCGGTCTTCGTGCAAAATTGTACGCTATGAGTGTGCAGAATAATTTTATTGCCAAAGCCAAAGGTGTAAATAAATCAGTCACCAATCAATTTAATATTCAAAATTATAAAACATGTTTATTTGATAAAAAAAATATATCGCGTGAAATGTTACGATTCAAATCTATAAAACACGTAATTTATACTCAAAAAATCAACAAAATATCATTATCATACAGTGACACTAAGCGCTACTTATTAGAAAACTCTACCGATACTCTTGCTTGGGGGCACTTTAAAATAAATAAAGATAACTCCTAACGTTACTTTCTGTATTTAGTACATAAGAATTATAAAGTCGTTATTGAGATTTTCTTTTAGATTAAATTATATGAGTACCGCCGAAAGACGTCCACTGCTGGACATAGACCTAATTTTATTACCGCATAATATTTTCTTGTAATTGTTTTTGCGAATGTTCTGATGTAATGCATGCGATAAGTAGTGTAAATAGATAGAAAAACTTACCTAGACTAAGTGTAATAGTTTAACCATGCATAAAATAATAAGTGATTATTTTAATGATCCATAATTTAGTAATTCCTATTATTTTATGGCAAGTACTCAATGTAAATATACTGATTTAGGGAAGGTGTTCCTTTGACCATTCATAGCATCAAAACAGGTACCAAGTTTATGTTCGCCGTTGTCCGCTTTTTTCATCTCTAACTTTAAAATATACTGTATGTTACACAGCTTAAGGTCTGTTTTTCAATAACTTAGTAGCGAGGTAAGGTGGCGCTTGCTGAATAGACGCCGCCCATTATAAATAGTTCTGTATAGTGTAATTAGCCGGCTCTTAAAATCGGCCGGGCTGGGGAGTTTTCTTGCGCCATTTCTTTTTCTCTGCAATAGCCCGACTCCGAATTGGTGGTAGACTCGCTCTTTTGAATTGTATAAATTATTGCATGATAGTGAAATAAGTTACATTTTTTGTAATGAATATAATACGGAAAGAAATAATAAAATATACAAAAAATTATTCGAGTTTTAGTTTTTATTTAATTTTCACATTATATCCTAAATAATTAGAATTATGTGTCATTCTATATTCTGCACCATCTTAGTTGACACGTGTTTTCTACAACAATATGATTCATTTTAATCATCCTTTTACAGCGATAGTCGCTGGTCCCAGTGGATGTGGAAAATCAAATTTTGTTACAAATTTTTTAAGTCATTCCAAAGCTCTTTGTAATGAAGATTTTTCTGAAGTGATATGGTGCTATGATGAAATGCAGCCACTATATAATTTAGATAATGTTAATTATAGTCAAGGCATCCCAGATTTAAATATGTTTGATGGAAAGTATCCCAAACTCTTAATAATTGATGATCTCATGAGAGAATCAGATGGTCGCATTGTAGATATTTTTACTAAAGGCAGTCATCACAGGAATTTGAGTGTGTTTTACATTACTCAAAACTTATTTCATCAGGGTAAAGGTCAACGAGATATTTCATTGAATTCCAGCTATATAATTTATTTTAAAAACCCTCGAGATAGAACGCAAATACGTCATTTCGCTCGTCAGGTATATCCAGACAATACTAAATTTGTAGAAGAAGCGTATAAGGATGCAACCATAGAAGCTCACGGATATCTTTTGATTGATCTCAAGCAAAACACTAACGACATGTATCGCTTCAAAAGTAAAATATTTCCTTCTGATAATTATTGTGTAGTATACGTTCCAAAGAAGGGGTATAAATATGATACACAACAATAGAATTCATTTAGTTCCAAATGATGAGTCAAGAAGAAACATCTAGAGATCATTTGCTAATAGCATTAAATACAATTAAACCACACTATCGAGACGCTTTGTTACAATTTTGTACCGACAGTGAGATAAAACAACTTTGCGAGTGTATTTTAACAATATTCAAAGACAAAATACCTATAAAAGAAGTGGTAGAGTCTACTTTCAATATTTGCAAGTTAATATGTTTCATTTCTGCTGATAAATAAATCGTAATCGAAAATATGTTTCATTTCTGCTGATAAATAAATCGTAGACTGAGATTATCTAGCACTGCAGAATATTGCCTCAGTTTTGGATAATGAGTGGAAGAGTAACATCTCATAAGCATTTCCTTAAAGCATTACTAACATTAAAACCAAAACAACGAACAGCTTTACTGAAAACTTGTGGCAATGATGAAATAAATTGTATAAGTGAATGTATTTTTAACGTTTTAAAAGGTAAAATACCATTAAAAGATAAAGATAAGTGTAAATTAAAAAAACATAGAATTATTTTGAGACAGTTAGTTACGAAGGGTAAAATTAAACAAAGGAAGAAAATAATTGTGCAAAAAGGTGGTGCATTTCTACCTATTATTTTAGGTGCCGTTTTAAGTGGGCTGCTAAATTCAGTTTTTCGATCGTAATATTAATTCATCAATATGCAAAATACAAAAAAAATGGTCCTGGTTGATCCTAATGTTATTGAAAGATTTAAACAAAGTGAGAGAGAGAGTTCATCTGAGGACGCAATTTCTCGTTTGGATGGTGAGATGCATAAAATATTAAAAAGCAAACTAAATGATCGTGAAAAGTGGATATTGTATCTTCAAACACTGCAAAGATACTTGCATTTCAATGATGAAAAAAAGAATTCTTTGAAAATAGTCCCACTAAATCAGGAGAGAGTAATTACAGCTGATGCGCAGATTCAGACTGACCCCATTAAGAAGGAAAATGATGTAGATAAAACGAACGTTGAGACCCAGACAGATTCAGTAATACAAAACTTTACGTCCTCTAAAGACGCTTATACTGTTATAGGTGTTGTAAACTCGCTACCTAAAACATACAGAAAAAAAGGAGAAATACTGTTAAGTTATTTGGTGCGAAATAGAGATAAAATACGCTGGAATGACAATGGAACCGTTTTTGTAAGTGACAAAGATATTCCTTTCAGTAATATAACTGAATTAGTACACTTTGTCATAAGAAAAGTAAAACGTCCCAACCCGCTAGGGTATGAGCAGTTTGTCAAAGTTTTATCTGATATTAAAATCCCCATTAATTGTCTCGGTAATCCAAACGCACAATTTTCCTTGATAGAACTTGACGATAAAAATAAGAACAGTCCAAGAATACAAAATACGCCAATACAAGGTAGATCCAGATCAGAACGGCTTAGAGCTCGCAAGGTAATTAATTGGGAAAGATGGAATCCGTATTAGATGTCAATCAGATTTATTATGATGTTTCTAATCCCGCTGGTTATAGCAGCGTCAATAAACTCACAGAAGCAATGAAAGGGCGAATGAATAAAAAGCAGGTGCAAGAGTGGCTGCAAGGTCAAGAAACGTATACTCTACATAAACCAGTTCAAAAAAGGTTTCCGAGAAATAAGTATGTTTTGTCTAATTTTAATGTACTATGGCAAGCAGATCTTAGCGATATGCGATCTTATAGTCAATATAATGATGGTTACAAATATATACTTTGTGTTATAGATGTATTCAGTAAATATGCTTTTGCTAGAGCTATTAAAAAAAAGAATTCAGAGACCATAAAGAGTAGTTTTCAAAGCATATTTAGTGAAGCCGAAGATACCCCTACTCATATTCAATCTGATAAAGGTACTGAATTTGCTTCAAAAGATGTTAAATCATTTTTAAAAAGTAGAAATGTAAATTACTATACAACAAACAATCCAGATATAAAAGCTAGTATTGTGGAAAGATTTCAAAGAACTTTGAAAATGAAAATGTGGCGATATTTCACTCATAAAAACACATACAGGTATGTAGATATTTTGCAAGATTTGCTTAAATCATATAACTATAGCTATCACTCAAGCATTAAAATGCGACCATGTGATGTAAATTCGAATAATATTATGACTGTCTGGAATAATTTATACGAAAGACCAAAATTAAAACGAAGCAATATGAACAGAACTACACCCATATTTGAAGTAGGTGATTTTGTAAGAATAACCAAATACAAACATATATTTCAAAAAGGCTATGAAACCAATTGGAGTGATGAAGTGTTCGTTATAACCTCCATTATCAAAAGAAAGCCATTTATAGTATATACCCTCAAGGATTTGCAAAATGAGTCAATTGTAGGAACTTTTTATGGTAAAGAATTACAAAAGGTTGAGTATAACCCCCACGATACATATAAAATAGATAAAATAATACAGTCTCGCTACTCAGGTAACAGAAAGCAAGTGCTCGTTAAGTGGAAAGGTTATCCCAACAAATTTAATACTTGGATATTAGCTTCAAATTTAGAAAAAATATAATGGAGGATAGTTTTTATTTAACACTTTTGAGTAATAGTTCAATGTTGTATTTCCCTAACAATGCAACCACAATTTTTTTTACCAAACTACCAAAAACGCTTAAGTTAGAAGGAGAATGGGTTGTTGGATTAGTGGAATTTAACTACCCCTGTACAATGTTCAACGTGCAGGAACATGAAAACATATTTTCTGTAACTAAAAAAGAAGGGGGACATGAAAATGGCGTACAGTACATATCTAACATACCTACCACAAACTATGATGATGTCACTCACTTTTTACAATCTTTTAATGAAAATGATCTGTTAAAAGGGAAAGTCACCTTTAAATACAATAAAATATCAAAGCTTGTCACAGTATCTACTTCAGATGATATATTAGCTATGAATCTCGCACCTAAGCTATGTTTGCAGCTTGGATTTGAACCTAATACAAATATTGCTGTTCATAAATCAGGCAAATACCCAGTCAACCTGAATTTGGGGTTACCATCTCAACTTTTTATATATTCAGACATAGTGCAACCGCAGATAGTGGGAGATGTCATGACATCATTATTAAGAGTTGCAACACTAGACCCCATGAAATATACATACGGTGCATTTAAAATGAATGTTTTTTCACCAGCACACTACTTACCAGTTATGCGTAGAGAGTTTGATGTTATTGAAATAGATATAAGAACAAGTATTGGTGATAAAGTACCATTCCAGTTTGGAACTGCATGTATTAAACTACATTTTAAGCGAATAAAATGATTAATAAACAAACTCAAATATGTCCTTACCACCATTATTATTCACATCAGGCTGGAACGGGAGTAGGCATTGTATATAGAGGCGTTCCTCATCAGCGGGGGCATGGTATTGGTAGTTTTCTTGGAGGTTTATTCAGATCTGTGTTTCCTCTTTTAAAAAGTGGGGCGAGAGCAATTGGTTCCGAAGCCGTAAATGCAGGTATGGGGTTGTTGACTGATGTGATTAATGCGCACCCACTCGCTGATTCTGTCAAAACACAGCTAAAAAATGTAAGTGCAAACTTAAAACGAAGAGCGGATAATAAAATTGATTCCTTGATGTCTGGATCAGGGTATAAAACTCGAAGACAATCGAAGAAGGTATCTATTCGTAGGAAACCACCGAAGCGAAGAGGTGCCACGAAAAAAACAAACAGCGACATATTTACATCTTAAAAATCATGGCATTCTTACATAACAACTCTTGTGAATGTGTAAAATCAGAATTAGATTTGTTTGCCCTCCCATCAACACAAACCAGTATAGAGAGTGGGCAGTGGATTAACTACAGCCCAGTGTCATCATTAACTGACGATGGACCCATTGAATTTTTAATACCTGGCTCTGGAGATGATTATATCGACTTATCGCACACAATACTCATTGTGAAAGCAAAAATTGTTAATCGTGATGGCACGCCAATTCCTGAGACTGTTAAAGTTGCACCAGTAAACAATTGGTTACATTCCCTTTTCAGCCAGTTAGATATATATTTAAATCAAAAGCTCATCTCACCTCCCAATAACACCTACGCTTATCGAGCATACATCGAAACTTTACTTAATTATGACAGGGGAGCTAAAAAGTCTCATCTCACTTGTGGATTATGGTATGACGATACAGCTAATCAAATGGATACATGTGACATTACTAACCTAGGATTTAATATGAGACATAGCTTGACACACGGCAAGGAAGTGGAAATGATGGGGCATTTGCATGGTGATATATTCAATCAAGAAAAATTTTTGATTAACGGTGTAGAAATGCGCATAAAATTAGTACGTACAAAAGAAACTTTCAATCTCTTATGCTCCAATGTAGATTCAAAATTTAAAGTTAATATTACTAGTGCATCTCTCTTAATGCGTAAAGCTAGAATTAATCCATCCGTTCTTCTTGCTCATAAAAAAGTTTTATCTACTACTACTGCAAAATATCCTATCACTCGCGCGGAAGTCAAAGTGTTAACTATACCAGGGGTGCAAGGAAAAGCTCTTGATAATATATTTCTTGGACAAATACCTAAAAGATGTGTGATTGGATTCGTAGATAATGCTGCATTGAATGGAACTCTAAATAAAAATCCATTTAATTTTGTACATTATAATATGAATTTGTTTAGTTTATATGTCGATGGTCAACAAATTCCACCTTGTACATTACAACCATCTTTTCCGAATGATATGTTTGTAAGCGCATACAACACATTGTTTTCTGGTACCGGTATTCATTTTGCGAATGAAGGTAATTTTTTATGTATGAGCGATTACTCAGGTGGATACTGTTTAATGGCTTTTGACATGACCCCTGATTTGTGTGCTAATTCACTAACACACTGGAATTTAATTAAACATGGTAGCGTGAGGATGGAAGTTCGATTTGATAGCGCTCTACCAACAACAATTAATTGTATAATTTTTGCTGAGTTCGATAATATTCTTGAAATAAATAAAAATCGTGAAGTTACTTTCGACTACAACAGCTAAAAATTTAATGAATGTTTTGAGTTAAGATATTTATATAAAATATGATACATTTTGATTTATAACATAAGTTACTACGCAGTTCTAACAATCAGATGTGTGAAAGCAAAAATGGATACTTGTGATATACAGAGATTCATGAAAAAAATTGACTCCAAGTTAGAATACAATGTATATGCTGCAAATCGTTTACCAATTCATGTTTCTCTACCATGCTTCTTAATAAGTAATTTAGATCCTGATACGAAAATTGGGTCGCATTGGATAGCTATTTACATAAGTGAGGATGGTGTTGCGGATTATTTTGATTCGTTTGCTCGTAAACCAACCATGTATCATGAAAAATTTTTGAAACGAAATTCTAGAATATATTTTCATAATAGTATAATTCTTCAAAACTATCTTACTTCCGTATGTGGAATGTATTGTTTATTATATATTTACTTTAGATATAATGGAGTGTCAATGTTTAATTTTACGAGTTTGTTTACTAAGGATACTTTATGTAATGATTTAATTTTAAGACAACTATTTCAGTCTATTTTGGTCCAATTGAAATAAATTTTAAAATAATGTATTTTGTGTTTTATTTACTTTATAGGTGACATCAATTAAACAAAAGTTCTATTAATTAAATTTATTGTCAAGTAAACATAAAATTACACATGAATAAATTAATGTTGTTTAAATGCTAAATATTTTTTCGGAGAATATAAGGATAGAGGTAGGTTTGCTGGACTCTCTGCTCTTAATTCTTCTTCTTCCTCATAGCTCCAGTCAAAAAAATTTTTTTTCGGAGAATATAAGGATAGCGGAAGGTTTGCAGGACTCTCTGCTCTTAATTCTTCTTCCTCCTCATAGCTCCAGTCAATTTGAAGTGGATTAATTGGACGCCATTGGCGGGACCAACCTGCGGCTAAAGTCCAAGGTGCCAGTGATCTTGAATAATTAGATATTTTTTGCAGTTCTCCTTTTACCACGGCTACGGGTTTGTTTCTGTATTGCGTTGAACTGTAAAAACAAAAAAAAAAAATGTAAACACAACTTAATTGGTAGTAATTTTCGATAAACTAGGATCTAATTTATATGATCCACCTAACCTATATTACTGCTGACAATGTGTACAATACGCTTGCATCGTTAACACCCCATCGATTTCGTCATAATGCAGCTTCTTTGGATTGTACTTCAAGTGACCAGTACAAGGCGTATAGTAAGGTGAAATGTCTGGGTCTCGCAAAAGTGACACAGGTAGAACTTTTTGTACAAACCACATTCGTATGTTTCTATGAAATTTACTTAGAATGAGAGATTTACTAAACAACGAAATCTCTTGCTCAGATAAACTGTTATCCAAATTATAAAACATATTGAATCGATGTAAAGCCAAAAAAAAAAACGTTGAACAGAAACGAAAGAATCACAAATGAATAAAATATGGAAAGATCTCACTTTAAGTACCTTTAAGCCCACTACCGGAAAATATGTTACAGCAAGTGAAATAAGTGTAATGCTAGACTACTCACGTGTTAGAATATTGCTTCTCAATTTCTTCGCAGAGTTGAAATAACTGCTGCTCCAATCGGTGGATTTCTCCGGCACTTAATTCAGGAGGATTCATGGTCTGTGTGTGGTAAACGAATGCGATCCTCTAAGTTGGATCTTACGTCTTTATATAGCTCTGCAGCTATGGGAAAAGGACAAAAATCTCACAAAAAATATTACAGAGTCCATGCAAACACTTAACTAAAAAAAAGTTCATTGTCACAGCTTGAACCACCCACACACTCATTGCTTCTTAATAAAAAATTGGACGCAGTCTGGGCTTGAAGCCACCTGCTTTGTGATGTTGTAAATTACATCTCTTGCACTTTGCAGATGTTTATCTTCCTGAGGCGGTACGTAATATTTCACACGCACATCTGCGTGTTTCCATAGTTCTGCTGGTGCGACGTCTTTGATTTTATGCAAATCATAAAGCTCAATCTTAATCAGATGAGATGCGGAGGCCCCATCATCTTCATTGGAAGCCAAATAAGCTATGCCATCCTCCAAAGCTCGTCCAACTGTCGAAGGTTTCTTTACAGTTTTCAGTATTTTCTTGGGTTTTTCAAAAAAACTATCAATGCAGTTTCTTTTCGACGACTTTTTCAATTTTGTGGAACGAATGGTTTCATCGTCACTGCTTGCGGGGAAATAATAATTTTTAAAAGTATTTTCAGTGAGCTGAAACAATGAAAAAATTTCAGTGAGGTAAAACGTTATAGCACAATAACTGAATCACGTATAAAATAAGTCATACTTACATCCATTTTTTTGCTATACACGAACACACAGATTCACTAACTTGTCAATACGTTAAATAATCACTTCAATTGATCTGGAAATATTACGAGATCTAGTTCTCTGGTAAGCGAGCACTGAACATAATGATGTCGATTCCTAGGAAGTTGTCTTTTATAGAGCTTTAATATGGAGGGGACGCGTCTACTTAACATGATCAAACCTGCATCGAAGTCACAAAAAAACGGATCACACGCTATCGCTCAACCACCCAGATGTTATCTATGAAAATTAATAAATCTTCCACCAATAATGGAACAAAAAATCAGGATAAATTGCATTAGGAATCTCCAAAAAAAGAAACAGGAAAGAATGTGAACTATTGAATAGATTTGTATCTGCCGGCCATTCATCGAGGGGGGTCTCAATACAAAATCCCGACGCAATTTCATAAGAATGGAAACTATTAAGCACCTGTGACTTCGATGTTATTTATAGCAATCAATAATTCTTCCCATAATGTGAAGTAATAAACTTTACGAAACCTTCACAAAAACAAATTCGACACGTAACAACTTGCAGAGCTGGATCGGTAGAATAGATTTGCACCTGTCTATCATTCATCTAGGGTGGTCTCAACACAAAAAAAATACTTTGCAAGTCAAATCAACCACGAATAAAACGTACGCATTCATCCGCTAATTAAACCTTAATCGACCGGCCTAACCCCCCTACTATAGTCAAAACGCGATTTTAGCAAAAATTTTAGGTCTGAATTTTATTTGATGAGCTTTTTTTTAGAGACTGGTCAAAAAAATGGTCCACAAACGGGGGCCGTTCCTCGACCACATTAGCTACCGAACCTGGTCGAATCCCGGTGACCGACTCTCGACCACATCACCTCTAGCTGGTCCAGTACCGGCCTAACCCCCCTACTATAGTCAAAACGCGATTTTAGCAAAAATTTTAGGTCTGAATTTTATTTGATGAGCTTTTTTTTAGAGACTGGTCAAAAAAATGGTCCACAAACGGGGGCCGTTCCTCGACCACATTAGCTACCGAACCTGGTCGAATCCCGGTGACCGACTCTCGACCACATCACCTCTAGCTGGTCCAGTACCGGCCTAACCCCCCTACTATAGTCAAAACGCGATTTTAGCAAAAATTTTAGGTCTGAATTTTATTTGATGAGCTTTTTTTTTAGAGACTGGTCAAAAAAATGGTCCACAAACGGGGGCCGTTCCTCGACCACATTAGCTACCGAACCTGGTCGAATCCCGGTGACCGACTCTCGACCACATCACCTCTAGCTGGTCCAGTACCGGCGTAACCCCCCTACTATAGTCAAAACGCGATTTTAGCAAAAATTTTAGGTCTGAATTTTATTTGATGAGCTTTTTTTTAGAGACTGGTCAAAAAAATGGTCCACAAACGGGGGCCGTTCCTCGACCACATTAGCTACCGAACCTGGTCGAATCCCGGTGACCGACTCTCGACCACATCACCTCTAGCTGGTCCAGTACCGGCCTAACCCCCCTACTATAGTCAAAACGCGATTTTAGCAAAAATTTTAGGTCTGAATTTTATTTGATGAGCTTTTTTTTAGAGACTGGTCAAAAAAATGGTCCACAAACGGGGGCCGTTCCTCGACCACATTAGCTACCGAACCTGGTCGAATCCCGGTGACCGACTCTCGACCACATCACCTCTAGCTGGTCCAGTACCGGCCTAACCCCCCTACTGACGTTGTATGTATAAATTGCGTATCGGACTTGCGCGCCGAGGGTTCTGATGTACCTTTAGTATTTTTAGAAGCAAGTTCAACAATTCTACAATTGTTCTAAATTTCAAGTCGATGGCATGTGACATGGTACGGAACCCTAAAAAATTTATTTAATCATAGAATAGGTTTTGTAGAAGGAAAAGTTGTTCAAAAACTATTTTTTTTAAGTGATTAAAGATTGAATCCATAAAAATAAATCCGTACAGATTAATACCTAACCTTTGCTTTATCAAATGGGCACCATTTGATAAAGAAAAGGTAGGGCTTCCATTGAAAGTCAGGTACTGATAGTAATTGGGGCTGGTGCGTGCAATGCGAACCGTGGGGCAGATAAAATTGTAATTTATCGCCCCTACAGGCTAAGTTTCTTGCTGTACTGATTCTAGGGCTTAGGTAGGGTTATTGTTTCCAGTATCCTTATTTAAATATACCATTACTTGTAGATAAATTTGTGAAAAAGTACGTGGAATAGTATGATTTCCATTTTGGCGCATCGGTGTATTTTTTTGCTCTGGTTGTAACTGCTCTACATATAATGTACCTATTTTTGTGCTATATTGGCAATGAGGTAATAATTAACCGTAAAAAAAACGGCCGAATGTGAGTGTTAATTTTAGTGGTTGGTACAAATTTTGTTTTGTTCAACTCAGACTTGATTATTTGTTGTTATTCTATTGCTTATGCACTACAATTATATAAATTTTCATACTTCTATGTGTTACCGTTTTCAAGTTAGACGAATTATTTCATCTGTATCGGAACCCTAAAAAATATCTAGAAATTTAAATTAACTTTAAATTAAAGTATCTAGAAGTAATTCACTGTAATAAAAAATATCAAATAAAATACCGTTACCGTTAGTGGCATAATAATTTTTCTATCCGTTAAAAAATTTTACTCAAGGAAAACATTATACAAAGTGACTTTTTATTGGTATTGCTCCCCAACCCAGTGACTCTACTTTATGATAACAAGCAACATTACCGAAGAAAAAATATTTACTCGACATAATTTTTCGACTCTTCATAGAAAGGTGTTCGACTTATTTTTTATAGGATGGCGAAAAAATTTTTCCGAGTAAATAATTGTTTCTTCGGGAAAATTGCTTCTTTTCATGGGTAGAATCAAAGAAAAGGAGCAGTTTGGGCGCAGAAACAATAAAAATTCACGCTGTATTTGAGATTGAAGTACCATTAACATCCCATGAAAAGTCCACTGCAGAACAGGGAGCTCCCTCCAGAACTCCAGAAGAAGCGCGTGGTACTTTGGAGAGGATGTACTATAGTCGCCACGGCTGGCGACGGCTGTTTTAGGTGACCGCAATATGTAAGATGGTAAAATACACAGATAGATGCTGCTGCCCACTTCCGGTTTACAAGCCCTTAGTCGCTTTTTACGACACCCATGGGTAGAGATGGGTTTTTGAAGATTTTAGGTAAGCAAATTTTTTCGTGTCGAGGTGGGATCGTGTCGAGGTGGGATGTCGCCAGATGGGTTGATACTATTCTTTGCCGGTACCACACGGTCAATTTTGAGAATCTAATTTGAGAATAGATATACCGTAATCTATATACATATAATAAAGGAGTAGAAACCGCGTGTCTGTACTTTTGATAAATTTATAAAAAAAATAGTGTGGGCGAAAAGAAACGACTAATAGAACTCAAAAATATGTTTTCTGAACTTTTTGTCTGTCTGTCTGTCTGTCTGTATGTTTTCGATAAACTCCGAAACTACTGAACGGATTTTCTCGCGGTTTTCGCAGATAGATTAAGCTTAGCTCTGAGCAACATATAGGCTATGTTTCATTCAAATCGGTTCACTCAATCAGAAGCTACACTAATGTAAAATATCAAATTGCCTGTACGATAATAACTCACAAACCGATTCAAACTGAGTTTTTAATTACGAAATTGGCTTACTTTTGTGCTACATAAAAGTTTAGTTTCATTGCAAACGGTTCACTCAGACAGAAGGTACGCTAGTTTCATGCGGAGGCGCAATTAACTCACAAACTATTGAACGGATTCAAACGGGGTTTTCAATAAACTGTCAAGCTTACTTTTTAGCAACACATTAGCTTACTTTCATTGAAAACGGCTCATTTAGACAGGTGCGCGAAATTTTAAGCGGAGGCGACAATATCTCACAAACAACTGAACCGATTAAAACGAGGTTTTCAGTAACGTATTTGGCTTACTTCATGCAACATGTATGCTTAGTTTCATTGCAAACGGTTCACTCAGACATAAAATACACTAAGTTTCAAGCGGCGGCACCAATAACTCACAAATTACTAAACGGATTTAAACGGGGTTTTCAATAACGTGTTTAGCTTAATTCTTTGCAATGTATTAGCTTACTTTCATTGAAAACGGTTCACTCAGACAGAACATGACCAAAGTTTCAATAGGCGGCACCAATAGCAAACAAACTATTGTACCGACTCCAACTGGCATTTCTATGACGTGCTTGGATTAGGTACTTCCATGCAACATATAAGCTTAGGTTAGTTGAAAACGGTTCACTCAGATAGAAGTTACGCAAAGTTTCAAGCGCAGGCGCGAATAATTCAAAAACTTTTGAGCAGATTCAAACGTGGCTTTCAATAACGCGTTTGGCTTACTCCTGTGCTATAAATAAGCTTAGTTTCATTGCGATAGGTAGGTTCACTCTGACAGAAGATACGCAAAGTTTCAAGCTGCAGAACCAAGAACTCACCTACTGAACTGGTTCATAGTCAAACGAGGTTTTCAATGACGCGTCGGGGTTCTTTCTGTGCAACATATAAGCTTTATTTCATTGCAAATGGTTCCCTCAGACAGAAGGTTCGCGAAGTGTTAAGCGGCCGCACCAATACCTCACAAACTACTTGAACGACTAAAACGGGGTTTTCAATAACGTATTTGGGTTGCTTTCGTGCAATATTTAAACTTTTTTTTATTGCCATCGGTTCCTTCAAACATATAATAGGCGAGTTCAAAGTTTCAAGCTGTGAAACCGAGCTGAAATCAAACAAAGCTTATAATTTTGTACGGAAGAAAGTCAAATACGTTGTTGAAAATTCTGTTTGATCCGGTCCAGTTGTTTGTATAAAAGTCGTGGGTACAGCTAAAGATTGGTAATATCTAGATTTAGTTTTATTGTAAAAATAATAATAAAAAAATCCTGTTTCGGCATGGCATGGCGGTGCAAGACATGTAAAAAAATATGAAAGTTCTAAAGTTTTGAAAACTTAGGAAGTAGGTATATAAACTATAAACGAAAGTACTATAAGTACAATAAACGAAATACTTCAAAAAAGAAAGAGAGAAGTAAATAATTGTTTTTTAGGAATTGTCTTTTAAGGGGAGAGATAAGTTACAAAGATTGTACGGAAGTGAAGTCCAACAGTTTTGTATGTAGGTACATGTAGAGTTAAAAGCATGTGAAGCTAGACACGTTGGACTTTGTACCGCTGTTTTTTCAGTAGCCACAGGAGCTAAAGTGACTGAGCCTCAGATTTAGTTAGGCTTTGTTTTGTATAAGAAATAACGAAACCCGTAACATAGTTACTCCGCGTGGAATTCGACTATGATTTTACACTTACGAGGATAGTGGGCGACGTAACAGTCCATACGTAAACAAGAGGTGTTGAATTTACAAAAATCTGTATTATCGGTACTCTGTATACCTAATAATATAAAGGAGAGAACTGCACTGTTTGTCTGTCTGTCTGTTACGCTTTTATGACTAATCCTATAAACCGATTGTGATAAAAACTTTGTACGAAGATAGTTTGAACCATGGTAAAAGTCATTAGCTACTTTTTCTGAACCCCACGCGGACGGAGTCGCGGGCAACAGCTAGTGTTCTAAATAAAGACATAAACATTACGTAAGTAAGGAATACGAATAGCCACAAAAACAGTCTCTAAAAACATTAAAAGTGGGTGTTATTGTCCTGAAATACCAATGTAATTCTCGTTAGGAAGTCGTTCTGGAGCGCTACGATACGACCTATAACGCCCGAGGTTTTTAAGACCACACAAATTCACCCATTCAGACAGGGACTTAGAGCAAATAGATGTCATGAACTTTATTTATTTTCACTGCTTGGTTGGAAATGGCACGTCTTGGCATTTGAAGGTTGGTGTGGTTAAATTACAGAACCAATGGATGCCTAATACGAGTATTACGCTAACGCGCCTATAAGGTGATATTTTGGTTTCACGGTTGAAGGGACGGATAGTGAAATTTACTTGTGGGAATCTTTTTTGATATTCTTTATATTTTTTAACTTATTAAATGCTTTTGCAAAGAAAAGTTACTGCTATGATTTTAGATACTTACCCAAAAAATTCGGACTCCTTGTTTCGCTCCAGATATATACCTATGTGATTTATTGTACTACTTCGATTTGTGAAGTTCCTTCGGTAAACCTTTTGGTGGCTTACGGGTTGTCAATGTATTCCCAGTCACGTCTCGGCTGAAAACGGTCTGCCGAATTGGATATTAGCTCCCTGCTTCAAATCAAGTACCACACGCAGCTAGCCTAGAAACTGCAATAAAACTCGGTAAAAAAAAACTCTAATTTGGTACTGATTTGAAACTATGATCCACAAACGTATTGAA
This sequence comes from Athrips mouffetella, assembly GCA_947532105.1. NCBI lineage: Eukaryota > Metazoa > Arthropoda > Insecta > Lepidoptera > Gelechiidae > Athrips > Athrips mouffetella. The sequence goes on from OX383958.1 coordinate 9,930,096, forward strand.
AACGATTTCATACTGTCACACTCGTGTGCTCACAACATTTGCGAGTTCCAAGCGCGAATCAATTTTTCTATAAATGCACTATCAGCTGATTCAGTTTGTATGTGAGGTCAAAAATATTTTTTCTCATATTTCGTCCTGTGTCTGTTGTTAAAGTGTTCAGTTTCATGGGCAGATTCCCATCCTTGTATACCCTTTTTGTTACACCATGTATACTATGTTTGGTCTGAATCCAGTGTTTCAATTTACAAGAGATCTAGACTAGACACAAGAAAGAATATCCGCTAAGTTTGGATTATCAGTTTCGGGCCTGAAACTAACTGAAGCTGCAGTGCCTGCTCAGAGGAAAACTGACAAACGCCGTTGGTTTACTATTATTTAATCTGTGCAAACGCGCCGATTTGGTTGTACACAAATAGCAAGGAGGTTTTTGTTCTGAGGTTGTACACCAACAACAAATTCCAAATTCCTTGGTTGTATCTAACTCATCTCGCCACTACAGCTGACGCCTTACATTCTAAGACAGGCAACTTATCTAAAAGTTCTAATAATTTGCCGCAAGTTTATTGAAAGGCACTTTAACAATTAAGTTATTCATTACATTATGTAAGAGCTTTTGGTTGGAAAAATAACTAGAGATAAAGAAGAGCGTACTAGGTATTTCAATCTTTATTTGTCAGGTGTACCTAAGTAGATAAGCAAAATATAGTCCGTTACTGGAAACAAATTACTATTTCCATACTAAAACGATAAAAAGAAACAATTTATGAACGTAGACTGCCGAATAGACGCGATAGCAATAACAAATCGGTCGTAAATAATGTTCAATAACCCAATTGTAAGTATGAATGAGATACCTATTCTCGAAGGTGCATGTAATGTTAAATAAGAAAACGCAGGAATGTGAAAATTTTATCAAGTTAGCTCATGGAAGAAAATTCCCAATGGATACCGTAAAATTGTTTATCTTTTTGTACGTTTTGACATGTTTCCTGTTTCCTCTTTCTAACCTAAGTTCGAACTTAACGTACGGCAAGATTATTCAATCTAACCGAGTCAGTTATATACTATTATACGAGCAATATTTGTACGGTCAACCGCTTGTCTGTAGAAACTTTTTCAACTCTATTACCAGGTCCAAAAGTGTTTCTACCGATGTGCGGCCGTGTGTACATGTATAACTTTTTTGGGTGAAATGGTTCCATCTGAGTGATCCGATCACCCGTCTGCGTGCGACGCGGCGTCTCCAACTTAAATAATAATATATTTGTAATCGGTTTCTCGAAAACGGCTCTAACGATTTCGATGAAATTTACTATACCAGGGTTTTCGGGGGCGAAAAATAGATCTAGTTAGGTCTCATGTCTGGAAAAGATAGTGTTCTCGGTTTTTTAAGCATTTCTGGATAACAGCGCGTTTTAGACACCCCATAGCACCCTCTGTTATTAGGCTTTGGTTAAGATTATACTTATAGAGCAAAGCTCGGTCACCCAGGTACTGAAGAACAAAATGAACAAATTTATAAACTGGCATGTTGTAATCAGCTTGGGTTTGTGAGGTCGGTCATCGACCTTGCAACCCTCACGATATGATGATGATCAGCTTGTTATCTATCATGTTTCTAGCGATAGTATAAAGATCTTAAACATTTTAGGAGCTATCTACTTGATGGGTCGTTAATTTTTTATCAGAACGGATAATGCCGCATTGAAAAGGATGCGACTAAATGCGACAGTTCAATAATACTGAAGGTCAAACTGTAATATGATTGGAACAGCTGCAAGAATAGTAGACTTCGAGAAAAGGATGTTACGGCTAGCGGTTGTGTCTTTGTTTGCGGAGGCACAGCAGTGCAGATGTGAGTAGCGGTAGAGTTGTCAAGATTACTTTGTCCGGAAGAGTGTTAAAAAGCAAATTCCAAATTCCTGTGTTACTAGAAATAAGCAAATTCCAAATTCCTTGAGTAGAAACAAGAGGCCCCAGAAGAAAGAAGACGGATACCTTGAGAGGAAAAAGAGTCAAGGCCTGAAGGAACCAGAGTGATCCGAAAAGATCGGGATGCACGTCAAAATAGGACTGGCGTTTTGCATTAGCTCTTAACATTTTGTATACCTATATTATTGTTATTTTTAGTGTCCCGAAACAAAACGGTAAACACGGAACCATTATGGTGCGACGTCGTCCGTCTGTCCGTCCCCCACCTGTTTATCTCAGTAAGTACTCATGCTACCTAATTCTTATTATTATTGCAAATTGGGCCCAAATACAGATTGTTCTTATTAGGTCAGGTAAGTGGGGTATTACTCGTATATGAAAGGGCTTTACTTGAACATTCCAAAATAGATTTTTGTTTGTTTATACGACCCTTGGTTTTCAATTTATGATGAAAAGTCGATAGAAGATTGCGTAAATATTACAGAGCAAATATAACTATTTCTCTAAGTAGCACAGTTTTTAGATATTACCAAAAATATTAACAAACAAACATGGTTTTGCGGTCCAAAAATGGACTTTATTGCTTTTAAAAATACTACAGGTACATCGGAATTCGGAACTCTAGGCTCAAGAGTCAGACTTGCACTTGACCAGTTTTTTTAATGAAACAACCTGAGTAGCAAACAATCCATTAAGTTTTATAAGAAACATCGACGTAATTCTCCAGCTTACAAAAAGATCCTTTCATAGTGGCGTGTAAGCTGAACGCGTTTAATAATAAGTATTTTAATCTCACGAAAGCATCAGGGAACTAAATAATTTTCACTGAAAAATGAAAATGAGTGGAGTAAATAGCATTTTTCACATTGTTGGCTGTAACTCATGGGAATGTGACAGGGAGATTTATAGCACTTGTGGTTTACTAAGCGCTTGCAAGATGCTCCAGGAAGGGAAGCATTTGTAATTAATGTTTTCTTTCGCTCGCTGCAACTCTTTTTACCCGACTGCGGAAAAAAGAGGATTATTGGGTAAGTTGTTCCTCAGGGGGATGCTGAAAACCAGCAGCATGCTGAGTATCTTTCCTTTTCACCAATCACATATTGTATAACTTAGATTTAACACTACATTTATGTTGTGCATTTGGTGATTAAAGTTCTTTTTATTTTATTTATTTATTTATAGTTGACTGATCATGCTTTTATTTAGTTTTTTTTCAACCGATTCCAATTTTTTCTTTACGAGTTTCAAACACGAGTATAATTATTTTAGATTGTAAAACAATGCAAGTTTCTCTCCCGCTAATGAACATTCTCTCCCGCAATAATGGGTTGGTTAGAAAAAAATTCTTGCAGAGATAGCCCGTCATTAAAATGTCGTTTTGTTTGGGCCCCCTTTATAAAAATAATAATAATAATATTTTTTTACTGTAAAATCGGGCAATCATATTCTAAAAGTACTCCGAAGTCGATAGCATTACATACAAATGAAGCGTTGTTTATTCTTCCAATTTAAAATAATTTAAACGTCGCAGCTGCAACGTTTACACGTTTACACGTCTTATGACTATGGTAAATTCCCTTAGTTCCACGCCATTTTGCTGAATTTCTGGATGGAGTGCCCTGTCCTGCAGTGGAGGTTTTATGGGATGTTATGATGATGATGATGAATTCAAACGTTACGTTAAGTCCTTTTAAAGTTTTAATCGTGGGATACTGTCTATTAAATAATGTTTGACAATAATAGTAGTTGATGCAACTGTTTATGATGAAGGGTATAAACCTTGACTATCGGTCGCTTAGCGTAGCGAGGCAAGTTCCATAATAGAATGAATGATACGTGAATTTTTATACCTAATTATGTGCAGTTGCATACACAGCTTTATCTACACTAGTAATAATAATCGTAAATCGTTAAATAATGTGTTCAAAAACAAACATTTTCGTAACGTTTTTCTCTTTTTCCGTTGATAATAATAATTGCTAAATGTTCTTATAGCTAGCTGCTTTACCTGAAATCATGAACATTTTTATGACATATTTCATTAGTTTCATTACCTACAAAACTAATAAAAATATGTGTAAATACATCTTCGGTTGGCGACTGAGTTTTCTGAACAAATTACATATAGAGGATTAACGATCCAAGTGTAGATAAAGGTTTTAAGAGCACATATATTACACATAACTATTAGGTACATACCGTACATATATAAACATTCACTTGCCAATGGCAATAATAGGTTAGGTACGTAAGTAATGCCAAGAAGTATATTTTTCTTCCCACAAATAACAAGAGAGCGAATGGCTAGAGTCCTTCAGAAAACAATAAACACTAGTAACATTATATTGGCTAGGATAGTTTTCTTGCCATTATTTTTCTAGTATAGGGGTAATGGGGGACGGGAATAACGAATGTTTTCCGTATTTGAGGGATGAACATAATAAATTTAGTTTTGTCGTCTATAGCGCTGAGTTTCCTGCTGAGGATATCTAAATCACTGTTAATTTTTTTTTTTTTTTTATTTATTAAGGGAAACATACAGATCTTGAAATAATAGTAAGTATAAACAAAAAGACCTAGAGTTCCACAAACTAAAATATAAAGGTAATTAATAACAAATATTACTTAGTAGGTCACTTTATCTCGTTCCTTTAATCTTTTCTTATATGATATGGCTTTTGTAAATACTTCCGTCACCAGTGGGGATGGAAAGACTATGTGTAAGTATGTGGCGAAGACAAACTATGAAACACATAGTCCAACGATGCCCGCTACTCTCGTATCCTACTGGAGGTACTCCGTTTTCCACATAACGTCACCAATGGGCTGAAAGGTTTAAGACACTGTTCAGAAGTACGCGCGAGTTTGCCGTTTTTAGGGTTCCGTACCTCAAAAGAAAAAAACGGAACCCTTATACGATCACTTTGTTGTCCGTCTGTCTGTCTGTCTGTCTGTCAAGACCCTTTATCTCACGAACGGGTAAAGGTATCAGGTTGAAATTAATACCATATATTAGGATCCATGAACCACACAAGATCTGAAAATTCCAATTTTTTACAACGACGCAATCAAAAGATATGGCATTTTATGTCCTCATCTTCATACATTTATGCAAAAAAGCAAAACCTACAGGGTACTTCCCGTTGACCTAAAATTATGAAATTTGGCAAGAAGCTAGGTCTCACAGTACAAATAATGGGAAAAGTCTGAAATCATTAAATATTACAACTTTTCTCACAACTAATGGTAACCAATTGTGGTGAGCTCCCGTTTCAAGAATATTAATATAAGAGATGGGTCAAGTTGGATGGTTGCTGAGGCGATTTTTGTTTTAGTTCTATTTAAAGACGGGAACACTTACAAACTTGAAAATTGGTATGTTTATAGGGCATAGGCTATAAAATAACAACAAATAATAAAATTTGGTCAAGCGCGTGTCGGACTCAAAAAATCTAGCACATTAACTTACTGAAATTTCAACTAATACAATTATGTTTATGTGGTGGTACGGAACCCTCAGTGCGCGAGTCCGACTCGCACTTGGCCGGTTTTTTATTACATACATTGCTTAGCCGTCAACAGTTTATTCACTTGCTCGACTAAACCAAGCGATATTGTACGTGAAATCGCCCACAAAATCACGGCGAATTCGCCCCTTCTGAACGAGGTCTAAGTTTAGGAATATATAGCCATACAACAAAATAAATATTAAACTTCTCGAAAAACTGTCGTCTCATCCTTAAATTACTTTTAACTGGACCTTTCAAGAGGCAAAAGACTCTTTACTTTCCTATCTGCGAAACTTTTCTTAGCAAAAGAGTTGTTGTTTGATGTTTTAACATAACTTGTGAAACTCAAGGAACCCCTTTTAAGCTTTCAGCTCAGACAGGTAAGTAAATACTGTAACACCGTACTTGGCTGGCTGCCAGTTTTATAAGAACTTTTACACTTTTATAAAAAAATATTATTTTTATACAGAAAGTAGGGTACGTTCAGTCATGCAATCTCGCTAAGGGTCTTCATATGCTGGAAAAAACTTGATGGTTAAAATGCGGTCAGTGATTTAGTTTTGAACTCTCCTGTTATGTTATTAGCTAAAGCTAAAGCTTTCTTATGAATTAATTGCGTTCCTTTCAGTATATTACGCAGACCATAAAACTGAACAACTTTCCATAATATGTGTCGAAAAAATTCTATAGAAACTGCATTAACTGATAGCGCATTTTTTACGGAAGGTAATATAAATTTTTCTTATTTCGATCTGTGTTCCTTAGGGAAATTTGTTCAGATTTTCGGTCTGAGTTACACACTGAAAGAAACGCAGTTGATTAGGAAGTACCCTACACAGGGTGGCCCACTTAGATCGATCAGTATGGGTATGGGAAAGTCAAAAACTATAAGACATACGAAGATCTGTTCTTAGGGACCATGTCATTTTTAGTGACAAGAAAAACTGCAATCATAGATAAATACAAACTATTACGCAGTTCGGAAATCAAACCCGAACGTTTTAAAAAATAAATCTTACTTTATTTCTCAGATTTTAAATGGGCCACCCTGTGTACTAATAGATGTCCAGGGATTGTTTTTTTTTAATTTATGTCCTTTCCTAAAGTTCAGACTACAATCTATTCTGCGGTGCGTAGCCATAAAAGTAGATAGACAGACATTAGAAGTGGACATTTACGAGCCACTTTTCATGTTAATGATAGTAGGTTTAGTACACCTTCCTGACCTTCATAATGTTTTTTAGTTACACAATTACAGTAAAACTTTTATGGCAGTTTCAGAAGCACTGACTGACCGAATGTAGTGATTTTATTGTGGCGGTCATTCGAATCACCCCGTGCGAGTAAGGGTTTCGTTGGCTACACACGGAGCAAGTTGGCGTGCGTGCTGTGCTGACTTAGCTACTCGTCAGATATTAGGTTACATTTGATTCCAGTTTTTAGTGTTAATTTAATTCATTTTATCAGTTATGTTAAGAGGTAGGTAGGTAATAGTCAAGTCAATCTACGAAAGTTTGTATGGAGAGGGTTGCATTAAATGCACTTTAGGGGATAATTTATTTAATTACCAGTAAAAAAAATCAAAAATTTAAAACCACAGTAATCCCCGACATAACGTTGATATTCCTAAAACCAGTATAAGGTGAACTCAACTTGTATAATATTTACCATGTATCACAGGTCAGCTTATACTGGTAATTTTACAAAAAATTGCGTTTTAAAAAAAAAATAGATTTCATTATTTACAGCTTTATGTAGCCTATATTACTATTTATTAATTAATTTCTATAAATCGTCGTACCCTACGAAAAAGGGCACTATGTCCGTAGTGGCTTTTTATTTTTATTAGTTATATAGAATCTGCACTTCTGCAGCCCATTTTACATCATCTGAGTTCGAGAAATCACAAAAAATCAATCTATATCAACAAAAAAAATAAGTTTTTATAAAAAGCCACTATTGCATTCTCTCATTTTACCCGACGAAGATCGCCACTCTAGCCACAGTGTCTAATTTCTTCGCGGATGCGCGGGGAAGCAAGTGACTCAATTGTTTAGTTTTATTGGCTTTTTACTTGTTATTTTGTGATTGTATTGAATAAGAACGCTACTGAATCCAATTTTATGATAACATTATGCAAAAAGCTTAAACTTTCATAGCTAGCATAACTTAGTTAAACTAATTCATTATCTTCGATATAATTTTGAGCTACTCCGACGAAAAAAGACGCTATTACACTTTGTGACCTTATTCCATGGAGTTGCCTTGTGCTACTTCTATATATGAAGATTTGCTATACCTAACCGCCTTTGTGGCTTTATTCCACGGAAAATTATTACTATGTCCTTTATTTGCACGTTTTATAATGCGTATTATTAAATAAGTGATCTTACTGACATCAACTTTACTGTCGGTTATAAAATAAAAATATTTATTGCATATAATGCATAGTTTGTGACTTTTACCAAAGAGCTTTTACTAAGAGTTTAGTTACGCCCTTGTGGCATTTGTGGCTTTTTTAACATTAGGCGGGAGGTATCAAGTTGAGTAAATAAAAAAAACGGTTAAGTGCGAGTCGGACTCATACACCGAGGGTACCGTAAAACTTTGCCCCACTTATTTTGGCACTATAATTAAGCTGACAGATGGATGGAAGGAAAAATTTGGTATGGGGTCACCCTTTTAGTGTGAAAGCACTCTTTGCGTACGGAACTTAAAAAACATGCATTTTTGACGTGGATACGTGTATGTTTTCGTTTAAGGGGTCACTTCGTGAATAGGAGAATATTGGGTGAGGGAAGGGGGACCATGGTTGGGCGTGAGGTGAGAGAGTGATGGGTGATGAGGGGTGGGGGGGGGGTGAGGGAATGCAGGTAGAAGAGTATGGTCCAGTCATGTACTGTTAAGAGCCAGTCAAGCTTGATACTTGCAGTGTGACTTTTCTTTGTACGCTGATTAGTTTAAGACAATCTTGACGTGCTCTACAGCCAACAACGGACTTTTTTATATTTAGCTGTTCCGGAAGTGGCTAATCATCATAGTTATAGGTCTTTACCTATGAAATTGCCGAAATTTTCTTACAGATTAATGAGATCATAATTCCTATAATTCTAATGCATTTTTTTTATTTGCCTTATATTTGAAAGTTGACTTCAAGGTTATCAATTTACGCATAAAAAGAAATTTTTTATTTTTAGTTTGATATATACAATTAAAGGTTGGAAAATTGTTCGTCTTAAATGTCGTCCAATTTCATCATTAGATTTGTTATATTTTTTATAGATAATATTTTTCGAAAATTAAATTTAAGATTCTGTTAGCTTAATGTCTTCCCAATAATGCTTAAGAAAATTAAAAAAATTGGATTTACGATTCCCAAGAAAAATGCAACAATGTCAATACTGAAATTTGAGTTTACCAAAAATTCTCCATACAAAACGGCAATTTCATAGGTAAAGACCTATTATGTTTGTGTGCCGGCTATCTTTTGAACCAAAGTAATTATATAATAGATTTTTTCAAAGAATACGTGTTGTTATAGTGAATTACCATACAAATAATAAACGCAATGAAAAGATATAAAAATAAGCGGGTCCATATGAGAAACGGTTTTAGTTTTGTTTTAGATTTGAACTTATCACGGTGTGTTTACCACCCACTCAGTGCGCAAATTTGACTCGCACTTTGCTGCTTTTTTAAATACCTTTCTAATATATTTTTGATATTTTTCGGTGCCAGAAACTGAAAAAGAAAGTAGAAATAAATTTCATATTTACTAAAACATATAGAACATAATCTCAGTAATTTGATAACACAATAACATTGTTTAACTTACATAAAAATCCTAAGGTCAAATATTTTTTTCACAATTTCAGAATACTAAAGTATCTTTATTTTAATACAAAGTATAAGGGATATCCTTCCAAAAACAGAAAGGGTACAGCCAACGAAACTGATCAATTTTCAGTGAGTGAAACTTTCAGGAAACAATAAAAATCGGTTTCGCCATACAAACTGTCCTATCAAGTATGGAAGTACTTGGTCGACCGAGCTTTGGTCTTTACAAACTTTACGGGGGCAATGGTACCAAAGAAAATCTAAAAAAAACTGAGAAAGTGAGTTTTCCCAGACTTTGAGATCTAGTTAGATGAAATTTTCGCTCCCAAGAACCCCCTTATGCAAAATGTTATCTAACTCGTTACAACCGTTTTTGAGAAACTGATTATGTGTATAGAAACAAACATTGCTCGTTTAATAGTATAGTACCTGAGCGACCGAGCTTCGCTCTATAATAGCCGCCTCAATATTAAAATATCATCGGGTGAGCAAGCTATGCTAACAACAGATGGCGCTGCAAGTTTCTTGAACGCACTAAAACGCGCTAAGAAAAATTAAAAAAAAACGGTGAAAACGATTTTTCCAGACATGAGACCTAGCTAGTTCGATTTTTTGCCCCCAAAAACCCCTGTATACTAAATTTCATCGAAATCGTTAAAGTCGTTTTTGAGAAACCGATTACAAATATATAAATATTGCTCGTTTAGGATATTTTTATTTTTATTTTTATTCGTATAGGATAATTTTGCATGGAAAAATCGATTTTTTTTTTCATTTCCTGAAGGTTTCATTCATTGAAAGTTGTTCACTTTCGTTGATCTGATGATGCCCTTTCAGTTTTCGGAAGGCTGTCCCCTACACCCTGTATACCCTGATCCTTCTTTTCCTTGAAAACATTGCTTAAATTAAAACAATAAAAGACACTAATGCTCTTACGACCTGTTATATTCCGGCGAAAAAGGCGTAATGTCACTTAGGTCTAGTATAACCAATATTTTCCCTGCGAATAAAGACATAATTACAAAAAACGGGACAAATTTAGAAGAAATAGCGATTCAAAAGTCGAATTTGCATCAAAATAGATACCCCGAAGATATGAGCGCCGATGGCTATAAGGTCGGCGGCGGCGCGCCGACTTTTTAGGGTCGGCGGCGGCGGCGAAATCGGCGGCGTGACCTCTAAAGCATTTTTTTGTAAGAAATGACCGGAAATCGTAAAAACCATATAGGGTTGGCACAAAAATACTTAATTCCTTACTTTCTTTTAAAATTTGGAACAATGTACACACGGCCGCACATCAGTAGAAACACTTTTGGACCTTATGGCGTTTTTTTTTATATCACAGGTGGGCAAACGAGCAGGTGGGCCACCTGGTGGTAAGTGGTCACCACCGCCCATGACACCCACTGTCTTATTAGTGAAAAAATTGACACTAAAAAGACAGCAACGCGCGTTACCAACCCTGAGAACTAAGATGGTATGTCTCGTGTGCCGGTAATTTCACTGGCTCCCTTGCCCTTCAAACCGAAACACAGCAGTGCAAACACTGCTGCTTTACGGCAGAAAAGGCAAGGGGGTGGTTCTTCCCCAGACGGACTTAGCACAAAAGCCCTACCACCTACAGTAAAGATAAAGATAGGCGTGGTAATAGAGTTGAAAAAGTTTCTACTGACAAGCAGTTGACCGTACCAAAAGAAATTAAAATGGTTCTCTAAAATACTGAATATTGTAATTTGAAAATTTTTAATAATTTTTAACCTAATATGTGTTGTGGCAAAAATAAATGGTTTAAATGGTTCAAAAATGTCCTGGTAGTGATGGAACAGGCCGGTGGAAATCTCCATACTCTGCAAGACTATGGAGCGAGTATTTAATAACGAAGTCGTGGCACAACTTGAAGCTAATGACTTTATTTTTATGTCACAAGAGGGTAAACGAGCGGGTGGGCCAACTGATGGTGAATGGTCACCATCACCCACAGCATACACTGTCTTATGAGTGGCATAATTGACACTAATTAAATAGCAAAACGCGTTGCCCATATTGATAACTAAGGCGGTACATCTCATGTGTCGGTAATTTCAATAGCTCGTTTACCCTACAAACCGAAACACAACGGTGTAAACACTGTTACTATACGACAGAAGGCACACAAGCAAACAATCTTCCATCGTATGAAATACCTGGCCTTTGCAATTGAATATTAAACTTATTGAGTGTACGATTGAATCAAGTGGTCTTGGAAGATTGCTAGTCTGATCAGAGGGCTATCAATGACGGAGTTTCTCAAGGATCCGTTCTGTCCGCAACTCTATTCCTGATGCACATAAACTGGTGCCTGGAATCTTTGGGTATGCAGACGACAGCACAGTTACGGATAGATACATACCCAATGCAAAAGCCAGTGTGGGTGGCACAAATACCGTCTTGTCGGTCGAAAGACCATGGTTGAACGTTTGTTTCTGGCCGTTCACTCAGTGTACGACAATGGCGGCCAAAACATAGGCGTGTTTCTTTACAGTCAAACAAAGTCCCTTCAATCTGACTCCAGAGTTCCGAAATGTATTCGTACCGATATTAGACCACCTCGAGCTCCTTGGTATGATGCACTTATCGTCCAATCTGTACTTTTGGCATTTTATTGAGTCCTTGGCCAAATCTGCAGCTAAAAAACTTGGCATACTCTCCAACGCCAGGCGGTACATCACACTGGAACAGCTTCTACAGCCATTTCTACCCTATCAGACTTGTGATTGTGCTTCAAACAAAAGTCCGGTATGGAGTACTGATGAGTCTGCAGAATACCAGCTGGCCAATATTACTGCAATTGACAAACGTACTAGGAAGCTCATTGGTGATGAGACTCTTGTCGAAACAGAGAAACTGTAGAGCCTTGAACACCGACACATAGTGCCTTATGTACTTATCAGTATTCTATAGAATACATCTCGTTGAGTGCGTCTGAAATGTACACTAAACAGCTCGTCAATAGAAACACTTTTGGACCTTATGGCGCTGTAATAGAGATGAAAAAGTTTCTACCGACGTGCGGTTGACCGTACGACCTTATACCACCATTCCCCTTCCTCCTACGTGCGGCTAGACGAGGATTGGGGTTCCACCCTTATATCGTCAACGTACCACCATTCAATCTGGTTACTACTTTTCGAGGTACAACTGTACCAATTACCGACAGCCACGAGCTACTTGGCATGAAGTTATGTGCAAATCTGAACATCGGCGCTGACATTGAGTCAAAAGCCCGAACTGCGGCAAAAAAGTGGGGCGTTCTCAATAAGGTTAAGCGTTACTTCTTTCCGGCAACTTACAGTTTTATATAAAGTCCAAGTCCGAACCTGCATGAAGATTTCCTTTGGGATGGCTCAGCTAAATACCAACAGACGCACTTGATTCGATAGATCGCAGAGCCTAGAAGCTCATTAGTGATTGAAGCTCATTAGAGGTAAAAATCAAGTTTCACAGTCTGGTCGTCGCAAAGTTGCATGTTTGTCGGTCTTTTTTCAGATATTACTTCGGAGAGTGTGGTCAAGAGCTCCACGGGCTTATTCCACCACTACCTTATACCATCGGGAGTCTGAGGGTCGGAGGGACGCACCGCAGAAAATTCCCCTATGAATATTGGTTGATATTCCGCACATTCGCACAAAGCGCTTTGAAACATCTTTTATAATGCGCACGGCTAAAGAGTGGAATTTTCTACCTGCGTTAGCGTCCCCCAGTTTATATAACCCGAATCCCTTCAAGTCGCGAGTGAATAGGCTTCTTCTGGGCAAGCTCGTTCCATCGTCAGGACTAGATCGAGGTCAAGAGTAAGCCCATTGACAAAATAAAAAAGCGTGTCATTTTCTGGAAAAGTCCATTCCATCGTTTACTTCATCTCTTGTCTTCAGGGCTAGATAGAGGTCAAAGTAATCGAATTTTGCTATATTTTTTTAAGAAATGTGCGAGTTAGACATATCCCTTTCATGTCTATGAGTTACATGTGATAATGAAAAAAAAAGTGGCATATGAAAACAAATCTGATAAAATTATTTTAACTATTAACATTACTGACTGTACGGACAACAGACTGTACTAATATTCTAATACTTTTAAGGAAAAATAAACAAATGTTTAATTTTAGTCAGGTTTTCAAACACAAGTTTTTGTTAGCTTATCCTCATTTCACAAAAAATTGCACGTAGGTAATCTTCAAAAATATTGCGATTACCATTCAGTAATCGGGGCTCTCTAAGAATCATGCTTCAAATTAGGTATCAATAATCAATATCTTAACTAAATGATCAATATCTTAACTAAAGCGAGTAAGAGAAGCAAGAGAAGAGAATTTGAATCAGTGCTTAAAAAGTATGGATTTAATAACTCTTTCCTCGCTCGGCGCGCCGTGGCCATCTGCGGCGGCGGCGGCGCAGGAAATTTGTTCGGCGGCGGCGGCGCGCCGGCGCGGCGCTCATATCTACCCCGAAATAGTAAGGCTATGTTTGAAATATTAACACAACGAAAAAGTCTTATAGTGTTGAAAATAAAACACAAAAAACATCCCCCTGAAAAGTTGGTATTTTGCAACAGCGCCTTTATTCGTAGGATACGTCGAAATATGCATTTAATGCAACCTCATCTCGTAAATTGACTGGACTATAAGAAGAGTGCACGTAGACGTGTTTTAAAAGTAATTAGGTCTATTCTTTTGTCCTCCAGGAAAATTTTGAGACGTGATTCTGTAAATATGTGAACTTTTTCAAAGGAAAACTTTTTAAAATATAAAAAAAGTTTTATGTCCCATTCAAAAGCGCTATCTGCATTGCAACATTTTTTGACAAAATTTTGTTTTATGGAAAAAAAATTCTCTCAATCTTTCCTGGATGAAATCAAACTTGATTTGATGATTTTATCGATAAAAAGATGCTTGTCAAATTAAACGCATGATTTTTGTGAAGTTTTAAATATGTATGATTTCTTTCCTCTTTTGACATTTTTCTTTTTAATTTGCTCTCTTATTAACTTATTAACAGTCGAGCTATGAAGACAGTAACAATTTATTGTCTGGCCAACAAATCGCTCTGTGTAACAACTTTTTCAGTCTATAAAGTCACGCAAGCTCTATTCATTTATTACACATATTAAACATAAAATTTACAAAATTGTCGGTTTGCGTATATGCTGCGGACCTTATAATCATAAGCCCTAATAAACATGTCAGGTGCTAACATGAGGTGATTATTCACGCCGCATGATAAGGGAAAACTAATATTAACTTTGAAAAACATTTCCTTCCAGTACTTTTGGAAATCTTTTGTGGGCTTATTAGTTATTATTCATAAAAAATAATTACCCAACAAATTATCCTTGCTTTTCGTGTGGCTAAATAGAATTTTGATACGGAAGGAGATAGATTTAAATTTTCAAACCATATGAAGAAGACAAAATAAATGTAGGTGGTAGGGCTTTTGTGCAAAGTCCGTCTGGGGAAGTACCACCCCCTTGCCTATTTCTGCCGTAAAGCAGCAGTGTTAACACTGCTGTGTTTCGGTTTAAAGGGTAAGGGAGCCAGTGAAATTACCAGCACATGAGACATACCATCTTAGTTATCAGGGTGGGTAGCGCGCTTTGCTGTATTATTAGTGTCAAATTATTTCACTAATAAGTCAGTGGGTGCTATGGGCGATAGAGACCACTTACCATACCATCAGGTGGGCCACCTGCTCGTTTGCTTAAAAATGTCTGAATAAACCATTGAGCTCGTAAACTGTGTAGGATAGACAATGTTTTTTTAACTGGCGTAAATAGTAAGTTTGAATCGACTCTTATGAAAATTATAAGATTACTAGCTGGTGCCCGCGACTTCGTCTGCGCAGGATAAATTGTAGCCTATGTGTTATTCTGATGTATAAGCTATATTATTGTAAAGCTTCATTAAAATCCATTCAATAGTTTTTACGTGAAAGAGTAACAAACATCCATCCATCCATACTTACAAACTTTCGCGTTTATAATGTTACGAGTAGTAGGATGTTATCGGATTATTTTTTGTATTTATAAGCTTTTCGTAATTTCTGACTTTTTTGGTACTCCATCCTGGTTTGGTGCCACAGGAGTTTTTGGAAACAAAATCGATTGGCATAAAAAAAAAGAGTCTGCGCAAAATGGTCGTTTTCTTGCCAACTATACATTTTTTTTAAATCAAATTTTACAAAAAATATTATGGATAGTCTTCTAAGACCATTTTCGTGTAGATGCCCTTGCTGTCCCATCTCGAAAATCCACCCGTTTAATAGTTTGGTAGCAAAACAGCTTGATTCAGAGAGTTCTTTTGTTCAACAGGTTGTTCAGTTTGATAGTTTATTAGTAATATAGTGCATCATCATCATTGCCCAAACCCTATTCCGTTTTCCCAAATGGTTTTAACGGAGTAGGGAATTTGACGGGGACACTGGTTTTCATACAGAGTGACTGCCATCTCACCTCTGCAGGGCTAATTCTAGATTAGGCTTTGCCAGGCTAGTGGCCAACCTGGCTGTTAGAGTTTTCAAGCCGCCAAATGGCCTCTGACTTGGCTTAACTACTGCTATCTTTGACAGAAGCCGGGACCAATGGCTTAACGTGCCTTCCAAAGCACGGAAACTCTCTAGTTCTTGTGCCACTAGGTCACCCATCCGGATTCTGATCACGGCCAACGTTGCTTAACTTTCGTGGTCGGAAAGCAAGAGTAACTACAAATCGGCCACGAGCGCTTCCAGTTAAAATCGTTCCGTAGGTAATATAAAAAAATATAAGTTTGCATTTCCTAATAAAAACGATATTTTAGCTTAGGATTTATACGTTAGTATTATTCTTAGATTATGAATAACGGCAGCTTACTAGTATTATTATAATCTAAGCTTAGCATAGGAGATGTGACTGTACTTATCTAGTCCCTGGATGGGACATGCTGGCAGATGTCATTTCATAGTAAAATTCCACGGTTTAACGGTTTCCATTCCGAGCGAAGCAAGGAGGTACGAAATCTTTGTGTTCACGTTTGCTGAGCCCGCTAAGTAAAGCCCCTAACGCCAAAACAGAAAAAGAAAACAAAAGTTTAAGCTGCCAGTGTCTCAATACAATCGCCGTATTCTCGGCCATTTGCATTCAGCGACCTCTGCCTTTGTCTTCAAAATGGCGTTCGCAATATTTTCAAACGCCAGCTTTGTGTTAAAATATACAAGATGCCCAAATTCCCTAAGCGTGGTAATGAACAGGTTTTCAAAGGGGGCTCTTTATCAAATTTAAGTTTTAGATATACAGCGTGAATTTTTATTGGTTTTACTCCCGAAGCCCGTGATTCGACTCATGAAAACAAGCAACTTTACCAAAGTAAAAAATTCACTATCCCACACAAAATTTGTCGATCACGTGACCTCTTTACTATGGAGAGGGTAAAAATTTTTTTTCTTAGAGTAGAATCACTGGGCTTCGTGAGCAAAACCCTATGGCAAAACCAATGAAAATTCCCGCTGTAGATAGATTTGACAAAGCTTTACCAAATAACGTAACACACTTACTGAATTTTATTATGCGCTATTATAAAAGGAACTGAAGTACAACGTAAAAACCTCTCGGGTGGTAGTTCCACTCTTGTGCTCTACACATTGAGAAGTAACCACGCATCTTAATTTCGCAGAGGGAGATAAACTCCAATCCTCGGGACTACTTATCTTATCGTAGGGACTACCTTCCCCCGACGCAGTCCTGCGCTTCCGATGGAACAAATTGAACTGCCGCCGTCACTTGCGAATATACTTAGGGAAGTGGTGTTGTCAACTATCGACACCTACGTTCATATAAGATCCCAACCGGCTCACGACCCCTCTTAGGTTCTCACCTGGTTCTATCGCTAATCTTTTCGTTTCTCTATCTCCTCTACGTCTTCTTGCTCTTTTCGCCTTCCCTCTAACATTAGAATAAATACTTCCATAAAATCTACTTCTAGACTTAACCTTCTACCTACCCTTCCTTGCCACGGCTACCTGTGACAAGGAATGCAAGCGAAATGGATGTGCGCCGATCCCAAATAAATTGGGATAAAGGCAGGCGAATGATGATAAACTTTTATTTAACTTTTATTTAAATAATTGCTTTGTAAAATAAATATTTTATTTCGGCAACAAACAGTCTACACAAAAAACGAGTGCCTAAACTTAGTATTATATAGTCTAAGGCCTAAACTTATGAAATATTACCTTAATTTTGTAGTAAGCCATAAAACAAACAACCTGAGATTTTATACACAAGGAACACATTTGTAATAAGATGTACGGCGTATTAACCGAATTTGGGTGTATTCCTAACAGCAGCGGTAAGATCTAAAGTATATTATCAAAGTGTGCTTTATGTATGTTTCTCCGACCAAAAAACTGGACAACCCTCCCTATGGATACAAAAAAGATTTACATCCTTATTTTGTATGGAAAGTTTCTTCGTATTTTGACCTAAGAAAAGTTGTTCAACTTCAGAAAAAGAATAAGATAATCAAAGGTTCACAGTTGCTTAGGAAGTAGGTACATTATAGGGATCCATTCTGTAGCTCTATGTCTACAAACAAAGTAATGTGAGGAAAATTTATCATTCAGACAGACCTAACGACGCCTTCAAGATAAATAGATATATCAATTATTTCCAGATGGATTCTAGTAAAAGATTAGGCACGATATCTTTCTAAAGACGGAAAATATTTTAGAATTGTTACTGTTTCCACGTATTTTTACTACGTCATTAATTACATAATGAGTATTTATTTATGAGTTCGCAGTATTCATTCAATTATTGCTTTGAGTTTCAGGAAAACAATGACTTGTAAAAAGGGTGCGATACATCGGTGCCCATGGTCATCTGAATAATAAAATTGGGTATGTTCCCGTGGTGCCGTTTTTCATATCTAAGCTACACGTAAATACCATAAATATTACCTACTTTAGCACTTGTAAACGTCGCAAGGAGATTGATAAAATGATATTAATTTCACTATCGAAAAAAAAATACGAAAGTGAATCACTGTATGGTAGGTTAAAACTTTTTTCGTTTATGGCCTTATGTTGCCCAGTGAAAATTGTTCAGTTTCATGGGCTGATTTACAGGTTGTTACATCGTGTATATTTTTAGGGTTCCGATACCAAAATGGTAAATAAGGAACCCTTATGGTGCGACTTTGTCTGTCTGTCTATCTGTCTGCCACACCTTTTTAACTCGGCAACCAGTCATGCTATCGACTTAAAATTTGGAATGGTTTTAGAATATGGTTGCCCAACATAACATAGGAGACATAACACATAACATAAATTGTCGCTACTAGGTCAAATGGTATATCATATGAAAGGGCTTTACTTGTACATTCTCAAATATATTTTTTTATATTTTTACAACTCTTAGTTTTCAAGTTATGATGAAAAATTACAAAAATAATACCATTCCCACCCCTTATCTCCGAAGTTTCTGAAACGAAAAATTTTAATTAATTACAGTCGATAGAAGCTTATGTACTTATTACAGCAAAAATAAAACGATCTTTCTAAGTTGCACGGTTTTTTAGAAATCTGCAAATAACCTTTACAAACAAATTTAGTTTTGCGGTTCTAAAAATGGACTTTATTGCTTTAGGTAAATCGGAACCCTTGGCGCGCGAGTCCCACTCTCACTTGACCGTTTTTTTTTGTTATACTAACTTTGTTGAAATTTACAATCTACCACTTTGTACAATTTATTTACCACTCTCTTCTTTTTTGCTTCTTTGCAGAAGGCATTTCTTTACTGTCACGTTTCGTTACTGTTATTCTGTCACGTTCCTGTTTCTTTTTTACTGAGATTTTTTGAACAAATTTTATGATTTGGATTAAAACCGTTAAGTTTGTAAAAATATGATTTATATCACCTCTTTTTGAAAGTTCTGTAGTTAACAACCAACCCGTTAAGTTTCGTCATGTAGGTACATCTGCCTAGCTCAGAGACCCTTCGCATGAGTTAGTGTTATTTGGTTTGGGTCAACAAAATTATAAAATAATTCTTGAAATATTTTTTTTACGGTAAAGTGGGGAAGAATACAAACACAGACACAAACTGAAATTAATAGCAAATAGCAATCAGGCGTTGGACCTCGCTCACTGCGCATGGCTCAACACGCACTTGCCGGTTTTTTTCCATGCTTTTATTATATTTGCATAAAGAAAGTATGGCATTATGGAATAAACGCATAAAAGGAGGGTCAGTCGGTCAGTGGCATGGCAGTCACGGGTTGATGAATGGTGTTGCCCACGGATTGATGCATAGTTTCAGTCATGTAAACTTTGTTGCTACCACTCCCAGATTTGTCCGCTGTGTTTTTATTTCAAGGTTCTTTTTCCAAGGCAGCTGTTGCGGACGGTTGGCCGAAGTAGGTTAAATTATAGCGCGATGGGGATTCATAAACGAAATGTAAATCCACTTGCAGAATCAGCTGGTTTACTCTCAATTTCAAATATACCAATCCAATACGATACTATTCGAAACATGCAAATTCAAAACTTCGTCACTTGACGATAGAGTAGGATATTGGGTGGATGCTATTCACTGCCAATTTGACAAGTCATTCAACCAATAATACTTTATTGTCAGTGAACGAAGTCATGAATTCGACTGTATCGAAGTAGTATCCTATCGATATATCTAAAATTGAGAGCAGACACCCTGGTTGGTTTATTCATAGAAACTACTCATTGTAATTTTTTTATGTTGCTAGTGAGCAAACGAGCAGATGGCTGGTACGAGTAAGTGGTCAGAAAGTAATTTTTTGTCTATTATGCCCTGGATCTCTAAGGGGCGTCAAATAGTAATAATAAACATCTAAATAAACATTAAGAAGACTGTTCCTTAGACATTGTTCTGTAAAGTGAATTTTAGAAAATAATATGTCGTTGAGTTAACAAAGGGACGTAGGTACATTTTTTTATGTAAAAAATGTGGAATTTTACTATTGCAATATTGTCTCGTGTGATTGGAGACAATCCTTTTTTTTTGCGAAATATCTTATATTCGGATATATTTTCGTGAAATCTACGTTAATACGATTTAAGAAGAGTATATAACAACTATCTTTTTTTTTTAATTGAAAATGGGCTTACTCTTGACCTCGATCTAGTCTTGAAGACAGAGATGAGGTCTACGATGGAGCGAGCTTGCCCAGAAGAAGCCTATTCACTCGCGACTTGAATAGATTCGGGTTATATGAACTTAGCCGTGCGCATTATAAAAGATGTTTCAAAGCGCTTTGTACGAATGTGCGGAATATCAACCAAGTATGGGTGATATCCTGCGGTGCGTCTGGACTCCCGATGGTAGAAGGGAGATGGTGGAATAAGCTCGTGGAGCTCTAGAGCACACTCTCCGAAGTACAATCTTCCTTTAATAAACAAACAAGACAATAATTTTTACTATTTCAGTGCTATTCTCGTGATATGGCTCTATTAATCTCAATCCTGCGCCTCACACGCTAATAGATAAATAACTAGCTCACCCACCCCGCCCTTCCTAAGCGCCTACACATTTATCTTTTCTAAAGCCTTTTCCTACCATCATTAATGGAGACAAAATAGTACATCTGACTTTCGGAATAGCTATAGAATATGATTTCCCTTATTTTATTGCGAATAAAAGAATTTAAAAAATATTATTGTTGTAAAGGGGGCCCAAAATATGGGCAAAGAGGTATTTTATGAAACGGCTTTACTTGTATATTCCAAAATTAATTTTTGTATCTTTTTAAGGCTCTTAGTTTTCAAGTTATAACGAAAACCGGTCAAGTGCGAGTCGGACTCGCACACCGAGGGTTCCGGTATACTTTTTGTATTTTTGGAAGCAAAAAAGTCCATTTTATTAGGACCGCAAAACTAAATTTGTTTGTAAAGGTTATTTGCAGATTTCTAAAAAACTGTGCAAGTAAGAAAGATCGTTTTATTTTTTCTGTAATGTTTACATAAACTTCTGTCAACTGTACGTGTTTTCTATGAAACCTAATGTCAATTTCAAATGTTGTTTATTTATTTGTGATGTTTTTGGAACAGATTGTCAAGTCTGTCACTCGTGAAAATTTCTTTCAGCAATGATACACAAATAAACGTAAAACTAATATTTATTGTGTATTCTTATCCAATTCACTGCGCATGGGTTCATAATTAGTGAGTCTAAAGCTAGGCTACACTAATATTATATCATGGTAATTAATTCATATTTTTTCTTTCACAAACTTCGGAGATAAGAGGGGGGGAATGGTATTTTTTTTTAATTTTTCATCATAACTTGAAAACTAAGAGACGTAAAAAAATACAAAAATATATTTTAGAACGTACAAGTATAGCCCTTTCATACGATACCCCACTCGATCTAGTAGCGACAATTTGAAATTTGGCCCCCCCTATTTTGGCCCCCTTTCATGTGCAATTAAGTTGGTGAACTATATTCTATAACTATAAACTATTCCAAATTTCAAGTCGATAGCATGAGTGGTTGCTGAGATATAGAGGTGTGACAGACAGACAGACGAACTGACAGACAGACAGACAAAGTCGCACCATAAAGGTTCCTTTTTTTACCATTTTGGTCTCGGAACCCTAAAAATGTAAAAAAAAGACCATTCTCCCTTATCTTCGAAGGTTGCAAAAGGCAAAATCTGAATTAATTATAGTCGATAGGGGTTTACGTCACTATTATGGGAAAAATAAAAGATCTTTTCTAACTTGCAGTTTTTTAAATATCTGGAATAAATTTTTACAAACAATTTTAGTGTCGTGGTCCTGAAAATGAACTTTATTGCTTCCAAAAATGGAGGAGGAGGAAGCCTCGGCGCGCGAGTCCGATACGCACTTGACCGGTTTTTGAATTGAGTTGGTACTTCTAAGCATACTGCGCTCTTATTATCTGCCTACTCCGACGGGAAAGAGGCGTGATGTTACGAGTATGTAGGTATGCAAAACAAATTCTAACCACCATCACCATTATTGACAGTTCAATAGGATAGTTTGGTGTGGTTGGTAGTGAGCCTGCCTTTCACGCCGTGGGCCGTGGTTTCGATTCCCGCTGAGATCGATTAGTGCGATGAACACAAGTGTTTGTTCTGTGTCTTACCAGTCTTTAATACCCATAGTACAGGCTTTGCCTAGTTTGGGATCAGATGTAAAAAAAATAGATCTTGGCCTTTTTTCATTTTAACTCAAGAGCCAACCTCCAGCTGCAATAATGTACAGAGTTTTCTACTTTCTGAAGCAAGAGCCAAGTCTATCCAAACTTAAGTCAGTGTTGAGGTCAACTGTTCGTTTCGAAGAGCGGTGACAACAAAAGTATAGTACCTAGATTACGCACCTAGGGAGGAATGGCTAACTGTAATATATTAAAAAGTCAACAGTATGAAATTATTCAGTTTAACATAAAACTTTTAAAAATCAGTCTTTGACATTATAAATCAATCCTATATTTTAAACCACTTTTGTTGTTAACAACAAAATCGTACCAAATAAGCATAGAAAAAAAAAAAATTCCCAATTCGTCTCCAAAATAGTGTGCGAACCACGGAAGCGAAGGCATGTGGGGCAAAACGCGAACGATTCAAATGCATCCTCTGTGTTTTCGTGGGAGCGAACGCTCCAAACAGATAAAGCTAAGTCTATTTAAAACTTCAGCTAGTATCTCGGTCAGCTGTTAAGTCCCAAGACCTAAACTTGCTGTATAAATTTCACTCTGCCCCGTCTGGGTTTAGTTTTATTGCGGTTTGTCCGAGTAACTTAACTAAAGTACTCTCTGCTGTAGGATTTGGGCCCGGCTGGATATTTCATTTTATTTACGACTAGCCGGGTTCGAAACATGACACGAGCTTGATTAGATTCTGATAGTACTAGTTTTCTGATACTGGTCTGGGTGTAAATATAAAGAATCAGCTTCAAGGTCGTCTTAATTTATATAAGTTCATGCACAAAGGTACATAGGCTGACTTAACGCCTAAACACATTATGTACTTCGACCGATAAACTCACTTTATATTGACGGCATAAGACCGACAGGTTTTTACCAACAGGTAGGACAGACATCATCCCACAGAATAAGGAGCAACAGAATCCATCAACTTCTTCCGCCCCGCGTCCTACCGAGCTCTCCGCCCGCGCTCACTGCGCAGCGCTACGCAGTGCTCGGCGCGATACAGCGACGGACGGTGGTACAGTCAAGAGCACATCAATATTGACACATTGGACTTTGTACGGATTTTATATCTATAACCGTACGGGCTAGAATCGCACTGAGAGTGTCAAGCTTGGGTTGTCGTTGACTGTACGTGAAACTGCTGACCATCCTCGAATAGGATCGAAACCTGTCGCTTCTATGCCGTCAATATAAAAAGTGAGTTTATCAGTTGAATTACATAATTATTTGTAAAGCCTAAAGGCATTATCTAACAGTCTACCTTAGGGTGATAGGTGCATAAATAATTTAAAAAGAAATTAAATTAAATACAGTATCCGTGTTGGATTAAAAACATCACATACATAATTAAATAAATATAAAAGATATACCAGGCCACTCAGAAAGTATTGCGAAAAATAGTTTTTATATATGGGAGACTGGCCGGTCAGAATCTTTTTCGAAAATATGATTACTTGTAAGTAAAAATATGTGTGTTCCATTTTCAAAATTTCCCTCCACATTTTTTGCGAGCCAATTCAAAGTATCGTGTCTTACTGAAAAATGGATCTGCGCCGGGAACATTTTAGAGCTATGATTTTTTACGATTTCAAGTGTCGCCTGAAACCGGATGAATCGTTCGATAGACTTCAAATGGCATTTATGGATGAAGGCCCCTCCAAGGCAACCGTGTATCGTTGGTATAACGAATTTAGGAGCGGTCGACCAACCTTGGGGGATGAAGAAAGAAGCGGTCGCCCTTTGACGGCTATTACGGAAGAAAACGTGCTAGCAGTGAAAAATTTAATCCAAGATAATAGGCGAATTACATATCAGGAGATTCAGCACATATTAAAGATTGGATCGGGAAGCGTTCACGAGATTCTACACGGGCATCTTCGCGTGAGGAGGATAGTATCGCGCTGGGTGCCGCACTACCTCACCGACGCTCAGAAGCAGGCCCGGGTGAAATGGTGCCGTGATATGCTGAACAAATTTGAAGCAGGCTCGTCTCGGCGTGTTTACGACATCGTAACAGGTGATGAGTCCTGGATTTATCAATACGATCCAGAAACCAAGCGCCAGTCGACAGTTTGGGTGTTTCAAAATGAACCAACGCCTACCAAAGTGAAGCGATCTCGAAGCGGGGGGAAGATTTTGATCGCCAGCTTTTTTAATTTGACTGGCCACTTGGCCTCAATTCCCTTACGAGATCAAAGAAGCATCAACGCCGAATGGTATACTACCAAATGTTTACCAGAAGTTTTTTCTGTTGTGAGCAACAAGCGACCAAACACAGGGCTCCGCGGACTACTGCTCCACCACGACAATGCGCCTGCACACACCGCGCTCAAAACGAGGGACTTCCTGGACAGCACACCAGTCAAACTCCTGGGTCACCCTCCTTACAGCCCTGATCTAGCACCGTGTGACTTCTTTTTATTTCCAAAAATAAAAAATCAGCTCAAGGGGATACAATTTTCGTCGCCGGAAGATGCGCTGGCTGCGTTCGAGCAGGCTGTAAACGAGGTGTCTACGGCGGACTGGAAAAAGTGTTTTGAAAACTGGTTCAGACGCATGAATCTTTGTATAGAGGCTGGTGGAGAGTACTTTGAAAAGATTTAATAAAAATATATGTACCTGTAGAACAATTTTTTTTAGTGTCGCAAATATTTCTGAGTGTCCCACGTACATACATGCACATAAAGATCTTACATAAATGAACAGCGTGATTATGAAATGTCTGACTACACTTGAGTATGGTACTAAGGACATGAAACTGAACAACCTTCCCCAAGAAACTTAGGTTGACGTATTAATAGTAGTTTAAGATACAAGTTCTGTAAGTAGGGTTAACTTATTACAAACGAGTTGACGTTTTGTAAGCCCGAGACGAAGTCGAGGGTTTACCATCGGCACGAGTTTGTCATAAGGACGTGTATCTTACGACGTTTTTCAGTACATTTGTGAGAAAACAGGTATAAGTAATACACTTGATAAAGGAATCACCCATGGGTACTGTCAGCCTCTTGTCGATTTATGTTCTCCTGGTAGGTACTCTCCATTTTGTATTTTTACAAAATAATTTTATGATCACTATGATCAGAGTACTCCTTGGTTATACTTTTTTTACTTACCGCACTAGTTCGGTAAGTAACTACTTACGAGCAATGTTTACGTCCTTGTAAGTACGTTTTTCGAGCAAATGTATTGAAAAAACAATTTTTGCCTCGCCATACAAACCTTGCGCTGTTAATACTGGAATTTGTATGGGAGGACCAAAAAAAACCTTATTTTCAACCTATGTTTCTTGGGGAAAGTTGTTCAGTTTCATGTCCTAATTATACTCAAATATAGTCAGAAATTTCAAAATCACTCTGTATAAAGAAGTTAGTCGGTGTCAGAGAGCAGTTTAAGGTTGCCAATAGGCATAAAGAAACAATTTGCTCGTACCGCCTTGTTAAGTTTTCACGGCTGGGCCTTGACGACGTCTCCCGCTACACCACTGCGCATTACTGACCGATTTGCCTGTTAAAGACAAGTTTTCACGGCTGGGCCTTGATGACGTCTCCCGCAACAACACTGCGCTTTATTGACCGATTGCCTGTTACAGACAAGTTTTTATGACTAACCAATTTGCCTGTTACAGACAAGTTTTCACGGCTGGGCCTTGATGACGTCTCCCGCTACACCACTACGCATTACTGACCGATTTGCCTGTTAAAGACAAGGTTTCACGGCTGGGCCTTGAACGTCTCCCGCAACAACACTGCGCTTTATTGACCGATTGCCTGTTACAGACAAGTTTTCACGGCTGGGCCTTGATGACGTCTCCCGCAACAACACTGCGCTTTATTGACCGATTGCCTGTTACAGTCAAGTTTTTATGACTAACCAATTTGCCTGTTACAGACAAGTTTTCACGGCTGGGCCTTGATGACGTCTCCCGTTACACCACTGCGCATTACATACTGACCAATTTGCCTGTTACTTTACTTATGTTGCTCTGGATTTACTTGTAGGTACAAAATTTGTCCCGACTGGTAATTCATTACCCTAGCCTTATTCCGTTTTTGCCAATGGTTTTTACGGTGTCTGCTACTTAACCTAGAGGATTTGTCGAGTGCACCAGTTTTTTAAACAAAGCGACTGCTAAATGACCGGCGACGGCAATCCCAGATACCTAAAGCCAAGGTTGGTGGCCAACCTGACTCTCAGAGTTTTCAATCCGCCAAATGGCCTCTGACTTGGCTTAACGACTGATACTGACTGACAGTTCATTGACAACAGCCGGGACCAACGGCTTGACGTGCCTTCCGAAGCGCTCTAGTTCTTGTGCCACTAGCGGTCACCCATCTGGGTTTTGACCACGGCCAACGTTACTTAACTTTCGTGATCGGAATGAAAGAGCAACTACCACTTGGTCACGAGCCCTTGTTTACTGATAATGTACACCTTTTTTTTCTCTCTTCAGCTGGGCTGCGATGTCATGTATAAAAAAACCGGCCAAGTGCGAGTCGGACTCGCGCTCCGAGGGTTCCGTACCACCACATAATCATAATTGTATTAGTTGAAATTTCAGTAAGTTACTGTGCTAGATTTTTTGAGTCTTACACTCGCTTGCCCACATATTATTATTTGTTATTATTTTATAGCTTAAGCACTATAAACATACTAATTTTCACGTTTGTAAGTGTTCCCGTGTTTAACATAGAGCTAAAACAAAAAACGCCTAAAAAAATAGGTCTTTAGTATGGGAGTCCCCCTTTATTTATTACTTTTTTTTTATTTTAGTATTTGTTGTACATAATTTGTGCAAATTTTAACTGTCTGGCTATTGACTGTTCATGAGATACAGCTCAAACAAAATTTTGTAAAAACAGTTGAATTTGGTGGCATCTTATTCCTTTGTTTTCAAATATTTTTTAAATGAAAAATACAATATTTATCTAGTCAACGAGCTCTAAACAACGATACCCCACTCGATGGGGTAGGTCAAACTTTTTTTACGCTCCCCCCTTTAGCTGTTGGGAGCCCCCCTTAATTTTTACTTTTTTTATTTTTAGTATGTGTTGTTGTAGCGGAAATAGTTATACACAATTTGTGAAAATTTCAAATTTCTACCTATTACGGTTCATGAAATACAGCCTGCTGACAGACATACAGACATCGGAGGCATATCAATAGGGTCCCGTTTTCTACCCTTTGGGTACGGAACCCTAAAAATGGGTAACTTTCTGATTCCAACTCACAGTAATAAATAACGCAATTTTATCTGAATAATTTACTATATTATATTAAGAATATGACGAATCCCGCTCTTCAAAATTCATAAATTACTTTTTGTTAACCAGAAAATAATTTAGGAGTGATTCTGCGCATGAAACTGATAATTTTTCCCATTTTCACGAAAAAAAATTGAGTTTCCATAGAATCTGCATCAGATAAATAATAGCATATTTTGAATGAGAGGTCGAATTTTCTTTTTCGTAATTTCACCTACCTATGGTCTCTGGGAAATATTATGCCACAATTTTTTATTCAGTGATTTTATTTTATCAAAGTGTGAATTTCGGATATACTCGTAGCTACTTTGCAATAGGAAAGTTTTAAAATCTTAAAAGAAAATTCAATTTCTGAATATTAGATCGACAATCTTACATCTCATTTTTCGTGCTGAGATTTCTCACCTGCTTCGTAATTCGTTAAGTCTAAAAAAACTTTGGTAACAGTTCCCAGTTTCAATTTGACTTCACAAATAGGTTTTGTTTTATGATTAATTTTTCAAAAACGCAGGACGATTTATTCAATTTCTTTTCCTTTCGATATAAATTATATTCAACAGCTATTACAACGTGACTTCATAACCAACTAAACGTATCAAATTGTTATTTTGCAGTATATTCAGGGTGTAAAACATGTTATTTTTAAACCTGCGGTTTTGTATTGACTGCTTTATACCAGGCTCTATCGGGGTAGAGGGGGTCAGCGGGGCGGGCGGTGTCTCTTAGGCAAATCTTATAATTCACCATTCACAAACGATCGGCCAATTATAAACGACCGGAAAATTGTAAACGGTCGCTAAATTGTAAAACGGCGTCGGAATATTATTGTAAATGCTATTATTTATACCATTGTAAAATAAATATTGTACGACATGAACACAGAACAGATAGAGACGTAATACAGTGTGACTACCCTTGGTGACAGTGACGGTATACGCGTCTATAGTCGTGAATGGTCGTGAATATTTTATATCCACGCTTCTTTGCAAATTCCCAAAAAAAAAAAATTTGACCAACTGAACTCACACGAAACGTGGTTTTATCAAGATAAAGACGTCACAAGAGATGTTATCATAAGAACACCCGAACAAAATTAGATGAGAAATCTATCGGTACTTCTATGAAATTGAGTGTCTGATAGCCTGGGGGAAGATTCTTTTCCAAAGGCGAATCCAAGATACAATACAGAGTAATAGGCTTGACAGTGAGTCTCTTAAAGAAAATTACTCTGTGAATATTTCGAAATACGAAAGAAAATCGACTTTCCATATTCATCAGCTAATAGCGCATTTTGTATGGAAGGTACATTTTTATCGTACTTCGACCTAAGTTTCTTAGGGAAAGTTGTTCAGTTTTTTGGTCAGAGTAACATACTCAAAGGAACGCAGTTGATTAGGAATCACCCTGTATATTTCTATACCTAGTTTTCCCTTACACCCTTCATAATGAAAATGGATCGAATCTTGGTTTGAACAAATATTACACGTGACGTAAGAAGAAAATGGGATGGGCTCGAATATAGGTGGTCGATATTACATATTTGAAATATTTTGTCCATTATTGACGTCAAGTACTCCTTGGGTACACTGGATTGGTTGATAACCGCAATTTTAATGTATAAAAGTAGTGGCCATAGAATTTTTTTTTTGTTATATGTAATTTCGAAAAGTCATATAACAAAAGTTGTTACATGAAGTCCCCAAAATACTAATTTAAGCAATATTTTATATACACAGTGTTTGTTATATTTCTGCAAAACTCTCGGGTGGTTGCTCTACCTATGAAACTTACAGTCTTTCCCTAAGGTACATAGTTCGAAATATGAAAAAAATAATTTGACCTCTCATACAAAATACGCTATCAGCTGATTCAGTTTCTACGGAAAAAAATCGTGTTTCGACCTACGTTCCTTAGGAAAAGTTAAAGGAAAATTATGGGATGTTATAATGGGTTCTAAGTTGTAGGTTCTATGTAGCTACCCATATTGACAGGTAATTTCAATAATTATTCGCTATTTTGAAGAGTAACTTTTAGAAATAAAGGTAATTAAATGCAGTAGGTAAACAAAAACATAGAATTTGCATTCGCCTCTCGTCGAATATTAAATGCATGAAGCTATGCCGCAGATTAAAACTTAATTTGCATATTTGTACGTTATGAAGGATATAAAAACATCGCGTTAATTTTGATTCATGTTAATGTTTTCATGTTTCAGTTTAAAACGTTACCATAACAGTTTTCAGTGAACGAGATTAGGTACTTTACATATATAAATAAGGTACTATTTGCCTACAAATAAAAAAAAACTGGGCTACAGATATTTATTATATCTTCTTCTTTTCGTGACAATGGCAAAAACTGTTAATTAACTTAGTCCAAAACGTAGCTACATCAATAGCCACTTGTTTGCCTTCAAAAAGGTCCTCCCGAGTGAAAGAAACTAGGTATTTATTCTCCCTTTCCGATGTATCGATACGATATTATTCGAAATATTCAAATTCACTTCGTCCCTTGACGATAGAGTAGGATGTTAGTTGGATATGGTTGGATACAAAAGACTTCGGACCTCCTTGCTTCGCTCGGAATAGCCAACATGTCACAACCCCATCATCGATGATCCATAGAAAATATTCAAAATAACCTGTCAAATCCATAGAAAAACGCCTACACCACCTAGTGACGAATTATTTCTTTAATCCTCCTTCTAACTAACAGCATGTGCAGTTTGGCGTGAGTGATTAGCGTTAAATTGTGTAACTTATTTGTGTAATAAATAAAATTAAAAAAACCTTTATTTTTCTGTGTTGGATACTAATCATTGCCAATTTGACAATTCATCCAACCAATATTCTACTCTATTGTCAGTCAACGAAGTTATGAATTCGACTGTATCGAAGTAGTATCGTATCGATATATCGAAAATTGAGAGTACACTCAACCACACGTCAGTAGAAACACTTTTGGACCTTATGGCGTGGTAATAGAGTTGAAAAAGTTTCTACCGACGAGCGGTTGACCGTACCTAGACAGCCTGGAGATGTAGGGCACGTCGTCGTTATCATGAACCACTTACTATATTCTGAGTAATATACACAATATACTACATTTAATAGATTTATTGTACTCGCGATCTCGTAAGTCTTAATAAAACAAATAGATCTATCGATTTTGATATTCACATTTTTTTTTACAATGGTTAAAAATTGATCTCAAGCAAGGACTCACGGAAAATTTTCTCTTTGCTTTCGAAAAGACCCCAGTCGCCCAGGAACTGTTATATTATTACATTCAACCCATTCAACCACATTATAGAGTGCACACTTCTATATTCTTACTGAATTTTCTCTGTGCTTTCGAAAAGACCCCAGTCGCCCAGGAACTGTTATATTATTACATTCAACCCATTCAACCACATTATAGAGTGCACACTTCTATATTCTTACTGAATTTTCTCTGTGCTTTCGAAAAGACCCCAGTCGCCCAGGAACTGTTATATTATTACGTTCAACCCATTCAACCACATTATAGAGTGCACGCTTCTATATTCTTACTGAATTAAGATACAGTTCTGCCTTTTTACTTGACATAATACACATAGACTACCGTTAAATGTTATCAAGAAACGTGCCAGACCGATAAACTGGACAAAGACTGGACAGTTCAAACTGACACTTTCTCAGTTCTCAGTTTCAGACAAACCCTCGTTGAGATACTTATTCTGCTGGAAAATATTTTCCGATCATAATCTTTTATCAAAAGAAAGTAGGTAGGTACACCCGACAGCACGTCAGTAGAAACACTTTGGACTTTATGGCAAGGTAATAAAGTTTCAAATCTTTTCACTGACTTGCGGTTCACCGTTCTAAAACGAAGTGATAACCTTCTCTCTGGCACAGATTAAATAATAGTGGTGTGTGTAAGGGTGTGTGTGTCTAACCGTAGTGATTACCTTCTGTCTGTGTCCATCCTAAAAGTTAACCTTAAAAGGAACCGAAAGGAAAATGTACCGACAATTTAAAACGAACATAATGGCCTAAACCTTTTAGAGTAACGGTTGTAACGGGAGTAACTTGACGGTTGTAGCTCATTAGCTGTTACGTTCTTATTATCCTATACTGTTAAGAGCAATATTAATGTAATATGTGTAAAAAAAATACGATAATCCTTCTGAGCAGAAACTGTACATACCTAATTCAATAGATTGTATAAAAAACATTGAAATAATACTTTTTCTTAAAAAAGCAGTTTTAGCTCAAGTAGAAGTAAAGCGCCTGGAGGGCTAAATGACCTCTATGGTCAGCTGGTGATGTAGATAAAGATGTTTTTTTAATAATATCCAGTCACTAGCAAGTACCTATCCATTTTAATAAATTACTGTAATGTAATTCGACGGAAAGTCAAATTTTATGATCACCTAATATAAATAAATATGAAATAAAGTATTTTTTTAAATTTTTTACAACCTTTTAGTGATGTAACCTTAGAGCTTACAAGGATCATCGTACTTTTTTTACAGCATGTATATTATAATATTTGTATTCATTGAAAACAGCTCAAACGATTTCGATGAAATTTACTACACGGAGGTTTTCGGGGTTACGAAAATTATCTAGCTAAGTCTCATATCTGGGTCAAAATTTATCCGGATTTTTTGAGCGTTTCTCGAAAATTGCGAGTTTCAGAAAACCTACAGCGCCATCCATTATTGGGCTTTGGTTAAGATTATACAAAGCAAAGCTCGTTCACCCAGGTACTATATTTATTTGTAATCGGTTTCTCGAAAACGGCTCTAACGATTTCGTTGAAATTTACCATACGGGGATTTCGGGGGTAAATTTATCGATTTAGCTAGGTCTCTTGACTGGGAAAATTTGTTTTCACCATTTTTAGGGTTCCGTACCGCAAAATAAAAAAACGGAACCCTTATAGGATAACTTTGCTGTCCGTCTGTCTGCCTGTCTGTCTGTCTGTCAAGACCCTTTTTCTCACGAACAAGTAAAATTGATAACGAATATTAAGGTCCATAAACCACACAAGATCTGAAAATTTCAATTTTTTACAACGACGCAATCAAAAGATATGGCTTTTTATGTCCTCCTCTCCATACATTTATGCAAAAAAGCAAAACCTACAGGGTACTTCCCATTGACCTAAAATTATGAAATTTGGCAAGAAGCTAGGTCTCACAGTACAAATAAAGGGAAAAGTCTTAAATAATTAAATATTTAAATTTTTCTCACAACTAATAGTAAGTATAGTAACCAATTAAGGTGAGCTCTCGTTTTCTATAAAAGAGGGGTCAAGTTGGATGGTCGTTGAGTTTTTAAAATCAAAGAGCAAAAGCTTTTAGTATATCTCTATGGTCATATCGTAGATAAGTACGGAACCCTTAGGGCGCGAGTCCGACTCGCACCTGGCCGGTTTTTTTATAACTTCTTTGCGCGTTTAAGTGTGTTTCAAAAACCTACAGCGCCATCTGTTGGTGGGTAGCATAACTTGCTGTTATTTATAAAGCGGCTATTAAAGGTATTATACTGTTAATTGTTATTAATACTATTATTAAAAGTTTATGAAGGCTTTTTTAAAAAAAACTCCAAAAAAATCACCCTGTGCAGAATTTCGGTTTATAAACTGTAGTATTTCTACTCCATACTAGATGGCGCTAAGTATCTCTTGAAAATAACGCGTTTCAAAAACCGGGTGGGCTTTGGGTGAGATGATCAGTTCCATTTTAGTAATTTTTTTTTGATATTCGTCTTTGATAGAGCGCAGCTCGGTCTTCCAGGTATAGGTATTTATTCATTTCATGCATTTTACTAAAACTAAGCTTGACATTTGTATACGATAAAGCTAAAAAACAAACAAATACCATATTTTTTCTTGTAGGGGGTTTATTATTCCCCTTTTTAGGGTTCCGTACCTCAAAACAAAAAAACGGAACCCTTATAGGATCACTTTGTTGTCCGTCTGTCTGTCTGTCTGTCTGTCAAGAACCTTTATCTCACGAACGGGTAAAGGTATCAGGTTGAAATTAATACCATATATTCGGATCCATGAACCACACAAGTACTGAACATTTCAATTTTTTACAATGACGCGATCAAAAGATATGGCATTTTATGTCCTCATCTCCATACATTTATTCAAAAATGAAAAACCTACAGGGTACTTCCCGTTGACCTAAAATTATGAAATTTGGCAAGAAGCTAGGTCTCACAGTACAAATATTGGGAAAAGTCTGAAATCATTAAATATTACAACTTTTCTCACAACTAAAGGTAACCAATTGTGGTGAGCTCCCGTTTCAAGAACATTCATATAAGAGAGGGGTCAAGTTGGATGGTCGCTGAGGCGATTTTTATTTTAGTTCTATTTAAAAAACGGGAACACTTACAAACTTGAAATTTGGTATGTTTATAGTGCATAAGCTATAAAATAACAACAAATAATAAAATTTGGTCAAGCGCGTGTCGGACTCATAAAATCTAGCACATTAACTTACTGAAATTTCAACTAATACAATTATGATTATGTGGTGGTACGGAACCCTAGGTGCGCGAGTCCGACTCGCAGTTGGCCGTTTTTTTTACTTAATTGTATTTTTAATAATATCATATTTGTGAAAGTTTGATACTGCTTCCTATTTATTAAAAACTAACGATACGGTCGCGTGATCTTAGTAATGGGGTCATGTTGGCACCCTGAGGGTACGGATCCTTGAAAGTTCCTAAAACAGCCTTCTAGGAAATATAACACTTAATCTAGTTAACAATTTACGTGCAAGAAAAATTTCGCTAGAGTCGTATTTTCTTTGAGACAAAACAGGCAAATTTATTCAATGGTTCTCTTCACGTTCCTAGCTTTGTACTTACTATGTTTGTACTTAAACTTAAAGCTGTCCTTAAAGCTCGGGTTCTTTATGACTAGGCCTTTAATGAAATTCCTTTAATCCCTCTCTTTCTGTGCCTTTCGGGCGCTCGTCCTTTCTTGCAGCCATTCACTATAATCCTTGCTCGTTGGTATTCGAGCTCTTTGCAATTTCACTCTCTTACTTTTCTTAATAGAAAGGTTTAGACGATCGTTTCAAGGGCATCGTCTCGTCTAAGTGGACTTTTCGTTAGGCCCTGGACATAGTTACCGATACAGTATACAGGGTGTAAGAAATTGTAAGACCGTGAACTTGAATATCTTTTCCTAAGAATTAAATAAAAAAAAAATACATCCCGTTTATACACAATGCGCTATCAGCTGGTGCATGAATTTATATATACATAATGTTACGCCTCTTTCCCGTTGGGGTAGGCAGAGACCACAGTCCTCCGCCTGCTACGATCTTAACATAGAAATAGAAATAGAAATCTTTATTTACGAAACATTTGCACAATTTACAATAACTTGAACCCCGCACTAGGTAAACCTGTATCGCGGGCGTCCACTTTAACGAAATTCACTATAATGCAAACACATAAATTTTGACAATTAAAAGAAAACAGTATTGACTAAAACATACAGATGAACTACATTTTTTTTTTCTAAACTATGTACAGATTAGATTAGTAAATGTTAAATGTGATAAAGAGTAGAATGCATAATAACATGAATAATTGTGTGTGTGTGTGTGTGTGTGTGTGTGTGTGTGAGTATGTGCGAGATGTGCGTGTGCAAGGTTAGATTTCTGTTTACTTTTGCGAAGTGATAAGCCTTTCCGTTTCATCGTAAGACAGTGAGCGTAGGTGACACATAACAGTCGTTTTCGCTTGTCGAACAGAGATATGTCGGATGTCACAGTTTCTGAGTAAACGATTGTACACAGCTGGAAATAAGAAATCAGGAAGGCGCTGGGCAAAAGTCGATTTCACACTTATCTGACGGACCGAGAAGATCCGTTTTTTTAGCATGTTATGATATTCATGCGAGTTTAGTACAGAACGGTGCATATATAGAACAACTTTCATTATATATAGTTGTCGCACCGTAAGTACTTCAGCCTCGGAGTAAAGGGACGAGGTAGGGTATCTAAAAGGTTTCCGGAGCATAACCTTTAACACCGACCGCTGAGCACGTTCCAACAAAAGCAGTGAGGTTTTACAAGCACCCCCCCAGATAGGAATACAGTAACAGAGAACCGATTCGCAGAGCGCTTTGTACACGAGGTGCAGGATACTTATGCTGGCAGAGTTGCGCAATAATTTCATTACCTAAATCAGCTTCCTTGTTTTTTTGGACATCGATTCTATGTGTGCCTGAAATGAAAGACGTTCGTCAAAGGTGACCCCAAGATACTTTATATGTTTCACTTTGTCGATTGTAGGGCACTGGCAGCATGTGGGGTCGCAAGTTTGGTGGATTTTTAAAATAAGTGGCGCAGCTTCCCTTGCTTTCTATACTTTCATCGATCCTTTCATACATGCTCGTCGGTTTAGGGTACTTTTAACCTGGCCTTTATTCA
Organism: Athrips mouffetella; assembly: GCA_947532105.1. Lineage (NCBI taxonomy): Eukaryota > Metazoa > Arthropoda > Insecta > Lepidoptera > Gelechiidae > Athrips > Athrips mouffetella. The sequence continues at coordinate 9,966,299 of OX383958.1, forward strand.
GAACATCCTGAATTTGGTCCTGGTACTTTCGCCGAGGCGTTCCCCTTCCAACGTTTCCATTCATTCTCTCTCGAATTTAGGAATTTTGCATTTCTTCCTCGAGAAAGAGCAGTTTTGTGGTCTAAATAACATGCTATTATATGTAGTACTAATTTTGTTTACACCTTGTATGCCTTGAAACGCAATTACACACAGGATGTACAAGTTCCGAAAGGGCATGATGCATCAACGTAACTGAACAACTTTCAGTGGATAAAAGTTTCGGGAAATGAAAAAAGTTCTTGGCCACTCCATATAAACTGTCCAATAAAGTTTGTAATTTTGTATGGAGAGGCCGATATGTATTTTTATTTTTCAAAATTAAATTCTTAGGTATAGTTAGTTAGTTCTTAGTTTAGTTTTGTGAGGTTTCCTAGACAGCAAGCTGGGCATGAAATCTAAAACCATAATAAATACAATGCGTTTCCCGCTTTTAAATCTACTGCTATCAACCATTGTAATTCCTAATTGCGGATTGTTATTGGCTAAAACTTGTAAGCCGTATTCGGCTAATTCTGAAATTCGGGTAATTTCAATAATATGTTATTGCTTTCTAACGCGCCATTATTTGTTCTGGCATACGGTAGCGGCCAACTTAACCCGTTCCTCTGCTTTGGTTGATTCTAGTCGCTCAAAGCGAGGCGAGAGTATGTTGTAGGAGTGATGCCATTATTGTCATCGACGCCATATAACATTATCGAAATTACACGCCAGTCGACAAACCCGAACGCTTTAGCTAAAGATTCTTAGTTATTTTTAAATTTAACCGACGATTGCAATTCCGAAATTTCATAGGCCTACAGAATTCCTGTCGGTTAATTGCGTATTTTTAAGTTACTCAACGACCAGCTACGTTTATTATTTTTTGGGAGTGTAAACCTGAATAAAAAAGCAATAAAATATGTTCCTTATCAAACAATTTAATAAAACTCACTTAAGAATGAATTACACTCAAGCCATGACATAAAAAAATAATTTTGAAACTTTTTAGGGTTCCGTACCTCAAAATAAAAAAACGGAACCCTCATAGCATCACTTTGTTGTACGTCTGTTTGTCTGTCTGTCTGTCTGTCCTTCTGTCTGTCTGTCTGTCTGTCTGTCTGTCAAGACCCTCTTTCTCAAGAACGAGAAGAGGTATCAGGTTGAAATTGATAACGAATATAAAGGTCCATGAACCACACAAAGATCTGAAAATTTCAATTTTTTACAACGACGCAAACAAAAGATATGGCTTTTTATGTCCTCATCTCCATACATTTATGCAAAAAAGCAAAACCTACAGGGTACTTCCCGTTGACCTAAAATTAAGAAATTTGGCAAGAAGCTAGGTCTCACAGTTCAAATAAAAGGAAAAGTCTAAAATCATAAAATATTTCAATTTTTCTCACTACTAATAATAACCAATTAAGGTGAGCTCCCGTTTCAAGAACTTTTCTATAAAAGAGGGGTCAAGTTGGATGGTCGCGGAGTTTTTAAAATCAAAGAGCCAAAGCTTTTAGTATATCATATGGTAGATAGGTACGGAACCCTTAGAGCGCGAGTCTGACTCGCACTTGGCCGGTTTTTTATTTACTAACCTGGTATTTTTTTGTAAACCATTCGTAATCACCCGAATGCACTTTAACTTGTAATAATATTGATATAACAATGCTGTATTTGTGTTTTTTTACTTTTATGTCCTTGAAATATATTGCACTTTCTGTTTTTCTGTTGAAGAAAGTTTAAGCTGTAGATAGAGAGACGGTTATGTTTAAAGTTGCTTTCTGCAACTAGTATAGCGAGTAATTTATCCATGTTTAGCAAGAAAAAATACAAACTTTTCAAATATTATTCGTATCGTACGCGTCACCAGAAAGATTTTTGTTCCATATACGATCTTTTTTAGGAATACGTCAAAAATGACAGTAAATTGTAAATTGGTAAATAACCTCAATTTTGAAAAGCAATAAAATACAAAAATATATATCCTTACTCATTCCTTGGCAATGTAAGGCAAGAAAACAGTTTTACAATAAACAGAAGCTCTGTAATATGCCACTTTCAGCAAATTTCAGACGTGGTAAGTATGAATTACAGGTTAGCATACAGTAAACGATTAGATCCAATAGGGAACATGCAAGAATTTTTTTTATTTAAGAAATTTATTCTCATTCATGTAATAAACAGACTTGTTAAACAATTTTTCGAATAACTATAATATTAAAAAAGATATAAGCCATTGAAAATTTGTTTCTGTCTCTTTCTAGCAAAACGAGCCGTAGTGAATTGTGACGTCTCTATTCATGTCGGATCTCTCTGTCTAATTAGTAGTTTTAAATGCTTATATCGGTCGTATTTCTTAGCCGATTTAAATTTTAATTTCACTTTTTGTCATCTCTACTACGGTATTTTCATATTTTGTTAATAAATGCGACTAATTTTATGCATGTTCCCTATTGGTGCCACTAAGAAAGGAACCTATATTGGTGCGTTGCCGGCTAACTTTTACCTCATCCCTACCCGTGGGTGTTGTACATGGTGATGCTGGAACAAATAAACAAACTAACGAACAAACGATCGATCAAACAAAAAGCCCGATAATTCGTGATTTGAATTAAGGGGCATCGCAATAGCACGTGATGTTTTTTATCAATCTCTTCAATGTACAGACAAAATAAATTTACGATTTTATTATAAATAGTCCATCTCATGAAACGTCTACTGCAGGTTAAAAACGCGTGGTACTTTGGAGGGGATTTACCATTGTCACCACGTTTATAAGCGTTGCGGCTGGCGACCGCTGTTGTTGGTGACCGCAGTGTGTAAGATGGTACGATACACAGAAAAATGCTGCTGCCCTCCTCTGGTTCATAAACCCTTAGTCGCCTCTTACGACACCCACGGCTGGAGATGGGTTGGTACTATTCTTTGCCGGCACCACAAGGCCTAGATATAGATGTATAGAGTTACGATGATGAAAAAATAGGTAAATAGATCTTTTAACTGAGCGATACGTGATAAAAAATAAATATATAAATGGTTTATTCCATATTAAAAAAACAGTTCACAATTTTCAATCAAGTTCTGCCAAAGTATAAAATAGTTTGTTGGCAGACAAGGCTCCCCTTATTTTAATATAACTGTTTATAACTGCACGCTTAGATAAGCTACAAAAAAACTTTTATTATAAGTAACTAAGTAATACAGACAGATTCAAGTTTATCTTCCAACTTTTTAAAACATGCCTATTAAATTCCAAGCGTGATTGGTGATTCGCACATTCATGACATTTACTTGCTTTTACCAGAAATGCTCGACGCTATGAAAACAGCACGAAAGAAAAAAGAAAAGAAAAACAACGAGGAGGATGCTAATGATGATACTGGGGATGTAGACCCTACTGCCACTCCTGAGGAGGAGAGTAGAAGTATTTTGGCCAAACATCTGAGTTCCACCAGATCCGTGAAGATCGAACAATCTAGTACTGATAAAACTGTGGAAAAAACTAAGTCGCATCATTAAAGGACTCAGTTGTAACAAGTGTGCGTACACTCAACAGCACGTCAGTAGAAACACTTTTAGACCTTATGGCGTGGTAATGGAGTTGAAAAAGTTTCTACCGACGTGCGGTTGACCGTACAAGCAAATGAAATGAGAAATTTATACTCACGCATAAGCGGTATTTTTTTTTTTAGTTAAATCCGAAAACTAAATTAAAACCTATTAACAAGCTGCTTCCAGGTAGGTATTTATATTTATTCAGTGATCTTTGAACTGTGACTTGTTTTGATTTAAATTAAATAATTGTTAATTCCACAACCTGGTGAAATATTTTGTAATAAATCATCATCAACATTAATGTATGCTGTCATGGGAATTGTTACTTTCTTAACAAACGCATACATTAATGCAATAATATACAGACAGGGTGTACCGAAAACTGAACGGGCGTACTAAGTCAACGAAACTGAACAACTTTCCCAAAGAAACATTTTTGGGAAATGAAAAAAATGTTTTGACCTCTCCATACAAATTGCTCACTCTGATCGAATACATGGGGTCCCATTTCGTACTACGGTTTTTTCGACGGAGTAAATAGCCCGAATTCATTTGGCCCCTTTGTTTCTAATAATTAAACTAAATGATACTACTAAGTAGGTAGGTAAAGGTGTAAACTATGACATTAATTCAATTTTAACATCTAGATATCAATTTATTCTAAGAAAATACCTTATGTAAAAAATAGCCCGAACAATTTTCGGCACAAATTGACGCGAGGCATGACGTGAGGCATATGTACTAGTATAGTATTATATTATCAGCTCAGCAACCACCTTAACACGATTTTTAGTATGTTTTTTGTATGTTTATGCTTATAACAGTTTAGTCTGGTGTCTGCACCATGGTTGCTTTTAAGAGCTCCCTATTTTATTAATTCGTAAAACTCAAACAATTTGTTCCACCATCGCATTGCATTCCCCAAGGAGGTGTCATTCACATCGTTTGGACTTTGGACGCTTGACGTTGAAACACATTGCGTTTTTTCGCAATCATTTCTTTTACGTACTTACTTACATTTAAGGAAAGAACCTCCGTCAGTATTCTAGTATCACAACTCTTGGTAGTGTCCATGCGAGGCAGTGACACTATCAGGTGAGCTGACTGTTAGTTTTCCCGCTGTGTCAATAGTAGATTGTATCACAAGGCTCTAAAATAATATTTTTAAGGCGAGGGCGCCATTTTGAATCCAGAGCGAAGTGAAGGATTCTTGAGTAGAATCCCGAGCATGGCGAGGGATTCTAAAGTAGAATCCTGAACGTAGCGAGGGATTCAATAGATCGCCCAAGGTAAAAATATTTTTGCAGCCGCGTAATACACTCTACTTTTCATCTCCCTCTATAAGAAAAGAATAAGAGGCTCATTGACACCCACACTCGTCATTATTTTTTAAATATAAAGTACCATTACAATATTATTACTTGATGAAACAATACTAAAAATCATATTAAGTATAATTTGTGACAACTGAAAAAGTTATTGACAATTTTGTATCAATTAGGAACAGAACCTCTTTGATTAGTAGTCTTGTTTACATTTCAAGCATATTTGTTTTTTTTAATTCATAATAATTTTAATAGTACAACCGGCCAGTATCATTTTTCATACAATATTTTGATTCGACCTAAATTCAATTCTAATTTTAAATCCCATTGTTACCCGCTACGAAAGCCTCTTGGAGAAAACAGCTATTTTGTTCGCCTTTATTGACGAACCGTTCAGCGATTTTCGAATAGATGGGATGAAAAATTAAAATTGCCTTTTTAGGCTTCCGATTCCAAAATGGTAAAAAAAGGAACCCTTATGGTGCCGCTCTGTCTGTCTGTCTGTCCGTCTGTCTGTCACACCTCTATATCTCAGCCACCACTTATGCTATCGACCTGAAATTTGGAATAGTTTTAGAATATAGTTGCCCAACTTAATTGCACATGAAAACATTTTGAAAAAAGTATGATTATTAATGTAAAGGGCAAAATAGGGGGGGCCAAATTTTAAATTGTCGCAACTAGGTCGAGTGGGGTATCATATGAAAGGGCTTTACTTGTACATTTTAAAATATATTTTCGTATTTTTTTAAGTTTCTTAGTTTTCAAGTTATAATGAAAAATGTAAAAAAAAAATACCATTCCCCCCCTTATCTCCGAAGTTTGAGTAAGGGAAAATCTGAATAAATTACAGTTGACAGAGGTTTATGTAAACTTTACAGCAAAAAAAAAACGATCTTTCTAAGTTGCACAGTTTTCAGAAATCTGCAAAATCCTTTAACAAACAAATTTAGTTTTGCGGTCCTGAAAATGGACTTTATTGCTTCCAAAAATACTATAGTTATATCGGAACCCTCGGCGCGCGAGTCCGACTAGCACTTGACCGGTTTTTCTTTCTATTTCTTTTCATAGCATCGCAAGATAAACCAAAAACCGAAATAGTAATTTATTTTCGGTCATTCAAATAATCTATGGCAATGAAACGAACATGTGGCTGTTCCAAATGTAGCCTGTACCTATTTATGTAAAGCCAGTAAAAGGTAGACCCTCAGTAAGAAATTTTAATGGAAATCCTAATACGTTGATAATCTTTACAAATTTTTTTAAAATTATTTTTGTGTTTTAAATAGAAACAACTAAATTGCTGTGTGTGGACAAACAAACAAAATGTAATCAATTACACGAGAGTGGTGTTTAAAGTTGAGACATGGACGGAATTGATCGGCGAGGGTGACAGTTGGCACCGTGCCAAACGTTAGGGTGGGCTGAGATCGGCGTTACACAAGTTTTTTTTTAATTTATTATATTTGATCCTACTGGGAAAAGGCTTCTGCTGCGGTAACCCACTTCTTGAAAATAAGAAATTTCCACATAATATATATTCTTTATTTTGCACAAATAACATAAAATTGTAATTCTAAATTTGTTTACAAAGGTGAGCTTATCTCTATAAGAGATCTCTTCCAGCCAACCTAGCTGGTGTGAAAGAATGACATAGAAATGGGCACGGGAATGTGCTTTTACAAGTTTGAAAGGAGAATAAAAAAAATATATAAGTTTTAATAAATAGCAGACTATCATAAAATATGTACAAAATAAAAGATACCTACATAGACTACACACTAATATACTTAAAATTACAATATAAATAATACAGCATGTATAAAGAAGGATAAACATACTTTTAAAATACATACCGAAGGTAGAAGAGGTCGAGGAAGACCAAAGATTTCGGACCTCCTTGCTTCGCTCGGAATAGATACCTTGCTAATTTATTTTACTATGGGATGACATCTGCCAACATGTCCCAATTTTTTATGTCAAATTATCAATGATCACTAGGAAATATTCAAAATAACCTGTCAAATCCATAGAACGACGCCTTCGCTACCTTGTGACGAATTATTTCTTTAATCCTCCTTCTAAGTACCCTTATTTTTCTGTGAGGAAGACGAAGAACTTCGTGGACGAAAAATATAAGAGACTGGCTGGAGATGGAGAGCACAGAAAATATCATTCGTATGACAGGAAACAGAGACATACTCGTACACAGACAAATGGTCGCCGACCTTCGGGATGGAGACGGCACATTTTTTTTTTTTATTGAAAATGGGCTTACTCTTGACCTCGATCTAGTCTTGAAGACAGAGATGAGGTCGACGAAGAAGAAGAAGAAAATACATGCATACATAAATACCTACATAAACTAAATATATTATAATGGTTGCGATAATTAGTGCTCTTTTACTCGCATCTACATAATCAACTCAACTCAGATGTTATTAAACTATTTTCGCTCTTTTAGCGTATTTTGTTATTGTGGTCTATTTTTTAATCTGCCTAAACATACAACTAAACATACTAAATATGACTAGTTTAGAATTTTCTTTTTGTTAAAGTTTTCAGCTCACCGATCTCTCAGGTTATGATCAGACGAAAACTGATATTGCTCTTAGCAGGTAACTGATATTATTTAAGATAACACAATTTAACCAAAAAAGCCCATTCGTTCATGTCTTCTCAAGCAAATTGGCTGTGACAAATTTTTTGTGTTGGTTTTTGAACATATGACGTTTTAATTTATTGATCTGAAAAAATAACTCAATGAAAATGCTAATCGGTCATATACAGGCTGGGGACAGTTTGGAAAATACTGAAAGGGATGAAACTGAACAACTTTCTTCAAGAGACATAACACCGTAATTGAAAAAAAAACCGGCCAAGTGCGAGTCGGACTCGCGCACTGAGGGTTCCGTACCACCACATAATCATAATTGTATTGGTTAAAATTTCAGTAAGTTAATGTGCTAGATTTTTTGAGTCCGACACGCGCTTGACCAAATTTTATTATTTGTTATTATTTTATAGCTTATGCACTATAAACATACCAATTTTCAAGTTTTTAAGTGTTCCCGCTTTTAAAATAGAACTAAATCAAAAATCGTCTCCGCGACCATTCAACTTGACCCCTCACTTATCTGAATGTTCTTAAAACGGGAGCTCACCTCAATTGGTTACCATTAGTTGTGAGAAAAGTTGTAATATTTAATGATTTAAGACTTTTCCCTTTATTTGTACTTTGAGACCTAGCTTCTTGCCAAATTTCATAATTTTAGGTCAACGGGAAGTACCCTGTAGGTTTTGCATTTTTGCAGAAATGTATGGAGATGAGGACATAAAAAGCCATATCTTTTGATTGCGTCATTTTAAAAAATTTAAACTTTCAGATCTTGTGTGGTTCATAGACCTTAATATATATTATCAATTTCAACTTGATACCTCTACCCGTTCGTGAGATAAAGGGTCTTGACAGACAGACAGACAGACGGACAACAAAGTGATCCTATAAGGGTTCCGTTTTTTTCTTTTGAGGTACGGAACCCTAAAAATCGGCACGGCTTACAAAATTTTATTGTACAGTTTTGTTTGCGGCGTAAGAAGCCAGTCGACGTAAAGGGCATAATTCGTTTATGCGTCGTCGTCGTCGCCCTGTTGCTTTGCGAACTTGACAGACACACTACTGCTACTGGTGTGTCTAGATTTAGTCTTAATCATCAAATATACGGATTTACGGGTTTTCATTAAAATGTTGAAATAAAGAGCCAGCCTGGAAGAGTCTTAATTACTAATTTATAAGTCTTAATTATAAAGGAACACATAAATTAAAATGAAAGGTGAAAAATACTTAAGGCGCAATGTAGTCGAGGAACGTTTGCCCTCTTCACTCAAACGAACACGTTGTGTAAGTGCGATAGGTATGCACTGTACGCTAAAATGCAAAATTATTAGTTATTTTGGAATTGTGTTATGCAGGGGATTTCAAATAATATACTGGATTGTACACGATTCTCTTTATTTCCTAAAATAAACCACCAACTTCACAAACGTCTTTTCATGATTTCCCACCATTAATTAAAAAAAACAACCTACCTCCGGTCAGAGAGTACAGACTTCCGGTCCTCTTATAAAAAAAAAACCTTGCGTTCGGCTCCCTAAAAAAACCGGGCAAGTGCGAGTCGGACTCGCGCACTGAGGGTTCCGTACAAACCTGTACGTATAAAAAACTTTATTATGTGATATACTCGTCAGTAACTAAAATTTAAGTTGATTGAATTTGAGTTGATTGAATGAAAGGCAAATTGCGGTTTACAAACTACTTAAAAACTACTGCGGTTTAAAAAGTACTTTCTAGATCTCATTCAAACCAATTTTCGTTGGAAGTTTGCATGGTAATGTACATCATATATTTATTTATTTTTATCATTCTCTTATTTTAGAAGTTACAGGGACACACATTTTACCACTTTGGAAGTGTCTCTCGCGCAAACTATTCAGTTAAAAAAATGATATTAGAAACCTCAATATAATTTTTGAAGACCTATCCATAGATACCCCACGCATATGGGTTTGATGAAAAATTTTTTTGAAGTTCAGTTCTTAGTATGGGCAACCCTAAACTTTATTGTTTTTTTTTTCAATTTTTTGTACAAATCTTATTACCTAATGCGGTTCACAGAATACATCTACTTACCAAGATTCAACAGTATAGCTCTTATAGTTGCGGAAAACAGTGACTGTGACATACGGACGGATAGACAGACAGACAGACATGACGAATCCATAAGGGTTCCGTTTTTTGCCATTTGGCTTCGGAACCCTAAAAAGGGGTAACTGGGAGATTTTTTTCTATCGAGTAAAATTTATCCTATAGTGTACTTCGTTATAGGAAGTATCCTTAACTTGCCTTAACTAACATATCATACAGGGTGTAAGGGACGGTGTACCTTAAACTGAAAGGGCATGCTCAGTCAACGAAACTGAACAACTTTCCCAAACCCTTTTCCGAACCCCCTCTCCATTTTGTGTGACTGACTGTGCACGCCCTTCCATTTTTCGGTATACCGTCCCTAAACTACGATAGCATAGCCACCCCTCTACTTGCTTTTGCAAGTATAGATGGTATTTTTGTTCTAAATGCGATTTGGGGATGTGGGCGATATTCGCCACATGATCATATTTCCATAAAAAAAACCGGACAGGTGCATGTCAGGCCATGCACAGAGTAGGGTTCCGTAGTTGTCTTTTTCAAAAACTTTTTCCTTCCTTACGAACATTGATGTCCAGCACCTGATTGCTATTGTTATTTCTATTATTTTCAGTATTTTAGGTTTTGCTTCCAGCAAATGATGAAGCCTCTAAAATCCGTGTCACCCTCTGGCAGGAGAGATACCGCACTGCATCAATTAATCAAGTATCTGCCCCCAAGCAATTCTCCCCTGGACACCATCTGCCCTGGCCGACTTGGAAGTCATGAAACAGACTCCGGACCCAAGTCGGTCGGAGTAACGAAAACATGAGCAAGTTGGGCTTTGGGTCTGTGTGTCTTCTCTCCGCAAACGACGGTACTCTTCTTGACCTGCCCTGCGTGCCCCTCCACCTGCTCACGTGAGGACCTTTTATTGCCACCGATAGAGCTGTCTGTGTTGTGGTGGAGTCCAATACAGTATAAACACATCTCGCCATGCAGAATCGAATCGAAAGGAGAGGAAATATTTTGACTATTACTCGTTAACTTGTAACTTAGTGGTGATAGTTTTAGTTTTAAATTCATTTTCTCTCGTTTCCGATACACGGTGCAAAAAAGCGTTATATATTTTAAAGGGGATGTAGTATACACGGCCGCACGTCGGTGGAAACACTTTGTCTCTGGTTTCAAGCGTTAGTAGCGTAGCGCTGGGTCTTCTTATACTGGTTTTGGTTCTACGTGCTAGGCTAGCTTAGCGTTGCGGCTGGAACAATGGACCGAGATGGTTAGTGACCGCAGTACGGTGGTACACAATACACAAATGGACGCTTTTGCCCATCATCCGGTTCAAGATCCCTTAGTCGCCTTTTACGACACCCACGGATAGAGATGTAGACTCTCTCTATTTGGATTGTATTCTGCATGACATTCAATAAGTATTCTGTAAAGAATCTACATTGAATAAAATTATCTGAATCTGATGGTAGCCGGCACAGTACGGATAAAGTCTCATACCGGATGATCTCATACCTTTCTATCACCCCGGATATTTTAAGACGTGGTTCTGTAGATGAAACTGAACAACTTTTCCCAAGGAACATAGTAGTAAGGGAGATGAAAAATATTTCGCTATATGATTTGCACGTATTTCATATCGCTAGAGATGATAGTTTAGATTATTACAAATTGATTTGGTTCAGTAAAGTTTTTCTGTCCGTCGCTGCGTTTTTGAGTTTCAGATTTTCAAAAATGTGAAAAAAAGAAGGGTACTAAATCATTTGCTCATGTCTGCCAATGGAGCTGCTGGTCAGAAACATCCTAAAAATTAAAGAAATCGAAGAGGCAGACGTATAGGGCTCTGCATTATCACGGGAAGTACTAGTAAATATGTAAAAAAGAAGGGCTCTACTAAACCATTTGCTCATCATTCTAGTTGCTTTTATTCGCTTCATTTGGTTTCACTGAAGACAACAAAAAATTGGCAGACGATTTACTCACTGATTTTAAGAAATATTAATTTTTATAAATTCGTACTAAATCAATCATTTCGCCACTTCATCTCTTCCCGTCGGTGTCATAATAGGCGACTAGGAGAACTTGTACCAGAGGGTGGGCAGCAGCAGCAGTGTCCTTCTACGACTCATACTACCAAACCGGTCACCAACCATCGTAAATATCGCCAAACAAACAATAAACAATATCCCGTACAAACTGCATCAGTTGACAGAACATTTTGTAACAGGTCTTTTTTTTGTATTTTGCTCTATGTTCCTTGGGAAAAGTTGCTCAGTTTCATGGGCAGTACCAGTTCTTAAATTCAGGGTAGGCAGAGACCACAGTCCTCCACCTGCTACGATGTTGACATACTTCTCTTGCTTCATGCTCGTCGGTTTAGGGTAGTTTTAACCTGGCCTTTATTCAGAAGTTCAGAACGTCCTGAATTTGGTCCTGGTGTAGTGTGCCCACTACTGCCACCGCTAGATGGCGGCACTGGGATATTGCAATTCGGTGTACACTAACAAGTGTTACGGTGTTTATTTATGTAGGACCGAAAGATTTTGATCCGCGTCTTCCTGGTAACCTGAATTGTATTGTGATATATTATACTCGTAATAAAGTGATAGTACTGTAATATGTGGTTTTCCCTTCTTCATGAATAGCGAGGGTGTCCCTCGCTATACTGGTACGTTCGCCTAGGCCTTCCCCTTCCAACTAGTCATGGGAAATGTACATCACTATAAAGAGAAGAGCGATTCGAATCTTTTGAGTGTAAAGATTCGAATCGCTCTTTTCGCTCAGTAGCTCTTTTCGCTCAGTGCAATCTTTGAGTCAGAAGGACGTTTAGCTCATAGAACAAGTGAGTGAATTCGTGACGTGTATAACGTGTTTGACGATGACTGACTACAGACACAGTTTATTGAGGGTGTAACAAAAAGGGTATACCAAACCTGGAGAATGTGAATATTGAGAATTTGAGAATCTGCCCATGAAATCAATCAACTTTTTCCAAGCAACGTACTCGTAGGTCGAAAATTGGAAATACGAAAGCAAATTTTTGACCTCCTCCCATAGAAACTGCTTCAGTTGTTTGCGCATTTTGCATGGGAGGTCAGATATATTTTTTTCGTATTTCGACCTATGGTCTTACTCACTCGTATGAAAATAACATTGTGTCTATCTTTGTCTGAGACATGATCGTTGCGTAGCGCGAGATATGCTGAGTGCTAAATACAAAGAACGAAAAGATCGCAAGAGCGAATATGAATTGCACTGAGCGAAAGAGCGATTTAATCATATGTAAAGAGTCGACTCTTTTCATTCATGACTACTTCCAACGTTTCCATTCACTCTCGCCTGGTAAATCTCTTTCGTCAATCTTCGTTCATTCATCCTTTCTTCATGACCAAACCATCTCAGCATCCCTTTCTCGATTTTGGTCACTACGTATTCTTTTACGCCACACTTATAAAATATCCGGGGTGATAGAAAAATAACGCTGTATAGTAATGACGCAAAATTCCAGTACGTTGAAATGATTTGACAAAGGCACTGGGTTTCACACAGAGTGACTACCATCTGATTTCGCAAAGGGCAAATAAGACCCAATCCTAGATAAGCTTCGCCAAGTTTGTGGCCAACCTGGCTGTCAGAATTTCATGTCGGCTAATTTCCTCTGACTTGGCTTTACAACTACTACTCGTATCATTGATACGCATAGCTTAACGTGCCTTCTAAAAGCACAACAGGGTTCTAACTACGGCCATCATTGCTTAATTTTCGTGGTTGAGGAGAGAAATAAAAACTTTTTTTTATCTTTTTCGATCTCGAAGCGCTTAATAATTACTTGTATAGGAAAATGTATCTATCCCTTACAAAGTTTATATATGGGTATTCAGCACTGACCTCTATATATGTATTCAGGCATACCTACAGCTTACTAGTAAATAAGAAATTTCGTTATGTACTGACTATCCCTCGAGGCGTAAAAACAGGAGGTCACATCGATAAACCCTAACAAGGCACCATAAAAACTAACAAGATGTCGTATTTCGGTGTCGTATTATAATAATTGTGATTTAGTACAGATTTTTTTTATGTTTTCCAATTTCCATTATGCGGAGAAAATAGAAAATATTGTTAAGATCAAAGGAGTTTTTACAACATTGAGAATCTTTTTTGTTAGTCTTTTCATATACGTCATGTGTCATTGTTTGTGTCTGTCTATCTTTCAATGTATCAAGTTGTTTGTCGAATATATTTTTACGATTTTCTTTAATTCACGCAGTTTACTTTTAACTCGAGCCACCGCTCTGCTATAGGTTATGTGCTGATCACGTTCACGAGTTTGTTTTAAAGTTTTCCGCGAGAATAATTTCAAAATGGAAAATCTGACTTCGAAAGTGTCAATCGGACTACTCGATGGGAAATCGAACTGGAGTACATGGAAGTACAAAATGTGCATCCTACTACGATCTGTCGACCGCGCCCTCGATGTCGTCGAAGGTAAATTTATAAGACCGACCCTCGAAGGAAACAATGTAGAATCCGCAGCAGCTGAAGGTGACGCTGTCAACGCCAACGTCAACGTTTACAAAACTGAACTCGCAGCTTATGTAAAGGCTGATACAAGCGCTCTTCTACTCCTTACAACAAACATGAAAGAAGACACCTTAAAGAAAGTCATGCGCTACACCACTTCTCGTGAAGTATGGCTAGAGCTCCACCGACTTTACGATGGTATATGTGAGGATCGTTCCTACAACCTCTGTATGAGTTTCTTCGGATTCAAGCGAGATCCATCCGACGATATCGCTACTCATTTATCAAAACTGAAAAATATTTGGACTGAATTGAATCAAGAAATGTTACAATCTAAACCGACGAAGGAGTTACCCGAACTGCTTCTTATCTGTAAGATTTTAGACACTCTCAGTGAAGAATATTTCTCTTTTAAAAGCAGTTGGTTGTTAATACCAAAGTTAGAACGAACGGTAGAGAATCTTACGAGCCATCTTTGTGCTTTTGAGAGAGCCTTATCGAGTAAACCCGTGCCCGATGAAGACATCCTAACCGCAAGTACAAGCACACAGATATCGAAAAAGAAGGATAAAAAATTGAGGTGTAATTATTGCTTGGAGCTAGGACACCGTGTGAGAAACTGTTCGAAGTGGATCAATGATGGCAAGCCACCCAAAACCGACAACCCCAAACCTTCTACGCAAAAGAGTGGAATAGCAAGTATGACATTGATGTTTGTAGAGACGGCACAGACAACAACCCTGTTAGCCGAAACCGATGGAGAAAATTGGTGGGTGGACAATGGCGCAACAAGCCACATCACGAATCGGAGTGACTTATTCCACACCTTCGAACATTTTGAAGATTTTTCTACAGTCACCACAGCCAATGGAGACACTATTCGCGCCAAAGGCAAGGGATCTGTAATCATTGAAGCAAATGTTAATGGGAAGAAAGTACCGATTACCCTGCAAGATGTTTGGTATGTTCCATCAATCCAAAGAAACCTTTTCTCTGTATTAGCTGCTCACGATAAGAATTCGAAAAGCATCTTCTCCTCAACCCCGAGACAATGCAGCTTGTCTATAGACGGAGAAATAAAAGTAAAAGGAAGTCGTTGCCTGAAAGGTGGACTTTACAAACTAGACGTAAAGAACGTGAAACCTAAGAAACGTTTAGAGGTTTTCATGGCAACAGAGACTCAGCTGTACCACGAGCGACTTGGTCACCAGAATAAGAACCACGTTAGAGCTTTCGTAAGACGTGAATTGGGAATCGATTTGCCTACCGACCACTACTTATGCGAAGGCTGTATCAATGGCAAAGCTCATCGTCTTAAGTTCGGTACGAGAACTAGAGCTTCTTCACCAGGTGAGTTGCTACACGCGGATGTATGTGGACCGTTTCCGTATTCCTTTGCGAAGTACCGATATTTCCTGCTTGTCAAAGATGATTATTCAAAATTTCGCTTCATCTATCTCTTGAAAGAGAAATCAGAGGTTCATGAAAAGGTCAAGCAACTAGTGGCTGAAGTAAAGAACACCGGTCATACAGTACGAGAGTTACTTAGTGACAACGGAGGCGAGTTCGATAATCAGAAGATGAGAGAAATTCTACAGAAGGAGGGAATAAAACAGAGACTCGTGTGTCCATACACTCCTGAACAAAACGGGTGTGCTGAACGTGAGAATAGAACAGTTGTAGAAGCCGCACGTTCAATGATGCATTCTCAAAAGCAGTTACCACAAGAACTGTGGGCAGAACTCGTTAATACTGCTGTTTACATTCTAAATCGAACCGGCCAGACACCTGTGGAAGGGAAAGCACCCTACGAACTTTGGTTTGGAAAGAAAGCGAGCATCAAGCACCTACGCATCATTGGCAGTATTTGCTATGCACACATTCCAAAACAAAAGCGCAAAAAATTACACAAGAAAGCTGTTAAAGGCTACTTAATCGGATATGATGAAGACGGATATCGTATCTGGGTAACTGAAGGCAAAAAGAGTCGCCTTATTCGATCTCGCGATGTAATTTTTGATGAAAAGCCTGTTGCATCAATTGAGGATGAAACGAAAGTGGAAGCGCAGGACACAAACTCCAACGTGAACGAGTTTACAGTGTCATTTGACCGCATACCTGTCGTCCAACCCACGCTGCAGAACACGCAACGTCAAATTATTGTCGATGACCCTATCGTATTAGAGCGAGATAATCATGATTCGTTAGAAGAACCAGCGAACTTAGAATCGATCGAATTAGAGGGAGAAAATGAGTTTGAAGAATCTGATCTATACCAAGAAACACTCAACGAATTTATCGATAGAATCGAACAACCTATGGAAGAAATTCAAGACGCGAATGAGGACAGTGAATCTGAACCGAGGTATAACTTGAGAAATAGATCGACTCTCAAACCACCAGTGAAATTCGATGATTATGTTATGGCAGTTCTTAACAATAATATACCCGAGCCTTTGTCCTACAAAGAGGCCATGCTTAGTAGCGACAAAGAGAAATGGTTGAAAGCGATGGAAAGTGAAATATCGTCACTCCACGAAAACAAAACATGGACTTTGCAGGAACTACCTAGAGATCGTAAAGCGATACCATGCAAGTGGGTCTATAAAGTAAAGAAAAACCCAAACGGTACAATTGAGAGGTTCAAAGCCCGCCTAGTAGTTAAAGGTTTTCGCCAAAAGAAAGGAATTGACTACGAGGAAACTTTCAGTCCAGTGGCCCGAATGGCGACCATACGTACACTGATTAGTGTAGCTGCAAGCGAGCGAATGACACTCACACAGTTCGACGTTACTACAGCGTTCCTTCACGGTCATCTGAAAGAAGAAATTTATATGAAACAACCCGAAGGTTTCGATGACGGCTCTAACAAAGTCTGTAGACTTAACAGAAGTCTATATGGACTAAAGCAATCCCCAAGATGTTGGAATTACCGTTTCCACGAGATCTTAAAGGAACTTGAGTTTGTTCAGAGCACGGCAGACCCCTGCCTGTATACAAAGAAACTTGGAGACAAGAAGATACTTCTTACGCTTTTTGTCGACGATGGATTGGTTGCAGCATCAGATCAGAAGCTAGCAGACGAGTTTCTTAGCACCTTGCGCGAAAAGCTAAAGATAACTACCAAACCAGCTACCTTCTATCTTGGCATGGAAATTCTGCAATGCAAAGGATCTATCGTACTGAAGCAAGAAGCCTATACGAGAAAGATCTTAGAGCGATTTGGGATGAGCGATTTCAATCCGATAACAACGCCAATCGACAAAGAGTCATTTGAGTCAGGGAAAGTAATCGATTCCACTGATGAGACAGAAGTGAAGTCCTTCCCATATCGTGAAGCTGTTGGAGCATTAGCTTACCTGATGGTAGCCACGCGACCTGATTTAGCCTATGCAGTAGGAGTCGCATCTCGGAAACTAGAAGCACCGACAAAGAATGACTGGCTAAATGTGAAACGGATTATGCGATATCTTAAAGGCACGATGTCATACGGCTTGAGATATAAACCTGATCACCTAGTCGGAGTTTTAGAAGGTTTCAGCGCCGCAGATCACGGTGGTGATGCTACAACGGGGAGATCAACGACTGGCGTCATATGCCGCTACGCAGGTGGTGCAATAGCCTGGCTTAGCCAAAGACAAGCATCAGTAGCTATATCGACTACAGAAGCAGAGTTAGTTGCTGCGAGCGAAGCTGCCAGAGAAATTGTTTGGCTTACGAGAGTATTGAAAGAACTCACGACACTGACATGTATCCCGACGTTGAACGTGGACAACGAAGCCGCTGTTCGACTAGCACACAATCCGGAGTTTCATAAACGGACGAAACACATACGGATTCGACATTTCTATGTCAGAGAACTAGTGTCAGAAGAGGCAATTGAAGTGAAGCGAGTTTCCTCGACGAATCAGATCGCTGACATTATGACGAAGGGACTACCAAGACCAGTATTTGTTCCTATGCGTGAAGAACTTGGCCTGGTGCTATTAAAAGTTTTCAATGAGGGAAAGTGTTAAGATCAAAGGAGTTTTTACAACATTGAGAATCTTTTTTGTTAGTCTTTTCATATACGTCATGTGTCATTGTTTGTGTCTGTCTATCTTTCAATGTATCAAGTTGTTTGTCGAATATATTTTTACGATTTTCTTTAATTCACGCAGTTTACTTTTAACTCGAGCCACCGCTCTGCTATAAATATTCGGGCCTAAAATTGAACAGAAAACCTTATTACAAGAATTTTGTCTAAAAAAATAAATTTTGATGTTGACAGTTGACATATTATTTTGTTGATTGGTTTTTGTGCAAATCAGTTCAATTTTTTTTAGAAAATAAAAATTAAAAGGGAAACGGATAAAATAATAATCAAAATGGCTAGGAGAAGGGCGCCAGAAGGTGACACTGGCACGCTTGTTCCCAAGCGGCGAGTGCTACCGAAGCTCTACGCGTGCCTCACCAAACAGAGCTTAGAGAATCTTCGGAACAAGGCATTATTCAGCGTCGATGCCCTTGATGCTAAGGGGGTCCGAAGGTTTGGTGCTTAGCATGACTTACAAGGAAGGGTACCGAACTGTCCAGTTCCAAATTGATTTATTTTGATCAATTATATTAGAAAGTAGCGTAAAATAACGGACAGGTTTTTATTTTAGCTGTCTGTTGTAAGAAATTGACCTACAAAGTAATATTTTTTTATGTGCAGGTTTGATTGTACGAGTACATGTATGAAAACATGAAAAAATAATAAACACATGTTTTTAATAGGGGCTCTAACTCATATTTTTTTTAAAAAGATACGCTTCTGAAGAACATAAATATTGAAGAATGTTTTAGTTAAATTACCTGGGCGACCGAGCTTTTCTCTGTATAATCTTCACCAAAGTCCAATAACCGATGGCACTGTAGAGATTCTGAAACGCGTTTTTTTTTCAAGAAATGCTTAAGGCGATCCGTTTTCCATACCAAATTCAAATGACTTGCATTCTTATGCGGGACATAAAATGCTGTTGGCAAACGTGTGTATACCTGGTATTTTTAGTTAAATTTTACGCTGATTAATACAAAGATACAGCTAATGCACCGAAAGTACTAGTTTTTGTTAGCAATTTTAGTTCAATATTACCATTGTGAGTGTGCGATCTATACTGTAGTACTTTCGATGCATTAGCTGTGTCTTTGTATTAATCAGCGAAAAATGTAACTAAAAATAGCACTATACACTCGTTTTTCAACAGCATTTTATGTCCCGCATAAGAATGCAAGTCATTTTAATTTAGTATGGAAAACGGATCGCCCTAACAAACGATAACGAATTTTCCCAGACAATGAGGCCTAGTTAGATCGATTTTTTGCCCCCAAAAACCCCCGTGTAGGAATTTTCATCAATTTCATTAGAACCATTTTCGAGAAACCGATTACGAATACATATAAATATTTCTCGTTTAACAGTATTGGATATGAGGAGCCGATAAAAAAAATACATGTGTATATTTTCTTTTTCATGCTCTCAAACATACAATCGGGTCGGTTGGGTCAAACTTGCACACTAGAAAAATATTTTTCTTTTTCATAAATCATGATAGAAGTTATGAGTTTTAGTTACTTTTTAGCACTTTGGAGGTCGATTTCTCCTAATAGGTTGAATTTGGGCTGCTAAAAAAACGGTCTGTTATTTTATGCTACTTTCTAACATATTTCACATCAAATAAAATCGGAGCCGGACAGTAACCCTTCCTTGTTAGTCACATAATTATACCTACTTACATAACTTTGTGGTGACCAACCCATCGCTACCCGTGGGTGTCGTAAGAAGCGACTAAGGGTTCATGAACCAGAGGATGGGCAGCAGCATCCTTATGTGTATCGTATCACCTTACATTCTGCGGTCACCAACAACCGCGGTCCATGGTGCCAGCCGTAACACTAACAAGCGTGGTGACTATGGTAATTCCCCTCCACATTGTTTCAGCAAAAGCTGGAATTTTGGAGGGAGTTCCCTGTCCTGGAGTGGACGTTTCATGGTGATGATGAAACATAACTTTACATCCTATACTATTAAACGAGCAATATTTGTATATATATATATGTATATATATTTGTAATCGGTTTCTCGAAAACGGCTCTAACGATTTCGATCAAATTTACCATACAGGGGTTTTCGGGGGTGAGAAATTGATCTAGCTAGGTCTCATGTCTGGGAAAATTTCAGCGTTTTTTAATTTCTTTGCGCGTTTAAGAAACTTACAGCGCCATCTGTTGTTGAGTAGCATACCTTGCTCACCCGGTTGTACGTATAGTATTTATCCAGTTCCTAGCTCACCCGATGATATTGTCAGGTTGAGGCGGCCAAGCCGAGCCAAGCTCGGTCCCCCAGGCACTGTACATTATATTTCACACGCAGTGACTTTGAACCGACAGGAGTTTCGTAACCCCAACTTGCTTTTCCACGTCTTCTCTGTACGTTAAGCTGCAAGTGCGCTATTTTGCTCATTACACTCGAGGCTCAGGAATTGCAGCCCGAGCCGCAGGTAAGGCCGTAATGGCGTAAACGTAACCTTAACACAGACCAAATAGAGCTGTTTTATGAGAAAATGTATTGAAAAAATTATTTACCGAAAATCAAAAGCCTCTGTGGTCTAGTAGGGGATAGAGGGCTCGGCTCTTGATCGTGGGTACTGTATCAAAACAAAAATCTCTTTGTGTGACCTCCCCAGTTTGGTTAAGATATTGTAGGATGAATTACCTGATTGTCCATAAAGTTATATGATTCCGTGCTTCGAAAGCCACGTTAAGCCGTTGGTCTTGCCTATACTATCTATGGATGTAGTCGTTGACCTTTGTCGGCTCAACAACTCTGAGACCAGGGTTTGTGAAGTCGGTCATCGACCTTGCAACCCACACGATATTATGACGATTACCAAAAATTTTAACTGTGGATTCAGAAGATAAAACTGAAAAATATTTTCCAAAAACAGAAAACTAAATGCGTTATCACGTGATGCAGTTTCTATCTATGGCTAGAGTTAATTTTTTCGATGATCAGTATCATGGTTCTAAATCCACAGTTTTAGCTCTTGGTATAGCTGTTTTATTACAACGATTATACTATTATCGCAACGTTAAAAATTTACACACAAATTTTTGTTTACTGATTGACCATTAATGACCTTGCAAACATTCAAGGATCACGAGCAGATACTAGTGCGTTGCGGCTTTTTCAGAATTTGTCAACGCACTTTTTGAAAGACCTAATATCGTAACTACTGGGGCAAATCGCAGGGGGAAGTTTGTTCCTCATCCTACATGTGCGCAAAAGAAACGATCGCGCAAACCGCGGTGTGTTGCAATGCCAAAATGATGTGGATGGATGGAACTTCTCCCTGCGGCGTGTGGTGCGGTGGTGGAAGTGTGCCGGTAGGGACCAGACTAAACAGTTCCTCAGAACACTGCCCATTGTACAGACGGTACAGAACACGCAGGGAGGCAACGTCTCTCCTAAGATTGAGTGGATCCATACCGTCGGTGAGCCTGGGATTGTCGACAGTTTGAACTGCCCACTTTTAGATGCTATCAACAGGGAGAAGTTTGTATTGAGGCGCTCCAGCCCAGAGGTGGGAACAATACTCCATGTGGGGCCGGACTTGTGCTTTATACATCACAAGTCGATGACTCGACATGAAGTACATACCGCCTAGTTAATCTAGTTATGTTTAGTATTCCAAGTTTTTTGGAGGCCATCTTGGTTTTCCCTTCCAAGTGCTGTGTATGAAAAAATCGATAGCTTTTTCTTCTATGATAGCCAAGTCAACCAATCTCCTTATTCAACCATTTCTTCAATTGCGCCTACACCGGCTCATACTCAGTTTACTATTATCTAATCTGTGCCTATACCTGATACTCGTTAAGATCTATTATCGGTTACTGATATGGACCTTATTTCATCGTCTTTCGTTTGGATCGGACAAGGCAAATCCACACTAATCATGGATTGGTGTGGCGTCTAGTGTAGACTGTAGACGCTAAAATGTAAAAATGTTTTACAGGCGCAAATTGCCTTTATACCAATGCCTGGTTTTGGAGTTAAAAGAGGCCGGTTATTCAGAAACTTCTGACTACTTGCAAGATCTGCTGTATGATAATGCACAACTGGTAGCTCAAGATGATATTGGAATACTGGTGGACCTGACAAAGAGGAACGACTACTTAGAGCACATCGCTTCGAGATTTCAAGTAGCTGAGAGGGAGCGAGAGAGAAGTAGGCACATAATTTTTCATCACGAAATAAACTAAAGTAACGGCCATAGGCAAATGCCTAAGGCCGTTACTTTAGTTCATTTTCAGCTAAATAGCTCAGCTAGCAAGTTACTATCAACCACAAATTTAAGGGATTTAACGTGGGCACTTACTTTTAAAAATTCTAGAAAATTATGTACATAGAACCTAGATCATCATCATATCAGCCGAAAGACGTCCACAGCTGGACATAGACCTTTCCTAAAGATATCCATGACAACCGTTCCTGCGCTGATCGGATCAGAACCGAGATAGATGTATAGAGATATTTACACTAAACCTCAGTCGCCGTATTATATGATCTGTGGTCGCTAATAGCAGCTAACATCCTACGCCAAGTGACTGAAGTGTAAAGTTTGATGACGAACGAATTTTTCGCGACAAATGCTGACTGGTTGTAAGTGAAGATTAGGTTTAAGATGTAGCATACTTAACTAGATAATGCCTGTTCACTCTTGCCTTGAAAAGATCCAGACCAGATTATATTGTTCGAACTGAACTGATTCTTTAAACTTCTTTCCAATGCAGATTTTTTTTATATTCAACGCATTAAAATGAATTTAAATTTGATTTCGGAAAAAGAAAAACCCTTCTTCTGAGGCAATCGGGGACAAATGAAAACAATTAAACTTTGCTGTAAAAGACAATTGCTCATCGCTCGTCGTCCACTCCTAAACAGACAACAGGATGAAAGTAAAATATTTTTTCCAATTTCAGATGAGACAAAAAAGGAATGCTTGGTTTTCTTGAACCTCGCCAATTCTTATGCTGAAAAGGGTAGAGGTATTTTGTGGTTAGCCGAGAAGTTCTACTTAGCTGCTATGGCCGTAGCCAGCAGATACCTACTAGACGGCGGAAGGCTGAAATCCATCACCAAATATTTTTACGCCAAATTTCTACTCGATAAATGTAAGAATAATATTTCGGAAGTTCTTTGCTGGACAAGGAGTACCAAGGAGTCCTCGAAAAATTACTCGGCAGAAAAGGATCTTGGTATATTTTTAAAGAGGCGATGGTGGCGATATTCCGTAGTCACAACGATGGTTGGTGACCGGTTTGGTAGTATGAGTCGTAGAAGGACACTGCTGCTGCTGCCCACCCTCTGGTACAAGTTCTCCTAGTCGCCTATTATGACACCGACGGGAAGAGATGAAGTGGCGATTCTTAGCCAGTACCGCACGGAGGATAATGCTTATTCACTTAGTGAATGATTCTAT
The DNA here is from genome assembly GCA_947532105.1 of Athrips mouffetella. Taxonomy (NCBI): domain Eukaryota; kingdom Metazoa; phylum Arthropoda; class Insecta; order Lepidoptera; family Gelechiidae; genus Athrips; species Athrips mouffetella. Next base: position 9,989,926 of record OX383958.1, read on the forward strand.
GAGTATGTTCCTGTTTTCACAATCATCATAACATCCCATGAAACGTCCACTACAGGACAGGGAGCTCCCTCTAGAATTCTAGCGTATGCTGTAGAGGGGGAGTACCATAGTCACCTCGCTTGTTAGCGTTACGGCTGGCACCATGGACCGCGGTTGTAGGTGACCGCAGTAAGTAAGATGTTAGATACATAGGAGGATGCTGCTGCCCATCCTCCAATTTATAACCCTTAGTCGCCTTTTACGACACCCACGGGTATGTAAGGGTTGGTACTATTCTTTGCCGGCACCACACGGGACATTGCAAACTCACAATAAACTTGTAATACTCAACGTGTCTACTATTGCAAAACCTTAGAGCTACACGTTTTTCTTTATTAATTCTAGTCACTTTTGCAGTGTTCCGTTTACAGGAGATGCATGTTTCACTCACTTTTGATATTGTTGACAATAGTCGAATAGCTTATGCGCGATCACCCTTCAAGGTGACAGATATCAGTAGTGCTGGGCGATAAAACGAGAAGAAAATTCATGTCAACTCACGTCATTATCTATTATCCGCTGCAAGGAGTATCGCGCATGAACATGGAATATAAATATTATGATAGTTCCAGGAGCGGACACCAACGAACCAAGACATATTTTGACCGAAGTCAGAGACGCGGCCATTGGAAAGGTTTCTATCATTAAAAAATATTAATGAACATTACTATGACTTTCAAATGAAAATACGACTCGTTGATGGTTAACTTGACAGTAGTGGTTTCCAGTGGTTACTACTTCATTATGATTGCGGCCGAAAATCTAGGCTTAGTCCTATTCTCATTTGAAACGCATAGTAATATCACGTCTTTTTCCCTTCGGGATAGGCATACACCAAATTTTTCCACTTGCTGTTCTCTAGCATACTTCCCCCGCTTTTTCTACTTCTTCTTCTTTCATAAATGGCCTGGCCTTGGCCTTTATTCAGACCATCCTGAATTTAGTCATGGAATGTTCACCGAGGCCTTTCTGTTCCAAAATTTCCATTCTCTCATGCCTCGTTGATCTCTTCCGTCAGTCGCATGCATTGTCTTTTTTTTTTTTCAGTCAGAAACTACTCATTACACAAATAGTAGGGATCTTCTTTTAAGTAAAAAATACCTGTGTAAGAAGAACCCACACTTCCATATCTACAAGTTATAACAAGAATAGTAAATGACCTTATAGCAATATAAACAATAAAAACAAATTAATAAAAGCTACAGAATATCTAGTGTGTGTATGTGGGTGTTTGTGTGGGAATGGGTGTGTGCATTGAATGTGTGTGAGTGTGTGTGTGTATAGGCGAGTGTCTGTAGATGTGTGTATTTGCGTGTGAATGTAGAAGATGAGAGTTGCCGAATTGTTAACATTAAAATATCAAGAGGTAATCCGAGATGAAATTAAGTTATAGATTGTAAAAGTAATTCAGTTTTATCATAATCAAGCTGTTTCAACCATTCTATTAATACTTTTTTACAGTTATAGTGATTCATTGGAAAAATTTTAAGTTTTTTATTAACAGAATTGTATATATAAGATGACATTTTATTATATTGTATTGATGCAAAAGAAGTTTTAGTCCTACTGGAGGGAGCCACGTTGTATTTTCTAGTATTATGTTGGCTGGGATCGTACTGTAAAGTTTTATGCAATTTTAGGACAACAAGCAACACATAAAGTTTCCTGATTGAAAGTACGTCACTTAATGCATACAGTGAAGTGGTAGAGTATCTTAGAGGTTTAAAATACATAACTTTTAACAAATATCTCTGAGCTCTTTCCACTTGTATAAATCTCGTCTTATAAGCTCCTCCCCATACTGTAATACAGTAAGTGATTAGTGACTGAGCCAATGCAAGATATATTTTATTTAATAAGTCTTTAGAGGAAATATGGCGTAGAGTTTTAAATATCCACACAAGTTTTCTTATTCTTCCGGAAATCAGCTCAATATGTGGGTACCATGACAGACGTTGGTCTATCATAATACCCAGATACTTTACTGCCGTTTCTTTAGAAATTGCAGGACAATTACAATTTTGCACAGAAGCAGTACAGTTGTGTATTTTAATATTAAATTGTGTCTTTGGTTGAGTACGAATATTTATACCGAAAGCAATATAATTTGTTTTTACTACATTTAATGTGAGCAAGTTATTTTGGAGCCATTTAGCCACGTCTCTTAAACCTTGTCTTTAAATGACCCAAACATGACATAATTCTAACCTTTCTCTATATTTTAGTCACTAAATCTTTTGGGCCACAGTACGATCTCATTATACTAATCCGTTGGTCAACAACCTCTGTGGTCTAGCTAGTGGTTAAGGCACTCGGCTCTCGATCCAGGGTCATAGGTTCGATTCCCAGTGGGGACACTGTCAAACAAAATCCCTTTGTGCGACCTCCTCAGTTTGTTTGGGACACTATCTACGGATGTAGTCTTTAATGAGTCATGTCACAGGCATTTGGCAGCTCAACAACTCTGACACCAGGGTTTGTGAGGTCGGTCATCGACCTTGAAACCCTAACATGGCTTATTTATGACTACATCCGTAGATAGTCGTCGGAACTAACGGCTTAACGTGCCTTCCGAAGCACGGAATCATCAAACTTTTCAGACAATCAGGTGATTCTTCCTGCAATGTCCTAACCTGTCAATGTCCTGGGGAGGTCGCAAAAAGGGATTTTTGTTTGACAGTGTCCCCACCGGGAATCAAACTCAGAATCTCCGGATGCGCCCTATTCACTAGACCACGGAGGGTGTTATCCACAGTAACTTAACACATCAGCGGATGACGCAAGTGTAATATCAACATAGAGAAAACATTCATACTCTCTTTCAGATTAGGTGCAAATTGCACAGCCAAGCTGACACTAGCATCCCCCTTTTTCGATGCGATTTTATTCAATTTGTCTTAGTAATGGAATCCTCGTAGATAAATTTAAATACCTGTCATGTCACCTTCGGCAGAGATTCATCATCATCATAAAATCCCGTGAAATTTCCACTGCAGGACATGGAGCCCCCTCCAGAGTTTCAGCTATTGCTGAAACAATGTCAAGGGGAAGTAGCGTAGTCACCACCCTTGCCACCATAGACCGCGGTTGTAGGTGATCGCAGTATGTAAGATTGCACGATAAACAGAAAGACGCTGCTGCCCAACCTCCGGTTCACATAATCCCCTAGTCGCCTCTTATGAGACCCACGGGGAGAGACGGGCTGGTACTATTCTTTGCCGGCACCACACGGGGCTAGCAGCTATTTTAGCTACATGGCAGAGATTCACTCTGACTTCTGCGCCGGCGTGGACTGCGTCAGATTATTTAAGTATATTTATTTGCTCTGATAATAACTTATTTCAGACTTGGCTTTTATACGATAACGGAAAAGATGAGAACGGACAGACAAATGAACAAACGCTGTTCTGCGCCACAGCCATACAGCTTCACAGGGTGTTGCTGCAAAGAGCTCGGCAGATCCGGAAACAAGATACCCCCAAAGCCGAGCGGCTCTCTAGATTGGCTGAAAGGAGAGGCCAAGATGGTTTGTTACTAATTAGTTCTTGATAGCAAATGATTTGATTTGAAGGAGAGGCCAAGATGGTTTGTTACTAATTAGTTCTTGATAGCAAATGATTTGATTTGAAGGAGAGGCCAAGATGGTTTGTTACTAATTAGTTCTTGATAGCAAATGATTTGATTTGATTACAAACAAATTTGTTAAGTAAATTTAACTTAGCTGTAGTGACTTGCTTTCACACCAGATAGGTTGGCTGGAAGAGATCTCTTATAGGGGTAAGTTTACCTTTGTAAACATAGTTCATGTATCAACTTTTTGAAATGATATGTACAAGTAAGAATATTTCCGGTTCTCTTTTTAGAGAACTGGCCATCGAGGAGCAGAGACGAATGGCGAAATAGAGGGGAGGCCTTTTAATATCAGTGGGTACCTTATATTATAGATGAGATCATCATTGACGTTGTACAGTCAAGAGCACATCAAGCTTGACACATTGGACTTTGTATCGTTTTTATTTCCATAGACCTACAGGCTAGGGTTGCACTGTGAATGTCAAGCTTGACATGTCGTTGACTGTACCTTTTTAGTAACAAGTTGTATAAAAATCTTATCCAACGACCAATGAACACATCATCGTAAGTCATTACATTGTACCGCCTTTGTTAGCAGGGCCACCTAAGTATTAATGAATATTAATTGTCAATAATTTACATTTAAGATTGTTGGTTACCGTTTAGTGCCCTCGCGATTCAGCTATAAAATAAGTACTAACAGTAGTAGGTACAAGACGACTACTACCGAAGTACCGTGTCAAAATTTAAAAGAATGAAATATAAATCGTAAATAGCATTATTTTGCGGAAATTGCAATACATTTTTTCGAAATCTCTATGGAAAATTGGTATAGGGATCAAATATCAAAATTTTCCGACCTTACATGTGACATTATGTTATATTCTTTATACTGCGACTTTACAAACAGAAAGTTACATTCAAAATGACATTTACAAAGGCGGGCTTATCTCTACAAGAGAATTCTTCTAGCCAACCCATGGTTAACAGACGACTTTTTTGGGCTCCGTCTCGTCCACGAGGAACACTTATAGTTTCGTCTTGTTCGTCTGTCTGTCTAATTATGTCTGTCGAAGTTCATAGAAACTACATACTAGAAAACTGTTTTTAGTAAGTACGAATATACATATTATCCACGCCGACAAAGTTGTAAAAAAAAATTTTAGGGTACCTCTCCTACAAGTAAAGTGGGGGTGATTTTTTTTTCTTTTCTACCCCATCGTGTGGGGTGTCGTTAGGTAGGTCTTTTAAAAATAATGTTAGTTTATTCATATTATTTTTTTATTTATGGATCTGTATGCGAAATATTTAGCTTGAAAGCACACAGCACCCCCTTACCTGCTAAACGGTTGTTATTGAAAATGTGAAAAATTCACAGCAGTAGTATATATGATGAAATTAAAAGAAGGACTATCACAGCTAGAAAATCTTTACAGGTTAATGAGCTATAGCCGGAAAACTGAAAATAATAAAAATTGCAAAAGCTATCAGGCGCTAGGACCTCGCTGATCATGGGTGGTAAAAAGTTTATGGTATGAACGTTATTGCTTTACGTCAAAAAATCCTAAGAAACTATGGAACCATATTATGCGCGTGACTGTTTCTTTTTTTTTAAATTTTACTAAGTACATTTTTGGCAACGGGGGTCGCCAACCCTATTATCAAACGTATGTTGTCTGTCTGTCCGACTTTTAAAGAAATATAGTTAAATAATAAGAATCTTAATCAGCTTAAACCTGTTGTTTGACAATTTGTTCCGTTTGTGTACAGGAAAAACAATAATGATAAAACTAATGGTTTTGGTTTATTTTATACAGCACAAGACCAACCCCGAGTGGCCGAAGCTATAATAGAAGTTGGTATATGCCAGCTGATGATGAACAATTTAAACAATGCAAAGAAAACCTTCCAACGGGCTTTCAATATCAATACTGAGAATAACAATATTGAAGGACTGTGTGATACCAGGATGCACCTCGCTGCTGTTATGCAAAGGTAACCTAAATAATGTAGGTAAATGACCGTTGGTTCCGACTAATAGTAGGACAATTCCATTTTTTCCACGAGTACTCGTACATTACCTTACTAATTCTATGGAATGGATACTTTGCCTCCCACCATTTTCAATACCTTACCTCCCGGGGCCTCATGTGGCCATTGCCGGAGCCCATTTTACTGGTCAATGATGTGATGGCGCGCGCACGCGATGGAAATGTCGCCAGCTGCGTTCGCCAGGCACATGTTTGATGTTGACAGAAAGTGCTTTTGCTTCCGTTTTAAGGAGTGTCCGAAATGTGTCATGGCTGTCCTATAATAATAGGCTTCTCAAGGTTGCTAAGCGAGAAAAGGCTTAGCGCTTTCTCCTACATATGATATGGCAATATGCCGTTTTGTGCCCCTGTCGGCAAGGATAAAATGTTTGAGGGTGTCCAAGCCAGTTCCGAAAACTTTCTTCAATTTTCTTTCACTTGGGTTACTCAATAGAGCAAGAACGGTAGTACTAGCACCAAACTTACTACATTTATAACTGAAAATCTAATAAATAGGTTAGGTGACTATGAGATGGCCGCTCAGCTATTAACGGAAATGGGAGCTCTGGCAATGGAGCATGATCTACGTAGGCACCTGGGTCGAGCCTTGCACCTATTGGGCGAGCTGCATCTTCGTCGCGAGAGACCAGAGCTGGGCACACAGCACCTTACTGAGGCATTCTTCTGCTTTATGGGCACCGTGTCTACTGCTGATGAAGTAAGTGATTTAGGGAACGTTTTGTAGCTGACTGCTAACAGCAGCAACAGCATCAGCAGCAGCGGACGTGTCACGTCAGCGACACTTCGCGGTGTCATGTCGCTGCGGTCATGATTCCGAACCTGACTGCAGACCGCAACTGCAGATGGCAGCGCCATATCCATTGATTCCAGGTGTTCCGTTTAAATGTGCGGGCTTCATAATGCGCCTTACAGACGAGCAGCACTTTGCACACGTCGACGGCTGCATCCCACTGATGCCGGCGGTTTTCAAAGTGCTGCTCGTCTGTAAGACTCCTAATGTGTACGGCACTACTGATCTGCGGTCGGGCGATAGTGTCATCTGCCTCTCGACGACGACGCATCGCTAGCTTTATGCAGAAGATATTTCATACAAATACATAGCAACCAGTATTGTCGCAGCGCCACGTCGTCTGCTGCTCCTGTCTAGAGTCGGCTACGAACATACCTTTATACTCACATTGTTAGGGTGTCCTTTCACCAGAGCTATGCGAGGTAGCTAAGCCGTAAGCTGGAAAATTCCAACCAATAGGATGGCTCCATTTTCCTACCTTAGCGCAGCGCAGTTCTAAGCTAAGAAAATGGAGCAATCCTATTGGATGGAATTTTCCCAGCTCACAGCTTGGGTACAACATTGGTAGAAAGGCACCCTTATTTCTTTATTGGAAGTAGCAACAGCACAGCCAGGATCGTGAAAAGCAGTGACTAAAGCTGCCTGCCATTGACGCGGAGCGAGCTAGCGGAGCGGAGAAACGAGGAAATCTTAACCAATAGGATTCCAGAGCGATTGCGGAGCGGAGTTTTTATGCAATCCTATTGGTTAATATTTCGCTCCGCTAGCTCGCTCCGCGTCAATCGACAGGCACCCAAAGGCTGCTTGCCATTGACGCGAAGCGAGGCAGCGGAGCGGAGAAACGAAGAAATATTAACCAATGGGATTGCACAAAGTCTCCGCTCCGCTCCAGTGGACAGATGTTATGCAATCCTATTTTGGTTAATATTTCTTCGTTTCTCCGCTCCTCTGTCTCGCTCCGTTTCATTGGACAGGCAGCCTTAGAACAATATCCGCTTTTAACGTTTTTAACAGGAATGTTGCAGATGTTGCAAAGTATCCGCATTGATTAGAGATCCTGATCACTTCTGCATCCGTACCGTAGTAATTAATAAACAATCAATGATAACCTTTTGGATGCGGACTCATGCGGATGTGATGCAACTGATGCAAGTCGCGACAAACATTCGTGCTAGTGTATTTTTGCTGGTTTTCTTGCGCTTTACTCTCCGGCGTAACAAAATATTTGCGTGGCTTTTATATCTGAGAGAGGACACCCAATTTTACCCTAGTAGATGTTAACGCATTAAATAGTTTTCAGCGGGTAGATTTTTAGAAGTTAAGTATTGTATACTATTTATTTTAAATCAGTAAAACTCGACATCAACAAGTTACTTTTATCTATGAATTTGACTTAAAAGTAATTCGTTTGACGACTGGGCTAAATTTTGATCTAGATTGATACCATTCTATCAAGCATTCTATAAACAGTATGATATCCGCATCTACGAATGTAAAAGAATCTGCATCTGCAACATCCCTGCTCCTTAAGTAGCACCTATATTATAACATCATCTGTTGTTGTAGTAATTTTCTTGACCGATATGCTAACGATTACTGATATACTCAGGTATATTTTCACAAAATAAATTAAATATCAATATAAATGTAATTAGTAGGTATGTTTACGGATTTAAACTCACAGAATGTATTTTTAATGTGATTTAAATTATTTCATGTTTATCCAGTTGAGCTTATGCGGACGTAAAACGCGAACGCCCCCTTCTACGCGCCACCTTATTTATTTTGTGACCACAGTAGGGAGGGTAATATCAAGTGTTAAGATTGACCTGTAGTTTATGTAGATATTTTTTTTGTTCCCATTTACGTCCGTCCACATTAAGGCTTTTCCCTTCGTTTGACTTTGTACAGTCAAGAGCAAGATCAAGCTTCATTATCGTAGTATGAATTCAGCACCTGCGGCGATTGAAATAAAAAACCGGTCAAGTGCGAGTTGGACTCGCGCGCCGAGGGTTTCGATATACCTATACTATTATTGAAAGCAATAAAGTCCATTTTTAGGACCGCAAAACTATATTTGTTTGTAAAGGTTTTTTGCAGATTTCTAAAAATATGAGCAATTTAGAAAGATTGTTTCATTTTAACTGTAATGTTTACATAAACTTCTATCGACTGTAATTAATTTAAATTTTTCCTCTTACAAACTTCGGAGATAAGGGGGGGGAGAATGGTATTTTTTTTACATTCATAACTTCGAAACTAAGAGTAATAAAAAAATACAAAAATATATTTTCGAATGTGCAAGTAAAGCCGTTTCGATACCCCACTCGACCTAGTAACTACAGTTTGAAATTTTGTTCCCCTCGATTTGGGCCCCCTTTAAATTAGTAATCATATTTTTTTTCTAATTCTTTCATTTGAAATAAAGTTGTTCAACCATATTCTAAAACCATTCCAAATTTCAAGTCGATAGATAGAGTGGTTGCTGAGATATGCAGGTGTGACAGACAGACAAAGTCGCACCATAAGGGTACCTTTTTTTTACCATTTCGGTATCGGAACCCTAAAAATGGTTAAAAGCCCAATGTGTTAAGCTTGATGCGCTCTTGACTGTACATAATTTTCACTTCACGCTTCGGAGTGAGAGATAATGTCCTCCAAAACCGCAACTCTTTCATTTTAGGCGTTCTAGAAGTATCCCTTAAAACTCTCAGTCTCGTGTCTGCATAGTGCTTTGATTTTTCGCGATTTTGACATGTTTTATTAAAATTGTAAAGCATATAATTTGCGACAATTTCGTTCTAAAAACTTTTCATGCGGTCAACCGTTACTGCGGTAGAGGACGGAGAGCGCGCAACACTCAGCGCAAGCGCTATCTAAAAAACCGGTCAAGTGCGAGTCAGACTCGTGCTGACGGTTCCGATTTACCTTTAGTATTTTTGGAAAGAATAAAGTCTATTTTTAAGACCGCAAAACTAAGTTGGTTTGTAAAGGTTTGTTTGTAAAAACTGTGCTACTTAGAGAGATAGTTTTATTTTTGCTGTAATGTTTACCTAAACGTCTATCGACTATAATTAATTAAAATTTATAACTTTTGCAAACTTCGGAGATAAGGGGGCGAGGGGTACTTTTCTTGGTATTTTTCATCATAACTTGAAAACATGGAGTTTGAACTTAGATTTTGGAATGTTCAAATGAAGCCTTTTTATTTAAAACCCCATTAGACCTAGTCACGAAATTTTTAAATTTTGGCTGCTTATTAGGGCCTCATTCCCAATGATTATAAAAATATTTTTTTGATTCTTTCCCTTTAAATATACGTGAGCAAGAATATTCTAAAATGTTTCAAATTTTAAGTCGATAGCATGAGTAGTTGCTAAGATAAACAGGTGTGACAGACAGACAGATGAAGTCGCACCTTAAGGGTTCCGTTTTTACCATTTTGGTACGGAACCCCAAAAACGGTTTACCGCAAGAAAACATTCTTAAATCGGAATTTGCCGCAAAAATTATACTTAATATTTAATTTTATTTGTCAACATTATTGGGGATATATAAACCTAGACAATCACGAATAAACCAAAAACTTTACAACACAGACACGAGATTTTGTGAGACTTTTGAGACCACTTTTAGAACGCCAAAATAAAGGTTTCGATATTGAAAGGAAGTTTTTGAGTTTGCAGCTAAGTTTTTTTTCTCTCATTACAAGGTAGATCGTTTTTTTTAACTGGATTAAATTACCAATATTCCAAAAAAAATAGTGGGGGCGTAGTGGGAACATCTATTTCTCTCCCGTATCTTAATGGTGATGACGTCATATACCATGAAACGCATTCTTTTTTTGTAATTGACAATTACCCCCATCGCCAGATTACAATTCATACAATTTTCTATATTTTGATTAAAAAAAAATTGTCATCAGCTCTTGCATTTTATAATTATTGTTGTAGACTGCAACAATATGGTAAAATTTGCACTCAATTTGCCACAATTTAAGGCGATTCTCACTGTGTTCTGCAAATTTAGGCGTTTTTTTGCAGTGCTTTTTTCTTCCAAAATCACACAAATTCGATATTTCTCCTGAAAGGATGGATGGATTTACTCTTATTAAAAAATTGTTGTAAATCCTTTTTCAAACTGAGTATACCGTTATAAAATAAGTCAATGTCTTGATAATGTACGACCGATCGTAACAGCCACGTTGCAGAGCACTCATATATGAACGTTATTGCCGGGTAAATAAGGTCGACATTTGCATTGACGAGCGTGTAGCTGCTAATTTTAGTGTAAGAAGCGCCTTAAGGTAATATAATAAAGAGTGACTTCGAAGCGTTTATCTTCTTCAAAGTGATGCAGATATAGATACCAGTAGTAATCGTTTGAAGATCTCTGAGGAGATCTGATTGTTTTAGCTTGACTGATAGTAAATTTTTTTTAGCTCGACAAGCCGCCCATCTCGCACATCAAGCTGGGAAATGTTCCGCCTGTATCAACTATGGGTGTGATCTACACAAAAGAAAAAAAGGATGTATATGTAGAAGAAGCTGAACAGTCGAGATTTATGACTGCCATATCTGCAGGCATGTTATAATCGCGAATGTCTAGGTGTTTGCATGCTTGTTACCGAGACGGTGGAATTTGTTTGTTTGAAATCCCTTTCTTACAGTTGAAGTAATGTAGTTTGATAAAAGTAACAGTTGGACGCAGCGATGATGAATTGGCTTAGCAGGATATTTTTATTTACAATGAGTTTTAAAGCGACATTAATATGTGTTAAGAAAGGGTGAGCTGTGTGCGGTGTGAAATGAAACATTTCGTAAAATCCTTCATTTTCATTCCCCACTTCATAGGTTTAAGAGAAAAAAAATCGTAAAATCCTTAATTTTCATTCCCCACTTCATAATCATTATAGTAATAATCATAATTTTTTATTTATTCTTTCATGTGCAATTAAGTTGGGCAACAAATTCTACAACCATTCCAAATTTCAAGTCGATAGCATGAGTGGTTGCTGAGATATAGAGGTGTGACAGACAGACAGACAGACAGACAGACAGACAGACAGACAAAGTCGCACCATAAGGGTTCCTGTTTTTACCATTTTGGTATCGGAACCCTAAAAACGGGCATACATACAAACATTCAGGTCAAACACATAACCATCCTTTTGGGCTTTGCCGCAGTCGGGTAATTGAAAACTATCGCAATATTCTAAATCTTCCTAAGCCAAATCGCAGCGACTCAATTGTTAAATATCACCGAGAGACTGAAAATTAGGGGATTTGGTTTGGTTTCTGATTTACTTGAATAATAATTTATTTTTTGTGAATTTATCAGGGCTATTTTAATTTTTCACTCACTTGGTGAGATATTCAAGACTTCGGTTCGAGAGCTGATTGATTATCCTTAACTTCACTTTTGCCGCAAAGAGATGCGTTCCCATACACAATGAAATTTACCTAGAGTCTCACAAATTGACCTAGAGTCTTACAAATTGACCTAGAGTCTTAAAGAACGCATTTCCTTAACGGCTGAAGTGTATAAACAACGGCCAGGAGGTAGGGCTTTCGCGCAAAGTCCGACTGGGGGAAGTACCACGCCCTTACCTATTTCTGCCGTAAAGCAGCAGTGTTTGCACTGCTGTGATTCGGTTAGAATAGTAAGTGAGCCAGTGAAACCGGCACATGAGACATACCATCTTAGGCCTCAGGGTAGGCAACGCACTTTGCTGTCTTATTAGTGTCAAAGTATGCCACTAATCAGATCGTGGATATTATGGGCGGTGGTGACCCCTTACCATCAGGAAGCCTAACTGTTCGTTTGCTCATTTGGAATATAATAAAAACTTTAGCCCTGGTTTGTCATGTAGGTACAGTTAACACTGACCCAGAGAGTGATTTTCGTAGCATATTTTCTAGTGATTTGTAGCTGACTGTACGTCCGTCCATTCCTCAGATTGCTCTGTCCCTCCTTCTTTATGTTTTGTATTTTTAGGACAAGAACTAATGGCGAGCTATTTTCAATTGCTTCGACATTGTCGCATTTGTACAGTCGATATGACGAAGTGTATTGAGTGGAAGCTCGCTCGAAAAGGGTGGTGGCACTACAAACCGCACCATGATGAGATCCCCTGCCTTTGCCCTGATCATAATCGTTCACCGCTTGATGTGATATGGTCAGTGAATAGTCAAGCCATCAAACGACTAAATAAGTTACTAATACCAACCGTTACAAAATAGTTACTCTTGGCTTTTCGCTTATTTCAATAACCACCTCGTCTTGTGTCTCGCGTGGCAATACTGGCTGGGGTCCGAGAGGTCAATCGCATCATATTTGATAGTAATTTCGAGGTAGACGTGTACTGCCGATGCCGACAAACAATAGTACCAACAGTGGGTGTCGTTAGAGGTGACTAAGGGATTATGAACCGAAGGATAAGCAGCAGCGTCCGTCTGTATATCGTACCATCTTACATTCTGCGGTCACCAACAACCGCGGTCCATTGTACCAGCCGCTACGCTGACAATATGCCGACTATGGTACTTCCTTTCCACATTGTTCCATTAAAAGCTGGAATTCTGGAGGGAGCTCCCAGTCCTGCGGTAGACGTTTCATGAGATGTTACGAATTACGAGGGCCTTCTATAGTGACCCTCAGCAGCACCACGTGAATCGCAGGGGCGAGTGCGCGCCCCCGCGCGGGGTGGAGTGTGAAGTGGGAGAGTGTCCGGTCTGTAGGATAGTATTATTACTATTGACGCATAGCGTTTAAACAATGGCTACGGCTATATCTATTAGACGTATATAGGGTGACTTTTAATTAGTTCTTGATAGCAAAAGATATGGATGTACTCATGATACTAAACAACTTTTCCCAAGGAACATAAATAGAAATATGAAAAACCAAATTTGATCTCCCATACAAAATACGCTATCAGCTGATACAGTTTCTATGGAAGCAGGTCAAAACTTGATTTTCGTATTTCGACTTATGTTCCTTGGGGAAAGTTGTTCAGTATCATGAGTACATTCATACTTTTTTCTATCAAGAACTAATTAAAAGTCACCCTATATGTAACTTACTCTACTAGAGAGTGCACACGGACGTATGAATGCAGAGGAATTAAAACTTTTTTTTGTCGTTACTAGAGGCAATAAGGTCTAGGTAAGGTTAAAAATTTTGTACTTACTGATAATTACATAAAAATGCTCATTATATTTATGCTTTTCAGGCTCAAATTAGAACGGCAACACCAAGCAGATATCAACAAACAGAAATCTGAGGCAATAAGCGTTGTAAAAATGGAAGATATGAACTTTGATGACGTTCGTAAGATCACTAGTGTAGAGAATCTTGAAGATAAGAAAGGTAAAATGGAAAACGGAGAGGGAGAAAAGAAAGGCTGACACGTCAGGGATATTCTTTTGATTAGATGATTATTTTTACAACTATTCTCCATAGTGATAAATTTATTAGAAGAAGAGTTGTTTAAGTTATTTGTTTTGATTATTTAATAAAATAGTTATTATTTTTTGCCAATACTTACTTTTATTGGTTTATCATATTCGTCGTGTTTAAACAAAGAATATAATTTACTATTTACAAATGAATAAAATGCCAAATAGTTCAACATGGTTGAGTGAAAACTGCAATCCTAGCACCGACATCAATCCCGTGTATTCAGAGTTCTACCACCATATAATTCATCGTCACTTAATATTAATAAAATAACAATAATTTAGTCAGTACTGGTATCACATACGCTAATAACATCTAAAACACGTAAAAATGTGCACATAATTACAGAAAAGGTACTAAAGAACATAGGAGTATAAATTAACATGTTGTTAGTAGGTAAGTAGGTAGGTATAACTAGCTTCTCTAACAGGCAGCTTTGACAAGCCTCTTGCGTGGCTGCAGTCGGACTTTGAAACCCTCTGCACGTTTGAGGATGATGTCAGCCTGCAGTTGGAAGTCCTCTTCCTTGAGGTCCGAGTGGACACGGAAATTTCTTAGAATTGTGGACAGGATGATCTTCAGCTTCAACATAGCGTATTTGCGACCTTAAAAACAAGAAATTAAAATCATATTTTATGCAGCTTGGATATGAAATAAAAGTTCAAAGAGTTCTGTTGTTATGAAATAAGTTTCACAGTGCGTTGTGATTGATGCTTACCGACGCAACTCCTGGGACCAGCAGAGAATGGCACAAAAGCGTAGTAGTGACGGTTAGCAGAGCGCTCAGGCAGGAAGTTGTCAGGGTCGAATTTGTCAGGATTGGGATAGACATCAGCACGACGGTGGAGCTTGATCGTAGCGATGACTATCGTGGCTCCAGCTGGGACCTTCTTGCCGCTTGATGCTGTAATACAAATAGTGGTTTTAGTATGTTGTTTCATATTGGTTTTAATAATATATTTTTCAAAGTTTTTATGAGGTACTTACGGAGAGTAATGTCTTGTTTTAAATGTCTAGCGATGATAGGAACAGGTGGGAACATTCTAAGAGTTTCCATCAAACACCTTTCTAGGTATTTCATCTCAAGTGTGTCCTGGAATGTGGCGGGGCGGTCTGAGTCACCGAAAATTTTGTCCAATTCGTCAATTACTTTATCTTGAATGTCCTGGTGAATACCCATCATGGATAAGAAGAAACTGCTGCCAGCGGCAGTAGTGTCATGACCTTCAAACATAATAGTGTCTACTTGTTCTTTGATTTCCTCGTCGCTAATGACTACTCCACTCTGTGAGCTCTCCAAGAGCAGGTCGAGGAAAGCCAGACGCTTCTTCTGTCCAACATCGTTGTCATCGACATCCAAATCATCCTTAAGACCAGCAGATTGCCCAAAGGATAGACCTTCAACGGATGTAACCTTAGCATCAGGTACGCTAGCTTCTGCCGTTTCTAGGATGACGGGTTTCTTGCCAGATTTGAATTCCTCCCTCTTCTTCTGAATGACCTAAAGTAGTAAAATGTACACTTGTTAGATTTTTTAGAATTAATTGTAACGTGGGTACTGTCCCGCAGTTGACTCGTCATAATGAAGGCTCAATAGTTTATCGTGTAGTGCTGATTAACAAGGAAGGGTACCCATCCTTGTAAGAATAGTTTTAAGCACTATCTATGAATAGCATTTGTAAAAACGATTAGGGAAGCCTTAACTGGAGGATGAGCAGCAGAAATCTTCTACCTCAGCCTTCTACGTACTATCATATCAGATTGCTAGTACTGCCTTCATCAGTAACTATAATCTTCAGCCTCAATGCTGAAGAGTATGGTGGGTGACTGTGTTTAAATTACCCCAAAAAGCACCATACTTTTTGTTGTAAAAGTGCTTTAGTGAAACGTTCGTCCAGAAGTGCACGTTCCTGGGCTGTTAAAGTTAATATACCTTCTTTGTCAGGCCGTGGATGATGTCGAGGAGCTTGGTCTGGTTCTTGGCGTATTGAGTTAGGTTGAACAGGATCTCAGGTCTGAGCCAAAGCTTGGTCTGCCTCAAGTGGAGAATGTCGCACATTTTCATCACAGCCATAGCGTATTCAAATCCACTTTGGTCTTGGGTGCTCTTGCTGACACCCATAGCGGTTTCTGCGAAAATTTATTTCTTTATGAGTCATTTCGAAATGTATCTTTATTTCAAAGATTGACCTCTCTTGAAAAGGAAACAATTGCATAATAAAATGGGTAGTGCGTTGATGGTGGCTGCTGACCATTAGAGGTAGAGCGACGTGCGTGTGTGGGCGGTCGGGTACTCTACTCGAGTCCAACTTACTATGAACTATACTTTTCCTCAACACTTAATGATTATTCATGCGAGGACAAAATATGGTTCCTAGTAAATAAAGGAGTATAATTACTGCCTACATACATAAACAAGCATAATTTGCTTATCTCAGACCAATTTTTCCTGAATTGTATTTAATTAACTCTATAGTTTAAGTGTGTTGTGCTAATTATTCTTTAATCTATAAACTTTCTTGGAAAATATAAATAATATATTTTAAATTGATTGTAAATTAGATTTTAATGGAACGTAAGGAAATACATTTCCAAGATGTTACTGTAATAGCGTCATTAATATTATTTCTACAATACTACTGCTAAGAGCAAATATAAGCTTTGCAAGATCTTGCAAGGATTTTATGATGTACGGTAACTGGTTTGTAGGTTTATATTAGCGACATTCGGCGTGCTGAATAACTTGGTACCGAGCTGTGTTGACACCAGTGACCGGAGTGACTACTACCAGGCGGGCTAGCTACGTGATCAAACAGCCAAATTACTCTTTATTCCACATTATTTTTGCGCCTCCTTGAGATTTAGGACAATCCCAGTTTAATTCACTTTATGATATTATTAACTGCCCAGCCTGCCTTGGCAAAGTGGTTTGTCTTCCTATCTTTGTTATTATTTCACGTTTTTCCTGTCTATCTAATTTGTTTGTTGATATCCGAGTATGTTATGATTAAATAAGGGCACTGCGATTTGCTGCAAGAACCATCAATTTATTTGCAATCATAGTTAGAGTGCTTGTTAAAAACAAAACCCTCATTAAGTGCGTAAGTTGAGATCACCTTCAAAAGGTAAAATCTTCCTTCAATATTTTTTTGCCCATATTAAAAGTTGCAATTTTTAAAAGACTAAAACAATAAAAAATGGAATTGAATAAAGCTTGTCATTGAATTGCTAAAACTAGAACTATATGTACTTGAAAGATTGATTATTGTTTGTGTCATCACTTCGAGTGCAACTAGTGGGTATTTGACCCTTTAAAAAGTTTGATATAGAAGATTCATAGTGCCGATATTGCGAAGATACGTGACTATTTTATAATAGCCGATTAAGACGTTACAAATCGATATGAGAGCTATTTTAGAGGCCAAATGTAAGTAACTCTACTACTAGGTAACGATACAATACACTCTTCATTCTATTTTTACATGTGTCAGTACGGTGAACCGGCAAACAATACGCAATTAATGGGGTCTGAGAGGCGGATGAAAGCTCTTAAATACGAGTATGCAAAGGCACAAAAAGTTTTTCGAAGAAACAAATTGATTTGCGAAGAAAATATAGACGTATTTTAAATAACATTCATGAACAGTTTTGGTGAAAACAGACTGTAAAGATATAGACAGAGACTTTAAAAGTACTAAAAGATGATCATAGAATCTTACGAAGCTTTGCAATATCTTCTTGTCCAAAATACTGCAGGTCTTAAAAAGAGTCTGATCAGTGTGTGTTTACAGTAAAGATATATGGCACCAAGACGGCGAAATGGCGCTTACATTACAACGTGCCTCATAAAAAGGCAAAAAGTCACCGAAAAAGTGACTCATGAAAAGGCAAAAAGCAATGCTTGCAATTTCTTTGTGGGATCGAATCAGAAATGATAAAATCCGTTAAAGAATAAGATTTGCCAAACTTAGTGGCAGTGCAGTGGGAAGGGCATACGAGTATCGTTCAAAAATGATTGCTCAAAAATTTTATAAGGTGGCGAACACTAATCAGAAGATATAATTTGGGCAGGCCAGGCCTCCCATAAGTTGGACTGACAGATACGGTCAGCGCATGACCGGTCATAGTGTACAGCGAATGATCTCAAGATCTTAAGGCCTGTCGAGCAAAAGACGACTTGCAGCTAATATGATGATGAAAATGATAACTTAAAAGTAATGTATAACTTACCAAGGAGGATCTCCACAGTGCACTCGCTCATGTAGTCATGGCAGTCAAAGTCGGCAGCCTCCTTCTTGAGCTTGTCGACGACGGCGCGGGAGTTGGCGTTGAACAAGTCGATGAAACTCTTCAGTACGTTCAAGTGGAAAGTGGGAGCAATCAGCTTGCGGTGAGAACGCCATTTCTGACCTTAAAATGTATTATGGGGCTATTAGATTAAATTTATCCTGATTAGCTAGGTCAAAGATTTCATAATTATTGTATTGTACACAGACTGCAAAATTTTACAACCATTTTATACACATCTAAATATTGAAGATATAACTGTCTTCATCGACCTTTGTTTATAGTAGCTAGAGGCAAGCCTAACTGGCGTTATTCAAATTAACGAATTTATATTGTGTTTAGAGTGTCTTACCGGTACTGATCAGAAGACCGTTTCCAAGCCACGGCTTAAAGAATCTGTAGTCATCAGCTTTGTCAATGTGGACATGACTGCTCAGGATCAACTCCACATCACGAGGGTCGTACAAGAAAACAAGCAGCCTGGGGCCAATCCAGGTTTTGACCACTCCCTCCTTGTCAAACTCTCCGCTCATTCTGAGGAGACGCTTGAAGATGTCTGAAGTAGAAAATGTTTATTTTTGTCAAGATTTTAAAACCTGCATAATGAACTAACAGGACTAGATGGGTTATTCCTCACGGCTAAACTACTGTCCTAAGCAAGCGAAAGGGAGTTATAGAAGGAATAGAGGGAGTTTTAGGAGGTATTTAAGTCAATATTACCTACAATATTTTTATAGAAAGAGAAATAAACTCTTTTTGTGTACAATGTTTGAACTGTTTTGCCTAAATTAAATAAATTAAAAAGGTTGACGCAAATACTCTTTTAATTGTAAACATGATTAATGATGTCGAATAATTACAGCTTTTTAAAATTCATGCAAACGTGTCAACAACATCGTTACTTTTCAATTCCTACTCGTTTAAAGGTAACCAACTACCTGACGCATAAAATACATACATGATAGTGCATATTTTCGCAGAATATATTACAGTTTTAAGCGTTACTAATAAGTTGTAGTAAAACCAATGGTAATATTAGAACTGCCCCCAGAGCCGGGTATTTCTCAATAGAAATGGCCTAATGGCCAAATCATCAAAAAATAATTAATGGGCGTCAAGATGATAGAATAATGGTGCGTCTCGGCTGAGGCGGATAAAAGATGTGCAATGGACCTGGATCCGAGAAAGTTTTGAACACGTGATATTTAGATGTCAGACTAGGTGGTGGTATATAAGAAGGTCCAGACTGGTGGCCGGTTTTTAGTAGGTCTTTTTCAGATTTTTACGTTGGTCTGTTTTTTTAAATCAGTATAAGCTACTCTAACACGGAAAATATCTAGTTCGTACTGAATACAAAAATTAAAACAGACTATTTTAGGTTTTTAGGCTCGTCTGTTTGGATTGTTCTGAAGTTATTTAGCGCGATCGAAAAACATTGACCAGACAAGAAAACCGCAAAAACAACTTTCCACTTTCATGATCATCTTATAAACCTCCATCTACTCGGATATCTCGTTTCCACCCTGATTATCACGTATTCAAAACGTTCTCAGCTCCTAGTCCATTGCACATCTTTTCTTCTTCTCAGTCGGATCGCACCCTCACTCTACCCCTTGAAGCGAATTGATTTGTGATGAACCTAATCATTTATTTGTGTGGAAAACTGAAAACTTCCAGACATCTAGCTCGTATTCACATTAAACATTTTCGTGTCTTGGTATATTCAACTTACCAGGTGAGCCTCCAGTGAACTCTAGGGCATTTCCAATAAGCGGGTATCCTTTAGGTCCGGTGAGCTTTTCAGCCAGCTCGTACATGTGTCGTCTGGACATCCTCCAGTAGGCGTACCACAGGATCGTGGCGGGGACCAGGAGCATGTAAAACAAGCTCGTGGCAGCCCAAGTGCTGCTAGCAGCAACGTTCTCTGCTGCTGTGTAACTCATCTTTGGAGTTTTTTACTGCAACAAAAGATATGACTTTTGAACAACGTTGTCATAATCAAGTATCTCATTCATGCTTCTGAATCTATTCCGGCTGTGAGAGTCATTCAGTGCTGTTTTATTTTTAAAATTTGTATATAGGTATTGTACCGTATCATACGGGTAACTGATATTCTCTGCTATTGGCCTTTTTTACGTATAGACTTGTAAGAATTCAGAAATGAACTCTAAGAATGGCTGTTTTTACGTAACTAGCTTGTGGTCTGAGCAAAATTGTACCAACGTGCACTTACGCTACTCGAAGTAACGAAAACTGTTCGTAACTTATGTTACCCGAAGTTAAATGAACAATAATGGCAAAACACAACATAAGTTGACCACAAGCAGGTAGCAAATACACTAATAATAAAGTTAACAGAACAAGTACACGAAGGACTTTCGTTTTTAAGGTCAAGTTTGAGCCTAATGTCCACGCAAACCGCCTGCACACGTACTCTTTCCTCATTTTACGGTTGCTTGCATTTTTTTGCATCCAGCATAGAAACAGACGAAACTGTGTCCACGCAGTGGCAATGTCGCCTCTGCATATCGTCATGCACTCGTCACGTGGACACAGTTTCGTTCGTTTCCATCAAGAATACAAGCTAGATGTAAGCAACACGTGGATAGTAGAAGTTACGTGGACAGTAGAAGAAGCGTAAAGCTTAACTTGCTCTGTTGTGGTAACTGAGGAATATACAATAAAGTGTCAGACTTTTAGATCATTGTCATGTTTAGTACGGTCAACCGCTTGTCGGTAGAAACTTTTTCAACTCTATTACCACGCCATAAGGTCCAAAAGTGTTTCTACTGATGTGCGGCCGTATATACCTTATAATTGTGGAAAAGAAACAAATCTACATGCGCATTGAACTAATTGTAAAACCAGAACTGTTAGTCAGGAAGTATAACAGGTAAATAAAAGGGCAAGTCTGCTTTGTATATAGATATTGCGGAAATAAAATGTAAACATTTAACATTTCTAGGTAAACTCTGTAGTGACCGTATAATATTGCCATAATGAAACCTATAGTCAGCACTTCTAGGCCGACAAGCCAAGTTCAATGTCGAGTCATTATTTTTAGCATAATCATACAATTTGTCTCTACTTTTATAAAATTGTAAATTATTCTGTATATTGCATAATATACAGTCAAAACTATTACGCGTTATGCTATTTCATGCCCCTGAATCGAAATCATTGTTTTTTGGCGATTTTCTAGTACGGGGGAATTTCTGTGTGTTTATTTGTTCGAGCATCACGCAAAAACTACTACGCCGATTTTGCTGAAAGTTTTTTTGTTTGTGGCTAATATTTTGACTTAAGCACTGGTATTTTTAGGGTTCCATACCTCAAAATAAAAAACGGAACCCTTATAGGATCACTTTGTTGTCCGTCTCTCTGTCTGTCTGTCAAGACCCTTTTTCTCACGAACGAGAAAAGGTATCAGGTTGAAATTGATAACGAATATTTAAGTCTATAAACTACACAAGATCTGAAAATTTCAATTTTTTACAACGACGCCATCAAAAGATATGGCTTTTTATGTCCTCATCTCCATACATTTATGCAAAAAAGCAAAACCTACAGGGTACTTCCCGTTGACCTAAAATTATGAAATTTGGCAAGAAGCTAGGTCTCACAGTACAAATAAAGGGAAAAGTCTAAAATCAATAATTATTTAAATTTTTCTCACAACTAATAGTAACCAATGAAGGTGAGCTCCCGTTTCAAGAACTTTTCTATAAAAGAGGGGTCAAGTTGGATGGTCGCGGAGTTTTTAAAATCAAAGAGCAAAAGCTTTTAGTATATGATATGGTAGATAGGTACGGAACCCTTAGGGCGCGAGTCCGACTCGCACTTGGCCGGTTTTATTTTTATCCGGACGAAGTCGGTGCGATGTTTTGTAGTTTTCGGTAACCGACAACACGCCTCTCTCCAGTTATCACTTATAAAACGTGACTTTAAATTATTTATTTTTTTGGGTTGCAAAATATGAAATTACATTGCAGCAGCTGGCAGCAGCCGGCGAATGCCAGAACCACAGATATAGTATATATAGTTCTGTGGCCAGAACCGAACTAAGCTGCTCAGTTGCTTATTCTACTGCACATTTTGTTGTGCAAATGATTATTTTGCTAGACAAATGAATTTTTTGCTGGACATAAATTGCATACAAGCTTTATTTACTTGCGGGTAAAATTAATTTTTGCTCGTTTTTTAGCTGAGCAAACTTGAATATTCTGCTGCTCCTTTACTTCATAGCATTAAACAGAGCGTGTGGCACGAAATTGACAAAAGTTAGACTACTCTGGACCGCGAAATCTTCAAGTAAATTCAACTGAAGTCTAAAGTAGCTCGGGAGTGCGGGTGAAATATATGACGCCCCATACGAGTCACCCGCACTCCCGAGCTATCGCGTTCTATACACGAGTTTACTTTTCCTATATGTCGTCGCTTACTAACTAGTCATCATCATCATATCGTGTGGGTTGCAAGGTCGATGACGGACCTCACAAACCCTAATACTAACTAGTGACTGGAATGAGGGCAGACGATTACCTGTCTCTTATGTCATAGAAATAAGTAATAGCTCTTGCGGTGGGCTGCTAAGTTGAGCACTAAATCGCGATTTTAGTTGACAACATATAAGATGTAATCAAACCGTATAGAAACAATATAAAATGAATTTTCAGAATCAGAATCAGAAATCATTATTGCAGAACTGGTTAAAAAATATGACATAGTTTTAATTATATACAGGGTGTTAATTTGATTGCGTGCCATAGCTTAAGGGGTGGTTCAGTAACGATAAAGAAACTCAAAAAAATTATTTAAAAAAATCCTACAAAAAAAATTAAAACTCCATTGAAACTAAACTTACGCGGAGGGCAATGACCGCGCGAATGGGCGCGCTATTTAAAGCGCGCGAAAGAGTTTCTGTTACGTAGTCGTCTTGGAGATATTTAGGGGAGGCCTATGTCCAGCAGTGGACGTCTTTCGGCTGATATGATGATGATGATGTGCCTACTATATTCACTGATACTCGCGCGCTAGCGAAGTTGCTCCACGTTAATTAAGTTTCAATGCAGTTTGTTTTTTTTTTTCAGTAGGATTTTTTTTATATTTTTTTTGTGTTCCTTTATCGTAACTGAAACACCCCTTAAGCTATGGCACGCAATTAAATTAACACCCTGTATATACAGTCCTTATTACCTAAATTCAGGCATGCAATTTTTTGTTTTACTCCTACTCATTCTCCTACTCATTGGTTGTTATTCTGAAGCCCAGTGATTCTCTTAGTTGAAAGAAAAAAACTTTCTTGAAAAAAAAAAATTTACTTGCCATATCAAAGTGGTCATGGTGATTTTGTATGAAATCGGGTAATTTCTATTTTTTGAGATACATTAGGATTTTGAATTAGCTGATAAAAATTCACGTTGTGAATTGATTACATCTGTATGCTGTCAACTAAAACCAGTAATGAAAATTTAGGTTTTATGGTGGAAAATATTAGAAACGACATTTTAACTACCTACTAATGACATTTCATGAATGAGCATTGGCCCGTTCAGCCTTTGGTAAGACTGTTTAGGTAAAACATAGTCATTTTACGTTTTACGAGAGCAATATAAGTAAGTAGTATAGGTATAATATTTGTGTTTTATATTTAAGGCCTACACTTAGGCTTTTCGTAATTTTATGATCAAAGTAAAAACAGTGTAGTACAGTTAGCAAAGAAAGTCGCTGAAGAAGTTCAGATTTCCAAAATCAGTATACGCCGTATTGTAGTGTAGTGTTATGGAGAATGGTGATTTTAGAAATCTGGACTGTCGTATATACAGCAACTGGTTGTGGTGTTTGTGTGTGTTCCTCTGTCAGTACTCACGGCCGCTCGTCGGTACAAACACTGACCTTAAGCGGGTTTCGCTTGTAGAGTAACGCTAGTTCAGCTTATACTGGTTTTGTTTCTACTTGCTTGCTGCCGTGCGTTCTTATTATTGATGTGTGCATGCAGTTTTTGTAGTGGAATTTTATCTCTGGATTCCACTTCTAGTTATAAGATTATTCTTAGTGTTTTAGCCTCAATAAGACAATTTGTTTAAAAGGTATTGCAGGTACATAAGGGTAATGACTAAGGGAAAATTACAACAAGGTAATTATTATGGAATTTTGCATACTTTGTCTAGTTTTAATAGTTTAATGGCAAGTTTGTATTTACGCAGAAGGAGAACGTGTTTGAAGTATTTGTTTTTTTTATATAACATTAAATTAAATGATATCATTACAATTATGCTAAAGTGAAAAACGCGTGAATATTTCACCACACAAAGCACATTTTAAAATGTGGGGGAAGCCATTACCACCACCCAAGCCACCATTAAAAAATCTCATATTTGATTTGTGCTTTTCTATTATTTTATGTTTTATTTAATGTAGGAATTGACATCGGTCACCTTCACCGAAAACGGTCAGATGACGTGATGATGATAATCACCATTAGAGTACCAAACAAAGTTATTAACTGCTCAGCATTTGTCCTATGCAATATGCCCTTAACTGTAGATCGTTGAGTGTCGAAAGACTAGGTGCATCTTATCATGGATGTACGTTAGATCGCGTACGTGATGCAAGATGCAATCCTGCGGTGCGATAAACTATGATATGTTATGAAATACCTGCTATTACAATCAAAGTATACATTATAATCAAAGTTTTATAATTTCAATTACAAAATAAACATGCAGAGTAATGATTTGATGGATAAACAAAAATACGTACAATAAAGTGTTTAAGTAAACATTTTCATATTGTCACCTAAAATGTCTAACGTTTTCATTGTCTTATTTTATGTTTTGTTTGGTTTGCGTTTTCCTGTAAATACTTACCGAAATCTTTAATCAAAATCTAGCGAACTCTCACTCTACTTTCTACTTCTATTTTCTTTACTATTTTCTAGTGTTATATTTTCTTGACTTGAAGCTTTCCTGAGACCAAGTAAATTTGCAATGTGTATTTTGTTATTTTTTTTACTACATACATACATACATAACATCACGCCTCTAAATTTGTTACTATCAAATTGATAAATACTAAATTGACTACTTGGTCACCTGAAACGTAAAATCTACGACAAAAAATAACTTTACTTGATGTTTTGCAAGAAAAATAGGTTATTACAAAATTTTAATATTAGTATAAACAAGTAATGAAGTCAAGGAGGCCAATTTTTTTAAGTATATCACTGGGTGACATTCGTGTGATTTTAATTATAGTAAAAAAGCGAAGAAAAGCTCTTCAACGGAAAATAAAAATAATACTCTCATTGTTCACTTTGAACAAAAAACATTGCGATTTTCAATTTTGTGACACCTTATCACCGGATATTCAATCGGACTTGAAAAGTAAAGTGAAATAACTAAAGTCCAGTAAGATATAAATTGAGAACGTTATGTTTCCAGAAAACTTAAAAGAAAACACTTTTTTCAAATATAATTTCAAAAAGATAGAAAACAATTAAAATTTTTACTACAATTTTTTACTATATGGTAAAAATTTTAAATGCGATCATCATCCATGTGCTGTCGAAAACCACATAATATAATACTTACTTGAAGCTTAAAAAATCATGAAAAAAAAATACAATAGTAATGTAAGAAAAAAAAAACACCTACTCCTGAAACGTGTTAATTTTCACCATACACAAATTGCTTAAAAACGAAAGTACAATAATTTTTTCACAAAAACTTTTTTCACAAAATCACACCACCATATAAAATAAATCATACCTTCAATCCACACCCGGCACCTTTCGGAGCCAACACGAACTAATCAAGCTATGTGTATGAGTGTGTTCTTATCCCCAAAGGACACTGTCGTGTCTCAGCGGTGACTATTTACGATGCTCCCGCGCACCCACCTATATAATACGTACGTGACGTCACTGATCGATACGCATATCACTACAACACGCGTACACACACATTATAATGCTAATGGTATCAAACTTTCTGCGTCAATCGTTACATTTCCATCAAGACTGAAAATTTTCTAACCGAGAATGATATTAAACATAACATTGTGATCCATTTTTCCGTTTATTCCCACGCTTACCAACACATTTTCAAAGCAATCGGCTAAAGCTGTCAGAAAAAATATGTTTGTGAAACAATGTTATTATTTCCTTCAAATATTACTCTGATTTTAGTGTCATGGATGCAAAATGTGTTGTTAAGCGTTGGAATAAACAAAAAAAAACAAAGGATTATAAAAAATCTTTTGTTCAAACTGAATTAAAGTTTAGTAGTAAAAGGCATCAGACAACTAAATAAGTCATCATAATCATCATATAAGCCGAAAGACGTCTAATGCTGGACATAGGCCTCCCCTAAATCTCTCCATGACGACCGGTCCTGCGCTGCTCGGATCCAGCCGCTTCCCGCGACCTTGACCCGATCTTCGGTCCACCTTGTGGGGGGCTGCCAACGCTTCGTCTTCCGGTACGTGGTCGCCACTCTAGAACCCTCACGCCCCATCGGCCATCGGTTCTTCTTCCGATGTGCCCTGCCCACTGCCACTTTAGTTTAGCGATTCTCAGGGTTATGTCAGTAACAGCAGCATATTTCTTAACTCATGTTATCAATCAATTCTTGAATAATATCTACCAAGTAACTTACGTACGATTATAAGATTCAAGAAATAAATTAAAGAAACTGCGATAAACGTAAATGTAAATCTTAAGTTATATACAATCTGACACAAAGGGGTAAATTAACCCTGAAAAATGTGAATCACCCTATAAAACTGAACAACTTTTCCTAAGAAACATTAAAAATACGAAAAATCAGGCCAAGTGCATGTCGGGCCACGCGCAGTAATCGCAAAGCAGGTTTTAAATATTTCATAACGTTCATAACAAACATTTTACCCTATAATACTCAGGGGGGTCCTAGCACCTGGTTGCTATTGTTATTTTCCAGTTTTTCGGCTGTAGCTCATTAACCTGTGAAGCCTACTTAATAGTAACAGTTTTCCTTTTAATTGCATCATATACCGTTGGTTGTAGTGACAAGTGTGGAGAACTCCTGCAAACCATGGCACACCTCACAAATTGTCCCGCGTGCCCGACCACCTGCTCGCGTGAGGACTTACTTGACGGTAACCAAAGGGCTACCACGGTAGCCGCTTTCTGGGCAAGTAAGATTTAGCCTGTGTTCTTGCCGACACGAAAGAAGAAGAAGAAGTGACAAGTTGTTGGGTATACATCAATCATACATCAATTCTGTGATATAATTTTTCAAAATTTTTCTAAAATCTGTAATTTAGCCTGTGCGTGGTAGGTAGTGAGTTTGCCTTCTACGCCACGGGTTCTATCTCCGCACAGGGCATTCGTCTGGGGTGTTATTTATCTATTTATGTAAATATGGGGTGTAAGGGACAGTCTTTCAAATACTGCATGGGCATGATCAGTCAACGTAACTGCACAAGTTTCAGCGAATAAAACTTTCAGGGAATTAAAAATAAAAATCGGCCTCCACAGAAAATCGCAAACTTGATTGGACAGTTTGTATGGAGAGGCCGGTAATTTTTCATTTCGGGAAAGTTTTATTTGATGAAAATTTTTCAGTATTCAGAAGGCTGTCCCTTACACCCCGTATATCAGTCTCTCAGAGTTTAGGATCAGATGACATTGTGTGAATTGTCCCCTAATATTTATTTATTATTGGGTGATATTTTAATCTCCCAGCAATATTCAAAAGTCGATAACCCTGGTAAAAGCATTTCTTTTTATCGCCTAATTCACCCGTTATAAGAAGAAATAAATATACAAGAAGCTAGACGCTTCAATCTACAATAAACCAACAAACATCAGTTGTGTGGGTATAAATGTTGATCTGATTACCGCAATGGAGAGCGAAGGTTTTTAATTTCAATTTTGTAAGGACGTGTAATATTTACTGCTATTACGTACGGACGTACAAATGAATTTTATCTCAGTAAATTTCCACTGTCTTACGCCTTCGCTTCGTACCTGTTTCTAAAGAACAACGCTGTTGCATTGACGTCATTAAAAGAGGTGTGATTTTTTTGTCATTTTGTTTTGATACCCGTCATATCATATTTTCCTTCTAATCTGAGCAGTCTAATTGTACAGTCAGCATCAAAATTTGCTACGCATTATAGGTGTCTATATACACACATTCAAAGTGACTATAATTATCTACAGGGTGTAAAAAAAAAACCGGCCAAGTGCGAGTCGGACTCGCGCCCTAAGGGTTGCGTAACTATCTACCATATGATATACTTAAAGCTTTTGCTCTTTGATTTTAAAAACTCCGCGACCATCTAACTTGACCCCTCTTTTATAGAAAAGTTCTTGAAACGGGAGCTCACCTTAATTGGTTACTATTAGTTGTGAGAAAAATTTAAATATTTAATGATTTTAGACTTTTCCCTGTATTTGTACTGTGAGACCTAGCTTCTTGCCAAATTTCATAATTTTAGGTCAACGGGAAGTAACCTGTAGGTTTTGCTTTTTTCCATAAATGTATGGAGATGAGGACATAATAAGCCATATCATTTGATTGCGTCGTTGTAAAAAATTGAAATTTTCAGATCTTGTGTGGTTTATGGACCTTAATATTCGTTATCAATTTCAACCTACCTCTTCTCGTTCGTGAGAAAAGGGGTCTTGACAGACAGACAGACAGACTGACAACAAAGTGATCCTATAAGGGTTCCGTTTTTTTATTTTGAGGTACGGAACCTTAAAAAGGTAGGAAGTTAATGAGACCTTGAGATATTGGTCAAAAATGATTAATTAACATTTTCTCAAGTTTTGGACCTAGAGGACCCTGTGTGAAAAGAGGAGAAGGGGGGGGGAAACTGCAAAATTTTCAACCTTCCTCCGGTTATTTTTTTTCTTACGTTCTACAGCAAAAATATGTAGAACTCTTTTGTAAAGAGTTAAATTTAATACAACATTTAAAATACAAATATGTTCGTATGTCAATGAGTTTCCGAGATGAAACGCTTCGAAATAATGACTATTTTCGTAATTCGCAAAAAAATTACAAAAAATGCAAAATTCCGTCTTATTTCTTCCGTTAAACCCGAATTATGATGAAATGTTGTTGTAATTATGGTTCCTAGTTTCGAAAACCCCCCACCCCACCCCCGCTCCCCCCTTCCCCCTTCCCCCACCCAACCCCAATTCACAGAAGCTAATTTTCTTTTCTGATGAAAGCTAACCATATTTACATCATGTTTGTATCGATATTAGTTACTTTTCGGATCGATATTCCCCCTCCCCCACAGTACATAACTATCTCAGGGCAAAAATTAATAGTCTTTTCGTGAATAAATATAATTACCGGTATTAAGTAATTTAGATGGCATAGAAGGAATAGAGATATTATTTAGTAATGCATGTCCATACCATAGTGGGTACTCATTTGTACACACGGCCGCTCATCGGTAGAAACACTTTTGGACCTTATAGCGTGGTAATAGAGTTGAAAAAGTTTCTACCGACAAGCGGTTGACCGTACTAATTACATTTCTAGTTGGGATTTCTTGTCGTCCTCCTGAGCGATCAGGCTGTTAACGATGTCGTGACCGTCGTCGTATTCGTCTTCTATGTCTGGTGAGCCCTCCTCGTTCAAATTAGTTGCAGGGGCGTTTTCGCAGGAGTGGCCTGTATGTCCTTGCGCCTAGCGAGTGACATTGTCGTGTGGGATATTGAATGTAATAGATAATTAGTCCCAGAAGTGCTTGCACATTGCTGAGCACCGGAGACCTGCTTTCTTGCATCTGCATGCTTCGGTGTTTCAGCCTTTGCTGCACTTGCAGGAAACAATCTGGAGGATGTCATCCGGCGCAGCATTTATGGTTGTGGGGATTGGTACCCTTTGCGTCGCTATGCTTCAGCCCTAAACTGATGGGAGAAGTTCATTTCCTAACCACGCCTGTTTTTGCTGGTAAGTGCGGAGGGAGTGGTACTTGGTAGCATCCTTGGTTGGTGGTAGGCGGGCTTATTGCAATTTAGCATTCGTCATTGATCGTGTGAATAATCGATACCGTAGGTCGTCGAGGCTGTCATTGTCAAGGTAGCCTCTATAAATTGCTATCATGATTTTTTCTACAGCTTCGTTGATCTGCTGAAGAGTAGCGTTTAGTGTGAGAAACGTAGCCACAACTGCAGAGAGGAAGGTATTCGTCATATATGTGCTGCAAGTTTACATCTTCCTCAATCCACACGGTGCTGACGTGGTATCACAACCACTCACTGCTTGGAGGAAAAGTATATCCTTGGGGGACATTAGGACCTATGCCTCTTCCACTTTTCTGAAGACAGATGTTCTTTGTAGACGTTCCTAATGCCCTCAACAAAATAAGTACGTCCTCATCTTTGGAGCGCAAAGTATCTCATTTCGCTGGTTACAAGGACCCAATAATAACGCTAAGAATAGTACACCCAACAGCAAGTCAGTAGAAACACTTTGGACCTTATAGACATAGACACACATTTATTCAATGGAAACAAGCACAGTACACACTCAAAAAATAGGATCGAAATTATATAAAATTATTAGGTAACACAAAAACACTTGAACAAAATATAAACTAAACCACATACTTAACCCAATCCAGCCCCAATGACAAAATCCCACAGATATGCTTATTATTATTATTATTAATCGTATGTGCCACTAAGGCAAGAAACTTGTATGTACTGTACCAGGCCAATGAAATGGTCCGCTAACTAACATATATTGATTTTTAAGTACTTTTTGTGTCAACTGTACTAATGAAAACTATGGCAAAAATAACAATATAAATTTAATCTAAATCAAGTTTGCAATTTTCTGTGGAGGCCGATTTTTATTTTTAATTCCCTGAAAGTTTTATTCTCTGAACGTTGTTCAGTTACGTTGACTGATCATGCCCATTCAGTATTTGAAAGACTGTGCCTTACACTCCATATTTTAAATTTCTATTGTTATATTTGCCATTGTTTTCATTGGTACAGTTGACACAAAAAGTACTTAAAAATCAATGTATGTTAGTTAGCGGACCATTTCATTGGCCTGGCACAGTACATACAAGTTTCTTGCCTTAGTGGCACATACGATAAATAATAATAAAAAGCATATCTGTGGGATTTTATCATTGGGGCTGGATTGGGTTTAATAATTTCGATCCTGTTTTTTGAGTGTGTACTTTGCTTGTTTCCATTAAATAAATCTGTGTCTATGTCTATAAGGTCCAAAGTGTTTTTACTGACTTGCTTTTGGGTGTACTATTCTTAGCGATATTATTGAGTCCTTGAAGCATATGCCAATGAAAGTGGTCCTCATTATTTTTCTGATAATTTTGATGTCCATTGAAAATATTTGCCAAAATATAATTTTCGGAGTTACTCAAACAGTAAAAAAAAAAACCGGTCAAGTGCGAGTCGGACTCGCGCGCCGAGGGTTCCGATATACCTATAGTATTTTTGGAAGCAATAAAGTCCATTTTCAGGACCGCAAAACTAAATTTGTTTTGAAAGGTTTTTTGCAGATTTCTGAAAAACTGTGCAACTTAGAAAGATCGTTTTATTTTTGCTGCAAAGTTTACATGAACCCCTGTCAACTGTAATTAATTCAGATTTTTCCTTACTCAAACTTCGGAGATAAGGGGGGGGAATGGTATTTTTTTTGACATTTTTCATCTTAACTTGAAAACTAAGAAACTTAAAAAAATACAAAAATATATTTTGAAATGTACAAGTAAAGCCCTTTCATATGATACCCCACTCGACCTAGTAGCGACAATTTGAAATTTGGCTCCCCCTATTTTGGCCCCCTTTACATTAATAATCATACTTTTTTCAAAAATTTTTCATATGCAGTTAAGTTGGGCAACTATATTCTAAAACCATTCCAAATTTCAGGTCGATAGCATAAGTGGTTGCTGAGATATAGACGTGTGACAGACAGACGGACAGACAGACAGACAGACAGACAGAGCGGCACCATAAGGGTTCCTTTTTTTTACCATTTTGGTATCGGAACCCTAAAAATCATTAATACATAAAATATTAAATAATTTTTCACCTGGTTTTCAATACAACTTGTATTGTAATTTTAGGCCTTATTTTGGTGCTTTGTTTCATTCGAATGCATAGTCAGCGATACACTGGCAAATGTCTGATCCTGGGGTTTCACAATGGAGTTTTCGATAATGTAATTGTAGTTATTATCACCACATATCAGCCGAAAGACATCCACTGCTGAACATAAGCCGCTCTTAGAGATTTCCATATTTATGACGATGTCCGAGTATAATAATATAATAATAGGCTTACCTTATATTCAAACTCCACGCGAAAGCACCAAAATCCACAAAATATCCAATTATGAATTATCGATACCAAAACGCAGCACTCTATTAAGTGTTAAAAATCAAAACTACGTCCGATTGGTAAATGAAAAGTCAGAACAATAATGTAGCTTAGGAATAAGTATTATTGGCGTGATACTGCCATTATCTTACGACCCATAAAAATTTTAAATCCAAGCACTAACACAAGACAAATCTACAAGGAAGCGACTATCGCGTAACACTTTCGAATTTAGAGTACTCTTTTAAGTACAACTTTTCAATCATAGTTTGATTATCTCACTTTGTTTTTGGTCCGTTTGTTTGTTATTAGTTAAAGTAAGTAGTTCAGATTCGTAATACTAGTCACAATAACGTAAACAAGCACTGCTAAAAAAAACTGTATCGTGTGGATATAGAGAGACATGATAAATCACTATTTTGTAGCGTATGTCTTATTTCGTTTTATATGGAAGAATTTAACAAGAGCGCTGGTTTTTACACAGAGCGTGCTTGGCTTATTTCCTTCGACTATCAGTCGCAGGAGCTGAAGCTAAATGTCAAACGTGCCTTCTGAAACACAGATGCACTACAGAATATTGAAGCATTTTTTAGGAAATCGCAAATGTCGGAACATCGAAACGGTAGAAATCCGGCAGTATGCGCCACCCCGCCAACAAAATAGTGAATTAGTATACAAATAATACTTCTTCTTCTTTGCGTGTCGATGGCATCGTCATTTTAATTTTATATTTGTTTAGCCCAAAATTCGGCAACATGCACTGCATTTTGTGTGGTGTCCATTAACTCTTGCTGTGTGCAGGTGGAAGGGGACGCAGAACACGATGTTAGGTGGGCCATAGTTTGTATCGCACCACACGTGCAGATCAGATTAGGATCCTTTGAGAAACCCCACCTGGACATGTTGTCTTTACTGCAGCCAACCTGAGTCCGAAGTCTATTTAGAGACTTCCAGGTCAGCCATGGCAAATTCTGTCCAGGCGAAAGACTCTCTGAAGGTGGAACAAAAGGGGAAGGAAGTGAAACTCTTTCACGCCACAGTCTGCAGCGAGCCTGTGAAGGGTCAGAGGTCAGGCTATCGACACACTTTACGAAATTTTTTCGGCTTATTAGCCTTTGCGGTACTGGTTCGTGGCTGTGCAGAGGGTGGCGTGTGTCTTTCATCTTGGCCTTTTCACATGAGCTAGCTACAGATCTGCGGACATCTGGAGGCGCTATTCCAGCCAATGGATACAGTAACTTGACCGGAGTTGGCCTTAGACAGCCAGTAATTGTGCGACAAGTTTCATTTAAGGCGGTATCCACTAGCTTTGCATGTGATGAACGACCCCATACAGAGCATGCAAATTCGCCGGCAGAGAACGCCAGCGCCAACGCAGTAGTTCGCAGCACTTGCGGGTTTGCGCCCCATTTGGTGGTAGTTAGACGGCGCAGTAGGTTATTCCGAGAATGCACCTTTCCTTTTAATTTCTCGCAGTTCTTTCTGAACGTCAATGACCTATCCAGCGTAACGCCGAGGTACTTGGGAAAGTTGTTGTGAGCAATAGATTCTCCACGCCATATGATGTGAAGAACATTTTATTTAGTAACATTTTCAATACTTTACAAGCCTGAAGGAATCAGAGATACAAAAATACAAAAAAAAAATATTGTTTTCTCCCACATATATGAAATAATAGCAGATCTTAAGGTCTAAGTTAGCGGTACTTTTTTATGTGGGAAACAGGACACCAAACTAGGTTAACCTGTGCTATGGTATCGTGGCTCCCCTCTTTGGGAAATGTAACAGATCTTCAGTACAGAGATAAGCTTGCGAACTTGCTAAAGTGAATTAATAAAAGCAAAAAGTAACATAATAAAAAATACAAATTTTTAACTGGTTTAATCTACTCATATGAAACTTGTTTACCATTATAAATACTTAAGTTTTTGTGAATTGTATTTATTTATAACTAGGGCCTATTAATATTTTTCGCACTACTGACCTTCTGTTTACATTCTCTGGTTTATTTGATAATACATTTATAGTCATTGTCTAATAATTTACTGTTCATAATTGTATAAATAAATACACGATGTAAGAAATACCGGGTACTGCCCGTGGTACACCCACGGGGTTCACCTAGGTGTTCCACGGGTTCCAGGACCAAATTCAGGACGTTCTGAATAAAGGCCAGGTTAAAAGTACCCTAAACCGACGAGCATGTATGAAAGGATTGATGAAACTACAGGAAGCAAGGGAAGTACTCGTATGTCAAGATCGTAGCAGGTGGAGAACTGTGGTCTCTGCCTACCCCGACGGGAACAAGGCGTGATATTATGTATGTATGTATGATATGTCTACGGAGAAGAAACTACACATAGAGACTACGAACAACTTCAAGTAATAATTACTTAGAAACAAAGTTCACGGGTAATGCGCCGTTGTAGATTAGCCCCCATACGAATTTACTAAAACCCTGTATTAATCCGTTGTAGCTTTCCATGGTGAATGTCTTCAAGGCCGTTGACCGGGTTATTATGATGGACTTAATATACTATTTTTAGAACATACTACTAACGCCCAACTCAAAATAAAATTGGACCTCGTGATTTTTTGTTTTTTGTATTCGAATGATTTGTCTGATCCTTCTCATACGGAAAATTACTTTGATCTTTGAGTCGAGTTGAGCCAGTTAATGATGGAAGCCCTTAGGCTCTAGAGTCTTTCCATGTCACTAACCAAAACATGTATTACTCATGTTATGACAAAAAGAAACATTTTAGATAGACACGAGGTAGATATGAGGTACAAGAAAAAATTGGGGGTTTCATTTTTATGAAGCAAACGAGCAGATGGGTCGCCTGTTGGCAAGTAGTCACTACCGCCTATAGTGCCCACTGTCTTATTATATTTGTGAAAGAAAATGGTTACTCACGCTCGCCTAGGTCTGCTGGAAGACATTTCTTTATTAAAATAAGTAGTACGTGTTGTGTCATCTTTTCATATGTATTTTATTTTTTCTTGTGTGCAATAAACTATAAATAATAATAATGGTATATGACTCAAGTGCCGGCAATATCACTGGCTCCCTCATCCTTCGAACCGAAAGACAGCAATGCAAACAATGCTGCTTTACGGCCAAAATAGGCAAGGCGGACTTTGAACTAACGCCCTCATTGCTCAAAAGGAGAGTAATATATCGAGTTACATACAAAGCATACAAACTGTCGAAACAAGTTTACAACTTTGTACGTAGTCTACGGAGATGCATTTATTATTTCGCTAAAAGTTGTTCAGTTTCGTAAGTTCAGTTTTCGGAAAGCTGTTAGGCTGCTTTTTGACCAGTGCTGTGCGAGGGTGCTCTGGAAAATTCCAACCAATAGGATTTCTCCATTAGACAGCGCATTTGACAAGCTAGGATAATGGGGCAATCCTATAGGTTGCAATTTTCCAAGCTTAGCTCCCTCACAAATCACTGTTATAAAAGCAGTCTTACACACCACATAGAATATTCACTTTAATTATGAATAGTCCACGTATGATCTAATGTTTGTCAAATTGAATTTGTAACAACAACACAAAGAAAGTGGCAAGTAAAAATAATGATGATGTAATTTAAAAATGTTTTCGATAGGAAATCACGTAAGCAAGGTCAAAGGGGAAGAATAACTAATGAATTTGTCGCATAAAATTACCGCATTGTCTTTATAGGTAGAATAAAAAAATTACGATGATATACATTGCATGCTCTACATTATCATTTTGTACGAAGCCGACAGTATAGCACGCAGTGTAAAGAAGAATTGAATCTATTATGATAGCGCGCTGCACAGGGACTTAATATTGACGAAATGCAGGGTCAAACTCTAATCGTGTCAAACTCTAATTTCATAATATTTAAATTAGTGCGAAGCCTCTATAAAGTCAGTCCTAAATAAACATAAACTTAATACTTACTATGACTTTTTTTATTCACTTTCTTGGACTAATTTTAGGTTTTTTAAAAGAATGTTATGATGTATGACATAGATTGGATAATAGTAAACTAATGGTTATGATAATGGAACAAAACAAAATTATGTAATGGACTAGTATTCGTGTGTATTTTTGTAATATGATTAGACGTACAGGTTAAGATCAATATTGTGAAAACCTTGAAAATTATACAAGGCAGAATCCCCGAGCTAGTGAGGCGAAAAACCTATTTCCACTCACCTGCCTATTGCGCTCCGCATAATTTCAGTAAGGTTTTTTTCTCAAATGATCTCTGATGTTAAAAATTTGGAATATACTCCGTGGATTCGAATGTTTTTTCAAGGGAAGACAAATAAGTGCATACTGTGCATAGTGAGTTGATCAAACTAAAGGGGTAGTTTCACCCTGCTAAATGATTCGTGCTTCTGAATTCGACCCTGGAGACCTTTGTAGGAGGCCCTTCCTAGTGCGAATTGAAATCGTACAAACAACGAACCGAGAAGCAAGCAAACATGTACCTGCATTATGAAAACGTTTTACTTTAAATTAATTTAAAAGTGCTTGTAATTTTCATTTAGATACCTATTCAGATATACATATATTTATCTAGGTGTGGAGTTATATCGCGAAAACATTCACTGTTTTTTATCCTTTGAAATGATTTACTCTACGTTTTACTTTCTTTCTCAATAATAGGTCTTTACCTATGAAATTGCCGAAATTTTCTTAAAGATTAATAAGATCATAATTCCTTTAATTCTAATGCTATTTTTTTCATTTGTCTTATATTTGGAAGTTGAGTTCAAGATTATCAATTAACGTATAAAATAAAGTTTTTATTTTTAGTTTCATATATAAAATTAAAGGTTCGAAAATTGTTCGTCTTAAATGTCGTCCGATTTCATCATTAGATTAGTTATATTTTTTTACAGATAATATTTTTCGAAAAAAAATTTAAGCTTCTGTTAGCTTAATGTCTTCCCAATAATGCCTAAGAAAATTAAAAAAATTGGATGTATACTTCCTAAGAAAAATGCAAAAATGTTAGTACTGAAAATTGAGTTTACCTAAAATTCGCTATACAAAACGGCAATTTCATAGGTAAAGACCTAATATTTATTTTGAGCTTACACCGCTTACACAAAATAGCCCCATAGTTTTTCTTAAAGTTTTACGTTTGTGCGTTTTAGCCTTCGGGGTCTATCTAGTGGTTAAAGCGTTCGGCTTTCAATCCGAAAGTTCTGAGTTCGATTGCCAGTGGGGACACTATCAAAGTATAAATAAGGTCCAAAAAAAATAACACAAACGGTGTAACAAAAACGGTACAACAACCCTGAAGGATGTGAATCTGCCCATGAAACTGAACAACTTTCCTTATGGAACATGTTCGAAATACGAAAAAAATATTCTGAACTCCTATAGAAACTGAATGTGCTGATTTTGTATGAGAGGTCAAAAATATTTTTTCGTATTTCTACCTATGTTCCTTAGGGAAAGTTGTTCAGTTTCATGGGCAGAATCACATCCTTCAGGGCTGATAAACCCTTTCGGTTATATGTTTAAACAGAATTTTAAGAATGATTCGACGTAACGAATCTAAAACTAAAAAGTGTTTAATAAAATTTATTGAAAAAAATATCCCGACTGCGTAACAGAAAAAAGGAAAACAAGCTAGGGTTTGGACAACCGACGAAATAGATATAGTCTACTAAACCGATTCAAATGACGTTTTCAATAATGTATTCAGCTTATTTTCGGACAAAACATAAGCTTTGAATCATTGCAATCGATTTACTCAAACCGAAGTTACATGAATGCAAATTATCAAGTAGTCTGTGCACCAATAACTCACAAGCTACTGATTTGATTCGAATGTGGTTTTAAATAATGTTTTTGGCTTTTTTTTTGTACAATATAAAAGCTATGTTTCACTGCAAACGGTTCACTCAAATAGAAGATATACGAAGTTTCAACCGACGATGGCGCCAATAACTCACAACCTACTGAATCTATTCTAACGGGGTTTTGCAGTAGTGTATTTGACTCACTTTCTTGAAACTTAAAATAGCTTTGTTTCATAGCAAACGGTTCACTCAAACATAAGATATGCAAAGTTTCAATCAGGGGCGCCAATTAATTACAAACTATTGAACCGATTCAAACAGGGTTTTCAATAACGTATGTGGTTTACTTCCATGCAACATTAAGCTTTGTTTCATTACAATCGGTTCACTCAAACAGAAGCTACACAAATGCAAAGTGTCAAACAGACACTGTAAAAGTCCAAACTTCACGCGAACGATTAATAAAAAACATTCGTGTTTTTTAATTTACCAATAGTAACGAGGATCT
The DNA here is from genome assembly GCA_947532105.1 of Athrips mouffetella. Lineage (NCBI taxonomy): Eukaryota > Metazoa > Arthropoda > Insecta > Lepidoptera > Gelechiidae > Athrips > Athrips mouffetella. Next base: position 10,028,804 of record OX383958.1, read on the forward strand.
TTTAATACTCCTATTCCTGCTACTCCTGCTTCAGGTCTAGTGATTAGAGGATTTAGAACCCTGATCTAGATCAATCTACAAAAGAGCAAGCTACAAAAACAGCAGTAGGTCATATAAACATTTGTTATCATCTAGTATGAACTTGAGGTCAAACAGGTTTTCCAACTGGTAGGTCATTAACTCATTAGATTCTCAAGCTACTGGTAGTATTAAGAATATCCTATTAAAATAGAATGTTTATCCGCATGTTTGCTGGAAATCATTAGGTACGTTTCCATTCACCTGACGTCACGTATAATGGCCGAATATATTTTTATATTGCAAAAGTAATTCAGTTATCTTTTGTATCCTTGAACAGTAATGTTATGGTTTGTTTTTTGTAAGTTCCGGTGCTTGGAGAGCAATTCGCTTTGTTTTGCATAAAAGTTTTATTTTGTGAAGTCGACGAGTTTTTGTTTTTTGGACTCGAAAGCAGGATCCAAGTAATTCAAAACTATAGGAACAACTTATTTTTTAATCTATAGATTAGTCTCCCTCTTCTCATCCGGTCTCGATAAATATCGAGCGTGTCTTGAAGCATATCCCAACAGATTGCTTAGGAATATTCATCCAAGACCAGTAGTTATTGTTCCTGCTTAGTGCTCCCAGACTAATCATCAACGCTTACAGCGCCGAAGGCACTGGGTTCGATACTCGGCGGGGGAAGATGTATGTATTTTTGAATGTCTTTGTGACTTTTTGCACTCACGATACAAGCCTTTCCAAGTGTGCAGTTGTGAGTAGAGGAGGCCGCGTATAATTTTTTATATTAGTAATCAAAGCAGTTTACTGTGTCAACGTTTTAAATAAGTCGTAGGGATTTCCTAGGGCTTTGGGAGTATTCTCATTATATAATTCAATAGAATATAAAACGCGAAATGCATTCAAAAATAAAAAAATTACAATAAACTCCATAACAAAATAAACTTGGACAAGTTTCAGAACAGAACCAGTCTTCGCTTCTGGTTGTTTCCAATATGTCTTGAGTCACGTCGGTAATATTATGTATAATTAAGTTGATATGAATTGTTTCTGTTACGTTTTATGTTGTACGTTGAAGAATGACGTAGGTAAGCAAATGAGCCCTGCTCAGTATAAAAGGACTAAATAAATAGCTATAAATGTAATAGGTCTTTACCTATGAAATTGCCGTTTTGTATGGCGAATTTTAGGTAAACTCAATTTTCAGTACTAACATTTTTGCATTTTTCTTAGGAATTATAATTTTTTTGAGCATTATTGGGAAGACATTAAGCTAACAGAAGCTGAAATTTAATTTTCGAAAAATATTATCTGTAAAAAAATATAACAAATCTAATGATGAAATCGGACGACATTTAAGACGAACAATTTTCGAACCTTTAATTTTATATATCAAACTGAAAATAAAAAGTTTATTTTATGCGCAGATTGATAACCTTGAAGTAACTTTCAAAAATAAGACAAATGGAAAAAATTGCATTAGAATTAGAGGAATTATGATATCATTAATCTGTAAGAAAATTTCGGCAATTTCATAGGTAAAGACCAATTTTAAAGGTCTTTCCCCCAGCCAACTAGCGCCCCCATCAGTTAAAAAAATATTAGTCGCTAAATACAAAACTTATCGAAAATCTGTCTTACAAAATTGAAGTAAAGGTACCCTAGTTTATTTAGAACCTATCAATCCTGAAAAAATATAGTTCAATGTAGTTATAGATACTAAAACTGCTAAAAGTGGCCGTTTTTGCACTTTTTGTGTATATTTGTGAAGTATATTTTTCATTATTGATAAGTTCTAAATAAACTAGGATCCCTTTACTTCAATTTTGTTAATTTTCGATAAGTTTTGTATTTGGCGAGTAATATTTTTAGCGTTCCGATGCCAAAATGGTAAAAAAGGAACCCTTATGGTGTCGCTTTGTCTGTCTGTCTGTCACACCTGTATACGAGTATCTCAGCAACCACGCATGATATCATGATATCGCCTTGAAATTTGAAATAGTTTTAGAATATGGTTGCCTAACTTAAATGCATATAAAAGAATAAAAAAAATAGGAGTATTAACGTAAAGGGGGCCCGAATAGGGGGGGGGGGGCAAATTTTAAATTTTTTTTTTACGACTGTTTTGAAGTTATGATGAGAAATGTCAAAAAAAATACTTTTCCCCCCCCTTATCTCCGAAGTTTGTGAATGGAAAAATCTGAATTAATTACAGTCGATAGAAGTTTATGTAAATACTACAGCTAAAATAAAACGATATTTCTAAGTTGCACAGTTTTTTGGTAATCTGCAAAAATCCTTTACAAACAAATTTAGTTTTGCGGTCCCAAAAATGGACTTTATCGCTTCCAAAAATACTATAGGTATATCGGAACCCTCGGCGCACGAGTCCAACTCGCACTTGACCGGTTTTTTTTTTATGATGGGGGCGCTAGTTGGCTGGGGGAGGCCTTAAATATGTCAACTAAGTACCTGGGTATCTGAGTAGCTTAAAAAGTACGTGCTACAAAAAAATAAATAGATACATGGATTGGAAATAGTGGAATAGGCCGCTATTTTGCTGGCCCGTGTACGTTTAATAAATGTCTATTTAGCTTTTTTCGGGTACCCTCTTTTTACTTTGACACCTTTGATGAGATCGCGAAAAAGCTGCTGTTTTCAATTTTTTTTTTTCGCAAAGTAATTAAAAATATATAAAACAGATGGATAATCCTTTGCTGTTTCAACGTTCCAGAAAATCACAAAAAGTATGTGATTTTATACTTTGTATAATTTTCCAAACGCAGGAAGTAATAGCAATTTGGTAAGGGCTTCGAATAAACCCAGTATTTCATCAAGAGCAATAAAACGTTATATGTTAGAATATGTCACCGCACCAATGATAAAGAATTTAATTTATACAGGGTGTTAATTTAATTTATACAGTTTGCGCGGGTCAGCGTTCGTTAACGCTCGCCTACCGTGTCAGTAAAAATGTCTGTGAATACCGTCAAGTGTGCTACTTGCAATATCGTGATTTCTGAGATTTTAGCGTATATACGCAATAGATGTGATGTGATGGATAGTGAAAGCTTAATAAGAATCTGTGAGACTGCTTTCTCTGAAGAAGATATAAACCAGGCGAAAAAACTACTGTTTGCGTCAACAAAAACAAACCAGAAATTTCCGATGCTAATCTTCTCCGTGTATATGCCCACTGACTGTGCCGAGAATCTCGTTGAATTTACTGAGTGTATGAGTGAGATAGTTGCGATTATTGACAATAACAATGCGGAAATTTTCTAATGAAATGTTGAGCTTCTGTGAGGAACAATCGTGGTCATGCGTGGATTTAGAGCTACTTCCTGGTGATACTTATACGTTTGTGAGTGATGCTAATGGAGCGCGGCGCTGGCTAGACCATTGTTTAGTTACAAAATCAGCAAGACAATTAGTTGTAAAACCATCTGTTTTGCAGGGTGTTTACTCTTCAGATCATTTTCCTTTGGTAATTGAATGTAATATAAACTTAGTAAACAGTAAGATAGATTATCCTGTTTTGCCTTGTAATAAAGTTGTCTGGGGGGAAAGAGATTCTACTCAAATTGAGGAATATATGAATTTTTGTAACTCCAAGCTTAGGCTTATTGACTTTCCCGAGGAATGCTGTGAATGTTCATATAATGTATGCTCAAATGTTGATCATTTCGTAGTTATTAATAATATATATCATAATATAATTAAAATTCTCAGAGAGGGTGCCGAATTGACTTTTAATAGACCCAATCGGAATAAAAAGCGGAAATATATTGCGGGTTGGAATAAATACGTCAGGGACGCGCACAGAGATTCTCGATTGCATTATGAAACGTGGTTATTATTTAGAAAACCCTCTAAGGGATATATTTACGATGATATGTGCAAGACGAGACGAATATTTAAGTCAAAATTAAAATATTGTCTTAAGAATCAGCAGCAAATAAAAATGGATTTAATAGCTAAATGTCATTCTGAGAAAATGTTTGGAAAGTTTTGGAAATCTACCAATAAATTAAACCCTAAGTCGAACCTTCCGGTGAGCGTCGCGGGCGCGCATGAACCATCCGCCATTGCAAATATCTTTAAAAACCATTTTAATGTAGTTTCGCCGCTGCACTGCTCCTCTCAGATGTCCGACGCTGAAGACTATGCACAAAAAAAATAACGGTCAGGTTTTCTGCCAAAGAAGTTGACTCTATCGTCAAGAATATGGTGAAAGGAAAATCCCCTGGGCATGATGACCTTAGCGTCGAGCATCTGAGGCATGCAGGTGTGCATTTGCCGAGGGTACTAGCAATGTTATTCAACCTGTGTGTCAGTCACTCTTACTTACCAGACGATCTCATGTTTACTACAGTGGTTCCAATAGTGAAGAATAAGACGGGGGATGCCTCTGACGTGTCCAATTACAGGCCCATATCGTTGGCTACGATAGTGGCTAAGGTTCTGGATAGTCTGCTTGATAAACATCTGGCTCCACATCTGGATATTCACGATAATCAGTTTGGCTTTAGGCCAGGTTTATCAACGGAGAGTGCTATATTTTGCCTCAAGCAGACTGTCCAGTATTACACTTCAAGAAAGACGCCCGTGTTTGCCTGTTTTTTGGACCTGTCAAAGGCATTCGATTTAGTGTCTTACGATTTGCTTTGGAAAAAATTACAATCGGAGATTACTCTGCCTCCAGAGCTTATATCTGTATTTCAGTACTGGTATAATAATCAAAGGAATAGTGTGAAATGGGCAGGTGCACACTCGGAAGTGTACGGGTTGGAGTGCGGGGTGAGGCAAGAGGGGGTTGCCTCGCCCCGGCTCTTCAACTTGTACATGAACCAGCTTATTGGTGAGCTCAACGGCACCAGGGTCGGGTGTCATGTAGATGGGGTGTGCATCAACAATATCAGTTATGCCGACGATATGGTGCTGTTGAGTCCATCAATTAGTGCACTTGTGAAGTTGATAGCAATTTGTGAGGCGTATGCTGTGGCCCATGGACTCAAATATAATGCCAAAAAAAGTGAGATGTTGGTTTTCAAGTCAAGTTTGACGTACACTGATGTGCCTGAAGTCTCACTTTGTGGAACTCCCTTATGTAGAGTGACTAAATTCAAATATTTGGGTCACTGGGTCACAGACGACCTCAAAGATAACTGCGACATTGAGAGGGAGCGTAGGTCGCTGTCAGTCCGCTGCAATATGCTGGCGCGCAGGTTTGCACGGTGTACGAATCCAGTGAAGGTAACCCTATTTAAAGCCTACTGTCAGTCCTTCTACACGTGCAGCCTGTGGTCAAGTTTCACGCAGCGGGCTTATAGTGACCTCCGCGTCCAGTATAACAACGCTTTTAGGGTGCTGATGGGATTTCCGTGGAGGTACAGCGCCTCTGGGATGTTTGCGGAGGCACACATTGACGGCTTTGCTGCTATAATAAGGAAAAGATGCACCTCTTTCCTATCCCGCATCCGCGGAACCACCAGCAGCATCCTGAAAGTGTTTGAGGATAGGTGGTCTTCTCCATTGTTGCAGAGATGGCTCCAACTCCACAAGCCAGTAAAGACAGACGTTGTCTGGTAAATCAAATTTGAATTTTTACTTTTTTATGACATTAATTGTAATATTGTAGTAATTTTTTTTTTACTATGTAAGGTACTAACTTAGATTAAGCTTCTACTAACAAATTCTGGAATCCAATTTTCTGAAAATAAATTGTTTGTTTGTTTGTTAATTTTATTGCGTGCCACAGCCCACGGGCAAGATTAGTATCAGTAAATATTAGTATCCCAAACAGATGGCACGCAATCAAATTAACACCCTGTATAGAAATCTCACACTAACGGCACGTGGTTAGTGCTGTGCCTCGCTGTGACTTTTATTGTAAGGAGAAGCGCTCTGGTCAAGCGACGATTGATATATCTTTCCGATCAAGAAAGTTAACCACAACAATGTGATATTAGCCAGGTTAAAAAAAATCTCGTTATTTCGAAAGCACAACAAGCTTTGTTCCAGCTTTTAAGACAGAAGCAACGAGTAAAAATGTAGGCCGGTACTGGTCCTGGTACTCCAGTAAAATTACGAGAGATTGTATGGCGAAACGGAAATAATTGATAATAGCCATGTTTCTTTTTCAGATCGATAGAGTATATCTCTGTGTAAAGCTTTTTAATGGAATCCACCTAAATTTACTTCATTTATTTATTTATTTTGCCGTCCAAACATTAAAAAAATATGGAATTTCGGAAAAAATGTTAATAGATTATTTTTTTTATTTACGGCTTGCTATATATTCATAATTTCATATTTTACATGAATCCACCTAAAAATATTAGCTTTTTTGTATTGTTTAACTTTTATATCACGAAATTTAAATAAAGCTTATCTTCGCAACCAAAAATAGTAATAGATCCGTTTTGCTTTCTAATAATTTAAATAGTGCTAAGTAATCACATTTTTGGCAAATCCAACATAAATGTTTACAAAATCATTGTAAACCAGCGATTACAAAAAACTTTTTTTTAATTTAGTATGGCATTTTTGTGAATTTATATAAGAATCACTTGCATTTAAAAAGGTTGAGTTTAGCTCAGTTTATTTATATTATTTTACCTCGAGTTTATTGGATCTCATATGTAAATATAAGTGTAGATTTTATATTTTGAAACAAATTGATATTTTTAAATATATTTATGGTGGATTTTTATGCCTATATGTAAAGTATACGTTTATCTATGATATAAAGTATATAATTGTCTATTACTATTTTTGCCTTAGCTGTTATTCGAAAAAAATATTCCGCTTTAAATTTTAGGTGGATTCGTAAATATTGCGTCTTAACATCATATTTAAATACGATATACACAAAAAAGTAGCTATTAACATTTAATGTTTTGCAAAACCGTATTTTTACTGGAGTATGGATGCTCTTCGTATCTTCTTTTTTTAGGTTCGTATCTAAGGTCTTAAAAATCATATCTTGGAGCACCCCTTGGAGCACCCTCACAGAGCTACTGGAACTTCCTGTAAGCCATTCTTTTGCTGTCTTTTTTCTGAAATCTCTTTGTTCTTATAAATGACATTGAATATTTTGCGGGTTGTCAAATTTGTCATTTAACATTTCAATCAAAAATTTACTACAAATTAATGCGAAATTTTACGTGAGGCAAATAGATACATAATATTATGGATCGACGAAAAAGGTTAACTCAATTTGAGAAGAAGCTGCGGCCGATCCCGACTTACAATGACAGCAGCACCTCCAGCAAATATCATAAGCCTGGGCCTGAATCCACTACCGAAGATGATAATTCAGAAACCTTAGTCTCTCAAGAAATAGACGAAGAAAACAAAAAACGATGCAATTCTGAAATCAAACGGTTTATAGAAATCTCAAAATACTTCTCCAATCCTCTACGAACGACTGCAACATACATCAGTGAAAATAATTTAGTTGCATATCCTAATCCGTACAGACTTGAATACAAGCGTGGTGGAATTACGACACAGAACATAAAGTTCTCAAACCTCATTCTAGAACCGGTTTACATTAAACTTTACAAACTAATTCCAGATTTAGAACAAGTCAAGTATATAAACTTGTCTCTAGCGAGGAGTAAGAGGATCCCACCGGGCTTGTCGTTCACCTTAGGCTTTGTGTATGACGACGTCAATGAAAAACCGTCGACTAACGCTAAAATGGTGTTCGTAGCTTCTAGAAAAACGACAACTCCTTGCTATCAGATATGTGAAATTGATTTACAGATTAGTGCCCATAAGATTAGACAAATTCCAGCGTAACCTTCATTGTCAAGTCCTCTTTTAGTAATCATAGTTTTGTTTTTAAGATTTATTTGTTTAAAATTCTAGTAGGTAATAAATGTTTTAGTTTCTGTACCGCAGCTTTTCCGATTGTAGGGGCTTTTTTGATGTAACAAGTGAGCAAGCGAGCTTCCAGGCCACCTGATGGTAAGTAGTCACCACCACCGCTCATGGCATCCACTGTCATATTATTAGCATAATTGACACTGACTAAACATCAAAGCACGTTGCTCACCCTGAGAACTCAGATGGTGTGTCTTATGTGCCAGTAATTTCCCTGGCTCCCTTGCCCTTCAAACTGGAACAGCAGAGCAAACACTGCTGCTTTATGGCTGAAAAAAGCCCTTGCAGGTGTTACTTCCCCAGACGGACTTTGCACAAAAGCCCTACCTGCTTCAAAATTATATGTTATTTATTAATGTCCTACAAATTCCTTCACTCAAACCTAAATAAAGTTTATTTCATTAGAAAAACATGTCAGATTACAGATAAAACTTAATTGTCACTACCTAATTACGTTATCCCGCCCCGGTTCTGTCCTGGCCCAAACGTGTCCATTATGCTAGCGGAATTCCCTCGCTGAATGGCAACTGCAATCCGTTGGACCAGAAAAGAACCAGCGCGGGGATCATTTCCCCTGTTTTTGAGGCGTCGTCCAATCTCCTTTACAAAATTCCTCGCCTCACCGCCCCGCGACGCGACAGATATAAATGTGTATGAAGCCTCCAGGGCAGCATACTTGTGGCGCTTTAGTCTGGCGGCCGACTCCGCGGCAGCACCCGCCGCCGTGGAGTTTAGATGCGACGCAGCATATGTACTGACGCACGTCGCATCCCAAACTACGCTTCGCCCCTTGCACCATAGTTTGGCCATCCGGTCTTTTGCCGTCGGAGCGGCTTAGGCCTGGAGGCTCCAATACGCAGGGGATGTTGGCTGCAAGAAGGGCCCGACGTAAAATATCGTTAAGGGCGTGGTGCCGCGGGAATCTCCCTGAACAACGGAGATAACTCAGTGCGTGATGCCCATTGGCTTCAACGGTTGCGCCACAAATGCATCAATGGGGTTCACACACATTGCAGCCCAACCGCAGTGCCACGGCAACACGCACCGAGTCCAACAGAGTGCCCAGGTTCGGAGATGGCAACGCGTGCAACTACGCCCCAGCTTCCGGGGCAGTGACCGCCTTCAAACGGGCTGCATCGACACCAGTTGCTCCAGCCTCCAACCTTTCTAATGTAGACCTACAGGTGACATCGTTCCACAAACGCTGTCTACTTGGCTCGCACGGAAAACTGATTGGGATTGCCGGCAGACCAAGCAGTGCGGGCGTCCTCCTCGTGAGGAATGCGGATTTCGCCACCATCAGAAGACAGTAATTCTAGCGACGATCCCCGCAACCCCACTGGCAGACGCCAGGAACGCCGGCAAACCAACACGTCACAACGGAATTTATTAATATTATTATAATTATTTTTTGGACGATTTAAATGTCTTTTAGACGAAAATGGTATGATTGGAACGCAAGTTTTTTAGTCCTGGTTTTAGTATTCCATCATCTAGGTAGGTACCTAGATCTTTTTTAAGATCATATAGATTTTATAGTCAAAGTTTCAATATTCCATCATCTGGATCATTTTTGGGCTCAGCCAATGATATTACAATTATATAAACCGACGGGCTCAGCTAGATTATTATTAAGTCAAGGTTTGAATGTTCCACCATCTTAATATTTTTTAAATCCTAAACCAAAGGTCCACGTGGAATTATGGAGTGCGGCAATCATTACATTGATTAAGTATGCTGAGATTGATGTAATAATGCAATTATCACGTATTGCGAAGTATACTTTAGCTAGTAGCAATTTGCTCAAGCAATTTATCTTCTAGACGGAGAGCGCGTGGTCGTCAACCCTACCTCATCGATTACCAAGATGCGACTAATCTAGGGTGATGCACGTTAAAAAGTTGTATCCGAATCAATAGGGTTGCCTGGGCGCAACCTGGCAGGTTTTGTACAGTGGGCAAAAAACTTGTCATTTTTTGGGCAAAAATTACCTCATCGAATACCAAATAGGTACATAGTACATTCGATAGTACTCATCAAGGAGTGCTTAAATCAACAGGGTTGCCTCACTCAATCCTGGCACATTCGGAAGTCGGCCTGATTTTAAGGTGGTCAAAAATGACAAAAATTACCTCATCGATTACCAAGTAGGTACTTATTACAACTGATAGAGCTCTTCAAGAAGGGGCAAAATCAACAGGGTTGCCTCGCCAAATCCTGGCACATTCGTGAGTCGGCCTAATTTTAGGTTGGCAAAAAAATACAAAACTTACTTACGATAATGAGTAATGAATTGAAACTTATGCCATTTGAAGGTTCTAGACATCTTAATAATATTTGCTATAGTATGCCAACACTTAAACGCATTTTTCACATTATTATACAGGACGAAAAGTTAAGATGGGGTACACAGGGCAGCTACTATATGCATTATAGCTACAAGAAAACTTAGTACAAAGACTAACCCTAACTTTTAGAGATATTTTGATCTACATTCACAGATTTTTGAAAAAATGTACAGGCAACAAGAAAAATGGCAATTTCCACATAAACTTTTATCATTTTATTTGATCTTCTTATCGATAAAGAACATAATTTTTTATGGGGTTAACCGAGCCGACCATACATGTTATAGAAGTAACAGAAATCTTCATGTACCTTTTTTACGAAATATTGTACCTTTTTTACGAAATATTGTATTCTCTTGTTACTATGAAAAAGAAGTCTTTAAAGGTCAACCAGGGTCAAGTTATTAAAATTCTCAGTAAATGCAAAATAAATTTTTATTCAGTAATAAAATAAAATCAGGCCAAAAGTGCCAGGATTTGGTGAGGCAACCGTGTTGATACTGCCACTTCTTAAAGAGCACTATATCAACATACACACATACATCCTACACTACACACACACACATCACATGCACACAAACACACACTCAGGCACACACATACATCCACTACATATACATTCGTACAGGTAATTGTGGGGCTTGCCGCGTCGTCCTACTGGAGTGTCGCTCTGGTAGGTGGACGGGGAATTCGCAATTCCCCCTCGACCTACTGCACTAGTATTCGAAACAAACTAGTTTTCATGTATCGATATTTTTTCTATTAAGTACAAAAAGAAATTCCATACAGCCTCTTTAAAATGAACGGGCATTTGGGCAACTAATAGATCTCGTTGAGATCTTCATTTCAGTTGACAGCTGTCAAATCGAAAACCACCATAACTCAAAAACTACTCACCCTAGACTTTTGCACGTTCGGACAAACGATAGATCTCGTCAAGGTCTTTACTTCGGTTGACAGCTGTCAAATCTAAAACCACCATAACTCAAAAACTACTTACCCTAGACTACTTTACGTTCGGATGAAAGATAGATCTCGCCGATGTCTTTATTTCGGTTGACAGCTGTCAAACTAAAAATCGCTATAACTAAGAAAATACTAACCCTAGACTACTCGTTTGTTAAGACAAAGGATAGATCTCTTTGAGATCTTCATTTCGCTTGACAGTTGTAAAATCTAAAACCACCACAACTCAAAATTACTGACTCTACACTACTTGTATGTTTGGACAAGTGATAGATCTCGTCGAGATCTTTATTTTGGTCTGTCGAACTTAAAATCACTTTTACTTGGAAGTTACTGACCCTAGACTCCTCGTTTGGACGAGATCTTTTATTAATTGTCCTAGCATACGAGTTGTCTAGGGTCAGCAGTTTTAAAGTTATAGTTATTTTAAGTTTGACAGCTGTCAAACAAAATTAAGATCTCGACGAGACCTATCATTCGTCCAAATATAAAAGTAGTCTAGGATCAGTAATTTTTGGGCTATGTTGGTTTTAAATTTGACAGCTGTCAACCGAAATGAAGATCTCAACGAGGTCTATCATTTGTCCGAACATACAAGTAGTCTAGGGTCAGTAATTTCCAAGTTATAGTGATTTTAAGTTTGACAGCTGTCAACCGAAATAAAGATTTTGACTAGATCTATCATTTGTCCCAACATGCGAGTAGTCTAGGGTCAGTAGTTTCCAAGTTATAGCGATTTTAAGTTTGACAGCTGTCAACCGAAATCAAGATTTCGACGAGATGTATCATTTTTCCGAAAATACAAGTAGTCTAGGGTCAGTAGTTTCCAAATAATAGTTATTTTAAGTTTGACAGCTGTCAAACGAAATATAGATCTCGACTAGATATATCATTTGTCCTAACATACGAGTAGTTTTATGTTATAGCGATTTTAAATTTGACAGCTGTTAACCGAAATAAATACCTCGACGAGATCTATAATTCGTTCGATCATAAAATAGCTAAGGGTGAGCAGTTTTTGAGTTATAGTGGTTTTAGATTTGACAGCTTTCAACCGAAATGAAGATCTCAACGAAATTTAACCTCAGTTATTTTCATAAGTCCTGAAATGTATTTTATTGTGTTTAATGTAGTCTTGAAATAAACTTTATCTTTATCTTTGTCCTAACAATCGAGAAGTTTAGGGTTAATAGTTTTTAGAAGACATGTGAAAAGATAGTTATTTGACAGTGGGCGCAGTCTTTTCGCTTGAAAGAAAGGGATAATGGGCGCAATACGCAACGCATAAGATTGCGACAGATATAATGTGCTTGTTACTAAAACTAAATGACGTAAGCGCCTAATATAATTTATCCACTTTTTGTAAAAACTAAGTAATAAAATAAAATTTTAGGTTAATCATATGATATCAAATACGAATGCCTTTCTGTTTTCTTAATTTCACTACTTAAAACACCTCAGATTCCACAAAAAGAGAAAATCATGAAAATTGAAGAGGTAACTTTTGATCTTTATTTCGTCGAGCCGATTTTTACTAATCGTGTTTTGGTCGTAGCGATATTATCACTTGAATGGTCATGAAACACATAACTGAAAATCACGGCAAGATACTGGGTAAATAAAAATATATTTGTCTTCAAAATACACAAAAAAGATCCATGTCGTCTTAAAATATAGCTATTTTTAGTTTGACAGCTGTCAACCGAAATAAAGACCAGAAATGAAGATCTCTACGAGATCTATTATTTGCCCGATTACCCATTTCTTTTGAAGAGACTTTGTATCGAAAATATATTTTACATGTACTTGTTAGGAAAAAATATCGATACATGAAAACTAGTTTGTTTCGAACGCTAGTGAAGTAGGACGAGGGGGAATCGCGAATTCCCCGTCCACCTACCAGTGGGACACTGCAGTAGGACGACTGGGCATTTACCCAAATGTGTTTTGCCCACTTAGAAATTGCTAATGGCCCTAAAAGTCAGTAAAAAAAATATTTTGAGATTTCTGAGAGTTCTAATACCTTTACCCTAGTGGACCTTTTACAGACTTCTGTTTCTTAGTATCAAAAGGATAGAATGTTTCGAAAAAAAGGTACATGAAAATTTCTGTTGTTTCTATTACATGTTTGGAAAAATAATTCTGTGCTTTCTGACAGTTCTAATACATTAACCTCGGTTGACCCCATAGAAAATTATGTTCTTTATGGATAAGAAGATCAAATTGAAAAAAAATATATATGTGGAAATTGCCGTTTTTCTTGTTTACTGTACAGTTTTTCCAAAATCTGTGAGTGTAGGTCAAAATATCTCTAAAAGTTAGGGTTAGTCTCTTTACTAAGTTTTCTTATAGCTATAATGCTTATAGTAGCTGCCCTGTATACCCCATCTTAACTTTTCATTCTGTATAATAATATGAAACGTGAGTTTCAAGTGTCGGCATACTATAGCAATATTATTAATCTGTCTAGAACCTTCAAATGGCATAAGTTTCAATTCATTACTCGTTATCGTAAGTAAGTTTTGTATTTTTTTGCCAACCTAAAATCAGGCCGACTCACGAATGTGCCAGGATTGGGCGAGGCAACCCTGTTGATTTTGCTCCTTCTTGAAGAGCTCTATCAGTTGTGATAAGTACCTACTTGGTAATCGATGAGGTAATTTTTGTCATTTTTGACCACCTTAAAATCAGGCCGACTCCCGAATGTGCCAGGATTGAGTGAGGCAACCCTGTTGATTTAGGCACTCTTTGATGAGTACTATCGAATGTACTATGTACCTATTTGGTATTCGATGAGGTAATTTTTGCCAAAAAAATGACAAGTTTTATGCCCACTGTACAAAACCTGCCAGGTTGCGCCCAGGCAACCCTATTGATTCGGATACAACTTTTTAATGTGCATCACTCTAGATTAGTCGCATCTTGGTAATCGATGAGGTAGAGTTGACGACCACGCGCTCTCCGTCTATTCCGATGTGCCTCTCGCACCAACAACAGTATTTTTCATTGCAGTATGGGTAAAAAAAAATTATATGTGACAAGTGAGCAAATGAGCAGGTGGGCCACCTGATGGAAAGTGGTCACCACCCCCCATGGAGCCCGCTATCTTATTAGTGGCATAACTTGACACTAATAAGACAGTAAAGCACGTTACCCACCCCGAGAACTAAGATGATGTGTCTCGTATGCCAGTAATTTCGCTGGCTCCATCACCCTTCAAACCGAAACACAGCTGTGCAAACACTGCTATTTCAGGGCAGAAACAGGTAAAGGGGGTGGTACTTCCCCAGACGGACTTTGCACAAAAGCCCTACCACCTTAAATACAGTAACCTAAGCATAACGAGGACTGTAAAAAATATAATTAATAAATAAATATACTGTATATGATACAGCGACTCAATTTCTTGAATATCACCGGGTGATAATATATCACTGTTGAGCCTGTAAAAATTCAAATTTATCCTGATAAACTTTAAAAGGTCCTGATAAACATTAAAAGCTAAATTATGACATATTGTCCGCCCCGGCTTTGCACGGGAAGCCAGATTTCGTAAAAAGATCCCATAGATAAATGCACTTTCAGTATTTTTCGATTGTGAAACGTGTTTCTTTTTTGTTTTAGATCTATCGTAAAATAAAATTTTTGAATAACAACAAATTATAAAAACTGGCCAAGTGCGAGTCGGACTCGCGCGCATTAAATACATTTTTTGGTCTGTAGGAAAATTTCATATTAACTTTCATTCCTAATTTTCAAAAACGCTGAAACATGTTTATTTCGTTCTTTTTAGTAGCCTAAATCCTACATTTTAGTAGGATTTTCATACGAAATTACATCCCTTATTTCACCCCTCGGTGATGATATCTCAAAATTGTTGAAACACGCGTTTCTTTGTTTCTTATTATTAGCTAAAATCCAAATTTTCAAGTACCGCACATCAAAACTAGGATTTTTCATACAAACTTTCATCTGTTATTTCACCGCTTTGGGGGATAATATCTCAAAATTCGGACCCCCTTTATATTAATAATCCTAATTATGTTTTAATTATTTCATATGCATTTAACTTGGACAACCATATTCTTAAACTATTACAAATTTCAAGTCGATACCATGCGTGGTTGCTGAGATATACAGGTGTGACAGACAGACAGACAAAGCGGCACCATAAGGATTCCTTTTTTTACCATTTTGGTATCGGAACGCTAAAAACCAACAATTTTTTGATGCACCAAAGCATTACATAAGTACACCCAACTGCTCGTCAGTAGAAACACTCTGGACTTTATGGCATGGTAATAGAGTTGCAAATGTGTCCACTGACGTGCGGTTGACCGTACCGCAGCTATTTACATAAAAGGAAAATGCAGTCTACAGCGTCCTCTCTTGTTGGTTGACGGAACTATTAAAAGCCAATGAAACTTCTGCCTCCAGTTACAGTCCAAAGGCCTTGGCTCTCAGGAAAACACAAATGAATCAGTAGGTGGCGCTACTGATAGACCTTGGAGGGAGGTTATCTGTTTGCCATGGCATTTTTCCGAAAACTTTTTTAAATTGAAATTCTACAGGGTGACTGAAGACATTCGACGAATTTTGAGCATAAGTTCTGTTAACGTTATAGATAAATTTTGATGATTTTAAAATTGAACTAACCCTAAAAAAGACATGTATACTAGTGGTTTTTTATTCCGAGATAAAACTAACAGACTTGAAATTTATATCATATAAAGGAGAATAAAAAAAAGAAAGAAGAACAACAAAAATTTTTTTTTTTGGGGCCGCCATTTTTTTATAATATTTTTTTTAAATATTGATAGTGGACTTTTTTTTAAGTACTGGTAACACCAAAGATTTGTGCGGCAAAATATTACCTTGACATTGACAGCAGGATAGCTGTATATGACGCCCGTGTGCGTGGTCAAGACAGACTGCTGTCAAAGGGTAATTTTTTTTTGTTTGTGG
The DNA here is from genome assembly GCA_947532105.1 of Athrips mouffetella. Classification (NCBI taxonomy): domain Eukaryota; kingdom Metazoa; phylum Arthropoda; class Insecta; order Lepidoptera; family Gelechiidae; genus Athrips; species Athrips mouffetella. Next base: position 10,044,997 of record OX383958.1, read on the forward strand.
CAAAAGGGTAATGTTTATGAGTTTTTCAAAGTAATAATTTTTTGAAGCAGTGTGTTTCAGGGCTAGCTCACGACCGTATTTATAGTATTATTACAATCTAAGACCGTATTTTTGTCGGCCGATTTCTTGTATGATAATTAGAGAGGTGATCGATCAAAATAATATCGACACACGATGTCGATGATTTTTTTTTTTTCTAGTAAGATACCATGAATATATTTTTTTATAAGTCTCGGTATTATCAAAAATGCTTCTTATGGTCATTATTTGTTAATATACAGGGTGTTAGGCTAGGATAACTATACAGGATGTTACGGTAAGTATACAAGGTGTCAGGTTAGGATGACTACTATATGTACAGGGTTTTAGGGTAAGTATACAGGGTGTTAGGTTAGGATTGCTATACAGGATGTTAGGGTAAGTATACAGGGTGTAAGGATAGGATAAATACACAGGGTTTCAGGGTAATAGTATACAGGGTGTAAGATTATGATCACCACATGTACAGAGTCTTAGGGTAATTATACAGGGTGTTAGGATAGGATAACTATACAGGGTGTTAGTGTGTTAGTGTTAGTCCTAACACCCTGTGTAGTAACACCCTGTAAACTTACCCTAAGACCCTGTACTTATAGTGATCCTAATCTAAAATCCTGTACACACCCTAACACCCTGTATACTTACCCTAAGACCCTGTACATATAGTGATCCTAATCTAACAAACTGTATACGTACCCGAACATCCTGTATAGTAATCCTAACCTAACACCCTGTATACTTATCCTCAAACCCTGTAAATATAGTGATCTTAACCTAACACCCTGTATAGTTATCCTATCCTAACACCCTGTATACTTACCCTAAAACCCTGTACATAAAGTGATACTAACCTAACATCCTGTATAGGTATCCTATCCTAACACCCTGTATACTTACCCTATGACCCTGTACATATGGTGATCCTAATCTAACCCTGTATACTTACCCTAAGACCCTGTACATATGGTGATCCTAATCTAACACAACACCCTGTATACTTACCCTAAGACCCTGTACATATGGTGATCCTAATCTAACACCCTGTATACTTACTTACCCTAAAACCCTGTTGTAAGTAGGGTTGTCATAGTCTAATCAGTGTTGCCAAATTCCAATCAGTGATGCCGTATTTCAATAACTTTAAAAATCAATTGTAAAAAAATGGTGGCCTATAAAAATATTCTTTCTTCACCAAAATATTATCTACTATCCTATCCACCATATGAACTTGGTTTAAACCCTGTTAATCTTCCCTCGAAATAAAAATCCAACCTCCATAGTAAAATTTTACATCTCTTTTGTCGACTATCTTCAAAGTCACCTTGTAGAAATCATCAAGAATTCAGTCTAAACCGGGTAGTAAAAATTCACATTCTAAGATAATTCAATTAAATCGTTGAGTGAATCCACCCGGTCAGATTACGCCTAGAATATATAGGGTGACTTTTAATTAGTTCTTGATAGAAAAAGGTATGCATGTACTCATGATACTGAACAACTTTCCCCAAGGAACATAGGTCGAAATACGAAAATCAAGTTTTGACCTCCCATAGAAACTGCATCAGCTGATAGCGCATTTTGTATGGGAGGTCAAATTTGGTTTTTCGTATTTCGACCTATGTTCCTTGGGAAAAGTTATTCAGTATCATGAGTACATGCATATCTTTTGCTATCAAGAACTAATTAAAAGTCACCGTATATTTAGTACTCTGTGGGTAAAAGTTATTTTAGGCGCCTGTGCTTTAGGAAAAACTTTTCTGTTGAAAAATTTTGCTTTATAGATAGTGAAAGGCGTTAGCTAATGTTGTAGAAATTGAGTAGGAATTATACAATTTTGGAAGAAATTTACATAAACAGGATGTACAAAACGTCTCGCGAAAATGGACATTGTTGTTATGATAGGTCTTTACCTATGAAATTGCCGAAATTTTCTTACAGATTAATGAGATCATAATTCCTATAATTCTAATGCAATTTTTTTTATTTGATTTATATTTAAAAGTTGACTTCAAGGTTACCAATTTACGCATAAAATAAAGTTTTTGTTTTTAGTTTGATATATAAAATTAAAGGTTCGAAAATTGTTCGTCTTAAATGTCGTCCGATTTCATCATTGGATTTGTTATATTTTTTTACAGATAATATTTTTCGATAATTTTATTTAAGCTTCTGTTAGCTTAATGTCTTCCGAATAATGCTTAAAAAAAAATGGATTTTAATTCCTGAGAAAAATGCAAAAATTTTAGTACTGAAAATTGAGTTTAACTAAAATTCGCCATACAAAACGGCAATTTCATAAGTAAAGACCTAATATATAATCATAAGTCAAAAAACAACTGGATTCCCATACAAAATGCCCTGCTGTGTGATGCAGTTTCTATGGGAAATAAAAATAACAGTATTTTAAGCTTGGGAAAAGTTGTTCAGTTTTAAATCCTTATTAAATTACAAATCCTTACAAATTTCAGCCCTTCCGTTACTTCTTTAAAAAAAAGGCTAAAAGAGCACTACTTATCGATCTTATCTTGTTGAAATATTATTATGTATTATTCTAATATATTATAGTTTAGGTATGTAGTATTCTATTATATTATTGGTATATAAGTAATATGGTATGTAGTCAGTATAAGTAGTATATTTAACTTATGACTATGTATGTATGATTAATATGTAGTGTATATTTTCCTACTATTATTTAATCTTAATAATTGTGTACACATTCTTGTCCCCGTCTATATACTTATATTTTCTTACTTTATATTGGTTGGCTGGAAGAGATCTCTTCAAAGAGATAAGCTCGCCATTGTAAACTACATCTGTAGCATTTTATAATTGTTTTGTTGTGTACAATAAAGAATACATATAAATTAAATGAAATCTACACATATTTTTTTTTGGGGAGACGTGTTTTTATGACATTATTGCATAGCGTTTATTTTTCTCCAGATTTTCCAATGAACCCTAATAGACGCTCACATTTAAAAACACTCCACAAGTAGTAAAACTATATAAGCCAATTTCAACTAAAATAAAATTGAGACGAAAAACAGACTATTTTTGTACAAAAAAAACCTCCTAGCATCACGTAACGTAGGTAATAGCCGGCGACCACCGGCGACAGGTTAATTAGCGGAAACATTGGCGCGGGTTTGTTTTGGTCAGGACCGGAGTACCGTTACGGCAAAGTGGGACAGTCAGACACTCTGACACACGCCACGCCAGCTCAATGCCACTTGCGTGATCGTGATCGCAGATTACCTATGACGTGGTCACCCCAGTATTTATTGAAGATTATTTTTGTTGTAGTCAGTTATTAATTGATTGGGCAGTTTTTACTTTCGAGCGGATCGAGAAATGTATTGTTTTCGTGAAAAAAATAAAGTTTTTCAAATTTTCTCAAAAATGTATTCCAAATCACATCATGAAAAGCAAGTCTTCTAAAAATGTCCGACATGTCCGTCTGTCCGTCGGTCGGTGTGTCGGACGATCGGTCGGTCTGTCCGTCACGCTTTGGCCTAGCGGCTAAAGGAATAGTCCGATTCAAATCCATCGAAGGATTCTGAGTGGTTTCTTGATGGCTCTCATTTTGAGGGTATGGCTTATCATACAACGATTATTTAAAAAAATGTTTGTGCAAAAACGGCTCAAACGATCTTGGTGAAACTTTGCATGACTTAAAAACTCTATGCAAGGTATCTTGCGGCAGTATCCATTGGTCTGTGGAAATTTATATCAGGGGTGTTCCCTTACTACCAAAATGTAAACATGTGATTTACTTAAAATTGGTTTCATTGAGCTTATTTTAATGTTCTATATCCTGAATTCGTTATCGACCTGACTGTATATACCTACACATTTTATTTGATCATTTTTACAAAAATCTAGCATAATGTGTAAGTTTGTATTTTCATACTATTTGTATGGAATTACAAACTTAAGTTTGCAGTTGGTACTTATTTTCTTTACTATCTAATAGAGCGTTCCGTTCTTGATTCGAAGGTTCTGGGCTCGATTCCCGGTAGGGACACTGTCATACAAATATCGCTTTGTGCAACTTCCCCAGTTTATTTAAAAAAGTTAGATGATTTCGTGTTTCGGAAGGCACGTTAAGCCGTTGATCCCGGCTATTACTGTGGTACTATTCGTTAACCTTACAACCCACAAGACATGATAATGATGATTCTCGCACATCGCGAGAAAGTAAGTGCAGTGCTGCTGTACCATTTATTTGTTTGATTATTGTATAATTAAGACTTGGCTGATTCTACAACCGGCCTGCCACCAGACACCTACAATTACCAAACTCGATTTTAGAACAAACTGGTTCGTAAAAAAAATACTTAGATCTAGGCCTTTCTCTTGGTACGAAACCCTATTTGCTTAGCGTCCCTTGCCACAAAACTAATCCGACTAGAATGAAATACATTCAGTACTACGTCAGTTTTATTTACACGCCTTCTCATTGCCCAGTAGGTTAGGCTAGGTTGTATATGAATTGTGACCTGTGTATCCTAGCTTAGATTAGAATAGGGCTATGGTCTCCCCGTCTCCCCTGCCTGTCGTAAGAGGCGACTTAGAGGGAACCTTTGGAGTCATTGTTATTCAGAACGGGGGTTTGGGATAAGCAACAAACAACTCAGAGGCGGACGGTACGGCATAGTGACCCTGTGCTACCGTGTGTGTAACCGAGGCTGTGCTAGGGGTAAGCCTAGCCTAGAGCCTCTCTGATGTGCGCCGCCTTGTGGCGACAACGCGCGGTGAGTACTGGACGTATTCGTATTAGGGCATGCAAAAACCGGGTAGAAAAGCAAAACCGGTTTTTTTGGGTTTTCTGTATAAAAAAACCGGTTAACCGGGTTTTTCGGTTTTTTCGGGTAATTTTCATGTAAGTTCTTAGACCGAGGTATTTATTGAGTTTTACAATGAAAAGCCAGAATCAGATAAATCAAAATTATTGTTAGAATAGCAGTAACAGTTCGTTATAATGTAAACAATTAAAAATCGAAAATAAGAAGAAAATTATGTCTAACGCTTTGTTGTACCCACTCCACTTAAAGTTGGAGACTCTACGCTCGAAATTGTCGATGAATACGTATACCTGAGACAAACAGTACAGCTGGATAAAACCAACTTTGAGAAAGAGGTCACTCGTCGAGTCCGACTCGCATGGGCAGCTTTTTGTTCAAACGTTGAAATGACAGTTTACACTTTTTAATTATGTATTTAAATATTATAAAATCGACTTCGCGCGATCATAAATGACTATCCACATCCAGTTTTTTGTAATAAAAGTTTCATATAAGTTATCTTTCTAGGGTTCCGTAGTCAAACAGGAACCCTTATAGTTTCGTCATGTCCGTCTGTTTGTCTTTCTGTCCGCAACTTAACTCAGAGACCCTTAGTACTAGAAAGCTAAAATTTTATACAGATATATATTTCATCTACACCAACAAAGTGGTAGCATAAAATTTTGAAAAATATTAATGTAAGTTTACTAAGATCATCTTTCGAGTTAGGGATCTGTTTGCGAAATGTTAAGCTTGAAAGTGTAATTTTTGGTTGGAGTTGAGTATCCTCCCCCCCCCCCTGCCGGCTAAACAGTCGTTATTGGAAATGTGATAAAAATCACAGTAGTAGCATATATGATGAAATTTAAAGGAAAACTATCACAGTTAAGAAGGCCTCACAGGTTAATGAGCTATAGCCGAAAAACTAAAAATAATAAAAAAAGAAATAGCAATCAGGCGCTAGAACCTCGCTGAGCATTAGGAGGTAAAAAGTTTATGTTATAAACGTTATGAAAAACCCACTTTGCGATAAAAAATCGTAAAAGAATTACGGAACCCTGTACTGCGCGTGGCCCGACACGCTTATGGCCGTTTTTTTAATATTGATTTTGTAAATTTAATTGTAGTTCTAAGACGATGAGTTATTCATTACGAACGAAACTAAAACAGTTTTCTTCGTGAATCTTCATAGTGTGAACGCAAGAGGGAAAAATATTTAATAACTAGCTGGTTCCCGCGACTTCGTCTGCGCAGGATTATGAATTGTAGCCTATGTGTTATTTTGATGTATAAGCTATATTATAGCAAAGTTTCATCAAAATCCATTCAGTAGTAACAAACATCCATCCATACTTACAAACTTTTGCGTTTATAATATTAGAAGGATAGAAGGATAGTAGGAAGTAGGATAACGTGGTAGGTATGGAAACATAACGTTGAATTGAATATACCCCTACATTTATGTCGTTAAGATTTTTTGTAGTAAAAACCTAAGTATTTATTCTAATTTCAAAAAAACCTTAATATCCGAAAAACCCGAAAAACCCGGTTTTATCTCATTGGAAAACCGGGTAGCAAAACCTACGGTTAACCGGTTTTTTCGGTTAACCGGTTAACCGGTTTGCATGCCCTAATTCGTATGCTTTCCAAGCATGTCCAAGTGAAGATTAGCTTCCTTCACGTCCACTTCTTCCTAGCTGTGCGCATTGAGAATGAAAGAGCGTGGAAGGAGCATAGAGCGATTAATACAGATATTTTAAAAATATAGACTTGGACTCCAACACACACCTGGTCCCACGAGGATAAAAGGCAGATAGTAGAAGAAAGTATACAGTATAAATCACGCCAGAATCGACTCGTAAGAAGAAGTAAAAGAAAGTGCAAATAAGACGCGTACCAAAATATAGTACCTGGGCGACCGAGCTTCGCTCTATGATAGAGCCGCCTCAACACTAAAATATCATCAGGTGAGCAATCTATGCTACCCGCCAGCAGATGGCGCTGTAGGTGTCTGTCTATAATGCGGAATTTGATAAAACCACGGGGGAAACGAATTTGCCCAGACGTGCGACCTAGCTAGATCGTTTTTACGCCCCGAAAACCCCCGTATGGTAAATTTCATCGAAATCGTTAGGGCTGTTTTCGGCAACGAGGCTACTTTGCGTTGATGTTCAAAGTTCCGCAGATTTACCTCCTGTGTGATTTTTCTCCTCCTCCTCCTTCTCCTCTTGTTTTTCTCCTCCTCCTCCTCCTGTTTTTTTCCTCCTGTGAGGAAAGAAAAAAAAACCGGTCAAGTGCGAGTCGGACTCGCGCGCCGAGGGTTCCGATATACCTATAGTATTTTTGGAAGCAATAAAGTCCATTTTCAGGACCGCAAAACTAAATTTGTTTGTAAAGGTTTTTTGCAGATTTCTGAAAAACTGTGCAACTTAGAAAGATCGTTTTATTTTTGCTGTAAAGTTTATATAAACTTCTGTCAACTGTAATTAATTCAGATTTTTCCTTACTCAAACTTCGGAGATAAGGGGGGGGGAATGGTATTTTTCTTGACATTTTTCATCATAACTTTAAAACTAAGAAATTTAAAAAAATACAAAAATATATTTTAAAATGTACAAGTAAAGCCCTTTCATATGATACCCCACTCGACCTAGTAGCGACAATTTGAAATTTGGCCCCCCCTATTTTGGCCCCCTTTATATTAATAATCATACTTTTTTCAAAATTTTTTCTTGTGCAATTAAGTTGGGCAACTATATTCTAAAACTATTCCAAATTTCAGGTTGATAGCATAAGTGGTTGCTGAGATATAGAGGTGTGACAGACAGACGGACAGACAGACAGACAGACAGAGCGGCACCATAAGGGTTCCTTTTTTTTACCATTTTGGTATCGGAACCCTAAAAATGATATAGTACAGCAATAAGAACTTCGATGAAAATAAACTAAATAAAGGGAGAGTATTTGTGATTATGTAACAAACACTGAGCATTGCAGTTATTTAGTCTATGAATAAATAAGCTTATTGGATTTGACTGGTTAAGAACTTTTAGGCTAATATAAGCTAAGCTACATGTACTGGAAAAGAAGAAATGGTTCAGGACAAAGAAACTTCAATGAAAATAAACGCAAATAACTGTAACTGCAAATAAGACGGTGTAGCGTAGGAGAGTTGGTAATGATTACGTTACAAACTCTGCAGCATTCCAGTTGATAAGTTTAAAACGAAGGTTCTCTGAGTCATTGACTTATTGTACTGCACAGTGGGGTGGGAGTTTCAAACACATGGCATGAATTGGCATGACGTCCGTAACGGGAGCTTTCCATCTCGCCAGCCCCCAAGAAGCCAGCTCACGGTACAACCCAGCCAGGATAACGGGATCGCTCCCTTCGATTTCAGTTTCGAACGCCTTTCGATTTCGCCTCTTGTCGCCGTTAGCCGACCTCGCCTTGCGTCACCTCCAGCGTAATCGGGTTTTAGAAAATGAAATTCAGTTCGCTTGTGTCCTCTTTATATGGATAAGTTATGACCTGCACATCTTTGGCCAGTTATGACATGAATTATCCTTGTTTTGACGAACATTTTGTTGCGTAAATGCTGTAGCCACGCTGTAGCGGTTATGTGGTAAAGATGGTCTGTGTATCCGCAATAAAACTTTAGCTGTAACAAATTGACGTAATCGTACGATTTTCCGGCGATTTATATTTTTCGTCTATTTTCGGTTCAACAACCTTCAACGTCAGACAGGTGCCTTTTGCTCTGATCGGTTTTACTATGCTTGTTTGTTTTGGAAATTAAAATGCATATGATTCATTTTTTTGGTTTATTCAAACGCTTACCAATTTTGCACAGAGTCAAATTATATAGAGTCCGTCAAACACTTAGTCTTATACTGAAGTGTAAAACGTAAAAACGTAAACGTAGCCTGCTGTGACCGACTAGGGTTGTCAAACAACCCGGTTAAGTTTTACAAATATCAAGAAATCTTTAAAACCTAATGCTAAACTATATTAGAAAAATTAAAAATATGCATTTTTTACTAGTGAATCGATTATTAATACTAAGAAAAGAAGCGTAAATGATCCGTAATAGCCATTTTATGCGTGATTTTTTCACCGTTTGTTTCCTGAATGGTAAGTATTCATACCAGAAAAACTGTAGTATTAACGCTTATTTAATTCTATTTTTTTTTTCTAAGCGAACACATTGTAAATACTTTACTTAACTAAGATATAAGATCAAGTCATATACTTCTCAAAGAGAAATATTACAATTTTACGTTTATAGATTTGATAAAAATCCATACTTTTTAGTACATGGAGGTCCCCTGCAAGAAATTGATACGCTTATGGCTCCCTCCTTGTCGGTATGTAAGATAGTTCGATATACAGAAAAATGCTGATGCCAAGTGCTGATGCCAAGTGCTCAAGTAGATAACCCGTCAGTCACCAGAGTAAAAAGAAGTAAACATTAAGTATATATTTTTGACCCAGGTAGCATGACAAGTTCAACTACTTCCTCCTCTGGAAAGGTCTTCAAATACCCAAAAAAACTGTTCAAGCAAAGGTTCTTCACATCGAATTCCCTATAGCTAATTGAACAATATTTTCACATAAATAGAAACGTGAAGAACAACATTTCCGTATTTCATCTAGAAGTCGCTAAATAGCAAAATTTACTTCATTAGTTTAATATATTTTACTAATCTTACCAAAACTGGATTACCAAAATGAAGAATGAGTAGTAGTTAGGGTGCTGGCTGCAATTTGGGCATATGATTTGCTCATGATTCATATTAATAGGGATGATAGATCGGCTCAATACGAATCGATTTGGTTGTTGTGTTTTTGAGTTAAAGCAAAAAAAAATAAAATAAGATACTAAATAATGTTTCTTTTTGTCTGCCTTTGTGGCTCCTGTTTAAAATACTTCTGAAGATGTAGAAAATCGAAGAGGCAGACATGCAGGGCTCTGAATTTTTGCATTTGGAAGCGCTGTAACTTTACGACTCAGGGCTATTATGGTGGCAGACCATTTTTCAGGGGTCTTATACATTGTATTTAATCAGATAGTCATAGTCTGCCAGGTGTACGTTTCAAAATAGTTAAAACTCAATTCCTCAAAAACGCTGGGGTGTGGATGTCCGCCAATATTTTTTGTATCTTCAAGAGGATGCTCCTTATCATCAGTCAAAGAGGAAGACATGAGCAAATCATATAGAAATTTGTCCTTCATCACCCTTACTATAGTTTTCAATTACTCAGTGAATCCAAGAAAAAAAAACAAAGAACCATCTAACTGTAATTATTATAACCTTCAAAGCATACCACCAGTCATCTGTTCATGAACTTGCGTTAGCGCTTCTGCGCCATTTTCCACAGGCTTGCGAAAATATTCCGGGAGTGAAAGAGACAGAAAGATGTGTGTGGTAGTGCCAGAAAGAGACGATCGATGCTGTGTTAGGCTGCGCCGGAGGTCAGAGAACTGCAAGTGGGTCGGCTTCATCCACGCTTCATCCTTCCAGAAGAGCTATTCTGTAAAAGATCTTTCTATTCATTCTTCGTGTTGTTTAATAAGCATTGCGTAGTTTGAACTACGACTCACTCAAAACATAGTCAGTAGAAAGGCATTGGGTGTGTAAAATCTATTTTAAGATAGCGATAGAGTAAAGTATAAGAATGAGAGTTTTTTTGTAGTGGTGTAGAGTGGCGCGGACGCAGCCGTGGCTGTTGAACTTGGACGCAAACGCGAAAACACGGTTTTGAATATAGAACGCATGTCAATTCTTGTTATTCTCATTCAAACAACTATATAAAAACATTTGGAACAAAGTGTTTGGACTCTAATCTTATTTTTTATATTTTCTCCGTTTTTATGTTTTATCACTTAGCGACTCCAACGTGTAATTTGAAATACACAAAACCTCTCAGGGGGTATTTCTACCCACGCAACTGAACAACTTCTGTTCTACAACTTTTGTAAACAAAATGTTCTCCACACAAATTGACCAGATCAGATTTTCATTTTGAAAAGAGATTCGATTTTTGTTTTCCAAAAGTTGTAGAACAAAAGATGTTTAGTTTCATGAGTAGAACTAGTCCCCCGAGAGGTTTTGCGTAATATGAAATTACACGTTGTATTTACGAATCTTACTAACGTAGGTTATTGTCTTTTCTAGCAATACCTATCAAATTTTGATGTTGAAGCAAAAATTACAAAAAAATTATAAATAGATATATTAGTAATTTCGCTTCATTTTCGTTTTGGCTAAAAGCAAAAGAATTATAAATTTCTTAAATATGTAAATATACAAAAAATAAACAGTACCTAATAAAATAAATACCTAACAAAACTCACGGATTTTACAAAGAGTCGTTCAGAAAACCTATTGTAAGAATAACCTAATAAAAATAGTAATCATACAGTTAATAAGTATTTGGCTATACTCATATACTACATTTCACATAATAAAAATCGAATACTTACCGCACTCAAGCTATGAATGACGCAATGCCAAAATGGTCAACCGCGGTCGTTTCACTTTGGCCAACTTAGTGTGTGTTCCAAATTGTACAAACGCTGCTAAAAGCGTATACAGTACTCACGGACGGTCCAAATTGATTTATCACGCTCACAAAGCTATCACTGCTTTAATGGCTCTAGTCAATTTGGAATGGATTTAAGCGCGCTCACGTGTTCATCTGTCAAAATGTCAGTTTTGTTTTTATTTTCTTTAACAAAGCCTAAGCTAATCCCTCAAAAATGTGCGCCAAATCCACTTTCATTTCCATTAGAGACAAACTCATTAAAATTAAAACTTGAGAAACGTCAGCTGGTTGCAAATGTGTGGGATTTTATATGTGTCAAATCGATTTTGACATTAGCGCTTTCACTGCTCCACCTATTTGACTAAAGCACTGATAGCAAAAACGATGACGTCATTAATGACGTAAGGCGGTGAACGAGCGAGTGCTTTAGAGCACGCTTTTGGTCAATTTGGACCGACTTAAGCGCGCTCACAGTGCTCTAAAGCAGTCTGTTAGCGCAAATTGGACCGCAGAGTTACTCGCGGCCGGAATGCCGATCACCTTTCCTTTTCTATCTTGCCTCACATCTTACATACAAGAGCGAGAGAGTAAAAGCAGTTCTACGGTGGAAATAATTCCCTTTCTGGTCTACCGTGGGGACTGTGGGCCTCTAAAGACTTGTTGTTTCTCACTGCTGAAGAATCTTGTTCCCCAGACGTGAGAAACGCAATGAAACAGGTTCCATAAGAATACTCGCTTATTTAAGTTGAAGTTAATTATAGAATTTCATTGTATAATCCAAAATGTTTAAATATTGCCGAAATCTTAAACCTTGGATTTTCCTGATGAACGAATGAATATAAGTGTTTAAGGGAGAGGTTTACCGAAAACCAAAACGGCGTGTTCAGTCAATAAAACTGAACTGTTTTCCCAGATATTTTTTGGGAAATGAAAAAAAAATTGTCAAACTATTTGATCAGGGTGAGCAATTTATATGGAGAAGTCAATTTTTTTTTATTTCTCAAAAATATTTCTTTGCGAATGCTGTTCAGTTTTGTTGACTAAGTACGCCCGTTCAGTTTCGGTACAACATCCTTACCTTTACCATGTATAGTCCAAAAAAAATTTTCAACACATTTGCTCATAAAACAGCTCTATTTTCATAAAAGTTACAAATAAAAAAACCGGTCAAGTGCGAGTCGGACTCGCGCGCCGAGGGTTCCGATATACCTATAGTATTTTTGGAAGCAATAAAGTCCATTTTCAGGACCGCAAAACTAAATTTGTTTGTAAAGGTTTTTTGCAGATTTCTGAAAAACTGTGCAACTTAGAAAGATCGTTTTATTTTTGCTGTAAAGTTTATATAAACTTCTGTCAACTGTAATTAATTCAGATTTTTCCTTACTCAAACTTCGGAGATAAGGGGGGGGGAATGGTATTTTTCTTGACATTTTTCATCATAACTTTAAAACTAAGAAATTTAAAAAAATACAAAAATATATTTTAAAATGTACAAGTAAAGCCCTTTCATATGATACCCCACTCGACCTAGTAGCGACAATTTGAAATTTGGCCCCCCCTATTTTGGCCCCCTTTATATTAATAATCATACTTTTTTCAAAAATTTTTCTTGTGCAATTAAGTTGGGCAACTATATTCTAAAACTATTCCAAATTTCAGGTTGATAGCATAAGTGGTTGCTGAGATATAGAGGTGTGACAGACAGACGGACAGACAGACAGACAGACAGAGCGGCACCATAAGGGTTCCTTTTTTTTACCATTTTGGTATCGGAACCCTAAAAACGGTAATTAATGTAGTTCCTCAACGTAGAAATCGAAGGAAAAATACTTTGCTTGTTGCCTACGAATTTTCCTTCGGGAAAAGAGGTAAGCAAATTTTACTTGTTTTTATTCGCAAATTTATTGAAAAACATCGTAAGAAGCGCGTGCGCTTCGCTCATTAGTCTCATTACACTATCGGCCCCCGTACGCCCTTGCCTGCGGCTCGAGCTGCAATTCTGGAGCCTCGGGCATAATAAATGTACTATTACGACATCTCTTTTATTAAAAATTGATATTGTATGTACATTTAAAATATTAGAAAAATATATCATTATGAAGATATTTTGAAGATATTTTGAATACAAATCACAATTTTTTTGACTTATTTTTTGTTTGTTTATGTGTTCAAGTATCACGTAAAAACCAATTTTAATGTTTTTTTTTGTTTGATAGCTAATAGTTTCACCTAAGCACTGGTATATATATATATTGTTTTTTCATGGGAACTAGAGGTATAACAATTTCCCAACGACATATAAGTGGTTGTAACCACTATAGGGTAATTTTTACGAGTTACTGATATTTTAGTAGGTTACTCAGACCGTAAATCTCAACAACTTTTCCAATAAAACATAGGTAGAAATATGAGAATAAATTGGACCCTCTATGGGGGAACTTATATTCCCCTATACATATTTGAACTTCGACCTATTATGCTTCCTGGGAAAAGTCGTTTAGGTAAATTTGTGCTCTGACTAAAAATAGACCGAAGTACACACGGCCGTACGTCGATGGAAACACTTTGACCTTGAGCAAGTCTCTGGTTTCGGGTGTTTGTAGCGTAACGCTGGTTCGACTTATACTAGTATTGTTGGCTTGCTGCCGTGCGTACATATTCACAGTATTGGGAGGTCAGCAAGTCGTTCTTGCACTTTGTTCTACGCGGGTCGAGTACTACCTAAAGTACGTGTAGACGAAGTGCGGGTGAAAGCTAGTTCCATATAAAATTACCTCGACCTTCGGTTTATTTGTATGGTCTGAACCCACAACTTCAGTTCTCAACAGATATCTATATTTGAAGAAGAAGCATATACCCTCTATCGTCATGCAATTCAAAAAGCGGTTTAGTGACACAAACTCTCAGAGAAATTAAATTGCACGACCGAGACGACGCGACGATATTCACGCTGTGCTTAAACTCAAACTCCCTTTAAAGCTCTAGCGTAATAAAGGATTTGTTTTATTTAAAATAGGTTTCTCTTGAAACGAGCGGGCGATGAAATATTGAACCTTTTCTCTATTGTTCGTAATTGCTACAAAACAGTTAACAGTTGGGTAAACAAAAATGCAGAGCACAGACTATTGTGCATGTTATAAATTGTAACAGAACTTGGGCAATAAATTATCGGACAGTAAAAGTGGAGTTAAAGCGAAAGCGATGTTTTGTCTTTGTTTTTTTTTAACATAGGACACTAACAATAAGACGAAACCGAAAGGGCCTTCCGTTTTCTCGTCTCAATTATTTTCGGTCCCAAAATTTCATGCTGGGATTCCTAGCGCTCAGATTACATATTTTAAGAACAAAGATGTTTCGTTGAGATGCGGCCTTGTGTGTGTTCATAATAAATAGTTTGGTTTGTCTATATATCTTGCCTTGGCTATATATCTTTAGGGTATTACGCGTGTAGATTATTTTATTTTAGGAATGTTTATTTTTCCTAGTAAGTATCTTGGACTTGGGTGGACATTGGCCACCACCTGGTACATTTTCTAGCTATGACATCACGATATTTTTTTTTTCTGAAACTTTTTGTGTGATATGTTTAATGAACGAACTTTAAAAGCTGCTTCTGAAAATTAACATTTAAGTTTATTGTTATTTTAAACCAAAGAATCACTTTTAAAACATACTAAGTTCAGGCTCCTCCAGGTAAGATGCGGCTGAATGTTCATAAAAAAATTTTACTCCCAATGACTCGTTATTATCCTCATGTCAAACGTTATAAAAGCGAGACGGCGTTTTAGTTTTTGATAAAAACTGAAGCTTTTTAATCGGAAAACTCATATTAACCGGAAATGGATTTGTATGAGTTTTCTATCAAAAATGGTCCTACGTTTTTATTTAAAAAATATCAATATATCTAAAAAAAATCATGTCGTTTGAGATGAGGATGTAAGGACTCATTGGACGGTGTATTTTGCAAAATATCAATCCCATACAATTAATTGATGATGTCATAGTTCTAACATGTACCAGGTGGTGGAAGTCACCCGAAGCTAAAATATTTATTGGAACACCTACTAAACATTCCTGAAATGAAATACTCTCTACTCACATTTCTCTACAGAAGTAAACCCAGGTCCTGGCAATGATATTACAATTACATAAACCCTGGATTATACTTGTGGTATGTTTTTGAAAGATTTACAAGTTACAATGGTGTCGATTCTGGCAGACTCAAACTAAAACTAAACAAAATTTTATAGGTCTAAAAGTGTTGCTATCTTTGTTACATAGACAGGTGTTCTTCAGAGCACCTAAAGGCAGCATCATTTTTATACCTGTCAAATTTAGTTTAGTTTTAGTTTGGGTCTGCCAGAATCGACACAAATGTGTCACCATGGCAACCCAAATTAAATTTAACAAGAAAGAAAGAAAGAAAAACAATTTATTCAATGCAGGACAATGAGTGTTATAAACCAAATAGGATGTACACAGAATATCGTGCGATGAAATGGCACTAGACTCAGCATTTGTCACAAGTACCAGAGAAGTATTTGTGACACTGATTTTCAGCCAGCACCAGAGTGGAGGTTACGCTAAACAAAAATAATAAAAACCGTGAAACTTACGCGCTAGACAATACAACTGTTATAAAAAGTAATAAAACAAACTAATATGAAAACTTTAACAAATGTTACACAAATGTTACACAAGTAAAAAATAAATAAATTATTATTATTAAATAAATAAATAGAAAGGCAATTCAAGTTAAACTAAAAATTGCAATGTACCTATAGTTGCAGTTGATGTATATTTTTGAGGAGGCATCAGACTAACGTGCATTCCTACTTTGCTTGAGATACACGTGACTAGAGCTTGGAAAAACGAAAACTGTAACGAAAACTAATAGAGGGGAAAAGGGATGCCTTTGCCCAGGGGATAGGTCGATATGACAGCGATGTATTTTAGCTGACGTCATTAAGAGATTTTAATATCCAAAAATGAATAAACGATTTTGACTTTGACTTTGACAAAGAGAGGCCAAAATGTTTTTATAGAAAGTATGAAGTAGATAGTTCATTGAAAACCATTCACATAAATCTCCATAAATTTTGTAATGACGCCATTTTTCTAAAAAACATGCAGATGAACGGTACCACTGAGACATTAAAACAAAGAGACACTCAAGGTTAGGGATAGAGAAGTTGTTAATCAGAACATTTTGGATCGTTCAAGAGTGTTTTCTCAGTCCCGCAATTAATCGCGACTTCCTAAAATATTCTTATTTTGCTCTCTATGTTATCGGTTGAAGAAGGGTTGTACCTGTTACTGGTGAAAGCTAAAGATTTTTTGGCATCAGCGACCCTTGCATGTCCAGATTTTGATCTTAGAGTCCTCCAGTATCCTATTTAAATTGCAAGTACAAACTTATATCTTTGTAAGTTGATAGAATCATAAATTCTTAAATTCATATCTCTATAGACTATCAAAATTAAAATGATTAAAATTTAATTCATTCAAAAAGAAAATATCTTCAAACTGTAATGGCTCTAACCGAGTGTCTTGCAGACCCTATATTAATTTACTAGATTCGTCAAAGACTCTTCTATAGTTAAAATAATAATTTATTTGTGGAGAGTAGAGTTACACAAAAACGCAAGTAACCGTAGCATTTGCAGTGCTATCTTATTATATTATTCACAAGTAACCCTGAAGGTTTTGAATCTAAGT
The DNA here is from genome assembly GCA_947532105.1 of Athrips mouffetella. Taxonomy (NCBI): domain Eukaryota; kingdom Metazoa; phylum Arthropoda; class Insecta; order Lepidoptera; family Gelechiidae; genus Athrips; species Athrips mouffetella. The sequence goes on from OX383958.1 coordinate 10,062,090, forward strand.
AGATTCAAAACCTTCAGGGTTCATTACTTAATTATAATTTCCATGAACCCATTAAAGTACAATGTCTGAATAATGCACTGACTGCATCAAGGCATATCCCTGCTCGTATTTAAGAGGACGCCACGTGAGGGTTGGTTCGGAGCTGACACAAGCAAATTCACGTTGATCAACGCACGCGCATCCCGTGCTAAGCCTCGTGCTAATGGACCTTCAACTCCTTATTTGCCTTCACACATCCATAATCAATATATTTAGGCCAATGAAAATGTTCAACGGTCGCATTTAATGGGAGCATATATGCAGTTTAGGCTGAATCGAGAAGAAGGTAACTATGTTTAAGATGGTTCGATACGATCACGAAACGGAATATGAAACTTAAAACCCTAAAAGTTTTATAAAATCTTTAATAGGTAGGTACAACGTTCGAGTATTTGTTTTGGAGAATCGTATTTTGAACGAGTACAGAGGATCCCTTGTGGTGCCGGCAAAGAATAGTACCAACCCATACATGCCCGTGGGTGTCGTAAAAGGCGACTAAGGGTTATAAACTTGAGGATGGGCAGCAGCATCCTCCTTTGTATCTTACATCTTACTTACTGCGGTCACCTACAACCGCGGTCCATGGTGCCAGCCGTAACGCTAACAAGCGAGGTGACTATGGTACTTCCCCTCTACATTTTTCCAGCAAAAGCTAGAATTCTGGAGGGAGCTCCCTGTCCTGTAGTGGACGTTCCATGGGATGTTATGATGACAGAGGATAAGTTTTACTTGCGACGTGACCTACAAAAGGTCATTTTGAATACATCACGGCATACAATATGTATAATGGAATTTTTGCCATTTGCGTGACCAACATTCAACGTAATCTAAGTTACCCATCACATACTGATTTGCACGCGTTACTTCATCGATTCTCACGATTGACTCGATATATTCGAAGCACGTGCGTCGCCGTGGTGCCTTTGAATACCACGGAGAGACAATGCCGAATCGATAACTAACTGTACTTGGCGCCAAATATCGATTCAACTGACTCGTGACTGAATCGAGAAGGACAATGGTGCTCTTGAGAACTTAGCAGTCAAGAGACATAAGGTTTTGTTCTTGGCAAAATATATAAAAGATATTAAGAAGGATGAGTACGTGACAAAGGGTTACGTGTTAGCACTTATCTAATGCTAAAATATTATGATTTACTTGTAACACCGCTTGCCAGATTGTCAGTCATGCCATTTCAAGTGTTAGGTATCTTTTTTTTGGCAACCATGAACCTGTACTTTAAAGTTAACGAGTTCTTAACAACCACATCGTTTTGTGCGCTCACGTCGTCACGCACACGTTTCGTTCCACTTAAGAACCTTGATTCTTATTTTGCCTTCGTACAAAGTACTGCGATAGGTACTCGACCAAATTATTATGGATACCTGTTCTGGTGAATTCTTAAATTTATGTATGTGTTTCCATACTAAGCTACATTTTATTTATGGCTTTTGACATTACAATTAAAATTTACGTCTTTAAAAGCAATTAATCGTATCATTCAACATAAAGATAATTGGAGCAAAACAATGAATATGGACATACAAAATACTGGAATTCGGTAACTTTTTTGGACTCGTATATAAATAAGAGATATTTTTCATTCTATCCAAAATAAATTTCAGGATACGACTTTTACCAGCACTCGATGAGATTAAAAATGTGTCTCATGTCAATCTAAATATATAAAAGAGCTTGTCTAATATACTAAGGCATATGTATTGACCTGACTGACTGATTGAATAATCAACGCCGAGCCGTAACCGCTCTAGTAGATACAGATTTTAAATTTTGTATAGAGGTTTATTGCACGTCAAAACCATACCTTAAGAAAGGTTTTCAGAATATCGTCCCCCAAGGGATGTGAAAGAAGGGCTGAAAGTTTGTTTGAAAGTCCAACAGTTATTTTTTATTTATTTACATAAATATTTAGATTGTAATGTGGGAAGAATGATAATATTAGCGGAGCAAATTAATTGATAACCAAAAGTTTTAGCTTTGGGTAGTTTTTGACTCTCTTCACAACCTCAAATAAATTCCTCTCGATTATTGTATGGGCTACTCGTAGGACAGGTCGAGAAAGGTCCTTTTTTAGGACTTTCGCTAGTAACTTGAAAACAGTGTGTCTTAGAGGCAAGGCTTTCAGAGATGAATTGAAGCCTAGTAAATTTTCCACAACTTTTTCCTTATACATAACTAGCTGTGCCCTACGACTTCGCTTGTGTGAAGTGTTGATTGCGGCTGCGTCGCTTTAAACTTCATAATCGCATATCTTCTGTTACGGTTATTTGTTTGCAATGAAACAAAGTTTATATGATGCACAAACGTAAGCTTCATACATTTTTGGAAAATTCATTTGAATCGGTTCAGTAGTTCGTGAGTAAATACCAGACAGTCGCTTGAAATTTAAAATTCAAATATTTCGTCTTATGGTGAACCGATTTCATTGAAATAATACTCGTGCATTGCAACAAATTACGGTTGACACATTATTGAAAACCCCGTTTAATACTGATCAGTAGTTTGTGAGTGAATCGAATCTGTGTGTTTGTCTGTTTTTCTCTCTGTCGGCGGCATAGCTCAGAAGGCTTCAGTACTAGAAAGCTGCAATATGGTATGAATATAAATATTAACCACCCGGACAAAAAGTAAAAAAAAAGTAAGCATTATCTCCCCTGCACGTGAAGCGGAGATTTTTTTTGTTTACCCAATAGTGTGGGGTATCGTTAGAAAGGTCTTTTAAAAATATTGCGAGCTTGTGAAGATCATTTTTCGATTTAGGGATCCGTTTACGAAATATTAAGTTTCAAAGTGCAATTTTTTTATTACAGTCAATTGTCGTCGACGGCGTCGTCGTCGTCCCCGCCAGTTAAACGGTTGTAATCGAATATGTGAGAAAAATCAAGGCAGTCAGTAGTATGTATGTCACAGGCAAGTTGTGAAATTCACCTCTTTGTATAATGCCTAGGCGTTTTGCAAAACGTCACGTTTAGGATCTCGCTACGCTAATTCACTAATCCATTTCTTAAACGGTTTCAAAAAAATCAAAAGCGCTCGCCTCCCTTGAATTGTTGGTTCAATAAATATAAGTTTTATAATGTACTTACTTTGCTTAATTATATATTTTTTTACTCGCCAGAATAAACTTTCTTCTCTTCGTCTTTTTGTTTATTGTTTGTTAGCTTCTTTACCAGTTTCTAATCATAAGTTGTTATTACGTTCCTTGGGGAAAGATATAGTTCCTAGAGTTCCATTCGAGCTTTAACTTTTCGGTAGATGTCTTGTTCACCCTGCGGTGAAAATGTAATGACATTATTTTATAATTTGTTGTCAAGACTATCTGTTCGTTAACTGATGGTTTACCTTTTCATTACGTAAAATATATTGCTAGTTTCTTTAAAAAGGAACATGACAGTTGACGGCGCTACGCAAAGCAAGGAGTTTCAATTTCCTTGGGCTCTAATATTTATTTACTATTTATTAGCACAGCAGGTGGTACATGGGTTTAGGCATCTGGTGCATTTCATTTTTCATTTCTAAGCCAAAGCCAACTCAATCTAACCGATCCCGTTCACCGATCACAACAGCCAAATGCTAGAAACGAATTAGCTTAACGAGATCCGTGTGGTGAATTTCACAACTTGCCTGTGACATACATACTACTGACTTCCGTGATTTTTATCACATATTCGAATACAACCGTTTAACTGGCGGGGACGACGACGACGCCGACGTCGATAATTGACTAACAAAAAAATTGAACTTTGAAACTTAATATTTCGCAAACGAATCCCTAAATCGAAAAATGATCTTCACAAGCTCACAATATTTTTAAAAAACCTTTCTAACGATACCCCACACTATTGGATAAACAAAAAAATAATAATCTCCGCTTCACGTGCAGGGGAGATAATGCTTTTATTTTTTATTTTTTTCACTTTTTTGTCCGGGTGGTTAATACGTATATTCATACCAAATTGCAGCTTTCTAGTACTGAAGCCTTCTGAGCTATGCCGCCGACAGAGAGAAAAACAGACAAACACACAGATTCGATTCACTCACAAACTACTGATCAGATTTAAACGGGGTTTTCAATAATGTGTCAACCGTAAGTTGTTGCAATGCACGAGTATCATTTCAATGAAATCGGTTCACCATAAGACGAAATATTTGAATTTTAAATTTCAAGCGGCTGTCTGGTATTTACTCACGAACTACTGAACCGATTCAAATGATTTTTTTAAAAATGTATGAAGCTTACGTTTGTGCATTATATAATCTTTGTTTTATTGCAAACAAATAACCGTAACAGAAGATGTGCGATTATGAAGTTTAAAGCGACGCAGCCGCAATCAACACTTCACACAAGCGAAGTCGTAGGGCACAGCTAGTTATGTATAAGGAAAAAGTTGTGGCAAATTTACTAGGCTTCAATTCATTTGTGAGAGCCTAAGCTCTAAGACACACCGTTTTCAAGTTACTAGCGAAAGTCCTAACAAAAGGACCTTTCTCGACCTGTCCTGCGAGTAGCCCTTACAATAATCGAGAGGAATTTATTTGAGGTTGTGAAGAGAGTCAAAAACTACCCAAAGCTAAAACTATTGGTAACCAATTAATATGTTCCGCTAATTCCCCTTATATGCCTCAATCTTCCTGGGATATTGGGGCTGTTTAAAGAAAAGTAGAAACACGTGTTTCCACATTTTTCAGAAATCTTCCTCAAGGGAGTAAAAATGAGGGATGAAAGTTTGTATGATGAATGCATAAAAATTTGGGTTTGGGCTACTGAAAAAAAGTTATGTAACAAGTGTTACAGCATTGTTGCAAAACATCCCCTAATGGGGTGACTTGAGGTACTTTTTAAATATATTTCATAAACCTGCAAACTTAAGTACAAAAACCACGCGAGCGAAGCCGTGGGCAATAGCTAGTCTACAGATAAGGCATAGCTTTATAGAACAGTTGCAAAATGTAACTGTTATGCAGAACAGGCTAATAAAGTTAGTAAAGTAATAGTCCTGCCTGAGTTCCATCTCTCTTATCGCACTTCATCAAGATCTGTCTGCCTCCCGGCGTCCGCAGACAGGTTTGTTTACTTTGAGAAGTTACAGGGGAAACCTGTAACTGTTATTTTCTTAGAATACGTAATGTGTGTTCCTGTTAGTACATGGGCCACCAAGCCCAAAATGAGAAAACGGTACAGTTGGGAGGATCCAATTTTCCTTTTTTTTCACAGCATAATTGATTTTTTTTTTCGTGGGCAAACGAGCAGGGGTCACGGAAGACCAGCGCTACAGCAGCGCGAGGTGCTGTAGCATAAGCTGAGTGGCTACCTTTTTTAGTTGGTCTGACTAAAATGTCCCGGCAAAGAATGTCCCGTGTGGTGCCGGCAAAGAATAGTACAAACCCATACATACCCGTGGGTGTCGTAAGAGGCGACTAAGGGTTAACTGGAGGATGGACAGCAGCATCCTCCTTTATTTGTTACATCTTATTTACTGCGGCCACCTACAACCGCGGTCCATGGTGCCAGCCGTAACGCTGACAAGCGAGGTGACTATGGTACTTCCCCTCTACATTTTTCCAGCAAAAGCTAGAACTCTGGAGGGAGCTCCCTGTCCTGTAGTGGACGTTTCATGGGATGTTATGGTGATAACTAAAATAAACATTTCTTTCTTTCTTTCACTTGGTGGTAAGTGGTCACCACCGCCCATGACACCCAACTTTTTACTGAAGAAAAAAATTCATAAAAAATAGTAAATATTAATATTTTGGAAATTGCCTTTTTGACGCTATACATGAGTATATTACGAGACATTTGGCGTATGCTTTACAAAAACTTACCAAGCCGTCTCCTGCTTGGAGGAGCCCAAACTTGGTATGTTTTGAAAATATTTCTAAGATTTTTCCAAAACAGGTGGCCGAAAGGTAATGTTGTTGTATATTTTTTGAACCGGCATATGATGCCCTTTCATTTGATATCACACACGATAAGTTTCTAAACAAAAAAAATTAAAATCCCATACAAAAAATTGATGACGTCATAGCTGTCCCCACCCCGGGAGAATTTTTGAGAGCTGCCGGAAAAAATGATTGTTGTAACCTAAAGTACCTGTATACCAAACGGCAATCCCGTATATCGATTTGCGGCTTTCTATCAATATGAGCTTTGTACATAGTCCACTACAAGTGTGTCATGTTTTGCAAAATACCGCATTCACACTTGTCGTTATCAGATAAGCCCTCCACTTCATGAATTCCCTGCACCTGCCAACGCCCGACTGCAGTCTTCTTAGTGACTTCCATATGAAACAGGGAAGATCGTGTCCTGGTGGCAGCTTTTCGGCAGTTGGCAGCAGCTCCGTTAAATACAAATTATTTTATGTAATCAAATCATGGATTCAAGTACATAAATCTAGGAAAAGCAGAATCTATCTTAAAAGCAATCATAACAACTTCCTATTTACCAGAAATCGTCTAACAAGCGCACCTTGAGATGATACTCATCTAAGTTCAAATTAGTTGGCAACTTAACTAACCTTATGTATGTTCCGTTACCAGCAGTTTGCATACTGGCCATATCATAGGTTACAAGTGTCATCATCACAGCATCCCTTAAAAAATCCGCCGCTGGATAGGCGAGCTCCCCCCAATGGTACAGTCGGCTGCACGTCAGTGAAAAAACTTTAACCTTGAGGTGGTCTCTGGCTTAGGGCGTTTGTAGCGTAGCGCTAGTTCAGCTTATACTGGTCTTTGTTTCCAGTTCCTTACTGCCGTGCGTACATTTTGAGAGCGACGCACCATAGTCGCTAAGCTTGTTAGCGTTACGTGCGTCTAGAGCGGGGTTGTCGGTGAACACTATGGTAACTTTGTACCGTGCTTAAAGTGAGTGCGTGAGTGTAAAGGCGAAAGTCGCACTATGAGTGTCAAGCTTGACCTGTTTTTGAATTGCACAATAGGCAGAAGTTGGTTCACTATACCTTTATCGCTTTTTAGGGCACCCACACGAATATATGGGGTGGTATGGGTGGTACTCTATAACCAATGTAGATACTAATACATCAATGATACATCGTTTTTTTTATAGAAACAGTTATTGATCTCCGATGGGGTTGAAAATGTAGCATGCTAACCTAGATAATGTCTATTCACCCGGATCCAGATAATATTGTAGGGGAAAAGATAGGCAGGAAGAGAATTCTACTCCTAAGGGGGGAAGGAATAATCAATCTTTAAACGTTACTTTTTCATGTGTTTCTTGGAAATCATTAGATTCAGCATGCTTAGGCTTTCGACCAACGATTTCTGAGAGATCCTTACTTTCAAAGATGCTTAAGAATAACAGTATAAGCATAGCCTTACACTTCAAATAGTGAACTTCGAGGCCATGAACCATCTGACTCAATGCACCAAACACCATGCAAGGTCTCCACTGTATTTGAAACAGACCTTCAACCGACACCATATTCAAATATCTCAGAACTACCAGTGATTATGACAGCAAGTGCTCTACATTAACGTTTTTCTCACACTTTGTTTTTTCATTGATTAACAAATGCAGCAACGGATTAAACATTTATGTCAGAAGCTGTCAGGGGATCGCATAGTTCTATCTTATTTAAAAGTATATCATTCATTACTCATGCAACCCACACATTAGCGAGTACTGAACTAAGGTCATTCTTATGGAAATATTAATGGAGACAAGATAATCTTACGACCAGGGTTACCATCTGCCCGGAAATATTTAGACTTACGTCCAACCTGACTTTGTCTGGCTTCTTAATTTGTAAGGATTTTCGATTCGTCTTTGCGTCAGATATCTATGTGAAACGTGCGAGGACCTGGGAAGACCAGCAGCCCAAGGTGCTGTAGCATATGCTGAGTGCCTACCTTTTTAGGGTACCGATACCAAAAATGTTAAAAAAAGGAACCCTTATGGTGCGACTTTGTCTGTCTGTCTGTCTGTATATCTCAGCAACCACTCATGCCATCGACTTGAAATTTGGAATAGTTTTAGAACATAGTTGCCCAACTTAATTGCACGTGAAAGAATTTTGAAAATAATATGATTATTAATGTAAAGGGGGCCAAAATATGGGGGGCCAAATTTCAAATTGTTGCTACTAGGTTGAGTGCGAATTCATATGAAAGGACTTTTTTTGTGCATTCTAAAATATATTTTTTATTTTTTTACGTCTCTTATTTTTCAAGTTATGATGAAAAATGTCAAAAAAAAATACCATCCCCCCCCCCCCCCTTAACTCCGAAGTTTGTGAAAGGAAAAATCTGAATTAATTACTGTTGACAGAAGTTTATGTAAACATTGTAGCAAAAATAAAACGATCTTTCCTTTACAAACAAATTAAGTTTTGCGGTCCTAAAAATGGACTTTATTGCTTTCAAAAATACAAAAAGTATATCGGAACCCTCGGCGCGCGAGTCCGACTCAAAAGCAATTTTTAGGGTTCCGTACCTCAAAATAAAAAAACGGAACCCTTATAGGATCACTTTGTTGTCCGTCTGTCTGTCTGTCTGTGTGTCTGTCTGTCTGTCAAGACCCTTTTTCTCAAGAACGAGAAAAGGTATAGGTTATGATAACGAATATTAAAGTTCATGAACCACACAAGATCTGAAAATTTCAATTTTTTACAACGACGCAATGAAAAAATATGGCTTTTTATGTCCTCATCTCCATACATTTATGCAAAAAAGTAAAACCTACAGGGTACTTCCCGTTGACCTAAAATTATGAAATTTGGCAAGAAGCTAGGTCTCACAGTATAAATAAAGGGAAAAGTCTAAAATCATTAAATATTTCAATTTTCCTCTCAACTAATAGTAACCAATTAAGGTGAGCTCCCGTTTCAAGAACTTTTCTATAAAAGAGGGGTCAAGTTGGATGTTCGCGGAGTTTTTAAAATCAAAGAGCAAAAGCTTTAATATGGTAGATAGGTACGGAACCCTTAAGGCGCGAGTCCGACTCGCACTTGGCCGGGTTTTTTTTCGTTCCTTCTTTTTTCTGTTAAGATTATGCTGAGCCTAACACATTGGGCGTTGTACCGTTCTTATTGCAATAGACTTAAGAGTCTGATTCGCACTGCAGTGTCAAGTTCAACCTGCTCTTGACTTTACGCACATCAACGGTCACACTATATTTTGAGCAGCGCGACTCTATATGCAGCTATGTTTTTTTTTGTTTTACTTTATATGGGCTTATTTTTGACCTCGATCTAGCCCTGATGACAGAGATGAGGTCGACGATGGAACGAGCTTGCCCAGAAGAAGCCTATTCACTCGCGACTTAAATAGATTTGGGTTATAAGAGCTCGGGAACACAGACGCAGGCAGAGAATTCCACTCCTTAGCGTTGCGCATTATAAAGGTTGTTTCAAAGCGCTTTGTGCGGATGTGTGGAATATCAACCAAGTATGGGTGATATCCTGCGGTACGTCTATACTGTAAACTGGACTTTCCTGTTTGCACCATTTATTCCTATCTTTGAAATTTTTGAGATGGTAACCCTAATTACGTATGCCGTTCTGTATTTAAATTCGTATGTTAAACCATTACGTGCCTTAATATCAGATTTTAATAGGCCAATTAATCATAACTACGAATTTTTTTAGAACATATAATAGCGTTATGTATATGTATGTAATAAATAACAGTGTATATAAAGCATGTAGAGATAAATCACAGTACTCTATGGCATGAGCTGTTATGCAAAAACCGGCAAAAAATATACATAAGGCGGTTATACTCCTCAAATTAGAAGCTACGCGATAGAAATATCGACGTTATTAAAACGTCAATAGCGTTTACATAAGAGTGCTCTTCAACGTGGCTGTTACGACCAACGATGAGCCGGAATTTTAGCAACAATGAGGAATACTTACTCTTTCCTATGAAATATTAACAGATAAAAAAAATCGTATGTAGTATTTAAAGAATAAGGGTTTTTTAATTTATTACAGTAAAAAGATTTTCAAATAATATGGCGCTTTAGAAACAGTAGGGAATTCACTCAGTTATTTTGTTAAATCAGAAAGCTCAAAGTCACCCAAAGGGCTATGGAAAGGGCTATGCTCGGAGTCTCTCTGCGCGATCGAATCAGAAATGAGGAGATCCGCAGAAGAACTAAAGTAACTGACATAGCCCTCAGTGGGCAGGGCACATCGCAAGAAGAACCGATGGCCGATATAAATATAGAATACAAAGACGTAAAGAAAAAAAGTGAAAAAACGTCCCGTGTGGTGCCGGCAAAGAATAGTACCAACCCATACATGCCCGTGGGTGTCGTAGGAGGCAACTAAGGGTTATAAACTGGAGGATGGGCAGCAGCATCCTCCTTTGTATCTAACATCTTACTTACTGCGGTCACCTACAACCGCGGTCCATGGTGCCAGCCGTAACGCTAACAAGCGAGGTGACTATGGTACTTCCCCTCTACATTTTTCCAGCAAAAGCTAGAATTCTAGAGGGAGCTCCCTGTCCTGTAGTGGACGTTTCATGGGATGTTATGATGATGATGATGATGAAAGAAAAAACGAATGTACCAAATGTACTCCTTGAACTGATGTTTCAAATATATATTTTTTTTCTTGACCAGCTATAAATGAGGAGTAGGCTTTACAAAATGCCCATTGGAGGGGTATATTCGCCTTAAACAGTTTTTGTTGATTTTTCGCGCAGAATGTAAGTATGTACGCACGGCAGCAAGGACGATAGAAACGAAACCAGTATAAGCTGAACCAGCGCTACGATACCGAAACCAGAGACCCGCTCAAGGTCAAAGTATTTCCACCGACGAGCAGCCGTGTGTCTTCTTTAAAAAAGATTGTACAGTCAAGAGCACATCAAGCTTGACACATTACAGACGTATGGGCTAGAGTCGCTCTGTGAGTGTCAAGCTTGACCTGTCGTTGCCTGTACACTATTTAGTGTATGATGTAGCGTTCTAACAAATTGTGTTAAACCTTTTATAACCTAAAACTTGTGTTTTACAACAACGAATTTTAAAAATAACCATGATATGGAAAGAAACTTTCTTTATTTGTATATCAAAACGTCGTAAAATAAGTTGTTAAATAATTCTTTAGAATAGGCTCTTATGAGTTTTAGAGTTATTTATTAAAACTATAAGTTAAGATCACTTCTGATCTATGGTTAAGATAAATAAATCATAAACATTTAATTATTTCAATAGCTCCCGTTGATGTCTTTTATATGAAGGTTTATAATTTATGCAAAATAGTGATCTCAAAACGTAGATACCTATTTTTTTCAGAAAAGTACCCATTAGACAGTCGCACAAGACTTATTTAAAGTTAAAGCTCACAAATCTATTGCTATCACTTTCAGTTTTAGTGACAAAGAAAGAGACAGAAATTTTAATGAACATTAATATTAAACAGTTTTAAGAATAGGAAGCTTTTTGCGGGTGGCAGTACGTTTTCTATTGTGTAAACTTGTTGCACAAATTCACTTGATGCTTTTCGCTTTATAGGCGCTCCTGCTATTTTATAAAAATCGTCTCAAGAATAAAATTTTCTACTGACAACGTGTGGATGACGGTAGCTACCTACCTGCAAACTGTTGAGTCTGACAGCTTTTTTAAAGTTAAAGCTCTTTTAAACCTGGTGCTGTCTCTTTCGGTTTTAATGACAAAGAAAGTGACAACTAGATTTACAGGAGCTTTAACTTTAAATACGTTTTGTGTAACTGGCCGTTAGTAGTCTAGTCTCGCCCTTATCGGAGAACCCATCTTCAATGCGTATTCCGCGTGCGTAGTTCTATTTTCAAACGAGGCATCGCGTTTCCACGTAATCTCTGATTGGCTGTCCCGTTGGTCGGCCATGGTGCACCCGACGTCTCCCGACGATCAACACGACACTGGACAAGACATCTGACATGACGGGAGTCTAGGTTCGGATTGTGGTTCATGATAGAAGCTTACAACGACAAAAGAGCAACTGTGGGTCGACAAGAGAGCAACTATGGGTCGCAAAATATCAAGTCCCATCAGGGTACGTTCCGCCTGCAGAAACTCTGCCCCCTGGAAGTAGCTTAATCACCTTCGAACTCAGGTTGGATGCTGCAAAGAAAACATGGTGGCATGGGGCTTCACAGACCAGTTGTTAAAACACTGTGACTGTGGAGGTTTCTTGTTTGCTTTGGCGCATTTGCTCTCTTGTCCATTGTGCTACTCCACCTGTACTAACGAAAATTTGTGTGAGGCATCAGATAACGCCATTGCAGGAGCACAGTTATGGGAGGTGAACATTCAGTTGGTGTTTGACTATAATATTGACACGAAGAGAATTCACATAACTAGAGGGCTCACGGAACGGGACATTTTAGCGCCTGAAACAAATGATTTGCTAGCTTTTGGTCTTATACTCAGTTCATATCATACATATCATACGGCTTGCACGTTTGCTAGGAAGAGATGAAGGCCCAATCAGACCTTGGGCCTGTTTGTGAGGGGCGTTTTTTCATTGGTGTAAGGGATTTTAATAACAAGTAATATCTGACTGTAATAAAAATTTTATGGGTTTCAGTGCTCAGTAAATTTCATAATGGACATACGTACCTTATACTTTTCTTAACGCCTCTTTAATTATGATGATTATTCATACAGGTTAAACTTAGGAGTTTTACCTTTTCTATCGTTTGTGTAGTAACAAATAGATGTATTAGATCCAATCTATCGTTGTCATCCAATAGATCTAACTGTTACTTTAAACACTCGAAAATTTGTATTATATGTGATTCATCATCATCATCACATCAGCCGAAAGACGTGCACTGCTGGACATAGGCCTCCCCTAAAAATGTCCATGATGACCGGTCCTGCGCTGCTCACATCCAGCGGCTTCCCGCGACCTTGACCAGATCGTCGGTCCACCTTGCGGGGGGCCTGCCAACGCTTCGTCATCCGGCGCGGTCGCCACTCTAGAACCCTTACGCCCCATCGGCCATCGGTTTTTCTTGCGATGTGATTATCATCATTAAATCATTATGATAATCAAAAAGTGTTTATGTTTGACCACTCTGCTTTCCTCAGTTAAGAGCCTCTGTGGTCTAATAGTTAGAGAGCTCTGCTCTCGACCCGGATGTTCTGGCTTCTATTCCCGGTAGGGACACTGTCAAACAAAAATTACTTTGTGTGACTTCACCAGTTGACATTGCATGATTTGTTTAGCAGGTTTGTCAGAAAAGTTAGATTCCGACTGGTCCCGAACCCGTTGGTCCCGTCTACGGATGGCGGCTCAACAACACTGACACCAGGATTTGTGAGGTTGGCTATCGAACACATACCAATTTGACAACTATACCATTATCAAACAATGACCACGAAATAGATATATGGTTATACTAACGTATACTATGACAACAGAACCTGTAACGAGCAATACAGTTACGTGCGAACATGTGTTTTTCTTTCATCGTAATCACAACATATTGCAATTCCCGCGATATAATTATTTCCGCATCGAAGAAAACATTATCATTGGCTGACAATTCTGATCACAACTTCATAATTCAAGCTCGCAACGCGAAAGATTTGCTGTCCATCGACGTTGTTTTTCAAAGCGTGTTAGAAAGCGGTAGTAGATATGAAGCAGTATAGTTAAAAGTGTAAAGTTATAAGTGTGTGTTTGTAGTAGAATAGTGTGTTTAGTTAGTCAGCGAGGCGAGTAGCGGTATCTACTAACGGACGACACACAACGCGTTATGTCACTCGGCCTTGGCCTAGCACTCTGCTATGTTGTTGTGTTACACCACATGAACCGTTTTCTCTGCATTACGAGGCTGTGATGCTACTCTTCGATTTGAAGGCTAACTGTTGCCAATTATGTCTTATAATGATGTTTTTAACAAAAAGAATATAGGGCCATAGAAAAGATGAAGATTCGAATATACCCATGAATCGAAATAATTTTGTTATAATTATGCTATGGCTACCCGAGGTACGGTCAACCGCACGTCAAATGTAATATTTGTACCTATATTACCTTGCTATTAAGTCCAAAGTGTTTTTACTGACGTGCTGTTGGGTGCACGTACGGGGATATTGAAGTATCGAAAATAGCGGAATGATCGCTTTGTTCGGTTAGTAAATTTACCTCCTTTTCTTTATTGTAAATGGGCTTACTCTTGACCTCGATCTAGTCTTGAAGACAGAGATGAGGTCGACGATAGAACGAGCTTGTCCAGAAGAAGACTATTCACTCGCGACTTGAATAGATTCGGGTTATATGAACTCAAGAACACAGACGCAGGCAGAGAATTCCACTCTTTAGTCGTGCGCATTATAAAAGATGTTACAAAGCGCTTTGTGCGAATGTGCGCAATATCAACCAAGTATAGGTGATATCCTGCGGGAAGGGAAGGAGTTTCCTTAACCCCGAAAATTAATTCTTACTATTAATGAAGTTTTTTTCCAGCGACAGATAATTACTGTTGATGAAAAAGGTGGTATAATATTCTAGTAAAGGGCGACACTATTAGATCGATCTTTTAGAAATAATCAACTTGTATAATCACTCTAGTTTAAGTAAGTATTCGTATAAACTGCATTCGTAGCTCATCGGTACAAGTGGTATCTATCGTGTGTAAATACTACTTTCCTGTTTCAAAAGAAGTTTAAAAATATTATAAAAAGATGACTCAAGTATTTGACGTGAAAGGAGTTAAATTGGTTCTTCTTATTTGTGGATATTACATTCCTTTCAGATCTAACATCTTTCTTAAAATTCTATATGCGTTTTATTGCTTTTTACTCACTGGGTTTTTATTTGTAAAGACTTTTTATTTTGTACCGATTTCTGAAGAGTGGTTTCTGTTTATACCATTTGTAATAAACTTGTTCAATTACTTTCTGCTCGTAATAATCGCAGCGCTGTATGCAAAACGAACATCAGAGTACTTCACGAATTTGGAAGCTGTTGATGAAGTTATAAGCTTTATACAAATTTCACAAAAACCATTGTTATCCTATTTATGGATTTTCCTCGTATTATTCATAAATTTCTTTCACCATATATGCCATTACATAGTATATTTAGAAGTGTTACCAGTACATTTTTTACTATATGACCTAGGAAAACCCATGGAATTCTGATAATGGAACTGCTCTGCCAAAGAATTGTGATTTTAAAAAGTAAACTTCAAGAAAATGTGACGAATATGTCTTTAAAAGAAACGAAAGTTAGAGAAGTTTTAAAAAGTTATAAGCAGCTGTTGAATTACTTTGAACCAATGGATATGTTCATAAAATATAAGGTAATTATGAGCGGGTTTGGGTTGCCCTTGTTTTCTTCGAACAGTCACAATTGTTTTTTGGGCTTTGCTAATTAGAGAAATCCGAATTTTCTTCCCAAACTCGTAATGCGCAGAAGACTGCGTTTCTCTATTTAAGAATTGCTCTACAGCATGTCAGAAAGGTGTGATAATACTAAAGGGTGTAAGTCTGCCAATGAAACTGAACAACTTTTCCCAAGGAACACAGGTCATAGCACAAAATATTTTTTTACCTCCCATTATAGATACTGCATCAGCTGATAGCGCATTTTGTATGGGAGGTCAAATTTAGTTTTTTGTATTTCGACCGATGTTCCTTGGGAAAAGTTGTTCAGTTTCATGAGCAGATTCAACCCCTTTACACGTTGTATACAGGGAGTTGCAAACTTCTCGGGAGGTTGCTCTACCTATAAAACTGAACAACTTTCCTTAAGGAACATATACATAGGTCAAAATATGAATAAAATGTTTATACCTTTAAAGTAAATACCTTCCATACAAAATACACTATCGGCTGATGCCGTATAGAAGGTTAAATATGTAATTTAATCGAATTTCGAACTTTGTTCTACAGGAAAAGTTTGTCAGTTTCATAGGTCCAGCAACTATGTGGACAACTCCTGCAAACCATGGCACACCTCACTAATTGTCCCGCGTGCCCGACCATCTGCTCGCGTGAGGACTTACTTGACGGTAACCAGAGGGCTACCACGGTAGCCGCTTTCTGGGCAAGTAAGATTTAGCCTGTGTTCTTGCCGACACGAAAGAAAGAAGAAGAAGCAACCACCCGAGAGTTGGAAGACATATACCAAATAACCTTATTTTTGATCACCACGGATATTTTAAGTAGTGGTTCTGTCCATTAAACTGAACTACTTTTCCCAAGGGATATAGGTCGAAATACGAAGAAAATACTTTCGACTTCCCATACAAATTGCATCAGCTTATTTTGACCTATGTTCCTTGGGAAAATTGTTCAGTTTCATGGGCAAAACCACCTCTTATAATATCCGGGCCGATAAAAGTAACGCTGATCTTATGTCGATCGTAACAAACTCATCCAAAAGACTACTCACGCTGCTCATTTTCTGTTCCTTTACATACTCACATGGAAGTCCGGACTAACTACATAAAGAGCAGATTTCTTGATTACGTTCCAAAACTAACTTTATGGAACGGTATTAACTCCTACTTTACAGGAGCCCTTAGTGCCAAAGTCCGACTTCCACTTG
This sequence comes from Athrips mouffetella, assembly GCA_947532105.1. NCBI lineage: Eukaryota > Metazoa > Arthropoda > Insecta > Lepidoptera > Gelechiidae > Athrips > Athrips mouffetella. Next base: position 10,078,670 of record OX383958.1, read on the forward strand.
ATCGGACTAATATGGTCCTGTATTAAACTATCATGAATTTTATTATTACAGATGTTCTATGGCCTTATTATTCATTCCTTCTCTTTTATTGTGACTTCAGTATCATTTTTGACAAGAAAAGCGGGACCTATAGAAGTAAGTATCATCCATTTTTTTCGCTTTTCCAGCGCTTACCACCACATTTCGCAGCTCTGTCAAAAGCAATCCGCAAAAGCTGTCTGAAATCAAGTTTATCTTAGATTATTATAAAAGTTTGTAAAACAATGTTGTTTATTCCGTCAAATATTCTCTGGTTTTAGTGTTGTGTCATGGCTGCAAAATAGATTGCTAAGCGTTGGAAAAAACTTAATTTTTTTTAATAAATAATTATATCTATAAGTAAATATTTATATTTATGTATATCCATTTTTTTCGCATGCCAAAAACTCATTTGACTTGCTGTTGTCCGCGACTTCGTCCGCGTGGATTTCCGTGAATCCAATAGGAGGATATTTTCGCAAAATCCTTTTTTAGTGCTCGCCTACGTTATATCGGGTCCTAATGAAGTACGAGACATAATTTTAGCAAGTTACGACACTGAAACGAAATAGTAGATTGTATCACAAGGCTGTAAAATAATATTTTTAAGGCGAGGGCTCCATTTTGAATCCAGAGCGAAGTGAAGGATTCTTGAGTAGAATCCCGAGCATGGCGAGGGATTCTAAAGTAGAATCCTGAACGTAGCGAGGGATTCAATAGATCGCCCAAGGTAAAAATATTTTTGCAGCCGCGTAATACACTCTACTTTTCATCTCCCTCTATAAGAAAAGAATAAGAGGCTCATTGAGTTGAGACACACACTCGTCATTATTTTTTAAATATAAAATACCATTACAATATTATTACTTGATGAAACAATACTAAAAATCATATTAAGTATAATTTGTAACAACTGAAAAAGTTATTGACAATTTTGTATCAATAGGAACAGAACCTCTTTGATTAGTAGTCTTGTTTACATTTCAAGCATATTTGTTTTTTAAATTCATAATAATTTTAATAGTACAACCGGCCAGTATCATTTTTCATACAATATTTTGATTCGACCTCTATGGTTGACCTAAAATATCCCTATGGTGGACCTAAATTCAATTATAATTTTAAATCCCATTGTTACCCGCTACGAAAGTCTCTTGGATAAAACAGCTATTTTGTTCGCCTTTATTGACGAACTGTTCAGCGATTTTCGAATAGATGGGATGAAAAAATATTTCCCTACAAACGTAGGTCCAAATTCGAAGATTTTTTTTTTACCTCCCATTCAAAACGTGCTATCAGCTGACGCGGTCTCTATGAATTTTTTTTTTCGAATTTTGACGTAGGTTCCTTGGTAAAAGTTGTTTGGTGCAGCCTTGTAAACATAAATTCATACTGCCTTTTCTTGTTATAGATTACAATTTCTTCAAGTGTGAATTGTGTTATGATTTTCATCAAGTTATTTACAAGCACATTGTTGTACGACCTCATAGCTGTTGAATTGGACGCAATTAAACGGATCATAACAGTGCAATTCGCTTACAGCACAGGTGAAGTAATCGAAAATAAATTCAATCGTAACTTTTTCGCCGTATAGGGGCAACGTAATCGATGGGGTGACGATTTGGACGCCTTCCAATAAAGTCTTATTAAGTGACCAGTCGGTGGGACCTGGAAAAAGGAGGGGGAAGCCTTTGTCTGGCAGTGGGACAATACAAGCTAGGACGACGATAAAAATATCTTGTCCATGTCTAAATTGTACGACGTTTCTCCAGTTCGTGCCTCAAGAGGTGGACCCTCCAGGAAAAATGTGTTGATTGCATCGGTGCTTTTTATTCCAGATAAGAAAGAGCGCATTATTCTGGAGGATGCTTTGAAATTCCTACAGTATCATCAGTTCCGTCGTATGGTGTTGCGAGTGTTCCCGCGGGATATATCGCTGGTCTTCAAAGTGGTTTCCTTCATTTTTTCCTTCGCGATCATCATTGCTCAGTTTCAGAAACTCATTTAAAATGTTGACCTAAAGTCATTGTCTAGAAGAAATAGTCTTAAAACTGAAACTGTAGATTTAAACTATAACGATGAATAACTTTCTTCAAAAAATATACTGCCAGTTGCACAGAGCGTTCTTAGAATTAAAGTTTCTTTAAATCTATTACTGTAATTTTCTGTTTCGATGGCAAAAAATATACTTAAAAATCAGGCCTTTTTCTCGTCGGGGTAGACCTGCTACGATCTTGGCATACTTCCCTCGCTACCTCCCTAAAATTCTTTAGCATGGCAAAACATTTCACCAACTTACCAACACATTTCGCAGCTATATCAAGACTATTGTGCTCCATGATTAATAGTAATCAGCTAAAGTTGTCAGAAAAAACAAGGTTGTAAAACAATGTTATTTTTTCGGTCAAATATACTCTGGTTCGTCTGGTTCGTGGTAGTTTGTCTGGTTCTATGGCTGCAAAATGTGTTGGTAAGCGTTTGCCATGCTAAAAAAAATTAAGTATACTTTCAACCACTCTTTCATACATACATAATATGACAAAGAAAGTGACAGGAATATATTTAACAGAGTTTTAGCTATAGCCGCTAGAGCGTTTGGGGGGCCCACGAAACTAGGCAATCTAGCGTTTGCTCCCTAGGGAGCATGGAGCACTTTGCGATTTTCCCTAGGGAAAAACCTCGATTTCTATGGTTTTTTCTTTTAAAATTGTCTCAATTTGTATTATTCTTAAAAGAATTACACATTTTTTATCAGATAATCGCTACAAAAGCATGAAAAGTGAAAAACTTACCACATAAATTGAAGTTGAATTCCGGCGACCTTGAACAGCCGTTCGATGGCACACAAACGCATTTTTCACACATCACTGCCACTATATTCACAATTTTTTGTGATTTAGAGCAGAAAGGATATATTATCCTTCCACTATCACTAAATTTCGCACTTCACAACACAATATTCACACCAAACATGTCAAAACACGCGTAGCGAAAAACCGCTGACGAGGACCGTATATTTTATTTTTTATTTTATTTTATTTGTTTAGGACAACCAATAACAGTTACATTAGTACAAACCACAAAAACTTAGATATAAATTAAAGGTAAATGCACTGTCTTTAGGTGCCACAGCATGCAATTGGCAGTACAACATCACTTAATTAAATGAATATATAAAAATAAACTTACAATATAACAACAATATAACAAATAAATTGGAATTGTTAACTAAACTAAACATAATTTACGCTAACTTCTAAGAAGGTTAAATACTTCTGTACGGAAGACGGGCATAGTGCAATTAAAGATGTCAATAGTCTGACCTAGTTTGTTGTAATCTCTAGACATTCTGGGCAAAGGGGAATTATATTTAAGGTTGGTTCTGGAACTTGGAAGATATAGTAATCCTAGCGGTTGTCGTGGAATACGACGAGGAATACGGAAATATATAGCAGATAGTAAATCAGGAGAATCTACACGGTTATTCAATATGTTATACAAAAAAATCATGTCAGCAACTTGTCTACGAACAATCAAGCTATCAATTTCAAAATGCTCAAGTCTGTCAGAATAGGATGGCAGTCTTTTTATTACCCCACAGCAATAGGATAGGTGCCGTAAGAATCTCTTTTGAATCCTCTCAATACGCAATTGGTGAACAGAATAGTGAGGTGACCACACTGGACTACAGTACTCCAAGATGCTTCTAACGTACGCGTTAAAGATACAAATTTTGGTAGATTGCTTCTTGAACAGTTTTCCGTTTCGGAGAATAAATCCAAGCATTCTTGAAGCCTTATTGACAATGTTATCTATCTGGGGAATGAAAGTTAATTTAGTATCGAATATTACTCCAAGGTCACGAATATTATCACATTCTATTAAAGTATTGCCAGATATATTGTAACAAGTTCTAAGGAAATTGTGTGCACGTGTAAATTTTATGTGTTTGCATTTACTACTGTTTAAATCCATGCCATTATCAGAACACCAATTTACAATGCTATCTAAATCCTTTTGGAGTAAATGGCTGTCATCAGCAGTGTCAATTATTCTACACAGTTTCAAGTCGTCCGCAAAAAGATAAACTTTACTGTGTTTTATACAATTACAAATATCATTTATGAAAATGTTAAATAATAACGGACCCAAGTGGGAACCCTGCGGAACCCCTGAAGTGGCTATGTAAGAGAAAGACTTAAACCCCTTAAGCACTACAAACTGCTGTCTATCATGTAAATAAGAAGAAAACCACTTCAACATGTTGCCACCTACGCCATAATGCTCCAGCTTTCTAACTAAAATGTTATGAGACACCCTGTCAAAGGCTTTAGTAAAATCTGTATAGACAGCATCAACTTGGTGTCCTGCATCAACAGCGTCAGTTAGATATTGAGAATATGTCACCAGGTTGGTATTACAAGAGCGAGACTTTACAAAACCATGCTGGTCATTTGTTAAAAACTGCTTAAAACTTCTATCCAAGTGTGGATACACCAACGATTCAAACACTTTTGCAAACACAGATAAAATGGATATAGGTCTATAGTTCGATATATCGTCCAAATCACCAGTTTTTAGTATCGGAACAATTTTAGCAGTTTTCCAAGCCTGAGGAAATACTCCAGTGTTCAGAGACCTGTTATATATAATGTATAATGGCAGGCAAAGAACATGTGAACATCTGAAAATAAAGTAAGGAGGAATACCATCAGGCCCCGCTCCTTTGTTACAAACAAGTCTTTTTAACTTCTTATAAATAGTTTGGCGTGAGATTTTAAATATGCCTATACTGTTATTGATATCCTGTTTGCTGCCAGACATAGTGCTTCCAGACAAAAAAGAACTAGAAAACGATGAAGAAAAGTAAGACGCAAAGAGGTTACTGATATCTTCTCCTTTTTCAGCTGCTATATCATTAAATTTCATTTTATTTGGATAGGGATTACAAGAATTATTCTTCTGCTTTAAATAAGTCCAAAAGTACCTGGGGTCTTTACTAATATTGGCCTCGATAGTACATACATATGTATTGTAGCATAATGTAGTTAACGCCTTACATCTTTTATTTAAGATAGATAATGAAATTCCGTCCAATGGATTCTGGTATATTCTGAACCTGTGAAGAATCTTTAGTTTCTCTTTATTTAATTTAATCAAATCCTTAGAGTACCAGTGAGGATGCTTCTTTGAACGAAATTTTGTTTTAGGGACAAATTTACCTATAATGTCATAAAGCACATCATAAAACCTATCTACCATTTCATTTACACTTATACAGTCGGATAAATAAGCCAGCCAATCCACTTTCTCTAATTCTGAAATTATGATATCGTAATCTGCTTTAAAGTAGTTAAACTTTACTTCACTCTCATTGACCTTGAGCAACTTGTCTCTCTTAAACGGTATAGAAATAATAAGCGGCACATGTTGAGGATCAATTTTCACAAGTGGATGCGGAGAGGCTGTAACACTTATATTGTTTAAATTACATAAAACTAAATCTAAAATTTTGTCCCTACTATTACGGATTAGATTGTATTGAGTCATGTTGTTTAAAGCAATAAAATCAATCAAGAGCTGTCCCAATGAAGACCCATTACTACAAGGTAAAGCTCCTCTCTTTTCAACTGACAATAACTTTTTTTTTATTAGGGGACTTTAGATGCGTTAAAAGCGAGCTTGGTTTTTTGTTTCAGTCTAAGCGCTAATCAATAAAGAAGAAGAACGCTCAGCACTATTAACATTATCAAATTAACGTATCAATTGTCCCATTTCGGGCGCCAAAAAATGCTGCTTTGGAAGCTGAAAGCGCTGGACTGCCTATTGGCGCGAGCTCCTTAGGCAGCTGGCAACGCTGTAGCGCTGTAGAACCTTTGTGCAACTGACAAGAAAATGAAAGAGCATGATCAGATCAGTCGACGTAACTGAACAACTTTCAGTGATTAAAATTTTCAGGAAATGAAAAAATATTCGGCCTCTCCTTACCAAATTGCATACTTGATTGGACAGTTTGTATGGAGGGGCCGATTTTTATTTCCTGGAAGTTTTTTTCACTGAAAGTTGTTCAGTTACGTTGACTTAATATGAACTTTGAGTTTTCAGAAACCTAATCCTTACACCCTGTATATCCTATCCATACTAATATTATAAATGCGAAAGTAACTCTGTCTGTCTGTCTGTCTGTTTGTTTGTTGCTCTTTCACGCCTAAACGGCTGAACGGATTTTGATGAAATTTGGTATGGTGATAGATGGTAACTTGGAGACGGACATAGGCTACTTTTTACCCCGGGAAAATATCTCATTCCCGTGGGAATCTACACATACAATAATACTCTAGCGGGCTCTTTCACGCCTAAACGGCTGAACGGATTTTGATGAAATTTGGTATGGTGATAGATGGTAACTTGGAGACGGACATAGGCTACTTTTTACCCCGGGAAAATATCTCATTCCCGTGGGAATCTACACATACAATAATACTCTAGCGGGCTCTTTCACGCCTAAACGGCTGAACGGATTTTGATGAAATTTGGTATGGTGATAGATGGTATCTTGGAGACGGACATAGGCTACTTTTTACCCCGGGAAAATATCTCATTCCCGTGGGAATCTACACATACAATAATACTCTAGCGGGGTTGTATCTACTACAGCACACCGAAACTACTTAACCGATTTTGATGGGACTTCTTTTTTTACTCAACTAAGTATCGCTGATTACGAAAACTACTACAATTTTGAAATCCAACGTGGTAGACGTAAACTACCATTATCCCCTGTGGATAAGGTTGAGGTGCGATAGGGTTGAAATGTCTAAAAATCAATATGGGTGTCGTTTGTAAGGTTTATCGAGCCGCTGATTACAAAAACTACAACAATTTTGAAATCCAACATGGTGGACGTGAAATGCTATCATCCCTTGGGGATGAGGTTGGGGTGCGATAGAGTTGATATGTCTAAAAATCAATATGGGTGTCGTTCGTATGGTTTATCGGGTCGCTGATTACGAAAACTACATATTTAAAAGAGCGCGTGGGTTTTTATTGTCGCTTCTTTTTTTTCCCACAATGGCGCCACATTGTTTGTGAAGCGATGTAGTTTAGCTGACGTCATTAAGAGATTTTAATATCCAACAATGAATAAACGATTTTGATTTGATTTGATTTGATTTTACAATGATTTTGAAATCCAACGTGGTGGACGTGAAATACCACCACCCCTGGGATGGGGTTGGGATTCGATAGGTTTGAAATGTCTAAAAATCAATATGAGTGTCAGTTGCATGTTTATATAAGGATAGGGATAGCGGTTAAGATGGCGTTAGGGGTAGAAGCAGGGATAGGGGTAGGGTCAGGGATAGGGAGAGGGAGAGGGGGAGGGATAGGGAGAGAGTGTAAGGGAGGGGAAAATGAGGGGAGAGAAAGGGGGAGGGAGAGGTAGAGGGCGTGGGAGGGGGTAGAGGGAGGGAGAGGGGGAAGGGGAGGATGAGTGAGGGGAAGGGGGAAAGGGAGGGGAATGGGAGGAGGGCGAAGGGGGAAAGGGAGGGTGATGGGGAGAGGGGAAGGGGGGAAATGGAGGGGGAAGGAAGGGTGAGGGGGGGAAGAGGGAGAGGAAGAGAGAGTGGGAGAGGGTGAGGGAGGGGGAGTGGGAATGTAGGGGGGGGGGATACAAAAGGATAGATAGGGAGGAATAGGGACCTTTTTTACTTTTATGAATACCTCCTCGCTACCCATTCACTTCACTCCCTTTATTGCCTTCTTTTTTAAGTTCGCCTGTAACGGTTGGAAATGAAAATTCCGCACTACCTACCAGTTAAATAAAATCAAAAGATAATTAAGTTTGTAGTAAGATGCATTTATTCAACTTGGGTAAGTACAAATGCATCTTTTACGTAGGGATCAAGAAGGATAAGCGCTCCGTAAAATATGTTTCAATTAAGTTCGTGTTCTGTTTTTTTATAAAATCTACGCGGACGAAGTCGCGGGTAACAGCTAGTAGGCAAATAAAATAGGCACGTGCACTAGATTGATGCATTCCTTTTCTAGAGATAGCAAAATACGGTATCTGTTGTGGATTGCAGTGATTAACAAATGAGTGTATCTTCTGTAATTCATCTCCTTCACGTTGCACTATGTTTACGTAATTTTATATCTGTGAGTGTGGAATTAGTTAAGTCAACGGTTGAAACATTAGCTTTAACGTTTGAGGTGACTGTATTTATTCGGGTTTTAAGAAATTAAAAATGATCTGTATTGAAAATGTTTTTAGTTTAACACTTCCTGTGTTTGAATAAATCTACAAAGTAGAAAATTGCAAAATATCACGAACCAAGCTTAGTTGGTAAAACGTTTCCGGTACTGACGAAGAAGACGCAGGTTCGAATCCTGCCTGTGAATTTTCTAGTTTTTAGATTCTCTGTATTGTCGTCGTAAAAAGAGTTCATCAATATCATAACATCCCATGAAACGTCCACTTCAGGACAGGGAGCTCCCTGCAGAAGTCAACGGAAAACACGTGGTATAGTCTTAGAGGATCGTGTAATCTCGCGGCGTTACATATTAGAATTGTGTAACTTAGTACACTTGTTTCTTAGTCCTATTAGACTAATATGACTCGGAGCACCGGAAATTCCATTGATGTATGGGAGAGTTATGACGTCATCATTTTTTTGTATGGATTTATTTTTTACAGAAACCTATCATGTGGGGTCTCTAATGAAAGGGCTTTTTGAGCCGATTCTAAAAATATAGTACATCTTTATATTTCAGTCACTAGTCTCCTAAAAACTTGAAAAATATTTTCAAAACATACCAAGTTTGGCCTCTTCCTGATAGGAAATGGCTGAACAAACTTTTGATAAATATAAAACAAATGAATCGTTATATCCTCATTTCTAACTTCCTAAAAGCATTTTTCAATATGTTAATTAGAACTATGTTTTTTTTTAATAAGACTCGTACCGACGCGATTGGTGGAAGTTCGCTCAGGACCGCGATGGTTTGAGGGACGAGGGGAAGGCCTTTGCCCAGCAGTGGGACAGTACAGGATACAAAAAAAGAAGGGAAGAAACCTGTTTGAATTTTAGTACAGAATCTTATATTATTTTTTACAAAAACCTACCATTATGGGTATCCAATGAAAGGGCTCCTCAAGCTGATTCTAGAAATATAGTTTATCTTATATTTCAGTAACTGGTTCCCAAAAATAAAAAAAAAGCAAAAAAAGTACTAAAAAAGCTAATAGCTTTCGTATAAACAAAATATAGTTCTTATTAATATTCTCAAAAATGCTTTCATGACGTTGGATATGAGGATATAACGAGTCATTTCATGAATATTTTACAAAAAATTATTTAGCCATTTTCTACCAGGAAAAGCCCAATCATTGTATGTTTTGAACATATTTTTCAAATTTTAGGTAACTAGTGACTGGAATATTAAGATGTGCTATGTTTTTAGTATCGGCTCATAAAGCCCTTTCATTAAATACCCCACATGATAGGATTCTGTAAAAAAAAAATATCCATACAAAAAAATTATGACATCTTAACTCTCCCATACATCAATTTAATTTCCGGTGCTCCGATTCATATTGGTCTAATAGGACTAAGAATAATAATAACCTATGTCTAGTAGAAATTTCGTGTTATTTTTAAATAAGTATAGAGTGATTTCACTGTGTATTTTTAACTTATAGACACTATAATGTGGTAGGTAGTAGGGCTTTTATAAGGTGGTACTATAAGTAGGGTATTACAAGGTGGTAGGGCTTTTTTGCAAGGTCCGTCTGGGGAAGTACCACCTCCTTAAACTGTTCACCGAAATAGTTGTTATATGAAACGTTTATTATATCAATTGAATGTTATTGAAACGTTGATATACGAAAAATTGTTATACGAAGTGATGCGCACCCGATTAATACACATGATCACCAATGCAATGCCTGCATCGCGGGACCACTCCCTACGTGTGTGCGTGTCCGAAGTTACAGACTGTAGACCAACATACCTACCTTGGCCTCATCATAGACAAACACTTCACTTGGGGGGCCCATATCGAAAGTGTGGTCAGCAAACTTAATCCACTAACGCCTAGTTAGCTATACTAAAATATAAGCTGCCCTACTATACGTTACGCATGCTGTATCTGGGGGGTGATCGTGGTAATTTCAACGACATTTCCAAAACAAAAACGTTTGCCTCAAAAGTCATGTTAAGTCTTAACTAAGTGTTTTAGGCAAACGTTTTTGTTTTGGTAATATCGTTGAAATTACCACGATCACCCCCCTGGTCTTGGCAGACTCAGCTATTTGCTACGGGCTGTCATGTTACGGACGTACCTATAAAACGTACCTAAATAAAATATACAAACTCCAAATCAGCGTCCTGTAAAATATAGTAATGTAAGACTACGACACAAAGATGACGAATTCGGTCTGTTTAAATACTCTAAGGTAATGTCGGTCTTCGATAAAGTGAACATGTCAATTATCCTAGATAAGTACGAAAATATTGCCTCTTTGATAAAACCAGTAGATGTGAAAGACCAAAACTAACTAATGTCTATGGCATGAGGACATGGGAATATTCACTACCATATATACTTAATGGCTTACCAAAAGAGTTGCACTCTAATCTTTTGAATAATAAAAAAACGTGTGAAGTCGCACTAAAAAAGTTTTATGTATCGTAACACTGTAGATGTGGTGTACAGCAGGCAATGCTGGTGGCCAGCTTGGACGATGGCTGTCAATACATCACGACGACCGATGGACGATGACCGAGGGATCAGCTCATTCCTTGGTCAGCTCTGTCAGGCCGCGCTACGGTGCACACGTCTACTTGATAAAATTAGTTATTGATTGTAGCATTGATATGTCAATCTGTTTACTATTATTATACCATACTGCGTGAATGTAATGGTGTGTTATTTATTACTAAAATATGTCCCCAAATGCAATAAATTAAATAAAAATGTATATTTCAGGTTCACAGATTCTTGAAAACATACATTGAATAAAATTAGAATCGTACCAGTAGGATGAAACATTATATTTATCCCAATTATTCATTGAATGAATTATTCCTCAGAGTGAAAGAAACCAACTTGCGTGTTTTGCACTAGCTTTGAAAGACTCTCGCCAAGAGGAATCAGTTTGCGACTAGAATAGATTTTGGTTTTATGAACTCGAAAAGGAATTCACTGGCAGAAAATTCTACTCCTTGGCTGTTAGTAGAAGTGTTTATGTCTTTTTCAACCATCTATATAAATTTAGATAGCGTCGTCTGTACAAGCAATCAACCTGGATCCATCCTTGCTGCGGCTAATTAGCTTAGGATTAGATTAGGGATCTTTATGTGCCTGTTTGGCTACTCCATCTAATTGGCTTCATGGTCAAGACCAGAATAATAAAAAGTTAGCCTAGCTAAACAGAAACCTATATATAGTAATAGTAGCTGACCAGAATTATCAGGGGAATTATCTAGGGCTTTAGACAGCGTGCCATTTGACGAAAGCAAATGTGACGAAATGTATGGGATGACAGTTGGTAATATATGTCATCCGAGACGTTCGCTTTCATCATCTGTAAATTTTTTGGTGGGTGTACCATCTCAAATGTTAATTTTATGAGCATGAGAGATTAGTAACTTATTTGTACCCTATTTGTAGGTACATTTTAGGTACTAAATTCGTAAGCTTTTAAAATCAGCATATTGCTCAAAATGCAAAAGAACCCGCCATCCTGACGTCAGGTTGGCGGGATACTTTGTTTTGAAGATTTCTGGAATACGAAAGAGGTCTATTTTAAAATTTAATTGTTACAATTCGGTACAAATTTGGTACTGATGTCTTATAATGATTTTATTTACAAAATAGTACATTAAGATGCACGTGCGCTATTTTGGATATTAAGGCCGAGGCTCAGAAATTGCAGCCCGAGCCGCAGGCGAGGGCGTAATGGAGCCGAGGGTGTAATCACCAAAGCGCACAAGCTTCTTACGACGTTTTTCAACACATTTGCGAATAAAAACGAATCAAAATCGCTTACCTTTTTTTCTAAGGAAATTTCGTAGACGTTTTCCTCACATTTATAGGTCACCCTATACACCGGACTTGGGTTTTTGTTCAAGTATTTTCGACGTTCTACACTTATCACTGTTTTTCTTATTTGTAGAAGTCATTTATTTTTTAAATTACTTTAAACACATTTCACAACAAGAAATATCTGTTAAAATGGCGCGCGTATTACTTTTTTCGAAGACACAGATTATACATGCGCGCGCAGGAGACACTGACTAAACTATCACAGACTACTTTTCAATTTATTTTAAAATTGAATATTTTGTTACTTTAAAGACAAATTTGTAGTTAGTTAGTTGATTAAAATCAATATTTTCGTTAAATTAACGTTTATTTATCATATTATCGAACACAGTTTACTTTTTCATGAAAATATTATAAATATAGAAACTCCTTGCATCTTGCCGATTAAAAAAAAGACAAAAATTACAACACTAGTGAAATTATAGTAATGAAAAAAGCACGCGTGTTTAATAAGCTGGATTATGGACCTTAATACAGTGCAATTAGAGCTGTTTTATGAGCAAATGTGTTGAAAAAATATATATACATGGAGAAAGGATGAAGATTCGAATGTACCCATGAAACTTAACTTTTTTGTAATAATTATGCCTGAGGTACGGTCAACCGCACGTCAAAGGAAACATTTGTATCTATATTACCATGCCATAAAGTCCAAAGCATTTCTACTTACGTGCTGTTGGGTGTACGTACGGGGAAATTGAAGTATCTTAAATAGAGGAAGGCAGCAAGTTATCGTTTTGTTCGATTAATAAATTTACTTTATTCGAAAGAATTACCCCCCTCAACCCCGCAAAAAAAATCTTACTATTAATGAAGTTTTTTTCCAGCGATAGAAAATGACTGTTGATGAAAAAGGTGGCCTAGAATATTCTAGTAAGGGGGGACACTATTAGATCGATCTTTTAGAAATAATCAGCTTGTATCAATCACTCTAGTTGAGTAAGTAGAAACTGCATTCGTAGCTCGTCGGTACAAGTGGTATCTATCGTGTGTAAATACTATTTTCCTGCTTCAAAAGAAGTTTATAAATATTATAAAAAGATGACTCAAGTATTTGACGTGAAGGGAGTTAAATTGGTTCTTCTTATTTGTGGATATTACATTCCTTTCAGATCTAACATCTTTCTTAAAATTCTATATGCGTTGTATTGCTTTTTAATCACAGGGTTTTTATTTGCAAAGACTTTTTATCTTGTTTCGTTTTCTGAAATTTGGTATGAGGTTTTCCAATTGATCACAAGTTTGTTAAGTCACTTTCTGTTTGTAATACTTGTAGCCCTATATGCAAAACGAACCTCAGAGTACCTCACGAATTTGGAAGCTGTTGATAAAGTGATAATCTTTAATCAAGTTTTACATAAACCATTTTTATCTTATTTATGGATGTTCCTCGCATTATTCATGAATTTCTTTCACCAAATATGCCATTACACAGTATATTCAGAAATGTTCCCAGCACATTTTTTACTAAATGACCTAGGAAAAACCTATGGGACTCTGATAATGGAACTGCTCCGCCAAAGAATTGTGTTTTTAAAAAGTAAACTTCAAGAAACTGCGACAAATAAATCATCCAAAGAAACGAAAGTTAGAAACGTTTTGAAAAGTTATAAGCAGCTGTTGAATTATTTTGAACCAATGGATATGTTTATAAAATATAGGGTAAGTATGAGCAGGTTTGGGTTGCCCTTGTTTTCCTAGAACAGTAAAAATCGTTTTTTTTGGGCTTTGCCTATTAGAGAAATCCGAATTTCCTGCCCAAACTCGTAATGCGCGGAAAACTAGGATTTTTCAGCATTGCTCTACAACATGTAACAAAAGAAAAGGCGAGAATGGTGGAAAGGTGTGACAATACTAAAGGGTGTAAATCTGCCCATGAAACTGAACAACTTATCCCAAGGAACACAGGTCATAGCTCAAAATCAATTTTTTAACTCCTATAGATACTGCATCAGCTGATAGCGCATTTTGTATGGGAGGTCAAATTTGGTTTTCCGTATTTCGACCTATGTTCCATGGGAAAAGTTGTTCAGTTTCATAGGCAGATTCACGCCCTTCAGTATTATCACACCTTTACGTTACACGTTGTATACAGGGTGTTGCAATCCTCTCGGGAAGTTGCTCTATCTATGAAGCTGAACAACTTTCTTTAAGGAACATAGGTCGAAATTTGAATAAAAACTTTTGACCTCCCATACAAAATACACAATCGGCTGATGCCTTTTCTATAGAACGTTGAAAATTTAATTTAATCGTATTTAGGCCTATGTTCCTCAGGAAAAGTTGTTCAGTTTCATAGGTCGAGCAGCCACCCGAGAGTTTGAGGACATATAAAATAAAATAAATATTGGGGGACAATAAAATATCCGGGCCGATAAAAATAATGCTGTACTTATATCGACCGTAACAAACTCTTCCAAAAGACTACTCACGCTGCTCATTTTCTGTTCCTTTACATACTCACATGGAAGTCCGGTCTAGCTACCTAGCTATCAAATAGACTAACTACATAAAGTGCGGATTTCTTGATTGCGTTCCAAAACTAACTTTATGGAATGGTAATAACTCCTACTATACAGGAACTCTTAGTGACAAAGTCCGGTCTCCACTTGATCGGACTAATATTGTCCATATTGTATATTAAACTGTCATGAATTTTATTATTACAGATATTCTATGGCATTATCTTTCATTCCATCTATTTTCTTGTTACTTCAGTATCATTTTTGACGAGAAAAACGGCACCTATAGAAGTAAGTATCATTCGTTTTTTTTTTCGATTTTCCAACGCCACAGTTCGCAGCTATGTCAAAAGCAATCGGCTAAAGCTGTCAGAAAAATCAACTTTGTAAAACAATGTTGTTTTTTCCGTCAAATATTCTCTGGTTTTAGTGTCATGGCTGCAAAATAGATTGCTAAGCGTTAGAATAAACGAAATAAATGGATTATATATAATCCATTTAACTACATGCGATGACTTGCTGTTGCCCGTGACTTCGTCCGCTTGAATTTCAGTGAATCCATTAGGAGGAATAATCTCGCAAAATCCTTTTTAGTGCACGCCTACGTTATATCGGGTCATAATGAAATACTAAACATAATTTTAGCAAGTTACTTAGACAATTAAACGAAACAACTTTTCACTAGAAATATAGGTCCAAATTCGAAGAATTTCTTTTGACCTCCCATGCAAATAGCGCTATCAGCTAACGCGGTCTCTACGGGAATTGTTTTTTCTCCTTGGGAAAACTTGTTTGGTTTCATGGTATAAATAACGTGCCAAAATAATGTTTTACTATTTCATTAGGACCTCAAACAAGGTGCAAAAGTGCAAAATTTCAAGTATGTAGATCAAATCAAGCAGCCAAATGGCCTCTGAATTGGCCTAAACAATTACAAATTATTAGGGACATTAGTTGAGGCAGCATCAAAAGTCGTTGTACGTATTTATATTTCCAACATCACTGTATAACATAATGCTATGATGTATTGTGATTTTGGATATCTAATTTTGATTATCGACTAAGATGCTGACTGTACAATCGGCCGTACATACGTCACTGTTCAAACTATTCATTCATTTTCTATAGTCCCTAGCGTATGGCTAGTTTTGTTTCCACTTCTGCAGCCTTGTATGTTATGTTAAATGCCTTTTCTTGTTACAGATTAAAATGTATTTATGTGTGTCTTTTGTTACGATTGTCATCAAGTTATTTACAAGCACATTGTTGTACGACCTCATAGCTGTTGAAGTGGACGCAATTAAACGGATTATAACAGTGCAGTACGCTTACAGCACAGGTGAAGTAATGAAAAGAAATTCAATATTAGCTTTTTCGTCGTAGGGGCGACGTCATCGATGTGGTGCCGATTTGGACGGATTTAGATTTGGATACCAATAAGACTGATGGGAGCTGGAAAAAGGAGGGGGAGGCCTTTGTTTGGCAGTGGGACGATACAGGCTAGATACATATACAGGATTTTAAAAAAGTACGATTATCTTTCTAAGGGGACACACATCACTGATAGATTGTTTTTTTAATACTTTTTTTACCTTTCTGTTTAAGAATGGGTGATCAAGAAATTTTATTTTTCTTCGTATTACATTACAGTTATTTATTGAAATGAATATTATAACAAAAAAAAATCTTTGTCTGCATCACCAGCTCATCATAGAGGTCATTGAACCCTCCAGGCGCTCCACTTGTTCTTGAGCTAGAACTACTTTTCTTTTCGTGACTAACTTATAAGAAACCCGAAGAAGCGAAGGATTTTACCTGATGACCATATCCTGTTAACTGTTTACTATATTGTGGCTCCTGCGATACAAGCCCCGAGCTTAGTGCAAGAGTCCATGTGTAATGTACTTTTGTTATTTGTGGTTTTTTCAATAAATGCTTATTATTATCATTATTTAAGGATTGAACCACGAGGAAAAAGAGTAATTTTAAAATAGATTTCTGGGCGTAGTAAGGGTTTTAAGACACGAGATGCAAAACAACTTTGTTGCTGACCGAAACACACACTTTTTACTTCACTACAGTGAGGAAAATAGCTGCTGAATAAAAATAAAATAAAAACAAAAGCATTGGATTTTTTAACCTTTTAGTTTATCGTAGTGTTCTTATTTCAAACCCTTTTCCTCGCTAGCGGCCAAAACTGAGTTTTATACGCAGATTTCAATCGATAAAACAAAGTTTTTCGAGCTAGTATTGTAAAAATATCTTGTCCATGTCTAAATTGTACGACGTTTGTCCAATTCGTGCCTCAAAAGGTGAACCCTCCAGGAAAAATGTATTGATTCCATCCGTGCTTTTCATTCCAGATAAGAAAGAGCGCATGTTTCTGGAGGATGCTCTGAAATTCCTACAGTATCATCAGTTCCGTCGTATGGTGTTTCGTTTGTTCCCGCTGGATATATCGCTGGTCTTCAAAGTGGTTTCCTTCATTTTTTCTTTCGCGATCATCAATGCTCAGTTTCAGAAACTCATTTAAAATGTTGATCTAAAGTCATTGTCTAGAAGAAATAGTCTTAAAACTGAAACTTTAGATTTAAACTATAAAGCTGAATAACTTTCTCCAAAAAATATACTGCCAGTTGCACAGAGCGTTCTTAGAATTAAAGTTCCTTTAAATCTATTACTGTCATTTTCTGTTTCAATGACAAGAAACATACATAAAAATCACGCCTTTTTCTCGTCGTGGTAGACCTGTTACCATCTTGACATACTTCCCTCGCTTCCTCTACTTTCAACGACCCTTTCATACATACATAATATGACAAAGAAAGTGACAGGAATATATGTAACAGAGCTTTAGCTTTAAAGAACCTTTGTGCAACTGACAACAAAATGAAAGAGCATGATCAGATCAGTCGACGTAACTGAACAACTTTCAGTGATTAAAATTTTCAGGAAATGAAAAAATATTCGGCCTCTCCTTACCAAATTGCATACTTGATTGGACAGTTTGTATGGAGGGGCCGATTTTTATTTCCTGGAAGTTTTTTTCACTGAAAGTTGTTCAGTTACGTTGACTTAATATGCCCTTTGAGTTTTCAGAAACCTGTTCCTTACACCCTGTATATCCTATAGGCAAATAAAATAGGCTAGTGCACTAGATTGATGCATTCCTTTTCTAGAGATAGCAAAATACGGTATCTGTTGTGGATTGCAGTGATTAACAAATGAGTGTATCTTCTGTAATTCATCTCCTTCACGTTGCACTATGTTTACGTAATTTTATATCTGTGAGTGTGGAATTAGTTAAGTCAACGGTTGAAACATTAGCTTTAACGTTTGAGGTGACTGTATTTATTCGGGTTTAAAGAAATTAAAAATTCTCTGTATTGAAAATGTTTTTATTTTAACACTTCCTGTGTTTAAATAAATCTACAAAGTAGAAAATTGCAAAATATCACGAACCAAGCCTAGTTGCTAACACGTTTCCGGTACTGACGAAGAAGACGCAGGTTCGAGTCCTGCCTGTGGTAGTGAAATTTTGCGATTTTCTACTTTTTAGATTCTCTGTATTGTCGTCGTAAAAAGAATTCCTCAATATCATAACATCCCATGAAACGTCCACTTCAGGACAGGGAGCTCCCTGCAGAACTCTACCGACAACACGTGGTACTACAACTTAGATGGGAAGTAACATAGTCACCAGTGTCACCACGTTTGTTAGCGTTGTGGCTGGCACCATTAAACGCGGCTGTTGGTGACCGCAGTTTGTAAGATGGTATCTGCCCAGCCTCCAGTTTATAAACCCTTAATCGTCCCTTACAACCCCCGAGGATAGAGCCGTAGAGATGTGTTGGTATTATTCTTTGGAAAATGGGCCAAAAAGCAATCAAGGTAACCTATGTCTAGTAGAAATTTCGTTCTATTTTTAAACAATTGTAGTGTTATTTCACTGTGTATTTTTAACTTATAGACACTATAATGTGGTAGGTTGTAGGGCTTTTATAAGGTGGTATTATAAGAAGGGTATTACAAGGTGGTTTGGCTTTTTTGCAAGGTCCGTCTGGGGAAGTACCACCCCCTTGGTTTTTTCTGCCGCAAAGCAGCAGTGTCTGCATTGTTGTATTTTGGTTTCAAGGGCAAGGGAGCACTGGCACTTCAATATCAGGTGGATCTATTTATAATTCGAGATATATTTTTAAGCATTTCATGAAATTAGCACGTTTTAGAAACCCTTCATCGCCATCAGATCTGTTAGATAAGATTATACAGAGCAAAGCTCCAGGTACTTACTTAAAAATGTGTACGCATTGTATTTTTTTTTTATTTGATTAATTATAGTGCAATAAATGAAATAAATAGAAATATGTATATTTCCGTTTCATAATACTCGTATATTCTTTAAAACATACATTGAATAAAATTATAATCCGAACAGTAAGAAGAAACATTATGTATCCCAATCCAATAGTCCTCAGAGTGAAAGAAACCGCCTTGAGTGTTTTGCACTAGCCTTAAAATTTAATAGACTTACGCCGAGAAGAACCTATTTACTTGCGACAATAATAATATTTTTTTTGAACTCAAAAATAAATATGCAGGCAGATAATTCTACTTCTTGGCTTGGCTTGTTAGTAGAAGTGTTTATGTCATTTACAACCATCTGTATAAATTTTGATAGCGCGTCTGTACAAGCAATCAACCTGTATCCATTCTTCCCGTACTTTGTAGCTGATTAGCTTAGGATTAGATTAGGGATCTTTATGTGCCTGTTCAGCTACTCCATCTGATCGGCTTTATCATAAAGAAAAGTATAATAAAAAGTTTGCCCCGATAAACAGAAACTTATAAATTGGCAGTAGTAGTAGCTGACCAGAATTATTACATATTATTATGTAGGGCTTTAGACAGCGTGCCATTTGACGAAAGAGAACGTTACGAAATGTATGGGCATGTATGGGATGACAGTAATTGGTATATTATGTCATCCCATACATTTTATGACATTCGCTTTCGTCATCTCTAAATTTATCAAAGATTTTGGAAACTACGCCAGCGCAGCGTTTTTCTTACGTCAATGAAATTTATGTATAAGTTGTCAAAGCCCAATCCTAATCAATACAATATCATCAATACCTAATCATTACTTGTTCGTAGATTTTTATCTAGAAATCTAGAATGAAAATTAAAAAGTTTAAGCGGCGTGGTTTTAGCTCTGTGATGTGAAGAGTCTTCTTTTAAAATGCTCTTACTTATAAAAATAATAAAATACTCTAACTTCGAGAAAAAAATATATAAATGAGAGATAAAATTGTTTACTCTTTTGCCTCAACAACATGAGCTATGGCCTCCATATAGGATACAAAACTGCGTCAAGTTTCAAGGTAACTCTTTGTGCGAATCGCTTTGTTGTAACGCCTACGCTGATTCTCTTGAAAGGTAACAAAAGCTGATGAATTGCTGACAAATCGAGATGGTCTGCACAAGCTTTATACGGCCCACAATGAGGGCACCGGCTGCGTACCTCATTGATTTTTAACAAGCAGGATTTTTGAGGGGCCAAAGGGGTTAAATTAATTTTACGATAATAATTTCAAATTAAATTACTTATTTTTTTATTGTTGTATGATGTATTGATGAGGTTATATAATAATAATAGGGGATATTGGTGGGGTATTGAGGTGGTGGTTGATTTTGTATTGATGAGGTCGACGATGGAATAACTTGCCCAGGAGAAGCCTATTTACTCGCGATATGACAAGATATGTGTTACATGAACTCGGAAACACAGGCAAACATAGAATTCCACTTTTTAGGGTTCCGTACCTCAAACTAAAAAACGGAACCCTTATAGGATCACTTTGTTGTCCGTCTGTCTGTCTGTCTGTCAAAACCCTTTTTCTCACGAACGAGAAGAGGTATCAGGTTGAAATTGATAACGCATATTAGGGTGTATAAATCACACAAGATCTGAAAATTTAAATTTTTTACAATGACGCAATCAAAAGACATGGCTTTTTATGTCCTCATCTCCATACATTTATGCAAAAAAGCAAAACCTACAGGGTACTTCCCGTTGACCTAAAATTATGAAATTTGGCAAGAAGCTAGGTCTCACAGTACAAACAAAGGGAAAAGTCTAAAATCATAAAATATTTAAATTTTTCTCACAACTAATAGTAACCAATTAAGGTGAGCTCCTGTTTCAAGAACTTTTCTATGAAAGAGGGGTCAATTTGGGTCGCGGAGTTTTTAAAATCAAAGAGCAAAAGCTTTTAGTATAACATATGGTAGATAGGTACGGAACCCTCAGGGCATGAGTCCGATTCGCACTTGGCCGGTTTTTTACTAAAATAAGTATAGCACTCTACCTTTCAGTTATTAAAACCATTTTGTATATTTAGGAGTAGAATTTCAAAGCCGTCTTTTATAAGTGTTATCTGTCACTTTAAAGGTAATTCCTCAGTTGATGAAACTTTGCTGGGGTATCACACTACATGACACAAACCTTTTATAAAAAAAAATCGGTACTTTTAATTTTTTCATACAATTTTTGTATGGAAAAATTAAAAGTACCGATTTTTTTATAGAAGGTTTGTCTCATATAGTGTAATACCCCAGCAAAGTTTCATCGACTGAGGATTTAATGCGGGGGTCTTCATACAACACTCCACTTCGTTGCCTAGACTATTATCGTATTTCATTATTTTTAAGCAAGCTTTAACGTAACCCTTCGTAACCAACCCTTAGTTAAGCAGTACTAAAGGATTGGCATTAACTTTAAGCCTTAACAAATGAACAAGCTTTAGTGCGATGGTACGGTACGGTCAACCGCTCGTCGTTAGAAACTTTTTCAACTCTATTACCACGCCATAAGGTCCAAAAGTGTTTCTACTGACGTGCTGTTGAGTGTAAACTGAAAGACGTTGCTGCTCATCCTCCGTTTCATAAACCTTTCATCGCCTCTTACGATACCCATTGGCGCCTTCTAACTGTACAATTACAATTATTACTAACTGAAGCTATGCTATTACTTAGTAACATTTCCAGCTAGTCATTTAAAGCAGTGAAGCTTCTGCGAGTTCTACATTGTATGTAATATTAGAACATTATTATTTTTTACAGGGTGTAAAATTACCGGCCAAGGGTTCCGTACCTATCTATCATATGATATACTAAAAGCTTTTGGTCTTTGATTTTAAAAACTCCGCGACCATCCAACTTGACCCTCTTTTATAGAAAAGTTCTTGAAACGGGGGCTTACCTTAATTGGTTACTACGACTACGAGTATTAGTTGAGAGAAAAATTTAAATATTTTATGATTTTAGACTTTTCCCTTTCTTTGTACTGTCAGACCTCGCTTCTTGCCAAATTTTAGGTCAACGGGAAGTACCCTGTAGGTTTTGCTTTTTTGCATTAATGTATGGAGATGAGGACATAAAAAGCCATAATCTTTTGATTGTGTCATCGGGGTAGGTAGAGACCACAGTTGTTCACTTGCTACGATGCTTGACATAATAATATACTTTCCTTGCTTTCTGTAGTTTCATCGATCCTTTCGTTCATGCTCTTCGGTTTAGGGTGATTTTGACCTGGCTTTTATTTAGAACGTCCTGAATTGGGTCCTGGTACGTTGTAAAGTCAGTGTTGACTGAAATTTCATCAAATCTCTAAAGGGTGTGAAAATAACCTAAATATGTAGTCGCATAAACTGTGATTCAACCTCAAGGTCAGTGTTATAGCGGTTTTGAAATTCCATTACCATTGAATGCAGTAAGGCCGTGTGGATCTCTACTCCCAAGTTTTGTAAAAGGATTTCCTCCTGCGTATCGTACCAGCTTATAAACAATGATCACCAACCAACTAAGAAGCTTTCCTTTCAAAACATATTCTTTCACTTATTAGTGTGCCATTAGTGTCCCACTGCTAGTCAATGGCCTTTATCTTTTCCTTCCTTTTGTCCCTATTTAGAACCTGCTCTTTCTAATGTGTTCAAAAATACCAGGCATTTTTCCCTATTCAGCGGTGGTGTTGAAATCTTATGATTTTGAATGAATGCAGGTTATCAGCTATCTCCTGGAAGTTTGGTAAAGAATACGCGGTATTGTTTGCTAGCCTAAAGCTGCAATCACACCTTGCTAAATTCAAAGACTAAATCGATATTGCTGGGCTTTTGAAAAATTACTGTAATGTTATCTTAGACATCATTATGAATAAAAAAAATAAAAAAAAATATTTGAGGCATGGTTTTGCTAATTCCAATATCCTTACTTCAAAAAGCAATGTATGCCAAATTAGTTTCTGATTTAAGGAAGGCTAAGAGCAACGCGTGTCAAAAGTCGTGTAACTCTATGTGCATTGTGCATGGTACATAAGAATAAGCCCGACCAGCAATCTTTATGATCTCCGTAGTTATGACATACCTAGCTATTGTTATTATCGTACTGTGTATGCCATAAGTAGGTATGTAATATGATGCGAACGTAACGGTAGAAGGCGTCACTTTGTTCCGACTCATGCCCATTCACGCCCCGATGCCATTGTTGTGCTCGTACTGTGCTGATGCTCGCGAAAATTGCAAGAAAATTCAAGGCTTAGCGCTTTCAAATGTAAAATTAAAAATAATAATCATAGTATTTTTCTTAATCAAATTTTTTACGTTTGTTGAGATGTATTTATTACTTATGCCCACATTTTAAATTTACACAGGCTGCTACAAAATTAGAAAAATAATTAGGTACCTACGGTATTATATAGTTTTCATGAAATTGAACAAAATCCATAGTCACGCCGTCAAAGTTACTCTCGTCGCATGTATGGTCTGGTCATTTAATGTTTTGTTATCAAAATTCGTTGTTTGTTATAACATCTGTTAGTTAACCCATCTCACTCCTGTAATTCAAGGGTTCAAACTTGACACTCACGGCACGACTTTAGCTCCTACAGCTACTGAAGTAAGAACGGTACAAAATCGAATGTGTCAAGTTTGACGTTCTCTTGACTGTACGTATATTGCTATAAATTGATAGACAGGTTTGACATAATAAATATAGAGGCAAATAAATGCATTCGCAAGGTGGTAGGAGCATCGCGCAATGCGCATAATCTTGCATTTCCATCGCTAATACAGACCTTGACCGTGACTCTGCGCAGCGGTGTGCTCCACTGCCGCGCTAGCTGCCCTCTCCCCACTCCCCCCCTCTCATTTCCCCCGTTCTCCGTCGTCGTCATGACCCTCGATGTTAGCCGCCTTATGGCGCCAAAGATTATCGTTACAGAAGAAGTTACAGATGATAAAGTAAGGCCATCGTAAGAAGCTGGTTTTGACATTTCTTTAATACAAAGGGTAAATCTTTGCTGATCATGATATTTCATACGTTTGGACAGCTATCAAAACTGTCTTCTTATGTTGGCCTTATGGGCTCTACACACTAAAGCCGCCGGCCCGCCGACATATGTTGGCAACTTTTTGTCGGCGGGCTATGTTGGCGACTTCACTCATTAAAAGGCGGAAAACTTTGTCGGCGACACGTCGGCGGCTCGACATTTGTATGTACGCAAGTCGCTGACATGTCGGCGGCAAATGTTGCCGACATGATTCTTTTTAATAGGCCGCCGGGTTGTGTCGGCGGGCTGTGTCGGCGGGCCGGCGGCTTTGGTGTGTATTGCCCTTTTCTTTAGCAACTGTAGAATGTCGTTGTACTTAGACAATGGTTGAATTGTACAATTAGAACAAAATTTACGTTAGCTTAAAAATACTGAGACTGAAACTCTACATTTAGCACTACAAATCTATGTAAATCACGTGATACAGTTAAATATTGATCGCTTTGGTTTCGTACTACGTTCTTGTATTAAAATTTGTATCTTTAAAATATGACACAAGGCCCTAGATCCGATGCTACTAAAGAAATATAATAACCGGCCTGTATTTTTTAGAGAAGGGTGTCAGGAAGAGGGGTTGGAGGAAACTTTTACAGGTTCCCAATCAGCAGCATATTCAAATCAATTGGTTGATTGAATTATTCGATTTATGTCAGACCTAAAGAAGAGAATCTGGAAATTGGGTAAAAACATTGTCGTTTTACATCGTGTCGATATGATGTTAAAAAAAAAAGAGTCAAGAAAAACCTTAAGATATTATTTTGATAGTCTGTATGTG
Source organism: Athrips mouffetella (assembly GCA_947532105.1). NCBI lineage: Eukaryota > Metazoa > Arthropoda > Insecta > Lepidoptera > Gelechiidae > Athrips > Athrips mouffetella. The sequence continues at coordinate 10,103,418 of OX383958.1, forward strand.
TACACCTTCTGCTTATTCTTTGGCATGGAAGTGAACAAGCGGCTTCGACGTTGCTTCGACCGCAATTTGCGTCGTGAAATTACCGCACTTGTGTAATGCCGCGCAATGCTATATTATTTGATCATCGCATCGCTAGCGCGGCGTCGTCGCCTCGTCGTCTTCTGTACTTTCCAACACTACACTTGCTCTATGATTACGGCTCACTGATATTGAATATTGTAGGATTTTCGGTGTATTTTCATCGAAAATACAAGCTCACGTCCATGTTGTAATATCGGGTTAGAGCTCAATTTTCGTAGGATTTACAATCTTAGTTCATTACCCACGACGGAACGGAGCCGGTATATTTTCTTAACTAATAGTTATTAGTAATCGTGCTGGTGCTGGCATCGTCAGATCAATGGCTAACCTATATACCGCTGCATTTACAATTTTCTTTCTGCCTAATGGCCTTTTGTTTAAGATGAAGTTGGGTTGGGACCGACAATATGCCTCCTTAAGCACAGGAACGCTTTAGAACTTATGCCACTAACAACGGTCACCCATCTGGGTTCTGGTAGGGCCAAAGCTGCTGAACTATCGTGATCGCAAAGAAAGGGCAACGACCTGTTGGCAGGAGAGCTTTTCGCTCTATGATTACGTCTTGCTGATATTGAATATTGTAGAAGATTGTCGTGCCGAGATTTTTATTAAAGATATATTTTCATCGAAACTACAACCTCACGTCCATGCTGTAATGTCGGGTTTGAGCTCAATCTTCGTAGGATTTTCTATAGCTTATTTTCTGCACTGCAAATTGTGGAAAAAATTCGGTGCGCTGGTTGCTATATGCACAGAATGTGAATTTACTGTTTCATCTTTCTATGTCCAAGATTTGTTTTTCTTTTCAAAGAATTGATTCTGTTTCAATACAGCTTATTTGAATCCATTAATCTTTGAATCATCTGTCTCAATACGAAAATAATTACTCTTAAAAATTACCCTTTAGCAACAATCTTAATCGTAACTTTAAGCTCCTTAAAGACTCCTGCATTGTTTTAAAAAATAGCGTTAGAATTTGCAATAATACATTTAATTCAAATTCATTAAACAGACTCCATGCTGGTCGTAGCTAAAAATTACCTTTTAGAAACAATCTTAATCGTAACTTTAAGCTACTTAAAGACTCCTGCGTTGTTTTGAAAAATAGCGTTAGAAATGAATTCAAATTCATTAAACAGACAGTCGCCCGCAGACCAGTTTTAGGGCGAGATGCACCCTAAGTCGTGGTCTAGTGCTTAGAGCGACCGGCCGCCGATCTAGAGGTTCTGGGTTTGACCCCCTAAAGGGACGCAGTTGTCAAACAAAAATTACTTTGTGAGACTTCCCTAGTTTCATTGCAGGATAAATCAACTGATTGTCTGAAAAGTTAGAAGATACCGTTCTCCGAAGCGGCTATACTATCTACTTAAGAAAGTAGACTCAACAACTCTGACACTAGGGTTTATGAGGTTGATCATCGATATTACAACCCACACGATATACGTGTATGGGACGGTGTACCGAAAACTGAACAACTTTCGCAAACAAAAATTTTCGGGAATTGAAAAGAAATTTGCCTCTCTCTGATCGAACAATTAATCAAAAATTTTTTTCTTTCCCCAAAAATGTTTCTTTGGGAAAGATGTTCAGTTTCGATGACCGAGCACGACCTTTCAGTTTTTGGTACACCGTCTCTCACACCCAGTATGATGGTGTCCTTCTTAACTGTTCTCCGATTATATATTTTTTCTTCTTGTTTTTTTTTTCTTATTTTTAGGAAGTTGGTCATTGACCTTACATTCCACATTATGACGATGTATGATGATGAATGACCTCTGAGTGAAAACAAAGAAAACAGTGCCTATTTTTAGCAAAGAATTCGGTCTCTTATATTTCTATGCTATTTAGTTCCTTTTTGAACTAGATACGAAAATAAACTTGTGCTGTATGAACAACTTTGTTGAAAAATAATTATGGAGAGGATGTCCTGCTATAAAACCTTATGCAGCTGTGATAGCTCTTGAGCTATTTTGTTTTACGAGTATACCTAATAGTGATAAATGTATACTCATTCAGTTATATGGTACGATAGCAATTTATGTCTTGTTATTATTTATAAGGCTATAAAGTGACATGGTGTTTTTTTACGCAAAAAAAAAATATTAACATTCTCGTTATTAATATTTATCTCGGCCAAGTCCATCAAGTCCATTGGGATGAAAAGTCAAATCTCAAAATCTTACGTTTCAATAAAGCTCTTTAATCAGGTGTTGGATTCTTCCGAGACTATATTACTTCTTGATAAATGTTACAGAAGCAAAAGGGAACATACGATCTAAATATATAACCCGAATCTATGTTAGTCGTAAGTGAATAAGCTTCTTCTGGGCAAGCTCGTTTCATCGTCGACCTCATCTCTGTCCTAGTCCTAGGGCTAGAGCTAGATTGAGGCCAAGAGTAAGCCCATTCACCATTGAAAAAAAACATATCAGCTGATTTTGTCAGCTGAAACTCAATGCTCAGGTTATTAGCACATATATGGCGGGCCTACAAATCTTTGTCGCTAGTAGACCTATCGTTCTTCTTTCTTTAACTAATATTTCAATCATTTAGCTTCCTTTCGAGATCAAGCTGTTTGTAGCTAACTGGTAGGATGTGCGTTTGTCCGTTTTTACCACGACCAGGCTGCAGGGAGGTGCAGGTTTGCAAGACCGGTTCATATCCTGCATGTCCCGTGCGCCATACTACCTAGTCATACGACATTATTACATACAAGTACATAAATTCAACCAAGTACATATAAAATGCCAACAAGAACTTCTGCCCATAATGAGCTAACTTAATAAGCTACAAGCGCCGGCCACAGGAAAAACATACATGTAATCATTTTAAGCAAGAAGCTTCGTATTTTTCATGGAACATTTAAAGGTTATAGTACACTTTAGTTAATCAATGGGTTGGGTCGTCGGTTATTCAAATCCATAGACCGATATCAAAGCAGTGGTTGATGATTTTAAGTGTGTAACGAAACAAATGGCTTTGAAGCAATTAGATTTTTACTTTCGAGCGGAGCGAGAAAGGTATTGTATTCGTGAAAAAAAAAGTTTTTCAAATTTTTTTTTTTTTTTTTTCCGTTTCCGGTGGCTTAACTGTCAACACGTACGTCGATAACTCCCGAGAAAAATAAGCGAAAACCAGTGATAAATAGTGCCAATTTCGTGGTGTGAAGTGTTAATCCGATACAACAAAGGTTAACGAACACGCAAAAGGAAAGGTCACAGTGCTAGTGCTAAAATTCGTCAAGACAAGCAAAATACATTTTTAATATATAACCTAAAAATACCAAATACAGCCATAGACAATAGACTTGTTGTGCAGTGACAACTGACAACCTTACGTCAAATTCGACAGTGACACCAACTGCGGTGTTGCCAACAAGGAAAAAATTTCTACTAACCAGTGTTACCACATCTAAACCAATAATTTCCCATCATTATGGATAAAAACATGGAACTTCTTTTACGAAAAATAGACGAGAAATTAGAAAAACAAGCCGAACATATAACATATTCGGTAACCAAGAATGTCATGGAAGCGATAGACGAAAAAATCAATACGATGATAGAGGAGAATAATCAACTTAAAAGCAAAGTAATACCTACAACTAGAACAAAAACTCAAAATGACAGAAAGAGAGAAACGAAAAAGCAACTTAGTCTTCTTTGGGGTCGGAGAAAAGGTAAAATCTGAAGCGGAACTAGTAGACCACATCAAAGAAATCATAGTGGATATGGGAGTACACATGGACAGTCATGAAATCAGCAATGTTTACCGTATTGGGCAACTAACTATTAACAAAAGCCGTCCAGTTGTAGTCTCTATCACAACGCAATGGAAAAAACATCTTATACTTAAAAACAAGCCAAACCTCCCATCAGGCATTAACATAAAAGAAGATTTTTCCAAGGAAATCCTAGAAAAACGCAAACAGCTTCAACCTCAACTGGAAGAAGAGAGGATGAATGGGAACATTGCTTATTTTAAGTATGATAAACTCATAGTGAAAAAACCAAAATAAAACAGAGAGAAGAGGAAGAGAGAAACTTCGAATTCACCTAAAACATCAACACAGAAGAAAGCTAACACAAACGAAAATCTAAGCAACCCAACACCAACACCTCCACTACCCAAAATTCATACGGATAACATCATCAAACCCAACATACTGAACTACGTAGAGAGAGTTGGAAGCGTTCAACAACCGAATACTCCAAAAAACTAACTATTGTCACAAGGAACCGGAAACAAACAACCGCACCAAAAAACAACCACAACTACAATCAAACAACAAAACGTCCCCCACAACGGCTGGTCCCCGCGGGAGATGTAGACCACCAACCTCTAACAAAAAGACAAAAAACACTTAAAATTGCAACTTTAAATACGAGAACCCTCAGAACGGAAGAAAGCCTACACGAGTTAGAAAAAGCCCTAGAAGACATAAAATGGGACATCTTGGGTATAAGTGAGATGCGAAGACAAGGTGAAAAAATCGAGGACCGTGCAGAATATATACTATTCCACAAGGGTGAAATTGCCGGCCAAAGAGGAGTTGGATTCCTAATTAAAAAGCCAATGGTTCAACATGTTCAAGAGCTTATTGGTATTTCTGATCGAATAGCCATACTCAACATCAACATACCTGGACATAGAAAAGTATGGTCAATCATCCAAGTTTATGCTCCAACAGAACAAGCAACAAAAAGCGAAACCAAACTCTTCTACGAAGAACTAATACAAGTACTGACAAAGTACTCGCACAACTACATAATATTAATGGGTGACTTCAATGCTCAAGTTGGAGAAAAACAAAGTAAGGAAGGTCATGTCTTGGGAAATTTCGGCCACGGAAAAAGAAGCCCAAATGGGGAACTCCTTGTGGAACTCCTACTAGAACACAACCTTACGCTTCTCAACAGTTTTTACAAGAAGAACAAGAAGATGAAGTGGACATGGATCTCCCCAGACGGCAAATACAAAAACGAGATAGACTATATAATAACAAACTACCAAAAAGCCTTCACCGATACGTCAGTACTAACAAAATTCAACTTTAATACAAACCATCGCATGGTGAGGAGCTCCTTAAAAACTGAACCACCTAGGAAAACCAGAAAATATACACCCAAAACAGAACACTACAGTAACGAAACTATAAAAAAGATTGCCACATCCCTGAACGAAATAACCGAAGACATAACAACAGAAGACGGAAACACTGATGTCCTTGCTAAGTATGAAAAGCTAGAAAAACGACTAACCTCCACTAAAACTGGGAACACAAGAGATAAAAACCAACATATACTATCAGATGCAACACTACAACTTATAGAGAAAAGAAAAAATCTGCTTGTAAACTACCCTAAAAAAGAAAACATCCAAGCAATAACAGAACTTAGCAAGGAAATCAGAGAGAACATCAGAAAAGACAGAAAAACTAAGAGGCTACAAACACTAGAAAGACACATTAAAAGGACAGGTGGCGTAAACAAAGCACTAAAGGAACTAAGAGAGGTAAACAAAGAATGGATACCAAAACTTAACAAAAAGAACAAACTTCCCTCTACGAACAGAAAAGACATAAACGAAACAGCTACCAACTTTTACCAAGATCTATACTCGAATCCAGACAGAAATCAGAACCAAGAACAAAGGAATGATCCATACAAAAGGCAGCTCACAGTGGAAGCTGAACCTGAAATACTTCCTTGCGAAATAGAAAAAGCTATACACAGCCAGAAGATGGAAAAATCTCCAGGGCCTGATAAAATAACAAATGAGATTCTCAAAGGAACTCTTGAAGAACTATTACCTGTACTCACATCAATTTTCAACGACATAATGAAGACGGGAAAAATTCCTTTACAATGGAAAACATCGCACATCATCCTGATATTCAAAAAAGGAGAAAAAGAAGATGTAGGGAACTATAGACCCATAAGTCTAATGTCCAACATATATAAGGTGTTCTCCAAAGTTATCCTAGACAGAATAAGCAAAAAGCTCGACGAACACCAGCCACGTGAACAAGCCGGCTTCAGACAAAAATTTTCCACCCTCGACCACATACACACAGTGAAACAAGTGATGGAGAGGTACAAAGAATACAACAAAAACCTATATATGGCATTTATCGATTACTCGAAAGCTTTCGACAGCATTAGTCACCAAGCCATATGGGAGAGCCTGAAACAACAAGAGATACCTCCAAAATACATCGAAATTATTAAAAACATCTACTCAAGCAGTGAAGCGAGGATACAACTAGATACCCTGGGAAAAAAGTTTAAGATCGAGAGGGGTGTAAGACAAGGGGATCCCCTGTCACCAAAATTGTTCTCTGCTGTATTGGAAAGTATCTTCCGCAAACTGAACTGGGATGGCTTCGGCCTCAACATAGATGGAGCGAAACTGAATCATCTAAGATTTGCGGACGATATAGTCTTGTTTGAAGAAAACCCAACACACCTCGAAGTAATGATAAAATCACTTAATGAGGAAAGCGAGAAAGTAGGTCTAGCAATGAACAAAGACAAAACAAAACTGCTCACAAACTCCAAAACAATAGCAATTAAAATCAACAACCAACCACTTGAGTACGTCCAAGAATACATCTACCTAGGACAGATAATCTCACATAAAGACCAAACCACAAAGGAAATAAACAGAAGAATAGCAAATGGGTGGAAAAAGTACTGGTCTCTGAAGGAAATCATGAAATCTAAGGATTTAAGCATGTCAATAAAAAGGAAAGTGTTTGACACATGTATACTTCCAGTTATTATATATGGTTGTGAAACTTGGTCACTCACGAAACATCACAGAGAAAAGTTGGAACGTTGTCAGAGGGCTATGGAAAGGAGCATGACAGGAATTAAGAGACAAGACAAAGTGAGAAGTAGCATAATAAGAGAAAAAACCAAGGTGACTGATATACTTTCGAGAATAGACCAACAGAAATGGAGATGGACCGGACACATGGTCCGAGATAAACAAATTAAATGGAGCACAATTATTTCGGAATGGTACCCCAGAGATGGCAAACGCAACAGAGGACGCCAACATATGAGATGGGAAGACGACCTGAAACTCACAGTAGGACACCATTGGAGAAGGGTTGCGAGAGACCGAACACAGTGGAAGATGTTAGAGGAGGCCTATGCCAAGCGGCACGCTGAACTAAGCAACATTTTGTGACATCAAAAAATCTTTATAAATTATACTTTACTGTAACCTGTAGTTCAGAATAAAAAGGCTTAATAAATAAATAAAATTTTCACAAAAATGTGTTCTATATCACTTATACATCATAAAAAACAAGTCTCCCAAAAATGTCCGTCCGTCGGTCGGTCGGTCGGTCGATCCGTCGGTCGGTCGGTCCGTCGGTCGGTCTGTCCGTCACGCTTTGGCCTAGCGGCTAAACGAATGGTCCGATTGACACCATATTTTGAATTTAGGAGTTTTATGCAAATCCATCAAATGGTTCTACGTGGTTTCTTGCTGGCTCTCATTTTGAGGGTAGCTGTCATACAACGAAAATGAAAAATTGAAATTTTCTCGAAAACGGCTCATAGAATCTTGATGAAACTTGCATGACCAAGCATCATGACCAAGCATCTCCATGTAAGATATCTTGCACCAGTATCAATTGATCTGTGTAATTTCATATAAGGGGTGTTCCTGTACCACCAAATCTATATATATAAAAGAAGAAGGTGACTGACTGACTGACTGACTGACTGACATATCAACGCACAGCCCAAACCACTGGGTCTAGAGATTCCAAATTTGGCATGTAGCTTCCTTATGAGGCCTAGGGGTGCACTAAGAAAGGGTTTTACAAAATTCAACCCCTAAGGGGGTAAAATAGGGGATGAAAGTTTATATGAAAGTCCGTCAGTTTTGAAGTTAGATTCTTCAAAATTTGTATTTAGGCTGACGACTAAAAATTAAGTTTTATGTGTCTCAGGGTTTTTGTAACTTCTACACCATAAGGGGTGAAAAGGGGGATGAAGTTGAAAGTACTTCATTTTCAAAGTAAAATCCACTAAATTTATTGTTGAGGCATTAGGGTTCTAATTCTGTGGAAAGTACATCACTGTTATTGAAATTCCACCCCAAATTCAACCCCTAAAAAAGGAAAATGGGGTACAGATGTCTAAAAACCAATATGGGTATCGTTTGTATGGTTAATCAGGTCGCTGATTACGAAAGCTACAACAATTTTAAAATCCAACGTGGTGAACGTGAAATATCATCATCCCCTGGGGATGGGGTTGAGGTGCGATAGGGTTGGAATGTCTGAAAATCAATATGTGTGTCGTTTGTATGGTTTATCGGGTCGCTGATTACAAAAACTACAAAAATTTTGAAATCCAACGTGGTGGACATGAAATACCATCATCCCCTATGGATGGGGTTGAGGTGCGATAAGGTTGAAATGTCTAAAAATCAATATGGGTATCGTTTGTATGGTTTATCGGGTCGCTGATTACGAAAACTACAACACTTTTGAAATCCAACGTGATGGATGTGAAATACCATCATCCCCTGGAGTTGGGGTTGGGGTGCGATAGGTTTGAAATGTCTAAAAATCAATATGGGTGTCATTTCTATGTTAGGGATAGCGATTAAATTGGCGTTAGGGGTAGGGATAGGGGCAGGGATAGGTTAGAGGTAGAGAGGTAGAGACGTAGTTCCTCTGTTCTGAGTAACTTATGAGTAACGTCTGTATATTATATAAAATTCAGCTGGATCTTGAATTATACTCATTGATTTGCGCAGGGTTAGTCCTGTTTTTCCTTAGATTCAAATTACCCTGAAATGACGGGAAAATATCTCATTGCTTCGGAAAACCGGTAACAACCTAAATACGAAATCCTCGCGAGCGAAGCCGCGGGTAACAGCTAGTCGTAAATATGAGACTTACCCAAAATTGGCTCCATTGAGTTTCTTAAAATTTTCTATAATACTAATCCTGGATTGGTTGTCAACCTGACTGGATATTCCTAATGATTTTTTTTTTAATAAAATTTAGTACACAGGGTGTACCAAAAACTGAAAGGGCTTGCTCAGCAGACTAAACTGAACAATTATCCATAAGGAACATGACGTGTTGGGAAATAAAAAAATATCCATGCAAGTATCCTACGGTAGTATCCATTGATCTGTGAAAATTCATATAAAGGATGTTCCAGTACTACTAACAGTTAAACATGTGATTTACTCGAAATCGTTTGAGGTTTGTTTGTTTTAATGTTTGACAATTTGAATTCTGAATTGATCTGTATATTTCATTCGAACATTATTTTGGAAAAACGTAAATAAAAGTTTGTATTTCCATACTATGGCATTACAAATTTAAGTTTGCGGTTGATAGTTTTTCCTTGAGTATTGCGAGAAAGTAAGTGCAGTGCTGCTGTACCATTTATTTAAAAATATAATCCAAATTTTAGGTAGGAATGATGTTCTATAATGTCGTGTCAGTTAAATAGATATTAAAAATAAATAGGTACAACATCAGTATGTTTTTAATTTTTACATATTACGAGTATCTAAGGCTTATGTTGTAAATAAACTACAGGATGAAATTTAAAGTTATAGTATTGTAGTATTTAAAGTTATCGTACTTGAAAGTCTGATTTTAGATTTCTTTGCTAGAATCAAAAAGTTTTGAACCACATTGCGAGGTTACAACCAAAAGCAACTAACCATACATCATAGAAGTTATATTTTGAATATCAATCTGGAGTAGAGTACACTTACATAACAAGCATGTTTAAGTAGACATATTATTAGTCAGACATTTTGCTGTGCACACTGAACTCTGAAAAATAAGGGCATATCTACACTTACCCACGAAAAGGCGACAAACAGATATGGTCACACTTAGCATAGAAATGTTACACTCTAATGAGAAAGCAAAGTTGCGAGTGGTAAACGAAGAACCACGTCACGACAAGGCGCAACAAACTTACTGTTAAAAGGTTTTATGTCAAACAAAAGTAACATAGACGTAGGACTATGTATTTTTAGTAATAGATGTGCTAACATTGTTGGGTGTCGGCGTGATCCACGAATATTGAGTTGTTTGAACTGTGTGCGCTCAGCTTGGCTATACTCGGCGATATGGGGCAAAAAACTAGTCCAATATGTGTAAATAGTGACCAACAGATTTTAATGTTAGATTTGGCCAAAATGACACCGGTATTGAGAAACGTTTCTATACTTTTTAGGATTTCACAGTAAAAGATCTACGCTATCGTCTTAATCAAAAAAGAAACATAAACCCAACAAGGTAATGAATTACTGACAATTTAGTCTTGATGCAAAATAAATAAAAAATCCTACAACTCATGTCAAAAAAAAATACCGGTCAAGTGGAGTCGGACTCGCGTGTCCCTCAACACAGAATCCTCAGAGAAAAAAACTGCATAAAAATTTATTTTGACGATGCCAAAAAATAGTCATGAAATAGTCATAAATAGTCACCATAAGGAAAAAAATAGTCGCGTTACAATTCTAGAGTTATAGCTATGGTTTGCTGAGGATTATGGGCATAGGCTATAGACAGAATCCTCAGCTCTGATGCAAGCAAACCGTGGGGACTATCGACTTGGTTTTTATTTTAAAAAATAGTCATGAAATAGTCGTCTTGACTTCCAAATTCTCGAAAATAGTCGTTCAAGGATTTCAGAGTTACAGGGGTAGCTTGCTGAGGATTCTGTGCATAGCATTTCAAGGACGCAGATTCCTGCAGAACGTTTAGGTTTTTTTGTTTGATACTGATGTCAAAAAATAGTCGTCTCAAACCATAATAACTTCGGTCTGGTTTAACTAGTAGAAGTATGTTAAAAATGCATGTTGATTTCGCCATACATTTTTTCTTTGTACAGTCGCGTACACAAAATTATTTGACGTTGATTTCAAGTTGTCGAAAAAAATGAATTTTCATATTGTTAGAGGCTTTTATTTTTATATGTTGTTGCAGAATCTATTTTTGTGTTATCTATTTTTATAAGGTAAATAAGAGGATAAACCGACTGACATGTCAGTGCACAGCCCCAACCTTTTGATCTAGAAACTTATAATGTAGGTTCCACGTTTAATGAAAGGTAAAACTAGAATATCGGGCTTACACCCAGATGCAAACAGTAAAAAAAAAACTTTAATAATAATTGGCAGGTTCGCGAATATTACTTAATTAACTACACTAACTTTACTAATTTCTTGATTGATCAATGTTGTTTGCCTACGCATTTAACTATTCATTAAAAATTTAAATGTCGCTGCATATGTGTTTATTTTACCCAATACTACATCAGTAGAATAATACAAATCAGTGACTTAATGGCATAGAAACAGAGTTGGAAATGTTTAACGTGGATCGTATAATAGAAAAAGCACCAATATTCTGCGACGAGATGTTTCGTTCGGCTCGACCAAATTGTATGACCGAGCTAGTGCTCGCCGCCGCCGGCGAGTATTTAGGTAAGTGACCTACAGTGTTGTTCTACGTTAATTATGTGAAATGTAAAGTTAACATACACTACAGCCTATGGAAGCAGTAAATATACAACGCGTTATTCCAAATTAGGCTTTCCATTTTTTCAATAATCCTACTTAAAAATTGGATGTAAATTCCAAAACTAACGCGGCTGGCTCGTTTAAAGTGCAGCCTCGGTCGGGTCATTGCGCTGCGGGTTATTGCCCTCTGCGTAGGGCTAATTTTAAAATTTTCAGAATTTTTTGTTGAATTTTTTTTAAGGATTTCTTTTTGTGTTCCTTTATCGTTACTGAAACACCCCCTGAGCTATGGCACGCAATAAAATTATCACCCTGTATTACTCATTTAACCATTTAACGTACATAAGTACGAAGACCGTGATTTATACAAAAAACTAACTTAAAAATAATCTGTACTGAATATATTCATTAAGAAGTTTCTTTTTTTATTATTTTAGTTTAAAACCAATTATTGTAGTTTATTAAGCTTTATTAAACGGCAACAAATTAAATGATTCCCAAAATATTTTTTTATACCCCAATACACTTCAGACAAAATGGATGAATGTATACCAAATTGGCTGAACGTACACCAAATTTGGGTAACCGGTTCGGATAGGTTGTGTTAGGTTATCTTGCGACCACAACGCACGAGCCGAGCGAGTGGAGCGAGCGTGCCGCGGCAGCGGCCTGCGAAGTGCCAGAAGAAAATTTGGTGTACATTCATCCATTTTGTTAGACAAAATTTGGTAAATATTATTTGGTAAAAATTTTCTCAAATTTGGTGGCACGTTAATACACAGCCTTATTAAAAATCAAAACAAATAAACTTTGCTTTTTATTACAGAATTAATTATATTGCATGGGTTCCAAATACATAAAAAAAAAAATTCAAGTAACAAAATAGTTACCATCAAAGATGATATGCATTTTGAACACGACTGTACTTGAGTTGAAAAATGTATGGCGAAGTTAACATGCATTTTTAACATACTTCTACAAGGTAAACCAGACCAAAGTGATTATGGTTTGAGGCGACTATTTGTTGACTATTTTTTGACATCAGTATCAAACAGAAAAACCTATACGTTCTGCAGGAATCTGCGTCCGTGAAATGCTATGCACAGAATCCTCAGCAAGCTACCCCTGTAACTCTAAAATCCTTGAACGACTATTTTCGAGAATTTGGAAGTCAAGACGACTATTTCATGACTATTTTTTTAAATAAAAACCAAGTCGATAGTCCCCACGGGTTGCTTGCATCAGAACTGAGGATTCTGTCTATAGCCTATGCCCATAATCCTCAGCAAACCATAGCTATAACTCTCGAATTGTAACGCGACTATTTTTTTCCTTATGGTGACTATTTATGACTATTTCATGACTATTTTTTGGCATCGTCAAAATAAATTTTTATGCAGTTTTTTTCTCTGAGGATTCTGTGTTGAGGGACATGGACTCGCGCGCCGAGGTTTCCAATATACCTATAGTATTTTTGGAAGCCATAAAGTCCGCAAAACCAAATTTGTTTGTAAAGGTTTTATGCTGATTTCTAAAAAAGTGTGCAACTTAGAAAGATCGTTATTTTTTTACTGTAATAGATAATCTCTATCGCCTTTGCCCACATTAGGTTAAGTTCTCCTTGTACATTTGTTTTTTTGTTGTTATGTGAGCAATAAAGTCTATCTATCTATCTATCTGTAATTAATACAGATTTTTCCTTTCACAAACTTTGGATATGAGGGGGCGGAATGGTATTTTTATTACATTTAACATCATGACTTGAAAACTAAGAGTTATACAAAAATACAAAAACATATTTTAGAATGTATAAATTATACCCTTTCATAATTATGACCTAACGACAATTAGAATTGTTGCTCCCCCTTTTTGGGCCTCCATTATATTAATTATCTTTTTTTTTATTCTTTCATGTGAAATTAAGTTGGGCAACCATATTCGAAAAACTAGTCAATAACATGAGTGGTTGCTGAAATAAACAGGTGTGACAGTCAGACAGACAGACAAAGTCGCAAGAGTAGGGTCCTTTTTTTACCATATTGGTATCGGAACCCTAATAAACTTCTTAGAAACAGCATAAACAGGGTAACGATGACGGCATAGCAAGCAAGAACTGATACAAAATTCATGGCTGCTCTGAGGTCAATACTCTGCCTGTATCTAGGTCAGCCCTGCGGCTGCGCAGCCAACTGACCACAGAAAAAAAACTCGCCAATAAAATTGTATCATATACAAGGTGTGAAAAAATAGTACAAATGATCTTTGGTGTATTAATTGACATTTACTTTTTTCTTTTGACATTAAATATTAAAAATACTAATAAACGACATGTTTTAAAACATAAAATTTTCATTATTATTTTATATTTTCAGTACTTTTTATTTTAGCATTTGGACAGTTATTTAGTTTTGACATACATTTTTCTTTTTTTTTTCTTTTTTAATGTTTTTGATATTTCTTTATTTCCGTTATTGTATTTTTGACGATCAAATTTATGCTCGGACATCCAGGCAATTTAAGTAAAATATAAAATCGATAATCTTCTATATATATAAAAGAAGAAGGTGACTGACTGACTGACATATCAACGCACAGCCCAAACCGCTGAGTCTAGAGATTCCAAATTTGGCATCTAGGTTCCTTATGAGGCCTAGGGGTGCACTAAGAAAGGGTTTTACAAAATTCCACCCCTAAGGGGGTAAAATAGGGGATGAAAGTTTGTATGAAAGTCCATCAGTTTTGAAGTTAGGATCTTCAAAATTTGTATTTAGGCTGACGACTAAAAATTAATATTTACGTATCTTAGGGTTTTTGAAAATTCAACACCCTTAAGGGTGAAAAGGGGGATGAAGTTAAAAATTCTTTATTTTTAAAGTAAAATCCACATAATTTATTATTTAGGCATTAATGATGTAATACTATGCAACGTTCATCACCGTTATTGAATTTCCACCCCAAATTCAACCCCAAAAAAAGGGAAATGGGGTGAAAAAGTCTACAAACCAATATGGGTATCGTTTGTATGGTTTATCGGGTCGCTGATTACGAAAACTACAACAATTTTGAAATCCAACGTGGTGGACGTTAAATACCATCATTCCCTTGGGATGGGGTTGGGGTGCGATAGGGTTGAAATGTGAATATGGGTGTCGTTTGTATGGTTTATTTATCGGGTCGCTGATTACGAAAGCTACAACAATTTTGAAATCCAACGTAGTGGACGTGAAATACCATCATCCCCCTGGGGATGGAGTTGGGGTGCGATAGGTTTGAAATGTCTCAAAATCAATATGGGTGTCGTTTGTATAGTTTATCTGCTCGCTGATTACGAAAGCTACAACATTTTTGAAATCCAACGTGGTGGACGTGAAATACCATCATCCCCTGGGGATGAGGTTGGGGTGCGATAGGTTTGAAATGTCTAAAAATAAAAATGGGTGTCGTTTCTAGATAGCGGTTAAATTGGCGTTAGGGGTAGGGATAGGGGCAGGGATAGGGAGAGGTAGAGGTAGAGAGGTAGAGGTAGAGGTAGAGAGGTAGAGAGGCAGAGAGTTAGAGAGGTAGAGAGGTAGAGGTAGAAGGAGGGGAAGGGGGAGAGGGATGGAGTGAGGGAGGGGGAGGGGGTGAGGGAGAGGGAGGGGTGAGGGAGGGGCAGGGGGAAAGGGAGGAGGGGGAGGGGTTGAGACAGAGGGACGGGAAGGGGGGAGTTGGAGAGAGAGGGAGAGGGTTTCAGTTTTTCTCAATTACTTCTGCGAATTGGCTCTGTTTTGAAATATTACATAAAGGTGTCTCTCATCTCTCTCTTTACATTTGTTAGGATACTGCTGCTAAGTTCCTCTGTTCTGAGTAATTTATGAGTAACGTCTGTATATTATATAAAATTCAGCTGGATCTTGAATTATACTCATTGATTTGCGCAGGGTTAGTCCTGTTTTTCCTTAGTTTAAAATTACCCCGAAATGACGGGAAAATATCTCATTGCTTCGGAAAACCGGTAACAAATCAAAATCAAATCAAATCAAAATCGTTTATTCATTGTTGGATATTAAAATCTCTTAATGACGTCAGCTAAACTACATCGCTTCACAAACAATGTGGCGCCATTGTGGGAAAAAAAAGAAGCGACAATAAAAACCCACGCGCTCTTTTAAATATGTTTGAATGTACAAGGTTGATATACAACATACATAGGTCAGTTTTAATTTTGAATTAGCCTGTTAGAACCGTAGTCTAATCCCATGGATTTCTCTCTTCTAGATAATCTGATATTTTATAATAACCCTAAATAACAAATAACCCTAACAACATAAATACGGAATCCACGCGAGCGAAGCCGCGGGAAACAGCTAGTGTTAGATAAAAATTATGTAGTCTAATCTTATCATGGATCAAGAACTTGCCCAAAGAAATATGGGGTGCACAAATCGAAATCTTCTTTGCACTAGCCAGTGTTTTATTAGCCTCTACACAAACCCGTCAGTGACTACGAATGAAAGTGACAAAAAATAATGTACCCATATTTGTGCAGCTCGTTTGAAAAGACCAGACTTTTTTTGTAATTTTCCGTGCCCATATTTTTCTTTTGAAAGATTAATCAGTTCTTTTTCGCGGGTCATCTCTTAAAAGGAAAATGTTTTTTTTTACATCCTGTATGGGTGTTACTTTGTACGTAGTACGATTGAGCGATTTTAAAGCGTGTACTTGCATAATAATATCTTCTGTTTGAGAACACTTATTGAGATGGAATAAAGCTCATAATAGTTTCGTATTAGTGTAACTTTAACACTTTATCCTAGTATACTATTTAACGAACAATATTTGGTCCCGTGTGGTGCCGGCAAAGAATAGTACCAACCCATACATACCCGTGGGTGTCGTAAGAGGCGACTAAGGGTTAACTGGAGGATGGGCAGCAGCATCCTCCTTTGTATCTAACATCTTTTTACTGCGGTCACCTACAACCGCGGTCCATAGTGCCAGCCGTAACGCTAACAAGCGAGGTGACTATGGTACCTCCCCTCCACATTTTTCCAGCAAAAGCTAGAATTCTGGAGGGAGCTCCCTGTCCTGTAGTGGACGTTCATGGGATGTTATGATGATTTGAATTTAATATCGTGCTGTTTATAAACAAGTTTTTTCTAAAGGAAAGGAAAGGAATTCCTGTAACAAATAGTATAACGAAGTATATAATTATATACTAAGAGGTCATCATCATTATTGACAGGCCGGTTGGCGCGGTTGGTAGTGAACTTACCTTCTACGCCGTAGGCCGCGGGTTCGGGTGCGGCCGTTAGGCTTCCATTCCGGTACGCTCCCGGCTGGTACGCTCCCACAGTGAAAATTATGTTATTCCGGCACGGTACCGGCCGGGACGCCCCCGTCGTTTTTATTACTTGAGTAAGGACTGTTAAGAACAGAATTCTTATAAAAATAAATTAAGACAAGACAGACAAATTAAGACAGGGCAAACATTTGTGTGATGAACACGAGTGTTTGTTCTGTGTCTGGGTGTTATTTATCTATTAATGTATGTATATTAGTGTCTGGTACCCGTAGTTGTTGTCTGGCTTTGCCTAGTTTGGGAACAGGGGAATTTGTGTGAATTGTCCCCAATATTTATTTATTTATTAAATTCCATTGGAGAGTGCACTGCTGGACAAGAGGGTCCTTAAAGAGTTTCGAAGCAAAACAGTCCATAGGTGGTCCATAGTCACCACTCTTGTTAATAGACCGAGATGATCGGAAACCTCAGTAGGCTTAACGACGCTGCTTCTCATCCTTCAGTTCAAGTATTCTTAGTCGCCTTTTAAGTCACCAACGTGTAGAGACATGGCGTCAAACCATACCAATAAGTACACAAACCCAACAACAAAATTAACAGGCACAAGTGGGTGTGGAAGGAATACCTTTAATATATGTTTGTAAGTTGCTTTATTTATGTAATTTCCATATATTTGAGACATTTGCCTACTTCGGAAAATGTATGGACGTCGCATTTAAATCACCTGTTTAGTCGCTCACTTTATGAGTTTATTGCCCCAAAAACTCATCTGCTATTATATTATCTTAAGATAGCTTCGATTTTTTAAATTATTTACATATTCAACAACAAAATAGCGAATATTTTAACCAGTTGCAAGATAATCTTAACATACATAAATATCACATCTCGTTTCAGTAGGAGTAGGCAGGCAAAGATATAGATATCCTTTCAAGCCAATTACTCGTTAATGACAAAGTAGCATTTTAGAAACCTTAAATAAAATACTTGTTCAATTACCCCACAGTACCTATACTTTTAGGGTTCCGTACCTCAAAAGAAAAAAACGGAACCCTTATAGGATCACTTTGTTGTCCGTCTGTCTGTCTGTCTGTCTGTCTGTCTGTCTGTCTGTCTGTCTGTCTGTCAAGACCCTTTATCTCACGAACGGGTAAAGGTATCAGGTTGAAATTAATACCATATATTAGGATCCATGAACCACACAAGATCTGAAAATTTCAATTTTTTACAACTACGCAATCAAAAGATATGGCATTTTATGTCTTCATCTCCATACATTTATTCAAAAATGAAAAACCTACAGGGTACTTCCCGTTGACCAAAAATTATGAAATTCGGCAAGAAGCTAGGTCTCACAGTACAAATAATGGGAAAAGTCTGAAATCGTTAAATATTACATTTTTTCTCACAACTAATGGTAACCAATTGTGGTGAGCTCCCGTTTCAAGAACATTCATATAAGAGAGGGGTCAAGTTGGATGGTTGCTGAGGCGATTTTGTTTTAGTTCTATTTAAAAACGGGAACACTTACAAACTTAAAAATTGGTATGTTTATAGGGCATAGGCTATAAAATAACAACAAATAATAAAATTTGGTCAGGCGCGTGTCGGACTCAAAAAATCTAGCACATTAACTTACTGAAATTTCAACTACAATTATGTTTATGTGGTGGTACGGAACCCTCAGTGCGCGAGTCCGACTCGCACTTGGCCGGTTTTTTATAAAGGGACGGTGTACCGAAAACTGAAAGGACGGCATGTTCAGTCAAGGGAAGTGAAAAAATTTCCTAAAAAAAACCGGCCAAGTGCGAGTCGGACTCGCGCACCGAGGGTTCCGTACCACCACATAATCATAATTGTATTAGTTGAAATTTCAGTAAATTAATGTGCAAGATTTTTTGAGTCCGACACGCGCTTGACCTAATTTTATTGTTTGTTGTTATTTTATAGCTTATGCACTATAAACATACCAATTTTCAAGTTTGTAAGTGTTCCCGTTTTCTAAATAGAACTAAAACAAAAATCGCCTCCGAGACCATTCAACTTGACCCCTCTCTTATATGAATGTTCTTGAAACGGGAGCTCACCTCAATTGGTTACGTTGTGAGGAAAGTTGTAATATTTAATGATTTCAGACTTTTCCCTTTATTTGTACTGTGAGACCTAGCTTCTTGCCAAATTTTATAATTTTAGGTCAACGGGAAGTACCCTGTAGGTTTTGCTATTTTGCAAAAATGTATGGAGATGAGGACATAAAAAGCCATATCTTTTATTGCGTCGTTGTAAAAAATTTAAATTATCAGATCTTGTGTGGTTCATGGACCCTAATATATGGTATCAATTTCAACCTCAATCAATTATTTTTTCATTTCCCAAAAATGCCCTCACAGTTTACAGTTTTCAGTTCTAAGAATATTATTTTTTTATAAAATGAGGTTTTGTCCTAATACTTTTTAAATTTAACCTTAAAAATAACCCTTAGATTTTCTCTACAGTTTGTTTCTTTTTAATACAAGTATTTTTTTATTTATTTATCATTTCAAAAACAATAATTATTGTGTATGAAGTAGATAGGTACAATAAACTAATATTAAATGCAAATAAACTCAACATTAATAACTATAAATTTAAACTAAATGTCAACTGAATTAGATTAAATTAAATAAAAGTCCATCAAATAATCTCATAATAAAAAAAATAATAATAATCAAATAATTGGAATACTTAGCGCTAAAATTAATATGCATATAAAAAAAATATGCACTTAAAACTCATCTACAGAATATATACACTTTTCTGACAAAGTAGCCCTTAATTTACGTTTAAAAACATTAATATTTCTAATAGATTTTAATTCTGTAGGCATTAGCAAAATAGTACACCTAAAAACCCACTCGATTAAATTTAAATGCATAAAGAGCCCGCTAAAAAGAATTTGCGTCCAGTTGTTTCTTTTTCCGTCTAGTACACACAAAAACTATCCTAAATCACAATTTGTTCAAGATTATTACCTATTTAACTTTTTAATTTACAAGACTGTTACAAAAAGTTTGGGCAAAAGTTTCGCGTAGTTTTAAAGCCCAAGCAAATGCGGAGGCTCCAGCGAGAGGCCTCAAGACATATAGCCTGCAGAGGACAAGAGAGGCCATTCACCCCGATCTATGGACGTTATAGTAATGTGGAACTGCCTTCACGCACGACAATTTGTAAACTGTCGAAAAACTATGAATAAGTTGGCAGTAATACGACTGCAATTGGAATCTTGGGGTTTTCCTTGATGTTGGCTAAGCTAATAAGTGAACATTTTACCTCACTTGCTCTGAAAACTTTGCCCTATCGGTTGAAAACTGCGTGCATAATACATTTTTAACCGCTAGCGTGGAAAAGGTTTTCGAGATTAGAATGTGATAATGGATTATATCACTTATATCACAGTCGTGATTATAAAACGTGATAATGGAATAAGCGAAACCCTCATACACCCCAACTGATTTTTATTAAAATAAATCCATTCCCGTAAAAAAAAACCTTAAAAGGAGTTTTTTTTATCTAGATATAGTTACTTTAAAGTTTTATCATTGTTCTAGTTACATCGCTGTTCTAGTTCGCGCACACCGTGCACGCCACGCCCGCTTTCCCCGTTGCCAGCGCGCATATCCACAGAAATGTTTAAAATAGAAGCGGCAAAAATTTAAATAATAAAAATTTAAAAAAAAAATTACCCCTATCAAAATCCCGTGAAATTGATTCTACTCTCGATTCTGAACAAACTATTTTCTCAGTTTCGCTTATTCCGTTAACACAAGGTATAACTGGCATTTTTGTTGCTGTAATGAGGTGATAAATTGTGTTATCCGCTCTTTTTAATTTAATTTATATTCGCTCACTTGTTACTCACTTCCCTCGTAACTCAATCCTAGAATCCTTTACTTGCTTGAGTTTCAATACAAGGCACTACAAATAACTATCATATCGCGTTTCACTAAGTTTAGTAGAGATCCAAGTCACACTGTTACTCGTACAAAAAGCTTTACCTGCTCTTGTCTTTACACACGGCCACTCGGCGCGGCTCGGTCGTCGGTAAAAACACTTTGACCTTGAGCTGATCACTGGTTTAGAGCATTTGCAATTCATTCAGCTTATACTGGTTTTCTTTCTACGTGCTTGCTGCCGTGCGTGCAAGACGGAAAAACCATTTTAATGATTTTGTGCTTTTTTGTGTAAAATTTACTTAATAAACCGCACAAAATAATGAAAGTTACTTTCAGCGAGCATCAGTAGTGCTTTCTTGAGTGGCAGTTCTTTATCTTTTATATATCGGCTTTTTATAGAGTTATACAAAGATTCTATCTGAGATTGTGAATGACGAGATAACTATTGTTGAGAGTTTTCATCCTGAAGTTTGAAAAAAAAAATACTCAAAATTTCATTTCATATCCACACTATTCTAACGTAACACTTGCTAGTAAAGGACAGAGTAATCTCGCGGAAATAGTGTTCGACAAAAAGTGTAATTGAAATAGCGAAGTGTTGCCAACTCACTCTTGACTTTATTTTCCGACTGTGATCGATGTTCATAGTTCGATTTATCGCTATTAATGAGTACGTACTTAATGACTTTGATCAAATAAAGTTATTATAATGTAGTTACATCAATTTGTGCGTAAATCGCATTAATAGATGTTATCTTGGTACTTTATGGTTTTATGTACTGAGACAACGACGATGACCAAAACGTAATTTAATTTGAGTAAGTACTCAGGTATGTAAGTACATACCATTATTGTAAATAAGATATCATTGTACAGACGACTTCACTTTTAACTGCACATTAAAGATAGAAAGAAAGATTTAAGAAAGTTTGAAAACTAGGGTTTTGGTTGTAACCCTATTCGATCAAATCCCGGGAAATGGTAAAATAATAACACATTTATAACATATACTAAACAAATCTAGAGATTTCATCGACTGGTTTAGTGAAATGAAAGTTTGTAATGTTATTTCAGATTATGTTTATGAAATAACGTACATACTTGTACAACCTACTTTGTTGGTTTATGCTGAAATGTTGAAATTTTCATAATATAATCAGAGTCACAAGTGTACCTAATTCAACCTAACCGATAATAGATCCGTAAGGTAAGGCATCTTTGGATTTTTTTACGATTTTAATTTATTATCTTAAATTATTAAAACTTAATACTTATTTTTATCACAAGTACCTGTTGACCGAGCTTTGCTCTGTATAATCTTAACCAAGTATGCCAAAGCCGACTAACAGATGGCGCTGTAGGGTTTATAAAACGCGCTATTTTAAGAAATATGAGACCTATCTAGATCGATTTTTTGCCCCCGAAAACCCCCGTATATTGAATTTCATCGAAATCGTTAGAGCCGTTTTCGAGAAACCGGTTACAAATATATATATACAAATATTGCTCTTTTAATAGTATAGGATTAATAAAATGTCACTTACAATCTAAGCCACTGAAAGCTATAATCAAAGAGCCGTCCCCGAATCGTAATCGGTGGGAATGTGCCCATCACACTGGCTGCGTTACCGCGTTGGATGGCCAGTGAGATGTGCTGCACCAGGTAAGATTCGGCTTGGAGATCGGCATACCCTTTCTTCGCAAACGCCATACCAGCTCCCTCACGAAACCGATGGCCTATTTGCACCACACACCCGTCACCTCCACGGCAAAAAGGGACTTTGGATTCCTTTAAATGTAAAACTATACTTTTATGATAATAAAGAAACAATTTGGTCTTGACCCGTTTTGATCAAAAACCTAGGTTTTTAAGAACCAAATAAAAAAAAAACAGAATAAAGTTGGTATTATTTCTTTCATATTTCTTTTATATTTCTTAAAGATTCAACATTACCCCTTAAGGCTTAAATCACTACGCGTATAGTCATGATCACGTCGCAAACCTGATACGTTGGACTTTTTACCGCCCTTATTTCTGACGCTTTACGCACTAGAGTCGCACGGCAAATGTCAAGCTTTCTTACTCTTGACTGTACATCCTGTATCGTACTTACTTAACTTACTCGCCCATTGCTTCTGTACAAACACCCTTCGACCAAGGCTGGTCAAACATTTTGCAAGCTACAGAGCTGGCACTCACATTATTTGTCAGGTAATTAAGGCTAGGTACACATTTAATCGGTCTTTCAACTTGACGTAAGTACAGACTGGTGCGGCCGTATTTTACGGTAAGGATATTTAAATATGTAATTGGCATCACAAGAATAAAGTAGATAAAAGGTTGAAGGTAGATGCTACTATAAACGTCCGTGTTGTCGGGTATGAATAGCACCACCCTGTCTTTTGCTCGTAAGCTGGACATCGTGAGTCTTGAGAGAGAGGATGGGCGGGCAGTCCTCCTACCGCGGTTCATTGTGAAATCCGCAACGCCAACCAAGCGTGGTGACTATGGTACTTCCCCCCATAAATACTTCCTGTAGAGAAGTGGAGTTTTTGATGGGATGTTATGATGATTGGTTACTATAACAATTGTTTTCTATTTCTTCAGTAACATCTACGTACTTGTTGATTTACAACTACACTACAACTTAGATTCTCTATGCAAGATATCTATTGGTAATATCGGTAACTTAAGAATTTGACAAAATTTTTGAATTTAACTGAATTTGTTATGATATAATTTTATTTCAAACTTTGACATACTGCTTTAATATTTTCTTTTTTTTTTCTAATTCTACTATGTTGACCTATGTTATGATTTACTTACATTTTAAATATAATATTATTTTAAGGACATGTAACGTATGTGTATATACTGATTTCAAACACAATCTTGTATTGTAGATATATGAATAAAAATTAATAATAATATATCCATTGGTTTGCGAAAAGTAATCTAAGAGGTATCCCAGTTCAACCAAAATATAAACACATGATTTAAAGGTACTTGCCGAAAAAATTCTTAAGCAACCCTGCAGGGTTCTTTTTCACATTTCAATAAAATAACAGATAGGTGCAGAATTTTGCGGTGGAACCTAACACTTTTAAGAAACGAAGAGATTGTCAACTTCAACTACAAAACAAATAGTTCGTTGAACCTGCTCTAATTTTTCCATTCCGTCGACGTTTCGACGATTCTAGAACTTAACTGAATCATTACGCAAGTTGATGTCACTCAGACGCATTGAGCTTCCGACCTGAAATTCAAATGAACGCTGGAGAATTTATAATTTATCAATCTTCTTACCGAGTGGGTATAATGCTTAACATTATTCTGTGGCAATTAATAAGTACCAAGCTCCTTTTCAGGTTTTCACAATTAATAAAAAAAAACATAAATAAGAAGATAAACAATAATATCTTATTAAAAAAAAAACGTTCCTGTGCGAGTCGGACTCGCGCGCCGAGTTCCGACATAGGTGTAGTATTTTTAAAAGAAATACAGTCCATTTTTAGTATCATTAGATGTATATTCATACATAAACCTCTTTAATCAAAAATCATCTATAATTAATTCAAAATTTTTGTTAAGCAATTTTTGGAGTTATGACGGCAATTATATTTTTTGTTATATTTCATCATAACTTGAAAACAAAGGTTGTAAAACAATACAAAAACTATTTCGGAATCCCTTTCATATGATAACCCAAATAATTTTGCCTACCTATTTTACATTTATACCTATTTTAAATGAGACAGACGAAGTCACATCATAAGGGTTCCGGTTTTACCACTTTTAATGGGAACCCTAACTACTAACTTTTAACTGCGAAACAGCATTTACAAAAAATGTCAAAGGCGAACGCAGTTGCGTGTGAGCTGGTTATATTAAATACACCATATAATAGTTGGTTGGTATATACACCATGATTGTTCCTTTCATACCAAAATATTCTGGAAAGATACTCGTAGACTTTAACCTCATATTCCTACGGAAAATATTGTGAATAATTTCTTTGATGCGACTTAGACGAAGTCAAGTAGTTACTGAATAAATAAGCAATTCATCTTAAGTTACAGAATTGAGTGATGAATGTAAAATATGTTAATGGTAGGAGCTCGTCTCTCAAACAGCTTGTTAAATGTGTGCAGTGCCAAGAAGGTACTTGTCAGCAATTTACTGCACACTTGAATTGTAAAAAGATGACCAACTTTAAGAGTTCTTGTGGTCCTTGCCTATTTCTTACAAGGAAATAATACACAGGTGTACATAATATTTCAACAGCTGTGCAGTGTCATTTAAGCTTTAAGCAGTGGTCATTTAAGCTTAAAGTAACGTTTTGTTTTGGTAACATCGTTCAAATTACCACGACCTGTCTTAAATGATCATATGAAACCATTTATTTGTTAAGTGTGTCTTAAAAACTTAATCAAATAAACAGGGCATTAATTCTTTAATGTCACCAATTGACAAAAAAAGAGATTTTTTTTATAAAAACTGTAATGAAGCATTATTTACAAATACTATCCTTGACTTTTGAAGTGTTGATTAGGTTAATTCCTCTTGGCAAAACTACTGTTGAAAAAAAACTTTTGTAAGTGGTCCAAGAATTGATACCTTGGCCAGAAGTTGGAAGACGAATATTTTAATGCGAATTAAAAATAACTGTACTTTCGTTTGGCCTCAAGAATTAAGAAAAAATTTTGAAAACCCTGTATTAGTAGTTAAATAATGATCATTACTTGAATAACCACGGACCCTGCGCAAATAAAGAAAACGTGATGGATGTGTTTATGCATACAAGAGTAAAATTCAATTAAATATTCACGAAAAAATAGTCAATGCTCCTTCACATACCTTTATCTCCGTCACCATTTGCACAAATGAACTACTTCTATTCTAAAATGCAAATAATAAATAATGATCGATGGCACACCCCAGCATATGTTCGTGGATGACCTATAGAACACGTAAACACCTTGAGCGCAATGTGGTAAAAGTGTAACGCAATGTGTTGCAATGCAAGTTGCATAAATAGAGAACTGTCACATTATAGGAATATTGTTCTCGCGCTACATCATTGCTTATACACCAGTCTCATCTGGCGAAAGGACCCAATTCAGGTGATATCAAGAGAGGAATATAGTTTCTTCCGTCCATGGTTCAGTACAAGGTATAAATAAAGTTTTAAAGTAACTTTGGGAGGTCGTTTGTTACCTTCATGGCCTTGTGTGCAAATAGTAAAGTGTCTTCATCTCAACATCCTATGAAACGTTCACTGTAGTAAAGGGAGCACCCTCCAAAATTTTGAAATTGTGAAACAAGTGAACCAACGAGCAGGTCCACCTGCCAACTGATGGAAAGTGGTCACCACCGCCCATAGAGCCCGCTGTCTTATTAGTGACATAACTTGACACTAATAAGCACCAGCGGCAGCAGGATTCCTTAGACAAAAGTCATATCTAAGAACAAATGTAATTTTTTACTTTTACTGTATGGACCACAATATTTTTAGCGAGAGCAAATATAAGCTTATACAGGGTGTAAAATAAGTATGATAATCCTTCTATGGGGTACTTCATTGTATAAAAAATATAAAAAAATACTTTTTTTCAAACATGCTTGGAAATTCAAAAAACGGTCGAAAAAACTACTATGAAAACTCATTTCTGTCATCTAATTTCAAATTGGAACCAGCCAAAGATTTCGGACCTCCTTGCTTCGCTCGGAATAGATACCTTGCTAATTTATTTTACTATGGGATGACATCTGCCAACATGTCCCAATATTTTATGTCAAACTATCAGTGATCACTAGGAAATATTCAAAATAACCTGTCAAATCCATAGAACGACGCCTTCGCTACCTTGTGACGAATTATTTCTTTAATCCTCCTTCTAAGTACCCTTATTTTTCTGTGGAACCAGCTTATTCTCCAAAGCATGGTAACCAAGGAGATGGCAACCAACGAAAGAGTTCTGAACAAGGAGGTCACGCATCGTTTATTTCGCGCACGACCGTAGTAACTACATAGTATATAATCTGTGGCGCAGGGTCCTA
Organism: Athrips mouffetella; assembly: GCA_947532105.1. Lineage (NCBI taxonomy): Eukaryota > Metazoa > Arthropoda > Insecta > Lepidoptera > Gelechiidae > Athrips > Athrips mouffetella. The sequence continues at coordinate 10,130,299 of OX383958.1, forward strand.
GTTTTGAACTTATTTAATGACAAAAATAATTTCCCTAATTTGAAATGCCTTGATCAACTCTAAAAAAGTAAATTATAATTATTTGTGTTATTAGGAATCAAATATTATTTCATAATTAACATTTTTTTTCTTTAATTTTATAGATTTGATTAAGATTTAGTTTTTTTTTTCTAGAATACGTTCAAGAATAGGTACCCCGAACATCATTTTTTATCTTGGTTTTTTATTAAAAGTTATTAGCGGTAACATCATATTGACTTATTGTATTTGATTTAGTGTATATTAGGTTGTAATTGTAAATAAAATTAATAAATCAATGAAATTTAGAAATAGTGCCTCAAATATCATGAGAACATTATGAGAACTTTTTCAGTGGGAAAAAGAGAAGAGACTGAAAATGTGAGTAAATGTAAGAATTTAAATATCCGCGCATTGTTTGCGAAACCAGGTATTGATGGACAAACGTATGTGGGCCTCGGCTCCACCTCTGCCCACATTATCACGTTCGTCCCTCAATACCCGTTTTTTCGACCTCTGCAATAATGTACTATTTCTTAAAAAAGAAGTTTTAGCTCATGAAGAAGTGCAGCGCCTGGAGGGTCAAATAACCTCTATGATCAGCTGGTGACGCAGACAAGATGTTTTTTGTAATAACATCCAGTCACTAGCAAGTCCTATCCATTTCAAAAAATTACTGTCATGTAATTCGAAGGAAAATCAAATTTCGTGATCACAAAAAATAAAAAATAAAATACTTTTTTATATTTTTAGTACAATCTACTAGTGATGAAGAATCACACCTTTGAAGGATCATCGTACGTTTTCTACACCTTGTGCTGCTGCTGCAAATCATGAAGAACTCTAAACTGTGATTGTGTCGAGTATGTGCAATCTGCGCCTGCGGTCGGCGCGTAATGCCTCCATTGCATTATCGCCGCGTCATGAGGCCTGCGTTTGCACAAACCACGTACAAAGGGTTACCCACACCCGGTTTTCTTACCCGAAACAGGATGAGCTCTTTGCTCAATACAAAATTACATAATTCTGCAACATCGTCAGCTCTTTTGTGAACGATAATCCTTACAAATTTTGTTGTTATGGAAATGAACTGCAAACCGCAGTGGTTATTCTAAACTTGGCACGACATATGCTTGGTTAATGCAAGAAAAATAATTGTAGTATTATAAAAGTAAATGATTATCCTATACTATTAAACGAGCAATATTTGTATATATATAAATAAATATATATATATATATATATATATATATATATATATATATATATATATATATATATATATATATATATTTGTAATCGGTTTCTCGAAAACGGCTCTAAAAAATCGATCTAGCTAGGTCTCATGTCCGGGAAAATTCGTTTTCACTGTCTTTTTTAATATTTCTTAGCGCGTTTTAGTACGTTCAAGAAACTTACAGCGCCATCTGTTGTTGAGTAGCATAGCTTGCTCATCCGATAATATTTTAATCATACAGAGCATACCTCGGTCGCCCAGGGACTTTATATAAATCTAAGTTTGTTTACTATATATACTCGTAGGTTGAAAAAATATGACAATATTCCACTGCTTTTTAAATTAGAATGACCATAAAATCTGAATTTTCTTTGAATTAGGTTACCTTAAAATATGTATATTCATATACGATTAGATACTTGAACTTACTAAAGACTACAGTCCATCGCAATAGTAACTTTCGCACATAATAGTTAAAGTTACTCGCAGATACCCATAAGTTTAAATTTTCTGTTTGATACAAAAACACATGTAAGTACACACGGCCGCATATCAGTAGAAACACTTTTAGACCTTATGGCGTGGTAATAGAGTTGAAAAAGTTTCTACCGACAAGCGGTTGACCGTACATACAGGTTGTTAAAAAAGTACGATGATCCTTCTAAGATGTGATTCTACATCACTAATAGATTGTATAAAAATAGAAATAAGTAAATAGTGGTACAAAGAAGGTTTTTGTTTATTTAAAATACTTTTTCCTTAAAAAAGTATGTTTTTATATTGACGCACAAACTTACGCATTAACATTTGAAGAATGAAAAACAAATTTAATTACGAAAAAAAGCATAATTTTGCATAAATTTCGCGCAATTTAAGTAAATTTATCATTTTTCGGGAGCTCTACGGAAAATTGCTATAAGGACCAAACGTCAAAGTTTTTGAACATCTCATGTGACTATAGTTATTTGTTATGCAAGGCAGCAAAATTGTTATTTGGCGCGAATGCCTTGTATTGAAACTCGAGCACGCAAAGGATTCTAGAATTCAAAATCAAAAGAAGAATCCTGAGCGTAGCGAGAGTTTCAAGGCACGAGACGCGAAACAAGTTTTCTGCCGAGCGAAATACGTAATTTTCCACCTCACTACAGCGAAAAGAACGCTAACGAATAACGCAATCACTTTATATCATAATTCATCATCACATTCTATACTAATTTAAATAATAAATAAATAAATAATTCTTTATTCAGTAAAATTCACATTTTGCTTAACTGCGATAACCACACTAGGCAAAGCCTGTATCGTGATTATCGCTACATTATATCATTCACAGCAGGACACAAACTGATTCTTAATAGTAGTAGTAGTATTTAAAAACCTTTTCCACGGCAGCGGCCAAAAATGACTTTTGCACAGAGATTTCGACCGATAAAGCAAAGTTTTCCGAGCTTCTGTAGTGAAAAATAAACTGGCTCGGTCCATTTGTCACATTGTGTGGAGAAGCAACAAAATTTGGAATTTCTCACAAGTTGTTGAACTAAATCAATTTAGTTTCATTAGAATAGAAACGACTCGAGGTTTGCAGAGATACCTAAAGACCCTGTATGATTATGATGCTCAATCAATCCTTAAGCAAATATAGCGACACACCTGTGAAAATTCCCCATCGGAACGATCTGTGATCTTTCCGTCAAGTCTGACATACTAGCGAGGAATTTCCGCGTCGGTACTTACCGCAAGATCTGTCATAGTCTTGAGACGTTTGCTTTATCGTTGCGGATCGTTCCGATACGGAATTTCCGCAGGTGTGTCGCTACACTAAGAGGATCAGCGTACTTTTTTACACTTTATTTTATATACTAATAATAAAGTTGATGTCAATACTCTTCGCCAAAAGTGGAGCACCAATAACCTAATGCAAGAGCATTCAGGTCAACTTATAAGGTTCATAATTACATGACATTGGTGGGTCATTAGGACGTGCGTTGTGACCACAGATTGTGACTCTTTTGATTTATGCGTAGGTGTTACAATACCATTAGTTCTGTAAGTGGCTATATTTGTAGAAATATATGTACATCGCGAATTTTCATTGGTTTTGCCTAGTGAATCTACTTATGATATCTACGAGTACCAACTTTACCGCAGAAAAAAAAATACTTGAAAAATTATTTTCCTTTCTTTATAGTAATGTGATCGAAACATTTTGTATAGAAAGGTGAAAGATTATTTTCGAATAAAAAACTTTTTTCTTTAGGATAGTTGCTTGTTAGATAGAATTCTAGTTCTAGTCTAATTTTAGGACTTCGGGAGCAAAACCATTATTATAATAATTCACGCTTTATAACTGCAATAGCACCATACTTTGCCAAAACAATTTGTTTTTAGTAACTATAATAAAGGCTCGTTCGTGTCATCCGGTATTTACAAAGCAGATGCAAATGTTTTTTGGAGGTAAATGGTGGTTAAGGCTTTGTATTTTTTATTTCGTAAGATTATTTTGAACCAGTTTATTGAGTTTACCTTTGCATAATATAAAGGGAAAACAGAACTTTGTAACAAGTATAATATAATCTCACATTCAAATTCTTCTCAATTTTTTGAATTGTCTCTCGTTTATGTCTTTTCAAAGGGCCAATTTCTTCTTCTTCTTTGAGTGCCGACTCTTATCAAAGGTTGGCAATCATTAAGACAAGTCTAATTGAACTTTGAATTGTGCTGCTCGGAAAAGCAATCGTGCGCTCATGCTGTACCATTATTGGCAGAGATTTTTAAACCAAGATATCTTGGACTCTTCCTAGATGGAGTTCGTATTAGTCACAACACAACATCCCTCATGTGTTTACAACATGTCCTCAAGATATCGTCAAAAGAAAGATACCCTCCTCCTTTTTTCCCATTTGTGAAATTTCCATTTCCAAGGACTGATTTGTACAATCAAGAGCAAATCAAGCTTGACAACGTAGTGCGAATGAAGTCCCTACGGATTTTGAAATAAAAACGCTACACAGTCCAAAGTGTCAAGCCTGGTGTGCTTTTGACTGTTTATTTAAAAAAACCTTGATTGTAAAATGTATCTCGTTCATGTCTTTTCCAAGAGATGTCATATCACGCTAATTATGTACTACAGGTTTTACCGCTAAATGCAAAATTTGTGTTTTCGACTGCGCTTTTATCTAGCTTTAGTATTTGCAAAAATTGGTATCTCTTACTATTAATATTATTAGGTAATATCGTCTCGTCGTAACGAATACTCGAAATATTGTTTTCAGTAATACACTGCTAACAACATACTCGTACCAGTATAACAAAAATATCACAGAACCTTTGCGCACTGGTTGTTAAAAAACAATGTGCTCAACGTTAAGTTTATGGTTATGTTTGAATATTGGTAATATCGTTCCAATTACGATGATAAGCGTCCAAATATGTGCATACTTAGTTATGCTCAATATTCATTCATGCAGGATTCAACAGGGTGCCAAATTCAAAATCTAAATTAAACTTGACAGAAAATTAATTTAACTAAAACTATTCATACATTTGTATGGCATTAAGGATATCACAGGCGAAGAAAAAATACGTGGCTCAGCTGTACGGTCAACCGCTCGTCGGTAGAAACTTTGTCAACTCTATTACCACGCTATAAGGTCCAAAAGTGTTTCTACTGATGTACTGTTGAGTGTACAGATATAATGAACAATCACTTAAACACTAGTTGAATTACCCAACGAGTAAATTCATAAAGAAATGAACAGGTAAGTTTTTCTATAATTTCTCTAATTTATTGTAAGTTAATAAGTCCCATAATAGGTTATGTCAGGTAGAGGCGTACAATAGCATCCCGACCTGCAATCCTTTCCTTGCCGTGGGAAACAAGGCAGATGTGATAGAGAAGCCTTTTTTATAGATCCTTATAGTAGAAACTCTGCCCGTTTAGAGATAGAAGGATAAAATTAGGGAAACTAAGGTAGATGATACAAACTTAAGACGGTTTTTTAGTAATTTTAGTATCTTTTAGTATATTTCTTGCAATTCTCGACGCAATTATACCTACTCAAAGTTTTTGTAACTTTGTTTTTGTACACATAGCCGCAAATAAGTGGTAACAAAAGCTATAAGCAGAACCAGCTCTGCGCTACAAACATTATAAATCTAAGGCGCAGATTCAGAGACGAAACCACAGAATAAAGTAATAGGACTAACATACAGAACAAACACTCTCCGCCCCCCTTGCAATCTACCCCGCAACCCCCGGCGCACCCGCCCGCCAGATTCTCGTGGTCCTTCTGAGGGTCTTTTGCGCTCAATATAGTGTCCGGGTTGTAACAAAACGAGAGTCTGACTTGAGAGTCTCTGACTCCGCCTAAAGCTGTTTGTCCACCGCGACGATTCCGAGCCGATACCGAATACAAGAGAAAAGCGCTGACAAAGTTACGAGCAAAAACGGCCCTTATTCTTTACTCCTAGTCGTTTCTAGCGCCGGTGTTCTTTTGTTTTATCGTTATCGGCTCGGAATCGTCGCGATGGAAATACAGCCTCAGATGCGTTCAAGGACATAGTTTTACAACTGACGAGCGGCTAACTGTACATAAATAAATGTAGAGTAGGCAGACTTTTTAGAAATTCAGGCAAATTTTTGGGCAAGGTTTTTCTATATTGTACTACTTGAAAATACAACGAAAATACACGAGACGATCAAAGCCTTAATACAAATCATGTCTGTCCCATTTTGGTAAACATAAGAGACACCCTACGGATACCGATATGATCAATTCGGCCGGAAACAACAGACTTTCTATTTGAAACTTTTCGGAAACTTGGATTTATTTCGAACAGTAGCGTAAACGTTACGTTTTTATGTGCAAGGGTTGAGTTGCATCCGGCGAATGGGATACTTGTGTGATTTTTGCAAATCATAAATTCGCAATTCTTTTGATACTTTATTCTTTATTTTGATAAAGGGAAGTCTATTATATTCATACGCATAACTTTTTCAATATAGTAATATTCAGGCCACAAAAGTTATAAAGTTCGTCGTAGATGCTTGCATTTTTATTCGCAGGTGTTTTTGAAACCATAGATTTGAAACCAAGTTGAACCATGCGGTTTTAAAAAAAATCTGTTGTTGAAAAAAATACAATTACAATAGATTTTTTGCTATGTAAATTTTGTTTCCGATTATTAAGTGCTACTTATGCCCTTTATCTTTATTTAGCTTAAATTTAACAATAAAAGGTGTGCATTTAACATTCCACAAATTTAATGAGTGCAAATACAGTGCAAATAATATTAAAATTGTGAATGGGTTATTTTATTTTAGGCATATTTCATAACTGTACCCAATAACTGACATTTTACATGTTATCTTAATATTTACAGACAAAGAGATGCATTTATTTGACCGGAAGAAAGTAAAGAAAGAGGCGGCGTCTTTGATCTCATACATCTTTTGTAAAGCAATAAAAATATTTACCTGCGCATACGCAAAAGTATCAGAGCGGTGTCTGTTATCGTGCGTTCTTTGAAACTGTTACATTTCAAAGGGTAAGAAAGAAAAATAATTCAGTTTTGTGTCAGTTACTAGGAGCCGTTAATGTGCAGTTGTATTTTGAATAGTTGCGATAAGATACACCGAAAAAAAAGGACTAAATACCTTTGTGAAGCGTCGGCCATTTTCTATTAAATAATGCTTAAGCCATTATCATTTCTTCTTTAATTCAGAAACTAATTCGGCATACACTGCTCGTTGAAGTAAGAATATTGGAATTAACAGAACCAAGGCTCCCAGAATTAGTCTTTGAATATAGGAAGGTGCGGTGTGATTGCGAATGTATACGTTTTTAATTTAATTGTTTTCGACTAGCATATTGTAAATAGCTTTAGCTCTAAGTGTTTTTCCACATAAATTAACCATTTAGACTCATTAATTAATTAATTTACCATACGAGTATAAATGAAGTTTTTTGGGAGAACAAAAATTTTTTTTGCATATTCCATTGAAAAAGTTGTTCAAATTAATGTTCTTAAATAAATACTTAAACTACATAGAAGAGGTCACGGAGGGAAGAGTTTTCGGAAGAAAGGCTCCGTAGAAGAGGTCCTAGAGAGAAGGTTTAGGAAGGAAAAGTCTGTAGAAGAGGTCCAGGAGGGAAGAGTGATCGGAGGGAAGACTCCGTAAAAGAGGTTCCAGAGGGAAAAGTGCTCGGAGGGGAGATTCAGATTCAGATAATTTTAGTAATGTAGATTCTTTACAGAATACTTATTGAATGTCATGCAGAATACAATGCAAATAGAGCGAGTCTACGCCGTTTCGGATCGTGCTACGGCAGCGTAAAAGAAACGGCAAGAAACCACTGCAGCACGGCCTACTTTAAGAGTCGGCTTTTTACAATGTGTTTCTTGTGTTTTGCTGGAATATCAGAGCACCATACCTCCTTGTCATTGATATAGCCATCTAATCTATAGTAAGCTTTTTTACATAATGTTTTGCTTAACACATTCTTTAAATTTTCTCTCAGGTAATTGCACTATATTGTAAGGTATTTTGTTGTAGTATCGTATACACAGACCAACGAAAGATGTATTGACTATACTAGAGACTCCGCTCAAGAGGTCTCGAAATAGGAGGAAGAGACTCGGAGGGCAAACTCTGTAAGGAGTGTATAAAAAGCTCGGGTTGTATATAATTCCTAATAAACGAAAAAACTATTTTGGCGTTTCCCTTTAGTTCGTAACAACAACATAAAAAGAGTGAGCTTTTGTACGAAATAACTTTTTACTAAAAGTTGCTTAAATATTTTTTACAGAAAAGCCCAATCTCCTCATCTAAAGCAGCTATTATCAGAAACAACCCATATCCCACTATAATGCATAAAATTAAATGTTAAACCGCATCCATTGAGGAATCGAGAGACTTCCGGTGAAATCTCGTCTTCGATTATAAAAAGAAAAAAAAACTAATCCAAACAAACACATGACAAGAAATAAAGCAGATGGCGCCTCGCCCATCCGGGCGGAAATCGAAAGGGATTTTTTATAAGGCTTTTTGTTTAGCGGAATTGAAAAAAATTGATCCTATAAAAAGTTAGTGAAAGCGGACTTGATTTTTGGCGTGAGAAACTAGTAAGTGAAGAATAAAATGTGATTTAATAAAAAAATGCACTGAAAAATATTTAAAATAAAATGATTTCAATTATGCTAAGGCATGCCAGTCAATTAGTAACCATCGTAAAATTATCTACACCAAGGTGGTCAGCTGGAGTCATAAAAACAGACTTAAATGGAAGCCAGATTAAATCGATACGATCTTTATTATGCTCTCATCTACAATTCTGAGCCTCAAAAATATTTTTATGCCCAATTGTAACAAACATACATTGTAATCAATAAAACCAGCAGAACTTGTCTAAATCAACGAAGTAAGAAATCATATTTATATATATAATATTATATATATATATATTGGGGGACATTTCACACAAGGTCATCTGATCCCAAACTAGGCAAAGCCTGTACTTTGGGTACCAGAGACTGATATACATACATAAATAGATAAATAACACCCAGACACAGAACAAACACTTGTTTCATTTACTTACTTTTGGTACCTATTGAGCAATCCATTGAAATATCCCCGACGGCTTCAAGAAACCTAACTCCAAGTTTTATTTCTCGGAATGAAATCCCAAAACAACCTTGATTTCGGGCATGCGGTATCCGGCATCCGGGATCTTACTGGGGTTGGTTTGGGAGTCAAGTCAATTTTTGCGTATTTTTGCAAAAAACGAGTGCAATCTACTGAAAAAAAAAACTTGGGTACCACCGGTATCCAGGGGCACGTGAGTGGTTACTCCCTCACAAATTATTAATGTTCTTCTTTTTATTTTGCATAGTTTTAAGAACTTTCAGAATTAAGAACAAACTTCTTGTTTAATGTAAGTTCTATTTTTCAAGAGCCTTTGGCTCTGCAGGCTGATTTAAGGCTAATAAAAATAGCAAAATACCATAGAGCATCATCATCATAAGTCATCCATTGCCTCTGCATAGTGTATACTGGGCGATGCATGCGCAAGCAAGCAGTGTGTGTATAGTCACTGACGGAGCGTGGGATCTCGCCGCAGGTGCGGTGCCGTACAAAGAAGGTGCGTTTCCTATGCACTGCAGATGCATTTGACATAGATCTTGGAAATCGTAGATAGGTAAGGTAGATATACCAATTGTCACGCTTGTAGGTGTTCCCGTTTTTACGACAGAGTAAAATAAAAAAAAACACCAAAAACAAATTTCTTGTACGAGTATAAGGAAACTTAACACTTATTTTTCACTTTTCATTATTTTTGTTATTTGTTAGGTAATCCGCCATACATATTCTCTGAAAATTTCAACCATTTAGTATAACTTCGGTTCGAAAGATACAGCCCTTTAAAGGTCAAAAAGACAGACAGACGACGTAGGCTATTAATAGCCCTTGGGTACGAAATAATAAAATATATTGCGAAGGACCCCTCCTCCGCAATATATTTTATTGTTTCGCGCGGTGCGCGGGGTAGGCGTGCGAATCCTGAATGACTCTCCGGTCGGTTGGTGCCGATGCGCAGAGTTATATGCGCCCTGCTGTATCTATCAAAGCGCACGACAGTGCGCCGGCCAAGTTCTAAGCACAGGCCGCGCGCACACCATGCACTATTTACCCGAACCGCTTTGAGCCACTTTTGACCCACTGTATCTTCTTACCTGATTAATAGATCTGGATGAAACTTTACGGACATAATAACATCATTTAATATACTTTGAATAAAAAGTTTCAATATTATAGCTATTACAGAAAAAAAGTTATAGACTCGAGAAAATTGTAAATTTGGTACTCACTGACTGACAGCTCATCAAAATGTTTGACCACTTCTAGAAGACCTACAAAGCTGAAATTTGGTATTTAGCTAGTCGTCAGGGTAAAAGTAATGGAGAAATTCGAATATTGGAAATTGGTCAAGTGCGAGTCGGGTTTTAGTCAAAATTATGTATAAAATGTTGGTAATACTACTCTAAGACTGAAAATCTGAAATTTGGCATGAAGATAGTCGTTAGCATTAAAAAAAGTATAGCAAAAATTTGAAAATTGGAAATTGGTCAAGTGCGAGTCAGGATATAGTCATTAATATGCATAGAATTGTTGGTCATACTTCTGTGAGACCTGCAAATTTGAAATTTGGCATCGGGGTAGTCGTTAGCATTAAAGTAAAGGAAAAATTTGGAAAATGGAAAATGGTCAAGTGCGAGTCAGACTAAAATTAATGTACCAAATATTAAAAAGGTAGTATTTCTAGAAGGTCAGACTTAGTCATGCATGAAAACAAGTACCTATGTTTTAACGAAACTATGAAAATACAAACAACGTTGCGATAGTTACTATAAATATAATTGATATAGCAAACTGAACAAAAAGAAATGAAATCCCACCAAAAACATAACTGTTAAAAAGGGGGCCAAGTTCCTATCGGCTAATTGTTTGCCTAAAAAAGAGTTGAAATCCGATCCAATGCCAAGTTTAGATGCACTTTAATATCGATCATAATCGTCTTCATCAGCAGCCACGCAGGTACGTTGAAAATAATATCTAAAATGAAATACTTTTGAATTTGAACTTGGCAGGTTAATTCTAATTACACAATTAACCAAGTGTTACTTACAGCACAAAAACCTGCCAAGTCCAAATTTAGAAGTATTACCTGCGTGGCTGCTGATGAAGACGATTATGATCGATATTAAAGTGCATCTAAACTTGGCATTGGATCGGATTTCAACCCTTTTTTAGGCAAACAATTAGCCGATAGGAACTTGGCCCCCTTTTTAACAGTTATATTTTTGGTGGGATATACTATACTCGTTTTTTATCAGTAGGCAGTTTGTTTTTGCGCCAGGGAAAAAAAACACACCATTTTGCTGTGCTAGTATGCTTTTGTTACGTTTTTTTATACGATATAAATTTTTGATATTTTTTCAAACTTTATTTTGGCAAGGTCACAATATTTTTTTGTTGATTGCCATCTCTATCAAGGTTCATAAGTCTGTGAATTATAAAGCCTCACGGATGACTTTTTTGCTAGTTGCGCATTAGATGTGCATTCGTTAACTACAGAACCACTGGATGTTTGCATTTTGCTGTTGTTTTTACTTTTATTTCTTAAAAGTATATTACTGCAGTAGCAGAGTGGTGCGGAAGGCGTTGTGATAGGGATATTTAAGAGAGCAGCAGTACCAAAATGTTGCTTGAAAGAGAGTAAACACAATTCAGAAGTAAATTCCGTTTTTTTTTATTTATTTCCACACTTACCTACTTACTACATCTACTATTTTGTAGCCAAAAACTAATTATGAGCTACATTTAGCCTCTATTTAATGATAAAAGCCAAATTAGTTTTACAAACTTGTTTTTATTTGAAAACCTGTGTTGATTCCTCGCATTTATCTATGTCAAACTTGTTTATATAGGAAATAAACGAAAAAAAAACTACTTTTTAGGTCGTCATTTCACTGGCAATTCTGCACCAGTCCGCTAAGGACAGAAACCTGTTCGTTTAGTTAAAACTTCTCAAGCACCGTGCGAATTTTCATCAAATTTAAATTTTCATCAAGTTCACCATAAAAAAAAGTGTGACGTTATTTTTAAAAACGCTAACGGCATGATAAATTTTATGAATTAGGTATGTAATAGTCTAAAAGTTAATTTTATAATTAATTATACTGATAGGCTGCTGTTAATTTGCAGAAAGTCACAAAATACGCTATGAGATTCGTAGTCAGAAAATAGAAGAAACTGATATTGTATCTGGCGTGAATAAGCCTTTATAGACAGTCATCAAAGCAACACACTCACCAGTATGGTGCCAGCAAAGAATAGAACCAACCCATCTCTACCCGTGGGTGTCGTAAGAGGCGACTCAGGTATTATGAACTTGACGATAGGCAACAACGTCTTCCTGAGTATCGTTCCATCGTACATTTACTGCACTCACCAACAGCCGCGGTTGTTGGTGACTGCAGTAAATATACGATGGAACGATACTCAGGAACTCAGGCGGTCATCTGAACAACCGAATGGCCAACTACCAACCTACGGTGTTTTTTAACGGAGAGGTACTAAAATGCAACCCAACACCGAAGTACCTTGGAGTGACACTGGACAGATCCTTAACCTACAAAGAACACCTTTGCAAACTATCCAGAAAAGTGGCCACAAGAAACAACATCCTCCACAAACTATGTGGCACCACGCGGGGAGCATCAGCGGAGTGCCTACGCACATCAGGCATCGCGCTTGTCTACTCAGCGGCGGAATATTGCGCGGCTGCTTGGCTAAACAGCGCGCATGTACACAAAGTAGACACAAAATTAAACGATGCCATGCGCTGTATATCAGGCACTATAAAGAGCACGCCCACTTACTGGCTACCAACGCTGGTGCAACATCGACCCTCCACATCTGCGTAGAATGCATGCACTGAAGAGAGAAGCTGAAAAAATTGCTTAAAATCCATCCTTACCTGTCCACAAGCATTTCCACCAGCTGCCCCCGCATCGCCTCGACATCCAGCATACCAAGCCGCTCAAAGCCTGTCTGCGTTTGAAGTCTCAGAAGCCTGGAAATCTAGTAGACATAGACCCTACGTCCAAACTTCCGGGCTCCAACCTGCCACGCAACCTATGGTGCCAGCTCAATAGACTTCGAACAGGTCATGGCCGCTGTAACTACTTCCGGCACAAGTGGGGATGGATAGACTGTGCTATGTGCCAGTGTGGCGAAGAGGAGCAAACTATGGAGCACATAGTCCAAAGATGCCCCCTCTTCTCGTACCCAGGACCACCAGAAGATCTTTTCAACTATCCTCCTGACGTCGCCAATTGGCTGAAAGACTTAAATTTAGAATTATAATTATATCGCCTATTCAAAATGCCATACGATTAAATAAACAGCCGCGGTTCATGGTGCCAACCGCAACGCTCTAAAAAGTGTAGTGACTATGGTACCATGGCTACAGAATACCATATAACTACATACTAGCGTCCATGGTCGCACATCGGTGGAAACAATGTGATCTTGAGCGGATCTCTAGTTTCAGGTGTTTGTACTGTAGCGCTGGTTCATCTTATACTAGTTTTGTTTCTACACTTCCTTGCAAACTGTACAACACATTTTTGCTGGAATTCTGGAGGAAGCTCCCCCCCCTGTCCTGCAGTAGACGTTTCGTAGTATGTCGTGATGATGATGAACACACTCACACATCTACACTACTTTATCAAAATAAACCTCATCGTTAATCTACGAATTGAATCTAAAACCTTCGTATAGAAAGCCTGTATGCCAGAATTAACACCATTCGTTTGAAACATACCATTAAAAGTTGTATTCGTGTAAAAAAGCAATAGAAATCAGCGAAACCCTTCAAGCACCTGTCCGACGAGTTTTTCAATAAAACTTTTTACAGATGTAAAAGATTCGATAGCACAAGGTGCAAAACTCAAAGAAACTGAACACCTTATTAAAATCCCTTCCCTGGCCGAGGGCAACACTGTCCAAAACAAAAGAAAATCAATACCTGATAATAGCATTCAAAATTATGGCCTTAGTAACCCATTCCCTGACCTACCATCAGCTGCCCTGCATCGACCCATATGTTACAAAATATAGGTCAATTAGAAGGTATCTTGTTCTCAAAAATATACCTTATAGACAAGACTTTTAGTAGATTTTTCATTTAAGAGAATTTAAGGATGCTCCAAATACCAAGCTCGGAATTGGACAGTGGTAATGAATCTTCTAAAACATGGCATCCGATTAGTATTATTTTATGGTAGAAAATTGGTGACAGCTGCAGGTGTTTGCAAAGATGGTCATTTGTTAAAGGAGTCAATTCGGATTCCACATTGAGTTATTATTTGAACATTAAAATGAAACTGATTTTTCAAAATCAGTTTTTTGTTACTACCTCATTTTAACGACTTCATTTCTTTCGAAAGTTTTTTGGTATGGACAGAGGGATCTCTAATTAAAAGTAGATAAAGCATTTCATGTTAGAACAAAAAACTATTACGAATCATTGTTTTGATAAAGTCAAATGTATTCTTCTAGGTATGGATTACAAGAAGCTGATGGAAATCAAGTTTCACGGTCTAGTCAGCCGGCGCGAAGTTACACGCTTGTCGGTCTTTTACAGATACAACGGAGTGTGCACAAGAGCTCAATAAGCTTCTTCCATTTTCCCCCTTCTACTATCAAGATTCCAGAACACTTGGTTAATATTTCCATGAACTTTTATGCAATGCGCACAGCTAACGAGTGGAATTTACTTTCTGCTTTTGATTTGAGTTCATATAACCCAAATCAATTCAATTTACGAGTCAATAGGTATGCTTCTTCTAAAGCAAGCTCGTTCCATCGTCAACCTCATTAGACAGGAATAGATCAAGGTCAAGCGCAAACCCATTGACAACAACAAAAATCACCTATTGAAGAAAACCTAAAAGCTCTGCATTTTCTTGCTATCCCGGCTAGGCTACGTTCTTTACACAGTAGTAACTAACAGGGCCACCAGATAAACTGGCCAAGCAATGCCCTCTTTTTCTCAATGCAAAGTTCACTCGAATATACCTGCTACATTCAAGTTAAAAGTAATTAACATTTTAAGAGTAAGTACTTCGATTTACCCACGATCAAACCTGCACCTTAACAATGGGGTTCCCACATCATAACAGTCGTAATAGACGATTCCTCCACTTAATATTGCTCATGCGATAAGAGCAACTTTGGAATTATGACTTGAGGTTCTGTATACTTAGGTTTGGAATAAAAACTACTGAAACACCACAATTCCGTTTTGTAAGTGTTTAGATTTTAATTATAAACCTGCGATACACTAATCAATTCAAATAAATTATTTGGTAAGTAAGCTCATGTATACAAATAGTGCGGTCAGTTAGCTGTTTCACCTTAAAATTTCACCAAATTTTATATAGCTCTCAATTTTCGATAGGAGCCAATTCTTGAATTTAAAAAAAATACCCATAGAAAATTCAAGAATTTTATTGGCTCCTATCAAAAATTGAGAGCTATGTACCTAACTAGTACTAGGAAAAAATTTGGTGCAATTTGGTGAATTTGGCGATATAAGACTATCTAAAATGGAAATTTTGAATTAGGAACGGACACTCAAATTGTTTAAAATGAAAAAGGCAAATATTTTTTACGTCTCAAGAGAAGCCACCTCTTTGTAAGTGGTCAATTATACCACCCGTACCATCCACTCTTAATAGTGTTTTTTACCAAAGCGCTTTGCCCACAAGATGGCATGTATCATGTGCCGGTAATTTTTGTAAACATACGAAAAAAAAGTATTTCAAGGTTCGTTTTTCAACATTTGAAGATGGCGGTCGTGTTTATATTTCAATTTTAGTTTTATTTGTTTATTGAAGAGTTTAATGAATAATTTGATTGGGTGTTATGCAGTAAACGTCTTTGAAAATGAACATCTATTAGAAGATTGGAATACATGCATTTATCAAGATTTTTGGATGGAGAGAAGCGGCCCATCGACACTTCAATAATTTTCCCCATCAACTTATCGGAGTCATCATAGTACACAGGCCCTCGTCTTCGTGATGTGGATTCCTGTGTAAATCTTTCACTTGACATTGGCGAACTCGCCATAATTTTATAATAATTTGTTAACTTGACATTGTGCAAAATACATCTGAGATGTGACGCCATTAAATAAATATCTATCTATCTAAAGTATTTCAATTCAATACTTATTTCGTATCTTCAAATTCACCAATTATTGCCCTAGCCTTGTTCTGATTTTTTATAAAGAATGGCTTCCTAACCCAGAGAATTCGATAAGACACTGACTTTAAAAAAGGAGTGATCACACCTAGCTGAATTCAAAGACTAATTCGGCATACATTGCTCGTTAAAGTTAGGATATTGCAATTAAGATAACCAAGCCTCCGACCAATGTATGTAAAATTAGTCTTTCAATTCAGCTAGGTGTGATCACTCCTTTACACAAACCGTCTGGCCACCACTACCCAGAGGGCAAACCAGACCCAACTGTAGCATACAAGCATATTAAAAAACTTCACGTACCAGCGGATCCCTGACATATTTTCCGATCGTTTCCACGAGCAACCGGATGCTTCTTGTAAGAAACAGGCGCGAATCTAATGTCAATGAGAACTGAATAAAATTACCGTGGTGTTGTCAGCATCAGCCAACAACGCAGTGAGAACCGACTACTCATTTAAAAAGATGGGAATTTTGATATTTCACGCGAATTATGCGTGAAAGAATTTGAGAGTCTTTGAACTCTGTTAATAAATAAAGACGGCACTGCTTATTATATTTTTTTAAATTCAGAAGGTACCCTTAAAAATACATGTACTTATTGAAAATTTTTAGATCTTATTTATGAGGACAAAAAGAACATCTATGAAAAGAGAGAAGTAGAGAGAAGTGAAAGGCCAAAGACAAGAGTAGAAGTCAAAAAGTATAAAATATTAGGTACTATTTATCCAAATAACAGCCAGTTGCACAAAGCATCTTTTAAGTTAACGCTGCTTTTAACCTATTGCTTCCTCTATATTTGTTATCATAATAGAAAGTGACATCGACAGATTTTATTCAGCTATAACCTAGCTTTGCCCAACTGCATATTTAAGTATACATTCTTGCTTGTAAAGTGTTAGTATCTGGACAACCAAGCTGCGCTCTATAATAGCCACCTCAACATTAAAATATCATTGGGTAACATGCTATGCTACCCGCCAACAGATGGCGCTGTAGGTTTCTGTCTAAAACGCGGTAATATAAAAAAATGCTTAAAAACACGAGGAAAGCGAATTTTCCCAGACATAAGACCTAGTTAGATCGATTTTTCGCCCTCGAAAAGCCACTTATGGTAAATTTTATCGAAATTGTTAAAGCCGTTTTCGAGAAACCGATTACAAATATACAAAAATTGCTCGTTTAATAGTATAGGATTTTTTTACTATTTGAAAACATCCTGTAAGCAACTTTCATTGAAACATTCGAAAAGTGTACAAGTCAATAAAATTCATATCAAGAATATACAAAATTGTTTTATCACGAAGATAGTATAGAAATGAACAGTACTTGCGACACACATCAGCGATAGTTACAGTGCCAACATAATAGCCGGTCGGCGACAACGTAACCGCGTAATGGTGGCGGCAGCGGCGGCGCGGGCGCAGCGCAATCTTCCATGATAGTGAACTTGGGTTTTTTCGCGTCCGTGGCGGTGCGCGCACCGTTACCTTGCGCTACATTCTGCAGTTACCGCGCCAAGCAATAGAGGGAGCCACTAAGCTGGTAGCTTTCGTGACCACGAGTACTTACATGAAAAATTTTACAAGGAATAGTTATTTATTACGCAAGGCAACAAAATTGTTATTTGGCGTGAGTGCCTTGTAAAAGAAGATTCTTGGACGTAGCGAAGTTTTCATATCACGAGACGCGAAATAACTTTGCTGCCGAGCGAAAAACACAAATTTTAAAGAAGCGAAAGCTATTGAATAACGCCCTTACCTTAGACCTATTGATAATTTCAAAACCCTTTTCCATTCAAAAATGACTTTTACACGTAGATTTTGATCGATAAAGCAAAATTTTCCGAGCTTATGAGGTGAAAAATAATTTATAATCCGCTGGTCATGGTAATTTGAACAATGTTACCAAAACAAGAGCATTTGTCTAAAATTTTACGTTAAGCCTTCTCTTAAGAAAATGTTCATTGTGGTAATACCGATTAAATTACCACTAGCCCAACCAAACACTTTACTATATGGAACCTCGAATCAGAAATCTTTTATAATTTTTGTACAAAATATCAAAGATTTTGGAAACTACGCCAGGGGGAGCGCAGCGTTTTTCTTACGTCAATGCAAAATATGCCCTCATCATTTGTTTACACTAAACTTAAAAATAGTTTCTACATGATCGTTTTATTGCATAGAAATTGTTTTTTATGGTTGAACTAGAAACATCCTTAACTAGTTTGCAAGTCTTATAGGTTTTGCTTCATTTCATTTATTCATTGCTTGTTCCTTTATATCATGACTGAGGGCGCATCCGCATGTTATCAGCATGTTATACTTTGATGTGCAAAATATTTCCTAAAACATCTTGACTCGATATTTTGAAATTTATGTATACAATATCTTTTCTGCAGATCATTTATATCCTTTCCTAGCGTTCAATATATAGCTCTATAAAATATAAATGTCGGTTCAGCGGTTTATTCGTAAAATCGTTATAGACTGCATTTATAGATTTAAATTTTACTATTAGTAAGTAACTCGGCGATAGACGCCTTCTTTGTTTCTGTTACATCCTGTATTATTTTTATAGAGTGCTTTATAAAAATGGGTGTGAAACCTTTTAATGGCTCATTCTGGGGGCTGAGTGCAACAACTTTTGCTCTACGACTTTTGGGAAATTCGTAAATAAAACTTTAGAGTTTCAAAACAAAATTATCGGCCCCATTTGTATGAAAAGTAATTTTTTGCTAAGTTTGGAAAGTCGTAGTGCTAACGTTGTTGCATTTATGCAGATTACCCCCAGAATACACCTTTAAAAGATGAATGAATGAATGAATGAATAACACTTAGATTATTTTTTTTTCTAAAGGTGTAAGAGAAAGGGCATATCATATCAACCCTGAAGTATGTGATTCTGCCCATGAAACTAAACAACTTTCCCTAAGGAACATAGGTCGAAATACGAAGAAACATTTTTGACCTCCCATACAAAATGTGCCATCAGCTGATTCCGTTTCTATGGGAAGTCAAAATTTTTTTCGTATTTCGACCTATGTTCCTCAGGAAAAGTTGTTCAGTTTCATGGGCAGAATCACATCCTTCAGGGTTGATATATATACCCTTTCTGTTACACCTTGTGTCGGCTATACGATCTATAACTATCTAACCCACTCCGCCACCGCAGCCCCATAAATATAAGCACAGGCTATTTCTGAGTAGCACTTGGACTTGCCTCCCCTTCAATCAACGAGATTGGGTCACTCCCGGATGCAGTGCCGGTTCTCTTGACATTTTCTTTACCAGAGACCACGTCTGAACTGTAATGTAAGGGTACACTGTATTCTAAAAGAATATCATTACAAAACTTAGGTAACAGGTTCAGGCAAATGTTTCGAAGACCATTGTGGTGCAGTGGTAGTGTACTGCTGCTACACTGAAGGTTTTGGGTTTGATTTCTGGTCGGTAGGTACAGATTATAATAAGGGTATTTTGGTGTGTTTGGTTCATGTATAATATTTGTGCATAATGAAATGCCTTACTTATCTCCCTTACTTACTCGGCTAAATGCCTGAAAGCACATATTCCAAGTTCCAGTTACCAAAGTAGGTGTGTAATCGAAAAATGTATGTCGTTAGTACAAAATATACCTGTTTAAAATAAAACAACAAGCAAAAAAGATTACCGAGAAAGATTTGCGTAACATAAAAACTGTATAATAAAAACACAAGTATATAACTGCCGCTCTAACGCCAGATCTAAGCGTCTAAGCTTTGAAGGCTGCGCACGCGGCGGGTCGTCGACCTGCCATTGCCAATGTCAGCCATCTTGAGTTCCGCAGTCGCTTACGTTCTTCACGTAAGAGGCTGTAATTCTGCGCCTGTGTGGGTGCGTAATGCTTGTTTTTCTATGTCGCGGTCTATGTTTGCGTGGCCTCTTGGCTACGAATGAGCGTGTATGCGAACCTACTTAGAACAACATTATTAAGTTTGCCTTGTCAGTCGGCGAATTGCTTTTGTATAATACTAGGTGGCGCTTTAAGGTTTTATGTAAAATTGTTCTGAGTTTAGATGATAACTTCATAATCCACTAGTTTATTTTAATTTAGACAATAAAAAGCTATTGAAAGTTAATATTTCTTTAAAATGTTGACCTCATTTATCGGCCTTGTCCGTCTATACCAGACAATTTGAGAAGTGGTCTGGAGGTATATTTTTTCGTGGCTGCAAAGGCCAATTCGTGACTTTTACATACATAAATTCATACACAATCCTTCCAATCATAGATCTTATGGTGTAGAGGCAGATTCGTTGCTGTAAAAAGCTAAACAACAAGGGTATGTTTAATCACCCCTGTTTAGCTATGCTGTAAGCCATGTCAGCCATGCCATGCCTTTGGTGGCTCAACCACTCTGACACCAGGGTTCGTAAGGTTGGTCATCAACCTTGCAACTTAACAATTTCTCATAAGATATATGGTTCAAACTACGATTTTTTTAACACAATCGAGCGTTCTGTATTTGTCGACCATAAATTTTTCTTGCTTTTGACGATTCTTTGGAAAACTTGTTCGCTTTCATCGCTTTTGTTTGTTAAGTATTTTTTGCAGATTCCTAAAAAACTGTGCTACTTAGAAAGACCGTTTATCTCCTGTTATATTTACATAAACTTCTATCGACTGTAATTAATTCAGATTTTTCCTTGCGCTAACTTCGGAGATAAGGGAAGAAAGGTATATTTTTTTACATTTTTCATTCGAACTTGAAAATTACTAAAAACTGTAAAAAAATACAAAAATTTTTTTTGGAATGTACAAGTAAAGCCCTTTTATTCTTTCGTTTGCAATAAAGTTGGACAATTATATTCTAAAGCAATTAAGTTGATAGCATGAGTGGTTGCTGAGATAAACAGGGCACGGGTGGCAGACACGAAGTCGCAGGGTTCCGCTTTTACCATTTTGGTTCGAAACCCTAAATATAACGCTGAATTAAGATAATAATGGAGGTGGAACATAATAGCTTCTTTCCGACATAGTGTTGCCTACGTACCAAGTGAACGCAACTACTTCGTAACAAGGCAATCTACACTAGAAACTCCATAGCGACCTCGAAACCCAGACCTTCACCGAAATGTTACAGCGGTTCGATAACCCCCATTGTTCGCGATTCCTATTTTATTAATCGTAATCACGATCGGCCCGAGGTTTCCGCGTTGTGACGTACGTAATTCAATAATAACAGTTTACGATACCAAGTATTTATGGCTACTTGGCCGAAGAGTAACCACTGAGCGGCTGAAAGATTTATTGCGCGCAAAGCCGTCGCGAAGTTTAATTTTTTACGTGAGACAATGTTTATTGCTTGGATATTTTATTTCTTTAGGTATGTCGTCCATATTAGTTAACAATTTCCTGCATGTATTTTGACGTTTTTTTTCCTTTATCCAGAAAGTTGTGTTCTTGAATTCTTCAGCTATAGTAACAGATAATACTTAATATTATAATTGTGAATGTAACTCTGTCTGAAAGAACGACTAAACCAATTTTGATGAAATTCAGTAAGTAGATAATTTGAACCATGGGGATAGACATAGGCAATTTTTTCTGAATTCAATGCATACAAAGTCGCGGGCAACTGTTTGAAAATTATAAACTTATTATGCATGTCATAAAACTTCAAAATAGGAAAAGTGCAATAATTATCCTAACTACTATAGTGAAACCACACACGAACTGGCTATGTTTCGCGGTAAGTTCATTAAATAAAGTATTTCATATGATTCATAGTTGTATGTATTAAATACAAATATTGCACAACTTTACATTAAATTGGTTTATACCTACGCACTATGCATCCTATTTATTGTACTATAATTTATCGTACGGTGGTTTTCGGGGGCGAAAAATCGATCTAGCTAGGTCTCATGTCTGGGAAAGTTCATTTTCCCCGTGTTTTTGAGCATGTTTTGAAAATTTTTGCGTTTTAGACAAAAACCCACAGCGCCATCTGCACTCACCCGATGATATATTAATGTTGTGGTGGCTATTATAGAGCGAAGCTCGGTCGCCCAGGTACTAAGAGTAGTATGTTAAGATGCAAGTGGGCTATTTTGGTGTTCACGCTCAAGGCTCGATAATTGCTACCCGAGCTACAGAATATATAATAGTAAACCCGAGCCGCAGGCGAGGGCTGCGAACTAAGTAATTAACACATTGCCTAATGTTGCTGAGTCCAACTCACAGTTGACTAGTTTAGATTATTTGTTATACTCGTACTAGCTCATTAATTATAATCGTACCAACTTTCACGCGAATATTTGTTACCGTTTTCATTTAACCTTTAGGTAACTTTCCTAATGATTTAAAACAAATCTTTTAGTAATGTGTGGTTCACGTACCAAAATATATTTTTTTAAAGTTTACCATTTATTTACTCACACTTTTTGAATTTTATGCACACAATTTTAGATAGTTTTTAGATAGCTCTCTGCATTGTTCATTATAAATTATTGTTTGTAGCTAACCCTAACACAGGCTTAGGTCTTTTTTGGGTTGCTACTGCAGCACCTGATTTTGTGTCTCGTTATCGTAACTGGTGTACAAACTGTCAAATGTATCTTATGTATAAGTAAATAAATAAATAAATAGAGCTAAAACAAAAAACGCCAAAAAAACACGTTTTTGTATGGGGACCCCCTATTTTTTGTTATTTGTTAAGATATATACCAAAGTAACACACATTTTTTGAAAATTTGAACTAGCTAGCTATAATAGTTCAAAAGATACAAGCCTTTAAAAATTGGACAGACGGACAAACAGATGGACCGTTCAACCGAGGTGCAACATGGCTTTCTATACTGCCAAAGTTCTCAGGAACACAAATCACAAAACAGTTCGCGGCGGACTAATTTTGTAGCGGAGGTAGACTTTTTACACCAAAACTAAGCAGAAAATTGTCGCATGTTGCTTACTTTGAGATTTTATAATTACACTAGTTTTTCTTCGCGACATCATCTGCATTTTGAATAAAATATACAAATACCAATGTTTAAGTCAAATTATGAGCTATCAAACGAAAAAGTTTAATAAAAATCGGTTCAGTAGTTTTTGCGTGATGCTCGAACAAATAAAGGAACGAACAGACAAAAAGTCAAAAAATCTCGGGTCTGTGATTTGGATCCAGGGGCATCAAAATAGCATCACGCAATATTTCTTTTATACATATAATATCTTCAATTTAAAGACAAAATCAATTATTAATTTCTGTAATTTCTTTCATAAATGCAGCAAAACACGAAACATTGTGTTCTAAACAAAAGTCTTATCAAATTCTCGTAAGCACTCAAACTAAAGAGTAATAATAAATATTACGAGGCGTACATACTCACTTTGATTGTCGGTAGCGCCTCTTACTTCAGCTTACTTCCGTTTCCTGCTCTTTTGTTGGAGTGAATCCTTCCTTTTATATTAAACATTATTATTTTTCATTAGATACAGTCAAGAGCACGTCAACCTTGACATTTGGCGTTATAACTTTATTTTTTCTATCATCGTTGTAGCTATAGTCGCGCTGCATGTGTCACACTTGACCTGCTCTAGACTGTACGTACGTACACTCAACAGCACGTCAGTAGAAACACTTTTGGACCTTATGGCGTGGTAATAGAGTTGAAAAAGTGTCTACCGACGAGCGGTTGACCGTACGTACATACATCATTATTTTGGTTACACTATATATTTTTTCAATTTTAAATTAAATTTATAAGACGTGATTATCAACAGTTTCTTCTTTAGTTTTTATAAGTTTCAGGTTAAGTTTTACTAAATAGCCGTTTTATATGTTTTTGGTGTCATTTTTGAAGTGAGCAAGCGAGCTGTTGGGCCACCTGATGGTAAGTGGTCATGGCGTCCACTGTTTTATTAGTAGCAGAATTGACACTAACAAGACGCGTTGCCCACCATGAGAACTAAAATGATGTGTCTCAACTGTGGTGTAACTCAATTTCCATAAAACATGGAAAGCAACTGCTTGCCATCACTGTCTGAACCAAAAATCAAAACACGAACCGTACCGTACCACACGATTCCTCCCTCATACAATACCTGTACCAACGGTCATAACGTATTTCCAACACACCCAACTACCTGTACTCACCCTCAACCTTTTCTTTGTGAATCACATCACAGGGTACTCACAGTTAGGGTTACCATCCATCTGGATTCGTAAGGACACGAGCGGACTTTCAGCAGGACAAAAAAAATATATTTATTCGTAGATTCGGACAGAATTTATTAAATGGTTTTTATTTTAAGTACAATTTTCAACAAGAATGTTTATTAACGTATTTTTTTTATTCCCATAACTCACAAGATAAACTCAGTCAACAAAACTGAACATTATATCACTCAATCAAAGAAACTTGTGTTGGGAAATCAAATAAGAAAATTGGGAGCATTATACAAAAGTGCCACATTTTTCAGTGAATACGGAAGGAGTTTTATCTAAAGAAAATTGCTTAGTTTTATGGACTAAGCGAGCATGCCCTCAAGTAAAGAAAATTCTAAATTAACAACTTGTATACAATCTTTGAAAATATTTCGTCCCATAAAACTAACGCTGATTGTGGAATTCATTGTTTTATTTTGTGGATACCGGTTCTTTGTATATATATCCAGACTATCCCGAAACTTTTTATTTCAGGGTTTTTGGTAACCCTACTCATACACAACACAAGAGCATAACTCGAGCGTGGGAACACGCGTTATGAATGGAAGTGCCTTTGCCACCTGTACGAGGTAACGTGGGGACTTTGCGGCAGAAAGGCAGAACGTGGAGACAGCCTTTGCCACGCCCTGACTTTATGATATTTTTTGTACGTCTAGATTCAATAGAACTTAGAAAATTACGGGCAGTTTTTTTCGCCTAGCCAACATTTTGAACATAGAAATCTGAACAACTTTATAAATAACAAAAATAGGTTTTTGTTATGCAAGGCAGTAAAATTGTTATTTGGCGCGAGTGCCTTATGTCGAAAATCGAGCAAGCAAAGGATTCTAAGATTGAGCCGCGAGCGAAGCGATTAGTTCAAAATAAGAGTTCTGAGCGTAGCAAGGGTGTCAAGGCACGAGACGCGAAAAAGTAACTTTGCTGGCGAGCATAACACACAGTTTTTCACTTCACTACGGCGAGGAAAATGTTAACGAATAGCGCCTGTATGCGAGCTACAATTATGTTTATTCTGTTTTCTGTTTATTCTGATGCAAGCGTATGTAAGCGAGCGGCTCAAAAGAAGCTCATGTAAGCGAGTGGCTAAAAATAAGAATCCTGAGCGAAGCTAAGGTTTCAAGACACCAGACGCGAAATAGCTTTCAAACACGCTCCCGCGTACTATAATTAGTGTGAAAATATTTAATTTGACCATATATTAAGTTTAATTAAAAATAGGACAACGACTATGTTACTTTACCCCGTCACCCCGAAGTAGGGCCACGCACGAAGTCGTTGGCCTTCTGGTCCAGATAAGCAAAAAACACTCCGAATGACACTCAAAGTAATGAAGATATCTACTTTCGGAAATATGTACAAAAAAGCAGCACGCAAATGTATTTAAATATTGTTGTTGATTAGTCAGAAAATTGAACCCCCCAATTGACCGCCGGTGTTTACGCAACAACGGATGCCGACTGGCAAATGGCCGTCTATTGGTGCCTAATAGTCTCATGTAAAGTCTCATGTATCTTGAACTTGAACGTAAATAGCTAAGGTTATATAACGTTTCTTGTGTCGACTCTATTATATAGTGGGCATGTATTAGGACCTTGAAGCAGAAGATTTCATTTTTTGGATAAACTCAATTTTCCGCAATAACACTTTTGTACTTTTTTTTTGGAATAACAAATTAAAATTTTATAATTTTTTTCAAGTACGAATAAGAAAGGAGCTAACAGCAGCTTTTATTTAATTTTCGATAATATTTCTGTAAAAAACTGTAACAAATCTAATAATGAAAACGAACGACATTTAAAACCGTAGATTGAAAACCCTGAATCAACTTTCAAATATAAAATAAATAATGGAAATAGATACAGATTTTGGAAATTTTATGATCTCATTACTCTGAAAGGAAATTTCTCCAATTTCATAGATAAGGACCCAATAAGGGCGCGTGACAGTTAATGTCAATCCCATACATTTTCATTCTCGATTTTTATTCTATTCTTCTAGCGTTTACGATTATATAAAGCCATTTGTCTAGGTACCCAGCTTGAAAAAGCGATCTTTTGCTTATGATGAACCGTTGGCTTAGGCCGGTATTTCACTGGGACACCATGGCAGCGCAACCAGTCGCCGCTACCAACAAAATGTATACAGCTCTATAGAGAGTTACTCACCTGGTGTCCGTTTGGTTGCGCAACCAATTTGGCGGCGCAACCAGCTCGGATGCTCCCAGTGAAATATAGCCCTTAATACTGTGGCCGCAGGGTGAAGCGACTCTGGTGTCTTTACTGGTGTCTAGTTACGGAAACCAGTGGCGCAACCAGTCGCGCTACCGTGGTGTCCTAGTGAAATATCGGCCTTAAGACTTTTAAGACATTATACGTCTCCTGCTACAGCATAGTTTTCTATGGACTTTTTGAATTATCTGTTAAATTAATTTCTTTTTGTTGTTTCTAATGATGCAACCTTTCCTGTATTGAAAAACAGTATTCTAGATTTTTCCATTCCGTTAAGGAAAATCAATTGCACTTATGCTAACCGTTTACTACAAGTTATTAAATTATTGTCTCTTACAATAATGTCGCACCTTATTCCAAGAAATTCATAGACTTTTGTGTCTAAGTGTTAGTTGCTCTTTCAGATCATGAAAGTTGAGCAACGTTGGCTATGGTCAGAGCTTGGAGAACGCTAGTGGTACGGTCAACCGCAAGTCGGTAGAAACTTTTTCAATTCTATTACCATGGCATAAGGTCCCAAAGTGTTTCTACTGACGTGCTGTTGAGTGTACAACTACTAAAGTATTTACGTGCTTCGGAAAGAATATTCAGCCGTTGGTCCCGGCTTCTCGTTAAGCCAGTAAGAGGCATTTGGCGGCTTGAAAACGCTGACAACCATGTTAGCCACTAAACTGGTAAAGCCTATTCTAGAATCGGGTTTGGTTTGCCCTATGTTTTGCGGAAGTCAAATCCTCCCGGTTAGGTAACCGACACCGGAAAAACGCAATAGGACTAGAACAACGACAGGGTGTCACCCATCCAGACCAAAACCCGAACCAACACATCCAAAACCCGTAAAGCTGAATGCGTTCATGCCTTACATAACTATTTTAAAAATTCCAAACGAAATGTAGAGCATTCTAGAGACATAACAGGGCGTGTGCAGTAAGTAAACATTAATTATGCAGTACGTCACCAATGTTCCAATAAAAGCTTCATGAATCTAGAAATTATTTACAACGCGTAAAAAAAGGTTCTGATTTTTCAAGATAAAATAACACACGTCTTTTCAAATCAAAGCCGGATCAAAAAAAATTACACAAAAACGATTGAATTTTTGGTTGGATTTTTCCCAGCTCACAGTTTAGCTTTCTCGCACAGCAATTTTCACCAGTGCTGTTCAAGAGGGCTAAGCTGTGAGCTGGGAAAATTCCAACCAATAGGTTTGCTAGGTTTAACAGTGCAGTACCTGGGTGACCGAGCTTCGCTCTAAAATTGCCGCTTCAACATTAAAATATCATCGGGTGAGCAAGCTATGCTACTCGCTAACAGATGGCGCTGTAGGTTTCTGTCTAAAACGCGGTACTTTAAAAACACGGGGAAAACGAATTTTCCCAGACATGAGACCTAGCTAGATCGATGTTTTGCCCCCGAAAACCCTCGTATGGAAAATTTCATCGAAATAGCCGTTTTCGAGAAACCGATTACAAATATATATACACAAATATTGCTCGTTTAATAGTATAGGACTTGATAAGCTAGAGAAATGGCGCAATCGTATTGGTCTGAATTTTCCCATTGCACAGCTTAGCTCTCTCGGACAGCACGGCTGGAAAAGCAGCTTATTCGACAACTTCTTGCGCGACCCTTTTTAAAGGGAAACGGTGGCGGGAGTGAGTTAGTCGGGAATCAACGGGGGCGGCGATGTAGCGGGGATAGGAATCACAAGCAACTGACATCACCTCGTCAAACTCGTCATACATTATGTCACACTCCCGAACGCGCGTCACCCGAAAAAGAGGTGAACTAGAGGTGTGGTTTTACACTAGAGGTGTGGTTTTATGTATAAATAGGTATATGTAATACGCAGCGTTCCCAAAACTAAAAAGTCATGATCAGCTAGTGATTCTACACAACATTCAGTGAATGAAAGTTTCAGAAAATGACAATAAACCGGCCTCTCCGTACAAACTGACACACCTAGTTTACGATTCTTTTTATTAATTTCCTCAAAGGTTAATTCACTGTTAGTTCTTCAGTTTCGTCGACTGATCATGCCCTTTCAGTTTTAGAAAAGCTGTTTCTTATACCCCGTACATAACATACAGCGATATTTTTAGAGGTGCCCATGAAACTGAACAACTTTTCCCAAGGAACATAGGTCAAATACGAGTACGAAAAAAATTTCGACGTCCCACATAAAATGTGATGTCAGCTGATGCAGTTTTTATTTCAACTAATGTTTCTTGGGAAAAGTTGTTCAGTTTCATGGCCTCAACTACGTCTTAAAATATCCGGCTTGATCAAAAAGTAAGGGAGTATATGTATTATGTAATGAAACCCAAATTGATAAAAATATACTTGTCTGGAAATGTCGTTAGCTTAACTGGTAGGTTAGGTATTCAAGTTCTTAAAACCTCATTCACAGATTATGAGTGTAAATTGTCTGAATATAAATAATTCATATCGTATTGTAACAGCCGTTTCGCAATCGGTGAATGCAAAACATTTGCAACTGTGTCGGTGTTTACAAAAGGAAGAGTACATATTACTGAAAGAAATACGTTAGTACCTATTATTAATACGTAACGTCGATGAGTTCGGCTCCAGCTTATTAATCACTCTGTATTTATATACAGAATGTAAGGGTGTCTGAAAACTGAACGGGCGTGCTCTTCTTTGGGAAAGTTGTTCAGTTTCATTTTCTGAGCACGCCCTTTTCGGTACACCGTCCCTTACACCCTGTATTTAGCTCTAACCTTTTTATTTAGTAAATACTTGGAAGACTAAAGCATACTCAAAAGTTTAAAGAAAATGAATATTTTCAGGAGTTAAATCTGGCTAGATCTTTTTTTTACCCTTGTAAACACCCAACCAACCCTATTCTAAACGAACCTAGCTCGAGAACGCGCACTAAGTAAGTTACCTTCATGTACCTAACCAAATTTTTGTTATCTGTTTACAAAAAAAAATAAAGTGATTTACGAACCACAATATATTTTAAAAGTAAGAAAAATTTTTGTTTATTAATGATCAAATTTTCTTCATCATCTCATCATCATCATCTAGGTCATCGAGGCTCATCCTAACAACAACATCATTTTTACCCACTCAAAAATGAGCTTAGGTAGTTTTATACATACATAACATCACGCCTTGTTCCCGTCGGGGTAGACAGAGACCACAGTTCTCCACCTGCTACGATCCTGACATACTTACCTTGCTTCCTGAACTTTCATCAATCCTTTCATACATGCTCGTCGGTTTAGGGTACTTTTAACCTGGCTTTTATTCAGAACGTCCTGAATTTGGTCCTGGTACGTTCGCCGAGGCCTTCCCCTTCCAACGGTAGTTTTATGAGCAAAGAAAAACAGATATCGCATACAGAGACAGGCAAAGTCATATTGCAAATTCACCTTCGAAGCGAGTTCGAAATTTCACGTAATAGAGCTACTCGTAATCTAAATATATAAATATGACAGATTCATCAACGCCGAGCCGTAAACGCTATAGCTACAGATTTCGTACATAGGTTTTTTAGCATTTCAAAACCACTCACTAAGGAAGGATTTTCCAAAATTCATCCCCATAAGGGACAAGTTTGTTTGAAAGTCTTTGTTTCTTGAGTCCGATTCACACAAATTAGAATTTAAGCTTTTGGTAAAAAAAAAAAAAAGAAATACGTGTTTAAGCATTTCTTTCTCCCTTCAAGGGGGTGAAAAGGGGGGTGATTTTTTCCGTATGTTGGTCTATAAGTCTATCATTTTTCAAGGTAGAATTATACAAATTTGGTTTGCTCTCTCTATAAAAAATAAAAAGTACGTTTTAGCATTTTTAGAAATTCATCCCCTAACGTGATGAAATGAGGAATGAAAGTTTGTATAGAAATCCCAGTTTTGTTATGAGGTGCTTAAAAATTTAAATTTAAGGCGATCCGTTTTCCATATAAAAATTAAAATGACTTTCATTCTTACGCGGGACATAAAATTCTGTTGAAAAACGAACGAATACTGCTATTTTTAGTTAAATTTTTCGCTAAATATAATAAATCACGCAAAAATACAGTTAATGTACTGAAAGTACTATTTTTGTTAGCAATTTTTGGTTCAATATTACGATTGTGGGCGTGCGGTCAAAACTGTACGGTTGTGCTTTGTGTGCATGTGTGAGTGATCGTACTCATGTAAACACGGACTGACGAGAGTAATTGACTTTAGTGTACATATTGAGATATTTTTCTTATAGAAATTGTTGTTAGGCGTCGAAGTTGCACGATGAAATTTACGCAAATCAACTTTTTGCACATATATAGTTGGTAATTATTGCATTAAAAAATAAAACCTTATATTTGCAGCAGTGGCTCCATCTAGTTGCGTTCGGGGCTAAGCTGGCCGAAACAGATCACCTTAAGCTAAGAAACAAAGAAACACGTGTTTCAGAAATCTTGAGCTATCATCCCCCAAAGGGGTGAATCAAGAGATGAAAGTTTTTATGAATATCTTACAGCTTTGGCATGCGGTACCTGAAAATTTGGATTTTAGGTAATAATAAGAAACGAAGAAACACGTGTTTCAGTAAATTTGAGATATCATCACCCAAGGGGGTAAAATAAGGGATGAAATTTCGTATGAAAATTCTACAGTTTTGACATGAGATACTTAAAATTTGGATTTTAGCTAATAATAAGAAGTAAAGAAACACGTGTTTCAGTAAGTTTGAGATATCATCACCCAAGGAGGTAAAATAAGGGATGAAATTTCGTATGAAAATCCTACAGTTTTAGAAGTAAAGAAACACGTGTACGGAGAGCTCAAAACCAAATTAGTATAATTCTACCTTCAAAAATTAGAGACTTAGGTATAGACCAACATACGGCAAAAAGTCGGCGATACTATGTCTGAAGAAAGAGAAATTCATAGTGGTCTGTCACAAGGCTCTGTCCTGGGCCCCGTTCACTGTCACACTGTCATGCGCTTTGAACGTTTGACCTGCCACATTGCCTGAAATGCAATGTCAGCATTTTTGCTGACGACACCAAGATTTTTGGAAACCCACTCACTGAATACGACAGTCTGCAAAGAGACCTAGATGCAATAGCAAACTCGTCAAAAGAATGGCTCATAAACCTTAATGCTGACAAATGTACCACACTCCACATAAGCAATAGAAACCCACACTTAAAATATAAGATGAATGGAGTAGAACTGCGAGCAGTCAAAGAGCAAACTGACTTGGGTGTTATTATCACGGATAACCTTAAGTGGGAAGATCACATTTGCACAACCACAAATTGAGCAAAAAGCTTTATCTATCTTATCCGAAAAGCCTTTGGAATCCTTACTCCAGACATGATGCTGAATATACACAAGACATACATAACATCGATACTGGAGTATGCTTTTCAGGCTTGGAGCCCGTATTTTGTCAAGGACATTGAATTATCGGAGAAAGTACAGCGCAGCTTCACCAAAATACCAAGACAATTAAAGAGACTACCATACGATGACAGACTTGAAGCACAAAAGTTATGCACCCTCAAAGAGCGAAGGGAGCGTGGAGACCTTATAGAAACCTATAAAATTTTAAACGGCCACTACAATCTGAAAAATCTCCAGAAAATGTTCAGAAAGGACAATAATACCCGTCTAAGAGGACACCACTTGAAACTAGAACCTGTGTCTCCCACAACAATCATCACAGAAACTTCTTTGCTAATAGAGTTGTCAACCCTTGGAATAAACTGCCCGAAGAAGTAGTCTCAGCACCAAATGTCAACATTTTTAAGAACAAACTAAACAAACATATA
Organism: Athrips mouffetella; assembly: GCA_947532105.1. NCBI lineage: Eukaryota > Metazoa > Arthropoda > Insecta > Lepidoptera > Gelechiidae > Athrips > Athrips mouffetella. The sequence continues at coordinate 10,162,620 of OX383958.1, forward strand.
ATAGAAATTAAGAAAAATAAAGCACACTAGTCAACTGGATACAGGCATTTTCAGTTGAATATCGACAGCCTGCCTGCTCAAGGATAATAATATTAATAAAAAATCATCCCCTTTTTCACCCCCTTAAAGTTGATTTTTAAGAAATGCTTAAACGTGTTTCTTTATTTTTTACCAAAAACTGAAATTCAAATTTGTGTGATTCTAACTCAATAAATAAGGGACTTTCATATAAACTTTCATCCCTTATTTCACCCACTTAGGGGATGAATTTTGGAAAATCCTTCGTTAGTGGTTGGCTTTGAAGTGCAAAAAACCTGTGTACAAAATTTCAGATCTGTAGGCTCACACCCTTCAGTATTATCACACCTGTTCGTTTCACGCTGTATAGTGTGGGTACCGGGTTTTCTAGATTAACGTTAAAAAAAATCTGTTTGGATTTCGGGGGGGGTCATGACCCCTGTGACCCCCCCCCCTGGATCCGCGCCTGGTGGACCGACGATCTGGTCAAGGTCGCGGGAAGCCGCTGGATGCGAGCAGCGCAGGACCGCGAGTCATGGAGATCTTCAAGGGAGGCCTATGTCCAGCAGTGGACGTCTTTCGGCTGATATGATGATGATGATGATACACCTTTGGTGTCCGTGTGGTACCGGCAAAGAATAGTACCAACCCATCTCTACCCGTGGGTGTCTTAAGCGACGACTAAGGGCTTATGAACCGAAGGATGGGCATCAGCATCTTTCTGTGTGTCGTACCATCTGGCATACTTCGGTCAGCAACAACAGAGGTCGCCAGCCGCTACGCTTACAAGCGTGGTGACTATGGTAAATCCCGTCCGAAGTACCCCGCGTTTTAGTTCTCGGGGGCGCTCCCTGTCCTGCAGTGAATGTTTCATGCGATGTTATGTTATATCGCACCTGTAATTTTACCTGCTAAAGTAGCTTTGCCATAAGTGACTTAATTCGCTTCATTAGCTTTTTCTATAAAATACAGCGCGTTCAGAACAAGTTTGTCTATGACGGTTATTTTCCGCGCATGGGTGACAGGCGGAGAGCCAATGAACGATTCGCTTGCCCCCTGGGGGGAGCCGCGCTCACCCCCGCGACTCACTTTTTGACTTCTGCGCATTAACAGTCACAGATAAAGTTATTTTGTACGCAGTATACAATCTTCGATTTGAACAAGATTTTTTGACACAACTTCTTGTTTTGCTACTTTTTAATCAGTAGTAATAAAATTTTATTCTTAAGCAGCACATTAACTACCAATACATAACTAGGTGTAGCGACACACCTGTGTAAACATAAAGTGTTATGTGCAAAGTCCGTCTGGGGAAGTACCACACCCTTGCCTATTTTAGCCGTAAAGCAGCAGTGTTTACACTGCTGTATTTTGGTTTAAAGAGTAAAGGAGGTAGTGAAATTACCGACACAGGAGACATATCATCTTAGTTCTCAAGGTGAGGAACGCGTTTTGCTGTCTTATTTCTTACTAATTAGACAGTTGATCAATGGCGGTGGTGACCACTTCGCACGTCACATGTAACATAAAAAAAACCAACGCGAAATGTTCCGCGACCGAAAAATGTGTCATCTATGACACCGGCGGAGATTCCGCTAGATGTGTCCTAGGTAACCTAAAAAGCGTTGCGAGCGTAATGAATGGAACTCTCCTTGTCGGAAAGATCCGCAGGTGTCTCGCCACACTGAACCTTCGTTTTAATCAGTTAATTAATTTGAAGTTAAACTTGAATCAAAATTTTTATGATAGTAAATGTCTCATTATTCAGCTTTTGATGGTAATTCACGCGACTTCTCAATGTATCAAGGATGATCCCTCTCACTATAATTTCGTCAACTATAAGCAAACAAATTATACCATACTAGACTATGTAACCGTACGTAGGCTACCCGTGTAGGTAGGCACGTCAGTAGAAATACTTTGGACCTTACGGCATAATAATAGAATTATAAATGTTTTTACTGACGTGCTGTTGACTGTACTTCTCTCAGAGGGCAATTTCAGTGTCAATTTTGTTTTTAATATTCCAAATCATTTCACAAAATTTATGTTTGAAAATTTCTTAAAATCGTAGCTAGACATCAAAAAGTGACTACAAAATCTTAGTTCAAAACGTGGCCACACGTGGCCGCATCAATGGTCTTTTGGTTGCCTTTAAAAAGGTCTCTCCGAGTGCAGGAAACTGGAGAAGTAGGGCACGACAGCGAGTGTGACATGGATTGCACAACGCTGCACTCACACTTGTCGCTATCCTAGAAGCCCCACCTCTTCCTAAGTTCCCTTCATAAGTTTTAAACTTCGGTTCAGTTGAATAGACAATTAACTGACGCAATTGCTTTTCATATATCCTTGTAATGACACACGTGATCCAGAATTGGATTGTGCTACTAACTATTCAACGAGAACTACATCTCGTTACTACTAGAGTCGTTGAAATTGAAACGGGTAAAATTATTTGAATACCAAAATATTTGAACGGTCACATTGTTCAAGAATAAGTCTGAGCGATCGCATTAAGAAAAAAAATTATTAATAAAATATTATGTGTTATTAGTGGCATACATCGACACTAATAAGACAGCAAAGCGCATTGCCTATCCTGAGAACTAAGATGGCCTGTGTCATTTACCGGTGACTTCACTGGCTCTTCACCCTTCGAAACGAAACACAGCAGATGAATTACTAACAAACACTGCTGCTGTACGGCAGGAATTGGCAAATATTGGTACTTCCCCAAACGTACGGTCAACCGCTTGTCGGTAGAAACTTTTTCAACTCTATTACCACGCTAAAGGTCCAAAAGTGTTTCTACTGATGTGCGGCCGTGTGTACTATGCACAAACTCTCTACTACCTTTTAAACAGTATAACCACATATACAATGTGGAATTACACATGCGCAAAACCTTCCGGGTGGTCTTGTCACCCAATTAACTGAACAACTCCTGTTTTACAACTTTTGAAAATGAAAATAAATAAATCGATTCTCTATTCAAAAATGAAAATCTGCTCCGGTCAATTTTGTTTGGAGAATCAAATTAGTTTTTTGAAGTGAAAACTTCTTTAGCAGCTTTTGGCACTTTTTTAGATGGGTAAAAAATGTTAAACTCGCGTCAGATGTCGCATTAGATCTCGCGTCAGATGCGTAGCCTGATCGAAAAAGTGCACCTGTCAACCGTATTGTTATTACAATACGGGTTTTTATTCAGTGACATCAAAGAAGTACGCGAGCAATGGCGCGATTGACCCTTACAAAAAGCATAAAATGCAAGTTTACACTTCTGCCGGCACTCCCGGAGTGCAACCCGTCCTTTTTTTTTCATAAGTTGTAGAACAAAAGTTGTTCAGATACATGTTTAGAGCAATGCGTCAAACCGCCATTGACGTAAGAAAAAACGCGGCGTAGTTTCCAAAATCTTTGCAAACCGCGCAATTTGCGAAAATTGTGTTACTCTACGGATACATAAGTAGAACTACCACCAAAGAGGTTTTGCGTATATTTACACGTAAGCTATTCTTTTTTGACCAAAGGTAATAAGTAGTAGTTTTAGATACAAGTTCCGTAAGTAGGGTTATTACAAACGAGTTGACGTTTTGTAAGCCCGAGACGAAGTCGAGGGTTTACAATCGGCACGAGCTTGTCATCATAACCCTTACGGGCGTGTATCTTACGACGTTTTTCAATACATTTGTGAGAAAACAGGTATAAGTAATACACTTGGTAAAGGAACCAACCATGGGTACTGTCAGCCTCTTGTCGATTTATGTTCTCCTGGTACTCTCCATTTTATTTTAAATATAGGCAGTCGTCATCCAAGTAAAAAGTCACCACTGAAGTATTTTTACAAAAAAAAATTATGATCAGAGTGTAAAAACTCCTTGGTTTTATACTTTTTTTACTTACCGCACTAGTTCGGTAAGTAACTCCTTACGAGCAAAGTTTATGTCCTTGTAAATACGTTTTTCGAGCACATGTATTGAAAAAAAAACAAAACAATGTAAAATAGAGAAAATAGATGAAAAATCAACCAAGTCACGATACTTTTTTGCTTTGAATATATTTGAAATGTTAAGTTTTAAGGACGGCTCATACTAAAAACATTATTTCCGTATGATGTTCAATAAGGACCTAGCCCAGAGACAAACGGCTTTCTACAATCGCAAACGCTAGTAGAATAGAATGAAAATGTATGGGATTGACAGTAGCTTACAAAATGTTGCGTGACAACTAATGTCAATCCCATACATTTTTATTTTATTCTATAGCGTTTACGATAGTAGAAAGCTACTTGTCTCAGGAACAGGGCATCGCTAATCGCGTATTTTCGATACATACAGTATTTAACAGACTCAAAATTTCTCCATTTTTCCTTTTTTTAGGTTAAATGTTACCAGACCATTACAAAATGCTATGAAAATATACCAAGTTCGCTGCTTTAATTTGAGAGAAGGTTGCCTACATACAGTATTTAACAGACTCTAAATTTCCCCATTTTTCCTTTTTTTAGGTTAAGTGTTACCATACCATTACAAAATGCTATGAAAATATACCAAGTACAATGCTATAATTTGAGAGAAGGTTGCCTAACTTTAGCTATGCGCATCTGTTATGAGGAAAAGAACACACGTGTTTGACTGTATGACGTTACTTTATAAATGAATGGAATTTAAAACTATGATTCTGGTTGCCGCACATCACACTTTTATTGAAATAAGCAAAGAGTATTTTTTTTTTGGGGATTGTTCCTTGAACGAGCGGGTTGACAACGCGAGCTCAGTTGGAAGAGCATTGGCACGGTATGCCAAAGGTTGCTCGCGTCAAAATTTTCTACTCTTTATTTCTTTAAATATTAACAGTGACACCTATTTTGTCTGAATACATTAGAAATATATTAAAACTCTATTTAAATCTGTACACAATATTGTCTTGTGTGGTGCCGGCAAAGAACAGTACCAACCCATCTCTACCCGTGGGTGTCGTAAGAGGCAACTGAGGGCTTAACCGGAAGATGAGCAGCATAATCATTTTTTGCATCGTACCATCTTATTTCCTTGCAGTAAGGTTGGTGTTCCTAGCCGACAGTTTCCCGCGATGTGTGGTTGACCGTACCTTACCTATCTTAAGAATACTTTTGCTGTTCTGGATTTGGAAGTGTCGAATGATTTTGTTGCTTTGTGTACCACCATCTCCTGATGTCATTTATTTCTCGTCGTGTTTACCTATAAGTGAATGTTACACGTGTAAAAATATTTCAATACTTGTGTTAGTATGGACTTGGATTTTCGTTGGTTTTGCTCCCGAAGCCTTGCATGGAGAATTGCTGTCACCTTTGGGATGGCTCAGCCAAATATCAACAAGCTGCACTTGACTCGATAGATCGCAGAGCCAAGAAGCGTTGGTGATGAGATACTGGTGAAAACCAAGTTTCACAGTCTGGCTCACAGTCGCAAAGTCGCATGTCTTTCGGTCTTCTACAGATTGTATATACAATCTGTATACTTCGGAGAGTGTGCTCAAGGATATCACCCACACTTGATTGATATTCCGCACATTCGCACAAAGTGCTTTGAAACATCTTTTATAATACGCACGGCTAAAGAGTGGAATTCTCTGCCTGCGTCTTATCTGTGTTCCTGAGTTCATATAACCCGAATCTTTTCAAGTCGCGAGTATACTTCTTCTGGACAAGCTCGTTCCATCGTCGACTTTATCTCTGTCTTCAAGCCTAGATCGAGGTCAAGAGTAAGCCAATTGACAAAAAAAAAGATAAAAAAAACAGTTTACCAACAATTGTGTACAATATGAATATTCATTTTATGAAATTATTTATATTAATCAACTAATCAACAATGAATTTGTCACATAAGTAACAAGATATTCAAATTTATTTTATGATTTTAGTAATACGATGTTCGGCAGTTAAGTCAATAAAAAAATAAAAGAAATAATGCGCGCTATAATTACAAATAGTTGTGGTGCTTATTATTGTGTTTATTTTTAAAATCGTCGACTTTTACTAATAAAAAAACTGTCAATAATGTAGTTCCTCTACCGTGTAAAACATTAAGACACGAAATACAAGAAAATGAATGGAAAACACATATGCAGCCTACATAATGTTCCGGTGGACGTGCGGTAAACATAAGGTTAGCAAATTATTGTATTTTTACTCGCAAATGTGTTGAAAAACGTCGTAAGACGCACGTGCGCATCGTCATTCATTACAGTCTCGGCTCCATTGCGCCATCGCCTGAGCAAAATAGCGCACTTGTATCTATGCTCCTTAAGTTTCATGGTTAGAGCAACCACCTGGGAGGTTTGCAGACATTTACCAAATACACTGTACCTATTATATTTCCAAAATATAGTTTCATATTTAATTTAGCCTTAAAGATATAATTACCAAAATATTTGAAGAATGCAATTTAAATTAGGTGAGCGACTTAATCTAAGTTTGTCATATTGTGTCAACCAATAATACCCTTAATAAAGTATTAAATCACAAATGAAACATTATGTACAGCCATAAAGCCAACCTTATTCAGAAGCGTTATAAGTTTCAGACCATTTCAGACCATAATTGACTATGATTTAAGTTTTTGTATTGCCTATACTCAAACCTGGATATAAGACGTATCGATCATTGTGTTTTCAAATACACATAACTTCAGTCACATAACCTCCTCAGTGAGTTTCATTTAAAATTAGGTCTTCTGAGTTTGATTTAAAGTTAATATTACTGTAATGCGATGACGTAGTTAAGTCGATTTGTGTCTGAGCGTGTGGTATTGCGCGTAGTTGGGGCCGGCGAGGGTCGATGGCTTCAAAGACACGTGAGCGAGGTACCGTTAGCCCCACACTCAGGCCCACAACACATGGAAAGGAAAACCCAAAGTAGCGTCAGCAACTGAAACTGTGGAAAATGTTGTTGCAAATTTCAGCGATAGGTTGAAGGTTGTTGACACTCGATTCAATTAAAATAAATTTGCGGTTGTATTAGAGAAGTATTGGCACGTTTGATATCAAATGAGATGACTTTCTTACTTTGATTTGCAATAAAAACGTAAAAATCCATCAACATCGTAAAGTACAATTACTAACCCTTTTTGCTGTCTTTACATTTAAAAGTTATGCAAAATTTTACCAAGAATTTTAAACATTATTACACAATACATAAAGTTGAAAATACTGTACATTTGTGGTCAGAATTGTCTGTGTATGTGTGAGAAATTTTAATCATTGGCTATAAGTTGTTTTTATCCTGTCATGACCGACATTTTGAGCACCAAAAAAGCTTTAAAAACCAAATCCGTGTTAGTCAAAACATAATTTAAGAGTTGCTGTAAATATTGTTTAAATAGACGGAAATTCAAAACAGTTTATTATTAATGCGCTGGCTATACACATTTACACATTTAAGTATTTATATTTAAACTTACGTTCATGCTTATATACACACCTTTCATGTAATATCAGCAAGTAAGTGGTGACGTAACCAGTACAAAGCTGAACCAGCGCTTCGCTAAAAACGCACGAAACCAGAGTCCCGCTCAAGATCAAAGTGTTACCTCTTACATGTGGCCAAGTGTATATAACTATGCGACATAATATGTATAATTAACGTATTAAGAAAAGGATGGTTACCATTCCGCGGATTTTACACGCGTTGCTCGAAGATGTTTACCTTTAAATAAATTTTGTACATACATAATAAAATATTCAGGGTGTAACTACCCCGGAAGAATGTGGATCTGCCCATGAAAGTGAACAACTTTCCCTAAGAAACATAGGTCGAAATATAAAAAAAATACCTCCCATTAAACCGCACCCGCTGATAGCACAATTTATATGGGAGGTAATATATATTTTTCCCATTTTTGACCCATGTTTCCTCAGGAAAGTTGTTCAGTTTTATGGTGTGAATCCACCGTTTTCTACCCTGTCCATTAAAGCTTGATTCTTTTGACACATAGCTCTAGTGATGGAATGAGCCCGGTAAACTATCACAATATTTCAGCTTAGTACGTAATACGTGATTCATGAAGTACCAAAAATATGGGGTGCATCCTAATTAACTGCATATGTAAAAATAAACTTTCCTTAATGATTAATCCAGATATTCAAGAAAATAGTTTTCTTATTAAAATCAGGCAAATAATCAGCTATTACGGGTGATAATATTTTTTTTCGTAATTCGACCTATGTTCCTTGGGGAAAGTTGTTCAGTTTTATGGTCTGAATCCACCGTTTTAGTTTAGTCAACGTTGTTTTAAACACCCTGTATTGTGGTTTTATTACTCTATCTGTATAATAAGTTTATAATCTAATATATTTTTGCCACTATCGGAAAACTTCGAAATTAATTATTTAAACCAGCGCGCGTTTATGTCTTTTATAAGGAATGATAATGAACTACGGTGATGTAGGTACTTAATATAATGAAATTATAACCTTTATTGTCATGTTACGTTACATAAAGTGATGACATTCTCTATTTTAAAAAAAAATTATGTCCACGAAAAAAAAATTAATGGTGCTTTTTTGGTGTATGAATATAATAGGGTGTTTTGGATGGCGCTGCAAATTAGCACGAGGAAACTCCATCATAGTGCCACCATATTATCAGTATGATTATGATTGATCAATTTGATTGCTTCTGTAAAATTTTATCATTGTAAAAAGATTTTGTTATATTTTACTGTCTAAAAAAAGAAATTACCACACATCGACACTTAAAAAAACGTAGTTGACAAACGTCAAGGAAAACTCACTATTGAATTATTTGTAACTTGCCTTGACTTTGATATCCAAAACATAGAAAGAGTCAAAATAAAAACATGTTTATAGTGTCTTGAATTTCTTTTACTGTATAAATAAGGAAAGCCTATTCTTTTTTCATTGAATTTTTTATGAATTTCCTGTGGCGCCGTGAAGTGACACGATTCGCAAAACCGATGGCAATAACCTCGAATATTTACGAAATCAAGGTTTTTAGCACTGTTTTGTTTTTGAAAACAATCGTACGGTTCTTCCTTAGCACGTTCCTTAGCTTTATTAGAATGACAGCTGTGTGACAGCTGAACGGAACGGTGCGTAAGATATTGGAGCCTGATTGGAGCGACAGAGACAAGTATCACTCCGTCCTGTTCTCTCGCATAGCTCTATCCTGCTGTCATTCTATTCAAGCTACATTGCTTCGACTGTGAGTAAGTACAGACAACCACACGTCAGCGGAAGCATTTGTAACTCTATTGCCATGTCATACAGTCCAAAGTGTTTACTGGCGTGCTGTAGGTCAAAATAACCAAAATTTTATTTTAATTCACATTTTCCTTCCTGCTTCCATTTCGTTTCGTCGCTGGCTGTCAAAAAAATCGGGTTGAAGATTGCTTACTAGGTCGTAGGTAACAAGTACGTAACTATGTAAGTTTTTTTGCATTATTATTAATAACTAATATTATCTTGTTGCTCATTTAAGTTTTACTAAGTAATTGTGCTGAAATGCTACCACAGTTACTAGTTTAGTCTTTGCGTCATTATTTGACATCAGTTAATGTTAATATTTTTCTCGTAGCCTATAAGAATTTGGAATTTGTTTTTCACAAAGAATTGTTCATCATTAATTTGTTTATTAAAGTCTAAAACGTAATGAAATATACCTCATTTAATTCATATTGTTTTTCTCACGCTGATTCATAGCCGAAAGAGCGAGCTGGTCTCTGTGTCCTCATTTTTTGCGGCAAACAACTTCGGAGGGCATTACCCTTTCCCTCTCTCGACAGAAAACACCTAGAGAGGCCAGCGCGGCCCGCGGCCCCAAACCTAATCATTTGAACTCTCTGACATACAAAATACAATGTATCTACTTACTGGGCAACTAGTGACGTCATTACGTCATTCATACACATTTGAGGACGTTCAATTTAGCTGGAGATGCTGGAGAGCTGGCACTCGGCTAGAGTTTAGTAGAGATAGAGTAGAAATACGCAATACCGACTATGCCTCTGATATGAGAATGGGACTGAGCCTAATAGATTTTCGACCGCAACCCTATGACTTCACTGTTTCGATTTTGTTTTGCACAACTACTGGGAACCATTGTGAAGTTAGCTGCAAACCACTGTGATTCTCATTTGAAACGCATTGTAGTTTCCTACTTCCCAAACCATTATAGTAATTTGTGGTTATGCTATTGACTATTAACGCGAATCATTTGAAACATTATCTCATTGGGTACCAAAATCCGACTTACCTACCATTGATGTGTACCTACTACAGGGCGTCAGGCTATTTCTTAGAGGAATCAAGTCGAGTCAAAGGTCTTTAGGAGAGCTAGGGATTACCTTCCATCTGATGAGTAGTACCGTCAGAAGTAGTCCATTCAATAAAAATAAGAACTAGTAATATTACGTATACTGCAGTCATTTAGTTACTAACCTGTTATTTACCATTACACACATAAAAGGCGAATTAGGCCGTCCACTCCTACGCAAGCTTATACCTAAGTACAAGATTCGCGATTCTAGCTGGAGTCCAAGGACCTTACCCTAGACATTGTTTGATTTGAGGCTGTTCGGTCATCGGCCGTCCCCCCCCGCCCTGCGACTCGACCTCATTTCGCCAGCACAACTTCATAAAGCCAATAGCAGAACCGGCTTAACACCTCATAATAGTTGAAAGCGTGCCTGCTTATCTATTATTCTTTAGATTGAATGTATTTTTGATCTGAATTCCGAAACTTAAATTTTTAGATCTTTAGATATCAGGTAGATAGTAGAATAGGAAATTGACTTGATCAACGTAGTCTTGAAGCTAAACAAGGTAATTTTTTTGTACCTGATATTTGTTTGCCTACTTATTAGTGAGCCCAAAAACACTACTTTTGTTCTACAAATTTGCAACCGACGGACAAAAAATTTTCAACTTCCCTTAAATAGTAACGTAACCAACACATTATGTATGAGAAAATGAAAAATTATTGTGTGTTGTTAGCATAGTCGTAGTACAAAACTTGTTGTTTTTAGCCTACTAAAAAGTAAGCACTATTTACATCTGTAACTTGTCACCTCGAAACTAAACATAAGGAGTATAGGCCACAATCCGAAAAAAAAATGTTTTACTTACCTCCCATACAAAACGTGCAATCAGTGCAATTTCGAAGGGAACATGTTTATTTTTTTCATATTTCGACGTATTTCTTGGGAAAAATTGTTCAGTTTCATGCTCTAAGTTAAGTAATATGCTAAACTAGCTGTGCCCGCGGCTTCGCCCGCGTGTTATTCAGACAATGTGCAGTCTCTCCCCCTCCCTCTCCCCCTCCCCCTTCCTCACTCGTTCTCTCTCTACACCCATCCCACTCCCTCTCCTTCTCCCTCTCCCTATCCCTGCCCCTAACCCTACACCTACTCCTATCCCAATCCTTAACGCCATCTTAACCACTATCCCTATCCTTATATATAAACATAGAAACGTCACCCATATTGATTTTTAGACATATTAACCCTATCGCACCCCAACCCCATCCCCAGGGGATGATGGTATTTCCAGTAAACCACTTTAGATTTCAAAATTGTTGTAGTTTTCGTAATCAGCGATCCGATAAACCATACAAACGACACCCATATTGATTTTTAGACATATCAACCCTATCGCACCCCAACCCCATCCCCAGGGGATGATGGTAATTCACGTCTACCACAATGGATTTCAAAATTGTTTTAGTTTTCGTAATCAGTGACCCGATAAACCATACAAACGACATCCATATTGGTTTTTAGACATTTTCACACCATTTCCCCTTTTTAAAGGGTTGAATTTGGGGTGGAATTTCAATAACAGGGATGTATCTTCCACAGAATCACAACCCTAATGCCTAAATAATAAATTTTATTGGATATTACTTTAAAATTAAGGAGTTTCAACTTCATCCCCCTTTTCACCCCTCAGGGTGTAGAATTTTCAAAAACCCTGAGACACGTAAAACTTAATTTTTTGTCGTCAGTCTAAATACAAATTTTGAAGATCCTAACTTCAAAACTGACGGACTTTCATACAAACTTTAATCCCTTATTTCACCCCCTTAGGGGATGAATTTTGAAAAATTCTTAAACATGTGTTTCTTAATTTTTTACCAAAAGCTTAAAGTTAAATTTGTGTGAATCTAACTCAAGTAACAAAGGACTTTCATACAAACTTTCATCCCTTATTTCACCCCCTTAGGGGATGAATGTTGAAAAATTTTTAAACGTAGTTTTTTATTTTTTACCATTAGCTCGGAACCAAATTTCTATAATTCTACCTTTAAAAATGAAAGACTTATAGACCAACATGCGGAAAAAAATCATCCCCTTTTTTACCCCCTTGAAGGGTGATTTTTAAGAAATGCTTAAACACATGTTTCTTTATTTTTTACCAGAAGATTAAATTCAAATTTGTGTCAATCTAGTTCAAGAAACAAAGGACTTTCATAGAAACTTTCATCCCTTATTTCACCCCCTTGGGAGATGAATTTTCCAAAATCCTTTCTTAGTGGGTGGTTTTGACGTGCATAGAACCTGTGTACAAAATTTCAGATCTGTATCTATAGCGGTTACGGCTCGGCGTTGATGAATCAGTCAGTCAGTCAGTCAGGACATGCTTTTTTATATATTTAGATGATGATGATGATGACCATACATAATCCCAAGGCTATAAAATTACTTAATATCTGTGATTCAAAAGTTCAATACGCTCCTTTATATCGACGGTTTAACTTCAACTCTCCTTCGTTTTAAGGAGCAACAGCCAAGTCCAATTTCACGCGGTATCTTACTTTAAATGCTTCGGTATCCCGCACGGCGTATGCATATCAAATGTCAATCGCAAAGTTCCGTGCCAGCATCGGAACATCAGACAGAACCCAATATTGCACAATATTGTTTTAATTGGCGCTTCACAATTAACGTGCTCGCCGATTCGCTCCAGTTGTTACCGATTAAGTTTTTACATTGCTCTTCTGGCTAAGCCAAGTTTACAGTTAGCCCTGAACTTGTTGCCAAGTTATGGTATACTGTAAAGAATTAAATCGTAAAATTGATTAAACCATAGCGCATTAAGAGCTAAGGACAGTCTGCTTCAGGCGATCCGTTTTCCATACTAAATTCAAATGACTTGCATTCTTATGTGAGACAAAAAATACTGTTGAAAAACGAGTGTATACTGCTATTTTTAGTGAAATTTTTCGCTCATTAATACAAATAAAGTACTACAGGAGTGCTATTCCCAAAACAACAATTTTGACGTCCGCACACGGATCCGCAGGTGATCCGCAGGTGTGTGTCAAATTGGTATTCTGCAACCAAGTTATCACGACGGTGAGATCACTGCGTGAACCGCTGAGCGGACTTTTTGACATTTTGTATGGGTTGACGTTTAAATTGGTATTCCGTAACGCATTCCGCGCTCACTCTCGAATTTTGATGTTAACCTTTACGATTACTATTTTTGTGTTTTTTACTATATTTTGAGTTGTGAAATATTTTAAATGCTACTTTATGATGAAAAACCCGCAGAACATGTGTAAATTTGCAGATAAAATACAAAATTGGGATGACTTAAACCAGCATGAAGATGCTAGCGCCACTACTGGGTAAAGTTGGTGGTGAAGAGAACTACCTTAAATAAACATTTGACATTATTGTATGGTTTGACATTTGAATTGGTATTCCGGTGCATAGCCCGCGTTCACTCCGGCGCTCACTAAGAAGGCAAACCTCGAACAACACAAAAGTTACAACCTACCTGCGGATCTGTAAGTGAGGAGTTAATTTTTGAGATTTTTTGGATATAAAACTACGGTAAAAGGAGCTTTTGTAAGTCAGAGATTATGCAATTTCCTAGTAGTGAAAACTTTTAAAGAATTGATCTAACTGCCATAGGTTGGCTGGAAGAAATATCTTTTAGAGATAAGCCCACCCTTGTATATGTCCTTTAATTCTGCTTTTTTTCAATATGTATGCAATAAAAAATATATATATAGTTCAAAAGTCAAACGTTTTTCCCGTGTTAAATGGACGTTTTTTCGCGGTAATGAGTAGCTAAAATTAGCACAATGTAGCATTCCACAAGAAAAAAAACTTCTGAATACGTTTACATTTAGCTGTACATATGACAAAAATAAAAAGCATTGTTTCGTTTTTCCCGCGGTTATATGTAACTTACGTCAATCAGGGATACTGTAGCATTCCACAGAAGGAAATCTGTAGGACATTTTTACTGAGGGAATGAGAAGTTTTCCCGTTAACGTATCTTACCGCAACAGAAAAATCTTTAGAATTGGTTCATTAGTTCAAGAATTGAATGGTTTTTTCGTAGGGATAAGTAAGTGGCTTTCCCGCGGGAATAACCCGTTTCCATTAATAAGGGATAGCGCTGGGGTTCAATGTTTTACCCCTTGTAATAACATAATTATCTTCTCTGTTCAAAGAAGCTTTCTAAAAAGTAAAATTCAGTTCATTAGTTCAATTGGTTAATTTTAATTTTTAGAGACATAAGAAAATAGTATAAGTATGTGGTTTTCGAGAAACCGATTAGAAATATATACATCATCATCATCATAACATCCCATAAAACGTCCACTACAGGACAGGGAGCTCCCTCCAGAATTCTAGCTTTTGCTGGAAAAATGTGGAGCGGAAGTACCATAGTCACCTCGCTTGTAGAAATATATACACAAACAAATATTGCTTGTTTAATAGTACAGGATTTTATAAACAAAATATAAAAGGTCTCCACAAGAGATATTTTTAGCCTACCTTACTTTGATACTGTTATAATTTATAAGCACGCTACATCTATTTTATCTAATACACAGTATTGAATGTTAATAAAATATTTAGGTACACACGGCCGCACATTAGTAGAAACACTTTTGGACCTTATGGCGTGGTAATAGAGTTGAAAAAGTTTCTACCGACAAGCGGTTGACCGTACGTACTTAAGTAAATAAACGTTTATAAACAATAGACACATTATTTATAGAAATAGTCACTTTAAAATAACATTTAAAACACAATCAAAGCCACTGTAAAATGAAAAATCAGATGTTCGTACACATCTTGATGCAAATGCAATATTATTGTGCGGTAATCTGCTGGAAAGAAGTCATCCATAGCATTCAAAATAGTTATCTGAATGCAGGCTCCACCAGGCAAATTTCTATGAATCCGACGCGTGAGAGACCTTTTCGTTGGTTTGCGGTCCCAAGATATCAGATGTTCGTACACATCTTGATGAAAATGCAATATTATTGTTCGGTAATCTGCTGGAAAGAAGTCATCCATAGCATTCAAAATAGTTATCTGAATGCAGGCTCTACCAGGCAAATTTCCATGAATCCGACGCGTGAGCGACCTTTTCTTTGGTTTGCGATCCCAAGATATAGCTCAAGAAGCGAGACATGGAAGATACCGCCACTTTTATCTGAAATTATAAAAAAATTGTTAGTAAGTTATGTGCTTATTTGTGCAAAGGCTTTGGTGACAGATTTCATAGTCAATTACCTTGTATTTTGTAATTATATAATAACTTGTGGCATCAAATGCTCTTCTACTTTGTGCTATTATGAAGCGAATTTAAATTTAGTTGAAAATCTAGCTAAATAATTAAATTTGTTGTTGTTGTGATTTGTGACTTGTTTGACAGATGTTGATATGGTTCATATTTTTTTTATGTATAGCTCGCCCGCAAAGGCATTGCGCTCTGAATCTATTATAAAATTTTGTACAGAACTAATATTTTAAACTTCAAATTAAGTAAAAGGATTGACTATTACGTTTTGTTTTTAGAGACACTAAATGAATAATTAATTAACGTCGAAATGAGCTGATAATGTACAGTCGATTTGTCGATTTTCATATAAGCGATTTGTTGCCCATCCCTAGTTCACTCCACTGCGCTTGTGTTGTAAAAATTTACAGAATACCAAAAAAAATTCTGTCAAAGCTGTAAGTGGAGCGAGCCCCTGCACGTACAAATTTACTTTTTCTGCCAAGTTATTCGAAGGTCGATATACTTCGTACGCAAAAAAAGTGGTCAAAACAGCGGTGTTGCCGTTCATACTTTTTCTGATTATTAAATTTTTGGTAGGAATTTGAATTATTTTATAAACAATTTAACAGAAAAAAAGTGTACGATACTTAAAGTAAATTAAGTAGTGAACATTTTGCAATAAAATACATGCGTATGCTAACGCATTTTTTAGTAAAATGCCTAGCTGGCTGCTGGATTTTATTGGTGAGCAGCGGTATGCCAAATTCAGTTAAATGTCAACGGCAATCTATTGCAGGCGTTTTGTGCAATGTATGAAATTCGATATACTTGTATGGTCTCTAGGCGTAGACAACGTATTGAGTAAATAACGAAAAATCTCTCGGGTGGTAGCACTGAAAATAAAACTGAACAAGACAAAGAATTCCGAAAAAAAAAAACTTGGCACAAATTGCATGATATGTATGAATTCCCCTTCAGCTTTTAGTTTTTTTTTGTCTTATTTTAATTTCTGTATTTCAGTATTTTAATTTTTAGGTATCTTCAGTATTATTATTTATCTTTATTTTATTTTCAAAGTTTTAGCATACTTATTTATATTTTTTTCTATGTTGTTAAATATTTCTGTACCTACTGATGTTATATTTATATCTTTGTATTCCTTTATTTCTTCTTTGTATTTTTCGTAGCAAGTGTAGCTGGTTTTTAGTGGGTTTTTGCACTTGTGCTTTTTTGGTTTAAATAGTTGGCTGTTGTTCGTCTGTTTTTTAGTAGCTCTGACAGTCGACGTCCACTTGTTTGTTCAAATCTACTAAGCAAACCGCAAATTTCCACAATATGTGGTATTTTTCTCACAGTAAAATCAGTTTCATTTTTAAATTGTTCCATGTGGAGATGTTCATGTCCATCATAACTTTTTATTTTTATTTATTTTTTATTTATTAATTTGGCTCTTCAACAATATGTACACTGTATAAATACAAGAAGACAAACATTACTTAAATCTAAGTGTCATATCACTTAAAGAAGAGCATAACATGCTCTGAATAATGTAATTAAGGACCTTAAATTACTTTATATTTAATACTAATTAGAAACATTAATACACCTACATTATACTCATAAGCATTAAATGAGAAAACAAAAACAAGCTAGCTTTGAAAAATGGTGCTAGATGCTGATACAAAAAATCTATAAGAGAAAAAGAAAAAAAGAGAAACTACTTAAAATTTCAGTATTGGCAGTAAGTTTTATGCTCTCAACTAGTGAGTACAATACTTTTTATCCTACTAATTGGTGTTACATTTAAGTCTATAGATTCTTGGAATACGTTATACAGGGAAAAAAATCTATAAAGTGATGAATGCTTTTTTAAGTTGGTACGACTGATAGGTTGTTGAAAAAGTTTAATGTTGGATGAACGTGGTAAGGTTCGAGGCACATTGAATTTGATTTTACGAAGAAGACTAGGACAATTAGTGGAACTAGTAACTAGTCTTTTGAGAAAGACCAAATCCAGCATTTGACGACGTTTCTCCAATGAAGACATTTTAAAGTGTATCAAACGTTCTTCGTACGACTTAAGTTGTTTAGCCAGTTTGCAATGGTAAGTCATATGCCGAAGGAATACTCTTTGTAATTTCTCAAGCCGATTTATATGAACTTTATAAGATGGTGCCCAAGCCACACTACAATACTCTAGTTGACTTCTGACTAAGGAGTAAAACATGATCTTTTTTTGTGACTGGGTTTTTAAAATTCTTACACTCTCTTAGAATAAAACCAAGCATTTTAGTAGACTTGACAATGACTGTATCTATATGCCTGATAAAATTAAGCTTGGAGTCAAGTTGAACGCCTAGATCACGGATGTGACTTACTTCCTCTAGCGTTTCCCCATTTAAACTGTAGTTTGTACATACTATGTTTTTATTACGAGTAAATTTAATGTGATGGCAATTGCCAACATTTAATTGTTTCCTATTTTTCTGACACCAATCTCTAAGCCTGTCTAGGTCATCTTGAAGTAACCTAGAGTCGTTCAAATTTTTAATGCTTTTAAATACTTTTGAGGTCATCGGAAAACAAGTAATGATTCGAATTATGAAAACATTGACTTATATCCTTAATAAAAAGCGTGAAAAAACAAGGTCCGAGATGGGAACCCTGGGGATACCTGGGGAATAACTTGTTTTTGATGGGCGAATGCTTTTTTTTTCTTATTTGTAGGTATGTAAATATTGTATATTTTTTCTGTTTTGACGTGACGTTTTTTAATAATTACCTGTAAATAATAAAACACTGTTTATAATGTAGTATGCTTTTAATTGGCTCTATTTCGATACGATACCCTGTTTGGTTTCCCACAATCTTCAGAATATCATTGTCACCCTTTTTAGAAAGGGACACCGCGGTATCTTATGTTACTTGCTGTCAGCACAATTTTTCTACATGGCACTCAGTCCAGTTGTACGTATAGTACTTATCTAGTCGAGATAGACCAGCAGCCAACATCGGTCGATTTGGTCTTTTTTGGATATTTTTTTGCAAAATCGAGACAAAAAAAAACGTATACGGCTTATTGAGTCACTATGTACAAGTAATCGTAGATTTCAGATTTTCTCTCCGGTGCATTCTTCAATACAATAAATACTAACCCGATACTATTAAACGAGCAATGAGTTTGTATATAGAGTGACTTTTAATTAGTTCTTGATAGCAAAAGATATGCATGTACTCATGATACTGAACAACTTTCCCTAAGGCACAAAGGTCGAAATACGAAAAACCAAATTTGACCTCCCATACAAAATGCGCTATCAGTTGATGCGGTTTCTGTGGGAGGTCAAAACTTGATTTTCGTATTTCGACCTACGTTCCTTGGGGAAAGTTGTTCAGGATCATGAGTACATTCATACCTTTTTCTATCAAGAACTAATTAAAAGTCACCCTATATAGGTATATAAATATATAGGGTGACTTTTAATTAGTTCTTGATAGAAAAAGGTATGAATGTACTGAACAACTTTCCCAAAGGAACATAGGTCGAAATACGAAAATCTAGTTTTGACCTCCCATAAAAACTGCATCAGCTGATAGCGCATTATGTATGGGAGGTCAAACTTGGTTTTTCTTATTTCGACCTATGTTCCTTGGGAAAAGTTGTTCAGTATCATGAGTACATGCATATCTTTTGCTATCAAGAACTAATTAAAAGTCACCCTATATATATATATATAAATATAAATATTTTTGATCTAATTGTGTTGTTTAAGGTCAAGCAGGTTATGAACTTCTTCATTGGTCATCAACCTTTTTCGTAATATTTTTTAATACATTACTGGTATCCCCGTCTTTGACACATTTTTATGTCATGCTAAATGTTTTTTTAAATCGCGTATATTTTCTGCAAAAACAGTGAAATATTATAGAGTAAATGGCTGCAAAATTGATAGTTATGCTATTTGCGGAATATTCTTCTATGGGTATCCATTATTCCTTTACTTTTTCTATGAAAAAGCCGAACTGTTTTACGTATGAAGTAGGGTGGCTGTAATGTACGATATTTGAACACAAAGGAAACTAAAAAGGTACAACCCATAGACATAAGCATAGAAGACCAACAATGAGTGCGAGCGAGAAACAAATCTCTTATGGTGATACTGCAAGATAGCAAAGGATAGCGAATCGAATAGCTCTGTAACCGATTTTGAATGACAGGGAGCCACTTTGAGCCACGCGAAAAACCAGCTTTCCAGTTTTTTGTAAAAAATTGCGTAAAAACTACATATTTATATAAAAATAAGGATACTTTTAATTATGACGGTGTGTAGTGTAGTTGGATGTGGTGTTAATTACAAAAATAGTCCAGAGAAATGTACATTTCACGGGTAAATTCTTAGGACGTTATTACTTTTGAACTATATGTTTTTTTGCTTAAAATAACTTATATTTCATGTTTAAAATATAGAATAGCTTCTTCTGAATTGCTAATTTTCGTATTTTGCATTGAAAAAAGTTTAGTTGTTGATAATGTTCTGAATTTTAGTGTTATATTTTTCATTCAGGACGTTAATCAAATTCAGGACGTTCTGAATAAAGGCCAGGTTAAAAGTACCCTAAACCGACGAGCATGTATGAAAGGATTGATGAAAGTACAGGAAGCAAGGGAAGTATGTCAAGATCGTAGCAGGTGGAGGACTGTGGTCTCTGCCTACCCCAACGGGAAAGAGGCGTGATGTTATGTATGTATGTATGTATGTATTTTTCATCAATATAGCTCACATTTACGCTAGGGCTTGACTCAAATTATCGATACCTATTTTCTTTATGTTTATAATACGAGCTTACAGACGCATTGTTACTTACTTGATTTACCATTTTCGTCTTGAAATAAACAGAAGTAGGTCAGTCCTAACTTTGTTTTGCCATTTTGTTCAACAGTTTCCAAAGGATTCGAATATAAAAGGAAAATTGATAAGGGTGATTGGACGAGTTGGAATCCTAAAAAATACTCTTAAGTTTGTAGCAAACATTTTCTAGATGTAGGTATATAAAAGAAAATGCCGACTTAATACAACTTTATTAAATGGAGCTAACAGATTCGGCAGCTTGGAATCGGGGTTGACTAATTTAGTTCTGTTACCAATTTAAAAAAAAAATCAGCACCGGCAGCCATTTCAGCAACCGGCGCCGGTCGGTAGCTCATATAGGACCCGGCGCCGGCAGCAGCGGAGGCACTTCCGTATAGTTATTATCGGCTCAAACAAATTGTTACTAAAATATAATTTCATTCCTTCCTTAAAACTGACTATTCTAAAATTTTTGTGTATAAAGTAGAAAATCGCATAATTTCACAACCACAGACAGTATTCGAACCTGCGTCTTCTCCGTAAGTACCGGAGACGTTTTACCTACTAGGCTAAAATGTGGTTCTGTCTGATGTTGTGAAATATGCGTCTTCAATACGCATTCCAACGTTGCGTTGCGTTTGTGGTTGTGAAATTTAGCGATTTTCTGCTTTGTAGAATTATCAGCCATTAACGTCTTCAATGGTCTAGTGGTTAGAGCGCTCGGCTCTCGATCCGGAGTCCGGAGGTTCTGTTTTTGATTCCTGGTGGGGACTCTGTCAGACAAAAATCCCTTTGAGCGGCTTCCCCAGTTTGGTTAGGACATTGCAGGATGAATCACCTGATAGTCCGATAAGTTGGATAATTCCGTGCTTCGGAAGGCACGTTAAGCCGTTGGCCCGACTACTACCTATGGATGTAGTCGTTAAAGAGCCATATGTGAGAGGCCTTTGGCGGCCTCAAATGCTATATTTTGACATTTGCTCCATAAATAAAAAATAAAAAAAATACATTTGGCCTAAGATAGGGGCTCATGCTGGTGGCACTGGTCATGCAGTGACGAAGATAAAAAAATGAGGTTTGAACAAAGAAACATAAATTACAGTTCCACCGACTTTTTTGGGTTGGTACCTAGAAAAGGGGCTTCCTGTAATCGTAAACGGTAGTTGCATATAATATAGCCATAGCCGTCACGCAACATTTCGTCAGTGAATATCAATCTCATACATTTTTATTCTATACTACTGGCATTTACGATAGTAGAAATCCACTTATCTACGGCCCCAGGCGGAGAAATGGAGGATTATCGACACTACTACCTACTACAAGTGAAACACTGCGATTGTTGACAGCGACGCTACCGCCTGAACAGACAAGTCAATGTCGCCAGGGTACTCGAATATCGATACCAAAATGTACATCACTATCTAACGCACACATTGACAAATCAAAATTGGTTACGCGTTTTCGGGCTCTTTGTTTATCTATAGGCAGTAAGCTGCCGTTATTCATAATCTAAGGTACAACCACATCAGTATTGTGGGATGTGAATCTGCAGAATCAGCCCATAAAACTGAACAACTTGTCCCAAAGAACATTATGATGAAATAACATTACGATGAAGATATCTGAATCTAAACATGAAAGAGAAAAACAGCTTGCATTAGTTTTTAGAGCGTTCATCCGATAAAATCGCGCTGGAGTCAAAATTTACGATTTTCGCCGAAGGATAAATCAATGCAGTTCTCAGTTTTCAAAGAAGACATTAATATCATATTAGATATACTTTCACGATCTGCTTTTTGGTTTAAAAACATCTCAAAATATTGGGATATTTTTCCAAATAGAACAGTTTTTTAACACGTCCGTTTTTAACTTAGCGCTTGACCGTCTACGCAGATGCGAGATTTATGAAGGATCAAATGCTACAAAATAAAAATTACCATTCAAAAATTCAGGATATTGTTTAGTTTTTCGTTTTAAAAAAAAACTCTATTTAGGTAAAAAATCATTCAAAAAAACTACAATCAAAAGTGACATTTTCAGCGGGATATTAACCGTGTCATTTTAAGCGAAAATGTAAGACATTATTTTTTCTTTTTGGACATAGCATGTGAAATCATTCATACTCTAAAATACTGTATCTTTTTTTTTTGGAATAAATTGTATTTATATTTTACTGTGAATTATTTAGTGCTCCTATAAAATCGATGTTATAAAAAGTTTTTATTATAACTAGTAATTCTACAGTGTGAATTTGAAAACATTCGACAAATTTATAGATTGAGTTCAGACCACGAAACTGAACAACTTTCCCCAAGGAACATAGCTCGTCAGACGTAAAAAAAAATTCGATCTCCCATACAAAATATATGGTCAGCTGACTAAATTTACTATGAAATGGTAAACATTTTTTTTCGTCCGATGACCTATGTTCCTAGGCGAAAATTGTTCAGTTTCGCAGTCTGAAATCAATCTCAAAATTTGTCGAATGATTCCCATTTCACCCTGTAGATATGCTTAAATATATTTTTCTATAAGTATTTTGTATAGATTGACATTTTTGAATTCGTAATATCTTTTGAATGGAATATCCGATTTGAATATTAAAAAGTAGTCTACAATCTCCAATTTTTTCAGATAGGTTCTTACAACATTATTTTGTTCTATCATCAATAGTTTCTGTAGCGCATGCATTGAAAGACATATTACGGCAAATTTTTAGGGTTCCGTACCTCAAAATAAAAACAGAACCACTCACAAAACAGATCACTTTGTTGTACGTCTGTCTGTCAAGACCATTTTTATTACGAACGGGTAAAGGTATAAGGTCGGAATTGATTACGAATATTAAGGTCCGTAAACCACACAAGATCTGAAATTTTTTTTTTTTTACAACGACGCAATAAAAAGATATGGCTTTTTATATCCTCCATACATTTATGCACTAAAGCAAAACCTAGAGGGTACTTCCCGTTGACCTAAACTTATGAAATTAGGCAAGAAGCTAGGTCTCACAGTACAAATAAAGGGAAAAGTCTAAAATCATTAAATATTACAATTTTTCTCGCAACTGATAGTAACCAATTAAGGTGAGCTCCCGTTTCAAGAACTTTTCTATAAAAGAGGGGTCAAGTTGGACGATCGCAGAGTTTTTAAAGTCAAAGAGCAAAAGCTTTTAGTATGTGGCTTTTAGGCTTCTTCTGGGCAAGCTCGTTCCATCGTCGACCTCATTTCTGTCTTCAAGACTAGATCGAGGTCAAGAGTAAGCCCATTGATAATAGTAAAATATATATATATCATATGGTAGATAGGTACGGAACCCTTAGGGTGCGAGTCCGACTCGAACTTGGCCGGTTTTTTTCGCCTTGGGTTACATTATTGAAGTTTAAATATTATGTTTCTAGTAATAAATATAGCATATGTTACTCAGGAATAATGTAGCATTCTACCAGTGAAAAACCACGTGTTTCTTTACTTGTTATTATTAGCTAAAATCCAAATTTCAAGTACCTCGTGTCAAAACTGTAGGATTTGAACTGGCAAAAAACTCCTGATGTGATGGCCTGATGGCCATAAAAAATGTTTTGCCACAACAACCAACCACTTTACAATGATGTTATAACAAGTATCGTGATTGTAGACTGCAACTTAAACTTACAAAGGCAAAACGAGTAGAGCAAGATCAGAGCGGTTTATCCCTTTCTAATTCTTGCCATACCTACTATCAAATTTTGCACAATTTCCGTGCAAAAAGTTAAGTTCTGCATCCACGTGTTTTTATTTATACTTTATTTTAAAATAAGTTGTGCATTACTAAGCCCGCAAAATAAAAAGTTATTGATTTTTAAATTAAAAGCAGTCTTTTTCTTAAACAAGTTTAGTAGCTGCGGAAGACTTTTTTATTTAGTTTTATCTATATCTAAAACATTTGCTAAAATAATTTTCTGGTATCCCTTTGCATGCCATGTTGTTGATGTCACTTGTCATCACAACTTCGTTTCTTAATCTTGAGATCTTGTGGATGTTTTATTTTTATTTTGTATTTATGTTTGCTGTTTTAGGAAAAGTGGATTATTTGGTGGTTGCGGCATAAACATTCACAGGTTAACCATTAAACACAAAAAAGTGTTGCATATGAACAAGGGTGACCATGCCATTACATCTGTAGAAACAAATTACTTGCGGCGCAGCCATCACCATGTATTTATTATTTATCGGGACAGAACTAGAACAACTAACACCTAGCGGGTTTGAAAGTAACGGCGCCGTGTCGTGAAAATAATGTTTTAGTGCCTACGGGGACAAAGGTCGCAAGACGCAGACGCAAACTCGCATACTGAAAAGAATCGTCAGATGAAAGAATGCTAGAATACACGTGTGATCTAGACAATTATTTGTTGTTGTTGTTTAATCTTTATTGCACGATAATTACAAAAATACTATTCTCGGCAAGACGACATGCAAAGGCGGACTCATCCCTACGTGAGATCTCTACCAGTCAATCTTAGAGTGACTAAAGGATAAAGTATAATGATGCAGGATGCAAGCGTGCAAACAGAGAAAACCATGAAAGAAAATAAGACTAATTTATATGAATGAAAGAAACGTAAATACATACTCATCTTAGTAAAAAATAAACTGTAACAATTACTAGTAGCTATAATAAAATTAAATAAAATACCTACCTACCTTAAAAAGTTCAAATCGCCGTCCCTGCTCTAAAAATCGCAACGCGCACTCGGCGCGCCTATTGTAAACGAGAAAAATAATAGGTCTTTACCTATGAAATTGCCGAAATTTTCTTACAGATTAATGAGATCATAATTCCTATAATTCTCATGCAATTTTTTTCATTTGTCTTATATTTGAAAGTTGACTTCAAGTTAAAAGGTAGGTAGTTGAATTTACGCATAAAATAAAGCTTTTATTTTTAGTTTGATATATAAAATTAAAGGTTCGAAAATTGTTCGTCTTAAATGTCGTCCGATTTCATCATTAGATTTGTTATATTTTTTTACAGATAATATTTTTCGAGAATTAAGTTTAAGCTTCTGTTACCTTAATCAATAATGCTTAAAAAAATAAAATAAATTGTATTTACAATTCCTAAGAAAAATGCAAAAATGTTAGTACTGAAAATTGAGTTTACCTAAAATTCGCCATAGAAAACGGCAATTTCATAGGTAAAGACCTATTAGTTACCTTCATGCGCGCTGCGACTCTGGCGAGGGTTGACACAATTAAATTTTAATATAAGTTTTTATTTCTGTTTTTTTATTCTTTTTTAGGGTTCCGTACCTCAAAAGAAAAAAACAGAACCCTTAAAAGATCACTTTGTTGTCCGTCTGTCTGTCTGTCTGTCTGTCAAGACCCTTTATCTCACGAACGGGTAAAGGTATCAGGTTGAAATTAATACCATATGTTAGGATCTATGAACCACACAAGATCTGAAAATTTCAATTTTTACAACGACGCAATCAAAAGATATGGCATTTTATGTCCTCATCTCCATACATTTATGCAAAAAAGTAAAACCTACAGGGTACTTCCCGTTGACCTAAAATTATGAAATTTGGCAAGAAGCTAGGTCTCACAGTACAAATAATGGGAAAAGTCTGAAATCATTAAATATTAGAACTTTTCTCACAACTAATGGTAACCAATTGTGGTGAGCTCCCGTTTCAAGAACATTCATATAAGAGAGGGGTCAAGTTGGATGGTCGCGGAGGCGAATTTTTAAAACGGGAACACTTACAAACTTGAAAATTGGTATGTTTATAGTGCATAAGCTATAAAATAACAACAAATAATAGAATTTGGTCAAGCGCGTGTCTGACTAAAAAAATCTAGCACATTAACTTACTGAAATTCCAACTAATACAATTATGATTATGTGGTGGTACGGAACCCTCGGTGCGAGAGTCCGACTTGCACTTGGCCGGTTTTTTGTTGTTTAAACATGCTTATTGTTCTATATTCTACTTATTGAACAAGTGGTTAAAAGGAAATCGGTACTTTTCCTTAAACCCTGTATAAATCTTTTTCACTTTGAAAGATTATTTAACATGAAGGTTGTTCTTCTTCGTTCATTTACCTGCATGTTTGCCGTAAAAATTGATTTTTGACCATAACTATATTTGACGCTGCATCCGAAGATATATGTTATTCACTGAGTAATACATTCTTCAATGTCCTAGGCATCGCACAATATTTCAAAGCTGTAGGTAAAAAATCTAATCATAAAATAGTACTAAAACCACAGCTGTAGTTTTTGTACGTTCCCACGCCGCCCTGGCAGCGCCAGTTCTTTTCAGAACTCGTTATATTTTTCACAAAAGTAGTCAAAATTTCAAGCGGCTTTGCTGTTGTTTGAGTAAACTAATTGCAATAAAACAAAGTTAATATGTTGCATGGCAATAAGCCAAATGTGTTATTGAAAACTCGTTTAAAGTGAAAATGGTTATAAAATGAAAGATCGTGCATTTGGAATGACGGTTCATTTTGAAAGGTTTCCAGTGCAATCGGATTTCATTTGTTAAGTCTGCAAATTGTAATGTTCTAATAAATGCTTAATTCTAACAAAGTAATATTCATTTAGGTAACAGTTTTCAGAAGAACGAAAAAAATAAACAAAAGCGATTGAATGTTGCTCTGGTGTCTCACAAACTTATAAAAACGCGTTGTATGAAGCTTTCTTTACAGATAGTTTCCCTTATTTCTGTTTTTAAACAAATCGTCACGATACTTGTCCCACTCAACAAACATAATATTGTGGACACCCTATTAGACAAATTTCCTACATCCCATTTCACATCCTACTCGGCTCGCATTACTTTTGGCAGAGTTCAATCACGATAAAAACGCCGAAGCGGTGCTTTTTTAAAACATCAATGCCACTTTATTATTTGTACTCTTTTTTGAAAACGAAGGATTTTTCAAGTAATGATTACGAAAAAGATTCGACTCTTATATTAATTAGTGAAATACTAACAATAACATAGTTAAAAACTTATTATTACGCTGATAATGTTCAATCGATTTCTCGATTCTTATGTACGCAAATGGGTGGTCATCCCTATGTCATCTCGACCCGCTTGTGCTAATGCGACAGAATACCAAAAATTTTGCGTGCGTGATCTGATGCGTTCGGGAAGTGAGGGCTGATTCGTTCGGGAGGTTATGGGCGACATTTGATAAATTGGGAATAGCACTCCAGTATAGATCGCGCATCCACAATGGTAATATTGATCCAAAAATTGCTAAAAAAAACTAGTACTTTCGGTGCATTGGCTGTATGTGTGTATTAATCAGCAAAAAAAATAACTAAAAAGAGCAGTATACACTCGTTTTTCAACAGCATTTTATATCCCACATTTGAATTCAGTATGGAAAACGGATCGCCTTCAAGAAACTGATTTGTGTATTAAGGCGTGTTTCGCACGTTCCCTTTGTTGCCCTTGTGGTGACGGCAAAGAAGCACTAACCCATATCTACCCGTAGGTGTCGTAAGAGGCGACTAAGAGCTGATGAACCGGAGGATGGGCAGTTTCATCTTGCTATGTATCGTACCATCTTACATATTGCTGTCACCAACAACAGCGGTCGCCAGCCGCAACGCTTACAAGTGTGGTAACTATGGGAAATCTTCTCCAAAGTACCACGCGTTTTTAGTAGAGTTTTGGAGGGAGCTTCCCCGTCTTGCAGTGGACGTTTCATGGGATATTATGATGATGATGAAGCCGTATTTTTGTGGCGATACGCCAGAGTTGAGGGGATGAGGCCTTGAGGTTTCTGCGTGAGGTGCATGTGAGGGGAACAATTTATTAAGTATTTTAAAGTATATCCAGCCGTTTTATATACAATTGGACAATATTGAACGGATTATATGGACAAAATAATGTTTTTTAGGGTTCCGTACCTCAAAATAAAAAAAACGGAACCCTTTTATAGGATCACTTTGTTGTCCGTCTGTCTGTCTGTCTGTCTGTCAAGACCCTTTTGCTCACGAACGAGAAGAAGTATCAGGTTGAAATTGATAACGAATATTATGGTCTATAAACCACACAAGATCTGAAAATTTAAATTTTTTACAACGACGCAATCAAAAGATATGGCTTTTTATGTCCTCATCTCCATACATTTATGCAAAAAAGCAAAACCTACAGGGTACTTCCCGTTGACCTAAAATTATGAAATTTGGCAAGAAGCTAGGTCTCACAGTACAAACAAAGAGAAAAGTCTAAATCATTAAATATTTAAATTTTTCTCACGTACCTAATAGTAACCAATTAAGGTGAGCTCCCGTTTCAAGAACTTTTCTATCAAAGAGGGGTCAAGTTGGATGGTCGTGGAGTTTTTAAAATCAAAGAGCAAAAGCTTTGGTAGATAGGTACGGAAACCTTAGGGCGCGAGTCCGACTCGCACTTGGCCGGTTTTTTACCTACCCTACGTTCACTAATCGCCTCCCATTACGTGAGCCGTAACGGTAAATTTTCAGTCAATATGATTGCTCCATTTGACAGCGCCTTTGACAAGAAAATAGCGCAGTCCTATTGGTCGGAATTTCCCAGCTCACAGCTTAGCTCCCTCGCCACAGAACAACGATAGTACTCCAGTAAAAATACGGTTTTGCAAAACATTAAATGTTAATAGCTACTTTATTGTGTATATCGTATTTAAATATGATGTTAAGACGCAATATTTACGAATCCACCTGAAATTTAAAGCGGAATATTTTTTTCGAATAACAGCTAAGGCAAAAATAGTAATAGACAATTATATACTTTATATCATAGATAAACGTATACTTTACATATAGGCATCAAAATCCACCATAAATATATTTAAAAATATCAATTTATTTCAAAATATAAAATCTCCACTTATTTTTACATATAAGGTCCAATAAAGTCGAGGTAAAATAATAGAAATAAACTGAGCTAAACTTCACCTTTTTAAATGTAAGTGATTCTTATATATATTCACAAAAATGCCATACTAAATTAAAAAAAAGTTTTTTGTAATCGCTGGTTTACAATGATTTTGTAACCATTTATGTTGGATTTTCCAAAAATGTGATTAAATACCACTATTTAAATTATTAGAAAGCAAAACGGATCTATTACTATTTTTGGTTGCGAAGATAAGCTTTATTTAAATTTCGTGCTATAAAAGTTAAACAATACAAAAAAGCTAATATTTTTAGGTGGATTCCTGTATAATATGAAATTCTGAATATATAGCAAGCCGTAAATAAAAAAAATTATCTATTAACATTTTTTTCCGAAATTCCATATCTTCTTAATGTTTGGACGGCAAAATAAATAAATAAATGAAGTAAATTTAGGTGGATTCTATTAAAAAGCTTTACACAGAAATATAATCTATCGATCTGAAAAAGAATCACGGCTATTATCAATTATTTCCGTTTCGCCATACAATCTCTCGTAATTTTACTGGAGTATAGGGCCACTCCGCCTGCGCGCGCTCCCCCCCATAGAAGCGAATATAGTAAAAAAATGGGTCCCTTATTGACTAGGTATACTATCCAATTTATGTAAGCGCTTATTTTGAATGCACATCATAAACACATTCGTTGCCATAAAGACGCTGTCACTGGTTTTTTGCATCTTACTCTCTCGCAATAATGGTACAATGTTTATCGCACTCAAATGACGCTAGTAGTGTGGGTGCGGAAAGCGTGTTAATTTTAGTAAATGGTGACACTGATTTGTATTGAATGAAATAAATAATTCGTCTCTAGATGCAGAGCAAGACGCATGGACTTCAGTGCTCTGTGTCCCTCGCACAGCTACATATCCCCAAAATATACGAAACTTTTTTGCTTATAGCTTCCAATCCAGCAGAGAACTATTTCAGTTTCTCTGAAAATAACATAAAAACTATATCATACGAGGTCTTAAAATCCCGTTAGAGACTACGCTCTTGTATCTTAAATTATTGCACAATAATTTTCAAGATTGAATTTTTAAGCAGCGGTAAGATACGCTTAAAATGTTTTAATCTGATAAACTCCAAAAGTAAACAAAATGCATGTGAAAAAATAAAAAGCATTTTAAATTTTGAGTTTATTTTTTGGGAAAAAATTCCCACGGATTGGTGGTAATGAATGCATAAATTGCTGCGTATCGAAAAGTAATGGTTATTGACGTTAATAAATGTTAACTTTTTACAGACTTCGCTTCTGTCAAGGACTTCTAACACGGAAACACTATATATTGATGAATGGTCACTTCGCATACTCGTTATACATATAACAATTGCAAAATTTTTAACCTGGGTTTTGATTGAAGAAAATACTTGAACTTGTATAGGTTAGGTTCGATTACGTTAGTTACTATAATTTTATCGGTGCTGTGACGTTAGAATAGTAATGATTTTATTTTGGTTACATTTTCGTCTTCAGGATAAGGGTTTGATCAAAACCATAACGAAAACCTGCAGTATATATCGTGTGTAAGGGACAGCCTTCCGAATACTGAAAGGGCATGATCAGTCAACGTAACTGAACAACTAACAGCGAATAAAAGTGTCAGGAAATGAAAAAAAAATCAGCCTCTCCATACAAAATTGCAAACTTGATTGAACAGTTTGTATGAAGGGGCTGATTTTTTTTCATTTCCTGAAACTTGTATTCGCTGTAAGTTGTTCATTTACGTTGACTGATCATGCGTATTCTGCTTTCAGATGTTTTATTATCTGAAAAAACAGTTTGTTGTCCATTACTTCCAGGTTTCTATCTGTAGGTTCAACCTCTGAAGCACCGTATCAAAATTTGAAAAACACAAAAGGAAACGTAGTTTATATGATAATGATGTTGAGCAGAAAATTAATACCAGGTTGCTATTAATTTCCAGCTGTCGCATTTGGGAACCTGGCAGTGTGTTCGAATGTAGGAAATGCTGCTGCCTTCAATAAACCAGTAGGTGAGATACCTAGCCCATTCTGTAAAATACGAGTAATAACTAGAATATTAGGTACAAAAACCTGTGACTAAAACCAAAGAATGAGTACCTATATAAGCAATTTTTCAAGAATTTTTATATCCCGGAAACTCTTTGGAAATTTAGTATAGGAATCAAATGTCAAAACTTTTCGTGATCCGATTGGTATTAAGATGCTGTAGAGATTAAGATTTAACACTCTCTTTACTTCACCTTCTTCTGTGTCCAAAACTTATGACACGGAAGCTAACGACAATACTAAAAGACGTGTGGAGTAGCATCAAGCAAGCATGCTACATCTTAAACCCCAGCGTCATGAAAATCGGGCTCAAGTCTAACATATTTATATTTACTTATATTATAATAAGAAAATCATTACCAATGAAGAAAACAGAGTGATACATTTTGTAATTGCTCAAAAGATTGGGATAAAATTCAGACTTATCACATTTCTAATATTATAATAATCACGCCATAAATAGATTCCTTCATTAAGTCCCTCTGGCTTTCTTAGCGCTGTTTGTATAGACAAAGGTGTGTCTACTCATAGTACAGTCAAGCTGAATACTTTGGATAGTGTAGTCTAGCTACATACAGCACATGTGGTTTTCCACCAAAGCAGTGCGAGGTAGCTAAGCTGTGAGCTGGAAAATTTTAATCAATAAGATTGCTCCATTTGACAGCACATTTAACATTTGAGGAAAGTGAAGCAATTCTGGACGTTGGAATTTTCTCACACACTATTGGAAAAGCAGCCTAAGCTTGACTTGTCGGACTTTGTATCGTTCTTGTTTCAACAGACAGAGTAGCTTCAGTCACGCTGCGTTGTCAAGCTTGATCTCTTTTAGACTGTACCAATCTTATTCCAATGTTCGTAGGAGCTAGAGTTGCACAGCAAATGTCAAGCACGACTTGCTCTCATCTGTACATGGAAGCAAGTGACTATGGCTCATATTTGCTCATAAGCATGCGTATCACGTATTTATCCAGTTTATTTATTAAGGCAACGTTATTCATAGAGCCTATCTGCATACATTCAATTTGCGGCACTTCCGCCGCCGAGTGGGGGCGCCCGCATCGCTGGTTTCACTACTGATACCTTGAAGTTAATAGATATGGGATAAAAATACTAAAAATAGAAAGCATTTACTTTGCGCTAAATAAATAGTATACCAAAATGGATATTTATAATTACAAGCTCATCCACGACTGCCAGAATCCCAATAATATTCACAGTAAAACTGGATAAAATGTTACAATTTAAAAACAAATTCTAAAAAGCAGCTTAATTTTCCTTTCGTTCCTATGTTTCAAGGCTTTTTTGGGTTTCTCATTTGTGGCTGTGTGGCATTCTTTCCTTTCTTTTTTTCAAATTTTATCTGAATTTGAAAAATGATTTTGTGTGTCTATTTATCCATGCAGACAAATAGTAAAATTATCTAAATTGTTATTATCAAGTGCAAATCTTTTATAAACAGATAGCTGCCGACGTGTATAAAATGGCCGCCTAAACATACAAAATTTTCCTCATAAAATAGGTCAGGCAGCTAAAAAGGCTTGGATGCAAGCTATGCACGTCCACAAGCAAGCGACGGAAGCGAGGCCAGTCATCGACACATCGTCCGGCGACACCTGCGTTCATTTACCTACACATCAATACTCATTTTAATTAATCATTACTGTCTATGACGCAGGTGAGTACATCGTCAGTCATCAGCATCACTCTACAGCCTCTCAATTTTTAATTTTATTTTACTGTAGTTGGACTTATGGCTTCTCATTCTATTTATCAGCTTATTTTATACTTCTGTTGAGCCATGTTTAAGTCGAAACTCATGTGACTTAGATGATAAAGATTCTCACTTATATATACTTTAGAATATTAATTAAATTGTGTCAAACAAAATACTTATAATATTTATGTGATTTGGAAAGCGCTAAAATTAAAAAAAAAATCTCGATTAAAAACAGTGTAATATACAAGGTGTAAGTGTAAGGGATAGGTTAGCAAATACTGAAAGGACATGATCTTCCCTTTTGAAAAATGAAAAACAAATCGGCATCTCCATACAAACTGTCCAATCAAGTTGAGGCCGATTATTATTTTCATTTCCTGGAAGTTTTATTCACTGAAAGTTGGTCACTTACACAGCCGCGGATCCAGGGGGGGGGGTCACATGGGGCATGACCCCCCCCCCGTAATCCCCGTTTTACTGGTTGCTGCTAAAGTTTCAAATAGTAAGCTGACAGATAAAATATCTGCCAGCTAAATATGTCTGTTTTCTTCCTGTGTTTATCAGTCAGTTAAAACAATCAGACACTTGTGGAACAAAATATTTTCAGTAACTGCCAGAATAATTAGCAGATAGGCTATTTGGAAGTTTATAGGGAAGCGGTGAAACGGCCTTTAAGTATGGAGAGGCCGAATATTATTTTTTTATGGTTCTCGGGGCAAAAGTTGTTTAGTGTTGACTGACTATGCAGGCTTTCAGGAAAAGTACTTTGAAGCTGGAAAGATATGAATCTAACCATCATGTTCCTTGGGAAAAGTTGTTTAGTTTAATGGGAAGATTCATAATTTTCAGGCTCGAACTAAGCACTTACTTTTGGTGGCTGTTAAGTTTTATTACCAGACTGCGGCGAAGCCCAAAAGGAGGATTATTACTTGCCATTTTGGCGCTGCACACATCGGTGTAGCGTCCAAGGAACTTAAACTTAACTTTTCTTATTTTTCAACGGGACACTAACGGAGGGCTTTCAAATTGGCACGAATTTGTATCTTTTGTATTGTAAATCTAGGACTAGGCCCTTCCAGTTTTCGCCGATTTCCGTCCTTACACCCTATACTATACAGAGTCAGGGTATAAGGGACAGGGCATAATTGATCAGTCAACGAAACTGAACAACTTTCAGAATATTAAACTTTCAAGAATTAAAAAAATTATTAGTCTCTAAACAAACTGTTCAATAAAGTTCACAATTTTGTATGGAGTTTAAATTTTTGTTTTATTTCCTGACAGTTTCGTTAACTGTTCGACCATGCCCTTTCAGTTTTCGGGAAATCACGAGGAAAGAATAGCTTTGCGATCTTGACGAAATTGGTATTTAGGATCTTACATGCTATCGCTCGTGAAATCATGCCCCCGGTAGAAAGAGCGATAGTGAGCGTTGTAGCTCGCGACTGACATTAGGATATTTATGTACATTTTGGTTTTGGTCATCTATCTCTACTATAATATTATAAATCTAAATAGGTTTATTCTACTAAAGTCAGATACAATAAATCAAAAATATTAAATCTAAAATATGAAATTAAATTATTAAAAAAGATGTCGAAAATAAAGTCCCCACACTGGACTTCTATTTAGTCAAAAAACCCTCCCCGAATCGTACCGGACGCAAAGGTGCCCATGACACTCGCCGCGTTGCCACATTGGATGGCAATGGACAACCTTTGCGCCAGGTAGGATCCGGCGATAAATGCGAAAGAAAGTTTTATCTGCTTTTGATGAAATTCGGTAATATGGATATAGTTTGACTACGGAAAATGCTATAGGCTGCTTTTTTCGGGAATTCTACGCAGACAAAGTCGTGGGCAACAGCTGGTAAGTACTATTATAAAATTATAGAGGAAGTTGTGTCTGTACATTGAAGATATTTAAAAAAAAATTATCACAATATGATATTTAGGTGCCCCTGACCCCAAATCAACCATTTTTAAACGTTTTGTTTCTTTATCTGTCCGCTCAAGCATCACGCGAAAATTACTGGGCCGATTTCAATGCAATTTATTTGTTTAATAGCTTCTATTCTACGTTAAATATATTATTATATTTTATCCTGCTACGATGACAGGAACCAAGCAGAGATATATATTTTTTTCACAACTAAGTACTTAGAAACAATGTACGGCGTGCTCCGATTTTACAACTGTTTTCAGTGGTCTTTGCTTGCACTGGATGCCACGGTACAGAGGTGTGGCAATCGAAAACAATGTACGGTGTCCTATAAGTCATATTTGTTATCAGCAGGGAGCGGAATCTCATAGCAAAACAAGTAATAGAGATGGGTCACCTCCTGTATCGACTTTTTTATTGTTATAATGACGAAATGATACATGCATAAAACAAACCTTATTGCGTTATCAAGACTCAGGAATAATAATATCTATAATATTTATAAAACTCAATCCCTTCCTTTTCGAGTGGGTTATCGGGTCGACGAACGAACCGATAAAAC
Source organism: Athrips mouffetella (assembly GCA_947532105.1). Classification (NCBI taxonomy): domain Eukaryota; kingdom Metazoa; phylum Arthropoda; class Insecta; order Lepidoptera; family Gelechiidae; genus Athrips; species Athrips mouffetella. The sequence continues at coordinate 10,198,219 of OX383958.1, forward strand.
TCGATTATGACATATAAACTCTTTTGATAATACTGCTTTGTATTGCAGTAAAAAGTAATTAAACCGTGTTGTCAGTTTCAGTTTGATATTTCATATTGCTTGGTTATTTTGCGTTTCACGAAAATGGCTAATCCGCAAAGAAAAACCATTTACAAATGGATAGAAAAACATAGTGAACTTATTTATAACGAAGATACTATGTCAATATATTGTTCTACATGTCAAGTTGATTTAAAACTTAAAAAACATAACGTTGAAATTCACGTTTCAAGTGACCGACATCGATTGTCTGCAGGGAGTAATTCGGTTAAAAATGACGATAACTTTTATATTGATTTAATAATATTTCTAGTATCTTGTAATATTCCATGGAAGAGACTGAATAACCCACATTTCCGTAGTTTTTTCGCAAAATATATTTGTTGTTCCTGTTCTTCGTCAAAGAAGCTTCCAGATGAGTCTTTGCTGCGTAAAGTTTATTTGAATACTGTGTACAAGCAAACAATAGAAAAAATACGACAAAAAATGACAAACAAATATATATGGATAACTATCGATGAAACCGTCAATATTACGGGTAAATGTGTTGCAAATGTCATTATTCGGGAATTAAAAAAGAATACATGTGGTAAATTTTACTTAATTGGTAGAAAACGTCAATAAAGTCCATTTATTCTGCACCGATAGTGCCGCGTACATGTTGAAAGCTGGTCGTATATTGAAAGGAATATATCCCAATTTGCGTCATATAACGTGTTTGGCACATGCATTACACAGAATTTCAGAACAAATTCGATCCGAATACACAAATGTTGATAATTTAATTTCAACGCAGCGTTCGCCCTTACAACAACCATTTCGCGGACTGGTTTTAATTTAAGATAAGATTTCAAGAAACTTCAAGATTTTTATTATGTATGTATCATTTCATTATAAGAACAAACTTCAAAATTGAATAAAATATAAAAAGTATCGATAGCTTGGAAAAGTCCACACAAAACATTGTCCCATCTCAATCATTTTTCAATTGTTTTGCTATGAGATTCCGCTCCCTGGTTATCAGTATTTCTTAACCCTATTACGTGAAATTTTGAACTCGCTTCGATGGCGAATTTGCAATATGTGTATGCCTGTCTCTGTTACGTGATATACGAGTATGCGATATCTGTTTGAATATTTTTATTTTTTGCTCACAAAACTTTGTGGGCACAAAAGAAATTGTTGTTATGTTTAGCCTAGATGACCCCCCCCCCCCCCCCGAAATCTAGGGCTGGAACCGCGCCTGCACTTACATTGACTGATCGGCCCTTTCAGTATTTGCCAACCTGTCTCTTACACCGTGTATAATAGGTCTTTACCTATGAAATTGCCGTTTTGTATGGCGAATTTTAGGTAAACTCAATTTTCAGTACTAACATTTTTAAATTTTTCTTAGGAATTATAAATCTAATTTTCTTTATTTTTTTAAGCATTATTGGGAAGACATTAAGCTAACAGAAACTTGAATTTAATTTTCGAAAAATATTATCTGTAAAAAAATATAACATATCTAATGATGAAATCGGACGACATTTAAGACGAACAATTTTCGAACCTTTAATTTTATATATCAAACTAAAAATAAAAACTTTATTTTATACGTAAATTGATAACCTTGAAGTAAACTTTCTAATATAAGACAAATGAAAAGAATAGCATTGGAATTATAGGAATTATGATCTCATTAATCTGTAAGAAAATTTCGGCAATTTCATAGGTAAAGACCTATTATTATAAATTCCCAAAACGCGAGTCTCAGTAGTCTAGTTCTTTGAAGAAAAATAATTAATTAACTAAATAATAAAAATAACTAAATTTCAAGCGCTCCATGGTCAAGAAGTTGCTTGTTCACTACGATCGCGACAATTACTCGTAAGCAGGGTTGACTATGATCAGAACCTAGGTTCAAGTTCCTCATCTAGATGCGGAACCGCTAGAGGAATAACAATAAGAGCGTTTCTGAGTTTTGGAATGTACCGGCTACTATCTCAAAAGAGGTCGCTAAGCCAAGTCAAAAGCCGTATGGCGGCTTAAACAACAAAAAGTTACAAAAAACTGATATTATCTGACTCCATTGACTGACATGGTCGCGGGAAGAAGCTGGATACATCCTGTCGGTTTTTAAAATAAGTAGGCTTATTTCCAGTAGTTGACTTCTGTTTGAAGGCGGGTGGACTGCAGTAGATTTCTAGGTCACTGGTTCAAAAATCCGGCTTGAAGGACCAATGTTCGAAGGCGGATGGACTGTAGATTTGTTGATGGGCGCTGATTTGTACTGGCGCTGGATTTTCTATACAGGATGTCCCATTTGGAGTGTATGAAAGCAAAATTCAAGAAAGCGGACATATGTAGCTACCAAAATGTGCCACTAGTGTGGGGAAAACCTTTGTCGATAAAAAGTTAGTCGATAGTTGGTTTTCATACTTGGGTGAGCCTCACACCTAGAGAACGCGTCCCCAGGTGGCGGATAGGGGAGCGCTCGGCAGATATGCCGGGTAGGATGGAAATAAAATACCTCCCGTGGACCAACAGGCCGGAGAAGGTAACTCCGTTATCAAACCCCTGAGGCGGGCTTCTCCGACATATTTGGAGCAGAGGTCGCACACAGTGCTGGGTGCTTAGGCTGGAGCACCCTAGAAGGGATGGCGGCGGAAGAACCCTTAACAAGTCAACGGCGGCGCCCACACCCTGAAAAGGGGGACAGTCTTAGCGTCAGGTGGCAACCGGCTGTAAAAAACAATTTCGCCAAAACAAACAACTCTCCTAGTATGAAAGCACAACACATGCCGACGATGTTGTTCTTATAGCCGAATCTTTGGTAGAAGTACAAGCAGACTTGACATTATGGCAGGAGTCCTTGGAGAGGAGAGGTTTGAGGGTCAGTAGACAGAAGACCGAGTATATGCTCTGCGACTTTTCAGAAGCCAGTACAGGCGCTATTTCCTGTCCATCTATCGAAGACCAACCTCTCAAAAGAGTCGAAGAATTTAAATATCTCGGATCCATCGTAGCACCTAGGGTGTGTACAGAAAAAGACATAAGGAACAGAATCCAGACAGCATGGTTGAAGTGGAGATCTCTGTCGGGCGTCCTGTGTGATCCGCGCATGCCTATTAAAATCAAAGGCAATGTATACAAAAGGGCAGTAAGACCAGCTCAACTATATGGGTCCGAATGCTGGCCGATCATCATCATCATATCGTGTGGGTTGCAAGGTCGATGACCGACCTCACAAACCCTGGCCGATGAAAAAGTCAGACGAACAAAAAATTCACGTCACTGAAATGAATATGCTCCGTTGGTCAGGAGGACTCCGTTGGTCAAGAGAGAAAGGATAAAATTAGAAACTAATATATCCGTGGTACTTTCAAAGTTGCCCAAATACAAGAAAATTTCTGAGAAAACCGACTGCGCTGGTACGGACACGTGATGAGACGAGATGATGACCATATGACCAAAAGTGTTTTGAATATAGAGGAGAGAAGAAGAGGCCGTGGACGACCACCAATGACCTGGCTACAAACTATAAAAAATGACCTGAAAAGCACAAACACTAGCGAAGAGTCAACCCGCAACCGCACGGTGTGGCGCAGAAATACTAGTACGGCTAACCCCAAATAAATTGGGATAAAAGCCAGGAGAAAAAGAAGAATAGTTGGTTTTCAGGAAATTATACCCGTTTTACACATTTTTGTTTGCTATGGCTGAAATACAACAGCCATAATTCTGCAAAATTTACAAAGTATTTTGCCGTAGCGTAAAATAGGTGCAAAGCGGGACTAATTTCCTGTAAACAAACTATCGACCAACTTTTTATCGACAAAGTTTTTCTCCACACAAGTGGCACATTTTGGTAGCTAGGCATGTCAGCTTTCGGGAATTTTTCTTTGGACCACTCCAAACGGGACACTCTGTATAAAACCGAGAGCTTATTATCAAACGTGTACTGTGTTCGAATGGTGGGCGGAAGAAGAGAACACAACGAAGTGAGATAGATATACACGATTATTTTTGGACCCCTCCAGCCCAAATTTTAGTATGTTGCTCAGAACATGTATCTGAACAACTTACCCATGGGAACATGGGTCGAAAAACGAGAAAAATTTTTGGTTGTCCCATACAAATCTTGTGCCGGCAATAGTGAAAGTTGTTCATATACATGTTCTGAGCAACATACTAAAATTCGGCCAGGGGTCCAAAAATAACCCCGTTAGTCCGGTCCCTTAAAGTCTTATATCGCCAAATTCACCAAATTGCACCATTTTTTTCCAGGTACTAGTTAGGTACATAGCTTTCAATTTTGGATAGGAGCTTACAATTCTTGAATTTTCTATGGAAATTTTTTGAAATTCAATAATTGGCTCCTATCAAAAATAGAGAGATATGTATCTAACTAGTAGTAATTGTAAGGCGTGTCTACGTGAAACAGCTAACTGAACGCACTATGTATAAAAATATTGTAATTTGTTACTTTCGTACAGCCAAGAGCACGTCCAGCTGGGCACATTATTATCTCAATAGCTTTAGAAGCTAATATCACGGTGCGAGGGTCAAGCTTGATCTGTTCTTGGCTGTACAACATTTTTCGGACGACAATGCCTACACGATTCCTAACAAACTTACACATTTTCATAAGAGTACTTTACACGAGTACGTAACCTTAATGTCGTCATAATTTAGCTAAATGTAAAATCGCAATCAATCAAACACATTTACTGGCGTTTTCGTACAAATGGCCGCTATGAACAAACAGTTAATTATGGTTTACTACGCTGTAAAGGCAGTTTTGCATCATCGATTAACATGCTGCTAATTTTGGAACAAAACAGCGTTCCGGTAACCGCAAGTACCTACCATTTGCTGAAAACGTGCTAAATTATTTTAAGATCAAACATTTTAGAATTTTTGAAAAATCTAAGTCTTCCTTTCTGAACATTATTTATGGTCAACAAAAATGATCCACTTGAAAAAAATGTGTTTGATTTTAAAAATATAATATTTTGCTGTATAGCTACTGTTTCATGGAAAAGAGAGGTTATTTTGATCTTTGTTGCATATAGTAGGTTCAGTCACTTGAAGTGCTCATAATTTTAAAAAACACAAAAAAAATTAAATGCAGGATTCGAACCTGCGCCTTTTCCGCCAGTACCAAACACGCTATATATACCTGTTTTTGTATGAAGACTTTTTTATAAACTCACGTCACGTACCTATCTAAAAAGTACAATTAGCACACTGGAGTACTTTAAACAGTTTTTTTAACAACCGCATGGTGACTGGTCAGTGGCGGCATCCAAACGCGGGTCATTGCCTCACTGTGAATGGCCTGAAATTGGCTTTATAAATAAAAAAATCGTATGGTTTATAATCCAACTCAATTCAGGTTAAAATAGTATCAATAAAACAGAATATGTATAGAATTATTACATCAAGTCTTTTCTTTTCGAAGAAAACCTACTCATGGTGTTACGGAAAACTTGAGATTATTTACAATACCCATTTAAACATTGAACTATTCTGCTAGTACTTGTTGTTTTGCATACCTTTGAATAAGAATTCAAGTCAAATAAAGTAATTTGTTAAGCAAGGCAGCAAAATTGTTATTTGGCACGAGTGACTTGAATTGATACCTGAGCAAGCGTAGGATTCTAGGATTGAACCACGAGCGAAGTGAGTGATTTTATTTTATTTTCTTTATTAGGATCACCAACAGATAATACATATCAGACAAAAGTTTTATACACTAAAAAAAGGATCTTATATATATGTATATCCAATTATAGGTAACCACAACTTACACATTGAATTGAATAATAGAATCCTGAGCGGGGTGAGGGTTACAAGGCACGCGACGAGAGAGGGAAATGTTAGAATCAGATGCAAAAAAAACTGTTGCAGTAACTCTGCGCATGTGTAAAATACATCATCGCTGCTGCCGCGCTTGATCATATATTATTATTTCTTTGGAGTTTATTGCAACACAACCCAGAAATATTGAAAATTATCAAGTGCTGGGAGACTGAAAATGGCGCGTGTATCACTTTTTCGGAAGACCTAGATTATACACGCGCGCGCAGAAGACAATGACTATTCCAAACAGCCTACTCTTTAATAGTACATTAAGATGCACGTGCGCTATTTTGGATATTACGGCCGAGGCTCAGAAATTGCAGCCCGAGCCGCAGGCGAGGGCGTAATGGAGCCGAGGTAGCAATCACCAATGCGCACAAGCTTCTTACGACGTTTTTCAACACATTTGCGAATAAAAACGAATCAAAATCGCTTACCTTTTTTTCCTAAGGAAATTTCGTAGACGTTTTCCTCACATTTCTAGGTCACCCTATACACCGGACTTGTGTTTTTGTTCAAGTATTTTCGACGTTCTACACTTATCACTGTTTTTCTTATTTGTAGAAGTCATTTATTTTTTAATTACATTAAACACATTTCACAACAAGAAATATCTGTTAAAATGGCGCACGTATTACTTTTTTCGAAGACACAGATTATACATGCGCGCGCAGGAGACAATGACTAAGCTATCAAACAGACTACTTTTCAATTTATTTTAAAATTGAATATTTTGTTACTTTAAAGACAAATTTGTAGTTAGTTAATTGATTAAAATCAATATTTTCGTTTCATTAACGTTTATTTATCATATTATCGAACACAGTTTCTTAATTCATTAAATTATTATGAATGTTATAGATATAGAAACTCCTTGCACCTTGCCGCTATAAAAAACAAAACAAAAATAAAACACTAACCTGTCAAACAGCTTACTCAGCAAGGAGGTCTTTGTTCTGAGGCTCACTCCCATGAATTATTTAATATTGAATATTTTGTTACTTTAAAGACAAATTTGTAGTAAGTTGGTTGATTAATATAAGTATTTCCATGTAATTAATATTTATTTATCATATTATCGAACACAGTTTACTTTTTCATGAAAATATTATGAATGGTATAGATATAGAAACTCCTTGCATCTTGCCGATTAAAAAAAAGACAAAAATTACAACACTAGTGAAATTATAGTAATGAAAAAAGCACGCGTTTTTAATAAGCTGGATTATGGACCTTAGTACAGTGCAAATAGAGCTGTTTTATGAGCAAATGTGTTGAAAATTATTTTAAAACAGTGTATTTTGTTGCTTTAAAGACAAATTTGTAGTTAGTTAGTTGATTTATATAAATATTTTCATGTAATTAAAGTTTATTTATCATATTATCGAACACAGTTTCTTTATTCGTGAAAATATTATGAATGTTATAGATAGACCTTGCCGCTATAAAAAAAAAGAAAAACAGTAATGCGGTAATATAATGAAAAAAGCAAACGTGTTTAATAAGCTGGATTATGGACCTTAATACAGTGCAAATATAGCTGTTTTATGAGCAAGTGTGTTAAAAAATAAATAACAAAATTATATTAACATAACATAAACAATGTCTATGCTATCTTACTCAGGTATAAACATACTAGAATGCGTCATCGATTTCAAAATCGACGATTGCGTTAGACTTATTGTAAAAAATTACAATGGATGTTACAATACGAGCAACTTAGACCCTTTGACATTACACTGACCCTTCAGTTACAAAATCTTGTAAATAAAGTATCAATTTATACGGATGTATACTTAACATTTCAACATTGAATATTGTCTGTAATTAATTGAAGTATCTATCTCTCTATCTATCGCTGAGCCTGGGCCTTTTGTCGCACTACAGCACATAATATGTGTTTTGTTTGATTCATGATTTGTTCTTAAGCATAGTCTTAAGTTAGTCCTAACCATTGTTTTAATATAAGAGTCTTTATAAATAGTACATACTCGTATGTGTTGGTATTACAATAAACATTTTATCTATGTATCTAAAGACATTAGTATGATTTGGAACGTAGTCAGCTTCAATTCAAAGCAGTTAAGAATTATAGGTGTCTATGTCGCAGGGAAATTGTAATAATTCGCCGCTTCACGTAATGGCTTGGCGTTTTACAAAATGCCGAGTAATTTAAATTCGTATTTTTACATAATGCCTCGGCATTTTACATAACGACGTCGCTCCCGCGGTACGCTCGCGTCGTGCGCTCGGCTCATGCTTTGTGGTCGTAAGATAATTTAACCCAATCTAACCAATCCCAAACGGGATCGGGATAGGTTAGGTTTGCCTTCACTAACTAACCAAAATGCACCAGCACTGATCTAGCCCCGTTTACCAATACAATCTGCTGATGACGGTTGTAAAAGGCGAATTATACGATTTGCCTGCAACATATACATCATAAATAAATAAATAATAAATAATTCTTTATTTAGTAAAATTCACATTCTGCTTAACTGCGAAAAAGCCTGTATCGTGACATATACCAAAACTTTTCAAATAATTTAAAGCACCCTCTGTTTTACAGCAAGCCAACGATAATTTGAATATTAGGGATGTATAGATAAATTATAGTCACTTTGAATATGTGGCTCAATAATATGGACACCTGAAATGTCTGTATCATGAATAATAAATTCCTGAATTTATTTATTTAGTTTCATGCACAGAAGCCGCGCTAAGGTCGCAAGAAGCCGCTGGATGCGAGCAGCGCAGGACCGGTCCTCATGGAGATCTTTAGGGGAGGCCTATGTCCAGCAGTAGACGTCTTTCGGCTGATATGATGATGCACAGAAGAACATAGTAAGGTATTACCTAAAAGTCTATGGAGCTTCATGTTTTAATCCTGGTAAAGTTAAAGATCCCCTGAAAAAAAGAAAAAGTGACCCGTGTGATGCCGGTAAAGAAGAGTACCAACCCATCTCTACCCGTGGGTGTCGTAAGAGGCGACTAAGGGTAAATGAACCGGAGAATGGGCAGCAGCACCTTTCTGTGTATCGTACCATCTTACATACTGCGGTCACCAAGGACAGTGGTCGCCAGCCGCAAGGCTTACAAGCATGGTGACTACGGTGGACGTTTTATAAAACATATATGGGATGTTATAATGAAAGTTAAAAGTGAATGATATGTATTTAAAAAAGTCGCTAGAAAAACGAGAGTAGGTATTTTATGGTTTCCTTACAAATAGTTACTAATATCACCTGACATTAGTAACTAAAAAGTCGAAAATAATCGATGCGGTGCGGTATTCTGCACCGAAAAAACGGAGAGCCAACCAAGATCAGTTTTCTCTTGTTTGGCATTTTGTGGTTAAGTCGAAAAAGATATTGAAAGATTCAATAAGACGTCTTAGTCAATTTAAATTTGTGATCTGTAATTCAATAATCAAATTGATACAATCCAATAAGGTCTTTGCAAGCTTAAATGGAGTCAAGATGCTTGTTTTAAACTATCAAAAACTTGATTGAAAAAGCAAATTATTTTTTTCAGTGTGGTTTGAGCAAAGGGCGAACTTGGTCTTTACTGGCATGAAAGCATTCAATAAGATGCAACAGAGAGCTCGATTAAAAATCTATGAAAGCGAATTTTCTGCTCCAATGAGTTCAACCCACTCTAGCAATAATAACCTAAGTATTATAGCTCAAAAGCATTAAAAATAAGCACATTCGCAGTATTATGTATCAACAAATTAGCGTCTCGAATGGCTTGACACAGAAACCGCGCTAGTCCGGCCGGCGTACTTTTAGTCGCGACAGTTCTAAAGGGGACACTTAGTATGAATATGCATGTTCTTCTTTGTAATAGGCAAGTGTCTGTGTATGAGTTCCGTGGACGCACCGGCTGCTTCAGCTATTGAGACTAATATATTGAGGACGCGAATATTATATTGCTGCCGCTTAGTATTTCTACGTGGACACGCCTTATAAATGCACCAAATTTTTTTCAGGTACTAGTTAGGTGCATAGCTCTCAATTTTTGATGGGAGCCAATTCCATTGAAAATCCAAGAATTGGCTCTTAACAAAATTTGAAAGCTATGTACCTAACTAGGACCTGGAAAAAATATGGTGCATTTATAAGCCGTGTCCACGTAAAGGCGATATAAGACGTTAAGCGAATGGACTATTAAGTTTTGTCAGGCTATTTATACGTAGGTTCTTAACACGGCGACGGCGTAATTATAATTATATAGCATGGTTTATAGAATAAATGATTGCGCTTGAGTTCGTAGATTTTAAGATTGCTTGTTTTACGAGTAACAGATTTATGATTTAGCACACGATATAAAAGGAAACATTTATAATAAATATTGTCCTAGCCTTATTCCGTTTTTGCCAAATGGTTTTCACAGAGTCAGCTACGTAACCTAGGGTATTTGACAAAAGCACTGGTTTTTACACAGACGAACTGCCATCTGACCACCGCAACTCAGAAGGCAAACCAGATCCAATCCTAGATTAGGTTTTGCCAAGTTAGTGGCCAACCCTGGCTCTCAGAGTTTACAAGCCGCCAAATGGACTCTGACTTGGCTTAACGACTACTATTTTTGACAGAAGTTGGGAACAACGTGTCTTTCGAAGCACGAAAACGCTCTAGTGCTTGTGCCCCCAGCGGTCACCCATCCGGATTTTGACCACTGCCAACGTTGCTTAACTTTAGGTATCGCAAAAAATGGTTCAAAAGAAAACATTTAACGTAATAAATAAATCGTTTACCCTGCAAAGGAACAAACTACAAAACGATCACCATCACCACAGATTCACACAAAACTACATTAGTCGTAGTGTAAATCAAAGCCAAGTTCCCGGTGGTCCCTGATGACAGATCACAAGCATCAAGGCACACTGACGTTGAATTACGAGAAATAAATTACAAGCTTATAAAGACCCTGTTTTTCTTAGCCGAGTAATAACGTACATTAATCTCTACATCGGCTACAGAGCTGGCTATTTGTTACTTTGGCTAAAATAATTAATTAATTTAATTGATGAATTCAAAACAAGTGATCTGTCAATATTGTTTTCTTTCTACCCGTGAACTGGCACACAACAACGAAAAACGTGTGCCAAAGGGGCAAGGCATGAAAAAATGAATTTTGCGTAAAAATGCAAACTTATTAGCAAAGTTACAAAGATGTTCGGTATGGTTAGCTGATTGTGCTTTGTCATGGACGCACGTCGGTGGAAACACTTTGACCTTGAGTGGGTCTCTGGTTTCGTGCGTTTGTAGCGTAGCACTGGTTCAGAGTATACTGGTTTGTTTCCAGTTACTTGCTGCCGTGCGTACTTTTATTTTCCTCATTGTGTATCGGGAAAATCGAAACTTTTAAGAATAGATGATACAGCGTGAATTTTCGTTGGTTTTTCTCTCGAAGAAAAAAAATCTAAAATATTTGTCATTTCTTTTTGGTAAAGTGTCCATGTGATCTGATCGTGAGTGGTCTCATTTTGTACGGGAAGAATTCTTTTTTAAGTAAAACATGAATAATAATTAAAGATGTGTTATAAAGAATACCAACAACTTGGGTGGTCAGTTCTCGCCGAGGACTATTGTCCTTCTCGCAAGACCGGCAAATGAAGTTTAGCTCGTTAAGTCTGCGAGGCTCGTTAGCCTTTTGAGTCATAAATTTTCAAAATTTCTTTTAAGGCAGGTGCGACACTTGTTATAAGGACCATTAGAGTACCAACTGCTTCCGAAAACCGCGATGGTATCTCCCAAATCAGAGCACCTGCATGTAGCCTGCAATGAGAATGATTAAAATTGTCGAACACATTGAGTTCAATCACGGAATATGCCAATTAATTAAAAAATCCTTTAAATTTGTACACAATTATCATGAGTGATGAATGTAGCATCTGTTCAATGTTTGCATTAGTAGTTTAGGCGATCATCTCTTTTTTGTACCAGCATAATCTTTTTTGTACTTTGATTGCATATCATACTGAAACTCAGCCTAATATATATTCTGCTTGGGATAGCAGTCTGGTCTGATTCTACTCTGGCTCCAGCACCTCAGACTATCCGTTCAGGATTTCAGGTTGTTCTTTGTATTTTTCTGTTTTATCTTTTCTTTCCCTTCTATTTTTCCCTCGACTTCATGAGATTAATCCTAATCTAGTTATTTCCAAAATTACGGCATTTGATTCCCAAATACGTTTTTTTTTTTAATATTAATTTTAAACAAAGATCATTATCTTATCTTCGATTGTAAATACTTAACTGCACCACTTATTCGGTGAACAAGTTTGACGGCATAAATGTCGTTTTGACAGGTGGGGAAGCCGAGAAAATTTATGTCCCAAATAGTATACTTGAGTTTATTTAGATACTTTCTCAGTTTGATCTCGTCATTAAAATTGTTGTTTTTGGCACAAGTGCGGAAAACAAGTATATTCTGAAGATTTTATGTGATTTGATGTACTACAACACGAATCTATGAATTTTAAGCAAATGGATCGTAAACAATATTATTTTTTATAATTGCATCGACTTACACATGCCATACCTCTTTTATTTTATTTGTGCCCGTATCTTGACAAAACTTTTTACTGACGACATTACAAAAACAGATGATTATAGCAGGTGTATAATAATTAAATTCACATGCGGGTTTTTGTAAAAGGGCTCTCCCAATCTTCGCGAGTGACAAATTATGCTTGTTAGAAGGTTATTCATAATTGCTTAAAAGGATGTGACAATTAAACACTTTGAATTCTTTGCGATGGCAAAAGAAGTAACGTAATGTCAACTACACAATAAAATATTATACGGATGTAAGCATCATACTTAATTCAGAATTATGAAACTCTCGTAAAATGATAGAGACGTAAATAAGAATTATCATTTCAATAATATCTTGTAATCAAAACCAAAATTCTAAATTTAAAAACATATTCCTCTTGGAAATGAAATACCAACCAATTTCAAAGTGCGCCCAATGAAAGAGTGATAAAGAAGAGAATAAAAAGTATTATTTTATATAGTAAAATTATATAGTAATTCATTACTTCAGCATCACATTCCTCATAGAAATGGAATACCAACCCATTCTAAGACGGGCCCAATGAGCTTAGAAACGAGTTCCGTCTGTGGGCAATTTCGTAACATTTTGCCTCCGTGAGGTCTGTGTCTCGGTCAGGGCCAGCGGAGGCAGTGGCTGGGGGGGAGGGAAGAAGGGGGAGTATGAGAGGTGAGGTGGGGTTTGGGGGGGTATGCCGGCGTAAAGCGGAACGCTAGATCGTGCTGCACCGCCGAGCGCGACCGCTAAACCCGCGGCTCTTGAGTTGCAACATCGCACGCTTTTTGTTACGTCTTTCTATCGCCCTTCGTGATTCCCTCCTTCAAGCTCTATTACTGACCGGAGCGGAGGAGGTTCAATCATGCTTTCCATCTGATAGCCTTTAACAGTATTATTACCAGCCATGTCTTCAACATTTTATGTATTAAAGATGTTTGTAAAATTTAATATGCATAATTATTACTACAACAACGTCGTCTTAAACAGGTTCCTCACTTATGTATTGATAAAAACAACAGTAAATACAAAGCTCAAAAAGTATCATTATAACATCAATGCAAAAATGCGTGGTATCTTGGAAGGGAATTACCATAGTCACCACGCCTGTTAGCGTTAAGGCTGGCACATGCAGTGGACCGCTGTAGTTGGTGACTTCACTATGTAATATGGTACGGTTCGTAGGAGGACGCTGCTGTCTATACTCCGGTTGAAAACCACTTAGTCGCCTTTTACGGCAGGTATGACAACTGCGGGGAGAGACGGGGTGGTATTATTCTTCGCCGGTAACACAAGGATTAAAAATGTATCGTCATGATTATACCGAAAGATGTCCGCTAGGCTTCTGTATGTGGCCGTTCCCTAAAAATTTCATAACTACAGCTCCAGCACTTTTCACTTTACAGCACGCACAAAAATGAATAATATAGTAATAAATACGTAACAATTTTGTTTTTAAAACCTAATAAAATATAACTATTGGAAGATGCATCTAACTGCAGACCCCAGTGCCATACATAGCAAGGGACATGCAACCGGTCGCGCAAGTTGTGTCGCGTCGCGTAACGTTATATTATAGCACTGATGTTGTAAGCGCAAGCTGTGTACATATTGCCGCCTATTACATCCGTAGGTTGTGTTAAATTGAGTTTTTAGTCATTGTAGAGTCAGAACACCGGTCGAGAAAGATTTTCTCTCTTCTTAGTGCTTGAGAGAAAAAAAAAGAAAATATGTCTCGAACGAGAGTCTGACTCAATACGAGTATCTTAATTATTTTCAGAAAGCTTCGTAAATATTAATGACACTTACTATATCCCTAAAATAGATGATAATAGCACCTAGATCTAAGACAAGGTTAACATTAATGGAAGAAGAATTCAAACATACGTGGGTGGTTTCGTTTTTATGAAGAATTGGTAAAGAGTTCGTTTTCACTGAAGACCAATTCACAAAAAGCTTGGCTCGAATATGGTTATTGAGTCTATATTTAAAGATCTAGCTTTGGAAATAGCATAGAAAGAAAGTAACACATTACTGTATTGTAATCAAATTACTGTATTACCTATGTTTATACACAATCGTGATGCGATTCTCCATAAAAAAACAACAGGATTTGGTAGAGAAGAGTCAATTAATTCAAATAATAATTCCGAATTTTAATGTCCTAATCTATAAGCGATATGAGGCAAGAAAATGAATTTCCATAAGTCAAACGGCGTGTAGAGGTCATCGATCTGGCGACCAGTGGGACCGGTCCGAGGAAACTTTTTATGGACCTCGCAACCGGCGACGGACCGGCTATATGTTTACCCAACAACATTTTGTATTGCCATGTATTGCTATTAGCGAAGGAAGTTACTATTTTCAGGCAATGTCGCATGTTCAAAATTTCTTTAGAAGCTATACATAAATTTCAAGAAAAAATGACGAGAAAGAGTAGAGTCTTCTTCTTTTATGCTCCCTAAAAATATACTATTGGTTTGACTCCAGCAGAATTTTCGGACAAATGCCTATGTTCACTACATAATCATTTCCCTCTTCGGAGATCGAACCCACGACCTTCGGCACAGATGACAGGGTCACTACCAATTCCGCCATCTTTGAATCCCTTTAAGATTCGACTACTGGACATCCAGCTCTACCTCCACCAGAATTTCACAGCAAAAATGTTTAAAATATTTTAAAAGGTTGTACCATGTTCAATCACCACGCTTGTAATCGTTGCGGTTGAATTGGATACGCAGTATGGAGATAGTTAACTATACGCAGAATATTCTGCAACACATCCTCCAGCACAAAACACCTCGATCACCTCTTATGACACTTACTAGATATGAAGGGGTGGCAGCTTACTAAGTTTCCGAAACCTCCGTCTGTAATCTGGTTTTAGATCTGGCAATGCGGTTTTTAAGCCCGACATAGCTCGAGCCAACTTATTAAAAATAATGAACTTTATTTATACCTACCCAGCAAGTGTGGAGCGAGCGGGCTGCGGTCAACCCCAATGTGGATTTTCAGGTTGCAATAACCACTTTACAAAATGTCGGCTGTTTTGGTACCAACTCACTTCACATCTTTTATTAAGTTCTGATAAATTCTTTTTTTGTTCAGCATCTTAACAATTATCTCATACTTTTCTTGTGTCATGTATTGCTTGACCTGACCTAGCATGAAGAATACCCAAAGCTCAAATTGGTGGATTCAAATCCATGTTACGAACTTTAAGCTGCTCTACAAGAAATATCTTTGCTCTAAATTGTCATTGGATATAATTCATCATCGGTTAGCCGAGCTGAGCTGGATCACATAATTTTCTGGCATATCTAGTTGATTAAAAAAAATATTTCTGGTTTTATTTATTATGATGATAATTGATGTCTTGCAAGAATCGATGGTTTTGAATGCCTTGTCAATAGTTTTATTTTCTAGTAATCTTTTGTTTACGATTTATTAAAATTGCATGAATGAAAAAGAGGTCATTACTTAACAATAGAGTCACAAGGTGACCAAAAATCGTCAGACTCCCTTTCAATATAATTTCACTGGCTAAACTGAGTGGATCCCGCTATATGACCCATACGCATTAGGGCACCAGCGCATGTTGGCTACGCCGGCGATACATCTACCCACGCAGCGAGCAGAGTCGCGGGTCTGCAAGCACAAATCGTACGGCATTCCTGCGCCCGCCGTCACGAGCAGGACAGAACTAAAATCATCATATCACCCTCTCCTTCTACTCGCAATCCTTTCCTTTCTACCTGTTGCGCTGTTACAAAAACCCGGTCCTTAGGGCCGCTACCTTACGTGAATTGAATGAGGATTGCGGGAGGCTACGGCTCGGCCCATATAAAGATAGGGCAAGGGCTATTATATTACTTATACTGTCATGTTGAGCCGAAGCTCAGGAGACTTGGACGTTATGTGCCAAGGGGAAGCGCGGACAAAAACGATCGTTATTTATGTAAGCTGATTGCATAATAGGAACTCGTTTGGGGAGTGTGAAGTGAAGAGTGTGTGATTGGTGTACCAGTTATTAAGAGGGAATATCTGGGATGTTCAAAACTTAGGAATGTAATAAAATAAAATTTCAACCAGGGTGCGACCGACGCCAATATAAATGAGTATTCAAGTTAAGTAGTTGACTAAGGTATGTTAGTGCAGAGTAGGTAGAGCAATACAAGCCGTAACACGACCATAACAATTCAACTGATGAATCGTGATTGCGTTCAAATTCTAAATTCAAACGATCCAATCGCGATAGTACAAAGCTTGATCGTGACGTGGCTGACATTCGCCGTGCAGGCATAGTCCGTGATCTTGGCAATGGCGGGCCGCGCCGGCGCAACTCCGCGGCACCGACGAGCGCTATTGCGGTCGCTGTACCCTGCTTGCGACGCCCTCTCCTCTCACCTCACCTCACCCCCGCTGAGCTCTACGCCGCCACAGCCTTTTGACAACCGGTATAAGTACACGTAAACACGCGCTTGAGAATTTTCTGACGTTTAATTCACGTAACGAACCACAGCACTTGCAACATAGCAAGCCAACTTGTAATGGGGTTTTTATTGCATCACGTCCTCTCATGTTAAAAGCTTTTGCTGCTTAAGGGTTCTTTACCATTTCAAGAAGTGCCAAGGTACCTAAATGGAAAAAGGTGTTTCTTCGTACGATTATTGTCGGTGATTATTATTAAAATTTAAAACAAGTAACCAAACAAACGTTTAATATCGATATCGCTAATATTTATGTTAATAAAGTCATGCATTTCTAATCAGAATGAATTATTATGTTACATTTTGTCATATTCATGACTAGCGTTTTCAACTAACTTGCGGTTAAATGCGAGATGCGGGTGATATTGGTAATGTAAAGCGTGTTAACTTAAAAACCTATTCATTAGTATTCAAACTCACCCCTCCCTAAACACTTAATCAATTTTTCTTTTTCTTTCACGACATTTTTAGGTAAAAGTCCAGCAAGAACCTTTGATCAGTTGTTCCAATGATAAATTGCTACTTCAATATTGGTACTTGAATATATGCAACCAACACATACTCACCTGTGTGCAAGATACCTTCCTTCTGGTACAGTAGTTCTTCTGGGCCACATAAGATAAAATAGATAGAATAAAGTACTTGAAATATTGCTTATATCGTACGTAGTCGATTCGAAAAACCTGAAGCTCTTGGAAATTACCTCATGAACCTCACAGAGTAACTAAACCATCTTGAGCTTGTTTCATAAGCCCCTTTCTAGGATATCATTTAATATGGTTTATATTACACACATAAACACTTTAGAACATCTTGTATAATGCACAAAGCCAAGAAGTGGAATTCTAAGCCTGCGTCTGTTTGCAGAGCTGCCGAAGCCAGACGAGATAACCCGAATTTATTGAATAGTTTTAATCTAGAAATCTCGTTCCATCGTCAACCTCATTTGTCCTCAAGGCTAGATCGAAGGAAGGAGCAACCAACCGCATTGTAGATTAAAATATCAAGATCCCTGCTAGATGAAGTCTCTCTTTTATCCGACAGCATAATTTCCTGCAGCCCTGACCATGTCATCCTACGTCCAATTGAATAGCACGACAGTACGCGGGTAATCGGTGGACCGGTTCTAAACATTAATACTATTGCAATTTAGCAGCGCGTGCTCAACGCAATCATCGAGACCGAGACTAAGGGTACCGTTCAGCGATCTGTATCGACGGCACACTTGATGCGTTTCCGAGGTTTACGATTGATATGTTGCTAGGTGAAGCAGAAATGAAGAACTTGCTAGAATTTACAGTTGGATAGGGATGTGCATCTAAATCAAATTGGTACATACTTACGTACGGGATAAGGCAGAGTCTTAGCCGTTAAAGGTACACTTAGCGATTGTGTTAGGCTTAGTTGGTATGCTCCAAATAGTTAATGACTGGTCGCAAACCCTATGGAACAGAGTAAATCTCTTGCCAAAGTCGCTTTTTATGACACACATAGCGTTATTATTATTTCATGTCTATTGTGTCCCACTGCTGGGCAGATGCATCCGCCTCCTTCTTCCACTCATCCCAGTCATGTGCAAGCTCCCACCAGTCCTGGCGGAAGTCGTTTAAATCGTCGCTCCATCTTTTGAGGGGTCATCCCTTGCGATGCGATGCATAGCATAGTGCAGAAAATTTGCAGTAATTTTCAAAGAGTAATTCCTGGTACTATGGCATCACAACAGGGAATGCGATTTTCCCCTGGGCCCAACATAAGTCAAAACGACGGGGAAACCTACAATTTTTTCCGTCAAAACCTCAAAGCTTTTGAGTATTACTCGCATAATAAAAGACACACAATTCGGTTAACTTAAAGTTGAGGCAGGAACAGGAAACAGGAATGTAAGACAAGACGAAAAACGAAATGGAATGGAAATTAGGACAAGAGCAAGAGAATTATAATGCGGTTAAAACGGAAGAGGGCCTAATGATTTTGTCTAAAACGACTAAGTGATTTTGAATTATGCTTTCCTTACCTCATCAACATCGTTTTATTTTGGAAAACCTATAGTATTGACATCTTTGGGTTCGAAATTAGTGATCTTCTTTTAGTTGCCCCAATCAACCAACATAATTAAATATAAGTTTATGGAGATTTTTAAGGGTGAATTTCGAGTTGTAACAGGAAGTTAAATCTTTGGTAGAGGGCAGAGATAAATAGATTATCATCAACCAAAAAACATTTTATTTATAGACACTATAGGAAAAACTTAATATGTCCAGTATAACTTTTCACGAACCTATCTAACATCTTATATTCTGAAACAAAACTATTGAAGTATCCATAAAAACACGTTAAGACAGTTTAGAACAAGAAGAAAACTCTCCTTGGCATACTGTCAGATCCAGCAGCCAGATAAACCTTCTAATCGGATGTAGCATCGAATAAAGGCATGACACTGGTCAAGTAACCTCTACCTACATTCTCATCCAACTTGAGCAAAGACCCTACAGCGTGTTTCAAAAACGGTATATCTACCAGGTACATATACTATAATATGTACAAAATGTAGTTTTACCGGCATTTGTTGGAGTATTTAATGAAAAGTATTTTTTAGAAATAGCACTCTCTATCAAAAAGCTAAGTGATATTCCGTGAGCTCGCCAAAAACTACTTAGTTCTGTCCTAGTCGGTAGATTTTCTGCGTTACAGTACCTAACAAACAACCTTTCCTAAGGAATATGTTGCAATTTCTATGGGTAATAATAATAATTGAATAATATTTTCAAAATTGGACCTATGTTCTATTCCTTGGAGAAAGTTTCTTCAGTTCCTTGGGCAGGTCTTTCACATCCTTTAGTAGTGTTACATTTGTTACCCTTTTTAGGGCTCCGTACCGCTACCCTATTGATATACCTCCGATGTCTGTCTGTCTGTCAGCGGGCTGTCTCTCGTGAACCATGATACAAAATTTTGACAAATTATGAATTTTTGCTGCCTCTATAACAAAAAATGGTAAAAGTAAAATAAAATTTTGAATTGATTTTGGCTTTCGTACCTAAAAACATGGTCTTAATTAAGCTGGTCTTAAGCTATTTTGGCTCGATTGTTGTTTTAGCTCTATCGTGAAAACGGGAACACTTACAAGCTATAAAATAACAACGAATAATAAAAACTGGTCAAGTGCGTGTCGGACTCGCGCGCATTTAATACACTTTTGCGTGACTGCGCGTCCATAACTAAGACGGCTCTTAGTTACTTAGGTATCTTAGTGGTGTGGATCCCTCTTGGGCTTGGCCGGTTATTTTTGCCTCGTAAGGGCACGTGTAGTTCTGCCTTAACGAAATACTGACGACGTATGGTCGGCTAAGCAAGCAATAAATCAGTTTTAACAAAACTTCTCGTGTAACCAAAACATAGCTAAGGTTAAGCATTAGCAACTGGAGAAAATCAATCAATTTGTTTGACGTGTAAATTAATCTTTTTCGCTACATATTTGTTCCGACTTTACAACGTCCTCAAAAAACTTCAGTTCAGAACGGAATCTAGAGCGCCGAGCGTACTTAATTTAAACTTGAAGGGGTTAGCGTTGCCGAGAACTTGAAGCGAGCGGCGGCGGCGCGGAACCGGCGCTCACGCACGCTGAGTTACGCAATTCACGCACACAGCGCGCACGCCGCTGCCCCATTCGCTGCGCTGCCTGTTCAACGACGTAAGAAGCGCTTTGGATGTTGAGTGAGATGCCAATGCTTGTTCAAATAAGGGAAAAATCGAATAATAAAACTAATGTATGGCTTAGCCAAGAGAAGTTTGAGAAGATAATGAGCGTAATTTGATTTTAGACAGACAGATACACATAATAAAGCATTTTGGAATCAAACGTAAAGAGATAAGAGTATAGTGAAAACAAAAGAAAATAAAAACAAAAATATGAATTCTCCTATAAAAAGTACATCTCGGGTGCTAGGGCTAAGCTAAGCTCATGTAAGTAGACTAGCACGACCGATGAGCAAGACGCAGATTGCCCACAATGACTGAGATATGTGCGTAAATCAAAATTAAATAGAAAAGTACTTACACATTATTATAAAGGCATTAAAGAGAAATCACAGAATGCTGAACATAGATACAGTAACACATAAAGTTCATATTAGTAGACAAAAGGGGCAACTAGGCTAACAAAATTCTTTTTAACGAAAAGAAACTTGAATAAATATGATAACTAAAATGAAAATCTTGCTCAGAAATAAATAAAAGATCGAATTGGTCATCTGAGCGGCCACAATCGTTTAAAATTGCAATGATGCAATGCAACATAAGAAGTCAGCTTTGAAAAAGCACTAAATCAGATTTCTTCTTTTTTGTTTTTTACAAACTCCTACACAAAAACGTCTAAAACGTGGTTAACGCAAAATTGCTTCCATTTTTTACTGAAGATAAAAAGTAAACAGAACCAATTCGGTAGCATGTTACAGTTTTGGTTTATTTATGTCAGCGAAACGACTCCTTACCACTTTATGGTCTTTTAGGTTCATTTATTTTTAGGATATTGATTTATGATCCCTAAATGGGGTTCATGCTCCATGAACTTCGACTTAAATGTGATTTTTCCCAAAATAGTCACTAAAGTCAAAGACAATAACTACTCTAAAGCTCTACATTTTATTGTTTTTTTTTTACTTTTCAAAAAAATTTTTACTTACCGACAAAACTTCTTTACCTATGTATTAAAATTCCTCGTAATCTTAACTGTCTCTAAGACAACCTCTATCTGTAATCTTCCACAAAAAAATACCAAACCGTTTTCGGGATTACGTCTGTCTGCAGGATTGAGTAGACATAAGACATAATCTCTTTTTTAGTTCGGTAACTACAGGGACTCTTATTGTGGTCCGCAAACAAATTTCACACCTCGTTGCCTCTCATTTTTCATCGTGTTTCATACTCCTCTTTGTCACATCTCTATTTCAAACGTATTTCGCTGGAACAGGTTGCAAAAATACCGACATCTTAACAAATTCCACATTATATTCATATTAAGGAACTTTACGGAAATGAGAATAGATTTCAATAAAGTAGGAAGTGCATTATTGACAAGTGTTTGATACAAACACTTAAATTTTAAAGACATCGGGATTTTAGAGGGTTCTCTTCCTGCCTATCTAAGACGGAAGCTCTTTCAATATCGCGCTTTTGCTTATATTTTTATACGAGTATCTACGACGTATGGGGAAAGTTTTGAATAAAATAAGATGCTATCACTACGCCGTTTATGTGATACAATTGCCTATTCTATTCAAGGAAATGGGTAAAATATTTACAAGGCACGGCGTCAGACAGCGCAGGAGCCACATGGCTCTGCTTGCGACGAAACGGCACAAAGAAGCCGCCACTTCCATAACGATAAGCAAAACAATGCCTTTATTACCTCAACGGGGAAACTTCGGGCAGACAATGAGCTTCGTAAAGCTTATTGACGTTATTTCACAAATATTTTACCACCACTGTATTGTTTATTTTTCTTTTCAAAACGCGCCCTTCACTGATTGCTTACTGTCCGTTCGGAAACAGCATTATTACCTACCCTGAAATGATACCGTTGGTTGAAAGCTCGCCGACAGCTAACTCTGTGAGGTCTGTACCTGAGATATACAATTCTGACAAGATAGTAAATAACTTATGAATATGCAAGAGATTATCCCTCGATACCTTATTTACTGTAGACGCAAATAAAATTAAAACAAATATTAAAGCGTCAACAAAAAATTTCGAAAAAGGCATTGCAGAAGACCTGTTCCGAATTACATACTCACTGACACCACCTTGGAAAAAAGTGATTCATGAGTCGATGATTCGACTGACACAGATTTAGCAGATTGTTCTCGGAACTCCAAAACTTTATTTGGTACTCACAATCCCAAAAATTACAACATTAAGGTTTAAAAATCCACCACGTCAAATTAGAACTGGATTAAAGGAAAATTGTCTATTTCAGGAGTAGTACAATTGTAAAACTTTTACAATCCATATAAGTATGCCAAGATTACGAAAATAATTTCAATTTCAAAAGTGTAGGATAATATAACTTTAAGAAAGAGGACAATATCTGTAGTCAAAACAGCACTTTTACTGGAATGTGTTTGTATTTGTGCAGAGCCTGAGCGGTGCGGTGGGCAATGCCCATGTCCATGCCCGTGGCCCATAGCGGCGGGGACGAGGGCGGGTGCGCGGGCGCAGCCGGGCGCGGGCGGGGGCGGACCTGTTCGGGCAACGGTGTCGCCGGCACCGCACACCTACTCGCGCTCAGTCCTTTCGCAGCGGCCAACGGTACCACATGTGCCGCTAGCTGCTACGCACAAAATAAACATCAACAACTCGAGGAGACTTACCGCATTACCGTGCAATGTGATTTCAAGCTATCCTGTGTTGAACATCTTAAGTTAAGGGTGAAGTTTGAGACAGAGTGACTAAGACTAAAAAAGGATCGTGTAAAGTGTAACAAAGCGCCCGAAGATGCCGAAAATCTTCCTGATCAAGAAGCGGCTCCACGAGCAGCAGCTGGGGCTGCAGGAGGGGCAGGAGCTGTTGGCGAGCAAGGACACGCTGTGCCCCGGCTCACCGCTCGACGACCGCGAGGGCCCCATCCCGCTCCTCTCCAAAAGGGACAAGGAATGCTCCGGTGAGTCTCGATTCCACTTCAGCCAAACACTCCGCTGCATAATGAATCCATTCATCATTCCAGACGGCTTTTTGTACATAATCCTCGCTGTCATCCTGTTCATCAAATGGAACAACGACTTCATTTAATGTTTCTTCAGGATCATCTTTAGTTTTATGTTCTTAGTAAATTCTTTACCTCATTCCTTAGCGGGCGTCATCAAATCATCGTCTTCTATCTTATTTCATTAAACTTGCTGCTAATTTAGTAACATAACGTTTAAATTTATAATTACCACTTCCTCCATAACGGCCACTGCATGACCAAAAAAAGGATACGCACACTTGAGCAGAATCCTGTTCTCTGCTCCGACCGAACTACCTGAGATCATGTGTGACTTGCGTGATCCCAACCTGTCCCTCCTTAGTTTGTCAAAGGTTGCATTTTATTTCTTGATTTTTCAATCTTGTCGCAAAGTCAATACTAATAAATACATCTATACTAAATACATATTATGTATACTAAATAAATATTTTGCTGGGTTCACTAAATATAATAGGTATACAATTTGATTACCTACATTTTTGATTCCATCCTATAGCATCAAGACAAAAACAATCAATGAAAAGGTCAAGTTAATTTTAACCGCATTATTGTTTTTTACTGTATCACAAACATGCATCGTTCAGTCACTGGACATTTTAACGGTCCAGGTAGTTACGAAGCGTGAATCACTGATATAACTGTCGTGTTTTTGCGTTTCCATGAAATATTTGCTCTCATCGACATGCTAAAAACTTGGTGTTGTTTGCTTAACATTTAAGTCGACATTAGATTTTTTGCGCCAGCATTAAGGACAATGATGCGTCAATTTTTTGCGCTCTGGATGGTTATCGGCCAAGGCATTTGAATCAAGACGAGATTTGCATGATCCACTTATCTGAACAGGCCAAGGTGAGGATCAAAATTGGGCATTCTTTTAGGATTGTGAAACTTAAAGAAAAGCTGTAAAAATGTTTGCCGGCAAAAAATATGCCTTACGTGTACTTAAATAGAGATTTTGTTAGCATTGTATTTGTCTTTTGATTGTGTGTTGATGAGTTTCAAAGATTTTCATTCAATGAGCGAATAGCATGAAGTTAGTACGCCATTGAGGCGTCAATGATTTTTGTGGCTGTACGAGACAGGAATTGACCGGATGATGTAGGCAGTAGGTGTCAATGAATGCGGCACAATGGCGCTGTTTCCGGTGGACTACCAACTAGTACCATTGCCTTTGTATTTAGGTTACTCACCGCGATCTCGACAGTCATTTGTCGTTTCAATCTAATTAACCACAGTACAAACGTTATATGCGTAACGCTATTTGCATATGTCAGTTACTTAATGTGTTGCTATGTTTGTTTCCTATAATACCGTAAAGTTTGTCACATATGTGCGATATAAGGAAAGATCTTCTTTGCAAATGCAAACAATAGGCATCGCTATTGTCATGTTAATAAATATAAGCAGCTTACTTAACAGACAAAGTTGTCGAGCGAGAATATAAATGCGCAAAATATTTGAGTTGGTAACGAATAAATCAGTATCGTACGTAGCACATTTGACAATGCATTTGTTCACTTTTCATACATTCGGTTTCATTCATTAAAATGTTTTGCAAGTAAAATTGACTGCGGAAGACATTTTACAATGCGGGTCCTTATCGGCACCGTTTCCAAGGCTACGAAATAACCCAAATTTTCGAATTAAGATACCGACTAAATTTGCCTTCACATTACGTACATATTTAAAAGTAATTCACATACAATGACTAAAAAAATGCTATCCAAAGTACCAGTACCAATTAATGTTCAATTACAGCTGTTTGTATGCAAAGCCACAATAACGCCGATTGTGTATTTTCTGACTAAAACAAAAGCGATTTGACGTGTACCGTTACAAAAAGAACCCGCATGTTCACTTATCGGCTTTTAGTACCTACTTTGAGGGGCGTAAAAATAGACTTATCGAACGTTACAGGTGAAACAGCACCTGTAGGAAAAGGGCAAGTGAATACCGGTGACCTCAACCTTTAAAGAAGGGGTGCAAAAGGGGAACTTAATTTATAAAGTTCTCACCCCTTGGATTGCGCTTTTATTGCATATTAGTTAGGGTGCTGGCTGCAATTTGGGTATATGATTTGCTCATGATTCATATTAATAGGGATGATAGATCAGCTCAATACGAATCGATTTGGTCCTTACAAGTTTTTCTGTGCGTCGCTGCGTTTTTGAGTTAAAGCAAAAAAAATGAAAATAAGATACTAAATAATGTTTTTTTTGTCTGCCTTTGTGGCTCCTGTTTAAAATACTTCTGAAGATGTAGAAAATCGAAGAGGCAGACATGCAGGGCTCTGCATTATCACGGGACGAAGTAGTGACTTTTTGCATTTTGAAGTTCTGTAACTTTACGACGCAGGGCTATTATGGTGGCAGACCATTTTTCTGGGGTTGTATACATTGTATTTAATCAGATAATCATGGTCTGCCAGGTGTACGTTTCATTGATAAGCGTTTCAAAATAAGCAGTGAAAACATGAATAAAAGTAAATTAAAATATTGACTTTACTTGCAGAATACATGACGTCATATTCTCTCTAAGTGTTCGTGCTCATACAAAAGACTTCAACGCGTTTCCACGCGTACTGGCCATAGTGTCCCTTCACGTTCTTAAAAGTTAGTTATATTTTATAAAACATTACCTGTTGCCAGTGCCTTGGTTCACCTTAACCATTTTTCCTACGGGAAGGAGATGTTTATCCCACGGTAAAAAAGTAGCATATGTTAATCAATATCGGTGTAGTTTTAAAGTAGTGAAACATATTTTTGAGTCGAACTGAATCGATACTAAAAACTCCAGAGTAAAACATTTTTCCTGTGGGATTGATATGTCTTCCCGCGGTAAATTGTCTTCCACCCTAAATCAGATTAGTAGTTTTGGAGATTACCCCTTACGTCAAAACTAACAAACTTTACTTTAGCACAGACATTTTTTGTTCATTCCATTTTATAAAAAGTATTTAATACAACAGTTTTCTGTTCTTATTGAACAGAAGTACTCAAAGAATAATAAGCGTTAAGTAGTTGCTCAATTAACTGCATACCTGAAGATGAACCTGTAGTGTAAAGTTATTAGCAGCCAGCATTCTAAAAATAGCGACATGTCAGTCAGAGCAATATGGGTCAATCAAAACTCACAAAAATTCTTAAAAATACCTATCACACATTAAAATATACAGGGCTATTTTTGGCCCAAACATGGGACGAAAATCATATCTGCCCTGTACAAACTTTGCGCCAACAACAGTAAAATTTGTAGCGGACCAAAAATTTCTCATTTTTCGTCACATGTCTCTGTGGGAAAGTAGTTGTTCAGATTTTTGTTCTGAGTAACATCCTGAAATTTGGCCAGGAGCCGAAAATTACCTTGTATGTATAGGTCTAACGATTATTCTGGTATTTCAAAGAACCTATTTTTGTTCCACAAATTTAAAGAAAAGGACTGACTCTACAATCCGTTCCACGAGTCAATGCAAAAGCTTACCAACACATTTTGCTGCCGTAGAACCAGACAAAGTACGACGAACCAGACAAACCAGAGTATATTTGGCGGAAAAAATAACATTGTCTTACAAACTTGTTTTTTCTGACAGCTTTAGCTGATTACTATTGATCATGGAGCACAATAGCCTTGATATAGCTGCAAAATGTGTTGGTAAGCTTTGCCATAGACTCGTGGAACGGACTATAACCTATGTATTTAGGCAAACTAAATTATCAATTTTATTGTGTTGTCAAAACCCGTGGTCTACTCTACAAAAATAAAAAAAGCGACATCGATATGATACTACTTCGAGACAGTCGAATTAAAACCTTCTTTGACTGACGATAGGATATGTCAAATCGACCGATATTGATTGGTTGTTTCCAAGGAGGTTTTAGTAGCAGCTCTTCCTGCTAAAGAGGGAGCCATAAGCGTAGCACTTTCTTGCGAGGTTTCTTTCCTCCACACTAAAATGTATGGATTTTTTTCAAATCTTAAAAACCTAATTTTTCTTCCTTTTTCTCTTAGAAATATGTGATATGGGACTAATACATGCTACTATTATACCACAGTTTTTCTGGTGAAAACACTTACCATTCAGGAAAAAAACAGTGTTAAAAATCACGCATAAAATGGCTATTACGGATTATTTACGCTTCCGTTCTTAGTATTAATGATCAATTCACCTGTAAAAAACTATATATTTTCACTTTCTCAAACAAAGTTTATACTAAAACATTAGATTTTTAAAGATATCTCGAATTTTGTAAAACTTAACTGAGTTTTTTGACTGACTAGAATGGGCGACAGTGAGACGCTTTACACTTCACTAGCTCATACAGAATATGTGTTGTACGTATAGTACTTATCAAGTCCCTGGAATATGTATATGGCGGACTCTATAGTTTTTTACTCTGAGGTTGTTTCACTTGTTTCGATAGATTATAGATTACATAATAGAGCGACAAGATTTTTTTTTTATAAAATAGGGATTTTTTGGCAAGTGAATATATTCAAAATCAAAATCAAAATCGTTTATTCATTGTTGGATATTAAAATCTCTTAATGACGTCAGCTAAACTACATCGCTTCACAAACAATGTGGCGCCATTGTGGGAAAAAAAAGAAGCGACAATAAAAACCCACGCGCTCTTTTAAATATGTTTGAATGTACAAGGTTGATATACAACATACATAGGTCAGTTTTAATTTTGAATTAGCCTGTTAGAACCGTAGTCTAATCCCATGGATTTTTCTCTTCTAGATAATCTGATATTTTATAATAACCCTTCTTACATAATTTCTGCTTGATTACAGTTTTGAATTTATCTAACGGTAAACTTTCAATATCAGTGGGTACCTTATTATAGAAGCGTATACATTGACCTTTATATGTTTTACTAATTTTGTGAATACGGCTGACATGAGAAGCAAGTTGATTCTTGTTTCTTATGTTGACACTGTGCCTGTCACAATTTTTATCAAAAATATGTATATTCCGTTTAGCATATATTAAATTCTCATAAATGTATTGCGACACAAAAGTCAAAATGTTGATTTCTTTAAATTTATTTCGAAGAGATTCTCTAGGCTTCATTTTATAAATTGCACGAACAGCTCGCTTTTGTAGTAAAAAAATGCTGTTTGCATCCGCAGCATGACCCCATAACAAAAGGCAATACAACAATATTCAGATCTAACACCGCTGCCCTTAGAATTCACGAGCAAAATACTGGGTGTAAGGGATAACATCCCGAAAACTGAAGGTCATGATCAGTCGACGTAACTGTACAACTTTCAGCTAATAAAACTTTCAGGATATGAAAAAAATCTACCTCTCCATACAAACTGCCCAACTAAGCATCCAATTTTGTATGGAAATGCTGATTTTATTTTCATTTCCTGAAAGTTTTATTCACTGAAATATTTTCATTTTTGTTGTCTGATCATGCTGTTTCAAGTTTCGTAAATATGGCAATTCAATTTAATTTTCAACCTTAATATGATAGCAGCATCCTTCTGTCACCGACATCCAATTGCCAATAAATCCTTGTCGCTATATAGCATCATATGAACCATCATCAGCTGTAATCGGTTCCGAGGTATAGTTACACCTTGAAGTTCTAAATCCGTAAACTCAAAAGGTTAACTATAACAAGACGTTCATTTATCATAAATCATCACGGATTTCGTAATTTTAATTTTTGCAAGGCTTTTAATTGTTCAAATACTCGTAAATGTAAAAATTATGACGATACAGATTTCAGTCCATTAACATGAAAACTACTTTCAGTTTTAGATGCATTTTTTTAATTTTTAAGTTTCTGTGGTGATGTGTTTCTGCGGTTTTTTCTTTCAATATTTTTTTTACTACAATAACGCTAGTCTAGTATACCACAGATCTAGTATTAGCTCTGGTTTGACCCTGGGTTGCTGAAGTAAGATTCCAGTCGCTCTGTGTAAAAACCAGTGCCCTCCTCGCCGTTCGATCCCGCAGGCTATATATCTGTCTTCGTAAAATTAAATAAGATTAGGGCAATGATAAAACAGGCCAAGTGCGAGTGGGACTCGCGCACCGAGGGTTCCATGCACTGAGGTAAAAATACTGTCTAAGTTATAGACGCGCAGTCTTGCAGAAGTGTGTTAAATGCGCGCTAGTCCAACACGCACTTAACTAGTTTTTATAATTTCTTTTTATTCTATGGCTTATGTACTTTAATCATACCAATTTTCGCGATCGTATCTTGTAAGTGTTCCCGTTTTGTTACGATACGTAGAGCTAAAACAAAAAATCGAGTAAAAATCACCTGAAAACCCCGTTTTTAGTAGGGAAGCCCTTTTTAATTTTTATTATTTGTTTTCATTGCGGCAATAGAAATACATAATCTGTGAAAAATTTAATCGTATACCTATTAGAGTTCATGAGATACAGCCCGCTAACAGACAGATAATGGAGGCCTATTAATACGGTCCCGTTTTTCACCCTTTGGGTACGAAACCCTAAAAACCAGCTCATGTGGTAAACTGATATGACATCTGACACTTCGCATCAAATCAGCTAGGATCAAGTACGGTCAACCGCTTGTCGGTAGAAACTTTTTCAACTCTATTACCACGCCATAAGGTCCAAAATTGTTTATACTGATGTGCGGCCGTGTGTACGATCGCTGCGGTTTATAAGCGGATCGTGCCTGTCAGAGCCTCGTAAGCCTTCACTCTACTTAACTCTTTACAACTTGTAACCATATACTTTTCAAGAAACCTTTATTAAGGTCAAGAACTTGAGCATTAATTTGTATTAAAGTTATCAAGATCAGAGAAGAAAATTATAATTCTAAGAAAAAAATTATTTTAATAAAATTTTTAGAAACCTAGGATATTCGATTATAAATAGAATTCTCCAAAACTTTCTTTGTGAAAAATGCGAAAGATGCCGCCAGGTCGCTGTAGCTGCTCTACTGGCAGGTTCAATGAAATTCCCAATGAACATCATTAACAATTTAAATTGTCAAATTAAACAATATTTTTGATATTATTTCCACCCAAAATGTTTCCATTGCGATGCTTGTGTTTGAGAGAAAATTTTGAAAAACTTTAATTATGTCATAAATTACTTGTAATCGTCTATTTTGAAGATAAAAATTGAGGATGAAGTTCATTCAGTTCGCCGATAGAGCAGTAATTGCATGGTTCAAAAACTTTACGAGCTAAAATTACAATGTCAAAATTGATCAGAAAGCCAAGAAGTATACAAGAGAGTGACCATGGCGTCTTGTAGCTTGTAAAGCTTTAAGAAATATGGCTCAAGAGTCTAGTAATCTAGTTAGCTTTTTAAATTTGAATTTTTTTCAACCACTAAATGTTGATGCTAAACATAATGTTTAGAAACCTAATTCGAGTACATAATCACACGCCAAGCACATCTGGCGATCATTTACAATCGTTTAGGTACCCAATCAAGTTTAATAAAACGCAACACGGTTGAAACATTTTTTATTCCGTTTCAAAACTAATCCATGAACAAAAGCAAAAAACAAAATGGCGATCGTTATCGTATGTTGCCATTTGCGAACAGTAAATCTGCATCTTTATGAATAGCTAAAAGGAAAAAATATACTTGGCCATGTGGCTGGCCGGTCCTATTGTATCCTCAACCTATTGTACTCAACCTGCCTTTTTAATTTTTGCCTTTTTTATAATGGAAACCGCCATTTTAATTTTAGCATCTTTATCAACGGTTAGTGCCTGCGTGAAGTTCTCCCTGATAGGTCATCGAAGACATGTAGGTAGATATATCATAGAAACGACATTAGTACTCAAGCGTGTGTCCAATAGTCTTATATTCTACTCTGTAGGCGTCAACATTTTCCCCCCATTTTACTGTTTTGACTATCAGCAATCACCTCTCTAACTGAATCAGCTAGGGTTCCTCAAGAACGCAATGAGTATATCCGTAAAAAGACTGCAGAAAGATAATCAACAACCTCTCTTGACAATAAATGTACTTTTTTAAAGAAAATTCCAAAAACTCCTTTTTAAAAGTAACACTGAACTTACTTAAACATTTCACTAGTTTTGTTAAAAGAGGAAACTAATATTAAAGAGTCAACATCCCACATTGCCACACTTAAGTGTCGGTTAGGTAATGGCTTGGCATTTGTTTTTTGCAGCAGGCAAGATGGTCCGCACGTGAGGGCACGTTTGTTCTAGGAACGGTTCTGTCTGTGGACATATGTATCCGAAGCTTGCTACGCCAACCACCGGTTTGCCAATAGCCTTATATTTTATTGCAACTCTATTACAAGATGCGGGCACGGACATTGCCTGCTGATAATTGCAAGACGTTCGTACAGCTGCTCAATTATTTAGGTTCATTAGAGTCTAGTAATAGGTTTATGTGTAATAGCTACGCATTACGTATACGTGGTACAAAATAACTTTGGCCATGATCGTTAATGCGCAGAACTCAAAAAATGAATCGCGCGGGGGTAAGCGCGGCAGGTTGGGGGAGGCAGGATATGCCATCATCCTCTTTAAGTTATGAATAATAATATATTTTAGTTAAATTTGAGACAATGCATAAAAAAATATTTTAAATAAGCATCTCAAGAGAATATCAAAATGGTCACTCTCCCTACCTGAAAAGACCGATAAACACCATTCTAAGAAATTATACCTGGCCAAAAAATGTACTACGAAAAGTCTTACAGTTTTTGAACGGATTATGATAATCCTAATCACTCTATTGTTAGAAAATTGTCTCCATGGGAATCACCAAATAATACTAATAAAATAAGGATAGCCAAAAATATTTTATTAGTTGGTCAGGAATTTTATGGAAAAGAACGTGCACTACTGAAAAGGACGCTCTGAGTTTCAGAATTTCACACCATAAGAGCGTGGTATATTTTTAAGAGAATGTACAGTCTGGAACATATCAAGTTTGCCACTTGCAGCGCGACTCAGCCCAAACGTTGATTGAAGTAATAACAATAATAAGTCCAATGTGGCGAGCTTGACGTGCCCTTGACTGTACCTATAGTCCCAAGCTGGCACAATGGACTACGTTGGTTAGTGAACGCAGTGTGAAGGTAGATTCTTTAGAGCCCTTTCGCGACAGTCGCGCTGTTTAATAGTGAGCCTGGGGACAGCTTCGCTACGATCGCGCATCAGCAGCACGAAATTACGCTATTACAAGCACATGTCACGTAGTCACTTAGCGACTTAGCAGCGTTGAAACCGCCGCAAAATGAAGAAGCCTGCGCCTTTGCAGCTCTGCTGAACTGCCTAAAGGAGTTGAAGTAAGGATATTGCAATTAACCTAACCAAGCCTCCCAGCAATGTATTCCGAATTAGTCCTGTAATATCTAAGGTATTCCTATAATATCTAAGGTATTCTTAATTAAGGGTCTCCTTAATTCCTATAATATCTAAGGTATTCGAGCGCTTACTGAGTGAAAAAATAATGAAGTTTATTAGTAGTAATAACTTACTAAACACGCATCAGTATGCTTACCAACCTGGAAGGTCGACGACGGACGCGGCGCGCGATGTGATCACGAGAGTGATGGGCCATCTGGAGGGCGGACGGAAGGTCGCAGGTGTATTCTGCGACCTCTCCCGCGCATTCGAGATGGTCGACCACTCCCTCCTGCTAGAAAAGCTGCGACTGTACGGTTTTCATGGAAAATTCTACGAGACCTTGCAGTCGTTTTTAAAAGACCGTAAGCAGGCCACATATGTACAGAGCTGTAAGTCTGGCCTCGATTCCGTCGGTGAATGTGCTGTACCCCAGGGCTCAGTCATGGGTAATAACCTTTTTTTGTTACTCGTTAACGATATCACAACAGCTAGTCAGGAGGCGGAATATGTCATGTTCGCCGACGATACTTGCGTGATCGTTTCAGCCGAAACAATACCAGAACTAAAACTTAAACTGAATCGAGTGCTAGGCCACATCGCTAAATGGTTCCGTGTAAACGGCATGTCCCTAAACTTGGAAAAAACTAATATTGTTTATTTTTACTCACGGAAGTTGGATCTCATAAATCTCGATATCAAAATCAACGACACTCCTGTCCCACAAGTAGACAGCGTTAAGTACCTGGGCTATGTAATCGATGCGGGCTTGACGTGGTCTCCTCACATACAATATATGTGTGATAGACTCTCTGCTGCCTGTTATGCACTATCTAGGCTCCGCCATAGCCTTTCAAATGAAAATCTTAAAAAAGCATACTATGGATACTTCCACTCAATTTTAATTTATGGTGTTGATCTGTGGGGTACCTCAGCAAATCGAGATAAAGTATTCAAGCTACAAAAACGTGCCATACGAATACTCGCTGGTAAACCTTACGATCACCCAGCGCAAGAATTATTTAAACAACTTAAGATACTGACACTCCCTAGTACCTATACTTTGCAGATATGTCAACTTGTCAGACAAAATCTGAGTGCGTTCCCGCGTCGAGGCGACACGCAAACGCGGTTCACCCGCTGCCAGCACCTGCTGCGCGTACCATGCTGTCGTCTCACCAGGTCGCGCAAGCTGCTCGCCTCCGTCGGCCCTCAAATGTACAATGCGCTTCCCCCACACGTCATAGACGCACCGAGTCCAAACAGCTTCACAAAAAAGGTTAAAAATATTCTCATAAGATTAGCTTGCTACAATATTAATGAATTTTATGCTGGCGTACGCAGGGTGTTGCCCCAGACATGAAAAATAGACTACCTATGTAATTAGGTATATAGATTATATTTAATTTATACATAATTTTTATTCTGTTGATGACATGTAAATTATTTTAATTTATACAATAAATCTGAATCTGAATCTGTCTTTGAATTCAGCTAGGTGTGATCAGTCCTTAATCTGAAAAGGCTCTCAAACAAAAAACCGTGGCTGATTCAAGATCAAGGGACGCCTTCTAAGAAACCCACGATAAGAGCTGGGTACTATTCATTGCCAGCACCACACAGGCTACGGAATAGTAGAGCACTCTTGAAGCAACAAGTCGCAATTTGCAAGTATGTTTTTGGACGGATGCATTTAATTTTCTAGACGCTTCTCTAGAACGAGTATTGTCATAAGTAAACCGCAAATTTCTCAGTTTGAACAATGCGGTTAAGAAACTATGCCTATTAAATAACCTGTACAACTAAGAGCCACAGCCTTTGATGGGAACAGTTTATATTCGCACGTTGTAGTTAGTTTTAGCTGACTTTAGTCTAGGAAGTAGAAAATAGTTTTGTTTTTTTTCAGCCAGCTAGTCTGCTTGCACTAAAATATATTCAGTTTGGACCGGTACAGTAGTGCTTATTTAAAGGAATGAAAAAGTTACTGATCTATTAATACTTTTCTAGAAAAAAAATATGGGAATAGACCCCAAAGTTACAAGCAAATCGAGTTCCTAGATTTATTTTAGGTGATTTTGAATTTTAAGAACAGTTGTATTCTAAAAATTTAAGAAGCAGGCGCATTTTCAATCAATTAAGACCATTTGCATCAAAATTATCAAAAACATATTCACCATATTTGTATATGTTTTTGGTCTATCTTCTTTTTCAACCAATAAGGTGGATTGTTATATTATCCCATGTTTCTTTGGTTGATGAGATTAGATTTATTTATTTCACTTTAACATTATATAAATTAAATGTCGTTTAAAGTATATCACAGAAAGGGAAGAAGAATGTGATTCTGCTCATGAAACTGAACAACTTTCCCCAAGACACATAGGTCGAAATACAAAAAAAAATTACCTCGCATAAAAATGCGTTATCAGCTGATTCAGTTTCTATGAGTGGCCAAAATTTTTTATCGTATTTCGTATACCTATGTTCCTTCGGGAAAGTTGTTCAGTTTCATGGACAGATTCACATCCTTCAGGGTTGGAGACCCTTTTTGTTA
Organism: Athrips mouffetella; assembly: GCA_947532105.1. Lineage (NCBI taxonomy): Eukaryota > Metazoa > Arthropoda > Insecta > Lepidoptera > Gelechiidae > Athrips > Athrips mouffetella. The sequence continues at coordinate 10,233,794 of OX383958.1, forward strand.
CACTTTGCTTAAGATTTCATGGTAAAGAGATTAGATAAGTTTTCAGTGAACCAAACCTTTACTAACGTTTCAAGTCAAATTAAATGATCTTAAACTTGCTGTTACGAAAGGTTACTGTCACGAATAATACGGCACTTGAATAAATTTCACACACGTGTATAAAAAATGAATTAGTTCCGCCGTAGACGACTTATAGAGCTATTCATTTAAATTCGTTGCGAATAACTGTTTCGATTGCAGGACCGGCACGTGTAACACATGTGACAAATTTATCGTAATGAGTGTACGAACAGCTACTTGATTTGTTTACTCTACAAAATGTATTGGAGGTTTTTAAACCCTTTAAATTTTCCTATCTTAAATCTGCGATTTGTGGACGTTAATTATTATCAGGGAAAAGTTGTGATTGATTCAGTTTACTTATTGTTGTGCTACATATTTGTATAATTTATGTATTTTGATTCTTCATAAACTAAAAGCTATGTTCTTCGTCAGATGTTGAACTTCCTGATTCTTCTGCCTCTGGCTCCTTAAAAAATTTGAATCAATTCGTGACCTTTCTTTGCTGAAGCTGATAAGCACCTAATAAGTGTATTTTATTTCAATACAGTGTTTCTTTGTAACATTGTCTAGCTATGTGAAGTTCAAGAAATACCAGGCTTAACTAACCAAAACTCTTGCTTCTGTACAACATTTTCAATAATTTTCTTATTTCCATTTGATCATCATAACAACCCATGAAACGTCCACTGCAGGACAGGGAGCACCCTCCAGAACTCCAGCAAAAAAGCGTGGTACTTGGAGAGGATTCACCATAGTCACCACGCTTGAAGCGTTGGGCTGGCTTGGCTGTTGTTGTTGACCGTAGTATGTAAGATAAGCCCTAAGTCGCCTCTTAAGACATCCACGGGTAGAGATGGGTTGGTACTCGTACTATTCTTTGCCGGTACCACACAGGCGCATTCCATTTATATCAATATAATAGAAAAGGATATAATCTCCGACAGTGACTAAATACGTACATTTTCGAAAGCTCTTCGGGCGTTATCGAATACTTAAGGACCACCAACTAAAAAGCCTTTATCGTCGACAGTATCGAAGTTTTAAAATCCATCACTGTTGAACAAATGACAGCCTAATCTAGGATTGGGTCTGGTTTCCCCTCTGCGTTGCGGAGGTCAGATGGTAGTCGCTCTGTGTAAAAACTAGTAACCTCGTCAAATCCCCTTGGCTAGGTAGCCGACTCCGTTAAAACCATTGGCAAAAACGGAATAAACCCAGGAAAATGATGCGTATAGTATAACAGATGAATGTAATGTGTCTCTTTACAGTCACCAATATTCTTTGTATACATCCATACGTACAGCGCCAAACAGGCGTCCATTAAATAGGTATACGTATCATCTATCATTCATCCCGCGGACGGACAGACAGAAAGATGGGCATGACGAAACTATAAGGGTTCCTTTTTGACTACGGTACCCTAAAAAGCTTCAATAGCTTGAGTTAGTGTTTTACTAAAATCAAAGTTGGTGTTACACGTAGTTATTTGGCAAAAGAGGTATTTGGTGAGGCTGGTGTTTTGCGTACAAATAGTGTTTTGCGTACGTGGTTTTATGCGTTTAAAGGTAGTAATACATCTGATCCGGTCAATTTGTATAGGGAATATTTTTTTTTATATAATAATTTCCAAAAGTTGCAGAACAGAAGTTGTTCAGTTACATGGGTAGAACTACCCTCGAGACGTTTTGCGTATTTAGAATTACACTTTATTAAAATAAAATAGCAGACGGTACAGTCTGCAAACATCTCGGGAGCGTAAGGTCATCTCCTCCATTGTCGTGTCACGCGCAATAAGAGATAATCATTTCGTGTATTTTGGAGCAATTTACTGCGACCGCCCACATCTCAAAGACCTCGGGTAATTTTGACTTCAATGCGCAAATGTTATATGTATACATACCTACTTGTGTTTTTTGCAGATAAGAACAAGATCCATATTTTTTTTACTCAGCGTTTTCATTAAAAAACTATTTTCAATTAAACCTGATTTTGGAAATCAGTATGATCTGTGAATTTTTTTCCATTATTATTAGTCTCACTACTACTGTCGCTAATTACTTAAACAGTAACTCAGAGCGAACAGTGTCAGTAAAGTTTTTGATACATTTACAAATTTAAACATGAACTAATTACTTCTCGAAAGGCTTTTTAGCGTTAAGATTTATTTTACGAGTTCGTCCCAATAAACCACGAAACTTTATCGTCCATCCTTCGAAAATTTGAATAACGGTAATACTTTAACGGATAAATTGGTAATAAAATCGAGTCGCCTTGAAACAAGCTGACGAAAACAAGACGCCGATCGCCTTCTTAGATACCGGATTTTTTCTACAGCCTGCCAAATTAAATCGGCTTTAGCCTTGAACACTCTGCTAAACATATTTGGGTCATTAACCCTAGACAAATCTGACTGTGATTCACGTCGTGAACAAAATGATAATAAAGCATTGAACACCGAACAGTTTTTGCGACCGTTCGTTTAAAGGCTTGAGGTTGAGAATAGTTTTTTAGCTAGGTAGCTTGTGGAAAATATCCGGAAGAGAAGGCTAAGCAATTACCTAAATTTTGTAGGTTTTGTAGACGTAGGAAGACATAAATTTACCTCAGACATTTCACGTCAGTGAAAAATTTTGGACGATTAACTATTACCGAAAAATTTAAAGAACAGATTTTTCTTTTTGCTGTATATAAAGTGATTTTTTTTTATCGTTAGTCTCTCGATAATATCATTTTATATCATTTTCATCAACCATACAGTAAAAAACGTCTACTTAAACGTTTGCCTGAGGACATCAGAGATAATCCCAAAAAACATCTTTTCTAAATTTAATTAAGAAAGCATTTATTAAACTCCTTAGAATAATATAATATAAACAACTAATCATAATGGTAGCTCTCCTAGGCATCTAATATAAAAATACTATTATACTATGTAGATTGTAGAGACTCCGATTCCGAAGACAAACCGCTGAGCAGTTTTGCGGAACTTTTGTTAAATTATAAGTTAAGTAATTTTGTAATAAATAAATAAATAAAAAAACTGTACCTCACTCAACTTTAGCAAAATCCATGTGTTAAACATGTGTGTGAGCAATCGTGAGCAAACTTCCAAAGATCTACGTCTGCGTCGGAGATAAATAATTCAAAAAGAAAAAAAAGTCCTTCAAGACGACCTTTTATCCGATCCTCGGCGCTCCCGAGTACCGTGTGCTATCGGTACTTAAGCTTATGGAAAAAAGGCTTCAACGGAATTTTATGTGCTCTCCGACCGGAGCGGTTTTTCATAGCTGTCTTCGTATAACACGTTAAATGCTAACAGCGTCCGATAACCCCGCCCGCAAGGACAGGCTAGCTTGCGCCTGCGCCGGTTGGGCCTCACTAGTTTTTATTAAGCCTGAGGCAAGTTTTACTGCCGTCTCTTTGTGCCAAGACCATCTATCCATGAGTACATTTTGGGCTCTTACGGATTCAATATTTAAGAACTTCTAACTTTTGAATAGCGTAGCATAAAATCCGAAGTACAGCTCGAAGTAGGTCATACAGCGTAAAATCTAGATTTCGAATTCATAAAATTCTGTGCGTCTTAACTGTACATAGGGTGTCTATTACGGTACCTGGAACGTACGAACCATTTCCTTTGCAACCGATGACGTTTTATTTCTAGATAACCTTTCAGCGGCTAAAACACGTCTCGCGAAATTAGACCACGCTGGCAGCCTGTGGTCATATTTCACATTAATTCGATAGGAAATCTAGAAATAAAACATCATTGATTGCTAAGGGAATGGTTCGCATATGGCAGACACGTTCGGTAGACCCCGTGACCGGAAATTGACAATAAATATACTTGAAAAAGGATCAGTTTAGCGGATTAGACTGGAATAACCCAACAAAACTTTATATAACCAAAATGCAAATTTTTATATTGAGCGTCTACTAGAAAACGTGCGGCAGGCAAAGGCTCTTGCTTTGTGCATGATTGAGAATTCCGTAACGTTTTGAACGTAATCGTTAGAGCTAGTATGTACATAATATAATTAATCATTCTGACGTATTAGAACGTTTTGTTTCTGATTAATGAGTTCCTAATTATAAGGAACGAGAAACCTCACAGCGTTGAAAATTATGGCAAGCCACAAAATGTGCTAAGATTATTAACGTTCGCTAAATAATGACATAGTGATTGTTTGAGCGATTGCGTTTTGTAGAGCGTAATTATTCGGCATTTTTTTTACTAATAACCTATCAATTTCAATCAAACAAGTTTTTCTGCTGACCACAAATATTTGACGCAGCTACATATACAGGAATACCTACCGAATTAGATGTGGGTGTCGTAAGAGGCGATTAAGGGTTATAAACTGGAGGGTGGGCAGTAGCCTCCTCCTGTGTATCATACCATCTTACTTACTGCGGTCAACTAAAACCGCGGTCTATGGTGCCAGCCGTAACGATGACAAGCGAAGTGACTATGGTACTTCCCCTCCACATTTTCCAGCAAAAGCTAGAATTCTGGAGCTCCCTGTCCTGTAGTGGACATTTCATAGGATGTTATGATGAATTCATTGAAATGGATACTTACCTGCTAGAGATTGGATATTATAAAAAAAAACATCTTTGTCTGCATCACCAGCTGATCTCAGAGGTCATTTATCCTCCAGGCGCATCACTTTTTCTTGAGCTAAAACTACCATTTTTAAGAAAAAGAATTTTTTTGTATTTTTTATACAATCTATTACTGATGTAAAACCCCCATAAAAGGAGTATGGTCCTTTTTTACACCCTGTATTAATATTTAGTGCATTAGAAAAATTACTGAGCTTGATTAAAACAAATAAAAAAAAAGTCAACGTTTGTACAAATTGAGTTGGTAATGGCAACTATTTTACAGTTAAAAGTGAATAAAGCACAATTGCAGCGCAACTCATGCTTCTTTGCCCATGGGAATAAGTGCAAAGCCCAATGTGTCAAATTCGACGTGCTCTTGTCTGTACATACTTGTTATAATAATTGCCAAAAATAAGGTTGAGCAACTTCAATAGGTAAATAATGAGTGTTCGCGCTCAAGGCTGCCTCTTGGCAGGAAACGGCAAGTAACAGAATAGATATGGACACGGTAATTACGGAGCCTTGAGTTAGGGCAAGTTTACATTTGCGAATTTTCCGCGAATATAATTAGATCGGCAATAAACCTTCCAAGGTCAATCAAGCTGAACTTGAAAGCATCTTATATGTATAGAGTTTTTTTTACTGGGGTTACTCTTGACCTCGATCTAGACCCGAGGACAAAGATGAGGACTATGGAACGAGCTTGCTCAGAAGAAGCGTATTCACTCGCAACTCAAATAAATAAGTAGATTAAATAGATTATTGGAGCTATTTTCAAGAAGGTCTATCTGTGACTATAAGTTAAAGGGTAGCTATAGAAAGACAATGAATCTAAAAGCTTTCCATCAAAATCGGATCGGATTCAGTTAATCCGTAGTAGGTAGAATAATATTATGCGTAACACTTACGACTCGTTTAGTGATAAAATAGGTAACTAGGTATTGAAAAAGTGACATCAACCTCATTGCATTTATTTTTAAAGTGGTCTAAATTTTGTAATACACAGACCTTGAACGGGTTTTCGACCTTTGAAGTGCTAGATCTAATATACTTTTCTTGTTACCAATTATCTGCGGCCGTGTGTACGCACGGCAGCAAGCACATAGAAACAAAACCAGTATAAGCTGAACCAGCGTTACGCTACAAACGCCCGAAACCAGAGACCCGTTCAAGGTTAATGTGTTTCTTACATGGTTTCTACAAACATACGTTTTCCCTTCACAAATAGAGCAATTTTGCAGCTCACAGTTTAGCTCCCTCGCAGGGCACTTTTGGAAATTCGCCTTTAAACTCAAATAAAAGCATATAACTAAGATCTGTAATATCAAAAATTTCTGATTGAGTAAGCGGCGCGGCTTATTCACTGTATTATTTGCTTTTGTGAACACACCCTAAAAGCGTTTAAGAAAATAAAACAGTTATACCTACTAAAATACACTCGCGAAAATATCTTCAGCTTAGCAAATTTTCGTTTAGTTAATGATCTTATTTATATTTTATGGCCTTTTAGAAGTTATGTCTAAAATAATACTTTGCACAATTAGTTTTAAACTCTCAAATTACCGTTTGCGAATTTGACTACTTATACGTGTTTTAACAAACCCGTTTCTTTTGTTCTGCGTCGATAGTTAGTGAGTAATTAGAGAGAATTTCATCATCACCTCAACAGCCCCTGAAAACATTAGTATATTATAGTCCTTGGACTATCATCCCCTTAACATTACGGCAAAGTGTGGTTTATTTTAGAGCAATTTGAAAATGATTAAACAAGTACTTCTTCTTCTCATATTTAAGAGCCGCGCTCTTGTCGGTGGAGCAATCTCCATTTCTCTCTGTACTTATCACAGACAAATTCCTCCATTCGCAGAAAATGTTTTTAAATTTAAAGCTCCGCTCTTTGTCCACAAAGTATAAAGTGGCTACAATAGATTTAAAGGAGCTTTAACTTTAAATAAGCTTTCGGCAACTAGCTAAGTACCTATATACATTAAACCATACAAGCAGAGCAGTTAAGCTGCTTGATAATTCCTTTTCTTCCGTGGAGCATTTTATTCCAGTTTCGTGACTAACAACTTCAAAACCACATCGTTTATGTCCATTTTGCAAAAAAACTTTGTTTAATGTCTATTTACGACTTAGTCCGCACGCGTGTAAAAAAAATATTTTGTCCGTGTGGTGCCGGCAAATATTACCAGACCAGCCCGTCTCTACCGCAAAGACTAATTCGGCATACATTGCTGGGAGGCTTGGTTATGTTAATTGCAGTGTCCTTACTTCAACGAGCAATGTATGTCGAATTAGTCTTTGAATTCAGCTAGGTGTGATCACTCCTTTAGGTATCGTATCAGGCGACTGAGGGTTTATAGACGGGAGGATGAGCAGCAGCATCTTTCTTTACATACTGCGGTAACCAACAACAGCGCTTACAAGCGTGGTGACTATGGTAAGTCCCCTCCAAAGTACCACGCGTTTGTGCTGAAGTTCTGGAGGGTGTTCCCTGTCCTGCAGTGAACGTTTCATGGGATGTTATGATGATTAATTTATTTATTGTGGCTGTTGAAATTGATTCTACTACTTTTTTGTTAAGATGCTCTAATTAAAAGCAGACTGAAGTACAATCGGCCTCAGATAAGTGGTAGGTCACTCTACAAACGCTAGAAACCAGAGACCAGCTCAATGTCATAGTATTACTACAGACGTGCGACCGACTTTACTTTTTTTTTAATAGATTGGTTAGATGCTTAAAGTATTTAAATACAAACGTATAAGTACTCTGTTGTACTCCCTCCTCTCTCCCATCTCCTTTAACTGACCTTTACTACATCTTTTTAATGTCATACGGAAGAGCGAGGCCTCCCAATACAGGTATCTTTTTACTTAAAGGGAGTGTCTCAGCTGTCTTAAATTTAAAAACTGTAAGAATTGAAATATTTTTTTTTTTTTACTAAACAATGGAGCTCTGGTTATCTCTAGGAAGCACGTGTTTTTTGACATATACTACGGCTAAAGATGCTTTAATATTTTTTATCAAGTGCATTAAGTTTATAATTTTTCTTGTATCTACTTATTTTCACAAGGCGCTTTGTTTTTGTAGAGACATATAAAAAACCATTTCTCGATTAAAAAAGGACGGGTTGCACTCCGGGCATTTTTGAATATTTTTGAATGGTTAGGGAATAATTTTACATACAATATTCATTTATAGCGCTATCATAGACAAACATGACAATTTATATTACATACAGACAATCTTCGTCAGACCTGACGCGCCGCTAATGAAGTTTTCACTTCAAAACTTAAACATCTGACGCGACATCTGACGTGAGTTTAACATTTTTTACCTATCTAAAAAAGTGCCAAGCGCCGCTAAAGAAGTTTTCACTTCAAAAAATTGCAAAATTTTGACGATGACGTTAAAATCCCAGATTAGTAAGTTAATGTACAGAGTAGTTAAAATCTTTGAAAAAATTATTGAAGAGCTTATACGTCATTTCCGCAAAAATTAAACGACTGATGGAATGACTATTTTGAGCACATAAAAATACGTGTCCTTTATTCGGTATTCCATTTTTTCGTTTATATCGATTACTTACTCGTACCAACACGTTTTGCAGCCGTGACACTAAAATCAAAGTTTATTTGACGGAAAGTATAGGTCATATTATGACATATAATAAGGACATATAATTAGGTTAACAAATTATTCAAAAAACTAGGTATTACGTCAATTACTGCAAATTTTGTGATTTTATTTTATCTGCTGATATTTTCCGAGAATGGTTTATTTTACTTTGTGTGCAAATCTAGTACGCACAATGTCACCTACATTCTTATTTTAAGTCCTATACTCTAGTATGTAGTCTAGCCTGTCTATACTATTAAATAAGCAAATTTTCTTGGACAATTTTGTAAGGAGATGCCAATTTTTTTAACGTTTCTGGTGATATGGTTTCTCGGTAAAAGTTGTTCAGTTTTATTGAATGATTATGTCCTGTCAGTTTTTGCCAACCTGCCTGGACTGTCCCTTTTACGGCTTCCACCCTTCTTTCTTGAAAACGGCTGAGGATAAGACGGATTTAGATTAAATTTACGGGGGTTTCGGGGGTGGAAAACCGATGTAGCTAGGTCTAGGAAAATTCGTTTTCTCCATTTTTTCGAGCATTTCTTGAAAATAGCGCGATTAAGAAACCCTACAGCGCCTTCCGTTGGGTGGGCTTTTGTTAACATTAATTTAGTGACAGAGCGAAGCTCGGTCGCCCCACGCAGGTGCAATTCTACGAAGTCCAGAATTAAGTGCTTCTATTCTTTTCTTAGGCCGTTAAAATGTGATTGCCAGTTATCAAAAACGCTAATAGAATAGATTGAAAAAAACTAACTTAAAATCTCGTGATGACTAAAATGTCCACTTTTCATTCTACTCTACCAACGATAATATATTCTTATAACTATTAAGATAGTAGAACGATACTTGTCTGCGGCCCCTGTCATATTTTAGAGTTAGCTAATGCCACCTATACTGAACTCAAGACTAATTCGGCATACATTGCTCGTTGAAGTAAGGATATTGCAATTAACATAACCAAGCCTCCCAGCAATGTATGCCGAATTAGTCTTTGAATTCAGCTAGGTGTGATCGTGGCTTAAGCTAACCACCGCCGTCCTGATGTTTTTGAAGGCTGGTGCACAAAACTTTTTTAAAGTTATAACAGTTGAATCCATCGAAGTCACTTTCTTTGTCATCAAACGAAAACTGACAACAATTTTAGATGTAAATGTAACAGAGTTTTAACTTCGACAAATTTTGTGCAACTGGGCAGTGGCACTTACGGGCGTTAAAAACTTTGTTCTGATATTTTCTTACCGTCATCTTTGTTGCAAACTAATAAAATTGCCAAATGTTACGAAACTCCGAAACAGCAAACTCGGGGAACATCATTCGTTTCTAAGAAGCAGACGAAACCAAATATTACAAAATTCGAACATAAAATATTTACGCGCACACTTTGTGCGTTTTAGTACCGCTATAAACCTTCAAAACAGCCTTACCAACAAGAGCTTAGAAAAAAAACATAGCTTAACAAAATTGTGAACTATGGAGAGATTCCAAATGAGAGTCCGCACCGTCATGCCTGGCTGCGCAGACGCATACAATTACGGACCCGGTACAAAAAAGAGCCCCAACAATGCAGACCTCGTCCTTGGATCCCCAACAAAAGCCGAGAAAGGGCAAGGGAACTCGTTTGGGCCAACCTTGGTACTTTCACTGCCTACCTACGCACATTATCTACAGTACAGATTAAGATCTACTTTGGCAAACTAACTTCTAATTCATTTTTGGTACTCTTTTTTTATAACTTGATAAATAAAAAGCAAAACCGGCCAAGTGCGTGTAAGGCCACGCGCAGTATAGGGGGTTCCGTAGTTTCTTTAGGATTTTTTGTCGCATAGCAGACTTTGATTAAGTATTTCATAATGTTCATAAACTTTTTACCTCTTAGTGCTCAGCGAGGTCCTAGCGCCTGGTTGCTATTGCTATTTTTAGAATTTTTAGTTTTACGGCTGTAGCTCATTAACCTGTGAAACCTACTTAGCTGTGATAGTTTTCCTTTTAATTTCATTTGAGATTTTGATTTTTTCACATTTCCAACAACAAACGTTTAGCTGGCAGGGGCACACTTGACTCCAACAAAAAAAAATTGTACTTTCAAACCAAATATTTCGCAAACGGATCCCTAAATCGAAAAATAATGTTTGCAGACTAAAATTATTTGTAATACACCTATATCTATCGACACCCCACACAATGGGGTAGACAAAAAAAATACCCCCACTTATTTGCAGGGGAGGTACCCTAAAATATTTTTTATTTCAAGGTTTTACTTTACCACTTTATGTCTCACACACAATAAAAAAACAAAATTACTGCAGTCAAAAATAGCAGTCAGACAGGAAGCACTCGGTGTTAACAGAATTGTTAAAACTCAGCATCAATGAATAGCAGATTTGGGTCGAGATTGGATATGTCACTTTGTCCTGACGAGACAATTACAATAATGCGATACTCGTACAATAAACTCACACACTCGCAACTCGTAGCACTGTAGGCGTGTGTACGGAGGCGAGTGTTACCGTTATGGAGGCACATACCAGTGACGTCAACGAGGCTTCAAGCCTTCGACGCCATACGAATACGTTAGTACAAACCGAGGACAAATAGCTGCTGATCTATAAGTTTGTAACGAACATTTCCAAGATCATCCTTTGAACTACTTGACAAACAAAAATCATTATCATTGCCCTTTTCTTTTATTGTTATATGACCTTTGTTAGAAAACTTTTAAAGTCACCTGATCCCAAAATAGGCAAAGCTTGTAATATGGGTACCAGAGACTGATACACATACATAAATACAGAACAAAGCAAATGTTTGTCCTGGGCGAGGATCGAACCCGCGGTCCAGGCGTAGAAGGCAGTCTCACTACCAACCACACCAACGAGCCAGTCTCTAACCTAGGAGACTAACAAAGGCACTATTTTTACACAGGGCGACTGCTATCTGACATCCCCTATTCAGAAGACAAACCAAACTCCATATCCTGTCTGATAATTTGGTCAACCTTGCTCTCAAAGTTCTCAAGCTGACAAGTAGCCTCTGACTTCACCTAACGACTACATCAACTTATCTTTCGAATCGCGGCCGATTTATCATGATCGGAAAGGAGAGTAACAATTACTCGACTATAAGTTCGTACTTGACATATCAAAATATTATATTCAATAAACTTTTCTTTTGTTACAGATCGTGATGTTTTTGGAGAAAAGAATGGAAGAAACTCTCCAGACAGACACACAAAAGAACCCAGAAGATTCATATCTTCTATTCTTGGCGGTGACATACCATACGGGAGTCACAGAGGACATGTCCTTACACCAGCAGAACGCAAACAATATTTACCAATTGAAGAAAAGAAAACAAAAGACAAACCCCTAATCAAAGAGGAAAAAGATTCATTAGAAACTGAACCTGTGGTTCTACCATCCAGAAACTCGCCTTCTCCAGAATCAGCACCTTCTCCGGGTGTTGATATCAGTGTCAAATGTCAAAAAGTATCAGTTATTCAAAGAACACCGTCACAGTCACAGTTCCGTGAAAACAAGAAAGAATTATCAGACGTTAGCATTCCACCTACACTACCCACAACTGAACCGGAACAGGATCAGCCCATAGACTACGCTATTGCTAAAAAGAGAGGCGAAACAGAAGACGAAGAAGCAGAAAAGAAATTAAGAGAACAGCGACGTACAAGTAGCTCAAAAATCGCCAACGGAATTTTAGCTAGACCAATTTTAGTTTTAAGAAATTGCCCAGCTAACAAGGTCCCAGGGATATTAAGTGCTGCCGCTGGACATGGACGATCGACTGGTGGAAGCGGAAACAACAACAACTCACAGAGCAGCGGTGGTTCTGGTAGCTACAGCTCTGGTGGTGGTGGGACTGCACCTTCATCAGGCGGCGGTGGCGCCATCGGTGGCGGATCTGGTAGCGGTGGTAACGGCCGAGATGGCAGGTCCAACTATGGACCAAATAGCCCACCGACCGGCAGTCTTCCACCTTTCTATGAAACTCTCGGACCTTCTACAAAAGGTGGCCAAAACTCTTTACATGCCAATAGCTCCTTCTCCAACGAATTAAGCATGTTGAATGGGTTTAGTATGGATTGTGAAAATAACGAAAACTCTTCAACCTTCTCAGAACAAAGTAAACAGTATTCACTAATGCAAAATGCACCGTATGGACTCCCTCTAAAGGATGAAGAAATTGATTACGGAAGTAATTTTGTAGATTCTATGGTCGTAGATATAGGAGAAGATTTTCACAATACACTCACATTTGCAGCAAATGAAGGTATTTTGGGAAACCTCTCTGACTCTACAGAAGAAATTGCAAATTTATTGAATAACCACCCAATCGTCGAATCTTTGACTGATCCAGAACTAAGAGATTCGTCGTCATCGATCACGCCTGACTCAGTTCACAATCAAGTCGACATTGAATCACTGGAACAAGGTTACTTAGGTAGACAGTATTATGATAAAGCCAACTATCTGGCATTCTCAAGCCAAGATCAGAGCCCATCATACAATTTTGTAAAAGAAAGGCCGGACTTATTGATGCAGTTAAATCCGGCGCTGCTGCAACACAATGAGGGTCAGATGCAGCAGCTACAAATTCATGTGCAACTACAGCAGAGGCAACAGATCCTGTCGCCCGGATTCCCCTTCACTAGTCACTCGCTGGAGCTGGACTCACCGACGGGCGTATCGCTGCCATCGCCGGGCGGTAACAGCTCGCTGGACGGCAGCAGCCACGTCGAGACTTCAGCCCTCAGTCCCGCCGCTGCTGTAAGTCTCAAGAAAGGCGATGCCAAAATTCAAATCTTGCAACAAAGGGTAAGCATCGCTTGATTTTAAGGCGAAGCTTTTTCTGCTTCAATGTCGTTTTGTAAAAAATTGTACATTATTTATTTAAAACTATGACATTGAAGTGTGATGAAAAAGATACAATGTAACCCTGAGCCTGAATCAAATTATGCTTTAACTTACTGTATGTTTTCCGTGTATGTTTTTCCCAACACTTATTTTTATAATAGGACAGCTGTTATTGATTTAGCTCAGCATTGCATCAATACAACTCCGGATTAAAAAGCACCACATATCATAAAAATAGGTATAAGCTGTCCTTAGTTGACGAATAAAAGTAATCGATTGATTTTTCTTCTTTTGCAGTTGGGTCTGCCAGCGGAACTTCCACTGGAGTTCATCAACGGCGGACATGGCGTAAAAAATCCTTTGGCAACGGAAGCTAACGCAAGACAACGGGAAGAAGAGAAGAACAAACAAGTGTTAGTTAGTGAGGATGACCCGACGAAGTTCGTGTGTCGAATTTGCTCGAAAAACTTCAGTCTACAGAGGCTTCTCAACCGACATATGAAGTGCCACTCCGACGTGAAACGATACCTTTGCACGTTCTGCGGAAAAGGCTTTAATGACACATTCGACCTGAAACGGCACACACGAACGCACACAGGCGTGCGGCCCTACAAGTGCAATCTCTGTGAAAAATCCTTCACGCAAAGATGTTCACTAGAATCCCACTGCTTGAAAGTTCACGGTGTCCAGCACACGTACGCTTATAAGGAAAGACGAACTAAGGTGAGTGTTTTCATAGAATATGTGTAGATTTCTTAAACTGTGTAGTTGCAAATAATATGAGCACCGATAAAATCATACATACATAACATCACGCTTCTTCTCCGTTGGGGTAGGCAGAGACCATAGAATCCACATAAATTAAAATCAAATTATAAAATCATACAATCTATATCAATTCAATAGGATACCTACAACGAACAAGAACAAGCCTATATCAGCGATTTTCCTGCTCAGCTATTAATAATGTTCCTTGCTCTATCATTTTCGAATTGATCACTTAGCATTCTGAATTCTTTATCTGGACTTTGTGTAAAAATACTTTTCTGTTGTTTCAGATGTACGTCTGCGAAGAGTGTGGGCACACTACGTCGGAGCCAGAGGAACACTACATGCACCTAAAGAAGCAACACCCCTACTCCCCCGCACTCCTCAAGTTCTACGACAAACGACACTTCAAATTTACAAACGCCACATTTGCAAACCAGCTACTGGGGGCACTCCCTATGCCGGTCCACAACTAAACCTATATTCCTATAACATGACTGACTTGGCGTTAAATCATCAAAAACTTTAAAGATAAAGGTACTTAACAATACGAATTTATTCCGTCCGTTGTAAATCATAGATTATTAGTAAACAAACACCAGTGATCACGTCTTATTCAGCTGAGAAAAGACGCACAAAAAATCCTCTTAGTTATGTAATCGTCATTGTCTTCCAAAATATATGTAGGTGTTCTGCGTAATTCAAACTGAACGCATCACGATTTAAACAAGAACAAAGTTCATGCTCCTGTTCTTTAAAATACCTTAATTTTTTAACAGTCTTTGAAATTCTCGCCTATGCGTTAGGCATGACTGCAATTAAAAAATCAAAGTATCGGGTATTATGTGCAATCTTTGGTGATGGTACGGGGTTAATTGATAAGATAGCCTTAAGTAAGATAGACTAAACTTTAGTATTACTCGGTCATAATTGACACGTCGGAAAACTGTTTGTGAGTTTCATTTCAAACCAGCTGTAGGCAGCTAAAGAGATTATTGGATGGTGCTAGCGCGATGGTGTCGCTGACTTGAAATGAAACAGTAGGTATGGATCGGATGACATCTCTTGTCCAATCCATATAAAAATGATATTATAAAACGCTATCAAAGACATTGACTTTGATACGACTCCACATTAAGGAATATCTTTCCTCGATTTAGTGATACTAGCTTCTAATTATCTCTCAAATATTAACACAAATTATGTCACAAGTTTTACGTGTATATGATGTTATGTTTGTTTTTGTTTGTACTTATTATTTTGATATCAAAATTATCAAATCTAAAGTGACTACTCTATTCGAGTTCACAATTATGTCGTACCAATTTTAATTGCATTTCTACAAGTATTTATATTATTATTTAAATTAAAAGATATTGATCGGTTATTAGTCTGTGCTGTGAGTGTGTGTGAGAATTATATTGTGTAATTGAGTTATTTAATGTGTCGATTGATTTATGCAATAAGTATTAAATATAGGTTGAAAAGGAACGTGGAGCTTCCGAGTATGTGTAGATAGCAGGGGTAAAGACTACGATGCTCAATTGATAGGTACGTTGCGCTTTCACAGCGGAATTGTTTATAAAATTTTTTTGTAAATATTGTCTAAATTTAGAAAATGTAGTAAAATTTCGAGAAAATAATATTACCTACTTAACTTTAGAGGTACCTAATTAGTTTATGAGATTTTTAAAATGATAAAAATGTTATACATAGTATTTGAACAATTATGTAAGTTTTGATATATTGGATTTTTATATTGGCTTATCATTGTTTCGGTCAGTCCATAATATTGTGATAGCGCATTTCCTTGGTTAACTAGTTTGTTGCATTTACTAGCATTTCATGTCATTGTCAGACTATAGTTCATATTTTAAGACGAAACATCTTTGTTATTCTGTATTGATAAGCAATATAATATCATGATTAAAAGATTGCTGTTTTTGATTTTCTAAATTCTCATCCTAAGTTTTTCTTAGTGACCTTAAGCTATTTTTTAAATACTTTGGATTTTACTTAGGATGTTTGCGTCCTACATGGTGTATGTGTCGCAGACATGCAGGCAAGTAGTATAAATCGCTGTTTTACAAAGTGTCTTGGCATTTTACAAAATGTCGAAAAATTTTTAATTCTTCATTTTACATAACGCCTCAGCAATAAACAAAAAGACGCATAATTCGTTTCTGGCACTCGAATCCCGCTCGCTTCGCTCGCTCGACTCGTGCGTTGTGCTCATTGGAAAACTTAAACCAACCTTACCCATGCCTGCTAGGGTTCGGTTAGGTTTGGTTGGCTTTAACTAACTAACCTAAAATGCACCAGAACTGATCTAACCCTATTTACAATCTGCCGACGTCGTTTTACAATTACACGTATACAATTTGCCGGCCGTGCGTTTGTAAACGGCGAATTATACGATTTCCCTGCGACAAATACCCCAAAATAAGTAGCACGGACCATAACGTGCCTTCCGAAGCACTCGAAATGCTCTACAAATATACAAAATATACCTAAAAACTGCGGGTATAACATAATGCGCTTTGATATGTAAGAAATGTGTAGAGGTACGGTTCTAAAAAGCTACATAGAAGATGTAAAAATAATTGGTATTAATTATTTTAAAAGAAACCTGTTTATGTAGGTATATGCACGTGTTTCAATCAAAAATAAATCATTAGAAACAGGTATAAACAAAATGAGCCAACAAAACATTGTACGATGATGCCTTAAACATTTTAATAGCAATCAAAAACAGCTTTGCTTAAATTATTTATCAGGCACTCAAACGTACTACAATTGCCTAATTTGTCCCTACTGGTAGAAAACGAATATGAATTTAGAAGGGACAGGGGATTTGATTTGATATTATAAACAATTTTCTTTCAATCCAAAGTGTCGAATGAATTTAGTATGATTATACGACGACACAACGAAAAGAGCTGTTCAGCTGTTGAGCTGTGCTGTGTGCTGTTCTTGTTGTTAAGTATTAATGCTGTAGATCTTAGTTAAATAAATAAAATAAAATAAATAAATAAATAAACCTTGTTCTTGTACAATCAGTTACCTACATCAAGGAATATATAACCTAAATAGTGTAAAATATTTAAAATTTCTGGAAAAAACTTTTCCATAAACTGAATCTTTTTAAGGAGCACGTATGAGTTTGGCCTTTTAATCAGTTCCTCGCTCATTTGCTGTGTAATCTAAGACGAGCGGAAGAAAGCAGAGTTTTCATTTCTGGAGACATTCTTATGTGCATTTGAATATTAAGCTATTATAATAATGGAAGCAATAGATGAATCTGATAGACAGAAGCTGCTACAAGAACAGATAGAAAGAATGGGCCCAATGCATTGGCCGCTGAAGTTGTTTGGAGTGGGACGTTTCGACATAAAACGCGGCCAAATAGTTGACAAATCAATTACTTCTTCCATAATTGGCTTATCAATCCTATTTTTAATGCACTCTTTTGCCTATTACATCACCTACGAGATAGGCATCAAGATAGACTATCTTATGACTATGGAAATTATTATCTTCGCACATTCTGTTTCACACTTTAGTGCTCTTAAATAGCATTTTCTTTAACCGGCGCATGGTCGCAAAATTTTTGAACACTAGCATTGAACTCGATCTCAAACACATACTATTTCTCAATCGCTATCGCGGGTGTTACCCAGATGGTTACATTACTCGTTCTCTTCATATCATTTGTGGTAGACTTGGATATATATGTGTGTGGTGGAATAGTTTTCATATTTTTCTATTTTGTATATTACGATCTTTCTTTTTTCCTGGCTCTCTATACGACGCTCACCTTAAGAGTACGCTACCTAAACGTCGCCATAATGAAACTGGCCAAAGTCAAACTGGAATACTTGCCAAAACAATTTCCGTTTAACTCAGTATTTTGGAATGATAAATATGACGATATGGTGTATTTCCACGCAAGAGCTAAACTGGATAAATATACAGAGGCGTTTTCAATTATATTCAATCTGCTTCGATATTTGGAAAACTGTTATAGTTTTGCGGTAAACAAAGTTTCAGGAAAAGAACGATGACAATTATTTGTTTGCCCGCAACTAATATAGTAAACGCAAAATTATTATGGAAAGAAGTCTTTTTCTGTAGGTATATTTTGGTGAAAACGCGAATAACTGGAAAGAGTTGGCCCAGGAAAGGGAAAAGTGGAAAGATGGGAGAGAGCCTTTTGCCCTGCAGTGGGAGACAGCAGGCAATAATATTTTTTTTTAAATCAAAGACTTAGTACATTTTAACAACTTTTTATTAATTAAAAGAAATTGATAATCATCCTTCTTTGCCTGAACCGTTCAAGTAATGTTAAGACTCTAACTATTATCTAAAAAAAATCTATTTAAAAATAAAATTTGTTTAAGATATTATGTTGCTTGTACTACATATCCGCCGGAACGTTTCTTGTCGTTCAAAGTTGGATAAACTGGACCAAAATGGAGTTAAGATCAACAGGGATAATATGGCCCGCCCCTCCATTAGCTTCTGCAAGAGTAACACATTTTGCAGCCATAACACTAAAAGCAGAGTATATTTGACGGAAACTGTATGACATCCGTTTTTTTTTTGATGATTGGATGCGGATTTAATAGCATTTGAAAATTGTTCTTAATTTTTGACCAAGGATGCGTACGAATCGGTACCAAATTATGACAGTTTATAATTTTCTGTCACATTTCAATTAGTCCAAGAAGTTTTTACTGTTCTTTGATTATGTTTTTGCACACATTCAGAGTTTTTTGAAATCTCGCCCTCCATACCCCCCTTATTACACACACAGATGCTATAGCATTCCTATTTGTATGAATAGCGGTTACCGTCACAATGAATGGCCTACAGTAGAAGCCAGAGAGGAGGTAAATCACTTAGAAGCTATACGAGTATGACAATGATGCTATAGCAGTTCAAAATTTCTCATACAAATTTTTTGTGTCAATGTTGGGTTACTGTCCGCGAACGTGTCGAACTAGTTATATATTCATATTTATTCAGTTTTAAATATACATCGTCATAAATTAATTAATACATGAAGTAAATTCAATAAAATAAAGTATACATTAAAAAAAAAAAGTATTAGTAACATTTATTCAAAAATAAAAAACCTACAGGGTACTTCCCGTTGACCTTAAATTATGAAATTTGGCAAGAAGCTGGGTCTCACAGTACAAATAATGGGAAAAGTCTGAAATCATTAAATATTACAACTTTTCTTACAACTAATGGTAACCAATTGTGGTGAACTCCCGTTTCAAGAACATTCATATAAGAGAGGGGTCAAGTTGGATGGTTGCTGAGGCGATTTTTGTTTTAGTTCTATTTAAAAACGGGAACACTTACAAACTTGAAAATTGGTATGTTTATAGGGCATAGGCTATAAAATAACAACAAATAATAAAATTTGCTCTAGCGCGTGTCGGACTCAAAAAATCTAGCACATTAACTAACAGAAATTTCAACTAATACAATTATGTTTATGTGGTGGTACGGAACCCTAAGTGCGCGAGTCCGACTCGCACTTGGCCGGTTTTTTTTTGTTGTAGCGGCAACAGGTATACACAATTTGTGAAAATTTCAAATTTCTACCTATTACGGTTCATGAGATACAGCCCGCTGACAGACAGACAGACATAGGAGGCATATCAATAGGGTCCCGTTTTTCACCCTTTGGGTACGGAAACCTAAAAAGTAATAGAAACTGGTCAACTGGTACGGAACCCTCGGTGTGCGAGTCCGACTCGCACTTGGCTGTTTTTTTACACCTTGTATATTTACGATAACATGGCCCGCATTCATTTTACTCCACATTGATTTTAGTACAAAACTACTATGATCCGATACCAAAATGGTAAAAAAAGGAACCCTTATGGTGCGACTTTGTCTGTCTGTCTGTCACACCTGTATATCTCAGCAACCAGTCATGCTATCGACTTGAAATTTGGAACAGTTTTAGAATATAGTTGCCCAACTTAATCGCACATGAAAGATTAAAAAAAATATGATTATTAATGCAAAGGGAGCCCCAAAATAGGGGGGGGGGGGGGGGGCAAAATTTCAAATTGTCGTTACCAGGTGGAATGGGGTATCATATGAAAGGGCTTTACGTTTACATTCTAAAATATATTTTTGTATTTCTTTACAACTCTTAGTTTTCAAGTTATGATGAAAAATGACAAAAAAATACCATTCCCCTCCTTATCTCCGAAGTTTGTGAAAGGAAAAATCTGATTTTTTTACAGTCGATAGAAGTTTACGTGAATATTACAGTAAAAATAAAATATCTTTCTAAATTGCACAGTTTTTAGATATCTGCAAAAATCTTTTCACAAATACTAAAGGTAATCCTCGGCGCGCGAGTACGACTTGCACTTGACCGGTTTTTTCCGTTTATTCCTACGCTTACCAACATATTTTGCAATATAAAGCTGTCCTATATCCTCCCTAAGCCATGTAGTGGTCGCAGGAAATAGTATACCAATCGTAAAACAAGCGCGGTTTGTTGGTTTCATTTTTGACAGTGGCTTGCAATGGCGAGACCATGTTGACGGTTTGTGTGCTAAACTCAACTCTGCATACTATGCTATTGCTCGACTAACAGCAACCTTAACGAGACACAACCTGCTTACTGCCTATTATGGTTACTTCCACTCCCACCTTACATATGGGATTGATCTGTGGGGTTTATCGGTCGACCGCGACCGCCCTTTTATTACGCAAAAGAAGGTTATCCGTCGGATCATGAGACTACCTCACGACGAACCAGCTAGACAATACTTTATCGACTTGGGCATTTTAACAGTTCCCTGTCTGTATATATTGGAAGTTGCTAAATATGTTAGACAAACACTAATGAATTCCAAAAAAATACGTGGTTTGGGAAACGTCAATGTAAGTGGAGAGAGAGGCAGTTTTCGACTACATTTCAACGCTTACATAAGTCCAATAGGTCCTTACACGTTATGGGTTCACAAATTTATAACAAAATCCCTGTTGAAATCCAGGATTGTTCTGGTCTTAACAGCTTCATTCGAAGGCTTAAAATTTGGCTAGCCCAGAAAGCCTTTTACTCTGTAGAGGAGTTTTTAAATCATAAATTGTAGCAAATATAATTATTGTATACTTTTTTTTGAGATGAGGACATAAAATGCCATATCTTTTGATTGCGTCGTTGTAAAAAATTGAAATTTTCAGATCTTGTGTGGTTCATGGATCCTAATATATGGTTTTAATTTCAACCTGATACCTTTACCCGTTCGTGAGATAAAGGGTCTTGACAGACAGAGAGACAGACAGACGGACAACAAAGTGATCCTATAAGGGTTCCGTTTTTTTCTTTTGAGGTACGGAACCCTAAAAACACAAAAATAAAAAAAAAGTTTGAAATTAAGGGGGGCTCCTAAACAGCTAAAGGGGGGAGCGTAAAAAAAAGTTTAGAGCTCATTGAGTAGATAAATACTGTAATTTGTAACTGACTGAAAATCAGTGTTGCTATTTCATAGTAGCAACAAAATGCTGAGTTTGTCGCCTTTTCTTTGCACAGTTCAAAATGTTTAATCATATCTGTACTTTCTGCTGAAATGTTATTGTAATTTTTCAAGTACTATCTTAGTACTTTTGTTGTTTACTGTTTGTTCTATTCTATTCAAATTTTTGTTTTAAAAAATATTTAAAAACAAAGAAATAGGATGCCTGTTTGATGGATGATTTTTACAGATTATGTATTTCTGTTGCCGTTATAACAACAAATACTAAAAATAAGAAAAAGGGGGGCTCCCATACTCTGTTTTTTTAGGCAATATTTGTTTTAGCTTATCTTAAAAACAGACTCACTCACAACCGTCAAAATTGGTATGTTTATAGTGCATGCACGTGTCAGACTCAAAAATATAGCACAGTAATCTACCGAAATTTCAACTAATACAACTATGATTAAGTGGTGATACGGTACCCTCAATGCTCGAGTCCGACTCGCACTTGGCCAGTTTTTTGTTATTTTATATATTTTTTGTTACACTATAACTATACAAATTTTCACACTTATAAATGTTCCCGTTTTTACGATAAACCTAAAACAAAAAATCGAGCAAAACTCGCCTAAAAACACGTTTATTATAGTAGGGAAGCCTCCCTTAAATTTAATTTTGTTTTTTTTTGTGCTTGTTGTTATATAGGGTGACTTTTAATTAGTTCTTGACAGCAAAAGATATGCATGTACTCATAATACTGAACAACTTTTCCCAAGGAACATAGGTCGAAATACCTAAAACCAAATTTTTACCTCCCATACAAAATGCGCAATCAGCTGATGCAGTTTCTATAGGAGGTCAAAACTTGATTTTCGTATTTAGGCCTATGTTCCTTGGGGAAAATTGTTCAGTATCATTAGTACATACATTCATACCTTTTTCTATCAAGAACTAATTAAAAGTCACCCTATATAGCGGCAATAGAAATACTTTATCTGTGAAAATTTCAACTGTTTACCTATTACTGTTCATGAGATACAATACAGCCCAAACAAAATTTTGTAAAAAGAGCTGACTTTGGTGGCATCCAATTCCTTTTTTTGTCAAATATTTTTCAAAACGAAAAATACAGTATTTATATACTCAACGAGCTCTTAATACCGATACCCCACTCGATGGGATAGGTAATTAATTCTTTTTTCGCGCTCCCCTTTAGCTGTTTGAGAGTCCCCCTTAATTTTTTATTTTTATTATTTATTGTTGTAGCGGCTACAGATATAAACCTATTGTAATTTTTTTAAATTTCTACCTATTACGGTTCATGGGTTCTTCGGTGTCGTAAGAGGCGACTAAGGGTTAACTGGAGGATGGGCAGCAGCATCCTTCTTTATATCTGACATCTTACTTACTGCGGTCACCTACAACCGCGGTCCATGGTGCCAGCCGTAACGCTAACAAGCGAGGTGACTATGGTTCTTCCCCTCCACATTTTTCCAGCAAAAGCTAGAATTCTGGAGGGAGCTCCCTGTCCTGTAGTGGACGTTTTATGGGATGTTATGATGACGGTTTATGAGATATAGCCCGCTGACAGACAGACATCGGAGGCATATCAATATATAGGGTCCCGTTTTTCAACCTTTGGGTACGGAACCCTCTAAATTAGCAAGCACTACTTTAGCGTGTAACCGTGAAAATAAACAAATTTTCCAATACAATCATAAATTTTCCATAGAATCTTCACTAGCTGATTCAGCATTACCTATAAACAATAAATTTTTTTATCTTAAAATAAAGAAAGAAAGTTAAAATAGTGCTTACTAATATCATGCTAATGCTAAGGTTTGCATACTTCCGTTTGATTTTCATCATACAAATAAGTAAGAAATGCTATGATTTTTGATACTTGATGTTTCCAGTTTGTTTCTTCAGATATGTCTTGATCAATATATGCATAATTACTACATATTTCATATTTCCAGGGCATAGATGTATTCCGTATTCTACCTATAACGGGATGGGTTTTCCTAAGCTAAGATCCAAGTGGGACTCAGCCAGCAAACAGACATGTTTCAACGGCAAATCAACCAAACCATGCTTATTTGCACGTACATACAACTGAAACCTACGTACCCTGGTATTTAATAAAAAAAATGTGATGAGTAGAGAACAGTGCATAGGGCAATACGGGTATGGAAGGTTTAAGGGACAGGTTTCCGAAAACTGAAAGGGCATGATCAGTCATCGTAACTGAACATATTTCAGAGAATAAAACTATCAGGCAATGAAAAAAAAAATCCGCCTTTCCATACGAAATTGCAAACTTTGGACAGTTTGTATGGAGGGGCCGATTGGTTTTTATTTCCTGAAAGTTTTGTTCCCTGAAAGTTGTTCAGTTACGTTGACCCCCTTTCTGTTTTCAGAAGGCTGTCCCTTACACCCTATATAGCGCCTTCACCTTTTCTGTCTGGCATTCTGTTTAGTATCTTTGTATTCTTTGCGAACTTTATTAACTGAGAGACGGTTCCACTCTAAGAAGTAAGTATAATTACTCAGAGCCCACTTATTTTGACACTAAGCAACAGATCATAAAATACTAGGGTTTATTTTTGACTACGGAACCCAAAAAACCAGCATTTTATTCGGTCATATTTCACACACAAGTGAATTCAAGAATTGGACGTCAATGTACTAATGAACCCAATGAACCTTCCAGATGAGATCTACAAGCTGACGGCCAGCGTAATCCGTATGTTGGAAGTCCGGGACCCCAGGATCTCCATCTACGGCCTTTTCTTCTACGACACGGGCCTACTTCTACGGATCAGCTCCTCGATCTTCGTCTATATAACAATGCAGTTGCAGATTGCCTTTCCGAAAAATCCTGATTTCATCATCAATAATCAAACTACCCAATTGCCTTGATAAATTTAGGGCGTCCGCATCGTGAAGCGTTTTGCGGGCGTTCGTCGCCTGGCGTTTGAGTTTGTATGAACGGCGCAGCGTGGGCTCTTGCTACCGCGGCAGGTCGGATCGATACGTGTCTCTGTCACTCCAATTTGTAGCGTATCGCTCCGTTCTGGTCTCACACTGCTCTCATTCTTAGCAAGCTTCATTAACTTCGACTTAAGGACGTAGAACAAACTTCTATTGTTCTTAAAAAAACAGTTAAAACTAGATTTGACGATTTCTTTTCGCTGTTAATAAGTTTTCACTGGTTGAGGTGCGTATCTGAAAATTTATGTTGAAGTCATAACATGTATTTATGTTCGCTAAATGTAATAACTTTCTATCTCTCTGACTCCTACTGTAGGGGATCTTTATAACTGAAACCACTGAAATAATAGAAGGTGCGTATATTGTTAAATAATCGTGAACTATTACGAGACCTAACCGACCCGCGCGTGTCGTGCTCCGAGCGACTGGAGCGACGGGTGCTTGAAAAGCTCTACGCTTTAAGCTACCTAGCTCCTACAAACCTATTTTAGAATGTTCAAATGAATCCCTTTCATATGATAGCCTACTCGAACTTGTCCCGATAATTTTGCCCTCCTTGGGCCCTATTATAAATATTTTTTTAATCTTTCATTTTCAATTTAGTTGGGCAAGCATATTCTAAAACTGAGTAGTTGCTGAGATAAACAGGTGTGACAGGCAAACAGACGAAGTCGCGCCATAAGGATTCCGTTTTTTTTTTCATTTTAAAAAAGATTTCATTTGGCCCTACCACAGCTCCATGACTAGGGCATGCTCCCGGGATTTCCCGGTACCAAAAATACCGGAATTTCCCGGGATTTTTTGAATAATGCAGTACCGGTTCTTTGGCGAAAGAATCCCGGTTCTTCGGTACTTTCGGTACTGACATTGCAATTTCTTTCGGTCTATATTATCTCCTGCTCACGGTCTTACGAGGTGCATTTTATTATCCAAAAAATGATTAAGACTATCTCTTTTTAAAATTTTGCAAGGTTTCTATTAGCACTAAAAAGTATTAAATAGGCTTGGTTAATTTACTGATAATTATAATTAGTATTTTATTTTTAGGCTATTAAATAAATAGGTACAGTGAATTTATTGTCAAAAATACATGTCAAATTACAATTGTCAAAGTCAAAACTAACGCTAAACAAGAACAGCTTAATGTCCTTACGTCCCGCCCCGATTCTGCCCTGGTCCAAATGTGCCCATTATGCTTGCAGCGTTCCCTCGTTGAATGGCAACTGCCAGCCGTTGGACCAGGAAAAACCGACGCAGGGATCATTCCCTCTGTTTCTGAGGCGTCGTCCTATTTCCCGCACGAACTCCTTTTCCTCACCGCCCCAAGGACCCGCTGTCTCAAAAGCGACAGGGATAAATATATATGAAGCCTCAAGGGCACGTACATGTGACGCTTCAATCTGGCGGCAGACTCCGCGGCAGCACCCACCGTGCGAGAGGTGCAGTTGATGTGACGCAGCGTATGTACTAACGCACGTCGCATCCCAAATGAGGCTTCGGCCCTTGCTCCATGGCACCATAGTGAGGCCATCTGGCCTTTTGCCGTCCGAACGGCTTAAACCCGGAGGCTCTAATACGCAGGGGACACTGGCTGCAACAAGGGCCCGGCGTATAATATCGTTAAGGGCGTGGTGCCGTGGAAATCTCCCTAAGCAACGGAGACAGCTCAGTGCGTGACTTTTTAAATATTAAATTCAAGTTAAATAAACTGATTTTCTGTTTAATATTGTGAATTTGCACAGTGTTCAAAACACATAACTTCTGTACGTACGTTCAAACGTACAACGTGTATCGGAAAGATGTGATAATACTGCAAGGTGTGAATTTTGCCATGGAACTGAACAGCCTTTCCCAAGGAACGTAAGTCGACAAACGAAAAAAAAAATTGTACCTCCCATACAAAATGCGTTATCAACTGAAGCGGTTTTTATGGGATTTTTTTTTTCAGTTTTATGGGCAGATACGCATCCTTCAGTATTATCACACCTTCGTTAAACTTTAAATTAAATATAGTTTTATTTATAGTTAGACATCTGGGATTAAAGATCCGAAAATCTAAGATGTACTTTCTTTAAAGTAATATATTTTGTTAAATAAGTTACTTTTCGATAATTAAGTTACAGCTGCTATAAGCATATAACGTTATGTCATTTATACTCCAGAAATTTAAATAATTTGGATTTACAATTACAAAATTCGACAAATTCAAAATTCATGGGTGTTCTGAATTGAGTTTTCTTAACATTTTTCCTAATTAAAAACGTGTATCCAAGTGCTAATGGTATTATTAAAAACAGAGGTATCCATGGGTGCTATATTTCACTAGCTTACTACACGACTGTCAGCAAACTACCCTATAACCAAGCGTGGGATGAGAGCGAGTCTTCATGTCATATATGTAACAAGTTTAAACATGTTTGAGTCACCAAACCGTAAATAGATGAAATAAGTTTTCTCCAAACTCATTTTTTTATGGAAAATGTTTTATTTTGATTTGTTTTAGTCATTCAACTTTTTTGGATTCATGTTTGTTATGTTATTTAAAATTCAGAGAGTACCTTTAACTTTATTGTGTTTGATTATTTGTAATAATAACGTTGATCTTGAAAAATATTAAAGTTTGGTTTTGCTAAATTACAAAAAACATAATTCCTTTTAAAAGTTTTAGTTTTAAAAAGAAATGCAACCAACTGTGTTCTGCTGATAAGCGTCAGATTAAAATTTTATATTAAGATTAAGCACCTACGTACAGTTTCATTAACTGAACCAAGGTTTTAATGACCCCATTTTTTTAATAGATATTTTCATTAAAACAAGTGAATAGATTTCATTCTACAACTATATAAAGTGTTAAAAAATTCACTCCAAACGTACATAACAATCTAGAAGAAATCGACAATAAAATTGATAGTTCATGTATAAAGTTGTCTGACTCTGATAATTTCTATAACTTATTCAATAAAATTATGTTTGACAAGCCTCTATCAGTGTTATAGATATCAGTGTATGAATCGTAACTTAGATAATTTCCTAGTTTTTCTAGAGGGTCTTGAAAAAACAGTAGACATACTTGTATTAACCGAGTGCTGGACCAGTGAATTTAAACCACCTCCCAACTTAACTAATTACAAATTGTTCTATACTAAAAGAAAAATAAACCAAAACGATGGCGTGGTGGTTTATGTGCGCAATGAAATAAAAGTTTGTGCACATGAAGAGCTGATTGACGATGGAAACTGTCTGGTTTTAAAAATTAAAGATTTTACTGTAATATGCATATATCGACCACCATGCTTTCACAACCCAAACAAATTTATCGATTCACTAAACAATATAATTAAGGAAATAAAATCACAAAATATATTACTCACTGGTGATCTCAACATAAATATTTTACCTGGACATATAAATGTTTGTGCATTAAACTATCTGTCTCAAATGACTTTTTATGGACTGCTTCCAGCTATAGATAAGCCTACTAGAGAAAAGACTTGCATCGATCACTTTTTGATAAAGTCGCGCAAACGTTGGCAAACTTTAATTTTTAATAAAATAGTAGATCATTCACCGATTCTTATTTTAATTGATGATGCTAATAATGTTAAATATGATAGTAATTGCTACCTAAAAATAAAAACTGACTATAGTGCAATAAGGGAATCTCTGGCCCTGGTTAACTGGAAAGAATACTGTTTGATTGAAGACACAAATCTAGCTGCTAATATGCTTATTAACGTAGTACAATCGACAATCAATGACAATACTACAACTACCAAAATGCCCTGCAGGAAAAGGCCAGTGAAACCATGGATCACGGTAGGTGTAATAAGATCTATACGCACTAGGAATAAACTTAATAAAAAACTACAGTACAATCCTGACGACCCTATTCTTAAAGCGTACTACAAAAAATACCGTAATATCTGTAATAAAACTATCAAGATGCTTAAAAAGGAGTACTATGACACAAAATTTGCCCTATGTTTTGGTAATAATAAAAAGACCTGGGAATTTATTAAAGAGGTAGGAAACTTAAATATTAAAAACGAATCAGCAAAACATCTTCTGACAATAAAACCTGATATGACGGAGTCCCTCAATGAAGTCAACAGTTACTTTGATGGTGTTGGAGCAACACTTGCAAACAAAACTCTAGATAAACTGAATACTACGGATTTATTACTAGCCACTCACACCAAAACTTCTCAATCTCCTCTGAATTCTATGTACTTGTCACCTGTCGATCCATCTGAAGTCACAAGCATAATTGGACAGCTTAAGCAAAGCAACGCTTCTGGTTAGGATAATATTCCTACTAAGGTAATAAAAGACTGTAAGCATATACAAGCCAAACCTATAGCGCACCTTTCCAACTGAAGTTTTTCTAAGGGTGTATTTCCTACAGCATTTAAATCTGCAATAGTAGTGCCAATATTCAAATCAGGAGACAGATCAGTTACATCAAACTACAGGCCAATGTCTCTGTTAAAAACCTTTTTAAAAATCATTGAAAAATTAATGAATAAAAGATTTGTTGCCTATATTGAATCTAGAAATCTTCTTTCAATAAACCAGTTTGGTTTCAGGAGTGGTAGATCGACTGATGATGCAGTTCTTCACCTTACGGAAAAAAATGTGAACTACCTTGACCGGGGCCAGAAGTGTCTGGGGATCTTTTTAGACCTCCAGAAGGCTTTTGATACTGTGTCTATTCCAATTTTACTAGCACGTCTGCGGAACTGTGGCATCAGAGGAAGACCACACAACTGGTTCCAAGAAATCAGAGAACTAGAATTGATATGCAGCTTAGTGACACCAATATCTGTACATACGGCGTGCCCCAAGGGAGCACACTTGGCCCGTCTCTGTTCCTAGTTTATATAAATGATTTGTGCAACCAAAGCTTGGACAGTACTGACATCATGATGTTCGCTGATGATACCGTTCTACTGTTTCGAGGCGACAGCTGGCAGACATTCTTTAAAATTGCTGAAGAGGGTCTTAAAGTGACTACTGCTTGGTTAGAAGATAATTTGCTGTCCTTGAATACAGATAAAACTAAGTACCTTACCTTATGCAAAACTAATGCTACTAAGCCTAACAAAACACTTAAACTTATAATATATCCCTGTAATAGAGATACTGTTAACGCGTTGTGTGAGTGTTCAACTTTGCAAAAAGTTGATAATATTAAATATTTGGGGGTGACGATAGACTATAGGCTTACATGGGAACTACAGATAATCAATGTGGCTAATAGGATCAGAAAGCTCATTTATGTGTTTAAACAGGTTAGACATAACGTAGGTTCTGATCTAGTGATGAAAGTGTATAAATCCCTAGCAGAGTGTATATTATCATATTGTATTTGCTCCTGGGGTGGAGCTGCAAAGACTTATCTTATTATTGCAGAGAGGGCGCAGCGTGCTTTGCTCAAAGCTATTAAACGCCTACCTTATAGATACCCAACTACAGACCTATACAAATCCTGCAAGGTTCTGTCTATTCGGAAAATTTATATACTGCAGAGCCTGCGAAGATATCACTGTACGATTGTTCCTTCCATACCTGAAACGAATAAGAGATTAAACAGAGTCCCGACACAAAAATGTAATAGTCAATTCGCTAAAAGACACTACAACTACAATGCTCCGTTTCTATATAATAAACTATTATTCAAAGAAAATACAAAAAAATATAACAACCATGAATTCAAAAAATATGTTGTTAGGTGGCTTGAAGAATTTGACTATGATGGGATAGAAAACCTTTTTGTAGCAGTGATATAAACCAGATCTGGCGCAACATGAATAAACAAATACACCCATTCAATCACGCAACACATACACATCAATATATACATCCACACACACACACGCGCGCACAAACACACACACGCACGCTCACAGAAACTCCGCATGCATACCTATTTATGTAGACTTGAATTTGTTAATAACTTAGATTCTAACTTTTTAGATTATTAAAATACCATGGGAACACTGTAGCCTGTAACACAGTTTCTTTCTACTAGCACAGGCTGCAGGGTTTTAAGAGACATGTATCTGTTGTATTTTTAAACCGATAAACAAATAAATAAATAAACAAATAAAATAAATAGATAATTTTCTATGTAGGTTCTGAAAGTACCGAAATTCCCGGGAAATCCCGGTTTCAAGTCCAGTACCGAAAATCTAGTCCCGGTTCTTGGGAGGGCACCGGTTCTGCACCCCCTATCCATGACTTTTATTTTGCTTCCGTATCTGTTTCTCCTTCATTGTTATTTCAATTTGTGGAACATATAGAACTATGACTAGAGGACCTGGTAGGTAAGTAGGGAGAGTTCGTAACTTTTTGAAACTCAGCTTGTTGAATGGCATCTACTGAAACTCCCGCTTTTCTCAATCCGCTACCAAAAATGCTTGTACAACTTAATATGCAAGAAATGTGTAGAGGCACAGTTAATATAATACTATATAGAGGCACGGTTCTAAAAAAGCTACATAAAAAATGTAAAAAGAAATGGTATTAATTACGAGGGCCAAACCGAAAAGATCGGGAATAGAATACACAGGAATAAATTAGATTAAAACCTTTTTGGTTTATGACACGTAGTATTATTTCAAACACAATTCCATTTTTGAATTTTAAAAAAGTTAAAAAGAAAAGAGTAGTAGCCATTTGAATTTGACAAGTCAGTGGGGAAATTGGAGCTTACGCGGGAACATTTCCGTGCCATAATTTTTCACAACTTTCGTCGAGGTTTATCTCAAGAACAATGTCTCGCCGAGCTTGTTTCTGTTTATGAACTTGAAGCACCCAGTAAAACGACTAGATATCGTTGGTATTCTGAGTTTCGTCGTGGACGTTCCTCTCTCACGACAGTTCCTTCTACTGGTCGACCAAAAACAGCGGTAACACAAGATAACATCGATGCTGTGCGCCAATTAATAAAAGAAGATAGACATGTGACATACGAGCAGATTCGGGCTTCTCTCAGCATTGGTATGACAGCGATTCAAACTATTTTACATGATGAACTGGGTGTCAAGAAGTTAGTTTCCCGCTGGGTGCCCCATCGTTTGACCGAGGAACAAAAGTCGGCTCGTGTTAATTGATGTCGGTCTACTCTGCAACGGTTCAGTAAAGGCAGCTCAAATGCAGTTTACAATATCGTCTCTGGTGATGAATCGTGGATTTATTCATATGAGCCCGAAAGAAAACATCAATCGGCTGTTTGGGTCTTCGAAGGCGAGGTCAAGCCAACAAAAGTTGTCCGCTCTCGTAGCGTGTCGAAAAAAATGGTCGCTTCGTTTGTATCGAAAACTGGTCATGTCGCTACGATTCCTTTACAAGAACGCAGAACGGTTACTGCTGATTGGTACACAATAGTTTGTTTGCCGGAAGTCATAAGAGAACTTCGTAAAATTAATCCGAATCGTCGCATCATTCTTCACCAGGATAATGCGAGCTCACATACCGCTCGCAAAACGATTGCGTTTTTAAATCAGGAAAACGTGGAGTTAATGGACCATCCACCGTATAGCCCTGACTTGAGCCCCAATGATTATTTTACATTCCCAAGAATTAAAGATATGCTACGTGGTTACGTGGTCAACGATTTCAAGGCCCAGAAGAGGCAGTCGAAGCTTACAAATCGGCCGTTTCGACTATATCCACTTCAGACTGGAATTACTGTTATAATAATTGGTTTGATAGAATGCAAAAGTGCATCGATTGTCACGGAGAATACTTCGAAAAACAATGAAAGTAAATATTGTTGTATTATTTTTGTACTTTTTTCTATTCCCGATCATTTCGGTGTGGCCCTCGTATTTTAAAAGAAAACAGCTTTCTGGATATGCACGTGTTTTAATAAAAAATAAAACATTAGAAATAGGATGCCTTAAACATTTTAACAGCAATCAAAAATCACTTTGCTTAAATAGTTTATCAGGCACTCAAACGTACTACAATCGCCTTATTTGTCCCTAATATGGTACAAAAAGAATATTAATTTAGAAGTCTCTGGGGATTTGACTATAAATGGGATTAGATATGAAATTATATACAATTTTGTATCGATCCGAAGTGTCGATGAAGTTAGTCTGTATACGACGACACAACGAAAAGAGCT
This sequence comes from Athrips mouffetella, assembly GCA_947532105.1. Taxonomy (NCBI): domain Eukaryota; kingdom Metazoa; phylum Arthropoda; class Insecta; order Lepidoptera; family Gelechiidae; genus Athrips; species Athrips mouffetella. The sequence goes on from OX383958.1 coordinate 10,266,350, forward strand.
GTGCAACTTTGTTCTTGTAAAATCAGTTACCTACATAGTGTACATGTAAAATATGTCAAATATCTTAAAAACTTTTTAAAAACTGAATTCTTTTACCGAGCACCTTAATTATAATAATGGAAGCAATACATGAATCTGATAGACAGAAGCTGCTACAAGAACAGATAGAAAGAATGAGCCCACTGCATTGGCCGCTGAAGTTGTTTGGAGTGGGACGTTTCGACATAAAACGCGGCCAAATAGTTGACAAATCAATTACTTCTTCCATAATTGGCTTATCAATCCTATTTTTAATGCACTCTTTTGCCTATTACATCACCTACGAGATAGGCATCAAGATAGACTATCTTATGACTATGGAAATTATTATCTTCGCACATTCTGTTTCACACTTTAGTGCTCTTAAATAGCATTTTCTTTAACCGGCGCATGGTCGCAAAATTTTTGAACACTAGCATTGAACTCGATCTCAAACACATACTATTTCTCAATCGCTATCGCGGGTGTTACCCAGATGGTTACATTACTCGTTCTCTTCATATCATTTGTGGTAGACTTGGATATATATGTGTGTGGTGGAATAGTTTTCATATTTTTCTATTTTGTATATTACGATCTTTCTTTTTTCCTGGCTCTCTATACGACGCTCACCTTAAGAGTACGCTACCTAAACGTCGCCATAATGAAACTGGCCAAAGTCAAACTGGAATACTTGCCAAAACAATTTCCGTTTAACTCAGTATTTTGGAATGATAAATATGACGATATGGTGTATTTCCACGCAAGAGCTAAACTGGATAAATATACAGAGGCGTTTTCAATTATATTCAATCTGCTTCGATATTTGGAAAACTGTTATAGTTTTGCGGTAAACAAAGTTTCAGGAAAAGAACGATGACAATTATTTGTTTGCCCGCAACTAATATAGTAAACGCAAAATTATTATGGAAAGAAGTCTTTTTCTGTAGGTATATTTTGGTGAAAACGCGAATAACTGGAAAGAGTTGGCCCAGGAAAGGGAAAAGTGGAAAGATGGGAGAGAGCCTTTTGCCCTGCAGTGGGAGACAGCAGGCAATAATATTTTTTTTTAAATCAAAGACTTAGTACATTTTAACAACTTTTTATTAATTAAAAGAAATTGATAATCATCCTTCTTTGCCTGAACCGTTCAAGTAATGTTAAGACTCTAACTATTATCTAAAAAAAATCTATTTAAAAATAAAATTTGTTTAAGATATTATGTTGCTTGTACTACATATCCGCCGGAACGTTTCTTGTCGTTCAAAGTTGGATAAACTGGACCAAAATGGAGTTAAGATCAACAGGGATAATATGGCCCGCCCCTCCATTAGCTTCTGCAAGAGTAACACATTTTGCAGCCATAACACTAAAAGCAGAGTATATTTGACGGAAACTGTATGACATCCGTTTTTTTTTTGATGATTGGATGCGGATTTAATAGCATTTGAAAATTGTTCTTAATTTTTGACCAAGGATGCGTACGAATCGGTACCAAATTATGACAGTTTATAATTTTCTGTCACATTTCAATTAGTCCAAGAAGTTTTTACTGTTCTTTGATTATGTTTTTGCACACATTCAGAGTTTTTTGAAATCTCGCCCTCCATACCCCCCTTATTACACACACAGATGCTATAGCATTCCTATTTGTATGAATAGCGGTTACCGTCACAATGAATGGCCTACAGTAGAAGCCAGAGAGGAGGTAAATCACTTAGAAGCTATACGAGTATGACAATGATGCTATAGCAGTTCAAAATTTCTCATACAAATTTTTTGTGTCAATGTTGGGTTACTGTCCGCGAACGTGTCGAACTAGTTATATATTCATATTCATATTTATTCAGTTTTAAATATACATCGTCATAAATTAATTAATACATGAAGTAAATTCAATAAAATAAAGTATACATTAAAAAAAAAAAGTATACAATAATTATATTTGCTACAATTTATGATTTAAAAACTCCTCTACAGAGTAAAAGGCTTTCTGGGCTAGCCAAATTTTAAGCCTTCGAATGAAGCTGTTAAGACCAGAACAATCCTGGATTTCAACAGGGATTTTGTTATAAATTTGTGAACCCATAACGTGTAAGGACCTATTGGACTTATGTAAGCGTTGAAATGTAGTCGAAAACTGCCTCTCTCTCCACTTACATTGACGTTTCCCAAACCACGTATTTTTTTGGAATTCATTAGTGTTTGTCTAACATATTTAGCAACTTCCAATATATACAGACAGGGAACTGTTAAAATGCCCAAGTCGATAAAGTATTGTCTAGCTGGTTCGTCGTGAGGTAGTCTCATGATCCGACGGATAACCTTCTTTTGCGTAATAAAAGGGCGGTCGCGGTCGACCGATAAACCCCACAGATCAATCCCATATGTAAGGTGGGAGTGGAAGTAACCATAATAGGCAGTAAGCAGGTTGTGTCTCGTTAAGGTTGCTGTTAGTCGAGCAATAGCATAGTATGCAGAGTTGAGTTTAGCACACAAACCGTCAACATGGTCTCGCCATTGCAAGCCACTGTCAAAAATGAAACCAACAAACCGCGCTTGTTTTACGATTGGTATACTATTTCCTGCGACCACTACATGGCTTAGGGAGGATATAGGACAGCTTTATATTGCAAAATATGTTGGTAAGCGTAGGAATAAACGGAAAAAACCGGTCAAGTGCAAGTCGTACTCGCGCGCCGAGGATTACCTTTAGTATTTGTGAAAAGATTTTTGCAGATATCTAAAAACTGTGCAATTTAGAAAGATATTTTATTTTTACTGTAATATTCACGTAAACTTCTATCGACTGTAAAAAAATCAGATTTTTCCTTTCACAAACTTCGGAGATAAGGAGGGGAATGGTATTTTTTTGTCATTTTTCATCATAACTTGAAAACTAAGAGTTGTAAAGAAATACAAAAATATATTTTAGAATGTAAACGTAAAGCCCTTTCATATGATACCCCATTCCACCTGGTAACGACAATTTGAAATTTTGCCCCCCCCCCCCCCCCCCTATTTTGGGGCTCCCTTTGCATTAATAATCATATTTTTTTTAATCTTTCATGTGCGATTAAGTTGGGCAACTATATTCTAAAACTGTTCCAAATTTCAAGTCGATAGCATGACTGGTTGCTGAGATATACAGGTGTGACAGACAGACAGACAAAGTCGCACCATAAGGGTTCCTTTTTTTACCATTTTGGTATCGGATCATAGTAGTTTTGTACTAAAATCAATGTGGAGTAAAATGAATGCGGGCCATGTTATCGTAAATATACAAGGTGTAAAAAAAACAGCCAAGTGCGAGTCGGACTCGCACACCGAGGGTTCCGTACCAGTTGACCAGTTTCTATTACTTTTTAGGTTTCCGTACCCAAAGGGTGAAAAACGGGACCCTATTGATATGCCTCCTATGTCTGTCTGTCTGTCAGCGGGCTGTATCTCATGAACCGTAATAGGTAGAAATTTGAAATTTTCACAAATTGTGTATACCTGTTGCCGCTACAACAAAAAAAAACCGGCCAAGTGCGAGTCGGACTCGCGCACTTAGGGTTCCGTACCACCACATAAACATAATTGTATTAGTTGAAATTTCTGTTAGTTAATGTGCTAGATTTTTTGAGTCCGACACGCGCTAGAGCAAATTTTATTATTTGTTGTTATTTTATAGCCTATGCCCTATAAACATACCAATTTTCAAGTTTGTAAGTGTTCCCGTTTTTAAATAGAACTAAAACAAAAATCGCCTCAGCAACCATCCAACTTGACCCCTCTCTTATATGAATGTTCTTGAAACGGGAGTTCACCACAATTGGTTACCATTAGTTGTAAGAAAAGTTGTAATATTTAATGATTTCAGACTTTTCCCATTATTTGTACTGTGAGACCCAGCTTCTTGCCAAATTTCATAATTTAAGGTCAACGGGAAGTACCCTGTAGGTTTTTCATTTTTGAATAAATGTATGGAGATGAGGACATAAAATGCCATATCTTTTGATTGCGTCGTTGTAAAAAATTGAAATTTTCAGATCTTGTGTGGTTCATGGATCCTAATATATGGTATTAATTTCAACCTGATACCTTTACCCGTTCGTGAGATAAAGGGTCTTGACAGACAGAGAGACAGACAGACGGACAACAAAGTGATCCTATAAGGGTTCCGTTTTTTTCTTTTGAGGTACGGAACCCTAAAAACACAAAAATAAAAAAAAAGTTTGAAATTAAGGGGGGCTCCTAAACAGCTAAAGGGGGGAGCGTAAAAAAAAGTTTAGAGCTCATTGAGTAGATAAATACTGTAATTTGTAACTGACTGAAAATCAGTGTTGCTATTTCATAGTAGCAACAAAATGCTGAGTTTGTCGCCTTTTCTTTGCACAGTTCAAAATGTTTAATCATATCTGTACTTTCTGCTGAAATGTTATTGTAATTTTTCAAGTACTATCTTAGTACTTTTGTTGTTTACTGTTTGTTCTATTCTATTCAAATTTTTGTTTTAAAAAATATTTAAAAACAAAGAAATAGGATGCCTGTTTGATGGATGATTTTTACAGATTATGTATTTCTGTTGCCGTTATAACAACAAATACTAAAAATAAGAAAAAGGGGGGCTCCCATACTCTGTTTTTTTAGGCAATATTTGTTTTAGCTTATCTTAAAAACAGACTCACTCACAACCGTCAAAATTGGTATGTTTATAGTGCATGCACGTGTCAGACTCAAAAATATAGCACAGTAATCTACCGAAATTTCAACTAATACAACTATGATTAAGTGGTGATACGGTACCCTCAATGCTCGAGTCCGACTCGCACTTGGCCAGTTTTTTGTTATTTTATATATTTTTTGTTACACTATAACTATACAAATTTTCACACTTATAAATGTTCCCGTTTTTACGATAAACCTAAAACAAAAAATCGAGCAAAACTCGCCTAAAAACACGTTTATTATAGTAGGGAAGCCTCCCTTAAATTTAATTTTGTTTTTTTTTGTGCTTGTTGTTATATAGGGTGACTTTTAATTAGTTCTTGACAGCAAAAGATATGCATGTACTCATAATACTGAACAACTTTTCCCAAGGAACATAGGTCGAAATACCTAAAACCAAATTTTTACCTCCCATACAAAATGCGCAATCAGCTGATGCAGTTTCTATGGGAGGTCAAAACTTGATTTTCGTATTTAGGCCTATGTTCCTTGGGGAAAATTGTTCAGTATCATTAGTACATACATTCATACCTTTTTCTATCAAGAACTAATTAAAAGTCACCCTATATAGCGGCAATAGAAATACTTTATCTGTGAAAATTTCAACTGTTTACCTATTACTGTTCATGAGATACAATACAGCCCAAACAAAATTTTGTAAAAAGAGCTGACTTTGGTGGCATCCAATTCCTTTTTTTGTCAAATATTTTTCAAAACGAAAAATACAGTATTTATATACTCAACGAGCTCTTAATACCGATACCCCACTCGATGGGATAGGTAATTAATTCTTTTTTCGCGCTCCCCTTTAGCTGTTTGAGAGTCCCCCTTAATTTTTTATTTTTATTATTTATTGTTGTAGCGGCTACAGATATAAACCTATTGTAATTTTTTTAAATTTCTACCTATTACGGTTCATGGGTTCTTCGGTGTCGTAAGAGGCGACTAAGGGTTAACTGGAGGATGGGCAGCAGCATCCTTCTTTATATCTGACATCTTACTTACTGCGGTCACCTACAACCGCGGTCCATGGTGCCAGCCGTAACGCTAACAAGCGAGGTGACTATGGTTCTTCCCCTCCACATTTTTCCAGCAAAAGCTAGAATTCTGGAGGGAGCTCCCTGTCCTGTAGTGGACGTTTTATGGGATGTTATGATGACGGTTTATGAGATATAGCCCGCTGACAGACAGACATCGGAGGCATATCAATATATAGGGTCCCGTTTTTCAACCTTTGGGTACGGAACCCTCTAAATTAGCAAGCACTACTTTAGCGTGTAACCGTGAAAATAAACAAATTTTCCAATACAATCATAAATTTTCCATAGAATCTTCACTAGCTGATTCAGCATTACCTATAAACAATAAATTTTTTTATCTTAAAATAAAGAAAGAAAGTTAAAATAGTGCTTACTAATATCATGCTAATGCTAAGGTTTGCATACTTCCGTTTGATTTTCATCATACAAATAAGTAAGAAATGCTATGATTTTTGATACTTGATGTTTCCAGTTTGTTTCTTCAGATATGTCTTGATCAATATATGCATAATTACTACATATTTCATATTTCCAGGGCATAGATGTATTCCGTATTCTACCTATAACGGGATGGGTTTTCCTAAGCTAAGATCCAAGTGGGACTCAGCCAGCAAACAGACATGTTTCAACGGCAAATCAACCAAACCATGCTTATTTGCACGTACATACAACTGAAACCTACGTACCCTGGTATTTAATAAAAAAAATGTGATGAGTAGAGAACAGTGCATAGGGCAATACGGGTATGGAAGGTTTAAGGGACAGGTTTCCGAAAACTGAAAGGGCATGATCAGTCATCGTAACTGAACATATTTCAGAGAATAAAACTATCAGGCAATGAAAAAAAAAATCCGCCTTTCCATACGAAATTGCAAACTTTGGACAGTTTGTATGGAGGGGCCGATTGGTTTTTATTTCCTGAAAGTTTTGTTCCCTGAAAGTTGTTCAGTTACGTTGACCCCCTTTCTGTTTTCAGAAGGCTGTCCCTTACACCCTATATAGCGCCTTCACCTTTTCTGTCTGGCATTCTGTTTAGTATCTTTGTATTCTTTGCGAACTTTATTAACTGAGAGACGGTTCCACTCTAAGAAGTAAGTATAATTACTCAGAGCCCACTTATTTTGACACTAAGCAACAGATCATAAAATACTAGGGTTTATTTTTGACTACGGAACCCAAAAAACCAGCATTTTATTCGGTCATATTTCACACACAAGTGAATTCAAGAATTGGACGTCAATGTACTAATGAACCCAATGAACCTTCCAGATGAGATCTACAAGCTGACGGCCAGCGTAATCCGTATGTTGGAAGTCCGGGACCCCAGGATCTCCATCTACGGCCTTTTCTTCTACGACACGGGCCTACTTCTACGGATCAGCTCCTCGATCTTCGTCTATATAACAATGCAGTTGCAGATTGCCTTTCCGAAAAATCCTGATTTCATCATCAATAATCAAACTACCCAATTGCCTTGATAAATTTAGGGCGTCCGCATCGTGAAGCGTTTTGCGGGCGTTCGTCGCCTGGCGTTTGAGTTTGTATGAACGGCGCAGCGTGGGCTCTTGCTACCGCGGCAGGTCGGATCGATACGTGTCTCTGTCACTCCAATTTGTAGCGTATCGCTCCGTTCTGGTCTCACACTGCTCTCATTCTTAGCAAGCTTCATTAACTTCGACTTAAGGACGTAGAACAAACTTCTATTGTTCTTAAAAAAACAGTTAAAACTAGATTTGACGATTTCTTTTCGCTGTTAATAAGTTTTCACTGGTTGAGGTGCGTATCTGAAAATGTATGTTGAAGTCATAACATGTATTTATGTTCGCTAAATGTAATAACTTTCTATCTCTCTGACTCCTACTGTAGGGGATCTTTATAACTGAAACCACTGAAATAATAGAAGGTGCGTATATTGTTAAATAATCGTGAACTATTACGAGACCTAACCGACCCGCGCGTGTCGTGCTCCGAGCGACTGGAGCGACGGGTGCTTGAAAAGCTCTACGCTTTAAGCTACCTAGCTCCTACAAACCTATTTTAGAATGTTCAAATGAATCCCTTTCATATGATAGCCTACTCGAACTTGTCCCGATAATTTTGCCCTCCTTGGGCCCTATTATAAATATTTTTTTAATCTTTCATTTTCAATTTAGTTGGGCAAGCATATTCTAAAACTGAGTAGTTGCTGAGATAAACAGGTGTGACAGGCAAACAGACGAAGTCGCGCCATAAGGATTCCGTTTTTTTTTTCATTTTAAAAAAGATTTCATTTGGCCCTACCACAGCTCCATGACTAGGGCATGCTCCCGGGATTTCCCGGTACCAAAAATACCGGAATTTCCCGGGATTTTTTGAATAATGCAGTACCGGTTCTTTGGCGAAAGAATCCCGGTTCTTCGGTACTTTCGGTACTGACATTGCAATTTCTTTCGGTCTATATTATCTCCTGCTCACGGTCTTACGAGGTGCATTTTATTATCCAAAAAATGATTAAGACTATCTCTTTTTAAAATTTTGCAAGGTTTCTATTAGCACTAAAAAGTATTAAATAGGCTTGGTTAATTTACTGATAATTATAATTAGTATTTTATTTTTAGGCTATTAAATAAATAGGTACAGTGAATTTATTGTCAAAAATACATGTCAAATTACAATTGTCAAAGTCAAAACTAACGCTAAACAAGAACAGCTTAATGTCCTTACGTCCCGCCCCGATTCTGCCCTGGTCCAAATGTGCCCATTATGCTTGCAGCGTTCCCTCGTTGAATGGCAACTGCCAGCCGTTGGACCAGGAAAAACCGACGCAGGGATCATTCCCTCTGTTTCTGAGGCGTCGTCCTATTTCCCGCACGAACTCCTTTTCCTCACCGCCCCAAGGACCCGCTGTCTCAAAAGCGACAGGGATAAATATATATGAAGCCTCAAGGGCACGTACATGTGACGCTTCAATCTGGCGGCAGACTCCGCGGCAGCACCCACCGTGCGAGAGGTGCAGTTGATGTGACGCAGCGTATGTACTAACGCACGTCGCATCCCAAATGAGGCTTCGGCCCTTGCTCCATGGCACCATAGTGAGGCCATCTGGCCTTTTGCCGTCCGAACGGCTTAAACCCGGAGGCTCTAATACGCAGGGGACACTGGCCGCAACAAGGGCCCGGCGTATAATATCGTTAAGGGCGTGGTGCCGTGGAAATCTCCCTAAGCAACGGAGACAGCTCAGTGCGTGACTTTTTAAATATTAAATTCAAGTTAAATAAACTGATTTTCTGTTTAATATTGTGAATTTGCACAGTGTTCAAAACACATAACTTCTGTACGTACGTTCAAACGTACAACGTGTATCGGAAAGATGTGATAATACTGCAAGGTGTGAATTTTGCCATGGAACTGAACAGCCTTTCCCAAGGAACGTAAGTCGACAAACGAAAAAAAAAATTGTACCTCCCATACAAAATGCGTTATCAACTGAAGCGGTTTTTATGGGATTTTTTTTTTCAGTTTTATGGGCAGATACGCATCCTTCAGTATTATCACACCTTCGTTAAACTTTAAATTAAATATAGTTTTATTTATAGTTAGACATCTGGGATTAAAGATCCGAAAATCTAAGATGTACTTTCTTTAAAGTAATATATTTTGTTAAATAAGTTACTTTTCGATAATTAAGTTACAGCTGCTATAAGCATATAACGTTATGTCATTTATACTCCAGAAATTTAAATAATTTGGATTTACAATTACAAAATTCGACAAATTCAAAATTCATGGGTGTTCTGAATTGAGTTTTCTTAACATTTTTCCTAATTAAAAACGTGTATCCAAGTGCTAATGGTATTATTAAAAACAGAGGTATCCATGGGTGCTATATTTCACTAGCTTACTACACGACTGTCAGCAAACTACCCTATAACCAAGCGTGGGATGAGAGCGAGTCTTCATGTCATATATGTAACAAGTTTAAACATGTTTGAGTCACCAAACCGTAAATAGATGAAATAAGTTTTCTCCAAACTCATTTTTTTATGGAAAATGTTTTATTTTGATTTGTTTTAGTCATTCAACTTTTTTGGATTCATGTTTGTTATGTTATTTAAAATTCAGAGAGTACCTTTAACTTTATTGTGTTTGATTATTTGTAATAATAACGTTGATCTTGAAAAATATTAAAGTTTGGTTTTGCTAAATTACAAAAAACATAATTCCTTTTAAAAGTTTTAGTTTTAAAAAGAAATGCAACCAACTGTGTTCTGCTGATAAGCGTCAGATTAAAATTTTATATTAAGATTAAGCACCTACGTACAGTTTCATTAACTGAACCAAGGTTTTAATGACCCCATTTTTTTAATAGATATTTTCATTAAAACAAGTGAATAGATTTCATTCTACAACTATATAAAGTGTTAAAAAATTCACTCCAAACGTACATAACAATCTAGAAGAAATCGACAATAAAATTGATAGTTCATGTATAAAGTTGTCTGACTCTGATAATTTCTATAACTTATTCAATAAAATTATGTTTGACAAGCCTCTATCAGTGTTATAGATATCAGTGTATGAATCGTAACTTAGATAATTTCCTAGTTTTTCTAGAGGGTCTTGAAAAAACAGTAGACATACTTGTATTAACCGAGTGCTGGACCAGTGAATTTAAACCACCTCCCAACTTAACTAATTACAAATTGTTCTATACTAAAAGAAAAATAAACCAAAACGATGGCGTGGTGGTTTATGTGCGCAATGAAATAAAAGTTTGTGCACATGAAGAGCTGATTGACGATGGAAACTGTCTGGTTTTAAAAATTAAAGATTTTACTGTAATATGCATATATCGACCACCATGCTTTCACAACCCAAACAAATTTATCGATTCACTAAACAATATAATTAAGGAAATAAAATCACAAAATATATTACTCACTGGTGATCTCAACATAAATATTTTACCTGGACATATAAATGTTTGTGCATTAAACTATCTGTCTCAAATGACTTTTTATGGACTGCTTCCAGCTATAGATAAGCCTACTAGAGAAAAGACTTGCATCGATCACTTTTTGATAAAGTCGCGCAAACGTTGGCAAACTTTAATTTTTAATAAAATAGTAGATCATTCACCGATTCTTATTTTAATTGATGATGCTAATAATGTTAAATATGATAGTAATTGCTACCTAAAAATAAAAACTGACTATAGTGCAATAAGGGAATCTCTGGCCCTGGTTAACTGGAAAGAATACTGTTTGATTGAAGACACAAATCTAGCTGCTAATATGCTTATTAACGTAGTACAATCGACAATCAATGACAATACTACAACTACCAAAATGCCCTGCAGGAAAAGGCCAGTGAAACCATGGATCACGGTAGGTGTAATAAGATCTATACGCACTAGGAATAAACTTAATAAAAAACTACAGTACAATCCTGACGACCCTATTCTTAAAGCGTACTACAAAAAATACCGTAATATCTGTAATAAAACTATCAAGATGCTTAAAAAGGAGTACTATGACACAAAATTTGCCCTATGTTTTGGTAATAATAAAAAGACCTGGGAATTTATTAAAGAGGTAGGAAACTTAAATATTAAAAACGAATCAGCAAAACATCTTCTGACAATAAAACCTGATATGACGGAGTCCCTCAATGAAGTCAACAGTTACTTTGATGGTGTTGGAGCAACACTTGCAAACAAAACTCTAGATAAACTGAATACTACGGATTTATTACTAGCCACTCACACCAAAACTTCTCAATCTCCTCTGAATTCTATGTACTTGTCACCTGTCGATCCATCTGAAGTCACAAGCATAATTGGACAGCTTAAGCAAAGCAACGCTTCTGGTTAGGATAATATTCCTACTAAGGTAATAAAAGACTGTAAGCATATACAAGCCAAACCTATAGCGCACCTTTCCAACTGAAGTTTTTCTAAGGGTGTATTTCCTACAGCATTTAAATCTGCAATAGTAGTGCCAATATTCAAATCAGGAGACAGATCAGTTACATCAAACTACAGGCCAATGTCTCTGTTAAAAACCTTTTTAAAAATCATTGAAAAATTAATGAATAAAAGATTTGTTGCCTATATTGAATCTAGAAATCTTCTTTCAATAAACCAGTTTGGTTTCAGGAGTGGTAGATCGACTGATGATGCAGTTCTTCACCTTACGGAAAAAAATGTGAACTACCTTGACCGGGGCCAGAAGTGTCTGGGGATCTTTTTAGACCTCCAGAAGGCTTTTGATACTGTGTCTATTCCAATTTTACTAGCACGTCTGCGGAACTGTGGCATCAGAGGAAGACCACACAACTGGTTCCAAGAAATCAGAGAACTAGAATTGATATGCAGCTTAGTGACACCAATATCTGTACATACGGCGTGCCCCAAGGGAGCACACTTGGCCCGTCTCTGTTCCTAGTTTATATAAATGATTTGTGCAACCAAAGCTTGGACAGTACTGACATCATGATGTTCGCTGATGATACCGTTCTACTGTTTCGAGGCGACAGCTGGCAGACATTCTTTAAAATTGCTGAAGAGGGTCTTAAAGTGACTACTGCTTGGTTAGAAGATAATTTGCTGTCCTTGAATACAGATAAAACTAAGTACCTTACCTTATGCAAAACTAATGCTACTAAGCCTAACAAAACACTTAAACTTATAATATATCCCTGTAATAGAGATACTGTTAACGCGTTGTGTGAGTGTTCAACTTTGCAAAAAGTTGATAATATTAAATATTTGGGGGTGACGATAGACTATAGGCTTACATGGGAACTACAGATAATCAATGTGGCTAATAGGATCAGAAAGCTCATTTATGTGTTTAAACAGGTTAGACATAACGTAGGTTCTGATCTAGTGATGAAAGTGTATAAATCCCTAGCAGAGTGTATATTATCATATTGTATTTGCTCCTGGGGTGGAGCTGCAAAGACTTATCTTATTATTGCAGAGAGGGCGCAGCGTGCTTTGCTCAAAGCTATTAAACGCCTACCTTATAGATACCCAACTACAGACCTATACAAATCCTGCAAGGTTCTGTCTATTCGGAAAATTTATATACTGCAGAGCCTGCGAAGATATCACTGTACGATTGTTCCTTCCATACCTGAAACGAATAAGAGATTAAACAGAGTCCCGACACAAAAATGTAATAGTCAATTCGCTAAAAGACACTACAACTACAATGCTCCGTTTCTATATAATAAACTATTATTCAAAGAAAATACAAAAAAATATAACAACCATGAATTCAAAAAATATGTTGTTAGGTGGCTTGAAGAATTTGACTATGATGGGATAGAAAACCTTTTTGTAGCAGTGATACAAACCAGATCTGGCGCAACATGAATAAACAAATACACCCATTCAATCACGCAACACATACACATCAATATATACATCCACACACACACACGCGCGCACAAACACACACACGCACGCTCACAGAAACTCCGCATGCATACCTATTTATGTAGACTTGAATTTGTTAATAACTTAGATTCTAACTTTTTAGATTATTAAAATACCATGGGAACACTGTAGCCTGTAACACAGTTTCTTTCTACTAGCACAGGCTGCAGGGTTTTAAGAGACATGTATCTGTTGTATTTTTAAACCGATAAACAAATAAATAAATAAACAAATAAAATAAATAGATAATTTTCTATGTAGGTTCTGAAAGTACCGAAATTCCCGGGAAATCCCGGTTTCAAGTCCAGTACCGAAAATCTAGTCCCGGTTCTTGGGAGGGCACCGGTTCTGCACCCCCTATCCATGACTTTTATTTTGCTTCCGTATCTGTTTCTCCTTCATTGTTATTTCAATTTGTGGAACATATAGAACTATGACTAGAGGACCTGGTAGGTAAGTAGGGAGAGTTCGTAACTTTTTGAAACTCAGCTTGTTGAATGGCATCTACTGAAACTCCCGCTTTTCTCAATCCGCTACCAAAAATGCTTGTACAACTTAATATGCAAGAAATGTGTAGAGGCACAGTTAATATAATACTATATAGAGGCACGGTTCTAAAAAAGCTACATAAAAAATGTAAAAAGAAATGGTATTAATTACGAGGGCCAAACCGAAAAGATCGGGAATAGAATACACAGGAATAAATTAGATTAAAACCTTTTTGGTTTATGACACGTAGTATTATTTCAAACACAATTCCATTTTTGAATTTTAAAAAAGTTAAAAAGAAAAGAGTAGTAGCCATTTGAATTTGACAAGTCAGTGGGGAAATTGGAGCTTACGCGGGAACATTTCCGTGCCATAATTTTTCACAACTTTCGTCGAGGTTTATCTCAAGAACAATGTCTCGCCGAGCTTGTTTCTGTTTATGAACTTGAAGCACCCAGTAAAACGACTAGATATCGTTGGTATTCTGAGTTTCGTCGTGGACGTTCCTCTCTCACGACAGTTCCTTCTACTGGTCGACCAAAAACAGCGGTAACACAAGATAACATCGATGCTGTGCGCCAATTAATAAAAGAAGATAGACATGTGACATACGAGCAGATTCGGGCTTCTCTCAGCATTGGTATGACAGCGATTCAAACTATTTTACATGATGAACTGGGTGTCAAGAAGTTAGTTTCCCGCTGGGTGCCCCATCGTTTGACCGAGGAACAAAAGTCGGCTCGTGTTAATTGATGTCGGTCTACTCTGCAACGGTTCAGTAAAGGCAGCTCAAATGCAGTTTACAATATCGTCTCTGGTGATGAATCGTGGATTTATTCATATGAGCCCGAAAGAAAACATCAATCGGCTGTTTGGGTCTTCGAAGGCGAGGTCAAGCCAACAAAAGTTGTCCGCTCTCGTAGCGTGTCGAAAAAAATGGTCGCTTCGTTTGTATCGAAAACTGGTCATGTCGCTACGATTCCTTTACAAGAACGCAGAACGGTTACTGCTGATTGGTACACAATAGTTTGTTTGCCGGAAGTCATAAGAGAACTTCGTAAAATTAATCCGAATCGTCGCATCATTCTTCACCAGGATAATGCGAGCTCACATACCGCTCGCAAAACGATTGCGTTTTTAAATCAGGAAAACGTGGAGTTAATGGACCATCCACCGTATAGCCCTGACTTGAGCCCCAATGATTATTTTACATTCCCAAGAATTAAAGATATGCTACGTGGTTACGTGGTCAACGATTTCAAGGCCCAGAAGAGGCAGTCGAAGCTTACAAATCGGCCGTTTCGACTATATCCACTTCAGACTGGAATTACTGTTATAATAATTGGTTTGATAGAATGCAAAAGTGCATCGATTGTCACGGAGAATACTTCGAAAAACAATGAAAGTAAATATTGTTGTATTATTTTTGTACTTTTTTCTATTCCCGATCATTTCGGTGTGGCCCTCGTATTTTAAAAGAAAACAGCTTTCTGGATATGCACGTGTTTTAATAAAAAATAAAACATTAGAAATAGGATGCCTTAAACATTTTAACAGCAATCAAAAATCACTTTGCTTAAATAGTTTATCAGGCACTCAAACGTACTACAATCGCCTTATTTGTCCCTAATATGGTACAAAAAGAATATTAATTTAGAAGTCTCTGGGGATTTGACTATAAATGGGATTAGATATGAAATTATATACAATTTTGTATCGATCCGAAGTGTCGATGAAGTTAGTCTGTATACGACGACACAACGAAAAGAGCTGTGCAACTTTGTTCTTGTAAAATCAGTTACCTACATAGTGTACATGTAAAATATGTCAAATATCTTAAAAACTTTTTAAAAACTGAATTCTTTTACCGAGCACCTTAATTATAATAATGGAAGCAATACATGAATCTGATAGACAGAAGCTGCTACAAGAACAGATAGAAAGAATGAGCCCACTGCATTGGCCGCTGAAGTTGTTTGGAGTGGGACGTTTCGACATAAAACACGGTCAAATAGTCGACAAATCAATTACTTCTTCCATAATTGGCTTATCAATCCTATTTTTATTGCACTCTTGTACCTATTACATCATCTACGAGATAGGCATCAAGATAGACTATCTTATGACTACGGAAATTATTATCCTCGCACATTTGCTCCTGTTTCACACTTTAGTGCTCTTAAATAGCATTTTCTTTAACCGGCGCATGGCTGCAAAATTTTTGAACACTAGCATTGAACTCGATTTGTTACTCGGATCTAAAGAAACGATGTTTATGAGAGATATTTTCTCAAACACATACTTTTTCTCAAGCGCAATCGCGGGTGTTACCCAGATGGTTATATTACTCGTTCTCTTCATATCATATGTGGTAGACTTGGGTATCTACATGTGTGGTGGAATACTTTTTATATTTCTCTATTTTATATATTACGATCTTTCTTTTTTCCTGGCCCTCTATACGACGCTCACCTTAAGAGTACGCTACTTAAACGTCGCCATAATGAAACTGGCCAAAGTAAAACTGGAATACTTGCCAAAACAATTTCCGTTTAACTCAGTATTTTGGAATGATAAATATGACGAAATGGTGGATTTCCACGCAAGAGCTAAACTGGATAAATATACAGAGACGTTTTCAATTATATTCAATTTGCTTCGATATTTGGAAAACTGTTATAGCTTTACGGTAAACAAGAGCAAGTCCCAGAAAAAGAACGATGACAAAAATGTATTGGCCCGTACGTAATAGTTGAAACGCAAAATTAATTTGGAAAGAAGTATTTAACTGTAGGTATATTTTTGTGAAAGCTCGACACTTGCGCGAAGGAGTTGGACCAGGAAAGGGCAAAGTGGAAAGATGGGAGAGGGCCTTTGCCCTGCAGTGACACAACAGGCTCCTAATAATAATAATATTTTTTAATCGAAGACTAAGTACATTTCAACTACTTTTTAATTAATTAAAAGAAATTGATAATCATCGTTCTTTGCTTGGACCGTTCAAGTAATGTTAAGGCACTAAATATTACCTAAAAGATTTTCAATTTCAAAAATATTTGTTTCAGATATTCTGTTGCCTGTACTACATATCCGCCGGCACGTTCATTATTGTTCAAAGTTGGATAAGCTGGACCAAAACGGAGGTAAGATTAACTGCAATAACATAGCCTGCTCCTCCAACACAATAACTTTTCCAAAAAAAAAAACTCAACTTCACATAGAAACTTCACTAGATGCTTGTGCATTTAAAACAATTTTTTTTCGTTCGTCGACCCATGTTCCTGAGGGAAAGTTGTTCAGTTTCATGGTCTTAGTAGGGGAGAGTGGGGCTGGTTGTGCCGGGGGTAAGTTGTTCCGACGCAAATATCTCAAAAACAAAAAGTGATAGCAAAAGTTTCTTAATGAACCGCGAAATGTCTACCGGTCGCGCCCGAACGGCTGCCATTATTTTTAGATGCGCCAACGACGCAGACCTGGCGGGTGTGTGGGTAGCGGTCATCCATCACCCCGTTAGTAAATTTTTTCGTGTTTATACTTTTTGGGCTTTAGTCGGCATTTATGGTGTTACGTAGATGGGAGTTCTATTGAAGTTATCGTAATTTATCCATTCATGTTAATCTATGCAGTTTTAATGCTTTGTATCAGTGCTTTTTTGAAAAAGTTTAAGTTTTTCATTGTCTTCAAAACGGGGTTAAAAGTTCCTTTCATTTGGGGCTGGTTGTGCCGCGAATGCCGTACAAACCCCTAACATTTTTGATTATTTTATTTGACGGAATGAGAACCTAGAAGCGTAAGGGGAGCATTTCCTAAGAATTTCTACAAAATGTTGCTGATGCTGCGATTAAGGATACATGTAAATTATAGAAACAAATTACGCACTTCATTTTATTACTATTGTCGTAGGTTGTTAAAATTGATTTTTAATTATGATCTCTTTATAAAAAGTACGTACAATTTTTTTTTTATTTTGAGTAGAAATCTGCTTTGAAGTTAGAATAATTTTGTTTAGTTTTGAATACGAACAATAGTTGATTTGGACAAAACTTCTGTCATAAAATATTTAAATATGTTTTAAGGAATAAAAAAAACCGGTCAAGTGCGAGTCGGACTCGCGCGCCGAGGGTTCCAATATATCTATAGTATTTTTGGAAGCAATAAAGTCCATTTTTAGAACCGCAAAACTAAATTTGTTTGTAAAGATTTTTTGCAGATTTCTAAAAAACTGTGCAACTTAGAAAGATCGTTTTATTTTTGCTGTAATATTTACATAAACTTCTATTGACTGTCATTAATTCAGATTTTTCAAACTTCGGTGATAAGGGGGGAATGGTATTTTTTTTAACATTTTTCATCACAACTTGAAAACTAAGAGTTGTAAAATCTCGTAAAAATAAAATTATATTTTAGAATGTACAAGTAAAGCCCTTTCATATGATACACCACTCGACCTAGTAACGACAATTTGAAATTTTGCCCCCCCCCCCCCCTATTAGGGCCCCCTTTACAGTAATAATCATATTTTTTTTTATTCTTTTATGTGCAATTAAGTTGGGCAACCAAATTCTACAACTATTCCAAATTTCAAGTCGATAGCAAGAGTGGTTGCTGAGATATAGAGGTGTGACAGACAGACAGACAGACAAAATCGCACCATAAGGGTTCCTTTTTTTACCATTTTGGTATCGGAACCCTTAAAAGACCAGGTAGCTGTCTTTTTATTAAAATTCAGTTATTGGTTAGTAAAATGTCGATATATTTGATGGTTTCTGATTTCTTAATCCATTTTAAGCCATTAAAATAATCAAATATTACAACCGGCACAACCAACCTCAGCCCCGGCACAACTTGCCCCCGAGAGGGGTTGGTTGTGCCTAGCCGCCACTGCATCTAAAAATCACTATTTGTAAAAAACTATTAAGGATGTCCAAACACTCTTTTCAAATATTAAAAGTAGATTAAAATTAACGTCGGATAGTCTACAACTACCATTCTTATCACTTGATTTATTAATACTCCAGTAAAAATACGGTTTTGCAAAACATTAAATGTTAATAGCTACTTTTTTGTGTATATCGTTTTTAAATATGATGTTAAGACGCAATATTTACGAATCCACCTAAAATTTAAAGCGGAATTTTTTTTTTCGAATAACAGCTAAGGCAAAAATAGTAATAGACAATTATATACTTTATATCATAGATAAACGTATACTTTACATATAGGCATCAAAATCCACCATAAATATATTTCAAAATATCAATTTATTTCAAAATATAAAATTTCCTCTTACTTTTACATATAAGGTCTAATAAAGTCGAGGTAAAATAATAGAAATAAACTGAGATATTTCAACATTTTTAAATGTAAGTGATTCTTATATATATTCACAAAAATGCCATACTAAATAAAAAAAAAGTTTTATGTAATCGCTGGTTTACAATGATTTTGTAAACATTTATGTTGGATTTGCCAAAAATATGATTATATAGCACTATTTAAATTATTAGAAAGCAAAACGAATCTATTACTATTTTTGGTTGCGAAGATAAACTTTATTTAAATTTCGTGCTATAAAAGTTAAACAATACCAAAAAGCCGGCCAAGTGCGAGTCGGACTCGCGCACTGAGGGTTCCGTACCACCATCATCATCATCATAACATCCCAAAAAAACGTCCACTACAGGACAGGGAGCTCCCTCCAGAATTCCTGCTTTTTCTGGAAAAATGTGGAGGGGAAGTACCTACCGTAGTCACCTCGCTTGTTAGCGTTACGGCTGGCACCATGGACCGCGGTTTTATGTGACCGCAGTAAGTAAGATGTAAGATACAAAGGAGGATGCTGCTGCCCATCCTCCAGTTAACCCTTAGTCGCCTCTTACGACACCCACGGGTATGTATGGGTTCCACCACACCACCGTACCACCACATAAACATAATTGTATTAGTTGATATTTCAGTAAGTTAATGTGCTAGATTTTTTGAGTCCGACACGCGCTTGACCAAATTTTGTTATTTGTTGTTATTTTATAGCTTATGCACTATAAACATACCAATTTTCAAGTTTGTAAGTGATCTCGTTTTTAAATAGAACTAAAACAAAAATCGCCTCAGCGACCATCCAACTTGACCCCTCTCTTATATGAATGTTCTTGAAACGGGAGCTCACCACAATTGGTTACCATTAGTTGTGAGAAAAGTTGTAATATTTAATGATTTCAGACTTTTTCCATTATTTGTACTGTAAGACCTAGCTTCTTGCCAAATTTCATAATTTTAGGTCAACGGGAACTACCCTGTAGGTTTTGCATTTTTGAATAAATGTATGGAGATGAGGACATAAAATGCCATATCTTTTTATTGCGTCGTTGTAAAAAATTGAAATTTTCAGACCTTGTGTGGTCCATGGATCCTAATATATGGTATTAATTTCAACCTGATACCTTTACCCGTTCGTGAGATAAAGGGTCTTGACAGACAGACAGACAGACAGACAGACAGACAGACAGACAGACAGACAGACGGACAACAAAGTGATCCTATAAGGGTTCCGTTTTTTTCTTTTGAGGTACGGAACCCTAAAAAGCTAATATTTTTAGGTGGATTCATGTATAATATGAAATTCTGAATATATAGCAAGCCGTAAATAAAAAAAATAATCTATTAACATTTTTTTCCGAAATTCGATATTTTTTTTTATGTTTGGACCTCAAAATAAATATAAAAATGAAGTAAATTTAGGTGGATTCCATTAAAAAGCTTTACACAGAAATATAATCTATCGATCTGAAAAAGAATCACGGCTATTATCAATTATTTCCGTTTCGCCATACAATCTCTCGTAATTTTACTGGAGTATAAAGGATTTGTCAAAATCGGCACTTTCATCCCCGCTCTCCCCTAGCAGGCTAAAATAGTGCTTAATAATATAATATATTTTTGTAAAAATTTTGTGTGATCGTCTTTGCTTACTCCTTTGATTTTCCTTGATTTTCATACAAATAAGTATGTTTCCAGTTTTTTCTTACTAACCCGTACTACTATTCTTCCGTTGGTTCTATTCTTTGCCGTGTGGTGCCGGCAAAAATAGTACCGACCCATCTCTACCCATGGGTGTCGTAAGAGGCGACTAAGGGTGAACCAGAGGATGGGCAGCAGCATCCTTCTGTGTACCGAAACATCTTACATTCTGCGGTCACCAACAACCAGAGGCGGCTCGTCCTAAAGAGCACTGGTGCAGTGCACTCCCTCTTTCACAAAACTCAAACTTAGGATGTATTACCTACCTAGTTAAGTTACATACGATTACATACCTATTTTCATAACCCTATACGTTGTATACATTTATAATAGCCTAAGAAATAATTACGCAACAAATACGTAGTCAAGTTGCACCAAGTGGATCGCCAGCGATTCCGCTCCTATGAAGAAATCTTCAGTACAATTCCTTATACAGAATTCAATGAGTGTGAAAGAGAAACATCAACACGCTCGAGCGCGTGAAACAAAAGATTTTCTATGAGAAATTAGCCTAATCAGGAGCGCTGCTCAAGGCTACGTTGCCAGATCGCGATGCCATGACCGCTGTTGCCGATCATACGCAGTGTTGCCAACCATGCGATAATTATCGTAAATATACGATAGTTGTATGTCCTATACGATATAAAATAATAACAGAGTATCGCACGATAATTTCACTGTTTTATACGATAATTTATTAAATATTATGATATTTTTGAGAACTTAATGTGAAGTGAACAGTGTGAGCGTAACTAAACGCAAGGCATTCAAAGATTACTAATAGAAATTTAATAGATATTCAATCAAACTTTGATCAAAACATAGTCTATGGCCCCAATCCAGGGCCCTATACAAAGCCCTAGCCTGCAGGGCCCTACTTGCAGTGCCACTGCCAGTCGTACTGTGTGTGGTCTTGCAGGCCCCATGTAACGGCGATTTTGTCGGCCCTGCATGCCTACAAAAAGTACGATTGGCAGTGGCACTGCAAGCAGGGCCCTGCATGCAGGGCTTTGTATAGGGCCCTTTGTTGTGAACAACGTTTACGCTGCAACTTCATAACAAACAATCACCAGTAACTCAGTATTATGAAGTTAGTAGCGTGAGTGGTTTTAGCGCTTGTGGTTTACTTCCCTCTTCATTTTTACATATTCAAAACAATAGGTTATCCTTAAAAAAAAACCATACATTTTCATATAAATACATGAATAAATCTATGCGATAAAAATACGATAATTTTGTGAGTGATTTGGGATAATTTTGGATTTGCACATTGGCAACACTGATCATACGTAAACAAACTTTTCGTATACAGCTTTCAGTTACTGTTCGCAATGTTGCTTGAAAATTTAGAAATAATTGTTTTTAATAGTGTACGTGCTTAATTACTGTAAAAATGGACGAATACAGTGTCGTTTACATAAAAAAATGCGAAAAAGACTTTACAAATACGACTTGAACTCAATGAAAAGGGGCCGCCACAATCTGAAATCGCGCTAGTTCAAAAATGTAGTACAAAAATTCACTTTTAATCGTGTTTTCAAACCAGAACAATATTTAAAACCACCTTGGATGTGCGGTTATAATTAAATTGTTTTGTTTCCCGTGTCTGGTATTTGGAGCTGGCGCTGGCGCGCATAATATGTAGGAAACAATAAAGCCATAAAAAATATTTCATCAATAAATGGTAGGTAAGTAAATTTATTTAAGTATTTAATTTTTTTGTGCACACCCATTAAAAAATGTCACGAGCCGCCTCTGCCAACAACCGCGGTCCATGGTGCCAGCCGTAACGCTAACAAGCGTAACAACTTCCACTCTGTTTCATGTATTCTATGGTACTTCCCCTCCACATTGTTTTCAGCAAAAGCTGGAAGTTTGGAGGGAGTTCCCTGTCCTGTAGTGGACGTTTCATGGGATATCATGATGAATAACAATTTGATGTTTCCAGGGCGTAGATGTATTTCGTATTCTACCTATAACGGGATGGGGTTTCCTAAGCTGGTCGATCCACGTGGGACTCAGCCAGCAAACAGACATGTTTCAACGGCAAATCAACCAAACCATGCTCATTTGCACGTACATACAACTGAAACCTACGTACCCTGGTAATTATTCGAAAAACTGAAGGCTGTGATGAGTAGAAAACAGTGCATGGGCAATTGGGGTATGAAAGGTGTAAAGGACAGGATTTCGAAAACTGAAAGGGCGTAATCAGTCAACGTAACTTAACATATTTCAGTGAATAAAACTTTCAGGAAAAATAATCCGCCTCTCTATAAAAAATTGCAAACTTGATTGGAGAGTTTGTATGGAGGGGCCGACTTTTTTTTTCATTTCCTAAAAGTTTTTTGCTAAAAGTTGTTCAGTTACGTTGAATGATTACCTTTCTGTTTTTGGAAGGCTGTCCCTTACATATCTGACCTTTGATGTATAGCCTTAGTTTTTCACCTTTTCTGTCTGGCATTCTGTTTATTAGGTATCTTTATACAACATGTTAATTAAATAACGCAAGACCTCTCGGCTGGTGGCTCTGCACATGAAACTGAACAACTTTTGTTCTACGACTTTTGAAAATTAGCAAAAAAATATTTTGCTTTTTCATACAGATTGGCTTGGTCAGCTTATCGATTTGTATGAAGGAGCAATTTTTTTTGTGAATTTTCAAAAGTCGTAGAAAAAAAAATTGTTCAGTTTCATGTCTAGAGCCACCACCCGAGAGGTTTTGCGATATTTAATTAACATGTATTATTTCCGAACTTTATTGAGTGAGAGAATTAGGTCCTGCTCTAAGTAAATAGAATTACTCAAATGGAGTCCACTTATTTAGAACACCAAGCCATAGATCATAAATAATACTAGTAAACTGTAAGGGTTCTTGTTTGAATGTGGAACTCTAAAAATCACAATTTTTTTTTTCGGGTCATATTTCACACACAAGCGATATTCAAAAATTGGACTTCAATGTATGCTAATAATGATCGAAAATGATATTATTTTAACACTTCCAGTGTTCGGATAAATCTACATAGTAGAGTTCCAATTTTCGACTTGAATTCTATTTGCAATACTCGTAATGGACTAGTTGGGCTAGTACAGTTCATGCTTACTAGGCGGCAGCACCAAAATTAGTACAGCTAATGCTTACTAGGTGGCAGCACTAACGCAACGTTGGAATGCGTATAGGGATCGCAGATTTCACAACATCAGGCAGGACCACAGTAGCCTAGTTGGTAAAGCGTCTGCGGTGCTGACGCAGAAGTTGCAGGTTCAAATCCTGCCTGTGGTAGTGAAATTTTGCGATTTTCTACTTTGTATACTAATAATGATACTTCCAGATGAGATCTACGAGCTGACGGCCAGCATAATCCGTATGTTAGAAGTCCGGGACCCCAGGATCTCCATCTACGGCATCTTCTTCTTTGACACGGGCCTACTTCTACGGATCAGCTCCTCGATCTTCGTCTACATCACAATGCAGTTGCAGATTGCCTTTCCAAAAAATCCCGATTCCATCATCAGTAATCAAACTACCCAAAGTATTGATTAAAGGAGACGTGTCATCTCCAGCCTAATAACTATGTACAACTGCTAGAAAAAGAGACAAAAATGTTCTTAGTTTAAGACAGCAATTGTTTTCGTTTATTATCCAATAGTTTAAACGGTGGGAGACAACTTACTCGCACATAATCTTAGAATAATATTAAAGATTGAGCGAGAAGGAATTGTAAAATTTATGAAATTATTATGAAATAAATAGATTTAAAATTTATTTATTTTTTAAACGAGAAAAATGATCAAAAAGACGCTCATCTTGACACGACGCGCAACTTGACACGATAATGTTCATGTTTCAGTGGTCCAACTAGGCAAAATAAAAATAAAAACATTTTGATTTCAGATAATTTTATTCAATGTAAATTTTTTACAGAATACTTATTGAATGTCATGCAGAATACAATGCAAATAGAGCTAGTCTACACCGTTTCGGATCGTGCTATGGCAGCGTAAAAGAAACGACGAGAAACCACTGCAGAAAGGCCAGAGTCGACTTTTTACAATGTGTTTCTTGTGTTTCGCTGAAGAGCACCATACCTCTTTGTCATTGATATAGTCATCTAATCTATAGTAAGCTTTTTTACATAACGCTTTACCTACACATTCTTTATTCTTTCTCTCAGGTACTTGCACTACATTGGGTGTTTTGTTTTAATATCATACACAGACCAACGAAAGATGTATCGTCCTAGTGTATGGTTAATCAAGTGAAAATGTATTGTCGGCCTTTTTACACTCAAACGTCATATCAAGTGATATTTTCCACCTTTTTGTATGTTGCCATTGCCAGTAAAATTAGGATATTACAAGAAAACTATGCCGCATTAAACAAAAATAATAAATATTGACTTTCTAGTAATGTACTTACAGTCAACTAACAGGTGTAAAAAACATGGCCGGGGTCCCATAGTAATTTGAAACGCCTCCTTCATATCTACCTACACTTAAATATGCAGGGTGTTATGGGCGGTGCGGTGTACCGAAAAGTGCAAGGGCTTGCAAGAACTGAACAACTTTCCCCAAGAAACATGTGTTGGAATTTGGAAAACAATTTAAAAAATATACCTCTCCCTTCATATAAAATTACCACTTTGATCAGGCAGCTTTTATGGGAAAGTTGTTTATTTTCATTTCTATGAGAGTTGTTCAGTTTTGTCAATGGAGCAGCCCATTCAGTTTTCGGCACACGCACACTGTCCCTTACAACCCTGTTTAAAAATACAGTATAGTCATGCTAAGTAAATAATTAAAGTTTCTTCTCTTCTGTCAAGGACGATATTATTATCGTCCTTGCTTCTGTATACAAAAATATCATTAAAAACTAATTTACTTATTTCGTACATTTTTCCTAAATTTTAACAGTTCCAATAGTTCGAGGTGACTTTGATGACATTCTGCGTAAATAATATCTTTTTTTTTATAAATTTTAAGTAGGTACTTATTTTATTTTTATTTATATGCAAGTACGTTTCTGTATCCATTTCAAGTATGTGAAACTTAACAAAATAAAAAAAAATTACAACTCCAAATATCCTTAGACCTATACAAAATTGATCTACAGTGTGAATTTTTTTGCTCCCAAAGCCCAGTGATTTCCCGAAGAAAAAAATTTTTTGCTTTCCCATACAAAATGATTCGATCACGTGACCACTTTACTATGGGGAGATGCAAAAATTTTTTCGAGTAAAAATTTTTTTTCTTCACGAAAGTTGTTTTTTATCATGAGTAGAATCACTGGGCTTCGGGAGCAAAACCGGGTATTGCCGGGTAGGTGGACCTACTTAGACACAAAACACAATCTGGAGTATCGAGTGTACGTAGATATCTAAGGAAAAATACCTAACTTCCGATACAAAAAAAAATTACAAAATACAAATACAAAAAATCTTTATTAAAAGTCCACATTTCTCTTATATATAAAACTTAAATAACCACACTAGGCAGGGCCTGTGACGTGGCCATTATAACATATTAGTTTCACATAAGGACTTATTACCGGGATACTTAGTTCATGCAAAAATAACTTAATTGATACGAATTTTCCTTCGGGAAAAAAAGTAAACAAATTTAGTAAAATAACAAGTATGTTTTTATTCGCAAATGTGTTGAAAGGCGTCGTAAGAAGCGCGTGCGGTTTGGTCATTACATCTCATCGAGGAGAATAGTAATCAAGGTGCCTTGCCTAGTCCTGATTCTTTTGTGAGTGACGCGCGTGCAGTGCACTCATAAGGGATTAGGCAAGGGAACACTGTGAATTACATTATTTCTTGTCTTGTTGAGCTGTATTATTCATAGAATACGTTCTATGGTATTATTCGAAAAGAAAGTTTTTTACCGCCGAAAACTGTAGGTCAAGTGTTTCAGGTTTTGGCTAGGGCCTCGCCGCTAGGCAGACCCACAATTGCCCTTCTTCCCATAGATACCGCATTCTGCTCACAGTTCTGCTGGTACTATACCTGGTTGGGTTACCGACGGTACCCACTTAGTCTATGGGCACGATCTCAACAAAGGTCGAACATCTCGCTGGCAAACAACAACAAGCTGACTAATAAGTATTCATAATTAATATCAGCCTTAAAAGACTGGCGTATGGGTAGATAAGCGGAAAGTTACTAAATTTTAATAACAATGCTTTGCAGGCGTCATATGCGAGAAAAATTGCCCGTTTCTTCGTTCCGGTGTATAATAGAAATTACTTGTTCGTGTGCATATATAAGGATTAATATATTTGAGCAGCATTAGTTCAACTGTATTCAGTTCGTCTAATAAACGTTCTTTTTAAACACATTATGAAGACTACCCTGTGCTTAGTGGCAGCGCTTGCCGTGTTCAGCATGGTGGTAAGTTTTTACTTAATAGATAAGTAAGCATCCGAGCAGGTAGGCCACTTTGTCCGTATGGTTTCGACTGAGAATAGAAGTCCAACCCAGATACAGGACGGAGGACGGTATCGTAAAAGGCGACTAAGGGAGCTTGTCGAACCAAAGGACGCAACTAACCACATAGTACTGTAGCCCGTGAACTTTTAAATTACGAAAAAGTTACCGTTTGTCTTTGTGAAATTCTTATAGATTTCACCATTTCACATACTAATAGCTAGGTCTTAAAGATCGTAACCCGCCTTAGACCCAACTATTTCTAGGGGTGGTGTAACTATGGTAAAGAAAAAGGTTTATCAATGTTTTAGAAAAATCCTCCCGCTAGTTTTTTTTTATAATTTTCAAACAAAAATTTTTATTATTATTTGCAATCATCCTGTAGTAATGATTTCGACCGTACGAAGAGCCCCAAACCGAGCCGAAACCGCCCGAACCGCGCACTCGGCTTGCGCGTGATTGGCTCACGACTCCGCGCTGCCGCCTGTGCTGATACGGAGTGTTCATTTTACGATATTTAGCGGTATTTTTTTAGGAGTTTTCTCGAAATCTAGCGTATAGAAATGTAAAAAATAACACCAATAGTATTCATACAGGTGCTTAAGGTAACCCTTAAAATATTTGGATCTAATTAAAAAACACCTTATATAGTGACGACTGATGTAGTCCGGCCATATTGACAATAATTTACATTTAATTTTAATTAATTAATTTAATTTTAATTTGTATTTAATAATGTAATAAATATGATTTATTTTATTTTCAGTTGGCTAGGCCGGACGATGGTAAGTGTATATTTTACCTACTACCTGAAAAACAGCTGAAAAATCATTAGGTAGGTTAGATAGGTCATGGTATGACTTAGTGAGCTTGTTTTTGCCTCAGCCAGGACGGACGCCGTGGCGGAAGACCTGGTAAATGATAGAGTGACGATCAAAACGGCTTCCATAAAGACTGACTCGCATTGTGATAAGTGGAAGAATGAGTGGGAGGCCACTGCATTGCAGTACCATGGCACTTTTTTTTTTACTATGTATGGACTTACTCTTGACCTCGATCTAGCCTTGAGGACAGAGATGAGGTCGACGATGGAACGAGCTTGCCCAGAAGAAGCCTATTCACTCGCGACTTAAATAGATTCGGGTTGTAAGTGCTCGGGAACACAGACGCAGGCAGAGAATTCCACTCCTTAGCTGTCCGCATTATAAAAGATGTTTCAAAGCGCTTTGTGCGGATGTGTGGAATATCAACCAAATATGGGTGATATCCTGCGGTGCGTCTGGATTCCCGATGATAGAAGGGGGATGGCGGAATAAGCTCATGGAGCTCTTGGGCACACTCTCCGAAGTACAATCTGTAAAAGACCGACAGACATGCAATTTTGCGCCGGTGGGCTAGGCTGTGAAACTTGGTTTTCACTAGCATCTCATCACCAACGAGCTAAAATAAAACAAGAGTTCCTTGACGCATGCCTATTTCCTGTATTGTATCATTCTTCATTAGAAGTCGGCTAACAATATACTTTAACAATTAAACCTGTAAATTGCACCGCGATCTTAGAAGTTTGGGGTTTGTGATAAAATTCAAACTTATCAACTTTTCGAAATTGAACTACGTATAACGAAATAATAACTATAAAATAAACAACCTTTTGGACGGCACAACTCTGGAATTGAACCTCACTATTCCTGCGTGACAAAATTGACATTTGTTCTTGGCCAAGACCGCTTTTTACTAATACTCGTAATTCTCTTTTTCTGATGGTATGAAACCAATTTTTTTTACAGACGACAGTGCCAACACAGATACAACCACCCCCACTGCAACCACCCCTGCAACCCCCCCTGCAAAAACAACAACCCCAGGTATCTCAACTTATTATATTACACAAAAAACAATGCAAACCGAACTGATCGAGCGCTCATTACAGTCAGAATACTGTAGCTTTTTTACACGACCGTGCGAAGCCAAAAAGGAAGTGTAATGTGTAAGCATTAGGCAGTGTGTCTATGCGAGTAAAAATCTGATGTACCACTCTAGCTCCTTAACTACTGGACCGATTTCAATGTATTTGTTTTCATTTTAATCATCAGAATCTTGCGGTGGTTATAGATTATATTAAAATTGTAAGGGTGCGTTACACTAGGAAAACCGAGTTCATAATATTATGCATTATTATGGTAGTTAGTAAACTAAGGGAGCAATTAGGTATTTTCTGAATAGTTGTAATCGATCACGTTGGTAAACAAGAATCCACGTTTAGAAAGACATCTTACGCAAGTTTTTGTAGTCTAGTACACTGTAGTTTGTATTGAATATTTTCTATTTCATGATATAAATTTTCTCTCGACTGTGTTTTTGCCACGTTATTTTCTGACGGGTAACTGAACTTTGAGAGCGATCCCAAAATTGGTTTCCCCTGAAAGGTTAAATAATTATTATGGTGGAACCATTAATATAACTTTTAGGGTTTTGAGTCCAAGAAGTTCATGTTAGTTCATGTTAGTTCATGTTTTAAAATTCTACCTTTTTGAAATCACCGAGAGTCTTCTATACTATATATTTTTTAACAGTGTTTTTATATAACGTAAGTACTTATGAACTAAATCTAACTGTGTTTCTTTTAAGGCCTCCGGCTTTGTCCGGAGACCCATGTTAGGGCATGAAACTATTTTATAATCACCTTTAAATTCTGTGCTCTACAACTGGTTTTGTTTGTTTATACGTGTACAGTCAACAGCAGGCAAAGCTTGACAGTGACTGAAATAATATTGGTACAAAGTCCAATGTGTCGACCTTGACGTACTCTTGACTGTATGTACCGATTCGCTAGCAAAGTCCGGCCAAGTCACTGTTTTACCAAAACGAAGAATTTTAGTCAGAGCCTGTAACTTGTAGAGGTTGAGCTATGATCCATCTACAAGGTGTAACAAAAAGGCTATATCAACCCTGAAGGATGTGATTCTGCCCATGAAACTGAACAACTTTCCCTAAGGAACATAGGTCGAAATACGAAAAAAAAATTTGACCTCCCATAGAAACTGAATCAGCTGATCGCGCATTTTGTATGGGAGGTCAAATTTTTTTTTTCGTATTTCGACCTATGTTCCTCAGGGAAAGTTGTTCAGTTTCATGGGCAGAATCACATCCTTCAGGGTTGATATACCGTTTCTGTTACACCTTGTATATCGTTTATCCCAACGCTTGCCACCACATTTTGCAGCTAAGTATGTGAAAAGCAATCGGCTAAAGCTGTCAGAAAAACAAGTTCCTTTAAAAAACAATGTTAGGTTTTAGTATATGGCTGCAAAATATATTGGCTCCTCCCCTCTGGATCGCTGCCGAGTGCAGACGTGTTTTACTCGCTAATCCGTGCTCGTTTAAATCCCTGATAATTTTTCGCATTAATCTAAACGGTTTAAGTTTTGTTTGCAGCTTTGATTTGTGTTTTTATATTCATCCTAGCAAGACAAAATGCGTGTGAGTGCTCTGTTATTAAACTAAAAGATTAAAAAGAAACAATTAAGTGTTTATCAAGTGTTGTCAACCGTCGAATATTCCCGTGTGTCTGAGAGGTCTACATAAATTTGACGGAACGGTTAATTGTATGAGATCATCGATCGACGACCAGTTTGCAAGACCCCTGCCACTGGCTGCCTCATTGTGCTATTCTTGACTGCATAAAAAACAAGGAGATCGCAAGAATAAAATTGAAAGGCACTGCTGCGTGCAAGGCGCGTGTGGACTTGAAGTGTGAGTGACTTAAACTTGTTTGCCGTTTACTTACGCATAGTGCACGCACACAGCTGCGCCCGGTGGTGCTCGAACCGGACTTCACTTAGGAGATTGATACAGATAGCTCCTTTGGTCTGCAATAATAATCTGCTAAACATGACTAGAACAAAACGTACCCCTCCAAAAAAGGCACCTACTGATGTGACCAAGTTGCCACAAGAAAATAACACAAGTGACATGCCGAAATCGTCTGGTGCCGTAGAATGCGCAAGCAACATGACTTCGCAAACGCCTGTGCAAAATGTTTTCGCGAATAACAAGCAAACTTTCCATACGCCTTCACAGTTCGATTATGAATCGGAACCTGAATATGTTCGCTACGGTACTGATGGGAACACAAGCTTCCAGATTAATAAAAACAAAAGACGAGCCTTTGGAACCCCACCTCTGCAAGAGAAAACTATGGACGACTTTATGCAAGAAATGCGAGGCTTGATTTGCTCACTTTCAAGTCGCCAGGACCAACGCTTTGAAGAATTACAGGCTTCACTTCTCGAACAAAACAAAGATATAAAGGAAAGCATTGACTTCCTGTCAACAAAATATGATGATGCCATGGCTCAAATAAGCTACCTACAAAAAGAAAAGAAAGCGGATGAAAAACGCATTGCCGCTCTTGAAGACAAAATAGAGTACCTAGAAAAAAAGAATTGTTCTACTGTGCTACAAATCCGCAACGTTCCCCGTCAAAACTCTGAGCAGAACAAGTATGAGGGAAAGGAAGAATTGAGCAACATTGTGAAGGAAATAGGAAAAGCAGTGGAAGTAGAGATAAACGACTTGGACATTAAAGATATTTTTAGACTTAAATCAACAGAAAGCTCTAAATCTACCATAATCTCAGAATTTTCAACAGCGGCAAAAAAAGAAAAACTTTATACAGCAATAAAGAACTTCAACAAGGGAAAACACATAAATGAGAAACTAAACACTGGACACCTAAATTTTACTGGAGAAATAAAGCCTATTTATGTTTCAGAAAGTCTCACTAAAAAGACTTCGAATCTCTACTCTAAAGTGCGCAATTTTGCTAAAAGTATGAACTATTCATGTTGGACCTCACGTGGCACAATTCTTCTACGTATTGGCGAAAACAATATACTACCAATCAAATGTGAAAGTGACCTTGAAAAAGCTATCCAATCTGCATGACTAATCTATTTCGTACTTTTGTTAAGTTACTTAAAAAAAATAATTCCAACATTTACCAGTATGACATACACTCAAACACGCCACTCACAAAGATGTTCGTATCTAGATTCACATACATACTCACCTCACAAACAATATTATCAACATAAAATCATAAATAGGTACCGCAATAATAATATGCATTGTCACGTATTATTAAACAAAATTCGCAGACCTAAATAATGTAAATAATCTTGACAGTATTAAATTGACAGAACTTCATATTTGTCAACCCGAATTATGTAATCAACTTATATTTAACAAATCACCATATTTAAAAATTTTACAGCAAAATATAAGAAGTCTTAATAAAAATTTTAATAACATAAATGTTTTGTTATCCAGACTTCTACCTCTGAGTTGTGACATAATATGTTTGTCTGAGTGTTGGCTATCGTGTGTAAATAGCTTACCTGTATTAACCGGATACTCAACTTTTTCTTCTAAGCGTAGTTACAATCAAAATGACGGCGTGGTTATTATGATTAACAATGATCTTAATTTTACTATCGAAGAGCCAGAAATCGTAGAGGCTAATTGTTTATTACTTAAAATAAATAACGAAACAGTGATAATAACTATATATAGACCACCTTGTTTTAACAACATTGATAACTTCCTTCAAACTTTGCAAAACCTTCTGTCTGAATTAACCTCGTTTAAAAACGTGGTCCTTGTTGGTGACATTAACATAAATATTAGAGAACTAAACCAGTCTTCATCAAATTATCTGGATCTTCTTGCTTTCTTTGGTTTAATACCTATCCATTATGAGCCTACAAGAGGTAATAGCTGTCTCGACCATGTCATTTTAAAAAGCAAGTTGATGTCATATACTTTTATACTTCAAAGCACAATTACTGATCATGATTCAGTATTATTTTGCCTCAGTTTAAAAGACAACTATCCATATATTAAAAATAAATACATAAATAAAATACAATACACTAACCTTTATGAAGAAAGTAAGACCTTAGATTTTGACAAATTACTTAACAATAATTTAGAAGCAAATTACTCCATGAATCTATTTATAGAGGAAATTCAAAAAATTATAATAAATAACTCATTAAAAATTAAAATTCCTAGAAGTAAAATCACAATTAAGCCATGGATTACTCCTGGCTTATTAAGATGCATAAGAAATAGGGATAAAATGCACTACAGATTAAAAAGCCAGCCTAATAATGAAATATTAAAAGTAACTTATAAACGATATAGAAATTTTTGTAACGATATTCTAAAAAAATGCAAAAGACAATATGAAAGAAATGAGCTACAGACTGCAGGTAAAAACAACAAAAAAATTTGGAATACGATAAAAACTATTAATAATTTAAATAAAACTAAAAATGTGCCCTTAGAGTTACTCAAAGCTAAAACTACGCCGGAGGATTCAATGAGCTTTATTAACAGCTACTTTGCAAACATCGGCTCAGAGCTTGCACTTAAGATAGCTAGTAATCTTCCTCCGCTTCCAATGTCAATATCAAATATCATTGTACAACAAAACTCTTTTGCTCTATTGGATACATCTGAAGACGAAGTTGAACGCCTTATTGTTGGACTACGATCAGACTGTGGTGCGGGTTGGGACAATGTACCAGCGAAAGTCCTCAAATTAATAAAAGACAAAATTGTTCCTCCGCTTACCTCTATTTTTAATAAGTGCATGAGTGAAGGAGTCTTTCCTGAAGCCCTAAAAAAATCTATTGTGATACCTATTTTTAAAAATGGAAACAGAAAAAGTATTGAAAATTACCGTCCGATTTCTATACTTCCCTCTTTGTCCAAATTATTTGAAAAAGTGTTAAATAATAGATTGATTAAATTTCTAGAAGACAAACAAATTCTAGCAGACGGGCAATATGGCTTCAGAAAAGGCAAATCAACAACTGACGCCATTCATAGTTTCATGGAATTCATTATACATAAACTTGACAATAAAAAAAAATGTTTGACTATTTTCATAGACCTCAAAAAGGCGTTTGATACAGTCTCATCTGTAAAGCTGGTAGAAAAGCTAGAAAACATGGGCGTAAGAAGCACTCAGTTAAGGCTTTTTAAAAGTTATTTGCAGGGTAGGTCTCAGATAGCTCGAATTGGCGATCTTTTAAGTCATGAAAGCACAGTTGACTATGGAGTGCCTCAAGGGAGCATTTTAGGCCCTACCCTATTTCTTTGTTACATAAATGACCTTGTTCAGTTATGTATCCCCAACTGTAAAATAATATCATACGCTGATGATACTACCTTATCGTTTTATGGAAATACATGGGAGGAAACCTTTAAAGCTGCCCAACATGGTTTTAATATAGTTAATCATTGGCTAGCTCTGAACTCACTTACGTTAAACTCAGAAAAAACAAAATATATTGCCTTTTCCATACAAAACACATGTTCAAAATTTAATGACTTTAATATTTTTGCGCATTCCTGTAATTATCAGTCACATACTCCAAATTGCACTTGCCCTATGATTCAAAAAACTAAATGGATTAAGTATTTAGGAATTATAATTGATCAAAACCTATCTTTCAAAGAACATATAACGAATTTAGTTTAAAAAGTAAGAAAATTGATTTACATTTTTAAAAATTTAAGGGAGGTGGCAAACTGGGATTTGATAAAAACGATTTACATATCGTTGTGTCAATCTGTTCTTAGCTATGGTATCTCTGCTTGGGGTGGGTCAAACAAAACAACTATGTTGGAACTAGAAAGAGCGCAAAGATTAATACTGAAGGTCATACTACAAAAACCTCGTCTGTTCCCTACAACTACTCTTTATAACGAAGCTAAAGTTCTAACTATAAGAAAATTATATATTTTATCAATTATTCTTAAAACGCACAGTGAAATTGACTACGTTGTCGCAAGGGAAATCGCTAAGACTAGACGATGCCATGAGGTTAGCAAAATGTTGAATGTAAACACTGGTTTTGCGCAAAAGTTTTGGATGTTTAGAGGGGGTAGACTGTACAATAAGACAAACAAAATTCTCTCAATCTCTTGTTTATCAAAATTGGAATGTAAGAAGAAAATAGTGGATTGGCTTCTGGAGCTCGATTATGATAAAACTGAAAATTTACTGCATATAATCACATAACTAATTTAAATGTTACCAATGCCTTAATTTCTCTCTGCAAATAACATAATTTTTATTTTATTTTTTCAATGCAAATAAATATATAAACAAGGTGAAAGGCCAACGAGACAGCATCTCAAACTCTCTCTCTCTCACACACACACACACACACACAAAGCACACACACACAACCCACGCAAAACACACACAACACATACAAGTTTCTAATTTTCTTTTTTTTTTTTCGCTAAGTTTTAATTTTTTACCTTATTTCTTGTTTTCAAATTTTTGTTAAATTAAAAAGTTTTCAGTCTATGGCTACATTGAGTACGAACGCTTTTTGTCAATGTGTAAGATCTATTACATTGTCCAACGAGGGGGAGCCAGGATACCATAGCACAGGTTGACCTAGTTTGGTGTCCTGTTTCCCGCATAAACAAGTACCGCTAACATAGACCTTAAGATCTACTATTATTTCATATTTTGTAAGTACTTATATGTGGGAGAAAATAATAAATTTTTGTATTTTGTATTTTGTATTGGTAAGCGTTGGAATTTAAAAAAATATATATTAGGTGCTTGGCTCTAGATAACATTTGACAAAGAACTTTACATGAAATGTTTTTATTGGGATTCTATTTATGTTTCAGCAAGCAATAAAAATGATTTTGGAAAAATGGTGGATAACGTTATGAATATTCCTAAAAAAATCGTGGACGGTAAGTAATGCACAAGTTTTAAACGTAGGTACTTAGTTAACAGTCTTTCTTGAAGGTATTTTTTTACCCTCGTTAACTACGTAAAATGATTGGTTTTTCATAAATTTGACATAAACTTTTAGGGTTCCATACCCAAAGGGTTGATGAGGTGATAGGCAGCAGCAACATCCTTCTGTGTATCGTATCATATTCTGCGGTTCATGGTGCCAGCCGTAACGCTAACAAGCGTGGTGACTTGGTACTTCCCCTCCACATTTTTTCAGCAAAAGCTGGAATTTTGGAGAGAGTTCCCTCTCCTGTTAGTGGACGTTTCATGGGATGTCATGATGATGATGATGACCCACAGGGTGAAAAACGGGACCCTATTAATATGCCTCCAATGTCCGTCTGTCTGTCAGCGGGCTGTATATAATGAACCGTAACGTAGGTAATAGGTAGACAATTTTAATTTTCACAGATTATGTATTTCTGTTGCCGTTATAACTCATAATCAAAATAAAATAAACATTAATTCCCTATTAAAAACGTGTTTTTTAGGCGTATTTCGCTAGATTTTTTATTTTAGCTCTATCGTAAAAATAGGAACACTTACAAACGTGAAAACTAGTATTTTTATAGTATAAGCCATAAAATAACAACTAATAATAAAAACTGGTCAAGTGCGTGTCGGACTCGCGCATTTAATACACTTCTGCGTAACTGCGCGTCGATAATAAAACTAAGACGAAACCCTTGGTGCGCGAGTCCGACTCGCACTTGGCCGGCTATTCGATTGAAACAATATTTTTATTTATTGTATATAGGGTAACTTTTAATTAGCTCATGATACTGAACAACTTTTCCCAAGGAACATAGGTCGAAATACGAAACACCAAATTTGACCTCCCATAAAAAATGAGCCATCAGCTGATGCTTCGTATTTCGACCTATGTTCCTTGGGGAAAGTTGTTCAGTATCATAAGTACATTAATACCTGAGAATGTTTTGCATGAGTTTAAGTATTTTAATGATGAACTTATCTAATTTTACTTTATATGTTTCATTTAATTTTTTGGGATTGTATAATTTTTTAATTGTTAAAATAAAATAATTTGTATGCTTAATGGCAGGTCACAGCTGAACTTAATATTGTTAAACATCTCTTCTTGTACTTACCTGTGTTCCACAAATAAATTGATTGATTGATTGATTGATTGATTGACCTTTTTCTATCAAGAACTAATTAAAAGTCACCCTATTTTTAATAAAATTGTTCTCAAGCATTTGGAATACAAAAAGTTAACTTTTGTTTCAGATTCTGCCAAAATGTGGGGACACATGAGTGAGTTTTCTACGAAGTAATAAAGATTATTATACAGGCTGATTGTATGTCTCGGGTGATTGCTGTGCCTATGAAACTGAACTAGTTTCCCTTAGCTACATAGGTCAAAATAAGAAAAATGGTTCAGTTTCATGGGTAGAACGGTTAATATGTCTGCAAACCTCTCAAGTGGTTACTTAAGAGGTTTGCAGACATATACCAAACACCCTTAAATAGGTTGTAAAAAAAGTACTATGATCCTTCTAAGGGGCAATTCTACATCACTAATAGATTGACTATTATAAGTATATTAAAAAAAAACTATTTTTTTTTTGGTCAAGAAATTTGATTTTTCTTCGAATTGCATGACAGTTATTTATTAAAATGGATAGGTAGGTACTTACTAGTAACTGTATGTTATAACATAACAAAAACATTTTTATCTGTAT
Source organism: Athrips mouffetella (assembly GCA_947532105.1). Classification (NCBI taxonomy): domain Eukaryota; kingdom Metazoa; phylum Arthropoda; class Insecta; order Lepidoptera; family Gelechiidae; genus Athrips; species Athrips mouffetella. Next base: position 10,304,023 of record OX383958.1, read on the forward strand.
CACTAGCTGATCATACAAGCACAATAAATATATAAGCTAAAGCAGTATGGAAACTCCTAACAAACGTCCAAACCTGGCGCACTCACACATGCGCACACAGTCTTGGGTGCCAAAACCATAATACAAACAAATAGGTACATAGAGGGTCCCTATAAGTATGTACCTGTCCTTGTTCGATAAAAGGCGACTAAGTATCTTTATCTGCCCTTGTGTCATAAAAGGCGACTAAGTGTCTTTATCTGCCCTTGTGTCATAAAAGGCGACTAAGTGTCTTTATCTGCCCTTGTGTCATAAAGGGCGACTAAGTGTCTTTGTCAGCCCTTGTCTCATAAAAGGCGACTTAGTGATTTAACCTTCCCTTGAGTGCTAAAAGGAGTCTAAGTGTCTTAATCTGCCCTTGTGTAATAAAAGGCGACTAAGTGTATTAACCTTTTGACTAAACATTTTAGGCAAGACTGTCTGCTAAAATTAATTTTCTGTGTAAGGACCTAGGTCGAAAGACGAAAAAAATTGCCCCCCCATACAAAACGCGATCGACCGGCTGACGCAGTTTTTATATTTGGACATAAAAAAATATTATTTCGTATTTCGACTTCTTACGGAAAGTTGTTTAGTTTTACGGTCCCAAAACATGCTGAAAGGAACAAAGTTGATAGAAGCACCCAATATTTGAGTTCATCATACATGATCATACTATTCTTATTTCAAAAATTCTGGGTTACAACCCTGACGCTCCGACGCAAAAAAGTTCTTTTTTCAAAAAAAGGCCCGAGTTTCCATACTGCTTTAGCTTATATATTTACTGTGATACAAGTCATTTAATACCCTCAAGGCGCAGCACTTCTTTTTGAGCTAAAACTACTTTTTTGAACTAAAAGTATTTTTTTATAAAATCTATTAACTAGTGATGTAGAGTCATCCCTTAGAAGGATCATCGTGCTTTTTTTACAGCCTGTATACAAATGGTTTCTCGAAAACTGCTCTTACGATTTCGATAAAATTTACTATACCTACGGGAATTCTCGGGGGCCAAAAATCGGGGGCAAATAGCGCGATTCAGAAACCTTACAGCGCCATCTATTGAACAGTAGCGTAGCTTGCTCACCCTGTGATATTATATTAAACGAGCAATATTTGTATATATATAAATATTGCTCTATTAATAAATATATATTTGTAATCGGTTTCTCGAAAAAGGTTCTAACGATTTCGATGAAATTTAGCATACAGGGGTCTTTTGGTGCAAAAAATCGATCTAGCTAGGTCTCATGTCTTGGAAAATTCGTTTTCACCGTCTTTTTTTTTAATATTTCTTGGCGCGTTTTAGTGCGTTCAAGAAACTTACAGCGCCATCTGTTGTTGAGTAGCATAGCTTGCTCACCCGATGATATTTTAATCATACAGAGCATAGCTCGGTCACCCAGATACTTTTAATGTTAAAGTTTTTATAATAATATTTGCTATTGTGATAAATACAATTTTTATTTACGTTCTAAGAGGTTTTAGGGGCTTATTTTAATTTTTGCAACATACCGGTCAAGAATTGCGGTTAGGTTTTCTACTCCATACTAGATGGCGCTATATGGGATGGGCTTTGGTTAAGAACATACAGAGCATAGCTCGGTCACCCAGGTACTAGAATATAATGTTTTTAGCCCCTATATTTATTGTAGTACAGTCAACGACAAGTCAAGCTTGACACTCGTAGTACGACTCTAGCCCGTACGTCTATTGAAATAAAAACGGTACAAAGTCCAATTTGTCAAGCTTGATGTGCTCTTGACTGTACCACATTATTGTGGTGGAAAGGAAACTTTAGTGCACGATTCCGACTCAATTTAAGGTTACCTACAACCAACAAAGCTTATGTAAAGTTAAAGCTTTCTGTTTTGATGAGAAAAAGAGTGACGCAGGAGCTTAAATTTAAAGGTCAATATAATCCATCGGCAGCAAGCACGTAGGAACAATACCACTATAAGCTGAACCAGAGACCCGCTCAAAATAAGGTGTTTCCATTGACGTGCGGCCATGTGTATTCCATCTATACAGTATGGATTTTTGAGTTGGGACGGCAAGGCAGGCACCTTAACCATTACAGCTACACGAAAATGGTCTTACGAGACTATTAACTTTTCGTGAAATTTTGATCCCCATTCACAGATTTACAAAACAATTTAAAAAAAAATCAGTTAGCTAGAAAATGGCCATTTTACACAAACTAGTTTTTTGATGCCCATCGAACCTGTTTCTAATACTGATCAGCGCCTGGAGGGTTAAATGGTCTCTTTAATCGTCTGGCGACGCAGACAAAGATTTTTTTTATTATATCCAGTACCGTTCGATTTCAATAAATTACTTTAATCTAATTCGAAGGAAAATCAAATTTCATGATAACTCGAAATAAAAAAAAACAGTATATTTTTTTATATATATTTTTACAATCTATTAGTGATGTAGAATAACCCCTTTGAAGAATCATTGTACTTTTTTTACACCCTGTAAACTATATATATGTCGAAGACACGACTCGGGGCGGAGAGGGATGGCACTATGTGGGCAAGGGATAGACATCAGGAATAGCAGAGAACACGATATTGGCCGAACTATTTGTAGCAGACATCGATAACATCTTTGACAATCGCCTAATTCAATCGAATGTAACTTACTTGCATAACGATCATTCATCCTGACTTGCCATTGACCTCTCATACGGTATTCTCCTCAATCTCGTCGTCGGTAAACACAGCGGTGTGCAGGACTGCTTGTGCCACCTGTTGTTTTAATGTAAAATTAACTAAGTGGCACAATCTTGTCAACCCCAAACGTTAGAGGCTTTCATAAGATTCTATCCACATATTCAACTAGAGCAAACTCACAGTGCACCGTGTTTTACTATCACAAAAGGTATTCGAGTATCATAACCTAAAATATCACAGTTTAGAAGCAGACAAGACTATAAACACTTAGCTGTCGTTAAAGGGTCGCTCCTGTCATCGCAGAATTGCCACGGCTCATCCGCCAGCGGCTGCAGGCTTCATCTCGCGGCAAACTATTACTTTAGAACTTGACGTGGTAAAATCTCGAACAAGAATGAGCTGTTGAAAATGGCGGCCTCGACTTCACTTTGCTACGTGTTGGCTAAACTGACACAAACCACGCCCCTATACGCGCCATTCGTTGTAGTAGTACCAACCTCACGATCTAAATAAAGCCATCATTGCCAACATCATCGTCCAACATCGACAATCTACACTGGTACGGAAATTCAGTACTAATTTGACGTTTGGTGTAGCTTCGCCGTGCTTGGGCCACTGCATGGGTGCTGCGGGCATGAACGTTTGTCTTTGAAAATACCGCGGGAAATTCGAAATGAGAGTCGCTCTACGACACGGCCGTCCTGACGGGTCGCACGTCCTCGTGCGAGTCCAAATAACTGCCAGAATCTATCTTCTAAACCGCTCGGCTAAACCTGACCAAAACGAATCAAAACTAACTGCAAAATATTTCATCAAACTCACTCATCCGCTCCTGACCAAGAATGTTAAAACTTCAACGTTCTTCCAATCTTTATGACTGTAGTCTACGGGTCAAATCTAAAAGAGCTAAATCAAAACTAATTTTATCTAGTAAGTACTAAAATCACGTCAAATTATCGCATCTTTCTCATTCAAATTAAAAAGTCACTCTTACTCTCTAATAAGTCAGTATCACGTCGTTATGCAATCGTCAAAGTTAATTAAACCATCGATCAATAATTTCTAAATTACATTTTCAGACTAAAGCAATTGATATCAAGTTCTGTAATCAAAATAATTCACCATACACTCGTTAAATCATCGCCTCTAACCGGCAAGTACATCGCCTCCTTCCGGCTAGTACACAAATAAAACGAACGCCTCTATCCGGCGGGTACGTCGCTTCCATCAGGCTAGTACCTAAAATGGCAGGTACATCGCTTCCATCAGGCTAGTACCTTTAAAATATTTTGCTTACAGAACTCCAAAATAAATCAGTTTACAACTGTATGAAACTAAACATTAAATTAAATCATTGATCGACTGTCGATGTACGGACTTCATTAAGAGTAGTCATATCAACATACTAGTTATCTCAAAACAACGTTTTACATCTGAGTATGGTACTAAATCTTCTAGTCCAGGTATCGGTAAAGGTACGTCACGTCACTGTCTGCTCGCACCAGAACTACTCTGTCTATAAACTCACTGTTGCTATGCAATTCGGGTTTATCACATCTTGGCCAAAATTTTCATCTAAACTTTCACATTTACTTTCAAAACAATCACAACTTTAGGTTATTTAAACGTAACATCAATTTCAGTAGCAAATATTATCAATTTAGAAACAGCAGCTGTAATGTTGAACAAAACCATACTAATTCAAACAACAATAACTAGGTAAAATTTTACAATGCTCAACTCTGACCTCTATCCGGTCATCACAACAATCGACCTCTATCCGGTCTTTCACACGTGACCTCCATCCGGTCACGAACACAACTGGCAACCTCTATCCGGCCACCTCAATCGACCTCTATCCGGTCTTTCACACGTAACTAAACCAGAGCGAACACTTTCATCGCGGCGCAGCTTTGGACCGCCAGAGAGCAAGTCAATAAGAAACGGCTTACGACTCAGAGTTTCAACTGATTTAGTCACACACACACACACGCATATCCGCCATCCGGGCACATCACCACCACGGCGACGTCCATCCGGCTACAAACATATCCGCCATCCGGGCACATCACCACAACGGCGATGTCCATCCGGCCACAAACATAACTCAACCACTTATTCGATTATGAAAACCAGTAACCTCCATCCGGTTACTTTGAGCTTTGTAAAACACAAAAACAATCTCAAGTTCTGTTGATCTCAAATCGAATTAAAATTATCACAATAATGGGTTTGTTCAACATGTCACAGGATTAACGCTATAAAATTTCACTGGGCTATTGAATCAGTCTGGTTACGGTCATCCTACTAGGTAGGTCAAGATGGTATTCCAAAACAATCGCGAATATTTACTTACGTCCTCACTTGAGACCACAAAACTACTACTAGCACTTGAAAGTTACTGTTCCTTTTTTAAAAATAATCATTATGGTTTAGTAATCACTTGACCAAAATCACTAAAGCACTGGTGTTTGTCTTTTATCACGTTATTGTAAAACATTTTGAACTTTATCTCGAAACTACCTTACGAAGGTTATGTTATGAACGCAATCTTTACGTTATAACGAACGTTTTTAACACTGCCTATCAACTAAAACCATTATTCCAGGACCTAAGAATATTGTAAACGTCATGGCACGATCAATATTTACGAGTAACTTCCTATGGTTTGTACTTACGTGACGTGAGCGCAATGTGTCAAATATCGTGTTAAGTAAACAAGAAACCACATCAAAAACACTATGAAAATCGAAGCACTATTACAAAAGCAACATTTACAATGCTTTTTTCGTTTCAGCCTGGTTTCAGCACTACATTTTACTTATCGTAACAGTTAACCGCAATATCATAACTATTTTAGGCAAGTAAACGTCACGTCTCATGTAGGTAGACGTTGCCTATCGTCGAGCAAAACATTTAAACTATTGTAGGTACACTAACGCGGTTCAGAACTGTCCCGAGTCAACTATAAACAAACTAATTATTTTCCCACCGTCAACTTTGAACTATTTTTTTTCAGACTACTGTGCATGACTGTAGGTTACCTACCTACACAACCAAAAAAAAACATCATAAACGCTTTACCACTATGCTAAAAAACCTGTTACACTTCACTACTATTCCAACAAACCGTAAAGGTCACACTACACTACGCGTATCATCAGAATTCGTGGGTGTTGGATTACATCCCACTTCTGATGTCGAAGACACGACTCGGGGCGGAGAGGGATGGCACTATGTGGGCAAGGGATAGACATCAGGAATAGCAGAGAACACGATATTGGCCGAACTATTTGTAGCAGACATCGATAACATCTTTGACAATCGCCTAATTCAATCGAATGTAACTTACTTGCATAACGATCATTCATCCTGACTTGCCATTGACCTCTCATACGGTATTCTCCTCAATCTCGTCGTCGGTAAACACAGCGGTGTGCAGGACTGCTTGTGCCACCTGTTGTTTTAATGTAAAATTAACTAAGTGGCACAATCTTGTCAACCCCAAACGTTAGAGGCTTTCATAAGATTCTATCCACATATTCAACTAGAGCAAACTCACAGTGCACCGTGTTTTACTATCACAAAAGGTATTCGAGTATCATAACCTAAAATATCACAGTTTAGAAGCAGACAAGACTATAAACACTTAGCTGTCGTTAAAGGGTCGCTCCTGTCATCGCAGAATTGCCACGGCTCATCCGCCAGCGGCTGCAGGCTTCATCTCGCGGCAAACTATTACTTTAGAACTTGACGTGGTAAAATCTCGAACAAGAATGAGCTGTCGAAAATGGCGGCCTCGACTTCACTTTGCTACGTGTTGGCTAAACTGACACAAACCACGCCCCTATACGCGCCATTCGTTGTAGTAGTACCAACCTCACGATCTAAATAAAGCCATCATTGCCAACATCATCGTCCAACATCGACAATCTACACTGGTACGGACATTCAGTACTAATTTGACGTTTGGTGTAGCTTCGCCGTGCTTGGGCCACTGCATGGGTGCTGCTGGCATGAACGTTTGTCTTTGAAAATACCGCGGGAAATTCGAAATGAGAGTCGCTCTACGACATATAATATACAGCGTGTTAATTTAATTGTGTGCCATAGCTTAAGGGATGTTTCAGTAACGATAAAGGAACACAAGAAAAATATATAAATCATCCTACTTAAAAAAAATAAAACTCCATTGAAACTAAACTAACGCGGAGGGCAATGACCCAGAGCACCGCGCTATCATAAGCGCGCGAAAGCGTTTCAGGTATGTGCCTACCTTATCCACTGATACTCGCGACTGGCTCGGTGATAGCGCGATGCTCCATTCGGGTCATTGCCCTCCGCGTTAGTTTAGTTTCAATGGAGTTTTAGTATTTTTTTTAGGGTGTGATTTTTTTTTGTGTTCCTTTATCGTTACTGAAACTCCCCCTAAGCTATGGCACGCAATTAAATTAACACCCTGTATACAAATATTGCTCTTTTAATAGTATAGGATTTTTCAACCAGCCAGTTATTACTGTTCAAAAGAGTCAGACGACGACGTAGGTGTGAATACGGAGCTTTTATTTAATTCTTTAACTTAAAAAGCATTAACTTCTATTCTCATTTGCAGTGGAACCATTTATTGCCTAAATGTACTTGACTGAAGAGGCGATGAAAACCATCAAGACAATCGCAATATACAACCACGACGACCCAGGCACTTTTAAAGGGGTTGCCGAGAATCCAGTGACGCCCTCATTACAATATTTTTGAACCTAAGATCAAACTGGAAAATCTAAGATTGTTGCAAAATTTGTGATACAAATATTTTATGTCTTTGGACTATAACTTCAACCAAATGCCCTACCTAATATTTCTTTTCTTTAAAGATATACACATAAAAAAATATTTAAAAAAACAAAATACCCGACTGTAGAAAAATATGAACTGAAAAAAAGTGGTCTCTGCCTACCCCGACGGGAACAAGGCGTGATGTTATGTATGTATGAAAAAAAGAAATCAAGGCTCGAAATTTTGTTTGAGCAATGACATAAATATAACTTGAATTTCAAGGGATTGCAGGCAGGGAAAACCGGGGCGGACTAAAATTATGTGTTATATTTTGCAATACCTCATGAAATTCAATTTATATTTATGTTATTGGTCAAACAAAAATTCGAGCTTAGATTTTAGAACTTGTTTTTTCTCTTTTTAGTTCATATTTTTCTACATAGTCGGGTATTTTTGATTTTTGAAATATATTTTTTGATTTAATACTTTTGAATTTTATTAATGAAAGATTGTATTTCTACCTATGTAACTAAACAAACTTTGTTGTAAATGTAAAAGTAATGATTTTAAATATTTTATTTCCCCCCTTTTTTTTCTTCAAATGTGCCGTACTAAAATACCTTATGACACTCCCACAATGAATACAAATCTAACGACACCTAGCACGTTGGAATCTATCAAGCCGTTTAGGCTGCAGAATGCGACAAAGATATCGAAATACATACATACACTCGAAAAACATAAATAAGCCTTCTGTTTTGGGGAATCGGTTAAAAAACATATATGACCCCCTCTTAGAAAATGCGCTAAGAAAACCTGTTACAGTTTCTATTGGAAGTTGTTTTTTTTTGGTGCATTGAAAAAGTTGTTTTGTTCCATGGGTAGATATTTTTAAAACAGAAATAAAACGCGCTTGATACTGAAACAATACAATAGATCTTCTTCTTCTTCTTTTTAGTTATTTTTTATTCTTGTATCATATTTCGTTGTGATTTTCATAACTGACATATTCTGGAATATTATGCGCCACTGGACAGTCAGCGCCCTCTAATTGAATTTAAGTAGAAATTAAATATTAAATAATAATCAAGCATCAATCTTGTCTTTTATTTATTTTTAGTTCAAAAAGGTTACCTACTCGCATCTAAATATTCTTACAGGCACTTGCAGAAAGCCTTTTAATCTATTGCTGACGCTTTCTTTGAACACTGAATAGCACAGTATACAGGGTGTAAGGCATGGTGTACCGAATACTGAACGGGCGCGGCGTGCTCAGTCAACGAAACTGAACAACATTTTTGACCTCTCCATACAAACTGTTCTATCAGAGTGAGTAATTCGTATGGAGAAATCAATTTTTTTTTTAATTTTCCAAAAATGTTTCTTTGGGAAAGTTGTTCAGTTTCGTTGACTGAGCACGCCCGTTCAGTTTCCGGTACACCGTTCCTTACACCCTGTATTATAGCTTGATTTAATCTAGCTATAATATTTGAATATGTGTTATTATTTACAGCAGGAAAAACTATGCGTAAGAGCAGCCGGCTCCCCTTCGGCCGCCTACGAAACCAATGCTACGTAACCGCTCAGCACATGCCCCTAGATAAAATATTTGTACCTAAGGCCAAATGTCAATTTTAGACTTTATAATGTATGAAACAAACGTCAATTCGAGTGAAGGAAATGAGTTTATCTAGATAGGCTCGAGAGCTACCGCGGCAGGTCGGATCGATACGCGTCTCTGTCGCTCCAACGTGTAGCGCATCGCTCCGTCCTGCTCTCACACTGCTGTCATTCTAAGCAAGCTACGTAACTTTGACTTAAGGTGATCTGTTTTCCTTCAAATGACTTGCATTCTTAAGGTGACCTTAAGGTGATCTGTGACGGCCAGATTAGCCCCGAACGCAACTAGATGGAACCACTGCTGCAAATGTAAGGTTTTATTTTTTAATGCAATAAGTACCGACTATATATGTGCAAAATGTTGATTCGCGTAAATTTCATCGTGCAACTTCAACGCCTAACAACAATTTCCAATAAGAAAAATAGCTCCATATGTCCACTAAAGTCTAATACTCTCGTCAGTCCGTGTTTACATGAGTACGATCACTCACACATGCACACAATGCACAACCGTACAGTTTTGACCGCACGCCCACAATCGTAATATTGAACCAAAAATTGCTAAAAAAAATAGTACTTTCAGTACATTAACTGTATTTTTTTAACTAATTAAATTTTAATAGAATAGCAGTATTCGTTCGTTTTTCAACAGAATTTTATGTCCCGCGTAAGAATGCAAGTCATTTGAATTTTTGTATGGAAAACGGATCACCTTAAGGACGTAGAACAAACTTCTATTGTTCTGAGAAACCTAGATTTGACGATTTCTTTTCGCTGTTAAGAAGTTTTCACTGGTTGAGGCGCGTATCTGAAAATTTATGTTGAAGTCATGACAAGTAAAGCTTTATACTTTGCACCTTGGGGTGCTGTTATTGTGTTAATATAAGAGTACAGTATATAAGGATCGGTTACATTTTTTAGAGTGCTATAGTCTGACCGAAAATGCGCGGGAATGTGGGGGAGTGGGAAGAAAAGAGCAAGAACTAGTTGCCGCCGTGAGCGGTTGCGGTCAGACTATAAGCTAACAACGACTATACAGGGTTATTGGTTTTTCGTCTGGAGGCTAACTGTAACAACTTTGGTTCTACGACTTACCAATTGTCGTAGAATAAAATTTGTTCCATTTTGCATAAGCTCTTAAGGCGATCCGTTTTCCATACTAAATTCAAATGACTCGCATTCTTTTGCGGGACATAAAATGCTGTTGTAAAACTAGTGTATACTGCTATTTTAAGTTAAATTTAGCGCTGATTAATACACACATACAATTAATGCACCGAAAGTACTAGTTTTTGTTAGCAATTTTTGGTTGAATATTACCATTGTGGGTGTGCGATCTATACTGTAGTACTTTCGGTGCATTAGCAGTATCTTTGTATTATTCAGCGAAAATTTTAACTAAAAATAGCAGTATACACTCGTTTTTAAACCGCATTTTATGTCCCGCATAAGAATGCAAGTCATTTGAATTTAGTATGGAAAACGGATCGCCTTAAGACTGCATCCCGCGCACACTAGCGCCCTCTTCATAATTTAATTATTTTTTTTGAATTGGAGACAAATATGAAAAATTGAAGGCCGATAAAGTGTTCTTTGTCAGGATAGCGTTATTTTAGTTTATTACAATTAGCTTCATGTTATCTTGTTTATTCAAAATCCTTAAGGAAATTGGTGGCCACCGCTTTCCGTTCAAAGGATTTTGAATAAACAAGATAATATAAAGCTTATTGTAATAGTTTAAAATAACGCTTATCTGACAAAGAACACTTTATCTTTCTTCAGTTCTTCATTTTGGTCTCCAATCCAAAGAAATTAATTAAATTCTGATGAGTGCGCTAGTGTGCGCGGGGTGCAGTCTTAACAGGAAATGTGACGAATAACCAGTAATCCTTTTTGTGACTAGTTACATTTTTTTGTAACTTACACAGCTACAGCACACACACACACAGCTTGCACAGCTTTTTTGTTACACAGCTTAGAGTTACAAAGATTCAATACCTTTAAAAAATTAAGCTTTCATTTGGACCTGCCAAAGCTCTCCGTATCGGATCCATGACTTCGATTTTGCTTATTTTAATGACAACGACGGAGAAACAGATACGGAAATTGTGGAGCAGATAGAAGTAACTATGACTATAGTTCTTCCGCGTTAACAATGCAGTAAGTCAATAATACAAATGCACAGTATTAAGTAGTATGCACAATAGACTTAAAATGCAAAAAAAAAAAAATTTTTATATTTTACATTATATAGGGTGACTTTTAATTAGTTCCTGATAGCAAAAGATATGAATGTACTCATGATACTGAACAACTTTTCCCAAGGAACATAGGTCGAAATACGAAAATAAAGTTTTGACCTCCCATACAAAATGCGCTATCAGCTAATGCAGTTTCTATGGGACGTCAAAACTTGATTTTCGTATTTTGATCTATGTTCCTTGGGGAAAGATGTTCAGAATCATGAGTACATTCATACCTTTTTCTATCAAGAACTAATTAAAAGTCACCCTATATAAGGGTGGGTTGAGTATAAACCTCTGGCTCTCTATAGGTTGGAGAGAGCAAGACTTGTATTTTCGGTTACGGTTAAGTTAGATGGTGCAACCCACCCATAATATTTGTTTCGTTTTTTAGGTAACACTCAATACAATAAACCAAACCAACCAATATAATAAATACAATAAATAAATAAAATTAACACTCAACACATTTTTTTTTTGAAGGTTTGCCTTCAGTTAGTGATTACGTGCAATAATTTGACTTTATAATTTTAAGCGACCTGATTGGTTACGGGGCTTGGCTACCAGCGGTGGAAAGCGATGACTCACTGCATATTTAAGATGGACGAACTATAGAGGACTGTAAGTCAAACCTGGTAAGTAAGTAGGGAGAGTTTGTCACTTGTTCAAACTCAGCTTGTTGAATGGCATCTACCGAAACTCCCGCTTCACTCAATTTTCAAATTGTTTGCTGGATTGTGTTGAACATTACTTCATAAGGGTTGGGCCACATTGATCGACGGCGTTTCGCACTTTGCCAATTGAAAAAGAGCACACTAGCACGCATTATGCCGATTCACCGCTTACGGAGGCGTTCGCATCCGTACGCAGCCGAATCGATGGAACCATCTCATACTGTTGTTGCCTCTTTTATCGCCGTCGTCAGCCGTCGATGCCTGCCGACGGTCGACCGCGTTTCGTCGTCAGGGCGCGTTCGCCACGTCGATGCGAATGGATTTCCATACTTTGCGCTCGTTTTGCATAGGCAAACCGTCGATCGCCGTCGATCAATGTGGCCCAACCCTTATTTTTACGTTTCTAAATATAATGGCTTAAGTTTAAGTTACCATCTCTCTGAAATAAACTATCAATACTTATAAACATCAAAAGACTTTACAACCAAAATGTTGTTCATTCTCACTACGTACACCCGTCGTATTATAGTTAGAATTGTGCAGCTTGTATCACACAGTGTCACATTAGTGCTGTTAAAGGTGAAAGAATGAGTGGCGAAGGTAAGGTAAAGTGTTGCATTAAAACTCATGCATTATCACAATCTATGTTTTATTTACGTATTTACAAGTTCAACTCATATTAGCTAAGTGCAGGTGCTTGCTATAGGTACACATCATTTTTGTAACTGCTAAAACTTATAGTACCTACTTACATTACTCAGACAACTTACTGAACAACTTTTTTGAAGTAAAAAACATTTTGATCGAAAAACAAAATATTTTTGCACAACATATGCAAAGTACCTACTTATATGACCGCAGGAGTCTTATGAAACGTAATTTTAATTTATACTTAATAATACAAAAATAAATTCGAGATTTTGTGCAGCAATAACAAAAACACCATTCATTTTACGCTACTATGCCACTATGTACAAGTTAGAATAATTGCTACCTACTATTAAGAATCAGTTTGTGTCCTGCTGTGAATGATATAATGTAGCGATAATCACGATACAGGCTTTGCCTAGTGTGGTTATCGCAGTTAAGCAAAATGTGAATTTTACTGAATAAAAAATTATTTATTATTATTTATTATTTTTGTACGCGGGGTTTTTTCAATACATTGATTAGTGATTACGTATACTGTCTCTAAATTGGTAAAAGGGTGAATCTAAAACTTTCAAAGGTACATTGCATTTTTTAAAGACTAAAACCCAAAATGCGGCTAAAAGCAGGTTATTAAACCAGCTACAATCATCTGATCTTGCAATTTAAGGCGATCCGTTTTTCCATACTAAATTCAAATGACTTGCATTCTTATGCGGGACATAAAATGCTGTTGAAAAACAAGTGTATACTGCTATTTTTAGTTAAATTTTTGATTAATACAAAAATACAGCGAATGCACCAAAAGTACTGGTTCTTGTAAGTAATTTTTGGTTCAATATTACCATTGTGGGTGTGCGATATATACTTTAGTACTTACGGTGCATTAGCTGTATTTTTGTATTAATCAGCGATAAATTTAACTAAAATAAAAATAGCAGTAGGTACACACTCGTTTTTCAACAGCATTTTATGTCCCGCATAAGAATGCAAGTCATTTGAATTTAGTATGGAAAACGGATCGCCTTAAGGGCGATAGCCACCGCTATGCCACCACTTCGATCCTATAGAGGGCGTAAGGGACGGTGTACCGAAAACTGAACGGGCGTGCTCAGTCAACGAAACTGAACAACTTTCCCAAAGAAACATTTTTGGGAAATGAAAACATAAAATGACCTCCATACAAATTGCTCACTCTGATCACATAGTTTGTATGGAGAAGTAAAAAATTTTTTTGTATCCCAAAAACGTTTCTTTGAGAAAGTTGTTCAGTTTTGCTGACTGAGCACGCCCGTTTAGTCTAGTTTTCTTTCTTTTTCTCTACTTCTGTTTGCTGTCTGCTACGCGAAGATATGGGCTCTATATCCTATTGATGAGTTTTTGTGCATGTGTCCAAAAAGACACTTTATATTATATACTCTACGGGAATGCACTTAATGTGTGTACGTGATTAGCAATATTAGCACTAAGCATTCAAGTGGATACATACTATCGATCAATCTGAATCATGAATTGCCTTGAGCTGATTGTGTTTTGCCTAAGATTCGTTCAAATAATCAAAGAACAAAGCCCTTTGGTAGACAGTTCTATCAAGAAGGGTCACGATTCAATTTGTTCAATAGTATATACATAGCAAAATGGACCTATTAGCAGTTGGATGACGATGACAGGAGCAGAGTTTGAAACCGGTTTATTTGAAACCGGTTAGTATTGGTCATAAACAGCTCTTTACATTTCTTTTGTTTAGAGTGAAACCGGAATTCGAGCTTATTAAAAACATTAATCAACCGGTATATCACGAAGCTACAGAAATACCGCCGCACAGCAGGAATTTGCCAGCTAAGTCGCATTTCACGTGCGTCTTAGCCTACTAGCAGACCATAAAAATAGAATAAGCCGGTTAAAACTGGTTAATTAACCCGAAACCTCTAAAAGCCTCTTTGATTCCGAAACCGGTTAATATATATGCTATGTTCAAACGAAAACGAAATATATACCGTTTTCTTTGTGCTTACGGCGAAACCGGTTTGAAAAAATTACAGGTTTCCATGCCCTGGACAGGGGGTGCTGCTGCGAAAATGGACCTAATAGACCGAAAGGTCATAAACAGAGTGTAAAAAAGTACGATGATCCTACATCACTAAAATCGATTGTAAAAAATTATATAAAGAAAAAACTTATATACTACTTATTACTTATATTTATTAATTACATTAATTTATTAATTTCCTTCGAAATACATTACAGTAATTTATTGAAATGGATAGGTACTTGCTAGCGACTGGATATAATAACAGAAAAACATTTTTGCCTCACCAGCGATCATAGCATCATCATCATCTACTCATCTATCATCATTCAACTCTCCAGGCGCTTTTTTTTAAATTGTCAATGGGCTTACACTTGACCTCGATCTAGTCTTGAGGACAGACATGAGGTCCCAGTTGCCCAGAAGAAGCCTATTTACTCGCGACTTGAATAGAACTCGGGAACACAGACGGAGACAGAGAATTCCACTCTTTGGCCGTGCGCATTATAATAGTCTAGCTGGTGCCCGCGACTTCGTCTGCGCAGGTTTATAAATTGTAGCCTATGGGCCCGCGCACACCAATAGGCAGAGCAGACAAGAGCAGTTTTTCATAACATTACAAAATGGACTTTATATCTAAAACATAAAATACTAAATTGCCTGAGAGACAGAGCCGCGAGCAGTTTTCGTGCCTCTCAGGCAATTTTGCATTTATTTCTTAAGATATAAAGTCCATTTTGCAATGATATCAAAACCTGCTTTTGTCTGCTCTGCCTTTCGGTGTGCGCGGACCCTATGTGTTATTATGATGTATCAGCTATATTATTGTAAAGTTTCATTAAAATCTATCCAGTAGTTTTTACGTGAAAGAGTAACAAACATACATCCATCCATACATACATGTTTACAAACTTTCGCGTTTACTCGTATAATATTAGTAGAAAGTAGGATAGGATAGTAGGATGTTTCAAAGCACTTTGTGCGAATGTGTGGAATATCAACCAAGTTTGGGTGATATTCTGCGGTGGGAGGATCATCGTAAGGATCATCGTACTTTTTCAAAACCCTTGTTTTGCTCCTGAAGTTGCAAATTTCCGATTTCATTCACCTAACAACATATAACATTTAACGTAAGATATCAAATGTCTATATGAGCACGCCTTTCCTCTCACTACGCATGTTAAAGGGTGCATTCACACTGCTAGCACTACCGCCACTCTTTTTACCAAAATCTGACTTTACTTTAGAGATATCCTTATCCCGCGTGGAGCCGGGCTTGTCTTTGCTCAGTTGGGCGACCTGCGTGAAAAAAGTTTATTTTAATATTCTGCGTGTATGAAAGGGTTGATGAAAGTGGAGAAAGCGAGGGAAGTATGTCAAGATCGTAGCAGGTGGAGGGCAGTGGTCTCTGCCTACCCCGACGGGAAAGAGGCATGATGTTATGTATGGGTCCGCATACACCAAACGGAGAGCAGAGCAGTTTTTGATAACATCGCAAAATTGACTTTATCTCCGTAGAAATAAATGCGAAATTGCCTGACAAGCATAAAAACTGCTCGCGGCGGCTCGAGTATGATCGAGAGAAATATTAGAAAAGGATTAAAAGTCTCAATAAATATCTCTCCTATCATGTCTACATGTATATTGAAATTCAGATATTTTTATGTTTTAATTTATTGATAATTTTCTTCTTCTTCCGCCAAAAGTGCATTATTACAATATCCCAGTCCATCACATTCACGACTGCACGTCCTAGTGTTCAATTATCGCAAAAAAAAGTAACATGACGTGGCAACCCTGAGAAACTCCAAAGGACTTAGCATCCAGGCTAGCAAAAAAAACAAAGCTCTCGCATCAGTCGGGCTCGAGCTTGAGCGTGCTCGAGCATGCGCGAGCATTTTGCTCTAAGTATGTTTTGTAACCTTATTTTGAGCTCAGCTAGTTTACTTAGTTCGAGCTTGTTGTTTAATGCAATACGAAATAAAAGGAGTAAATGGAGTTTAGATTTTGTACTTACAGCATCATCAATAGCCTTGAACTGCCAGTTCCAATGCACGCGGTAGAGGAAGGGACGGTGGTCGAACCGGTTGTCGTCTGGCGAGTAGGATTCCGCGTGGAACGAGGGCGTTAAAACTGTCATCTTGTGACGGTTGATCGCGTAACAGCGGAAGAAGTGTTTCACTTTTTCTGCCACCTGGAATAGATAAGGATTCCGTTGTCACCCCGGACAGTGCATAGAACGAGCGCGAAATCAGGAAAAAATTTAAATTAACAGAAGCGTGGGGCTGTACATTCAGTACAACTATAGTTCGTACGCATCAAGAATGCAGTAAGAAGTCATTACTCATTAGTACAAACCCATGGTTCAGGTGTATTCACAGTGGAGTTAAAATGAAAAAGAATTTTTTTTTCGCTTATTTCGAAGGTCTGCCTTCAGTTAGTAAATAAATAAATAAATAAAAATCTTTATTTTCACCACAAAGTAAACTTAAAAATAAAATTAAATAGTTGTGCACAATCTAGTTTTTCAGTTTTAAGTTTGTGTTGTGGTGAACTGGTGCCCGAGCTAGGTTACGAGGCCTGTATTGCAGGTCACCAGGACTCCACCCCATTACACGAAAGCGAACAGCTGTGCGGTGTATGCATGTGTGTGGCGAGTGTTCTGTGTGAAGTGTGTGTATGGAGAGTGTGTGTCAGTGTGTGTATGGTGAGTGTGAGACTGTGCGAGTGAGAAGTGTGTGTAGAGGTAGTGAAACTATTGCAGTGTTTTTAATAACTCTTCAGTTTCTGCATAAGTTAATTGTAGGAGGTAAGTCTTGACTGTTTTCTTACAGTTATATTTATTTAGTTGTAATAGTTTAAGGCTGTAGTTTAACTTATTATATAGATGGGGACCTAAGAAAGTAAAGGATTTCTTTGCGAATTCGGTGTTGCATTTTTTGCTTTCACATACTCTGGGTCGGTGCCTAGGGGTTATCTGTTGAAGGGAGGGATTGACAAGCGAGTGTTGTTTGAGGATGGTGTTAAGTACAAAGAGCTGCCGAACAGTTAGAACTTTACAGAGCCTGTATAAATCGTGAGTAGGGAAGAAATAAGACCGAAAAGTAGCCACTTTGAGAATCAATCGTTGAGCGCGTTCGATTTTAATGAAATATGTTTTAGCTGCACCACCCCAGATGGTGATGCCATACACAAGGAGTGATTGACAAAGTGCTTCGTACACTACTTTTATTAGATCTGGATCAGCAATGTGACGTAGATGTTTAAAAATGTAAGTTAACTTACGCACTCTAGCAGCTATGAGTTCAACATGAGGGATAAAGGTCATGTTCTTGTCAAGCAACAAGCCTAGGTATTTAAAAGTATTTACTGATTCGAGTTTTGGGCATGTGCATTCAGTAGGTTTGTAGTTGCTACAGGTGTGCGCAATAATAGAGAAAGTTTCTTGGGGAGGTAGAGATGAGCTTCTGATTCCAAAGGTCATGTATTTAGTTTTAGACGCATTTAATGTAAGTAAATTATTGTCAAACCATTTGCAAACTTCATCGAATCCAGACTGAGCCATGGAGAAAACTTCTAACCAGGATTTAGCTGCAAATATTAGAGCTGTATCATCGGCATAAGCAATCAGTTTACCATTTGTTGGCTGCATTGAGCAGAGATCATTAAGGTAGATAAGGAAAAGAGTTGGCCCTAGGATTGATCCTTGGGGTACTCCAAAATGAATAGGAAGCTCATCACTGATATTGCTATCAACGATTACTGATTGATTCCTTCCAGTAAGGTAATCTGCGAAAAGTTCCAAGGAGTTACCCCTGATACCAATGTCATGTAGTTTCTGAATTAGGTGATGAATGGATACAGTATCGAATGCTTTACTGAGATCGAGAAATATGGCAAGACATTTATATCTTTCATCTAGTTTAGTAGTGATATAGTCAGAGAGGGTGTGGACAGCGTCGGCAGTACATTTACCTCTGCGAAAACCAAATTGTGCATGGTTAGTCACAGTGCATTTGACTTTATAATTTTAAGCGACTTGATTGGTTACGATAAGCGATGACTCACTGCATTCTTATTCACATGCAGGACGAACTAGACCCGGCTGCGAGCCACGAGTATCGCGCGAGAGGGGTGCGGGGAGATGAGGTAATGGATGCCACAGGAGGCGGAGAGTGTCCATTCTGTACGACTAGTACGATTACTTTATTCTGTGCTTATGTACAACTATCGTCGTCATCAGAAAATTAGATTCAATGGCTGTTAAAGAGACCTTGATCTGATCCTCGTTCTATCTCTATAAGCTTGAGGTTATCAGCAACGTCATAGTATTGTTGGGCTTCCTACAGGAAATCTAGCGTCTTTAGTAGCCAACTTATTTCGAAACATGGTATGGGGCCGGCAGTGTTGCGCCTTGTCCTGCTCGTCCGTCTGTGTAAAAGCCTACCTCTCGCGGCGTGCACTTGTCGCTCCAGGCGTGCACCAGTTTGTGGAACATGGTATAAGGCCTGCAGTGTTGCGCCTTGTTCTGCTCGTCCGTCTGTGTAAAAGCTTACCTCTCGCGGCGTGCACTTGTCGCTCCAGGCATGCACCAGTTTGTGGAACATGGTATAGGGCCTGCAGTGTTGCGCCTTGTCCTGCTCGTCCGTCTGTGTAAAAGCCTACCTCTTGCGGCGTGCACTTGTCGCTCCAGGCGTGTACCAGTTTGTGGAACATGGTATAAGGCCCGCAGTGCTGCGTCTTCCGCAAACGGCCGAACTCTGACAATTCGCTATATGTCATGCCCATGTCTTGTTCGTCCGTTTGACTGATCTGTCCGTCCTTTAGTGGCTCCAGTTCGGCCGTTGGCGGCGCTAGTAGGATCTCAGAGAGGGACGGCAAGAAGAATCTGAAACAACATACATGCATAGATAATATCACGCCTTTTTCCCGTCGGGGTAGGCAGAGACCACAGTCCGCGTTTCATATCTTTAAATGTGTGTTTACGTTCGTCGCATAGAAATAAAGAAGCAGAAATGAATGACAACGATGTGAAAGCATGTAATAACGAAGCAATGTAGATTGTATCACAAGGCTGTAAAATAATATTTTTAAGACGAGGGCGCTATTTTGAATCCAGAGCGAAGTGAAGAATTCTTGAGTAGAATCCCGAGCATGGCGAGGGATTCTAAAGAGGGATTCAATAGGTCGCCCAAGGTAAAAATATTTTTGCAGCCGCGTAATACACTCTACTTTTCATCTCCCTCTATGAGAAAAGAATAAGAGGCTCATTGAGACACACACTCGTCATTAATTTTAAATATAAAATACCATTACAATATTATTACTTGATGAAGCAAATTAAAAATCATATTAAGTATTATTTGTAAAAACTGAAAATGTTATTTACATTTTTGTAGGAACATTACATTTAGAGCATATTTCTTTTTTTATATTCTTAATAGTACAACCGGCCAGTATCATTTTTCATACAATATTTTGGTTCGGCCTCTATGGTTGACCTAAAATATCCCTATGGTGCTATGGTGGACCTAAATTCAAATTCTGATTTTAAATCCCATTTTTACCCGCTACGAAAGTCTCTTGGAGAAAACAGCTATTTTGTTCGCCTTTATTGACGAACCGTTCAGCAATTTTCGAATAGATGGGATGGAAAAGACATTAAGACACATCCTGCTCTTACGTATAGCTCTGTCCTGTAGTGATCGATCTTTCTGTTTGATAACGAAAATCAAGCAACTTCAGCCGTAGTCAAAACCTGAGTAAGCGCTACTGGATTTATCATCTTGAGCGTTATCGATGCTTTAACCAGCATTACGTTGGTCCCGGCTATTACCACCAATAGAAAACAAAGTTAGGGGCCATTTGGCAGCTTGAAACTCTTAATATCCAGATTGGACACTAACCTGATCTGAGAATTAGCTCTGTGGCAAAACCAGTATCCTAATCAAATAATGTTCTTCCGGGAAAATATAAGGTATGAACCAGCCTTCCTTAAGTGGGAAAACTTTAGCTCTTGCACACATGAGGAAAAATTTAAGATGACGAGGCATGGTTGTTCTACTGCTGGGGAAAGGCAAAGATTTAAGATCAGTCTTGGAAATTTCGCCAATGGTGTTGATACCAGCGCTGGAGCAGTTGTATCAACGGTTCGTCTACGTTAGAGAAACCGACCGAGGATATAAATGCCTTAGCCCCCTGGAGCCGTCGTTTTAATTCGATTAGCTGTTAAGAGAAAAGATTTGAGATCAGCCTTAGGTATTCCGCTAATGAGTACTTACCTGCTCTTAGCATACATAAGGAAAGATTTAAGATCAGTCTTAGATATGCCGCCAATGGGGTTGACGTCTGCGCTGGAGCAATCATATTTGGTCATGTAGCCTCGCAGCGCCTCATCCACGTTAGAGGAACCGAGCACGAGTAAGCCGCCCGGTCGCCCGCGCACCCATAGCATCAGTTGCGCGAATAAGTAGGAGAGGACCATTCGAAGACGCGCCTGGGGACGAAAAAAATATGCCTGCTTAGGTTTCTTAGATGTTTAAAGTAACCTACTTTTGTGGTCCCTAGAAATTTTTTCGAATGAGTAAGTCCAACACTGTTTGCCCACTCAGTGCAGTGCCTTCTCTGGGCATGATCCTTGAGTGCGCTTCTGATGGTACTCCCTGATAATTCAATAAAAGGTTCAGGTCCGCAGAAGTGTTTATCTGATCCCTCCCTGGCTAGTCTGTCAGCCGCTTCATTGCCCTCTACTCCTGCGTGTCCTGGGACCCAAATCAGTCGTAATGTGTTGTGCCTACCTAACCTGTTAAGGGTTTGGATGGCATCGAGGACTATTTTGGAGTCTACTTTGTAGGATGTGAGAGCCTTTAGTGCTGCTTGGCTGTCACTGAGAACGTAGATATTTTGGCCGGTAGTGCCTCTGTCTAGGTTCTCTTTTGCACAGGCAAGTATTGCATATGTTTCAGCCTGAAAGACTGTTGCATATATACCCATGCTTTGACTGTGTTCATATCCTTTGGTATAAACACCCGCCCCTGTACCTGACTTCATTTTTGATCCGTCAGTGTACCATGTCAGATTGTCCTTTCTTGAGGGATTCAATCCTTTATTCCAATCCTCTCTCGAGGGTATGTGGATCTCATAGAGTCTCTTGAACATGAGTAGAGATTTACCTGTATATTCTGCAAAGCAAGGTTCTGCCGCGGACATCCGCCGTTGTTTCTAAACTTTGGTACGAGCCCTGTCGCCGCGGTGAAGATACCAAGGACTGCACTCACGGCCGCGTCGATTACTATTGGGAAGTGATAGCTCCCTATTTCACTGGACAACTGAAAACCAATAGGTATTAAATAAATTACATGATGATAACAATGAGAGTAGCATAAAGCATTATGCGTTTTTCCTAGGGCTTCAAATCTTGGTATTGCGGGATCTCGGTATTCGGGGATTCCGGGACATTTACCATTTCCGCGCAATGCGGGATTACAAGTGCGGGATCCCGAGATTTGCAAGACTGAAGAAAAATGTAGGCACGACCATATTTCTGGGGGTGCGATGGGAAAATATCTTCCATTTAGGTACTTGGTAGGTGAAGTCTAGTGTGGAGGCTGAGAGGGCTTTTCTTCTGTGATCATCACTCAATCATTGTATAACTAAAAGTGATAAGTATAAAACTAATATAAAAGTCTTATTTCATATTTCAAAATTATCTTAGAATGCCCAAGATGTTACTGATTACTATAAGGGGGATCCCGCAGGATTGACATTTTCACTCTCGTAAATACCGAGATTGAAGATAGGCTGCGGGGTTGGAAGCTCTAGTTTTTTCATGTCGTTTTCCTACACAATGCACTTTATCTGTTCTAGGCAACGTAGTTTAACTGACGTACTTAAGATATCTCGTACGTAATTAGCTAGCCGTTTATTTTTACAATAAAGCAGCTGGTAACATTCAGATAACCCATTATTTTAGTTAATCATTTCTGTAATTTAGGATGCGATATTATACCAAAGCAAAAACATTTTTTCGTTTGCTATTTCGTAAAAATTACATCTTTATTAAATTGTAAGAATATCGTTCGATCAGCGTGCAGTAGGTAATAATTGTTCTCGTAAATCTTACCGGATAGCCGGCAAAAAAATACAATAGCTTGGCGCAACACGCGGCTATATCGACAACTAAGCCTTTTGCTTGGCACCAAGAATCCGGAGAAGCAAAACGTAGGAGAGATAGGACGTAGGAACGTTACAGTGTGTCACGGACTGAAAATTTCAAATTTTGGGCAATCGGGATATGAGCCGGATCTTATTCGAAAGGAACGGTCTTTTTAACAAAACTGTGACGACTTTTGTAGTGAGGATACTTGAGAAATTAACCACAGTCTCTCACCTGCGACGCTCTTTGCTTAGTCTCCTGACTAGAATTCTCAGAAGCCATGTAGCAAGTGACCAATAACCTGTTGCATAGTTCCATGGGATCTGAGGGCGTGTAGTCTGATTGGCAGAGGATCTTACGCACGTCGTATAGCACTTGGCTGTCTGGAAAGAGTAATGTAGTATTTTACGTAATTATTATTATATTTTACTTCGCCTAAGGCCTTCGTTTTTTTTCAGTTTTTATAGTATTTTAGAGGCAATCTATTTCCATAATTAACATTCGGCGTACAAACAAGATGAATGTTACAATTTAGTGGGTATGTTTATTTAATTTAACTTCGTGTAACCTAGATATTACAAGGACAAGTTTTCATTGTCCTAGTAATATCTTGATTACACAACGGATATGCTGAAATTCCAGATTACTAGCATTACCAACAACAGCTAAAACTATCGTCGAAAGTAGGTGTCCTGATTGGAATGACACCAGTGTGACAGCAGCCATGCGAAAGATATTGGAGCTACAAAGACACGTAGCGCTCCATCCTGCTCTTACGCATAGCTTGACATCTAACCAAGCTAGCTTCGGTGATTTCTACCGTAGTAAGACTTAATGCAAGTGCCTGTTAAAAAAGTATTTCCAAAATTCGCAGGTGAAAGCATTCACGCGGAAGAAACTGCTGGGCAAAAGCCTAGTCTCATAATAAAACTATTCATACTCGTACTAACCTCCTTTCTGTATAGCATCGCATATTTGTGTGCACATCGAAAAGACGATGCAAGCAGTACTGGTAGAATCCACGCCCCCACTTAGAGGCAGAAAGAACCCGCCCTGGCCTGATCTGCGCAAATAATCCCACAACCAACAGGCTGGTCCTGCGAAGTTTAAAATAATTATAATAATTCTCCTTTTTAGGGTTCCGTACCTCAAAAGAAAAAAACGGAACCCTTATAGGATCACTTTGTTGTCCGTCTGTCTGTCTGTCTGTCAGTCTGTCAAGACCCTTTATCTCACGAACGGGTATAGGTATCAGGTTGAAATTAATACCATATATTAGGATCCATGAACCACACAAGATCTGAAAATTTAAATTTTTTACAATGACGCAATCGAAAGATATGGCATTTTATGTCCTCATCTCCATACATTTATTCAAAACAGGGTACTTCCCGTTGAACTAAAATTATGAAATTTGGCAAGGAGCTAGGTCTCACAGTACAAATAATGGGAAAAGTCTGAAATCATGAAATATTACAACTTTTCTCACAACTAATGCTAACCAATTGTGGTGAGCTCCCGTTTCAAGAACATTCATATAAGAGAGGGGTCAAGTTGGATGGTTGCTGAGGCGATTTTTGTTTTAGTTCTATTTTAAAAACGGAACACTTACAAACTTGAAAATTGGCATGTTTATAGTGCATAAGCTATAAAATAACAACAAATAATAAAATTTGGTCAAGCGCGTGTCGGACTCAAAAAATCTAGCACATTAACTTACTGAAAGTTCAACTGGTGGTACGGAACCCTCGGTGCGCGAGTCCGACTCGCACTTGGCTGGTTTTATTTTTTTTAAAGAAGGGTTTCTGTTGTTTAGTTACTAGAATCCGATTTTTTTTTCTAACAATGACCAGAGATGAAGTTTTGAAAATAACGCAGTCTTACTGGTCGAGTCGCAAGTATTTTGGGAAGTTAGTTCGAGGTTAGAAGTAAAGTCCACAATGGCGGAACGTTGTACCCTCTGCTTGACCATTGCAGCCAATATTTAAACTCATGTCAAAGCCTGATTAATGGTTAAATGAATATCATAGCTATGAGACAAGGCGAAGGCCTAGGAATCAGAGAACCACAACGCACGAGCCGATCGAGCGGAGCGAGCATGCCCTGGCAGCGGCCGGCGAAGTGCCAGAAGCAAATTTGGTGTACATTCATCCATTTTGGTAGACAAAATTTGGTGAATATTATTTGGTAAAAGTTTACTCAAATTTGGTGGCACGTTAATACACAGCCCTACACAAATGTTCGATTCGGCATGTTCGGTTCGGCCTTTTTCATACAACAGACAACTTAAGTTCTAAGAATAAGCCGAACCGAACATGCCGAATCCCTACCCTAGACTCACTAAATTCAATCTTTCTTCCAGCGTCAAGTACTTCCATTCTATAAGTTGACCAGAGGTGAAATGAATATCGTTGTCGTCAGACAATGGTCCACCCACAGTGATTTTTGGGAGCGGTGGAGTTGAGGCCGCTACGTGTAACCTTGGATTAATGTCTTCAAGGCATGGTTCAAGGTCAATAGTAGCTTCTAATAATCGCCACACTCTATTTCTTGTTTTGGCGTTAAGATCTTAAAATTTAATGGTTGACTAATGGTCAAGTAAATAATTACCAGCCTCCGTGGTCTAGTGGTTAGAGGGTTCGGCTCTCGATCCGGAGGTTCTGGGTTCGATTCCCGGTGGGGACACTGTCAAACAAAAATCTCTTTGTGCGACCTCCCCAGTTTGGTTAGGGCATTGCAGGATGAATCACCTGATTGCCCGAAAAGTTAGATGATTCCGTGCTTCGGAAGGCACGTAAAGCCGTTGGTCCCGACTACTATCTACGGATGTAGTCGTTAATGAGCCATGTCAGAGGCCTTTGGCGGCTCAACAACTCTGACACCAGGGTTTGTGAGGTCAGTCATCGACCTTGCAACCCACACGATATGATGATGAGCAGAAAAAAAAATTCCCGTGGACATCGAAAACGAACGATTGGGACGCCGCTTAGAGCGACCTTTGGCCAATCAAATGTAATTACCATCATTGCAAACCTTTGTGACTCACCTAACTCTATTTCTTCTTCTGGCGTTAAGTACTTCCATTCTAATGGTTGACTAGTGATCAAATGAATATCATTGTCATCAGACAAAGCGAAGTCCACAGTAATCCTCGGAAACGGTGGATTGGAGGCAGCTAAATGTGACCTTGAGCGGATTGACAAACGGTACGACCGAATGTCCTCAAGGTCAATAGTCGCTGCTATTACTTCCTGGAATAGAATTTGATACAGTTAGTTGTTTTTATACTTTCATGTACGTTTTGCTGCCTTGTAATGTTGATGTCACAGCAATTTTTTTAATACACGTTTTTAATCAATTTTTCGCTATCTATTTTAGTTGAAATATATGGGATGTCACAGTAATAATAAATGGACTTGGCTGACACACCGTCGTGTGTCTATGTTGTATTTTTTTTATTTCTGATAATTTAAATGCAAATTATAAATATGCAAAACCTTTTGGGGGGTAGTTCCACCCATGTAAATGAACAATTTTTGTTCGACAACTTTTGGATATTATGATATGATTATTGTATTATGATATTATGGTTCGAAAAATTGAGGGTCCATACAAAATTTTAATCAGATCAAGTCAATTTGTATGGAGAGTCATTTTTTTTTAAGTTCCAAAAGTTGTAGCACAAAAGTTGTTTAGTTACATGGGTAGAACTACCCCCCTAAGGATTTGCGTATTTAGAATTACACGTTGTATTAATATTACAAATACAATTGATTACAATGGATTTCATCTATGTGGCAGCCGGCTAAGAATAATACTGCCCTATCTTTTCATGTGCCGTGTGGTACCGGCAAAGAATAGTACCAACCCTTACATACCCGTGGGTGTCGTAAGAGGCGACTACAGGTTATAAACTGGAGGATGGGCAGCAGCATCCTCTTTTGTATCTAACATCTTACTTACTGCGATCACCTACAACCGCGGTCCATGGTGCCAGCCGTAACGCTAACAAGCGAGGTGACTATGGTACTTCCCCTCTACATTTTTCCAGCAAAAGCTAGAATTCTAGAGGGAGCTCCCTGTCCTGTAGTGGACGTTTCATGGGATGTTATGATGATCTTTTCATGTTGGTGTCGTATAAGGCGACTAAGGGACCTTTAACCGAAGAATGGGCGGCAGCATCGTTATAGGGAACTCCCTATCCTATATAGTGGACTCTTTTGGCAAGCGAAAGCGCTACTTTTTCAGTGTAAAGGAAATATTATTCAAAAACTTGACCTCGATGTTCCGCTATCAAGAACATTTATCAAACATATTAAATCCTATACAGCCCTTGAAATATCGCATTAAAACTCTATAAACCTGAACAACGTTTATTTGGTTTAACATGCTAAATTACACACGCAAGTCACCAATGTAAACTCTTATTTATTATGCTTACCTTACCTACTTAATGTGTTAACCAAGACGCCCGTATCAAATAGCGAGGACTTAGTTACATACTTGAAATTTTGTAAAGGGTGTTTTGTAATAAAATTTAATTTTAATAAAATTTTGTAAACATTGTGACCGACGTTATTTTGAAATAAACTCCCCCAAATACGTAACGAGTTTAAATATTTTTGATGAACAAATTCAGGTATTTTAAGCCTTTTAGGTCAAGTCAGGTTTATACGACGGCAAAATTTAGGCGAGAGTAGTATATTCCTTGTTTAGGCGTCTCTGAGAGATGCATCTATCCGAAAGAAAGACATAGTGGAATAGCTTTCTCTTTCTTTCGTATAGGCGCGTAAATTTTGACGACCTATAAATCTGCAATTCAATAGTAATAAAGGATCATAGTATACTTGGTACAAAATAACTCTGACTATGACTGTTAGGCCGATATTTCACTGGGACACCGACTACGCGCGACTGGTTGCGCCACTGGTGTCCGTAACTAGACACCAGTAAAGACACCAGACTCGCTACACCTTGCAGCCACAGTATTAAGGGCTATATTTCACTGGGAGTGGTAGCGCGACCAGCATCCGAACTGGTTGCGCCGCCAAATTGGTTGCGCAACCAAACGGACACCAGGTGAGTAACTCTCTATAGAGCTGTATACATTTTGCTAGTCGCGGCGACTGGTTGCGCTGCCATGGTGTCCCAGTGAAATACCGGCCTTAATGCGCAGAACTCATAAAACTAATCGCGTGTGTGAGCGCGGCAGGTGAGAGGTGTGCGAATCGTTCATTGGCTCTCCGCCTGTCACCCATGCGCAGAAAATAACCGTCAGAGCCAAACTTATCCTGCGCACGGTATATGGTGGTACCAGTGGTACGATGCAAAGAAGGACACTGATACCTAGCCCATGCTCCAGTTATCCACCTTAGTTGCATTTAACGACAAACCCAAGAAGAGATGTGGTACTATTCTTAGCCTCACTAAATGCCTGCATTACACGAAACAGATAATGGCAACATTCGTTAACCAAAGGGTACAAGTTATTTTACAAAATTCAGGTCGTATGGTAGGGCTTTTGTGCAAAGTCCGTCCGTCTGGGAAAGTACGTTTTTTATGTGACAAGTGAGCAAACGAGCAGGTGGGCCACCTGATAGAAAGTGGTCACCACCGCCTGTCTTATTAGTGGCAGAACTTGACACTAATTTGATGTAAAGTAATTATTTTATTTCAAATGATACAATCGATTCTGTTGCCCACCCCGAGAACTAAGATGGTGTGTCTCATGTGCCAGTAATTTCGCTGGCTCCCTCACCTTTCAAACCGAAACACAGCAGTGCAAACACTGCTATTTCACGGCAGAAATAGGCAAGGGGGTGGTACTTCCACAGAAGGACTTTGCACAAAAGCCCTACCACCGTCAAAACCTTGCTTATTTCTGTCGTAATGCAGCAGTGTTTGCACTTCTCGGTTTCGATTTGAAAGGTAAGGAAGCCAGTGTTTCAGGAAGGGAATGGCTAAAGGAGCCAGTCAAATAGCTGGTGATATAGCGGTGGTGACTTGTTACCATCAGGTTGGCCATATGCTCGTTTGCTCACTTGTAACAAAAAGCTGTTCATTACTCACCACATCAGTTAAAGCAAACTGCATCCCCCTACTAACAATATCGCCATTGACAGCAACACAGGAGCACCCATTGAAGTACATCCTCTGGCCATCACAACCCCTCAAGTTGTTAAACAAATACGCGCCTCCACTCTTGAAAGTAGCACTTTTGACCAAATCCACTGTAACGTAAGCTTTCCTCAATTCCATGTAACTGCCTGAACCGTTCGATATTATTTCTACTCCATCAAGGCTGAGAGGTATGTGTCGACTGAAAATTAAAAAAATATGTAGGTAGATGAACAAATATAATAGAGGCTGCCCTTGTAAAAGTCATAACGGCAAAGTACAATCAAGATGCCAGTTTATACGCCTGTAAAAATTGACGCCTCTCTAGTCAAAAGATTGATTTCTTGTAAGGGATCGTCAGTCACATTACTCATTCGTGCTAGAATTCATGAAGTTCAATAAAATTTAGTTTGGATTGCGAAATAAACATTTCTTTCGTAAAAAGACTATTTCAAAACACAGACAAAAATAAAAACAGATTTTCCGTTGCATGCAATGCAAATATAGTGTCTGAATCTTTACAATTCTTTATGAGTTAAACTATCACGCAACGGAAGCATTCTTAGAAATGCAACACGCAAACTATCTGAACTGAAGACATCATCATATCAGCCGAAAGACGTCCACTGCTGGACATAGGCCGATTGAATACCTATAAAGAACATAATAAAACAAAATTTTTGTTAATGTACTGTAAACTGTCCAATTCGCAAAAACCCAATTGAGAATCTTTATGCAAAAGGGAGCAATTTACACAGCAAAAGAGCTTTTGGCATGAACTACGAAAACAAATAAATAACACTTCGACGTTATTGGCAGTAGCGCCCATGGGGCAATTCTTTGATATCACCGGGTGATACACTATCACTTTTGAAACTTTAAAAAGGAAATTAAAAAATATGGTAACTAACAATTACACACTACTTTATATTTACCTAACGAATATGAATCTTCCGTTTTGAAAAGAAAAATCAGTAATTTCAAATTTTCGAGTGATGTTTT
Source organism: Athrips mouffetella (assembly GCA_947532105.1). Classification (NCBI taxonomy): domain Eukaryota; kingdom Metazoa; phylum Arthropoda; class Insecta; order Lepidoptera; family Gelechiidae; genus Athrips; species Athrips mouffetella. Next base: position 10,333,980 of record OX383958.1, read on the forward strand.
ATCACGCGGTGATATTTAAAAAATGAGTTCATCATGCTTGCCACAAAAATATGTTTTTGAGCTTTTGCTATAAAAATCCTCAATCTCCCTCAAAAAGTCCTCAATTTGATCTTGGAATTGTACTAAGAAACATACTTTAAAAACTAAATAATCACCTTTGTGGATTCCACAATTCTTCGCATATTTCATAACCTATACAAGTATCTTTCGTAGCTATAACCGCGTCTCCAATAGGAACTATGCTCTGGCCGTTTATGGCCGTTATCATCCTTGGCAAGTAATAGTCTTCTATTTGTCTGTCCTAGAAAAGTAAACATAGAATAAGTAAGAAATCAAACATTCGTTTGCCTGCTAAAACTAAAAAAAAAATAACATTCTGTGTAAAATTGGCAAGTTGGCAAAATATACTGGAGGCGATAAAATGAGATAAAATTGCGACAATTTTTATTTCGCGCCCGAAGTACTAAAGTTAAAATAATTTTTATATTTCTATCGATAAGTAGGTCTGTGCCTATTTAATCGGCAACATTTTCGTAATTTCAATTTGGAAGCTGTATCATTCAACCGTATATTTAATTTACGTTATTCGTCCAAACAACACACTCTATTCTAAACCTCTATTATTCGATTTTTCGCAACTTTAGCTGTATTTCAAGCGTAAAAGTTTTGTGCGTATTTGATCGATGTATGGATCTGTTACTTTATTTATTTGTTAATTGGGAATATAGTTCCGAATAGGAATTCCAAGTGTAGGTAGCTGGTTTATGTAGTAAATTATCAGAATACGGGTACTCTTCTATTCAACAACTCACTTTGGTCCAAGCGGAGAACCACCTCGATTCCCTGTAGTTCCCATCCTCACACATCATCATCTTTGGTCTGATCAGCAAGACCTGCTTGTTCAAGAAAGCCACCCGACAATTGTAAAGAACGTTCCTGTGAAGAACCGGCATCCCGACGTCGATCAACATGTCCTTGCATGTTGGGGATTTGAGGAGCTCTGCCAGAATCTGCCAACTGTGCAGGCATGTGTCGGGCTCGTAGTAATGGTCTTCACAGCTGTAGCCACTGCGGAAATTGAAATAATAAATGGGTATATGTGGATTTATGTAACCCCCATGCTCACCGTTAATGCGAAGAACTCAAATAATGTACCTATTGCGGGGGCAGGCGTGCGAATCGTTCAACGGCTCGACTGTCAACATCGGAGTAAAAAAATCGACTTGTACCTCATTGAACACTGAGGATTAGGCACATTGAAGTGGTAAAAAAACGGTTTTGTCTAATCTACTCAATTACGAATATTAATTATTAATAAGATCAAAACAATTAAGCTGGACTAGATACGAAGAACTATTAATCTCTTAAGAACCAAAGAATGCACTTGGCAATTTTTCCATCCGCTGTGATATTGAGTTAGAAATGGAATGGATGGTAGGTTAGAATGCATGCACACAGAAAAACATGAGCTTAAACGTACCTAGACTCAGAATCAATAAAAAAAACTCATCATTACAAACAAGACTACCGAAATAGTGGTCAGCTGTGCTTCTCATATGTCAAAGCGGAGCCATATTACATGATTCGTTCGCCGCGCGTGGAGCTATATGTTTTGTCCTCCTCGATTATCCTTATAAAGTTAAGCATTAATTTAATTAACCATTAATTGACGCAAAAATACTTTGAATTGCTTAGAGTTCGGAGGACTTAAAGGGGTTGTTAAATAAGGATACACAATTTAAAAGAGATAAATATTCTACTAAATAGTTACCATATCTCAAGTTCAGGTCCAGTTCTGTAGGTAGCTCCCAATTCTTTGGCCTCTTGTATGGACTGGAGGATCCTGCTCAGATTCCCTTCGAAGTCCAGCGCCCATTGGTTGAGCGTGCACACAGCCACAGTCACTTTGCGGCCCATTACGTTTTGTAATTACCTATAAAAAATATTAAAAAACAATGACATTAAATGTTCGTGTCCTTCGTAGGTGCAAATGGAGCAATGTGAATCTACGGGGAATCTATAGTGTCGTAACAAATTAGCGCAAAACGTGACTCCAAAAATAGCTCATAAAGCTCTTAGGACTTGCTAGACAAATCCTTCTCAGAAGAATATTTTTTTTTTTTTTCAAAAAACTAGTCCACGTCTATTATTTAAACATCACTATGAATATTAAATACCGGTCAAAATCATAACCCTCCTTTTTGCCGTAGTCGGGTAAAAACTAGGTTAAATTTTAACCGCTGACTTGAAAAAATGGGGGTGTTGCCTATGTCATGTGTCTGTGGATCGTACTCGTAGCTTCCAAACGGATGAACCGATTTCGATGCAGTTTGTTTTAATTGAAAGCTAAGTTAAGTGGGATGGTTCTTAGCTATATTTGAGTAAAATTCATTAAGCAGTCCGAAGTTATGAGCTCTTTTCTAAACAGAAAAAATTATAGTTGAATAAAGCTTTCATTCTACAAATTATGAAAAGTGTAAAAAGCTGCACATAATAATTAAATAAGAAATAACTTGACCTGAACCGTGACTATTTAAGGTGAAGCTTTGTAAAACTGGACTTAGAAATACACTTTTAGACTTAGTTACTCACGTGTTTACAGAATACATAGCCTACTTATAATACAGGGTGTAAAGGACGTTGTACCGAAAACTGAAAGGGTGTGCTCAGGCAACGAAACTGAACAACTTTCCCTAAGACCCTGTCCAGAAAGGGCGAATTCGCCGCGATTTACTCGCGCGTGTTTCGCGCGTTCAACTGGACGCAAACAAAGCGCTCCTAGTATCTTGACTCGCGCGAGCCGAGAAAATTCGCGCGATGCTTGTGAACACCCAGTACCTTGCCGACGCGCGTAGAAACTGGACAGGGTCTTAGAAGCATTTTTAGGAAATTAAAAATAATTTTGACCTCTTCATACAAACTGTTATATCAGAGTGAGCAATTTGTATGGAGAGGTTAAATTTATTTACATATTTCAAAAATCTTTCTTTGAGAAAGCTTTTCAGTTTCGTTGACTGAGCACACCCGTTAGCCGTCCCTTACACCATAAGTGACTATAATATTAGAAAACAAAGCTAACAAATGTCTCGAAACTATGTGAATGAACTTTGTACTTTTACAAAGTTTCCTTGGCTTGGTAACTTAGCAATTACAATGCTATCAAATTCCAATAAGGTCTCTACCCCGTGGGTGGCTAAATATTGCAAAACAAAACGCAACTTAGTCTTCAAAGAAATTGCTTGGGAGATCCAAGATTCCAAAAACCAGGACAATTTGAAAGAAAGAACAGATATAAGAAACTACAGCTGTTGCCTACGTCGTATGCGTAAAATTCAGCAAAAATACCGGCACCGAGGGTCCCGTACCACTAAGGTAAAACTACCGTCTTAGTGATGGACGCGCAGTAACGCAGAAGTGTATTAAAAACGCGCGAGTCCGACACGCACTTGACCAGCTTATGCACTATAATTTTTTTAGTATTTGTTGTTATAGCGCCAACAGATATACATAATCTGAGAAAATTTCAACATTCTACTTATTACGGTTCATGAGATATAGCCCGTTGACAGAGAGATAGACTGACAGACAGACAAACAGACATCGGAGGCATATTAGTAGGGTCCCGTTTTTCACCCTTTGGTTTCGTAACGAAACCCTAAAAAGAAGCTTATGTCCCTTCCCATGATTCAAAATATCTTCATATCACAACTCATCATATCGGTTGAGCCGCGTGAATGACTGAAATACTTTCGCATTTATAATATTAAAATATTATATTTGGATGGTAAATAAATATTCAGACGCTACACAACTCATTCACAGTCACAGAAAGAAATCCTTGAGGGTTTTGTGTCATTGATACTAAGCAAGAGAATAAAAAGAAACTGAAATCGGGTCGGTAGCGTTGTCGCCATACATTTTCATACAATGATGGGCTCAAAGTATTCGTCAATATCTTATCCAAATCCCGAATGAAAATACGAATCTGATAAGTCAGATCTTTAGATAAGAACCTTGTCAACAAATTTCTAAAACATTGTACCTACACATCTAAAATGTTCAAAAAAAGTCGTGCGTCACTTCAAAAATTTTATCACGGAAAATATATTATATGAGAAATCTCACGAAAGGCCCATTTCTTTTTTTTGAAGTGATTAAATAACTTTCCTGGATACTGTAGACAGGTATGATCTTCGAGAGATTGGTTGACAAGGTCCTTATCTAAAGAACTGACTAATCAGGTTGGTATTTTTATTAGATTTGGATAAGATATAGACGATTACTTTGAGCCCATCACGGTATGAAAATGTATGGCGAAAAAGCTGCCGACCCGTTTTCTTTGCTGTTTAGTGTACACTTAAAACATCCCCATATGCATCTTTCAAACGTGTGCTGTCAGGCTTCGCACTCGGCGGTTTCGGCTTGGCAGGTAGGGTCAACACCAACCAACCACACTATTCCGATCGCTCAGGTATCCAATTCTTGAATATCAATGAAAGATGTTTGAGATTTTCAAAATTCGAAACAATAAACCGTAAAATTATGATATATAGAGTAACGTTTTAAGTTTTCATGGCGAATTTTATTTTTCCAATCTCTGGCTGTAACAACATACATGTTTCATGCGTTATCTATCAGTAAATCTAATAATAACTAAAATTGTTCATTCCCCTTTCACTATACCAATAAACCATCCATTTTCATATCAATTTTTGTCAGCTTTTAGCCTTTTACTGATATCATTTGCGGAGCTAGCGATAAAATACTATTTCGCAAAATGTTAAGTGGAAAGTAAAAGCTCCAAAATATACGGAGCTTTTGTATAGGTATATAATACAGATAAAACACTACTCAAGATATCTTGAAAAGGAATCTTCATTGAATATCGAAACTAATTCTTCTACTTATGACTAGATTTTTTTTTTTGTTACCTACACTCACCTACATCTAAGCGTTTGGTGTGTTGGTATGGTATAGAACTCTACGAATAAACAATTTTCTACTAGTCGCACAAAGCATCTTTGAAATAAAAGCTCCTTTAAATGTGGTTATAGCCTTCTTTGTCATCGAAACAGAAAGCTACAGCAACATATTTAACAGAACTCTTTAAGTTCTGTGCCTAACCCATCTTTAAAAATATTGTTAAGACATTTCCTGATCCCAATTTATTTAAAGACGACGGAATGATCTGCTTGTTATCTATAAATTTCCCTAGGGGCAACTGGCTTGATGAATGAAAATTGCCTAAACAAAGTAGAAAAATTTATATTTCTGAAACAATTTTGCAACTTAACGAAACTCCATACGAAAACGCCCATTGACAACTAGCACGTGAGTAAGGACTTGAAAGCCTGAAGTCTGTCAAGATCGATCGGTACCAAAGCGTACCAGGGCGCGGCCAGTCACCCCACAACCCTTGTCATTTTATAACACAAGAGGTTACGCACTTCTACTCCACTCAAATATTTACTAACTTCACACATTACAACTGATGGGACTTCTACGCATCATTTGCAAAATTCAGAACTCTCTGAACTCCTCAAGCAATTTGCATCAACCGCCCGTATTTCATTAAGAGGGGACCTACTACATGCTACAGACAATGAGGATCGATCATTAGATCGAATAAGTTACACTCAATAAAAATAAATTACTGTTGTTGTACGATTGTGTGCTATAAAGAGTTTCTTCATGACCATATTACATCATTGACATTATCATCATCATAACCTCTCATGCAGTCTCATGCCTCCAATACAGGACAGGGAGCTTCCTCCAGAATTCTAGCTTTGCTGGAAAAATGTAGAGGGGAAGTACCATAGTCACCTCGATTGTCAGCGTTACGGCTAGCACCATGGACCGTGGTTGTAGGTGACCGTAGTAAGTAAGATGGTATGAAACACAGGAGGATGCTGCTGCCCATCCTCCAGTTTATAATCCGACACCCACGGGTATGTATGGGATGGTACTATTCTTTACCGGAACCACACGGGACATCACTGACATATATTTTTGCAAGGGACGAGAATGTAAACCCTCACAAGGTCAAGAAACACATGGTTTGTAGGAAATGTTTAACAGATCAAGTTAAATTATTTGAAATTTTTGAGTTGTCAATTTGGCAGCTTATTTACAGCTCAAAGACCAAATCCTATTGCATTGCATCCAAATGGAATTGGAAAGTCGGCAAAAATAACAGAAAAATAGAATCCATCGCTCAAAGAATAGACTGAAGCAACCGACATGGGATCTACAAAACTGAAATTAGATTAATCCCATTTTGACGTACGGATTCTTCTTCTTTCCAGTCGATTCTAAATTGATGTATTTATACTTTATTCTATGGTGACGTACGGATGTGAATCATAAACACTAAACCGACTTAATAATGGGAGAATATAGAGAATAATAAAGAATAAGCTCTTAATAGCAGGAAGGATTTTTTCAGAAAATCCTGGGACCAACTAGATGTGATGATGGCAGTTGGAGGCTAAGAAAAATCCAGACGGTAAAAGACCTAGTGGTTATAATATAACCTATTGGAGAGTCCACATCGGCCCGACTTTGCTGGCTCGGCCATACAGATGATGGAGAAAGGTGGTGCAGTCACGATAGCGTACTTGGGAGGACCGTCAGGTAAACGGTCGGTCGGATGTCCCAGGTACCGCTCGAGTGACGAAGTGCAGAAGGATCTGAACTCCTTCCAAAGACTAAAATAGCGTGATGAGGTGCACAGCACTGAGGACTGGCGGCTTTTGGTGTCGAAGGCCAAAATCCTCTATGGGTCCCTGGGCCAGCGAAATAAGTAAGCACCCAACATGGATGTTTGAAGAGAGATTCTTCATCACAAGATCAATAAAAGTGAATGTTTACTGTCCAAATAGCAAAAGGTAACATTTAAGGGTGAGTTCAGGTCAGTCAAATGTTAAGTTGTAGAGATCTAAAAGATTCAAAATGTGATTCCAGCGAAACTATAAGACTTAAAATGTAACTTTCAGATTGATTACAGCTACTACAGTTTTATAGCAATCTAACAACAAATTGTATGATTTGGAGGAATAAAAATAACAACTCTATTACCTCGCTGCACCATAATACTATATTACTTACTAGGCTATTTAGGTAATAGTTCCTTAGCAATCAAAACTTGACGCCAAGTTAAATCAGATGTCAGGCGCGAAACAGTCTGGCTGTTGGGGTTTGATAATTGCCTAAGATTAAGCTGCCTACATTAAAGCTAGTGCTACTAATATTACACTGGGTTTGTCTAACACGAAACCAGTTAGCATTATCATTATATATTCTGTCATATTATAATATAATACGGTATTATGAGCAATATTTAACAAGCAAAGATCCTAATCTAAGCTTACCGTCGTAGTTTCAAACTATTGTTTTAAAGAGTGATCGATTTAACTGAATCGGTTTCCTTGGTAACCTTACCACCTGAAATCTTCTTTGAGGTTGAATGTCCTTATTTTCTAGTATTATTATAATATAAGTATTTGCCCATGATTTGCCCCGTCCCGTATTGGTCCCGTGTGGTGCCGGCAAAGAATAGAACCAACCCATACATACCCGTGGGTGTCGTAAGAGGCGACAAAGGGTTATAAACTGGAGGATGGGCAGCAGCATCCTCCTGTGTATCATACCATATTACATACTGCGGTCACCTACAACCGCAGACCATTGAGCCAGCCGCAACGCTGACAAGCGAGGTGACTATGTAACTTCCCTCCATATTTTTTTCAGCAAAAGCTGGAATTCTGGAGAGAGCTCCCGTCCTGCAGTGGACCGCGTTTCATGGGATGTTATGATGATGATAAATTATTTTAAAGAAGCTTTCTGCAACCGACTGCTTCAGAAAAAATAATTCAAAGTTCCATACAAAAAATATTACTTCTTTCCTTGTTGATATCAAATAATTATAAAAAAATGCAATAAGTACAATAAGTACAATGCAATAAGTGCAGTAGTGCTTTTGAGCAATAAGGCCGCCTTATTTGTGCTCCAATTTTATGTCCACGTATGTATGTTTTTTGTACTGTTTGTTATCTGTGTGCAATAAAAGAGTATTGTATTGTGTATTGTAAGTACGTATTCTACCAATATAACAGAAAAAAACGGCGGCAAGTAACAAAACCAGCATAAAGGGTGTAAGGGACGGTGTACCGAAAACTGACAGGGCGTGTTCAGTCAACGAAACGAAACTGAACAACTTTCCCAAAGAAGCATTTTTGGAAAATAAAAAAAATTATGACCTCTCCATACAAATTCAGATCGAACAGTTTGTACGGAGAGGTCAAACATTTTTTTTTAATTGATTCTGAAAGTTGATCAGTTTAGTTGACTGAGCACGGCGTTTGCTTTCGGTACACCGTCATTTACACCATGTAGGTAGACACAGCGTTACCCTAAAACCTGGAAACCAAGACCCGCTCGAGGTGATAGTGTTACACTGACGTGCGGAAAACTGTATGTCCTACATAGGACCCATACGCAATTACGGACGGTTTCACTTTGCGCGCTGAAGCTTCCACCGACGAGCAGCCGTGTATACCTATTAAGCCAGTAACGATAAAAGAGTAGCAAGCCAACAAAGACTGTTTCCTAACCATGTCGTCAAGCAAAACCTATGAAATTTCAAGCAAATCTTCATTTAGGCTACTATTTAGGCATCAAACAGGCTACTGCTACACAGCGCATGCATCCTATACTATTAAACGAGCAATATTTGTATATATATATATTTGTAATCGATTTCACAAAAACGGCTCTAACAATTTCGATGAAAATTTTGTATACAGGGGTTTTTGGGGGCATAAAAATCGATCTTGCTAGGTCTCATGTCTGGGAAAATTTGTTTTCACCGTCTTTTTTAATATTTCTTAGCGTGTTTTAGTGCTTTCGAGAAACTAACAGCGCCATCTGTTGTTGATTGGCATAGCTTGCTCACCCGATGATATTTTAATGATACAGAGCATAGCTCGGTCGCCCAGGTACTGACACAGAATACTACGAAATGTGGAGTCATTCCCCCTAACGTTAACCATTTAAATAATCACTTTATTGCAAACGTATACGAGTAATTTCGTTTCTTCGTTGATTGATGTAAACATAGAATGAAGGAATGTGTAGAACTTCCATTGATTAAATTTAAAAATAAAACCAGTTTAAGACAATTTATAAGTCCCTTGTAGAGTTCTGAATAGAAACAAAACAAAGGCATGTATTTAACGCAGTGACATAGTAATTGTAGTTTGGGATTCAAAAATTTATAAAAGTATGTAGGTACCAAAAATAATAGGATTGCAGCTAATACCGAGCAACTAAGTAAATAAAAAGTAGGAGCTTTATAAAACAGGCGCAAGCATCTATACCAGAGTTTGTGAAAGAGCGTCACGTTTTGTTTACAAAATTATAACCTCAAATTCATGTAAAAAGTGTAAAAAAATTAGGATATTTTCGACTAGCTGTATGTAAAACGATATCCTAAGCGTTTTGGTTACAAACATGAACCTCGTATAATTGAAGAGAAATCTTTTGTTAAGGTGGTTGCTGAGCAGAGGTGCTGCCACTTTGAGAAATAAATTTATTGCGTCATAAATACAACACATTTAATAAGGATTGTTATAATACGCAAAAAGGACCAAATCAGAGTTTAATTGCGGAAACAGGAGCCCACTAACTAACTAACTAACTAATACAAAACATTAAATAAGGATTGTTTGTTTGGCGGCAATTTGGGGTAGTTATATATTTTATTATCCATCACATCACACCTTAGCTTATCGTGAATAGCTTTGTATTGCAAAAGTGCCAAAAATGGCCACTTTTAGCACTTTACCAATACAAAGCTATAAATGATAAGCTAAGCTATGATGTTATGGGTTATAACATACATAACTACCCCATATGGCCGCCAAACGAACAACACTAATGAAAAGTTTTGTATTTGCGACGCAATAAATTTATTTCTAAAAGTAAGGTGCTGCCACTCAGCAACCACCTTAAGGCTATACATTCCCTAAAATTTCCAGCTACACACTCGTCAATATTAATTTCGACCTCATTTACACGTCAATAACGTTTACATAAGCATGCCTTGCAACGTGGCGGTTACGACCAACGCAACGGTGACCCCAAAAATTTTATTTCAAAAATATCAAAAACTAGCGACCCGCCCCGGCTTCGCACGGGTGCAATGCTGATACTAAATGTACTACTTACAGAATGTTTTATATACAACGTTCACGGCTTTTTATAACTTCCCTGCATTTTAAATCTGTAATATCTTCGAAAATATTCATTTAAATAACATGTTGTAAAGGGCCATATTGATCTATTGATTGCATAAGGTACTTAGTTGGATAAGGATTAATGTTTCTCGTAGAAAGTAAAGGTAAAAAATGGTTATTGTGGGGTATCCCTAAGAGATAGACATATACCATCGCGGACCTTTTTAAGGTGTACAATATTGTAAAACATAATTTCGATCTATCTTGCCAGCATTTGCAATTACTATTGCGCTAAGACCCGGAATAAAATAAACATGATTTGCAATGTATGCGCATAAAAATGTGTTTATTTACGACATCACATTAGAAACCTCTAAAATATCAGTGTTCCTCTACTATATTATGCATTTATTATACATATAAACCTTTCTCTTGAATCAGTCTATCTATTAAAAAAACCGCATCAAAATCCGTTGCGCAGTTTTAAAGATATAAGCATACATAGGGTCGGACAGACAGCGGGAAGCGACTTTGTTTTATACTATGTAGTGATGTAAAATGCCCACATCATTAAATATTGTTTTGTCTAAAATATTGCCAATGTTCACAAGTTTTTGATAAAAAAATGTAGCAGTAAAATGATTACAAATGGGAGGAAAAAATGGACAAAATAAGGAACATAGATATTATTTTCTTCAAGTTAAATTAAAATTCTATCTCGTTCACATCACTTCTCATATATTGTTTGTTACTACGTTTTTTTCTGTTAAGATAAATGCCTTAATTAATGTTAAAAGTGGTTACGAAGTTATTCAGTCTTAAGTTCATTCAGGAAGGAGTATACAACATGTTTGTTTACAAAACGTGACGCTCTTTCATTTAAACAGGCATCTGTTTTACGTCTTAAGGACAGAATTAGTTTGCAGTTTTTATGAAGCCCAATTTTAGAGGCTTTTTAATAATGTAACTCACCTATTTCACATAAAAAATAATTCAAAAAACTATCGCAAAAATATTTTATCGCCGACAGATTAATTTGTTTAGATGCATAGCTACTGTAAGTCGCCGTCTCACTTATTAGTCTCCTCGAAAATAATTATCTCAAAACAAATATGCTAATTAGTTTTTTCAATGAAACAAAGGATCAGATTATGTACCTATGTACGTTTTTACGGTTTATCGGAAGGCCAAATTCATACATTACGGAGCAAAGACACCAAGGTTGCATATTTTTATCATGTAAATCATGCAACATTTTCATTACAGAATTCGGCAGCCCTTTAACGGTGAACTTATGGCAAATATAATATAGCCTTTGTTCTTACTCTCGACACACATTACGAGTATTCATCAATATTTATTTCCTAACGATTAAAATTTTAATGAATTATTTACAAAGAGTTAGCAAATAAAACTGAAATCAATACTAAAATTTAAATATAATTAAAATAAGTCAAATTAAAATTTTAATCTTAAAAAATAAAAGTTAAAAACACTAAATTAAAATAATTATTAATCTGAAATACAATAATATTAAAATTACGTACAACAATCAAATTAAAATGATGTTAAATTCAAATAAAATTAAATAATATTTACGGTATTTGTTTCACTTAGGTCACACCACCGCTGGAAGGTCGCGCCCGAACTTATCGGGCCATAGTTGTCAAGATCAAGCATAGCACTCCTCTTCGAGGCCGATCTATACGGCACAGCGAAGGGTGACCATCCTTTGATGGCTAAAAGTCATTTAGACTAAGAGCGGGCAGTTGGCAGCCCTACCTCATCAGATACCAAACAGCTACCTATGTAGACTGCAGCACAAAAAAAAAACGGTCAAATGCGAGTCGGACTCGCGCGCCGAGGGTTCCGATATACTTTTTGTATTTTTGAGTAAAGTCCATTTTTAGGACGGCAAAACTAAATTTGTTTGTAAAGGTTTTTTGCAGATTTCTAAAAAACTGTGCAACTTAGAAATATCGTTTTATTTTTGCTGTAATGTTTACATAAACTTCTGTCAACTGTACTTAATTCAGATTTTTCCTTTTACAAACTTCAGAGATAAGGGGGGGGAATAATATTTTTTTGTCATTTTTCATCGTAACTTGAAAACTAAGAGACGTAAAAAAATACAAAAATATATTTTAGAATGTACAAAAAAAGCCCTGAAATACTTCACTCGACTTAGCAGCGACAATTGGAAATTTGCCCCCCCCCCCCCCCCCTATTTTGGCCCCCTTTACATTAATAATCATAATTTTTTCAAAATTCTTTCATGTGAAATTAAGTTGGGCAACTATATTCTAAAACTATTCCAAATTTCAGGTCGATAGCATGAATGGTTGCTGAGGTGTGACAGACAGACAGACAGACAGACAGACAAAGTAGCACCATAAGGGTTCCCTTTTTTTACCATTTTGGTATCGGAACCCTAAAAATGGTGAGTCTACAAAAACAGGGTTGTCTGGGCGCATCCTGGCACGTTTTGTACAGTCAACAAAAACTGTTTAATTTTTTTTAGCAAATCGTATACTAAGTAATAATTCATTAAACGAATTGTTAAAAAAAGGTATTTTTGACTTTGTAACTTTGTTCGGACTAGTTAGAAGGTAAACATATCAAAAGTCCCTGCCCGTACCCCTAACGCCGGGGGGAGGGGGGGGGTTTGAAGTTCCCATTTTTGGGTATTTTGAATATATTTCGGAAACTATGCATCCTAGCGACATGAGACTTTGTACAAAATGAAAGCTGATTAAATTTGCTACAAATTTTATTTAGATAAATTTTTTGATATCTTGTATAGTTTTTGAGATATTCGCTCTTGAAAGTCTATAATTTTGTAAAGTTTTTTGTTGACCGAAACGCACCAGGTTGCGCCCAGGCTACTCTGTTTTTTTAGCCTCACCATTTCACTGTGCAGCAGCCGCTGATAGGTCGCTGTTTGGTATCCGATCAGGTAGGGTTGCCAATTCCCCGCTTTCGCCTAATTATTAAATGTGTATTTTTTGACAACTCTATAAAGCTTCGGAGCTCTACGAAGAGATTAAAGTTACGAGTTATCGTGGCTAAAGTTTAGCGTTTCCACACGCCCGCAAGCTACTACGGGGAAGTGCAGTCACCTTTCAGCCTTTCTTCGAACAATGTGAAGGTTTTACTATAACCTCTCCGCGTAAACAGCACAGAGAAAAGCACGATTAATTTTTATAATTAAATATCTAATCATATATTTAGTGCATATAAGTTCTAAAGAAAGAAAACTTTTGCCAAAGAAAACTAATTTCATAGTCATAGATCGATTCGAAAACAGCATACAATATGCATAACAAATACTTTTTTCTCAAAATATTAGCCGTAAATGCCTTCGCAATTTTACGATGTATGTGGATAAAACATCGATAATTTCCATGAATACGAAATCGCTACAGCTGATAGCATATGCCTTGCAAAAATACAGTCTGGTCTAGGCCCTAGACAGGGATACGTCGTCGCCTTGTGGAAAATGAGAATGAAATGTGAACGAAAAATGGAATCACTAATCGGATAAGTTTTTGTGCCAGTTACAGAAGTTTTAACAATGAATGAAGTGAATAAAGAAATGGAAACAGAAGAAGAGAGAAGTTCTGACGAAATTAAAGAAAAAAGTATTGAAAATGTGAATGAACCAAGTAAGGCGGAAGACAATCTGCCAGACCAAGAAAGGGAGAAAGTTTCTATTGTAATAACAGAGGGAGAATGTGAAGAAAGGGAAGGTAAGTATAATGTTCAATTAATAAAATAAAATTGTTTATTACGGCAAAACTACCAACCAAAAAATTCCGTGCCACAAATAAGTTGAAAATACATACATGCATAAACAACACGCCTATTTCCCGTCGGGGGAGGCAGGCAGAGACCACAAAATACATACACTACTTATAAATTTAGCTAATAAATTAATTAAAAACGTAAATGTACCCAATACAAAAGTAAAAAAACTCTCAAGCAATATTTTACAGTTTCTGACTGTAAATACTCCTGTTAAGCCAACGGCTCCTCTTTGATTGATTCATTGTGGCCTTCCTTGCGACTAGTTTTCATCGACCATATCAATAAAAACTTTATTGAAAATAATCTAAAACAAACTGTCATTCAAGTTATAACCAAAATTATAGTAGGACCAAGTAGGAGTTTTTAGAGTTCCGTAGTCAAGGAACCCTTATGGCTTAGTCATGTCCGTCTGTCCGCGGCTTAGCTTAGAGACCTTTAGTACTAGAAAGTTGTAATTTTTTTATGAGTATGTATTAGTCACACTCACGCCAACAAAGTGGTAAAAGAAAATTATGGGTAAAGTGGGGATGGTTTTTTTTTCTCGCTTACCCCATTGTGTAGGGTGTCGATAGATAGATTTTTTTTAAAATATTGAGAGTATTCTAAGAAAGTTTGTTGATTTAGAGATCCGCTTGCAAAATATTTAGCTAAAAGCGCAAGGAGTCCCCCCCCCCCCCCCTTCATCTGTCAGCTAAACAATTGATATTGGAAACGTGAAAGAAATCACATTGGTAGTATATATATATATGATGAATTTAAAAGGAAAACTATCACAGCTAAGAAGACTACAGGTTAACGAGTAATAGTCAAAATACATAATAATTAGTTCGTTAGGGGGGAAAATATTTATCGAAAAATCAAAACTTGCTTAACAATAATGATTCCCGAGGCAATTACGGAACCCTACACTGCGCGTGGACCGACATGCACTTGGCCGGTTTTTAAATATCAAAAACACTTTTTTATATCGAACTAGTTTTGTCAACTTAAATCCAAAACAATTAGTGCTGTAGAAATAAACCATTACACCTCACAATATTTGGTGAATAACCTTGACATAACTTTCTATGAATCCAAATGAAGCGTTGCTTAGGAACTTAATTCCAAAAATTTTCGTAATGTTCCTGATTCATACAAGTGCCCTTGACGTCACCAATCACATAGTCATCTGCGATCGAAGGTTGGCATTTCTATAGGAACCTACTTGAGCAATCGTCTTCTACGAGTAATATCCAAAAATACAGGCTATTACACGACATCGTCAGTTGCCTTCCGACCGTCGCGGGTACCAGTACAAGTTCAAATTTTCCAATGACTAGCGATCGTAATTCTGTAACCATGGTGACAGAGGGCTTCGAACCGATAAGCGCACCGTCCAGATAACAATCACATAGCGATAAGTTGTCGCTCTAACGCCATCACGGGCTCTAATAATGTTATGGTGGAAGCACATAGAGAGACTTCAAGAAAACATCATGATGATCGAAAAGGAGGAGGAAATAAAGAAGGAATACACCGAGAATACAACGGTGACGCTTAATTTTCCGACGCGCGATCCTGTGATGCAGGACCATCTTCTTTTAGCAAACTTAGAACAGGTTAAATCGCTCCAAGCTTCGTTGTTCCCAATATACGCTAGAGGTAAAATCTTTAGCACCGTAAGCACCAAACTTATAATAAATAATTTGTCCAGCAATTATGAAGCAATATGTAACCGACTCAGTAACCGATATGAAAGTAAAGAGTACGCACGAAATTCGACACTTAAAAACCAAACCAAACTCGATCATTCACAAACTCATGCTACGAAAATCAATGTCTAGCAGTTGCTTTTGATATAAGTACACCCAAAGTTTTCTATGATAAATTCGTTCCTAATCACGGATGAAATAATGAAATTGGTGTTGTTTAGGCGTAACCGTTCGATTATAGTTTCACCGTGGTAGTTGATTCGATCGCCTTGCGTGCTTTTCAGCATATTATGAGACATGAAATATGCATAATTATTCTTCGCTTTGCATTTTAATACGCAAACTTTAATTTTAAGCCAGAGGATACACTAAAACTAGGTCAGATTTCACAAGGTGGCCCAAAATATCCTTTAGACATTTTATAAATTATATTTTCAGGCACATTTATATCAAATTTCCTTCAAAACAATATCAAGACTAACTTATTAGAAATAAATACGGATATAAGGACATTTCGCACAACAGCTAAGCTAAGAGAACCAAGAGACCTTTTTGCGCTCCCGAAGGAGCTTGATTGTCCACAGCAAGTCCCTAGGTGGCCATCAGAATGTCAGGTAATCATGAAAGAAACAAAGGTAAAAGTTTAAAGTTTTTGATGGTATGCTTTCAGTACTGCCAATTTTAATTTTAAAGGTGATAGAAGAAAAAATCCAACACATAACATGGAACCCTACGAACCCAGAGCCTTACTACGTCCCAACTGGCAAAGAACTGAAACCGCAACCAGTGGGAGAAGACGCCGGAACCGTCATATTCCAGTATTTTCCTATGAGTGCGGTCAATTACGTAAGTCAGGTCATAACCAAACTTGTACGTTTACGAGCCCAGAGCAATTATATTTTGAGTAAGAAGGTGAGCTTACCAAGCTAAAGAATTTATATCTTCTTGAATTACAGTTCAGTCGCTCTACGGTTGGAGGATCCCGTTTGTATATATCAGCGTGTGCGAGCGCCGGTGGTGGCGAGGACGAATTAAAATTTGAATCCCGATTCGAAAGCGGAAATCTAGCTAAAGCAATACGTATAACCTCAGCCTACTACGAATTACATCTAAGAACAGATCTCTACACCAACCGACACATGCAATGGTTCTACTTTAGAGTAACAAATACGAAAAAGCAAACGATGTATAGGTACGAGTAAGTGTGTGTACTAAATGAACAAAAATTGATAATTTTTGTGATTTGGTAGAAAAAAGTAAAGATACGGTAAATGTTCCAGGTTTTCAATAGTGAATTTGTCAAAGGCGGAGAGCTTGTATAACGAGGGTATGCGGCCTTTGCTGTATTCGACGAAGGACGCACAATTGCATTCGATCGGTTGGAGACGGTGCGGCGAAAACATCGCGTATTACAAGAATGAGTCAACGTAGGACTTTACAACATTTCATATGCTTTTTTGAAGTTTTAAAAGCAACGTAGGACTTTACAACATTTCATATGCTTTTTAGAAGTTTTAAAATACTTAAACTAGAACGACGTGATTGCAGATGTGAGGAAGAAGAGCAGTTTCCTAGCTACACGTTGACATTCAATATAGAATTTCCACACAGTGACGACTCAGTTTACATAGCCCATTGCTACCCGTACACCTACTCCGATCTTCAAGAATATTTATCGAGGCTTCAGTCGCATCCGATCAAATCTACTTATTCTAAACTGAGGCTACTTTGTCGGACTTTGGCTGGGAACAATGTATATTATTTGACCGTCACTGCACCTTCAAATCCGAATGAGTTGGAACCAAAGGTAATTCTGAAATTGGGTCTGAAATTGGTTCTTAAATTAATTTCTTGCATCCTGAATAGAAACAACCATGTATCCGAATGGCTCGACACAACAATGAACTTAAAATTTCAGAAAAAGAAAGCAGTAGTTGTAACGGCTAGAGTTCACCCAGGGGAGACGCCCTCTTCTTGGATGATGAAAGGATTCCTGGACTATCTGACAGGAGATTCCAGTCAAGCCCGCGAGTTGCGTGAAAAATTCATATTTAAACTAGTTCCTATGCTCAACCCGGATGGCGTATGTAAACATCGTGATAACCTAGATATCATTCGTGTGCACGACCACTATTCTATTGTTGAACTTTTTTATAAATTGCAGGTAATCGTTGGCAATAATCGGTGTTCACTGACCGGGAAAGACCTGAATCGACAATATAGAACAGTCATTAGGGAAACCTATCCATCAGTGTGGCATACCAAAGTGATGATTCGCAGGTGACTGTATTTACAATGCTCAACATTCACCTAACATCCATTTGTTTCGTTTATTCCAACGCTTACCAACAAATTTTGCACCCATGATACTAAAACCAATATACCTATAAGTACTGTACAGGTTTGACGAAAAGAATAACATTGTTTTACAAACTTGATTTTTTTACAGCTCTAGCCGATTACTTTTGTTTGACATAGCTGCAAATTGGTGTTAATGACGTGAATAAACGAAAAAAAATTGATCATAGATTTATGTCGGAAAACTGCACGCAATAACAATTTTCCAGTTCTAGGAAGAATATAATCATTATTGCTCTAGCTCTATTCAGTTTGTATGGAGTCAGCTACATAACCTAGCTAGGGCATTTGACGAGGGCACTGATTTTTACACAGAGCGATTACCATCTGACCTCCTCATGGGAAACCAGACTCAATCTAGAAAAAATATAATGATACGAAAGAATAATAACATTGAATATTTAAAGATAAGATAGTTTGCCATAAATGAATTCTAATATTATAAAAACTTGGCCAGGTTACAGGAAGAATGTGGTGTAGCGATGTACATAGACTTGCACGCGCATTCCAGAAGACATAATGTGTTCATTTACGGGTGTGAAAGTCGAAAGAATTCCGATAAAAGACTGCAAGAGCAAGTGTTCCCGCTTATGTTACATAAAAATGCTGCAGATAAGGTATTGTGTTAATTTTATATGAATTCCAAAGATTTGATTGTTATTATTGTTTTAAATGGTGTAAAACATGTCGGTGACTCATTTAATAACGATCGAACTCCACTCTTGGAGTTTGGTAGATCACCTAATAGAACGAAGCAGATAGAATAAGCAGAGAGGAGTTTATTCTGAAGCGAATATGTGCTCAATCTTGCTCCTGCATCTGTGGCGACTAGAGAACAAGAAGTTCTTTTTTAATACTTTTCTTGTGCAATTTCAGTTCTCCTTTGAAAACTGCAAATTCCGCATACAACGCAGCAAGGAGGGCACCGGTCGCGTAGTCGTTTGGATGATGGGAGTCGCAAACAGCTATACGATGGAAGCATCCTTTGGAGGTTCAGAACTCGGCAGTAGAATGTCTACGCACTTCTCCGTGCAAGACTATGAGAGCCTCGGGAAGACATTCTGCGAAACTCTACTTGATTTCTACGACGAGGATCCTAGCAAAGAAAGGCTGAGAAATAAGATTGTCACAAGACTGCTGAAAGAAGGTTCTAATGCCGATGAGCCTACTAATATTGATCTCTCTGATTACTCTAGGTATGCACCTAAACTGTTCTTATCTTACTGCTCTTACGTTATAAATTGCCGATGACCTTAGGATAACGCAGAAGAAAACAACTTTTCCTAGATCAGTTCAACTAAGCTATGGTCAACACAGTCTGAGACTTCAAAGATGCTAATAGTTCAGGCATTTGTAACATTTTTTACTTTCGAGCAGAGCGAGAAAGGTATTGTATTCGTGAAAAAAAGTTTTTCTATTTTTCTCAAAAATGTGTTCTATATCACTTATACATCATAAAAAGCAAGTCTCCCAAAAATGTCCGTCCGTCGGTCGGTCGGTCGGTCCGTCGGTCGGTCTGTCCGTCACGCTTTGCCCTAGCGGCTAGCTAAACGAATAGTCCGATTGACATCATCCTTTAAATTTAAGATTTTTATATAAATCCATCGAAGGATTCTGAGTGGTTTTTTGCTGGCTCTCATTTTGAGGATAGCTGTCATACAACGAAATTGAAAAATTGCAATTTGCGCAAAAACGTCTCAAACGATCTTGATAAAACTTTGCATGACCAAGAATCTCCATGCAAGGTATCTTGCGGAAATACTGCCCAAAGTTGGTTTCATTGAGCTTATTTTAATGTTCTATAATTTGTATTCTGAATTGGTTATCTACTTGACTGGATATTTTATTTGTTTTTTTTTTTTTGCGAAAATCTAGTTTACAGAGTATACCAAAAACTGAAAGGGCTTGCTCAGTAGACTAAACTGAACAACTTTTCCTGAGTCTATGCAAGAACCTTACGGTAGTATTAATTGATCTGTGAAAATTCATATAGGTAAAGGGTGTTCCAGTTCTGCCAAAATTTAAACATGTGATTTCTCGAAATCGTTTACGGTTAGTTTGTCTCTATGTTTGACAATTTGAATTCTGAATTGATCTGAATATTTCATGAGAACATTTTATTGAAAAACTTAAAATTAAGTTTGCATTTCCATACTATAT
Source organism: Athrips mouffetella (assembly GCA_947532105.1). Taxonomy (NCBI): domain Eukaryota; kingdom Metazoa; phylum Arthropoda; class Insecta; order Lepidoptera; family Gelechiidae; genus Athrips; species Athrips mouffetella. The sequence continues at coordinate 10,354,234 of OX383958.1, forward strand.
GTATCATTATCATCATCATCATATCAGCCGAAAGACGTCCACTATATGTATATCATTACAAATTTAAGTTTGCAGTTAATACTTTTTAATTGCCTTTCGCGAGAAAGTAAGTGCAGTGCTGCTGCTGTACCATTTATTAATATTGCAGTGACGAAGGCGATACTTCAAGCAGCAGTTGTGATGCAGCGAGACAACCAGAAGATTTCACACAGCCCGCGCCACCACCTTCGCCAATATTCCCCGAAATCAACAGGAGTCCATGTGAAGTAAGTCACGTCTCTTAAACTTACAATCTGATTGCAGTGCATTTTTTCACTGTTCTTTACAAAATACAATCTGAATTTAATATAATTTCTTTCACTGTTTGAATATTGACATTTCTCATCAGAAACCGAAGAAACTAAGACCCAAATTAGAGAAAACAAAACGGATAGAAAAACGAGAAACAAAAAGAACCAAAAGGGAAACGTTACGGGTACGGCTTTCATTTCACTTTTCAACTTAATTATATCATCAACATACATCAAAATAAATATCTTCAATTGCCTTCAGGTTTCAAGGGCAACCATAGATCTTACTTCAGATGGAATGACGGATGCAACAACAGATGATGAAACTTATGAAGAAAACCTAAGTCCAATCAGGAGGGTACACAAACTTCTGCATAGTTCTTCAAAACAGAAACCTAGAAGGAAAAAGAAGATGCCACCTGAACTGAAGATTATTCGCGCTCCGGTAAGAGCATTAAGAATTTGATTACGTACCTAATCGAACTACTTCATTCAAAAAGCATCCTAATAGCTAAAGGTGAATTTGCACCACCAGTGCTGTGCGAGAGAGCTATAGTAAGGGTGATGAAGGACAAATTTCTATATGATTTGCTCATGTCTGCCTCTTTGACTGATGATACGGAGCATCCTCTAGAAGATACAAAAAATATTGGCGGACATCCACACCCCTGCGTTTTTGAGGAATTAAGTTTTAAGTATTTTGAAATTTGACAATGAAACGTACACCTGGCAGACTATGACTATCTGATTAAATACAATGTATAAAACCCCAGAAAAATGGTTTGCCACCATAATAGCCCTGCGTCGAAAAATTACAGCTCTTCAAAATGCAAAAATTCACTACTTCGTCCCGTGATAATGCAGAGCCCTGCATGTCTGCCTCTTCGATTTTCTACATCTTCAGAAGTATTTTAAACAGGAGCCACAAAGGCAGACCAAAAAAATATTATTTAGTATCTTATTTTCATTTTTTTTGCTTTAAATCAAAAACGCAGCGACGCACAGAAAAACTTGTTGGGACCAAATCGATTCGTATTGAGCTGATCTATCAATCCTATTAATATGAATCATGAGCAAATCATATACCCAAATTGCAGCCAGCACCCTAACTACTACGCTGTGAGCTGGAAAATTCCAACAAATAGTTATTGCTCTATTTAACAACATACCTGGGCGACCGAGCTTCGCTCTATAATAGCCACCTCAACATTAAAATATCATCGGTTGAGCAAGCTACGCTACTCGCCAACAGATGGCGCTGTAGGTTGCGGTGTTTTAAAAAATTCTTAAAACCTCGAGGAAAACGAATTCTCCCAGACATGAGACCTAGCTAGATCGATTTTTCGCCCCCGAAAACCCTCGTATGGTGAATTTCATCGAAATCGTTAGAGCCGTTTTCGAGAAACCGATGATTACAAATATATATATTTATATATTATATATACAAATATTGCTCGTTTAATAGTATAGGATATTTAACAAGCGCTCGTAGCCGAGTGGTAATTGCTCCTTTTCCGATCACGAAAGTTAAGCAACGTTAGCCGTGGTCAGAACCCGGATGGGTGACCGCTAGTGGCACAAGAACTAGAGCGTTTCCGTGCTTGGGAAGGCACGTTAAGCCGTTGGTCCCGGCTACTGTCAATGATAGTAGTCGTTAAGCCAAGTCAGAGGCCATTTGGCGGCCACTAACATGGCAAACCCTAATCTAGGATTGGGTCTGGTTTTTCCTCTGGGTTGGAGGTCAGAGGGCAGTCGCTCTGTGTAAAAACTAGTGACCTCGTCAAATTCCCTAGGTTAGGTAGCCGACTCCGTAAAAACCATTGGCAAAAACGTAAGATAAATGAATGATTTAACAAGCTAGGAAAATGGCAAAATCCTATTGGTTAGAATTATCCCAGCTCACAGCTTAGCTCCATCGCACAAAACTGGTGGAAAAGCAGCCTAAATCCGTTATCACACCTTCCTTAATCCAGAAACCGATTCGGCATACATTGCTCGTACACACCAAGCCTATCAGCAATGAATGCCGAATTAGTCTTTGAATTTAGGAATGTGTGATTGCGGCTTTACAAAGTTATAGCTTGACACCTATCCTCAATCTCGTTAGGACACTGCAGGATGAATCCGAATAGTAAGACGATTCAGTGCTCCTGCCCCGTTGGTCCTGGCTACTATTTGCGAAAGCAGTTATAAATGAGCCACGTCAAAAGCCTTAGGCGGCGCAATAACTTTGACACCAGGATTTTTGAGGCCAGTGATCAATCTTACGACCCGATTGATACGATTATGTCTGATGTACGACTAGTCCAATTTCATATCGTGCTTTTCAGAACAGAAGCTTTGAAAACAATCAAACCTACACGATAAAAAATAAGCTTACAATATGACCTTTTTTGCAGACAAGTGATTCACCATACTTTTCGGACCGAGAGAAAAAGTCGCCCAAGTGTGGTCGACCACGTAGTGTGTCGATGATAAATGAACCAATGGAGAAACCAAAACTCACGCCTGCTTCGTGGCACCAGTTCAAACGCCTGCGTCCTCCAAAGTATGACCTAAACGGCCAGTGGGTATTGTTTACCTCTGATCAGAATTGTAAAACATATGAATATGATTTTATATTATTATTATAAGCCTTTATTGCTGCTTTACAATATTTACATATCTTTGTTACTGACAATCGGTTTTGGAACAACAGCTTGTCCTTCGACAAAGGCCTCCTCCAAAAACTTCCACCTATCTCTGTCTCTTGCGATTCGGGTCCATTCTGGACCTGCTACTTTTTTAAGGTCATCTTCCCAACGTTTTACTTGTCGTCCTTTACTTCTTTTACCATCTCTGGGGTACCACTCTGTTATTATTTTAGTCCATTTCTCCTTTTTCTCCCTTAGTATATGTCCTGCCCATTTCCACTTGAGTGTTTTGTATACTTTGCTCACATCTTTAAATTTTTTTACACTTTTAATTTTGTTTAATCTTATTTTATCTTTTCTTTTTACTCCAACTACACTTCTCTCTATTCCATTTTGACATACTGTTATTTTGTTGCTTAATTTTTCAGTCAATGCCCATGTTTGACAGCCATATGTTAAACATGGTAAAATGCACATGTTATAGACATTTCTTTTATCTTTAATTGGCATGTCTTTATTTTTCATAACTTCGCTAAGAGACCAATATCTTTTCCATGTGTTGGCAATTCTTCTGTCAATTTCTTTATGCATAATATCGTGTGGAAATAAGCTGTCCTAAGTATATATAATCGTTCACGTATTCTATTTTTTCATTGTTTACGGTGATTTGATTTTTGTTTTTGTTGTGTTCATTCTAAGTCCTGCTTTTATACTTTCATCTGATAGTTGTTGAAGCATTTGCTCTAGCTTTTTAGGACATTCCGAGAATAAAATTAGATCGTCTGCGAAACGTAAGTGATTAAGGTTTTCACCGTTTATATTGAGTCCGTTTTCGTTCCAATCTAGGTTTCTGAATATCATCTCCAAGGCCGCCGATTGATTCTATATACTGGGCCGCAAACAAACCCAGCCATACACATATTTTCAACGACGAGGTCTAAGAAAGCGTCAATATCTACCAAATAGAATAGCAAGATCGCTAGATGAGTTTCCTGACAGCAATTTTGACGATTTTTTTTTTTAATTCATCATTGTAAAACTTGGAACACAAACAAGATAATTCGAAAGTTTTTCTTTCGTTCCCCTTAGATGTAATGTAATAATGTTTAAACAATGGTTTCCCTGAACACACAGAAACATGGTTTCTTGAGTTTTTAGCAAGGATCTCATCAAACGATCTCGCTACAGTTACTTACATTAAGTAGGTCTTTAAAAAAATGCATAGCGGAAAACCTACTGTATAGGTACCCTGTTCCTTTACGGCCTAGTAAATATTTATATTTAAAACCTTCAAATTCGTTAATATCTATTTTAAAATTCTGAAACTGAGTTTAGATAATCGGTCTCATCATCATCATCATATCAGCCGAAAGACGTCCACTGCTGGACATAGGCCTCCTCTCATATTTATCATTAAAACGAGTACATTTTAAGTTTTTTACATTTACCATTAAAACGAGAAACATGTAATTTTTAAAATTACAGATGTCTATTAGAAAACAGGAGTCGTAATACTCAACCAGCAGAGCTCCAGGTGAAATTGACTTCTTTGAAGAGGAATATTTGGACCGGAGTCCACACTGAGGAAAAGGGACCCCTCTCTTGGGGCATTTCAAGTTTTGCTATGAATTCCTACTTCACTGATAGTGAGGCTTTGCTAAGGTATTTATTGGTACACACGGCCGCACGTCGTTGGAAAAACGTTGACTTTGAGCGGGGCTCTGGCGTTTATAGCGTAGCGCTGGTTCAACTTACACTGGTTTTGTTTTTACGTGCTTGCTTCCGTGGTTACCTCCCAATCTAAACCTAATTTACAGTAAAGTAACTAGTCCCGTGTGGTGCCGGCAAAGAATAGTACCAACCCATACATACCCGTGGGTGTCGAAGAGGCGACTAAGGGTTATACTCGTAAGCTGGAGGATGGGCAGCAGCATCCTCCTTTGTATCTTACATCTTACTTACTGCGGTCACCTACAACCGCGGTCCATGGTGCCAGCCGTAACGCTAACAAGCGAGGTGACTATGGTACTTCCCCTCTACATTTTTCCAACAAAAGCTAGAATTTTGGAGGGAGCTCCCTGTCCTGTAGTGGACGTTTCATGGCATGTTATGATGTTTTCATATTGAAATTGAAAATCTAATTTAAAATGACATAATTGGCAGGCCTAATATAAACAAAAACTATGCACTTAATTTTGTAATGAGTATTTTCAAGATAAGAGAAGGTTAATAGCCCCAGTTGGTAGTCCTTTTAGTCTAAATTATAAAAATAATATTAACGTCATAAAAAATCACTTATTCTATTGATTTCAGGTCTTGCTCAAAAAAACTGGAAGAACTAGAAGGTGAGCAAAAGAGAAATAAAGAAGAAAAGAAAAAGAAGAAATCCAAAAATAAAAAGATTATAAAAGTTCCAAGTTCTGTTGACGATATTTTGGAACCAATCAGCAAATTACCTAAACCTTGGAAGAAAAAAGGAAAGTATGTATTTATAATTTTTTTGCCGTGGTTTAGTTTTCTTTCGATAAATTAACGAAAAAAATATATTTTTAATTTTCATTTCAGATTAAAACAATCAAAATCAGACAACTCTCCTTACATAAGCAATACAAGTTTTACAGACATACCTAGAATTACTTCCTCACTAAAAACCAGCCCACTTGTAAATAGGCAGCCAAAACTTAACTTTAGAAAGAGTGCCTTTGTTACAACTGCAATCCAAACTAAGAAATCAAGTCCAAAATTCACACCTATATCTGACAATTCAGACTCTGAAGATTCTAGCCAGTCAACAAGGAAAACCAAGAAGAAAAATAAAACAGTGAAAATTAAATTAAATAAGACAGCTTCAGAGAATAAAGTAAAGAACTGACAAATTGCTCATTTGTATTTTAATATCTTATTGTATGCTAGGTATTTATCTTGAGGTTGATAAAATATTGTTGTGTTGATTATTATTAAGTCTTTGTAGATATGAACTGTAAGATGAAGGATAAAGAGCTAAAGTATAGAATTTAGAAATGATGTAGGTAAGTAATATTTTACAACTGCCTTGCTCATGATAATAAATAATCAGTTTATAATTCAGCATCATTGAAACAATGTAGAAAAATACAATTATTACCAAATATAGCTAGGTATGTTTAAATACAAAATTGTTGTAATAATTACTTATTCTAAATTGACCAAATTGTAGCCATCATAAAACTTAGACCTTTTGTAAAATATTAAAAGTTGTGAAAAATATGCCTATTACTTATTTTCATTCCAGTTGTTTGCTTCATTTGAGTCAATGTCTAAAGCCCATTTCATGAAAGCAGAGGATGTTTTGTAAACAAAACCAAATTAAGTGAGGCACATATTTGTAACCCATAAGTCCCATAACACACACACAGGAAAACACATTAATGTTAACATGCAACTACAGTCCAAATAATTTATTGTGATTAGCATGAGGGTAGGATGGACAAATATGTCCCTGTCTCTCTAACATCTTACGCATCGCTCTATCCTGCTCTCACATTGCTGTCAACCAAGCACTGTAACCAAGCTACGTTATTTCTACGGTAGCACAGATCATATAATACTAGTAAACTACTGTAGTTAGAAAAATCTACATTTAAATACTTTAATTCCAATTATTCTAATTATTTCCGATAAAAAATAAAAAATTTAAACCTAAGTATAATACTTTAAACATTGAAAATTAAGATATTTGGTTTGAGAGAAATAATTATATTATATTTTTCTTAAAGTTGCTTACCTATGGGTAGTAAAGACAGTTTAACCCGTTCGCTCAACGCATAACAATAGATCTCATACAAAAACATGGGCACATGTGCCCGGTTTCCGAGCGAGGCGGTTAAATTAATATTCAATTATGAACTCACAGGATAAAGGGCGCAAAATTGTTTATCAAGGTAACAAGCATCTATTTTTGAATCCAGAGAGTGCTTTTTGAATCCAGAGCAGAGCAAAGTATTCTAAAGTAGAATCCTGAGTACAGCAACAGCAAGGGATTCAAAGTATGTTGCTCAAGCTTTGAAATAGTGTTGCTCCGCAGGTGGACAGTCTACTTTTTATCACCCTTTATGTCACAGAGTCTATGAGAAAATAAGTAAATCCAATTATAAATTTGTTAGAAAGGTATGTGTATTTATTTACATAAGAACAATAAGACATGACATAGAAATAATTAGAGGCTAATAACAATATCCACATTCCTGCTAAAAATCACTTTTAGTCCCTTAAGGATTAAAAGTAATTTTATTCCTTGTTTACATAATACAAACTAGCTTAAATCGCTTTTAGTCCCTTAGGGATTAAAACGTGATTTTAGTCCCTGTTAACATGGAATGTACTAGCTCTTTTTGAATATGATCCGGGGTCTAATGCCATTTTAGAGTATTATTTGGTTTTGGTACTGTTGAACTGAAAGCTGGATTTTTTTTTTGGGTGTCTTACTATACCTATCCTTACATGCAAAGTTTTGAACTATGGAAATTTCTAGTTTATTAGAAAAAAAAATCTAATATTAAGACAAGAACAATAAGACATGACATAGAAATAATTAGAGGCTAATAACAATATCCACATTCCTGCTAAAAATCACTTTTAGTCCCTTAAGGATTAAAAGTAATTTTATTCCTTGTTTACATAATACAAACTAGCTTAAATCGCTTTTAGTCCCTTAGGGATTAAAACGTGATTTTAGTCCCTGTTAACATGGAATGTACTAGCTCTTTTTGAATATGATCCGGGGTCTAATGCCATTTTAGAGTATTATTTGGTTTTGGTACTGTTGAACTGAAAGCTGGATTTTTTTTTTGGGTGTCTTACTATACCTATCCTTACATGCAAAGTTTTGAACTATGGAAATTTCTAGTTTATTAGAAAAAAAAATCTAATATTATATGTTATGGTTTAAAAGTGACGCGATGAAGTTTTACTAAAAAAATCTTGGCAAATTACCTACTCGACCTTGAATGCACAGAGACAATTTTACATACAAATTAATTAGTAAGTATTTATAGGTTTAAGGTGTTTGCCAATAGCTAGGGTATTTTACACAAGTTGTATAGCTGTAAGGCAGTAGGTAAAGAAGTAAACATGTTAGACAAAACTAGTTTTGTTGAGCGCAGAGTGTATGCATGCCGCCGGTACATAGGTACCTACCAATTAGTAATTTCTGACTGAAAAAGCCTGATGTGCTGCTGGGCTTTAAAAACCGATATAAAAAGTAGCCCGAACTGTTGAAAACCTGAGTTTCTTTTATCAATTCACCAGAAAAATACAATAAACATGTAACCAATGTAAATATCACGAAGCTACATGAAACAGAACAGGTGACTGATTTGACATAATAATAATAAACAGAAAACTTACGTATAGTTTAGCTTCTGGAAGAATCTACTGCGTTACGTCTTTCTTTCAGACAAGATTTCACGTAAATATTGCAAGAAAACTCTTCGTAAAATGTTGATTTTTCTTTCACGTCTGATAGATTTTGACAGTTGTTGTCGAAGTCGACGACCTTGACCTTTTGACTTGAATAAAATAACTCATTCAATCATTCGTTCGTTGTAAATCCTGTGTATCCGAACATCTTTAACAAAGGTGGGATCACTTTTTCTTTAGAAAACTAGGTCACGCACAAAGAAATTTGACCTCATATAGAAGTAATATATAAGAAATAATTCGTCACAAGTAGGGATGTGTGCATGCTTTCCTCTATCGATAGTCGATAAGTCACACAAGGAAAAATCGATGTCGAAACTTTCACCAAAAAGTTAAAGTACTAAACTTAAATAAAAGGCAAATCTGTTAAAAGCAGTTATTAAATTCATTCAGGAAAATAATACTTTAAGTATTTTTTCAACACATTTGCTCATAAAACGGCTCTATTTGCACTGTATTTAGGTCCATAATCCAGCTTATTAAAAACGCGTGCTTTTCTCATTATATATTATGGCACTAATTATATAATTTTTGTTTTTTTTTTTATATTAACAAAGAGCAAGGAGTTCTAATGTCTAAAATATTTATAACATTTTCGTAAATATAAACCTAATGTTGATGAAAATATAATATATAAACAGGTCGTTGCATGAGATTAGTTAAATTTGACAACAACTTAACATTAGTTGATTTTGTAAGCAATAAATTTTAAGTTTTTGTACTTTTTCAATGACTACGCTGTTTGGGAGCATTGCCACTGCTTCGTCACAGCTCCTCATTTGAAAAAAGAAATGCGCGCGCAACAAGAATTCCGCGCGCCATTTTTCAGAAGTATTTTTCAATTGCTTTGATTTTTGTGACTAACTAACAATGTCGTTCGTCGGTTTCAAGCAATGAAGAACTTAATTTAACCCCACAGGAAATAATTACTGGGGCACAAAATGCAAGTGAGTCTCCTTCCAGCATAATCAAAGGAAAAATAGGTACATTTTTGCCTACGAAAAGTTCATTGAATGGAAGAACAGCAAAAATGCCATTTCGTTTTCAGAGAATGTTTTTTTGGCTTATTTCAATGAGCTGGCGAATAAGTATAAACCTAGCTCTTTGTGGTGTATGTTACATCACTATGCCTTGTCTGTGGTCACGTCTCTAGTTAGTCGATGTCATACTTCCTGTCGAGACTGTAATAATTCACCGTGTGAATAAACGTTCAATAAATAATTAAAATGGTTTGATTTACTACGCCGCCTCCTGACAACCACCAAACATTCCCGAGCTCATCAAGAAACACAAGATGGTGTCAGAAGATTAAATTGGACAAGCCCAAATGGTAAAACCATGAAAGCATAATCGTCAACGGCCAAGACAAAGAACAGGTACGCCACCATTACACATTCAAATTAACATCGAAAAAATGCCTGAAAACAAGTCTAACGTACTCATTATGAACATAAAACCACTTATTATACAAGTTGGAGACAATGCTTCTGAAAAATGGAAGGCATGGAAACAAAAATACGAAATTTTTTGCGACGCAAATGAGATTGACAAATTCACTGACCAAAAGCAGGTAGCCATTTTCTTGAATGCTATAGGTGACGATGGCATTGAAATTTTCAACAGCCTGAACATTGACCGCAAAAAAGCTAAAATTGACGAAATACTAAAAAAGTTCGACGAAAAATTTAACCCCTGCAGCAATGTAACATTCGAAAGATATAACTTCTTCACACGCCACCAGAAGAACGACGAGAGCTTAGACGAATACGTCACTATTCTGAATAATTTATCGACTTCATGCGAATTTAAGGAGCTACGGGAATCATTATTAAAAGATATGTTCGTCATTGGAATGAAAAATAACAAGATTAAGGAACGATTACTTCAAGAGAATGACTTAACAATAGAAACTGCCTTAAAAATAGCCAAGAACATGGAATTGTCCCAGGAGAGAACTGCTATGCTGACACAGAGCAACAATGGTTCAACATCAGTCCAAGCTGTCACTCATAACCACATACCAAGATCGGTAAAACGCGATGTTTCTAATACAAGAAGACCAACAAGATCACACTCAAGAACAAGCTTCAGAACGCATTCAAATTCAAGACCAAGAACTTCATCAAATCGTGAATGTAACCGATGTGGCCAGATTCATCGACACAAGTGTCCAGCCCTAGGAAAAATCTGCTCCAATTGCAAGAAAATGAATCACTTCACTAATTATTGTTTTTACAAAAACAGTAACAAACCATCAAGAAAGGTAAACACTGTCACTTCTAAAAATGACCAAAAGGGTAACCAGTTTGTGATTGGATCATTAAATAATAACCAAAATAATACTAATATGGACCAGTGGCAAATCCAGGTAAACATTAACAATTATCCTATAAAATGTAGAATCAATACAGGTGCAGACACAAACATAATTTCAAAACAAAATCTAGATTTAATCAGGTCAAAAACGCATACTAACATACCAACTTTTAGAACAAATAACAAAATTTTTTCCTTTTCAGGACAACTTGTACCAAATTTAGGTAGTTGTGTCATAAATTGCCAATTCGAAAATGGAACTAACACAAATATATACTTTGTTATCGTTGAATGTCCGTGCCAAACCATACTGGGATGGAACATCTGTGAGAAAGCCGGTATTGTCAAAAGGATCTTCAAAATAAATGAAGATACAACTAAAGGTCACAGGTTAGTAGATAAAATAGTTTCAAAGTATGCTCATACTTTTGAAGGCTTAGGTTGTCTACCATACAAAGCCCATCTAGATATTTATGAAAACATACCTCCTAAAGTATGTCCAGTACGTAGAATACCATATTCACTTGAGAAACGACTGAAAAGTGAACTTGAAAGCATGGAACAACTTAAAGTCATAGAAAAGGTCACTAAACCGACCAAATGGGTAAACTCTATTGTGTTAGTAGAAAAACCTAACAAAAAACTTAGAATTTGTCTTGACCCTAGAAATCTAAATGAAGCAATCAGAAGACCCCATTATCCTTATCCTACCTTTGATGATCTTCGCTCCAAAGTAGCCGGTGCTTCTATTTTCTCAAAGCTTGACGCTAGCTCAGGTTATTGGACTATCCCATTAGACGATGAGAGTAGTGATTTATGTACATTTAACACGCCTTATGGCAGATACAAATTTTTAAGACTCCCTTACGGAATTAACTCAAGTGGAGAAATCTTTCACCGAACCATGAATGAACTTTTTGGTGATCTTCCAGGAATAATTATTTTTGTGGATGACATTCTAGTTTACGGTTCCACAGAACAGGAACACAATCAAAGATTAGAATCTTTTTTCAAACGAGCATCAGAAGTAAATCTTAAATTCAACAAATCAAAATGCCAGTTTGGCTTGTCAGAGATTTGCTATGTCGGTCATATTTTTAATAAAAACGGTGTTTCGCCAGACCAATCCAAAGTCGATGCTATAACTAGAATGCAGAGTCCAAAAAATGTCAAGGAACTACAAAGATTTCTTGGAATGATTAATTATTTAGGATCTTATATTCCAAATCTATCTGAAGAAATAACTTTATTCAGAGATTTATTGAAAAAGAATAATACTTGGCAATGGTTAGATCAACATGAACAGCAATTCAACAGACTAAAATCATTAATTTGTCAATCACCCGTCTTAGTCCATTATGACATCAACAAACCAATCAGATTATCCGTGGATGCTTCTAAAAAAGCAGTAGGTGCTGTAATTTTGCATGGAAAAAATCCAATTGCATATTCGTCTAAATCATTAAACAAAAGTCAAGAAAACTATGCTCAAATTGAGAAAGAATTATTTGCAATTGTATTCGGATGTAAAAAATTCCATCAATATTTGTATGGAAAGCCTGTCCATGTTGAAACTGATCATCAACCATTAGTTACACTTTTCAAGAAACCATTGTCCGAAGTACCCACAAGATTACAAAGAATGATGATAGCCTTGCAAGAATATCACTTAATTGTCACTTATACTAAAGGAACTGAAATGTATATTTCAGACACCCTTTCACGTTCCCCTATCACTGACAAGAATTCAGAGCAAAACCAAGAATTAATATCCTTAGAAGAACTTGAGTCAGAAGTTGAAATTCATGTAAATTTATTGACCTCTAATCTAGCAATTACACAGGAAAAATTAGATAAAATCTTAGAACACACTAATAAAGATCAAACTTCACAGATTCTAAAAGAATACTTCAGGGAAGGATGGCCTACATGTAAAAAACATTGTAACCCACTAGTTTTACCTTATTGGAATATAAAAGAGGAAATTCATATTATAAACAATTTAATTTTCAAAAATAATTCTGTAATAATACCTACTTCAATGAGATCTGAAATTTTAAATATTTTACATGAAGGACACCTTGGAATAGAAAAAACAAAAAATTTTGCTAGAGGTATAGTGTTCTGGCCTCATATAAATCAAGAAATTGAAAATAAAATAAGACAATGTGAGTCATGCTGTATGTACAACTCGAATAAAACAAAAGAACCACTCATATCTCATGAACAACCCTTATTTCCATGGCAAAAAGTAGCTACAGATTTGTTTGATTACAAAGGACAAAAACATTTGCTAGTCGTTGATTTTTATTCAAATTACATAGAAATTGCTAACTTAAATAAAGACAGTAGAAGTTCTAATGTAATAACACATTTAAAGTCGATCTTTGCTCGACATGGAATCCCCTTGCAACTTCTTAGCGATGGAGGTCCACCTTACAACTCTTCAGAATTTAAAAAATTTCTTCAGGAATGGGACATTGAACATATTATGTCAAGTCCACATTATCCTCAATCAAACGGCCTCAGTGAAGTCTCTGTAAAAATAATTAAAAACATTCTTAGAAAATGTGAAGAGTCAGGAACAGATCCCTATATAGGTCTATTACAATACAAAACGTCCCCAAGAGGTAACTTAAAGTCACCCTCTCAATTACTTATGTCTAGACAATTGAGAACTAAATTACCAAGTAAAGTAAGCAATTTAACACCTAAAGTGGTCAAATTCTCAGAACATTCAAAAACAAAAAATGAGAATTTACAAAAAACAAGATTGTACTACAACAAAAATTGTAAACAATATCAGCCATTCAATGTAAATGATAATGTTTATTTCAAGAAAAACCCTAAAGATATTATATGGTCTAAAGGTTCTATTGTGGCAAAGTCTAAATTTCCTAGATCCTTTATAGTCAAGGATAATTATGGTGCAACATATAGGAGAAATTCTAAACAAATTCTAAACAAACAATAAATAAATAAATAAATAAATAAATAAATATCCGTAGAGATAACAATCACAAGCAAAACAGTCATAAAAAGTCATTGTCAAAGAATGAAAATAAAAAAGTTTCATTTGATTTAAACCTAGGTCCAAGTCAAAACTCAAACATTGTAAATCCAAGCCACAAACAAAAGAAGTCAGAATCACAATCAAATCAGTCAGTCCGTATCCAAAATCCTAAAATTTCACAAAAAGAGGAAGATGATTGGTACACTTTCATCTATACTCATAATTCTTGCCCGTTAAGTCCAACTGTTTCAATTAATAGCTCAAGTGATTCTGATTCCTTTCAGTCAGTTGAGACAGAGCGCAGTAGTAATAAGTCAAAGGAAGTTCAAACTCAATCTCCAGAATTTATCAATGTAAATGAAAGTCAAATGTTAGAAGATAGCTTACATGACTATAATGAATATGAAAATCAATTAACTTTGTCTGATTGTCAACCTTGTAACTTATCTAGTCCTACTGAAAACTTACATGATACAAATGTCTTATCACCAATTAGCAGTGATAATGACGACGCCGGTAGTGCTGAAATAGAAATACCTGAAAGAACATATACTAAAAGTGGACGACTTGTAAAGAAAACACAAAGACTGAATCTGTAAAAAGTAATTAGATATTTGTAAATAAACAACAACATTTGACTTTCACATTCTTTAGAATTAAGTATTATTTAAGTTATGACAAGCATGATAATTACACTGACAATTTTATTCTAATTCAATGTATGATTATGACGATATATTCCAAAATTCTATGTATTTCTAATGTAATATTTGCTAACCTTGTAGCTTAGAAACATAAGTTATTTATAGGTTAGAATTTATTTCCTAAATGTCACTAACGTCAAATGACTTTTTGTTTTTTAATTTTTAAAAGAAAAAGGGGCATGTTACATCACTATGCCTTGTCTGTGGTCACGTCTCTAGTTAGTCGATGTCATACTTCCTGTCGAGACTGTAATAATTCACCATGTGAATAAACGTTCAATAAATAATTAAAATGGTTTGATTTACTACGCCGCCTCCTGACAACCACCAAACATTCCCGAGCTCATCAAGAAACACAAGAGTGTATTTATTCCATGTTGAAAAGTTTTTCTGGAAATCCATACGGACAGCCCGAGGAAAGTTTGGAACATCGGAGCTGAGTAAAATCAGAAGCCAGGATGGAAGTATTATAAAAGGTGAAGAATGTGTTCTGAGGAGGTGGAAGGAATATTTTGAAAGTCTGTTTGAGAGAGAAAAAGCAGAGGCCAGCGAACCTAGGTCTTCTGTGGAAATGAATGAGAATGAAGAGGAGAATTGTGTAAGTGAGATAAGTATGGATGAGATTATGAAAGCGATGAAAAGTATGAAATCAGGTAAAGCAGCTGGGTATGATAGAGTGTCGGTCGAGATGTTGAAGGCTGGGCGAGGCATTGTGGCTAGTCAGTTGTACCGCCTTTTCAACTTGTGTTGGACGAACGGCCAAGTACCAGGTGACTGGTGCAAGGCTGTGATTGTGCCGCTGTACAAGGGAAAAGGGTCACAACAGGACTGCAAAAATTATCGCGGGATAAGCCTTCTCAGTGTCGTCGGCAAACTGTATGCAAAGGTTTTGATTGAAAGAGTGATGAAAGATACTGACGATAAAATATGGGATGTACAAGCGGGATTTAGAAAGGGAATGGGATGTACAGATCAGGTCTTTTCCTTGCGGTGCATAGCTGAAAAGTTTTTGGCTAAAAACCAAAAAGTCTACTGCGCGTTCGTGGATTTGGAAAAGGCCTATGACCGAGTGGTGAGGAATGAATTGTGGTCAGCATTGTCTATGTATGGGGTAAACGGTCATCTGATTCAAGCACTGAAATCTCTCTATGAGGATTCCAGTGCTTGTGTCAGAATAAACGGGGCGTACACTGAATGGTTTAGCATCGAAAAAGGTGTTAGGCAGGGATGTGTAGCGTCACCTTGGCTGTTTAACCTGTTCATGGATAATTGTTTGATTGATCTGAAAGAGAGTATGTGTGGACTGAGAATGAATGAGTTACTCATCAAATGTCTTCTCTACGCTGATGACCAAGTTGTACTTGCGTCATCTGCTGACGAGTTACAGGAGATGGTAACAATGGTGAATGTGGCTTTGGACAAGAAAGGAATGAAAGTAAATGTAAGCAAGACTAAAGTAATGGTACTTGAAAGAGAAGAATGTATGACAGAGTGTACTATATTAATAGATGGTGAACAAGTCGAACAAGTGAAGGAGTTTGTGTATCTGGGCTCAAAGTTTACGAGAGATGGAAACTGTGAAAGTGATATTGAAAGAAGAGTGAATGCTGGAAACATGGTGAATGGTGCCCTGCACGCCTTTATGAAGAGTCAGAATATGTCTCACAAGGCTCGTTTGGCTGTTCATGGGGGAGTTTTGGTACCAACACTGATGTATGGCAGTGAAAGCTGGGTATGGCAGAAGAAGCATGAAAGTAGAATTAATGCAGTGGAAATGAGAGCGCTAAGGAGTATGATTGGTGTTAAATTGAGTGACAGGATAAGAAATAGTGTGATAAGAGAACGGTGTGGCGTAAAAGAAGACGTAGTGACCAAAATCGAGAAAGGGATGCTGAGATGGTTTGGTCATGTAGAGAGGATGAATGAACGAAGATTGACGAAAGAGATCTACCAGGCGAGAGTGAATGGAAATGTTGGAAGGGGAAGGCCTAGGCGAACGTACCAGGACCAAATTCAGGACGTTCTGAATAAAGGCCAGGTTAAAAGTACCCTAAACCGACGAGCATGTATGAAAGGATTGATGAAAGTACAGGAAGCAAGGGAAGTATGTCAAGATCGTAGCAGGTGGAGGACTGTGGTCTCTGCCTACCCCAACGGGAAAGAGGCGTGATGTTATGTATGTATGTATGAAAAGTATTGTGAGAACGAAAAATGGAGGCTCAGGAATTGCAGGTAAGCGAATTTGATTCGTTTTTATTCGCAAATGTGTTGAAAAACGTCGTAAGAAGCTTGTGCGCTTTGGTGATTACACCCTCGGCTCCATTACGCCCTCGCCTGCGGCTCGGGCTGCAATTTCTGAGCCTCGGCCGTAATATCCAAAATAGCGCACGTGCATCTTAATGTACTATTTACTAACGGTGATTTCTTACGTAGCTGTTTGATACCAAACTTCTTACTTACTAAAACGGCCCATACAAAGCCCTGCCTGCAGGGCCCTGCTTGCAGTGCGCACTGCCAATCGTACCGTGTGTGGTGTTGCAGGGCCGATGTAACGGCCATTTTGTCGGCCCTGCATGCCCACACAAAGTACGATTGGCAGTGGCACTGCAAGCAGGGCCCTGCAGGCAGGGCTTTGTATGGGGCCCTTTACTTACTAAAAGTACGGTTGCGGTGGAGGCAAGAGGGGTAGGAGGTGTAAAGGTTTTTTTTTAAATTTTCATGAATATCTCTAGCTTACATACAAATAATGTAGGATTTTAACACAAACTTTTATCCCTCAATGCAGGGGGTGCATTTGCGATGGTTTTGCAAACATGCTGAAATACGGGTTTGTGGTTTTCTCCTAAGTAGCTCAAATCAAAATCAAAGCGTTTCATGTGCACAACAGTTGCTCCATGTTTTCGCTTTCCTCACCACATGCTTTTAAATCTTTTAAAGTATTGTTTTTAGCGAAAAACTTTCAAAACCTTTTTTGTGTAGAATTTTATGTAGATTAATTTAATTATTTTTTTATCATATTTCTTACGATTTGTTGATTCAGGATGATTCATGCTGTTTAAGATATTTAAATCTGGCGAAGACACACAAAGTGATATTTGTTTGACAGTGTCCCCATCGGGATTCGAACTCAGAATAAAAAACCGGCCAAGTGCGAGTCGGACTCGCGCACCGAGGGTTCCGTACCACCACATAATCATAATTGTATTAGTTGAAATTTCAGTAAGTTAATGTGCTAGATTTTTTGAGTCCGACACGCGCTTGACCAAATTTTAGTATTTGTTGTTATTTTATAGCTTATGCACTATAAACATAACAAACAAAAATCGCCTCAGCGACCATCCAACTTGACCGCTCTCTTATATGAATATTCTTGAAACGGGAGGTCACCACAATCGGTTACCATTAGTTGTGTGAAAAGTTGTAATATTTAATGATTTCAGACTTTTCCCATTACTTGTACTGTGAGACCTAGCTTCTTGCCAAATTTCATAATTTTAGGTCAACGGCAAGTACCCTGTAGGTTTTGCTTTTTTGCATAAATGTATGGAGATGAGGACATAATAAGCCGTTTCTTTTAATTGCGTCGATGTAAAAAATTGAATTTTTCAGATATTGTGTGTTTTATGAATCCTAATATATGGTATTAATTTCAACCTGATACCTTTACCCGTTCGTGAGATAAAGGGTCTTGACAGACAGACAGACAGACGGACAACAAAGTGATCCTATAAGGGTTCCGTTTTTTTTCTTTTGAGGTACGGAACCCTAAAAACAAAACGCGTTGAATATTGTAAAATATAGTAAATGATACAGCAGCACTGCAATTTCTTTCTCGCGATATGCAAGTAAAACTATCAGCCGCAAACTTATATTTGTTATACCATACACATAGTATGGAAATACAAATTTATATTTCGGTTTTTCTAGAAAATGTTCTAATGAAATAAGCAGATGAATTCAGAATTTGAATTGTTAAATATTAAAACCAACTAACCGTAAACGATTTCGAACAAATCACATGTTCAATTATTGGTAGTACTAGAATAATACCCTGTTTATGATTAATTACCGATTTTTTTTATTTCAAAACACGTTTCTTAGGGATAGTTGTTCAGTTTTGTCTACTGAAAAAGCCCTTTCAGTTTTTCGTACATCCTGTGTACTAAATTTTCGCAAAAACCAATCAAATTGAATATCCTCTCAAGTAAATAACCAAAACAGAATTAATATCATAGAAAATAATATAAACTTAATGGAACCAATTATGAGTAAATCACAAGTTTACGTTTTGGTAGTACAGGAACACCCCTTATATGAAATCACACAGACAAACTGATGATGGCACAAGATACCTTGCATGGAGATCCTTAGTCAAGCAAAGTTTCATAAAAATCATTTTAGCCGTTTTTCAAAAAAATTCAATTCTTCATTTTTGTACACCATTCAGGGAAAAAATTCTCAGAGTTTTGGAAAGAAACAAAAAAGTCAGATCCTAGGTCTAGTCTACCTGTGAGTGTGGAGGGTGTAAGTGAGCCTGCTCAAATAGCGGAACTATTCAGGGAACACTTTGAAGTCAGATCGCCCTTGGGGCCTTCCGCGAGTTTTTCTTCTGATCTCGAGAACAAAGATCAATCCCCACCTGTCCGCTTCTCGGCCAAGGAAGTGGCGGCCGTAATCGGGGGGATGACACGCGGTAGGTCTCCGGGACATGACTTCCTCAGTGTGGAACATTTAAAGCATGGAAGTGTACATCTGCCTAGAGTGCTCGCCTTGTTCTTCTCACTGTGCGTTACACATTCATACTTACCTCAAGAATTGATAAAAACCGTAGTCGTACCAATTGTGAAGAACAGGACGGGTGACTTCGCTAGTCTTAATAATTATAGACCGATATCCTTGGCTACTATAGTGGGAAAGGTACTGGACGGTCTTCTTGATAGGCACTTAAGGAAGCATATCACACTGCATGACGCTCAATTTGGATTCAGACCCGGCTTGTCAACAGAAACAGCTATTCTTTGCCTAAAGAATACCGTCCAGTACTACACCAAGAGGAAAACCCCTATCTACGCTTGCTTCCTCGACCTGTCCAAAGCATTTGATCTCGTATCATATGACAGGTTGTGGAAAAAGCTACAGGATGAAACAAGTCTTCCAGGAGATTTGATTAGTTTGTTTAGGTACTGGTATAATAATCAGTACAACTATGTGCGTTGGGCAGGCTCAACGTCGGACATGTACAGGTTGGAGTGCGGCGTGAGGCAAGGGGGCCTGACCTCGCCGACTCTCTTCAATCTGTACATGAACCGACTAATTGAGGAGCTCAGCAGCACCAGGATCGGATGCTCTGTGCACGGGACTATGTTTAACAACATTAGTTACGCCGATGATATGGTGCTGCTGAGTCCTTCAATAGACGCCCTCAGGAAGTTGTTGAGAATTTGTGAGAGGTACGCAGAGGCTCATGGCCTACGGTACAATGCTACTAAGAGCGAGTTCCTAGTATTTAAAGCGGGTAGCAAATGCTATGACATGATTCCGGATGTCATCCTATGCGGAACTCCTCTTAAAAGGGTGGCCAAATTTAAGTACCTTGGGCACTGGGTCTCTGAGTCCTTAGATGACAAAACAGATATAGAGAGAGAGCGTAGGGCGCTAGCTGTGCGTGGAAATATGTTGGCCCGTAGGTTTGCAAGGTGTTCGAATAACGTGAAGGTTACTTTGTTTAAAGCATACTGCCAGGCCTTCTACACCTGCAGCCTATGGGTCAACTATACACAGAAAGCTCTGAGCTCTCTCAGAGTTCTATACAATAATATATTCAGGATGCTGTTGCGGCTGCCACGTTTTTGCAGCGCATCAGGGATGTTCGCGGAGGCACACGTTGATGGCTTTGCCGCCATAATGCGAAAAAGAACGGCTTCACTGATGCGCAGGATGCGTGACAGTGGCAACAGTCTCCTGAGTATAGTAGCGGGTATGGTGCAGGGTCCTTTTATTAAACACTGGACCATATTGCATGTGCTTCCAAGACGAAGTACATATTTGTAATATAATTAATATAAGTACTAACATTAGTTGATAAGTTCTTATTATTACTAACATATTATGGATGTTTATCTGAAATAAAATAATTGAATTGAATTGAATTTTGTTGTATGACAGCTACCCTCAAAATGAGAGCCAGCAAAAAACCATTAGGAACCCTTCGACCAATTTGCATAAAAGTCTTAAATTAAAAATATGGTGTTAATAGGACCATTCGTTTAGCCGCTAGGCCAAAGCGTGACGGACAGACCGACCGACCGACCGACGGACGGACATTTTTAGGGGACTTGCTTAAGTGATATAGAACACATTTTTGAGAAAGTTTGTGCAACTTTTTTCACAAATACAATACCTTTCTCGCTCAGCTTGAAAGTAAAAATACTACTATCGATAAAAAATACATCACTCATAAACTCCAACATGATCCCACAAAAAACGATAAATTACAATAAACTACGTAACAATTTCCATATTATCTAACTGTAGAAATGATAAGTTGACTTTTTTTATGCAATATAAAAATAAATAAATAAATAAATAAATATTTGTGATAATAATCCACAAACATGAAAAATACTGAATAAAACTTACAGATGAAAAGACAAAATTTCTTTGAAATTTTCGTTTTATTGTTTTAAAGATGTACAGCCATGAACTACACACGTTATTATTAAAAAGAACAATCACTAATATGGAGAGCAACTTAAGAATAAATTCACGATATTTTGAACTTGTTCACTATATGTTTTTTATAATTTACACAATGTTTACAACATATAATTTTGGAAATATTTTCAACCGTTAAAATCCCAACAAGTTACAATAATCCTATAAACTTTGTAAATGCAATGAACGCGTCGTTCATCTAATTTGGTAGGATGTGATCATTGACGATTTGACATGGCATGAGACATGCTAGCAGTTGTCATCCCATACTGAAAAAAAAACAGCATGGTTTCTTCTCCGAGCGAAGCAAGGAGGTTTTTGTTCTGAGGTCACGCACGAAGTTACCAATCGTCGCGATTGCGATGCAATCTATATGTCGGATACTCGCATGCAACATTTTGAGACTCGGTTCCGCACATGGCGCTACTTTTTTTATTAAATGAACAAGTATGTACTTTCCAGTCAAATTTAATTATTTCCAATTTCTGTCCACGCTATGTCTGTTATAACCTTTCTCATATACTCCGGAAGTTTATAATTATATAAAACAGGGATGTTTTTCTACTTCTAACACGAAAGTTATATTTTGATCTTGCTCGGCAGCCATTTTTGTATCCGATAGCGCATGCGCGTAAACGATTCGGGTTACATGCGAGTATGCGACCAGCAAGGCTAGTAGCGTGCGACTGGTATGCAACACGTTGTCGACGGGTTGCGTCGTATGCGGATGTAGGCGAATTTGTATGGAGGCTACTTACGAGCAACTGGTAGCATACGCGTATTCGACTCAAGTTGCATGAGAGTAGCGTCGTGGGAGAAAGGCCTACTAGTTTGGACTAGTGATGGGCCGTTGCCGGCAATATTCCCAAAATACCACTTTGGGAATATTCCCGGGCACGGAAAAACACTAGTTTGAACACAGAGCTCGTAAAAGGAGATTCTGTTTATTATAAGGCTTTTAACACACATTTGTTAGCCAACTTGTTTCCGTTAAGTTTGTCGAGGTTGAACAAAATGATGCTGCTACAGGAGTAGTTTCAGGAAATGCAAGAATTCTCAACTCTCCCGCAGAAGAAAATTGCAGCGCATTGCTGACTCGCACCCCAGTGGATGTATATCCCGGTGTTTGGGGTTCCCCGGTAATGGGGTTGAAGGAACCGCAACGTGCCTTGGCCAAAATGCAGGAAGTAACATTTGTAAAAAATCTAACATTATCTGCATCCATTGTAAAGTCTACGCCAGTCCTTGCTTCTCGTGTGCATTGTGTAATCTGAAAATTAAAAGAAATAAATTTTCATTTGAAGTTCAAAGCTCTATGTGTAGATATGAATATTACCTAGTACTGGTTTATTGGGAATTAAAATTTAAAATGAATTTTTTTACAACGAATTTATACGATAAATAACCAGCAATGACGTAAATGATTAGGTATGAAATTTACTTACTAAATTATTAGAATTAACTCTTCTCAAGCAACGAGCGAAATCGCAGTAGCCCATAAAACAACCAGAAGGTTGAACATTAAGCGCCGATGTCGCTAATGCCTGAAGGAAAGTAAAGTGATAATTAGAAGTATCGTTATTGAGTGACATGCCTTAATATAAATCGTTAACTAGACAAGTCTTCAAGCACGCAAGCATCAGTTTTCGTTTTGGACGTGCAATCCTTCCAAGGAGCAATGTGAACTGAACCACTTACTAATCTGGGAACTGAACAGGATAGTACTGTCAAGAAAGTCATGAAACAGAACTAAAATTATTTTAATGGTAACACAAAAATGTTTCACACAAGGAGGTTTTAACCCACGCTAAGCGAAGCGTAGTGAAGCGTAGTAAAACCTCCTTGGTTTCACACAAAAGTGAATGAATGTTGCCATATAAAATCTGTTTTGGCATAGAAAGTGTCGCCCCTATAATTTTCATGACTTTTTTGACGGACTGTAAATCAAAGTCGTACAAAAATATTATCTTACCGCAACTGCCGTAGCACAAGATTGGTATGTTGTGTTCACGAAATATTGAGAAGCGCATGAACTTAGAGCATTTAATTCTTGTGGACCCTGGGACATAAAAAAAACATAAAATTATCTGGGCAGTTTCTTATACTATTACATAACATTTCATAAATTTATATAAAGTAAAGTAAAAGTGCGTTTGCACTGAAGAGCAGAAGAAGAGCGCAGACTTGCAAAAAAAGACAAATCGGAGCAAATGAAATCCATATCACCGTAGTCTGTGATGATCTGGTCATTTCGCGTGTCTTTTAAAAAAAAATTGGTACTTCGCTACTTAACCTACCTAACGATGCGCAAGAGTCTTACCTCAGGCATAGATGTTACTCTAGAAAAACATGCTATACAAGCGTCTCTTGAGGTAACATTCGTTGGTTGAGCAGTACTGCATACAATGTTGAGCAAATTCTGTAGTTGCACTCTACAAAAAAAAAAACCGGTCAAGTGCGAGTCGGACTCGCGCGCCGAGGGTTCCGATATACCTATAGTATTTTTGGAAGCAATAAAGTCCATTTTCAGGACCGCAAAACTAAATTTGTTTGTAAAGGTTTTTTGCAGATTTCTGAAAAACTGTGCAACTTAGAAAGATCGTTTTATTTTTGCTGTAAAGTTTATATAAACTTCTGTCAACTGTAATTAATTCAGATTTTTCCTTACTCAAACTTCGGAGATAAGGGGGGGGGAATGGTATTTTTCTTGACATTTTTCATCATAACTTTAAAACTAAGAAATTTAAAAAAATACAAAAATATATTTTAAAATGTACAAGTAAAGCCCTTTCATATGATACCCCACTCGACCTAGTAGCGACAATTTGAAATTTGGCCCCCCCTATTTTGGCCCCCTTTATATTAATAATCATACTTTTTTCAAATTTTTTTCTTGTGCAATTAAGTTGGGCAACTATATTCTAAAACTATTCCAAATTTCAGGTTGATAGCATAAGTGGTTGCTGAGATATAGAGGTGTGACAGACAGACGGACAGACAGACAGACAGACAGACAGAGCGGCACCATAAGGGTTCCTTTTTTTTACCATTTTGGTATCGGAACCCTAAAAAGGACCTTAATATGAATAATAGAAATACCCCAATATATAGGTAATACTGAGAATTAATTTTTTAGGGTTTCGTACCTTAAAAGGGAACAAACAGAACCCTGTTAGGATCACTTTGTTGTCCGTCTGTCTGTCAAAAGCGTTTTTCTTACGAACGGGTATAGGTATGAAAATAAGATTAACATCAAATATTTAGGGTCTATTGATCCTTGGTGGTGTAAAAATTGAGAGCTACGACATCACAATTAAAAGATACCGTCCTTTGTGTCTCCTTCTCCATATGTTTATAATTTTATCAAACCAAAACCTATAGGGTACTTCTCGTTGATCTAGAATAATGAAATTTGGCAAAAAGTTAGATCATGAGATCCTAAGAAAAGTCTAAAATCATTAAATACTATAACAGGTGAGCTGCCGTTTCAATAATGTTCATATTAAAGAAGCGTCAGGTTTGAGTGGATGCTGACCAAATTGCAAAAATTTAAGTACTGGTGGACAGATATGGAACCCTAACTACCCTCAGTGCACATGCGACTCGCACTCGTACTCGCCTGTGTCTTGTTATTTATATTGGAAAAAAATTCTTACGGATGCTGTTATTTAGACCCTGTCCAGAAAGGGCGAATTCGCCGCGATTTACTCGCGCGTTTTCGCGCGTTCAACTGGACGCAAACAAGGCGCTCCTAGTATCTCGACTCGCGCAAGCCGAGAAAATTCGCGCGATGCTTGTGGACGCGATGTTTTGACGCCCAGTACCTCGCCGACGCGCGTATAAACTCGCGCGTAACAATTTGCGGCGAATTCGCCCTTTCTGGACAGGGTCTAACTAAACATCAAAGCGGTTATAACGATCAGTTGAATAAATAAATGAGCAGCAGTATTAATAACACCTTAATGAAATAGGTACTTTAAAACAATGCAATTATATTGACGTAAGAACAATGCAATTACATTGACGTAAGACCTATGTATAACTGAGAAAGAAACATAGATAAACTCTAAGAAAGCATGTAACTCTGGCCGCATCTTGGCAAGAACTATCTTATTGTGCATTTATACTGCGTGAAAAATAACTCCTTCTGTGACCCTAAGTGCGCAGAAGTCAAAAAAACCGGCCAAGTGCGAGTCGGACTCGCGCACTGAGGGTTCCGTACTACGAGTACCACATAAACATAATTGTATCAGTTGAAATTTCAGTAAGTTAATGTGCTAGATTTTTTGAGTCCGACACGCGCTTGACCAAATTTTATTATTTGTTGTTATTTTATAGCTTATGCACTATAAACATACCAATTTTCAAGTTTGTAAGTATTCCCGTTTTTAAATAGAACTAAAACAAAAATCGCCTCAGCAACCATCCAACTTGACCCCTCTCTTATATGAATGTTCTTGAAACGGGAGCTCACCACAGTTGGTTACCATTAGTTGTAAGAAAAGTTGTAATATTTAATGATTTCAGACTTTTCCCATTATTTGTACTGTGTGACCTAGCTTCTTGCCAAATTTCATAATTTTAGGTCAACGGGAAGTACCCTGTAGGTTTTTCATTTTTGAATAAATGTATGGAGATGAGGACATAAAATGCCATATCTTTTGATTGCGTCTTTGTAAAAAATTTAAATTTTCAGATCTTGTGTGGTTCATGGATCCTAATATATGGTATTAATTTCAACCTGATACCTTTACCCGTTCGTGAGATAAAGGGTCTTGACAGACAGACAGACAGACAGACAGACAGACAGACAGACAGACAGACAGACGGACAACAAAGTGATCCTATAAGGGTTCCGTTTTTTTCTTTTGAGGTACGGAACCCTAAAAATGAGTCGCGGGGGAGGGGGGCGAGCGAACCGTTCATTATAAAAATAAATAAATAACTCTAAATAACTGTCACCTATGCGCAGAAAATAACCGTCATAGACAGACTTGTCCTGCCTGAGCGCGCTGTAACTGACTTATTAATAGACTAAAACTAACTTTACGCGAAAGAAAGAAGTAAGTACAGTCAACAACAGGTCAAGCTTTATGTGCTCTTGACTGTACCTATTATTAAGGGGCTGATAAGAACTAAATACGCTTTACTTGAGCAGATTTTTGACGAAAAGTTATGAATATGTGGCCGTGAAAAAAATGTATGTGATAAATAAGCATCTTTCCAAGAATATGGCCGACTCCGAAAGACGATTAAATATATTTTGAACGCCATAAAAAAAATCAAAGTTACCTCTGCTTTTTGCTTTTAAACCATTTCTCTTAAGTACCCATTAATCTATGATGCCAAAACTGTTACACATTATTCAATACATTATGCATAATAATATAGCTATTTGATAATTAATATTATTGGTACAGATTTTGAGAAAAATTCAAAAATGAGAGAAAAACGTAAAACAGCGCGAATCCGTTCCGTTCTTGCACGCGCATTCTGCCCTTTGTTAGAAAGGGAGGTAATTCAGCTCTTAGCCCCTTAATATTCTTACCCGTTTGATGGGCACAAAGCTTGTAGTTTTTGTGTTTTCCACTGTATTATTTTATTTTTTACGTCGTTGAAGTCAAATATTCCGTTGGGGACCACTCCAGCCTGAAATTAGAAAATGTTTTATGATAAAAAATTATTTGCACCTAAGCAGGAATATCATCAGTTATTTGTTAAAGAAATCTTGATAATAATCTGACCTCACTATGATTTAGTAAGTTTTGTGTCTTCCATTGCAAAAGTTTATGTAATTCGTTGAAGTCAAGACTTCCATTAGTAATCTGGATCTGTTAAAATAAACTTTGTAAATAGGTACTAATAAAAAAATACACGATTTTTTTATATTTATAAACTTACGAGAAAAGCTAACAGAAAGCTATAATGTAACTTTCTCATTGTGGAATGGTAGACAGGACCAGGCACTTGATAATATAAAACATGATTGACGGACGAGATGCGTTAACGTGATAAAAATGTTGAAATTGTAACTATTTCACAATCACAATTCATAAAAAAGTGTTACATAGGTGATTGTATGAAAATTACATGATGTCGCTGACCTAATTTGAATAGTGGACAATAGTAGTTACTGGGTATGACGTTATGTTCTAGTTAGTTTATAATAAAATGTTAGCGCTAGGTTTTATTTATGTCGCGTAAGTGTAGCCAGTGGCCTGTAGCCTTTAGCCGTGAGAAGTGAGAACCTACATACAGGAGTACACTTCAAAAAAACCGGCCAAGTGCGAGTTGGACTCGCGCACCGAGGGTTCCGAACCAACACATAATCATAATTGTATAAGCTGAAATTTCAGTGAGTTAATGTGCTATATTTTTTAAGTTTGACACGCGTTTGACCAAATTTCATTATTTTTTGTCATTAAATAGCTTATGCACTAAAAACATATTAATTTTCACGCTTGTAAGTGCTCCCGTTTTCAAGATAGAGCTCAAACAAAATTCGAGCAAAAATCTCCTAAAAAAACAGTTTTAGTATGGGAACCAAACTTACTTTATTACTTTTTTAAGTTTTAATATTCGTTGTTATAGCAGCAACAGAAATACATAATCTGTGAAAATTTTAACTGTCTACCTATTATAGTTCGTTAGATATAGCCCAAACAAAATTTGGTATAAACAGCTGAATTTGGTGACATCTGATTCCTTTGCTTTTTATTATTTTTTAAAACAAAAAATACAGTGTTTATCTACTCAACGAGCTCTAAACAACGATAGGAACCCTATTCGATGGGGTAGGTCAAAGTTTTTTTTTCGCACCCCCCTTTAGCTGCTTGGGAGCCCCCTTTAATTTTTATTTTTTTTCTATTTTTAGTATTTGTAGATATACATAATTTTTAAAAATTTCAAACTTCCACCTATTAAGGTTCATGAGATACAGCCCGCTGACAGACAGACATCAGAGGCATATCAATAGGGTTCCGTTTTTCACCCTTTGGGTATGGAACCCTGAAAAGGAGTCTTCTTCTTTAATACGCATCGGTTTCATCACATCCAGCTTATTTGACTAAGTGGGCTTCATTGTTCTACACTTGATGGCAGACGCGACGCAATGATAAATTATTAGGTAACTATAAATATGTAAATTAACGAAGAAAGTGGCCCGGCTAAAATTACAGGCTAAAAATATAGGTATTTATTGTGGGACTGGCAATGGTCATCTTGGAGAGGTAAATCTCGAGATTGTAATGCATGCAACTATTATCTGCTGGTCTGCTATCAATTATCGTGTACCTAATAATAGGTCTTTACCTATGAAATTGCCGAAATTTTCATACAGATTGATGATTGATTGATCAATTCCTATAATGTTATGCAATTTTTTTCATGTGTCTTACATTTGAAAGTAATCAATTTACGCATAAAATAAAGTTTTTATTTTTAGTTTGATATATAAAATTAAAGGTTCGAAAATTGTTCGTCTTAAATGTCGTCCGATTTCATCATTAGATTTGTTATCTAGACACGCGGTAGCGTGTCAAAGCCAAGTTCAAAGAGAAGAAAGTGCCGACGCAGCAATCGTGTGTTATATTTGGAGCCACATTTGTCCCCTTAATAACTCCAAATCTATTGAACGTAAACAAATGAAATTTGCAATATTTAATAAGACCCCTTAGATAAAGTAGCACTTCAAATTTCATGAATACAGCTCAAACGGTCATTGAGATATGCACATCTAAAAATCGTCATTTTTATCACTGACTCACTGACCTATAGACCCTATTTCTAGACCACTTCCAGATGACCTAGGAAGTTGAAATTTGGTATCCAACTCGGTAATTATGTGTATTCACAGAAAAATCTCAGAAATAAGAGAATTTTTACGATTTGAAATGTTTTTCACATAATCGATTTTAATAACATGTAGTGCCTTTCAAAATTATAATAGCAAAGTGCTTAACTCAAAATATATTTAAAGTAAACAAATGACAGCTAGATTTAATAAGACCCCTTAGATAAAGTCGTACACCAAATTTCATAAATACAGCTTCAACGGTTATTGAGATATGGACATCTAAAAATCATCATTTTTGTCACTGACTCACTGACATATAGACCCTATTTCTAGACCATTCCCAATCAAGGTCAAAGTGTTTCCACTGACGTGCGGCCTTGTGTACAGTCAACAGCAGTTCAAGCTTGAGACTCGTAGTGCAACGTTGGTTCCTACAGCTATTGGAGTAATACAGTGAAAAGTATAATGCAAAGTGTAATTTGTTAAGCTTGACGTGCTGTTGCCTGCCCTTACCCTAAATTGTAAAGAGTTAGTAAGCGGTAGATTTTGTTTAAAGTACGTCTATACAAATGCATTGGTACAGTCAACGACAGGTCAAACTTGACACTCGCAATGCGACTCTAGCCCGTACGTACGTCTATTGAAATAAGAACGGTACAAAGTCCAAAGTGTCAAGCTTGATGTGGTCTTGACTGTACATCTTAATCTTACATACAGTGTGGTACAGGTACCTACATACGTCACACGATATCACTTTTGAGATTTTAAATTTAAATTTTACTCTGATTTTAAACGAGCAATATTTGTATATATACAGTCGTGGTCAACTAATTAGGGACAAATATAACACTAAACAATATTAAATATTCATACCTCTGTATTACTCATTAATATTAATACTTCTACCTATTACACTATAGTGATAATAACTATTATGAAACCTTACCAAATTACACAAAATAAACAAAAATAATACATGACTAAACTAATAAATACTTCAATCAAATCACTTGAATCGATATTTATGGTATTTACGTCCTGGCCACCTAATTAGGGACAGTAAAATTTCCGTGTTCTAAATTTAAAAAAATAAAAATAAAAAACTTTTTTCTGCGTAAAATTGATTTTGGCGCCATTCTGAATCGTAACATTAGTTTCGTACGTACAATACAATAACAGTAATTTTTAAAATATGGGTCGAAACAAGAGTTGTGACGCAACAATGAGAAAAGTGATAATTAATTTTTATCAACGTGGATGGCCTTACAGGAAAATAGCTGATCATCTGAACTGTTCCAAAAATATGATATGCAATGCAGTGAGCCATTTTAAAACCCACAATACAACTGAAAGTGTTCCTAGAAAGAAGAGGCCAAAAAAAACTACCCCACAAGATGACCGCAGGATGGTCATTCTAGCCAAGAAAGACCCCTTTAAAGGTTCTGCAGTTATTAAGGCTGAAGTTTTTGGACCTGAACTGAATGTCGGCGTATCAGCAAGAACCGTTAGAAGGCGTCTAGTTGAAGCAAAGCTTTTTGGACGAGTTGCACGAAAAGTTCCGTTGCTGAAGAAGGAACACAAACAAGCAAGGCTGGCGTTTGCTCGAAAGTATGGACATTGGACTCCAGCTCAGTGGAAAAATGTATTATTTTCAGATGAAACTAAGATAAATTTAATTTCATCAGATGGCCGACAATACGTGCGACGTCCTATAAAAACAGAAATGAATCCTAAATACACCAAGAAACAAGTAAAACATGGGGGCGGAAATATTCAAGTCTGGGGCTGTTTTTCTGGACATGGAGTAGGGCCCGTAAAAAAAATTGAAGGCAAACTGGATCAGTATCAGTATAAGCAAATCTTAGAAGAAAATATGATACCATATGCTGAAGAAGTTTTACCGGTGACCTGGACGTTCCAACACGATAATGACCCAAAACATACAGCTCAATCAGTGAAATATTTCCTGGCACAGCAGTTTGTGACGGTACTAGATTGGCCTGCAAACAGCCCAGATTTAAACCCAATCGAGCATTTGTGGTACGAAGTTAAAAAAAGAGTTGCGGCTCAACGTACCGGCACTCAAAATCAGCTCTACGAGAGATTTACAGAGGTGTGGAATAATATTTCAATAGAAACATGCAACAATTTAATTACATCAATGCCTCGCCGTTGTCAAATGGTGATTACCAATAATGGCAACCATACTGGTTATTAAAACTATGTTTTTTATTTTCTTTGTTATTAAAATTTTGTTTGCTTACTTTTTGTATTATTAAACTTAACATTTTCTCGTTATTTTTAAATTAATAGTCAAATTTCCTCCTGTCCCTAATTAGTTGGCCAGTCATTAATCAGTATGAGAAAGTAGCAGTGTAGTTTAGGTAGAAAAACTTGTGGCGGCAAGTAGCTTTTTCTTTTTTTGGCCACTAAATATTTAAAATTAATATCCCTTAACTTGTTTATAATGATAAAACTTCAAAGCTTCGTGATTAGAAACATTTATTGATGTCGAAGGAAGCTCTTGCTCTTTTTGTGATAGTGTCCCTAATTAGTTGACCACGACTGTATATACCTATACATATTTGTAATCGGTTTCCCGAAAACGGCTCTAACGATTTTGATGAAATTTAGTATCTGGGGGTTTTTGGGGACGAAAAATCGCTAGCTAGCTAGGTCTCATGTCTGGGAAAAATCGTTTTGCCCGTGATTTTAGACATTTCAAAAAAATACCGCGTTTTAGACAGAAATCTACAGCGCCATCTGTTAGCGGGTAGCATAGCTTGCTCACTCGATGATATTTTAATGTTGAGGCATCTATTATAGAGCGAAGCTCGGTCACCCAGGTACTGTATAATAATTAACAATAAAACGCTATTTTATATGACGGTGCACGGATAAATAATAGGTTTTTGTTGCCCCGTTTAGTCAATAAATTTGTATTTTTATTGTTATGATAGTAAATAAATGTTTAACGATATTTCATTTTTTTAGAGATATTTTATCACTCGTTGATTTTCAAAAATTGATCAGCTGTAGGAAGGTACCATAATTGCTTAAATAATTGTACAATCAAGAGCAGGTCACTCGCGTACTTTAACTCTTGCGGCAGTTGGAGTTGGAACGGTACTGTCAACAGCACGTCAGTGGAAACATTTGTAGTTTTATTACCTACCATGCCATAAGGTCCAAAGTGTTTAAGTACTGACGTGCTATTTATTGGGTAAAGAGTTGATGATGGTAAGAAAGTAAGCGGGTGCCGGAAATATACCTATATTACAAAAAGTAATGATATCCCACCAAAAACATAAATGAAAAAAAATGTTAGCCAAGTTCAATTATAAATAATATGCGTGGTTGTTGGCTTCACCGACAAAAGAAGTTAAAAAAGTGATATCTAAATAGATGCCAAGTTCTGTTAATAATCTTAAATGTGGTTTATAAGAACGTACAACATTCTAAAATAAATTTACAACACAATTTTTTTACTTTTTCTGCTATAACAATGTTTGTTATTTAAAAAATATAGCATTTTAAATTTTAAAAGTCGAATTATTAACACAAGGCAGATAAATTATGATAAAATTGAAGTTTAAGTTTTGACTTGGCTAGTTTTTATATATATATTAATGTTATCTTATGGATGGCTAATCAACTCATCTTCTTCATTTTATTCGCAAGTGACTATTTTTTTATTGTAATACTGTACCTTACTCTTTTAAATATTTAGTTTCGTGGTAAAAACTAGCTAAGCCAAATTTTAAACTTCAATTTTATCCTAATTTATCTGCCTTGTGTAAATAATTCGACTTTTAAAATTTCAAATGTTATATTTCTGAAATAACAAACATTGTTATAGCAGAAAAAGTAAAAAAATGTGTTGTAAATTTATTTGAGAATGTTGTACTTTCTTATAAACCACATTTAAGATTATTAACAGAACTTGGCATCCATTTAGATATCACTTCTTTTGTCGGTGAAGTCAACAATCACGCTTATAATTGAACTTGGCTAACATTTTTTACATTCATGTTTTTGGTGGGATATTTTTTTTACATACAATATTTCTCGAAAATTAAATTTAAGCTTCTGTTAGCTTAATGTCTTCCCAATAATGGTCAAAAAAATAAGAAAATTGGATTTATATTTCTTAAGAAAAATTCAATTATGTTAGTACTGAAAATTGAGTTTACCTAAAATTCGCCATACAAAACGGCAATTTCATAGGTAAAGACTATTATAAGTTCAGATTACAATGAGAGTACGAGACTTAACTTTCCGTAATCGAAAGCGGATAGCTCTGTGCTGTGAGCGTGCAAGCAGCGTTTGTTCATTTTGGAATACGGCGAATGTATCCGAATTTTTGTCCGCTCAATCGTTCATTCGCCCGTTCATTCGTTGATGTCAACGTCACGTCTTTGGTCTTTCGTAGTGATGCCAACTGTAAAATAATTATCGTAAAGTGTGATATTTTAAGTGATGTAAAAAAAAACAAATTGTACGTTATTTTTTTATGAAGGATCCATTATTGTATCCATTTCACACACTCACATTTCATAAAACGGTAAAAAAATATATCTTACTTATCTTTTCTTCCCACAGCGTAAAATAATTTAGATGAAAATAAACAGTCGCGCAAGAAAATTGAAGTTTGCTTCATACTTACATTATAAGTCAAAAAGTGACAATTGGCCTTGGTACATACTCGTACATACACATTCTTTCCCGTCGGTGTACGCAGAGACCACAGTCCTCCACCTGCTACGATCTTGACATACTTCCTGTACTTTCATCATTCCTTTTATACATGCTCGTCTGTATAGGATACTTTTAACCTGGCCTTTATTTAGATCGTCCTGTAGGTCCTGCTGCTCGTGGGAACGCAATCTTTTCGTTCTAGGTCCCTCACTGATGAGGATCGGGACCACATATGGTTTCCTTCAACAGACTGCGATGATAACATGTGTGAACCGTACGCTGCAAGTTGCCGCCTACTGCCTTCTTCTTTGTGTTTGCCCATCTCGTAGGCATCGCGTAATTTGAGCACGCAATGGTTTCAAATAAAATTTAAAACTCAAGAAGCGACGATGTGGCTCGCAACACATCACATCCTGATCCTCGCGAGGGCCTTATATATATGTTACGGTCAGAGTAAATAATCGGTGATTATTAATAATTACCGGTTATTATTAATAATAACCAACAAAGGTGGTTAAAGTGATACATTTATCAAATTGACCGGATATTATTAATAATTCCCTCATGCGTTTGGTCAATGTGATAAATGAAATGAAATGAAAAATGAAAATGTTTATTAATAACCACAGACTTAGGTGTTACAGTTCTGGAATTACTTAAGTTACAAATAACAATATTCCTAGAGAGACCAGAGGTCACCAAACTAGGCTGAGCCTGTATCTTGGTGAACCAGGTTTTTAGTTGTTAACTTGAATAAAATATTAACTTTACTAAATAGTTACTATTAAAACTAAACAATTATTTATAAAAACGTTAATATTATTGAAATAAACAATTATTTGTAAATAAAAAACTAAAACTAACTAACTAAAACTAAAGTGTGGATAGCAAATATACTAATAAAGTCTAGGCAATAAAGAAATTACGATTTCGATAAGGGATAAGAATTTCTGTATTCTCGTAATCTAAACCAGACAAAAACATACATAAAAGTTTTTTGGCTTCGATGACAGAGTAGAGCTTAATGTTGCTCATCTTAACGATTTGGTTGTATATTGCTCGGAATGAATAGATTGAGAAACGCTTAGCAAAATAAGTATTCACAGGGTGAGTATTAATTCTGAAAACACGTTTAGACAGCAAATGAGGATATTCATCCGAGTTAATCACCTCTCCATGTGTACTCAGACACGCTTTTAAAATGAATAATTGACGAACACGAAGAACCTGCGATTCAAGATATAATTGATTAGTGGAGTACCTTAAAGGTCTTTTGAGCATGACTTTCAAGACGGCACGTTGTGCTCTCTCTAAGCCTATCAAGTACGATTTAGCAGCACAACCCCATACTGCATTACAGTAGATTAGGAGAGACTGACCAATTGCTATATATACAGTTTTTAGGACTGGAAGGCTAACTACATTGCGTAATTTTTTCATGATTCCTATAGTTTTTCGAAGTCTGGCTGAGAGTGCACTGATTTGAGACCGGAAGTTAAGCTTCTCATCAATAATGACTCCAAGGTATTTGATTTCTTTAGTTTGGGCAGTGATATCACAGGAACAGCTATGAGAAGGAGATGAGTCTTTGGTATACTGACATGAATGAACTTTGATTCCAGAAGCTATACGGGGACTAGATGACTTTGAGATATGAAAAGATATGAATTTAGTTTTTTCCGTGTTAAGAGTCAAAAGGTTACTCTGAAGCCAATGAGAGATCGCAGACATGCCTCCTTCTGCCTACTGATAAACTGAATCCCAGCTATCACCACGGAACAAAACCGCAGTATCATCAGCATAGCAGATCACCTCGGCTGAGTTAAGGTGTAGGTTGTGGATGTCATTCATGTATGCTAAGAATAGCGTGGGCCCGAGTATGCTGCCCTGAGGCACTCCGAAATTTACTGACTGAACGTCGCTACTGACCGAGTTAACTCTGACCAATTGTCCCCTGCCAGTCAGGTAGCTCCAGAACCAGGCCAAGGCCACGCCACGCACCCCCATCTTCTCCAATTTGCGAAGAAGAATGGGTACAGAAACCGTGTCAAAGGCCTTGGCCAGGTCCAGGAAAACACCTACGCAGTGTGAGCCGTTATCTAGGTAAGATGATACTAAATCAGTCAGGAGTTTAACAGCATCTTCAGTAGAATTACCCTTGCGAAACCCGAACTGTCTCGCAGAAAGAAGACCATGTTCTTCGAGGTACGTCATGAGTCTGCTGTTTACAATTTTTTCAAGGAGCTTAGAAAAAACGCTAAGTAGGGAGATCGGGCGATAATTGTTGGGTGCATTCTTAGGACCATCTTTGTGAATTGGGGTTACAGCAGCAATTTTCCAAGCGGTGGGAAAGGAACCGGAATCAAGACTTAAATTGAAAATATGGGTCAGTGGTACAGTAATATGTTTACTAACAGTTTTTACTAATAAATTATGGAAGCCATCAAGACCAGGCGCACTATCGTTTTTTAGATTTTTTATCAATGTTTCTACCTCTGATGGATCAGTAGGCGAAAGAAAGAACGACGAAGAGGGTCCGTTACTAGTGTCAATTGAGGAAGCCAGGTCTTCCTCCGAAGTGTTTAACTTGTTTAAAATGTCTTTCGCCAAATTTTGCCCAACATTAGAAAAAAAGTCATTACAAGCACTCAAAGATTCAATAGGTTTTTCTTTTATTGTTAGGAGATCATTGGCTTGTGTTGATTTCTTTTTTAGGCTACAAATATTCAACAGACTAGACCATAATCTTTTAGGGTTATTTTTATGTGATTCTATTTCTGAACTATCGTGTTGATTTTTAAGTTTACGCACTAAGTCGTTATAGAAATTTCTGTATCGGCGGTAAGAAAGAGATAGGATGTCATCTTTAGGGTGCTGTCTTACGAGGAAATGAAGATGGTCACGATGACGAGCACAGCGGAGCAGGCCCGGCGTCATCCAAGGTGTTAAAGTAAGTCTACGCCTACTCACTCGAACTTCACGTGAATGTTTTTTGACAACAGGTGAAAGAATGTCTAAGAATAGACATACAGCACTGTCCACATCAGTCTCTTCCATGACGCAGCTTCAGTCAGTACTCGCTAATTCGTTGCAGACTTCTTCAAAATTGATAACGGTTTTTGTCTGACATCATACGGTCCGAAATCATACGTAAGGGTCCGTTAGGTAAGGTTGTTGCCTACACAACCTAACAGAACCTTGCGACCACAACGCACGAGCCGAGCGAGCAAAGCGAGCGTGCTGCGGCAGCAGCTGGCGAGTGCCAGAAGCGACTTTGGTAATTTGCCGAAATTTTGTGCGTTGTGGTCGCAAGAGTAACCTAACACAACCTAACTGATCTCTTTCAGGATCGGTTAAGTTGTGTTTTTGCTTTACCTAAAGGACCTATATAGGTATGTTCTATTACTTTAACCAAAGCAAGCTGAAAATTATTAATAGTGACCGGTTAAATTGATTATTTCTCGATATTTATTACATTAACCACTTGATGCGGTTACTATTAATACTAACCGGTAATTATTAATACCAACCGGATTTATCACATTGACCGTAACATACACTCACCGGTAGAAATAACCGGCCGGTCTGTTTTCTTTCATATATTTTCATACAAATATCGGGGCAAACGAATCGTCAATCTAAATACATAGATTAAAATCGTAAACTTGCCGCATTGAAAATTTTCGCAAAAATATGATCTGGGGGGTTACAAAAACGGTAATAGAACCCATTCAAGTCATTTTTGGAATTTTTGTCTGTTGGTCTGTTTGTATGTTCGCGATAAACTCGCAAACCACTGAACCGATTGAAATGGGGTTTTCGACAATGTATAAAACTTATTTTTGTGCAACATATTGGCTAAGTTTCATTGCAGTCGGTTCACTCAAACAGAAACTACATGCATGCCAATTATAAAACGGCATGTGCATCAATATCTCACAAACTACTGAACCGATTCAAACGAAACTTTCAGTTATGTATTTTGATTACTTTTCTGCAACATATAAGTTTCGTTTTATTGAAATCGGTTCATTCAAACAGAAGATATGCGATGGTTCAAGTGGCGGCGCCAATAACTCACAAACTACTGAACCGATTTGAATGGGGTTTTCTATAATGCATTTGGCTTATTTTCGCACAACATTTTAGCCTTAGATCATTGCAATTGGTTCACACAAACAGAAACTACACGAATGCAAATTATCAAGTGGTCTATGCACCGATAACTCAAAAACTACTAAAGCGATTCGAATGGGATTTTCAATAATGTATATGGTTTACTTTCGCGCAACATACAAGCTATGTTTTAGCACTTAGACAGAAGGTAAGCGGCGGCGCCAATAACTAAATACTGAACCGTCATACGGGGTTTTAAATGACGCGTTTGGCTTACTTTCGTGCAACATATGCGCTTAATTTCATTGCAAACGGTTCACTCAGACAGAAAATTCAACGTGAAGTTTCAAGCGCCGGCTCCAATGACTTACACACAAACTACTGAACGGATTCAATCGGGGTTTTCAATAACATGTTTGACTTACTTTCGTGCAACATATTTGCTTAGTTTTACTGTAAACAGTTCACTCAGACAGAAGGTACGTGAAGTTTCAAGCAGCGGTGCCAATAACTCACAAACTGTTGAACCGATTCGTTCAGAGTTTTTCAATAACAAATTTAGATTTAGGGTTATCCTATACTATCATACGAGCAATATTTATATACCTATAGGTCGTTATATTTGTGATCGGTTTTTCAAAAACGGCCTTAACGATTTTGATGAAATTTACTACACGGGGGTTTTTGGGGGCGCAAAAACCCCCGTATAGTAAAGTAGGCTTCAATTAAGATAACACAAAGCGAAGTTCAGTCGCCCTGGTACATAAAAATAATAATTTGAAAAATCCAAACAGTTTTGGCATGGCGAGTTTATCGCGAACATACTTATGCAAAAAAAAATATGAAACTAGAGTTTTGAAAACGTAGGTGAAATAGATAAATAAAATACTTTAAGGAACTTTATGAAATATTGCCATGTAAATGTTATTATAATGTTAATTCATATTTAAATGACAAATTTTAACTTAATTAATAATTTTTAGATTTTGACACTTCATTGTATTACATGTAACATTATTATTTGATCATGACAAGTTGACATCCTATATTTTGATAATTTTGACTTCTAGTTTTATTTTGTATTGTTAATATTTGTATGCCGAATGGCTGAACATGTTGAGCTGTATTACCTAACTATTAAGATCCTATTATACACATGTTTCACAAATAAATGAATTGAATTGAATAAAGAGAGATGTGAATCTTTGTATTGTGGAAATCGTCTCTTAAAGGATGGAAATTTATAAGTGTTCAAAGTACAAAAAAATCTGTATAATGTGTACTATTCTTGTCAATTAGGTATATAACGTTATAAAAGCGAAAATTGGTCTGTCTGTTATGATTTTGATAAAACTAGGCACGAAGATGGTTTGAACCATGGGAAAGTCAGTAGCTACGTTATTATGAACCCCACGCGTACGGACTCGTGGGCACAGCTAGTATCTTACCTAAATTGAATAAAAATACAAATCTGATTGATGAGGTCTTTAGATAAGAACCTTATTAACAATATTGTCAAAGATAAGGTACGAGTATATCCAAAATGTTGAAGAAAACCCGTGCGACTTTTAAAACATTTTAATTCGCTAAATGTAAGACATTTCTGACAAAATGACGTATATTTTTTTCTGAACGATGCACGGAATTTCCTCGATACCGTGCACAGGTCTAATCTTCAAGAATCGGTAGTCAGACACCTTATTTAATGATCTCACTGTTTATTCACGGACATTTATTTCGTTTAAGAAATATTATATTGACGCTTCATTTGACCCCTTACTTGTATGAAAATGTACGACGTATGTATGTACGTGTATATATTTTTGTGAAAACAGCACAAATTCGTTCATTTGTTCGCGTTCGCAGACAGACAATAGTTTAATTAAAAAGTTGTAGATTTCGAGTCAGTATCGATACACTACTGAATTCATTATTTCGAAAAATATTCAATGTATAGCCACGGCTTTTCTACAGATTTATTATATGTGCAGTCAAGAGCACGTCAAGCTTGACACATTGGACTTTGTAGCGTTCATCTTTCTACCGGTGTAGGAGCTAAAGTTGTACTGCGAGTGTTAAGCTTGATGTGCTCTTGTACAGTCAAGAGCACATCAAGCTTGACACGTTGGACTTTATAACGTTCTTATTTTAACAGACGTACAGGCTAGAGTCGCACTGTGAGTGTCAAGCTTGACCTGTCGTTGACTGTACGTAGGTTTTGATAATGAACGTAATTTTGTGATGAATTTACGATATTCCTAAAATTTGGACCTGGCAATATTCTTGCCAAGTGATCATGTGATTCAAATGTTAGATTTTGTTGTTGATGAAAATTGGTCAGAAATACTGAATTAAATTATTTTAGTATATTTTCCATTCCATCATGACTGAAACAAAGGCAGAAGTAAGATTACTTTTTATTTATTACAAGTTCCTCTTCTAAGTATACCCTTCTTCTTTTGAAAATACACTACATTTTATTTTTTCAGGATCAATCCGACTTCCAAATCCTCAAATCAATCGTTAAATATGTTATAGTACTAAGCAGTATACCAGTATTATCGTTTTTCGTGGCGAAGCTGATAATATTTGATTGTTTGTTTGCATTAGAACAGACTCAAAGTAGTGTCTATGCTGCAGTAGTAGCAATTATTGTGTTGCATATTGCATTAGGACATTACATTTATAAGGCCTACCTTGAGGCTGAAAAGGCACCGAAGTCGAATAAAGCGGACTAGAGACAGATATCATGGGTCAAGAAAACAGAAAAGCAAAGAAGACTGGAATGAAAAAAAGAAACAACTTGTTATAATGTAGGTAAAGAAATTGCCGTGATCCTAGTTAAGATTAAGAGTATGAATGAACAGCAAAATGCTACGTTTCATGTGGGCAATGATCAAGTAAGATATGGTACTGGTCCGGTTTCCCAATTGTTTATATTTTTTCATAATGTGCTCACCATCCACAAGCAAATAAAAAATTAAGCTTGTGCTCTTACTTCTAAGCAATAAAATTTATATTAATTTATAAGTTTTCTCGTTTTCATTGAAACAATTACTGTTTAAGACTTGCACTGTGATCTGAACATGTTTAACTTTCTATCAGGTCTTAGGGTGAAGACATGGTGCTAGTTTACCAGACAAATTTTATTTAACCAATATAATGAAATGGGCTATAATCCATTTTTTTCAATTATTCCAATGCTTTCCAATCTATTTTACAGCCATGGCACTAAAACCAGAGTATATTTGAATAGAATAACATTGTTTTACAAACTTGTTTTTTCTAACAGCATTAACCGATTGCTTTTCACATAGTTGTAAAATATGTTGGTAAGCTTTGGAATAAATGAAAAAAAAAAGGATCATACATTGGTATGGTCAGTCCGGACCGATTGCTCAGTAGTGCATTGGTGAAGGTTGCTCTGCTGTGCCATCTAATGTAACAGGCAAAACAGATCATGGTCCATCCTGGTGGACAGTGGTACTATTTTCTAATCTTCAGTATAGGCATGTAAAATAACAAACCTGTACAGTCAAGAGCACATCAAGCTTGGCATATACTTGGTACTGCTCGCTGCAAGTGTCAAGCTTATGTATGACCTGTCATTGACTGTACCAAATTTACCTTTGCCGTTTCACATTTGCCAGAGATGTGATCTACCACCTGGCAGTCAAAAAACAGCAAGGTAGATTCTCTTACAATAATATTCTGGCAGTAAACCTACTAAATCTTACTACAGGAATAGTGCATAACTTAGTAAGTTCCTGCAGTATTGATGTGGTTAGAGTATTGAAGTAAGCAGTGCTGAGAAATAATTTGCCCCTCTCACTTTAGGACCGCTACCTCAGTCGATCCTAGTCAGTTATGTATGTGCTATGCTTGTAGTGCAGCAATATTTTGTTGACACAGTAAATTTTGTTAGTCTACTTTCCTGGTCAACTGTAGGTATGTACTCGTATCAGGCATTTGCCTGAAGTAATTTTTGTTGATGTTTTAATCCAATTTTATTTAATTTCAGTGTTTTGTTTAAATAAATCAGTTCATTTTATTAAATAAGTTTTATTTTTAATTGGATCAATATGTACATGGGGTTATCATTCTTACTTCTCAAGTATTTTGTTAGTAAATCTGTAAAACTATATCAATTAATGCTATGAGGTTTCTCTTAAAAACAAGTTTGGGTAGAATGCTAAGCCCTCAATAGATTCATCTCTGCATGCCATTCCTAGCCTTTCGGTGGTGTAAAGCCTTTCCCGGGCAAGTAGGACTGAAACATTGTCCAGTTGAGACAGCTTCAATGGAGTCAGGAAGCCATTTTCTTCAATCTAAAACAAACATTACACAAATATAAACTTGGCTAAAATATTGTTTTGAATTAAGAGTGCACTCCGCGCACACTAGCGCCCTCATCAGAATTTAATTAATTTCTTTGAATTGGAGACCAAAATGAAAAATTGAAGAACGGCTAAGTGTTCTTTGTCAGGATAGCGTTATTTTAAACTATTACAATTAGCTTTATGATATCTTGTTTATTCAAAATCCTTAAAACGGAAATTGGTGGCCACCGCGTTCCGTTCAAAGGATTTTGAATAAACAGGATAACATAAAGCTTATTGTAATAGTTTAAAATAACGCTATCCTGACAACGAACACTTAGCCGTTCTTCAATTTTTCATTTTGGTCTCCAATTCAAAGAAATGAATTAAATTCTGATGAGGGCGCTAGTGTGCGCAGAGTGCAGTCTTAAGGTATTATAAAGGTTTGTTTTAGACTTTGGCACTTTTCAATCATGTTTATTTATCGCGTTAAGACCCGGAACAAAATAAACATAAGGTATTATAAAATGTGGATTTCACGATAAGCATGGTGTTAGTAAACAATTTGCAATCAAGAAGAGATTTTTCGTCGATCACATGAGGCACACTTTTGTAACTGCAATCAATACTCGCGCTAAAAAAACTAGATCTTTGTATGATACACACACAATGAGTCAGAAATATCCTGCATTCTTTCACGTAATTTTGTTTACTAAACATTGTATCTCTTCGTGGAATCCCGAATCTTTATTTACCAATTCTAAAGTTGTTCTGGCTACTTCTTCATCTCTCTGGGAGTTAAGCTGCAAAACACAGGCACCACTCGGAAATTTCCTAAGTTGCATAGGAGCTCCTATAGTTGGGAGTAATCTGAAAATAAAGTTATATTCATTAACAATTTCTAATAGGTACTACTTAGAATCTTAGTTGATG
Organism: Athrips mouffetella; assembly: GCA_947532105.1. Classification (NCBI taxonomy): domain Eukaryota; kingdom Metazoa; phylum Arthropoda; class Insecta; order Lepidoptera; family Gelechiidae; genus Athrips; species Athrips mouffetella. The sequence goes on from OX383958.1 coordinate 10,397,222, forward strand.
TCCCAAATAACAAGGAGGAACTTACTTGCAAGCATTGAGTAGGTCTTCAGGCGAAATTAATTCTAAGCCTCTAGCTCTATTTACTCTGCACCAAACATCAGCCAAGGACATTATGCCACCATTATCCTGAAAATAATTTTTGTTTTTTGAGGGTACCTACCTAACGTCTATTGGCGCTAAGAGTACTTATTGTAATGAGGGCGCCACTAGACGTTCGGTGTCCTCACTGTGGAATTTCCCGACAATCTTTCATCCCCTATTCACGCCCCAAGAGATAAGAATTTAAAATTCTTAGGGTACTTGCAATATTTCTTGCTATTAGACTTGTTTTAGACCCACCAGTTTGGTCTATGCTTTTTCAAGTCGTCAGTGTTATGTATGAGACTTACAAGTTTTTTTTTAATAATCCTGTCCAGCAGTGGCACAGGCTACATAAAAAAAGCCACATACCATAAGCACAGCAACCATCATGTCAGAGATCTGCTGAGCTAGTCCCATGTAGTAATCAGAATCAGATCTGAAGGCATCTCTGGTAACTGGGTCATCTATACCAAGACTCATGAGGTATGCCTTAAATCTCACTGTATCATCTTCTGAAATATCTCCTTGCTTGTCCTGAAAATCACCAAGGAAACATATAGTTTTGTGTAAAGACTAGCAGCAGGGAGAAAAAGTATTAATGTCACTGGTATTCAAGATTAGGTTCTTCAACAGTCAATACAAGTTGGACTATATTACTTTTATCAGGTTACAAAACTAAAAAGAGAGTAATCATTAATTACTTATCAAAAATTACATACCCTAATTTTAGTAGAAATATTCTTTGAAATTGTGACCATTTCTTTAGCTTTCTCCATCAATTTAGTCAAATCTTGAAAAGCAACACTAATGCTTTTGTCTGTTTCCCTATGTTGTTCCTCTATGCTCCTTTCAATTCCAACTATTCCTGAACGGATTTTGGAGTTGATTGGAGTAGGTTTAGCTGCTCCAGATCCTATGGAACCTTCAGGGGAAGCTACAGGTGTCATCCTTTCCCAGGCCTTGGCAGCAACTGCTTCTCTAAGAGCTTTGTAAAATGCTGGATCTATGCCATCTTTGAAGGAAAATTTCACAAAGTGGTAAGGGCTCACCACAGCTGGACCTGGTCTCTTTCCTATAATATAAAAAGAAATATTGCACTAAGTAGAAAATAGCAACAGCAGGTTTCGAAATCCACCCTTAGTTTTTATCACCCTGGATATTTTAAGAGGCGGTTCTGTCCATGAATTTGAACAACTTTTTCCAAAGAACATAGGACACAATATGAAAAAAAAAAAAAACTTCCCATACAAACTGCAACTGCTTAGCACGTTTTGCAAGGGAGGTTGAAGTTTTTTCTACATATTTTAACCCATGTTCCTAGGGAAAAGTTTTTCAGTTTAAGGGCAGAATAACCTCTTAAAACATATGGGGTGATAAAAAAATAATGCTGTATGATTTTGATCTTCTCTGTAAGTAGTGTGGGCAAACTTCTTGAACAATGACCTTGGCTGCACAGAGTCGATTTTACATACAAATTATTGATGTGCGCAAAGCTTCCCCTACCATGAGATAATTGTTCAAGTTGTTCGCCCCACAGTATACCAGAGTTGTCTTCACTAACTAGATTACTAGACTATTGTGTTCCTGGCTGGTGTTGTGAAAGCAACCTCTATATGCATTCAATGTTAAATTTGTGCTGCCATAGGTATAAGGAGAAGAGAAAAATTATCTCTGAAGTAATAAGAAGCAGGTACACAATTCCCTATTTAAAAAAAATGACAGATATAACACAGGAAGCTTTTAAATTTAAACATATTTCGAGAACAACTGTTAAAGCTAGCAGGAAAAATATCAGCAAAATCTTTGTCATTCTTACCTACCTGGTAATGCTGGTCCCAGATGCAAAATGATTCGCTTTGGTCCTCCAAGGCCAAAAACTCCACTACTCTCTTCTTCCAAGCAAAAAACATAGTACAAATGAAGTGATAGACACACTAGGCCTTTAGGTATATCACCTGGTTTACCCCAGAGTATTCTGTGAGTGGTTAGAACTACTTCGCCTTCTGTAAACTGAGTCTGAAAATTATAAGCTTTATATTAGTGACTATTAGTTCATAGACAAGCCTATTAGTTCCCATTAGTTCATAGAAAGCCAAGAATATCCACCTTATCGTCTCCATCGTAGATTTTAACATTTTTATCCCTTTTGAGGTAGTTTTCACCCTCAAATAAGCGCGCTTCCATATATTCAAATCTGTCCATAATAATCGAATTCCAAGGAAAGTTTTGCCTAAAACACCCGAAATTACTAAAACACCTACAGTCAAAAGATAAATTATTCGAGGAATTCCGAATTTTGTAATAAAAACACGGAAATTTACGCTTTTTTAACTCAATTCTTGCACTTTTCACCCAAATAGTCGTGGGTAACTCGTGAGCGACTGAATTAAATGAACTAACTCCTGTCAAAAATTGAATCGCTCTTTAGCTCACCATTTCGTTCAATAGTTCATCGGCTCATTTAGTTCTCGACGCTCTCGGCTCGCAGAGCCACCCGACTCAGTTCGCAGCTCAGCGAAACAACGAAAGAAACAGCATTATGTCATCAATACATGGTAATAGTATGAGAGAGTGAGAGCGCTAGCTAGAGTTTGATTGAGGTAGATTGATTTGCAACAAACACTGTTTCAAAGCAAATTGAACACACTGATGATAAAAATAAGGTTCAATTCTTAATTTATGAATAGCTAGTCCCGAATTTCTAACGAATGTTTCGATTTTGGCGGGAGTAATTAGGTACTTTTTATGTTTGTTTTGTTTAATATTAATTTAGTTGACCTATAATTGCCGAATGTGTCGCGTCACGCATGACGATTTTCGTCTTTTTTAGGGTTTTTTTGTTATTGTTCTTATTGTTTATATGGCAGTGCAACAAAGACTATTAGTGTAAATATAGTGTAGCAGTGTAGATACATAAGTGTAGTTTTTTGTTTAAGTAAATAAATAGTAATAGGTAGTTGTATGTAAAAAGACTTCATCAATAAAAAAGGAAAATCTCGGCTGATTGATTAGAAAAATAAATCGCACGCAAGAGCTGCTTCTAACTCTACACTGAGCTGTGAATTAGTCGAAACACATGAGTCTTAGAACTAAATGAACTCCTGAACTAAATGAACTAATAGGCTCGCGAGCCGCAAGCATCTTGTAGGTCATATTACAGTACTGAACTAAATGAACTACTGAACTAAATGAGTGATTTAGTTCAGTAGTCCAAAAGATTCAAATCGCTCTCGCTCTCTGAGGTGAACGATAATTCCCACTACTACACCCAAACGACAGAAATAGCGATAGACAAAAAAAAATGCAAAATACCTTTGCAAAAAACATGTTTTCTCTTCTCGTAATTTTGCTGATGCTAAGTTCCTTCCTAAAAAGTGAGACGTCAGTTTTGATGCCTCGTTTTCCGCGACAAAAGTGTTTCATTTATAAAAACCGGTAAAAACCGATTGGACCGAACTCTATTTTTGACATGATTGACGTTTACTGTCAGCTTGTCAGTCCGTCCGTCGTGCGTGGTTCGTCGTTCGTTCGTGGTTGCAATAAAAATTGAAAGTATGGAATCGAAAGGTTAGAGCTGCAATTATTTGTTTCATAAATCTACCTCGTTACTTTTACTTGTAGTCTTGAGCGGACGCACCGCACGTTTTATTCTTTGAGTATAGTTTTTGCATAAACATGGCAGATTCTCAAGAAGTTTTATTGCAAAAAATTAAAGAAAAAGGTGATTTAGTAAGGAAATTGAAAGCTGCGAAGGAATCTACAGAAAAGGTAAGCTAATTAATGTAATGTTCATTCATAAACCAATAAATTACGAAGACATAAGTGTCTACCTCATAGGTTATAATTATGTCAGTCATTATTTGTGGTTTTTGCATGCATTGCGAAAGTCCACGTAAGAGCAGCGCTCGTGCTAGCAAGAACCTTGAAAACACTCTTTAGTCGCACATTCTATGACCAAGTACTTAGCAAGAAATTGTTTAGAATATTGCATCATAGTCCTCTCTCTAATCACAGTTTATTTTGTAGGGAAACAAAAACACTTACAATCTTGGTGATTTAGATAGACACTTCTCCCAGTATAGCTATATCTGTGGCTATGTGCCCAGCAAATATGATGTTCAACTTCATAAAGAAATAGAAAAACCAGATAGTCTTAGTTATAAGTACCTGAAGAGATGGTGGTACCATATGCAGAGTTTTAGTGAGGCAGAGATATCAATATTTCCAGTGACTCCACCACCATTTATTGTGCAGACAGCAAAACACAATAACAAGTCCCTTAGTGACCAGGTTTGTTACTTACTGATGTTAATGTGCTGTATTTTTGGTGCCTTCTTTTGTAATGAGTAGCTTGATTGAGTTGGTTGCACTTTTTAACTGCATAGATTGGCATAGGCCCATTCCACTCTTGTAAATAAATATTATGAACCTCCACCTTGTCACCCAAAATGTTTACCATAGGTATATTCAGGTAACTAAGTAGTTGCACAAAGCTTTTTTTAGTTTGAATTCTGTAAAATATCTTGTGGTCACTTTCTGTTTTGATGTCAAAGAAAATAATAGAAAAACCTTAACTTAATATTTAGGGGTTGGCCACATCACCACGAAACGACATTGTCAACGTGAAACAGTGCAGTGTTGCAGCGCAGCATGTTGATGTGACATGCAAAGTGTTGCAGCTCAGCATGTTGATGTGACATGCAAATTTAAGTTATTATGCCTTAAAAATGCATGTCACGATACTGCAACATTACACGTTGGCATGCCCACTAGAATTTTTATATTTAATTTTAACGTCAGGCTCTTTCTAGGTATGGACCGCACAAGAAATACTGGGTGCACCTATATCTTTCTTTAATTTTCTTTCTTTCTTTATGTAATGGAATTTATTATTTCTTCATCGTTCTGGCATCGTGACATGCATTTTTACGACACGGTAACGTTAATTTTAACGTCATGTCAATGCGCCACACTGCACTGTATCACTCTAATGACGTTGTGACGTGGTGATCTGGACAAGGCATAAATCTTTGTGAAACTACATATTTATTTCTCAAGTAAGACATTTAAAATGCCAATTTGCTGACAAATGTTCTTTTTTGTTTCCGGTACTGGCAACATTTTAAAGTGGTGATAAGGAAGAGTTTCTCAATTTAAACACCTCTGTAGTTATATTATACTAGTCAAGCATGTCTTACCAAGCACTGAGATTTATAAGAAACCATGCAAAAAATCTACGGTTGCACAACAGTGTTGTCAACGGTCTCACAAAAAATATTTCAACAACTTCTTGTTGCAAGGTATTGAAAAGTGGTTTTCAGCACTTTCTAATTACAGCTTATAATGGGACAGTTAGAGACTATTTTAGATTAGATCAATAGCATTGAGTACTGTATATTTGTAGTCTTTTTATCATGCTAGCTAGCTACAGTAGTAATAGTTCGATTAGAATGACAGGAGGAAAAACTATGTGTGAGAGCAGGTCGGATCAATATTTGTCTTTTTTGCTCCAATGTGTTGTGCATTGCTCCATCCTGCTCTCACACTTCTGTCATTCTAATTGAGCTAAACTATTTTAACTGTAGCTAAATTATATTTTTCCTAATGTTATTATTTTCAATCAACACATCCTGAAGGTATTAATTAGGTAAACAGTAATGTTAAACCTTCTAATACTAAGTGCTTTTCGGCGCAGTTGGTAGTGACTCTGCCTTTTACACTGGATCCCGGTTTCCTGTCCTCCTCACCTAGGACAAATACATGTGTGATGGATGAACATAAGCGTTAGTTCTGTCTGGATGTACATTTAAAAGTTCTCAATTTTTTGTTTCAAACCTAAAATATTTTTCCCTGGTTTTCCCTGTTACTTACAACATGGGTCATTCAAATTCAAAGGCTGTCCATGCATTAGTACCACCCCCCCAGGTGTAGCAAGTGTAGTGACACGATCACGGCAGTGACACGATCAGGTGAGCTGCCAGCTTGTTTGCCTGCTATAACATAAAAAAAAATCTCTTCCAGATTCAAGAAGAAGTCTCCAAACTGCTAGCTTTAAAAGCACAGTTGAGCCCAGATGATGCAGCCCCACAGAAGTTCACCCTTAAGACTCCAAAAGGCACGAGGGACTACAACCCTCAACAGATGGCCATCAGGAACAGTGTGCTGGAGAAAATCATCACAGTTTTCAAAAAGCATGGGGCAGAGTGCATTGACACACCTGTGTTTGAGTTGAAGGTTTGTATTGAAGTAAAATAGTTATAGATAATAGTTTAAGAAGATTTGGAAAAAATGAGGGCGCCATTGTCTATGCCTATTCATAAAAATAAGTAAAATTCCACCTGTAATTTATTTTTAATTAGTACTTTGTTCTTAAATTATTCCTAAGTGAGTGAAGTTGCAATAAGAAACTAAACTCTTGATTAGTTTTTTTATATTTCAATTTTAATAATATACATAGTTTTCTCCCATGAGTAGCTACAATAGATCTTTATAGGTTGTTGGTTGTTGTGGCTGTTGGGAACTAGGATCCGGGCCCCTTTACCCTCAAAACAAACAAAACATTCTTCCATGATATGAAATATTTTTTATTTATTGTAAATGGGCTTGCTATTGATCTTGATCTGGCCTTGAGGATAGAGCTGAAGCTGACGATGGAACAAACTAGCTTAGAAAAAGACTGAAATTAATTTTCACTTAAAACAAGAATACACATGAATAACCCATTTTCTCTAAATTTCAGGAAGTCCTAACAGGCAAATATGGCGAGGACTCCAAACTGATTTACGACCTCAAAGACCAGGGAGGCGAGATTTTGTCTTTAAGATATGATTTGACGGTTCCTTTGGCGCGGTACCTGGCTATGAGCAAAATTAACACTTTGAAGAGATACCACATTGCAAAAGTGTACAGAAGAGATAACCCTGCCATGACCAGAGGCAGATATCGGGAGTTTTATCAATGTGTAAGTATTAATAGAATATTAAGTCTCAGTTTTTTCACAAACTCGTCGGCGCGGTTGGTAGTGAGCCTGCCTTTCACGTCATGTGCCGCGGGTTCGATCCCCGCCTAGGGCAAACATTTTTGTTATGAACACAAGTGTTTGTTCTGCGTCTGCGGCGTTATTTATCTATTTATGTATGTATATCAGAATATCATAAGCTGTTCTCGAGAGTCATTACGAACCGTCTCGCGCGCAGGCTCGACGACTTCCAGCCTCCCGAACAAGCCGGTTTTCGTAAAGGCTTCAGTACCATAGACCACATACATACGCTACGGCAAGTTATACAGAAGACCGAAGAGTATAACCAGCCACTTTGCCTAGCGTTTGTGGCCTATGAGAAGGCCTTCGATTCGATCGAGACGTGGGCCGTGCTACGATCTCTCCAGAGGTGCCAAGTCGACTATCGGTACATTGAAGTGTTGAAGGATCTGTACAAAAACGCCACTATGTCAGTTCGTCTTCAGGACCAGGACTCGAAACCTATCCAATTGCAGCGAGGAGTGAGACAGGGAGACGTCATATCTCCTAAACTGTTCACCGCTGCATTGGAAGACGTCTTAAAACTCCTGGACTGGAAAGGACTTGGCATCAACATCAATGGCGAGTACATGACCCACCTTCGATTTGCCGACGATATTGTCGTAATGGCTGAGACCCTGGAAGATCTCGGCACGATGCTCAATAACCTCAGTAGAGTTTCACAACAAGTGGGTCTTAAAATGAACATGGATAAGACGAAAATTATATCTAACGCCCTTGTTGTACCCACTCCACTCAAAGTTGGAGACTCTACGCTCGAAGTTGTTGATGAGTACGTTTACCTGGGACAAACAGTCCAGCTGGGTAAATCCAACTTAAAGAAAGAGGTTACTCGTCGAATCCGACTCGGATGGGCAGCGTTCGGGAAGCTCTGCAATATCTTCACGTCCAAAATACCGCAGTGTCTCAAGACGAAAGTCTTTGACCAGTGTGTGTTGCCAGTGATAACATATGGCACCGAGACGTGGCCGCTCACGATGGGCCTTATCAGAAAGCTCAAAGTCACCCAAAGGGCTATGGAAAGGGCCATGCTCGGAGTCTCTCTGCGCGATCGAATCAGAAATGAGGAGATCCGCAGAAGAACTAAAGTAACTGACATAGCCCTGAGAATCGCTAAACTGAAGTGGCAGTGGGCAGGGCACATCGCAAGAAGAACCGATGGCCGATGGGGCGTGAGGGTTCTAGAGTGGCGACCACGTACCGGAAGGCGAAGCGTTGGCAGGCCCCCCACAAGGTGGACCGACGATCTCGTGAAGGTCGCGGGAAGCCGCTGGATGCGAGCAGCGCAGGACCGGTCGTCATGGAGTTCTTTAGGGGAGGTCTATGTCCAGCAGTGGATGTCTTCCGGCTGATATGATGATCAGAATATCAGTCTCTGATACCCATAGTACAGGATTAGCCTAGTTTGGGATCAGATGACCTTGTGTGAAAAGTCCCGCAATATAAAAAAAAGATAATTAAGAAAAGTACAAAGCAAAGTCTTTATATCTTTATTTTAACTGTAATTTTTTATGTGTCATATTTTTGGGTAAAAAGGTGGTAAAAAATATGCCAAGGTATACTTTGTGTTTGTGTATGTGACAATTTCTTGTATTTCTTATGTTACTTCTGAATTTATCAAATATAGCTCCAAAAATGTTCCAGATCCATTTTTGGAATTATTTTTGTTTACTCTAAATCTTATTTACAGATATTTTGTCCCTTAGAACAGACATGTGATAAAAAAGTTTAAATCATGATTAAATTTTTCTAGGATTTCGACATAGCCGGTGCTTACGACCCTATGGTCCCCGATGCTGAATGCCTAAAGGTTGTAACGGAGATCCTGAACGCTATAGACATAGGACCTTACGTGCTTAAAGTGAACCACAGGAGATTACTTGATGGGATGTTTGAGGCGTGTGGTGTGCCGGCTGATAAGTTCAGGACGACTTGCTCTACTGTCGATAAGTTGGATAAGGTGAGTGACAGAGATAGACATACTATACCCTAAGACTATACCATATGTTAACGTGTGTGAGAGAGAAAGAAATATACTAATCATGGACTTTTAACTAGAGGGTTAGCAGCAGCATTCTTCTTAGCGTTTTACAACCATACTACGGTCACAAACCACTGCGGTTCATTGTGCCAGCCGCAAAGCCGTGTCATTCTGGCGCAGCTGCCTGTCCAGCAGTGGACCATTTTATAAATACATATTGGGGACAATTTCACACAAGGTCATCTGATCCCAAACTAGGCAAAGCCTGTACATACTATGCATACCAGAGACATAAACATACATAAATACATGTGTTCATCACTCAAGTATTTGCCTTGGGCGGGGATCGAACCCACGGCGAAGTAGGCAGACTCCCTACTAACCACGTTAACAGCTTAGTTAGGGGTGTTATAAGATGAAATGAAATCAATTCCAAGGTTAAATACTGTCTGGAGAAGATATGGTAAAGAAAACTTCGAAAACTTGAAAATTCTTTGTATGAAAAACGACTATTGAAATGCTCTACATCACGGCTGAAACGTAAAGAATTGGAATTATTGATCTCAAGGTCATCAAGGTATTTGAAACTACGTAATTATCATTTAATATATATTAGTAACAGCGTAAATTGGTCCAATTTAACTAATTCTGTTTTTTTAATATTCGTAATAGGATTATAGAAAAACTAGAATAGGAAAAGTTACTAATAATAAATAAATTCACGACAAAGTACAAATGTTTATTTACTACAACATTTTTACGTGTGAAGTCACAATCAGATTTTTTGAAGCGCGCAAGTCGCGGGAACAGGTAGTCACCTTATCAGCATCATCATATCAGCCGAAAGACGTCCGCTGCTGGACATAGGCCTCCCCTAAAGATCTCCATGACGACCGGTCCTGCGCTGCTCGCATCCAGCGGCTTCCCGCGACCTTGACTAGATCGTCGGTCCAAGTCACCTATGAAAAAAAAAAATCATCAATTTCAAGCATTATCATGTTTTCATATTCCAGTCTCCCTGGGAAGAAGTACGAACCGAAATGATAAATGAAAAAGGCGTAGCACCAGAGGCAGCTGACAAAATCGGAGAATATGTTCGCTTGAACGGAGGAACGGAACTTGTTGAGAAAATGCTCCAAGACGAGAAACTCTCAAAGACTAAAGCGGCTGTGGAAGGGCTAGAAGGGATCAAACTGTTGTTGGAGTATTGTGAACTTTTTGGTATGAAAGATAAGATCCTTTTCGACTTGAGCTTAGCAAGAGGCTTGGATTATTACACGGGCGTTATTTATGAGGCTGTATTGACTGGTAAGCATTTTAATCTTAGATTCAGATTGTTTTATTTAATGTAGACTCTTTACAGAATACTTATTGAATATCTCTATTTTCATAATGGACGTTGTTCACGCGACTTCTCTCTCTCTCTCTCTCTCTCTCTCTCTGAACTTAAGAGGCGTGCACTTGTCGGTGGAGTAATCGCGAATGTTTCCTTTTTTCCGCCAGTACCTTCACTTCCTAATACAACTCGACCTGTTCGTCTTTGATTTGTTCCATAAAGGATCCTTGGTCTCTCATCCCTCAATTTTCCCTTCTATAATGTTCTTAATAAACGAATCGTGTCGTATCAGGTGGCCAATCATATTTCCTCTCCGGTTCTCTGTAGTATCTATGATAGATCGCTTTTCTTTTACCCTTTCGAGTACCCTTTCAATGGACAGAAATGGTGTCAAATGAAAGGCTTTCATACCATTTCTGTCCAGCTTATAGCCTTCATTCTTCGCCAACAACGCATTTCGAATGCCTCCACCCTTTCTTTGTATCATTGTCCACGTGACTACTAGTATAAATGTCTGCAATTCTGTAAGGTTATATATCGAAGCTAGAGCGGATGACAACTCCTTAAATAAGCCTTCAGTCAGATTTTTAGAGGCCACCTTTCGGTTTGCTTGCGACTTAAAACTTCTTAAGCCTTCGATTCTCGATCAAGACCTCTTCGGTAGGGCTCACACGCAACTTCTCACTGCCTGCAATTCTTTACTTACGGAAGCTTGTAGAAGATTTTGTCAAAATAACTGCTAATTGTCGAACAGATCAAAATAGCTGAAAAAAAAATCAATAACTGAACTATATTCTAAGCATCCGAAATATATCAACGGAAGCGTCTATTAAATTAAATATAGATCAGTTTCATTGACCTCGTTTTGTATATGATTGACGTGTTAGATTATAATTAATCATGTATTGTAGCTTACCTTGTAATTAATACCAATACCTGTTTAACTAGCATTTCTACTACACTTCTGATATTCCAGTGTGTCACAAAAAACACGTAAAAATGCAGTGCGTTTAATTTATGCTTCCATAGCCCGCATCTGAAAGGGTGTTCTGCTGAGCACTGCGACTTGCGCGACAGCAACTTTTGCTGTATGGACGCGAGACGACATAGCCAGTTTAGGCTGTGAAGACTAGCCAGTTTAGGCCATGAAGACTAGCTGGTTAAGGCTATGAAGAATAGTCGGTTTAGGCTTTGGAGACTACCCAGTTTAGACTATGGAGACTAGCCAGTTTAAGCTATGGAGACTAGCTAGTTTAGGCTATTAACACTAGCCAATTTAGGCTATGAAGACTAGCCAGTTTAAGCTATGAAGACTAGCCAGTTTAGGTTATGAACACTAGCCAATTTAGGCTATGAAGACTAGCCAGTATAGGCTATCGAGACTAGCCAGTTTAGGCCATGAAAACTAGCCAATTTAGGCTATGAAGACTAGCCAGTTTAGGCTATCGAGACTAGCCAGTTTAGGCCATGAAAACTAGCCAGTTTAGGCTATCGAGACTAGCCAGTTTAGGCCATGAAAACTAGCCAGTTAAGGCTATCAAGACTAGCCAGTTTAGGCCATGAAAACTAGCCAGTTTAGGCTATCGAGACTGGCTAGTTTAGGCCATGAAAACTAGCCAGTTCAGGCTATCGAGACTAGCCAATTTAGGCCATGAAAACCAGCCAGTTTAGGCTATTAAGACTAGCCAAGTCGCGGTGCGTATGCTAGACTCTCTGTTCTATTTAAGTTTCGCTCTACATGTTATAACGTTCAATATGCATTCTGTAAATAATCTACATTGAATAAATGAAAATCTACATATCGTGTGGGTGGTGAGATGAGATCGATCGTTTAACCTTGGTGGGTCTATACTATAGAGTCCTGTTTTTTGTATTTTCATACTAACCACTCCATTATACGCTAACGATTTTTTTTTATTTAACAAGTCATCATAATCATCATATCGTGTGGATTGCAAGGTCGATGATCGACCTCACAAACCCTGGTGTCAGAGTTGTTGAGCCGTGAGTTTACTGTGGTTACAAACGTGTACCTCGTGTAAATTGACATAAATATTTTCTTAACTGAAAAATTATTGTTTACCAAACATTTGAATCTATCGTGAACTTTATCCTCTAGACAAAAACTTTTGTCTAGGGGATCGTGCTGCCGCTGCAGGAGGCACAAAACTTTCATTGCCTTGCAAGAATTAATAACACACCGAAATTAGTTAGCACTATGCTTATTCAATAATTTATTCTGCCATTTTTTCAGAGCCTATCAAAATCGGCAATGAGCTGCAAACCATTGGATCAATTGCGGGCGGCGGTCGTTACGACAACTTAGTTGGCATGTTTGACTCCAAAAACAAACAGGTAGTTACTCAATGAGTTAAAAAAATAAACGGTTTTTTGCCGACTATACAGAATCTGCTAGCGTGATCCCAGGCAACACTATATTCTTAGACATACTTACCCATTTACAATTCAGCGTCTTAGATAGGTCCTTACTGCGGCGATCAAAAAGTAGTGAGAATGACACAAAAATAAACAACTATTGATAAATTCCAGATAAATTAATAATGTATTTTTCTGTGTATTTTTCCGAAGCTTTGATCTCTTAAAAAAAACTATCCGTCTGGGATCCTCGACATCGATTTTGCTTTCGTATCTGGTTGTCTACTCTCAATTTTCGATATATCAATACGATCCGATCCTACTTCGATACAGTCAAATGCATAACTAAGGTCACTGACAATAGAGTAGAATATTGGTTGTATTAATTGTCAAATTGGCAGTGATTCGCATCAAATCAATATCCTACTCCATCATCAAGAGACGTTTGATGAGTTTTGAATATAATAGTATCGTACCGATATATCGAAAGTTGAGAGTAGACACCCTGTTTCGTATCTCCTTCGTAGTTGGTAAAGCTACTCCGGTACTGACGGAGAAAACGCAGGTTCTAATCCTGCCTGTGGTTGTGAAATTTTGCGATTTTCTACTTTGTAGATTGATCCGAACACAGGAAGTGTTAAAATAAAAATATTTTTTTACATTCGTTTTCCTCAATTTTCAAATTGTTTGCTGGATTGTGTTGAATTTTACCTCATTATTTACACGTTTCTATATATATATTATGGCCCAGGATTTTGTCACCATCTTTTCTTTGAAATAAACTGTCAATACTCATAACCATCAAAAGACTTTACTACAAAAATTTTGTATATTCTCACTACTTTTTGATCACCCCTTGTATTTGGTATGCGATAAGTTAGGGTTTCCGACTATCCGCTCTTACTTTTTATTGAGTAAACCTTGTATATACTTTTAATTAATTTTACGTTTTTGTTATTCAGGTGCCCTGCGTAGGAGTAAGTATGGGTGTGGAGAGAATATTCTCGGTACTGGAGGCGAAATTAGCAGCGGGCGAGATGAGTGTGCGGACGTCGGAAGTGGATGTGTATGTTGCGTCCGCGCAGAAGAACTTCCTCGAGGAACGGATGCGGATCTGTGCTGAGCTGTGGGACGCGGGCATCAAGGTGGGTTAGATGACTCTCAACATTATTATTATTATTTATTTAATCAGTCATTATTTTATTAATTTTTATCCTAATTGTTATTAATTTTTTTCCTTAATTGACATTCTATATTGACTTATATTTTTGAATCTGACATTTTTGTTCTTGTAACTAATATAATTTTGCATGCCCTCTATTTGCACACCTAAAAAAAGGGTGGATATATCTACTGTACTACACTTAAGACCCTTAACAATGTATATTCACGCACATAAATGATTGATTGATTGATCAGACAGGCAGTTCTCACTGTTATAGCATGTATCCAGATATAGTTAGGCTATGTTATTTTTTGTAGGTGTCTGTCCAACCTATTCTTGAACTGATTAACATTAGATGCTGAAATTACTTCTGCTGGAAGTTTGTTCCACGCTGCGACAACTCTGTTGGAAAGGAAGTGCTTGTGTGGATTGTTATTTGAGGGTTTTGCTATGAGTTTCAAATGGTGTCCTCTTAAATGAGTGTTCTGGTTTTTAGTGAACATCTTGTGAAAATCTTCAATATCATAATGTCCATTAAAATAGTTGAAATAGTTTATTTTATGTTATGAAATACTTAATCAAAACCTTGTTTGCGACAAGAATCCTAAAAAAGAATTATGGAATCCTACACTGCGCGTGGCCCGACACGCACTAAGCCATTTTTTTTTTGTTTAATTTTGAGAGGCTATACAAAACGTGATAACAGCTGTTTTTGTAGAAAGTTGTTTCTTTTTTGTCGTATTTCGACATATTATGTTCTTTGGAGAACGTCTGCGGGTTCACAGTTGAACTCGCACGCACTTGGCAAGTTTTTAGGGTTCCGTACCTCAAAAGAAAAAAAACGGAACCCTTATAGGATCACTTTGTTGTCCGTCTGTCTGTCTGTCTGTCTGTCAAGACCCTTTATCTCACGAACGGGTAAAGGTATCAGGTTGAAATTAATACCATATATTAGGGTCCATGAAGCACACAAGGTCTGAAAATTTAAATTTTTTACAACGACGCAATCAAAAGATATGTCATTTTATGTCCTCATCTCCATACATTTATGCAAAAAAGCAAAACCTACAGGGTACTTCCCGTTGACCTAAAATTATGAAATTTGGCAAGAAGCTAGGTCTCACAGTACAAATAATGGGAAATGTCTGAAATCATTAAATATTACAACTTTTCTCACAACTAATGGTAACCAATTGTGGTGAGCTACCGTTTCAAGAACATTCATATAAGACAGGGGTCAAGTTGGATGGTCGCTGAGGCGATTTTTGTTTTAGTTCTATTTTAAAAACGGGGGCACTTACAAACTTGAAAATTGGTATTGGTATTATAGTGCATAAGTTATAAAATAACAACAAATAATAAAATTTGGTCAAGCGCGTGTCGGACTCAAAAAATCTAGCACATTAACTTACTGAAATTTCAACTATTATGTGGTAGTACGGAACCCTCGGTGCGCGAGTCCGACTCGCACTTGGCCGGTTCTTTTTTTTCTTTGAACCGGCAGTCTGGATTTTATAATAAACCAGTTGTTAGCTGTTCCAAACAAATAAAATAAGTCAAATAAATAACTAAATAAAAATAAAATAATAAATAAATAAAATAAAAAACAAATAAATAACTCTCACTTTCTACGTCTTTTTAGATTAAAGTTTGTTGTTTTTTTTATTTTCAGACTGAACACTCCTACAAGAAGAACCCTAAAATGCTGAACCAGCTACAATACTGCGAAGAAGCCAAGATCCCTTTAGCCGTGGTACTAGGAGAATCTGAACTGAAGCGTGGCGTGGTCAAACTCAGGAACATAATCTCTAGGAAAGAAGAAGAGGTGCCCAGGGATAAGTTGGTTGAGGAGTTGAAGGATAGAATAACGCAGTTGAAGGTCGAGGTGAATGGAGTGTGAGGTTAGGAGTAGATAGAAGTATAAAGGTGGTTCACTACAGCTGCGAATTTGATCGACTGCGACCCGCCGGCGAATGCAAGCGAAATTAGTAGCGATTTAAAAAGGGTTCTAAAGTGGCGTTTCCCCCATACGAACTCAATTTCCTATTTTCGTTGCGAGTTTTACCATTAGGGAATTTATTTTTTGGTAAGTTGTATGTATAAATGTAAAAGATATGTCTATTATTATTTTATTTTTTTGGTGAGATAAAAAGTAACGGCTTTCCATAAATCGTAGAAATTATTCATTAAACCGAGAGCTCAACATCACAACTTCAACATTCAGATTCTTTTCTTGAAATAAAGATGAAAAAAGAAATCATCAACATCATCTGTTCGATTTTAGACAAGCATACATACATATATAACATCACGCCTCTTTCCCGTCGGGGTACGCAGAGACCACAGCCTTCCGCCTGCTACGATCTTGAGATATTTCCCTGCCTTCCTCTACTTACCTTAACCCTTTCATACACGAAGGATCAGAGAAATACGACGCGACATTTTCAAAGTAATAATCATCCGTTTTACTCACACACCCCTTGTGTACTAATAGATGTGGCCGGTAATGCAACGATCGAATTTTTACACAAATTGAAATCGCCAACGAGTCGCCGTGGACTCAAGTTGCTGTGTGTGGCCCAGCTGCAAGGCAGTCAGAAAAAATGGATTAAGCGAAATGGCGATAATATGTGAGCGAGATATATGTAAAAATTGCCTCTGCGTTCAATGACTTTTCTATTTGACACTTTATTTAATAACTTGCCTAAATCGACAGCCTTCCGAATACTGAAAGGGCATGATCAGTCAACGTAACTGAACAACTTTCAGCAAACAAAACTTTCAGGAAATGGAAAAAAAAATCGGCATCTCCATACAAAATTGCAAACTTGATTGGACAGTTTGTATGGAGAAGCCGATTTTTTTTTCATTTCCTGAAAGTTTTGTTCGCTGAAAGTTGTTCAGTTACGTTGACTGATCATGCCCTTTCAGTATTCGGATGGCTGTCCCTTACACCCGGTATGTATGTATGGTCCGAATAAAATAACTTAATTTTAGCGCGTAAATAACTTAATTTTAGGTCGAAATACGAAAAGTTTTATTACCTCCCATACAAAATGCTCGAAATGGAAAGTAACATTTTTTTCGTATTTCGACCTATTTCATGGCCTGAGTAACATGCTTACCCTATAATCTGGGACTATCACAAAGCTTTGTACCTTCATAATTTTAAAAACAATCTTTAAAAAAAAACTAATCCTAAAACCACTGTCATTTTCTAAGTAGTTGAACTGTGTCTTCAACCAATCATCGAACTCAAAGTGCGAGAGCTTAATTTGGATCTATCCAAAGAAAAGCAAATTAAGCCCGAGAGCAAAGCGTAAAAAAAATATTTTCATGTTTGTGCGGTGAGAATATTGTTATAAGCAAAATTAGATTTGATACTACATTAAGATACTCTTAAAAATGCTTCCTGATGCATGGAATTTCCGTTTGCTCTTTACGTTAAACGTAAGTATTATTCGTGAAGTTCCTTTATAATAAGTGGCATTTTTTAAATACAATTTCATAAATTTAAAATTACTTTTTTTACACTTCTGTCGTCTCAAATTCTTCAGGTTTTGTTAAAGTTGGACCAAAATCTTAAAAAATATATTATTTATAATATTAGTAATTTATTGTATCATCATAACATCCCACGAAACGTCCACTACAGGACAGGGAGCTCTCTCCAGAATTCTAGCTTTTGCTGGAAAAATGTAGAGGGAATTTATTGTAGAATCCAAAATAATTTAAGTTACAAATTATTAATAGTTACAAAATACATGTATACGCTTGGACGCAACAATAAACTGGTTTTGCAATTAATCACAGACTTTTACATAAAAAATTATAGCCCTTTCTTTGCGTTAATTCCAACGCTTACCAACACATTTTGCAGCTATGTCTAAAGCAATCTGCTAAAGCTGTCAGAAAAAACAAGTTTGTAAAACAAGGTTATTCTTTCCGCCAAATATACTCTGGATTTAGAGCTCATGGCTGTAAAATGTGTTTGTAAGCATTTGAATAAACGAAAAACATGGATTATATCTGCTCTGCCCCGTGAATAATACAATTAAAATCTATGTTCGAAAATAATTAATTTTCGTCTTGGAACTCTTTTGGGGAGGCCTGTGTCCAGCAGTAAATGCTACATTTGAATTCTTTTCGCTGATATGATCCCTTAGTTGCCTTTTGCGACACCCATAGGAAGAAATAGAGTGGTAATATTTTTAGCCAGCACCGCGCGTTCAAATTATACGACGGAAATATCACTTCGGCAAACAATGATTGACATTTACCCATAGGTCAGCTCGCAAAGGTTTAGCCCAACTAACAATGCCTCTGCACCATGACCTTATGTTGTAGGCCAGGCGGGGTACTCGTATGCGCTAATTTATATCAATGGCGTTATATGTTATTTCATTAATTGTATAAAACATATTTTAAAACATCTATGTCTGGAAATTATTAGGTGCCCTGATTCTAACCTTATTGGTTGACTTATTTTTTGAGCTCCCAGATGCTTGGCGTGCCTTTTGAAGCACGGAAGTAATGTAAGAGCTTTAATATTATGTGTGCCGATTAGATTTCGTTGGAAATACGTCACATCTAGGTATAGTATACTTACTTTCCTATATTAGGACGGAGGTAATAAGCTTTTGTGCAAAGAACCAACATAATTCCAAGTAACGGAGCACAAAACGAGCAAGCTACATAATCCTACCTAAAATACGAACTAACTACGGCAAACAGTCTCTTACGTATGAAGGCGCACAACTCTTTAACAAATTACCGTCATCTATAAAAAAATTGGAGTCGCTTAATGAATTTAAACACAAATTAGCAGACCTTATCTTAGAAAAAGGTTGTTTATAAATTACACTGATTAATCTATACATTACTAGTGAATTCTGTTTTAGTATGTTCTTTATTTTGTTTCTTATTGTGTGAAATTTTTGTACTAACCTACATTCTTGTGTTTAAGCGAACGATGTGTCTACCTGCTTTTGTTATTTTTTCTCATGTAAGTGGCATATTGTCTTTAATGAGAATAAAGATTCTTTAAACCTAGCTCTGTCCTGGTATCATAGACAAGAACCAATCACAAAATGATTGTCATCGACCTCGATCGGTTTGCCCTAGAACACTACGTACTTACTTCCACTTCAATAATGGTATGTCAGGGACACTCTGAACCGCTGCGACGATTGTCCGCGCCAACCGATGTTCCTGTCATTGTACCCCTAATATCCATGAAGTCCAATACGATTTTCAACGATATAAAACTGTTTATGCAACAGCAAACCCACCTACTATCCGTAAGAACTTCTCCGCGGCAACACCTCAGTGTGAATCAGCTGTGATGAGTCAACAGAGATGATTCCTCGACATAAAGTTTACTTTAGTTTAATTTGCTGTGTGCTCTTACTAACGGGCGTCGGTGCATCGGGCGTCGTCGCGTCACAAGTGAAGGAAGCGTTAGAGGAACATCTAAAGGATGCCGCTCACAACGAAGGCGCAGAATCCATCAAACATGAAAAAGCTAAGGGCGATAAAGTTCACCAAATCGATAGCACGATTACTGATAGCCACAAAAATCAACACTCAAAAGCTAACGATGAAGGCAAATATGTGAACAAGGAACACGACCTCAAATCTAATTCAGAAAGCGACGCTTACGACGGATACAATGCGAAAGAAGACAAAGCAGAGGACAGCACCGCGAATGGCTACAAACGCGGACATAAAAAAGGTCACCATAAGCAAGGATTCCAAAACTCGTACCATAAAGACGAGTCTTCCAATAAAAGTACCTTCTTTGACGATTTTAATGATGAAGGCGATCAAGCAGCTTACAATAGCAGATTGAACAAACACGATAACCAAGGCGCAAGAAGCTACCAAGGATCGCATAATACCGGTCAAGAACGCTTGCGAGACAACTATCAAGGAGGTGGTTACAATCGCTACGGTGAATCAGGATTGAAACACGCAAATCGTCAAGATCACGGAAAGAATTACTACTTGGACGATAACTTGCACCATAATAAGTATTATGATGACCGCAACAGTTATGATAAAAATAAGGTTCATGATCGTCGTCAATATTACGTGCCGCCGCCACCGCCACCTCCTCCACCGGTTCACAAGCCTCTGCCACCACCTGTAGAACCGGGCTGGGACTGGAGTAGATGGGAAGACAGCAGGAGAGGATGGGAACAACCCGGGTGGAACAGAGGTAATGGCTGGGAGGCAGACTACGGAGGCCCCGGTTACTACGACGACAGAGGATTCAGACACGAAGGCGGTTATGGCTTAGGCCCTAATCACGGTTATGGATATGGGTATGAAACACGAACTAATCCGGTTGCCCAGATCCCTAAAAATGCTCCCGTTGTTGCTCATAGAAAGCAGACTATCACTATTTACGAAGATCCAAGATACGATGGCAAGGATAAAGGGAAATTGAGAAAAGAAGAAGGGGATTACTTAGAGTTGGAATACAAACCAAGTAGTCACCGATATGCAAGTTATGATGATACCTACTATAACAGCAATCCTTCAAGACAAGAAGGCGGCATCGAATCGAGTAAAATTAATAAATTAGTATATAATTACAGAAGACAGTGAAAGAAATAGCGCCGTTAAAGGTAATTTATTTTATTACTGATCTGGAATACTTTCTTGAGATACTCATTAATAAAAAGTACTTAATTTAAGATTTAATAAAGACTTATGAGTACGTCTTATATTTTTAGCAGTAAGCCAATTTTCGTGGAATGTAAATAATTTTACATCAAACATTTCGTATTTTATTTCTATTCATATCCGATATTGAGAAATTCCGGGTACAAGAACGTCATTCATATCCTGAGCCTGATATTACTTATTTGCCTGTAGCCAGTGATGTGGGTAAAGGACGCCAAACATAGGTGCTTTGAAGGGAGTCTGAACAGTTGCTACGTGACGGACGGACGGTCAGTCGGGCGACGTGTTTCAATATGGTACATCTGCCACACTTGAGCGATTTGCTACTTGGACCGTGAAGGGCTGGAAGCGTGTAGAATCGGTGTCATCGATTTTCGTGCTCTTCCCAATATCAATTCTAAACCCATTCTTGATAGGTATACCTGTTCAGGGATATTAGAGCGCTTATTTAATAAAGTATGAATAAAATAAATCTATTCAAATGACTTCGGCTTTCCACTTCGATGAAATCACAAATCGCTGTTCGTTCCGGCGTGAATTCTCTTCTCGAATCCGCAAAACTCCTGCGTCTCTAATGATAATTTGTAACAAAGTTTCTGAATTAACTCGTTTTATTACCCCTTCCGGTTTAATTAAAAGACATCGTTATTGAGGCAACCACTACCCACTCGTAGATATTTTTCAGTACTTTTATTTGTAATTTAAATTTTGCAACCCTTCGTTGTGGTCCCGTGTAGGGGGATAAACTAATTTAAACGTTAAGCTCCCGGCAGTCTCGTTTTATAATATGTATGGCCTGGGCAACATTTTAAAATTGGATTAGGCTAACGTCCATTAAAAATCCAGTTGTTTTGAGTATTTTTCTCATTTCAAATGTGTCTCTACCGTTTTTGCAAAGCTTTTGTGCAGTATGAAACTGCATTTTCGGAATAATGTAATCGGCATCGCTCTTTGAATATGCATGAGATAAGTCAGACAAAAGTTTTGTAAAGTGAAGGATATGCATATTACCAGCCAATCTGCAATTTTGATATACACGGCTGTTAACGTTTCTTTGGCAAGTAAATGAAATAGCTACTAGTATTGTCAAGGATCAAATCAATGACGATGAGTAGTTTGCATAAATAAAATATTCATTGCTGGAAGTAGAAGTGTGAATTATAATATAGGTACTCACTTTTCTTTCTGTTGGAGCGGTTGGTAGTGGTCCTGTCTTCAGCGCTGTAGGTACCGGGTTGGATCGTTTCCAAATATAAACATTTGTGGTATAAATAGGTGTTTGTTTTGTGCATATATTTTATTTATCTATTATTTTTGTATGTTTAAGTCTGATATCCTAGTTGGTTTAGGATCAGATGACCTTGCCTGAAATATTTCCCTTTCTTTTGTAAAACAAAGGAAGGTGATAAGCAGAGTTTTCGTATCCCCCATTAGAACAACAATCAGTGTAAAAAAAGTTTGCGAAAAACAGGAAATAAAACTCTGGAGCTGATAATCACCTACCGGACTAATCACCGCGCCGTCTCTTTTTATTGTACTTCTAACGACTTGTCTTAGGGCACTAAAGCAATTTGAAAACGGCACTCGAATACACGCCAATAATCGTTAGCAGCGATTGGAAAACAAAACTGTGATTATACGGTATTATCTTGGGTATCTCCGTCCCTATTTTTCTTGAGGGGAAAGTGGTGTTCTCTCATTTGTCTCCGGAGGGCTGGGCAAGATAGAGTGACATTACTTTAACGAACTTTCGATGGGCCGTGTCGGATCGCATGGGGTTCGGAATTCTGTTCTTAGATTCGGTTTTGATCGGGTGGGATTTCTAGTATAAATCCCTAGATTTTCTGCTATGTTTTAAACGTGCCTGCCTGCATAAGAATGATGTGGAATCGAACCTATGGTTTGTGTTTGTAGTGAGTGTACTCGAATGGGAATGTTGTGTACCTTCATTCGATAGATGGCAACCTGTATGGCGACACTAGTTTTCTTTCTCGCCCTCTACACTCACCTCAGATTCAGCATCAGTGTGACTTGTGATCAAACAGAGCCTACGGGTTCTGATAGCCAAATTTTCACCAAGCTACAACTTCTTTGATCAAAGGTTTGGTCTTTCTTAAATTTCCATTTCTATTTAATACTTATTCATTTAACATTTAATAAAGCACTCTGGGCGAGTGGAACGCAAGGAAAGTTACGCAACGTTGGCCGTGGTCAGAACCCGGATAGGTGACCGCTAGTGGCATAAGAACTAGAGCGTATCCGTGCTTCAAAAGGCACGTTAAGCCGTTGGTACCAGCTACTGTCAATGATAGAAGGCGTTAAGCCAAGTCAGAGGCCATTTGGCATCTTAAAAACTCCGACAGCCAGGTTGGCCACTAACCTGGCAAAGCTTTATCTAAGATGGGTTTGGTTTGCCCTCTGGGTTGCGGAGGTCAAATGGCAGGCGCTCTGTGTAAATACCAGTCTCCTCGTCAAATCCCCTAAGTAAGGTAGCCGACTCCGTAAAAAACCATTGATCAGAAATGGAATAAGGCTAGGCGATGATGATGATCTTTACTTACTTAATCCAGAAAATCTAAGCCACTACAAGCAAATACTCGTAGCAGTCTCTAAAAAATTCGCACCAATTTCTTCTAACTGAATGATCGATCTATATCCACAATTTAGAGGTAAGTAGGTGTAGGGTCTGTCTACCCACATCGCATTCATCCTTGTGTCATAAACTGTCGAAAGCATTGAAAGTTAGAATGCACTAGAACAGTACGTGAGCGAGTATTATGTCTTGGCATTATAGAATTTCTCCCCTGACCAAAACCAAGCGTCACAGCCTAGATCTGTGATCATGATCATAATGATCTGAGGATAGTGGTGAGAGTCGTGTTTATGATTCGGAAGATATTATTTCGTTATTGTAGAACAGTTTGTGACTTTGTTTTCAGTTTCGTTAGAAACAAATAATGCTCATTACGTCTCATCAGAGGCTAGTATGCGGTTAAAAGACTCTGCTACCTTAGACCGAGCTTTAAATCGTATACTCTTATTTATTAATCAACCCGTATACGTTTAGTTCTATCCATAAAACTAAACAACTTTTTCCGAAGAACCAAGGTCGAAATACGAAAAAGAAATTTCGACTTCCCATTCAAACGACATCAGCTGACAGCACACTTTGCATGGGAGGTCGAATTTTTTTATCGTATTTCCACTTCCCATCCAAACTGACTAGAAATTCCGACTACCCGTACAAACTGCATCACTGACAGCACATTTTGTATGGGAGGTCTAAATTTTTTTTCTTATTTCGACATGTTTCTTGAGAAAAGTTGTTCAGTTTCATGAGAACTACCACTTAAAATATCCAGGGTGATAAAAAAATACTCTGTATGTCATGGTGTCTTTCTTTGTAACTCAGTGGTCGGAAGCTTGTTTTCTATCAGACGCCTCGTCCCACAATGGAGTCTCGTCTCAACTCTTATCTCGCCATTGTCTCAAGTTCTGGATAGTCGTTTTGTTACTGATTCGCCGACTCGGTTTAGATGAGCAAGTTTGTTACTTTGTCGGGGTGTTTTACACTCGACGACTGGAGGAAATAAATAAAATTTGAATAATCACTCTCAGAGAGTTTTAAAACACAGTGGCGTAGTCCAGTTTTTTCTGATAACAAAACGAACAGGTCAAAACTTGGACAGTTTAACGATGAGGACAATATCACGAGCTTTTTCCGTGCATCGGACGGCACGTTAAGCCGTTAGTTCTTGCTACGATCACTGATAGTAGTCCAGTCAGTGGCCGCTAGGTAGCTTGACACATACCATATCCGACTGCCAGCCACTAAGACATGGACTTATAGGTTGTTCTATGACTTGGGGTGGGGTTTGGTTTGCCCTCAGTCTGGGTTGAAGAGGACACAGGAAGGTTAATCTGTTGTAAAATTTGTAGCCTCGCCAAATCCCGTAGGTTAGGTTTGCTAGCTGACTCCTAAGAATGACGATGACGTGATGATGCATTGTAAAACAAAAATTAATAATATAATAAAATATCGGAAAAAAAGTATCGTTGAGTAAAATTTTCAGGACAAGCACTTTAAAGTGAAAACTTCTTTAGCGGCGCTTGGCACTTTTTTAGATGGGTAAAAAATGTTAAACTCACGTCAGATGTCGCGTCAGATGAAGGCCGTCAGATCGGTCAGATGTTTAAGTTTTGAAGTAAAAACTTCTTTATCGGCGCGTCAGATCTGACGAAGATTGTCTATATGTAATATAAATTGTCATGTTTGTCTACGATAGCGCAATAAATGAATATAGTATTTACTTTTATATATATTCTTTATTGCACAAAACTTGACAGAAAATACTATAACTAAAGGACATACACAAAGGCTTTATACTGATAAATAAAACAATTCGTGCGAAATTATTCCCTGATCATTCCAAAATATTCAAAAATGCACAACGTTGATGTGTAAGTTTTCACTTCTGCCGGCACTCCCGGAGTGCAACCCGTCCTTTTTTTGTTTCTGTACCGTTCCCTCTCCGTGCAATGTAAAAAGTGCTCTAAATACGAAAGGGGTACTCGTTGAGTCGTGACGAATCCGCCGCTGCACCAACTAATTGCTATGAAATGAACCGCCCCCACGGGACTGTACCGATTTTGTTTAGCCCAAATTGTCTGCTGCAATCGAGATTGTTTAATTTTCTAAACACTCATCTATAAAAGGGCATCGATTTTGTTTTTGAATGACACAATGCGGGTTTCATACCGGATGGTGGGTAATAACCTTTAGAAAACAGTTGGAAGATATATCATGCGCTTTTGTTGTGACATTCTGGGGGGTGGGATGGTGTGATGTGTACCTACATAATAACCTACCTGACGACTTAAAATCTTTGACTGGAAATCCTTTTAAATCTAAATTGACAAAGTAGCTAGTGCAAAAATGATTTTATAATGTAAGAGAGTACCTACATGACCTCTAAGTATATTAGTGTAGGCGACGAAGCAGTTGACATTAATTTCTCAGGCAGTTTTTATTTGACAGGATGATAAAGAATCAGGAAATAAATGTGAATTCAAAATATCCAAAAAAAAAATTTTACATAAACAAATTTTCATACATTTTTTGTAATTTTTGTATAGAAAAATTAAAAGTACCGTTTTTTTTTGGATTTTTTATAGAAGTGGTCTCATGTAGTGTAATACCCCAGCAAAGTTTTATCGACTGAGGATTTAATGCGGGGGTCTTCATACAACGATCCGCTTCGTTGCCTAGACTATATTTTTTATTTTATTTTATTTAAGAAACAAACAGTCACAAAGTTAGACTATGTAAATAACATATATAAAATAAACAGACCTGTAGTTCCCTTTATCATAATACAATTTGTTAATGTGAGAACTCTAATAACATTGGTCACTTTGAAGCAAGAAAAACGAAACAATCTCAAAAAAGTGCAATTGTTACTTATAAATTATATAAAAATATGAAATTGAGAAAAAAGATCAAGTCACTGCATTTGTAATTAATTAATAACAGTAGTATTGAAAGAAAATACTTTTAAAGCAAGTTGTTTTTTATAGGAAGCCAAGGTAGAAGAAAAAATATCAATTTCAATTAATAAAGTGTTGTAAACACGCATCGCACGACGAAAGTATGAATTCTTCGCATAATTAGTATTAAAAGGTCTAATGGCAAAAATATGAGTAGAACGTGAAGAGGTACGCTTGACTCTGAATGAAATCAACCTGTTGTAGAAGGTGAGGGGAATCAATTTGATTATTAATAATTTTGAAGGAACACGGAGTCGAGGTAGCTTCGGCGGCTTTCAAGGGTTGCAATTTTGTAATGATTTGCTATGTCAGTATAATTGTCAAAGTGGCTGCCAGTACGATAGCTAAGAGACTTTAAAAACTTGTTCTGTACTTTTTCTAATCTATATATTGACATGTATTAGTAAGTTTTGAAATAATTGTATTTTTCTTTCTCCATTTTATTTAAATGCTTGCTTAATTTGGTAGACTTATTTCATATTTGCATGCCTGCATGCAGGCTGAATACATTGTACTAATTTTATTTTAAGACCATTTTTCCAAAACTTTTTTTTAGCCTTCCTGAGATTTTCAGCTATGTAATTGTTCTCCTGGCCTTCCTGAGGAAACCAGACGGTAGTCAGCTCACGCTTCATCGTTGAGTACCTAATGAAAATACAAAAGCGAGAGAATTCCATACCAAGTCATCAACTTCTAAATGGAATCGGCTTCAGGGTCAACTGAGCCCACAGCCCACTGAGCCCGCGGGTTCAGTTGACCACTTTCTGTTTTTTTTCATGGTCGTCTTGACCCACTAGGGCCGTCATTCAGCCCGCGGACTCAGTCGAGAGACAACTTAGCCCGCGGGCAAAATCAACCGCCTTCAACTTCTTAAAGGTAAACTCAGCCTGCAGGCTAAGGCGACTACTTTCTACCATTTTTGCGGTCGATCCAGGTTACAATTCCGTCTCCCAGCCCGTGCGCACAGCTCGTCTCTGCACGGGATTTTGTATTTACCCTAATCTTAATTTAAATTATAATATCTATTCTATTCAATTTTATTCTATATCTATTCTATTCTTTCGTCTGTCATCAAAATAATAGATCGGTACATATAAACTCCCTTGCGCACCAGTCTTGGCCCACGGGCTGGATGACCATAATTGTAAGCTGAGTTGTCTATAAAAATGGTGGAAATTGTTCGACTAAGCCTGCAGGCTAAGTTTACCTTAAGGGGTTGAAAGTTATCCATTTTGCCCGTGGGCTAAGTTGTCCCTTCAAGGGTTGGAAGCTGTCGACTGAGCTCGCATGCTGTGTGACGGTCCTGTTGGGTTGGGTCGAGTCGGCTAGAAAAAAAAACAGAAAGTGGTCAACTGAACCTGCGGGTCCAGTGGGATGTGGGCTCAGTTATTATATATTCTGTGGCTCAGTTGACTTTTAAGCCACATAATCGAGTTTTATCAATTCTGGTAGGTTAGGTCTGGTAGGTTTTTAAAAGAATAAATTTTCTATCGATACGTGCTTGGAATAAATTTATCAATTCACTTGCTTAAACTATTTTCAAGACTTATATATATTTTTGTTTTGTCAGGTTTTGATAAGTTAAAGCGAAAAAAAGTCAGTACCTACTTACCCTGCTTAATTTATCAAAAAATCACGTTTCGAAAATATTAAAGTTCAAAGGGGAAAGTTATACGTCTTCAGTCAGGAAAAAATCTTAACTTCTCAAAGTTATTACTTGTAACAAAGACCCCTAAAAAAATGTACCTAATTGCCTTCAACACTTTTAATAACTTTCTGTGGCTTCGCTAAAGTTTTCTATTCAACCCATTACTGATCGATTTCGGAACTTTCATTTACGCAGTACCTAGTAGCCATAGCCAGTAATACTCGTAGTTAACAGATTTACAGGATTCTATGTTCTATAGTAATTTAAGTATGTTACTAACTAAACTTTTCCAAAGAATCGTGTCGAAATATTTACAAGAAGTTTTTCGGTCGTCCCATACAAACCTCTCTATTGGCGGCGCCATCAAAAAAAAATCTAAACACTATTGCACGTGTTCTAGACGGCATTCGATGAAATTTACTATACGGGGGTTTCCTATGGGGCGAAAAATCGATCTAGCTAGATCTCATGTCTGGGAAAATTCCAATTTTCTTAGCATTTCTTGAAAATTGCGCTTTTCAGAAACCCAACAGCGCCATCAGTTACAGAGCTTTGCTTAAAGCTCGGTCAATTATGTGCTGTTTTAAATATGACAAAACCAAAGTTCACTTTAATTGTATGAGTACTGAAATTAAGTGCACTATTCAATAATTTTATCACCACCAGAATCATTGTACCTTGTGATGGTTTACCAATGAGTTGTGTTAATGTTTATCATAGCTATGTCTACTGAAAGCCGTAAACGTCCAAACCGCTCAAAAGTTATTGGAGCTTAATATTGAGGGTGTAGCCTTGTATACCTATGTTGCAGGAGAATTATTAAATCCGGATTTTCAGTAAGTATACATCATATGGGTAGTAAGATCGATGACCAGCCTCACTAACCCTGGTGTCAGAGGTGTTGACCCACCAAAGGTCTCTGTCATGACAAATTAAAGACTACTTAAATTCCTACGGGATAGTATCCGGGACCAACGGCTTAACGTGCCTTTGAACTATTCGGACTATCAGGCGAATCATCCTGCAATATCTACCACACTGGGGAAGTCATAAAAAGTGATTTTTGTTTGAATTGAAAGTGTCCTCAAGAGAATCAAACCCAGATCTAGGACCTCCGGATCGAGAGCTGAACCCTCTAACCATAAAACTATAGAGGCTGTTTGGAAAACTTGGGAAATCAAAATTAACTACTCTTTTTTGCCGTGCCCTAAGTTTTTTTTTGTAGAGGCGGCTAGGTAAGTCATTAGTTTAATTAATTTATACAGCTTTTGACTGTTTTAGGGGGTATTTCGAAATTGTTTTTTACGTAGGTATTAGTTTAAGATTCCTTTTGAGCTAATTCCGATTTCCTTCCTACAGACCAGATTAACTTGTAGGAATGCAATCTGCAGTTACAATACCTCAGTTAAATCCGATCTTCAATCCATATTGTCATTTTCTATTATTCTTTGATAAAACAAAACTAAGTTTTCTTTCAAAATCCCTAAATTTATTAAATACCTGCGACACACATGAGAGGTTGTTCTGTTGTTTAGCTAAGGCGCGGCGCAATATGTTCCACAAACAGCCTTCAGGCGTCAGGTAAGTTGGCCCCAGTGTGCAGTTTTGCTTATTAACGAACCAACATGGCGGACGTTTGATAAGATTTCGGTTTGTCTTGGCATTCGTGCCTCGAGGCGGTCTCCGGGCATTTGGAGTTTAGGCCACAACGTGCTAGTTTGTGTGTGAACAATTATTATTATGCTACACTGTATGTGTACATTATGTAATGTACACATACAGTGTGGCATATAGCAGGGTGTAAGGGGCAGGTTGGCAGAAACTGAAAGGGCATGATCAGTCGATGAAACTGAACAACTTTCTACAAGAAACATGTCAACGAAAATGAAAAAAGAAAACACAACTACCACACTTGCACAAAGCGCTTTGAACTTTTTATAATGCGCACGGCTAAAGAGTGGAATTCTCTGCCTGCGGCTTTTTTCCCTAGTTCGTATAACCCGAATCTATTCAAGTCGCGAGTGAATAGGATTCTGTCCTCAAGGCTAGATCGAGGTCAAGAGTAAGTCCATTGAAAATAAAAAAAATCGGAAGCAACATACGTGGGACACTCAGAAATATTTGCGACACTAAAAAAAATTGTTCTACAGGTACATATATTTTTATTAAATCTTTTCAAAGTACTCTCCACCAGCCTCTATACAAAGATTCATGCGTCTGAACCAGTTTTCAAAACACTTTTTCCAGTCCGCCGTAGACACCTCGTTTACAGCCTGCTCGAACGCAGCCAGCGCATCTTCCGGCGACGAAAATTGTATCCCCTTGAGCTGATTTTTTATTTTTGGAAATAAAAAGAAGTCACACGGTGCTAGATCAGGGCTGTAAGGAGGGTGACCCAGGAGTTTGACTGGTGTGCTGTCCAGGAAGTCCCTCGTTTTGAGCGCGGTGTGTGCAGGCGCATTGTCGTGGTGGAGCAGTAGTCCGCGGAGCCCTGTGTTTGGTCGCTTGTTGCTCACAACAGAAAAAACTTCTGGTAAACATTTGGTAGTATACCATTCGGCGTTGATGCTTCTTTGATCTCGTAAGGGAATTGAGGCCAAGTGGCCAGTCAAATTAAAAAAGCTGGCGATCAAAATCTTCCCCCCGCTTCGAGATCGCTTCACTTTGGTAGGCGTTGGTTCATTTTGAAACACCCAAACTGTCGACTGGCGCTTGGTTTCTGGATCGTATTGATAAATCCAGGACTCATCACCTGTTACGATGTCGTAAACACGCCGAGACGAGCCTGCTTCAAATTTGTTCAGCATATCACGGCACCATTCCACCCGGGCCTGCTTCTGAGCGTCGGTGAGGTAGTGCGGCACCCAGCGCGATACTATCCTCCTCACGCGAAGATGCCCGTGTAGAATCTCGTGAACGCTTCCCGATCCAATCTTTAATATGTGCTGAATCTCCTGATATGTAATTCGCCTATTATCTTGGATTAAATTTTTCACTGCTAGCACGTTTTCTTCCGTAATAGCCGTCAAAGGGCGACCGCTTCTTTCTTCATCCCCCAAGGTTGGTCGACCGCGCCTAAATTCGTTATACCAACGATACACGGTTGCCTTGGAGGGGCCTTCATCCATAAATGCCATTTGAAGTCTATCGAACGATTCATCCGGTTTCAGGCGACACTTGAAATCGTAAAAAATCATAGCTCTAAAATGTTCCCGGCGCAGATCCATTTTTCAGTAAGACACGATACTTTGAATTGGCTCGCAAAAAATGTGGAGGGAAATTTTGAAAATGGAACACACATATTTTTACTTACAAGTAATCATATTTTCGAAAAAGATTCTGACCGGCCAGTCTCCCATATATAAAAACTATTTTTCGCAATACTTTCTGAGTGGCCTGGTACATAATTACCTCTATAAATTTTATTGAACAATTTGTGTGGAGAGGCCGACAATTGTTATTATGCTACACTGTTTGTGTACGTACATACAGGGCGTAAGGGACAGGTTGACAAAAATTGAATGGGCATGATCAGTAGATGAATTTTCTTCAAGAAACAATTCACTGAAAATGTTAAAAGGAAAATGGGCCGCCGACGCCGACGGAGGCCGACTTTTTTTAAAATTTTCTGGTGATATGTTCCTTTGTGAAAGTTGTTCAGTTTTATCGTCTTCAGTTTTTGCCAACCTGTTTGGTTTGTATAGAGATAAATAATATTCCCCGATTTTGACGCATGTTTCTTTGGAAAAGTTTTTTAGTTTCGTGGTGTGAGCACACCCTTGAGCTATTGCACGCTTTTGCATTTACACCCTTTATATAGTGTACAATCATTAACCATACTTGGGTTAAACTGTAATAGACGAACTTTGGATCTTCCGTGCGTACTTTTGAATTCGTTGCCTAAGAGATCCAAAGAGAGTCTTGGCCCATAACACCGACAGTAGTCCACTTCTTATCATTGTTGATAAAATAGAGATTTTTTTGGATTTTTCCTAAATATTCACGTTGCATAATGATATTTTAAGCTAAAACCTGGATTAAGCTACAAATGCTACAATATTAAGCCAATCCAATTTAAACAATCTTCCACTTGTTTCCAAAACCTAGCATAATATCATTCCAACTTAAAGTGATAAATCTGGCTTAGGAGCTCTTAACACCGCAACAAATGACGTTCTTAGTTGTACAAACAACCTCGAAGGAGAGGTAGTAGTCAACTTATCCGGATGATTCTCATCCGAGTGCTAGATCCGGTCGTATTGGTAACAGCAATTTGTAACCAGTTCACATCGAATG
This sequence comes from Athrips mouffetella, assembly GCA_947532105.1. Classification (NCBI taxonomy): domain Eukaryota; kingdom Metazoa; phylum Arthropoda; class Insecta; order Lepidoptera; family Gelechiidae; genus Athrips; species Athrips mouffetella. The sequence goes on from OX383958.1 coordinate 10,429,381, forward strand.
ATAAAATGCAGAGCCCTTCCAAAAAATATCATTCAGTATTAGGTAATTAATCTATGCTGTTTACCCATAACTAATATAAAATAATTGTAATGGCAATAAACAAGCAAGCAAAATATGAAGGACTCTGTTCTGCCACTCCTACCTTTCACACTGTTCGAGGCAAATCTAAAAGCAAAGCTTTGCGTTCAAAGTCAGTCTTATAACATACACAGATATCTCGTTCAAAATAAAATTAAAAAGAGCATTAGCTTGTTATTAATTGTCGCAGGTATATGTTTATTATTTACAGGTATAATTTAGAGAAAAAGGCGAAATGCGTTGCATTTTTCCAAGCATATATTAAAAAAAAAAATCTTTAGTGATGGACCTCTTAGAAACATGAAGAATCGGCGTAAATTTTTACAACCTGTATATTACAATTATTAATACTTTGTACAATGTGGGATGAGTTTAGGAGGTATTATTTTTTTAAATAACTACTCAACCGCGATGATGAGTTGTCCATGGATAAGTCGACTACCGAACTCGAAGGCACTCGGCTCAGCCAGCGTTATCTTAACAAAGTTTGCATTTGCAAACGCCTCAAGCTAAATGAGACCCCCAGTTTGTATTGTAGCGTTACGTATGATACACTGACATGCAGGACATGGTTATCATGAGATTAACGCTTATATATACCTATACATGGTTATTTTTTTGGACCTGATATTCCTACCTTGTTAGTGAGGTCAAAAGCAACAACCTTTGTTCTACGACTTTGCTAACAACTTTAAAAAAAAAATCGACTTCCCATACAAGTAAGTGACCAACATATTTTGTATGAAAAGTCGAAATTTTTATGTGCGTTGTTAGCAAAGTCGTAGAACAAAAGTTGTTGCTTTTGACCTCACTAACAAGTTAGGGATACTCATATCAGGTCCAAAAAATTACCTTGTATACAACCTATACAGAATTGATCTACATTGACCACAGAACTTACCCTTAAAATTTGTCGAATTTCTTCAAAGTCAGCCTATAGATGTCGAGGATATTGTTTTATGCACCGTCTCGGCTAAAATCGGCTGACTACACGCAATAAAAAAGGCGTGCACATTCTTATTCAGTCAATCATTAATTATACCTGCCGTGGAGGTTGTACGGTCGATGACTGAACCAAAAACTCTAGTGTCAGAGTTATTAAGCCACCAAAGGCACAGTAAAGAGATGGGCTTATTAAAGGCCTCTGACCTCTCCGTAGATAGAAACCGGGAACAATCCGAAGCTCGGTATTATCTTACTTACTTTTCCTTACTATCAGATGATTCATCATCATCTGGGCAAGTCTCACAAAGTGATTCTTGTTTGACAGTATCCACTACCGGGAATCGAACCCAAATCTTGAGATCGGGAGCCTAAGATTCTAACCACTAGACTTGACTAGACCACAGACTGTTTGAGTGGAATTTATAGTAAACATTATTTTGAAAAATTTTTATGCTTGCTATTCGGAGGGTACAGCTGAGATTTTAGGGCAGAATGATATTTGCCTAAGTTATACGTTTTCGACCCAAACAAAACGACCATAATCTATTCCACCTGCGGTAAGGTACGGGCAATTACATTGCACATTAGTCGCACACAACAAAAACATCCACATTTCAACAAAAACAAACGTGAGGATTGCCTCTGAGCGGCGATAATTTGTCAGGTGCTTTACGTCAAAGATTAAGTAGTAAAACAGACAGGACAAAGTGAATGGGGTTTTAATTTTTACTTAGTGTTGTATTTTTTTTAAGGGTTTATAAAGGTCAAATGCAACAACGCCTGTTCTATAACAGATTTCACGACAGGACGCGATGAAATATTTCTCTTCAATTACATGACGTAATTTACATAACGATAGTATCGTTTGACATACAGCTAGTTAGATATATCCGCAATTGAGGTTACTATTTTATTTACAAAAACTACGCCTGGTTTTCCTAAAATACGCCGTAGCAGCTAAGTTTAACATGATAACCGTAAGACGAAAGGCAAAGACAACGTAGCCTGAGCGGGCAGACTAGGCAAATAACCAACGGCACTGCAGAGCTGCTCTTTGCTAGGCAGATAAATTTCCTCTGAAATTAGGTGCTTATGTTGCTCCCCAAAACTAAACTTGAAACACTACTTATTCTTTGCCACTTTGCGTGGGAACAATCCACTCGGTACCATCCCGTTACTCCTGCTAACGTCTTCTTCAGGGGGATGAAATATCTGAACGCGAGTCTCTTAATGGCTCTCATTTATTTCTCCCGAATCTCGCACCGAACACTGAGCACCCTAATTATTGCTTCTACTAAGGTTATTAAGTTTTGCTTCGGTTAAAATGAGAAATGGCCGCACTTATTCCATGTTCAACTTGATATCTCGCGGCAAGGGTTGAAAATTTAATTTTAGACGACGGTATTATGACGTCATTTTATTAATTGCGGTGTGCCGTAATCGGTGGGCTCCTGAAAATTTCCTCGAATTATTTACTTGATGTTGTGGTGCTATTTAATTGTGCTAACTAGATTATGTCTGAAAGAAATACCTTCCTAATTTTTTGCAAAATAGTATTTGTACTCAATGACTTGTCTAAAACCACCGGCATTAAAACTGTGCAATTAATTCATCATGACATCCCATTAAACGTCCATTACAGGACAGGGAACTCCCTCCAAAATTCCAGCTTTTGCTGAAACAATGTGGAGGGGAAGTACCATAGCCACCACGCTTGTTAGCGTTACGGCTGGCACCATGGACCGCGGTTGTTGGTGACCGCAGAATTTAAGATGATACCATACACAGAAGGATGCTGCTGCCCATCCTCTGGTTCATTAAACCTTAGTCTCCCCTAACGACATCCACGGGTTGAGATGGGTGGTTACTATTCTTTGCCGGCACCACACGGGGCGCAATTAGTTACAAATCGATAGTCAAGTACTTAGTCGCAGAGAACAGATTAGATCAGACAAATGGCCCATCTAAGTGTGCGCCTAATCTTTACCGATGTCGATCAGTCTATCAGCCGCTTCTTTTCCCTATCCATCCATTTCCCTTCCTGCCAAGTTTGCAACTTAACGCAACTTAGGGAGGGAATAATTAAGTAGTTTTGTGCCAACTTCGTCTTGCGAAGACTATTCTCGTAGAGTTACTAACAGATTAATTTTCAAAAATTATCTCGGCATATTTCCGTGTGAGACGAGATTTTATAGAAATCATGGTTGCCATACGATCAATTAAATACGTAGAAATAAATATGTAGGTATATTTATTTCTAAGTAACCTATTTAATTGTTCTTTTTTCCTAAACCAAACCAAAACCTAACCAGACCTAAGAAAATATCTCAATCGAACCGGAGAATTCAAAGTTACTCTACGAGTAATTGAACTATTACAGATATAACAGATTGTTAAAAGTATTATACAAATCTGTCTTACTTTTGAAGCTTAGCAAGTTACTACTTTGACAATAGGGATGGATGGATAGGCTGTTGAAAGGCGATTCCTAGATCCTGGCCTGTAGTTAGGCCAGCCACCGTGCTACCGGGCTAAGACGAGAAGACGTAGCTGGTTAAGTCTATGATCGCAAGCCAATGGTGGGGCTCACAGAGTATCCTAAACAATGCCTGAGGATGCCAAAAGAACCAAAAGAATCTAACTTACATATATCTTTCCTTTTTATACAGGCATCGGGTAGGTGAAAAAGTGAAATGTTGACACAAACCGTAGGCTCGCTCGCCTAGAAGCGTGTTGCTCCAAATACCGGGACATATAGAAACCGCCATTTTGGAGTTTTTCGCAATAGTGATTGGAAGCATTGTCGATATCTTTTAGTATCGTAGCTGTTCGTAGCGAATTCGTAGAGTTGTCTACGATATAATGAGACATTGCAAATGAGAATGTTGTTCAATCTGTGTCGGGTTTATGTCGATGATGATATACATATATTTTGAATATTGCGACTGGAAAACCAGTAAAAAATACGGTCATAAAAAATAAAAACAAAAAACTCTTTAAACCTCTTACTCTTTTAATTTCCTTGTTTATGTCCTTAAAGAAAATTGATTGAAAAAGATTGTGTTTAAATTCGATATTTATGTGTATAGGCGATAGGTAACTATACAGCGTAAATATTTTTTTTTTGCTCCCGTAGCTCAGTGAATCTACTCATGATAACAAGCAACTTTCTCACAAAAAAAAATTTTACTCGAAAAAAAATTCCGGTACGATAGTTATTTAGTTAGTCACGTGTTCAACAAATTTTGTATAGGAATGTAATTTTTTTTCTAAGTTTTTCTTCGGGAAAGTTGCTTAGTTTTCATTAGTATCAATGGGCTTATGAAGCAAACAAAACTAAAGAAAATTCACGCTGTATTTGACTATAAATTAAAAAATGGGTTATGATTCAGATACCTTACGATTATCGATAAATATGATAGATTGACCTCTCTACTTCAACAACACGGGAGGCACGCGTCATATCAGTCGCGGTTCGCGATGCGTTTCGCATATAAAGCGTGAGATTTTTGACAAAACCCTATCAAATCGAACCTCTACTATAACACCGACCAGATTTTTCAAATATTGCTATCTGTTTTCAAATGCTTTTCAATATTAAAACTTACTACCTGGAAATGCACTGGCTTCAATACTGGAAAATATTATAGTACCTACTCTATGAAAAATATTTTGTATTCTATTCAGAAAAACATTAGAAATCTATATAGCCGGTCCAGGGCTCCACGGACAATTCCAAGATACATAATTTTTTTTAATTTCGGCATGATTTAACTATAATTATGTATCTTGGAATTGTCCGTGGAGCCCTGGACCGGCTATCGTGGAGATCTTTATGGGAAGCATTTGTACACCAATATTTTAGTGTCCTATGTCTTTGGCTAATATGATGATGATGCATATATTGCTGACTAAACAAAGTCGCCTTTCTTAATGTTTGGCTTGCTCTTGACCAGATAGACCTGAGGACAGAGATTGACGTTAGACCGAGCTTTCCCAGAAGAATCCTTTTCACTCGCGTCTTGAATTCGGGTTTTATGAACTCAGGAACACAGAAGCAGGCAGAGAATTCCACTATTTCTCTTTGCCCTTATTGTTTGCTTATTTATTGCGCTTGTGAGAATAAGTGACGTCTTTCCGCATAAGGCAATATATCATTCTCAGCTCAATTCAGCAAGGTCTGATCACCAATTGCAGCGGTCGCTAGAAACTACTCTACAAGAGAGTGACTAAATCTAAGTAGGTACTTGCGTCATAATGTCCTAAACCGATTTTAATGAAACTTGGTTATAGACAGTTTCAAGAAAGAACATAGGCTACTTTTTATTGGAATTCCACGCGAACAAAGTCAGAAATCAAGCCTTTTTGAAAAGACTTACCTACTTCATTTTTTAGGGTTCCGTACACGATGGGTGTGCCTGCTTAGGTCATTTTTCGTTTAGGTCGTTCTGCGTTTAGGTTATTCTCCGTTTAGGTCGTTCTGCGTTTAGGTCATTCTGCGTTTGGGTCGTTTTGCGTTTTTAGTCAATTATTGGTTTTAGGACATTATGCTTCGTGACGACTTTTTCTTCTCATGAGCTATTGTCGGTGCAGCATCCCAGTCAATTCAACTGTGCAACTCCCTCCATCTTTTTCTGTCTAAAGCCGCTTTCTTTACCTTATTATACGATCAGATATTTATCTTCTTCTTAATTTGTGATACATAGCTTAACCTTGGCCTCCCTCTACCACGCTTTTCTTCTATCTTTCCTTCCATGATGTTGTTAATGAATCTGTCATGTCGTATTAGGTGATCTATCATCTTTTATCTGCGGTTATCTATTACATTACATCCATTAGCCTTCTCTTCTCATTTATTCTTTGTAAAACCTCCTCATTTGTCACCATATCCATTTTTACTGTGAAAAATTTTTGGTGGGTATCTTCATCGCAGGGACTAGATGCTTCATCGTTCGCCAGCCCTAAACCCAATGAAAGTTTGTATATCTTGTAGTTTTTTATTCTGAATCCTTGAGTCACGTTTCAATCACATATCACAGTTTACGCTCCCAGGGCTTCAGAAATAAGAATCGCGTGAAAATTCACACCCAACTAAATTATTCAAATAGGCCGTGTACGTGTTTATGATACGAGTGGATTTGCTCCAAATATTTACTATTGTGTTGCAAAAAAAACCCGTTTCGAGCGAAGAGGCACAGAAACTGGATTTAAAACGACATCACGCCTCTTTCCTCTACTTCTACCTGCTACGCTCTTGACTATAAAGCTAGCTACGCACTACCCATCATGCACGACGAACAAAAAGGGATGGAGTTATACGAGATAAACAATTAGTAGTACATCCATAACGTCCCATGAAACGTCCATCCAGGACACATAGTACACGGAAGGACCTGCTGACCATCCTGCAGTACAAAATCCCTTAGTCGCCTCTTACGACACCCACGGGTAGAAATGGGTTGGTAGTATTCCATGCCGGCACCACACGGGCAATATATAATAGGTACTTATGCTATACTACTATTTCTTTCTTTCACACTGCTGCATCCTCTCTGCTAGATGAGCAAAACGATAGTGCGTAGCTGGCTTAACTTCTCTTTACTCTGAACAACCCTTTCATATATTCGCTCGTCGATGTAAGGTTTAAAAATACACACCGAATGGATATCTATCATACCATACCAGGTCAAAAGTATCCTAAACGGACGAGCGTGTATGAAAGGGTTGATGAAAATAGAGGAAGCGAGCGGGAAGTAAGTCAAGATCGTAGCAGGTAGAGGGAAAGAGGCGCGATATTATGTATGTATGACAGTATGTTTACGGTTTCTCGAAAACGGCTCTAACGATTTCGATGAAAGTTACTATACGGGGATTTTCGGGGGCAAATTATCGATCTAGCTAAGTTTCATGTGTGGAAAAAATCGATTACTACGTTTATTGGAGCATTTGTTGAAAATAGGGCTTTTCAGAAACGCATCAGCGCCATCTGTTATTGCGCTTTGATTAAGATTATACAGAGCAAAGCTCAATCGCCCAGGTACTTTTTTTTAAACGCCGATTGAGCTAAAGTTTCACTGCAAGTGTCAAACTTGACCTGTCGGTAACTGTACTAAGTAATTTAAAACCCCTCTTCTGAATATAAAAAGGATCGAATTGTCATTCACAACTATTAAACTAAATGTAGGTCTGGAAGTCTAAAATTTTGCATAGAGCTAATCTACTCGTACGCGGGCGAAACAACAGAACAAATGTTATGATTAGTTAAAATAAAATCAGCACGTTTTTAGGGTTCCGATACCAAAATGGTAAAAAAAGGACCCCTTATGGTGCGACTTTGTCTATCTGTCTGTCCGTCTGTCTGTTTGTCTGTCTTTCACACTTGTATATCTCAGCGTCCACTCATGCTATCGACTTGAAATTTAGAATAGTTTTAGAATACGGTTTCCCAACTTAATTGCACATGAAAAAAAAAAAAATTATGATTGTTTATGTAAAGGGGGCCCAAACAAGGGGGGCAAAATTTCAAATGATCGTCAAGTGGGGTATCACATGAAAGGGCTTTACTTAACATTCTAAACTATATTTTTGTATTTTTTACGACTGTTAGTTTTCAAGTTATGATGAAAAATGTTAAAAAAAATACCATTCTTCCCTTATCTCCGAAGTTTGTGAAAGGAAATATCTGAGTTAATTACAGTCTATAGAAGTTTATGTAAATATTACAGCAAAAATAAAACGATCTTTCTAAGTTGCACAGTTATTCAGAAATCTGCAAAAAACCACCGGCGCGCAAGTCTGACTCGCACTTGACCGGTTTTTTTATTTGGACCTGCCGACAGGGCAATCTAAACCACAATTTCCGGTCAGCTTATGAACTTGCAATGTTGCAAGTCAGTCTATAATTACCTTTCTTTTTAATTACAGAACCGACACCCCAGACACGAAAAGTAACATTTTTGAAAACGTATTTAAATATACCTTTACGAAAACACGCGAATGTTATGAATACGAGTATGAACAAACCTTGGTTTCTTTCGTATTTTTAATTCTTAGGTCACTTATAGAAGGAAATATTGAAGGAACGAGGGAAAGAGGAAGACATAGACATAGGTGAAGCTACTTCGACCAAATAGGAAGAAAAGGTTAATGTCGTGTCGTTTCAGAAAGTAAAGCAGCTGGCAGTATTACGTCATGACTGGAAGTTACTTGATCGGCAGGACAAGCTCTTAAAGAAGAAGGTCACTTGATAGTCTGAGGCCTGCTATAACAGAATGAATAGTCCGTTTGGTCTTGCCTCACAAGACCTAAACCAGATTAAATTCTCTGATATTTGTTTAAGTTTTTTTTTTTTTTTTTTATTTATTTGTATGGATAGCCAACATAATACATATTAGTTTAAAGATTTAAAAATACAGGTCTATAGGTTACAAGCGAATATGCATCACACTTAAAGGCTACCACATTTGTAGTTAAGATCGTTGCTGTTAGTTACTAAGCAATAATTTTTACTAGTGTATATTTGTTATTTGCATGCTGTGTTCACTCATAGTAGGGTACGCTATAAAACCTGTTTTATTTGTGCTTGTTTATTATCTCATTTTCTTGAGCTGTATCCAGTTTGTGAACCTAATAAAAAAATAAAAAAATTGGATTTAGTATGGCAATGAATGACATTAGCCTACGAACTGTTTCGTGACAGCTATTAATTTCAGTCAGCGTTTACGATAATAGAAAGCCACTTGTCTCAGGCCTTGAAAGATGATTTCATGCTAACAAAGCCACGGCAAGCCGTTGGTTCCGGTCACTATCTTAAACAGCAAACCAAGTAAAAGATTTTCTCATCGAATATCTGGATCAAGGTGAGCAAATCGATGCCGTGTATGTAGATTTTAGTAAGGCGTTTGATAAAGTTGATCATTCGTTACTTTTGGATAAACTTAGAAAACTTGGGATATGTGGTAATTTACTGTCTTGGTTTCACTCTTATCTTAATGGGCGTAGCTTTCACGTAGTAGTTAATGGAGCGCGATCAAGAATTCTACCTGTCACTTCAGGAGTCCCGCAAGGATCCCATTTAGGACCATTGTTGTTTGCTATATTCATCAACGATATTGTTGACAGTCTCGCTTATTCAGACGCATTTTTGTTCGCAGACGACCTAAAGATTATTAGACCAATCAGAACCGTATCTGATATAACACTTCTTCAACTTGATATTAATGCATTAACTTCTTGGTGTACTCATAATAAAATGTCACTAAACTCAAAAAAATGTGTCAATATAACTTTTAGTCGTCGAAAAAACCCTCTCCCTACGAAATTTACCATATCAGGTATCGAACTTGAGAAAGCTAACTTTGTCAGGGATTTGGGTGTTCTTATTGATAGAGAGTTAAACTTTAGATTACATATCGACACAATTACGAAAAAAGCATTGAGAATGCTTGGTTTTGTTATAAGGAATACTAAGAAGTTCAAAAAACCAAAGTCCAAAATCATTCTTTTTAATGCCTTGGTTAGAAGTCATTTGGAGTACTGCTGTCAGGTATGGTCTCCCTTCTATGAGTGCCACAAAAATAGACTGGAAAGAGTACATAGACGTTTTTTGACTCATTTGTCATACTTTTTTAAACAACATCGTTATCTTAACTCCTACAGTAAGCGACTTAAGTACTACAAAATGGTTAGTTTAGATAAAAGAAGAAAGCTGCTCGACTTGGCGTTCTTTTACAAGGTACTAAATAATCAGATTGATTGCCCAGATATCTTAGCTAGGATTTTGTTTTCGACACCTAAAAGGTTGCCAAGACGACAGAATTTTAAATTATTTGTCTGTAGAAGTTACAAATCCAATCTTGGTCGGAATTCGCCAATCACCCGAATGGTTAAACTCTTCAATTATTTGCCCGAGCAGCTCTGCATCGATATATTCCAAGACTCACTTGCTACCTTCAAAAATAAAGTAAGATCTCACGTTACCGAAAACTGAACTAAACCAAAATATAACCAAAACTATGCTAATTAAAGTCCGATTTTGTATTGTGTTCTACTATTTTCTATTATGATCTCTTACCTATTATAATGTTCCTTTTTATTCTTGATCATGATAATGTTTTTAGTTATTGAATATCACATAATTCTTCTTAGTTATCTGTATTAATATTGTATCAGTATATATTTGCATCATTGTAAGTGTCTCATGTGTAAGTTGTGGTTACCTATAATTGGATGTACATATATATAAGATCCTTTTTTTTTTAGTGTATAAAACTTTTGTTTGATATGTATTATCTGTTGGTGATCCTAATAAAGAAAATAAAATAAAAATAAAGATTAATATAAAAGCCCTGAAAAAAAAAACCGGTCAAGTGCGAGTCAGACTCACGCGCCGAGGGTTCCGATATACCTTTAGTATTTTTGGAAACAATAAAGTCCATTTTTAGGACCGCAAAGCTAAATTTGTTTGTAAAGGTTTTTTTTGCAGATTTCTAAAAAACTATGCAATTTAGAAAGATCGTTTTATTTTTGCTGTAATATTTACGTAAATTTCTATCGACTGTAATTAATTCAGATTTTTCTTACCATAAACTTCGGAGATAAGGGGGGGGGAATGGTATTTTTTTTTACATTTTTCATCATAACTTGAAAACTAAGAGTTGTAAAAAAGTACAAAAATATATTTTAGAATGTGCAAGTAAAGTTCTTTCATACAATACCCCACTCAACCTAGTAGCATCAATTTGAATGTTGCCCACCCCGTATTTGGGCCCCCTTTACATCAATAGTCATAATTTTTTTTATATTCTTTCATGTGCAATTTAGTTGGGCAACCATATTCTAAAACTATTCCAAATTACAAGTCGATAGCGTGAGTGGTTGCCGAGATATACAGGTGTGACAGACAGACGGACAGACAGACAAAGTCGCACCATAAGGGTTCCTTCTTTTTACCATTTTGGTATCGGAACCCTAAAAAAACAATTCATAAAGCCCACTACAGCAAGCACTCCTTTTAAGTAAGAGAATACATGCGATATTCCTAAATTAGGCAGTTACTACAAAGACTTATAAGAAGAAATGGATAGAAAGAAAATTATACAAACTAAATAAATAATAGTTATCATCATCAGCAATTACCGTGTGTACGAGTAGTAGTAAGGTCGACGATTGATCTCGCAAACAGTTGATTGCCCATCTTACTTCTGGCTCAAAAGAAAAAAATACCACGACTACACCGTTTAATTTTTCTCCCATACCCCGTAAGAGTCTTCTGTTACTGGTCTTTATCTTGATCAAAATGGGAGTGTATTCACAACTAGACTAATCTCGTCAAACCACAATAAAAGTTGGTTTCAGATATTTAAAGCTGAAGGCGTCCCCTTATCTCTACCCTTTAATTGTAGACGGGAGTGCTATCAGGCGAGTTCGGGCTGTGATTGTACTCATAAAATGTTACAGCCCTTTTGTTCACTCCGCTACCTCCTCAGGATTGTCGACTTTCCTTGTTCTTGTTTATATTCTACGAGGATTTAAATTATGGTGAGAGCTGCGATTATACGCACGGTAGTTAGTAGGTTAAAACAATACCAGTAAAAGATGAACTAGCGCTGAGCTACAAAAGTCCAAAGCCAGAGACTAGCCATAGGTCAAAGTGTTTCCACTGACGTGCGGTCGTGTGTACGGTAGTACTTATAATTTATTATGTAGACTATTAAATTACCGACAAGCGTGTCTGAAAGGGTTGATCAGAACAAAAAGCGAGGGAATAATAGGTATGTTATAATTATAGTAGATGGAAGGATTTCCTACGCCAAAAGGAAAAAGACGTGATGCTGTGAATTGACTATGTCAGCCAGTGTAGCCATTATCGTAGATCGAGTTTTGTGAAATGCGAAAAAGCGAGGAAATAATTAGGAACCTATGTTAAAATAGGTAGATGGATGGATTGCCTACGCTTAAAGGAAAATTACGTGATTTTTATTATTAGTAAGCTGTGAATTTACTGTAGGTATCGCATGTGAGCCAGTGAATTTTAAATATTGGTATTTTTAGGGTTCCGTACCTCAAAAGAAAAAAACGGAACCCTTATAGGATCACTTTGTTGTCCGTCTGTCTGTCTGTCTGTCAAGACCCTTTATCTCACGAACGGGTAGAGGTATCAGGTTGAAATTGATAATATATATAGGGTCCATGAACCACACAAGATCTGAAAGTTTAAATTTTTTTTCAATGACGCAATCAAAAGATATGGCTTTTTATGTCCTCATCTCCATACATTTCTGCAAAAATGTAAAACCTACAGGGTACTTCCCGTTGACCTAAAATTATGAAATTTGGCAAGAAGCTAGGTCTCAAAGTACAAATAAAGGGAAAAGTCTTAAATCATTAAATATTACAACTTTTCTCACAACTAATGGTAACCAATTGAGGTGAGCTCCCGTTTCAAGAACATTCATATAAGTGAGGGGTCAAGTTGAATGGTCGCAGAGACGATTTTTGTTTTAGTTCTATTTTAAAAACGGCAACACTTACAAACTTAAAAATTGGTACCTATGTTTATAGTGCATAAGCTATAAAATAACGCAAAAACTAATAAAATTTGGTCAAGCGCGTGTCGGACTCAAAAAATCTAGCACATTAACTTACTGAAATTTTAACTAATACAATTATGATTATGTGGTGGTACGGAACCCTCAGTGCGCGAGTCCGACTCGCACTTGGCCGGTTTTTTTTTTGTTTAATAACCGTTTAAAATTTATTTCATCACAAAATTGTAAGGGTCATTACATTACAATAAGCCGATCAAATATGATTTAAAAAGGTATAAGATTTCAATAAAAAAGGAAATTGAGAATGATTAATGACAAAACCCCAAATTATTTGATCACAATTCAAATTCCATTTCCATGTTCAATTTAACCCTCGGTGTCCACTTGAACCAATTCAAAAGAAGGGTGGACATTAAATCAATTGCCTATAATCTCACATAATGGAATTTACCTTTCACCTACATTGATGATTATTCTTTTAATTTTAAATATTACTATTCTTTTAGATAGGAATTTTCACCTAAATGTTGTTCATTGGACAGAATTTTGATATTATACTCAAATGCAAAATCGTAACCGGTCTTTATCGTGTGGTGGTGTAACTAAGGTCACTATTCTTAGTTTTATTGAGCATTTCCTGAAAATAGCGCGTTTCAGAAACCTTACAGCGTCATCTGTTGGTGGGCTATGGTTAAGATTATACCCATACAGAGCGAAGCTCGATCAAAAGGTGTTTAAGAGTGAAGGGACGTAATCAGTCAACAAACGTAAATACACAGGGTGTAAGAGACGGTGTACCGAAAACCGAAAGGGCGTGCTCTGTCAATGAAACTGAACAACTTTCCCAAAGAAACATTTTTCCATACAAACTGTTCTATCAGAGTGAGTAATTTGTATGGAAAGGTAAAAAAAAATCACTCCCCAATAATGTTTTTTTGGAAGTTGTTCAGTTTCGTTTAATGAGCACGCCCTTTTAGTTTTCGGTACACCGTCCCTTACACCCTTAATTGTCTTTGACGAAAGTAAACTACATTTTATTAGGAAATCGTCATAAGACCGTAAAAAATATATCTTGTATATTATGTCCATACAAGATTTTTTTTCAGTCCAATGTGGAGTTTCTATGGGAAAGTTGTTTAGTTTCGACAACAAACTTTAAACTTTGCTTAAATGCCCTATAAACCCAATACATGTTTGCCAATACTTACCACCTTACGTTATTAAAAACGTCACATTATGACATTACATTAAACCAACGAACAATAAACATTTCAAAAACAAGCCTATTCGACCTCAAAATGTGTTATAATTATCAGCCTTTCAAATCCTCTTACTGTTTTCCTTCGGGTTTTCCCAATGAGCGAATTTCTCACTGATCTGAAGTCACCCTTGTGGACTGACATAAATTTACAGTTGAATAATCATGAAACGAGAATAACCCTTGAGGGTGAAGATTTAATTTAAGCTCCATTAACATGGTTAAACATAATTGTCTTTACTTAGGTAAAAGAGAGAATGTTACTTCTGAGTATGGAAATTTCAGAGTTGACAGATGTTTTTTTTTTTTCAAATTGATGGTCGAAAATGTAGTCTACTACCGCTTCAGATGTGTGCGCTATGGTAGAAAAGAAACGGCAAGAATCTACTGCAGCACGGCCTACTTTTACCTTTTACGAACCTATTAGTATCTCACGACCGAGCGAGCGACCGAGCTTCGCTCTATAAATAGCCGCCTCAACATTAAAATATCATCGGATGAGCAAGCTACGCTACCCGCCAACAGATGCCGCTATAGGTTTTTGTCTAAAACGCAAATGCTTAAAACACAGGGAAAACGAATTTTCCCAGATATGAGACCTCGATTTTTCGCCCCAACAACCCGTATGGTAAATCAGAGCCGTTTTCGAGAAACCGTATAGGATTAAAAAAAAATACAAGATACGTAATTTTGATAATGATAATGAATAATGAATATTATTTTTTTAAGAAATAAGGTTAATATCAATCGTTATTTCATTACATGTGATGGGCAGAGCTACTGAAGTCGACTGTGTGCAATGTGAAATTGAACTTCAACTTTAGTATTTCTTCTCAACATCGTGGCAAAAATAAATCAGACTAGATATTTATTAAAAACTTAGTTTTGATCAATGAAAGTATTTAATTAAAAAAAGCCAAACAGGCCCTCCAAAAGAGCTGAAACGCTGTATGAAAAAAGTCTATAAAACAGCATTCCCCACTAGCAGGTGGCACGCCCGATGACTTTGATGTTTTCAGCGGCATTAATTAAAAAATTATAAAGCTTCCCCGCCCTTTCCCCCGCAGCCATTCTAGGGGAACAAAGCATTTATATCGGGGAAAAGATAAATATGCGAGGCGCAGGTAATTGTGCGCTTTATTGGCTGGTTGTTTGATTTCAAAGGCTTTATTGCATCGTGCCGCGATATTGTGGGGCTATAAAGAACAAATACTTGCCAAGCTAGTTAAAAACAGTCAGAAATATAGAGAATTACTTTATTTTTTTACTAATGTTTTGCTCCTGAAGAAAAATCATTGACTTTGAGCGTTAATAAAACCTAAACAAGACTGAATTATTCAAGAATTATGGAATGACGTCAGTAGTAGATAGGCTGATAGGTAATTTCGATTGTTTTTTTTTGTCGAATTTTTGGTCGATACAGTAGAATACTGGGCAGGGCAACGAAATCGATTAGTTTCTCTAAATCTAAAGATATATGAAAAGAAAAAATAAATTATCAAAAGTATTACTACGGAAAACTTTTCTTATACTTGAAAATCCTCGAACTTCACATAAAAAAAACTGTTGACAATGCCAGCAAACCTAAAATAATTTTGTTAAACCTCAGAGGTAAACATTTTCCCTTATCACGGCAAGCCGAGTGGAAGGTTAGCGATGATTTTCCTTTACGATGCCTCCCCACTGAGTTGGTAATTATGATTGAGCACAAAATGGGTAAAAATAAGGTGGGTATTGTTTCAGAGATAATTAGGGTTTGAGGTCCCGCAGCGGCTCGAAGTGCAAGTCACACGGGTCTGAGCACGGATTTGTTTTATTCCCTCTTTGTTGAAAGGTGATAAGAGATTTCTGCAAATAAAAGTGTATTCCAGTTTTAACGCGCAAACTTTTTTTAACGGCTGCGATTTTGTGAAGAAATCACAGATTTTTTTGGACTGAAGATCTGCGTCGAAATTATGTGAACATTTGAAGAATGTCGGCGCTTTCAGATAAAACATGTATACTATCACATTGTTTTGTGTATCTTTTTCCTAACGGACCTTATAAAGGTAAATGTTTCACGCTACTATAAATATGCTTGGCTTTGATCTCGATGTAGCCCTTCGCTCCTCCAAGTGTATCCTGGCCCAGACGACAGTGACTAGGTCGATGCTATGATATGAACGTGCTTCATGTATTTAGAAAAAATAAATTATATTATAATTTATTTTTTAAATTTTTTAAATTTAGATATATATTTATTTTTTAGACATTTTTAAGCTCAGAACTATAGTTCGTCCGCAGGGTAAAGGTGTATTTACAATGGAGTTAAAATGCAAAAAAAAATATTTTTTTTAGTTTTTTAGGTAACACACAAAGGAAACAACCACTTCTTTCGTAGGTTTGCCTTTAGTTAGTCATTGTGCATTTATAATTTTCAGCTACCTGATTGGTTACGGGGCTTGACTACCAGCGGCGGAAAGCGATGACTCACTGCATTCTTAAGATGGATGATGAAACAAATAATCAAAATACGTAATAATATCACGTAGGTATCTGAGGTATGTATCTAATTCTAGCTATATCCATAATAAAAGGGAATGTAGGATAATTATGTGCTAATTTGTATGTTACGTGAGTACACATGAGTACAACCGACTAAAATTCCACTGACACATAACATTATCTCACGACATAATTCTCAGACAAGAATTTGTCAAATTAAATTACCGCCTCGGCTTGCACGTTCTTGACGTCGAGCGTCGATTATGAATATTAATGTTAATATTAATTTACTGCAGGTTGAATATTAATATTGCAGGTTGGAGGTTTAACGTTAACTCGTGGCGACAAACCGAGGTTGGCATGTTATTTCTAAGTGCGTCATTCTATTTCTCAAGTGTTATAGTATGATTAGATTATCTTACGTGCAAAACTGAATTCCTTAATGTTTTGGAAATAAAGTAACTGGGTGGCCGAGCGATGCTCTGTATAATCTTAACTGAAGCCCACGAACAGATGGCGCTGGCGCTTAAATGTTTTTGAAACGCGGTATTTTGAAGAAATGTTCAAAAACGGAGAAAACTAATGTTTCCAGACATAAGACCCAGCGAAATCGATTTTTCGCCCCCGAAAACCCTAGTATACTAATTTTTTCGTAATCGTTAGAGCCGTTTTCGAGAAACCGATTACAAATATTTATTTCTGGTGACCTGCAATACAGGCCTCGTAGCCTAGCTCGGGCACCAGTTCACCACAACACAAACTTAAAACTGAAAACTAAATTATGCACAACTATTTAATTTTATTTTTAAGTTTACTTTGTGGTGCAAATAAAGATTTTTATTTATTTATTATTATTTATTTATTTATTAACAAACTTTATATATATGGCTATTTCTATATACTAGAAAACAATTAGGTAGGATTCGAACCTGCGCTACGTTTTCTCTATATTATCGAAAACGTTTTAATCAGCTGCCGTATTCCGAAGTGAAACTACGATAATATCGCGCCGATAATTAGTCTATGGTTCGGCCTTTGACAAAGAAATTCCCATACAAAGTAAATTTCCGAACGTAATTGTTGTTGTCAATCTGATAATATCGGAGCTCCGATAAAACTTCGGAATACGCACCCAGGACTACGGTAGTCTATGATGCTTTATTTCGATTGCTAGGTTTGTTTTTAAGTTTTTGGAAAGAGGACATGGTCATTAAGTTAGGTTCTCCAAATTACAACAATCTAGGACTAAAGTTTTAAGGTGCACTGCATAATACGAGTATGTGCTTTTTCACAAAATCTAAACAAATGAGATCTTCATTGTACAATTTGCGCACAAACTGAAGTCTTAAAAACTTGAAGCTCCAAACTCCGCCTTCTAAACTCCAAATCCGTCGGCTTCGATCCTCATCTTCGTTAAGATAAAGCCATAATTAAGGGCCTTCTCAATCGATTAACTTAAGCCAAGTTTAAATAGACGTTAACTCTCAGAGAAAGGTTTACTCGGCGTGAAATGGCATTAGGTTTTCTCGCGTTTTATTCGCTCTTGCTGTGCGCCGACGACTCGCTAAGAAAGGGGGATTTTATGGAAGATTGACTTAATTAGTTGCCTCTCGTAAATTAGTGAGAGTATTTTTGATTGATACGACTTTGAAGGATTTGTTCGACGTTTACAAGCTTGTACTTATAATATTATTCTATTAAGTTCGAAGGGTTTTTGTCACGTTTTTGTTGTAAAGGAAGAGGAAAGTACAGATTTTTTTTCTAATGAATTCTTCCTTTTCATTTTAAAAATTGTTGTCGTGTCTATTTACGCAGTTTATTTTAGCACTTTTCCATCTATTGATATAAGTCCCCATTTGTTTAGTTGCCAATGGCTTGAAAATGCGTTGTAAAAGAATACTTTATAATATATGTAACAGTTTATGTAGTTACTTTTTAATTTCGTATAATTGAGAATATGAATCTACGTCAAACACTAAAACCCTTTTTACGACTCACTTAAAGCAATGCTTTGACGTTCTTTCTTACATGTTTAGGGGCAGTTAAATGGCTGTCGTAATTAAATCAGGCATTCTTTCCAAGTTTGACATTAATATTAAGTAGAGCCTTACGACAGGTTGAATCCGCACCGCATCGGGTTGAGTACCCCTGTTTATGCTAAAAGGTAGAAATTTAGGGATGCCCTATTGAATTATCGATAGATACGAAACAAACACAAGCTAGTTACGATGTAGCGCAGACAATCGTTTTTAATGGGATACCGATTTTTCTCTACTACTTTATTTGGTTGTAGTCGGTGGCTGATTTTGCACCGACTTAATTACCTCCGGGTACGTTTTCTCCACTGATCTGAAAAATGTTATAGTCTTTATGATATATACATACAATACACTTGGTAACTGTCAGATTAGGTATATTTGAATGAGCCTTAATTGATTGACGCCATTTTGGCCTGAATAGACTCCATGGAACTAAATCCTAAATGTTGTTACGAGAGTATACAATAAGTATATAAAAAAAAAACGGTCAAGTGCGAGTCGGACTCGCGCGCCGACGGTTCCGATATACTTTTTGTATTTTTGGAAGCAATAAAGTCCATTTTTAGGACCGCAAAACTAAATGTGTTTGTGAAGGTTATTTGCAGATTTCTAAAAAACTGTGCAACTTAGAAAGATCGTTTTATTTTTGCTGTAATGTTTACATAAATTTCTGTCAACTGTAATTAATTCAGATTTTTCCTTTCAAAAACTTCGGCGATAAGGGTTGGGAATGGTATTTTTTTTTGACATTTTTCATCATAACTTGAAAACTAAGAGACGATA
This sequence comes from Athrips mouffetella, assembly GCA_947532105.1. Taxonomy (NCBI): domain Eukaryota; kingdom Metazoa; phylum Arthropoda; class Insecta; order Lepidoptera; family Gelechiidae; genus Athrips; species Athrips mouffetella. The sequence continues at coordinate 10,448,517 of OX383958.1, forward strand.
TAAAAATACAAAAATATATTTTAGAACGTACAAGTAAAACCCTTTCATATGATACCCCACTCGACCTAGTAGCGACAATTTGAAGTTTGCCCCCCCCATATTTTGGCCCCCTTTACATTAATAATCATATTTTTTTTCAAAATTCTTTCTAAAACTATTCCAAATTTCAGGTCGATAGCATGAGTGGTTGCTGAGATATAGAGGTGTGACAGACAGACAGACAGACAAAGTCGCATTATAAGGGTTCCTTTTTTTACCATTTTGGTATCGGAACCCTAAAAATAATATACGATAAAAAATATCCACGGGTCACTAATTGTGAGCTTTAAAAATTGGCACGCAAAATTAGCTATCAGTTGTAAAATAAAATAAATCTATAGAGTGTAAATCAATGTCGTGGAACTCTTAGATTTTCGTGGAACTTCTGCGGTAAAGTATAAAATGTCTCTGTGTTTTAATATGCTCTATGGTGCAACGTTTCCTACGTTCGAAATTTTCTTTTGAAATATTTTGAAAGTTGATTTAACGTTATCAATCTACGCATTAAGTATTGTTTTTACTTTTAATTTGATATCTTAAATTAATGGCTCGAAAATTATAGCGTCTTAAATGTTGTCCATTTTTAACCGACGAAAAAACAACGAAGGAGGTTCTCAAGTCGACGCGTATATATATTTTTTTTATGTATGACCACGCATAACTTTTTACAGAGTAGTCCAATTTACCCTAAGGGTGGGAAAATAAAATTTATAGTCACCAAAAATTGTAAAATAAAAACTTTTTAACAAGAAAATTAAACCGCCGAAAAAACTGAAAAGCAAGAAATAATAAAACTTTTTTATTTAACCTTAATAACAAAGTTCTTAAACTAATGTAAGTGTACCCGAGTAAATTTGAGTCGGCGCCAAACAGGCAAATTAATTAATTACGATGCACGGCGGCGGCGCCGACTCAAAATTACTCGGGTATACTTACATTAGTTTAAGAACTTTGTTATTAAGGTTATCATCATTAGATTTTTTTACAGATGATTTAGGTATTTCGAAAAGTAAATAAGTTGTTTCCCACTCATACCTAAATAAATTATAAGATTTGAATTTGTCATTCCTAAAATAAATACGAAAGTGTTAGTACTGAGAATTGAGTTTACCTTAAATTTTCCATACAAAACGCCAATTTCATAGTCATGGACCTAATTATAGGGTCCTATTGAAATAGTGAACATAATTTTAGTATGTTACTCAGACTATGAAACCAAACAACTTTCCACATGGACTCCAAATACTTTCAAATAAACAACTTTCCACATGGTCGAAATACGAAACACAAAATTTGACCTCTCATACAAAAATGCTTTCAGCTGATGCAGTTTCTATGTTAGGTCATAAATTTATTTTGGTATTTCGACCTATGTTCCTTGGGGAAAGTTGTTCAGTTTACAAAACAAAATTAAAAATATGTTCACTATTTCATTAGGATCTTATAAAAACCAATCTAGGGTGCTGCGCCGAACACGGAAACGAATTACTTACTAACGGAAACTTGTAATTGTGTACAGTCAAACGCACGTGACACCTTGATCATGACACCGTCTGTATAACGTAGCAGTATCGATATTGATATTCACAGTGCAAGTATTTTCACTGATTTGCGATAGACAGCAATTACACTCAACAGCACGTCAGTAGAAACACCTTTAGACCTTATGGCGTGGTAATAGAGTTGAAAAAGTTTCTACCGAAGTGCGGTTGATCGTACCTTCTGTTATCTTGCACCTCTATCTACAGAAGAGATTGAATGTAAACATTGACGCTTTGTTATTAAACAATACTCAGTAATTATATACCTACAAATTATTGCAAATAAATGTAAGTATTTATCAATTTCTCAATTAATTTGTATACCTTCGATAGCTCAGTTGGTAGAGCGGTGGACTGTAGCTGGTTATAATTGTTATCCATAGGTCGCTGGTTCAAATCCGGCTCGAAGGAGATTTTTAGACCTATTTTAATAAATATGTCATAAATGTCTCAATACAATGTGTATTTCCATTGGTTTTGCTCCCGATGCCCAGTGATTCTACTCATGATAACAAGCAACTATCCCAAAAAAAAATATTTTTTTTACCACCTTTAAAGTTACAGCTCCTTTAAATCTATTGCTAACCCTTTTAGTCTAATTTTTCATTTTGATTTTATTTATTTTTTCATAATTTTACAATTTTATTATTGACATAGATAGGGACAGCAATTTATTTAAAAGAGCTTTAATTTTAAAAAAGCTTTGTGCAACTGGCTGATAGTCTGTGCTGTTGACGAATATTCAATGCCAGCGATAGATTTGAAGAAACTTTAGCTGTACGGTTTGTTGAGTAGAGGAGAATACAATTAATTACTATTTAAACTAGAGCATACCTTGTTTGGGGCCTTTCACTTAATAAATTTTATTGCGTAAGTTTTTAACGTGTTCGTGTTTTTTGATACAGTGACTATACCTTCGATAGCTCAGTTGGTAGAGCGGTGGACTGTAGCTGGTTTAAATTGACATCCATAGGTCGCTGGTTCAAATCCGGCTCGAAGGAAATTTTTGTTGACAACCAATTTTTGAACATTTATTATTTCGTAAAAGTTTTCTATACCTTGCAGTGCACTTTCAAGTGTTATGCAGGTTGATATAATTTTATTTGACTTTTTTTACATGATTTTCAAGTAACACCACACCAAAGCATCGGAGCATATTTAAACCTAGATTTTTTTTTTGCTATGGATTCCGTAATCAGGTAATTTTTTTAGTTCTACTTGGTATAGAACAAGTTTAATGAATCAATTAACTTTTGCACATTTCTATCGACATCCATTCCCATCCCTAGGGTTTTCGTTGCGTGACGGCAGTTTCCCTATATATGGCATTATGAATCGGCATCATCGTAAATGTTGTACGAAATGTCAGGTTGACCTTATGCTAAGTGTCGGCCTCCCTAAACTACCTGTCTGAATTATTCCATGAACTGATGTTTGATCTTTGAAAGCCCTTTAAGGAATCATAGCTGTCAATTTGCAATATGAATATGAAGGTTTATGTATTAGCCAGAGTAATTCTTACAGAAAACTAGCTGTTGCCCGCGATTTCGTTCCTTTTAGCCTTTGTCATGATTTCTCATGTTCGGAGGTTCTGAGTTCGATTCTCGGTGTCGATACTGTCAAACAAAAATCACTTTGGGTTTTTATTGTCGCTTCTTTTTTTTCCCACTATGGCGCCACATTGTTTGTGAAGCGATGTAGTTTAGCTGACGTCATTAAGAGATTTTAATATCCAATAGCGCGCTTTTGCTAGGTCTGTGTATCCAACAATGAATAAACGATTTTGACTTTTGTTAGATATCACCGGTTTTACCTGATTGTCCGAAAAGTTAGATGATTCCGTTATTCGGAGTGCACGTTAAGCCATTGGTCCCGGCTACTGTCTACGGAATTAGTCGTTAATATATATATTCTTTATTGCACAAATTCACATACAGAAAGTTACATACAAAATGACATTTACAAAGGCGGGCTTATCTCTAAAAGAGATTTCTTCCAGCCAACCCAGGTGTGAGAGAGTGTTCATTAGCGGGACTCAGTAGATAGTCTCAGTAGGGTTAATGTGATATGTCAGAGGTCTTTGGCTTAATAACTCTGACATTAGGATTTGTGAGATCCGTCATAGATCTTACAACCCACACGACTTTCGGAGAGTATGCGTCTGAGTTGCATGACCTAATTCCGCCTTCTCCCTTTCATCTTTTATTATTTATTTTTTTATAAAATAGGGAGGCAGACGAGCAGACGGGTCACCTGATGGTAAGTTCACCGTCGCCCATGGACACCCACAACAACAGGGGGATCACAGGTGCGCTGCCGGCCTTTAAGATATTTGTAGGCTCGTTTCTTGAAAGCTGCAATGTTGTACCCGTCCGAAAATACCTGTACAAGGAGCTGATTCCACAATGCGGTCGTACGTGGCAAGAAATTTCTTTTGAAACGTATGGTAGTAGAATTATCCAGTCAGTTATCCAGTTATAGTTATCTATCTGGGACTATACGCCGCGCCGGTTGGAGTTCCATCCTCATGTCGTGATATACCGTCTTTAGGCACGAAGCGCTTTGCATCATCTTTCATAATGCGCACAGCTAAAGAGTGGAACTCCCTTCCTGCAAATTTGTTCCCCGAACAATACAATCTGGATCGTTTCACGGCAAGAGTGAGCAGGCATCTTCTCAGTTCTTCTGAGTGTCTTTTATACTGAATCCGCGGACCTACGCGACCTTCCAATTTCAAATTCGCGCTCGATGTATATAGGGTGACTTTTAATTAGTTCTTAATAGCAAAAGATATGCATGTACTCATGATACTGAACAACTTTTCCCAAGGAACAATCGAAAAACCAAATTTGACCTCCCATACAAATGCGCTATCATCTGATGCAGTTTTTATGGGAGGTCAAAACTTGATTATCATATTTCGACCTATGTTTCTTGGGGAAAGTATCATGAGTACGTTCATACCTTTTTCTATCAAGAACTAATTAAAAATCACCCTATATAGTGTCCGGGGTGTGCCTATTGTTAGTTAAAAAAATACTTGATAATAAACGTTAGTACAATAAACTTAAAAAATAGAACGTAGTAAATATTTTGCTATTCTGTTATATGCACTCTATAATTTTACATAATTTTAAAATTTTCTTCATTTTGGAGCAAAATTGTGTACAAAATGCTAATGATAAGACTTATTAGAATTGAATGCGAAAGTAAATTGCGCACAACAGCAAGAAAGTACTTTACTAAGAACTTAGTAAGATGATTCTGTATAAGATTTACATAAATTTACAAATTTTTGATGAACAAATGATGAAACGGAGCAGGTGTCTATAATGGCTCTTTTAACCTTCCTATTTTAAAAATATAACGCGAAGTTTATGTCATGTTTTATTAAATTTTCTTAACTGCAGGTAACATAATATTTTAGTACCTTAGGGCCTTTGGGTCTATATGGGTCTATGACATACATTTGTCATAATTTCATAAATCATAAATCGTCAGTGTGGTGCCTGCAGAGAATAGTAGCAACTCATCTCTATACGTGGTGGTCGTAAAAGGCGACAAAGGGATTATAAACCGAGGAAGGGCAGCAGCGTACTTTTGTGTCTTCCGTCTGATATACTGCGGTCACTAACAACCGCGGTCTATGGTACAAAACTCTACCAAGCGTAGTGTAGTTTGGTACTTCCCATCCAAAATGTACCACGTGATTTTGCTGGAATTCTGGAGGGAGCTGCCTATCCTGTCTTGAATGTTTTCATGGGATGATATCATGAACAAAGATGATGAACAAAGATAATGGTATCATGAAATAACATCATAAATGGGTTGGTAAGTAATAGGTCTTTACCTATGAAATTGCCGTTTTGTATGGCGAATTTTAGGTAAACTAAATTTTCAGTACTAAGATTTTTGCATTTTTCTTAGGAATTGTAAATCCATTTTTTCTTATTTTTTGAAGCATTATTGGGAAGACATTAAGCTAACAGAAGCTTAAATTTTACTTTCGAAAAATATTATCTGTAAAAAAATATAACAAATCTAATGATAAAATCGGGCGACATTTAAGACAAACAATTTTCGAACCTTTAATTTTATATATCAAACTAAAAATAAAAACTTTATTTTATGCGTAAATTGATAACCTTGAAGTCAACTTTCAAATATAACACAAATAAAAAAAATAGCATTAGAATTATATGAATTATGATCTCATAATTCTGTAAGAAAATTTCGGCAATTTCATAGTAAGACCTATTATTTTATGATTATTAATTTAGAGGAGACGGAAAATTACAATAAAAACAGAAATAAATCCGCAAGCTGTAAAAATAGGGTACGAGTAAGTGTGAAGGCCCTTAAGGATGTAATTCAGCCTAGTTGCTGGATGTAAATCGTGATAATTTGAACGATATTACCGAAAAAAAAACGTTTGCCTAAAACATAACATTACCTACGCCTTAACTATATTTTTTAGGCAAACGTTTTTATTTTGGTAATATCGTTCAAATGACCACGATCACTCTATCTATAAAAATCATAAAAAATTGGCAACTTATACAAAATGCAGCTGGAGACAATTTCTTCGAGAAGTTGACGATAGTTTTTCGTGACAGCTAATGTAAGTATCTCGGGAGAAGTCGTGGAGTGTCACGGGCATATTTATATCATTCGAGGTTTATACATTTATACCTTTATTGTTATACATTATCACTTAGGTATTAATCCATGTGTATATAAAATTTCATACATTTAGACTCGTATTGCCAATTATCAATTCGACCCTTAATTTCTAATGTGCCTATAATAAAGATGCGCACTGTACGTTCATGCATTATAAAGTACTTACGTAAACGTACCTACTTACTGAAAAGTAACGCAATATGTGCTCATAATTAATAATTCACAATTTCATAAGGTTAACAGTACCTATAAACAAGTACTTGATGTAGCCATTTACGTGAGTAAACGATGTAACTCACCATTTACATTCTTTAGAAAGTCGTTAAGGTTTTGTACAAGAGGGTTGGCCAACTTCGGTGACGATGGCGATACCGACGGGTCGGAAACGGCACCACTATCGCTGCCCGCTGCGACAGTTTCTATTCAAATTAGGAACGTGGCCACCGCGGCACAAATTTTAAATTCAAATTTAGAATCGAATCTTTTTATTGCATTTCACCCAATGCTGCTTTCCTTTCTATTTTGAAGTTTTGCGTCTTATAAACGAAGCGTTGGATGTCCGATTAATCTATTTAGTCGGATGGTGCACATATATCTTAGTAAAGGGTTTTTCTAAGGACTAGACGACACGTCAGACCGCTTCCGGACGGTCGTTTAAATAAACGCAGGCAAAGGAAAGTTCTATACCTACTCGCTTAATTATAGCTTCTGCATGATAATACGATTTGATAAGCTTGTTAAAGTACCTACATATTCTACTAGACATTCATTTTATTTCTGTGACCTTCTTATTGCTTATCTATATATCAACGAAATAAACATTGCTGTTTCCATGTAACTTATAACTAAATTACATAATTGCAATGTTTGTTAGTAACTGACATTATGAAATGCAATCAAATTCATTACTTGAAATAACAACAGTCAGTTTACAATGTTTTGTGATAAATTATTTAAATATAAATGAGTTATTGTTTCGATTTAAATTATTTATTCGGAAAAGCTGTGTAATATATCAATTAAATTAAAACCTAGTATAATAATTAAACAAACAGGTTTATAGTCCATTTTAATAATAGTGATATTAAAATTCATTGGCTCATATGTACCTTCGATAGCTCAGTTGGTAGAGCGGTGGACTGTAGCTGGTTTAAAATTGATATCCATAGGTCGCTGGTTCAAATCCGGCTCGAAGGAGATTTTTTGTTGAAAATATTCACTTTTATTACATAAAAAATCAAACACCGAATAAAGAAAATTGATACGAACGTCTTTATGGTGTTATTGGACTTGATGATGTGTTGGATTCGTGTAGAAGGTAGGTTTATTCAAAAATTACTAATGGAGGGGTGCTATGTTACTGGATGTGTTTGCTGGTTAATCTTGAATATTTATAACTTTTGAAACTTCAACGAAAATGAAAACAATTTCAGCCGATGCGATTTTTCTACAAGATGAGCACTTAGTAGCCTAGCCTAGAACTCTTTTATGTGGTTTACGTACGAGTATCTAGCCCCATTTTTTAAAATTACTTATATTAAGAAGGTATTTTAAATGTGGCCAAATATTAGAAAAAATAAATGTATAACCTATGCTTTAGCAAAGTATACACTACGAGTAATCCTTTAGTCTTCATTTTGTACCTAACTCGTTTATTTTTCAAAATTACTGATAATAAAAATTCCTTCGAGCCGGATTTGAACCAGCGACCTATGGATGTCAATTTAAACCAGCTACAGTCCACCGCTCTACCAACTGAGCTATCGAAGGTATATCAGTGTTGGCTAAATTCGCGTACACATTGCAAGGAATTACGCAATTAGCTTAGTGAAAGGTGCAGTCCAGTTTATACAAGCGTATGTTTCGCAACGCAGAGGTGCCCCTTCTACTTTGTACGTGCAATTTTAAAGCTTTGTGGAATGTTCCAGAACAAGAAGTTTCCAATTTTGAACAAGTATAATTTATTTCCAAAATAGACAGGACAAAGACATCCACCGTAGGAACTATGGAGCTCAAACTTGGTCACTAACCAGTTCACAAAAATCTAAGCTTGCAGTATGCCAACGGGCATATAGTCTGGTTCGGTAAGGATAGAACCATACCATCGTCCCATCATTTACCGTATGTTATAAGGTACCACGAATCTTGTGAATCATTTGCTGTAAAAACAAAAAAAAACGTCCAGAATTGGACATTTACGGGCAGCGAAGGAGTTCTAAATCTTTGCCAAAACTCGGCACTCTATTAGAATGCTATTCTATAAATACAGGAATTATAATAAAAAAAATTGTGTAATAGTGTGTTAAATATTACACAAAATCCAATTCAAAATAGTCTAAGGCCTAGAACACATAACGCAGCGCAACCGCAACGAAACGCGTTTTAAACTGCGATCTTCATTTGTAACTGGTTATTGTCATGATCATAAAATCATCCTTTGAGTATCAATTCGTGAATATCACCTAGAGACTTAAAAAAAACCTAAGTGCGTGTCGGGCCACGCACTATGTGGGGTTCCTTATTAAAGTTGCTTTGGGAATTATAATTGTTAAGTAAGTATTGTTTTTTTCTTAAATTTTTTCCCTCCTAATGTCCAGCGGAGCTCATCGCCTGATTGCTATTTATTTCTAGTATTTTCAGTTTTTCAAATATTACTCCTTAACCTGTAAATCCTACTTGGTGGTTTTGGTTTTCCTTATTATTTTGATCACATCTATACATATAATAAGACTGTAATATATACATACATATAATAAGACTGTAAAAGATCGATTTCTGTACATTGATGATTTTTATGAAAAATTGTTACAGGGAGTCTTAATTACCGTAATAGAAGCCAAAACAACAATTTTTAAAATTTTTGTCTGTCTGTCTGTCTGTCTGTCTGTTTGTCCGGGCTAATCTCAGAATCTACTGGACCGATTTTGACGGGACTTTTTTTATTTGACTCAGTATCACCTGGAGAGTAAACTGGGATATAAATAATCACGCCAATGAACTTAGGGGGCAGGCAGGAAATTGAATCTCAGAATCTACTAAACCGATTTTAATGGGACTTTTTTTATTTGACTCAACATTACTTGGAAGGTAAAGAAGGATAGAAATAATCACGCCAATAGACTAAGGGGGTAGGCAGAAAATTGAATCTCGGAAACTACTGGGCCGATTTTAATGGGACTTTTTTTATTTGACTCAGCATCACTTGCAAAGTAAACTAGGATATAAATAATCACGCCAATAGACTAAGAGGGTAGGCAGGAAATTGAATATCAGAAACTACAGGACTGAATTTGATGGGACTTTTTTCATTTGATTGAGTTTTACCTATTTTACCTAGACAGTGAAATATATAATAACTCACGCCAAGTGACTAAGTGTTAACTGGCCTAAACTTGGGATGAATTAATCACCCTACCTAACTAAGGGAACTCATTGTGTGTACCTGTTATAGAGTCGCAGGTATGCCTGCATTTGGGTCATGTTAAACAGTAGCATAGGCTGGGAGTACCTCCACGCGGTGAAGGCGGTAACAGTTAAATTACTGGCTAAAACTCCCATTATTATTGTGATGTAAAGATGCCTTCGGGCTTATGTTATTGTTGTCGTGTATTTTGGTCATTGTGTGGTTGTGCAGACGGTAACGCAGAGGAGCAACCACAGCGCTTTCTTTCAGATTTTGATTGTTCAATCAGCTTGCCGAGCACTTCAACTGCTTGAAGGTGATCAACATTGGGATGCGACTCTCGAAGAAGCCTGTGTCAGCGACAGTCCCAAACGCTTACGTCACCTATTTGCTGTCATGTTAGTGTTCTGTGGTATTTCAGACCCTTTTAAGTTTGTGGGAGAAGTATAAGACGTATCTTTCTGAAGACTTCCATCATTCTTTGAGGCGCAATTTAAATCAAGATATTGATCCAAATGACGAAAGAGTAATTAATAGTTCCCTTTGTTCTATTCAGGAGATCCTTTTATCAATTGGTGGCAAATCTTTGAGTGACTTCAGTCTTCCCTCTCCTCAAATTCTACCCGATCAACCGCGTATCAATCGTGAGTATGCCTCGGAGATAAACTATAGCTCCACTGATCTAACCGCTATAGTAAATGACAATTTACAAAATTTTACACCAGAACAAAGGGAAATATTTGACATCGTCGTCCAAAGCGTACTTAATAATGAAGGGAAGATATTCTTCCTAGATGCTCCAGGTGGTACTGGAAAGACCTACCTAACAAAAGCGATTCTTGCTGAATTCAGGCGACAAGGTAAGATAGCACTGGCCGTAGCATCTTCCGGAATCGCAGCTACACTTCTTCCCGGTGGTAAAACTGCCCACACAATGTTCAAAATCCCAATCGATTTAGATAGCACTGAAACACCAACATGTGCAGTTACAAGAAATTGCGATAAAGCAAAGGTGTTTCAGGATTGCTGTCTTATCGTTTGGGATGAATGCACAATGGCAAATAAAAAAGCTGTTGAAGCCGTGGATAGAACACTGCGGGACATTCGCCGAAACGATATTCCAATGGGGAACGTGACAGTTCTTTTCTCTGGCGATTTCCGGCAAACTCTTCCGGTTGTTACTCGGGGAACCAGAGCCGATGAAATTAATGCATCCTTGAAGCGTTCATATCTATGGCCTCAAATAATACGAATGCGTCTAACAATCAACATGCGAGCACAACTAGGCGGAAATTCCCAGGCACAAACATTTTCGAATATTCTTTTAGAAATTGGAGAAGGTACTCTTCCTGAAGATGAAGGACAAGTTGTCATTCCTGACATTTTAGGTAGAGTTGTGTCGTCTGAAGATGAACTAATAAATTCAGTGTTTGGAATGCAAAAATTTTGGCAGAAATTGGTGGAGATGAAGTGGTGTACACGTCCTATAACAGCGTTGTACATGAGGACGATGCTACGAACTACCCAATAGAGTTTTTGAGCTCTCTAACAGCGAGTGGTCTTCCTGCACATAAAATCACACTGAAAGTCGGAGTGCCCATAATGCTTTTGAGAAATCTAACTCCGCCCAAATTATGTAATGGCACCCGACTTAAAGTAAGTGCTTTGCAGAGAAATTTAATCCATGCTGAGATTCTCACTGGATGTGGCGCGGGCGAAACTGTTTTCATACCAAGGATTCCACTCATTCCCAACAACTTCCCTTTCGAATTTAAGCGCACTCAGTTTCCCATCAGTCTGTGCTTCGCAATGACCATCAATAAATCCCAAGGTCAAACTCTCAAGGCTGCTGGGGTGGATCTAAGATCCAATTGCTTTTCTCATGGACAGCTGTACGTGGCATGTTCACGAGTGAGTAGTGCTGAACAGTTGTTTGTTTTAGCCCCTACGGGAAAAACTACTAATGTAGTTTATAGAGACATTCTTTGATTTTTAAAAGTGTATTATTCAATACTTCAACGCGAACGAAGTCGCGGGCACCAGCTAGTATACTATATTGCTGAGAATTTTTTTACATTCCCATTTAGCAGGCAGGGGGTGGGACACTCAACTCTAACAAAAATTTGCGCTTTTAAACTAAATACATCGCAACGAATCCTTTAATCGAAATATCGTCTTTGCAAACTTACATATAAACGAAACCCTACATTATGAAGTCAACAAGAAAAAGTATCATCCCCACATTGACTGCGACAATGACTAATATGTGTATCCATATCAAATTATAGCTTTCTCAGCTAACTAAGCATCGCTGAGCTAAGCCACGGGCAGACAGACAGACAGACAGATCGACAGACAGATGGACATGACGAAACTATAAGCGACTTGTTGACTAAGGAACCCTAAAAATAAAATGAGCCCTAATAAACCCTTAAAAAGTTACTCGTAATTTGTGTAAACTAACAATTAATTTTCATTCATTCTCAATTAAATAGCATAATAACGAATCGTTCCCGTACAAGAGTTTATCACTGCTTTGAAAAAAAAATTTGCTCGCAACATCATTAGTTTAATTAAAGCAAGCAGTTTCAATTTCAATGATCGTGTGTGGTTTCCAATAAGACGACATAAATGTTTCAAGTCAAAAGAGATCGGCAGCATGCACTTCTCTCTGTGTTTGAGGTTGAAAGAGCATACCGCCGAGGCATGAATTCTATAAGTTTTTGAATTTACTATCCTGTTTCGTTACTACTGCGATGCGCCGTGTATTTAGTATATTCTGGGTCTTAGTGCACCTTGCACGATGCAACTGTACCCTCTTACGCATTACCATATTAATTGAGAATACGGATTTGAAGAGCGGGTTTCCAGTCTGACACCTTTAGGGTAGGAGCGAACGAGCTAAGCTTCTTAGTAACTTAGGATTGGGAGTTACAGAAGAGAAACTTTTTGATAAATAGTCCATACATAAATGTAGATACGTAACTAGCCGGTACTTACGATTATCCGCTTAAAGAAATAATGCACCCTATTCAAAAAAATCAATTTATTCATTCTACATTCGTTTTCCAACAAAAACACAATTGATGAATTATACAAGGTGTGACGAGAAGGTATACCAAACCTGAAGGATGTGAATCTGCCCATTAAACTGAACAACTTTCCCTAAGGAACATAGGAAATACGAACATAAAAATTAAATTTTCCATAGAAACAGAATCAGCTGATGTTGTTGCCCATCAGGGTTGATTTACCCTTTCTATTACACCTTGTATATTCAGTGGTTAGTTGTGAAAGCATATAACAGACAGACTGATAGAGTTCCTTTCGAATTTAGTATGGACACAGGGTACCTTTTTTTTTCGAGGGGAAATCCAGTATGGATACCCGGTCGCTGGGGAAGCGACCGGGTTATGTCAGACTTCACTGACTAAAACCCCACGGTGACCAACCTCAGCGCATGACGGGTAGCTAATGTAAGTTATTGTTGTAAGCCTGACGTAAGGTTGATACTGATGGTATCTTTCTTGACACAAACAACGATTTTTCTTGCGTAAGAAGTGTGGAATGACGCTATCCAGAATGAAGGGTTTCACGCACGCATTCCAGACAAATACAAGAAACGATAACTCATACACTTTCTCCACTGTTAATACCACTCAACTTTTTCCACTAAAAGAAAAAAAACATCTCGAAAATTCGCAATTTTTGTGGATGACATAGGGTATAAAATTTTACTTTTTTTTTAATTCATAGAAATACATTTCCCCTTTGAAAGTAAGTCAATATTAACATCTACGAGTATGATACTCGTATATACATAATTAACTTTTAGTAGCTTCCACTGAGCAGGCAATGTCACTATCATCACTATCACTACATATTATAAAAGAAAGTCCCCCGAAACGTTTTTCTGTCATCATCCATCCATCATGTCTGTCTGTGATCGCTAAACTCAGGAACTACTATATTGATTTCGATCCGGTTTTCACTAATAGATAGATTAATTCAATAGAAAGGTTTAAGCTTATGATTCGTAAATATTGAGTGCAAATTAACTGAACTGTGATGATGTTTGTTGATCGAGTCGGAAAAAAACGTGCCTCTTGAGAGCGTGCGCTGCGTAAATGGTTTCATTTATATGAAAGTTATGTACTATTGGCAAGTTCGAGAAGTGAAACTCATATCACCTTCCTTAAATAGATTTATTATTTACCGAGACACAGTATAATATTAAAGCACAACCTTACACGCTAAGAGCTATCGACCGACTGCCTTGCCTTTCACTTTACAATCATTATCTCTCCCTACCATCGACATGTAGCCAACTTCACATGTAGCTAACTTCGCATCGTGCTCGCTGACATCCGATTGGCTGGACTTGGACGCTGCGCTACGAGCCAATGAGAAAGAAGAATGTAGTATTGTCCACAAAAACAACTTAAGTAACCATACTATTGACTGCCAACATATCCAAGTACTTAACTAGTATTATAAACGACTATATTTAACCAGACATATTTACCTTAAGTTTAGAAAAAGCCAACAGTTCGGCCGTCCTGATTAGCGCGAGTCCCTTCGCGTGGTTACAGTAAATTACTTGATACATTCCTTTTTTACATCTAGTGATAATATAAGGAAACGATATCATAAAACAATAAATACAAACACAACAAAAAAAAAATCAAAAACAACAATAGAAATTATTTGAGAAAAATATTCTAAAACAATAATTAAAATGTACTAAACAAAAACAGAACAAGAAATGTCTTAGAAATGTAAATAGTTTTCTAAAGTTGCAAAGAATGAACAGATTTAATATTACATGTCAAAAAAAAACTATTTCTTAAATCATAATATCAAATGAAAATGTATCGCGAGTTCCTAAGCGTAGTTACAGCCAATTGTTTTATTGTAATGATAAAAATAATGACAATAGTAAATAGTAATAACACTCAATAGTAATTACAGTTCAAGTAGTAGTAGAGATAACAATTAAAACACAATAAGGAGACATGAAAAACTGCAATGATTGTACCCTCCATATTTACAAACATTTTTGGTAATACGAGTTATTACATGTTAAAGTACCTAATATCACTAATTATCAATTTATTACGTTTAGTTGATATAATAATATTAAGCCAACATGATTTGTTCTAATAAGCAAGCGAAGGGAGGCCTATGTCCAGCAGTGTACGTCTTTCGGCTGATATGATAATGATGATGAAACAAGCGAAATTCTGATACCAAAATAATAACAAGAACTTATAACACTAATTTTGTATTGTATGAAACATGGACGTTAGTTCGTGAAAGATTATATAGTACGGCGCACAATACATCAACACAGAAAATAACAATACAAAGAAATCAATTTCTTGATTATTTATTTACCATATAGGCCGAAGTTATGATAATACAAGGACTTTTCTTTTTATTTACTAAGGTATAAGTTCATTGTTTTTGAAATGTCCGTATCGTTGAAAATTGGGCTGTAGACTGCAATTCTGAACCTTAAACGTGATAACACGTGGTGTGATGATAGGTCCGTTCTTATGTATGTATCTAAGTCAATTCACAAAATTTCATGTTATTTCAAAATTTTGCATTTTATTTTCTAATGAATAAAATTAATAGATTTTTCATCACCTTGGTATTAGGTACATGGCATTTATCCACGGTTTAGATTTTAATAAATGTAGTCTATGTGGCTAAGGGAAATTTCAGCATTCAGGTGTATATTTTAGTGCTTGTAATTTAGAATTTGAATAATTTTCCAAGTCTAAATTATTAATTTTATTAGTGAAGATTCTAAAATCAATGTACATATTTATAAAAAGTTGAATAGCAGTGTACAAATCACATTGTGCACATTGAAAAATAAACAAGAAATGTTGTGGATGGTTTACCTCGTGTTCCATGTTATCTACCCGGACACTCTTGAGTATAGATATGAAAACCTCTGGCCCCGTGGACTAGGTACTCCTTAGGTTTGAATTTGTACGAAGATCTCCGGGTTCCCCGGCCCGGTGACCTGGGCACTCCTGGGTTTGAATACGATGAACCCCGGCCCGGTGACCTGGGCACTCCTGGGTTTAAATAAATACGATGAACCCCGGCCCTGTGACCTGGGCACTCCTGGGTTGAATATTTATTTAATCGTATGGCGAATACAGTTAATTGTAGGAAATTATAAGTCTACATCCAGTCCACATAACCAGTCAATAGCCTGAGGTGTCAAGTTGTTATAGAAGTCCCCCAGATCACCCCAATATCGTCGTTTTGGACAGCGCTCTACAATGTGCTGAACGGTTTGGTTGAATAAGAACGATGAACCCCGGCCCTGTGACCTGGGCGCTCCTGGGTTGAATAACTACGATGAACCCCGGCCTAGTGACCTGGGCGCTCCTGGGTTGAATAGCTACGATGAACCCCGGCCCTGTGACCTGGGCGCTCCTGGGTTGAATAAGACCGATGAACCCCGGCCCTGTGACCTGGGCGCTCCTGGGTTGACTAACTACGATGAACCCCGGCCCTGTGACTTGGGCGCTCCTGGGTTGAATAAGAACGATGAACCCCGGCCCTGTGACCTGGACGCTCCTGGGTTGAATAACTACGATGAACCCCGACCCTGTGACCTGGGCGCTCCTGGGTTGAATAAGAACGATGAACCCCGGCCCTGTGACCTGGGCGCTCCTGGGTTGAACCTTTCATGTGAAGTGACTTTATGATATCAAGGATCAGCACTACTTGGCACAACTTTCATAAGCTGCAGCATTAACTAAGTATATTTATATGGTAAGGTTTTCGTTATTTCCCACGAAAACATTTAATTCATCTTAATTTATGCCTTCTTAGGTTAATCTGGATTTGAAAACCAAAAAAGAAGTAGGCAGGTAGTAAAAATATTTATAATCTTGTACAAAATATTTCATTATTTATTGAATTCATGTGGGTATTTATAAAAATTATGTTATTCTGTATTAAATTAAATGGACTGGCATATTTAATAGATTTGTTAGGAAGTGCGAAAAAAAGTGAAAAGAAAGTGAAAGTTGTAGTAAGTTTCCAATCATTCAAGAGTAAAGCAGGGTGAAGAGGAAACATTAAAGAAATAAGTTTAAAATGTAGGTATCACACCTACTAAATTAGGTATGTTGTAAAAATTATTGTTGAGATAAAAACAATAAATAAACCAGTTACATCTTCCAGAATAATCAGAATTTCAGTCTAGACTCCCGGAATGGAATATTTTTGTAATTGATATTTTCTCTAAAGTACAGTTGTTTGAAAAAATTACAGTTAGCCGCACGTCAAAGATAACACTCTAACCTCGAGCGAGTCTGTATTCTACAGTTTGTTGTAGCGTAGTGCTAGTTCTGTGTATTTTATACTGGTATTGTTACCGCTTATGCGTGGCAAAGCCATACATACATAGCTTGCAGGCTACTTACCGAACTAGGATGATTTACCCAACTTTCCACATGTAAGAAGTTTGACATTATATCGAAAACAGAACTATTTCAACTTTATACTAAGGAACATAATAATAAAAAGTAGGTATTAGATAAGCTACTTTTTTTTAAAGTTAGTCCTGTGTATTTATTCACAATTTTCCACGTGCTTTTTGTAGGTAGCAAAAAACAAATATCTAAGAAATAAATTAAATTATGAATCTTAAATGAGTTCTGAATTAAGCCTCCGAAAAATCTTTGTATTGGTCGGGTAGGTGCCAGAATACCTACTTATTTTAGTGAATATTACTTTAGGTTTAAAGTCATTTGGTGTCTGAACTAATTTGCATTTTATCACTAAACGACTCGTGAGTTTTACACGTAATTATTTAGCTTTATCTGGCCTATCCATTTACACATTTTCTTTATATTATCTTAATTTGTACTTACAAATATTTGATTTGTACTTACATTGAATGATGCTCGATAGCTGCCTAAAAAAATGGTACCATAAAAGAACTCAAGCCTCTTTTTGCTCTTAAGACTCTTTATAGCACGCACAATGAAGACACCAAGGAAATCGGACTTTGTTTTGGAAGACACGTTGCTACTTTATTTTTTTTAACCTGTTTTGAGTACCCTCATTCAACTATTGTTTTATTGCCATTTCATTGAGTTTTATTGCTATTATATCTAATCTGTGGTGACGGGTACAATCCGTTGTAAGTAAAAAAAACGTGTGTTTTCAACGCAATATTATGAAACAGTTTGAAGGAAGGTCTATGTAAATATAGAAATGGAAAAATAAATCGTTGTTCGAACCTGTGTTAGTAGGGTCGGTAGTTTATCAACCCTTCAAATGAATAGTGGAAGTTTGAGAAAAAAAAATCAAAGAGTGAATTACCTCCGGAAAATTCAAATCCTATTTTTTTAGCTTTCTCTGGTTACCAAAAATTGACTTACGTGAATTTCCACTTTTGTTGGCGTGGTGTGAGAATCGGTATAATTCTCGAATATCCCACTTCTGAACTATTGGCAAGTTCGAGAAGTGAAACTCATATCACCTTCCTTAAATAGATTTATTATTTACCGAGACACAGTATAATATTAAAGCACAACCTTACACGCTAAGAGCTATCGACCGACTGCCTTGCCTTTCACTTTACAATCATTATCTCTCCCTACCATCGACATGTAGCCAACTTCACATGTAGCTAACTTCGCATCGTGCTCGCTGACATCCGATTGGCTGGACTTGGACGCTGCGCTACGAGCCAATGAGAAAGAAGAATGTAGTATTGTCCACAAAAACAACTTAAGTAACCATACTATTGACTGCCAACATATCCAAGTACTTAACTAGTATTATAAACGACTATATTTAACCAGACATATTTACCTTAAGTTTAGAAAAAGCCAACAGTATGAAAGAATTGTTGCTCTCTAAGAGCTCTAAAGATAAGTCCGGGATAGTATTTGTCTATCTTTTAAAGATAACCCACAGTAACCAACTATTTATAGCAACAAAGTAGATTTTCAAAATAAGGTATTTTTGAACGTATTTTTGTACCCGTGCGAAGCCGGGGCGGGCCGCTAGTATGTAATAAAACTCAAACCATAAAAATTTGATTAAAAGACGCCCATTAAATTTCCTTAAATTTGATAGGTAACTAAAGAATTAAATTTCGTTAGTCTCGCAAAGATATCGTCTACGTACACACGGCTGCACGTCGGTAGAAACACTTTGACCTTGAACGCGTCTCTGGTTTCGGATGTTTGTATCGTAGCGTTGGTTCAGCTTATACTGGTTTTGTATCCACTTTCTTGCTGCCGTGCGTACTAGGTAGTTTTATTGTATGCTTAGCTGTCTAAATAAAACAGCCCTCCATGAATAAGCGTTAATTTCCTGCCATTGATTGCACTACAACAAAGCTATTGTTTATGCTATCAATAAAATGGATGCTACTGTTGTTTAAACCATAGAGCACATAACTGAAAGAGACAAAAGAACGCAAATTACAAGAAAAGAAAACGAGAAAAAAAAAGAAAAATTGAGAGGTTGGCTAAAACTGAACATGATGATCAGATGACAAAACTAAACAAATTTTACTATAAAACATAATCATGGGAAACGTGAAGAAAAATCGGCCTCTCTATACAAATCGGCTAATAATTTTTTTAATTTTCGATGGAGAGACCGACATTTTTTCATTGCCGGTGATATGTTTCTCGGAGAAAGTTGTTTAGTTTTATCGACTGTTCAAGATACACCCTGTATTGATAGACATTGCAATTAGAACAATAGGCACTGCGCACGCCCATTTGTTCAAGCAAAGTAATTGTTTAAGCTGTTTTCCCAGATTTATATGCGAATGAGATAATAGGTTTATTATGTGTCTTGCTAAAATACACAGTGTTGTATGAAGAAAGCAATTCGTAAATGGCTAGATACCAGATAAATACTACGAGCTTTTTTGATTTCCCGCGGTTGTCTCACCCATAGATGCAAGTGTCATAGACAAGCTGTCAAATCTGAATGACGTCATTGGCGTTTGTAAATTTGTGCAGAAAGATACCATATTTCCAAATTACGGTGAAAATCAAAACATATTAATATGTTTTTATGTAAAATATAATATTTCAAAGCTTAGATAAGTTTGTGCGTGAAGGTGATGTGCTAGCTTAGTGAAATCTGAAGACGGAAGAATACCTAAGCCTCCGTTAGAGGTTACAAAATTATAACCTGAAGACAATTACTTATATCCTTTTTCTTTGATGGAAAGAGGGCATATGCCCCTTTTATTTAACGCTGTGCACCACCATAAATACCTATCCATTATCTATCATGTTCACATAGGTATATAATGTGAGTTTGTTTGTACGGTATTTATCATACCTATTCACTAAGTTACGGTTTCATCATTCATTGAATGTTGTTTAAAGAAAGGTTGAATGCTGTTCTTTAGAAACTTTCTATACCTACTGATTTCCATTAAAACGCTGTCAAAACCGCAGACAGATTGTACGTACTTAGGTACCTATTACACCTAAATTTTCAAGAAATTAGGACAAGAAAACTTTTCACTCACGTTCATATACAAAGCAAGTCCAGGATTATTGACATAACAGTTTATAAAGTAATGAATTGCTTTGCCTCATCTAAGACTAAGTGAGTACTAACAAACTGCTTACTAATAAGGATTGATTTTATTATCAGCAATGCTATCACTATAGAACAAGTTGTAGCTGGTATATCCCATGCTTTACTGTATCAAAAACGGCTGTAAAGTCAAAGATCAAGGCCACAAAATAATTAAGTATTTATAGTCAGAGCATCAGAAAATGGTGATTGATGCGTTGAATGTATGTATTTTGGGTAAGTACCTATCTTCTCTAGAATTTTGTACTCATTTCAGTTTCCATAGTTTCTCACAATGCTCCTCCTCCTCCTCCTCACAAGAATGCATAATAGTAAAAGACATTAAATCCTCTTCCTTCAGGTAAGGGAGGGGAGTGGGGGGGGGGGCACAGACATGGCTGAAACCCTCTGCTTCCATGCAAACCAAGAAAAATGCTTCTTTTCAAAAGAATCTTTAAGATAAAAGTTCTTAAGATTCATAAACAGACAAACTGTAAATTTATGAGTGTTATTGTGAATTGTTACTTCTTTTTAAGGGTGTCAGGTTGCGGAAACTAGCCCAAACTTATAATAGAAAGTAGCTGCTGATGCCTACCGTATGGCTCGGATGATGCCATGCCACAATGCAAATCTAATAGCGTGGATGTGTTTGGAAACTAATCTTATAATTTTAAACTGTACAATACCTACCTTATTTTATATCCCTATATATTAGACCACCAGGTTATAATAACTAAAGGAAAATGACTAGACACACCGCGGTGTGTCAGCCAAGTTCATGAATTCCTGTTTTTCAACTAGACGGGTTTAATAAATTAATCTCGAGTTTAAGAGACATGGTTGGTTAATATCCTATGGTATATGCAAATAAATACTAACTAGGCAATTACAGATTGGCGAATATGGCACCTCCAGCATTATACCAACTTCTGTAAGGACCAAATCATTTTTAAGAAGAAGTGTTAAGAGATAAATAATGAACTTGACTACTTCTGTGCACTTTCTTTAACTCCACGCAGTGGTAGTCTGGAATTAAGTTTTTGAAATAAGTTGACCAGGTCTCGGAGACCCTTGTAGTCATCATCATCATATTATATGGGCTGTTAGGTCAATGACCGACCTCATAAACCTTGTGTCAGAATTGCTGAGCCGCCAAAGGCCTCTGACATGGTACATGTTTGTAGTCGAACGAAGGACTCATATGTTGGCTGACCGGTGGTCGCGGAGACTACCAACTCCTATATAGCACTTGCTACCCCTAACTACTGCGGAGGTATTGGGGCGGGGCCAGACATTGACCTGTTAGCATCAAGGTCGCTCTTAAAATAAGTTATAGTGCGGGACTGTTCTGTTATCTAAACTTAAGAGAATCACTGGCTCTAAAAACCTGAAACCGAGAGAACTGTTAAGTATACCAAAATAAACCCACTTGCTTAAAACGGACAGAGAGTGTTGGAAGAACGAACACGGTGTCAAGACCTGGTTGTTGTTATTTGAAAATACCCATGCTGATAGGTTATTTGTAAGAAACCATTTGTGGGAGTAAATAAACTAATTTTATTATTATTAAAGGTGTGTACGGATTAGAGGCAGCCTCAGGCGAGGCATGCCTCACCACGCACGGCTCGCTACGTGGCGGCCTCGGTAAAACAGGGCCTGTAGGGCTTGCACAACTGTTATACTGACCCTGTCCTTAGTGCGTTGGTGGGCCAGTGAATGAAGAAAAAGTTAAATCTTACTGACACCACACACAGAGAATGCAGTCAGGTGCACGCACCTCAATAAGGGCCTAATCAACATATTAGGAACTAACCGAGCAGCTCAAACCAACGCTGTCGGCCGCTTACTTATAAATCAGTCAACGGAAAAGCGGATTGCCTTTAGGTCGAGAAATCGACCAGCTCCAAATTGTTACCTGTTACCTCAGGCTGCGGAAGCCTGCTAAAAACCCTAACCTAATGATTTCAGCTTACCAGGGAAGGTCTGACGAAATGGTGAATCATCAGCAGTCGACAAATCGATAATTCGAGTGGGACCTATGGCTACGGAAGCCATTACATATATTTATAAAAGTGAGCGTGCTCTGGTCTAGTGCGGAACTTGCCCACGTTCAAAAAACAACTCAATGTGACTATCAAACCTTGCTTGAGTTTATTTTTCTTTTCTCCTTAAAACTTTGAAATAAATAGTATCAAAGACGAATATACCTACATACATACTTAAAAGTATAATATTCCCACATATCTGAGTGGAATCAGTGCTATTAGATGGCGGACGTCTAGACACTTTGAAGAATCCATTTTAGATATGGTCTTATGAATCATCCTAGCGGAATATTCTTTACTGTTCCTGCAAGTGTGAAAACAGACGGAACTACTGAAACCTAAAGTAGATACTAGTAAGCAATAGTTGACGGACATCTATTCTTACTACATTGTAGTTGTGAACATTATAGCACAACATGGATTTATTTGTGTCATAGTAAAGTCTGCCTCAAAACAGTGGTAACACTTTGGCCTGGAGCGGGTCTGGAGCTCCGGAAGTTGTAGAATGGCACAGGTTCAGCTTATACTGGTTTTGCTATCAGTTACTTGCTGACATGCGTGTCAATAAAATGGTGTTATACTGCGTGCAAAATAACTCCGTCTGTGTCCGTTGATGCGCAGAAGTAAAAAATAATAATAATAAATGGCCTAGGCCCGTGAGCATTCATACTACCGGTGAATATTTAGAATTCGAGCTGAATCAAAAAACAGAACACTCAATAATAATAATAAAAAATAAAAATAAATTAGGCGCGGGGGTGAGCGAATCGTTCATTGGCTCTCCGCCTGTCACCCATGCGCAGAAAATAACCGTCATAGACAGGCTTACCCTGAACGCGCTGTACTGATTTTTAAAATTATTAATTTGTAGAATGTGTATCTTACAAATCACATAACTATACATGGAAACAAATTGATGGGACAACCCATTTCATTTAAATTCTACTATAATTTTATGAGTGTTTCAGAAATATCCCAAAAAGAACTTTAAGCGACTCTTGGAAGTATTCTGTACGGTACCTAAAATAAAGGTGTTTACTGTTGGTTAAAAACAATAAGTATAAAGTTTAGAAATGCTATTGATTATATCAAGAAAAACTGTACAATTCCTTTTCTTCGCCTTCGGAAGGCAAAAACAGTCGAATTTTACCTGAATCCCAGGCATTTCCAGGTAGAAATACCATGTACCTACATAGATATTTATCATTACGGCAACCAATCTAGTAAACTCAGATCTAAAGCAAGACTCCTACGCAAAGGATATCAGGACCTACAAATATGTACGATAGAACAAGTAAGCAAACTTTGACTATGTACCTACAACAGGCACCAGTTTGGATTACGAGTCCAACTTGGATCGTTTCAATTAACCGATAACTCGGCGTCAAAAAGCTGAACAAAGAATTTTGCCATCGGAAAAGACCTGAGCTAAAGTACCTACCCGGGAAGTGTCTGAACATTTCGAAAATATTATAATGATCTTATAGTAATTTAAGATAATTCACCAGATTGCCATCTCAGTAGAATTTAATGAATATTAAATACAAGAAATAAAGAAAACCTCTTATTTTTTCCTCTTATCTTCTTTTGAACATATTTTCACTGTGAAATACTTTCAGTCCATCATGGAACTATCTATTACTTGCTATAAGTATCAGAACATTGCAAAATCTTTGAAAAAATAATATTTTAAAGCCCATGCCATGGGACTATTTAACAGGTTAATTAATGACCTTAATCACAGATTTTCTACCTTCAATTGATTATTAAAATATATAACATTCTTTCATTTTATCTCTTGATTCGTTTTGCTAGTCTAACATCATTAAGAAATAAATAAGTTTAAGATTCTTACTTTCATCTAAAATTAGTATCACACTGAATAAAATACACTACCTACTACAAGTGGTTCATACATAAGTGTTGCCTTTATTGTATCGTTTGTTTATTCATACGTGGGGCACCTTATTACCACTAAAAGTTAATTATTCACATTGGCATTTGTATTTGTCTCACCAGCAGATATCAAACAGGTCTTCATACAACACTGTGTATTTTACCAAGACACATAATATAAATGTTTTGCATTACAACAAAACAGTTATTATGTGTCGAATAAAATACACAGTGTTGCACCAAAGGGCCTTGCTGGTCTATGAAGACAATGACGTCATTCAGATTTGACAGCTTGTCTATGACACTTGCATCTATGGGTGAGACAACCGCGGGAAATCAAAAAAGCTCGTAGTATTTATCTGGTATCTAGCCATTTACGAATTGCTTTCTTCATACAACACTGTGTATTTTATTCGACACATAATAACTGTTTTGTTGTAATGCAAAACATTTATATTTTTGTCCTGTTTTCTTGTCTCAAAGCTACCTAGACGCACCGCGTTAGAAACAAACTTCGAACTATCTCGACGTCTTTGTCCGTCGACCAACTAATGCTACATTCGCTAAACTATCGCACAATGTCAACTCACGAGACAGTTTCTCACAATAATAGAGCGATGAACGCAACTGTTTAGCCAAGTTGCGCGTCAGAAGCACTTTATATAGACAGGAAGTGGGGAAGGAATAATTCATTTAGTAGGAATTAACTCGCGAACTTGCCGTTGCTGTCTCGTGGGTGCGAGCGACAATTGACATGTTCAAATGTGCTGATTTGTTCTTCGCATTTCCTGAAGGAGGAATTCTGAGAGCTTTAGCAAGAAATTGAAAATTATGTGATTGGAAATTATGGAATTTGGATTGTATGGAATTGGAAATTATGTATGTTGACACGTTTTTAATGTTTCTTCTTTCTCTCATTCCTCATTTTCCTATAGTTTGCGTTAGTTTTTAGGGTTCCGTACCTCAAAAGAAAAAAACGGAACCCTTATAAGATCACTTTGTTGTCCGTCTGTCTGTCTGTCTGTCAAGACCCTTTATCTCACGAACGGGTAGAGGAATCAGGTTGAAATTGATAACATATATTAGGGTCCATGAATTATATAAGATCTGAAAATTTAAATTTTTCACAACGACGCAATCAAAAGATATGGTATTTTATGTCCTCATCTCCATACATTTATGCACTAAAGCAAATCCTATAGGGTACTTCCCGTTGACCTAAAATTATGAAATTTGGCAAGAAGCTAGGTCTCACAGTACAAATAAAGGGAAAAGTCTGAAATCATTACATATTACAACTTTTCTCACAACTAATGGTAACCAATTGTGGTGAGCTCCCGTTTCAAGAACATTCATATAAGAGAGGGGTCAAGTTGGATGGTCGCGGAGGCGATTTTTGTTTTAGTTCTATTTTAAAAACGGGAAAATTTACAAACTTGAAAATTGGTATGTTTATAGTGCTTAAGGTATAAAATAACAACAAATAATAAAATTTGGTCAAGCGCGTGTCGGACTCCAAAAAACTAGCACATTAACTTACTGAAATTTCAACTAATACAATTATGATTATGTGGTGGTACGGAACCCTCGGTGCGCGAGTCCGACTCGCACTTGGCCGGTTTTTTCTTTATAATGCTTGTCCAAACAACTGCTCTGATTGTATTGGTCACTCAGATTTAGACTTTTCATATACTTATTAGTATATTATTATGTCGCAGGTTTTTCATACAATCAGGTTTTTGATCAAAAACCGGTTTTTGATAAAAATCCAGATTTTATCAAAAACCTGCACATAAACAATTGTCTGCCACGTTACAAGTTGTTCAGGTCAGGATTTGCTGTTCCACTGAAGTTGGTGACTGTTAGTTTTCTTACGAATATTAATTTATTTTTTATGACATTTATGTATATTAAAATCTCTAAATTTGCCTCTTGCACAGAACTGGTGTGGTGATACCTTACGCACAGGCAGTTGGTTTCAGTACGTTAGTGACATAGAGGTGCGTATAGTTGGGCATTTTTCAATTTAATTGTACGCTATTGAAAAATTCATGATTTTATCAAAGTTGATTACATTAGTATATTTTTAGCAATTATAAGTAGCCTAATAGATAAATTTTGTATTTTCATTTAAAGAACCGATCAATTTTAAATAATTATGATCTAATCAAAGAAAAGCCTAAAAAGTTCTCTGAATTCTGTCATGTTCGTTACCAAGAGAAAAATGGTTATAATTCTAAAACAAACTTTAAATTTCATGTTTTAATACATTTATTGGGAAAACAAATAAGTTCTTTATCTTTTAATAATCACGTACTGTTTTTAGAAAAATATTTATTTATTATTTTTGTATTTAATTAGTCCTTACCGTTACCTAATAAAAAATCTTAATCTTTTACTTTGTGGTATAATCATATTCTTAGGCTAATTAATCACTAGTTTTCTTAGCTATTTGATCTCACTATATTATAGTTATTTTTAATATTGATAAATAAATGGATTTCCTATAAATATAGGCAATAATCAAGAAGATTGGGGAATTTTTTATGGGACAGTCACGTAACCTGACCTACTCATAACGAACAGGACACAGTAAAGATGAAGATATACAGAGAAACTTGGCTGCATGTATTATTGATCAGAAAGCCATTAAAACTTAAGTTTTTTTCCCATTGAATATAAAAGGTTATATTTGGACCAGACATCAGTTTTAGACGCAACTTTATGCTGTCCTATTCGTTACTGATTAGGTCCGGGTCATACGTTACTGGTTTTAAAGTAACGAACAGGACGTAACGGAACCACATCATGCTACCGAAAATGGTTTCCTCGCCTAAAAATATTGTTTAAAAAGGCTTATTGTGGTTATAACTTAATTCCAAAATAGCTAAAACGTATGACAGTATAAAGTGAAGGTAAGTTTATTATTAATTGTTTTTTGTACATTCAAATTACTGACCGGACAATCAGACGTGAAACCAAATTGATTATATACCGCATAGCTCACTCCACCCGTAAATCTTGTTAAAATGGCCGACAACATAGAGTGAAGTTTGAAAGATTCATTACAGTGTTACTATTTGATAAATACAATTCGTATTTGGTATAAAAATTCATAAAAATATCGCCTGTAACACGGTAACGGTGCTAGGACATGTCCGTTACAACCAAATTATGGGACAGTATTTAATATTGAAAATATGTTCCTTAAATAAGGTTTAGAGAGCTATTTAGTATTTATTCGTAAGATAAAAAGATATTTACACACAAAAAAGTCGAAACCACAATATATTCTAAGAAAAGTAATGTTGAATATCAGGTCAAAAGTTGGTGAATGGAAATGGGACAGTACTGAACAATAAAATTGCCAATTTTTGAAATTATTCATTATTTATTTAAAATGTAATACTGTTAGTTTAATATATGTAAATCAGCAGAAAAAACATTAATTTAATATTTAAAAATAACTAAAAAATATCTCAGGGATATAGAGACATAAAAAAGTAAATAATTGTCCATGGGACAGTAAATTTTACGGCATGTACAAGTAGTTTGAAATATGCCCAGTTACTCTATGTATCCATACAATAAAAAATCCTTCTCGATGCACCACGCCGCGCCGCGGGAAACTTAATATGATGACGCTGCATAACATTTTATTATCTGTTTACACACTGCTACTCGTTGTAACATCATGATCGCGTTTCAGCCGACGGGCCTGGCGCGTTCTATAAACCCGCCCCTGACGCGCACTTAATTACATAGATTACAAGTTGACAGTTCCGTTTGCCAGCGTTTTAAACTCCACTGATATGGATTAGCCATATCCATGTTTTGTTTTCTTGATTTTTGTTTATATCAACGAAATAAGCAATTAAAAGTATCATTTATTTCTTCCTAATTGTTACAAGACTCGTGCTATCGACAAAATTCAATTGTGAATCTTCTTGACAAGAATTTGTTAAAAAGCGAAGCTCTACACTATCTTTACGAAATAGATTCAGCTTAGGCGATAATAGGAACACACGGCCGCACGTCGGTGGAAACACTTCGACCTTGAGCGGTTCTCTGGTTTCGGGCGTTTATAGCGTAGCGCTGGTTCAGCTTGTACGGTCAACCGCTTGTCGGTAGAAACTTTTTCTCTATTACCACGCCATAAGGTCCAAAAGTGTTTCTACTGATGTGCGGCCGTGAGTACTTGTTTATTTCTACGTACTTGCTGCCGTGTGTCAACGTCTAATAATGTGGACCTAAAACTAAATATCATCATATCATATCGTAGCAGGTGGAGAACGGTGGTCTCTGCCTACCCCGACGGGAACAAGGCGTGATGTTATGTATGTATGTATGTATCATATCAGCCGAAAGACGTCCACTGCTGGACATAGGCTTCCCCTAAAGATCTAAATACAGTATTTTATATTTTTATGGCCGTGTAAATAAATAAAACTTAATATTTTTCATTCTTCGAATGAAAGTACTTTTCAAGTGACCGAAGCTTACTCGTACGGTCAACCGCTCGTCGGTAGAAACTTTTTCAACTCTATTACCACGCCATAAGGTCTAAAAGTGTTTCTACTGATGTGCTGTTGAGTGTACATGCATTATCTCTACTATTATAAAATTATAAATTAATTTTGTTTATACTTACATTGAAAATATTAATGGAAAAATTATCGCTTTATGCTATTTTGATGTTAATGCACAGAAGTCAAAAAATGAGTCACGAGGGTGAGCGCGGCATGTGGGGGGCGAGGGAATCGCTCATTGGCTCTCCGCCTGTCACCCATGCGCTGAAAATAACCGTCATAGCCAAACTTATCCTGAACGCGCTATACCTGCCTTACACTACAGGGTGTACTTGACGTTGTACCGAAAACTCAAAAGGCGTGGCTCATTCAACCAAACTGAACAACTTTCTCAAAGAAACATTTAAGAGAAATGAAAAAAACAATTATTTCTCTATACGAATTTCTTACTCTGATCGAACAGTTTGTATGGAAAAGTCAATTTTTTTTTTCATTTCCCAAAAATGTTTCTTTGGGAAAGTTGTTTAGTTTTATTGACTGAGCACGCCCTTCAGTTTTCAGTACACCGTCCCTTACACCCTGTATAACGTAAACATAGAAAAGTCAAAAAAAACGACGCAATGAAATGTATTTAAAGCACCTCTATGCTTTTAATGACGTTGTTTGCCTAAAAATAATCGAGTGCATTGTCATGCCTCCCTGACAAGACTGTCATAGGCAAATATTAATCAAACTCTCCCTGAATAGTGGCGGGATGTGTGCCGGGGGCTTTTTAATTATAACTGGCTGTAATGATCATTTTTCATCCCTAATTGCCATTCCCGGGCAGGTACACGTTTTAGCTAATCAACATTATTTGACTAGACATCCCTAATGTGGGATATTAATTCGAGTGGCTTGTTTTGACAGTGATCACTTGTTTTTCAAGCGCCATTTTATTGTTATGTGATAAATAACTGCATTTTCTATATATCTTTACTATAATCTATTATGGTGGTAGCTCTTGTTCGCTTGTTTTTTCTTCATTTATGTTTTAAAAGAGAAAGAGAAGTTACACCGCCAGCTGCAGAAAGTATCTTTGGGTTCGATCCCCGCCCAGGCCAAACATGTGTGTGATATGATGTGTGATGAACACGAGTATTTGTTCTATGTCTGGGTGTTATTTATTTATGTATATCAATCTCCGATACCCATAAAACAGGCTTTGCCTAGTTTGGAATCAGATGACTTTTTGTGAATTGTCCCCCATTATATTATTATCATTATTATTGCTGATACTTCCTGATTTGTTGACCAATAAAGTGCCAGTAAGAGATATAAAGGAGCTTTAACTTTAGAAGAGCTTTGTGCTTCTGGCTTACATTTGTACCCCTGGAAATTTCAATTTTCGCGGAAATTTCCTTCCTTGTAAAGAAAAATAAATGGTAAAGCAGCACTGCACTTACTTTCTCGCAATACTCAAGGAAAAACTATCAACCGCAAACTTAAATTTGTAATGCCATACACATAGTATGGAAATACAAACTTTTATTTACGTTTTTCGAATGTTCGAATGAAATATACAGATCAATTCAGAATTCAAATTACAAAACATTAAAACAAACAAACCTCAAACGATTTCGAGTAAATCACATGTGTAACTTTTGGTAGAACTGGAACACCCTTTATACGAATTTTCACAGATCAATGGATAGTACCGTAGGATACTTGCATGGAGATTTTTTAAATTTCCCAACACATGTTCCTTATGGATAATTGTTCAGTTTAGTCTACTGAGCAAGCCCTTTCAGTTTTTGGTACACCCTGTGTACTAAATTTTATTTAAAAAAATCATAAATAATATCCAGTCAGGTAGACAACCAATCCAGGATTAATATTATAGAAAATTTTAATAAACTCAATGGAACCAATTTTGGGTAAATCACATATTTACGATTTGGTGGTACAGGAACACCCCTTATATGAAATTACACAGATCAATTGATACTAGTGCAAGATATCTTACATGGAGATGCTTGGTCATGCAAAGTTTCATCAAGATTCTATGAGCCGTTTTTGAGAAAATTTCAATTTTTCATTTTCGTTGTATGACAGTTACCCCCAAAATGAGAGCCAGCTAGAAACCACTTAGAACCCTTCGATGGATTTGCATAAAACTCCTAAATTCAAAATCTGGTGTCAATCGGACCATTCGATTAGCCGCTAGGCCAAAGCGTGACGGACAGACCGACCGACGGACCGACCGACCGACGGACCGACCGACCGACCGACCGACGGACGGACATTTTTGGGAGACTTGTTTTTTATGATGTATAAGTGATATAGAACACATTTTTGACAAAATTAGAAAAACTTTTTTTCACGAATACGAGTACAATAAATACCTTTCTCGCTCCGCTCGAAAGTAAAAAGTTAAGGACAGTCCTGTTCTTAGAATAAAACATAACACTTGCTAATGACAAGTATTGAGAGTATAGTCTCTACCGTCTAAATAGGGTGACTTTTAATTAGTTCTTGATAGCAAACGATATGCATGTACTCATGATACTTAACAACTTTTCCCAAGGAACATAGGTCGAAATACGAAAAACCAAATTTGACCTCCCATACAAAATGCGCTATCAGCTGATGTAGTTTCTATGGGAGGTCAAAACTTGATTATCGTATTTCGACCTATGTTCCTTGGGGAAAGTTGTTCAGTATCATGAGTACATTCATACCTTTTTCTATCAAGAACTAATTAAAAGTCACCCTATAGAGACGCATCTCAACAAACTAGGCATTTGAAAGGCTCGAATTCGTTTGTTTATTTCACCACCACCGTAGCCATTTTAAAATCGTATCACGCTCGTATCCTGATAGTTGAACAACAGTCGTAAAAGCTGGGGTTATTCCCAGTCGCAACTCCGTCAGAATCGCGTTGATTTTCATACATGAATATTCGGCGAATTTCGCTTGTTTGGCATTCGCGTCGCGCCGCCGCCGTATCTAAACGCCAGGGTGCAATAAAACTAAGCACACGACAATCCAACCGCCAATAAAACTCCAAATCCTCAAGTTGGATTGCTGTTACATGAACAAACATACTCATTTATGCTGAGCAGATATAAGCGGTTTATAAGTTGGTAGGAACATACCACGTAATAAATAAAAATAAAAAGCCTTTTATTCCTTAATTATCATGCAAACAATTCATAATTATTTTTTTTTAAGTAATATTTAAATTGATTTTTGATATTATATACAATTTCACTATTTATTATTTAATATCATATAAATGAATTCTTTAATTAAGGACCCCTCGTTGGGTGAAGGCCTCCTCCAACCTGTTCCAATGTTCCCTGTTTTGTGCTGTAGTACTCCAATTTTTTCCTGCGTTTTTTTCGATTTCATCCATCCATCGCTCTGCTGGTCTTCCCACTCTTCGCTTGCCAATTGGGCCCTTCCAGAAAGTTATCTTTTTTGTCCATTTCGTGTTATTCATACGAGCCACATGTCCCGCCCATTTCCATTTTAGTTTAAGGGCATGTTGGACCGCGTCTTTAATTTTCGTTTTCTCACGAATAGTAGTGTTTCTGACTTTGTCTTTTAATTTTAAGTTAAGCAGGCTTCTTTCTATTCGTCTTTGACAGACATGTGTTTTATTTCTGGTCTGGCCACATACCACGTACATACAGCGTGAATTTTCTTGCGGGTAGCTCATAATGCTCATGCCTACTCAGAAATCTGGACTGCTACACTTCAAGATTTTTCCTTTCTTTAGCGGTACACCAATGATAGTGTTGCGGGCTGTGGTGGATTACTAGCCAGGTCTTGGGCTAAAGCCAGCAAAAAGTCTCCAATCCCAGCACACCTATAAAAACATACCTACATTATGATACGGTTGTGTATGACGCTGTATGACCTCACTTCGTTTTCATATCACGAGCCTAAACCCGCTTGGAGCGCTGCCTGAAACCCTACCGACATGACGTTGCGACGCGACGCCAAAGCCATCGTTTGCAAGTAGTGTTGTACTGTTACATTATCGATAAATGAGAGAGAAAGGATATTACTGACGTATTCAGCTTTCAACCCCCGAAAGTATAAACAAGCAGTAGTACCTAGTGATAATAATTATTGTTGCCATTGTCCTTAGCTTGAATAATACAATTTAATGAAATAAAATTTCTTGTCTATAAGGGACTGCACATCGAGTATTCTATTTATGACAAAAAGAAACTTTTACCATTGGATAAAAACTGAAAAAAAAACGGTTTATGTAAAGTCCGTGTAGTCCGTGTGGTGCTGGCAAACAATAGTACCAACCTGTCTCTGCTCGTGGGTATCGTAAGAGGTGACTAAGGGCTTACGAACCGGAGGACGGGCAGCAGCATTTTTCTGTGTATCGTATCATCTTAATTAATTTATGATTTAATTTATTTATTAATAATATTATCAACAATACATTGTCATACCAACCACCATGTCCATGTACCATTGTCTTAAAATTTAAATACAGTCACCAACAACAGCGGTCGCCAGCCGCAACGCTTACAAGCGTGGAGACTATAGTAAACACTCTCCAAAGTACAATGCAGTACAATGTTATGATATAAAGGTAAACAAAATAAATATATCTTATAGTTATAACGGGCTATAAATTGCTTGAAAAGAATGTTGAAACAGCCGTTGCGAACAGCGGATATTCTTTTTCGATTTAAATTTAATCCCATAAAAATTTGCTTGTGACGATATGCAAAAAAGTTTAAAATTTTCCGTGCTTTTACCATTTGATGAATTAAGAAACATGTATTGGTTGGATTACACGTCGATATCGATAACCTTCGCTTGCCACCTCTACTTAAGCACAAAAGGTAACATAACAACAATACCACCTGACACCATTATGCTATTATAATATTTCGCTACTCCACCGCTGATGTCTTCTTGACGACGCAGTGAATACTAAAACAGGCTCCGATTGGCTCCCGTGAGACAATTCAGATTTCGAACCAGATATTTATTGGTGATTGTATTGGTTTTTGATATTGGCATTGTATTCTCAATTTGAAAGCTATGTTGGCGTATCGATATCGTAAAAAATCTTTTATTGTGACAGGTCTACATCGGGGTTGCATAACTACTTACTAATAAATAAATAGTGTTTGGATGGGAGTTTGTTACTTTATGTGGTTTTTATTTTTTGTATATGAGTTGATTATGAGGGAAAAACTTACTTGTTTGTTATAATATTTCATTGCTCCTAGCTGATGCAGAGACTTCGTATGCATGGAATTCATAAAAAGTAGCCTATATTATTTTCTATGATTCAGACTATTTGCATAACAAACTTCATAAAAATCAGTTAAGCGGATTAGCCACAGATTAAATAATAGTAAACTGACGTTTGATTAGCCGTGAAAGCGTAGACAGACAAAGTTACTAATATAGGATGACTTTTAATTAGTTCTTAGTTCGTTCGTTAGTTCTTCAACATAGGTTGAAATATGAAAAACCAAATTTGACCTCCCATACAAAATGCGCTATCAGCTGATGCAGTTTCTATGGGAGGTCAAAACTTGATTTTCGTATTTCGATCTATGTTCCTTGGGAAAAGTTGTTCAGTATCATGAGTACATTCATGACTTTTTCTATCAAGAACTAATTAAAAGTCACCCTATATAATTAATAATTTAATTGTAATTAAATTAGTAGTATAAGTTGTTTATAGAGGAATGTGCAGCACTCATACAAATCATTCAAGATTTAGGAGTGCGAAGAAAAAGATGTTTGCATAATGTTTAAAATAAATAAATAAATAGCTGCGTATGGTTTAGAGTGGGGTTTAGTTTGGATAAAGCTGTGTATGGTTTAGTTTAGTATTATGTAATCTGTGGTATGGTTCAGAGAAGGATTTAGATATGCTGGGCTTATGTGGCATACCAAAACTCTCTCAGTTCAAATCACAGGCAACATAAAATCTTTGTGCGTTTACCACGCATTCACTTTTTATTGTGGGGTTTGAAATTGGAATCTGGCAGGATTTTTGTTTAAAATTGCATTTCTATTTGGAACGCGATGCGGCGACGCGACGCGGCATGGCGATGGCGGGTGACAAATATGCGATTCGCTGCCATGAATGACAATTTTCAAAGATATGTTTTTTTAAAGACGCGTCGATTTTTATTTTTACGCGAAAGAAATTGTGCCCATAAAGATGGTGTTGAAATGATGAGTGTCGTTTTTCACTGTCGTCGCAATGCGTTTTTATGAGGCAATTGTGTTTGAATGATAAAGAGAGTCTTTTATTTTTTTATGTCGCTTTCTGTCGTAGTCGTAAACATATTTTTTCCAAAAGGTACTTACTTACTCTCCTACTTTATTTATTCCGTTCTGTACTTTCCACTGTCCATTTGTTTGAGTACTAAATTTTAAATAGATCGTAGGTGGGTGATTTAATCCATTTTTTTTGTTAAATCCAAAGCTTACCAACACATTTGCTGCTACGTTAAAAGCCATCGGCTAAAGCTGTCAGAAAATCAATGTTCTACTTTGCTTCAATTATACTCTGGTTTTTGTGTCATGGCATGGCTGCAAAATTGATTGGTAAGCGTTGGAATTAACGAAAAAAATGGATCATAAAACATAGGTAAAATACTTTGTTATTTAATATTAGATACAGTTTCACTGAACCAAGGTTATTTAGCGCCCCCGCTATGTTAGGAATGCTCTCACATACCGCTGGTATCTTCTGGACAGGCAGCTGCATATTATCGTGTGTATTAGAAGCAAGTATAGTCCGAATATATTAGGTCTTTACCTATGAAATTGCCGTTTTGTATGGCGAATTTTAGGTAAACTCAATTTTCATTACTAACATTTTTGCATTTTTCTTAGGAATTATAAATCTTATCTTTTTCATTTTTTTAGGCATAATTAAGAAGACATTAAGCTAACAGAAGCTTAAATTTAATTTTCGAAAAATATTATCTGTAAAAAAATATAACCAATCTAATGATGAAATCGGACGATATTTAAGACGAACAATTTTCGAACCTTTAATTTTATATATCAAACTAAAAATATAAACTTTATTTTATGCGTAAATTGATAACCTTGAAAAAAAAAAAATAAGACAAATGAAAAAAATAGCATTAGAATTATAGGAATTATGATCTCATTAATCTGTAAGAAAATTTCGGCAATTTCATAGGTAAAGACCTATGAGAACCCTGAGTTACGCTATAGAATTTATATTCCACTTTAATCCTGGTTTCAAGGTACGTTTTTTAAAACTGACGTAGGTATAATATTTTGTGGCCAGTGTTTATGATGTCTCTATTTGTATCTTCAAAAGTTCTAGAAAGTATTATGATTACCATTTATGATCTGAGAAAAAATAACTATAGTGGTAAAATTTCGAGCAACACGTTTTACCGCGCAAACCCGGAAGTTCAAAGAGTACCTAATAATTAAGACGAGTTCATTAAAAACATATTAGAAATTTATATAAAATACTACTTAAATGAAAGACACAAATGAAACTTAACTTAAAAACTGTAGCCAGCCAGCCTCTTTGGCTTAGGTAATTATTTATCTAGAATTAGTGCCGACTGTACCAGCTGCATATTCCTAAGCCCTAGTGGATACGTTTGATTAACCTGACTAGACAGGTTCATTGATTTACCGTTTGGTATCTACTCTAATCCTCGTTTTAGACCTGTTTTACGCCACACTGATTGCAGGACCTAAATTATCGCCTTAATATTTGTAAGTTTATATTTGTACCTTTAAAAAGAAAATGTACCGTAATTTTTAAAGTTATTGGTCGATATTTTCTATTACCCCGAAACTCTATGGGACATAGTGATATTTGTAATGTAGCTCATTTATAATTGTTTTCCGTCATCACATGTAGGTAACTTTAATGGGCTTAAGAGGTAAAAAGTAAGGCTACTTGTACGTTATAGTTATATACGTAATAGTCTGTTTGTAAAAAATAAACCGTTATACTCGTAACAGGTAGCATAGGAAACGATGAAGCACTATCACTGTCTTAGAACTTAGAACATTTTAAAAAACCCGGCCAAGTGCGTGTCTAACTCGCGCACTAAGGGTTCCGTACGTGTCCATCATAAGATATACAGAAGTTTTTGCCTTTTGATGTATCTACAAATAAAAAATCTACTAACCTAACCCCTCTTTAATATGAAATTACTTGAAACAACAGGTCGCGTTATATGATTGTGTGAAATGGTGTAATATTTAATGATTTTTAGAAGTTTTTGCTTGCTTGATGAGTACGTGCCTCTAGGCCAACGGGAAGTAGCCTACAGGTTTTGGTTTGGTTCATAAATGTAAGAGATGGGGACTTAAATTGCCGTGACTATTAAAATTTGTCGTCGCAGAAGCTTTAAATTTTCACAGTTTTATTCATACCTTTTTACGTACGTGAGGGTCTTGACAGACGGACAACAAAGTGATCCTATAAGAGCTTCATTTTTGGGGTGAAAAACGGGACCCTATTGATATGCCTCCGACGTCTGTCTGTCCGTCTGCCTGTCCGTCTGTCTGTCCATCTGTCTGTCCGTCTGTCTGTCCGTCTGTCTATCTGTCAGCGGGCTTTATCTCATGAACAGTAATAGGTACAAATTTGAAATTTTCACAAATGGTGTATATCTGTTACGGCTAAAACAAAAAATACTAAAAATAAAAAAAAAGTAAAAAATTAAGGTGGGCTCCCAAACAGCATTGGGTGGGGTATCATTGTTTAGAGCTCGTTGAGTAGATAAATAATGTATTTTTTGTTTAAAAAATATTTAAAAACAAAGGAATAAGGTGTCACCAAAGTCAGCTGTTTTTACAAAATTTTGATTAAGCTCTATCTCATGAACAATAATAGATAGAATAGATAATTGTAATAGCGGCAACAGAAATACAGATTATGTATTTCTGTTGCCGCTATTACAAAAAAAACTAAAAATAAAAAAAAGTTATAAATTAGGGGGGCTCCCTTACTAAAGACCTGTTTTTTAGGCGATTTTTGTTTTAGCTCTATCTTAAAAACGGGAACACTTACAATCGTTAAAATTGGTTTATTTATAGAGTATAACCTATAGAATAACAACAAATAATAAAATCTGGTCAAGCACGTGTCGGCCTCAAAAAATCTAGCACAGTAGTTTACTGAAATTTCAACTAATACAATTATAATTATGTTGTGGTACGGAACCCTCGGTGCGCGAGTCCGACTCGCACTTGGCCTAGTTTTTTTCCTTTTGAGATATGGAGCACTAAAAACAATGAAATACGTATTATTCCCTTTTACTATTTTTAATATATTGATTGCGGCAACGCCGCAAGTGCTGCCGTGTTTGCGCTGGAAGTGACCCAGCCAGAGTAGTGGTGATTGATTTTTAAAGCGTAATTTTTTTAAGCTGAGAAAATAGCTGAAGTTGAGAAAATAGACGAATTTGCTGTTCAGAAATATAAAACAGAAGTTTTTTATTTCTGTGATATATGGAGTAGTTTTTCAGCAGCTTTAGATTTTTAGCAATTCTAAACGCAATCGTAGAATAAACAGATTTTCAACTTGTTTAACTCAATCCAATCCTGTTACCTTAATTAAACCTGATTCATGCCCTGAATTCAGGGTGGTGTAAGTGGCTTATTGCTACTAACTGCCAATGGGCGTTCTCGTAACAATGACGATTACATTACGGGATAATGTTTAGTTGACACTGCGTTATGTGGTGTCATCTTTAACTGAGTTTTGCAGTCAAATACTTTCCCTGTACTTTTTAGCTTTACAAGTAACTTAAAAGCCATATTGTGTTTTTAAGTTCTTTAGTTTTCGTGTGGTTTCCGTGCCATTCAAAAAGGTGACATTTTATTATTGTCTATCTGCATATCTACCACCATAATATATGTAATCCAAAATAGCGTAATCCAAACGAATCCAAATTCAAACTTAATAATATTATAAATGCAAAAGTAACTCTGTCCGTTACGCTTTCATAGCTAAACCGCAGCACCGATTTAGATGAAATTTGGTAATGATATAGTCTGACCCATAGAAAAGGACGTAGGCTACTTTGAATTGCAAAAACAAAACCGAGAAGAGGTGAAATAGGGGATGAAATTTTTTATGGTAAATTAATTAAATAATACGGGTTACGCTTTCACGGCTAAACCAACGAACCGATTTTGATAAAATTTGGTATGAATATAGTCTGCATCATAGGAAAGGACATAGGTTACTTTGAATTGCAAAAATAAAACTAGAAAAATGTGAAATAGGGATGAAAGTTTGTTCGGGAAATCAATAATTTGGTGACCGGAAACAATCTGTATCTATATCTTATCTATACATATAACAAAACAGTAGAATCCGTGTGTCTGTACTTTTGATGAATTTATCTTAAAATTTGTGTAGGCGATAAGAAAAGACTAATAGAACACAATTAGATTTTTTTGAATTTTTTGTCTGTCTGTCTTTATTCGATAAACTCCGAAACTATACGGAACGGATTTTCAAGCGGTTTTCGCAGGTAGATTAATCTTAGCTCTGAGCAACATATAGGCTATGTTTCATATAAATCGATTCACTCAATCAGCAGCTACACCAATGTAAAGTATTAAACTGTCTGTGCGCCAATAACTCACAAACTACCAAACCGATTCAAACGGAGTTTTCAATAACGAGTTCGGCTCACTTTCATGCAACATAAAAGTTAAATTTCATTGCAAACGGTTCACTCAGACAGAAGGTACCTGAAGTTTCATGCGGCGGTGCAAATAACTCACAAACTACTAAACTGATTAAAACAGGGTTTTCAACAACGTATTTGACTTACTCCGTGCAACATGTAAGCTTATTTTCGGTTCAGTCAGACAGAAGGTACGCAAAACTTTAAGCAGCATCGCAAGTAATTCACAAACTACTGAACTGATTAAAACAGGGTTTTAAAAACGTATTTACCTTTCTTCTGTACAGTGTAGGTTTATAGAAGGTGTTACATATAGAAGGTATTCAAGCGGCAGCGCTAATAACTCACAAACTACTTAACCGATTTAATCGGGGTTCTCAATGACGCGTGGGCTTCTTTCCGTGCAACTAAAAGATTAGTCTCATTGCAAATGGTTTACTCAGACAGAAAAGCGGCGAAGCCAATAACTCACAAACTGCTGACCGGATTTAAACGGAGTTTTCAACAACGAATGTAACTTACTTGTGTGCAAGCTTAGTTTCATTGCAAACGGTTAACTCAGACAAAAGGTAAGCGAAGTTTCAAGCGACGGCGCCAATAACTCACAAACTACTGAAACGATTATAAAGTGGTTTTCAATGACGCCTTGGGCTTATTTCTGTGCATCTAAAAGCTTAGTTTCTTTGCAAACGGTTCACTCAGATAGAAGGTACGCAAAGTTTCAAGCGATGGCGCCAATAACTTAAAACGAACTTAACAGAAACTACTGGAACGATCCAAACGAGGTTTTCAATAATGTATTTGTGCTACTTCCGTGCAACATTTAAACTTTGTTTTATTTGCGATCGATTCACTCAAACAGAAAATATGTGAGCAGAAATTTTCGGGTGGCGAAGCCTAGCTGAAATGAAACAAAACTTAGAAAGTTGCAAGGAAGTAAGCCAAATACGTCATTTCCGTTTGAATCGGTACAGTTTCGTTTGAATCGTTGTTTGTGTGTAAGTTGTGGGTATAGATGGATTAGTAAATTTTAGATTAAGTATTATGTTAAAAATAATAATAAAAATTCCCAGCAGTTTCATCATAGCGTATAGCATAGCAAAAAGTATGAAAGTTTTGAAAACTTAGATAAAATTGGTACTTAGAAATAAAATACTTTTAGAAATCATGTTTGTATAGAATTAAATTCCCACTGTATTATATAGAGGTATATACATACATATACATAATATCACGCCTTGTTATAGAGGTACATGTACATCAAAAGCATGTGAAACAAGAAACCCACGCGGACGGAGTCGCGGGCAACAGCTGGTATTAAATTAAGGTAATTAGTTTGTCACTGTCACTATTTCAAATGTAAACAGCTGAACCGATTCCGATGAAAGTATCTTAAAGTAAACATCTTTTTACCATGGGAAAATTACCTTAAGTTTATTCGAGTTTTATGTTTTTGGTAGATCCTTGCGGACAAAGTCGCGGGTACCAGCTAGTATTATATATTATTTGACCATACTGCCGTCACCAACCACTGCGGTCCATTATGTGCACATTTATGATATATAAATGTCTTACCCATGTCTTTGCCTTTTTACGGGTTGTTAATGTTAAGTTTTCAAAAGTTTGTTCACAAATTAGCTAAATTTTATAATCATAAAAAGATCTTTTAACTTTTAATGCTGAAAAAGACTTGATAGCCGCACTATCCTGTAAAGCCAATATAAAAACGGCTGGCCGTATCATACCGGACGTTAATCGGCCGTTAGCGACGCATTATTCACGGACACGCGTGGCACCAAGCCACCCTGTGTCACCCTGTGCAAAACCTTGTAACTGCATTGCACATGCACCTCTATCATTTACACAAAATTCTACTTTATACCCCACCATTATAGTTCAAATGCGCTTGCAGCGTTGAGGAAAATAAGGCATTTCAGTTCAAAGAAAATCGTTTAACTAATCCAAGCCAATATATTCTCTATTTCCCGATGAATAAAATTAATTCGTTTTAAAATTCACCGCATACGACCATTGCGAACTGGGCTTCTGAATGCACGGATCGCAAGAGATATATTGGCAGAATTTTCGACTTTATTGTCTAAGATTTAGGGAGTAATCTGGACTGATTTATGTTAACTAATAGTATTTATTTGCTTGGGTACGATATGGCATAGCATTTATTATGCCAATATGGGCACAGTTGCATTCGACAATTAATTATTAGTAGGTAAACAATGCGTTGGCGATTTGCGCTCCGGTATCGAATGCTCGTGATGGTTCATAAATAGCTGCCGATGCGTCGAATGTGCTTCCGGTGCTATTCAATATTGATGTTTGCTGCATTATTCAAAGATAGTATATCGATTTATGCGTGGTAATCTAAGACTATTATAATACTAACGTATAAGTGGTAATAGCCAAGATTGCTGCAAACGAAATTCAATTTTAATAGTTTTATGTTTAACGGGGTTCGTTTATTTTTCGATCTAGAACAAATATCTACCTACTTAAATTAAAAACCACAAAGAGAAGAAGGTAACAATTAAACTTCATGTATGATTGCCGTACCTAGCACACTTATTCAGACGAAATCTAATGCTTTATAAGTTCAGTTAAGCTTGATATTTTTCTTCATTTAAGCTGTTTTAGGGTTCAGTACCCAAAGGGTGAAAACCGGGGCTCTATTAGTATGCTATCGATGTCTGTCTGTCTGTCTGTCAGCGGGCTGTATCTCATGAACCCTAATAGGTAGACACTTGACATTTTCACACATTATTTATTTCTGTTGCCGCTATAACGTCAAATACTTAAAATAAAATAACATTTGAGGGCTCTCCTACTAAAAACGTGTTTTTTTTTATAAAAATCGAGCAAATGTCGTAAAAACTGGAACATTTACAAGCGTGAAAATTGGTATGTTTTTAGTGTATAAGCTATAAAATAACAACCAATAATAAAAACTGGTCAAGTGCGATTCGAACACGCGCATTTTGAATACACTTCTGCGTGACTGCCCGTCCATAAGTAATACGGTATTTTTACCTTAGTGGTACGGAGCCCTCAGCGCGCGAGTCTGACTCGCACTTGACCGGTATTTTTTACAATAGAAAACGTGTCGGAATCCAGTGATTTGAATTTCCGTATAAAAATTATTATCGCTTTTGGCTACCAGGTTGCAATTTTCTTTAATTCTACTTATGTATAGTTTACTAGCTGTGCCCGCGGCTTCGCCCGCGTGGAATTCAGACAATGTGCAGTATTGTGCAGTCTCTCCCTCTCGCCCTTCCCCTCCAATCCAAATTTTCAAGTACCGCATGTCAAAACTGTAGGATTTTCATACAAACTTTCATCCCTTATTTTACCCCCTTAGGGGATGAATTTTGAAAAATTCTGAAACACGTACTTTTTATTTTTTACCAAGAGCTCAGAACCAAATTTCTATAATTCCACCTTTATAAATGAAAGACTTATACACCAACATACCGAAAAATAATCATGCCCTTTTTCACCCCCTTTAACGGTGATTTTTAAGAAATGCTTAAACATGTGTTTCTTTATTTTTTACCAGAAGCTTAAATTCAAACTTGTGTGAATCTAACTCAAGAAATAAAGGACTTTCATACAAACTTTCATCCCTTATTTCACCCCCTTGGGAAATGAATTTTCCAAAATCCTTTCTTAGTGGGTAGTTTTGACTTGCATAGAACCTGTGTATAAAATTTCAGATCTGTATTAGCGGTTACGGCTCGGCGTTGATGAATCAGTCAGGACAAGCTCTTTTATATATTTAGATAGATTGCATTTTTGATCCGCATTGATAAAGTAACAAACTTATGCTAAAATCACAAAGGGTAGGCCATAATCGTAGCTGCAATTTAAATGAAGAATAATGTCTTAAGTTAATAAGATAATTAACGCAAACTCACTCACAGTTGTCTCCTTAACTGCAAGTGTTGCTAGGATTTACGGTGTCCATTCATAACTGGTTGTTTACGCCTCGCTGACTACCAACTCCAACTACGTAGTAAAGTGACTACCCACTGCCGACTACAACGACTTCATTAATGCAACGAGCTGTGATTTATGTGCGACGATAAGTACTTAGTTCAAAATATAAATAAAAAATATTACTCATCGTGAAATCCTAGAGCATTAAAATACTTCTAATGAACGGGAAACTAACCTTTATAAATCTAGTTATGATACTGTAAGTAGGTGACCCGTGTGGTGTGATACCCTTGGGTATCGTAAGAGGCGACTAAGGGATTATGAGCCAGCGTAATTCTGTGTATCGTACAAACTTACTTACTGCGATCACTAACCACCGCAGTCCATGGCGCCAGTCGCGATGCTGACAAGCGTTGTGACTATGGCACTTTCCCTCTACATTGTTCCAGAAAAAGCTAGAATCCTGGTGGGAATTCTGGTGTCCTGCAGTGGATGTTTTATAATAATAAATAATAAAAATCATTTATTCACTTACACAGTACAAAACAAATTAATTACTAGTTACAAAATAATACTATTAGTAGTCTTAGTCTAAAATATAATTATATTTTTGCGGTGTACTGTGGGAGCGAAAAGGTTGCCTGGCTCAGCATGGACCGCAGCAGCACTGCGATGCTGTTATTCTGCCAGGTCCTTGTGCTCCTACACCCACTTCACTCTCACATTATCCATAGTACGTTTATAATGAGTCTTATAACATTATTTTATGAAG
Organism: Athrips mouffetella; assembly: GCA_947532105.1. NCBI lineage: Eukaryota > Metazoa > Arthropoda > Insecta > Lepidoptera > Gelechiidae > Athrips > Athrips mouffetella. The sequence continues at coordinate 10,492,660 of OX383958.1, forward strand.
TACATTCCCTAAACTAAGTACAAAAGTAACCTGTGATATAGGGAACCGATCTCCAAAAAATGTTGTTAAAAATATTTTATTGTGAGGCTAGGTGTAGTGGAGTCAAGTGCGGACGTGTGTGGTGTTTACATAGATTTGATTGTATATATGTATATACCTATAATTAACTAGCTAACTAATTATATTAAAACTATAGATTATTAAATATAATTATTGGGCCGTACTAGAGAGGAGGCTTTCAGTATCCTCATATGATAGTTTTTGTAACCATTTGGATAGGTTTGTTTTGACTTCATACTTAGTCAGAGTATAAATCTGAAGCCGTTTGTGAATCTTATTATATATTTTTGCAGGGAAGCAATGAGTAGATCAGTGGACATATTTGGATCATTTTTAGTTAGGATTGAAGAAAAGTCAAAAGAGTCAATATCTTTTTGAATGGCTTTGTAATTGATACGCAAAGCGAGGCAGTTAGTTTTGATTCTGTTTACTCTACCAATTTCTAAGAACAATGCAACAGGTAAGTGATCAGTGATCTCATAGTCTAGTATTATTACCTTAGCAGGGCTTTTAGATCGTAGCAAGACATGATCAAGACAGTTTTGATTTCTGGTAGGAATAATAGAAGCTGACAGCAACCCTAAAGATGCTACGAATAAAAGATATTCATGGTAGTTTTTGTCAATACTGGTGGGTTTGATGTCAACATTTATGTCTCCAATTACTATTAAATTGCTGTAGTGACTTATTGACATACATACTTTTTCTAAGCTTCTATAAAAATTTGATAAACAGTTAAGGGAGGTTCGAATATAAATGACAACTCCGTCGTTTTGTAAGGGAATTATTTTTGGTATGCTGTGATATGTAGCCATCCAGTACGGGTACAGAATCGCATCCCTTAGTCCAACACTCAGATAGGACTATTACATCAAACGTTATTTTAGTAATAGACAGCATAGCAATAAAGTGATCCAAATTCTTATTTATAATTCTAATATTGTAATGAATTATACTTAGATTTCGACTACTTTGTGTTATGAAATTAGAGCATTGCGCGGGTGAGCGAATCGTTGATTCAGCTATTGATATGTCATCAAGTTCATCACTAATAAAAGATGTATTTGTTTTATCCATTATAAAAAATAAGTGCGAGTGTAATTGTTAAGAGTATTAAGTCTATTTAAATTACATAAGTATTTAAGAATCAAATTCCCGTGAATTTTATAACAAGTATACGATTTTGTAACCTGAATAAAAAATACATAATATAACAAATATATTGAGATCGTGATATTGGCTTGTTGACTGTATACATCACCTGAGTAGTTGCAATTCAGCATATTAGATACTAAAAACTGGGTCGATAGCGTGCGATGCGGATGGCAAAACTTAAAGTTTAAAGTCTTAATTTTATATGTAGATAGGATATTTATAATTACATGATACCTTTTCACGAATACTGCTATAAATATAGTGATTAAAATTATATTACTAAGTCTTTGTTTAGAGTAAAATATTAAAAGATATATTCTAGAATTTGTATACGCCATAGTATTGAAAATAAAAAATAAAATAGGTAATTAATGGAGCTATTAAGTAGTAGAAAATATAGTGATATTTTGTACCTACGAACTACAGTTATGCGTAGATAGTTTAGTTAGTGTGTCTTTACTTTTTACTCGAATAATCTCAGAATTTTCAGCTTGACGTAAATAGACCTGGGCATTTTTGACCCATACAAATTTGTACTTATTTTCCGATGCAAATTTTCTCGTTATGGCATGGAGGTGTTTACACTCTGGACTTAGATGTTCCGTGATATAAACAGAACGAGGTTCGCCGCTGAATCCAGCGTCCGCTGTACTAAGCTTACTCGATGCGTTGTTTTTGTTATACATTTTTGCTGCGGATAGTACCTCATCACGGAGACGCGGAGAAGTTAATGAAACTAGAATATTCCGGGGCCTGTTGGTGGTGGAGTCCATTTTAGCCACACGACGGCACGCATGGATGTCTTATACTTCGATGGGCTTGTCAATTTTTTAAAATAGGTTTTGGACAATTTCTATCACCTTTTCATGTTTATTTTCAGGAATTGCCTGTATTTCAATATTGCGATCCCGAGAGATTTTATCTATAGCCGTTATCCTAGAGTTCAGCAGAGTGTAGTTCCTATTTAGAGTTGCTTGCTCCGCCTGAAGCGAAGCTATAAGTTCATCCTTTTCTTTTATTCTATTTTTTAGATCATTCACCTCTCCCATGATAAAATCTGTTGTCCTTGAAAAATCTTCCTTCAATTCCTCAATCATTTTTTTAACTTCTTTCTTTAGGGCAGTTTTAAGGTCTTGAAGCAGAGTTGAATGAAGGTCGTTCAGCTTGCTGTCCATGAGTTCTCCCATGCTATGTAGCGTGACGGTCCCGGTTGCTGGTGAGGCCGGGAGGGAGAAGCTCGGTGTAGGCTGCTGGTGTCTCAGCGGTGAGTTCTCATCCCGGTTTCTACGGGCTGCATTCACATTCATGCAGATTGGACACTTGAGCTGGTGCAACATGTCATTAGTGATGTCACTCTTCCTCTTGACTTTTAAGTTAAGACACTCAAAGCAAAACCGCGACTTGCACCATTTATGGGATGTTATGTTAAGAAGCACATCAAGCTTAACACATTGGACTTTGTGCTGTTAGTATTTTTACCATAGTTGTTGCTGGAATCGCTCTGTTAGTTGCTATGAATGTCAAGCTTGACCTGCTCTTGACTCATCATCATCATCATATCAGCCGAACGACGTCCACAGCTGGACATAGGCCTCCCCTAAATATCTCCATGACGACCGGTCCTGCGCTGCTCGCATCCAGCGACTTCCCGCGACCTTGACCAGGACGTCGGTCCACCATCGCCTGCCAACGCTTCGTCTTCCGGTACGTGGTCGCCACTCTTGACTCTAACTAAGTATATTAACTAACTATAAAAAGTGTACACCGTATAGCGTACTCCTTAAAAGCATATCTGGATGGGACAACCAACACCAACATCTAAGCTAAAATGGCCAGTCAGACGTGGCAAATATCGCTAGTAATGAAGTGCAGGAGGATCTGAACGCCCTCCAAAGACTGATTGGCGTGAGGAAGGTGTAAAAAAGATAAGATTAGTGGTTTTTGGTGTCGGAGGCCAGGATTCTCCTAGAGTCCCTGAGATAGCGGAAGTAGGTACTTATACAGCATCTAAACAGCGTGAATTTTCATTGGTTTCGCACAAGAAGCCCAGTGATTCTACTCATGAAAACAAGCAAGTTCCCCGAAGATAAAGAATTTGTAGATTCCTGAAAAGAAATTTCAGCTCTCTCTACTAAAGTGGTCAAGTGATCGACAATTTTTTTATGGAAAGTCGAAAATTTAAAAAAATATTTCTTCTGGAAAGTTGCTTGTTTTTATGAGTAGAGTGTTTTTAGGGAGAAAAACTAATAATAGGTAAGTATTTATTTACAGTATGTTAGATATTTTCCTTACGCAGTTTCAAAGTCTTTTTAAGTAATAAACACGGTAAATACTTTGAATTTCCTAATTATCATTACTAATGTGATTACAATGTTTAGCTAATTCAATTAGTAGAGGCATTTAATCACAATAGCGAAAGGCGTGGCTGTAACTTCTTATGACATTGGATGGAATAAAATACTTTGTTAACTTTATATTATTATCTACTCAACTGTTCCCAGCATCAAGGTAAATCTCATACCACTTACACAACGGATTGATTTTGTTATTGGAATATAACTTTCCTTGGTGGAACACCCAGATGGGCAACGCAAGTGGAGATTTTAATTTTTCGTATATATATAGGGTGACTTTTAATTAGTTCTTGATAGAAAAAGGTATGAATGTACTCATGATACTGAACAACTTTCCCCAAAGAACATAGGTCGAAATACGAAAATCAAGTTTTGACCTCCCATAGAAATTGCATCAGCTGATAGCGCATTTTTTATGGGAGGTCAAATTTGGTTTTTCGTATTTCGACCTATGTTCCTTGGGAAAAGTTGTTCAGTATCATGAGTACATGCATATCTTTTGCTATCAAGAACTAATTAAAAGTCACCCTATATATATCCTAACATTATTCCACATTATGGAGTTAATTACTTAACTGTTACCGTCAGTTGATCAAAAAGACCGCCCAGAGTCGTGCCTGATGCAAAGGTACCCATTACACTTACAGCATTCCTCGTTATATTGCAAGCGAGCGTTGCACCAGGTACCACTCGGCGCGGCGATCACTGCTGTTCTTTCTGAGGCACCGTCTGATTTTGCGCGCAAACTCCTTGGCCTCGGCACACCCCCATGTCCCGCCTACTTCCACTGCAAAGGGGACAAAAATATGTGAAGAAATAAAACTTTATGGAGTCACCTGAAGATTGCACTGGCTCCACAAACCGACTGACTGACATCTAATCAAAGAATAGAATACTCCTCTGACGAGAACCATCTGACATCCGCAACAAGAGGCCAAACTTGGCAATGCTAAATTAGTCTTTGCCAGGCCTAATATAATTGTAAGAGTATCCACCAAACAGCCTGTTAGGACTAAAAGAAAATTTGAATATTGAATATCTAAAAATAGTGTCTCAATATGAAGTTTTCCAACCTGGCGAAGTGCGTAACAGATTGGCGCGCCCGACGGGCCGACGGGACTGATCGCTTCTGCTTGATGGAGCATGAAGATACCGCGATAGTGCGCATCACTACCTCACTATGGATGACACGCTTTACCCTTACTACGCTAGTACTATATGGTACTATCATTTATTCTATGCCCTGTCTCTAAACTATATATATTCTTTATTGTGCACAATAAAACAAAACAGTAGTGATAGAAGAGGTTCACAATGGCGAGCTTATCTCTATGAAGAGATCTCTTCCAGCCGACCAGAATTTAGTGTGAAAAAGTATATGACGGGGACAAGAATAAGTACACATCAAATAAAAATAAGAAATAAGTATAAGTACATATATAAAAACTACAAAAAAATAATAATTAAAAAGTAAAAAAAGTAAAAAGTACAACTATTGTAAAAACTAGCCTGAGGGACGTATTTCTATCATGCCTATACTTAAGTAGGTACTCGTACCTATCAATTAGAAGACAGTAGAGACAAGAAGTTTAAAATTATTTAATTTGAACATAAGTTTAGGCACAATTATTATGTACATATAATTTCATTATTGGCCCCATTCCATATAAGTACAGCGTGCAACGAAAAGGTGTGATAATACTAAAGGATGTGAATATGCCCATGAAACTGAACAACTTTTCCCAAGGAACATATAATAGGTCAAATACGAAAATAAAACTCGACTTCCCATTCAAAATGTGCCATCAATGTATGGGAAGTCGATTTTTTTTTCTATGTCGATCTACATATGTTCCTTGGGAAAAGTTGTTCAGTTTCATCGGCAGATTCACACCCTTTAGTATTATCACACCTTTCTGTTTTTTTTTTAATTTTGACACGCTGTATTTAAAATGCAACAAATTTTATACTACGACTTTTGACTAATTGGACCGAATAGCTGATGAATTAATAATAAGTATCATTCTTCCAATAGCCAGTAGTTGTAGTTGTTGCATTAAGCCCTTAAATTATCCTTAAAAGATTTGCATACAAATTTATTAAAACCCTTTATCATTAATTAATGTGGCATTTAGGCAAGACGGGCGATACGACGGGATCCACTTTTACTGATTCAGGCTTTGAACGTTGTTTCACATCCGATAAATTTTAATACTTATTATAACTCTCGTCGGTAAACTTTGTCATATTATCTTACAGCTTCATTCGCACCTTTCATCCCCCAAATTGTGAAACAATCCGCCCAAATAACAATTACGTGCACCAAGCTCGGAAACAAAGTTAAAGATCGCTCCAAAACAAACAGAATATTAAGAAAATCTTGGATTTGATCTGTGAACGGCGGCCGACTCCCGTCAGCTGTTTCGGCATGTTCACACAGACGAACATAAACTGCGAATATCATGCGAACATCTAAAAAAAATAAAATTTATTTCTGTAGAAATTTATAATACTTACCTAAAAATACCAAATAACATATTTAATTTTTATCATATGCCGACCCCTTTTTAGGGTTCCGATACCAAAATGGTAAAAAAAAGGAACCCTTATGGTGCCGCTCTGTCTGTCTGTCTGTCTGTCTGTCCGTCTGTCTGTCACACCTCTATATCTCAGCAACCACTTACGCTATCGAGCTGAAATTTGGAATAGTTTTAGAATATAGTTGCCCAACTTAATTGCACATGAAATTTTTTTGAAAAAAGTATGATTATTAATGTAAAGGGGGCCAAAATAGGGGGGGCCAAATTTCAAATTGTCGCTACTAGGTCGAGTGGGGTATCATATGAAAGGGCTTTACTTGTACATTTTAAAATATATTTTTGTATTTTTTTAAGTTTCTTAGTTTTCAAGTTATGATGAAAAATGTCAAAAAAAATACCATTCCCCCCCCCTTATCTCCGAAGTTTGAGTAAGGGAAAATCTGAATTAATTACAGTTGACAGAGGTTTATGTAAACTTTACAGCAAAAATAAAACGATCTTTCTAAGTTGCACAGTTTTTCAGAAATCTGCAAAAAACCTTTACAAACAAATTTAGTTTTGCGGTCCTGAAAATGGACTTTATTGCTTCCAAAAATACTATAGGTATATCGGAACCCTCGGCGCGCGAGTCCGACTCGCACTTGACCGGTTTTTTTTTTTTTGTAAGAAATCTCCAACAACAAAAAGTACCTGGGCGACCGAGCTTTGCTCTTTATAATCGTTAACGAAGCTAATAACAGCTAATAACAGATTCCGATGTAGGGTTTGTGATACGCGCTATTTTCAAGAAATGCTCAAGAAAACGGAGAAATAGTAGATTGTATCACAAGGCTGTAAATTAATATTTTTAAGGCGAGGGCGCTATTTTGAATCCAGAGCGAAGTGAAGGATTCTTGAGTAGAATCCCGAGCATAGCGAGGGATTCTAAAGTAGAATCCTGAACGTAGCAACTCTACTTTTCATCTCCCTCTATGAGAAAAGAATAAGAGGCTCATTGAGACACACACTCATCATTAAATTTAAATATAAAATACGATTACAATATTATTACTTGATGAAACAATACTTAAAATAATATTAAGTATTATTTGTAACAACTGAAAATGTTATTGACATTTTTGTATCAATTAGGAACAGAACCTCTTTGGTTGGTAGTCTTGTTTACATTTCAAGCATTTTTCTTTTTTTATATTCATAATAATTTTATTAGTACAACCGGCCAGTATCATTTTTCATACAATATTTTGGTTCGAGCTCTATGGTTGACCTAAAATATCCCTATGGTGGACCTAAATTCTAATTTTAAATCCCATTTTTACCCGCTACGAAAGTCTCTTAGAGAAAACAGCTATTTTGTTCGCCTTTATTGACGAACCGTTCAGCGATTTTCGAATAGATGGGATGAAAACAAATTTTACCTGAGATAAGATCTAGCTAGATCGATTTATGGCCCCCAGAAACCCCCGTAAAATTAATTTCATTGAAATCATTAGAGCCGTTTTCGAAAAACAGATTACAAATATTGCTCGTTTAATGGAAAGATAGAAGGAAAGCGTGGTAGAGGGAGGCCAAGGTTAAGTTACGTGTCACAAATTAAGAAGAAGATAGGCGTCAGATCGTATAAGGAGGAAAAAGAGGCGGCTCTGGACAGAAAAAATGGAGGGAGTTGCACAGTTTAAGTTCTAAATAGTCAAGTTCGTGAATTCATTTCTTATTTTTCCTAAAAGGAAAGAAAAATTGAGAACTCTGTCTGAATTAAGTGCATACGTATCTAAGTACAAAAGAGTACTTACACGGTTTTAAATTTTTTAAGCCTTCAAAATGTAGATTTTTAGTGCTTGTGTTCGTACGTGTATACACGGTTTTGAGTAAGCTTCGCCTTTTAGAATCTGTGGAACACAGGAGAGGCGGCGCTCACTTAAGCCTTTTGTTCCTTAATTCCTGAGATGAATGCTGTGCTTTCTTCAATGGAGTTCGCTGCTAACGTCTTTACAGATACTGTGTTTACTTATGTTGCTAGAAATTGGTACCATTGGTAGTAGGATAGGCATAATGTTTTAGTAAACATATCTTTTTAGGGTTCCGATACCAAAATGGTAAAAAAAAGGAACCCTTATGGTGCCGCTCTGTCTGTCCGTCTGTCTGTCACACCTCTATATCTCAGCAACCACTTACGCTATCGAGCTGAAATTTGGAATAGTTTTAGAATATAGTTGCCCAACTTAATTGCACATGAAAATTTTTTGAAAAAAGTATGATTATTAATGTAAAGGGGGCCAAAATAGGGGGGGCCAAATTTCAAATTGTCGCTACTAGGTCGAGTGGGGTATCATATGAAAGGGCTTTACTTGTACATTTTAAAATATATTTTTGTATTTTTTTAAGTTTCTTAGTTTTCAAGTTATGATGAAAAATGTCAAAAAAAACACCATTCCCCCCCCCTTATCTCCGAAGTTTGAGTAAGGGAAAATCTGAATTAATTACAGTTGACAGAGGTTTATGTAAACTTTACAGCAAAAATAAAACGATCTTTCTAAGTTGCACAGTTTTTCAGAAATCTGCAAAAAACCTTTACAAACAAATTTAGTTTTGCGGTCCTGAAAATGGACTTTATTGCTTCCAAAAATACTATAGGTATATCGGAACCCTCGGCGCGCGAGTCCGACTCGCACTTGACCGGTTTTTTTTTTCTACGTCAACCCATATTTGATGACATTTCTGCCAGAGTCGTGTTCTATTCTAGAACATTCTTAGGTTTTCGAACCGCCAGTATCGAGTGAAAGAATTACATATTCATCAGCTGCGCACTCCGAAGTCAATTTTCTTACTGTTTAACTCACTATCTTTATTATTCACTAAATCACTAAATGCACAAAAAAACTAAATTCCAATCGAGCATACAAACTTCTACGCCGTTGTCCCGCCAAAAATTCTTAAACATATCTTAAACATGATCATATCAGCCGAAAGATATATTTTTCTTGACTACGCTTCCACGACGATGGTGACCAGGGAGCCAATTTTTGAGTTATTCTATTCACCGGGTGATAATATATCACTTTTGAGACTTTAAAAATTCCACTCTTTTAAACCGGTAAAAGGTAAATTATAATGCATGTAATTAAATAATATACATTAAACGAATATCAATTCTAACTTTAAGAATTCAACATCACACTGATAAACTGACAAAAAGCAAATAAAAATATATTAAAATTAACAATTATTTAATGATTATCAATCTCACTTTAGAAAACAAAAAGTTACACATTTTTAATTTTTCGAGTGAGAATTTATCACCCGGTGACGGTGATATTTAAGAATTGGCTTCGTAGTCTTCAGGCCACCTTCATGCCAAAAAATTAATTGTTAGTAACAAGTGAATGTCCAACTCAAACAAACAACTAGCGATCGACTGTATCTTAGTTAAATTAAACACTTCAAAATTTACTTTGCCATAATTTTTATATTTAGTCAATAATTGACCCATCCTGTACAGACCAAGAAAAAGATAGACTGGGAAAAAATACTGTTGCTTAAACTTTCGTTGCGTGTAGTATATTCTAAGGAAGGGATACATTAAGTGGTAAGCTGTGTACACGAACCATAAGAGCCGGTATTGTCTTGACGTCATCAGTCACGTCACGAAAGGCTAAAATTGTAACAATGCGGGATTAGCAGTTGACGCTTTATAAATATTCATTTTGCAGCATTAATTCGAGCCAAAGGCTTCGAGTTGTGTTTTGTTTCGGCGACAGATGTGTTGGAACTTGATAAGCTCACTCGGCTTTATAAAATAAGTTTATCAACGGTACAAGAAGTAGGGATGAGAAGTAGGTAAATAAACAGTATAAGATATAGGTAGATAATGGATGAGATGACAACTTTGTCATTCTAACTAACAAGAAATAAGCTGCAAAATTTTATTCAACAAATAACACCGAGTAGTAATATTAAGACAGCTTTCGGAAAACAGAAATTTATGAACAACTGAAACTGAACAGCGGAAATTGAACAACTTTCGATTAATTAAACTTAATGATAAAAAATTTAAACTTGATGGAGAGGCCGATTTTTTAAAATTTCCTGAAAATGTCATTCACTGAAAGTCGTTTAGATTGATTTTTTGGCCCGTGTAGTTTTCAGAAAGCTGTCTCTACGTCCCCGTATAATTGAATGCCTATAAACTATAAAAGAATTCTTCGAATTGATCATGATGATTGAATTCACTGTCGTATGACAAACAAGGTGTTTCTTTTTGGTGATTTTTCAACGTAGTTAAGACATTACAATGAAAGAGAGAAACTTAGTTTACTTTTGCATATGCATCGTTTTCAAAGCTACGATCAAAGATCGTTTGAAAGTAGTTTCGACGCTTTCGTCCATTAAATAAATAAATGGTACAGCAGCACTGCACTTACTTTCTCGCAATACTCAAGAAAAAACTATCAACCGCAAACTTAAATTTGTAATGCCATACACATAGTATGGAAATACAAATTTTTATTTACGTTTTTCCAAAAAAATGTTCGAATGAAATATACAGATCAATTCAGAATTCTAATTGCCAAACAAAACAAACAAACCTCAAACGATTTCGAGTAAATCACATGTTTAACTTTTGGTAGTACTGGAACAGCCTTTATATGAATTTTCACAGATCAATGGACTATCGTAGGATACTTGCATGGAGATTTTTTTAATTTCCCAACACATGTTCCTTATGGATAATTGTTCAGTTTAGTCTACTGAGCAGGCCCTATCAGTTTTTGGTATACCCTGTGTACAAAATTTTATTCAAAAAATCATAAAGAATATCCAGTCAGGTAGACAACCAATCCAGGATTAATATTATAGAAAATTTTAATAAATTAAATGGAACCAATTTTGGGTAAATCACATATTTAAGATTTGGTGGTACAGGAACACCCCTTATATGAAATTACACAGATCAATTGATACTGGCGCAAGATATCTTACATGGAGATGCTTGGTCATGCAAAGTTTCATAAAGATTCTATGAGCCGTTTTTGAGAAAATTTCAATTTTTCATTTTCGTTGTATGACAGCTACCCTCAAAATGAGAGCCAGCAAGAAACCACTTAGAACCCTTCGATGGATTTGCATAAAACTCCTAAGTTTTAAATATGGTGTCAATCGGACCATTCGTTTAGCCGCTAGGCCAAAGCGTGACGGACAGACCGACCGACGGACCGACCGACCGACCGACCGACAGACGGACATTTTTGGGAGACTTGTTTTTTATGATGTATAAGTGATATAGAACACATTTTTGACAAAATTAGAAAAACTTTTTTTTTTCACGAATACAATACCTTTCTCGCTCCGCTCGAAAGTAAAAAACCATCTAATCTATTTGTACTCTATTTTTAGTGACTTAAGTTTTCTACTTGACTGTTTTAATTCAAGTTACAGCGTTTAATATAATTTCATCTGTCATAGCGTATTGATGTCGTTATATTCGGAAGTAGGAACAAAGTCTGCAGCCTGCCCTGTTTAAACTTAATCCACCACTTCTACAAAGAAGAAAATAAAAAAATTAGGAATTATATAAAAAAAATTATCGACCATTATTTACACATTATCCAAAATCACAATTAATGACTAGTTTGTGATGTGGTTCTGACTGTACCACGTAGACGTAGAGCTTGACACATTTGAATTAGTAGCGTCTTATTTCCATCAATGTGAAGGTTAGAACTTTACTGCACTGCAAGTGCTGCAGCTGGACGAGCTCTTGTCTGTACCAATGCTGCATGATAATAAAATTTGAAGAATTTCATTGCGCTGCTGCCGCCGGCCCCTATATTTTTGATACCTTTATTTATACAACGTATAACGAAATGGTGTGTACGAGTAAATACTAAAAGGTGTGAATCCACTATGAAACTGAACCACTTTTCACAAGGAACATAAGTCATAGTACAAAATAAATTTTTGACCTCCCATAGAAACGGATGGCTTTGGGTGGCGTCTCTGAGTGCGGTAATTACTTACTTATTAGGCTATAAGGTTCTCTTACCTGCTTAATTAGGTTTTTCTTAACCGTTTCATTTGCTATTTTAAGTTAAGTAATTTTATTTTAAGTTTAATTTTGTTAATACTTCATTTATGTACCTACTCTATGCATACAGCTCACCCAGCTGTATTTTTCTTATAATTTATTCTAATCCAAATATGATGAAGAAACATAGCTGGGTGGGCTGTATGTCGTCTGCAGCTACGGCGTTGTTTAAGGAGGAGCGGAGCCTCCAAACACAGGCACCTTCTGCTTAAATGGAGGCTCCAATCTATGTTATAATTAAGGAAAATCAGAAATTAAAATTATTTTATTTATTTATATTATTTAAACTGCATCAAATTCAAATTCGGGAGGTCAAATTTCAAAAAGGTGAAAAGTTGTTCAGTTTCATTGGCAGATTCACACCCTTTAGTATTATCACACCTTTCCGTTACACGCTATACGAGTATAATGGAAGTTTAAGGGACAGGTTGGCAAAAACTGAAAAGGTATAAATCAGACGTTTCTTGGCGAAAGTTGAAGAAAACTACATATCACCGAAAATAAAAAGAAAAGTCGGACGCTCCATTAAAAAACACAAATTTTATGGGATAGTTTGTATGGAGAGGCCGATTGATTTACGTTTCCGGTGATAAGTTTTTGCCAACCTGTTCCTTACACCCTGTTTATGATAGTGTTTGTATGATGGTATAATTTAATTTCTATTTTGACAATCAAAACCTCGACATGATTTATGATTTGATCAGTCTGTAGCCTGCCCTGTTAGAACTAAGTAATCCGATCTAAAAATTTAAGAATTGTAGCAGTATCCGAAATAATCCGACTACAGAAATTGTTAAAAAAACATATACTCGTATCAACCATTATTTACACATTATCAAAAATTTCAATTAGTGACTAATTTGTGATATAATACAGTCGGAATCACGTACAGCTTGTCACATTGAACCTAGCGTCTTATTTCCATCGACGTAAATAGAACTGCATACTGCAAGTGTCAGCTGTCATTATAATAAATTCTGCAATTTTTTTTTGCGCTGCCGCCGGCCCTATATGTTTGATACCCTTATTTGTGAATGGAAATGTACTATAATAGTATTAATAGTGTTTGTATGATGGTTCAATTTAATTATTTTATTGACAATCAAACCCCTCGAAATGGTTTATGATTTGATCAAACTTTCAACCCGATAAAGTAATAAATATTTTATGGTTGTTTTCGATTGCGTTTCCATTTTATTACTGACCGGAAGCGGAAGCAGACTCAGTCAATTGTTCAAACAAATAAATTTCGTCTCTATCCAAGAGGTGTATAAATAAAACATTAATTAAATGATTTTATTCATTTAATACAAACATATATTAATTTAAGACATATTCCAGCGAAACACAAGAAAAACATTGTAAAAAGCCGACTCTTAAATTAGGCCGTGCTGCAGTAGTTTCTTGTAGTTTCTTTTACTCTGCCATAGCACAATCCGAAACTATGTAGACTCGCTCTACTTGCATTGTATTCTGCATGACATTCACTAAGTATTCTGTAAAGAATCTACATTGAATAAAATTATCTGAATCTGAATCTAGAATTCAGTGAGTCGGTAGGTAATAAATATAATATATCACAAAAGAAAACTTGAAAGGCTCTGATGTGTCAATTGCACGAAACCACTTTTTCAAACAAGGTAGGAAAAGACTTCATAACTATGTAAATCTTTTTTTAGCACGCTGCAGCATTATTATGCTTTTTGGCGTAGCTTCTAGGTATAGTGTAAGTAACAAGTTTAACTACATGACACTGTTGTCGGAGTTTTCATGCCACAGAACCGCCTCTGACATAATTTATAACCACCGACTACCAAAATTGTCAGGGTTTCAGTAGAAATCCTTCGCGTTTACACCAAGGTCTTGACGCGCTTTCCGAAACGCGGAAATCTAGTTGTTATGCCACTTCTTCTTCTTCAATTTAAGAGCTATAGGCTCTTGTCGGTGCAGCATCCCTGTCAGTTTAACTGTGCAACTCCCTCCATCTTTTTTCTGTCCAGAGCCGCCTCTTTTACCTCCCTATACGATCCGACGCCTATCTTCTTCTTAATTTGTGACACGTAACTTAACCTTGGCCTCCCTCTACCACGCTTTCCTTCTATCTTTCCTTCCATGATGTTGTTAATAAATCTGTCATGTCGTATTAGGTGGCCTATCATCTTTCCTCTGTGATTTTCTATAATATCCATTATACTTCTCTTCTCATTTATTCTTTGTAAAACCTCGTTTGTCACCATCTCAGTCCAACTATTATGCCACTGGTGGTCATTTATCCAGTTTCAGTACAAGGCCAAACTTTCGTGATCGTACAGAAATAACATATATAATGAGTATCGGAAAGGTGTGGTAATAATAAAAGGTTTGAATCTACATCACCATCACACAAGGAACATAGGTCGAAATACGAAAATCAATTTTTGACCTACAATAGAAACTGCATCAGCTGATAGCGAGTTCAAATTTGGTTTTTGTATTCCGAGTTTCCGACCTATGTTCTTTCCTTGGGAAAAGTTGTTCAGTTTCATGGGCAGATTCACACCCTTCAGTATTATCACACTTTTCCGTTACACGTTATAGTATACAGGGTGACTTTTAATTAGTTCTTGATAGAAAAAGGTATGAATATACTCATGATACTGAACAACTTTCCCAAAGGAACATAGGTCGAAATACGAAAATCAAATTTGACCTCCCATAGAAACTGCATCAGCTGATAGCGAATTTTGTATGAGAGTTCAAATTTGGTTTTTCGTATTTTGACCTACGTTCTTTGGGAAAAGTTGTTCAGTATCATGAGTACATGCATATCTTTTGCTGTCAAGAACTAATTAAAAGTCACCCTATGTGTCACAGGCAAATCGTATAATTCGCCGTTTACAAACGGCTGGAAAATTGTAAGAGGGCGTCGGCAGTTTGTAAACGGGGTTAGTTACTACTGCTGCATTTTAGGTTAGTTAACTAAGGCAAAACCTAACCGATCCCGAACGGAATCGGTTAGGTTATTTTCCGCCGCTACAGCGGTCGGCGAGGGCCAGAAACGAACTACTCGTCGTTATGTAACATTGCCGAGGCGTTATGTAAAATGGCGAATTAAAAATTTCGGCATTTTGTAAAATGCCAAGGCATTATGTGAACCGGCGAATTATACAGTTTGCCTGGAACATATACACAACTTGATAACAAGCGCTTCCTATTTATTATTTTTATTTCAATAACTATTATTAAAAAGTGAAGAAGACACTTTTACCATGTACTTACGGACCACACTATCCGCGTTGGGTAGATTGTTTCGTACACGTCGCAGGAGTACGATAAAATTTTTGAAAAAAAAAAAAAACCGTGGTATTTAAATCAAACACATGAGCTCCTTTAGGTTTCGTTAAGTAAGATTATATTTTTCTTTGTTATGTTAGATTAGGTTTAGTTATGTCGGAAATATAATAATATAGAATACTAGCTGGTGCCCGCGTATTCGTCTGCGCACGTTTATAAATTGTAGCCAATGTGTTATTCTGATGTATAAGCTATATTATTGTAAAGTTTCATTATAATCCATTCAGTAGTTTTTACGTGAAAGAGTAACAAACATCCATCCATCCATACTTGCAAACTTTCACGTTTAAAATATTAGTAGGATAAGTAAATTTGTCTTTTTCGGATTTTGATCAAAAAGCTTAGGACTTTGACCCAATCCCCGCTTTTATCATATTTCCGCGACAAACACATAAGGATCTAACTAACTTACGCTTTATACAATCTGTCTTCGCAAGGACTTGTGTCTCCTGATTCTTGGGCGAGTGTTGACGGAGATCGATGAAGACCAGACTTGAGACCGCCCCCAGTGGGACCCACTAAGTGACTGATGCGACCGAGGAAGGCGGTTAGTGGATTCAAATATCAAATGAGGTCTGTAAAATGTTGAGTTTGTGTTATAAAAGGTGTAACAGAAAGGGTATATCAACCCTGAAGGATGTGATTCTGCCCATGAAACTGAACAACTTTCCCCAAGAAACATTGGTTGAAATACGAAAATTTTTTTTGGACTTCCCATACAAAATGCGTCCCATTATTTTTTTTTCGTACTCTTTCTGTTACACCTTGTATTAAAAGTGGCAGTCTCTCCATATTTTAAAACTAGCTGTTGCCCGCGGCTTCGCTCGCGTGGATTTCGTATTTATGTTGTTACCGGTTTTCCGAAGCAATGAGATATTTTCCCGTCATTTCGGGGTAATTTTAAACTAAGGAATAACAGGACTAACCCTGCGCAAATCAATGAGTATAATTCAAGATCCAGCTGAATTTTATATAATATACAGACGTTACTCATAAATTACTCAGAACAGAGGAACTTAGCAGCAGTAACCTAACAAATGTAAAGAGAGAGATGAGAGACACCTTTATGTATATTTTTAAACAGAGCCAATTCGCAGAAGTAATTGAGAAAAACTAAAACCCTCTCCCTCTCTCTTCCTCTCCCCCCTTCCTCTCCCCCTCCCTCTGTCTCACCCCTCCCCCTCCCCCTGTCTCCCCCTCCCCCTCCTCCCTCTGCCCCTGCCCCTCCCTCTCCCCCTGCCCCTCCCTCTCCCCCTGCCCCTCCCTCTCCCCCTACCTCTCCCTTTTCATCACCCCCTCCCCCTCCCTCACTCCCTCTCCCCCTTCCCCTCCTTCTCCCTCTCCCTCTACCTGTACCCCTCTACCTCTCTACGTCTCTACCTCTCTACCTCTCTACCTCTCGACCTCTCTACCTCTCTACGTCTCTACCTCTCTACATCTTTACCTCTCTACCTCGCTACCTCTCTACCTCTCTACCTCTCTACCTCTCTACCTCTCTACCTCTCTACCTCTCTACCTCTCTACCTCTCTACCTCTCTACCTCTCTACCTCTCTACCTCTCTACCTCTCTACCTCTCTACCTCTCTACCTCTCTACCTCTCTACCTCTCTACCTCTCTACCTCTCTACCTCTCTACCCTTCTACCTCTCTACCTCTCTACCTCTCTACCTCTCTACCTCTCTACCTCTCTACCTCTCTACCTCTCTACCTCTCTACCTCTCTACCTCTCTACCTCTCTACCTCTCTACCTCTCTACCTCTCTACCTCTCTACCTCTCTACCTCTCTACCTCTCTACCTCTCTACCTCTCTACCTCTCTACCTCTCTACCTCTCTACCTCTCTACCTCTCTACCTCTCTACCTCTCTACCTCTACCTCTACCTGTCCCTATCCCTACCCCTTACGCCAATTTAACCGCTATCCCTAACATAGAAATGACACCCATATTTATTTTTAGACATTTCAAACCTATCGCACCCCAACCCCATCCCCAGGGGACGATGGTATTTCACGTCCACCACGTTGGATTTCAAAGTTGTTGTAGCTTTCGTAATCAGCGACCCGATAAACCATACAAACGACACCCATATTGATTTTGAGACATTTCAAACCTATCGCACCCCAACTCCATCCCCAGGGGGATGATGGTATTTCACGTCCACCACGTTGGATTTCAAAATTGTTGTAGTTTTCGTAATCAGCGACCCGATAAACCATACAAACGACACCCATATTGATTTTTAGACATTTCAAACCTATCGCACCCCAACTCCATCCCCAGGGGGATGATGGTATTTCACGTCCACCACGTTTGATTTCAAAATTGTTGTAGTTATCGTAATCAGCGACCCGATAAACCATACAAACGATACCCATATTGGTTTTTAGACTTTTTCACCCCATTTCCCTTTTTTAGGGGTTGAATTTGGGGTGGAATTTCAATAACAGTGATGAAAGTTGCATAGAATTACATCATTAATGCCTAAATAATAAATAATGTAGATTTTACTTTAAGAATAAAGAATTTTCAACTTCATCCCCCTTTTCACCCTTAAGGGTGTCGAATTTCCAAAAACCCTGAGACACGTAATTATTAATTTTTAGTCGTCAGCCTAAATACAAATTTTGGAGATCCTAACTTCAAAACTGACGGACTTTCATACAAACTTTCATCCCCTATTTTACCCCCTTAGGGGTGGAATTTTGTAAAACCCTTTCTTAGTGCACCCCTAGGCCTCATAAGGAACCTACATGCCAAATTTGGAATCTCTAGACCCAGTGGTTTGGGCTGTGCGTTGATATGTCAGTCAGTCAGTCAGTCAGTCAGTCACCTTCTTCTTTTATATATATAGATATTGCTTAGCTAGTTTATGACGATATGTTGATAATATGTTTATGACCATATCTTGATAATAAATATAGGGTCTTACAGAAATAGTGAACAAGATAGTTTTAGCATGTTACTCAGACCATGAAACTGAACAACTTTTTCCAAGAAATACGTAAAGTAAATTTTGACCTCCCATACAAAATGCATACTCGTAATAAGCTGGATAGGCTCTATCTATAGGAAATTAAAAAAGAATCGGATTTCAACCTAAGTTCCTTGGAAAAATTTGTTCAGTTTCATAATATTAACAACATGCTAAAATTATATTTAATCAGAGGGTTCTAATTAAATATAATTTGAGCATCTTGTTTAGATAGGGTTATATAGGTTTGAAAATAAATTGATGAGAACTCGACAAACTTAAGTTCTTGTAAATATTTTATTTAGAAAAATGATTTAGTAACGGTTTTTCCATTACGCAGTTCGTCCAGATCGCAGTTGGTCAACACGCGTTTCGTCATACACGCAGTTCGTCAAGGTACAGTCAAGTACTCGTTTGTTTAATAGGTACTTTTTATTTTGATAGTTGCAACTTCTAATAAATCATTTAAATGAAAATAAATTAATAAAATAGAATAAGTGATAATTGCAAAAAAAAAATAACGGTAATTTGAATCTTAATTTCAAAATTACCGTTAAATGATTTTAAAATGATACAATTTCTCCAAAATATGCCAAATTGCCAACCGAAATAACTTTGCAAGCTTATTTCAATCCGTGCAGGTGACGGCTCGCGGAGGGCCCAAGTGGCGTAAATAATTGACAAATTGCCCCCCAAGTGACCCAACTCTACTCGCCCGAAGTCGGAATTTACGGCCGTATAATTGTAGCTTAATCCTCGAACTAGTCTCCTCTGAAATATAGCCGGCTGCTACCGCGAACGCCTCTTGATTTACTTATGTTTGTTGTTTTGGGTAGCGTTGCCTTTGCAGCCATCGCAATAAGTGCTTACAACGAATTGTAGGTTAAAAAAATTTAGGACGTATTGAAACTTCCCATGTGGTGCCGGCAAAGAATAGTACCAACCCTTACATACCCGTGGGTGTCGTAAGAGGCGACTAAGGGTTATAAACTGGAGGATAGGCAGCAGCATCCTCCTTTGTATCTAACATCTTACTTACTGCGGTCACCTACAACCGCGGTCCCTGGTGCCAGCCGTAACTCTAACAAGCGAGGTGACTTCTACATTTTTCCAGCAAAGGCTAGAATTCTGGAGGGAGCTCCCTGTCCTGTAGTGGACGTTTCATGGGATGTTATGATTATTGAAACTTCAACTATCCGAATAGGTACAATTATAAATAACCTACAAAATTTAAAAGAAGTATTGGAAACCCAACTTTATGACAAGGTACAATTGTAAATTACCTTTGATTTAGCAGACGGCAAATTACATGTAGCGATGTCAATGCATTGTCTGTCGATGGGGTCCTGCAGTTTATTTTATGTGATTATTTAAGTATCTGGTGGTCTTCTCAAGCCTTTCGAACAACGAAGACGACATGGATACTACTCACACCCGAAACAGTCAAATTAGAAATTTCGTTCACTGACAGACCGCATCAAATTGGTCGAATGATTGAATCACTGTAGATTTGATATAAGTACTCATCATCCGACCATGTACTTCTACTCTATCAGAGCACGATTTGACCGTTTTCGTATAATTAGAAATTTCGAGTGGACCTTCCATATACATACACCCTTATTTTTTTATCACCCCGGGTATTTTAAGAGGTAGTTCTGTTCATAAATCTGAACAACTTTCCCCAAGGAACATAGGTTAAAATAAGAAAAAAAAAAACGAATTCCCATACAAACTGCATCAGCTGACAGAACATTTTGTTTGGGATTTCGAATATTTTTTTCGTATTTCGACCTATGTTCCTTGGGAATAGTTGTTCAGATTCATTAGCAGAACCAACTCTTAAAAGATCCGGGGTGATAAAAAATAACGCTGTATGTGACTCTTGAGTGAAACTTGATATGTACCTAGCTCAAGTTAAACAATATGATATTTCTACCTTAGCGAAAAATAGATAGACAATTTGTGGAAAAATATACTGTGTAGGGTGGGCTAATATGATCTAGCGTGGCTCAGCTGCAAATTGAACTGGGCAGTCTGCGGTCACATGGCTCCAACTATCAGTTGCATGCTGGCTCCACGCTGCTGATACTATTATTACAGGGTTTGCGAAAGCCCATTTCAATTAAAAGTTTAAATATTTATCCTGTGGCAAATAACTCTAAATGCAATAAAAAAGAATGTAATTATAAGTGAAATAAATTGAGTGACATAATGTAATGTGAATTTAGAGTGAAAAGAAGAAGATTAGATGTTAATTCCTAACAAAAAACAGCTTTGTAAAGGAGAATACCTCATCCGAGAATCAATTATCGATTAGATGTCTCCGAGATAGTAAGGGACGATAGAGTAAAGAACGGCTGTATGAACGTTTGAACGATTTGTATGAACGTTCGTACAGGTCGTGTGACTAGCAATTTTAAGCCACGATCACACCTAGCTGAATTCAAAGACAAATTCGGTATACATTGCTGGGAGGCTTGGTTATGTTAATTGCAATATCCTCACTTCAACGAGCAATGTATGCCAAATTATCCTTTGAATTGTGGCTTTAGACGTATCGTACTGCTTTGCACGGTGCACGTTAACTAGCGCCGCTAGCGGTGAATGCTATGGCGCAAGGACAAACTAATTCTGGTTTTTGATGCACTGTATAATGTTAAGTAACTGTAAATTATTTAAATAAATAAAAGTCTTAACAAAAAAACAGTACCAATTGTAATGGAGAAAACCTTACCCCACTGGGATCAAAAGCACTATTCAGTGACGTATACACAAGAAAAGCACGCCGCGGAACATTATTACGGGAACAAACTTCAGTGCAGTAGTTTCGTCATACATTTTCATTCGGCACACGGAGAAGAGGAGGTAATTAATAAGGCTAATATGATTAGTAGTTGTTTCCTCCAAGTTCCTGGTGTCTCCGGGTAAATATTGAGCGTTGGAGCTGAACAAATGGGAGTTCTGAGTGCTGTTGTAATTTTAGTCGCAAACTTACGTAGTTACATACAATTTTATTGGAATCTATAATATAAATTTTTGGACGTGGATCTAGTACTTTGTTAGCAATTTGCCATCTAGCGCATTTAATAAAAAGTCTTGAACAAACTGCTTATATTTTTTAGTCTAAGTATGAAGCCAGTGTATGTAACACTGCTTTGGTTTTTAGGTAGGCTTTGGTCCAAACGATTGTACCTATTTTTTCTTCTTCCTGTTAGAGTACCAACGTTTAAATTTCACCGATCGATATGATGATGATAGAAAAATCATCTGTAAAAATACATTTACATGACTTTTAATTCTATTATAACATAATCTTTTCAAATAAAGGTTCAAAACCTTTTGAGAGCTATAACAAATTTTATTCTATGACTTTTGCAAAAAAAATTAAAAACAAAAGTACTAGTGTCAGTCAAAGTATTAGATTGTTCAGGAGCGTAATGACGAAGAGGCCATAATGATGGGTGCTAATTACCAATATTAGAAGTAAAAACATCTTTTTGCGAATTTGCAACTTGCAAGCCTGCGGAATAAACCTTTATAAGATTTTATTTACACTCATCAACAAATTAACTGTTCGAAATGAAATATGCACCGTGTTTTGGATTGTCAAAGTATTTGACAGCGTGGATGCAAGCGAGCGAGTCGGCGAGTTGGCGGCAGTCGGCGACAGATGCGGGAGACAGTGGACCGCGAAATCGCGACCCGGCGGCGCACGTAAACGGTCCTGATCTAGTTTTTATGGATGTGGTATTTGTTTAACTAACACCATTTAGATATTGAAGTGCCTGGTAAGTTATGCAATCAAAGTAGGTATGCTGAGAATATAAGTTACTAACCCAAAATACGTAACTCAATGCTACGGTATGTAATGTTTTTAAGAGCCACCGCGCACTAGCGATTTTTTAGTTGGCCAACAGTTTAGTCGCAATCGTTCTCTATAGACAAATCGCCAACTTTAAATCGACAAATGCGCGCACTACCATAGGGGTCCATACTGATTCCGAGACCGATCAAACTATCGGCCAACTAAAAAATCGCTAGTGCGCGGTGGCTCTAAAACTCCATAATGACAGTCAAATTATCTAAATAATAAGATGAAGCCTTGAGGATACTGTGTACTTACATAATACCTAATATTAAATTATAATCATGAACTAGATAGTTTTATTTTCCTAACTTCACGTTATTCTAACTACCTTATCATTAGTTTCCACCTCAATAAAGGAATGTAGGACCCTTTCGTTCATCCCTTTGTGTTTATCTAGTTAAATTAAGTTGAAAATTTATTCCATATCAGCAGGGCCCTCTGTGTCAACGTCGAATTTATAATTTCAACCGCCAAAACTAATATCGTAAAGGAATTAATGGGTTTTTGATGAGAATAGTTTTCTCTGTAAGTTTTATCCAGCAACCACCCAGGTAGATTTGAAAATGTACATACACATCTTCATCATCATCATCATTGCACTCTTTATTTTTTTGAAGATCGTGTCTAACTAAGTCGGTTCCTATTGCTGTTGGTAGACAACGGGGGTGGTCCTGATTAGTTTATGCCAAGATTCAGATTCAGATTCAGATAATTTTATTCAATGTAGATTCTTTACAGAATACTTATTGAATGTCATGCAGAATACAATGCAAATAGAGCGAGTCTACGCCGTTTCGGATCGTGCTATGGCAGCGTAAAAGAAACGGCAAGAAACCACTGCAGCACGGCCTACTTTAAGAGTCGGCTTTTTACAATGTGTTTCTTGTGTTTCGCTGGAATATCAGAGCACCATACCTCTTTGTCATTCATATAGTCATCCAATCTATAGTAAGCTTTTTTACATAACGTTTGCTTTACACATTCTTTAAACTTTCTCTCAGGTAATTGCACTATATTGTCAGGTATTTTGTTGTAGTATTGTATACACAGACAAACGAAAGATGTATTGACTTTAGTTAGTTAGTTAGAGAGAGTTTTTCAAGAGTTTTTGTCTTCTGCCCGTCGGGGAGTGGTGGTAATGGGCAGGTTGAGTACGGCTTTGAGACCAGTCTGACCAGCGGCGTGATGCCCTACTTCGAGATCTTCTCCCCTCTACTTTGCCCAACATAATATTTTTTTCCAGATTATTTGGACTTCTTCTAGCAAGGTGACCGAAATAGCTAAGTATTCTTTGGTAGCATATTGTTGAGAGTCGTACGGTTACTTTCAGCTGCTCAAGAATCGAGCTGTTGGTTCTTTTTGCCGTCCATGGAATGCGGAGAGAGATGGAATCTATTTTGATGATAGCTATTTTGCTGCCTCTGAATCCGAATTACTGATTTTTGGACATTTTGTCTGTTTGTTTATTTATTCGAGCTTCACGGAAAAACTACTGAGCCGATTTTAATAAAATTTATTTTTTTTGATAGCTAATAGTTGTTTGACTTAAACACTGGTATTTTTTAACATGCGGAAGAAGTCGCGGGCAAAAGTTAGTATTCAATAAAACAGAGAAATTTTAGAAGAGTTGAGAAATTTACTTTTTTTTCTTCAATAAGAATAAAACGTAGTTTGAATTTGGAACATTGTTGCGGGAAATGAAACGGGCGCGGGCGGGGCGATGCCCCGGCCAAGGCAAGGCATGCGTGAACCCTGTCCGTGACGGCCGCTGCGAATATTAATTCACGTTCAGGCCACTTCACAAGCAGAAACCACTGATTATCGTGTGGTAAATATACATTAACAACGCTTGCTTGATGATTTAAACTGTATATAATTTTAAAAACAAATCCAAACAAAGAAATGGTAAAATGCCAAGAACAAGCGATAAAGTTACGACTTTGACCGAGCGTTTAATCGAAGTCTTGAGTGTGCTTTAGTTTGGCCTTAACTAGAACAAAAAGGCGGCATGTAGAAAGGGAAAACATTACAAGTTCTGTCCCTTTTTAGAGTTCGAACCAAAATGGTAAAAACGGAACCCTTCGTCTTCTTTTTTTCGAGTCAATGGCAAAACTGACTATAAACGCTTAGCCCAAAAAGTAGCCACATCAATAGCCTTTTGGTTGCCTTCAGAAAGGTCCCTACGAGTGTAGGAAACCGGAGAAGTAGGGCACGACAGCAAGTGTGTCATGGTTTGCAAAATACCGCATTCACACTCGTCGTTATGGTGCGACTTCGTCTGTCTGTCTGTCTATCAGTCTATCTGTCTGTTACACTTGTTTATCTCAGCAACTACTCAAGCTATCGACTAGAAATTTGGAATGGTTTTGGAATATGCTTGCCAAATCATATTGCAAAAGAAAGAATAAATAATATATTTTTATTATTATTGGAAATAGGGCCCAAAATAGTCTAGGTAGTCTAGGTCAAGTGGGGTATCATATAAAAGGGCTTTGTTTGTACATTCCAAAATAGACGTTAGAGGTTTTGTAACCATTACAGATTCCCTCTAAGTAGCACAGTTTTTCAGAATTTAACAAAAGCCTTAAAAAACAAACTTAGTGTTGCGGTCCTAAAAATAGAGTTTACTGCTTCTAAAAATACTATATGTACATCGGTACCCTCGGCGCAAGTCCGAGTCCGAAAATCCAAGTACGAAAATCAGCCATTTTTCTATCTTTCTAATGCAAGTGAAACAGAAGCTATCCAACACCGTATATCTTTCTATCTCTACGGCTATAGCCCTACAAGATCGTGCGTGACTTTCCTGCGAGGAGACAGATGTAGGAGCAGGTGAGGTGATGTGACAGAACTAAGTAATAGCACTATAATATAGAATGGACACTCTCCGCCTCCCTTGCTATTCACCCCGCACCCTCGCGCGCACCCGCCCGCGCGATTCTCGTGGTCCTCCTGCGGGTTTTTGTACTGAATATCCGGGCCTAAACGCGCTGCCAATTTCAAATTTCTAATTCGTGCTCGTTATATGTAGTGCCCGGGGTGATGGCGACATTCCACCAGCTACAATTCGATCATATCTCCGTGATATCTCCACTATACCGCCCGGTTGTACACCGAGAGTCATAGGCGTAGAATGGTACTACCGTAAAGACTGCCAATGAGTGCAAACGAGCAAACAGTCTCTTATGAATAATGTGATACTCATTTTAAATTTTTATAGTTTGCATTGAAAAAATCACGTTGTTGTTTATTTCCACAATTTTGGCGGATTCATTTTTCTAAGGCCACTTCCAATGTCTTGAATAAACGCACACATTGACAAATCAAAATTGATCACGCGTTATGGGGCTTTTAATCTATCAAAAACAGTTGAATTAAATTGGATATAGTAAGAAGACATTTTCGTTAAACGGAATATACATATTTTTGAGAAAAATTGTGACGGGCACAGTGTCAACATAAGAAACAAGAATCAACTTGCTTCTCATGTCAGTCGTGTTCACAAAATTAGTAAAACATATAAAGGTCAATGTATACGCTTCTATAATAAGGTACCCACTGATATTGAAAGTTTGCCGTTAGATAAATTCAAAACTGTTATTAAGCAGAAATTATGTAAGAAGGGTTATTATAAAATATCAGATTACCTAGAAGAGAATAATCCATGGGATTAGGCTACGGTTCTAATAGGCTAATTCAAAATTAAAACTGACTTATGTTTGTTGTATATCAAAACATATTTAAAAGAGCGCGTGGGTTTTTATTGTCGCTTCTTTTTTTCCCACTATGGCGCCACATTGTTTGTGAATTGTCGTGTGTAAGAGATTTTAATATCCAACAATGAATAAACGATTTTGACTTTGACTTTGACTTGACTTTGAGTTTATAGTGAAGCACTGAAGGGTAGAAAATGTTAATTAAAATAGCCAAGCATTTCGTGGAAGTGTAAACAAAGTGTGCTGGTTGCTTTGGTCATCAATTGTCAAAACGACGGCATAAATTAGAGCCTCAGGGTAGGAGGGGAAGGGGTAAGGTTGGAAAGGGGGGAGGTGAAGGGGCAGCCGAGATTAATGTCGGTATTAATCGACTGACCACCGCACATAGCTACTGGGCTGCTCTCCAATCGTTAGTTAGTGTCGTGTCAACATGCTCTATTAATTTTTTTTATTCCATTGTATGCTTTCTTATCATTATACTTTTTGGACGATCATATTAGTCTGATATTTGGACAATTTATATAATTCTAAATTTCATATTATAAAATAAATAAGATTTATTTAATTTAACTATTATCGCTGTATTAAAGACCTATTTTTCAACATAAAATACAAGTTTTGCACTGCATTCCTTAGTGACAGTAGTTTGTAAAATTTTATAATAAAAACGTTTGAAACACGAAACAAGAAAAAAATTCATCAAAATAATCGGTTGTTTAAGTTATTGCTAGTGTTTTAGTGCTCTCATATAATAACTAATTAGTAAGTATAAGTAACTATGTAACTATTAAACTTATTAAAAAGAATGTTTCCCTACTAAAATGTGCGAGCTGGTAGCGACCCAGTAGGTGACCGCCAATTAAACTAACCAGCGGTTAATCTTGCACGCACCTGCGGGTTACGAGCGGGCCGCTGGACATCGCCTGTCTGCCAACAGCCTTATTTAGTTAGCAACTTGTTTACATCAGCTTATAAATATGCTCTATATACACAGGAAAAAGAGCAATCCTCTCTATGCGAAAAACAAGCCATAAATGGAGCTTCGCTCTATTATAGCCGCCACAACATACAATATCATCGGGCGAGCAAGCTATGCTACCTGCCAATAGATGGCGCTGTATGTGCTATGTGTTGACACGAGACCTAACTAGATCGATTAATCACCCCCAAAAACACCCGTATGCTAAATTTCATCGAAATCGTTTGGACCCGTTTTCGAGAAACCGATTACTAAATAGATACAAAATATTTCTCGTTTAATAGTATCGGATGTATATTGTGTACCTTTCAAAGCATAACAAAACATAACTTTTTTACATAAGCATACAACAAACATATGCTACGACGTTACGGTACTACGAATCCCGTAGCGCCTACGAAGAGCTACGAGTGCGAATACTAAAAGCCGGCCCGTTAACCGAAGCTCAACTGTATAAAATAACCATCTAGGAAAACCGCCGCTTATCCCACAAAAACTCTCTTTGTGAAACTCTACATCCCTCTTATGATATGTTTATGTACTTTCAGATTTTATGTGGACGTTCAAACGCCGAGCACGAATTTTATTGGGTTTATAGAATTTTATGACGCCATCATCTATGGAGTGGCCGCTGTTTTTCATTGTTTATTGAATCTAGTCCGTCTGTTAAACTGTCGATGGGGGACAGGGAATTATATGCCTATTATTTTTCTTTTAACAGTTTTCTCGTCTGGATGCTAAGGGTAGTTACTTGTTTAAATAGTCTTTCAAATCTATTTTTTTTGATGATTGTAAGATTTTGCAGTTATAGAGTCTGTATAAAATGTTGAGGCAAAATCACAATATTTCGATATAGTTTTTTCTGTTACCTAGGCATTTTTATTTCTTGTACATGGTGAAAAGATATGTAACGAAAACTGCGACAGTCGTTTCAAAACATGAAACTGGTCGAAATTCAAAAGATAATTTTTGATTTAATTGGTTTTGTCATATTTCGATCAGTCCTTAGTTTTTGGGAATTATCTTTTTACATCCTCTATTTCAAAGTTAGATATACCTAAGTTTACAGAATACGCACTGGCCCAATACTTCAAAATAATTGATGAATTATCCCTTTGCAACCGAAATTGCTGCCGTCAGTTTTACAAGCCACGTCATGTGAATGGCAAATCTGCGGTGAACTCCGTTTGAAGCGGCTCTAACAGTTTGACGGCGCACTTAATGTATTTATACCGGGCACCGGGCAGCGGCGGCATCTGCGGCTAATGATATCGCCGGCCACCCACCCCTTACCCCGATACCCCGCCTCAGACCCGCTTGGGCATCAAGGATGGACAGTATTTCTACAGGGCTATTTTTGCTATACCGGCCAAGATCGTTTGAAGTGAGTGGGCTAAGCTAGCGTACTGCAACAGCGGCCGGCGAATGGCAGAAAAGAATTTACGTAGCAGAAAATTAATCGTGCAACAAAGTCAATAGTTTTTTGGATTTTTTTTTTAATTTTAGTTACAGATTTACTATATTAGGAACAAATTTATTTACTAGGTAATCGTTTTGATATTATTTTAGTGATTCAATTTTAGTGACAGATCTACTATTTTAAGCCCAAGTCACACATAGGCGGTATGATTGCGAAAGCGGTCCGGGGGCTGCGGGAAGAAAATACCGCGTCGCGACCGGTTTTCAATGTGATACCGCCTCAGTGGGAATCGGGCTTTAGGAACAATTATAATTATTAGCTTATGGATAAAATCATACCCGAATAAAAAACCGGTCAAGTGCGAGTCGGACTAGCGCGCCGAGGGTTCCGATATACTTTTTGTATTTTTGGAAGCAATAAAGTCAATTTTTAGGACCGCAAACCTAAATTTGTTTGTAAAGGTTATTTGCAGATAAAAAAACTGTGCAACTTAGAAAGATCGTTTTATTTTTTCCGTAATGTTTACATACATTTCTGTCAACTGTAATTAATTCAAATTTTTCCTTTCACAAACTTCGGAGAAACCCCTTTTTCTGGAATGGTTTTTTTCGCCATTTTTCATCATAACTTGAAAACTAAGAGACGTAAAAAAATACAAAAATATATTTTGGAATGTACAAGTAAAGACCTTTTATATGATACCCCATTAGACCTAGTAGCGACAATTTGAAATTTTGCCCCCCCCTATTTTGGCCCCCTTTACATTAATAATCATAATTTTTTCAAAATTCTTTCACGTGCAATTAAGTTGGGCAACCATATTCTAAAACTATTCCAAATTTGAAGTCGATAGCATAAGTGGTTGCTGAGATATAGAGGTGTGACAGACAGACAGACAGACAAAGTCGCACAATAAGGGTTCCTTTTTTTTACCATTTTGGTATCGGAACCCTTAAAAAGAGATTGAAATATAATATCGGATAGATGAATGTATTGCGTGGACAGGTTGACATAGGCAGGCAGGTTTTCATTCATCTAGATTCATCATACACAAATCAGTAAAATTTCGAGTATTGCCAACCCTGTCCCCAATAGCCCCCATGACTCGGTCATTAGTTAAACACGTACAGTCGCCCGCATGTCGCAAGTTTATCTTCCGACTGTACATGTGGACTCGATTAGCCCTTTGATCAAATAATCCGGCGATAAAATAGAGCTTTAGGAAATTAAATTTCGTTAATCAGCATTGTTTGCACTGTTGATGCGAAATTGGTGAAGAAGTAGATGGCTAGATAGTGTAAAAATTTTGTTTATCATTGTTAGAATGGCATTAAAAAACAATTAAATAGAAGATATATAGCGTTAGTTTCTACGCTATGCAATAAAATTTACAGCAATTTGTAACAAATTTTAAGTCTTCGGAAAATCTGTGAAGTACGAGTATATTACGATCAATTTCAAACAATTCTGTCATCTCTGAGATCTTTAGTCAAGGGTCTTTTGGATGAAAATTACTGGTTTAGTAGTTTTGAAGCAATAGAAAAACATTTAGAGATATTTGAAGGCAGTAACTACTTGGAAATATATTTAAACATGTTCTGACCAGAAAAAAATGCTTTATCCAGTAGAATTTCTAAGACAATTTTTATGAAAAACGAACCAAGTTTGCAAGATATAAAACACAATATAGAGTTGATAACACGTAATATTTACGACGGCAGTTCGTGTGTTATTGCGATATAACTCGGCTAGATGTGATTTATCAGCTCATCACTTCTGGTTAGCTGTGAGTAATGTTCCACCCGTTATTGCCACATTATAAACGTCATAAAGAAATTGGGCTATCTTTTATTTTGGTGTAGTATAATTTCTGCTTTGCTGCAATGGGTTCATCCGAGTCTTTGTTTCTTCCGATAGGAAGGGCGTTTTGAAGTACAAAATATAGTATAACTGGGAAGTGACCAGGAACCATTTAACATAGTATACCCGTATTATACATCAGAGCGAGTTAAGTATACAGTGGATTTCATAAAAGAGTCAATTTTATTTTTCTTCAATTACATGGGTCATACGCTATGGCACACGGTTTTAATCATCATCATTGAACATATAGTGAGAAAAGTATATCTCTTTTTTCTCTTTTCTCTGGCACAGTACATTTAGATGATGACTCACTAATATTGTTCTAACCTGGCTTATTTCTGTTTTGTGAGTTTTTGTACTGTGTTAGAAAATAAATGTATTACGAGTTTCTATCTATCTATTTTCCCTGTAAATACTTTTCACATTAGATTAACCTGAATTAAACCCCAAATCCTTACGTTAAATCCACCTTCTTTTTTAACAAATTCTTTGATTTACTACGAAAGTTTAAAATGTACGCTAATACTTTGCAATACATCGTCTATATTATAGTTATTGATTCGTCACAAATGTGATACATATCATAAAATGAAATTAATTAATTTTATTGTTTGAATTAATAATCTCAATAACTCTGAACTCCTTCAAAACAAAGCTTACATTATATTCATTCCAAAAATAAGTAAATATCTAGAGCTGTAATTTAAAATTTCATCGTCTGCCGCACCAAAACAAAACGGACCACGGTCGACTTAAAACATTAGAAAGCTACAGGGACCATACCGCACCCTTTATAAGAGACATTCAGAGCTAAAATTGAAATGGATCGCATTCGAGAGTCCATCCATCACGCTTCTTGCCCTACATCTAATGGTTTTTTAATAATTCGGACCCGACAATACGCATCGTTGTATACAGGGTGGAGATAGAAATATATATTTTTTTTTATTTCATAGGTACGCTCCAAAAAAGTTAATCAATACGAGTATCATCCGCTATTTTTCCTTTTTATGGACGGATTCATCTCTTTTTTCTTACCAAACCTGGGGATGGTTTTAAAAAGTGGTTCGCTCTAACGTTTGGCTCTCCCTGAAAAGTCTAACCACTATACTAAGAAGACTGTTGTAACCCTAATATAAATAACCTTT
The DNA here is from genome assembly GCA_947532105.1 of Athrips mouffetella. Lineage (NCBI taxonomy): Eukaryota > Metazoa > Arthropoda > Insecta > Lepidoptera > Gelechiidae > Athrips > Athrips mouffetella. The sequence continues at coordinate 10,524,155 of OX383958.1, forward strand.
TTAAATGACAGAGATTTTTATTTCTCTCATAAAGAATGAATACCACCTTTCGTCCTTTTATTAGGACAAAAACCATGATCGAGTGTCGATTGTCCGCAATACGACAGTTAATTGACAGTTCCCGACATAATCGAATAATGGAATCGAGAAGTGCTCGTTTAACGGCGAGACTTGCGTGTCATTCGATTGATTTGTGATTGGAACTCAAAATAAAAAATTGAGTTTCCTTAATTTCAGTATTATGTAATTGTACAGAAAATTTATTTTCAAAATCAAATCTTTTCATCATCAACATCTTTTACAATGCGCACGGCTAAAGAGTGGAATTCTCTGCCTGCGTTCATACAACCCGAATCTATTCAAGTCGCGAGTGAATAGGCTTCTTCTGGGCAAGCTCGTTCCATAGTCGACCTCATCTCTGTCTTAAAGACTAGATCGAGGTCAAGAGTAAGCCCATTGACGATAAAAAAAAGAAAATACAACTGTTATTTTGAAACTTTTCTGTGTGACTGATTCGTTTGAAAGAAAATAAAACAGAAAAACCTAAAAGAAAAACATAAACCGTGAAATAAAAAAAATAACACTAAGTCATTACATACCTACTTACTTAGGTACAATGTATGTTATACGAAGCTACAATGTGTATTAATGTATGTAGCGGTATATTTTTCAAAGAAAATTGAAGTCACCACAAACATGGCTATAGTTAATATAACTTATTCAATTATATCTTAGATTGTAACGGGCTAAACGGTCTAAAAAAATGGAGGCAAAAAATCTTTTAAAAATTCATAAACACAAACAACTCCTTTACAAAATTATGCACGAAAATTCCCTCACAAAACGCCGCGAATAATCTTTTGTCCAACAATTTACGAAACATAAATCGCTTAGTTGTCATAAGCGGAAAGTAAGACAATAAAGGAACGAAGACAGGAATGCGAAGGGGAACAACGGAACAAAACAGCGGTCTGACCGCAATAAACAACGGAACTATGTGTGCGGTCACCTTTATATTTCATGCAAATCGCTGGAAACAGTTTTGCGGAATAATCGTATTGCGTGATAAACGGTTATAGTTAGCTTGCTCAACCGAATATTTGTTTGTTTATTGTTTCCTCATTGTAACTTGGTTAGTATTTAATTTGAAATGACCTATTCAGCATAAAATTTAAAGTTTAATATTGATTTACAAAATATTTTTATATAAATACAAACGAATTTTGTTCCCATTTGTTGTATGATCAATTTTTTTCGTTTATTCCAACACTTGCCAACACATTTTGCAATAAAACAATGCTATCCTTTCCGTCAAATACTGAGATTTATTCCGAGAAATTTATTACAAATATACTCTGGTTTTAGTGTCATGTCAAAAACTTTATAACTACCAGAGAAGAAAGAGGAGGCTATATGCATTTAATTAGCTGAACCCAAGCTGAACCAAAATCATTGTCCAATCAAATAACCGAACTTTTCTATCAAACATCATAGAGTAAGGGACAGCGTCAAAAACAGAAAGGGTATGATCAGTTGATGAAACTGAACATTCTCCAAGAAACATAATTATAATGAAAAAAATAATCGGCCGCTCCATACAAAACTATATATTTGATTTGACTAGAGGCCGTTTTTTTTACGTTTCCGGTCATGTGTTTCTTGGTATAAGTTGTTCAGTTTTGTCAACTGATTATGCCCTTCAAGTTTTTGTCAACTGTCCCTTACATAGAGTGACTTTTAATTAGTCCTTGATAGCAAAAGATATGTTTAATCGTGATTACAAACAACTTTCCCAAAGAAACATGAGTCGCAAAATGAGTTTTTTTTTTGGCACGACCAACATTTTCTCTCGTTTTTCGAACTACGTCGAGTACATGCATTTCTTTGCTATCAATAACAAGGACTAATTAAAAGTCAACTCACCTAAAATTTAATTGTGAAAAAAAAACCGGCCAAGTGCATGCCGGGCCACGCGCAGAGCAGGGTTCCGTAGTTAGGGTGGTAAGTTTTGATTTTTTTATAAACATATGTTCCCCTAGAAGTCCAGCACCTGATTGCTATTATTATTTTATTTATTTTATTTATTTAACTAAGATCTACAGCATTAATACATACAATATAAACCAATACAGTAATCTATACATTAGCCAATTACAGATCTTCACCACGTAATTAAAACATTTAAATTGAGGGTAAGTTATTTGAAGGTCGGTAGCAAGAATAAAAAAAAGTATATATATGAAAACATTAAAAAGTATTGAACTTAAAAATAACATTTGTCGCTCACAAATCATGATAGCAATCAGATTTGGGGTGTGAGTGTATTTGTGTTGTGTGTGTGTTTGTGTTGAGTGGAGTTGATGTTATTATACCATGCTTATTATCCAATACATATTATAGTAGGTATAATTATATATCTATGACTGTATCTTAAAGTGGGTCTACATGCCTTCAAGTAAAATGAACAATTAATTTATTTACATTTTGCAAAGTAGGTAGCTGAAATGTGTTTAAGAAATTGAGTTTTAGAGTTTCCAGTATTTTGATTATAACGCGTCAACCTGTAAAGTCTACTGAGCACTGTGAAGTTTTACACGTTTCTGATATCAACTGTTTAGCTAGCAGAGGGGGGGGGGGACACTTGACTCCAACGAAAAATAGCGCTTTCAAGCTAAATATTTGACAAACGGATCCTTAAATTAAAAAAAAACGATCTAACAATATTTACAATGTTTTTAAAAACCTATCTAACGACACACCACACCATGGGTTAGACGAGTAAAAATCTATTCATCGCCACTTTACATCTAGGGGAGGTAAAACTAACTTATCTCAACATTTTATTTTACCACTTCGTCGGATACCAAACCCCAACTTTCTTGTACTAAAAATCTATGAGCTAACACGGACATGACGAAACTCTACCTAAGGGTTCCTTGCTGACTATATACGGAACCCTAAAAAGCATTTACTTTTCTTGTCGTTTAAATTGCATGCTAGTACTACACGATACTTTTTAAATTCAAATAGCTATGGAAATGTACGCTACGTATTCAGAATTTCACTTACACGCGTAATAACGACATCAACTTCGACGTAAAAAGGTCCTTATCTAAAAATGCATCATCAAACGCTGCTATCCTCCATAAATGTTACAAATAACCGCGAAACGTCGCGTCATTAAATAATACGGCCGAGATAAGTGCAGATTAATGCGATTTTTATGTCGATTCCGATCGATATCCACCCCTTGAGTATTAAAAACGCGAAACCGCGCAATGTATGCGATTCTAAATTACGATAACGTTTCGTTATCGCAGCGAAAAAGTTACATGCACGTGACAACAAATTTAACAAATCGGTTTGACATTTAAGTTTACCGACAAAATATGGGCTGTAAGTATTTTAACCCGTGAACTAAAAATATTGATCAACAATCCAACTTTCATAAAATATTTTATGTGCCACTCATATTTCAGGGCTATGAAAAAGTTTGCCCTACCGTACATATTATTGGGAGGGCAAGCATCTGTGCAGAAATCACCCGGTCACTAGAATATTGTTTTCACTATATTAGATACGTGATCGCAATTTTTAAGAGCGAAAAAATTCTATTTCAACTCTACTGACGCTCGCCATATTTGATTACACGTACACGTCGAGTGTGTATTCCCTTTTACAGTGTTATAAAGTGAACTATATTGGAAAATTTTCACGTTTCAATTTACATGTGATATTGAAATATTCCGTTGGATTAAAACTTTACTGCCGGTACTATCGAGAAGTGTAAAAAAAGTCGTTTTGATTGACTACGTCGTATTCACGAAATAAGTTAGTACTGTGCGGTGCCACAGATAATATAATGCGGTGCACACTTTAAACTACCTTTTATTGTGGTTGAGAAATCAGTATGGAGTAACATGTGTAAACATCGTGTTTTTCTCATTCCGCTTCAATGGTTTGCTTTTTGCTCTATTTTTGCATTTGCACTTTTTGTAAAGCGACGTAATTTTACAATTAAATAAAGATAGTTTTTTGTATTATTTAACTGAATTCGGAAAAAAATTTGAATTTAGTCTAATTGCAAATTGCAAGTAGGGTATTATCGATAAAGATGAATCATGTTAAACTCTTCGTAAGTTAATTTTCGTACGATTAGGCCGAGTCTCACCTAACCATCAATTGAAAACGTAAAGGAGATTGTTTTTGGAAACAAACTAATTTCCGACAAAAAGGGTCACGATACAATTTTGTCAGGTTGTTTTAAGTCTGGCGTATCTATCTCAACGGACTGTAGTTAAGTTAGGAAGTTCGAGCAGATACCAGTGCCAGTGTTTAGTATAAATTCAAACTGCCGAGCTGTTTAAAATAATACTTAGGTACGCCAAGTACTTTGAAATGTAATAAATGTTAAGGAAACTATAGTTGTTTAGTATGAATGATGTGACGAGTAAAGTGGTCGAGAGTATTGCTTCAGTGCCTGGCAGAGCAGCAGATCAGTCAGCTGACTTGTAGTGTGGCTGGCTATGGCATGACAAGCTTTATCAAGAAATCCATTAAGAGTGCACTCCGCGCACACTAGCGCCCTCATCAGAATTTAATTAATTTCTTTGAATTGGAGACCTAAATGAAAAATTGAAGAACGGCTAAGTGTTCTTTGTCAGGATAGCGTTATTTTAAACTATTACAATTAGCTTTATGATATCTTGTTTATTCAAAATCCTTAAAACGGAAATTGGTGGCCACCGCATTCCGTTCAAAGGATTTTGAATAAACAGGATAACATAAAGCTTATTGTAATAGTTTAAAATAACGCTATCCTGACAAAGAACACTGAGCCGTTCTTCAATTTTTCATTTTGGTCTCCAATTCAAAGAAATTAATTAAATTCTGATGAGGGCGCTAGTGTGCGCAGAGTGCAGTCTTAATGGGTCCTGAGTTTTATGGTCTGAGTAACATCGCAGAAGATCGATCGATGAGATCTGGTCGCAGAAGAACTAAAGTAACTGCCATAGCCTTGAGAATCGCTAAATTAAAGTGGCAGTGGGCAGGGCACATCGCAAGAAGAATCGATGGCCGATGGGGCGTGAGGGTTCTAGAGTGGCGACCACGTACCGGAAGACGAAGCGTTGGCAGGGCCCCCCACAAGGTGGACCGACGATCTGGTCAAGGTCGCGGGATGCCGCTGGATGCGAGCACCGCAGGACCGGTCGTCATGGAGATCTTTAGGGGAGGCCTATGTCCAGCAGTGGACGTCTTTCGGCTGATATGATAATGATTATTATGAACATTGTAAAATTATGTTCACTATTTCAGTATGACCTCACACTTTCTATAAACCACCTCGACGAGTACCACTCGATTTTTATATAAATGTTTTTGATTTTTTGGTGATTTCAAATTTACTTACAATACGTACATACACACATACATGCAACACACCCATTAATACATTTATACACATTTACATACATATTTTTTTATAAACATGTGTTTTTGATTTTTTTTGGAATTTAAAATTTAGTCGGTCCTATTGTGAAAATTGTAATCATGCGTTGAAAGCTTTATTGCAACATTTGCAGTACTTTGAAAAAGTCCTTGTACACATGGACGCACGTCGGTGGTAACACTTTAACCTTGAGGTCTCTGGTTTCGGTCGTTTGTAGCGTAGAGCTAGTTCAGCTTACACTGGTTTTGTTTCTACTACCTTGCTGCCGTGCGTACATAAACAAGCAACTATGACACTATGATATGGGTACGCTATTACAAGCACATCATATCGCAATGTTACTATTTCGCAACACGTCGAAGACTTCCGGTAGGCCTTCATTTACTGTCATCTAATGTCTGCGAAACTAGTAACAACTGAATACATTTTAGCAGGAAATTAACACGCTGATAGTGGAACCCTCATTTCTTGCTATTGTTTTGAAACGACACATTACACTTCTGCTATAGTCTCTTGCGTTAGTCTTTGTAATTCGACAGTCATATTATGTACCTTATTTCATTATCATAACAATAAGTTTTCTATTGTATTTGAATATAATAATAAATATAATCGACTGTGTGGTGCCGACAAATATAGTACGAACCAATCTCTACCCCTGGGTGTCATAAGAGGCGGCTAAGGGCTCATGAACCGCAGGATGGGCAGCAGCATCTTTCTGTGTATCGTACCATCTTACGCCAGCCGCAACGCTTACAAGCGTGGTGACTACGATTTTGACTTTAAATATACTTGCTGACTGTGACAATGATAAATCCCCTCCAAGTACTACGCGCTTTTACTGGAGTTCTAGGGACCCTGTCCTGCAGTGGACGTGTCATGGGATGTTATGATGATGATGAAATATAATGTCCTTTCCGTAGGACGCTGTGTGACTAGGGTGTTAAGTAATAATAATAATACATTTATACAGGGTGTAACAAAAGGGGTATACCAATCCCGAAGGATGTGAATCTGTACATGAAATTGAACAACTTTCTCAAAGAGACATTGTTAAAAATAAAAAAAATAAAATTTTTACTTATCTTAGAAACTGAATCAGCTGTTAGCAAATTTTCCTTGGTGAAAGTTTTTCAGTTTTATCGGCACAATATCGTCCTTCCAGGTTGATATACCCTTTCTGTTACACCTCGTATATTTCTTTAAGTTTGTAGAGAATTTAAGTACAAAATATTAATGGGGAAAAAATCTCAGAACTCAGTCAAGTGTAGTGTGCCACTCGCCTCTCCCACCTTATTATGTACTTTAGTCAATAAACGACCATCGAACGAGGCAACCGTGTTTATCTTAAACGCTCTCCCGAGTTCCCACACCGCATGGCGACCCTGCCAGGGCTGCCTTATACGGGCAGCGCTGTGCATTCGCGTGAACTTTAAATGTGACTGTGATGTGTGATAATTTTTTTTTTGTAAAAAAAAAAATTTTGAACAACAAAAGAAACAAAAAATTAAAACTTTGATTTTTTGAATGTAATAACAAAAGCAAAATGTGTACTGCTAATAAGATATATAAGATAGGAATATTAAAATATAAAGTTTGACTTTCAACATAAATAAAAATGTGTGTGAGTCAGTGGCGTTGAATAAAAATAAAAAGTCAAAATTAAGAAGATAGTGTATAAACAAGATGGAAATAAAATAAAGTCCCCGTCATGATGATCGGAAAATACCAGAAGACCAAAATTTAGAAGAACCGTACCAGATCGACAAAAATGTTTTGGACAACTGGCGGAATTAAGAAGATGGCAAATTAAAGGAGTGAAAAGAAGGAAGATCAGTAAAATCAAGAAGATGGCATAGAAAGGGAAAAATAGAGTAAGTAGAGCAGGCTGCCGGGAGATGAACGAGTCAGATGGATGATGATGATGTGTTGCTGGGCGCAGGGAGTTGTTGGAGTCGTATAATGAGAGGAATGTGCAGGGCGCCGGGAGTTGTTCGAGTCGGAAGTGGTTGCGGCTAGAAGTGAAATCGCGTTTCGGTTATATTTTTTTTATTAGCTAGGCTTCGGAAAATAAATTAAAAAATAGCTAGGTTCGATCGTACAAAAACCAATTAAAACAATTGAACAGCAAGTTAAGGAAAAATAATATATAAAAAAAACATTATTTAGTTAACGGAACTCGGATATTCGCAAAATGAAGAAAGAAGGTCCTTGGGGGTGACCCATCAGTGACTCACCACGGGCACCATCACGTAAGTTAATTTTAGTTTACAGCCACGAATCATGTATCAGTAATATGAAATTTTAATTTCAATACTTGTAAAAGAGAAAGAAATACTGTTAAGTATCGGAAAAGAAAGGAAATTAAGAAGCGTTTAAAATTGATGTAGCATGGGATGTGAAAGTATAACCCTAAAAAAAAATACATGATCTGTGGGCGTTTAGAATTACTGTTGGCAATATAGTATTTTTATTTTATTTTAGTAAAATGAAATGTTTGTTTTTCAGGAATTATTAGTAAAATGTTTGATAGAATCGTACTTACAACGGTACTTATATCATTTTCTTATCACGAATATGCATAAAATTGGACGAGACTTTTTAAGAGCTAAAGTTTTGTGTTAATACTAAATTTGCAAACCTATAAGATTTTGAAAGACAGGAATTTTCGGAAATAATTTACGTATCTACTGTATGAGTGTCTTACCTTTATAATTAGATTTTATTACATACAACGTTAAACAAATAAATATAAATGTATTAGACAGAGAAGAAGAAATTATTATTATTTTTTATAAAATATCTTGTGATTTTGGAAATTTTATTACGTAGAGATTAATTTTTATTTTATTTATATTTGATTTTGGTTTTAATTAACATTAAATTGTATGGATTGTTTAAAAGTAAGCCAAAATTACATCCAAAATTAGTATTTACAAAAATAAAGATTATAATTTATATTGTTTCTTTTGGCAAAATTATTAAATAAAAAGGAAGGAATAAAATATAAATAGGTTTGGAATTTAAATTTATCATTGTTATTCAAAATTGTTTTTATAGCTTAGGCAAATTCTAGGAACACTGGTATCAAACTTGGTATCGTAGGCGAGACATGGCGATTGCATCGTACTTAGAAATCAGGTTGGGTAGAGACAATCCTATTTTTAGCAACAACTGATGTTGATTGCATATCAATTAGTATTTTATTTTATGATATTTTTAATTCATATTTTTATTGTTTCTATTAAAAAAAACGAAAAAGATGTCTACTTGGTGAAAAGTCCAAAAACTGTAAGTTAAAATGTTTGATTTAAAGTAAAAATTGGAATGATTTGAAAATTCATTTGAATTCTAGGTAAAATGCCAGTACAAATTAAATTCTTTTTACGTTGAATCGGCGTAAAATAAGTAACTAGTACTGCAGCGCGTGTAAGCCAGCAGCGCTCAACGATTTTCGCAAGGTAAGTACTTACATCATGTCAGCAAATACTGTGTTTAAAAATTCTAGGAAAAGAAAACTAAATCAAAAATCGTTAAAATAAAAACTTATAAAAACTTGAACACAAAAAACTTGTGAATTTTGTTCGTAACATTTATAAAAATTTTGGATTGTTGGAAGGACTATGTATGGTATAGGGAAGTTGATTAGAAATGTTAATTAAAGTTGGAAAAGATATTTCTGGTTAAATCATACAGAAAATTTAACCAGCTACGTACATAGTGACAAAAACTTATTGCAAGCCTTGAATGTAATGTATTGTATTAAATGTGTGGTAAGCACTTTGTTTGAAATAAGAAATGGAATGTCATCAATTGAATATCATGAATATGGCATCACTTACAGCTTAGCAGTTTGTTAGCAGTAATGTAACTAGAGATGTTTTCATCATAAAAGGCAAACATATTTCAAACAAATTGTTTTAGTTTGTTGGTAGTTTTAGCTTGAGTAGGAATAAAGTATTAAAAATCTTTTTGAACCCTTTGCGTGCAATTAGGTACTCTACTTCTTATGGTATGACATGGACTGATATTTATGTGAAACGATAAAGAATGTGCTGATAAGTGATATAAAATTGGATTTGGCATGACGGATATTTTGAAAAGTTGGGTATGAGTAGTATAGTATGAGAAAGGAATAATTCGGTAGACAGAGTCTTGACGATCGGTTGGACTGATCACCCAAACGATAATTTGTTGTCTGTTATCTTGTCAAGACTTGGATGCAGAAATATTTAGATAATGGATTGGTTTAGCAAAAATGTGTGATTGGAATGAATGGCGTAAGAGAGAATGTAAGGAACTAGTTTCCAATAATGCTCCAAGAGAGTAATGAGAGACAAACAGCTAAGAAAATGCTCAAAGTAGTGGTACATAAATAGGTACACACAAAAGGGCTTAAATCCTTCAGTCAAGTCATAGGTCGGACGAGTCTCCGGTATGAATACTGTTGGAGACGACGCTGTCTTAAATGAGAGACCCTGTATATGTATAAAAAAATGGTACGTTGAGAGTCAGATCTTTCATTCGATCATGGTGACTACGAGTTAGCTCCGTGAGAATAGTTAGAGTCTAAAAAGGCTTAAAACATGACCTCGTAAAATAATAGGGCGTGCGCACGACCCATAAAAGGCCTACCCCTAAGTTGCCAATATATTAAATAATAAAAAAAAAAGTCGACTAATAATTATTATTACGTACCAATAAATAAATAAATAAAAAAGGGACCGGCCGGCCCAAAAAGTATAACTTATAAATATATTATAAAGTGAAGGTACCGAAAAAAAAAATACTTATAAAAATAAATAAATATTAATAAAATGAAAAGCATGCAAAAAGTGACGATATTGTGGGCCCAAGTAACCATGTTATCATGTTAAAAATGAGTTGTAAGTATCAACCAACCCACTTTATGAAAGAGACATGTCCCTACTAGATTATTATATAAGAATAGAGGTTACAAGAATTTGACTATTGTTGTTTTGAAACATCAAAAAAGAGCGCTCTTGACAAGGAAATGTAAAACGATATCGGAAATGACTAGAATAAAAATAAATAAGGTATACCTATATTTCATAAAATTAGAATTGTAAACAAAATACGATAGAAATAAAAAAAAAAGAAGTGTTATAATATAAGTTTATAATGGTAGAGTAAGAATACAAGTAAAAAGAAAATGAAATTATGAAATATTGCAATATTGCCAGCAGTATCAAAATAGTAGAATAACAAAAAAAAATGGGATAGGATAATGTATTACATAAGCAGAACATTTTAAAGTAAACTAATTTTAGTTTTGCTATTGTTTATTTTTAATGAAAAATATTTTTTTGCTTCAAATATTTTAAAACAAACTTGACTATGTAACAGCCAATTATTAATTTATCATTCTTGTGATTTTATTAATGGAAATTGAGTTATATTTAGAATACCTACTTTATAAAGGTTTTAAAAATGGTTTTAGAAAATTTAGTACACATAATTTGTTATTATAGAACAATTTCAAAAATTTTATAAGTTGTCGTACCGTGATTGGTTTGGTACTTTTGTCAAAATTCATTATTTAGATAAGGGTTAAGAAAGAAGGAATCAAAATTAACGTAAAATTTTGAAACGGTTTTGGAAAATTATTGAAATTTATTTTATAGAAATTGCCATGTATTTTCGTGTTTTATTGTGATGATTTAAAATAAGTTGGAATGTATTAAAAATAGATCAATTTAGATATAGAAAAATGAAAAATTTCAAAATTTCGCATTGAACTATTATGGTATGTTTATTAAATTGAATAGAATCGATTTAAATGAAGTGTTTAATCTTAAGTTAGTGATAGAGTAAGAGAAAAAAAAAACTTTTCCATAATTTTTTTTTTCTTTTTTCAACGGGGGAGGTGTAGTGTGCCACTCGCCTCTCCCACCTTAGTATGTACTTTAGTCAATAAACGACCATCGAACGAGGCAACCGTGTTTATCTTAAACGCTCTCCCGAGTTCCCACACCGCTTTAGCTTTTTTTAGGTCTTCGTCCCTTCGCAAAAACTGAACAAACGTGTTTTTATACAAAATCTATAAATACATACACATACACACATACATACATACATAACATCACGCCTCTTTCCCGTTGGGGTAGGCAGAGACCACAGTCCTCCACCTGCTACGATCTTGACATACTTCCCTTGCTTCCTGTACTTTCATCAATCCTTTCATACATTAATAATAATAAGTACATTCATATGGAAGAGAGGTCAGGTTAGAGTGGACGCGCAGTTTTTAAAAATAAAGAAGAATATTATATCGTGGACTTGGTCCGACTCGCACTTGGCCGGTTTTTTCTCTTCAATGTGAGACCGCTGTTTGACTTTTTGCTGTACTCAAGCAAATAGTCAACATAAATAGTTCACTTTTATGTTACCTATCTAATCTATCTATATTTATGTAGTCAAGTAAACTATAACTAGTGTTTACTTATTCGACTAACCCAACCATCAGTCCTTACCTTAATAAAGGGTGTTACAAAACTGAATAGCTTTTTCTTCGAAACCAAGGGCTATATAGAGTATGCACAATATTTTGCTCCCTCAGCTGATACAGTATACAGTCAACCGCACGTCATTGGAAACATTTGAAATTCTATTATACCCTGCCATGACGTGCTGTTGGGTGTATATGGGAAGTTAAAATTATTTTTTTCGTACTACGGCCTATGTTCCATGTAAAAGCTTCTCACATCCTTCATGCTTGTGAAACCATTTCTGTTACACCTTGTATACAAATTGGGGTTGTTAATGTTTGCAACAGAAATCAATATTGTTAGATTGTTTACATTGCCTTGTTATAACTTGTTCTGTTTTAGTTTGTTAAGTTTATACTAAACTACAACTACCTATTGTTGTTTGATTGTTTAGTAAGCTGTTCTATGAAACCAACATAGGGTCTTTTTAAAACAATGTTCACTCAACAGCACGTCAGTAGAAACACTTAGGACCTTACTTCATTGTAGAATAGAGTTGAAAAAGTTTCTATCGACGTGTAGTTTACCGTACATAACTTTATCATCATTACTCAATCCATAACTAAACAACTTTTCCAAGGAATTTAAATTACTGAAATACCAAAAAAAAATATTTGCCATAGTATTTGCTAAAGCTGTTAGCGAATGACGTCCTAAAGAAGTATTTTTTTTATGTTGAGACCATGTTTTTCGGGAAAAGGTTGTTCAGTTTCATTATGTAACTTAGTAAAATATTTAAATAATTAAATAATCGTTATTTTATGAAATTATTTGTATCTGATTAAAAAGAAATATTTTTTTACTTAGTAAAATAATTTACACTAGGTATTTAATTAGGACACTATGAATGGGTCATCTACTTCGGAAAAGTTTAACTAAAGAGTTCGTAACCAAAGGTATTTAATTGTTCTGTGGCAAAGTTTTTCTTGGGCAACAAAGTAATTTGTGTAAGTTCATTCTTTGTCCATGGTTGGTAGTAGGTACTGAAACAATTATTCAATGGTAAGCACCATTGGAAAGTTATAAAGGTTTTGAGATATCTATATCTAATGGTAAGTCTGTATTTATAATTTACTAGTAACCTGATCTTAAATGGACATGCATTATGCATGCAATCATCATATCAGCCGAAAGACGTCCACTGCTGGACAGACGCCTCCCCTAAACATCTCCATGAAGACCGGTCCTGCGCTGCTCGCATCCAGCGGCTTCCCACGACCTTGACCAGATCGTCGGTCCACCTTGTGGGGGGCCTACCAACGTTTCGTCTTCCGGTACGTGGTCGCCACTCTAGAACCCTTATGCCCCATCGGCCATCGGTTCTTCTTTTCGGTTTAGCGATTCTCAGGGCTAAGTCAGGTACTTTAGTTCTTCTGCCGATCTAATAGAAACATCTGATAGAAATGTTTAAAACAAGCATAAAAAGCGACCTTACACATTTCATTGCGAATTGGCTAAGAGCTAACGAGACGTAAGTTAATACTAACCATAGAATACATGAAACAATTCCTGTTTTTGGTACTAAATAACCTCTTTAATACAATTACAAGTGTCCTAGCCTAGGAGTACAATAGAGAAAGGAAGTCTGCCGGTTCCGCTCCCCTGTTCTCCACTGTACGTACAGGAAGCCACACAGCTCCGATGAAAGAAATACTTGGCTGACTTCGTTTGCCGTTTCACTCCCTTGTTCTCTAGTCTACATACAGGAAACCATACAGTTTCTATAAAAGAAATACCACGCCGACTTCTTTCCGTCTTTTGATTTGTTGGAAACTTTTCCGGATAATGATAGAGTTCCGTTTTTTGTTGTCTCTTATTTTACCAAAAAGCTTTTCAAAGAAATCGATTATCGCAAATGAAGATGCTTATAGGATATTTGAAAAAGGTTATAAATATTTTTTAAGTAACTAGGAGTTCTTTAAAGCCAACTTAGGTTCTCTCTTAGGAAATATTTTTTTAATAAATTGCAAAACACAAGGATGTCAAATTCAAACGAATTCGGAAATTCGCAAAATTTCTACTTCTTTAGTCATATCTTGATTTTGAAGTAAAACGCTGTAGGTAAATTTGTTACAAAATATTAACGAATTCAAATACTTAATTAAAAAAAACTAAATTTGAATACTTCCTAAACAATTTTTACCTAGAGAGCCAACTTGACCCAACCCTTTGTCAGGTTAGTAGCCAACCAGACAATTAGATTTTTCAACTTTGACATCAGTGACAATGCCTACCGAAGCACGCATAGTGGCCACCCATCCATGTTCTGACCACGGCCACCGTTGCTTAACTTTCGCGATCGCAAAGAAAGAGCAACTACCAATCAGCTACGCACGAAGGCCACATACGCGAAATACCTACTAAGTTAAGTATCATCATATCATAACATCCCATGAAAACATCCACTACAGGACAGGGAACTCCCTCAGGTGACCGCAGTAAGTAAGATGTAAGATATAAAGGAGAATGCTGCTGCCCATCCTCCAGTTAACCCTTAGTCACCTCTTACGACACCCACGGGTATGTATGGGTTGGTCCTATTCTTTGCCGGGACAAGTAAGTAAGTATATGTGTTGATAAATTGTATGTAGTAGCTTTGAAACGATTCTTTGGTAGATAAACTAAAACAGCCAATTCAAACAATATAACTAATCCCGCAGTTAGACGGCTGCTATCTTCAGACAACGCCCGATGCGGGCTTAGTTGCAAACTAACCGTGATTTAATTTTAAACCCCCCGGCGTTTGGGAGAGCCTCTTAATAAATCTGCTACTTGCCGCGTCCGGTCCAGGGTTCGACTCTCTGGAGTGCTCCGTTTCGAATTAACTTGTTAGCCTCTGCTGACCCATGAGTTATATCGCTTCCAGTTGGCAAGAATTCGCAAAGTTTGTTTCAATGTTTTGAATCTTCATCAAGAATCTTCATCTGTGTTTTGAGAAAACTTCAATTTCTCTTGTGGGACGTACACACATGGGTTAATGTACAAACAAAATGTTTTGACTTTTAAAAACAGTATAGGTCTGTATAAAGTTTAGATAACTTAGCTAAGATCTAGACACAGGTAGGTAGGCATACTAATTTTTCTTTCGTTCATCTGTAATCCACAATTTTTTTCTATTCGCAATATAATCATGTACTTTGTGTAAAACAACCACCACTTGGAAGCCAAACGCCAGAAGACGTTGTCGTCGACCTCGAAAAAGATGGCGAGACGAGTTGAACTAACACGCTCGTCAATAGCAGACGAAGGATGGAAAGGAGGCATTTGCCCTGCAGTGGGACACGACTGGCTCCTAAATAAATAAATAAATAATATAATCATACCTAAAACTATCCTGCTTATTTTTACAAAAAAACTTTCCTTTTAATCTTTAACTTTTGTGTTAATTTCATCTATCCCTACGTTATGCCTCTGTGGCTCATCCAGTCTGTGGTGTTTTATAAAGTGTTCTGAGTATCGCTGTTACTTCGTTGGTTTAGAGCCAATGTTACTGTATATTGGCTATAGTTATGTTTACTTATATTATGTTAAAGAAAAAATTTGCCCTTGTCCATATAATCAAATGCAGAAACTTTGTGTATTAATAACTTACAGATTTTCTGCATGAAATTAGTTAAGAAAATTGGTTTCAATCAACTACCTATGTGCCAGTAAAGAATGCAATGATAATTTTGTTTTGGATTCTGTACCGCTACGCACTCTACCACTTCGATACTATGATAATTTAGTCACAAGTTAATTAAGTTACGGCTTCTGTCTGACTCATTTATAAAACTTGCATCCCTGCAAGATTTCAGATCCGATGTAAGAGTTTTCATCTCCCATCGAAGATAATTAAAAATATTTTTCTAGTAATCACCTGCACTCATGAAAATTTCCCTGTAAGTATAAAGTTATCTCACTGCTACATGCAAATATTATGCGAATTGCATAGATCTATAGTAGCCAACGATTCATACTACTTCACCTGGGCCATATCGACAGAAGAAGAAGAAGGTTAGGTTACGTTTTTTGCATCAAGTCAGTGAGAAAAATTGTTTTGTTGGGTTTCTTTGTAGTAGATACATACCATAGCATAAACATTTATAGAGATTCAAAATTGTTACAGGTTCTTGAATTCAAATTGAATATTAAAACCGATATCGAACAGCGATTAGCCAAGACAGTCACGTCTGGCCACAGGTCGTCAAAGAGGGAACTAATCCAAACTATGATTAATTGAATTCGGGAGTGGTTCGTGCAATGCCAACGGCTCCAATCTGTTACTTCGGGCTAAGTATAACTTGCGAATAAAGCACTTCAGCTATAAGTGATGTGAGCTTAAAGATCGATGTTCATTGCTTCATGTGTAAGTAAAAGAAAAAGCCAGTCGTTCGTAACACCAGCCGTGTACTGCAAAGTTCTGGCTGTGGATTCCCGGGTCTTGTATCGGACGTTGCTCTGCCGTAAGTTCTACCTTGACGGGTTAAGAATTTGACGGAGCTAAGTTAGGAAAGCTAGGAGTTGGTAAATTGTGTTTGACGTTAACTCTAAGGTAACACTATGTTCGCTTAGAATATACGGTTGCATAGTTCCCAATATACGAAGGTGCATATTAGCCTCTCCTTTGACTTTCAGACAGCCGGTAATTTGATTAATTCTTCACGATAATATTCGCCTACACGGAAAGTACATTTAATTAATGGATGTATAAGTCCCTAGGCAGTGAGTGTAGCTAGTTGAGGGGGTCAGCCACAAGAGGGAATAGTGCTTAAGTTTTTGATAGTTTGAGCGGATCCGGTATTTACTGGCCAAGTTCGAGGGTCAGTGGAAGTTTTGAGCTCGAGGGACAATGCTTAGTTTGTTTACAGTTTAGGTTGTTTTGTTAGGTTATTTATAGCTTGACATTGTTACTTTTAGGAATGAAAGAAACTATTTATGTAATTCAGCTCTTTTAAGAGTTAAAAATAAACGTATATTTTTGCTTTAGAATCTAACTTAGGTACAGTCGCAAACGAAATAGGTACAATAAATAAAACCAACTTAGCCTCATGTGTTTTCTAACGAGCTAATTATTCGGGCGTGAGCGTCGAGTGGTCGTACCATAAATATCAGAGGCAAACATGGTATTAGCACTGGTCACGCTGCACCATGTTTGTGTTAGGCCTAAAACAACACGCGTTTGCGGCCGTCCGGTGAATTTGTTACCGCTGGTCACTCGCTGACTCAGTGTTCGCGGAATACGACTAGTACATGCTGTTAGAAAAGTTTTCAAATGTATAATTATAATTATTCAGCTGGTTCTAGAGCGAATATTTACAAAATTTTATTTTAGTAAGTAAAATTTGACGATGGTAGAGATACCCCATATAGATATTCCAAACAAAAACTCGACAGACCCGAACATAAAGGAGCAAATTTATTTACAGCTTTTTTTCTACTGGGACCTTTTGCTGCGGACCAAATTTTGACCATAAATCAATTATTTTTATGTCCATAGTGCAATTTGTAAGAAAACACCACACATAAATAAAATTGATAGCTAAATAAAAAAATCTGGATAGTTTCAAAAGAAAGCTACCTACAGTACCTACAAAGTAAAAAATCTGTAATTAAAAAAAAGTATTATCTGTAACACTTTTGTACTCGATTACCCTTAGACGTGACTACGCTTAAACACGATAGAAAGGTAGGATAATTTTTATATAAAATATTATTTTTATTTGGCAATTAAATTGAACGAAATAATTTTCTCGTATAAAGATGTTATTTTAGGAGATGTTAATCTGTGCATATCTAAATTAATTTAAATATTTACTTATTCAATGCTTTAAGCTTTGTTAAAGGGGTTACGAGTAAATTATTTGAATACAACAATAAGTTATTTATGATTAATACTTAGTAATAGATGAGAAATATAATAACCTCCACGTGGCAACTGTGACCATAATAAAACATACGAGTAAGTATACTTATCCTCCATCTCCTGTACTGTATTTCATAAATCCTATACTATTAAACAAGCAATATTTCTATATCGGGTTTAAGGGACAGCCTTCCGTATACTGAAAGGGCATGATCAGTCAACGTAACTGACCAACTTTCAGCGAATAAAAGTTTCAGGAAATGAAAAAAAAAATCGGCCTCTCCATACAAAATTGCAAACAGTTTGTTAGGAGGGGCTGATTTTTTTTATGACTTGTAACTATTGCTACTTGAAACGTCTTTAACGATTTCGATGAAATTTACCTTAAGGGGATTTTCGGGGGCGAAAAATTGCCGCATTTTTGTCAAAAACCTACAGCGCCATCTGTTGGCGGTTAGCATAACTTGCTCACCCGAAGATATTTTAAAGTTGAGGCGGCTATTATTATAGAGCGGATCTCGGTCGCGCAGGTACTTAAAATAAATAAACAAATTTATATATGATAAATTTATAGATATTTTTTTGAGAGACGTGCCTAGCAATTAGTTGACGTTAATGGGTAAGAGTGAGAATAAAGATGGCGTTAATAAACATTTTTTTTTACCGCATAGCTCCAGTTTTGTTTACCTAAGTTGTTCAAACAAAGTGTTAGCGCACAAAATGTAAATCGTCGTATGGCTTTCAAAACAAACATTTCATGTCAATAGTTACCAACTGGTGCAAATGACAGGCGATGAATTTAAATTGTGGGTTAAGCTGTGTTTTAGATATGAGTTTAGGGTGTCATTCAGATGCATTTCGCTAGTACGCACGGCAGCAAGCAAGTGGAAACAAAACCAGTGTAAGCTGAACCAGCGCTACGCTAGAAACGCCCGAAACCAGAGACCCGCTCAACGTCAGTGTTTCCACCGACTTACGGCTGTGTGTACGATAATAAGTTAGGGCGTCGGAATTCCGCAAGTATGTCGGTACACTCGACAGCACGTCAGTAGCAACACTTTTGGACCTTATGGCCTGGTAATAGAGTTGAAAAAGTTTCTACCGACGAGCGGTTGACCGTACACTTTGTTAGGGACGCGCAGTCGCGTATTCAATGCGCGCGAAACCGACTCGCAGTTTTTTGTATTTGTTGTTATTTTATAGCTTATGCACTATAAACATACGAATTATTACGCCTGTGTTTCCGTTTTGACGGTAGAGCTAAAATAAAAAATTTTGAAAATACAAGTTTCTTGTATATTTATTAATTTTTATTGTTTTTATTATTTATTAGGTAGTCCGCCATAATAACTGCACATGTTCTGTGAAAATTTCAAACATATAGCTACTACGGTTCAAAAGATATAAGCCCTTTAATGGTTAAAATTGTTTTTTAATAAAAATTTGAAACTATTATTTATAATTAAATTACAAATAAATTATTAATACCTAAGGGAGATTGGACAGACAGACGACGTAGGCTTAGTAATAGAGTCCCGTTGCCACCCTTTGGGCACGAAACCCGAAAATTTACATTAAATGAGTGATAAGCTGGTGATAAGGATAGACCAGGGTATTTTTTGAGTGGTTTTTGCCCCGGAGACGTTTCGCAACCACGGGGCCAAAACCGCGCAAGCAAAACCTCGGGTTACCCCTGTAGTTGAAGATACAAATACCTGACAATCTGAATATTTTTTTTCTAATCATGGGCGTAGACTAAGGGCTAAGAGTAGTACTAATATATATTACCGTGCTAGCAACATGGCTCTGAAATGTTTTAAATTTTAGGAAGTAAAGGGAATGGGAATGGGGGTATTGCAGATATCTAAAAAATGGTGCTGCTTAGAGAGATCGTTTTATTTTTCTGTGATAGTTACGTAAACATCTATCGACTATAATTAATTCATTTTTTTTCTTTTGCAAACTTTAGAGATAACAGGGGGGGAATAGTATTTTTTTAGACGTTTTGCATCATAACGTGAGGGTTCCGGGTTTAACATTATTATGGTTCGAAACCCTAACACCTTTGTAAAAAAACATACGATGATTTCTTGATTATTTTCAATGTTATAAATCCTATATTTGATAAGCCCACTGTGCATAGAAGGTAATGAAACTGACACGTAATTTTACATTAGCCTCCTGGCTGTAATGTGCCTGCGTGGACAGTCGGCACGGACGTGGCTCACCACATGGCAACATGTCGTCGCAGGGCCTAAACAAACGGTCATTATGTATCGTACGTGACCCTCCGTCTAACCGAGTGCTGGTTTTGACGAAAATTGATGACTACTTTAAATTAAATTGCCTTTGATCGTTTAGTTTGGATTTATTTAGTTTCTCTTAATGACAAAATAATTCAAAACTTCTATATATTTTAATATCACGAAATATCCGAAATAAAATGACAAGTTCTCGTAGCAGTGCATTTTGAGAAAACTCGTAGCGCTGCTACAAAGCGGAACTGCTGATGTTTTTGGGCGAGACTCGAGTTTCTAGCATTTTTTACAGCTTTTAGGAAGAAACTGTAGCAAGCTACGAGAGTTCGTAGCGCCAGTGCTACGAAGTGGAACTGTCACTTAAAAAAAAATAAAAGTAGTTTCAGAGTAGTCTCAACAATTTTAAGATTAATGTGTAAAACAGTTTTAGTGTTACATTATATTTTATTGTCAACAAGCCTGCTTTTGACCTCAATCTATGCTTGAGGACAGAAATGAGGTCGACGATGGAACGAGCTTACCCAGAAGAAAATAAGTTTGATTCTTCTTTAGATTTATGGAAACCAGCCGACCGTTACTATTAGGCTCATGAACGTTACTATTAGACATATGCATGCACCCTGTACCCCTACCCGCTTTATCCCACGCTTCTCTTAGTTCATCATAACATCCCATGAAGCGTCCACTACAGGACAGGGAGCTCCCTCCAGAATTCCAGCTTTTGCTGGAAAAATGTGGAGGGGAAGTACCATAGTCACCTCGCTTGTTAGCGTTACGGCTGGCACGTCCCGTGTGGTCGCTGACGTCCCGTGTGGTGCCGGCAAAGAATAGTACCGACCCATACATACCCGTGGGTGTCGTAAGAGGTGACTAAGGGTTAACTGGAGGATGGGTAGCAGCATCCTCCTTTGTATCTTACATCTTATTTACTGCGGTCACCTACAACCGCGGTCCATAGTGCCTTCTCCTAGTTACCAAGTAGTTACTTGCTGTTGACGCTGCTAACTGTAAAATGTCATTCGCCTAACTGTAAAGATCGGCTAATATTCATCACGCCTCTTTCCCGAAACAGTATTCTATTTAATTTTTGACCTAGGAAACATCCCAACCCCTATATCGGTGTGTGCATTTTAGATGCAGACGGGACAGTGTACTGTGCACCGGCTCGTGAGCCGCTACGCTAGTCGCTAGACGCTGCTGTGACCACGCGCGGCCAATGACTGATCGCGAGCGCGTGCCCAAACTACTGCAGTTTACAATGTGCTTGAGGAAATCTTTGTTTGAACATGCAGATATCTAAAGCAGAGAATTCAGCTGTTCAATAAAGTGAGAGTTAAAAATTTTTGGTTATATTTATAGCATTCGCTGTACTTGATAATTTTGATAAAAGCAGATACACAAACGCTTTAAATAAAAACATTGGATTTTGAACTTTATTGAGTAGTGAATATTATATATCATAGTAGGTATACGGTACGTAATGTGATTCTGACACCTGGGTTTGTGAGGTCGGTCATCGACCTAGGAACCCACACGATATAATGGTGATGAATGTAATTTAACGTAGTTTCAGGTTTTAATTTATATTTTTCGTACTCAGGTTGTCAGAAAAGCTTTTTTTTTAAATTATTTTATATTTTAACACTAGTAGTAGTAGTTTATTTTATTTTCCTTATACCATGTTGCTGTTTTTTTTCCAGAATCACTTCTTTACTCAATTTTAATACGCATTATTTCGTTTCCTTCTCTGAGGTGATAGAGATACATGGCAAAAAAGCTGCTCAAGTGCGAGTTGGAATCGCGCGCCGAGGGTTCCGATAAACCCTAAGTATTTTTAGAAGCCAAAAATCTTTTTTTCGGACCAAAAAACTAAATTTGTTTGTAAAGGTTTTTTGCGAATTTCTAAAAAAACTATGCCACTTAGAGGGATCGTTTCATTTTTGCTGTAATATTTACATAAACCTGTAACGACTATAATTAATTCAGATATTTCTTTTCGCAAACTTCAGAGATAAGGGAATGGTATTTTTTTTTTCATTTTTCATCATATCTTGACAACTAAGAGCTGTAAAAAATATAAAAAATAATTTTGGAATGTACTAGTTTAGCCTTTTCATACGATACCCTCGACCTAGTACCGACAATTTAAAATTTTGCCCCCCCCCCCATATTACACTAATACCAACAATATTTTTTTATTTTTGTTTGCAATAGTTGGTCAATCATATTCCAAAATTATTCTAAATTTCAAGTCGATTTGCTGAGATACATAGCCGTGACAGACTGACAGTCTAAGTCGCACTATAAGGGTTCCTTTTTAACCACTTTGGATCGGGACCCTAATTACCGGTAACATCCGGTTAATCGAATGCGGCGGCGGAATCGATTAAACGAGGTAACGGGATTACCATGACCGGCGGCTAAGTGCCGGCCGGCCAGCGTTGGCAAGCTAACTGGCCATCGTCGGCCATCACGAATATCCGATTTCAGGATCCGTGTCAACCTACCCTTATGATATGAGCCCGATAAATCAGTTAAGGTAAGCCTGGTTTAAAATGCCAGTAAGTAGAGTTAAGTATTCTACGAAATGTTATTTTAATTCGTGTCTGCGAAGTTTCAAATTTAAGTGGTTTTCCATTTGAAGAGAAAAGCAACATTATAATAGCTTTCATAGAAGTCACTTCTGTTTAATTTTTTATTTTATTTTAATTAAAATAATAATAATAAACATCTATTTACGTAACATACCTATATGTTACAGTAGGTGCACAGATGAAATAATTGGGTGGGTATTTTATAAGAACCTGTTTAACATCAGCATCACGAAATAAACAAAACATCTTTGATTGAATGGTTATGTATACGTCGATCTCTGTACTAAGCTACGCTTGTATCGCACAGACCTACACACATTTAATAACAACAACAATTCAATTCGGCCGGACACTTTACAATTCAGTAACTGGGGAGAGTAAGAATGAAACAAAAAAATTCAGGAACTACAGTCGATTTCAATACGTATACACACAAGTATTTTTCAAAACTTCAATAGTATTTTTAACATAAGTACATTTGATTATACGTTAAAAAAGACATTATTTTACCTGCTTCAAAATCTACCTTCTTTTCCCTGAAGAAAACTATTTAATTTCTCCATTTAAATAATGACTACGTCTAATATATGCGCAAAATGTTGTCTTTGTGAATTGGAGATTGATAGAATACCCGAACATTACTTATTATTTATTTTATTTATTTATTGATACATATAAATATAGATATAACCTAAAAACTATACAAAGTACTTCTACTACTATACTTTTACCTATCTATATTAAAACTTACACAAATTCACAGAGCAATAATTTTAATGCACTCCCATTAACCATTCGTCTCAGCAGACGTAATCAACCGAGGGTATAATGACCCTTCCTAATTGGAGTCTAAGATTTGGAAGCCATTGTCTTACATATTCATAGAGGCTCAACCTTCGGGCAGGTAGCCAGCTTAATTTATTCAAGAGACAGGACATGCAAATAGGCTTGAGAATATCGGTCATGTTTATGTCAGATTTGGGAGAAAATTATTGCGGATGGCTCTAGAACTGATTGTGAGGCATGGCGTGATGTCTGATGTGTTCAAATTTACTGTATAGTTTATCTTCATCAACATTTATCTTACTGAGTTAGTGATATACCTATTGGATTATATTCAAGAGCCTTACATAATACGTAAATGTGAAATATGTTTTAGATTCTCACTTGTTGTTGTATTCTCAAGCGATAAGATTTTTTCACTACGAGACAACAATTAATGAACCTAAGAACTAATTCTTACAGAAAATTACATCGAAATTCAAGAATTGTTTATGCTAATTGATGATTCTTTGTTCTTAAATGAATGAAATAGTGTTTGCACTGCTGTGTTTCGGTTTGAAGGGCAAGGGAGCCAGGGAAATTACTGGCACATGAGACTCACCATCTTAGTTCTAAGGGTGGGCAACGCGCTTTGCTATCTTGTTAGTGTTATCATTTATTTCAAGCCTAAAATTAGCTTAGCTATTATTATATTATACTCTTAATATGACAGTGGGCGCTTAGACGGTGGGGACCACTAACTATAAAGGTGGCCCACAAGCTCGCTTGCTCAGTTGTTATATAAAAAAAAAACCGGCCAAGTGCGAGTCGGACTCGCGCACTAAGGGTTCCGTACCACCACATAAACATAATTGTATTAGTTGAAATTTCAGTAAGTTAATGTGCTAGATTTTTTGAGTCCGACACGCGCTTGACCAAATTTTATTATTTGTTGTTATTTTATAGCCTATGCCCTATAAACATACCAATTTTCAAGTTTGTAAGTGTTCCCGTTTTTAAAATAGAACTAAAACAAAAATCGCCTCAGCCACCAACCAACTTGACCCCTCTCTTATATGAATGTTCTTGAAACGGGAGCTCACCACAATTGGTTACCATTAGTTGTGAGAAAAGTTGTAATATTTAATGATTTCAGACTTTTCCCATTATTTGTACTGTGAGACCTAGCTTCTTGCCAAATTTCATAATTTTAGGTCAACGGGAAGTACCCTGTAGGTTTTTCATTTTTGAATAAATGTATGGAGATGAGGACATAAAATGCCATATCTTTTGATTGCGTCGTTGTAAAAAATTGAAATTTTCAGATCTTGTGTGGTTCATGGATCCTAATATATGGTATTAATTTCAACCTGATACCTTTACCCGTTCGTGAGATAAAGGGTCTTGACAGACAGACAGACAGACAGACAGACAGACAGACAGACAGACGGACAACAAAGTGATCCTATAAGGGTTCCGTTTTTTTCTTTTGAGGTACGGAACCCTAAAAATATGTTTTCACCTCACAAGCTCGGAAAATTTTGCTTTATCGGCCGAAGTGGAAACGGTTTTTGAAATTTTAGTCATGTTCTAATCGATCGAAGTCTGCATGCATTAGTTATTACTGGTTTTTGAAATTAGAACGTGATGGTGAATTGGTACTAGCGCTATTTGCCTCGCTGTATTGAAGTGAAAAATTGTGTGTTTCTCTCGGCAGCTAAGTTATTTCGCGCATTGTGGCTTGAAACCCTCGCTTAGGATCAGGATTCTTCGTTTAAACCACTTGCTTTGCTTGTGGCTCAATCCTAGAATTCTTCGCTTGCTCGAGTTTCAATAAAATACACTAACACCAAACAACCATTTTGCTGCCTAACATAACAAATAACTATTGTTTTTGTCAAGGTTTATTTTTTAATTTGAATGAGTTCAGCAAAATGACGGTACCCTCACCTATAAAGAAGGGAACTTAGCGTCCTCATAAACTATTAATGACTTCTTTTAACACACTCAAAGTAAGTTTAACTCAAAGATGTATGAACAAATGCCGTCACATAAAATATTCACGATGTTTAGCAAATTTTCACATCCTCAGTCAGAAGAGTGAGGCAATAAATAATTGATGTGATTAGGAAGGCGTCAGTTACGTTAAGGAAGACCCTCTTTCAAGTTTCTTGTCTTGTGTGGGTATAAATAATTAGCTGTTGTTATTTATCCCACTTTATGTTGTAGCCTGTACTGAAATTCATGTATGCTTTATTTTGCTAACAGGTATTTTTTGGCACCTACGAATTAAACTAAACAACTTTTCCCTAGGTTCCCGTGTATGTTAGATTTAAATAAAAAAAACTTTTCTTGGAAACGGCTGATATCGATACATTGCATTTTTTATCGCATTTCGAGCTGTTTCGCGAGAAATAATCATCACTTAAAAAAATATTCTGTTTGAAAATAATTACGCTAAGAGCCCTCAGTCTTACAAAAATTATCATTCTCATTTGAATGTATGTAATGATGTACTTACCTAATAAAATTAGGTGTGTCATTAAAAAAAATCTAAATGAAATTTAAACTCATCAACTTTTCGAAACTGCACAACGTTTTTGATTAAATATCCACCAAATTTAATAACTTATGCTTTTAACACTATTCTTTTGCTTTTACGCTAACTTTTAACACTATTCAAACAGATTTCCTCCCAATCTAAATATATGAACAACATTAAACTTTTTCACAAAGAAAAACTAAACAATAAACAAAAACATAAAAAATATACTCGTAATAAAAACTATAATTAATAAATACAATAAAATATATAATAAAATTACAATACTGGCCACATTGGCGCCGGTTTTCGGAGCCTTTTTTGTGGAGAAATTGGAGAAACACTATCTTCATTAACATATTTTGATTATTCTTTAAACTTTAATCCAAGCTGCCTGAAGACACTAATCTTCGTTATCCTTAGACATAGCATTAGAGCCCAACAACAAACTGTGCTTATCTTGCGAGGACTTAGCCAAAGGGCCAACTGCAACCCTACTGGCTAAGTGGGATCCCACTTAAGCAATTAGCTAGTAAACCCATCAAGGTACGTGAATATTGCGGTATATGCGGTGTTAGAAACTTAGAATAATACTAATGTAATTACAGAATGTATCAGTTAAAAAGATATTTAAAAGCAAACGTATCAAACGTTTGGGTATCGAATAAACGGGGTATAATGGACAGCTTTCTGAAAAGGGCATGATGATCAGCTAACATACTTTCAGAAACAGAAAAAAATCAGCATCTCCATACAAAATTGTAAACTTGATTAGACAGTTTGTATGAAAACGCCGATTTTAAACTCTATGTGTTATTAAAACCTATACTAAAACTATGGAACGAGCTTATTAACCTATTAGATAAGCCAGAATTAGTACTTCTTTAATCAACGGATAGAGGTCACTGTAATTACAAAAAAAAAATAAAGCCGATTATTTTCTTCGAATTTTAAAAACCTGAAAACAAAATTTAAATTTAAGTCCCGTAAAAATCGTGTTGTTTGGTGCACAGTGGGCAAAAGAACAAAACAAATGTATGCAAATTGAATAGTCCGCGACACCGCACAGTGGGCCGCGCTGGGTGCCGACTGTCCGATAACGCACTATTTGTGGCCACCGAGCACGAACACGCTCGAATTCTACTCATTTTTGTGGAAAAGGCTTTTTTAGTTTTAAATGATGGCCTGATAAAGAAGCGCTCTACTTCGACTGGGTAAAGCAATTAAAATCTCTACTCAAGTCAGTTTTGGGTCATACGATATACTTAAAAAATTTTAAAAGTTTGGTAAGTTTTACAAAACAAACAATACAACAATCCATTTTTAAGGTTCCGTAGTCAACAAGGAACCCCTATAATTTCGTCATGTCTGTCTGTCCGCGGCTTAGCTCAGCGACCCTTAGTACTAGAAAACTGCAATTTAGTACGGATTTACATTTTATTTGCGCCGACAAAGTAGTAAAATAAAATCTTGAATTTTTTTATAGTACCTCCCCTACAAGTAAAGGGGGGGTGAATTTTTTTTGGGGTGAAAATATTTTTTTCTAGTCTACCCCATCGTGTCATTAGATGGAAGTCATTAGATAGGTCTTAAAAATAATGTAGGTCTGCAAAGATATTTTTTACATTTAGAGATCTGTTTGCGAAGTATTTAGCTTGAAAGCGCATTTTTTTGTTGAAGTCGAGTGTCCCCCTGCCAGCTAAACGGTTGCTTCTGGAAATGAAAAAAAATAATTAAAAGGTAAACTATCACAGTGAAGTAGGCTTTACAGGTTAATGAGCTACAGCCGAAAATCTGAAAATAATAAAAATTGTAACAGCAATTAGGCGCTAGGACCTCGCTGAGCATTAGGAGGTAAAAAGTTTATGTTATAAAGGTAATGAAATACTTTTTAAAACCTGCTTGCGATAAAACCCTATACTATGCGTGGCCCAACACACACTAAGCCGATTTGTTTTAAAACTTTCAAGGCTGTTAATGTTACAGCATATACCGTAGTAATCTATTTACCTACATATTAATATCAGGGGCAGAAGTCACCAAAAAGCTGTGATTTCCTGTGAAACTCTACCTATCTCACCGCCAACCATCACCATAAAGGTGGTGTAACAAAGCGGCGTATCTCGTAACGGCGGCCGTAAAGAGGGCTCGGCGGTGCACAAAGAGACGTCCGCGCGGCCCGCCGACCGATACCACAATGCGGCAAACGACGGCACGCTTCCGGTTCCGGCAAGGTCGCCAACATGAGAAAAGTCAGTTAAAACATATCGGCAAAAATTCCATCTGCTAAATTATCCATTAGTTTATCACAGCACAAAAAATCCTAAGACACTGTCTTTCAACCAATCATATTCCATCAAAGTCAATAAATGTCAATGAATCATATTTTTACTATCCTAATTTCTAATAACATATTTGCTAAGTTTTCAATTATACTGTTAGTCACCAATTAAATAAATAAATCGATGGAAAGAGATGTTTATTCCACACGTATGAACCATTATTTAGCCCTAAAAGAAAATGTGAATGTAGTGACGGCTGTTTGACAACAAAGACAACAGCGGCAAGAGCATAGGTCTAAACCTATAAAATTACTTGCAGACCTAATATTACGGGAGTTCGTATTAATATTAAAATCAATTTATGAAAAAGACAACTAGTATTAAATCCTTGACTTTTTTTGTAGAATATGTAAGTCTAAATTTAAAATGTAGAACGTTACAGCCCTGGCCCTTGCCTCCGCTTCCGGCCGCGGCGCCACAGTCGCAGATTTATGCCCGTCGCTTCCTCTGCCATATGCGTGTCTACCCTCGGTCTGCACTCATTTACACAAAACTGGAGTTTTTCAAGCACCTGTGTTGTCGCAACTTGTGGCGGAAGTACCGCGTTTTCTGCTTCTGTTTAACTTCTTTACGTGAGTAATGTTTGTGATAAAATTGACTAGGGAATGAAGAATAAGGCTCAGTGACAGATGAGATGAGATTGACAAGATGATAAAGACTTAATATAACTCTATTTTCCTGTACGCCTCCAAAAAAACTTTTCACCAAATATTATTTTTATAAAGGTTAGTCGAAAAAAAGTTTTAAAAACTATAGGGCAATAGCTACATTTAAAAGTGCTTGTGTATTATTCTTTATTGGACACACATTTCAAATGAAAGGACATATACAAGGGCGGGCTTATCTCTAAAAGAGGCTATTGTGAATAATTAAAAATTGAACTTTTGAATTAGATATAAAGAAAAAATATTAATTTTGTAAAATTTGTCTAAACACGAAGCTAACTCTATAACCAGTTTTAAACCGTCTCATCTCATGTGAAGTAACGAAGTTAATCCAACGCGCTTACGAGTAAATGAAATATTCGTGAAGCGTGAAAAGCCGTCCGAAAGTAACGGGTTAATCCACTCTGGCGCGTAATCTGACGAACATGCAGCTTCCGGCGAAGAATATAATTAATTATTCGGTGTGTATTTTGCAAATAAGATAACTTATAGGTACATTCATGACAGAGCTTAACCTAAATCCTATACTACATAGACATACAGAACTTTTGTTTTTAATGTGTTCTTAATTAATACAATTGTAATAACTGCGAATATTTTTTACAAAGACGTCCACTTTTGGATTATTACTAAACATTTATCAATACGGCTGGAACGTGTTTATCAAGTTATTTTTTTTTTCTTTTTTTGCTAAGAGTAAAGATGAATGGTTTTGCAAAATGAATTGTTTAAGCTTATTAAGATACTTCTGTGCAAAATTGTAAAAGCCAGAAATGTGTACGAGTACCTTTTTTATTTCATTTTTCAGGGTTCCGTACCCAAAAGGTGAAAAACCTGGCCCCAATTAATATGCCTCCGATGTCTGTTTGTCTGTCATCGGACTTTATCACATGAACCGTAACAGGTAGACAGTTGAAATTTTCAGATAAATAAAAAAAAAAAAAATGAGGGGCTTTTCCACTAAAAATGTGTTTATAGGCGATTTTTGTTCGATTTTTGGTTAAGCTCTATCGTAAAAACTAGAACAGTTACACGCGTGAAAATTGGTATGTTGTATTGTTGTATTGTTTGGCGCTATAAAGCGCAAAAGTAAAATAATAATAAATAATAAAAACTGGTCAAGTGCGCGTTGGACTCGCGCGCATTTAATACACTTCTGCGTGATTGCGCGTCCCTAACTAAGACGGTATTTTTATCTTAGTAGTACAGAACCCTCGGTGCGCGAGTCCAACTCGCACTTCACCAGTTTTTTTCGATTGTATTTTGCATGTTATGACGTGAATTCTTTATGTATTGAATAAATGTAATTCGCCACTACCGCTGTGTCCTGTTTTGGATAGGCTTCACATGACATAAAACTTATAATATAATAAAAGACCCTACGAAAGAAAGGTCGTAGAAACAACACTACAAATTATCTAGTACAATTAACACTTGCGAAGACTTGTCGGGAGGAACAAACTTGTCGGTTCCGTCGGCCGCGAACACTCGTAGCGTCTCTGAATATCTTAGCAGGTTGTACCGCTATCGCGTAATTCTTGCTAGTTACGGCCTCGCTAAGATGAACGAGACTGTCCATTCGAACTTCAAACCCTCTCATAATGGAGTGTCGGCTGCGAACACTCGCAGCGTCTCGGAATATCTTAGCAGTTGTACCGCTATCACGTCATTTTTGCTAGTTGCCGCCTCGCTAAGATGAACGAGACTGTCCGTTCAAGCTTCAAACTCTCTCATAATGAAACGTCGGCTACGAACACTCGCAGCGTTTATTTTGCAAATATCAGTTCATACGCGGATCGAGGCTGCAAACTTTTTAGTTCGTACATTTGATCACTTTAAATATAAATTGCAAATTTATAACACCAGGATTATATAACACTTTGGTTAACAAGCTTCCGCTTACCATTTCTATAAAATTTTTGTCATGAGTAAAAAGTAATTACCATTTTGTTACGAGATTCACCTTACAAAGCCAGTACGCTTTGCAGTTCTGGAAGCAAAGTTTCATATAAATTTTGTACAATAAACCTTAGCTGACGTTAACTTGGTATCTTTGTCTGATGCTCACGTGGGGGACAGGTGGGAAGAGGGGAGTAAGTGTAGGGGAGAAGGAGGACTTCCAACTAGCTTTGTGAATCAATCAGGAATTAATTGTGAGCCCTCCAAGTTGAGTCGACTTGATTCATGGAATGGTACTTGAAGTAAACTATGTAGAGGTTAACTTTTGTTGTTGAAATAATCTAGATTCTAGAGCTATCAAAGAGCGCTTGGAAAAGGTTATAAATAATTATAAAAAACAAACGGCTATAAGTTTTTTTCAAGTCAACTTATAGACTGAGCTTAAAAATTCTATTTGGATCACTATTTTGGATCCATAGGCAGACAACAGGCAAACACACTTGGAAGTAGATGTGTCAGATAAAGATCCAAGTTTAAGTAAATAAAGAGAGTAAAGAAATAACTACCCAGACTAATTACTTAAAACCAACATGTTTAACGGCCAAGTCACTCTTCTTCATTTAAACTTTGCATTTTACCTATAGCATCCTATAGCCAAGTTTAAAGGTTAGGTAGGTAGCCTAGTAATTTGAATCGGGATATGACACGTTTTTAAAGAATGCTTTATTGGAAAGAAACTTACTATTTACTATACTACGATTATGGAACGTGATTCTACTTAGTTCACTCTCATATTTTTCTCAAAAGTACCGTAACTGAGAATCTTTAAACACACACAAGCACACTCATAAACCAAAACGTTCGGAGCTCGCGGGAAAGTTAGCGAGCAGAAACTTTATAACAGTCCGATTGTTTACATCCGAAAGCCACCGCGAACGTCAAAGGAAAACTTTCAAGTGGTTTGCAATGGAACCGCTTGTGCCAATGAACGAACGTTATGGGGTGCCATAGGAATTAATTGGGCGTAATTATATTGCCGTTGAAAAGTTTTTAACAAATAGATTGACAAGATACTTTTGTTACAAAATATTGATACATTGCTAACAAATCAATCATTAAAGTCCTATTATTTTTACAGTTTGTATCGTTCTTACCACGATATACTTTGATTTTTTTGAGCTCCGGATTGTTCAGCACTGTAATGTTGCAAGCATCATGATCAAAATCAATATTGCCATAAAAACTAAATATCAGTGAATAATGACTGCAGGAGCTCTTATGCTACCTTTATCCTTAGAAAAATTTATCTTGAAACACACCTCCAGCGATACGAGTTATAGTTTTTGAAGTATTTTCAATGTATTATGGCCATGATTTTTGTATTTAACAACACTTAAAAGACTTAAATTATACAGTGCCAACAAAGATTATTTGGATTGTGTGTACAAAGGGTCCTTATTTTAAAAGCAGTCGCAATCGCAAATTCCTACATTCTAAGAAGGCACAGCGGTAGCATTCACGTAAACTAAGGAGTTCCGTAACCATAGCAACCAGACGGAATGGCACGCTTTGTATCAAGTTGAGTCCACTCGAAGCCACTCGGCCGAGGAATGCCGTAACTTAGGCAACGATACACCTGGATACTGGAAACGCTGGAACCTCAGCCTAATTTAATTTGTTTGGCTTTTCCGCTCCGTCTATGCGATGGTTAGTTCTATTGGAATTCTTCTTAATCGGTTTTCAATTTGAATCGGTATTTTAGTTTACCTTTAGCAGCTGCTAAAAGTAGCTACGTAGAGTCTAGAGCACGTACAACTGGACATATTGGCCGTTACACTTATGGCATTGTTCTAATTTCTTATTAGATTGGGTTAGAGTCACTCTGTAAGGGACTGGCCAGGCTGGCTAAGACGGGGACAGGATGCACAAGCAACTAGATAGTCCGTTTGTTTCATTATATATTTCTATGAAAAGGACCAAACTCTAAAGACCCACGTAGTAGTTTAACTAAACAAACAAAATGCATAAACTTGTTGCTGTTTTTTCTCCTACGCCTTTTTTTCCAAAAGTTTTTGTTAGTTCACTGGTTTAAAAGATAAATTCTTGCCTTATACTATGATCCATATTTTTGTTTATTCCAAAGCTTACCAACACATTTTGCAGCCATTTCTAAAGCAATCGGCTAAAGCGGTCAGAAAAAACCGGCCAAGTGCGAGTCGGACTCGCGCACTGAGGGTTCCGTACCACCACATAAACATAATTGTATTAGTTGAAATTTCAGTAAGTTAATGTGCTAGATTTTTTGAGTCCGACACGCGCTTGACCAAATTTTATTATTTGTTGTTATTTTATAGCTTATGCACTATAAACATACCAATTTTCAAGTTTGTAAGTGTTCCAGTTTTTAAATAGAACTAAAACAAAAATCGCCTCAGCGACCATCCAACTTGACCCCTCTCTTATATGAATGTTCTTGAAACGGGAGCTCACCACAATTGGTTACCATTAGTTGTGAGAAAAGTTGTAATATTTAATGATTTTAGACTTTTTCCTTTATTTGTACTGTGAGACCTAGCTTCTTGCCAAATTTCATAATTTTAGGTCAACGGGAAGTACCCTGTAGGTTTTGCATTTTTGAATAAATGTATGGAGATGAGGACATAAAATGCCAATCTTTTGATTGCGTCGTAGTAAAAAATTTAAATTTTCAGATCTTGTGTGGTTCATGGATCCT
The DNA here is from genome assembly GCA_947532105.1 of Athrips mouffetella. Classification (NCBI taxonomy): domain Eukaryota; kingdom Metazoa; phylum Arthropoda; class Insecta; order Lepidoptera; family Gelechiidae; genus Athrips; species Athrips mouffetella. The sequence goes on from OX383958.1 coordinate 10,557,754, forward strand.
AATATATGGTATTAATTTCAACCTGATACCTTTACCCGTTCGTGAGATAAAGGGTCTTGACAGACAGACAGACAGGCAGACAGACAGACAGACAGACAGACAGACGGACAACAAAGTGATCCTATAAGGGTTCTGTTTTTTTCTTTTGAGGTACGGAACCCTAAAAACAAGTTTATAAAACAATGTTATTCTTTCCGTCAAATATACTCTGGTTTTAGTGTCATGACTGCAAAATGTGTTGGTAAGCGTTGGAATAAACGAAAAAAAAATGGATTTTAGGGAGTTTTCCACTAACATAAAGGCCTGCAAAAGAGTTCACGAAAACTATATCGCAGCGTGGGCTCCTCAATATTTATGAAGGAGAGTTCGTAGCCGTCATCAATCACAAAGTTATAAATAAAACAATAAAAGGTAAAAACTTACCGCGAGGGTCGGACTCCGTTCCCGCAATATTGGAGAAACCCACTTATTGGAATAATATGTAGATTATAACAATATTACATGCCCTGTGAGGGCCTGTCGATTCTTTATGCGTCCGGGTAGGTCCGCAACTTTCTTCAGAAACGTTATTAGATCGAATTTTGATGGAATGAGGTTGTGGGAAAAGAAACAAGAACAAAACAAAACATGTTGTTTTTAAAAGTATTTTTCTCAACACAAAAAAAATCTAGAGAAATATTTTAGGACACTCGAAAAGCAAAATTTTGTCATTAAACTCTTTAAATTGTTTCCTCCATATGGGAGTATTTGTTAATTATTTTCTGGATTTGGTTAGTAGCTTCGCACACTGTATTTGCGATAAGGTGACTCAAAAATTTACCGCATTGAAAACCCCCCCAAATAAAAGTTTAATCGACCACATTGTTAATTTATAGCCAAAGTTCAATTCAACAAAAAATCTAATTTCCTGCAAGTTATACAGGGTGGGTAGTTTTCTGAATGTATCCAGCATAAGTTATTTATGATAAGTCGTATAAATCATTTTCTCTAACGCCCCGCGCGCGATAAAAGCGAGCGAATAAAGTTGTGTGATTCGTGAACGAGATACTCCGGAACTGAGCCAACTTTTGCGCTGCATTGTTTGTGGGAAAGATTTTGTGGACACGCTAGTAACGTTTAGATATAATTTTTGCATGGCAACCATTGATTTATGAATAAGTTCAACGTACTCTAATATTGTTAGTACTCTTACATTTCACTCCTTTTAGGCTTCGCTGCAGTCGGGTAAAAACACAATGTTGTTCTTTTCTCACAGTCTTAATTTACGATATAATAGATTTCCCAACTGTTGTTGGGTTATCTTCTAATAATTCTACATATATCACTTGCTCTATTTTTACTTTCACTTTGTTCTTTCCCTTTTTTGTTCTATCTTTCTTTCTTTTTTCAAACTAAAAATTTCTTTATTTCATTTTTCGATAAAATCCTCTCAATTCTAACCCCAAAACACAAATGAAAACGCCAGTTTTTTCTTACCTCATCTTCCGGCCTATATGCCACTTGTAATGCGTTTAATATTTCATGATATCGCCGGCGGTCTATCGATATCTCTTCTCCCATAAATAACGGCAAAAACCGCGGGGCGCGCTTCTGTAGGGCGGCCAAATCAAACCTATCAATATATTATTAGCTAGCAAGTGAGTGTCAAACTCAACAATGAAATTACTATGGGGTGACAAGAAAAGGTTAAACTAAACTTTTGCAGTATTTTGTACAGCTTTATTTTCGTTTCTACAAAATTACATTTTACGAGTATAATGTAAGTGTAAATAAAACTTTTTGCATGGCTTTTTTCTGTTCCTACTCGTTCCGATAATGCGTTCTATCAAAATGTTTTTTGGAAATACTCTGAGCCTCCTTGTAAGTCTAAAGGTGCATTCACAAAAGTTACTTTTTTGTGGAGTAACGTAATGCAACACGATTACATTAGATATCCTTGCCCCATAAACTCCTAGACTAGACAATTTGTGGTCGAGAAATTAGACGGGCGTAAACATTTGTCATTTCAAAACTTTTATACAGATTTTTGACAATATTTTACCATTTTTATGCGTTCTGTACACATTTCCGTGCTTACAAATGTAAATAAAATTAAAATCACTTGTACAAAAGTAAACGTTGCATAGAAGTGTAAAATCTAAATCTCAAAATCCTTCAGGAAGTTACCTCCTCCATACCAACTACTGGTACTCGTATGAATTTGAACAGGCTGTTGTTCTGAAAACCAAAAATGCGGAAGTCGCTTTCTAAAAGAGTGGGGGAATAGTTATGACGTCATCAATTTTATTTATGCCTATGGAAATTTTAAATTTTGTTTATGTAATATACCGTGCTGTATGTTGAATGAAAGGGCTTTTTAAGCTGATTCTAAAAATATACGACATTATCACGTCTGAGCTCCTAGTTATATTTAAATCAAATAAATATTTCCAAAACAAGTACCGTTGCTATGGCGGAGGTAACATCGAATTTCATTTGGATCGTAGATCTTACACTACAGTCAGTTGACTATTATCTAATCTGTGGCGTAGCAACTTAATTTTTCAAAACGGCGATGGACCCACAATCGCAAGTATAAATGAAACGGTAGCTAGCTACGCATTATTTCCACTCATTATTCTTTCCTCACAAATCCGGAAGCATCAGCTGGTGTGGGTGTACGGCTGACAAACGCTGATCGCGATTTACGGGCGCAAATCAAACATTTAGCGGCGGTAAATCAGACTGGCAACAATTTATTGCACACCCCGTATATTTGTTGCTAAGCACGTGCGTCAGAAATATGCTTTAGTATTGTTTCAGTTGGTCAGATAATTTATAGGTAAAAGTTTGATGATAGGTTAAAGAAGCACTGTTTAAATGGAATTTTATGTTTATTGTTTAATTTGTTATTAATATAGAGAAAATTGTTTGTCGGATTGATCATTTACTACGCAACCTACACCGAAAATACGCTACGTAATAACATCATGTACAACTGAACATTGTTTTCCAAGGAATATAGGTTGAAATGTATCAGCTAATAGAGCATTTTCTTTGGCAGATTGACATCCCTTATGTTTGGTGTACCCATTCTTGTTAACTATAACAATAAAAGCGGTATAAAATTCCGTGTTTTTTAACTTTTATAAGTTCATCAAAAATAACTTGCTAGTCTAAATAAGGAGCATCTGGCAGGCTACCTACGATTACCTTTTGTACAATAAAGTTTTTAATACTGTGGTTCTTACAATTGGCATAAATAGGCTAGCCCATTAAATTTCAATGCCAATTTTGTTATTTTTACATAAAAGCGTGCAGTTAATGGTTTTTTAAATATCGCCGAGAGTTGGGCTTCCACACGTCGTTGAACAATGGCGTAGAAGGGGAAAATATAATTTATTTTCGAGTTAAATCTTTTGTGGAAATAATATGACATTTCTATTTGAAGTTGGCTTGATTTATCGGTTGCTTGGTCTCGCTTACAACGGGTTTCAAGTTCCTATCGCTACCAAGAATTCGATTTATAGATTGATGGAGTTATAATATGATAGGACGTGTGTTATTTTCTTCAAATGGAAACAAGAAAACTCAAGCTGTTTGCTTTATGCTCTAGTATTTTCACAAAATAGGGCTTTATCTGGTTCGTGTTATCCTTTTAAGATTTATTGTAGAAATTAAACGTCAATAAGAAAAATTTAGGTAGGAAAGTAAAATAAAAACTAATTTCGGAAAATCGTAGACATTGTAACATTGGAGTACAAATATAAACAAGTCTCGAGAGAATAGTATCTTCTAGGTGAGTTCGTTTCATCATCTACCAGTCTCACTTCTCAGGCCTAAATTGAGGCCAAGTGCGAGACCATTTGAGCGAGAGATTTGTAATCCAGTCCAATACGCACGGATTAATAAAAAAGGTTTCGGTTAAAAGTAATTTTTTTCCTTGCCAATCTGCCTACACTGTTCTTTGTCTTACAAACTGAAACAGTCACAAAACATATTCATTTAAAACGCACACACTCGCTCACATTCAGGAAATTTAGCCTTTTCAAACGTAGAATTTCCCATTTCACAAAACTTTGCACTCATGCTCGATACGCGAGTTTCATTCAACACAAATCCTAATGGAAAAAAACTGCATCGAGTCCTTACTGCGACGTTAATTCAAAAAGTTGTTTTCATTATGAAACGGTCTCACGGTAGAGTGGAAAGCGAGCGTGTACAGTACAGTGCGCGAAAAAGTCGTATAAAGCACACAGAGTGGGGAAAGAATTTAAAGTGGAGTTAGCGAATAAAAAGAGCGGCGACAACAATTGCTACATTCCGTAGCCTCGTAATCTCGTGTCCTCAAGCTCTACGTTTGGCTGAAACACTAACATAAACTTTGGAGAATGTTGGATATAACTATGTATTACGTACATATTGCTTTTTTACATACAAAAAATTTGGCTGCGATAATTTAGTGACACTCGCTGTACAAGGTGCTTTAGTGAGTTAAAAGCAATTTATTTCCATATTTATTTTTAAATTTTATTCTCGTTATTTTCGTTCTAATTTACCAATTATTTCAAAAGCTTGGTAAAATTTTGCAATAAAAATAAAAAGACGAACACTTACATACACTAACAGTTGTAAAGCATGTTTTGCGTTTGTCCCGATGTTGAACTATTACACTGGTTGTTTTACATAAAGCATTCTTTAAAAAGATATTTAAATTATTATGAGAGGATAATTTTTCCTGACAGCACGTACCAAGCGACACAAAACTGAAGGACAGTAACGCGGGCCGCCCCTGGAAGGATCCCGTCCAAAACAAATACACGAAATTATTTTTATATTTTATTTTTGTTAAATAAAAAGCGGGAATAGCAGGGCAGGTGGGAATTTAAATAATCTGACAGGGATTAAAAAGAGAAATATCAGCTTTTGACCGTCGCATCCCGCCGTCCGCGAGATTACCCACATTACGTTACCTTGCATTTTTATGTATTCTACCGTTTATAATTTAAATGAGTTGGATTCTAAAGGGTAATTTTTAAACGCTTTGTTCTGTTTTACTTTATATTTTGTATTTGAAAAATGTTTTGCTGGATCGTATTTCGTTTTGACGTGACTCAATGGGTGTTACTTCATTTTTAAAGTCTCGTACCTACTGAAATTTGCCAATCTTACCCACAATGGGCCAGCAGATGTTTGATCAGCAGAAGATTGGCAAAGGACTGAGACCGCTGGAAAAAGCTGGAGGAGGCCTTTGTGTCAAAAGGACACGCCGATAAGGAGAAAGGTGCAACTTAGTTAGTAAGAATTATTATGTATTATTAACCATTCTTTATACTGTTTTGGCAATAAAGGCTTTGAAATTGAAATTGACCTACCGAAATAATGCCGGGACTCTATAATTACGTTTATTATTGTTGTCGTAGTAGTATACGTATGTATGTCTGTCAGTTTGTCATAATTATTTCGAACCGTAATCGGGTATTTCACGTTGTATTAAGTTAAGTTAGTTGTAATAAGACATTAAGGAAAACTCCTTAAAAGAAACGTGCTTTTAAAACAATTTTGTTCTAGATCTATCGTTATTTTTTTATACATTCTAGCATTAAACATGGTCCGCCTTACTACAAAAAATTTTTGCTAGACACTGTCTAAGCAGTTACTCGTAAACACGTGTTTAACACAAACAAAAGATCGCAAGACGCTGTTTTGTAGTAACACTTTTTTGATCAAGTGTTCAGCAGATGTCTAACTTTTCTGTAGTAAGACGGGGGTACCATGTTTATTGTGCATTACGAGTACTAATGGTAGAACAACATAGTATAAAAACTGGCTAAGTACGAGGTGGATTTGGCACTGTAGTTATAAACCCACCACGAGACTTACCGTGTAAAACAGTAGACTGTGTCATGTTTCGAACAAAACGAAAATCTTTGTATATAAAAGAAGAAGGTGACTGATATGAAGGTGAAGATGAAAGGGAGGGGGTTGGGGTAGGGGAGGGGGAGATGGAGAGGGGGGAGGGGTTGGAGGGGGAGGAGGGAGGGGGAGTGGGAGAGTGCGAGAAGGAGAGTAAGCGGGAGGGTGAAGGGGGAGGGAGAAAGACGGGGTGAGGGATGGGGGGGGAGGGAGAGGGAGGGAAAGAGGGAGGGGGAAAGGTAGGTGGGGAGGGAAAAGGAGGGGGGAGAGGGAGAGGGAGGCTGAGGGGGGAAGAGGGAGGGGGAGAGGGAGGGGGAGGGGAGATGTGGAGGTGGGGGGATATAAAAGGATAGATAGGGAGGAATAGGGACTTTTGAGACTTTTATGAATACCTCCTAGCTACCCATTCACTCCCTTTATTGCCTTCTTTTTTAAGTTCGCCTGTAACGATTGACAATGAAAATTCCGCACTACATACCAGTTTACTAAAATCAAAAGATAATTAGATTTGTAGTAAGATAGCATTCAACTTGGATAAGTACAAATGCATCTTTTACGTAGGGATCAAGAAGGAAAAGCGTTCCGCAAAATATGTTTCAGTTAAGTTCGAGTTCTGGTTTTTTTTTAAAATTTACGCGTACGAAGTCGCGGGTAACAGCTAGTATAAAATAAATACGAGTAACAAAAGAAACGTAATTATTTTAATTACACGTGAAATACTAACTGACTGTCAATTAACGATTGTTTAGGTGTTTTTATGCCTACCATACTATCGAATCCCAATTGCTGGTAGGTACCATTTGGTAGCAATGAAGGATTTTCTATTTTGTCCCAACCATTATCCAATAAAGCACCGTACGAATATTTTTGCCAAATAATCTGCATCTGCTTTTATTTGCGAAATTGGCAATATTTCAAGGTTACGCTTTCGTATCACATGTGATATGATGGTTACAAATGACTAAATCCATCAGACTTTGGAGTAAAATAGAACTGTAACTTTTTGGGGTTATAATAGGACGTGAGTCTAACTCGCGTTTAGCCAGATTTTCAAAGTCATATCAGTGAGAATTACTATGAACTTCAGTGTTTCGTCTATATTTGCACCGTTTAAACTGTAATTTAATCGCTCGCATCCTTAAAATGCAAGGTCCATCTAAATCTCAAGCCGCAAGCATCTCAGAAACCAATGCATAAATTGTAGAGATTAGCTCCCACTACAAGCGGGGTTCAACAAAACGTCAAGTTGATTAATCACCGCTCCCCCACGTTATTAACATGGTAATGGTCCGCGAATCGCTTTCTTAGCGATACTTAATGATACGGGATTTGCGGGATGATTGCGGGATATAGTCCGTGACGCGGGATTAGTGGTATCTTTCTGTTACAGGTGTGGTGTCAGCCCGCAATCTGCCCGTCGTTTGCTTGAAACTGTTTCAATGACTTTCGTTTTTTTGATGAGGCTGCCTGCTGTTTTAGATTTGCTTAAATTAATTCAAGCTTTATTTTCATCCAAATTCCAAAATATACAAAGTCAGTATTTGAAGTCAAAGCGCTTTTACCAGTGTACTGAAACATGTCGTATACACTAAGTCTGTCTCTTCTTTGTTAGGTAGTATTTGGTTCCTTCTTACTCCGAAATTTTGGACAATGTTTCCTGATACGAACATATCTTCTTTATTTACGCAACCCACAAATCATTCAATTCTGGACAAGCAACTGAATTTGTATACAGCAAACAGAGAGGTGTATTTTGTATCATTAGTTGCCACGCTTGTTAGAGTTGCGATTGGAAACCTCGGTGTTTGGTGACTGTTGGTGACTGAAGTAAGCCTGTATGAGTACGTGGGAAGGCGCTGCTTTCAATGACCACTGCCTAGCTGCTTATATCTGAAAATCCTTTAAAGAGTACATCAAGCTTGACACACTGGGCTTTTTACCGTTCTTATTTCAATAAACGTACTGGCTAGAGTAGCACTGTAAGCTTGACCTGTCGTTGACTGTACTATTCTAAGCCACTCGGCTAGACGTTAGCCGTCATGGTATATTATAATCATTACATCCCATGAAACGTCCACTGCAGGACAGAGAGCTCTCTCCAGAATTCCAGCAAAAACGTGTGATACTTTGGAGGGGATTTACCATAGTCACCATGCATGCAAGAGTTGCGGCTGGCATCCGCTGTCGTTGGTGACCGCAGTGTGTAAGATGGTACGATACAGAGAAAGATGCTGCTGTCCATTTCCTTTTTGTAAGCTAGTTGCCTCTTACGAAACTCAAGTGTAGAGATGGGTTGGTACCTACTTTTCTTTACCGGCACCACTAATTACTGGTAGTTACGTACGGCCACCGTATTCTTACTAGTGGCGACCACAAACCGGAAGACGTATCGTGGGCAGGCCACCCATAAGGTGGACCGACGATCTATCCAAGATCGCGAGAATCCGCTGGATGCGAGCAGCGCAGGACCGGTTGTCATGGAGTTCTTTAGGAGAGGCCTATGTCTAGCAGAGGACGTATTTCGGCTGGCATGATGATGATGCTCACTGCCACACGTCGGTGTTAACACTTTTACCTTGAGCAGGTATCAGTAGCACGAAGCGCTGGTTCAACTTATACCAGTTTTGTACCCACTTATACTTGCTGCCGTGCGTTTTTTAGCTCTTTTACTTTCTCAGCCATGTAAGCTGCATATTCCCAATTAATAACTCGAACCTATTCACACACTTATCTTCCACTTCAAAGAGGCGTCGTCACTACTCACAACCGTTCGGTAAAAGGTACTCGACACAATGTTTGCCCACCTACCGCCGCTCCCCGAGGACCACTGTTTCTATGAATAAAATAACAATTATAAGTGGTCCTTCCTTCGCCCCCGCAGGCGTGCTTAATTCCGTTTGAAACAATATTCATCTGGCGATTAGTTGTGTGACATATTGACGAAAGAAATAGCCAACGTGATCTTGCTCTAGGTATGTAGAAGAATCTTTGACTCTGGTCGTTGAACTATTTTACATTGCCACCATAGAAAATAGATGTACAATGCTTGTGATGTTTGAGTGGTTTTTGACAACAACCCTTTAAACGCAGCAGTGTACTTCTCTACTTATCTATCAGTTAATACTGACAAAATGTGAACCGGGCCTTTAAAGAAATTGAATAGAGTAGGTTTCTTTAAAGAAAGACACGCGTTCGCTAAATATCAATCAAGTAAGGATTATTTTTATAATTTTGAATATTTAAAACGTTAGTTATGGCTTAACGTAACGTTTTAGCAAGCATTCCTGTTTTGGTAATAGCGTTCAATTTACCACTATCACTCCTCAGATTACAGACATAAACTCTGCATTTGATTTATTCACCGAAGTAAGCATCTCTGTGTCTCACTCTTCAGTATGTGTGAAGTTTGTTCTGTTCGTCATTTCCTCCCGTTATTTGATGTGGGATCCTTCAAAATGTAGTTTTGACTACACCCCCGCTCACTTCCCTTTCCCCCCTGCGCCTGTGATAAGTGCCGGGTGTCGGATTAATACAAGTGGCTCCAAATTAGTTCGCATTGCTTAAATTGCGCATTTTGGTATTCCAATCAGGGTAATTGTAGTTTTGGTTTACCAATTTATTCCGAGGTTAGGGTAAAATTTCGATTAAGATAGAGTCATGCCGGTCATGCCGTAGTAACTTTTTGATTTAGGTATTTATTGCAAATGAGAAAGAAAACAGGCAAATCTTTAAAAAATCTATCAAGTCATAATGACTAAGTATAGGGTAGTAAGCCTTATAAAAAATCTGGATGAAACAAAATTGTTATTTAATTATTTTCTTATAAAATTTAATAGACCATAAGCGATTCTCCTCACAGATTAATAAATTGCAGAGACGACCGATAAAACAATTACTCCAGTATCTATTATGCGGCGCAGTAAAAATAACCGCACGAGATATAAAGTATGCTGGTATAAAACGATGGCGGTAAAGTGATACTTTACTTAAGTCCCTTTATAGTCGGGTACAGCTTTCGATAGGCAATATCTTGGTGATGTGAGAAACTTTATCGGCGTCTATCTTTCACCGTTTTCGTTGGTCAAAGGAGAGACAAAATCAATGTAAATAGGGCTGATAAGTGGTTACAAAAGCTGTATAATGCTATACTATAAACCCTAGAAACCAAAAAACCACAGAAGTGCGGCCGACGAAGCAGAAATTATGATAAATTTTTCGTGTGTTTTTGTACAAAAACGTAAGAAGCTACATAGAAGTAAAACATAATGTTACTTTTTGTAAACCTACAAATAATTTTATTTAGTTTAACCCTTTTTCTACCATAGTCACCACGTTTGTAAGTGTTGCGGCTGGCGACTGCTGTTGTTGGTGACCGCAGTATGTAACTGTGGTAGATCACCTCCAAAGAAACACGCGTTTTGCTTAGGTTCTGAAGGGAGTTTCCTGTCCTACAGTGGACGTTTCAAAGGATGCTATGAGGAACCCCTTTTTAACTAACGAAAAATCTGATTATAAAGTGTAGATAGTTGTTATTGGGAATCTAAACTCCCGTTATCCTACTAATATTATAAACGCGAAAGTTTGTAAGTATGTATGGATGTTTGTAACTCTTTCACGTAAAAACTACTGAATGGACTTTAATGAACATACATACATAATATCACGCCTTGTTCCCGTCGGGGTAGGCCGAGACCACAGTTCTCCACCTGCTACGATCTTGACATACTTCCCTTGCTTCCTGTACTTTCATCAATCCTTTCATACATGCTCGTCGGTTTAGGGTACTTTTAACCTGGCCTTTATTCAGAACGTCCTGAATTTGGTCCTCGTACGTTCACCTAGGCCTTCCCCTTCCAACGTTTCTATTTTAATCAAACTTTATAATAATATTGCTTATACATCAGAATAACACATAGGCTACAATTACAGACGAAGTCGCGGGCACCAGCTAGTAAGCAATATTTCCATTTCAAACATAAATAAAGTATAATTTTAATTTATTCTAAAAACCATTTTAGGACTAGGTATAGTAAAAGTTAAAATTTAATTTGTAATTTTAAAAGTAATATTGATTAGGTTGGATGTAGTTATACCTAAACGAGCGATTACTGAGTTGACCAAAAAACTGCTGTTATTCAATCCCCGGGTGTGTTTATCTACACCGTCTCATTTGCCGATAAGCGAGGCGCCATCAAAAGGCCGATGTTCTTTTTTCCCGTCAAACGACGCCCCTCGCAAATGATCGAGGCGCTTATTATTTGGCGTGCGGGCAAACATTTAGCGCCCTTATCGCGTCTATTAAAGATACGGCTTCATTACTCTGTGGCAACGCGATCCTAGTCCAGGCAAAATGCGAAAAGTGTAGCAAAAAGAAAATATAACTTTTGTTCACATTCTGGTAACCACCATATACTCGTAAGTATAACTATTATTATATAAACTTCTTTATTAACAACAAATATTTTCGTAGCATATGATTTTATACCAGTTACGAAACTAAAATATAAAATGACGGAATTGAGGATCCTCATGGCATAGAAATATATTTTTTTAAATAAGTATAAGTAGAAGATGGGTCTTGCTTTTTTAATTAAAATAGAAAACTGACATAAAATTTGACCCTATATTTTTGGATTGAGTTCACATTTTGTATAAATTTAATACATTTCCTGTCATTTTCGGTTTAAGGGATTCCAAATAATGAGTGAAAAATAATTAAGCCGTATAAGTATCCTTACGAAAGTTTTATTAACACGTACACAAAAATTAAACGTAGAAAGAATGTGTACCTAATAATATCAAATGTAGCTTCAATTCCATTTAAGCGCCAAATGTCCTAAAGTAAATAAAAGAACTCAGAATATTGATATTTATTGAATTTTGGTGTCCTATTTTGGTTTTTATTTTTTTCTTATTTTGCCTGGACTATACTCTGAAGCAACGCTCCGATACGATGTTTTCCCGTGTTTCGTGTGCCAGCTTTTGTTTGGGTTTACTTCTTTTTTCCTGCCACTTTATTCCGCTTTGTTTCGATGTTTATTGTTCACGAGATGGTATAGGTACTCTCCTGTGATTTCAATTACTGTTTTATGGGTGTCGTGCTGTTGGTAAATTAATTTAAAGACTTGGGGCCGCATCGATAAAAACACAAAAAAAAAAATACAGGGGTATACCAAGGAAATTGGACCTCCTAGCCTCGCTTGGGGTAAAAAACAGCATGTCCCAAATTGCAATGTCACTTGATCATCGAGCATTACGAAATATTCAAAATATTCGATACAACGACGCCATCACTAATAACATCCCTTTGAACGTCTACTGCAGGACAGAGAGCTCCCTCCAGAATTCCAGCTTTTGCCAGAAAAATGTGGAGGGAGGGGAAGTACCATAGTCACCACATTTGCTGGCGTCGACCTTGTGGTGCGCCGGCGAAGAAGAGTACCAAAATTTCTCTACCAGTAGGTGTCGTAAGAGGCAACTTAGGGATTATGAACCAGAATATGGGCTACAGCGTCCTTTTGTGAATCGTACTATCTTACACACTACGTTCACCAACAACTGCGGCCCATGGTGCCATCACCACCTTGTGAAGAATTATTTCTTTAATCCGCCTTCTTTTACTTGGACCAAGTAAAGTTGGTCCGAATTCTATTACCCTTATTATTCATCAAGTCATCTCTTACAATGGCACGTTATCTAGACCCCCAGGTTCTTTCATCTCTGAATCCACCACTTACCATCAGGTGGTGGCCTCCTGTTCGATTAGCCACTAGTGACACAGAAAAAAAAGGACGGGTTGCACTCTGGGAGTGCCGGCAGAAGTGAAAACTTGCATTTTTAAATATTATGCTTTTTTTAAGACTCAATCGCGCCATTGCTCGCGTAATTCTTTGATGTCACTGAATAAAAACCCGTATTATAATAACAATGACGCGAGATCTGACGCGACATCTGACGCGAGTTTCACATTTTTTACCCGTCTAAAAAGTGCTAAGCGCCGCTAAAGAAGTTTTCACTTCAAAAATCACTTTTTTGGCCGACCGAGCCAACAAAAGCTTAAAAGCCGTCTGAAAGACTAAGATCTTGAAAAACATTATCTGCTAAATGTCGGGGAAACAGAATTTTATTTCACTATTTATTGTATTAAACAGGACTTTTACGTCATTTTTATGTCCCCACACCACCATTTAGATAAAAGAGCTGACGCTTATTTCCTAAACGATGTTCGTGTCAGTTTTTTTTACTACGCAATTTTAATACACCAATTTTTCTGAGCTCTATAAAGCTCATAAAAATGCAAGGTTCTTTTTTATTACCTATATTATAAAATTTTTGACTTCCCATACAAAGTGTGTTGGTCACTTACGTTACTTTGTATGGGAAGTCGAAATTTGTTTGGACGTTGTTAGCAAAGTCGTAGAACAAAAGTTGTTGCTTTTCACCACACTTATAACGTGGGCACATGCATACAGGTCCACAAAAATAACCTTGTATAACTATAAATAAATTAAAACTCATTTAGTTTACAGATAATTCCGTACTCACCTATTTTGCATAAACTAAAATCAATGATTTTCACATAATGGAGGGCACATAATATGTGACGTCACGTGTGGCTCGGGGGAAATGAAGTGGAATCTTTCAGATAACGCACACGCATACGATTTTCACTCACACAAACACATAGTGTATCCGTATGGAGTGTTTTGATGTATTATCAAGGGGCTGTTCACAATGTAATGTAGGTGACATAGATAATTTTCGTTCGAGGTCTAAATTGAATGTGACATGAAGAAAATACTTTGTATCGTGACCTATAATAGCTATTGTTATAGGTGATATTGTGATAGCTTATACAGGGTGTTAGGTAAATAACGCAAAGCCTCTCGGGTGGTAGCTCTGGACATGAAACACAGGGCCGTTTGCAATAAACTTAAGAATCGCCCAAGTTCTTGCTTAAGGGCTGTCAAAGTATTGGTAGGAGTTTCCTAAACAAGTTAGGGGCGATTCTTAAGTTTAGTGCAAATGGTCCTGAATAACTTTTGTTCTACGACTTTCGGAAATTACAAAAAAAAAAAAATTTGCTTTTTCATACAAATTAGCTCGGTCAGTTGGTCGATTTGTATGCAGAAGCAAAATTTTTTATTTCGAATGTCCAAAAGTCGAAGGAAAAAAGTTGATCAGTTTCATGTCCAGAGCGGTTTTGCGTTACTTACCTAAAACCTTGTATAACTTAGTAGGCATTAATCTAAATTTATGTGAAACACAACAAATTTTGTTCTAAGACGAAAAAATTCCAAAACAGAATTCAGATCTTCAAACTAAATGATCAGTTGTTTAGTAAAACAAACTATTGGAGAAACTTACTTAAATTGAATGATAATTAATTTAATTAATTTTTAATAGCATGTCATCACCAAAGTTTTACCAATGGTTTTTCGGAGTCGGCTACCTAACTTAGGATATTTGACGAGGGCACTGGTGTTTACACAGAGCGACTGCCATCTGACCTCCGCAACCCTGAGGGCAAACCAGACCCAATCCTAAATTAGGTTTTTCCAGTTTTTAGGGTTCCGTACCTCAAAATAAAAAAAACGGTACCCTTATAGGATCACTTTGTTGTCCGTCTGTCTGTCTGTCAAGACGCTTTTTCTCACGAACGAGAAGAGGTATCAGGTTGAAATTGATAACGAATATTAAGGTTCATAAACCACACAAGATCTGAAAATTTCAATTGTTTACAACGACGCAATTAAAAGATATGGCTGTTTATGTCCTCATCTCCATACATTTATGCAAAAACGCAAAACCTACAGGGTACTTCCCTTTGACCTAAAATTATGAAATTTGGCAAGAAGCTAGGTTTCACAGTAAAAATAAAGGGAAAAGTCTAAAATCATTAAATATTTAAATTTTTCTCACAACTAATAGTAACCAATTAATATAGGGGTCGAGTTGCATGGTCACGGAGTTTTTAAAATCAAAGAGCAAAAGCTTTTAGTATATCATATGGTAGATAGGTACGGAACCCTGATATATCGTTTGTGGACCAATCTAAAGAGTGTGATAGCAAATATTCATGATTTTAGTGACGGATTTTAGAGCACATTTCAAAGTGGCAAAGAATGAGTGCTTAAACACTAAACAACATATCTTTTCATCTCAAATACTTGTATTTATACATTGAATAGTAAATAGTGCTAAAATTTGACAAAAACTAATAAAATAACGGAAGGATTAGTGGTCTTGGACTCACTGGAACAGTGACATTTTAGTTATTTTGGATCAAAAGAGCAACGTCGCAGTGTTAAAAATTTAATCTTTTGAACAAACAGACCAAATATTGTAACGATATTACATCAAAATATTAAGCGTGACAATAAACTGATATTTAAGAAAAGAAAATGTACCTACCTACCTACGTTAATAAAAAATGTGTACTCTGTTCTGTTGTGTTGTGAAGGTGGTACCTACTTATATCAGCTGTCAGGTTATTGAACTCGGCTGGGAATTACCATATCTACGACACGAAAATAGCAATCTACTATATATGTTTTATAGAACCTTTTTGACCAAAGATTAAAACATACATTCTTTGCTCTAGCATTGTATATTGATATTGAGATGGCGCAAAATTGTGTAAAATGTAATGATGTTCTGCACATAAGGCAATTCTTGACGTGCTCATTATGTAAAGGTTGTTATGATCTTAGCTGTGCAGGAGCAGAAAAACGTTATAACATCATGAGTGCAGAGCATAAGAAGAACTGGAAATGCTCAGCATGTTCATCTACAAAAAAAGGGACAGATAAAGAACCAACATGTAAACAAAAAACAGTTTTAAAGACGTGTATACAAACGCCTGTGTCTCAAACGTGTAAGGAAAAGGCATCACCCCAAACGGCTGAAAGAAATATAACAGTTCGCCCCAAATATATACCAAATGTCACAACAGAAAATACTTTTGAGACATTGTCAGAAACACTTTCTGACTCTGACATTGAAGATGAAGATGGCCCCAGCTCTTTGCAAGAACAGTTAAATAGAAGTTGCCCTGAAATTCCTAAAATTAGAACTGAAGAAAGAGATACTTTGGAGAGACAGATTGCAATGCTGAAGGCAGAACTTGAGACGGCAGACAGCCAGATCGAGACTCTTCTAGCTGAAAATAACCAGCTTAAAAATGAACTAACCGAAGCTAATTTAAAAATTGATCGCCTCAAAGATATATGTTGCTCAAAACCAACTAATTCAACCAAAAAACGACAAAGAATACTTAGAAATTTAGCTACCAAGGATGGGAATATAAGTCACACAGAGCTGAATGTGCAAGAATCACAGCAAACTGCGACCCAAACTTTACCTAGAAGTGATATATCGATAAGTTGCAGTCCTAAGAACATAGAGAGTACAAGCCCTACATCACCACTAGAAGTAAATCAAAATGGGATGAAAAAGCCTTCGCCAACCAACATAGGTGCTTCTTCCACCAGCACTCCAAAAAACAAAAGAGAAGCTATATCGTCCCGGAAATTAACTTCTTCAGCAATTAATTCTCAAATACCGTCTTCCACGAAGTAACTAGTTGGCTGGAAAATCATAATCTTAAAGTTAATCTTGAAAAAACTAAACTTAAAGAATTCCATTCATCACAAAGTGCCTCATGTTCTCTAGCAGTTAAACATAACAGCACAAGAGTTGAAAGTGTAGACTCTATTCGATTTCTTGGTCTTATTATGGATAAACACACTACATGGACTGAACATGTTCAGAAATTGACAGACAAATTGAACAAATTCGTGTATGCTTTGAAAAGGTTAACACAAATTACGTCCCAAAATATAGCTCTTCAAGCATTACATGCACATATTATGTCAAACCTGCGTTATGGAATTATATTGTGGGGTAATGCTAGTAATCTTGATACATTGTTTAAGCTACAGAAAAAATGTGTAAGGGCTCTTTTTGGCGCAAAACAAACTGATTCTTGCAAACCCTTATTTCAAAAACTCGGATTGCTAACGTTACCCTCATTATATGTCTATGAAACTTGTATGTTTGTTAAGCAAAATTATAATCAGTTCAAAGAAAAATCATCTCGTCGAGTAAAAAATTTGGAATATCCGAGTTGTAAAACTTCATTTTTTAGTAAAAATGTTTTATTTATGTCAATAAAGATTTTCAATTGCTTGCCTAATGATATTAAATGTATGGAGCTACCACGTTTTAAACGCGAAGTGATGAAATTATGTTTAAATAGAATTTATTACAAGATTAGTGAGCACTTTATCAATACAAGAGAGCGACATGACATTGAATTTTCGAAAATCTATAACTAGGAACATCTTGACGAAATTTTTGAACCTGACATTAACATTATTTTATTTTATATTTAAGTACTTATTTGAAATTGTTTGTGAATTATTAATTTATTAATTTTATATTATCAATTAAAATATTGTACACCTGATGTAATAGGTAGATTGTGCTGGAATTTATAAATTAGACATCTTTTACACTGTACCACAATCATACAATAAATTATCTTTATCTTTATCTTTTATCTTTTTTATCTTAGGGCGCGAGTCCGACTCGCACTTGGCCGGTTTTTTTTTTTAAAGAAGACCTTGCTGTTATCCTTATTGGCTGTCACAGCTTCACCGGGTGGGTGGGGAGCGGAAGGCTCTACCCAGAAATACCTAATCACCGTAGGCTACAAGCCTAAGGGCGCCTCGCGGAGTTCGGACCTCGGCTTAGGCGGTTTGCCAGGGATCGGGGAGAACCGGCCTGGAATGAGGTTTTGCCAGGTTAGTGGCCAACCTAGCTGTCAGAGCTTACAAGATGCCAAATGGCCTCTGACTTGGCTTTACGACTACTATCATTGACAATACCCGGGATCAACGGCTTAACGTGCCTTCCGAAGCACGGAACCACTCTGGTTGTTGTGCCACTAGCGGTCACCCATCCGGGTTCTGACCACGGCCAACGCTGCTTAAATTTTGTGATTGGGAAGAACCAATCACGGAACCACTCGGCCACGAGCGCTTCTTTAATTTATTAATTTAATTACATGTATCATACATAAAATGAATTATTAGAAATGCAAGTATTCGCTTAACAGCTAAGGATTCTTATAGTCCGGTCGCTTAACGTCTTATATCGCCAAATTTACCAAATTTCACCAATTTTTAGGGTTCCGTACCTCAAAAGAAAAAAACGGAACCCTTATAGGATCACTTTGTTGTCCGTCTGTCTGTCTGTCTGTCAAGACCCTTTTTCTCACGAACGAGAAGAGGTATCAGTTTGAAATTGATAATGAATATTAAGGTCCATGAACCACACAAGATCTGAAAATTACAATTTTTTACAACGACGCATTCAAAAGATATGGCTTTTTATGTCCTCATCTCCATACATTTACGCAAAAAAGCAAAACCTACAGGGTACTTCCCGTTGACCTAAAATTATGAAATTTGGCAAGAAGCTAGGTCTCACAGTACAAATAAAGGGAAAAGTCTGAAATCATTAAATATTACAACTTTACTCACAACTAATAGTAACCAATTGTGGTGAGCTCCCGTTTCAAGAACATTCATATAAGAGAGGGGTCAAGTTGGATGGTCGCTGAGGTGATTTTTATTTTAGATCTATTTTAAAACGGGAACACTTACAAACTTGAAAATTAATAAGTTTATAGTTCATAAGCTATAAAATCACAACAAATAATAAAATTTGGTCAAGCGCGTGTCAGACTCAAAAAATCTAGCACATTAACTTACTGAAATTTCAACTAATACAATTATGATTATGTGGTGGTACGGAACCCTCAGTGCGCGAGTCCGACTCGCACTTGGCCGGTTTTTTTTCCATAGGTTAGGTACATAGCTCTCAATTTTTGGTAGGAGCCAATTCTTTAATTTTTAATGGAATTTTTTGAAATTCAAGAATTGGCTCTTATCAAAAGTTGAGAACTACGCCTTACAATTTTTTTCCAGGTACTAGTTAGGTACATAGCTCTCAATTTTTGATAGGAGCCAATTCTTGAATTTTCTATAGAATTTCATTTTAATTCAAGAATTGGCTCTACGTGAAACAGCTAATTGACCGCACTATTAGGGCAGTTTTTCGGCCTAATATGTTTGTGAAGTCAAATGTGGGTAATAACCCTAATTCACAAACTTATGTTATGTATGAACATCGGCTTGACAGGTAGGGTTAGGTACTACCAATCACGCACAAAATGCGCTGTCAGCTGATGCAGTTTCTATGAGAGGTCAAAATAGATTTTCGTATTTCGACCTTTGTTCCTTGGGAAAAGTTGTTCAGTTACTGATACTGATCCCGCCCCTGAGCTGTGGCACGCAAATAAATTAACACCCTGTATACAACTTGTGTTAGTATTATAAGCAAGAAATAAGGTATCATAATCAATGTTCTTTTCTATAAATGGTGACGTGGCAAGATGGATCGTGCAACATAAATAGCAAGATTATCTTGGAGACGGCTGAATAGAATAATACCCACAGCCAAGAAAGATAATCACTAATGAGTGATCGATTATGAGGGAGGTTTTCTTACTTCATCTATTTAATTATGGAACAATTCTATAACAACCTAACAAATATTATTTTTCTGTGCTCAGTCAACGAAACTGAACAACTTTCTCAAAGAATCATTATTAGGAAATGAAAAAATATTTTGACCTCTCCATAAAAACTATTCGACCAGAGTTAGCAATTTGTATGGAGAGGTCAATATTTTTTCCAATTACCAGAAATGTTTCTTTGGGAAAGTTGTTCAGTTTCGTTGACTGAACACGCCCATTCAGTTTTCGGTACACCGTTCCTAACACCCTGTATAAATGTTCTTTCATCCTGAGTAAATCGTAATTACGAAGGTAAGTGTCAAACCTGCCAAAATTCTGACGCGGAAAGTTCCGCGACTGAAAAAATCTGTCAAATATGACACCAGCGGAAATTCCGCCAGATATGTCATACTTATAGGTAATCTTAAAAGCGTTGCGAGCGTAATGAGTGGAACTTTCCGCATTGGAAGGATCCGCAGGTGTCCCGCTACACTAATAAGGTAACTAACATACTAACCTTTTGCCTGCGATTGACTGAAAAAAGCGGCCAAATAACGTTATTAACGTTATAACGCGGTAAAATAAATAATAGGTTATTTTAAAGTCGTCTTAATGACTAACACTAAATAGGGACAAAGACTGCTAAACTTAAACTTAATTTGGAATTACACACGTATGTTCAATGTGCCTTAAAAGGTAGGCAAAGGATGTCTTCCTAAAAGATTGGGTTACAGAAGATTATGACCAATGTAAAGTCGCAAGAAAAGGTTTATTACTAGCAATGGGATCTGGTACACTAAGAAAAAGTATCCGATAATTTACAACCTTTGCGATTTACTTGTATTCAGTTTAAAAATAAATCTTACTCGTCTACATTATCATGGCGCGTTGGGTTGGTAACCGTTATACCACTAACCACCCCTCCGAGTGTGTATGGTGCTCATAACAACATAAAACACATTAACAAGAGGAAGCGGTCGAGTTATCTCCCGCCGCTTCCTTTGCTGTGCAATTGACTGGACGGACGTAACGACGCTGTTAATGAACATCCTTACATGTGAGTAGATAGCTGAGAATACGCATGTGTTATCTGTTTTTGTAAGCGTCTTGTTGTTCTAGTCATGGCAGTTTTCAAAGTAATTGTACACATTTACAAAGTGTAACAAAAAAGCTATAATAACTCTAAAAGATGTGAATATGCACATGAAACTGAACCACTGTTTAAATTAAATTAAAATTCTTTATTGCCAATAAATACACATGCAATACATAAGATAGATTACATACAATACCTCTGATTTATTTCATAACATGGAAATATTTATTTCATATTTCCATGTTTTCTGTGTCAGTTTGGCGAGATAATATTTTTTATATAAAAATTGTCTTCTTCTTTAATTTAAGAGCTTGGCTCTTGTCGATGGAGTAACTTCCAGTCCTCACGTTGTATCGCGAGCTGCTTTACCTCCTGAAACGACACGACATTGACCTTTTCTTTAATCTGGTCAAAGTAGCTTCGCCTAGGTCTTCCTCGTCCCCTCTTTCCTTCAATCTTTCCTTCCATTATGTTTCTCAGGAAATTGTCGTGCCGTATCAGGTGACCTATCATTTTCCCTCTTCGATTATCTATTGTTTTTAGTAAAAAAAAAAATATCTGATTTAAATTAAAAAATGTATTCATAGGTCGACAAACGAGGAAAAGAATTACTTTCCATAGATACTATATTAATAGTCTGATTTAAATTTAAGAAAATATCCATAGGTCGACAAACGTAGAAAAGAATTACTCTCCGTAGATACTATATTAATAGTGCGTTTTGTATTGGATTAAAAGGATTGATGAAAGTACAGGAAGCAGGGGATGTGTGTCAAGATCGTAGCAGGTGGAAAACTGTGGTCTCTGCCTACCCCGACGGGAACAAGGCGTGATATTATGTATGTTTGTATGTATCGGATCTTAGATAGGAGATAATTGTTCCCGATAATTAGCAATGTACAATGTGAAAGTTACCTAATTGCTTCGGTAGCAATTCCAATAATTTTCACGATGTATACTTCTTCCTCTTATACGAGTACTGATTAAAGGCTCGACCAAACAATCAGCCAATGAAAAGTACGGTGGCGTGCCTAGCGACCAGGGCTAGGTGGGTCGGTCGTCGACCTGACAACCCAGTCGATAAGGAAAATAGAAACCGTTTATGACAGTTTTTATTTCAAAGAATACGAATATCAATAAAACAACAATCACGATATTTACGGAGTGTCGTTAAAAACAAAAAGCAGCAGACAAAAGAAATAAAATTTATCTCAAGCAAAACACCCCATAAAGTGGAATTGTCTCGAAAACTTTATAAACGCGATAACGACTGAAGTTGTTCGGAGCTTTGTTCCTCTCACATAAACATGACCAAATAACGAAGACCTCTGAAGAGTTGAGTACACACGGTGTAGTCTGTCAGCAGTTTAGTCTGATGTAGAGGTATTTCAGGGGCCCTGAACAAGCGGCTTTCTATTATAGTAATTTCTATAGTGAAAAATAATGAAAATGTATAGTACTGACAGTAACCCACAAAAAGTCACTTGACAGCTAATGTCAATCACAATCATTTTATTCTTTCTTCTAGTGTTTAAGATAATAAAAGGCAACCACTGAGCAAGGAACAACATGTATACGAAGGCCGCTAAGTGCTATGCTGTTTGTGTTGACGAGTTTGATTTAATTTGAAAATCTTGCTTAATGTACAATATATGTGATTTACTAGGTTGATAGATGGATCGTTTGCCGAATTGAGCAGAATTGGATTGCCTTGTCCATAAACACACTTGAAAAATATAATATCACCCATGCGAGCTATTCACCTAGATAATCTTGTAATATTCACTTAGATAATCTTTATTCTCTGCTACCATACTATGAGCATATTTTGTTGTTTTCCTAGAACTATCTGAAATTGTATGTTTCTAAATTCAAAGATAAATTATGATAAAGATAAATCATATAAATTTAACTTTGGGCACTTCTTGCACTAGATTTAGTCTAAATCAGAAGCTTGGGTATATAAAGATATGGTGCCCCATTGCGCCCCAATTGAATACACCGATCTTTTTGTTTTATCTGTACAATCAAGTTTAGTAGTTACCTGATACTATCAAATATCGTGAGCTAAATAAGAGGCTACCATTTAGGCTTTTTACCAATGACTATTGCAAAAAGGCCTATAAACTGTTACAAACTCAAACTACCAACTAGTGTTTCAATGGCGGTTCTTCCACGAAGCATTCAGCCACTAACTGGTTTGTTACTAGTAGTTAGTCAGGAGTCACTCTTGCATGAGGCCGTTCTTCCAAGATGCTATTAAAAAGACGAAGCCATGAACGAACGGCCTCAGTTTAAGGTCAGTTGAGTAGTAATCGCTTTGTAAAAACCAGATCTCGTATCGGGTCGGATAATCAAAGGAGAAAGGAGGAGCATTTGGGATAAGTTCTTTGGTGCTGGTTGTTTTTCTCAGCATGTCAGGGCTCTTTGCACATTGGTTGGTTCCAACGTAGATAAGCGTTGAGGCAAAAAAGAGAGTTCCAAGGAGTGTCCTCCTTAAGCTCCGCCCTCTCCACGACACGCCCCCATCTAGAATATTGGGACCATTTCTTTATATAAATTTACTTTATAAGTACTTAGTATGAAGCCAAGGTACATAGACTATCGTATCTGTGAGTGTGAAACTTGAGCTTAAGTAAAGTTACATTTTAGGTAGAGTTCTGTAAACAAATGATATTTATCTAACGTCGCTTGTTGACCTAATATTGGTTAACAGTTTTTTCACGGTTGTGATTGTATTGGTACCATAAAATTTTAATTTAATTTTACAAGTCGTTTGTAGCAGATGTACAGTTAACTCTCTATTTACTTGACCGCCCTTGCATGTAATTTTGTAATACATATAATTGCACGCACAAGGGGGTCAGTTAAATCGAGAGTTGACCGTAACTCTACCATAATTACCCATTGTTCTTGTGTTAAGGCAACTCGAGCCATATACATAAGTTTAGTTTATGTTCGCGATAATATACTATGCTAAGTATCATACAATCAATATTTGTTATCTTGTTCCCGAATGCGCAATAAACGATCTCGAAGAAAATATACGATTGTAGTAACTCAGATAAAAAAAAATCCTGGGATGTATGTTTAATATAGTTCGGGGTCCCACAGCCTGGTTATTACCGATTTGAGCTGGTTGACTATGAAATTAGAAGACGACTTGAATAAATATGAACAAAAACACACATTAACTAGAAAACACTTTACAAGTAGAGACTGCCAAACAAATGAATGTCGTAATTAGGAATTTGCTTACGTCTAAGTTTAAATATACATATTCACAGAAGCCTGCCAGCATCAGGCTAGCAGGTAACCTCCGTCGTCGACACTGGTCATCTACCTCATAAGATACATAAACTAAACCGTAATATGGTGAAAGTAGATGCTTAGTAACACACTTTTTGTAGGGGCTTGAAGTCCGTAACTGAAACCGATTTTGGGTTCAAAATTACGTCATGCCATAAGATACATGAACCAAACTTTACAAGAGACAGCCTTCCAAAAACTGAAAGAGCATGATCAGTCAACATAACTGAACAACTTTCATCAAATAAAACATTCAGGAAAAAAAGTCAGCCTCTCCATCCATACAAACATTCCAATCAAGTTTTATTTCCTGAAAGTTTTATTTAATGAAGTGTGATCAAATACGTTGACTGATCATGCCCTTTCAGTTTTCGGAAGGCGTCCCTTACACCCGTTACAGTGAAAGAAAAACATAAAAAAATATATATAATAAACTAAGGATGCCACCCACATACCTGACAAAGTCGTCAGTCAGCCTGATTCAATGTTCCCGTACATAGCGTTCAGAGAGAATTTTTTATATAATCGGCTACAAAAATGAAATTAGTGTAGGATGATAGCCCTAGAGGCCATATTGACGAATATCTGAAGTTGCTTAGACTCAACCTTGATGGTTTTCAAAACAACCAAAATCAATAAGATATTTACGGATTTCTCATACTTCTTCCAGGTTACGGAATTTGACCCCTAACAAAAAGTGGGCTACTAAGCATCTACTGACACCACATTATAGTTTCGCTTATGTATCTTATGGGGTCCTACAAAGGTATCTAGATAAACAATTACCTACTAATACCTACATAAACAATTCTCAAACCAAACAACGACACCCGTCCTGTCCCTTTCGTTTTTCTCCCTAAGGTACGGAACCCTAAGAATTATGTTTCGTAATCTGTTCCTCACTGTTTGTATGAGTAATACAATCATTCACAAAACAAAATATACGTAGATAAAATTTACTTTAAGCTCTCTGAAAACCAGAAAAGTTTAAAATTACTTACCTCTTTTTCCTTTGATATTTACCTCGTCAACAAACGTACAAAACTCAGACAAACCAGTCTCTTGCAAAAACAGCAAACATCACGGCTAGCGGAAACGGATCTCTTTTAATTTTTAATTCGGTGCGCCGGCGACGCAGCGCTGTCGTCGGCGTCTTCCTGCCCGGCGCTTCCGGTCGCGGGCGCGTTCTTTTTTTAAATCTGTATTTCCGGTTTGGCGCAAGAGCTGATGTCATGATGAGTGGACACGAGTCTAATTTTTTGTTCTTTTAGAATGGGTTTTAATGTATGGAACCTAGGTAGGTAATGAGATCACAACATAATTTATACCTAGTATCTCTAGCTTTTATCTCTTGGAGACATATGCACATTATAACTAAAACTATAATTACCTATGTCAATTCATATGTTTCTATTACAATGAAAAATATTTTATCCTATTTAAAATAAAATATTTCTACATCGCAATAAAAAAATGATCCCATGTTACCATTAAGTAATTACAAGTAAGTAATGTGTTAAAGGCGTTTTTAAAAATGCTTTGAACAGTTTTCATGATGATGATGATGTGTTAAAGGCATTTTTAAAAATACTTTGAACAATTTTCACACAATTTATTTACTTAAAATAAGGTGGGTAAAGGTATTTGAGATCCTGAAATAGATCTAGTTTAAAATGACAATGACTTATTTTTTAACTAACATTTTTTTTTACAAATACAAAATGTTTTTTAATATTTTTATACAATGTAGTACAAAACTCGAGGATGGAACTTCCTATTAAGCAATCAGGTTGCCTGTGTCAGGAGGCTCCGCTCTTCCTTCAAATGAATATGTTGGCGAGACAACTACAAATGCCTTTAGATGTTTTGCCTTACGCTCGGCCTGGCACGTACTTTCCATCCCGCGAACAATTCTAAAAAAAAAATACAAAAATTTAACACCAAGCCACCTCCATGGCTTCTTGTCCTGTCCCGTCATAAATGACTAAGGACTTTCCGTGATTATTTTTCCGCGATTTTTTGCCGTTCCCGTCGGAAAAATCTGCGTCTGCCGGATATTATCATTAATTATGGATCAGGTTCGCCGTAGCTTTGACGGTTATAAATCGCACCACGTTAACCCTTTTAGGAAGTCCGCAAAGTTGATTTCAAATAGAATTTTTAAAGGCGTCAATCAGTCTCCAATATTGACGTACTCTGTAACTTATTCATAACTTAAATGCGCGGTTGTGGTGTGAAAGTGTGAAATTTTTTGTATGATAGTTTCGAAAATTTTGTGTATGGTTTAGTATGTATAAAATGTAACTATAGTAAATACTTATGACGTGAGAAATATTTTACGTACAGGTGAATTGTATCCTATTACCCTTCATGTTTTTAATGTTCAGATTGGTGATTCAGCTTGAGTAACTAAAAATTAAAATAGAATACAACATAAATAAATCTGTTGTGGTACCTTTAATGTTTATGTTAAATAAATATTTTTAAAAATAAATTAATCAAGATTTGTGTATTGTTTGATTTAGTCATTAAAGTGTTAGTTTTCCAACAAACTATTTTGTAGTTCGGAAAATCTTGTTGTTTAAATGTCAAGCTGTTTGCTATGGAATAAACCATTTTTTTTTATTTATTAAAACTACAAAATAACACCTCATTGACTCAATTTGAGACGCTATAGGCTAAGTAAGATAAGATTAGACTTAATTTGTAATGGAAGTTAATTTTTTGCAAATCATAATATTTATTCAAATAGTTTAAATTAAAAACGTTGTCCAAGTTTATTCTCTTACCAATCATCTTTGTCACCACAACCTGCTACAAGTGCGCTACGCAAGCTACGCCGTAGCTCGTCGCTACACCGTAGTCCAGTTGCTACCACAACTGGACTACAACAAACCATATCGTCAAAAGTTCGAGCTACCAAATGGCTTCCCAACCATTATCTGTGTCTGCTTTACCAAAGAAACGCTTCAATTGTTAGGCCAATCCAAAATCGAAATGTCCTTTATTCATTGTAGGATATTAAAAATGTCATGACATCAGTTACATTTACGTCACTTCACAAACAAAGTGGCGCCAATGCCATGCCATGCCAATGTTATGCCACAAGTGGTCTTCCATCTGGGTTCCGATCACTATCAACGTTGCTCAACCACCATAACTGTAAAGTAAGAAATTGGTTACAAGCACTTCTAGCAAACATTCATCCAAATAAACCGACATGAAATATCCCAGTTGCCTTAACTTTGATCCATATTTCCAAAAGTAATTTTACTTGACAAATATCTTGAGTTTAGGTTAAACGCCTGGGGGTAATTGATCTCCTTTTACCTGCCACAAATCAAAGTGGCCAGGGTAAAGCCGGGTAGAGACTACTGGGGAGGGAGCTTGGGTACACACGGACGAACGTGAATAACGAAGTTCATGTGAAATCGTGTATTTTGCTCAAAATTATCAATAACAAAGTGGAACTCGAATTTAAAGACTGTGGTTTTTCTTTGTTACAGTTTTTAAAAGGGTATTTAGTACGTATTATTTGTCCATAGTCTCGCCCTAGGAACTAAAAGAGGCAAAAGAAAACTTAACCTTAGATAACAAAGTGGACAGAAGTATTTTCAAACAAGGGGACTTTCCAAAAATACTTTAATCAATATCGTTTGCTCTAGATATGTTTATTTTTACCTCCCACTTCAGGATTCTGAACAAAAACTATCAATTACAGGTTTGGTAATCATTAGTTCGTTTTTTTTAGGGTTCCGTACCTCAAAAGAAAAAAACGGAACCCTTATAGGATCACTTTGTTGTCCGTCTGTCTGTCTGTCTGTCTGTCTGTCTGTCTGTCTGTCTGTCTGTCTGTCTGTCTGTCTGTCTGTCTGTCTGTCTGTCAAGACCCTTTATCTCACGAACGGGTAAAGGTATCAGGTTGAAATTAATACCATATATTAGGATCCACGAACCACACAAGATCTGAAAATTTAAATTTTTTACAATGACGCAATCAAAAGATATGGCATTTTATGTCCTCATCTCCATACATTTATTCAAAAATGCAAAACCTACAGGGTACTTCCCGTTGACCTAAAATTATGAAATTTGGCAAGAAGCTAGGCCTCACAGTACAAATAATGGGAAAAGTCTGAAATCATTAAATATTACAACTTTTCTCACAACTAATGGTAACCAATTGTGGTGAGCTCCCGTTTCAAGAACATTCATATAAGAGAGGGGTCAAGTTGGATGGTCGCTGAGGCGATTTTTGTTTTAGTTCTTTTTAAAAACGGGAACTCTTACAAACTTGAAAATTGGTATGTTTATAGTGCATAGGCTATAAAATAACAACAAATAATAAAATTTGGTCAAGCGCGTGTCGGACTCAAAAAATCTAGCACATTACTGAAATTTCAACTAATACAATTATGTTTATGTGGTGGTACGGAACCCTCAGTGCGCGAGTCCGACTCGCACTTGGCCGGTTTTTTATATGTAAACCTAACTCATAAGTTACAAACAGCGTGAATTTTCATTGCTCCTGCTCTCGAAGCCCAGTGAGTTTACTCATGAAAATATTTTTTTACGTGAAACATTTTTTGCCTTTCCATACAAAATGAGTCGATCACCTGACCACTTTACTATGGAGTCGAAGTATTTTTTCGAGTGCAAAGTTTTTTCCAGCTTCGCGAGCAAAACCAATGACACGCTGTAAACTTTTTTTTATGTCACAAGTGTGCAAACGAGTCGGTGGGCCACCTGATGGTAAGTGGTCACCGCCGCAAATAGCACCTACTGTCTTACTAGTGCCATAATTTGACACTAATAAGCGCGTTGCCCACTCTGAGAACCAAGATGGTATGTCATACCAAGTAAATAAATTTTTGAGATTCATGTTGTTGCTATAGTTCAGTTCTGTACGTCTTCAGTGTTTGCGTATGTCCGTCTAGGCCACATAAAGTGGCCCCTGGGTTGTAGATCCTTGGACTACGAGATAGATGGCAGTGTCCCCCGGAGGGCCATAGGTAGATCAGACCGATCGCGTAAATCTAAAGTGCATTATTAGAAGCGGGTTAATTAGATACTACTCGTACGTATATACCCTGTTATAATGGGACAAAGAAGGTTAAACCATCTCCTGACAAAGAAGGCGCAGGTTGAATAATGCTTGTGGATGTAATTTACTACATACATACATAACATCAGGCCTCTTTCCCGTCTGTCTAGGCCACAGTCCTCCACCTGCTACGATCTTCACATACTTCCCTCGCTTCCTGTACTTTCAGCAATCCTTTCATACGTGCTCGTCGGCTTAGGGTACTTACCTTTGTTAGAAGGTCTTGAAGGTCCTTTCTACAATTTACTAAGTTGTAGGAAATCAAACAACCAATAATAAAACTTTTACTTAGTTTACCATGACCTTTTTTATAATGGCTCGTTTATTATTTTGGCTGCAGGCTAAATCCAATAACTTTCAAACTTGTATTTATATTTTAGTCACCATATAATCTGCTAATGAATTGCTTTTGTGATGGCTAAAATGCTACTTTACCTAATCTTTTATTAAACTTATTTAAGCAAAAGTTTGAGCTAATACATGTTTTCGACAATCTGTTTTAACTATTACTATAAAATAAAACAAATCATGTTTACATAGAGTAGCAAAATTGTTAGATACGAGTGCGTCTTAGCTAGAGCCACCATGATTTGTGTCGGGACGCGGACAGTCCCGAGGGAGCCCCATGCGTTTCGTTGCCGGCGGACTCTGCGATTTATGAGAGCGTTTCGCTGCCCACTTCAAACAAACAGAGTGTTTAACGTTATAATGTTAGCATTGAGTTACACTAGGATTGAGGAGATACTATAATTAGATGTTTGGTCTGAAATGTCTAGGTTGAAGTCAAGTAATATATTTCTGGGGTTATACTTTACCTGCTACTTCACCTAAGTCCTTATTTAAAAATGATAAAGAATGTACGTCATTGCAATCGTGCAAATACTCGTATGCGGGTTGAAATATTGTACGAAAATCCACTTCGTTGACGTGAATAAAATGTATCTCCGTACTAAATTACAGCTTTCTTGTACTAAGGGTCTCTGAACTAAGCCGCGGACAGACAGACGGACATAGCGAAACTATTAGGGTTCCTTTTTGACTAAGGTAAGGGATAAGCTCGCCATTGTGAACTTCTTTTCTGACTATGTATATTTATGTATGTGTACATTAAAGAATAAATAAATAAGGTAAGGTAAAAATGGACCACCAACCTTACGTAAATGATCTATGAAAATTCAAAATGGAATTAGCGAAACTATTTGGATTTCAGTTTGTGTATTGACACGAGAAAAAAAAAGAAAGAGTCCTGAAAAAAAGAAACTGACCTTGTTCCTTTAGAAGAAAGATCTACGTCCAGTCGTATCCGTGCTATTAGTCATTAGCGAGTGCTGCGTGCGCAAAGAACTCCACCGATAAATTCAACACTTGCGCGTTCCCATCAATGTGATTAATGTAAGCTCATCCAATAGATATGATGTTAGCAATAGTGCTAGAATTGTATAAAGAGAAAAGTGTGTGACAACTATGGATGATTTGTTTTTATGGGACGTTCTCATTTCAGGTGCTTATTATGTAAATAAACTTCTAACGAGTTACTTAGTATGCTAATGAAAGAGATGCTAATGAATGTAGTAGTTAATGAAATTATAATGAATGCATCGGCAAAATATTTTAAACGATTTATTAAGGTATTAATAGCGCTGAGCGTTACTTGATCAAATTAAAAATGCACTCTAATCGTATGTGCATGCTAAGATGTCACGCGCTTACAGTTTTTGGTCGGTTTTTTGCACTTTTCATTAGTATTATGTGGAATAAAAATAAAACATTCAAGTAAAAATATTGATATAATAGATACCTTTTTGTGTGTTAAAACTAACAAGTGAACTTTTGCGGTTTTGGAGAAATTTTGCAAATTATCACAAAAACAGGTGCTGCTGGGGATTTTTTTCCTAAAACGTGGTTAGCAAAAATACAATTCTGTTCAAGTAAAAACCTTTTTAAAATCTTTATATATCACCCTGTATTTTTTTTCAATGGTTTTGATGGCCATTTATTTTAATATTTCAACGTAAAGTTAGGCATTTGACCGCTATTAGCGCATTAAGATCATCAGTCAATCTTCGTAGCCACAATATTTCTCAGCGCTATTAAGGTATCCAAGCGGCTTAGTACAAATGTAATACAAGTTCAATGAATATATATATTATATTAACATCTATTTTATCCACAAAATCTGTACATCTTTATACGCCCACAACAGTTTTGCGCAGCAATATTTTATACAAAAGCTCATACAAAAAGTTGATCGATTTTATTTACCCCGCAATCAACGGGCGACGCGATAAACGGTTCGCTCGTACCGTTCTCTACGTAATGGACGATTTTCAGTTGCACATAATTATCAACCAAACACCAGCTATAGCCTCCTACCTACATCTGTCCTATACGAAGTACATAACAATAAAAAAAATATGTTACCGTTTCTATGAATGGCAACACCAAAAGATTTTGATAATACTGTCTACGGACTGTCAAAAGCTGTATTAAAACGTAAAGGTGTCAATTACAATATGAAATTTTATCAAAAATGGCGACGGAGGGTAGGCGTGTACAGACGCTCTCACGCAGTCGTAAGTTAATCGTTTGTAATCTTATTGAAAACTTAAAAATTATTAGATTTATCATGATAAGTAAGTAATTGAAACTCTAAAATAATAATGTACCGTGTTATTTTAGCAGAAATCTCAAATAAGGTGGAAGACGCATTAAGGTTATTTTCAATGTCCTTTTCAGAGTACAAATGTACGCAATGAAAGTTTTGATGGTTTAACTCTCAATGTACTTTGTAAAGTACATAGTAAGTTTTCTACCATCATTTATGTTTGTTTTAGCTTTAAGTGATAAGGACCTAACAGAAGCATTACTTGACTCTGAATTGAACTTCTCGGGAGAAGACTCAGATGTTAATCTGGAGTTTATACCCGTAGAAATATCCCGAAGATCCAATGACCATAAGACTGGCGAGTTTAGCAGTTTAAATGAAGAGAATAATGTGTTGGTTACTCCAGCTGCTTTTCCAGTGCTGTTTAGTAATTACGATGTCTTCTCGTCATCAAGGAAGAACGGTAAAATTGTTATTACGCAATGCCTGGTTGGTTGTCCAGCCACTGCGTAATAACAAATTTTGATGATTTGATAGGTGTTGATGATTTCCACATGTTATTGTGATCAAGACCATGACGAGTGCCAGTGATGCGATGGTCCAAAAACGACAAACGGTATAAGAAAGTCAGAAGGAGTATCGTAATAAGGCTTACAACCACAATATGGGTGGTGTGGACGTAACATACCGCATGTTTTCAGTCTGTCTAGATCACAATCGGACAAAAAAGTGGACGATTCGAGTTGTTACACATCTTGTTGACGTGGCAGTGGTGAATGCATGGTTGCGATACAGAATTGTGCAAGCTGAAAAAGAAATACGCAAGAAACACATTTAGCAGCTTCGGGAATCCAAGTAAAATTTAGGTACTTAACTTATTGCCGATAATGAAGAAAGTGACGATGGAAGTGAAGGTGAGGAATATAATGAACTGGAACCAAAATATAAGAAACCCAAAGTTCTTATCTAGCCAACACTTTTCAAGGAACGCCGTACAAAGGCTGCTGCATATTTGCCGGAATATGGAGCAAAATAATCGTGCTGTTAGAAAATTGGATGCACCTATAAAACCAGTTTTCTGCAAAAAATGTGACATATACCTTTGTTTCCCGCCACATCGTAATTGTAAATGCTGGTTTTCATCAAGATATAGATAATTTTATACTATAAGCATTACTAAACTTAATTTACGACTGATAATTATTACTTCAGTTAGAAAGTTTTATAGATTATGTTCAGTTTTTTTTTGTTGTTGGAGAAAATCCTTAATTTTGGTCATTTAGTTATGGAAGAACGTTTATTATTTGTTTTTTTGGTTCAATTTTGTAACAAATATAATGTAAGACGTTAATATAAATTTTCTTTTGCTTTTAATCCTTCAATAATCACTATTCATACCCTAAAACTATTTTATGTCCTATACAAAGAACATGGTAATAGCGTCACTTTGTCCTATATATAGTACATAGGGAAAAACTGATTTTCCTATTATTCGATTTTTTTTACTATTTTTCCTACAGTTCTTAATGTACCAACATTACCATATGAAATTTTCAAAATAATAGCTTACAAAAAGTGTGTCTGGTAGGCAGGAGGATAGGGGCTCTATTTATAAAATATAAGAAGAAAATTTACGATTTCGAGTTCATTGCGGGTTTTGAAAATGAGATCTTTTTGGCGCAGTGATTCACTCTCTAACTTTCTACTATTAAGTTCACCTCTAGTATTAATTCTGATTCTTGAATTGTGATGTTATTTTTTATCATACGGCACTAGTTTCTGTACAAAAGTGACTTGAAAGAAACATCAAACTCAGTCAAATCACAATTTTGGGATAATAGCAGCTCTACGTGCACTGTATTAAGGTACATAATCAAGCTTATTCAACACGCGTGCTTTTCTCATTATGCTATCGCACTAGTGTTTTTTTTAGATATATATCTGCAAGGAGCAAGGAGTTTTTATGCCTATAAAATCCATATTATTTTCATATGTACCTTGATGTCTACCAACTTTCCCTTGGGGAAAGGAGGTGAGAAAATTTTATTCGCAAATGTGTTGAAAAACGTCGTAAGAAGCGCGCGCGCTTTGGTCATTACACACTCGGCCCCGGCTGCAATAAAAAAAATAACGCCTTGCATCTCAATGTACTATTATAATAATGACTCGAGAAGCAGTGATGACTGATTTATAATAAAAGGTACAGCGTCCAGCGACCAGGTCGCAAAATTTTAAAAGGTACAGCGTCCACGGCGGTAAAAATAGCACCAGTTTATCAGACTCGGGAAGTGGACACCGGGGACGGTAATAAATGTTATTAGATAGCCCCAGGGCTTAGTGGACCGGGATTATACGTTTTTTGGGATTTTTCCCACCGTGCCGGTTTTTTGTTAATGCGTCTGGGTGAGAAAATAAATTGGCTGGGACCATTCTAAATGAGTAACAGTTAAGGGTTACAATAAAGGTATACAAGGGTTTAAAATCAGGAAATCGTATGGAGTGAAATACTAGGTGCCGCATGCCGAACTGAACTTCTACCACTTAAGACCATATAAAAACCTTAATTGCGCTACGTAAATTAAACCTTATTTAAAGGAGTAACTTTCTACGAAAGTGTTGGTTTTGAATTTTCTACAGTGTGCAGAATAATTAAACACATATAAAAAAAACATTAAAAGAAAGGAGTAGAAGAAGGGAAGGGAGGCCTTTACCCTGCAGTGGGACGGAATAGGCTATTGTAGTATAGTATAAAGGCACGATATCTATTGACGATGCAAACTGCAAAATATTTGCATTGCAAATACTATGGATAGGTACATCTTAAATTATTGTACTGATAGGTCTCCGCGCTCTCACCTATCAATTATCATATACGGGCTGTAAAAGCAAAGCTAACTATCGCCGAAGTATTGACGTTCAACTGTCGTTGACATTCAATGGACATAGTAATGATTTCTCTTGAACAATATAACTCTTCACTACGTTTCAATAAAGTAAAGGGAGATATTTAAAATGTACAGTCAAATTCGAATATACCAAACAAACGTGACATTTGAAAAGAAATATTCGTTTGTATAGTCTTTGGCTAGGAGTGTAAAAATAACATTGTATACTTCAAGCTGGTAAAATTAAAAAAATGTGTTTCGTTTGCTTTAATACTGTTCCAGTAACAGCTTAGTCACGTCATAGTCATCATAACATCTGACCTCAAAAGCCCTGGTGTCAGGTGATTGCGTTTTGACTATAGATATCATTACTTTTAGCAGTCCAAAATTTGCAGGCCAATCAATTCGATGCCTCGAATAAAAAAGAACTCACGCGGGTATGAAATATACTATGATTCATCATCATCATCATGACATCCCATGAAACGTCTACTACAGGACAGCTTTGCTGAAACAATGTGGAGAGGAAGTATTATAGTCACCACGCTTGTTAGTGTTACGGCTGGCACCATGGACCGCGGTTGTTGTTAACCGCAGAATGCAAGATGATACGATATACAGAAGGATGCTGCTGCCCATCCTCTGGTTCATTAACCCTTAGTCGCCTCTTACGATACCCACGGGTAGAGATGATGGGTTGGTACCATTCTTTGCCGGCACCACACAGGGCATACTATGATTACATAGATATCATTATTACTACAATATGTTTAAGTAACAAATCCCAATACTTGGCTATATTTATCAACAGCGAAACGGTTATAGGTGCATCGCCTGTAGGCAAAGCGTCGATAGCCGATAGTGTCAATACTGCAACTACTGGCAGGCTTCCAGCGAGTGTGGCACGAGTATTTACCTGCGACTATACCTGCTACCTTCTTTTATTTTACTGTAAATGCCAAATAACAGGACATAGCCTGGAATTTACGGATTTACCAGTTAATCCTTCAAAATATAACTACGAGTAGCTTATAATACAACCGTATTTTTTATCACCCCGGATATTTTAAGAGGTGTTTCTTCTCATGTAACTGAACAACTTTTCCCAAGGAACATAGTTTGAAATACAAAAAAAACCTGTATAATTAAAAAAATATTATAACGTCTCGAAAAATCGTAACATACAAGGCAACTTTTTTAAAAGTGTATTAAGTTTTTCTTGAAACGAAACATAGTTATTAAATTATTTTGGTGGTATACGCTTATTGGCCCATGGTGGCCACGGTCTTAGATTCGATGGCTTACTCTATCTAGGCTATGGAGTGGAAAATGTTTAGTTGAGTTCAAGTAAAAAATACAAAAAAAAAGTTAAAATATAGAAAAGTTCAAGTTACAATAAAGAAACCTAGCTTGTCTACTTTTACAACATAATTTTGTGACAAAATCAAAAATTTACACTTCAGTACCCTAGACCCTAAGCTCGTTACGAGCGCCACTAATTACACCCACAATTCCGTAGCTTAAAATTTTAACCCTTTCTATCGTGCTGTCCCACTCTAGCTCACTTAAAACAATGCCAACTGTTGCGAAATGCACGAGTGTGAGGGGTTGTGCGTGTGTGCGTGGGTAAACACCGGTTTAAGCCTAACTGGCCTTAATGAATCGTAATGGCCCCTATAATTCGCGGCGTAACTAACTGGCCATGTGGGGTCGCGTCCCCCGCCCGCGCCTCATGTCTCCCCCTCGCTTTGCTGGAACCGAGCCATATCGCGTATGACAGCAGCGATTCTCTTTTTGAAATTTTCAGGCCGACCGCGCCACCACCGCGATTTGCGGTTACGTGTTTCACGTATTTAGATTGTGCCAACCCTAAAATTTGTCACCCGTTTGTATTCGGTTATTACCAATTTTCATGAACACTTTTTTCTCAGTTACTCTATCAATTTTACTCTAGTGTCATTTTATACATCTGGAAGATCTATTTAGTAAACTGCAACAGCCGGCGCCCTAACTTTAAACTAAACCCCGAAGGAGGTCGTTATTCCTTCTGTAATTTATTTAATTGCTCTGTGGCGGTAATTATTCATGAAATTACGGCAATTACGTCTCGGGAAACAATTATTTATTGTGCAAACTTGAGTCCTAACTCACATTTTATTTCGCATCGCGTCAGCAGATAACAAGAAGAAACAGTGATATTAAATTTAAAATTTATTTTAATTGTACCATTTGCCATAAAAATAATTGGGGTAGTACACTTGCTGCTAATTATCTCATCAACCGACTCGACAAAGGATTGTAAGTAAGTAAATATCTGAGCGTATTTCGTTGTTTATTTCAAACATTTGTATAAAGTACCTAATGAGTATTGACCGCGCCCCGCTGCCGATCTTCAACCAAATCATGCAAAAGTAATCAGTAATAACACTTTTTTATGTTATGCTATTATCCAACCCAAACAAATATGCTGCTTTTTATTGCACGTCAAAACGGAATTAAACCACAGATATCCAAATTATTTATGTCTTTTACTTTCTTATGATTTCATTGAGAGACTAGATTTTTAATCAAGCACGTTATTAGCATTAGCCTTGCCTATCACGCTGAAGAGACCATGGCACCCAAGACACGGGTTTTCAACCAACTCTGGATGTTAGAATCTTGTAACCACTCGTAATCATTGCCTCGAACAGCACTTATTTAGTTAAGTCTTGATGAAACTGTATTATAATAAATTTTTGAAGTGAAAACTTCTTTAGAAGCGCTTGGCACTTTTTTTGATGGGTAAAAAATGTTAAACCTGTGTCAGATGTCGCGTCAGATCCGTAGCCTGATCGAAAAAGCGTCAACTGTCAATCGTATTGTTATTACAATACGGGTTTTTATTCAGGGATATCAAAGAAGGAGTACGCGAGAAATGGCGCGATTAACCCTTACAAAAAGTATAATATTCAAAAATGCAAGTTTTCACTTCTGCCGGCACTCCCGGAGTGCCCGTCCTTTTTTTTGCCCTTGAATGTAGTAAAATGGTTTTTCTACATTACTTAAACGTGTAAGCGTGTGTAATTAAACCTACATTGCATCCAGTTAAGTGCACGTGGCGCGATCAATTTGCCTGGCTCCACAGCACGCCACATTACCGGGGGCTTAGGTCTTGTGCTGAAATAAGCACATCGCCATTTGATATGAAATTTCTGGGAAATAAGAAAAATATCGTTAGCAATATCGTAATACATTTAATCGTACGTTTTAAACCTTATTATTGTAGGTAAAGAAGTGAAAGATCGTAATTATAAACAACCGGCCAAGTGCGACTCGGACTCGCGCACCGAGGGTTTCAAATCACCAAAGTAAAAATACCGTCTTAGTATGAACGCGCGATTATTTGGTGTTATTCTAATCACTATAAACATAAAAATTTTCACGCTTGTAAGTGTTCCCGTTGTTACGATAAAGCTAAACGTAAATCACGATTCACGTAGGGAAGCCTCCCAAAATTTTTTTTTATTTTTTTTTATTGGTCTCTTTGAAAATTTCAACTGTCTGCCTGTTACGGTTCATGAGATACAGCCCGCTGACAGACAGACAAACATCGGAGGCATATTAATAGGGCCCCGTTTTTCACCCTTTTGAGTACGGAACCATAGAAAGAGCGTTTTTCGTGAGGTTTTTCACTCGGAACAATAACTAAGTTTTTCACAACACTTTCAGAACGCGAGTGCCTCGCGACTCTTACATGCAAAAAGGTACTATTCAGTCTTGTAATGAGCAAATATACCGAAAAAAAAGGACGGGTTGCACTCCGGGAGTGCCGGCATAAGTGAAAATTATTTTTAAATATTATGCTTTTTGTAAGGGTCAATCGCGCCATTGCTCGCGTACATCTTTGATATCACTGAATAAAAACCCGTATTGTAATAACAATACGGTTGACAGTTGACGCTTTTTCGATCAGGCTACAGATCTGACGCGACATCCGACACGACATCTGACGCGAGTTTAAAATTTTTACCCATCTAAAAAAAGTGCCAAGCGCCGCTAAAGAAGTTTTCACTTCAAAAAATTATACTAAAAAAAAGTTGTCGACTTCAATACAAAATGTGACCACTTTAGTACAGAGATCGACATTTTTCGAGTATTTCTTTTTCTTTGTTAAGTTATCACTGGGCTTCAAGAGCGAAAGCAATGAAAATCTACGTTGTATTGCTAAAACATACTACGCTTCATTGTGCGAAGCAGTGTGTTTCCTGATTTACATGATGCATAGGACATCGGTATGATATCTCCAGGGCCTTGAGACAGGTGGCTTTCTATTATCGCAAATGTTATAGAATAGAATAAATATGTATGGGATTGACATTAGCTGTCACGCAACATTTCGTTGGCTAATGTAAATCCTACATTTTTATTCTATTCTACTAGCGTTTGCAATAGTAGAAAAGGCCCAGGGCCTGAGTCAAGTGGCATTCTTATATCGCAAACGCTAGTAGAATAGAATAAAAATCTATGGGTTTGACATAAGCTGTCACGTGACATTTCGTTAGCTTATGTCAATCCCATACATTTTCATTCTATTCTACTGGCGTTTGCGATTGTAGAAAGCCACTTGACTCAGGGCCCTGGTAACAAGGTAAACTACACACTCAAAGGGATTTTCAAAATTTCAATTAAAACACAACCCAAATTACTGTCGTAACAAACTACACATGCGTCTAAAATATCAATTAGTTTATACCCCGGCTGCAGACAAAAGATACAGGGTCCCTAATGAATTCGTAATCTCTATAATCTGTTCAATGAGAAACGGCAGCGATTCGCAAACAAATTAAACCTTCCCAAAAATGAATTTATCACGCGCGGCCCGCCGGCCGGCTTGGGCTAACTATCCATTTTGCAACGCTCGGACAAACATTGCTTGTGTATATGCCATAGCTATGTTTATAGGAAGATATTTTATTGGCAAAAGATAAATTGTTGGGATGTACGAATATTGTATTTACAGTTACCCAAAGGCGCTGTAATAATGTGTTCTAATAGTTAAAAACTAGACTGTCTATAAATAGTCTATAGGTTTTAGTAAAGGCACATTTTCAGACAAAACAGTTTTTACTTTCGAGCGGAGCGAGAAAGGTATTGTATTCGTGAAAAAAAAAGTTTTACTAATTTTCCCAAAAATGTGTTCTATATCACTTATACATCATAAAAAACAAGTCTCCCAAAAATTTCCGTCCGTTGGTCGGTCGGTCGGTCGGTCGGTCGGTCCGTCGGTCGGTCGGTCTGTCCGTCACGCTTTGGCCTAGCGGCTAAACGAATGGTCCGATTGACACCATATTTTGAATTTAGGAGTTTTATGCAAATCCATCGAAGGGTTCTAAGTGATTTCTTGCTGGATCTCATTTTGAGGGTAGCTGTCATACAACGAAAATGAAAAATCGTAATTTTCTCAAAAACAGCTCATAGAATCTTGATGAATTTTTGCATGACTAAGCACCTCCATGTAAGATATCTTGCGCCATTATCAGTTGATCTGTGTAATTTCATTTAAGGGGTGTTCCTGTACCACCAAATCGTAAATATGAGATTTACCCAAAGTTGGATCCATTGATTTTATAAAAAATTTCTATAATATTAATCCTGGATTGGTTGTCTACCTGACTGGATATTCTTTATGATTTTTTTGAATAATATTTTGTACACAGGGTGTACCAAATACTGAAAGGGCTTGCTCAGTAGACTAAACTGAACAATTATTCATAACATGTTTTGGGAAATTAAAAAATCTCCATACAAGTATCCTACGGTAGTATCCATTGATCTGTGAAAATTCATATAAAGGATGTTCCAGTACTACCAAAAGTTAAACATGTGATTTACTCGAAATCGTTTGAGGTTTGTTTGTTTTAATGTTTGACAATTTGAATTCTGAATTGATCTGTATATTTCATTCGAACATTTTTTTGGTAAAACGTAAATAAAAGTTTGTATTTCCATACTATGTGTAGGGCATTACAAATTTAAGTTTGCGGTTGATAGTTTTTCCTTGAGTATTGCGAGAAAGTAAGTGCAGTGCGGCTGTACAATTTATTAAGGTTAATGGTGTCGATTCTAGCAGACATAAACTTAAACTAAACTAAATTTGACATTTGTAAAACTTTTTCTGTCTTCATTACCCCCTATAGGCTGAAAAAATACAGCAACAATTTTAGAACTGTCAAATTTACTTTAGTTTTAGTTTGTGTCTGCCATTGTCTAAATAGTAAGGGTGCTTAGTCTGAGTCACTGCTGACGGACAAAATTTCTATATGATTTGCTCATGTCTGCCTCTTTGACTGATGATAAGAAGCATCCTCTAAAAGATACAAAAAATATTGACAGACATCCACACCCTTGGGTTTTTGAGGAATAAAGTTTTAACTTTGAAATTTGACAATAAAACGTACACCTGGCAGACTATGACTGTCCGATAAAACACAATGTATTGGACCATAATAGCCCTGCGTTGTAAAGTTACAGCGCTTGAAAATGCTAAAAACCACTGCTTCGTCCCGTGATCATGCAGAGCCCTGCATGTCTGCCTCTTCGATTTTCTACATCTTCAGAAGTATTTTAAACAGCAGCCACAAACGCAGACAAAAAAAAATTTAGTATCTTATTATATTTTTTTTAGCTATAACTGAAAAACGCAGCGACGCACAGAAAAACTTGTAAGGACCAAATCGATTCGTATTGAGCTGATCTATCATCCCTGTTAATATGAATCATGAGCAAATCATATACCCCAATGGCAGCCAGCACCCTAACCGAAAATTTATATGCTCAACAGATTTACAAAGTTAGTCGGAAACATTTTAAACCCTTTCTTTTCAGACTAAATGCCGTGTCATGTAAAACCATTCGTCCATGTGTAAAAGTAACTGAAATCTACGAAAAAATTTAACTTACGTTCCATTTAAGAGAATGAAGGATTTTTTAAAATACAAACCAACGAGATATGTGTGACGGTTTGTACAGAAATTAAAAGCATAATATTGGAAGAGATATGTTCAATAAGACAAACTCACTATTACTAACTACTTCCGTATCATTGTTGTTTTTGTGTGAACAATAAAAAAGTGGAATAATGTTTATTTTGTTCCGGGTCTTGGGCGATTATTATAATTAGGTTAAATAAATTACCTTACGTTTTCCACACTAATTTTGATAATTAATCACGCTCAGACCCATGCATGAAAAGTGCGAAAATTTAAAACAAACATGTGTATCACCCCTACATAATCGACGAAAAGTAAGTACAGCTTGGAATTAACCAATGCGTTACCAACTCGACTTGTTTATGTTTATGCAAATATAGGGAAAATATGCTCTAATAATTCCGTCCATTTGGTAAGCGGAAGAAAACAAGCAAGAGGCGATTCTGTCCCGCATATTAATCACCGAGGCAGCTGTCGCCACAAGCATGGCTGACCATCGCCCGATTGCCGCCACTGGGCAATGGCCAGTGGCTGGGAGACAACGCTAAATTAAAATATTTTGGATATTTCCACCCAACGGCATCTGGTGGTGACACGACAAAGTTATTCGAGAAAATTTTAATGTTAATTACTGGATTAATGCATGTCAGTCTTCTATATTAACTCCCTTTTGTTATTTTTTTTTTTAGAATTCCAGTTCAAATAAGTAATAGGATATATGATTTGCAATTTACGAACCATACAAAATCGTATCGATGTTGGAAACTTCTAAAAACAAACAATACTGCTAATAACAATGCTGCTGCTGCTGGTGTAATATCAATATTGCTCTGACAAGTCATCTCACCAATATAATATTCTACTCTAAGGTTAAAGAACGAAGTTTTGAATTTAACCGTTTCATCGTATCATCGGTGTCAGAAGTTGAAAGAAGA
Source organism: Athrips mouffetella (assembly GCA_947532105.1). Classification (NCBI taxonomy): domain Eukaryota; kingdom Metazoa; phylum Arthropoda; class Insecta; order Lepidoptera; family Gelechiidae; genus Athrips; species Athrips mouffetella. The sequence continues at coordinate 10,600,139 of OX383958.1, forward strand.
TCACTTCACACTTTTCAATTTTAGACCCTTCTTTTTCTAGACGCACAAAATGTACTATAGTTGTTTTTCTTTTATTGTTAAAAGAAATGAATTTTCGTATACTGATAATCGCAATTTATGAATTGAGGTGCATAAATTATGAACACACTTCCCAATCTAACAAAGAAACAATATCAAACAGTGTATCTTGATAATCCTCAGCTCACCTGCATACCTAATCGCGGTACCAGGCGATCAGTATTCGCCAGGAGTCCCGATAAGCTGGCTCCACTGAATCCCGTCCCGTATACTTGTGACTAATCGCCGGGATCCCGGGCCTTCGCCGGCTGAGACGATAATCCCGCACAAATTATACGACACTGTCTCTCTTCATTGTTTAAGAGTTGAGATAATTCTGGCTTCTTCACACACAAGTGAACAACTATATGTATAGGGTGGCATTTTATTAATCTTATTTTTTGAGTAAAACATGCAACATTTTGATAGATAAAAATCTCATTTTACCATTGCAAAAAAAATGCCCAGACCCGATAACCGATTCCTATACTCATCCAAGCTGATCATTCAAATGTTTACTAAGACGTGAATTCAAAAAACCTTAGAACAAAGCAATTATAATATTGTAGAAATATGATGTCTAACAATAAAACACATTTATCCATAAAAAGTTACATCAAAATATAGCTGTAATTTACTTATCCCGTCAAAGAGATAAATGGCTATCAGAATAAACAAACAGTATTGATTGCCGCAAAACCTGCCAAACAGCCAATGAAACTGTGTCCCAAAAAATAAAAGAGCGCCGACACCCGTCTATAAACATTTTGTATAGAAAATTTAAATCACCCCCTTTCTCCAATCCTTTTAGAGAGAATAAAGAAATGGGTTAGTCGCAAACTTAAATATATACAAATAGAAGGAAGGACCTAGAAGAAATAACTTTATATGAGTAACTTAGATTTACAAGTAAATCACATCACCCAATCCCAAAATAATTTTAGATCTCGTAAGAAGATAAAATACTTATAGAAAATTTACACTCAAACATGTAAATATTATTGCTTGGGACCTAAAACTTATCTACCCAGTCATCATATTATTTGGATTGTTAAGATGGATGACCAACTTCACAAACCCTGGTTTCAAACTTGTTAAGCCGACAAAGGCCTCTGTCGCTACCTATTTAACCCAGTTAAATGTTATAATAACATGCCTCTTACTGGGTCGGTTAAAAAAAAATGCAAAAGGGAAATAAAAAGCGGAATAATAGCGGGTATAAAAGGACAGTTTGCGTCACAAAGCCGCGGCGCGTTTCATGCGGGCAGGATGCGGTAGAGCGGGGCCTCAGATATTGACAGTAAATTTCATTCATACGGCATTAGTGCCGCGCCATCAGATGCAGGGATATCTCCCGCAAACAACAGACCTAGGGGTGCGTAGACAAGACTACTGTTTTAAGACACTTGCCTTGCAGTTTTAGTTTAAAAAAATGCAATTTTTTAGATTCATTATTTAACTCTGCTAATACTGTCTTTGTGAACAAGGCAGAAAGAAACAGCAGTAATAAAAAAAAAAACTTTGAAATCGCTTCCACTGATGGCGTTTCAGTTTCCAGCTCTCACAGTCGTTTTCTCAAGGTTACTCGTAAAATACAACATGTGATCGCAAAGTAATGCAGAAAAAATATTGCTTGAAACATTATTTCTCAAATTGTGAGTGTTACACAACCAATACACACCCTATTTATTGTGAAAAATCTAAGTTTTGCATAATATACTTTCACGCAATTTAAACTGTAGGGCAACACTCATGCGGTTACATACAACAATTGAAAAGTGTAGCCACGTCGGCTACGCTGTTCGTAGCTCTGCGTAGCACGACAGTGTAGTAATGTCTACGGCCGCTACGCTCGCTCAACGAACAGTTTTGGCGGGTACAAAGAAACTGACAGCCTCTTTATAAAAAGCCTGCTATTGAAACATAGGGAAGCCAAAGTTAAATAAAGTCTTTCGTAATATTTTTGGTAATTTTATAACAATAGCTGCTGCTTTGTTGAAGGTATTCGATTAATATTCTTGGGTTGATAAATTGTCGATACCGCTTTCATATCAAATTGTCTTTGAACACTAATTTTTATTCCGAATTCAGGACTTTCAGAATGAAGGTCCATGATGAAAGATGTGATGTTTACCTACTTCGACGAGACAGAATGTTTGTATGTATTTGAATACTATAAAATGTATGACAGACGTTTCTAAACAATGTGAGAGATTCTTTATAGAATGTAACTTATTATCGAGGATAACTTTACTTTCTTTGAATAGACCTTATTAGATTCAGTCTGCTGAAGTTATATTGTTTAATAACAACTATTCAATAACTCTAATTTTTCGTGTACAAACTAGGTTGATATTCTTTAAGTAAGGGGCCGCGGGCGGTGTGTGTTATTTATTGAGGAACAAACTCCACTCTATCGAGCAGGGAATAACTTTATTATGTACTGACCGGAACCGAAGGGACTTTACCGACTTGACGCGGGACAGGCGAGTGGAAAAGTGTTTGATAAAATATGTTCCAACAAATTATGTTGTAGCTTGTAGTTATTTTTATTTATCATAAACTTAAAAACACATGTTTTTTGTGACAATTTGGTTCTTATTTGTACAGTGCCATTGACTAAAAGATATCTTGTGACTGATGAAGTCAATATCTTTCCATTTTTTTTGGAATGTAAAGCCAAGGCTTTATTAATATTCAAATTTTAATTGACGGTAAACTTAAAAACTAAACAACTTGTAATTTAAGGTGCTTAATTCCAAACAAAAGGAGGCAAAAGGTTTATTTTTTTTCGTCAATGTTGTTACTCTTTACCTCGATCTAGCCCTGAGGGCAGAAATGAGATCAACGATGGAACGAGCTTGCCCAGAACTCGCGACTTGAATAGATCCGATTAATATGAACTCGGAAATACAGACGCAGACAGAGAATTCAAGTCCTTAGTTGCACGCATAATAAAAGGTGTTTCAAGGCGCCTTGTGTGATTGTGTGGAAAATCAACCAAGTGTGGGTTATATCCTGCAATGCGTCTAGACTCCCGATGGGAGAAGGTGGATGGTGGAATAAGCTTATGGAGCTCTTGAGTACACTCTCCGAAGTACAATCTGTAAAACACCGACAGACATGCAACTTTGCAACGGTGGGCCAGACTGTGAAACTTGGTTTTCATCTGCATGTCTACTACTGAAAAAAGAAATACGGTGGATCAGAGTGTAGTCAAATCGTTCATTTACGATGTATCGTTTGAATTACGTGAACGTGACGACTGGTTTGATTTTGCCCTAATCTAACGCTTTTCTTTCCCTCAGTACCGTTTTGCGTCATTCCTTTTTCCTCGGAATCTTCGCAACGATGAAATATGTCGTCCATCCGGGCCGTGTCCATTGTAAACACATTTGGCGAATCGCTCTCCGCCGCCCGCCGGAAGTAGGACCGCTTTATAAGGCAAATCTTTGAGTTTCCTTTATTCCAGATATGTTATGTGGATTGCGAAGTATTTGTTTGACTGTAAGAGTTGTGTAAATAAAAATCTGAAATTTATGTTTCGTTTAAATGTAAGATTAAACAAAACGTTGCCATTCTTGTCACTTTGCAGGAGCTGTACTTAAAAAATAACTGAGTTTAGTATTTGGTTCAAATACGAGATTGAATAAAAGACCTTGCCTATCATATCACTTGTCTGTACTATAGTGGCTGGTGAACACATTATGGTGGTAAATTACGCAGAAGGACGCGTCTGCCCATCTTTCAATTTAGGATCCCTTAGTCGCCTTTTACGACACCATTGCAAAGAGATAGGAAGCAATATTTTTAGTCAGCACCACACGGACCCAACCTATTCCATTTAATTTACCCAATCAAAAACCGTTTCCAAATAAAACACTTTCTTTTGGAAAGTGGCTGACTTACCAACCGATTCTCAATCCTATTGCAGAATGTATACAGCTTTTCTTATATACATCGGAGACTTTATGCAAGGCTTGTCACTTTACAATAACCAAGTAACATAGTCCAGAAGCAGTCTTGGATGAAAAATGTCCAATAAAGTTTCATTTGGGCGCTAGGAAGCAGCCCCTGAGTCGCGATACTGTCCGACAGTTCTCGCCTCACTGCACTTACTCAAGACGACGGCTTGGACGCTCCCTTGTTGAACGAATGGATATTTCACTTTTTGTTCGGAATTTATGAAGAGGAGAAGTTTCGTAAATGTCTATAGAATTGACTGAGGAAGTTTCTATTGTTGTTGTTTTAGAATATAGCACTCTTTTAAATTAAAATCATTCATAAATGTCTGTTTTAAAATCTATGGAGGTTCACTAGTTGCCAAAATAGACTTCTTCTGGGCAAGCTTCCTACCTTCATCATTTCTATCCCTCCTTAAGGCTAGTTAAGAGGTAAAAAGCTAGACCTCTGACAATAAAAAAGATTCTTAGGTAGGCATTAAGCCCTAAACAGAATGTACAAGGCGTATCGTCTTGTACCTGGGACGAAGATGGATCAAATTCCTCCCTCTATAAAACTCGCTGCACTCGGGCGCACCGCATTCTATCAACCTTCTATTGCTCATATCGACGCTAACCTAACATGGGTAAAAACACGCGTTAATTTTGTGAAATCCTTGAATATACTTCCTATAAAGATTTTACCAACTTTTATTTATATCTTCTTTTGACAATTCATTTACGCTCCTAATCGTTATTCTCGTCCACTGCAGGTTATTCGATCTCGACTGAGTTTTGCTAACCATGACATTTTTATGCCAGTTTTATGTCTATGTCTTCACATATTATATGTACGCGGGAAATAATGTATCCAGTAGCTTGTACAACTCGTATTTGATAAAGGCTAGTTTGACGCTACAAAGCGATCTCAAGTGAGGCCACCGCTGTCGCCCCGGGCGACGCTTTGCCCACTCTTATGAAAATTTGTCAAGAGCTTAGCAACGTAACGGACAGGGGTATCAAAGACAAAGTGGTTGAATTTGTTAGAGAATGTAAGTTTCTCAAAACTATATAGTTCATTCTTATCAATTTATGGATCACATTTTAAGTCAACATTCTTGTCTTCGCGCATAGAATTAGAGTTGTTTTTTCTCTAAGTAAATAAAACTATAATTCCAAAAGTGTAAAATTACTTTATCAATTATTTCAAGTTAGTAAAGTTTCGCCATATTTTAGGTAACCGATGTAGGTATAATCCCATTTTCTGAAAATTTTCGAAGTCAGCCGGGATACATAGGTCTAGTTTTTATTGTTAAAAGTCTGCACCTGTTAAAATTACCGCTCCATTCTTCTTATAAAAGAAAGACTAAAAAGTAGAGATGACAAAAGCGCCGGTGGCACGGCCATTAATTAGGCAATAACCCAGCACACTCGCGCCATCTATTGCGAGCCGCGCGCGCCATTTATAACAATACCAGCACCTAGCACCTGATAAACTAGCTCTAGAGTTGTATCTGGTAACAGGTACGCTTTCGTGCAACTCATCGACCTAAGAAAAACGCTCCACTTCTAAACGCTTTGCGCGTAGTTGGTGCAGGCTGAAAAAGAGGTACTGAAAACGCGCAGTTAGCTTTAACCAGTATCATTAAAACACACTATTTACTAGAAGATTTTTTTTAAATAACATATTCGTAAAAAATAAACAAAAACATTTAAACTTATTGCTTACTTTTATGCCACATTGAGCAATGTAGGATTTATTTTCAGAATCTCTATTATATGTCACCGTACTTGGCAAAAATTGCAAATAATTTTATATTTCTTTCGTAACTTCAACTCATACCTTTGTTAAATTGTTTTACCCAACAGAGTTCATGTACTTACTCATTTTATTAATAAACGAACACCATATTTTTTGCGAAAATTGTAAAAGATAAAGTAGCAAAATAATAGTTACGACAGGACAGGGCACCTCTACACCCAAGACCATTTTTTCAGCATCACGTAAATACGTTTTGGCTCGTTTCCGAGCTTACCGGAAAATATTGGGACATCTTTTTCATTTTTTGGCGATTGCACTGAGATTTGGGGACGCTCCTGCCATATTTCGTTTTTTGCGGCGCAGAATGAACTAGAACGAATTTTGATCACGGACGTTCTAAATGGAGACATTATTCGCATTCTACACTATACCGGTAGTATATAAGCAATATTTATGTCTTTTTTTGTTTTTAATAGCGTTCTTGTATAAGGTTTTAACGACTTCGATGGAATGAGCTGTTTTCGCTGAAGACAGTTGCTAAATAACTTAAAATAAATCTGTCCAGATGAAGCTTGAAGTAAATAAACCTCCTTAGGCAACACTTACATTTACTTAGACATCAGATAGAAATAAATGGTACAGCAGCACTGCAGTTACTTTCTCGCAATACTCAAGGAAAAACTATCAACCGCAAACTTAAATTTGTAATGCCATACACATAGTATGGAAATACAAACTTTCATTTACGTTTTTCCAAAAAAATGTTCGAATGAAATATACACATCTATTCAGAATTCAAATTGTCAAACATCAAAACAAACAAACCTCAAACGATTTCGAGTAAATCACATGTTTAACTTTTGGTAGTATATAAATAAATAAAATAAATTATATAAATTTTCACAGATCAATGGATACTACCGTAGGATACTTGCATGGAGATTTTTTAAATTTCCCAACACATGTTCCTTATGGATAATTGTTCATTTTAGTCTACTGAGCAAGCCCTTTCAGTTTTTAGTACACCCTGAGTACTAAATTTTATTTTAAAAATCATAAAGATTATCCAGTCAGGTAGACAACCAATCCAGGATTAATATTATAGAAATTTTTATTAAACTCAATGGAACCAATTTTGGGTAAATCACATATTTACGATTTGGTGGTACAGGAACACCTCTTATATGAAATTACACAGATCAATTGATACTGGCGCAACATATCTTACATGGAGATGCTTGGTCGTGCAAAGTTTCATCAAGATTCTATGAGCCGTTTTTGAGAAAATTTCAATTTTACATTTTCGTTGTATGACAGCTACCCTCAAAATGAGAGTCAGCAAGAAACTACTTAAAACTCTTCGATGGATTTCCATAAAACTTCTAAATACAAAATATGGTGTCAATCGGACCATTCGTTTAGCCGCTATGCCAAAGCGTGACGGACAGACCGACCGACGGACCGACCGACCGACGGACCGACCGACCGACGAACCGACCGACCGACCGACCGACCGACTGACCGACCGACCGACCGACCGACGGACGGACATTTTTGGGCGACTTTTTTTTTATGATGTATAAGTTATAGAACACATTTTTGAGAAAATTAGAAAAACTTTTTTTTTCACGAATACAATACCTTTCTCGCTCCGCTCGAAAGTAAAAAGAAGTTGACAGTTAAGTTTTCCTACAACAACGCTATCTATCAAAAAATTAATACTATTTTTTCTTTTTTAAAAACCAGCTCATTTAGATTATGAGTACTGAGGTCGTCTCATAACGGCAAGAGATACCAGATGAGTAACAGCAAAATCCCACTGGAATATTTCTCTCGCTACTTACCTATTGGCTCATAAATATTTTCAAACAGTTTTTCTTCATATTTCAGTAAGGGTAGCACAAACAATATAGCTTGTGAACACGTGTTAACACTGCCATAACGCGAAAGTTAACTGCCAAACTTAGGGCAGTTTGTAAAATATGACGCAGTATGGAACGGCCCTTATCGTTCCGGTGATATTGTTTGATTCTTTTTTATGGCATTCATATAGTAAGTATGAAAGTAGGCGTTTTAAAAATAATTGAAACATATAACCGGGCTACAATCGTTGTAATTATAAGATACAAATACAATTACAGCTTATTAATACAAGTGCGGGGACATGTAATACTGGGGTGATAAACTCAAATATTTACAAAAATATATATTTTTTATTTATTGTAAGAAATTAATATATCTAATAGTAGCAACAACTCAAAATAAACGGCAATAAAAAAGGAGTATGATACAAAAATACAATTACAAAAAAGAGCAACAACTACAAACAAGAACAAAAACAACAATAAATCACTAAAACAACAACGTGAACTTTTTCTTATAAATGGACTGGCTCTTGATCGCAATTTAGTGTTAATGACAGAGGTGAGGTCGACGACGGTACATAAAACCTCACCCAAAAATGTTATTAACATTCTATGAACTCAGGAATACCAGGCATGGAATCCCACACCTTGGCTGTGCGCATTACAAAAGATGTTGCAAAGCACTTTGGACGAAAGTGTAGAATATTAACCAGATAACGGTATCCTTTGGTACGCCTGGACTCACCATGGACGAAGGCTGATGGAATAAGCTCGTGGTGGCTCGTGGTGGTGCACACCACAGTGCACATCATCAAAGTACAATCAATAAAAAAACTGAAGGGCATGCAGATATTGCGTGGGCCAAGCTATGAAGATAAGTTTCAACTCAACAGCAACAAGAAACAACAATTACAATAACAAGTCGATTGTTTTTATTATACTGCTTAGCTGTTACCACTAATCCGAGAACTATCTCAGTAACCGATAAGCAGTTTAAAAAACTGTGACATCAAAAATTTGCTGTTTCAAATTTTGTTTTGCGTTTCAAAAAGTCAAATAAATGTAGAGTAGTTGCAAAAACTCAAAAAAAAAAAAATTCTGAAAACAAATTCTGACACACTCCTCTTCCTCCATATTGTTAAATTTCTAACAATGTGGAGGCAAAAAAATAAGCAGTTTTATAATGAGTCTTTTTGAATATTTAAATATTGACACTTATATCAAACATTCTCATAAATACATGAAAAACTTCACCAAACTTAGAATTTTGTGCAGTATATTTCAGAGTTTTCCAATCCCATATCGACAGCACAGGTGCTAAAAAGCGGGCCATATCTCGTATATTTTATAGCCAAAGGGTTCGATAAGAAAACACGGCCATAACCATCAGCGAGGATCGTAATCGTTTACAAGAACTCCTTTACTATGTGCCTTAACTTTGGTATGGGCTTTACGTTCATATATTTTCCTCAGTCTTGAAAATCTTGCCTAATCTTTCATCTCTACAGTTTCTTGAACCTGAGAAAACGTTTTTAAAGACAACTAGTTTAGCCTAAGAGCCAAACGATTTCACTGTATGAAGATTTAACAAAAATTCATATCAGCATTTTTTTTTCGTCAAAAATTAGATTAGCTGGTCTATAAAATAATTCATTAGTAATCCACCCAAATTTACGACCGCATGATTTAAAAAATAATAATAAAGGTTTTATAATTTCCACAAAAGAAGGGCAAAAATGCTATAAATATTATTTACTTTACATTTAATTACCTTTATTTTAATCTTTTTTTTAAGTATATAATCCTCCTATATTTGTAAAAGAAACACAATTAAATCTAAAAAACAAATTTACGTAAATCTCAAAGATGCATTAGACCTATGATAAAAATGCTATCAAATCAGTCCTTCAATGCTTTTGTTTCATTAACGTCCCTTAACATATAGTGTACTAAATCCAACAAAAAAATATATGGAAATTGAAACGTCCAGAAATTGAAATTGTACCTTCCAGTTTGAAATTTGGGTGGATTCAAAAATATAGTCTCTTAAAATTGCATTTAAAAGCCGTTTACAAAAATTTGGCCTGATATGAATTTTTTCTCCAAAATATAGGATAGCTCTTAGGGTAGTTAGGCACTCGTCATTCTAAGTCTAAACTTTTTGATTCATTGTTTCTATATGTTTTGTGATTTAGGGCATTTGTACAAAGACATTGTACAGTCAAGTGAATAAATATGTATCTAAACTATCGTTTCAAAAGTATATATCATTGAATGTTTATTATTATAGCATCCAATCTAACTGTCCAATATATGTCTGCGGAAACTGATCAATAATATGTATACTATAAAGGACAATTTGTTATATAACGAGCAATACAAACCTTTTGAGGGACATATTATTGCTCACTTAGTTATTTAGATATTTTTGCAACAAAAACGAAGACATAATAACGATGAGAAAAGTGTGACATAATTCGTGAATCTTTACATAAATACATGTAATTGCAATGGATTTCAAGAATTATATTTATGCACTTGACTGTACAAGGTTTTCCTAGTGGTTATACGAGTATCTGCAATAAATACATGACTATAACTTTACAGCTTTTCCAAATAATCCCGAAAGGAAAAATAGGATCAGATTCAGATTCAGATAATTTTATTCAATGTAGATTCTTTACAGAATACTTATTGAATGTCATGCAGAATACAATGCAAATAGAGCGAGTCTACGCCGTTTTGGATCGTGCTATGGCAGCGTAAAAGAAACGGTAAGAAACCACTGCAGCACGGCCTACTTTAAGAGTCGGCTTTTTACAATGTGTTTCTTGTGTTTCGCTGGAATATCAGAGCATCATACCTCTTTGTCATTCATATAGTCATCCAATCTGTAGTAAGCTTTTTTACATAACGTTTGCTTTACACATTCTTTAAACTTTCTCTCAGGTAATTGCACTATATTGTCAGGTATTTTGTTGTAGTATCGTATACACAGACCAACGAAAGATGTATTGACTTTAGTTAATCTAGTATATGGTTGATCAATTTTATGCTTATTTCTAGTATTAAAATTATGCCTGTCACAAATTTTAGGTAATTGATGAATGTTCTTTCTAGCATACATTATATTTTCATAGATATACTGGCATGGCACTGTCATAATGTTGATTTCCTTGAACAGTTCTCTCAGGGAATCACGAGTCTTCAGGCAATAAATTGCTCTTATAGCCCTCTTTTGTAAAACGAATATTGAATGTATATCAGCTGCTCGGCCTCAAAGCAGTATGCCATACTCGTAAGACATAATGCTATGGAAGTAGCTAAAGTAAACCAGCCTTGCAGTAGCTACATCAGTAAGTTGTCTGATGTCAGTAAGTTGTTCTAACAGAATATGCAGCCGAGCTCAATCGACCAGAAAGAGCCGTTATATCAAACTCTTTTTATACTAAATATTAGGATTTTTAAAATTGAGTCACAAAAACTGTTAGAACTTTTTCTTTAAAAATGTTTGAAAACGCTCAAATAAAGTTCAAATCCACAAAACAATTCTAAGAAGAGAGAAACTCCAAAAGTCTTGCCAAAGCTGGGTCATTTATATTTTTCAATTTACACGCCCCATATTTCGGATAATTAACACCCGCAAACTCTCCAAGTTTTAATTAGTTCTCTCAAACCTCAAAAATTAAATCAAACTTTTAAAAATTTCTCTATAGCTGTCAAAGTATCGAGTAACTCGGTTTTCTTTTTATTTCCGTAATTAGTCGGGGTCACACCTATCCGGCTTCCGGAACTTTGACCAGGGATACCCTACAACAGCTCCCGTTTCGTAATGCGATCGTTTTAGCGGCGTAAGTTCCTCTTGAACAACTTAAAGCTATAGATAAGTGAGTATTGGAGTATTGATTGTACATTCAAGAGTACGTCAAGCTTGATAAAATCTCGTTCTTATTTCAATGGCCATACGGGCTAGTGTCGCGCTGCGAGTGTCAAGCTTGACCTGCTCACGGGACATCAATCGTCCCTGTTTGTAAACTATCGTAACTAGAGTGCTTTAGAAATTGGTTATTAATACATTTAAACGCCATCTTCTGTGAGGACAGGCGGAGGATATTTTTGCTTTAAGAAAACTGTTTGAAATGCCTGAGTTGTTGCATTTGGTTTTGGGATCGATTCCGCTAAGGCAAAAATGTGACCCTATGTGGTCTGAAAATCTCGGCTAAGAATGATGCTGTCTTTTTTAACCTATTGCTACAGGAGGTATACAAACTGCAACAGGCAACCTCTGAAAAGCCTTTAATTATGGAGCCATGCTATAATCGACCTAACAACCTATCAAAAACTTTTGCTTTTCGGCTTTTAAAAATTTTGTTGAGCAGTTTTTTGTTTACTTCTATCTTTTTGTTTGAGTTAAGTGGTAAGAAGTGTTCTAAACTAGATTAATTTCCTATTTTTTTATAGTTTCCGATTGTTCGCCCAGCGATTTGCTTTGTTTTTTATATCTCTACAAATATCCGTAGTCCAATATCTTGGTTAGTTGTTTATTAATTAATATTGATTTACTAGTGTTTCCTTTGATGTAGCAACTTGTTTGTACCTTACAGAGTTAACTAATAATTGCTGTTTGGCCAAACCTCAAAAGGCTTCGGCTTAGTCTATATTTGTATAGGCTCAGGTAACTACGAATATCGGTTTTCTATGAGAATCATATCCATATCAAGAGGTTTAGCTACGGTATAGCTATCGAGATAAGGTTTTGCGTTATATTCTAGCAAAATTTAATAAATAGTTGTAGGCAAAACCTACAGACCAGGCCAGAAAAGTCCTAAATATAAACGCTGGTCCAAAAGCTTGACAGACGTGTCCACCCTCTGACTTATCAAAGATCGATATAGTTCCAATTATCGCCACTAGAGGGCCTATATTCACTTTGTATGAAATGACCCTCCCAACGAAAGATTAGACACGTATGCACGTCAAACAGAAAATCAAAATTCGACAGGAAGGTACAACAAGTAGAAGAAAGTAAAAGTTTGGTTAGTTTTTCAACATTTGAAGATGGCGATCGTGTTTCTATTAAAATTTTAGTTTTACCTGTTTATTGAAGAGTTTAATGAATAATTATGATCAGTAAACGACTTTCAAAGTGAACATCTATTAGAAGATTGGAATACATGCATTTTCCGAGATTTTTGGATGGAGAGAAGCGGACTTCATCGTGACCCCAATAATTTTCCCTATCAACTTATCGGAGTCATCGTGGTGCACAGGGTGTCTACTCTCAACGTCCGATATATCGAAACGATACTACTCGAAACATGCAAATGCAAAACTTCGTCCCTTGACAATAGAGTAGAATATTGGTTGGATGCAGTTTGAAAATTCATCCAACCAATATTCTACTGTATTGTCAAGGGACGAAGTTGTGCATTTGCATGTTTCGAGTAGTATCGTTTCGAAATATCGGACTTTGAGAGTAGACACCCTGGCTTTCCTCGTCGTCGATCTTCGAGATGTGAATTCCTGTGTAAAACAATCTTTCACTGGACATTGGCGTGTCGCCATAATTTTGTAACAACTTTACTTTGACACTGGCGAAATACGTTTTGTCATGAGATGTGATGCCATTAAAGTAAAAGTTTAAAAAGAACAATATGTGACATAAGGAACATAAATGGATGAAGTTTTGTCATTGGTATACATAATACAACGTGTAACGGAAAGGTGTGATAATACTAAGGGTGTGAATCTGAACATGAAACTGAACAACTTTTTCCAAGGAACAACTTTTGACCTCCCATAGAAACTGCATTAGCTTATATAGTCTAGGCTACGAAGCGGATCGTTGTATGAAGACCCCCGCATTAAATCCTCAGTCGATGAAACTTTGCTGGGGTATTACACTACATGCGACAAACCTTCTATAAAAAAAATCGTTACTTTTAATTTTTCCATACAAAAATTGCAAAAAATGTATGAAAAAAAATTTTTGTAATTTTTTTTTTGATATTTTGAATTTACATTTAATTCATGATTCTTTATCATCCTGTCAAATAAAATCTGCCTGAGGAATTTATGTTGGCGTCAACTGCTTCGTTGCCTACACTAATAGCGCATTTTGTATGGGAGGTCAAATTTGGTTTTTGGGAAAAGTTGTTCAGTTTAATAGGCAGATTCACACCTTTCAATATTAATCACACCTTTCTGTTCAAAGTTGTATAGTTGGATTCTAAAGATGATGTAACATATTTTACCTAAAACGCTATATTTAACTAGCACAAAGTTTATAACCACCTTGCATAAATCGTGGCATTAATTTCGTAACTCAAATGTAACAATTTAGTTGTAGCATAAGCATTTAGTTGCCCTCGGCACCCTACGCTAAGTTAAGCGGCCTTCCCTTACCGCTAAACAAATTTGACAGCTCTAAGTTAGCCAAAGTTTACGCACATACTCACAACCTTACTATTACCAAAATCAAAAAATACTTTAGCTCTTATTTCAAAAGTCCGTAGGTTCTTATTTGCAAGAAATTTTCAGTAAGAACTGTAAATGGAAAATGGTATCTTGTACCTAAACCTTACATCAGACTAGTTAGTTGTGTGTGCGTAGGTTTAAACAAGTTGTCAAAATTATTAAGGTGCTTGAAACCTTTGTTTACACATATTACGAGTATAACATAAAAGCCATTTCTTCGTTAAAAATAAATGTAATACAAATACGTTACTGGTGTACCGAGCACTACATTCTTGAGAAGGAGACTGGAAATGTTCTGAGACAGTCAGTTCTTTGGAAATATTCCTCCAGCGCATAATGTCACGTTCGCAAAAAGACACCTTCGTAAAATGTCACGTTCGCAGAATATATACTTATTCCCAAAACTTGGCAACTGTTTCCTGTATTTTGAATCTGTAGACAAAACTTATCAACTTCAATGTGTGAGTTACCTACCCCATAGTAACAGACAAAAATTTGCATTTTCTATGAACACTATTCTTGTACTGAACTAAAGCCCACGACAAAGACATGCAAGTGGAAAATCAAGCTTCAAGTAACTTCCTCAAACATTCTGCTAGGTTAGAGTCGAAACTCACTGGGAGCGACATCTCGGCGTCTTGCTGTCTTAAAAAAAATCCTTCTGTCACTTGCATGCCCAGTGCCCATGGTAGAAAATATTATGGTGACTCATTCAATTCCGAAAGAAAGTCAAAGAAAGTCGTTTCTTAATTTGTCTTCAGTTTAAAGTACTTACTACGTGACGTTACTGGGCCGTTACATTTTGCCTTATAAATGCAGTCTTGGAACGATGTGGTATATTGTGGTGGTGGTGTGGTGTGGTAGGTAGATTCGTAAATGTGTGACAACTGTCAGTTAATAAATAACTTACTAACATGCGGCGTTTTTCTAAGAAATTTTCCCTAAAACACTCGGATAACTTATATATAATTTTATAGCAGAAGTGGTTTTGAAGTGATTTTGGGCCGTTGCGGAGCTTTTGGCAATGAGTTGTCACCCTTCCCCCTACCTGTGCCAACTTTAGCAGGATTATTATTCGTGTGCAGCTAACTCGCGATAAGATTTAAGTTTCACCCCTATTTGCATAGAATACTAAATTCATACCGAATGCCGACTTCGGCGAGAACTCTCTGACGCTAATCATTTCAAATAGAACCTTAAGGGGTTCAGATAACTTGGTTGACTATAGTTTGGAGTTGTTTTGTTAGGTTTAAAAGGTAATTATCTGTCACATTTCTTCCCCTTTTTTATTGACGTGGATACGTCTAATGACGTCTATGCTTCTGTTTGGGGGAGGGGTGATCATTTTGTGCAAAGTCGATATAGGCTTTCTGGCGGCAATAATTGTTACTACATCAAGCATTACGTGAGTCAGAGGGTGTGGGTGGTGAGTGGTGTTGTGGGGTGAGGGGGGGGGGGGTGAGGGAAGGGGGGGGGGGGAGTGCACGTGGGTGGGATTTTGACGTTCTCTTGACTGTACTTACCTACGTAGACGTATCCACATAAAACAGCCAACAAGGGATTTTTTTATAGGTAGATGAGTCAATCTACCCCTTAATGGCTTTTTACGATACCCATGGAAAGAGCTTTTGGTACTATTTTAAGCCGGCTACTCTTGGAAATTTTACTTAAATAATACGTTAAAAATATAATTACCTACAGTCACCAATCGCTATAACAAGGTAACTTAAGTGTTCGCTCCATATAAAAGTATCTTGTGTACTGTAAATAGTTTAGCACAAATAAAAAAAAATACGAAAGTCTTTCTAAAATTGTGTGTCACTTCTCTCTGTCTCTATACTTGCACTTTTGGCTAGCGCTTTTTGCATTGATTATTAAATAAAACCCATCAAATTTACGGACGCAGCAATCGTGAAAAACTGGGGATTAATTCAGATTTAAACTCGCGAGTCGGAAGCTTTTAAATTCGCATAAATACAACATGTCACGGGCCGGCCGACGGACGCAGAGAGCCTTTATCAATTACATGTGGACCCACGTCAAAAATAAAAAAAAGTTACATGAGCGATCGTCGATGTTTAGGCACAAACATAAGTGCCGACATCCCTTTCATATTTTTATGGCGGAGATAGGAACCTTCACTATTTTTCAATTTCACATTCAGACCGACATATTTGTGTGAAAAGGTTGAATAGCTTTGTAGTGCAATTTATTACACCTCCCTTTGTTCCACCGGACGACATTTTATTAGCTTTCTGGTTCACTCATTTCAATCAATTCGAAAAAAGCGGAATATTGGTAATAATGTAACGAAATACCGCACGTGAAACGCGAGTATAGGTAGGTAATTTAATTACATATCTTTTGCTCGAAATGGTTTGTAAACCGCATACGCGAATAAAACTTCAAATAATAATTAATTAAAAGTGGCTTTGTAAACGAAAAATATTTGCTCATTTGCTGGCGAACATGATAAATTGTAAATTACTTGGAAATGTGCGTTTTGAAGCCCGACGAGTTAAATTTTAAAATGGTTGAACAACAGTGGAAATGAAATTCACAGGCAAATAATGAGGGGAGTATTAAAAATGCAAAAATTGATTAATGGACCGTTGTCGGGCAAATATGTACTTAATAAGTATGAGTCATTTTCATTGCGTTCGAGTTGTCGCCACTCGCTGTTGGATTCCATTCATTTAACAGCCCTAGTTTTTAACTCTGCGGTGGTGAATTCCCTTTTATTTGAGGGCAAATAAACGGAGCCAGAAGCGCTGTAAATTTTTAGAATTAAACCTTTGTCAAAGTTAATAGTAGATTACCCAACAAGTGAAAAATAAAGAAATTCCTTTCGAGGGACTAAGTTGGATCCCGAGAGCTGCGAAGGATTCTAGGGAAGAATCCTGAACGGAGCGAGGGATACAAGGCCCGAGATAGTTTTTCTTTTCACGTGTTACGTACGCTACTGTTCACCATTATTTTGTGTCTGTCGAAGTCTGAAATCCTTTTTGACTTTACCAGCAATTAAAATAAAATCCTGTGCAATCAAGAGCAGATACCAATCTACTTGTACTGGTACTACTGAAAAACCCCAGTGTGCACTTTTATTAACCGTATCAATGGCAATTACAGTTACCGGCAACACGGGAAAGACGCGTATTCGC
Source organism: Athrips mouffetella (assembly GCA_947532105.1). NCBI lineage: Eukaryota > Metazoa > Arthropoda > Insecta > Lepidoptera > Gelechiidae > Athrips > Athrips mouffetella. The sequence goes on from OX383958.1 coordinate 10,617,402, forward strand.
GTGCCAAAAGCATATTAGGTGTCATATAGCACGCCGACAACCTTCACTCACTGGATGCATTGCCACGGCTAAGTGGTAAAGTGTAGTAACTCTAGAAAGTCGTTTTAAGGACCAATTGATTTTAACCTATTTTTACTTTTTTATTGTTATGAACTATTTAAGCTGAAAGTACCCAAAATAATATATAAGAAAACTTATCTAGAACCCAAAATGAAATTTTACAAAAATGTGCGTCTCAGAGGAATGTGCGTTGTAAACTTATTATCAGATGATTGGCAAATAAAGAGGGTGTTACCATCTAACTTGTAGAATGCTTCAACGTCCACGGTCCTGCAAGGTCTTGCTATCCCGCTGTAGAGCTCAAGGCCAATTTTTAGTGTCTTTGTCCTGTCATTTAAACAATGTTTCTATTAATTACTTTACTTTGCTACGCGCAGTATGTTGAGTTCAATTTTTTTTTTACTGCTGTTTATCAGTCTAAGCAGTTTAATTGAAGAGAACTGCCACTTTGGACGTGTTTAGCAGGTATCTTCTTACTTTTATGATGAAAACTTATTTTTTAAGATAGCCAGTTTCTCCAACTGGCCGTAATACAGGGTGGCTTTGAGATCGCGACGATAGCGCAACCATGCAACGGTCGTCGGCTACGGCTAGGCTCGCTCGCTAAACACCGTAAACTTGTGAATTATTAATCCGCTTATCGAGTCGCGGCTGACACGGCCAGATTCATGAAAAATTAAATAAATCACCCTTTAGATTTATACAGGGCGTGCTTCTTGCCATTACAACTGCGTAATGCTCCCTTTATGAATAACTTTCGTCGTGGAATGAGGCAGTAACTGTTGGAAGTGCCAAGCTGATTAATTGAAAAAAATATATAAATACATGGTAGGATTGTGTTGTAAATGTATTGCTTTATTATGTTATTTATTTTTATGATATACTTCTGATAACGTCGTATTTAGGATTTTAGAGTGTACTGTTGTATACTCAAATAACATAAAATTGCTATATGTACGAAGTTCTATTTGTCGAAAAGTAAAATAGAATATGATTTATCAAATCGCGAGTAGATCTAAAAGTTGAAAAATAAGTTTATCTTCATATTGCTTGCTCACTAGTTTTTCTACTTTCTAGAACCAAAAGTTGAAAAATAGGTTTATCTTTAGGTATATTTCTTGCTCACGAGTCCAAAAAATTATACTGGAATTGCTACAAAAAATATGCAGAGTGTAAGGGACAGGTTGGCAGAAATTAAAGCGCATGATCAGTCAACGAAACTCAACCATTTTCTCCAAGAGACATACACTGGAAATAAAAAAAAAATATAGCAGTCCATACAAAATAAAAATAAAATATTGAACACTTTGTATGGAGATGCTGATTTTTTTTACGTTTCTGATGATATATTCTCGGTAAAAACTGTTCAGTTTCATCGAAAACTGATCATGTCTTTTTAGTTTCCGCCAATCTGTCCCTTGCATCCTGTATATGTAGGTATTTAAATGTGCAACATTAACAACGAAACGCAAACGAAGAATTTATTAAGTTCCACCCAAACCAGGCATAAATCAACGGAAAAGTGAAAAATATAGCAACCCTTTTAAATCGTAAAGAAAATACTCCACGAAAATTGTGGTCGGCTAATTTTATCTGGAGAGGAACCACTGAATAAAGATATATTAGTGGTCCGAACAAAGATAAAGGAATAAATTGTGGACGCGATAAATCAGCAAAGGATGGCTTTAATTACACATCCCGAGGAATAGCTAGGGGTGGCACCTTGTTAAAAGGTGGCGTTAATAGTTATGTTCTTTATGTAGTCCAAATAATTTGTCTAACTCGATGGTATAAAATAGTAGACAACCGCAGAAGAAAGATGATAGGCCACTTAATACGACATGACAGATTCATTAACGAAAGATAGAAGGAAAGCTTTGTAGAGGAAGGCCAGGTTAAGCTATGTATCACATATTAAGAAGAAGATAAATGTGAGATCGTATAAGGAGGTAAAGGAAGCGGCTTTAGACAGAAATAGATGGAGGAAGTTGCACAGTTGCATTGACAGGGACGCTGCACAGACAAGAGCCTAGCTCATAAATTAAAGAAGAAGAAGGTAAAAATTATTATTTCAAACGTTACCTATGTAAAAACATATTACTAAAAGCATCTGAACTCATTTTGATCCAACCTAAAGTAAACCTAAACCATCTCTGTGAAAATAACGTGAATATCTTTGTCACCGGAAAATAATAAGAATCGAATTTAATCAATTTCCGCATTAGTTGATCAACTTTCGAAAAACAATAAACTCTTAGGAAATTCGCAGATCCATAGATTTGTTAGGTAATGCAAACAGAACATTACCGATCTTGAACAGAATCAGTTAGGTTGTGTTAGGTTTCTATCCATCAAATGCCAAAAATGCCAAAATGCTAGTTGATCAACTTGCTAGGAAATTGATTAATTTACTATTCCGTACTATTTCCGGTGGCATCGACTCTTTTATAGGATTCTAGATACCTATACACACACATCTTTCCTATTTGTTTCAAAGAAAAACAAGTTGGGTTTTAGATAAGGCTATGATGAAGAAGTTTGTGGTCGTAAACTAAGAAGACAATTCCAGATTTGTCTTCTTAGTGTACAAATAAAAACTTCTTCATCATAGCCTTATCTTGAACCGAACTTTATTTTATTTGCATCAAATAGGAAAGATATGTGTGTAAACCTAGAATCCCATAAAAGAGTATATTCCACCGGAAGATCAATTAATATTAGATACTAAGATGCTACCTGAATGAACCACATAATCATGTTCACACTTCTAATCTCTTACAAAATTTGGCTTTATGGCAACCCTTAAAAAGGGGTTTTACAAATGCCAGGAGGCAAAATGCAAATAAAGTTAATTATTGCTAGTTAAGTGATTTCAGACGCACCGGAATATATTTTACCGGGCCGCCTTACCTTAAACATGTTTATTTTGTAAACTCGGTGCAGACTGTCCATGTTTAAAAATGCAAATTAGTCTGAGCAACTTTAAGCTCTTTAGGTCTGTAAAGGTAACAACAACAAGTCTACTCTATCTACTAAAGAAAAATATCATAAGAGCGTACACTTTATAATACTACGATCACACGATAACGACAACATAACCTAACCCAACCTAACCGATCTCTGCTGGGGATCGGTTAGGTTGGGTTTACCTTGGCTAACGAACCTAAAATGCATAAGTGATCAAAACCCGTTTACAATTTGCCGGCGCCATTTTACATTTTACCGACCGTTTAGAAATTGCCCGCCGTCTGTAAACTGCGAATTATATGATTCGCCTGCGAAATATAGATCAAAGGCTAAAATGAAAATAAAACCTAAACCAAAGACAATGTAACTTTTAAAATTATGTTGTCTTTGGCCCTATTGAATCCGATGCCTGAAATGTAGCCTGCCAAATAAACCAGTGCATTGTATTGTATACGTGCCTTTTTTTCAGACACAATTTCATCAATTGCCCTGTGGTACAGGTGGGGCTGGTGTGAGTCGGCGGCGTGCCATAGCGGGTGCCCTGAGCAGACCGTGCAACATATAGTTTTTGACTGCCTTCTCACAAGGTTTGATGGCACGAAGGAGGACCTATTGTCGCTATCAACGGACGCAGTAGCGTACCTTATATATAATAAATTATTAATTTTTTAAGTAGAGATGCCATACGATAAATAAATAAATCAATCAATTTGCGTCGTGTTATGGTATGCAAATTGTGCGCCTAAATATCTCGGGCTGCAATTGATGCCTTACAGCCCTTGGCTACTAATATACTATTACAAATCCTATTGAATATTGCGGCCCTAGCCTTATTCATCAGTAAGCTGTTATTATGTTCAACTGCTCACCTTCCATAACAAGTTTAACTATTGGTTCGCAAACTAAAACATCAATAAATAATATAATTGTCTGTCTGTCGGATCAGCGTAATACGAGTTGTTAATTTGGCAGCAACTAATTAACAAATAATTAAAACTGGCTGCTGAACTCGAAATTTTGATAAAATATAAACTTTAACGAGTTTAAATTAAAAGTCTTCAATATTATAAACGTATAAAGTTTTTAGCACTTCCAAAAAGCAAGAAAATATCAAACTATTCATAACGGATCTAGTACGATAAAAAATGAAAATAAATTGCAATCTTATTAATAATAAACTTAAATACTTGCGTCAAACAAGAAAAAGGGAAGTATGTCAAGATCGTAGCAGATGGAGAACTGTGGTCTCTGCCTACCCCAACGGGAACAAGGCGTGATGTTATGTATGTATGTATGTATGTAAACAAGAAAAATCAAACGGAATTAAATTATTTATGTTGTAACACATAAAAATATATGTGTATTTATCTTTACTTGAAAAATGTATGAAAAATACTTGTCAATGCCTCAAATACTCGTAAGATACGTACAGACATAAACCAAACAGAAAAAACGCTCAAAGTGAAGTGGTTAGATTTCACGCACGAGTTCCGTAAAGCCGGTCTTTGATTCGTCTGTGGCTAAGAACACGAGTGTTATTTTAATTATAAACATTATTTACCTTAATTAGCGTTTTTGCTGGAGAGCGCTCGTCGCTGCAACCGGCGGCAAATTGCCGGCCCACTTTGAAAGCTTGGTTCGTGGAGGAAGAATAACTTGTTAGGTTTGCGCTTAATTTAATTTTGATTTACTAATTTTACAAGAAGATTTAAAAGTAATTCGATTGACTACAAGTCTTTTGTTCTTTTGGATATCGACCAATATGTAGTTGGAAAAATATTGGGTAGGAGTAGAGAAAAATGGGGGTGCCAGGCAGTCGAGCCAAAGGAACGAACACGAGTAGACGTATTAAGATTTGGTACAGGTAAGGAAATAAAGTTTGTCATACTAAAAATATAGTTGATTTACTATTAAAGAAATACCGGAATAAATAAGAGTTTTTATAGCAAACTGTTTCGATCTAAAGGATGAGACAAAGATTGTAAAAATACTGAATTTAAAGTCATCTGATATGCCTACAGCTTCTTTTCCTGCCTTACGTTTGCCCGTGGAAAGATTCCTTCATGTCAGCCTTCACGACGTCCAGCCAGTGATTCCTGCGTTTACTGTGTTTTCTAGAATCTGATTGATACTCATGCATACATAAATAAACAAACAGTATGTCGGCGACCGAGCTTCGCTCTATAATAGCCGCCTCAACATTAAAATATCGTCGGTTGAGCAGCCTATGCTTCCCGCCAATAGATGGCGCTGTGCTTTTAAAAATCTTAAAACATGGGGAAAACGAATTTTCCTCGATATGAGACCTAGCTAGATGGATTTTTCGTCCCCGTTAAACCTATATGGTAAATTTCATCGAAATCGTTAGAGCCGTTTTCGAGAAACCGATTACAAATATACAAATACATATGTTACAAATATCGCTCGTTTAATAGTATAGGATGCTGCAGACCCAGAACAATCATCCGCGTTCATAATTTTTCATTAAATGTAAGCACGCCGCAAAAGGCAGAAAAAGTCCGCAATCTTACTTGTTCGGAAAGGATATAAATTTATGTAACTAGTTTAAAAGACCTACTTGAATATAGCCTAAACCTAAAAGGAAAGAATTTTGAACCTCAAAGATTGAATAGTATCAAATGAGGTTTGATTTTAAGCTGAGCTAAAGGACTATAATTCTACAGTTGCTATACTTGCTATACCTGACTCAATTTAAATTTTCCGTCCTCCGTTAACTTTGAAGTAAGTGTGTGAAAGTGAATTCTGTAAAAGTAAACCTGCAGTAGTCGGTCCTCTTTTTTTAGCTCCAGGCATCATAATTAGGATGCAGTTTTAGATGCAGCTCGCGAGGGCTCGTGTGTTTGCTCGTTGCGTCGATGGGGTAGCGACAGTTAATGCCTCAATGCGAGATGTGCCATTGGGGAACAACCCTACCTGAAGTTAAACACAAATTAGCTATTAGTGCGGCTTTTAGAGTTTTCAGATGTTTGCGGTTTTTGAATTATTGTGACTAACATTTTGAATTTATAAAGATCAATTTAGAAATGTCAGTAAAATCCATAAAACAGATAAATTTTTTCAAAGAACATCTCATAAAACCTAGCATTATGACCAAAGCATTGTCATTTCTATCAAAATGGATTCTTTTTTTATGTTACAAGTAAGCAAGCGAGCTTGAAGGCCACCTGATAATAAGTGGTCACCACCGCCCATAGTGCCCACTGTCTTATAAGTAGTATAATTGACACTAACAACACAGCAAAGCGCGTTGCCCACACTAAGCTTACCATTTCAGTAAAAACGATAATCATAAATAGCCACGTATAGTAAAATTGTAGATGAAAGTCTTTGAAAAAATCTTTTACATGGTCTTATTCAGCCCGAGAATGTCTTAAGCAGCTACCATATCTTCCTTAATTCAGAACCTAATACATTGCTCGTTCAAGTACGGATATTGGAAATAACAAAACCAAGTCTATCAGAAATGTATGCCGAATTAGTCTTTGAATTTAGAAAAGTGTAATTGCGGCTTTAGGGTGACGAGTGAGGGTGAATTATACTACTCTCAGGAAGAACTTAATAAGACACCTAAGAAGGAATAAACAATACTTACAAATAGTTTGCTACACGCTACGAGGCTACGACGTAACCAGTTGCTACGACACGTAGACGTTTGTAAATTGTCATCATCATCATCATCATATCAGCCGAAAGACGTCCACTGCTGGACATAGGCCTCCCCTAAAGAACTCCATGACGACCGGTCCTGCGCTGCTCGCATCCAGCGGCTTCCCGCGACCTTGACCAGATCGTCGGTCCACCTTGTGGGGGGCCTGCCAACGCTTCGTCTTCCGGTACGTGGTCGCCACTCTAGAACCCTCACGCCCCATCGGCCATCGGTTCTTCTTGCGATGTGCCCTGCCCACTGCCACTTCAGTTTAGCGATTCTCAGGGCTATGTCAGTTACTTTAGTTCTTCTGCGGATCTCCTCATTTCTGATTCGATCGCGCAGAGAGACTCCGAGCATAGCCCTTTCCATAGCCCTTTGGGTGACTTTGAGCTTTCTGATAAGGCCCATCGTGAGCGGCCACGTCTCGGTGCCATATGTCATCACTGGCAACACACACTGGTCAAAGACTTTCGTCTTGAGACACTGCGGTATTTTGGACGTGAAGATATTGCGGAGCTTCCCGAACGCTGCCCATCCGAGTCGGATTCGACGAGTAACCTCTTTCTCTAAGTTGGATTTACCCAGCTGGACTGTTTGTCCCAGGTATACGTACTCATCAACAACTTCGAGCGTAGAGTCTCCAACTTTGAGTAGAGTGGGTACAACAAGGGCGTTAGACATAATTTTCGTCTTATCCATGTTCATTTTAAGACCTACTTGTTGTGAAACTCTACTGAGGTTATTGAGCATCGTGCCGAGATCTTCCAGGGTCTCAGCCATTACGACAATATCGTCGGCAAATCGAAGGTGGGTCATGTACTCGCCATTGATGTTGATGCCAAGTCCTTTCCAGTCCAGGAGTTTGAAGACATCTTCCAATGCAGCGGTGAACAGTTTAGGAGATATGACGTCTCCCTGTCTCACTCCTCGCTGCAATTGGATAGGTTTCGAGTCCTGGTCCTGAAGACGAACTGACATAGTGGCGTTTTTGTACAGGTCCTTCAACACTTCAATGTACCGATAGTCGACTTGGCACCTCTGGAGAGATCGTAGCACGGCCCACGTCTCGATCGAATCGAAGGCCTTCTCATAGTCCACAAACGCTAGGCAAAGTGGCTGGTTATACTCTTCGGTCTTCTGTATAACTTGCCGTAGCGTATGTATGTGGTCTATGGTACTGAAGCCTTTACGAAAACCGGCTTGTTCGGGAGGCTGGAAGTCGTCGAGCCTGCGCGCGAGACGGTTCGTAATGACTCTCGAGAACAGCTTATAGACATGGCTCAGAAGTGAGATGGGTCTGTAATTCTTCAGCAGGGTCTTATCACCCTTTTTGAAGAAGAGTACCACCACACTTCTGTGCCATGCCTGTGGCGTTTTCCCTTCGAGTATGACAGAATTAAACAGCTTCTGAAGAGCTTTAAGCACTGGCCTTCCGCCTGCTTTCAGAAGCTCAGCCGTAATTCCATCGTGCCCGGGTGCCTTGTTGTTTCTAAGCTGTCTGAGAGCCATTCTAATCTCGTACAAGCTGACGTCCGGGATATCTTCGGTATGGTGTCGGGTAAGTCTAGCTCTTGGATCGTTGGCCAGACTGCTAACGGGTGGGCCGGTTGATGTGTATAACTGCCCATAGAACTTCTCGACTTCCCTCAGTAGCTCAGGCTTGGACGATACGGTTCTGCCATCCTCGGTCTTCAGCCTCGTCAACTGGCTCTGTCCAATAGACAGATCTCTTGCGAACACTTTGGAGCCTTTGTTCCGCTCAATCGCTTCTTTAATATGGTTAGTATTAAATAGCCGAAGGTCGCGAGTCAGAGACTTAGAGATCTGTTTATTGAGCCGCCGATATTGAGAAGCATCTTCCGGAGACTGCAGAACCATTTCGCGTCTTTCTTCCATTAGCTTGAGGGTATGGTCAGAGATCTTTTTGGTTCTTTTTGTAAATTGTACAGCCATCTAACTCAAACAAATGCGTAACAAAAACGTACTTTTTGTTCCCTAGGTAAAAAAAATAAATAAAAAATGTATGTTTCATCTCAAAGACCTAAAATACACAAAAGATTGCCGTGATTTTCTAAAAACACCAAAATTTTCTTCTTGTCACCTACAAAATAGCAGCTTTCAAAGCCCCCGATACCCTGGTTTACATAAACCGTCTCTGAGTGAGTTAATGTTCGCGATATAAGGTCGGGCGGGACTCACACTGCTCACGCTTATCTTGAAACGTTCGCATAACGACACCTTAAGCTTAGTAGGTTACACTAAGTGGTGAATATAATGGTGGGTTACTACTTGAATAGAAAAATAATGTCTAGGAATTCGTAAGAAAATGTGAAGGGTTGTCTAATGATTAATTCTTTATTTATGGATCAAATGTCAAATGGTCAAAAAAAATAAAATAATGATTTATTGATCTTGGATAGATATCAATAATAGGTAATATGTAAGTAAAATGCACAGTATTTATGTAATTAAACACTATTTTCACACTAGTTCCACTATTTATTTAGTAATAACAACACAAAGTATATCATACTTAAAATGCACAGATTTTAAATATACTAATATTACTATACTTTATTTTGTTCTTTTTGTCTCTGCTTCCGCCGGTATTATGATATTCACAAGCCTAAGCCACGTAAGTATACATTCTGATGTACCTTGGTTAAAGGTTGGTTGAGGCTGTATTTGAGGTTGTGATTAGTTGTGTGCTAGGCCGTAGAGATAGTTGTTCAGCACGTGTTATAATTGTTATTAAATTCATTTATTATGGCAACTAAGGCCCATTCGTTAGTACTCCAAGAAAAACATACTATAGGAAAATAAAAAAAAATATAACATGTGTCTAATACAAGTGACACTCCGCCTGACCAATACGCGCATAAAAGAACAGCTAAATGCTCTCATCCTTAATACATTCGATGGGCATAGTGGTAAATGTGCCTGTTTGATTGCCGCCATTCTAGTGCTTTCGTACGCCATCGACGTATCGAAATAGTGTCCAATGTCCATGAATCTAAAACCCCGGAACAGCGTTGTTATCTGTGATAGTATTCGTCAAATTCGTCAAAGATGTGTTTCAAATGGCACTTGAAAATGATTGTCAAAACATAAATTTACCAAAGATATCAATAGTATAGTTGCATTAAAATTATTTCAAAGTTAAAGAAAAAGCCTTAAAACTGAACTGAAAAAATACGAGATACGAATAATTTGTTTTGAAACAATTTTTTTCCATGATTAATTTACAAGTTAAACACGGCGGTCTCCTCTAAACTTTCGACTGCGAAGGTTTTAAATTTGACCGTTTAACATGCTAGTCAACGTGCTCAGCGAACTTCAAAATTATTTTATTGAAAAATAGGTCAATTTGCACTCTCATAGATACATTTTCGAGTTTGAAGTGTGTTTGTTTACGTCATTGGAAAGCTACGAGCTACGAACGAATTCCTTGACGTCAACGTCAAGCTTGTCAAGTCAACTAAATCCAAGTGCTTACTGAAGTGTAAATCGGCTTCAAATGAGCATTAATTTCTATTTAGCCAAAGGGTCAGACACAGCTTGGATATCTGCGAAAAAAACAAAGATCTCATACAACACAAAAGAGACATAAACTTGATAAAAAAATTAAAAACACCGAGTACATTTTCTCATCAATTAACCATAGGGCTTTTTAATTAAGGTGTTAAAAAAGGGCCATTATCTCGGTCTATTTGCGTACATACATACATACATACATAACATCACGCCTCTTTCCCATTGGGGTAGGCAGAGACCACAGTCCTCCACCTGCTACGATCTTGACATACTTCCCTTGCTTCCTGTACTTTCATCAATCCTTTCATACATGCTCGTCGGTTTAGGGTACTTTTAACCTGGCCTTTATTCAGAACGTCCTGAATTTGGTCCTGGTACGTATTTGCGTACAGAAGAACATAAATCAAGGAGACAATGCTAATGCAGGGAATTAAAAAATACTTGCGCGCTTGAAATAAAGGACTTAGCAGAATCTTTGCGGCTGTTAATGAATTGCAAGGGAGTCGTTTCTCACTTAGAGCCGTATTCTGTGGGGTCCAGTAAAAATTCCCTCAAATAAAAAAAATTACAAACTTTGATTTAACAACTAATAACAAAAACTAATATCACTAATAAGTGATGTGCTCTAGATATAGTTTTTGAGCCAAGCCAGAAGCCATTTGGTGGCTTGAAAACTCTGACTTGGCCACTAACATTGCAAAGTTTAATCTAGGACTGGGTCTGGTTTGCTCTCTGGATTGTGGAGATAAGATGGCAGTCGCAAATGCCCTAAGTCGGGTAGTCGTTTACGTGAAAACAGAATAAGGCTATGGCAATGATGTATCCTAGATGTTTCCAAATTTGAGGTACTTCACAATTAGCCAGAGTTCATTTAAGTTATTGATATTAATTTATCCTATACTATTAAACGAGCAATATTTCTATATGTACATATAAATATATATATTTGTAATTGGTTTCTCGAAAACGGCTCAAACGATTTCGATGAAATTTTGTATACAGGGGTATCTCGGGGCAAAAAATCGATCCAGCTAGGTCTCATGCCTGGGAAAAATCGTTTTCTGCATTTTTTTTAGCATTTGCGTTTTAGACAAAAACTTACAGCGCCATCTGTTGGCGGGTAGCATAGCTTGCTCACCCGATGATATTTTAATGTTGAGGCGGCTATTATCGAGCGAAGCTCGGTCGCCCAGGTACTAATATTTATTTATGTTTAAGGTTCCTACGTCCTATAGCTAGCTAGTTATCGTGTAGACAACACCAGTCAGGGTTTTATTATGTACCAACCCATAATGAAGACGTTATTCTAATCTATCAAGTTTTTTTAAGAAAACCATTATGATGAACATTCTTAAGTGTGTATGAGCTTTTTTGCCAATTATCATCAAAAGAAATACGAAAGCTATTCTTTCTATTTTACGCGCCCTCTTGCCTGAATACTTCCCTGTTTTAAAATATCTTGCGACAATATGACGTACACAGGGCCGGCGTAACCTCCGCCGACATCTTAATTAATCACCCTAGATTAGAATAAAGTACGACCAAGATAAACAATGTCTTTTTAAAATTCCTATAAATTATTCTTTTATGAATACAAAGTGAATAAATAGCATTAAATTTATGTTGACGTATTTTTTAAAGGAACAGTGTAGTTTTTTTGTTATACAAGAAAAATACTCTTTTGATATGTAAGTTGATGATTACGATGAAAACGACTTTTTAAAAAGACAAAATTGCTTTCCAAGCTCTGGTAACTTTTGACACGTTGTGTAAAACTGAGCAACGTATTTATATTTATGGTCTCTTAAAATTGTCTTCCAGATGAAATTTCCAATACTTACAGTTTACATTTTCTGAATATCGACAAGAGCAAAGCAGAAATTAGTAGATACGAGTAATTTCGCCAGAATTGTCAGCTAAGGGAGGGTTTAAAAGTTCCGGCTCAGCTCAGATATAGCCGTTAAAATTAAGCTATAAAGTTGCAAGTGCAGCCACGGGAACAGCCAGTAATGAAATAAGCGTTACGCGAGATAACTCTACTGTCTCTTGTACAGTCGGGCCTAATAATTTTCATTGAATTCCAGTCAATTTTTTATATAATATATAAGGTATATTGGATTGTATACCAAACTCATCTCTCATCATCATAACTTGGTCATAAAGAGTAGTAATTTTTGTTAAAATTTTATGTTTATTTCATTTCTCCTACATAAATTTCTGAAATTCACAAGTCAGTATCCCAAACGCAAGTTAAATTTAAGAAGCTTTAATGACTTAGTAAAATTTGAGTTTTTTTTATCGCAAGCCATACTCTACGGCAGGGGATTAGGAACAACTAAGACAGAAAAATATGTATAGAAATTTCCTTTCCAATCGGGTTGTTTTACAAAACAAGTAGGCTTTGAATGGTAGGTTGAGTTTCCACTGAGGCGGAGCAGAGCGGAGACGTAACAAATTAAACCAGTTACAGTCGAGACTGCGATGTCTTGTGACTATCATATGGATTTCACGCACTCTGATTGGTAAAATTTTGAATGTCTCCTCCAATCCACTTTACAGTATTGATGTTAATTATAAAATTAATTTGGGAAAGCTTTTTAACTGATGGTGTTTTCATCATTTGACATAGCTGTCTACGTTTTTATGCATATTTTTCACTATATTTCACACTAATACACTAAGTATTCATAAGTAACTAGTTTCTGCCACTGAGTGTACACACGACGATATCACTGAATAATAAACTCTCCACGCTCTTTGAATATTTCGCTGGCGTTCTTTCTCAATGTCTATACTTTGCATTTAATAATATTACTGCGGAATATTCTCGAATATTCTCGTCTCTCTAGTGTATAACTATTCTATTTATGTTCGCTCTCTTTTACGCAGGAAACAATTGAAAATTGATAAAGGATATTCGTGCATTTTCTTTTACAATGTGGCAGTACAAAGGATGTCTGAGTAGCAGCACTTCCTACTAAGGGTGGAGCCATAAGCGTATCACTTTCTTGCGAGGGACCACGGAATCACGCATACTAAAATGTATGGATTTTTATCAAATCCTAAAAACGTAAAATTTTTATCTTTCTCTCTAAAAAGTATGTGACATGGGACTAATAAATGTACTACCACAGTTTTTCTGGTGAAACACTTACCATTCAGGAAAAAAACGGTGTTTAACACCGTTTTTTTCCTGAATGGTAAGTGTTTCACCAGAAAAATCACGCATAAAATGGCTATTACGGATTATTTACGCTTCCGTTCTTAGTATTAATGATCAATTCACAAGTAAAAATAGATATATTTTCACTTTCGCAAACAAAATTTTAGATTAGCATTAGATTTTTAAAGAATACTTGATTTTTGTAAAACTTAACTGAGTTTTTTGACCGACTAGTATAGGCGACTGGAATACGCTTTACACTTCACTAGCTCATACAGAATATGTATATGACGGACTCTATAGTTTTTTACTCTGAGGGTAGTACACTAACTTTTCAGTCATTGAGTAAGTTAGTTTAAAATTAAGGAGGACGACGCTGTGTAAAAGTATTTCATACAATACAAATATACTTTCCAAAAAAAGGGAAGTGGATACTTTTGTCCGTGTGGCGTCGGCAAAGAATAGTAACATCCTATCTTTACCCGTGGGTGTCGTAAGAGGCGACTAAGGGCTTATGAACCGGAGGATGGGCAGCAGCATCTTTCCGTGTATCGTACCATCTTAAACACTGCGGTCACCAACAACACCCAAAGGTTGCCTACACATATTTACACACACATATTTACATATATTTTTTATAAGTAAATTTTTACGTTATGCGAATTTATTTGAAAAGTAATTAGGCTCTGCTTAATAACACGTTAGCCATCACTATCTAGACTAGAGATTGTTTTGTTAATCATTTTAAATAAAAAAAAAAATTATGATTGTGTAATAGTTAATTTTTTTAAATGTACGTAGTATAATTAAGCAAGTAGTTTATAAGACATTGCAATGCCTTCAAAAAAGGTGTCACAGATGAATATAGGGTGACTTTTAATTAGTTCTTGATAGAAAATGGTATGAATGTACTCATGATACTGAACAACTTTCCCCAAGGAACATAGGTCGAAATACGAAAATCAAGTTTTGACCTCCCATAGAAACTGCATCAGCTGATAGCGCATTTTGTATGGGAGGTCAAATTTGGTTTTTTGTATTTCGACCTATGTTCCTTGGGAAAAGTTGTTCAGTATCATGAGTACATGCATATCTTTTGCTATCAAGAACTAATTAAAAGTCACCCTATATACCTTTATCCATACCTATTTTGTAACATCCAATCTGTGAAACGCTAATAAATAAATATGAAATATATAATCGTCATAGCAAATTTTTTTTTTAATATATTAATTACGAAAGGTACATGCATTTCTTACAAACTAAATGATCGCCAAACTGTGACAGTTTGTTGGCGAAGAAGGCGCAATACTAACAAAATCATGCACCTGGTACTAGCTATATATACTTACTTAAATAGGTACATCAAGCAGGCAAGTACAGCCAGGAGTAGGTCAAGCCACTCACAGTGCAAATTTATGTAAAATAAAATAAGATATTCATTGATAATACTTAGTCATCATCAAATAATATCGGGTGTAAGGGACATCTTTTCGAATACTGAAAGGACATGATCAGTCAACGTAACTGAACAACTTTCAGGGAATAAAAGTTTCACTATGAAAAAAAAAATCGGCCTCTACATACAAAATTGCAAACTTGATTGGACATTTTAGATTGGGGGGCAGATTTTTTTCTTTCATTTTCTGAAACTTTTATTCGCTGTAAGTTGTTCAGTTACGTTGACTGGTCATGCCCTTTCAGTATTCGGAAGGCTGTCCCTTACACCCTGTTTATTGATTGTATACAATTATCTCCACCAGAAGACAGTATCATTCTCTCCGGAGTTCAGCTGAATACTGAAACCGGAGCCAGTGGGCGTGACTCTCTGTGGGCGGAGGAATACCGCCCACCGCCCTACCCCGCCCCGGTACCACCGAAGGCTTGACAGGTGGGCGGGCACTGAAGTACCGTCGTTAAGCACACTTTATCAAGTAATTTGTTAACTTCGATTCTGAAATTTATTTGTCTCGTCGACTGAATTGGTCTCTGGAGTTAAATTACTTGTTTTTCAGCTAAATGGATGGATATTTTTTATTGTATTGTATAAAATAAGTTTATAAGTAATAAATTATAATGACAATATTATTTAGGCCAAGTTAACAATTGGGATACAAAAGGAAATAAACATTGTAACACAAATAAGTATTCAGCCAATAACAAATATATATATATTTTTTTTAATTTTGATGAATATTGGATTTTCCAAAAGGATCTTAGCTAATTATTTGTATCACAGTGATAATTTATAAGGCAAAGCAACCCCTATGGTAAAATAAGTATTATTACTGACATAAGAGTTACTTGGTTTTTGTATAAATACCATTTTATAATAACAAAGCAAAAACTTCATCGACGCATTTTCACTTTAAAGAATTTCGTTTAAAATTTCTCCGCTAAGGGAAAAATGCTAATAATCTTAAAGAGTTATCAAAGCGTTAGTAGAAGGCTTCTAGGAAGGAATCTCTTTGGCAAAATTGTTGGCATAGAGGCGTGCCATTGCCACCTTGCATACTTTACAAACAATGACGGGAGGAGGTATGTAGCTGCCTTAGTTGCAAAATAATAGAAAAAATCATTCTATTTTTGATCTACAGAATACCTCGGCAGCCGAGCTATGGTATAAACTAAAACTTGGAGAAAAAGAATTTTCCCGGTTATTACTGGATATATAATAAGACCTAGAATAAGACCTAGCTAGATTTATCTTTGTTCCACGTTGTACAAAATTGGTTATCGAGATCGCAATGTAAGATTTTCGGAAGGGTAGAAATTGTCACTCATTGAATTATTTATTTACATTTAAATAAAGGACTTATTGAATAAAAACCAATTATTCCATTTGTTTGTAGATTTATTTACAGCAAATAGAGTTAGATCTTGTAATCGGACAGCCAAGTGCATGTCATACACAGGTATTATTGCTTGGCCTTATTAATATGCTTATTAATAAGGCCCAATAGAAAACCTTAGCTACGAAACGAGAAAAGAATATTTACTTTTAATTAGAAATTTCCTGGTCTAACTAGCTAAATAATCAAAAAGTAGAGATCCGCGTTAACATGGAGCGCGGTGTGATATAAATTATGATGCCTTAAACCTTAGTAAAACACTGAAATGAAGAATTTTCTTGTGACGGAACGTAGAAGATCCCTACTTACCTGCAAGCACCTGGGTGTCAGGTAACCAAAGCGGAGCATTTCAACCCTTTGCAAGAATAGCGATTGAGATGCTTAACCCCTCCCGCCCGACCCTCCATCTTCGTCCCTGAAACCTCTACCTTTGATGTAAGTGAGATGATATACCAACACGATAATGCTATAGAAACTAAAGTAAATATTATAACACAGTTTTAAATTTGTCTATTACAGTTCACAATTATGATGATTACTCGAGGTGAACGGAGTTTTGGTGTGGTAAATTGGACCAACTGGTTATTACGGGTCATATTTAAGTTCACGTGTGTGGTAGTTAAAATATAGTTATCTTGCAAGAAATACCTCGTTTTGTCTCCAAAAAAAGGTTTAGTACTAACTAATTTGTTACGCCTTAATACTCAGTAGAAGGGGCAAAAATTAGAGGTATTTATTTATTTACAGTTTATTGTACACAAGATAATACAAACTACTTAGATAGGTACTTTTATTGCGGCTTGCTGACGGCACGCTCTGTATCTATAAGGATGCTTTCACAATCAAACGGATTCGGTGACTCTCTGCCTTGTATTTCATTCTTATACAGCATCGGTTATCATCCATTAGTTCAAAACAATCTACTCATTGCATTAAAATCTTTACTGTATAATCTTCTTCTACTTACTTACAAAAATGTTAAATACCGCCGTTGGCAATATCAATAATCTTTGCCTCAGGGTTAAATCACGGTCAACAGCAAATCATAAAAAGTAAAAAAAAATCCTACAAAGAGGTTTAAAAAAATTCCCGTGGTTTACTAGTTGGACAACGCGGTAGTACTACAGGCTATGAATATTTTATCATCGTCTTCATGACATTTGTTTACGTCCTTTATGTAGCAAATATTTTTGAATCTCTGGCGTTTTGGATGTTGCCAGCAACCAATACTGCTATTTATGAATCCGGAAAAACAAAAAGAAACGCACATCTATCATAAAATATATAGTAATAATTATATTTAATAATTATAATAGTTTTATTGCTTTTAAAAATATTCGCCATGATGATCATTGCACTTTTGCATACCAACGTGAAATTAAACCAATTTTCATAGGAATTTTTCCACTCTGATTGAGGTAACTCCAAAACGTTTAAACGGATCAACGTCCTCTTCGAGGATCAAAAATCGTTGACCACGTAATTTATTCTTTACGCTTGGAAGTAAATAGAATTTGTTGGGTGTCAAATCGAGGCTGTACGGCGGATGAACTGTCAATTCAATCGTTTGACCTTCCAATTTATGAGTTGTTTCAGCCAACGCTAGCATTGTCATGATGAAGAATGATTTTGCAGTGTCGGTTGTTCTTTCTTATTTCTTCAATGACTTCTAGCAAAAAAAATGGTCGTGTAAGATTTCAAATAAACTTTTTTACGATTTCCAATTGGCACTGTAGCCACATGACATGTCCATTTATTAAAAAAAACAGGCAATCATTTGCTTCAAAGTGCTTTTTGCACATACAAATTTTGTTGGGTTCAGCCATGGTTCAGCTCATTTTGAAACACTCTCACTGTTGACTGTTGCTTAGTTTTGAGGTCATACGCCTAGATCCACGATTAATCACCTGTGAAGATATTATAATAGTAGATTGTATCACAAGGCTGTAAAATAATATTTTTAAGGCGAGGGCGCTATTTTGAATCCAGAGCGAAGTGAAGGATTCTAAAGTAGAATCCTGAACGTAGCGAGGGATTCAATAGGTCGCCCAAGGTAAAAATATTTTTGCTGCCGCGTAATACACTCTACTTTTCATCTCCCTCTAAGAGAAAAGAATAAGAGGCTCATTAAGTCACACTTGTCATTAATTTTAAACAAAAAATACCATTACAATATTATTTCTTGATGAAACAATACTAAAAATCATATTAAGTATTATTTGTAACCACTGAAAATGTTATTGACATTTTTGTATCGACTAGGAACAGAACCTCTTTGGTTGGTAGTCTTGTTTACATTTCAAGTATATTTCTTTTTTTATATTAATAATAATTTTAATAGTGCAACCAGCCAGTATCATTTTTCATACAATATTTTGGTTCGAGTTCTATGGTTGACCTAAAATATCCCTATGGTGGACCTAAATTCAAATTCTAATTTTAAATCCCATTTTTACCCGCTACGAAAGTCTCTTGCAGAAAACAGCTATTTTGTTCGCCTTTATTGACGAACCGTTCAGCGATTTTCGAATAGATGGGATGAAAACAACTTTTGACGCACCACCATTGCATTTTTTTATACATTTTTGGCACCAATCAACACGAGCCTATTTTTGATCGATTCTCAAGTCGGTTATATAATTGTAATATCATTGAAGTTGTGAGGAAACGGGAACCATTTTTTTCACAGCCAAATGTTCGTGTAATATCTTATGTATGCTCGTCATACTTATGTCCAGGGACGCTTCTATCTTGCGATATGTAAAGTGACGATCTTGAAATATTAGTTCACACAGCATCGATATTTTATGATACAACAACCGATTTAGGACGACCTTCTTTAAATTAGTCCGTGCGCATACGACGCCCACCATTAAACTCACTAAACCAGTGATACACAGTGATTGAAGTGAGTTGATCGATGCACTGTTTTTGAGTTAACCCACGCCGAAAATCGTAATAAATCATCGCACGAAAATTTTCACGACTTAAATGACTTAAATCCATGGTGATGAACACGCAATTTTAAAAATGACGTCTTTATGTAAAAACAATTGACAATCAGATGAAAAAAACTGTATTCAACAACCAATGAGTTCCATTTTCAAATGTTGTACCTAATTTTTAGGGTTCCGTGCTTCAAAATAAAAAAACGGAACCCTTATATTATTATTATAGGATCACTTTGTTGTCCGTCTGTCTGTCAAGACCCTTTTGATCACGAACGGTTAAAGGTATCAGGTTGAAATTGATAACGAATATTGAAGTTTATAAACCACACAAGATCTGAAAATTTCAATTTTTTGCAACGACGCAATCAAAAGATATGGCTTTTTATGTCTTCATCTCCTCCAACCTAGAGGGTGCTTCCCGTTGACCTAAAATTATGAAATTTGGCAATAAGCTAGGTCTCACAGTACAAATAAAGGTAAAAGTCTAAAATCATTAAATATTACACTTTTTCTCACAACTAAAAGTAACCAATTAAGGTAAGCTCCCGTTTCAAGAACTTTTTTCAGTTCCGGATTCATTAGCAGCCCTTGTACAGTAGTTGCATAGTAATGGCAACTATTATATTGCCTAATCAGCCAATAATCGCTGCCAAATGACGTCACTGTGCATCATTAGGTGCCATCATCAACACGTTCTGCCCAGTTTGATTAGATTATTGTTGTTGTTGGACCGTCAAGCCAATTTGAGCCACTAATAATGATCTTGCTCTTTACTGAATCTGGATTTAAGATTATTATTTAGTGTAATATATTAAAAAAGCTTAGAGTGCGATATAGTGTTGGTAATATTTTTTTTGGTATAGACTACAATAACTCGGTCATTTAGTTTTTCTAAAGCGTAAGTAAGGAAAACTTTGAAATACTTTCCAGGGCCTAGAGACAAAAAGCCATCGCAAACGCTAGTAGAATAGAATGAAAATGTATGGGATTGAAAATAGCTAAAGAAATGTTTCGTGACACCTAATGTAAATCCCATACATTTCTATTCGATTCTATAGCGTTTGCGATAATAGAAAGCCACTTGTCTCAGGGCCCTGATGTTTTCAGAATAAATGAATAGGCTTTAATAGCCGATAATTGATAATCAATCAATTAGCCTGCCATATCACGTCACCTGAGCCCCGCGTCACGTGTCCCGGCGTGATTAGCCGCCGGACGTGGTTCAGCATTGATCGTCTGCTGTTTGTATAGCGTCCGTTGCGTCCGCTGGTCTTCAATCACCGACATATCGATACTAGTTTTGATTGCATACAGCGTTAGATAATTTAGGTTATGTTCGCTCTAGTTTAGTTAATTTCGAGTTAGAGCAAGCGAAAGCGCGTATGTAAATGGTATGAATGTTGTTTTATTTACTCGACTCATTAAGGCGACGCGTAAGGCTATATTTAGTATATATTGACTAAGACCATTGACATGCAAATTTGAATGAGTTCTTATTGAGTTCTTATATATTTTTGAGTTAAGTATCCTATCCTACTAATATTATAAACGCGAAAGTTTGTAAGTATGGATGGATGTTTGTTACTCTTTCACGTAAAAACTACTGAATGGATTTTAATGAAACTTTACAATAATATAGCTTATACATCAGAATAACACATAGGCTACAATTTATCCTGCGCAGACGAAGTCGCGGGCACCAGCTAGTTATTGGTATAAATTAACCGAAGTTTCAAAAACACGCAACTTTTTCTATGATTTGATAATTAATGCTTCAATTCAATTCAATTTTTGATTTATGGCTTTTGTGTATTCACAATTCCGTCAATGCTTTCACAAGGCTGACATTGACGAGCACTATCATGACTGACATACTGGTATTTATTTGATTGAGTACTTAAGTTAACTTTCCTTTAATGGAGATAGAACTTAACGTAAGTAGTGCATATTATTTCAAGATATCCTACAACACAACCCCGTAGACTTTTGCGTAGACGGCTACGACGTAGAACTAGAACTTCGTAGCTAACGTTCTACACACTACCTATTATTTTAAAAATTAAGGAGGGTTATGATTGGACCGGAATATATGTATATATGTGTATCTATTCCCTCATAATTTCTAAATTATTTAATATGATTTGGCAAATGAGGTATCGTTAGAAGTGTCTTGATCATCCGCTGGATAAAGGATATAAGACGTCACATCAAATTGAATGCAGTGCCTTCTAGAGGACATTAAATCATAGCACGGCTCTAATCTGAACATTGCTATGAATATTTATTAAATACCATCATTTGTACACAACAATTTCAGATGACAATATTTTCTTGTTTCATACTTTTTAGAACAAGATTTTACAGTAAGATTTCACGGGTTTTAGTCTTGGACTGTTTTTTATTTATCACTGTAAAGTTTTAATCACAAGGATCGGTCAGATCAGGCATTCTGTCTGGGATCCTTACTTTCGTTACTGATATACTCGTAGCTTGTACGATAAAAATTGAATAGTATAGGTATGTATGGAAGCTTTGATGAAAATGTCGACATATTTTGTTCTATTCCTATTGCACCTTTAATTCCCTGCAAAATAAGAGGCAGTGCCATAAAAATGCAGTAAAGCCATAGCGGACCGGATCGCGCGAATAAATGGTGGCAGTAAACCTGTCCGATCGAATAGCACAAGCAGTCACAGTTGACTGGTGAACGTACACATGAAAGAGAAAAAAATATACAAATAACAATAAGATTACGCCATTGTTTCTACAACAAAACTTGTCAGGGAAGTTGCCTACAATTACATCACACAATATAAGTTACGTTGTACGAGTATATAAAAGTTATGAACCTATTTTTAGAAATTTATAAATAGAAAAATATAACTTTTACTTTGGTAACATAGGCGAGTTACGTTTTTTTATTACTTTTATATCTAGACTTACAAAAGAGGGCTATAAGAGCAATTTATTGCCTAGAGAATCGTGATTCCATGAGAGAACTGTTTAAGGAGATCAACATTATGACAGTGCCATGCCAATATAGTTATGAAAACATTATGTACGCTAAAAATCAAATTCATCAATACCTAAAAATTGTGATAACTTTAATACTAAAAATAAGTACAAACTTGATCAACCATATACTAGGTAAACTAAAGCCAATACATCTTTCGTTGGTCTGTGTGTACGATAATACAACAAAATACCTGACAATTTAGTGCAATTACCTGAAAGGAAGTTTAAAGAATGTGAAAAGCAAACGTTATAATAATGACAAAGAGGTATGGTGCTCTGATATTCCAGCGAAACACAAGAAGCACATTGTAAAAAGCCGACTTTTAAAGTAGGCCGTGCTGCAGTGGTTGTTTGCCGTTTCTTTTACACTGTCGTAGCACGATCCGAAACGGCATAGACTCGCTCTATTTGCATTGTATTCTCCATGACGTGCAATAAGTATTCTGTAAAGAATCCACATTGATAAAATTACCTGAATCTGAATCTAGAGTCACCATCCCATTCGCTGCGTCATCGGTGTATCCGTCAAGGCCACTACATGCAGGCAGTGACGGACCAATCGTAGACGTCTTCCGGCTAATACGATCTGTGCGTCATAAAAAAAACTGATAAATTTTTCCCAATAAGTTTTTTTTTATTTCCCATTGAAACTTCATCATGTGATAAGCGTACTCTAAATGGGACGTTAATATTTTTTCTTATTTCAACCTATGCTCCTTCGAAAAATTACTCCGATTTTACAAAATATTAATAAATATTTATGAAAAGAAACAAATGTGACTAGATTTGCAATTCAATGATCTCTTCTTGATCTGCCTCGCGTTTTCCTGGCATATTGATAGGTTCAGCTTTCCTGCTTAGACTTCTTTAGTTTTCTTGGTCTTTAGCATCCTCCGTGTTGAGATAGTTAATAATGAAAATAGAAAATAAATAATAATCCCTACTTTTACCATCAGCATATTCCAAACCACGGATAACATTAATTTCCCTTTATCATCTTTGTCGTACCCCGTCACCTATGTCGAAATATGTACGTGCTTCGAGCCAGGTGCGGGCAGGGATCAGAGAAGCATTAATAATGATAAATTCCCATCATTAATTCGCGAGCTTAGCCCAAGCGCTGTACAGAACCGAGCGATGCTAGATTTGAGACTCCATTGCGTGTGAAATAACTTCAACCGACGCGACGGTTCGACTAAGAATTTTAATAATAAATACTTAAGTCTTAAGTACAACTTAATTAGGTCAAACTGAAAACCCACAGCGAAAACCTTTGTTTATTTGAGGAAGTTGGCGATCGCAGTAATTTTTTTTTTATGTCACAGGTGGGTAAAAGAGCAGGTGGGCCACCTGGTGGTAAGTGGTCACCACCGCCCATGACGCCTACTGTCTTATTAATGAAATAATTTGACACTAAAAAGACAACAAAGCGCGTTACCAACCCAAATATCATAGAGATATAATTATACATGCGGAAATTCCGCTTCGGAAAGATGGATTTAGAGCGGAACTCCTGCGTCGGAACGATCCGCTCACTAAAGCGGAACTATCCAGTGTGTCAGACTTGACGGAAAGATCCGTCTCGGATGGATCGTCCGACGTAGAATTTCCACAGACGTGTCGCTACACTTAAGCTGACTTTTGAAGTTAGTTGGTTTTAGTCATCTTCAAACTACCACCATCGGGACCTAGGAGAAAAATAGATAAATATAGAAAGATATAGAAAGAGAAAACTAGTCCTATAATATTAAACGAGCAATATATTAATAGGTAAATAAATTATTATTATTATTCTCGAGGTTTAAAACAGGATGAAAACAGGTTTAACGATTTCGTTGAAATTTACTTTACGGAGGTTTTCATACATACATAGTCTCACGCCTCTTTCCCGTCGGGGTAGGCAGGGACCACAGTCCTCCACCTGCTAAGATCCTGACATACTTCCCTTGCTTCCTCTACTTGAAGCTAGGAAATTCGTTTATTCGTTATTTCGGCCATTTCTTGATAATAGCGCATTTTTGAAACCATAAAGCGCCATCTGTTGGTGAGTAGTATAGCTTGCTCACTCGGTGGTATTTTAATGTTAAAGGATCATATTTATTTTTAATTGTTAATATTTTATTTACGTTTTTAGAGGCTTATTTTAATTTTTACAACACCGAAAATCGGCCGCCCAAGAATTACGGTTAGTTTTTCTACTCCATACTAGATGGTGCTGCATGTGTTGATACAGAGCATAGCTTGGTCGCCCAGGTGCTTAGTAATTAAAAGATCAATGTACGTAAAATCGACGATTGTGCGCATATTACTTCCATCGGTGCTCAGTCTCGCGCCGCGTGGGCTTCGCCGATAACCAAATATTAACTCAATTAGAGAGGAGACGGCTCAGGCTCGCGCATTCAAATGTCTGCTAATCCTAGCCGTGTGTGGTTGCTGGGTGGACCTGCAGGAATTTAGATAATACCCTCATAGTCGCACTGTTACTCTCTAATCTAGGAGTCTGTGGACTATTCTCAATTCAACGAGGCTTGCTAATAATTCCTGTTGCTGAAAGATAATGTATTGCATCTTATAGTGTACTATTGTGCAAAGAAAAAAATACCTGAATTAAAAAATTTCTGCTTTTGATTTCTTGCTAAAAGTTTCATCACAATGGACTTGCGGTTGACCTCAACCTAGTCTGACAGAGATGAAGTCTGCAATGGTACAGTCAAGTGCACGTCAAGTTTCACAATTTGGACTTGATACCGCTCTTATTTCCATAGTCGTAGGAGTTGAAGTCGCGCTGCAAACGTCAAGCTTGATCTGCTCTTGACTGTACGAGCTCAATCAAAAGAATTTCACATTGTTTTTCCGCAAAACCATCGATGTCGCTGCTGATCCACTCAATGTCCGAACTAATTATGAGCACATGCAGATGTGTCGTTGGCGATACAATTAATCGTCCAATTGCAATGACAAATGCGTTGTTAGCGATGACGGATTGCCGGCGGGCGGCTGACGAGGCGCGTCCGATCTGACGCCGGCAGACAAGGGACATCCATCATGTTCGCTATATTGTCTTCTGCCACCTTAATAAGCTGGCTATTACCGGTAAGAAAAACGCTACTGTTTCAAAGAAAAAAAAAATCTTCAGAGTGTGAAAAGATATATCGCAAAGATTTAAACATACATGGGATTAAAAAATGATTTTTTTACTTCACAAAGAAACTGCACCACTTTATGTTGTACGGTAAGTCGAAATATAAGGAAAGTTATTCAAATCAACAGCCTGAATCTGCAGTTTGCGTGTCGTCCCCTGTGTATTAATGTTACCGTTATATTTTTTTTTATATAGGTAAAGAGATAGTCGATTGAGTCACAAATAGAGGCTCAGCACACGAGAGCTGGGCAGACGGAAGGAAAACAGCTTCAATAGTAGTTCAGTTTTATGAATTATTTAGTCGTAAATATTGTTCAGATTGATTGTTATTTAGTCTAAAACGTACAGCAATTTTGAACAATGATAAATTGGAATTTTATTCTGATATAGTATAATTTGATAATTCTATAATTTTCGCAATACTGGCCACACTGGCGGACTAAGTCCGTGATTGCCCCGTCTGCCCGGGTTTCGTCTGCTGAGCCTCTAATATCTCATCGCGGCCTTCGAAACCATATAAAACGATGGAAGCCATCAAATATTAAAAAAAAGAAGAAAAGTCAACGTTTCTTGACAAAATTTCTTGGATATGATTATATCTTCACTAATACTAAAAATACCCTAATATCTCATCGCGGCCTTCGAAACCATATAAAACGATGGAAGCCATCAAATATTAAAAAAAAGAAGAAAAGTCAACGTTTCTTGACAAAATTTCTTGGATATGATTATATCTTCACTAATACTAAAAATACCCCAAGATAATTAGATTTTGGCCTAGACAAAAATCGGAACCAAGATTTTCTTTTTGTGGTTTATGAAGTCTTGGAAGTAATTACATAATTACTTAAAATTAAGCATATCACCAAATGGGACAAGGCGGCAGATTAAAAAAACCCTATTATATAAATAGTTACTGTGGAAAAAATGCCAACTAAACGAAATGTTTTCTGGGCTCGTTCAATGATAAACTTTTAGTATTTTACAAACTAATTAAGCACCTAAGTTCTTAGTTAAAGCCTAAAATTAAAAAATCCCACCAAAAGTTTTATTTCTTTTTGTCTGCTCGGGCAAAATACATAACTATCTCGTGACTTTTTGTACTTCAAAATTTTGTTGTACTTGATCAAACAGTCATAAAAGTGAACACAATATGTTAAAGCTTTACAGTGGTATAATTATTGAGGGATTTCTCTTTGGTCAAAATAGTTAACTGAATGAAAAGTGTTTGATTATGCTCTAAAACTGTACTTACGTTGATTACTTTGAAAATTAAACATTTCAGGCAATAGCGTATCTTTTTATATGAAAATTACATTATGTAGCGCTTTATATCGACCCTAAAGAAGTTGAAATAAAGTTCATAATTGACATTAACATAGTACACGGCTCGTGATTGCACGGTACGGCAACGTCGCATTGCTTCGCTGTTTTTTTCGGTACGCGCTTCGGAATTTAAAGTTAAACATGAAAGATGAACATTTACATCGGTTGAAGTAAGCTGAAAATACTTTTGATCTTCTGATCTAAATCTAAATATATAAAACAGCATGCCCTGACCGACTGACTGACTGATTCATCAACGCCGAGCCGTAACCGATAAAGCTACAGATGTGAAATTTTGTAAGTAGTTTTTTTGTACGTCAAGACTACACATTAAGAAAGGATTTTCTGAAATTCATCCCCCGAGGGGTTGAAAAATGGGGTGGAAGTTTGTATGAATATTCTACAGGTTTGACATGAGACTCAAAATAATTGTGGATTTGATCTAATGAAAGGGAAAAACCGGCCAAGTGCGAGTTGGACTCGCGCACCGAGGGTTCCGTACCACCACATGATATAAATTGTATTAGTTGAAATGTCAGGAACTTACTGTGGTCGATTTTTGAAGTGAAAACTTCTTCAGCGGCGCTTGGCACTTTTTCAGATGGGGAAAAAATTATTAACTCGCATCAGAAGTCGCGTCAGATCTCGGATGAAGTATAGAAATGGATTTGAAAATAAGCATACCAAGTTAGAGCAGGCTCAATATATACAAAAGTTCTAAAGTGTGATAAAGATCAAAACATCTTTTTTATCTTTGTCGCGTCAGATCTCGGATGAAGTATAGAAATTGATTTGCAAATAATCATACCAAGTTAGAGCAGGCTCAATATATACAAAACTTCTAAAGTGTGATAAAGACCAAAACATCTTTTTTATCTTTGTCATAGCAGGCCTGTCTGTGAAATAGGCAGCTTTTTCCAAGATCAAAGGAGTGCGACTCCTGTAAACTTGTTTACTATTGTATATTCTGTGGTCATAGTCTCGGCTTTTTTGTTGTGCACAACGTGATATGTGCACGACAGACTTGACGTACTGGTTTTGATCGTTATTTAATAGCGAATCCTAAATGTATGAGATCTCCATTTCGGATGACAGCTGTCAAACTAAAAATCGCTATAACTCGAAAACTACTGACCCTAGACTACTCGTGTGCTGAGACAAATGATAGGTCTCGATGAGATCTTCATATCGGATGACAGCTGTCAAACTAAAAATCGCTATAACTCGAAAACTACTGACCCTAGACTACTCGTGTGCTGAGACAAATGATAGGTCTCGATGAGATCTTCATATCGGATGACAGCTGTCAAACTAAAAATCGCTGTAACTCGAAAACTACTGACCATAGACTACTCATATGCTGAGACAAATGATAGGTCTCGATGAGATCTTCATTTCGGATGACAATTGTCAAACTAAAAATCGCTATACCTCGAAAACTACTGACCCTAGACTACTCGTGTGCTGAGACAAATGATAGGTCTCGATGAGATCTACATTTTGGATGACAGCTGTCAAAGTAAAAATCGCTATAACTTGAAAACTACTGACCCTAGACTACTCGTGTGCTGAGACAAATGATAGGTCTCGATGAGATCTACATTTCGGATGACAGCTGTTAAACTAAAAACCCCATAACTTGGAAACTACTGACTCTAAAATACTCATGTGCTGAGACAAATGATAGGTCTCGATGAGATCTACATTTCGGATGACAGCTGTCAAACTAAAAAAACCCCATAACTTGGAAACTACTGACTCTAGTATACTCGTGTGCTGAGTCAAATGATAGGTCTTGATGAGATCTACATTTCGGATGACAGCTGTCAAAGTAAAAATCGCTATAACTTGAAAACTACTGACCCTAGACTACTCATGTGCTGAGACAAATGAAAGGCCTTGATGAGATCTACATTTCGGATGACAGCTGTCAAACTAAAAAACCCCATAACTTGGAAACTACTGACTCTACAATACTCATGTGCTGAGACAAATGATAGGTCTCGATGAGATCTACATTACGGATGACAGCTGTCAAACTAAAAAAACCCCATAACTTGGAAACTACTGACTCTAGTGTACTCGTGTGCTGAGTCAAATGATAGGTCTTGATGAGATCTACATTTCGGATGACAGCTGTCAAAGTAAAAATCGCTATAACTTGAAAACTACTGACCCTAGACTACTCATGTACTGAGACAAATTTAAGGTCTCGATGAAGAAGTACACGAGCAATGACGCGATTGACCCTTACAAAAACATCATATTCAAAAATTCAAGTTTTCATTTCTGCCGGCACTCTCGGAGTGCAACTCGTCCTTTTTTGAGTCCGACTCGCACTTGATCAGTTTTTATATTTTATAGCTTATGCAGCATGAGATACAGCCCACTGACAGACAGTCAGACAGACATCGGAGGCATATTAGTATGATCCCGTTTTTCACCCTATGGGTACGGAACCATAAAGTCTGAAATAATTAAAGTTTACAACCTTTCTCACAACCAATTAACGCTAGCTAGCTTCCACTTCGAGTAAATTCTTATTAAAGAGGAGTCACGATCGGGGGGTCAAGAGCAAAAGCTTAGCACGCTAGTCCGACTCGCACTTGCCCGGTTTTTTGTAACACTGTATCCCACAATGATATTTTCTCCTTTCAATGGACTGTTTGAAGTGTTGTTGTTTGTACAAGCAGGCAGCCAGACACTTGCAGCCCACTCTAGCTACTTGGACTGTTGAAATAAGAACACTAAAAAGTCTAATATTATGTCAGGCTTGACGTACTCTTGACATTACGTAGAAGAAAAAAGTCTCGGGGCGCACGGCACGCCATACCGGTTCCAAAGAACATATAATATTACGCCGGTTCTCGCTCGCTTGACGCGATCTATTGAATTAAAAATCAACTTTTTTATCTTTTTATAATTATGCTTAATTTTATAAATAAAGGAAAGAACACACGATGAAACCTGTAATTAAACAAAAGTTTTTCAGTTGGTATTTTTGCTTCAACATTAAATACGAAAATATTTAACTTTAGACTAATATGCTTAATTTTAGGTAATTTGCTCAAAAACTGTCCTGGAAAGTCTATCAAATTTAAAATAATTTGGTTGCCATTTTTGCCTGGACTTTTATGTAACTTGCATACAAATTTGCTAATAAAAAAATATGCGCAAATATTTTTTGCTTAGTTTTAATTGAAGTAGGTACCTTGGAACCCACATCAAAAGTTTACCCCATCAGATATTAGTTACAATTTTTGGCTTGACTTCACATGCATAAACAAACAAAAAAATTTTTTTTCTGGAGAATCTAAAAGCCAGCCAATTCATTAAAAATTATTTTTTACATAAGTGTTCCACCACCTATTATAATACATAGCAACTTTATAGTAAATTGACGGTTTCGATTTATGTCCAGCCAATTAAAAATTACAGCTTCAGGACTCGGCCTAAAATGCGAAGGCAGGATGTTTGTTTGTATGTTCCACTATCATGCCTAAACGGCTGAAGCGATTTCGATGAAATTTGGTTGGTAGATAGATCAAGCACTAGACTAACACATAGGCTACAATTTATCCCGGAAAAATGCATGGTTCCTGTAGGAGACATTAGGATGACACAAATATTATATGACGTTGCAGTTGACTATACACACACAATACCGACTCTATCACTCACATATACGCGCACGCACACACGCATAATCTCTTACGTGCTCAGTGCTCACACACAAACATACAATAACACTAAAATTAAATATCTAACTTTTCTAAATTTTAATACCTTGTTTCGTAACGAAAATTATATACGGTAGGGCCGAGTCTCCTAGTACGGGCATAATTGTATGCTTCAAAGAAGACTCCGACAACTAGCAACTATATATTTAGAAAAAGCAATACATATTTAGTATTTTCATCTTGATTGCACGAGAATTACTTCATTATTCAAAATTCAATCCTCTAATCACAATCTAAACTCCACAAAACAAACCTTCCCAAGACAAACTTAATCCAATCCTAGAATGGGCCGAATAAGACGTCGGTTGGTTTAAACAAATTATTTGACATAATATCGTTAATTAGAGCCCCTTTTTGTGCCCGAGCTAGGGTAATTAGGTTCGGATGTTCTGAATGGTCCCTTTTTCTGCTCGTTACGGCTGAAACAAAGGGGCTAAGGAATAAACAGACCGTATTCAAGCGAGAATTTGCATTAGACTCCACAATGCTCGAAAGAGTTTGTCTTTAATTTCGTAAGAATTGGATTTGCTTGTTTCGGCTACGCTTTATATTTGAGTTCCGATTTCAGTTTAAGTCAACATTTTGATTCTTCAATAAATTTTATTAAGATTCGGTCCTTTGAAACACAATATTAATATCTAAAATATTGTGAGTTGTACTACGTATACAGAGTTGATTTAAAGAATAACTGAGAGTTTTAAGTCTACTAGTAGTTAAGTTAGGTTAGGTCTACTAGCGGTTAGGATTTTAAGATGAATACTTTAAGAGGTAATTTTTTTTAGTTTTTTATATGTAATTAGTTGATTTGTAATACGGTATATTTTATATACAGTAATATATATAATAGAGTTAAAGTATTATTACTTTTTAGGGTTCCGTACCTCAAAATATAAATACGAAACCCTTATAGGATCACTTTGTTGTCTGTCTGTCTGTCGGTCTGTCAAGACCCTTTTTCTCACGAACGGGTGGAGGTATCAGGTTGAAATTGATTACGAATATTAAAGTCTATAAACCAAACAAGATTTTAAAAATTTCAATTTTTTACAACGACGCAATCAAAAGATATGGCTTTTTATGTCCTCATCTCCATACGTTTATGCAGAAAAGCAAAACCTTCAAGGTACTTCCCGTTGACCTAAAATTATGAAATTTGGCAAGAAATTAGGTCTCACAGTACAAATAAAGGGAAAATTCTAAATTCATTAAATATAAAAAAATTCTCATAACTTATAGTAACCAATTAAGGTGAGCTCCCGTTTCAAGAACTTTTCTATAAAAGAGGGGTCTAGCTGGATTAAAGTCAAAGAGCAAAAGCTTTTAGTATATCATATGGTACATAGGTACGGACCCCTTAGGGCGTGAGTCCGACTCGCACTTGGCCGGTTTTTTTATTAACATTAAAGAGACAAGACGTATTGAAAAGTAAATAAATTGTTTTTTTTTTTAAATTATGTGTTTCATTCTTGTCCCAGTCTTATATATTTTTTCTTACCAAAGTGTGGTTGGCTAGCTTCTTCAGTGGCACTCATATCATGTTGCTTTTACAATGAAGAAAATGTATGAGGAATTTTTAGTTTCCAGCTACGAGGCATACAAAATGTTTGACAAAATTATGTTTTTTTTGTTTGAATTTTATAATAATACTTATTTCTTCAATCGTACCACGTGAGGAAGAAGAAAACCAAAAACCGTGAACCGACATTATTTTTGGGGTAAGACAAATCCCCCTTGGTTTAATTGCATCGCCTTTGTTTCGTCTGATTTGATCCTGTATCTCTCTATAGAGCACAATCATAATAATAACAAGCTTAGCAGTGATGGAGCTTACAGGATAAAGAGGTTAATGAATTTTAGGAACTTCCAAATCGAAAGAAAACGACCACTGACAGTTTTGGATGAAATGCTGCTATACAACATGTAACGGAAATGTGTGATAATACTGAAGGGTGTGTATCTGCCCATGAAACTGAACAACTTTTTCCAATGAACTTTGTACGAAATACGAAAAACCAAATTTGACCTCCCATAGAAAATGCGCTATCAGCTGATGCAGTTTCTATAAGAGTTCAATATTTTTTTTTGTTCTATGACTTACGTTCCTACGTCAAACGAATATGTGTGAAATAGTAAAAAATATATCAAGGGAAAAATATACTATTAGTATCCGCATATCTAGTCAGTCTGATTCAATAAATCAGTCAATTTAAGGTTTTAAATGCGTATAAAAGCTCTTGCTAAAGCTTTATAAATCGATTATTGATCTTACAACACGGAGGAAAAGAGGTAGGTTGTACGCACTCCAGCAAGCACGTAGAAACAAAACCAGTATAAGTTGAACCAGCGTTACGCTACAAACGCCCAAAACCAGAGACCCGGTCAAGGTCAACCGACCAGTGTTACTACCGTACCGACCAGCGGCCGTGGAGTGTGCGTTTCCCTTTGACATGAATAGTCCTATGAGTTGGGATGGTTCATATTTATTAAATATCGCGTTGCGTAACAGTTGCGTGTTTATAATTGAGAAGCGTAGAGTCATGCACACTCTTTCCCTGACAAGTTCAACAAACAATAACTTTCTGTAATTGTGTTTGCAATTCCTTTAGAAAACGCTTTTGACTCCACTTCAATTGTGAAAACTCGTTTCGAAACGACGATGTTAAATACAACCAAATTCGAGACAATTAACTGAAATTACGGTCTTTTAGCTTATTACGCGGTATTGTTGCAGAAGAAATGGAAAGTATGGTAAAATAATTTGTAGAGTAGGGCTGCAGTATTTTTAGGGTTCCGATACCAAAATGGTAAAAAAAAGGAACCCTTATGGTGCGACTTTGTCTGTATGTCTGTCCGTCTGTCTGTCACACCTCTATATCTCAGCAACCACTCATGATATCGACTTAAAATTTGGAGTGGTTGTAGAATATAGTTGCCCAACTTAAAAATAGGGGGGGCCAAATTTCAAATTGTCGCTACTAGGTCGAGTGGGATATCATAGGAAAGGGCTTTACTTGTACATTCTAAAATATTTTTTTTGTATTTTTTTACGTCTTTTACTTTTCAAGTTATGATGAAAAATGTAAAAAAAATACCATTCCCTCCCCCTTATCTCCAAAGTTTGTAAAAGGAAAAATCTGAATTAATTACAGTTGACAGAAGTTTATGTAAACATAACAGCAAAATAAAACAATCTTTCTAAGTTGCATAGTTTTTTAGAAATCTGCAAATAACCTTAATAAACAAATTTAGTTTTGCGGTCCTGAAAATGGACTTTATTGCTTCCAAAAATAAAAAAAGTATATCGGAACCCTCGGCGCGCGAGTCCGACTCGCACTTGACCGGTCTTTTTAACTATGAGCTCACTTTTGACTTAATTCTATATAGCCATACAGACAAAGATGAGCTCAAAGATGAGACAGCGACCAGAAGAAGACTATTGACCCACAAATTGAATAGATTTGGGTTATAGACTCAAAAAAAATATAAGTTCCTAATTAAATAGTGAACGTAGTGTCTAAGGGAGGTCCAAAATTTATTTTCATATGAAAGTTGTTCAGTTTCATGGTCTGAGTAACATTCAAAAATTTTGTTCACTACTTCATTAGGACCTCATATTTATACACTTAATATTTTCCTATCCTATACTGTTAAACAAGCAATATTTGTAAAAAAAATGTTAGGCATATTTGTAAGCAGTTTCTCGTAAACGGCTCTAACGATTTCGATGAAATTTACTATACGGGCGTTTTAGGGGGCCAAAAATCAATAAATGTTGTTTTGAAAACAGCGCGTTTCGTTACTGGTTTTGGTTAAGACAAAGCCACGACAAAGCAAAGCAGAGCTCGGTCGCCCGGGTATACTTTATTATAAAGTCGTTGGCTCTAAGAATTAAAGCAGTGCCTTCAGACGTTGTATCGAGCTAAAGTTTGCACACATTAACATATGTTTGTAGTACGCCACGACAACAATGTTTACGTATTTTTTTAAAGATAGGATTCTATAAGCTTTTAGATAAAATTATTTAGAATAGAAACAAAAATCGGGTAGGCAGTGAATTTGTACCTATGTGGACTCTACTGATCGCTGCGTTACTCAAATCGAGCGTTGTACGCAGTACTCACAAACATTTTCTTTCTTTGTATTACTTAGAATTTCCCGTATCCAATGTGGTAGCAGTCTGCCGAAACTGACGTAGATGACCATAGTTATTTCCATTAATCCCTGCGATGCTCCAGTTGGACGGAGGACGCGAACTTTCTCGAATCATGAAGAATACTGTACGTACTGTGTGCGTCTGACCATAAACATAGCCGTGAACGCGTAAGTATGGTCAAGCCAGCTAATAGCCTGACCATCTTCAAGATTTTGGGAACCCACGCGTAAGCGTCTGCACACGTTTTTCTTACGTCATTGCTCAGCTAGTGAGTTCCTGTCACGTCGTCTGTTGTGTTGGCGTACAGTGGAAACATAATAAAGAAAAAAGTAACTCCTTGGAAAAAAGTAAAATAATTATAAAGCAAACAGTCAATGGTATGTAATTAACTCAAGATCACGACACTTGAAAGATTTTAGTAAGCAGAAAGCTTAGCTATAAAACTGCGATGGGATTAATCGTCCAATAATACCCACCGTCCCGTATCAGTTTTAAAAACAAAAATAGTTACCGCTGCATATAATATCGAGGAAAACCCATTATAATCTGCATCGCACACCGATGGACGTTTTCACTGAATGCCCATTGTCGAGGATTCAATTAAGTTTACATCGGCGCAGAGGTCAGTTTAAAAAACCAAAGCCTGCAAAAATTGGCGCGTAAATCAATTCAATATAGGAACAATAGGCTCTGACGGCGCATCGGAAAATGACGTACGTGGAACAATGGAGAACGCCAATTAACTTAATTTTGCGCCCGAAAAGTAAGTAAGTCAATATTGCAGTGTTTATTTAAATAAGATAAAGAGATTTCAGAAATGAGTGGTGTAGAATTTTGACTTCTCGTAAAAATTGCAGTCTCAAAAGAACCGTAATAACACTAATAACATTTGATGCAGAAGCGACATACCTGTTTATTTTTTCTGACGCGGAAAGTTTCGCTCATTACGCTCGCTTTTTAACCGACTTCAAAAAAGGTGGAGGTTCTATTCACTGTATTTATTTTTTAGGTTACCTATGACACATCTGGCGGAATGTCCTCTGGTGTCATACTTGACAGATCTTTCGGTCGCGGAACTTTCCGCGTCGGAATTTCCGCAAGTGTGTTGCTACACTGAGCCTTTAATTTCTTACAATTATTTATAACTAGCTGGTGCCCGCGACTTCGTCTGCGCAGGATAAATTGTAGCCTATGTGTGTTATTCTGATGTATAAGCTATATTATTGTAAAGTTTCATTAAAATCCATTCAGTAGTTTTTACATGAAAGAGTAACAAATATCCATGCATACATACTTACAAACTTTCGCGTTTATAATATTAGTGGGATTCTAGAATGCCAACGTTTACAATAAAGGAACCTTGTTCGTTGTTGTAAAGAGCAATGTCTGTAATTTTAACACTCAAACAAACACTTTTTCAAACTATTAAAAGTCATCAATTACGAACTGCCTCCAAAAAGTGATTACTTATTTAATTTTTTCTTTCTACTTGTTCTGAATAAGCGAACTTCCTTCTTGCCTTTCAAGATTTTGGATCTATGGCAAATGCCCTGTAAGTTTTGGTTTAGTATATAAATTCCTTGGTTACATAGATACACTGACATAAATTGCCGTTTTAGACTACAATAATCTTAAAATTTTCAAGCCTCTTTTTGTGGACCGTGCGTATACAAAAAA
The DNA here is from genome assembly GCA_947532105.1 of Athrips mouffetella. Lineage (NCBI taxonomy): Eukaryota > Metazoa > Arthropoda > Insecta > Lepidoptera > Gelechiidae > Athrips > Athrips mouffetella. Next base: position 10,653,652 of record OX383958.1, read on the forward strand.
ATAAATAAAAACAAAATACCCGACTGTGTAGATAATAAGTAGAATATGAACTGAAAAGAGAAAAAACGAGTTCTAGAATTTCATGAGGTATTGCAGGCGGGGACAAAAAAAAACTACAAAATATATTTGATGTTGAAAAATCAACTCCAAACACATAACTTTAGTCCACCCCGGTTGGCCCCTGCCTGCAATACCTAATTTAATTTTTTTTCACTTCTCATGCTCTGAAAGTGCTTATTTGTGCAGGATATAGGCTTCACAAATTCGAATTTTGTTCACTAGGGCAAAAAAGTAATCTGGGTGGTGTACGCCCTGCGCGCGGGCCTGCGGCACCCCGTCCCACGCCGCGCGCGCGTCAACATATTCTTCACTAAAGCAGAACAACTCAGTCTTCAGTTACATTTAGAGAGTACTTTTACGTTTTATTTCCTCGCAATCAAAGTGAAAAGCAGAGTTTATAACTCGTCCACAAAACCATTTTATCCTCGATATTACCATCAGCCCTCGCCTTCGGCTCGGGCTGCTAAAATTCTCGGGGAAATGGTTCGTTTTGTGCACTTGTTATAAAATCTACTATAGAATTTGTTTTTTCTCTTTTCAGTTCAATTTTTCTACACAGTCAGGTATTTTGTTTTTTGAAATAATTTCTTTTATTTAGTACTTTAAAAAAAAAAAATTTTTTATATATACCCTATGACACTCCCAAAATGAATACAAATCTAACGACACCTAACATAATGAAATCTATCGAGCCGTTTAGGCTGCAGAGCGCTCGAGCGCGACAAAGAAATCGACATACGTACATACATACACTCGAAAAACATAACCCTCCAGTTTTAGGGCAGTCGGGCAAAAAATATATTCTTAAAAAACATCTTCGAGCTGTACATATACACAATATTATAAAGTTCACGCCATAGATTCATCGCCATAGCTTCAGACACTTAAAGTTTTACCTGGTACTCACCCTTTTACATTAAGGATTCCCGTTCACCTCACGTCCCCTACTTAATAGCCCGAGAGCCACTGTCTATTAAACTTCTTCCCAGCTCACTCGAGGACAGATAATGTTAAACATTAATTCAAGTAGGGGACCAACTTTCAAATCGCCGAATAAATCTTATAATTCTTCAACGTTTAATATTCATATCAGTCGCGAGCGTCGCCTGTAAGCCTTCGAGAATTCCCAAACTCCCTTAAATGGAGGAATTTTCACACAAGTTTTAATACTTTGAGAGTAACTAAGTTCAGTTAAGTATCGAAAGTAACGGAAATAAGTCTACCGCTCTTTCATTTGTATAGAGAAATTAACTGACATAAGTAAATTTAAATTGATAACAATCAGACAAATGATCGACTACCATCACGATTTGAATATAATGGTCGAACTTTTAAACACGTGTTACAGATGGTTTTTTTCTTTAAAAACTTTTTGAATAAAAACTTCCCTATAAACATCAGCAACAGTCTCGAGAAACCTACAAAAAAACTACCTATAATGAAACTAACTTCCTCTTAAAAACTTTTCTTCGCTAATTATTTCTGAAATTGGAAGCCACTCAATATTTCCCTGAAGTAACCCTTTTAAAGGCTTCCTGTAATAAAGTCTCTACTAGAATTTTCAAACAGGCTAATAGGGCTGGTAACGTCTACTAATATAATTTGAATATCATCGTGCACCGCGCCGATACCTCTCTTGGGACACGAGATCGTAGAATATAGAAAAGACCAGATGTTGTCACTAAAATAGAAAAAAACATATCAAATGACACTATTTTGAAGCTGGCAGGGTTTTCGTTCAAAGTCCGTCTGGGGAAGTCCGTCTTGGCTATTTCTGCCGTAAAGCAGCAGTGTCTGTACTTCTGTGATTCGGTTCGGTAAGGGAGTCAGTGAAATTGGCAGCACATGCGTGAGACATACTACTTAGTTCTCAGGGTTGGCAACACGCTTTGCTATGGGTGCTGTGGGCAGCGGTGGTGACCACTTACCAAAAGAGTCATTTTTAGCACGGCCCAACAGAGAGAGAGAGAAAACGTTTATTCCATAAACATTGTGACACATTTCACACTAAAATGTTGTATAAACATATATGAGCTTACAAATTATTATCACAAATAAATTGAAAAACACTCTAGTGTGCAACGTGGCACAACAAGGAAAAAGAGACAAACGCTGATTTTCAGCCGCACCTTAACGTCATCTGGACAGCTTGTTTCCTCATCTGTGACATAAACTATTATACAGTGTGTAAGGGAGAGGTTGGTAAATACTGAAGGGGCATGATCAGTCAACGTAACTTGAATATTAATAACTTGAATATATATAACTTAAATAAAAGAAAAATCGGCCACTCTGTACAATCTATCCAACACTGTCAAATTTTATATGGAGAGGCCAAATTATTTTTTTTCACTTTCTGAAACTTTTACTCACTGAAAGTTGTTCAGTTACTTTGACTGATCGTACCCTTTCAGTATTTGCCAACCTGTCCCTTACACCCCCTTAATACCCTGTTTATGAGTTTTATAATGAGTTGGAAAGATGTAGATTTTTGTTCTTTATTATAGCGCCCTTAATGGTAAAAAGGGTTCCGCTCTTATGGTGCGAATTCGTCTGTCTGTGTGTCTGTCACACCTGTGTATCTCAGCAACCACTGATGCTATAGTCTTGAAATTTGGAATAGTTTTAGAATATGATTGCTCAACTTTACTAAAATTTAAAGAATTTTAAAAATATTACTACTGTAAAGGGGGGTCAAAATATTAAATTACCGTTACTAGGTCGAGTGGGGTATCATGTGAAAGGGCTTTACTTGTACATTTTAAAATAGATTGTTCTACTTTTACGACTTTTTCAAGTTATGATAAAAAAACATTAAAAATGTGGGGTTTGCTAAAAGAAAAATATTAGTTGATGAACGTTTATTTAAATATTACAGCAAAAATAAAATATATTTAAGTAGTACCGTTTTTAAAACCTTTTCAAACAATTTAGTTTTGCGGTTCTAAAATTGCACTTTATTGTCGAAACCCTTAGCGCGTGGGTCCGATTCGTACTTGACCGGTATTTTTTATTTAGTAGAATAGAAGGGTAGTTACTATTTGATCGCAATAAACATGTAGCAGTGTGAAACATGCCTTAATCTTTATACTGTTCTGTTCGAGGGTGTTTCAGACTGTGGTTTCAGACACCGCAGACACGGCTGTCAAGTGAATAGCGTTTATTCGCAACTTGTCGCAACTCTTGCAAAACTTTCGAAATGCCAAGCCGTATGAGAATACAAAAACAAGTTGGTTGTTAAAAAGTATTGAAAACAGTAGACTACTGCATAGGTTTTATTTTATATGCTTATAAAGAATTTACTTCAATTTATTTAAATTTACTTGCGATTTCAAAAGACGGAAGCGTTGGGAATTTAGTCTATCTAGAAAGATAGACCAAACTCCAATGCAAACATTGTGACCATAATAGAGGCAAGGAAGAGTAGGTAATGAACATTTAGATACTATTCGTGCTACGTACACGCTTTCTCCCGTTTGGTGCCGGCAAAGAATAGTACCAACCCATACATACCCGTGGGTGTCGTAAAAGGCGACTAAGGGTTAACTGGAGGATGGGCAGCAGCATCCTCCTTCCTTTGTATCTTACATCTTACTTACTGCGGTCACCTACAACCGCGGTCCATGGTGCCAGCCGTAACGCTAACAAGCGAGGTGACTATGGTACTCCCCCTCCATATTTTACCAGCAAAAGCTAGAATTCTGGAGGGAGCTCCCTGTCCTGTAGCGGACGTTTCATGGGATGTTATGATGACACGCTTTCCAGACTTCCGTGAACATTGTGCGGCATATCAATGACAATTTAACGGAAACGGCACCAAGTTTGTGGCCAAATCGGTCTTAAAGCGAGTTAGTCCGTTTCGATGGCGAATGAACGTTTATGACGCTCTAACCCGCCGGCCGGCAATGAATATCGAACGTTTTATGCAGGACGCTGCACACACAGAATGGGACGGTGTACCAAAAACTCAAATGCTAACTCATCCTATAGTACGAGTATTAAACGAGCAATATACAACGTGATTTTGTAATGTCTGAATATACTTGAGTATGGTACTTAGGACACGAAAATGAACAGCTTTCCCCAAGAAACATAGGCTGAAAAATGAGATTTTTTTGGTCGTCCCATACAAATTCCAATATTGACGGCGCCAGGTTTGTATGGGGAAGCAAAATTTTTTTTTAATTTTCCAACTTATGTTTCTTGGGAAAAGTTGTTCAGTTTCATGTACTAAGTAACATACCCAAGTATAGTCAGACATTAAAAAATCACGTTGTATATACCTGTAATCACTTTTTCGAAAACGGCTCTAACGATTTCTATGAAATTTACCATACGGGGGTTTTGGGAGTCTCATATCTGGCAAAATTCGTTTTCCCCGTGTTTTAAAGCATTTTTATAATACCGCGTTTTAGACAGAAACCTACAGCACCATCTGTTGGCGAGTAGCAAAGCTTGCTCACCCAATGATATTTTAATTTTGAGGCGGCTGTTATAGAGTGAAGCTCGGTCACCCAGCAACTTTCCCTATGACAGATGTGTTGGAAAAAGAAAAAATCTACCTCTCTGTACAAAGTAACCGCATGGTTCAGGCAGCTTGTATGAACGAGTTTAGTTACAATATTTCTTTCATTTCCCAACACATAGTTAAAAAAAAAATGTTGTTCAGTTTAGTCCACAGAGCAAGCCCTTTCAGTTTTCGGCACATCGTCCCTTACATCCTATGTAGAGAAGGTATCTAGGTACTACGTGGGTGGGTACAGACAAGTGTAACTCAAGCTTGACACTTAAATATGTTAAGTACATCTATACTATTAAACGAGCAATATTTGTATATATAAATATACAAATATAAATAAAACGGCTCTAACAATTTCGATGAAATTTACCATACGGAGATTTTCGGGGGCGGAAAATCTATCTAGCTAGGTCTCATGTCTGGGAATATTCGTTTTCCCCGTATTTTTAAGCATTTGCGTTTTAGAAAAAAACCTACAGCACCATCTATTGGCGGGTAGCATAGCTGGCTCACCCGATGATATTTTATTGTTCAGGCGGCTATTATAGAGCGAAGCTCGGTCACCCAGGTACAATATTAGTTGGTATACATATCAAGCGTTATGAATGCAACATAGGGCTACACGAACTTCCTCGCAAGCTCGGACTTTTCGCGGTTTATTCCGCATTGCTCGAAGGAATGCAATGATGTTTGAGATTGCAGGAAAACTTTTACCTATCACGAAGTAAGGAATAGTGGTTTGAGGCTTTATTTTGTGGCAGTGAAGACTAATTCGTGAGCGACACGCTCTGCAAATAGATATTACCTAGGAATAAGTCGCCAAACTAAATTTATTAATAGACTTACGAGTAATATTTATACACTAGCTCCCGCGACTTTGTCTGCGCAGGTTTATAAATTGTAGCATATGTGTTATTCTGATGTATAAGCTATATTATTGTAAAGTTTAATTAAAATCCATTCAGTAGTTTTTACGTAAAAGAGTAAAAAACATCCATCCATCCATCCGTACTTACAAACTTTCGCGTTTATAATGTTAGTAGGATTAGTAACGATAAACAGAGAAGACTCTACTATTACAAATGTAGGTATATCGACTCTCCAATCAACGTCATAATGGCTTCTAAAGTAACAAGGACTTAAAAACTTCACAAAAGTGTAAAGTAATTCCGTGAAGCCGCCAAAACACGTAGCTCGTTCATTCGAGTAGTTACTGCACCGCCACTGCTGGTGCACACCTAAACCCGTACGATTATACTGCAAACAGTTCTCGTGTGGAACATTACCGGGGATCTTCGTGAATTGGCCGTGTAATGGCCGTCTAAGCCAGTCGTTCTGCCATCGCCGCATCAGCGGTTCGGGACCAATCTTACCACTCATTTATGGCCGATATCACAATGTTATAGCTCTTACTCCTTTCGCCGGCGTTAAGCAGCTCTTTGATGCTATTTTGTAGAGTTGCAATTTTGTAGCATCTTTACTTCTTTATGAATCACTAGCGGCCCGCCCCGGCTTCGCACGGGTACAAAAATACGTTCAAAAATACATTATTTTGAAAATCTACTTTTTTGCTATAAATAGTTGCTTACTGTGGGTTATCCTTAAAAGATAGACCAATACTACCTGCGATTTTTCTTTAGAACTCTTAGAGTGCAACAATTCTTTCATACATGACTTTCATATAAATGAAACCATTTACGCAGCGCACGCCCAGAAAGCTCTCAAGAGGCACGTTTTTTTCCGACTCGATCGACAAATATCATTACAGTTCAGTTAATTTGCATTCAATATTTATGAATTATAGGTTTAAACCTTTCTATTGAATTAATCTATCTATTAGTGAAAACCGAATTGAAATCAATATTGTAGTTCCTGAGTTTAGCGATCACAGACAGACATGATGGATGACAACAGAAAAACATTTTGGGGGGACTTTCTTTTATAATACGAGTATGTAGTGATGTATCATATACATTGACGTAAGAAAAACGCTGCGCATCCTATACTATACAAGCAATATACAGCGTATAATGGAAAGGTGTGATAATATTAAAGGATGTGAATCTGCCCATGAAACTGAACAACTTTTCCCAAGGAACGTTTGTCATAGAACAAAATAAATTTTTGACCTCTTATCACACCTTTCCGTTACACGCTGTATACAGGGTGACTTTTTGAGGTATTTTATCCGCTACAGTTACAGGAAAACGTTCCTACGAGACCATATTTTGAACTGCATCCACAGATTCTGGAAAAAAATTACAATAACCAAAAAAAATGCTATATTACCAAAAAAAATTGTTTTGTGTCTATCGATCTGATTTCATGTGGGGATCAAAAGACTTTATGGGACCACTTTAGGTATGAGTGCTAGTAAATGATAGAAATTGCCAAAAACTTTTCCCATACATCTCGGTAAGAGAAGAGAGTCAAACTTCTACATTGGCGAAACTTTTTGTTTTGGATAGGCCTGGCTGAAAAAAAAAGAAGTTTTTACTATTAAATTTCGAATTCGATTCTTTTTATTATTAAAAAAAAAAGTACGTGAAGCCGCTGTGGTGTTGTGACTTACCGTAGTTTCTGAACTCGAATTTCAGTTGGCTTTAAAGAGTCCACAATAAGTAATAATTCGTGTGATTTATCGTTTTTCCGTACAAAAAGTATGGGAAAAGTTTTTGGCAATTTCTGTCATTTCTAGTACTCATACCTAAAGTCGTCCCTTAGAGTATTTTGATTTCCACATGAAATGGGATCGATAGACACAAAAACATTTTTTTTGGTAATTCATAATTTTTTTGGTTACTGAAATTTTTTTTTCCAAAATTTGTGAATGCAGTTCAGAATATCTCTAAAAGTTATGGATGGTCTCCTAGGAACGTTTTCCTGTAACTGTAACGGTTAAGGTACCTGCCATTACTGACCCGTCTCAAAAAGTCACCCTGTATATACCTATTATACATATACCTACTTGTAATAGATTTCCCGCGAAAGCGGCTTTATAATATCATGATATTTACTATACGGAGGTTTCGGGGCGAAAAATCAATTTAGTTAAGTCTCATGTCTGGGAAAATAGCGCGTTCCAGAAACCCTACAGCGCCATCTGTTAGTGGGCTTTAGGTGAGATTATACAGAGCGAAGCTCGGTCGCTGTATTTACACATTATTATCATCAAGGGGTGTGGGTTGTAACGTCGTTGACCGACCTCACAAACCCTGCTGTCCTTACAAATATAGGTATTTATAAAATATAAAACTTTGAAACAAGTTAATAGAATCGGAATTAAATATCTATAAATCAGCTGTAGAAAATACTTCAGCCAATGTTTTATGTATTCATTCAGGTTTAAAACAGAAAAGACGTGGAGCCGACTTCAGTCCCGCGCCCGCCCAAGCCGTGTTCCCGTCCGCACCGCCGCCAGTTTAAAATAAACGGCACTTTTTATTCTTAGCAGATTTTTCAAAAGTCAACTCCGCTCCCTGTGGCGTATTAATACGACCTCTTAAACACCCCCTACATGAATAATTAGGTGTTTCCCGAGCTTATCCCTCGCGTTATCTGTAAAACACGCGTTTAAAATTTGCAAACTCGTTTTTTTACTTTATTGAGGATAATACGTCTCCGCTTGGATGCGATTCTGATTAATCGGCGCAACTTTGTTTAAGATAGCGGAGAAATATAAAAGGACGTGACTTGACTAATTCGCTCAGTGTTTACGGAAAAGAAGGATGAGTTTTTAAGAATATGGAACCTTTTAGTTTGACGAGAATCTTCGTTTGTAAATCTTTTTTGACCTGGAAGTGAAAATGATGACAGAAAGAATTTTGTGTTCTTCTTTCAAATATACAATGACAGCATGCGCGCCGGTTTGACGCCATTGTCACGAATTGAATTTTCTAATAAATATTACATTGGTTTGTTACAAATATAATGAGAAATCGTGTCCTGTTAGCATTGTGTTGTGGTAAGTCTTGTGCCGACACATTGTTTTGCGATTTGGATGTGATAAAAATTATTTGACAAAATGCCAAATGAAGGAATTGGCAAAGAACTAACGGCATTACTAGTGCCTACTTTTGTGCTTTGGATAAAGTTTTCCTTGGATATAGATAGTGTGATGTGATTGTGCAAAGAAACGTTGAAAGCTGCCTATACTTTCGTGGTGGAAATTCGATCACCTTTTATGACAGGTGACGACAGAATCATTCATTACAACGGGATTTGTTTCTTTTCAGTGTATTTCTGGAGTAAAGACGTAAGTGCCGATATTGAAAATGAAATCAAAAGAGGCGTTTTCCCTTTCATGGTAAGTCATTCGTTCTTCAGTAAATTGCCTCACTGTGTGTGGACACTTTTATATGTACCTATTTATTTTTATATGTATCCTCACAGCAACTTATACACGGATATAAAGCTTTGCACATTTGTGTTGCACCTAGATGAGAAAAACAAGGATTCTTTATAACAGGACGTCGGTTATCTTATAGAGAACTAAGTCGTAGTTGAATACGATGTAAGCTGTCTAGCTATTTCCCAAATGAAGAGAAACAGATATAAATAGAAAAGGAACACTAGGATTTAACGCATAAGCAGATGATTACAATAAATTAAACTTTTTTTCAGGCAATTCTATACTACCCAGACGAAGCAGTGGTGGACAGCACCGGCGCTCGATTTGTGCATGCTGCGGTGCTGATCAGGCCGCAGTGGCTGATCAGCTCAGCCATTGACCATAGCGTCATGGACAATGTTCCCCTGGGCTTCCCGAGGAAAACTCTGATTGCCAGGGCCGGGGCTATGACGCTTGATGCTAGCCTGACTTTCAAAGAAGATGAGGATGAACAAGAGCGGGAGGTAATTGCATTAACAACGTTTTCAGAGTAAACTGAAAAGTGCTTCATTCTTCATTCATTGTATTGAATCATGAACCGTATTCGTATTGCCGTAGAGTTCAGATCAAATGAAGTAAATGCTTGTGAGTGCTCGAGTGTGATATGATGTAGGTCTTATGTCAATCACAGTAAAGTTTCTTTGTGTTATCAAAAAAAAATCTTCTATGTTCTGCCCTCGGTCAGCGCTGACCTCTGACACTGGCAAACAGTACCAATAAGTTGTCACAGTTATGTTATGACACAAGATTTGTACATAACTATTAAACTTTAGATTTTTGACGATTTCACAGAGAATTAGAAAAACAAAGTTGATGCCGTACGAGTAAATGAGGCTTAATTGTTCATGTTTACTGCATTTAATGATTGATCATTAATCACTATCATTTTGTCAGTCGATAGAAGGCTAATTTCAAAATTATGCCTCATCTTGAAATCACCAACGCAGTGTTACGGAAAGTCGTTAAAATTGTACTAATTTGTGTATGGCCCTAAGCTATTATATCTTCCACTACTGGACATAGGCCTTCCCCTATAGATCTCCATGATGACCGGCCCTGCTTGGCTCGCATCCAGCGACTTCCCGCGACCTCGACAAGATAAAACAATCGAACTACTGAGACTAGACGCACCTTGTGGCCCACGCTACGTCGAAATACGCATTAATTATAAAAAATTTTCTTATTTACTGTTTTACTAGGTGATCCAGATAGTCAGGCCGACCATCCACGAGCAGGAAGCGTGGTGGTTCACGGACATCACGTTATTGCAGACGCTTCTACCTTTCAAACTGACTGCTTCTGTGGCTCCTACCACCATCGCTCCCAAAAAAGACTACGCTGACAAGAGCTGCATCATCCTGGTTTACGCTGTGAGTTTCTGCAGAATTCCTTAACCTGATTTAACCCTTAGGGTAAAATCAACCTATAGGATTGCTCCATTTTTAAGCTAGGAAAATGGAAGGATTCAATTGGTTAAAATTTTGCAGCTTACGGCTGAGATACACCACCAGCTTTAGTGCTAAACCACCCAGCACATATGCCAAAACTGACAAACAAGTTCCATGTTGGAAACCTCAGTAAATAAACAACACATTTAAGGGTTGAATCGTAATTAACAAATCAAGTTTGCACTACTGTGTTTCGTGTTGAAGGGTAATGGAGCCAGTGGAATTACAGGCACTTGAGACATACCATCTTTGTTCTCAGGGTGGGTAACGCGCTTTGCTGTCTTATTAGTATCAAATTATTTCACTAATAAGACAGTGGGTGTCATGGGCGGTGGTAACCACTTAAGACCAGGTGGCCCACCTGCTCGTTTACCCACTTGCAAGAGTTGCAAGGGAACCCCTTTGCTTAATTTTTACTATAACTATAGTGTTATTGTATTTTATGTTATTTTATTATATTATACTTGCTCTTAACCTCCCACCCAAACCCGACGACAGTTTCTAAATGAAAGTCAGCCTTTTAGCAATTGTTTATGGGTATTTCGGACTTTTTAGAAATTAATGAAAAAAATCGCCTAGTAGCTTGAATTTTTGCTCGGTGTTCAAAGGTTAGCATTTATAAAGATGAATGATACAGAGACCAAGTACATCCTTTTTTACCTTCATTATAAATAAAATAAATAATAATATAATAATAAAAAATAATATGCATATATAATAATAAAACTAATGTGGCATCAACAAACAGGATCATTTCCATCTACTGGTGTCGTACCGAAGACACTATTTACAGCTTTGAAACAACTCGAACTCTATAATAACACTTATATTCCCTTACAAAAATCAATAGTTATCGATAACTGCTCTATAGTCCGCCGTTTTCTAAACCCAACCACCCTGACACTTCAAGCTACAGATGCAGTTAATCAGTGTACTTGGCATGAGCCGGTACCGGTTGAAAACCACCGACCTCTGGTCGAGGTTCGAATTACCTTCGATAAATAATAATAATAAAAACAATACAAAAATAAATAATAATATAATATTTTAATTAATCATTGTGTTTTATTGCAGAAAAGGTTCGGAATCGGAAGTGATGAAAAAGTTTTAATGCAAATGGCGGTAGAGTTACTAGCACCATCGATGGACACATGTGGTCCCCAAATCAGCAACACCACTATGACCTGTGCTTCAAATGCCGAAAAAAATGCATACGATACAGAATTTTGTCAGGTGAGGTTATAAATACAAAAAACAACACACACACACACACGAACACATGTGCTAGCCAGCCTAGCTAGAAACGTTCAGGGGCGTAATGACCAAATTGCCATAATGTCTATGGTGCCAAAATGACCATGGTGCTAAAATGACCATAGTTCCAAAATGACCATGATGCTAAAAAGACCATGGTGCTAAAATTACCATGGTGCTACAATGATCATGATGCTAAAATGGTCATGGTGCATGACCATGGTGCTTTCATTTCAACCATGGGAATTCATTACAGTTCTATTATATGGATAGATTAGCTGCTATCCACGGCTTCACTTGCTTGAATTTCGTATTTAAAGTACGTGGATTTGAGAGAAACCTGAATAGGGTCGAGTGTCACATTGAACCAGGCAGCTACATTGAACCACCGCCATATTCTAATATGAATAGGGATACTAAAAGGAATACGAACAAGAGCACGAATATAAATACGAATAGGTATACTTACTAATAGGAACACGAATATAAATACGAATAGGAATGTGAATACTAATACGAATAGGAATTCGAATAGGGATACTATTAGGAGTTGGTTTCACCCTAACACAAAATTACATTGGCACTATTACCTTTACCCTCATTTTTTTTTAACTTTGGACATTTTAGCACTTTGGTGTTTTAGACGATATGTATATGTGGTCACTAAAATATTAGTCATTTTGACACTTGGTCTTTTTGTTACTTTGGTCATTTAAGCATTTTGGTCATTACACCCCGAAGCCGCTAGAAATCTGTCAATGCCATCTCAAAATGGCAGTTTCAAAACTAATGCGCCAAGTCCTAGTCGCGCTTGGCCGATTTTTATTGGCAGGTGAGGTTATAAATACTACAAAAAAACACACACACACGAACACTTATGCCAGCCAGCCTAGATAGAAATCCGTCATTGCGTCAATGCCATCTCAAAATGGCAATTTCAAAACTATTGCGCCAAGTCCTAGTCGCGCTTGGCCGATTTTTATTGTTTTTAGTTATAAGAGATGCAGTATAACCATAATGTATATTATTTTGACGTTTATATTTATTTAAAATAGTTACTCATTTATTCAACTCAATCAACAAAAGTCAAATCCTATCCTACTAATATTGTAAACGCGAAAGTTAGTGAGTATGGATGGATGTTTCTTACTCTTTCACGTAAAAACTATTGAATAGATTTTAATGAAACTTTTCAATAATATAGCTTTATACATCAGAATAAAACATAGGCTACAATTTATAAACCTGCGCAGACGAAATCGCGGGCACCAGCTAGTTATAATATAAAATATTTTATATTAAAATTATAAATTTTACGATCTATCGTATCGTTTTAGCTCTAAAACAGAAAACCGGTCAAGTGCGAGTCAGACTCGCGCGCCGACCGTTTCGATATACCTATAGTGTTTTTGGAAGAAACAAAGTCTATTTTTAGGACTGCAAAACTAAATTAGTTTGTGAAGGTTTTTTTGCAGATTTCCAAAAATCTGTGCAACGTAGAAAGATCGTTTTATTTTTGCAGTAATCCTTACATAAACTTTTATCGACTGTAATTAATTCAGATTTTTCCTTTCACAAACTTCAGAGATAAGTGTGAGAATGGTATATTTTTTGACATTTTTCATCACAACTTGAAAACTAAGTCTTAAAAAAATACAAAAATATATTTTAGAATGTACAAGTAAAGCCCTTTCATATGATATCCCAGTCGAACTAGTGACGACAATTTATAATGTTGCCCCCCCTCCCCCTGTTTGGGCCCCATTTACATTAATAATCATATTTTTTTTTATTCTTTCATGTGCAATTAAGTTGGGCAATCGTATTCTGAAACTATTCCAAATTTCAAGTCGATAGCATGAATGGTTACAGAGATATACAGGTGTGACAGACAGACAGACAGACAAGTTCGCACCACAAGGGTTCCTTTTTTTACCATTTGGTATCGGAACCCTGAAAAAGATACACCTAATTTCTACCACCAAGCTATTGCTGGTCAATACATAGGTACAGATACCGTAGTGGGATCCTCCTTATTTTTTAGCTTTTCACTGTGTTCAATATTTATTAGGTAATCAGGCATAATAACAAATATCCTGTAAAAATTACAACCATATACCTATTACGATTCAAAAGATACAGCCCTCGGACAAACAGACGACGACGTAGGCTTACTATAAGGCTTTGTTTCGACCCTTTGGGAATGCAACCCTAAAGGGCAATACACAACAAAGCCGCCGACCCGCCGACACAGCCCGCCGACACAACCCGGCGGCCTATTAAAAAGAATCATGTCTGCAACATTTGCCCGCGCGTGTTGACCGCCGACATGTCAGCGACTTGCGTGCATACAAATGTCGAGCCGCCGAAATTTCGCCGACAACCGTGTAATGAGTGAAGTCGCCAACATAGCCCGCCGACAAAAAGTTGCCAACATATGTCGGCGGGTCGGCGACTTTGGTGTGTAGAGCCCTTAACAAAAACCCTGTACTTTTATAGCACCAATCGATAGCGCCAATCATAAGAATAAAAAAAAAAACCGGTCAAGTGCGAGTCGGACTCGCGCGCCGAGGGTTCCGATATACCTATAGTATTTTTGGAAGCAATAAAGTCCATTTTAAGGACCGCAAAACTAAATTTGTTTGTAAATGTTTTTTGCAGATTTCTGAAAAACTGTGCAACTTAGAAAGATCGTTTTATTTTTGCTGTAAAGTTTACATAAACCTCTGTTAACTGTAATTAATTCAGATTTTTTCTTATTCAAACTTCGGAGATAAGGGGGGGGGGAATGGTATTTTTTTTGAAATTTTTCATCATAACTTGAAAACTAAGAAATATAAAAAAATACAAAAATATATTCTAAAATGTACAAGTAAAGCCCTTTCATATGACACCCCACTCGACCTAGTAGCGTCAATTTGAAATTTGGCCCCCCCCCATTTTGGCCCCCTTTACATTAATAATCATACTTTTTTCAAAAAAAAAATCATGTGCAATTAAGTTGGGCAACTATATTCTAAAACTATTCCAAATTTCAGGTCGATAGCATAAGTGGTTGCTGAGATATAGAGGTGTGACAGACAGACGGACAGACAGACAGACAGACAGACAGAGCGGCACCATAAGGGTTCCTTTTTTTACCATTTTGGTATCGGAACCCTAAAAATCATGTTTGTGACAAAGATTTGATTCTTATGATTAGCGCTATCGATTGGTGTCATATAAGCACAAGGTGTTATTTCCTTTTTATTGTTATACGTTCGAACTTCGAATCCTAAGCATATTTTCAAAAATTTTAGTGATGTTTCCTTTGAGTAAAATTTGCTATCATTTAAGGTATTTTCCCTCCATGTGGCATAGCCGTGGGACGCTCTGTATATGATCAAACCGGCCAAGTGCGAGTTGGAATCGCGCACCGATAGTTCCGTACCACTATAATAAAAATACCGTCTTAGTTATGGAAGCGCAGTCATAAACCCGAATCGAAACTGTTTCGATGCATTTTTTATTTATCAGGCCTACGACGCCTAAACATAATTTATTATATTACATAACATTTTTCATTCTAAGCTTTTTACTAATTGTAGAAAAAGGTGTAAAAATTTAAATTTCAAAACTTTTAATATTTCTTTCAATGGTAATTAACGGTTGTATTTACCGAAAGAGCACAAATAACAAAGCTGTATGTAAACGTATATATTTGAAAAGGGAGTAATTAAATTGGATGAATAATTCTCCAGATAAGATACAGTAGATTTTGTAGGATTTTGAATTTTTCATCTTGGATTTACCGCCATTTTTATTAGACGCCACTTTGAGATGGCACTGATGGTTTTTTGACATTCCAATAAACCTAACTACGGTTAAAATTAAATTAATACCCCCCAAATTATACGAATATTTTGGCTGGCCTATTAGGCGTTGCAAACATCTTCCTGTTTAAAATTCAGGTACACGCATAATACGCACATACTATACAAACTTGATTTTTTAGCTTATTAATACACCTAAATGAATTTTTAGGGCAACAGTGGTGGACCTCTTTTATGTGAAGGTGAAGTAATGGCTTTACAAACCTATATTGAAAACAACTGCAAATCTCCGCATCTCTACCAACTATTGGATCCCTGGGAAAGCTTTCTTACTTGCGGCACAGAAGAGAAATGCAATACAAGCGACACTTGTAACATATGCGTAGCTACGCATAAGGATATGCCATCGACAAATTACGCATTATCTACAAATATCGGCGATACTGAGCTTTTTACAGAATCAACAACAAGATTAAATTCTAACGCAGAAACAGAAACGACAGCAGGAATTTCTGTAACAGAATTCAGCATTGGCACCGAACCAGAAACAACCACAGGAGATCAATCAATAACACAGTTTAGGTCTGGCGTGGAACAAAATGCAGACACGGAAGCTTCATCAACGTCACGTCAGACATCTAGCACAGAAACTGAAACTATCACAGATTCTCCAACAACTGTTGTCTATGAATCAGATTCAGAAACAAAATCAAACACGGATGTGCCACCATCTGCAATGTATGAGTCTGACACGGAAGTAAAACCAAATACATCCGTAGAATTAAAGTCGGATGCAGAAGAAAGTTCAAACACAGAAAGTTCTTCTTTAATAAATGAGTCTGATTCTGAAACTAAAATTGAGAAAAGAGTGTCGTCAGAAATGTATGAATCTGATATAGAAATAAAAACTACAACGGAATCGCCTTCTCCCACGAATGAATCAGATACGGAAGCAAAAGTAACCACAGGCTCTCCCGAGATTGAAGAGTCTAATTCAGAAACAAATGCTACCACAGAAACGTCAACTTCTGATTCGGAAGCTAAAAAGAGCACGAAACCACCACCTTCTGTAATGTATTTGTCTTATAACGCAACAGAAACAACAGCAGTGCCGTCGTCGTCAGTGAATCAGTCTAATGGAGAGGAATCTGTTAATGCTGAAGCGAATAGAGACAAAATAAAAGGTTGGGCTAATGTTGTTTTGCAGTCTAACGAAGATAGTTCCAGTACAAGTCCACTGAACGACAAGTCCGCTGAACTAAACGAGAAGAAGGTTGAATTTAGCCGCGTCGCGAGTGTGATCAGCAACAACAGCCTTGTGTTTGCTATGTTGGTTTTGGCATTTTTAAAATAACTGTCAATGAGTTTTCTTTTGCTTATGTTTGCAGTAAATTTTGAGAAAGGTATTTAGCGAATAAACTTTATGGTTCTTATAGGTGTATTTTAATTTTGCAGCAAAAGTTAAAATATTGCTTTCTAGCTTATTAATTATTTCAAAGAAATACGTCTTATAGGTGTATTTTAATTCTGCAGCAAAAGTTAAAATATTGCTTTGTAGCTTATTAATTATTTCAAGGAAATACGTTGTTAACTGAAAAACAACATCCTCTCAATTTAAGGCCTTATAATATCTTAAAAAAATACAGGTTGGTGTAGGTTCTTAGTACAGTTCAGGACCGTTTAAAATTTATTCGATATATGGTGCTTCCTAATCAACTGCGTTTTAGTTAGTATGTTATTTGGAGAATAAAACTGAGCAACAACAAACAGATTGAAATACGAAAAAAAAATTTACCTACCGTACAAAATGCACTACCTGATGCAGTTAGGGGAGCACAACTTAATTTTTCGTATTTCAACTTGTGTTCCTTAAATAGACTAGGATGAAATTCTGAATTTGGCTCTACTTCTTAGGGTCTGGACCGGATCTGACAAAGTTTTTCTGGGGTTTTGAACACTGCAGAATTCAAAAATCAATGTTGTGAATCCGAAATCCTAGTGGTTAAAAAAAAACCGGTCAAGTGCGAGTTGGACTCGCGCGCCGAGGGTTCCGATATACCTTTAGTATTTTTGGAAGCAATAAAGTCCATTTTTAGGACCGCAAAACTAAATTTGTTTGTAAAGGTTTTTTGCAGATTTCTAAAAAACTGTGTAACTTAGAAAGATCGTTTTATTTTTGCTGTAATGTTTACATATTAAACTTCTGTCAACTGTAATTAATTCAGATTTTTCCATTCACAAACTTCGGAGATAAGGGGGGAATGGTGTTTTTTTTACATTTTTCAACATAACGTGAAAACCAAGGGTTGTAAAAAAATACAAAAATATATTTTAGAATGTACAAGTAAAGCCCTTTCATATGATACCCCACTCAACCTAGTGCCGATAATTTGAAATGTTGCCCCCCTATTTGGGCCCCCTTTACATTAATAATCATATTTTTTTCTGAATTCTTTCATGTGCAATTAAGTTGGACAACCATATCCTAAAACTATTCCAAATTTCAAGTCGATAGCATGTGTGGTTGCCGAAATATACAGGTGTGACAGACAGACGGACAGACAGACAGACAGACAGACAAAGTGGCACCATAAGGGTTCCTTTTTTTACCATTTTGGTATCGGAACCCTAAAAAGACAAACTAACCTAAGCTAAATTACGGTGGGAGGTTTCTTGTTTTAGAAGTGTTCCTTAAGTCCACCTGAACATATCTGTAAAATTCTCCGTTGATCCCATGTACGCTCCCCCCACCATACCCTCAAACAGGTCCATGATTTTAGTGTTTTTCATTTATCTCAGAAACGGTTAAAGATAAATGAAAATCGTAAACGTTTCTTTAATCGTTGTAAAATTACCAAACCTGTTTTATTTCAATGTGACTTATAGTATCTGAAATATAGGGTTAAGTTTGCACTTACAACTGAGTACCTTAACTTCTTAGCAAGCTACTGGTAATATAATACGGTAATTCTATGTTTCTCATAGAAACAAATAAAGTTTTGAAACTTATGTGGGATGATACCTTTCGGTGTAATGTTCAAAACTCATAACTATCCCGTCCCCTCCACCTGACGCTTCACCCCCCCCCTCACCGTGATATGTGTCCCGTTTACCGGTTTTTTCACTTTTTTGCGAAAACTGTTATAGATACGAAAAATGTTTCAAGAGAGAAAATAATTCTTATGAAATTCTTAACAAAACATCGTTCATACATTTTTAGGGTTCCATATCCAAATGGTGAAAAACGGGACCCAATTAATACGCCTCCGATGTCTGTCTGTGTACTCGTATCAGTCAGAAGGCTGTATCTCATGAACCGTAATAGCTAGACAGATGAAATTTTCACAGATTATGTATTACTATTGCCGCTTTAAAAATCAATACTAAAAATAAAAAATATAATAAATTAAGGGGGCCAAAAACCCGTTTTTAGGCGATTTTCATAGTCAGGACAGTAGTACCGACACGAAGAAACAGACACCCTTTGTAAAAGACAGATGAAACACCCGATAAAACAGTGGGTAATTTCATTAAATAATTTTGTACCTAACCAAAGAGTTTTGAAGTAATAAAGTTGATTCGATGGGAATAAAATAATAAGGAAATATTTACTATATTATATAGTTGATTAGATAGGAACAAATGTCACAATCGAGTTCCATTTTGATCAACTAGTTGATCCGTTGAGTTGATCGGAGTGGAAGAACAGGATATAGGGTTAAGTTTGCACTTACAACTGAGTACCTACCTCTTAGCAAGCTGCTGGTAATAGTTGTCTAAATGAATAGGATTTCGAACATTTTGGTTTTGAACAACACAGAATTCAAAAATGTATGCTGTTAATTCAAAATCCTACTCATTCGGTCTACCATTACCAGCAGCTTGCTAATAGGTAATCAGTAGACGTCGTACAAAATAACTCTGGCCATGTCAGTTGATGCGAAGAAGTCAAGTCCTAAGAAAATAAGTCATCTTTGACTTCTGCGCATCAATGACATGACCAGAGTTATTTTGTGCCTTAGATTATGAATAACGGCAGCTTACTGTTTTGTGCGGCGTCTAGTAAGTGCAAACTTAACTCTATATTTCAGATACTATATGTCACATTGAAATAAAACAGGTGTCAACGAGTTGGTAATTTTAAAATGATTATTAAAGTAACGTTAACGATTTTCATTTATCTTCAACCGTTTCTGAGATAAATGAAAAAAGCTAAAATCAAGGACCCGTTTAAGAGCGGGGAGGGGGGAGCGTACATGGGATCAACAGAGAATTTTCTAGATATGTTCACGGGGACCTAAAGAACACTTTTAAAACAAGAATCCTCTCCTCGTAATGTGGCTTAGGTTATTTTTTGTATTTTTTGAACGGGTAGGATTTCGGCTTGACAACAATGATTTCTGGAATCTGTGTTGTCCAGAACCCAATAAAACCTTTGTTGTCAAAAATGGTCCCGTTTTAGTAATGAGACAATTAATGATCACTTATCTCCTACTCTATATAGGATGTTGCTCAGTTTTATGGTCCAACCGCGTTACATACCGAAACGAGCGCAGTTGATTAGGAAGACATCCTTCCGAAGACTGAAAGGGCATGTTCAATGACTTTAAAAAAATCGGCTTATATACAAAATTGCAAACATGAGCAGTTTGTATAGAGAGGCCGTTTTTTTTATATTTCCTGAAAGTTTGATTCGCTGAAAGTAGATAGTTCACTGTGGTAGTTCAGTTTTGGTGACTGAAGGCTGTTCCCTTACACCCTATATAATTTTAAAAGGAGAAAAAACTGATATCAAATACCTATCTCTTCCAGGTCAAAAATCCTCGTCTAGGCTCAGTAGTTCGGTTGTTTTGTCCGAGGCCGAACTACTGAGGCTTCATTTGTCTCCTGAAATTTTGCAGAGGTTTTTTATACGCGATTTGGACGAAGTGCATCTGACATTTTTTCACCTTTTTTAACCTTGAAGGAAAAATTGAAGGAAAAAGGGAAAATGCCTGAAAAAAATTTGGTGCATTTATTAGGCGTGTCATATGGGCGTGTCCACGTAAAGGCGATAAGAGACGTTAAGTGACTGGACTAAAACAAATGGTAATACACAAAAATTTTTACTTGAACATTTTTGTACGAGTGCCTTAAGACCTTAGTAAACAATTGTAAAGGAACAATTAACCGGAAATTTTACGGATCTACTTATGGTATACTATTATTATTTTAACTTCTAGAGCCCCTTAAAGTCTAAGGACTTCATAAATTTTTGACATTTGAACCTTATGCATGCATTCATTTATCACAATTCATAATAATTTGTAAAAAACAAATAGACCTACGAGTATTTGTTAAATTTCCGGTTGACTGTCCCTTTACTGTTTACAAAAGTTTTAAGGCCCTCGTGGAACCAAAAAATGTTAGGTTGTAAAAGGTAGAGAATTGGTTGTAAATATTCATACATACCAAATCAAAATTTGCGGTGGTACACCCGCCATCTTGCCGCACACTTAAAATAATTATAAGTAACAAAAAAAAAATACCATAAATAGCGCTGACAATATTAAAGTTGTTTTGCATTTTAATTGATTTTTTTAAGGAATGTGTTTTATTCCACTTATGTTCTTACGGAAAACGACGATTCGCGGGCAACAGCTAGTTTACAATAGTCTCTTCCGGTCTAGTGGCCCCACTGGTCATATCCACCAGTGGGGCCACATGGACTGTTAATAACAGATAAGAGTACTTTTGAGTACTTATTGCTCCACAATTTTTTCAGAATATCGGTAAAAATTGAGATCTATATAAGGTGCAACAAAAACCCTGTAGGATGTGATTCTGCCCATGATACTAAACAATTTTCCCTTAGGAACAAAAGCAAAAAAAAAATTACCTCCCATACAAAATACGCTATTAGGCTGAGTCCTAAAGCTGTAATTTTGAATTGGCTGGACATAAATCGAAACCGTCAATTTACTATAAAGTTGCTATGTATTGTAATAGGTGGTGGAACACCTATGTAAAAAAATGTTTTTAATGAATTGGCAGGCTTTTAGATTCTCCAGAAAAATTTTTTTTGTTTGTTTATGCATGTGAAGTCAAGCCAAAAATCGTAACTAATATCTGATGGGGTAAACTTTTGATGTGGGTTCCAAGGTACACACGGCCGCACATCGGTAGAAACACTTTTGGACCTTATGGCGTGGTAATAGAGTTGAAAAAGTTTCTACCGACAAGCGGTTGACCGTACCTACTTCAATTAAAACTAAGCAAAAAATCTTTTCGCATAATTTTTTATAAGCAAATTTGTATGCAAGTTACATAAAAGTCTAGGCAAAAATGGCAACCAAATTATTTTAAATTTGATAGGCTTTCCAGTTTTTGAGCAAATTACCTAAAATTAAGCATATTAATCTTAAGTTAAATATTTTCGTATTTAATGTTCAAGCAAAAATACCAACTGAAAAACTTTTGTTTAATTACAGTTTTCATCATGTGTTCCTTCCTTTATTTATGAAAGTAAGCATAATTATAAAAAGTTAAAAAAGTTGATTTTTATTTCAATAGATCGCGTCAAACGAGCGAGTACCGGCGTAATATTATATATTCTTTGGAACCGGTGGTATGGCGTGCCGTGCGCTCCGAGACTTTTTTTGTCTACGTAATGTCAAGAGTAGGTCAAGCCTGACATAATATTATACTTTTTAGCTAAGATTATTATAATACTAACGTTTTTTAGTGTTCTTATTTCAACAGTTCAAGTAGCTAGAGTGGGCTGAAACTGTCTGGCTGCCTGCTTGTACAAACAACAACACTTCAAACTGTCCATTGAAGAGAGGAAATATCATTGTAGGAAGATAGATATACAGTGTTACAAAAAACCGGGCAAGTGCGAGTCAGACTAGCGTGCTAAGCTCTTGACTCACCAATCTTGACCCCTCTTTAATAAGAATGTACTTGAAATGGAAGCTAGCGTTAATTGGATGTGAGAAAGGTTGTACACTTTAATTATTTCAGACTTTATGGTTCCGTATGTTTCGTACCCATAGGGTGAAAAACGGGATCATATTAATATGCCTCCGATGTCTGTCTGACTGTCTGTCAGTGGGCTGTATCTCATGTTGCATAAGCTATAAAATATAAAAACTGATTAAGTGCGAGTCGGACTCAAAAAAGGACGGGTTGCACTCCGGGTGTGCCGGCAGAAGTGAAAACTTGAATTTTTGAATATTATGCTTTTTTTAAGGGTCAATCGCGCCATTGCTCGCGTATTTCTTCATCGAGACCTATCATTTGTCTCAGCACATGAGAAGTCTAGGGTCAGTAGGTTTCAAGTTATGGCGATTTGTACTTTGAGAGCTGTCATCTGAAATGTAGATCTCATCGAGACCTATCATTTGTCTCAGTACATAAGTAATCTAGGGTCAGTAGTTTTCAAGTTTTAGCGATTTTTAATTTGACAGCTGTCATCCGAAATGTAGATCTCATCGAGACCTATCATATGACTCAGCACACGAGTACTCTAGAGTCAGTAGCTTCCAAGTTATGGAGTTTTTAGTTTGAGAGCTTGTTAATGCTAGCGACAGCTGATTTCTAGCTTGTTAATAACTTATATTATATCAAATTAGAGCCATCGACAAAACAGCTCCCTTTTCTTTCCTACATTGTAAATGTGAAACCAGATGGCGCTAAACTTGGGTATAAAAGCAATTACGCAGAGCCTCTCATTCTCTTTCACACGACGGACTAGCGCCGATACTTGTAAACCTAGATATTACTTATACAATATAAAGTATCTATCTACCAGTTCGTCCTGGCTTTCATTAAAACCTCAAGAATTACACACACAGCTGTAATCCGAAATGTAGATCTCAATGAAAACTATCATTTGTCTCAGTGCACGAGTAGTCTAGGGTCTGGAGTTTTCGAGTTATAGCGATTTTTAGTTTGACAGCTGTCATCCGAGACCTATCATTTGTCTTATTACATGAGTAGTCTAGGGTCAGTAGTTTTTAAGTTATAGCAATTTTTGGTTTGACAGCTGTCATCCGAAATGTAGATCTCACACATTTAGGATTCGCTATTAAATAACGATCACAAACCAGTACGTCAAGCCTGTTGTGATCATATCACATTGTGCACATATCACATTGAGCACAACAAAAAAAGCCGAGACTACGACAAAGGCAAAAAAGATGTTTTGATCTTTATCACACTAGAACTTTTGTATATATTGAGCCTGCTCTAACTTGGTATGATTATTTGCGAATCCATTTCTATACTTCATCCGAGATCTGACGCGACAAAGATAATAAAGATGTTTTGGTCTTTTACACACTTTAGAAGTATACAAGTTTATTTTTTTGGACCTGATTTCCTTTTGCCCACTTATTAGTGAGGTCAAAAGCAACAATTTGTTCTACGACTTTGCTAACAACGCACAAAAAAATTTCGACTGTCCATACTTAAGTGGTCACGTGACCGACCCATTTTGTACCTCACTAATAAGTGGGCAAAAGGAAATCAGGTTCAAAAAAATAACCTAGTATATTGAACCTGCTCTTACTTGGTATGATTATTTGCAAATCCATTTCTATACTTCATCCGTGATCTGACGCGACATCTGATGGGAGTTTATAATTTTTTCCCCATCTAAATAAGTGCCAAGCGCCGCTAAAGAAGTTTTCACTTCAAAAATCGAGCACAGTAAGTTACTGACATTTCAACAATTTATATCATGTGATGGTACGGACCCTCGGTGCGCGATTCCGACTCGCACTTGGCCGGTTTTTTCCCTTTCATTAGATCAAATCCATAATTATTTGGAGTCTCATGTCAAACCTGTAAAATATCCATACAAACTTCCATCCCCTTTTTCACTCCCTTAGGGGATGAATTTGACGTACAAAAAACCTACGTACAAAATTTCACATCTGTAGCTTTATCGGTTACGGCTCGGCATTGATGAATCAGTCAGTCAGTCAGTCGGTCAGGGCATGCTGTTTTATATATTTAGATTTAGATTAGAAGATCAAAAATATTTTCAGCTTACTACAACCGATGTAAATTTTCATCTTTCATGTTTAACTTTAAATTCCGAAGCGCGTACCGAAAAAAACAGCGAAGCAATGCGACGTTGCCGTACCGTGCAATCACGAGCCAAGTACTATGTTAATGTCAATTATGAACTTTATTTCAACTTCTTTTGGGTCGATACGAGTATAAAGCACTTCATAATGTAATTTGTATATAAAAAGATACGCTATAGCCTGAAATGTTTAATTTTCAAAGTAATCAACGTAAGTACAGTTTTAGAGTATAATCAAACACTTTTCATTCAGTTAACTATTTTGGCCAAAGAGAAAACCCTTAATAATTATACCACTGTAAAGCTTTAACATATTTTGTTCACTTTTATGACTGTGAAATCAAGTACAACAAAATTTTGAAGTACAAAAAGTCACGAGATAGTTATGTATTTTGCCCGAGCAGACACAAAGAAATAAAACTTTAAAAAGGATTTTTTTTTATTTCAGGCTTTAACTAAGAACTTAGGTGCTTAATTTGTTTCTAAAATACTAAAACTTTATCATTGAACGAGCCCAGAAAACATTTCGTTTAGTTGGTATTTTTGCCACAGTACGAGTAACTATTTATAAAATGGGGTTTTTTTAATCTGCCGCCTTGTCCCATTTGGTGATATGCTTAATTTGAAGTAATTATGTAATTACTTCCAAGACTTCATAAACTACAAAAAGAAAATCTTGGTTCCGATTTTCTCTAGGCCAATCTTTAATTTTTTGGGGTATATTAGCTGATTCAGTTTCTATTGAAGGTCATTGGCTTTGGCAAGGCTCCTGTCTCCCAAATAGAGGTTTTATTAATGTTATAATAATATTGCGCATACAAAAGTTGTAAATTAAGTTTTTGGGAGAAAAAAAACACAATTTTTTTTTTTCGTATTTTTGATCTATGTTCCTCAGGGGTCCTCCTCCTCGATCCACATCCTCCAGTGTTGGTATACTCATCTTGTTACACCCTGTATAACCTACGTCAAGACAGTTTCATTAAAAACGTTCATGCTTTCGTCTAGTTGCCAAAAGATGTTCTGACACGAGGCGCAGTGCAGCGCGTCGCCGAAGTTTGCTCAATAAGTAGAATTAAGTAAGGGCAGGCTTAACACCTCTGCTTGCTCTAATAGGATTAACAAGCTGCCAGACCGTATTGTGGCCGATGGGTAATATTTTACATCGTTATTTTCAAAACTGTTTACTTTCGTGGTTGAGAGCATTTTAAGCTCTCTTTTTTTTAAATATTGTCTTACTACTTGACAAAGCTCCATTGAGATGAAGAAGATTAAAGAAACAAAGATTGCTGTAGATAAGGGTTGGAAATTTACAATCCATTATTTCTAATCTTTTCATTCACTTTCACACGAATATACTTCTCAGTTTTTATTTCCACTGCATTGATAAAATTCAACTCTCTTGTTTCTTCTGCCAAACCTAGCTTTCACCGCTGTTTGTGTTGCTTTCAATGTATATAGCTAGATGAGCCTTCTGATTGTTCATAAAATTCAATTGAGCAAAGTGATCATGATTCACCATAATCCTGTATTTACTCTTCTTTTAATATAACGATCATACTTTCATTTTTTCGTTAACTTTAAACCCGAATACCGAACTCATTTGCGTGTTCGACTTTTATATCACAAACAACTGATGTGCGATATCCGCTGTTTACCCGTGGTCCCGCTGGGTCGACCCATTACCGGGTATCGATCCCGAAATCTCACTACAAACCTGTGCTACAAACTGTCCTAGAATCCTGTATATTCCTCTCTTTTCTCCTCTATCACAACTCATTAAACCATCTTGATATTCAATTGTTTTCTTTCCAAACTATCATCATAGCAGTAACCATCCCTTGTACCTCATAGTAGCTATAACTTTAGGCGTAAATTACATAGAAGCGGCGAAAGGTACAGGCACGGCACAGGCGTGGAACAGATAAGGTATGGACGCGACATTAGGTAAGATTTACATAGAAAATTGTAAGGCACGGCGCAGTCGGC
This sequence comes from Athrips mouffetella, assembly GCA_947532105.1. Lineage (NCBI taxonomy): Eukaryota > Metazoa > Arthropoda > Insecta > Lepidoptera > Gelechiidae > Athrips > Athrips mouffetella. Next base: position 10,680,194 of record OX383958.1, read on the forward strand.
GTAGCGGCATGACTGCACCGCGTCACTCGTGCGTGCATAATTAAGGACACGTCATATGAACATGTTTTGAAGCTGCATCGTGCCTGCGCTCCGCCTGCACCTCGTCTTTGCCTTACGCATTTTCTGTGTACTTCCTACTTATATAGCGTGTAAAAGACGACTTTTCCCAAGAAACATAGATCGAAAAATGAAAAACTAAATTTGTCCTCCCATACAAAATGTACTTTCAGCTTATGCAGTTTCTATGGGGGGGTCAAAAATTGATTTTTGTATTTCGACCTATGTTAAAAAAAATCTAAATTTTCTATTTTTTCATTGTAGGATATTAAAAATCTCTCAATGACGTCAGCTACATTTACGTTACTTAAGTAGTTTCATGGAAACATACAAAGCCTTCCGTTACACTTTGCAGAACGTGACAGCACAGGAGTGCGGGTGAAATGTATGGCACGCAGTCCTGACCTGTCGGGTACTTTAATTAGTTACAAATGAGAATGAAACTGGCACTTTGTAAATAATACGGGAGCGACGCGGTTCAGGAATGCCGGTTTGCCGCCTGCGCTTAGTCTTGCACCTTTTCCGTGTAATTATTACCTAATGTAGCGTCCACACCTTATCCGTTCCAAGCCTAAGCTGAGCCCATACCTTACGCTGCGCCGCTTCTATTTCACGCCATAGGTAGGATTTTTTTACAACTTCTTAAAACTATACTTATTAGTTTATCTATTCAAAACTTTTTGTTCTTTTTTAGGCCTAAAAATAATTAGGTTTGGTGTAAAAATTAAATAAAAACAATAAAAAAATGTTATAAGAAAATAAAGAAATATTTACTACAAAAGTATGCTACTTGCACGTTTTCTACACTGAATACTTACGATTCGATGTGTTTAAATTCAGAAAGGGGATCGCATCGGAAAACTGTTATGCATATTTTAAAGTTAAATTTACTTACAGCGGACTTTCGATGCCGAATGAAAATGCTAAGAATATCGCTCTTCGAAGTTTTATGATATACAGCAGACGTGATAACGGCATTCAGAATATTACACTCGATTGAACAAAATTAAATTGAAACATGTTGGATTTCTTATTTCTTGACTGCCTCTGTGGAAGCGTTTTAAGTTCATGGATTCTAAACTCCGTCAACTTGATCAAGTCATTAAATAGGGAACTTGCACGATTTTTTTTAAATAATAAAATTATTCTCATTCATGTAATAAAATAAACAGTCTAGTAAAACAAGATTTGTTTTTGTCTCTTTCTAGCAAAACGAAATTTAGGAGTTTATATGGCCATAGTCAGGCCATAGTGCATTGTGACGTCACTATTCATGTCGGATCTCTGTGTCTAATCGGCGCGTAATTAGTAATTTTAAATGCTTATAACGGCCGTATTTCTTAACCGATTTAAATTTTAATTTCACTTTTTGTCAACTCTACTACGGTATTTTCATATTTTGTAAATAAATGCGACAAAAAAATATGCATGTTCTTTATTGTATTTCGTACATGACCTGAACGTTTTAGGCATTCAAAGTCAAAGTATACTTTATTCATATTAGGATTCTTTGATGACTTAATGACATCAATTAAACTAAAAGCTACGTCACTTCACAAATAAAGTGGCACCTTCCGGAAAAAAAAGAGAACTGACTAGAAAAAAACCACGCGCTCATTTAAAAATCTGTGATTGTATACAATGTAAATAGTAGGAGATCCAACAAGGCGAGCCTTGAACAACCTGCTGGGATGAAACTTGGCACGGTACAAGTACATACCTAAAGATAACATATAAGAAGTGGTGCAGTCCGACAGCACGCGACAGAGACGCACAGTGGTGCATAATGTCAAAAATATGTAGTGTTTTACTAGGTTAATAGTTGTATCTTTTGAACCGATACAGGTAGCTGGTTTAAAATGTGTTTTTTAGATTAGTGTATTACATGTCGTCAGAACGGTTATTAATTTGAGCGTCAAACTTGGTATGAAACATAGTTCACTAAAATGTCAATAAAATGACATGTCCTGACTGACTGGCTAACTTACTGATTGACTGACTGGCGCCGACCCGTAACCGCTTTAGCTACACATTTGAAATTGTGTGAGCTAATTTAATGCATACCACAAACACCATATATCAGAATGGATTTTTCAACAGTCGTCACCCAAGGGTAAAAAATAAGGGATGAAAGTTTTATGGTATTTGTGTACCTATGAAAACCAAAGATATCTCAAATAAGTAATAAACAAACTCGTTTCGCTCCCTTGGGGGATGATTTTGGAGAAGTGCTAAGACATGTATTTCTTTTTTTCTTCATCATAACATCCCACGAAATGTCCACTACAGGACAGGGAGCTCCCTACAGAATTTTAGCTTTTGCTAGAGAAATGTGGAGGGGACCACTAGCAAAAGTCAAAAATTTTGAAAAACTCAGTTTCACCCCTTTTGGGGATGAGTTTTGGAAAATCCTTTCTGATATGATGTTTGTGGTATGCGTTAAATTAGCACACAAAATTTCAAACGTGAAGTTTAAGTGTTCACGGGTAGGCGTTAGTCAGTCAGTCAATCAGTCAGTTAGTCAGTCAGTCAGGATATGTTTGTTTATTGACATTTTAGTGAACTATATTTCATACTTAGTTTGACGCTCGAATTAATAACTGTTCTGACGACAGAGCAAAAACAAACAAAAACGTCTCTTGTATAGCGACCCCTCTTATTTTATATATTTTTTTAGTTTATATTATTAGGTAATTATAATTGCCTTAAAAACAAATAATCTGTGAATTTTTCAACAGGCTACCAGTGTCGGTTCAAAATATACAACTTTTAACCTAGTTAAAAACGACATATTTTTGATATTGTGCGTCATCGTCGCGTCCTACTGGGGAGCACCACTTCTTAAAGGTTACCTATAAGCATTTACTTGAATTGTGCCAAATTTCATCCCAGCAGGTTTTGTGCAAGGTACCCCATACAAGCTCATCCTTGGATCTCCTATAAAAAGGGTTGATACAATTAACATAAGTCAATTTAAATTAGCCTGATAGAACTGAATTTTCATACTCTAGATAATCAGATATTTTGTAGTAACCTTTCTTAATACAGTTTCTGTTTGATAACAGCTTTGTAAAAATAAAAAGCAATTTAGGTTAATGCATCAAAATATAGCCAGTATCCTCGCAAAAAAAGAACTTATAGAAATAACTATTACCGAATTAGCCGAAGAAAATGTTCATCTAGAAGCATTATGTTTTACAGAAACCTTTGTTAAAGGTAGCGAACTGCACTACATAAAGTTACACAATTATGTTCTTGCAGCAAGTTACTGTAGAGATAATAAAAGAGGCGGGTCATGTATTTTACTTCAAAAGAATGTATCCTTTAGGCAAATCAGCTGCTTCAATAAATATCTGATACCAAAAATATTCGAGTGCTGTGGAGTAGAAATTCCAAATCATAAATTGATTATTTTATGCATTTACAATTCACATAAAAATTTTGCTTATCGGTTCCTAAAGGCGCTTGATCTGACACTAAATGAGATCTTTACAATCTACAAGAGTCACAAACTTATAATTGCTGGTGACTTTAATATCAATACGCTAATTCAAACACCGCAAAATAATTATCTGCAGGATATTATAAACTCAAATAACTTAATCTCTCATGTTCAAGAACCAACAAGAGGATCATCTTGTTTAGACCTGATAATTAGTAACATTACAGCAGCAACTGGTAAGGTTATCCCACTCGCATTGTCAGATCACGACAAAGCGCAAATAATATCTTTTCCTGTAGAGAAAAAGGCAATGGAAACAAAATTCTGGAGCATAGTAAAACGTGATTATAAACAGGATAACATTACCAAATTTCTAAATTATCTAAAATCGTTTACTTTTTCCGAAGTCCGTAATGCGTCTGATTTAAATACTGCCTTCAATATCTTTCATCAAATACTTTGTGAGCTTTTTTACTTATGTTTTCCAAAATATAAACTAAAACTTAATAACAAAAATAAAAATTTAAAGTGGATAACCAGAGGAATAAAAAGGTCCTGTAAAACAAAAAGAGAACTCCGATATAAATACTACATGTCCCAGACAAATACAAACATAAAAGGATACAGAAAATATACTAAGATATTAAGGAAATGCATTAACAATGCACAAAGGTTCTCAAACATAAAACAACTTCAAAATTGTAAAAACATTTGTAAAGAAACATGGAGAGTCATAAAATATGAGGCCGGATGTGAACCTCCAAAGATGTATACTACGGAAATATATATAAACGGAAATATAATAACTGACCCTAAACGCATAGCAACGTCTTTCAATGATTATTTTATTTCTTTAACAAACTGTACAAATAAATCCAAAATAGTTATGCAAAATCCGCTAAGTAGTGTACCCTCAACCAATAACTCTCTCTTTCTGAGACCCTTTTCAGAATACGAAACAGTCAAAGTTATAGAATCACTGAACAATTCAAATGCAACTGGTTTTGACGAGATCACAACAAACATACTGAAGACATCAAAATGCGAACTATCTTCAATCATAACACACCTAATTAACTTATCATTTGAAACTGGTTCGTTTCCCGATCTACTCAAACTTTCTATCGTAAAACCAATCCACAAAAAAAGGGACATTAAAGACCTAAGCAATTATCGTCCAATCGCGTTGATCCCTATTTTGTCAAAAGTATTTGAGAAATGCATGTATCTTAGACTGATGGAATATTGTGTGAAATATAAAATTATTGCACTAGAACAGCATGGTTTTCAAAAAGGAAAATCAACGACATCAGCGCTTTTCTCCCTTGTTCACTATGCTGTAAAAGAAATAGACTGCAAAAAGTATGCTACAGTTATATCATTTGACATGACAAAGGCCTTCGACTTCGTGGCTCACGATCTTTTGCTAAAGAAGATTGAGAGGTATGGCATTAGAGGTCCAGCTCTATTGTGGTTAGAATCCTTTTTAAAAAACCGAATGCAATGTGTAGAAGTTTGTGGCTATGATAATACAAATTGTATTACACCTTATCAGTCAAATTATGTTACAAACCATGTCGGCGTGCCACAAGGAAGTATACTGGGTCCCCTACTATTCATACTTTACATAAACGACTTACCGCGTATTTTAAAACATAAATGTGTACTGTTCGCCGACGACCTCTCTGTGTTAATACCCTCGAGTGAATGTATTCAAAAACAAAATATTGACATTTATGAATCTGACATTAATGATACACTTAAATTAATTATTCAATGGCTTGACATCAATAACTTAAATATTAACTTGACTAAAACGAATTATATTCAACTAACGACCAAAGGTCGCAAGGAAATCAAATTAAATATTAAATATAATGGACATGTTATTAGCGAATTGGATAAGACAACATTCTTGGGAATAATTATTGATAAAAATCTTAACTTTACCTCTCAAATTGACAAAGTGTGCTCTAAAGTAAATAAATTCGTATACGCTCTCAGAAGATTAAGGTGTATAACATCTCAAAGAATTGCCATGACTGCCTACCATGGGTACGTAGCCTCAGTATTAAGGTACGGTTTATTAATTTGGGGCAATGGCTCGTACATAAAGAGAGCTTTCATAGCTCAAAAAAAATGTGTTCGTGCTATCGCTGGAATTGGTCCCCAAGACTCTTGTAAGCCCGTATTTAAACGCTTGGGCTTACTGACGCTACCCAGCATGTATATTTATGAAGTTTGCAAATTTGTAAAGCATAATAAATGTTTGTTTAAATCAACTATTGATGTAAATCCCAGAAAGGTTAGATATCTAGATAAGCTTGCTATGGATTTCACTCCTAAAACGACACTGTTCCTCAACTCTTGCTATTATAAATGTATTCAGATATATAATAACCTACCAAAAGATATTAGAGAACTTAACTTTAGTCAGATGTGTTTAAAACTTTTCAAGTGGCTCTTAGATAAAAACTTTTATAGCTTAAATGAATATTTAGAATTAAGAATGTAAGTTGCATGCTATTGTATTATGGCTGAATAGAGATACTTATATTAGATACATAAGACCTAAATTGTACACCTGTTCAAAGCAAATAAATATATTCATTCATTCATTCATTCATTGAATATTTGTAGCCGTAGACTTTTAATATTAGCGGGTACCTACTTTACTATAGAAGCATATACACTGACCTTTAAAAGTTTTACTAATTTTGTGAACACGGCTAACATGAGCTGCAAGTTTTTGGCATCCTATAGAATACTGAATTATGTATATTGCCAAAAACACATAACCATTATGCCTCCTTTCCGCCTATACAACGTGTAACAAAAAATGTATTAAAAAGTCTGATGGGAGTGAATCTGCCCTTGACACTGAACAATTTTTTCACATCGGTTTTGTTACACCGTGTACAAGTGACCAGTTACAGGCTCACATCCGGAGAAAATATGGTATTAGTTTGGCAAAAACTGCCTTAAACATTCAAATAAAAGTATAAATTACTTACAAACAAAACAACTCCGAACATAAACTCAACAAACAAAAAGAATTAATTCAACAATCTCATAAAAAGAAATAAGCAGTTCATAAAACTTTTAATAATTAAAACTCAAATAAAAATAGGAGCCTCCGTGGCAATGCAACCAGTGTAACTTGAGCTCTTTTTCCTTTAAAATGGCTGCAGGAGTGCAGGAGATATGACATCATCGCTTCAATTTGAATTATTTTTTTATTATCGAAGCCTCTGATTTTGTGTATTGGACGTTCATTATATAGGGTGGCAGCTGTAAACATAAAACTGAAAAACTTTTGTTCTTCAAATTATGCAAAAAAAAAAAACTTTTTCATAAAAACTGGCTCGGTCAGCTGATCAACATGTATGAAGAAGTAAAATTTTTTTTTGCGAATTATCAAAAGTCATAGAACATAAGTTGTTCAGTTTCATGTCCAGAGCTTTCTCCCGAGAGGTTTTGCGCAATTTATTTAACACGTTTCATACCACCGAGTATGTTCACGTATAGTGATGGACTGATGGTGTTGTAGCTATAAAATTCATTACAGAATAAAAAAAAATGGCTCTTAATAAAAGCATAGGTACTTAATTATACATCACCACACTCCCCACCAGGTACCTGAATAATGCACTCAACCCTTCTTTCATATTTTTTTTATTTTGAGGCTTTGATTTGCCGCCTATTTGCAGACGAAATTTACAGTTGCATAAGGCACCTCACCGTACGATTTTTCAGTTTACAAATTAAAATGTATCTACCATTAATGTCGTTTACCAAGCCCTTATCAGACAGAAGACTCAAAAGATAATACACAGATTTTTTCGTAGATCTGTCTAAGTTGGCGGCTGGTTGAATCCATTTTACCCAGTCCCAAGCGAGAGGGGTATGAACTGACAACTGTCGTTAGCTCATCCTGAACGGGCATTAAGAAGCGTAAACACAGAATAACTCGTAAAGATAATAGCTAGACTATTTTGTTAATAATGTTGTTTGATTAAGTTTTTTAAACAAGGGCGATTTTTACGAGAACTTAGGCGTCTTTTGAAGCTGAATGATACAAACGCGCGAGATTATAGAGGGACTATTTTTTCTGACATATACATTTCAAGAACTCTTTGTTGCCAAATATTGTACTGATACCCTCGGCGGGAATGTAAGCGCCTCTTATAAAAAACCATAAATTATGAATATACACTCATTAGTTAATAAAATTTTAATAACTCCAAGTATTGTATGGTGTATTACCCGGGTTCCTTAAAATAAAATAACAATGCATTGAATTTTTGAAGACAACATTTTAGATGATTAATTCAGTGTTAATAAGACTGTAGTGATGGCAAAAAAAAAATCTCACATGCTAGTTATCAATAGAAATATTTTTTCAAATCATTACCAATTTCCCATCTTGATTCCAAATAGCATTTGATAATATTGGTCACTAACGTATTTCTTTAAAGATTAGTTCAATTTGATTCCAAAACTCTTGAAGAGGAACGTATCAAGAACTAGCAACATAATAAATCTCTCTTTCTTATCTTTCTCCGACGCTTACAAATACATTTTCTTAAAACTTTATCCCACTCTCCTTTTGCCGATTAGATAAGAACAAAAATTAGATTTGTTGTTTCTGTAATACACACGCACAACAAAGAAAATAATAAAGATTTTGTACGTTTCATGCTTTTTTAAAGAAAAGCTTACCAATTTGTATTTGAGGCTTCATAATTTTCAAAAATAAACGGTTCACAAATAGCCAGTAGTTGTTCGGAATAGCGCAGTCGACTCAGCACATGCCCCTACATAAAAATATATTAAAGGCCAAATGTTACTCATAATGTAAGAAGCAAACGTCAATTTCCTCGCACGAGTGAATAAAAAGCGTTTATCTACGGGCTCGTACTACCGCAGCTGAAAATTATATTCTTAGATTTATGAAAATCAAAATATATTTAACTTTTTCGTAATTTTAAGGGGCTGGTATATAAACTGTTTGCATTAAATTATTAGTTCAATACTTTATCGTCTGAACTTATCTCGGAAAGGAAATGAATCATACACACAACAACTGCGTCAAAGAATAACGGAACCAACGAATCCGCCGCCTGTAGGCAATTTTCAATCTCTTTCCCATTTGTGACAGTAATAAAGCGGCCGGGAAAAGTCAACAATCAATTTTGTATTTCAATTTATTCCCAACCATCCTAGTTCGTGCGGTGATAAGAAAAAGAAAAACGCGTTCATTGGGAACGGAAATTATTGCAAGAAGCCATCAGTGGTGTGCGGCGGCTTCCTACGCTTCCTTTCATTTTTTTCCGGTGAATGGTTTCACAGTTTTGATTTGTGGCCCGTGCGCTGCCAAAGGGCCATTTTTCACCGCCTCATTGTGTCCTTCTCGCGTAGGGTAGCGCGTTTGTTCGCTGTTCACATCACTCCCGCTCCACCTTTATTTTGCTTTATTGAATACCGCTGCATTGTTTGTTTATTAATATTGATCTGTTACTATTCTACTGACCTGCATATCGTGAGTGTAGGTTTGTTTGATTTTAAGGTATTAATAACAGTTTTTATGAAACTTAATTGATATACTTCAACACTGTCTTTTGTCCCTGGTCCACCTGGAATACTCGTACTCCTAACAAAGAATTCAGTGTGTAAAAGACGGTATGGCAAAAATTTAAAGGGCATAAATAAAATTTAACATTTTTTACTAAGAAACATATCACCGGATGTAAAAAAGAAACCGGCCAAGTGCGAGTCAGACTCGCGCACTGAGGGTTCCGTACCACCACATAAATATAATTGTATTAATTGAAATTTCAATAAGTTAATGTCCTAGATTTTTTGAGTCCGACACGCGCTTGGCCAAATTTTATTATTTGTTGTTATTTTATAGCTTATGCACTATAAACATACCAATTTTCAAGTTTGTAAGTGTTCCCGTTTTTAAATAGAACTAAAACAAAAATCGCCTCAAGCCCCGTAAAGGTATCAGGTTGAAATTAATACCATACATTAGGATCTATGAACCACACAAGATCTGAAAATATAAATTTTTTACAATGACGCAATCAAAAGATATGGCATTTTATGTCCTCATCTCCATACATTTATTGAAAAATGAAAAACCTACAGGGTACTTCCCGTTGACCTAAAATTATGAAAATTGGCAAGAAGCTAGGTCTCACAGTACAAATAATGGGGAAAGTCTGAAATCATTAAATATTACAACTTTTCTCACAACTAATGGTAACCAACTGTGGTGAGCTCCCGTTTCAAGAACATTCATATAAGAGAGGGGTCAAGTTGGATGGTCGCTGAGGCGATTTTTATTTAGTTCTATTTAAAAACGGGAACACTAACAAACTTGAAAATTGGTATGTTTATAGTGCATAAGCTATAAAATAATAACAAATAATAAAATTTGGTCAAGCGCGTGTCGGACTCAAAAAATCTAGCACATTAACTTACTGAAATTTCACTAATACAATTATGATTATGTGGTGGAACGGAACCCTCAGTGCGTGAGTCCGACTCGCACTTGGCCGGTTATTTTCTCTTATTTTAGAAGTTACAGGGACACACATTTTACCACTTTGGAAGTGTCTCTTGCGCAAACTATTCAGTTTAGAAGAAAATGAGATTAAAAACCTCAATATCATTTTTGAAGACCTATCCATAGATACCCCACACATATGGGTTTGATGAAAAAAAAACATTTTTGATTTTCAGTTCTAAGTATGGGGAACCCTAAAATTTTATTTTTTTTCTATTTTTGTGTGAAAATCTTTATGCGGTTCACGTTACTGAATACATCTACTAACCAAGTTGCAACAGTATAGCTCTTAAGTTTCGGAAAAAAGTGGCTGTGACATACGGACCGACAGACAGACAGACATGACGAATCTATAAGGGTTCCGTTTTTTGCCATTTGGCTACGGAACCCTAAAAAGTTTCATCGACTGATCATGCCCTCTCAGTTTTTCCAACCTGTCCCTGCACTGTCCCTAACACCCTGTATATAACATCACCTCATATTTAATTTGTGCTCTACTCTAACACGATTGCGTTTATTTGGTATTTGCATCAATCTCTCTCTACCTTTATTTTTTCGCTATCGATTATATGTTTATTTTAATACAACAGCCTTCTGTGTTTAATTTATTTAACCACCTAATATGCGATTATTTGATTTAATTTCGCAAAATCAGCCTTTACTTTGTATTTTTTTATTATTTAACATTGAAAGGTTAAATACGTTGATACCAAGGTACGCCTGCAAGGTTCATTATAATGGGGCTAAATTAAAGATGTCACCGATAAGGTTTCTATCAGGCGCCACGACCGCCACACGACTGATATTACCGCCTTTTCACCGACAATGAACCACATGGCAGGAAATGGGGTGATTTTTCTCCTCCGTGCACGTCCGCTCAACCTGCAGTTGATTCGGTAGCGTCAGCAAGCGACATTCAAAATTGATGTTTTTATTGACAGCTTGGATTGTAATGTAGTCGACTTGAAAAGCTTGCGGTATGCGAACTAAATATTGTACACTTATTCAGGATTTATCATTCATTTCATATGTAGTGAGAATCAGTGAGATATATAGGTTGTTATAGACGTGTGGGCAAACTACTTTATTAATGACCTTGGCTGCGGAGACTCGATTTTACATACAAATTGAAGTGCGCAAAGCGTCCCCCACCACGCGATTATTGTTCAAGTTATTTGCCCCGCAGACCTGCAGTATACCTACCTACTTGCAGCCCACTCACTTACATTAGTCTCCTACTGGTTCTGCTGTTTACTTATTCTATTTACTAGAACTGAGGAATTTATTTCTTACCCTAAAAGAATTATTTGGATAGAAATGAGGCGTTAAACAAGGTCATCCTCTCTCTCCATAATCAGCAACCTAGAAGGAGTCTTTCAAAAACTGGCAATTTCGTGAATAAACTAGCACAGACTTAACGTCATGAAGCGGGAGCATCAGCGTCTTTCTGTGTATCATACCATCTTACATACAGCGGTCACCAACAACAGCGGTCGCCAGCCGCAACGCTTACAAGCGTGCGGTGACTATGTTAAATCGCCTCCTAAGTACCACGCACTTTTGCTGGAATTCTTGTGGGAACTTCTTGTCCTGCATTGGATGTTTCATGGGATGTTATGATGATGATTATGATGTGGTAGAAGTGAAACAGAATAGGTCCAGAGTTATAATAATAATCTGTAAACAGAGAAGCCTGACCTGACCACGTTAATTTTGTGGACCTGTTCTGTGAAGGTTTGGGAAATAAATATGCTGTATAACTTATGGTGATATTCAATACTTTCATGGTTTGCGTTTGCGTGAATAAGTATGTCCCAAGTCCTTCCATATCCAAATTTATTATTTGGATTATTTTAATTCAGATTTGACCATAGTTAATGTTCTGTATGTGCTAACCTTACTAGATTGGTAAGGAAATGCGGTGTGCTCTTCAGGTGCTATCGGACTATCGGTTGCTATCGCTCGGGCCACCAGTGCACCAAAAATAAGCGGACACTTTACACCGACGGGACCTCGGAGACCTTTTCAAATTTCCGCTCACCTCCCGCAGATAACATCTTCTTTCATTGAGCGTTTATTGACTTAATGCTGGTTTGCTTTAAAAATGTAAAGTTGACTTTTGATGCTTGCGGTCTTCGATGAACTGAATATTGAGTACTCATTACATACAAACGTATTTATTATTTTGTTTTCAATCTTTTTTTTTGTGAATAATTATTCTAATTAAAAACTTTATTCTTGTATATCATCATGTCAGTCGAAAGATGTCCACTGCTGGACATAATCAAACTGAGCGCGTGAGATGTTTTCGTCAGAGAAAAAAAATTGAATATTTAACGCTTATCTTGTAGATAATAAAAAAAAAATAAAAAAAAATGTTTCAGTTAATTTATACCTAGTTAGGGTGGCGTTCCACCAGAGCTGTTTGAGGTAACGCCGTGAGCTGGAAAATTCTTACTAATAGCTTAAGGGTGAATTACCACAAGTGCTGTGCGAGGGAGCCAAGCTGTGAGCTCGGAAAATTCCAAACAATAGCATAACGGCATTTTCCTATCTTGTCAAATGCGCTGTCAAATGAAACAATCCTTGGCTGGGATTTTCCTGCTCACAGCTGGTGAATTTTCTCCATTGCGGTGCGTGAGATGGGAAAATTCCAACTAATAGGATTTGTCAATTTTCCTAGCTTATCAAATGCGCTGTCAAATGGAGTAATCTTATTGGTTTAAATTTTCCAGCTCACAGCTAAGCTAACTCGCACAGCTGTGGTGGGAATCTACCCTTATGATACGAAGATTATGAGACCCCTATGCTCATACGGCGTGATGAATTTATAAAAAACATCATGGAAGGAAAGGTAGGAAGAGTTAGACCAAGGATAAGATTCACAGACCAAGCAAAAGAGAAGGCCAGCGTCATGTCGTATGAGGAGGTGAAGAAGATTGCTGAGGACAGAGAGGCGTGGAGATCGATTCATTCTTAAGAAGTTGCTACACCGACAAGAGTCCGTCTCTTAAATTTGATGATGATGCTACGAATATGGAGCAATCTTATTGGTTCACTGAAAAAACGGAGAGCCAACCAAGATCAATTTTCTCTTGTTTGGCATTTTGTGATTAAATCGAAAAAGATATTGATAGATTCAATAAAGCGTCTTAGACAAAATTGTCTAAGACGCAAATAAATAAAAAAATAAATTAAAATAAATTAATAGATAAATTAAAATAAATTTATGATCTTTAACTCAATTATCAAATTGATACAGTCCAATTTTGCAAGCTCAAATGGAGTCAAGATGCTTGTTTGAAACTATCAAAATCTTAATTGAATCAGAATTTTTTTTTTCTGTTTTGGAATATAGCTTAGCTATCTCGTAATGCACTAGTTTGAGGAAACTTAGAGCACTGGTAGAAAGCCACCATTAGCGTGGAGGATATATCAAATAAGAGTAGAGTACTGAAGAGTTTTCAATTAATAATAAAAATACTTTCATAGGATGTTAAGAATGAAAATACTATATAATCTGTGAACAAGGCTTTAATGAGCTACATCTTTGGTCGTATCATTGGTTAGAAGATAAACATTATGGTTCTTCCATATTAGTGCGTATCACTATTTGATAGGAATGCTCAGGACTACCTAATTAAATGCAGAAACCATAGAAAATATTAGACATACGAATTTCAATCTAACGAACTAGTAATTTGAACTATATTCAAATATTGAGATTTTAATTTTAACACGTATTTCCACATTTCACTAAGTAATTAATTAATATATTTATATTTACCAATGTATACAAGTTACAATAATCTACTTATGGTAGGTTTATTTACATAAATAATACAAACATTATAACAATGTTTTTAAGAGTAATAAACTTAACAGTAATGTACAGAGCAAAGTACAAAACGAAATAACAAAGAGAATAATGAATATAAAAAGGAGTTTGTACGTGAATGTACGGCTTAGCCAATCGTCTTAAATGTTAAAACAAATAAAATCTAAAAATTTGATCGATAAGCCTACGCTGCGGATGTATTAGTTCCCAATAATTTTAAACTGAAAATATCTTATTTTTCAGACATCATCTTCGCTATATAGGGCTATTTTTGGGTCCCTGGCCAAATTTCATTGTATTGCTCAGGACAGAACAACACAGGACAGGATATCTGAAGAACTTTCCCAAAAGAACATGGGTCGAAAAACGAGAAAAAATGTTTGTCCGCCCATACACATATTGGTAGTGGGATTTGTATGGGATAAGCAAAATAATTTCTCATTTTTCGACCCATGTTCTTTTGGGAAAGTTGTTCAGATTCGTGTTCTGAGTAACATACAAAAATTTGGCTAGAAGTCCAAAAATAACCCTATACCAGGGACGCATTAGGGTGACCTGCCACTATTAGCAGCCTATGATTTAAATTTGAAGGTCTCTAAATATTTTTTCAGTCACTGAAGAGATTTTAAAAATAAAAAAGCCTCGTACAACTTTTGAAAAGTAGAGTAAGAGATGTTAGTTACGAAATAGTATTAGATATTAACTAATTAAATTATACACATATAATTCTTCATTTTTTTTTAAGTTGAACGAGCATTTTTAAGCGTCAGTCACTCGGGGACTTTCAAGAATTTTTACTCTGATAGAAACCCACTTAGTATCAGTATATTATAAATAAAAGAGTCTGGTAATTCAAACATTTGGATCGTGGTAATTTTCAGATTTTTATAAGAACTAATAAAGCAGCACCTTAAAATAAATAATTCAATTTGAGAATTTGGTTTAATATAGTCACGAATATTTTAATAGTTTAGGTATCTTATATTACTATTTACATAAAACATTGATAGTTTTTTTCTAGATTACATCCTCCGGCTAACAAGTCCAGCAGTCTTTAAAACGCACTCGAAACCACTCACTATGGAACTTTCAAACACTAATCTAAATTAGCAACATTGCTCACATGAGATCAAATAATGAGATTAAAAACTAAAACAATTTAAATTTTCATTCACTCGTCCGTTCACTAAAAATCTGGTTTTCTGTTTAACCTACTTCTTGAATAATGAGATTCTTTAACTACGAAATAGAGTTTGGCATTTATTTAGTTAAACTATGTTTCAGTCAGTAATTCTGATTACACATGACATAACACTTTTTTCATTGAAGATAATTTGACACTCACGTGGTAATAGTTTAGTAAATGTTCGCGTTTTTTTTTTTTTATTGTTCAGTGTTGGTAGTTGGCGTAAGGGTGCGCTCAGGTGCGATAGTCTCAGCTGGTCGCTGAAAGGCCGAGGGGCTTGAGGTGCGGGGGTGCGGTGAAGGGGGCGGGGGAGGAACCCGACATGTTGTTGTTGAGGTCTCCAGCTCGGCTTGATCCGTTCATCAGGGCGCCCATTGAGTTGCTTGTCTGTAAGAGGAAAAATCGTTTAGTCAAGACATCACAACTTATTCTATCTTAAACGAGTAATATTTGTATTATACCAGGCCACTCAGAAAGTATTGCGAAAAATAGTTTTTATATATGGGAGACTGGCCGGTCAGAATCTTTTTCGAAAATATGATTACTTGTAAGTAAAAATATGTGTGTTCCATTTTCAAAATTTCCCTCCACATTTTTTGCGAGCCAATTCAAAGTATCGTGTCTTACTGAAAAATGGATCTGCGCCGGGAACATTTTAGAGCTATGATTTTTTACGATTTCAAGTGTCGCCTGAAACCGGATGAATCGTTCGATAGACTTCAAATGGCATTTATGGATGAAGGCCCCTCCAAGGCAACCGTGTATCGTTGGTATAACGAATTTAGGCGCGGTCGACCAACCTTGGGGGATGAAGAAAGAAGCGGTCGCCCTTTGACGGCTATTACGGAAGAAAACGTGCTAGCAGTGAAAAATTTAATCCAAGATAATAGGCGAATTACATATCAGGAGATTCAGCACATATTAAAGATTGGATCGGGAAGCGTTCACGAGATTCTACACGGGCATCTTCGCGTGAGGAGGATAGTATCGCGCTGGGTGCCGCACTACCTCACCGACGCTCAGAAGCAGGCCCGGGTGGAATGGTGCCGTGATATGCTGAACAAATTGGAGCAGGCTCGTCTCGGCGTGTTTACGACATCGTAACAGGTGATGAGTCCTGGATTTATCAATACGATCCAGAAACCAAGCGCCAGTCGACAGTTTGGGTGTTTCAAAATGAACCAACGCCTACCAAAGTGAAGCGATCTCGAAGCGGGGGGAAGATTTTGATCGCCAGCTTTTTTAATTTGACTGGCCACTTGGCCTCAATTCCCTTACGAGATCAAAGAAGCATCAACGCCGAATGGTATACTACCAAATGTTTACCAGAAGTTTTTTCTGTTGTGAGCAACAAGCGACCAAACACAGGGCTCCGCGGACTACTGCTCCACCACGACAATGCGCCTGCACACACCGCGCTCAAAACGAGGGACTTCCTGGACAGCACACCAGTCAAACTCCTGGGTCACCCTCCTTACAGCCCTGATCTAGCACCGTGTGACTTCTTTTTATTTCCAAAAATAAAAAATCTGCTCAAGGGGATACAATTTTCGTCGCCGGAAGATGCGCTGGCTGCGTTCGAGCAGGCTGTAAACGAGGTGTCTACGGCGGACTGGAAAAAGTGTTTTGAAAACTGGTTCAGACGCATGAATCTTTGTATAGAGGCTGGTGGAGAGTACTTTGAAAAGATTTAATAAAAATATATGTACCTGTAGAACAATTTTTTTTAGTGTCGCAAATATTTCTGAGTGTCCCACGTATATGATATTTGAAATCGGTTTCTCGAAATCGCTTCTAACGATTTCGATGAAATTTATCATACGGGAGTTGTTAGGGGCAAAAAATCTATCTAGCCAGATCTCATGTAAGAGAAAAATAGTTTTTTTTTTTTTCAATTTTTTGAGCATTTCTTGAAAATAGCGCGTTTCGGAAACCCTACAGCGCCATCTGTTATTGGGCTTTGGTTAAGATTATTCAGAGTACAACTCGGTCACCCAGCTACTAAGTCTCATAAGCGTAATGGTTTGATCTCAGGGTTTGACAAGTACGCGCGATCCTCTTGCGGGATAACAGACGTTGGTAAGTGTGGTTTTCCACCAGTGCTGGGCGAGGGAGCTAAACTGTGAGCTGGAATAATTGCAACAAATAGGCCAGCTTGTCAAATAGACTGTCTGTTTGAATTTTCCAGCACACAGCTTTGCTTCCTCGCAAACCAGCATTAGGGCGAGATGTTAGGTATTAAGTAGTAGCGACGGGCGATATAGCGGGTAGAGGAACCACGTGCATCTCACGTCACCTCATCTTCACAACATCACTTCCTTTAACGTTTGCTCTGACCCTCCAGGAGAATAGCGGACACACTTGTTAGACTGCAGTCTTCTAAGGGTGGTTTTCCACCAATGCTGTGCTAAGATGTGAGCTGGAGAAATTCCAACCAGTAGGGTTGCTCCATTTTCCTAGCTTGTCAAATACGCTGTCAAATGGGGCAATATTTTTATTTTTTCCCATCAACATAGGTCCTTATAAATTCTTTGATTTTTCCAGCTCACAGCTTCGGTACCTCCTCTGGTTTTGCAGGTTAGCTCTGGTGGAAGACCAGAGCTGTGCGACTGAACATTTCACTTCAGTCAGTCCTAATGAAAATGTTCATGAGCGAACGAAGTTCCGGGCACATCTAGTCTTCATATAAACTGGCAAGGAGCTGAAACTGGTAACTAGCTAAAGACCGATACCAAAGTATGTGAAAATGTAAATCTTTTCGTGGAACATGGTCAAAATACAAATAAAAATTTCATATAAGTACTATTTGTGTTACGTGATAGCTGCTTTTGTATTTCTAGTTATGAGTAAAGATGTCTAATTTAATGGGCAGATTCACATCTTAATTCCTCATTTAGGGTGGGCGTGTGCTGAGTGAGACCCAAGTCGCGCAGCGCAGCATAGTACAGACTTCAATTTTCAAGAGTTGCACCGCCTGCCGCTCAGTATACGACCAGCCTCACAGAGACTTGTGAAGAATCTTACCGGTGGTGGCGGCAGATGAGTGGTCTGTCGTTTGAGGTGCGCAAGAGGCGGCGGATTGTACGCCATGTTGGCAAACACGAGCCGCTCCTCGTAGTCATATTCGCAAAGGATCTTGTTCTCGCACAAGTAGAATCGATCGCCAACGCAGAATCTAAAACAAATTAATTTGAATATTAGCTTAGATTTTAAAAAGTCCTTCAGAAAGGCCGTAATAATGTTTACAATCGCAGACACTGGCCAATAAAAAGGATTTAAGTACGTTAAAACCAAATTCTTCCAATCTAATTTAGCAAACAAGTTTTATGTTTTCAGTGTTCACTGAAACATAAAACTTGTTTACTAAAATGTGATATAAAATACCTTAAGTAGTAATTAAATACAAAATACTGATTAATTTGGTTCGAGATAAAATAAACCATGACATAAAATGTTCATGGTCAATGGAAAATGCAGAAACCATCTAGAGTTCAGACCACAGGAAGGTAACTAAGTTTAACCAATGATCAAGCTAGTATGTACAAGAAACCCCATTGAATGTACTTAGTAGCCAGCCTAGTGCATTTGTATGGCTGCGAACTTTAATCTGATTTGATAGGAACGACTCCTCATTCTACGTTCCCATTTAAATAAAAAGCGAAAAACACGCAAAAGGCTATTCAGATCTAATCTCGAATATCATTACTTTGATGAAACGGCCGAAAAGAAACCACCATAAAACGTCTAAGGAATAAAATTTACTATCATGAGTGGAAAGGTCAGCGTAAAGCAAGGAGAGCGATAACGTCACGCGAGCTCGCATCCCTCAATGTGGCGAAACAAAAGGTATCGCCTTCGACTCGAGTCGTAGTCGCCAGTGGCCGCCCGGAACCGTCACTGATAACACCGACCTTATCTCCCCTCCTCCCCCTCACCCACCTCTCACCGCATCTTCCACCCCGCGACACCCTTCTCCCAGCCAACTCTTTTGTTTCACTTGTCACAAAAATTAAGCGCAACGCAATAGCTCCGCTACAAATGTCTTTTTTTAGAGGGGGACAATTTCCACCGCAACTCAGTCGATTTCGCTGCTTTTAATTAACTTTATTTCCTGTTCTCCGCTCCCGACTTTTGTTTTTTGGAGTTGCTCTTTTTTATTTTGCTGTTTATTGTCTACTGATAGATAATGGAAAAGATGTAGAACCAACTTTTAATGTCTGAGTGGGTGAAGGGCTTTGTAGTGCTTCATAGTCTGCTTATTGTTAAAAAGAGCAAGTTATTTAACTTGATAGGTAGAAAATCAATACATAACTTCCTACAAACGATAGAGTAGCTGTCTGTTGTGTGGAAATTACGTCGTTTTCCAAAACAGCAAAGTGCATGAGGTAGCGTAGTGCACCTCGCGTCAGATTCAGAACACCGAATGAAGGTATCATGGCAGATTTCCTCTAGGGTGCCCACATAGGAACAGATGAGAAGCGAGAAAATATTTTTCTGACATCATAATTGAGGAAATGTTGAGGAGAAGTATCAAAGAAATTGGAGAAGATTGCACTGAAAAAACGGAGAGCCAACCAAGATCAATTTTCTCTTGTTTGGAATTTTGTGATTAAATAGAAAAAGATATTGAATGATTCAATAAAGAGTCTTAGTCAATTTAAATTTGTGATCTTTAATGCAATTATAAAATTAATACAATCCAATAAGGTCTTGTCTTTGCAAGCTCAAATGGAGTCAAGATGCTTGTATGAAACTATCAAAACTTGATTGAATCAGCATTTTTTTTTCTCACTAAGTAAATCCTCCCAGACCCGATAAAAAATACCCATTTACCCACTTGAATATCTGCCCCATCCGGGAATTGAACTTGGAACGTTTATAAGGCAAAATACGTAGGTAGTAGTTTTGTGTGATTGCGCTTAAAAAGACTACCTACAAATACACACACACTATCCTACTCTAAGATATCTTATAGTTATCGGAATCATGGAAAGAATACTGCAATTCAAAAAACCTATACAACCTCCGAAAGCCAGTTATAACTGAGGCAGAGAGCTGCCTATCAAACCATAACTCGTAGGGATACTGAAATGAACTAAATCAAAAACCGCTGTTGCTTGAGCAACATGCCAAGCCTATTAGCTACAAACTACGACGTACAGTCAGCCACGCAGCACCTAGCATCCGACCCGCCGCCGCGGGCGCAGATTGCCGCTAAATTATTTAGCCGTTTAGTGATATTCGCCTGATACCGCGCCGCTGTCCGTCCGATCCGACAGCCCACAAATTGGATTCAGATTTCTGCCGGTGTGGAAATTGATTTGTACCCGATATTTAATAGTTCACGCTTCACATTGTTTAGTCAACATCGCAATATGTTCTCATATGACAGGAAATTTTGTCTGTGATATTGATATGTGCGATGGAGTTACTTGTAATTAAAAATTTTTAAACAATTTGCAGAAAGGTTAGGTTTAAAAACTATGCGATAAGAATGCCTTTGCCGCCCATATTATGTTAGGTTGTTGTTTTTAGGGTTCCGTACCTCAAAAGAAAAAAACGGAACCCTTATAGGATCACTTTGTTGTCCGTCTGTCTGTCTGTCTGTCAAGACCCTTTATCTCACGAACGGGTAGAGGTATCAGGTTGAAATTAATACCACATATTAGGATCCATGAACCACACAAGATCTGAAAATTTCAATTTTTTACAAAGACGCAATCAAAAGATATGACATTTTATGTCCTCATCTCCATACATTTATCCAAAAATGCAAAACCTACAGGGTACTTCCCGTTGACCTAAAATTATGAAATTTGGCAAGAAGCTAGGTCTCACAGTACAAATAATGGGAAAAGTCTGAAATCATTAAATATTACAACTTTTCTCACAACTCATGGTAACCAATTGTGGTGAGCTCCCGTTTCAAGAACATTCATATAAGAGAGGGGTCAAGTTGGATGGTTGCTGAGACGATTTTTGTTTTAGTTCTATTTAAAAACGGGAACACTTACAAACTTGAAAATTGGTATGTTTATAGGGCATAGGCTATAAAATAACAACAAATAATAAAATTTGGTCAAGCGCGTGTCGGACTCAAAAAATCTAGCACATTAACTTACTGAAATTTCAACTAATACAATTATGTTTATGTGGTGGTACGGAACCCTCAGTGCGCGAGTCCGACTCGCACTTGGCCGGTTTTTTTTTTATGTGAGAAAAAAGTGTAAATTTTTATCTCGATCTCATCATAACATCCCATGAAACGTCCACTACAGGACAGGGAGCTCCCTCCAGAATTCTAGCTTTTGCAGGAAAAATGTAGAGGAAGTACCATAGTCACCTCGCTTGTTAGCGTTACGGGTGGCACCATGGACTGCGGTTTTAGGTGACCACAGTAAGTTAGATGTAAAATACAAAGGAGGATGCTGCTGCCCATCCTTCAGTTTAAAATCCGTAGTCGCCTCTTACGACACCCACGGGTATGTATGTGAACAATACAGGGGTATTATCTCGATCTATTTATTTGTATTAATATATTATGACAGGGCTTAATTCTGAACCTGCTTTAAAAATTCAGTAGGAACAAAATGAAAATTTTCCTCAAGAATTCTAATCCGGCCACTCAACTGTTGAATCTGGATTCAAAAAGCAGTTGAATGAATACGTAATCGACAGAAAACGTCGCTCGAGATCTCGCTAAGTCGGGAAAGGTCCACGAGTGACATATAAACCATTCCGAGTGGCTCCAATCTTCGCGACCTCTTTATTATTTAAGCGGACGCAGTCCAGTGAAAATTGCTGTTTTGAAGTCAGAATCAGGCCGATAAATTTGTAACTTTAAACCTTTCTCGTACTAAAGATTTTAATCATATGAAGATATACGGTACACTTTGTTTGGTGCTAACACTAACGATGACTTAAGACAAATTTATTAATAAGATACAACTAATAGAAAAGACAAATTATGCATCCAAAAAAGAAGAATTACCAAAACCAAAGAATTTCAAGTTATGATAAGTAAACGAAAATTCCATCCTAAAGGTTTACACGCCATAACTTAAATCCCTATTTAATGAATGATTGAACTCTTTCTGAGCATAGTTCGGGCTGCTGCATAAAAGTATTCGTACGAAGTGGGGCGCGTTAAGTACGCGCGAGGGAAATCACCCGTTTATCTACCGTTTACCTGCCAACTACTGTGCCCTTGACGTTTGAACCATATTTGCGCGCATTTACGTTTTTTAAATTTACGTCTTTTAAATCCAGACTAAATGAATAAATGAATTTAAGTATTTGGTTTAAAAATAAGTTTACACAGATTTTATCTTTGAACAGGAAGGAATGAAGAGATTATTTTTGGATGCATGGTTATTTTTAAACTCCTAACCAAAATCTATAATATCAGATCATAAATCTACAACTATCCTAAAGAAACGTGGCTCGAAAAACTGTTAAAAAATATAAGTCGGTCGGTACTAAATTACATTACGT
Source organism: Athrips mouffetella (assembly GCA_947532105.1). Classification (NCBI taxonomy): domain Eukaryota; kingdom Metazoa; phylum Arthropoda; class Insecta; order Lepidoptera; family Gelechiidae; genus Athrips; species Athrips mouffetella. Next base: position 10,702,785 of record OX383958.1, read on the forward strand.
ATTATTACGAAAGGTACATGTAAGAAATGCATGTACCTTTCGTAATTAAAAAATAAATAAAAATAAAAAAAACATGTAAACTGACTGATTAACATTTTGCGTAGAGGTTCTAACAAAGGCGAGCACTAAAGAGTTTGCGGAATTCATCCCCCTTGTGGACGACAAATTCGAAGGCAACCGGCGCAAGGTTTGCATGGGAAATCAAAGAATCTTGTTTTTTAACCCATATTTCCAAGGGAAAGAGGTTAAGATTTTTGTTTTGAGCAAGACTTTGGCAATAGGTAAAAAACAGTCATATAAACGAAACCGTTTTCTTTTTCTAAAATGAAATACGCAAACAAAATTGGTACAATTTTTGAACCGGTTTAGCATTGTGGAATTTTGCCGATATTCTCAATATACGTTATCACCTCTCCCTGCCTAAAAGCAAATTAAAACAGTAATAGACTTTCTTCCGTGCATGTACGTTTATAATGTAGCGGAAAATGTAATCGTGCTATTTGTTTGCTCTCCGTGAGGTGAATAAACCATCTGCAGTTTTCGCCACGTATTTTGCTCTGCCTGTTTCGTAAGGTAGATATTTGTATTTGTATCTCTTTCGGGATTTGTTAGAAATTTTTGTAATTTCAAAAGTAGCAAATGAGCAGTTAGGTAGGCCAAGTAATGGTAACTGGTTACCATGGCACCCACTGTCTAATACATGTCGTTGGCTGTACCTAATTTTAGTTAATGCTTTATTTTTTAAGTCTGTGTGAGCGAAGCGACTCATTCACGCAACGTACAGACCTTGATAGGTTTTTGTAGCGTATCTTAGACATCCAGCCCATGTAATAAAAGCGTATTGAATAAAAAAAAACAATTACCATACTTTGATACTAATAAGAGAGCAAAGCGCGTTCCCTACCATGTGCCGCTGATTGCACTGGCTCCCTTACCCTTGGAATTGAAACACAGCAGTGCAAACACTGCAGCTTTGCTACAGAAATAGGCAAGCAAGGGGGTGGTACTTCCTCAGATCATCAAAAGTTTCGCACTTTGTCAATATGTTTATTTCGTTTCAAGGCTTAACGTAGACATAAACTCACCTATGATTACATTGCTGACATGCGAAGCACTCGAGATGGTAGACATTGCTGCGCGCACGCATGACCATCTCAAACGCGGGGATCACCTTGTTGCACGCCGCGCAATAGCCCGTGTTGCCGAACAACCTACGAAAAATAAATTTTAATTGGCTATCGATAAGAAATTGATGAAAGAAATTGACCTTTTGATGTTTATTTTAAATTAACTCGAGCAAAATTCTGAAAGTTGTAAGGTCTGGAACGACCTCACAAAACCGGCAGCGCTAGCAAACCGCTAGCTAGATGAAGATTAAATGTATTTTTTTTACTTTTAATGTATGAAGCAAACGTAAACTTTGTCGCGCGTAAATAAATCTTTGTCTAAGAACTAGTACTAGAGCGTGCTCATGACAGAGTTGAGCCACTAAAGGCCTCTTACATGGCTCAAAATGATGATAAAGTTACATAATTAATACTTGAACTAACAAAGTAAAGCATAAAATATTTACTTTAACATTTAAGTACACACGAAAATGATAATATATTTGTAAGATATTTAACTTAATACAAAGCTATATAGTCCTATTTTATGTTAACGATAGATAGTTAATAGCGATAGGCAATCATCGTGCTGCGTAGAAAATTCTTAAAGAATGAAATCGACAGCAGAGGCACCTTTCTTATCATAGAAGCATTTAATTATATGGAACATCTTGTGAAAACGGTTAATATCGAGATCTTAAATGTAGAAGAAGACGCACCTCAAATAGTCCCGCTTGCAGAGTATTAAGTTGGCGCGAGTGTAGAGTGTGTGGCCAACCTCGCCAAGTCGGCAGTCGCAGCATCCACACTTGAGACAGTCTTCATGCCAGAGCTGGTCCAGAGCCTTCAGGAGGAACCGCTCCGTTATCACTTTGTTACACCCCGCGCATATCTATTGAAGAAACTACAATTAAACTATGTGTTCCGTGTGTTACAATAAAGTATTTATCTATCTATTTAAACTTTGTATTGAAATATCTTGTATTTATTTATACAAAACATAAAAAGAAGGATTATAATTTGATTTTTGTCTATCAAACCTAAACAGACCTCACGAGACCAAGTCTCATTTCAATACCATTGGGCCAAATGCACAATGAGAAAGATTCGGGATACGGGGGTATCCCCCTTTACCCGCTACCCACGACCGTCAAATAGGTCGCGGAAGACCCTGTTGGCAATAAGAGAGTCCGTGCGACGGCAGCTAAACGGCCAAGTCATGCTTTTCCACCAAGATGTAGGATTTGTAGAGTTCGGAGCTTGGCTAGAGCTAGATCTACATTATATCTTGTATAGTTTATAGGTGCAAATATCTATAGTAAGTCTGTCTTTCTGGCGTTAATACAGGCAATTATGCCAAAATTTATTCCAGTTGGTACGTCACTTGGAAGTCAGTCGACAGATGGAGCAGAAAGATTTCAGAGTAGCGACCACGAGTCGAACGTCAGGCCTTCGAAAAGATAGACCGACAACCTGGTAAGGGTCGCGGCAAGCCACAGGCTGCCGATATCGCAGGGCCAGTTGCTGTTTGATCTGGTAAGGGTACCGAGAAGACGCTGGAGGCCGGCAGCAGCGCAGGACCGATCGCTGTTGAGATCTTTAGGGAAGTTTTTTATCCAGCAGTGAACGTCTTTCGGCTGCAATGATGAGAAACTATTGCTTAGTAATATTACACTGACCTGTGGCTGCTGTGGCTGCTGCGCGCTGGTGGCGGCGGAGGGCTGTGCGGCGGGGAGAGGGGACGCGCGCGCCTCCTTCACCTCCATCGCGAGCATGTGCGCACGCGTCGGACTGCCGCCGCTGCTCGCTTGCTGCGGCGTTCGCCTCTCGCACTGTAACAAACAATAACTTTTAGTATTGGCAGTCCAGGCTTATAATATCACAGGGTTTAATAAATTCGTGTAACCTTTTGGGCTTATTCTTTACTAATGTTCTTAAGAGAAAGTTGCTTTATAAATTGGAATACTTGTTCATACCTCTTTGCGCTTTTAAAAAAATAAAGTCCAACGTTTCTTATCAAGTTACCAAAATTCCAGTTCCGAAATATAATATAAGTGCTTAACGTAAGTTTCTCGTTGAATTTAAATAAATTAAATTAGATAACCATTAAATTTTATAATTTCAATCTCATAGTAAAGGCATCGGTAAAAGTAATATGGAAGTACCTACTAAGTGAAATGTTGTTAAATGCTTGATAGCGAACAGGCCCTGAAATAATTTTACCGACAAATTGAGGAAGTGGAAATGAAAATTGGATTTCTGTTTTTAGCGCCTTTAACGATCTTATGTCACAGTAATTGACTCAGAACAGTACAGCACGACAACTCATAGAGGCCGGTTTATGTTACCACATAAAAGCCACTACCATGAAATTTAAGGCCTGTAATATTTCTCGAAAAAATTAGCACAACTACTCAAGCGGTTAATGAGAACGTGAAACTCGATTCGGCGATTCCGAGCAAATTATGTGCCTTAAAATATCGAATAAATAGTGAATAAAAAAGTTTGTAATTGAGACTGGGAGGTGAAAAAGTGGTCAGAGGTAAGGCGAGTCAGGCGGCGATAGAGTCATGGTTCATTAGCACGCTAAACACGAGCGTTTTCAATTAGATTTGCGAGTGCAGAACGGGGTCGCTACCACGTTTGTCAAGCAATTTGGCGTGCCCTCAAGCCCAACCTTTCAGCGGACATTTTTTACAAAGAAACTTGTTTTCTGGTAGACCGGAGCGGAGTATTAGAGCCAGCAGTGACTGCGGCTGAAACAATCGGGCATTGTGCGCCGTGACGAATGGCCCGTCTTTCATTTTTGTGTGTTTTGGAGTGTGCGTCCGATCGGGCGGCACTCGTAAATAATGGGGCACGGATATTGACCGGAAACATGCACACTGTGCCGCAAATTGTGTCAATGATTGTAAAACAAACACAGGAAGTCCAATTGCGCCGTTGCTTACCCTATTTAATATAAAAGGTAGGTAAAGCAGCAACACTAGTAACTGACCATTACCAATAACGTAATAATGTTTCTGTCTGTACGTACAATGTAAAATCATATCAACTAAAGTTTACATTTCAGCGGATCAGTTTCTAATTAATGGTGAAAGCTTAAATTAACAATTTGAATACAATCCTATGCGTTATTTTACAAGAGTGAGTAATTGACCTCAAGCACGAATGTAGCAAACTTTGTCCATATCGGAAGAAACCGTGGGCAATACTGTGCAATGTAATATAAATATAGGGGTTAGCAAAATTTTGGGGTTAATATTTTAGTCGTACGACATAAATGCACGCACGTCAGAAATGTTTACACAGACTTGCAGTTGACTTTATTACAGAAGTGGCAGAGGCAGTGGTGGTGATGTTAAATATCATAATTGTGTAAGGAAATAATTGAAGCCATTTATTTTATTTTTAATACATCAAAACGATTTCAACTTTGATTGCTGCCCTGTAAATCTTTGGAATTTCCACTAGCTATTCCGCAATCACAGAAAGTAAAATCCGGCCAGTTTAGAGTCGGACTCGCGAACCGAGGGTTCCGTACCACTGAGGTAAAAATACCATTTTAGGTATTGACGCGCATTAAAAAAGCGCAAGTCCGACATGCACATGAAAAGTTTTTATTCATCATCATCATATCAGCCGAAAGACGTCCACTGCTGGACATAGGCCTCCCCTAAAGATCCCCATGACGACCGAAGTTTTTATTATTTGTTGTTATTCTATTCTATAGCAAGCAATATAAACATACGAACTTTCACGCTTGTGTTCATGGTTTTACGACAGAACTATAACAAAAATGGAGCGAAAATCGTCTAAAAACTAGTTTTTAGTATGGGAGACCCCCTTAATTAATTACTTTTTAGGGTTCCGTAGTCAACAAGGAACCTTTATAGTTTCGTCATGTCCGTGTGTCTGTCTGTCTGTCTTTCTGCCTGTCCGCGGCTTAGCTCAGAGACCCTTAGTACTAGAAAGCTGAAATTTAGTACGTACATGTATATCATCCACGCTAAATAAGTGAAAGTGTTAAAATAAAATCTATTTTTTTTAGGGTACCGCCCCTACAAGTAAAGTGGGGGTAAAAATGTTTTTATACTTCACCTTCTCAGAAAGTACCTCAGTCCTGTTTTAAAAACTAAGGAGAAGGTACGTCATTTCTATGGTATAAATATGCGGGGGGAAAAGTTATATGGAAATCCATTGTTAACGTGTTTTAGCGGGATGGAATTTTGTATGAAAATCCATTGTTAACGTGTTTTTTATGTGTTTTGGAGTGTGCGTCCGATCGGGCGGCACTCGTAAATAATGGGGCACGGATATTGACCGGAAACATGCACACTGTGCCGCAAATTGTGTCAATGATTGTAAAACAAACACAGGAAGTCCAATTGCGCCGTTGCTTACCCTATTTAATATAAAAGGTAGGTAAAGCAGCAACACTAGTAACTGACCATTACCAATAACGTAATAATGTTTCTGTCTGTACGTACAATGTAAAATCATATCAACTAAAGTTTACATTTCAGCGGATCAGTTTCTAATTAATGGTGAAAGCTTAAATTAACAATTTGAATACAATCCTATGCGTTATTTTACAAGAGTGAGTAATTGACCTCAAGCACGAATGTAGCAAACTTTGTCCATATCGGAAGAAACCGTGGGCAATACTGTGCAATGTAATATAAATATAGGGGTAAGCAAAATTTTGGGGTTAATATTTTAGTCGTACGACATAAATGCACGCACGTCAGAAATGTTTACACAGACTTGCAGTTGACTTTATTACAGAAGTGGCAGAGGCAGTGGTGGTGATGTTAAATATCATAATTGTGTAAGGAAATAATTGAAGCCATTTATTTTATTTTTAATACATCAAAACGATTTCAACTTTGATTGCTGCCCTGTAAATCTTTGGAATTTCCACTAGCTATTCCGCAATCACAGAAAGTAAAATCCGGCCAGTTTAGAGTCGGACTCGCGAACCGAGGGTTCCGTACCACTGAGGTAAAAATACCATTTTAGGTATTGACGCGCATTAAAAAAGCGCAAGTCCGACATGCACATGAAAAGTTTTTATTCATCATCATCATATCAGCCGAAAGACGTCCACTGCTGGACATAGGCCTCCCCTAAAGATCCCCATGACGACCGAAGTTTTTATTATTTGTTGTTATTCTATTCTATAGCAAGCAATATAAACATACGAACTTTCACGCTTGTGTTCATGGTTTTACGACAGAACTATAACAAAAATGGAGCGAAAATCGTCTAAAAACTAGTTTTTAGTATGGGAGACCCCCTTAATTAATTACTTTTTAGGGTTCCGTAGTCAACAAGGAACCTTTATAGTTTCGTCATGTCCGTGTGTCTGTCTGTCTGTCTTTCTGCCTGTCCGCGGCTTAGCTCAGAGACCCTTAGTACTAGAAAGCTGAAATTTAGTACGTACATGTATATCATCCACGCTAAATAAGTGAAAGTGTTAAAATAAAATCTATTTTTTTTAGGGTACCGCCCCTACAAGTAAAGTGGGGGTAAAAATGTTTTTATACTTCACCTTCTCAGAAAGTACCTCAGTCCTGTTTTAAAAACTAAGGAGAAGGTACGTCATTTCTATGGTATAAATATGCGGGGGGAAAAGTTATATGGAAATCCATTGTTAACGTGTTTTAGCGGGATGGAATTTTGTATGAAAATCCATTGTTAACGTGTTTTTTATTTTTTCTTAAATTTAGATAAAAATCTGTCGATAACCTATTTTAATATCATAATGCCAAAAAAAGAAAAAGTTTTTATCTCTAAGTTCACGAAATGATGCTGGCCACCTACACTTTTCTGAAAAAACCATTAATTTGAAAAAAGAACGAAACCAAAATGTGGAACGAAAGCGCGCGCGCGAATTAGGTACCTATTCTTGAAAATCACCGTGTGATAAAATCTTACTCAATAAAATCAAAATATCAACAGGGAAAAATTATAATGTATAACTATAAATTAGTGTTTAATTGTTTAATTTTATAAAGTATTACTAACGTTTTAACACTATCAGGGTAAAATTAAAAAGTTTTAACCTCCAAGCGATATTTTATTACCCAGTGATTTTCAAAAATTGGACCCATGTTTTCTTTTCAAAGTTGTTGATAGTTTTAATTGTAGTTTTGTTGGTGCGTGCTTTTTACATAAAATGTCGTCAAATAGTGACAGTGATGAAGAGTTTTTGACGCCGTAAGAACTACAAGAAAGTGCGCAAGCGGTTTTTGATTGCCTGAAAAATCTCGAAAAAATACAACAATGTAGGTATGTGATAGTTTTATACGTTGAAAAAGCGAGAAAAAAGCGCATTGATTTTCGGAAACTGTTATGCTTGCTTATTTTAGTGAAAAAGCGTATAAATATAAGCCAAGTCTTTGTATTCCATGTTGAAAAGTACCATATTAGCAAGACATGATATCAATATAATGGAATACAAAAAACTTACATCATATCTGAAAAGGAAATCTGAAATATTTTCCTCGTAGGTGAAGTATAAAGCACTATGTATCACTCGAAAGAAAGTGCGATTCCCAACTCGGGTGTATTGAGCCCTTCGGCTTCGCCTCAGGGCTCAAACGACACCCTTGTTGGGAATCGGTCACTTTCTCCTCTCGATGAACAATGTACTATTCTTGTTTACCCCATTGTGTGGGTTATCGTTGGATAGGTCTTTTAAAAATAATGTGAGTTTTGAAGATAATTTTTCGGTTTAGGTATCCGTTAAAGGTATCCTATTACGGTTAATGATGATACAGCCCGCTGATAGACAGATAGACATTGAAGTCATATTAAATGATAGCGGACAGAATGTTGCGACAAAGATTAACAATACCAACCTGTAATTTTAATTCTTAGTTTGTAGACATAATTGTATTGTTTGTAGGCATCTTACTTACTGCGGTCACCTATAACCGCGGTCCATGGTGCCAGCCGTAACGCTAACAAGCGAGGTGACTATGGTACTTCCCCTCCACATTTTCCCAGCAAAAGCTGGAATTCTGGAGGGAGCTCCCTGTCCTGTAGTGGACGTTTCATGGGATGTTATGATGATGATGATGAGACATAATTGTAATTTAATTTAATTTGTAATTTTTCTCTGTAATGTATAATGTGGATCCTGGTCATCTGAATAAATAATTTTATTATTATTATTATATTAATAGGGTCCGGTTTTTCACCTTTAAAGCGCTAGTGGTGTCCGTAACTAGACACCAGTAAAGACATACCTTGCGGCCACAGTATTAAGGGCTATATTTCACTGGGAGTGGTAGCGCGACCAACAGCCGGACTGGTTGCGCCGCCAAATTGGTTGGCGGCGCAACCAGTCCGGGGGTTAGTCGCGCTACCACTCCCAGTGAAATATAGCCCTTAATACTGTGGCCGCAGGGTGTAGCGATTCTGGTGTCTAGTAACGGACACCAGTAGCGCAACCAGTCGCGCCACCAGTCGCGCCACCATGGCGTTCCAGTGAAATACCGGCCTAAAAGTTATGACACTGGCCCTATTGAGCCTCTTTTGACCAATCGCGTCCGTTACTAACCAGTCGTTCACTGATTACGGACATCCGATTATTCGGTACTTTTCCAACGCAATAGGGCGGTACGGCACGTTCGCGCTTTCGAACGTTTTTTTCGAATGCCTCGACAGTGAGCCTTCGTGAATAATTGCCGACAGTGACAGCGACACGCCGCGCCACTCAGAAAACATCCAACGACCAGGGCTGGATCTAGAGTTAGCTATTCAGGATGACCCCCCACGAAGAAGACAACAAAATCTCCCGTATAAGAGAAAATAGGTAAGTAGATCTTGTTTCAGGTCACAATCACACTTTTAGATCTTTTCCTGGTCTGGTGGTAGGGTGCGTTTTAGGAGTTTGAATAAGATGTAGAAGTACAGCAAGGAAGTCTTATTAGACGTTTATCTTAAAAGCAAGTACCTATGGAAAATTATAGACAGTTTTTTCACATTCACTTTGACTAGACGAATGTTTAAAAAGTTTATGACGTGTAAAAAATTGTCAAAAAAAACTAATAATTAATAATATAATTACTAATAATTATCTATTACATAATAATAAATAATTATTTCCATCGATGAACTTATATTAAACAGAGAACGGGTCAGGCAAAAATAAACTCACAAGAATTGTCAGCTATGATATGTAAGTTCATGGTTCAGCTTTAATCTATTGGTTGATTAACGGAAAACCTGAGTACGTCCCTGTTCAAACAACCAGCAGCAGCGTACTGAATGCAACCGACCGAGATTAGACGCAGAGAGCAAAAAAACCATAAAAAACTTACGGCTCCATTAGACTGGCTTTCGAAATGTCAATACGCACGAATTAGGATTTAACGAACGTCCATTGCCGGTTTGCTTTGATATGCAACTGCGGACATGGTGTGGACAGCTGCTACTCGGTATACCGGTCTCTACTCGCGGTGTATAAATAAACAGGGTGTAAAAATCAGTACGATAATCTTCTTAAGGGTGTTTCAAAACATGTAACTGAACAACTTTCCTGAAGATCGAAGATCAGAATTTTTTTGTACTTTTCTTTTATGCTTGGGGACACTGATGGTACGTATGGTCGTAATTTTATAATGTTTTCGACCCATATTGTTTCAGGAAAGATTTTTAGTTCTACGTCTTGAGTTATCCCTTAAAAGGATCTTTATACTTTTTTTTTACAGTAAAAGTTGATAAAATACTTAATCTGCGACTACGCAATGAAAAAATAATTTGTGCACATTTTAAACATAATTAATCACACTATTTTTCACCTGCAGTTTAGGAGAACTATCCTGGGTCTACTAACGTCTAATAAAATAAATTATTAATTAGAAACCAATGCTTGTGATAAATTAATAAAAAATCATGAATCTCAAATATTCAGCTCAACATAGCGAGTCAGTTACCAGAAATTCCAGTCCCAAAACTCCCAATATTACTCTGGTTAACCGGTGCACTATGACGTATGTGCAGTCGTACGGTCAACCGCACGTTGGTAGAAACTTTTTCAACTCTATTACCACGGCGTAAGGTCTAAAAGTGTTTCTACTGACGTGCTGTGGAGTGTACTAGCGGCCGCTACGGACGCAGTCAGAGGCTAAATTGAAGGATGCTTAGCGGCCTTGGGGACCCTGTGCCGGCATCCAGCCATCCAACAACCGCGTTAATCATTAACACAGCCACGGCAGACCAATTACCATGCCGGACTCCAAATTAGAAACTATTTTCGCCCATTAGTGGCCAACTTCATAATCAATTACACGTTAAAATTTCACAAAGCTGTTTCGGGAGCTCTCAGTTTGGGTAATCGGAGTTTGTGGTCCCACGGCGAGCTATTATGCCACTGCAGCGGTCATAAACGTTTTTGTTGGGCGAGTTTTAATGTTTCGAATGGACAATGAAAATGGAATGCATTCGTGCATATGGATTTAAAACTTAAATTTTCGGATTTATAAATGAAAAAAATTCATCATCATCACAAAATCCCATGCAGCACAGTGAGCTCTTTCCTGAATTCGTGGTACTTTGGAGGTGATTTACAATAGTCACCACACTTGTAAGCTTTGCGGCTGGCGACCGCTGTTGTTGGTGACCGCAGTATGTAAAATGGTACGAATCATAGGAAGATGCTGCTGACCATCCTCCAGTTCATAAGCCCTTAGTCGCCTCTTATACGACACCCAGTTGGGGGTACTATTCTTTGCCGGCACCACACGAGAAAGAATAATGTAAAAAAAAATACTGAGTGACAAATCGATGCCCACTACGCTCAGACCAATCACGTAGTCTAAAAGTTTACAAGCACAAGTTTGTTCTTCTTAATTACCTTACCAATGTCAATAAAAACAGAACGCGACTAAAGCCGCTAGAAGAAAACCTAATTTTGGTTTCATGGGAAATTAGATTATGAGTTTAGAAAGTTATTTATTTAATGCAGTCATTATACCGAAGCGAGAGCAGACCTAAACAAATCAAATCTTTGAGAACACGCGGCAGACAACAGTAATAGGATTGAGTGCACTCCGCTAATCATAATTCATCAGCGAGATTAAAGAATAAGCGACGAGACGAGGGGGGCCTATCCTGCGCCCCCCCAGCCCCCCGCCTCACCCCCTCGACCCCCCGGCGTGTGGGTGAGACAATATGATTGCACACCTGCGGAAACGCGGCTAAAGTAACGAGACGAGAAGCTAAATAATTCAAACAACTACCGCTCGCTCTAAACTGTGCTCTACCTTGTATTGACACTGTAATTATTGGCCTTCGAGTCAAATGGTTCCACTTCCGAGTAAAACTGTACTAATAATAGGGAACAATGTTAAAAAAAGGCCAAGTGCGAGTTGGACTTGCGCACCGAGGGATCCGTACCACTAAGGGAAAAATACCGTCTTAGTTATGAGTCATGCGGAGTATATTAAAAACGCGCGAGTCAGACACGCACTTGACCAGTGTTTATTATTTGTTGTTGTTAAATAGCTCATGTACCATAAACAGTGCAATTTTCGCGCTTGCAAGTGTTACCGTTTTTACGATAGAGCTGTAACAAAAATAGAGCAAAAATCGCCTTAAATAAGACATTTTTAGTAGTTAAGCCCCCTTAAATTTTTTAATTTTTAGTATTTGTTGTTATAGCGGCAACATATAATACATAATCTGTTAAATTTTCAACTGTCTACCTATTATTACGGTTCGTGAGATACATACAGCCCGCTGACAGACATCAGAGGCATATTAATAGGGTCCCGTTTTTTACCCTAAAAATACATTCAAGCATAAATCTAAGAAAAAAAAAATTGTTTTGAAGTAATTGAGTGTGTGGTGTCCGGCATAGAATAGTACCAACCCATCTCTACATGTGGGTGTCGTAAAAGGCGACTAAGGGCCGTTTGCACTAAACTTAAGAATCGCCCAAGTTCTTGCTTAAGGGCTGTCAAAGTATTGGTAGGATTGTCCTAAACAAGTTAGGGGCGATCCTTAAGTTTAGTGCAAATGGTCCTTAGGGACTTTATTATTATTATTATTATAGAAGAGGGAGGCAGACGAGCAGGCGGGTCACCTGATGGTAAGTGATCACCGACGCCCATAGTCACCTGCAACACCAGGGGGATCACAGGTGCGCTGCCGGCGCTTAATTTTAACCGGAGGATGGGCACCAGCGTCCTTCGGCGTACTGTACCTACATACTATGGTCACCAACGACCCCTCCAAATTGCACTACGCGTTTTTTCTTGATTTTTTGAGGGAGCTCACTGTCCTGAAGTGGACGTTTCATGGGATGTCATAATAAGGATAAGTTTCTAAGTGAAATTTGTATTTAAAGCTTTTTTTGTGGGGTCTATCTAATTGTGAACAGTTATAAGCCTGTAACAAACAAATAAAACACATATATAGTTGTTATTCCATATTGTCCCATATTACTTGTTAACCAATTTATTAAGTAAAAGTCTATTTTAATAATTTTTTTAAATGGACATTTAAGTTCCAAACGATTTTAATTGTACTGACTGTCGTCTCTTATCAAAAAGTTGTTGAACTCATAACAAATCCACATCAATGCATAATGGTGGGTTTAATTATGAAGTATGTTTACTCGTCTTCTTTTTGATAAGATACTCGTACTTACAAAATGTTATTCTTTTATTTTTGTTTCAATTATTTTTTTCTTGTATACATCTACTCCACGCCACGCTGTGTTCTAAAGTAGAGCCACCTTCCGTGTGGGCGCGTACAGCGGCACTTATTTAGCAGATTGCTTTCCTTTAAGTTGTTCTTTAATCTAGCGATGGCCGAGCTTCGCACCCCCTCATCGCGCCTAGAGTGTGAGCTACGAGTACAAAGCATTGCTACGAGGCTTTAGTAACAGCTGATTCAAGACTTAAAGCACTGGAAGTAATGTGTTAATGGTGATGATTTTATCAACGTTTATTTGCTTTTCTTAGAACGAACTTATTTGTTCTAGGGGAAGAACATAATATGTATATGATTGTGTAGTATAGGTACTACTGGCAAACCGCAAGATCGGATGTCTGAGCAGGCGAAACCAAACGTCACATTATCGTTTACCATTATTACTCGTCCTCAACGGGAGAAACCACAAGCTTCACGCGAAATTTCGTTAATACTAGCCGGATTACTGCCGGCACCCGCCTCCCACAATAATATAACGAAATTCAAACATTAATAGGCTCAAACACAATCACGGATGGCCGCATAATCGAGTTAGCTGCTATTCGGCTAAACCCCTATCGCGTAATCTGCCCTATTGTCTGACAGTCGTTGTCCTGATCATGAGGGCCGATTATTGTGGCAATTTCACGTTTATTGTTTTCAGGTGTCTCCTGTCATGGCCGAGGCCGGTCTGAAGGAGCCGCACAATGCGCACCCATCCTTATCGCACCCGCCTGTCTCCACGAACGTTACTCTGAACGATTATAGCATCTCACCCAAATCAAGGGTTTATCATAACGTGATCATAACATCACCCAAATATAGATATGACACCACAACAGTGTGTGACTTAAGTGGCCAAAGATAAAGACTATAAACTGTCCAACTAATGGCGGAATAACAACAAAGTTCTATAACAGATCATAAACAAGAGTCGAACGGAAAGGATCCTCATGTGGAATATCGTCTGGGAAGTTAAAAGTTCCACCTCAATAAGACGTAGCTAAAGGAACAAATAAGTAGATAGAAGCAGTGTCAAAACTGCCAAAAACAAAACTATAAAGTTTGCTTTATAACGGGTGGGTATCGCTTTATCTATTTGATATGTCGGTCTCAATTCGGATCGCAAAACTCGTCTTTTCTAGTTCTAGATACGATATCCAATACCGTCTCAAATATGCACTCGCATCTTCTTTTTATGGACATCTAATTGGTCAAAGCTATTTTAGGTGACGTGGTTCTCACAATTAGGTATCCGTTTTAAAATTCCCGTCTAATTAACTCAATGGTCCACTTTAATTAAAACTGGAAAATGGTAGTGCGTAGTAATTAGTTAAACATGCATTGACATTTAATTAGAAGTTGACTCTAATTGCTTTTACTAAGTACAATTTTGAATTAGTCGTTCTTTTCTATTAGCAGAGAGTCGACTACGAATAACCGGCTTACTCTCAATCGACTTATAATAGAATACGTTTTTATGATTAGTAAAAGATACGACGCTTGTTAACGTTACGCGTAACGATTAGGATGTAACGTTACTGATGGCAGAATCTGCTGATGTTTTATTGCAATATAAAACAAACGTTTCGTATTAATTATGAGATCCAATGCAGCCAGCCCTATTGATCATAAAGAATGTTTGATAGCAGTTGTAAAATGTTCCAAATCGTTGTCGTGATAATTTATGAAGCGTGTTTATGGGCGGATTTATGCGCATATCTGTCTGTCATATTGTAGCCCAACTTGCATCATGCTGCTAAGGCGTAACGAATTGTTTATAGCCACAAAAATATCCTTTTATTCGTTTTGTGTTGGTGAGGACATATCCAAATAAAGGAATTCTCAAGCTAATAAACATCATAAAGCAGGAAAATTAAAACCGAAAACCACAAAGTTTGGTAACAAAAATTTGGCCATTTAGTTATATACAGAGTGTAATAAAAAGGATATACCAACCCTGCAGGATGTAAATCTGCCTATGAAACTAAACAACTTTTCCTAAGAAACATAAGTCGAAATATGGAAAAAATTATTCGACTTGCCATAGAAACTGAATCAGCTGATAGCGCATTTAGTATGGGAGGTAATTTTTTTTTTGGTATTTCGACCTATGTTCTTTGGGGAAAATTGGTCAGTTTAATGGGCAGAATCACATCCGACAGGGTTGATGCACCCTCTCTGTTACACCTTGTATAAAAGATGATACCAATATTTTTCATTTGAGTTTTTTATTAAATGTACTATTTGGGTTGTTTGTGCCGGACTATAAGTTGCCATTGAAGTTTTATGTTTTTACACACATCATTTGACCAGAATGATATTTCTTATTTGCCTATGCTATTTTACGCTCAATTAACAAAACCACGACGATATAAACAGCGTGTAACTGAAAGGTGTGATAATACTGAAGGTTGTGAATCTGCCCATGAAACTGAACAACTTTTCTCAAAGAAAATAGGTCGAAATACGAAAAACTAAATTTGACCTCCCATACAAAATGCGCTATCAGCTGATGCATTTTCTACGGGAGGTCAAAAATTGTTTTTTGTGTCCTATGTTCCTTGGGAAATGTTGTTCAGTTTCATGGGCAGAAATTTCCCGCTACACGCTGTATAAGAACCCATCCATACTAACCTGAGTGTACACCAAAATATAAATAAGTGTAAAAAATCTCGAATTATTGCAAGTGTAAAAACAGATTAGCAACCGGCCCACGATGAGGGGCAAAGTGAATTAAAGGAACTTGGAGCCTATTACGTGAAGTGAGTTATAAAATAAAGCCGCGGCGAGTAACTTCATACATTACAAGCCGATAACCAGACGAGACTTCTGAGACACAAACCAGTCCCTTTTAGTAAAATTGAAAACTTTTTCTGTTACTCATACCGCGACACCGCTCCTTTTAAATCAATTGCCTTTTATAATTAACTTACGCCGGTTATTGGAGTGCACTCGCTCGTTGGCTCAATTAAAATTCAATCGAGATGTAAATCTATCTATTAACCGACTAGTTTTTGTGGTGGTTTAATCAGAATACGTAGCTTTAACGTAGAGTGCTTTCCATATAGGTTCGTTATAAAGTTGTTGATTGCAGTTTACCCGTCATGCCGCTGATTTAGTACCTATCTAGTCCCTGTGTCAAATATACAATACTTCCTTTTGTACAATGGAATGGTAACTATCAAGTTTATTCGTGATTCCCATCACATTTGGTGTATCGAAATATTAGTATCCTTATAATGTGAATAATGAATAAATACATTCTGTAATAGTCTACGTTCGACGGAAAGGTGTGATAATACTGATATGAAGGATGTGTATCTGTCCACAAAACTGAACAACTTTCCCAAAGGAACATAGGTCGAATACGAAGAATCTAATTTGACCTCCCGTACAAACGGCGCTATCAGCTGATGCAGTTTCTATGAGAAGTCATAAATTGATTTTCATTTTTCATTTACAAATTCACACCTTTTAGTATTATCACACATTTCCGTATTATCAAAATGAGTTCTTGGGACACTAACTGGGGGCGTTTCAAATTGACACGAAGAATTTGCTATCTTTTGTACAGAAAAATCAAATCTAAAGTAAACCTATTAAAAACAATACTTCATGCATACGCTTATTGGTGCAACGGTTCAATGAACTATTGAATGCTAGGTTGATATCGCTATTGCCCTCTAATGAATATTATGTTGGAACTGATTAAAATTAACTCGTAATCTTAAATTTGACTGTTAATACGCCACACAGGCAGTCAAACCACTTGTTTTTATTTTTGTCATATATTCCATGCAGACTTAGGTTGAGGATACATTTAGCAAAGCGAAATGGTGCAACGCCGACCAAGGAGGTGCGGTGACAGAATGACAACCCCAGCGTTCAAATCGCTCGCCAGGTATAGGCAGACAGACCACTTTTCCAATGCACCGAAAGACGTCGTGGCTGTAGTAGGGAAAGCCTGGTTGAGGGAGGAGAGATACCAGGATGGGCTCGTGAAAAAGAAGAAGCTTGTTCGTTGATAATTAGAAGTGGGTCGATACGAGCTAACATTATGAATGAGTATTATGATGATGAAGCCACCCTAAAAACTTACAATACAAGCGTATTTTTATCATGTTTCAAAGCAAATTAAACTTTGTTCCTTAAAATGGACATTAATTTGGAGACCGAGCTTTGCTTTATATAGTCTTTACCAAAGCTCACCAACAGATGGCGCTGTGGGGTTTATGAAACGCGCCATTTTGAAGAAATGCTCAAAAACGGAGAAAAAGAATTTTCCTAGATGTGAAACAGAGATCCCTTTTTCGCTCCCGAAACCCCCATATGGTAAATTTTATCGAAATCATTTGAGCCGTTCCCGAGAAACCGATTACAATGCTAGTTTAATGAACTTTTCAAAAATCCAAAAAAAACATAAGTGCTTAAATTGTACCGTAATGTAATTGACTCCCCACATTTCGAAATTGGCGGTAAATTGAAGTGACTAATATTATAAGCCAAGTATTAGGGTGATTCCACAATCATGTGTCAATTCTGACATTATGCAGTCGCCCTAATGCAATGAGATCCCGCCGCCTCTGGGAGTGCCTTTACCTAATTCTTATTAAACATTTATTAGATTAGATTAAAACACAAGCCATCGGTATCGGACTTGGATGTTTTATTTACGACCTCTTACAGGATTGCTTTACCTTTTATGATATTACGCAATTTGATTATTGTTTTTCTTGGTATATCGTAAGTGAAGTATCGTACATTTTTGTTAATCCTAAGTACTCCTCCATAAGTAGTATTATAGGTTCATCTCAAAGTCTAACTAAAGATTTTTATAATTATACAGGGTGTTAATTTGATTGCGTTGCTCAGGGGCGGGATCAGTACAAGTAACTAAACAACTTTTCCCAAGGAACATAGTTTAAAAAACTACAGTAAATTTTTGACCTCCCATAGAAAAAGCTTCAGCTGATAGCGCATTTTGTATGGAAGGTCTAATTTGGTTTTTCGTTTTCCGACCTATTTTCCTTGGGAAAAGTTGTTCAGTTACTGATACTGATGCCGTCATTAAACTATGACACGCAATCAAATTAACACCCTGTATACTTCGACGGGTAAACTCACGTTCTATATTGGCGGCA
This sequence comes from Athrips mouffetella, assembly GCA_947532105.1. Taxonomy (NCBI): domain Eukaryota; kingdom Metazoa; phylum Arthropoda; class Insecta; order Lepidoptera; family Gelechiidae; genus Athrips; species Athrips mouffetella. The sequence goes on from OX383958.1 coordinate 10,720,744, forward strand.
TAGGACCGACACGTTTCGATCCTGTACAAGAATCTTCTTCCCGCGTCCTCCCGAGCTCTCCGCTCTGCACGCGCGTAATATTATTTATACAGGGTGTTAATTTGATTGCGTGCCATAGCTCTGGGACGGGATCAGTACAAGTAACTCAACAACTTTTCCCAAGGAACATAGTTCGAAATGTTTTACCTCCCATAGAAACTGCATCAACGGATAGCGCGTTTTGTATGGAAGGTCAGATTTGGTTTTTCATTTTTCGACCTATGTTCCTTAGGAAAAGTTTTTCAGTTACTGATACTGATCCCACTCCTGAGCTATGACACGCAATCAAATTAACACCCTGTATATTCTTTGCTAAGTAGTGTTCGGCGGGACATGGAGACTCAGTGCTCCGAGAAACTGCTGACCTCTCTGAAGAAGATCCCCGTACAGGATCGAAACGTGTCGGTCCTATGCCTTCCATACAGAACGTGAGTTTATCCGTCGAATTATATAACTATGCCCGCGACTTCGTCTGCGCAGGTTTATAAATTGTAGCCTATATGTTATTCTAATGTATAAGCTATATTATTGTAAAGTTTCATTAAAATCCATTCAGTAGTTTTTACGTGAAAGAGTAACAAACATCCATCCATCCATACTTACAAACTTTCGCGTTTATTAGTAGGATGTTGAACAGTCACAAGTCGTTCAGTGATAAAATCAAGATTTTTATATCTAAAAATATAACTTTAAATTTTTTGCTGTCCTATTTACAATTAACTTTAATCTTTACGGTAATCGCATAGTCATACAACAACCTAATTTAATTGAAAAAAAAACTCACTTAAAAATACCATTATAATTTTAAACCAAAGGCACCTTCTTCATGCTATTTTGTAATTAGTACAAAACTAGAAAAAGAAAGAAACACTTTTTTTACGAAACATTAAACTCATAAATTTTTTCGGATTAATTTACTTAATTGGTTATTACGGTGTTCATAAAATTAACACATAGAGTTATAATTAAATTAAACGAATTAGATTAGTTTGCGAGCGTAGTAAATTGAGATGAAAGATATGGGCAGGTGATTTTGTTTCGAGTTTTCTCCTCATCTTCTTCATTTGTTTTTCAATTATTTGGCTGTACTCTAACCGATATCATACTCTATGAAAAATATTTTCCTAATTAGCTTGGATAACTTTGCTTTATCGGTCGAAATCTGCGTGCAAAAGTCACTTTTGGCCGCTAGCGTGGAAAAGGTTCTTCAAGTCATTAGAACGTGATGAGATACTCGTAATGAACAGTGTAAGGTTTTACACGGTTGTACAAATTGTATGTTTCGCTCGGCAACAAATAACAATTTGGGCTGCCTTTCACAACAAATAACTATTATTTTTCTGTTTTTAGCATGTTTCGTTAAAAAAACGTTTTTACAAAAATGGGATCTCCCTTAACCTAACGAAATTTTTAAGTGCCCTTCGTAGGACTAGAACCCCCAAAGCTATAAATACCCTGTTGACTAAATTAACTACAAATATTTTTTGCATGTGGTGCCCGCTAAAAATAGACCACCCTTTTTCTTTTCGTGGGTGTCGTAAAAGACGACATAGGGTTCTTTAACTGCCCATGACCGGTAATTACCATAGTTTACCATACTATTGTCACCGATCATCGCCAGCCACACAACTAACAAGCGTGGTGATTGAGATACAACACCCCAAAATATACAATTTCTTTTTTGATAATTATTTTTGATAAAGGAGTTGTAAAAAAGTATGCAGAATAGATTAGATTAGATTTTATTATCTCACATTATCAATTTCAAATTTACAAAAATTGTCTATATGTCCGAGCATAACGTGATCGTCAAAAATACATTACACAATGAAAAAGGAAAATTCAAAAAATGTCAAAGATAGAAAATAATGTAAAAATATACGAATTTTACAAATGTCAAAAATAAACTAAAATGTCTAATAAAAATATAACAACAATACTTAAAAGTATTGAAAATATCTAGTACAATATTAAAAATCGAATTTTAAAAACATGTCAAGGTATTGAATATTTGAGTATTTAATGTCAAAATAAAATGTGAAATGTCAAATTTACAAAATAATAATTTTAAAATATGTCAATATCAATTATATTATAGAATCATTCAAATTTTAACATTAAATATTCATTTACATTATAAAATTCTTTTTCCAACAAAAGGTTTTTCAGTTGGCGACAAAACGTTTCGTCATTTGTCTCGTTTTTTAGGTGTTCGGGTAGGTGCTCGTAAAACTTCGGACCGATTACGCGTGGGTTTTTGTTCGCAAGTTCTGTTCGTATTGGAACTGATTCAAGTTTTCCCGCGCTCCGAAGATTTCGCCCATCGAATGAACGACGACCAAACTTTTCAATATTCACCCTGACATATTTAATAATTTCAAATAAGTACAATGAACTCAATGTTAGGATATTGTATTTTTTGAAGACTGACCTACATGTTGTTCTTGGTTTTGTTCCTGCAATATGCATTCCAAGAGCGCATTTTTAAATTCCGTTGTTATCTTACAATAGCGAAAATTTCTACAACATAAGGGAATATTATAGATAGTTGAATCAGTGTCAATTGGAAATAGAATGCAATTTTGTAAAAATATCCAGAAGGTAAAATGTAAAACAAAAAAAGAATATGTATTCCAAGAGTCCATTTTTAAATTCCATTTTTGTCTTAAAATATCGAATACTTCTACCACAAAAGAGACTATTATAGTTGAATCAGTGTCAGTTGAAAATAGAATGCAATTTTGTAAGAATGTGCAGAAGGTATGGACGGACAGGTTCCGAGTATTAGCAGTTCAATATCAGAAATAGTTTAATCAGAGTTATGCGGCCCATTAATTAAATTACGTTGGCCCAGGGCTCGGCTATAAGAAAATTGCTTTTATTTGTGGGGAGTCATTCAATTATACATTCATTCATTTGCGGCCTATCGAGTGGCGTCCATTACGTTTAATTATAATTTAGAAGGCCTCTATGATAATTACGAATGCTTATTCTGCTAAGTGCCATATTAGTATGCTAGTTATAAGCGAGGTTATGAGTTTCAAACCCTATGAAAGTTGAGATCGTTAAAAATAATGGTGTGTGAACGGTATAAAGTTAAAAGTACTTATTATATCGGATAAAAATACTTTTTGACACTTAGTTCGATACATATTTTTTTTTCTTGTTGTATTTTTTTTTAGATAAGTACATGTTATCAACTGACTTATTTGTAGCTTAAATATCTTTTTTCAGCTAATATATTTTCATAAATATTTTTTTACTTTGTTTCATATTTATTTATTTTATGTAGTGTTTGTAATTTGGTGTACGAAGAATGTGAATCTGCCCATGAAACTGAACAACTTTTCCAAAGAAACAAAGTATTAGAGCTTTTTACTTTTTCGTATTTCCACCCATAGAATACATGAAACAGAGTTAGAAAGGCGAAGTAGGCGGGCCCCGCGTGCCACGGATAGGTCCGTAGGACAAACAAACGTCAAAACCTCAAAATGACCCCTTCAGTCATTTGCCCGACTCAATGGCGTAAAGAGCAGCGACGTATTTTTTAGGAAAATGCCGTTTTGTGCGATATTATCACGTCGAGCTCACAGCAAAGATAAAAATTAGCAAAATGGAGGCCTATTGTACCACCGATAACCATTTTGAATACCTTTTTATCCACTATATTTGTTAAAACAAAAATATTTTTTAGCCGGTCGAAACCAGAGCAAAAGTGCTTCCAAAAATACAACGATATCGATAAATTTCTGTATACTGGAATTATTCCTGTGATGTTGAATACTTACTTGTATATATTTTTTAGCTTTGAAGTAAACCAATAATTTTTTAATAATTAAAAAATTAAAAATTGTCTGCACTCATACTAAATTCCAACTTTAGAAAGAGATTTTTGGCAGCTACCTAGGTGATCCAAAAGAAAAGCAAAGATGGATCGATGCCACAGGGCAAAAAGATTGGTTAGCCACGAAAACAAGTTCTACTTGCTCCAAACACTTTTTGGAGAGTGACATCATCTTTTCGGCACAAAGAAGACATTTAAAGCTCTTGCTATACGCTATACCTGATAGAAACCGAAATCACTTCCCGGAGGGACACCAACTTTACCACACACGTCTTTACTGGTATATTAATTTAATTTGTTGGTTCTTCTTATTGCTGACTAGCAGTTGCCCACGACTTCATTTGCGTGGGATTCGAAAAAAGAGTAGATATTATGCTTTTCTAGGTCTAAGTTCATATTCCTGCCAAATTTAATCAAATTCTGTTTAGTGGCTGGGTCGTGAAAGAGTAACAAACATCCAAACATATAAAAATTCAAACTAAAATAAATTATCTTTATAATATTAGTGAGATATAAATAAGAAAAATATAAATATCATGTAAATAATAAAACAAAACAATGCTTCATGATCTATTTTATTGTTGAAGAATATTTACACGCAGGGATCTTCTAATAAAAAACCGGCCAAGAGCGAGTTGGACTCGCGCACCGAGGGATCCGTACCACCACATAATCACGATTGTATTAGAAATTTCAGTATGTTCCTGTGCTAGATTTTTTGAGTCCGACGCGAGCTTGACTAGATTTTATTATTTTTTGTTATTTTATAGCTTATGCACTATAAACATTGCAATTTTCTTGTTTTCAAGTGTTCCCGTTTTTAAGATAGAGCACAAACAAAAATCGCCTAAAAAAGGTCTTTAGTATCGGAGCCACACTTAATTTATATATTTATTACTGTTCATGAGATACAGCTCAAACAAAATTTTGTTGTTGTAGCGGCAACAGATATACACAATTTGTGAAAATTTCAAATTTCTACCTATTACGGTTCATGAGATACAGCCCACTGACAGTCAGACAGACATCGGAGGCATATCAATAGGTCCCGTTTTTCACCCTTTCGGTACGAAACCCTATTAAAGAATGAGTATAAAACTAAAACTCGCATACAAGGTGTAAGTAAATACTTGGCTTCTATTATGATGCGTTTCCAGGCAATACACAACACAATAAAACTAATTAAGAACGCATCCTTTCCTTCCCTCTCTTCCCCCCCCCCCCCCCGTACCTGCCTGAAACATCAATGAAAAAGCAATGGCCGCGCGCGCAATTCTGTTCTCATGAAAATTATATCTAAAACGACAAAAACACCTGTGTATAATACAAAGTGACTTTGAATTTACAATGTTTTGTGTAAAGATTGATTGATGCAGTGTGACCTCTAATAAGAACCAGCGCCTGGATTCCCTATCATCAGGTACGTCCTTCTTCACCCCGCCGCCTGAGGATCGGATCTGTAAACGTTAGTTAAGTATTATTTAATCTGTGATTTTAGTGAGATATAAAAAATAAAACAGCTTGCACAACCTAACATTAGCGTGACGATTAGTTTCTGCGCATGGTGACACGCGGAGAGCCAATGAACGCTTCGCAGTCCTTCCCCCACCATACCCCGCGCACCCCCGCGACTCGTTTTTTGTGTTCTGCGCATTAACCGCCATCGCTAGAGTTAGTTATTGCAAGCTGTACGAATCTAAAACAAACCTATGTTTCGTGGTAAAGTTGTAATCCAGAGTACAATAATCCATTTTATCGATAATTTGCCCAATGAAACATACATCCTTAGCATTTGCACAATAATGATACCAGTATAACACAACAATTTAATATTTCAAAATCGCTAACTTTCTATTTTCAGTAAAGAAAAATCTAAATTATTTTTTTAAGTATTATGCATAATGTTGCACACATTTATAAATATATTGTTAGGGAAATATTTAAAAGGAAAGTTAAAACAAAGAAAGATCCAATGGATACTTTTTGAACCGTTTTGTGCAAACTTTATTAGTATGGCCACATTTTATCATTGTCTCTTTCTTACCCAAAACGTCAGATTTTGACGTTTTTGAAAATAATGTTATAACGTAATGTAATACGGTAAATTTTTGATTGCTTGGATTTGGCTCTTTTGACTTTTTCGATTCACCAGTAGACGACAAATAGCTAGCGGTTTTTTTATGTGGTGAAAATATAATTTATCGTGTAAATGTGTGCAAACTGGCGACACCGGTTCCCGTACAAAATTGTCAGCATTGCCTTTCTAACTCTGTTTCATGTATTCTATGTTTCCACCCAATTTACGAGGATAAATAATTCATTTCCATGGACATATTCTATTCACATTATCACTAATACTAAAGGGGTACATCTCTAAAGCATTTGAATGTCATTTTAAACTAATAACTTTCAACAAAAGAGATAGACGTCGCAAAAAATAACTCTGGCCATGTCAGTTGATGCGCAGAAGTCAAGTCATATGAAAATAAGTCATTTTTGACTTCTGCGCATCAATAAAATGGCCAAAGTTATTTTGTACGACGTCCACCTACCTACTTAAAGAACATTTTTATAAATGACTCCAGCCTATGTCCTTTACAAGAGCTATCAAATAAGAATCTTATGCCTACTTTTTTATCCAATGTAGAGTATCGAGGTATCTAGGGCTAGGGGTTCACAGAGAGCAGGTGGTAGGGCTTTTCTCAAAGTCCTTCTGGGAGAGTACCAACCCCCTGGTTTTTTCTGCCGTAAAGCAGCAGTGTCACTGCTGTGTTTAAATTTGAGGGGCAAAGGAACCAGTGAAATTACTAGCACATAAGACACAACATCTCAGTTCTCAGGGTAGGCAACGCGCTTTGCTGTTTTGTTAGTGTCCATTACGCAACTAATAAGACAGTGGGCGCTATGGGCGGTGATGACCACTTACCATCAGGTGGCCCACAAGCTCGCTTGCTCACTTGTTACATTAAAAAAAAAACAAGTGACACAGTGCCTCTTTATTATAAAATCGTTTGCGTATTAATTAACAAAACGACGCCTACATACCTTATTCAGTCATCGATACTCCAAATAAAACAGAAGCATTAAATCATTTCTAACACACTTAAGAACGCACTTAGAATCTTGTTTAGCCACGTCCACACTTCGCGGCTTCGATGTAAACACTGAGTGACAAGTGAATTAATGAATGACCACCGCGCAACTTCCATCCGGTGTGATACTGTTATCACACTTCCTTGCAGACGACAATCAACAATAGTTAGTGTTATTGTTTTAACAAACACCATTGTGTAACAGTAAGAAATTAAAACTTTTCCTTTAGTTTGGAACAGAAACGTCACCATTTTCGTCAGCTTTGGTTTGTATGTTTTTAAATATTCTCAGATATTAACATTAATTTAATAGAGAATATTTTTTATGTACAAAAGATAAACAACTGTATACACCTTTTAAATTTTACTGCTAATTTGGTCTCCAGTCCAGTCAAGCATTAACAGCTTCTTATGGCGTTGATTTCCATCAGCCACCATGACTTGTTAAATTTTATATTACGAAATTATAATGCCAAATTGTACATTTTGAAAGATATCTTGAATATTTTTTGCAGTACAGATGAACCCATCAAACATCATATTTTAGTTCCATATTGCCTTGTGATCGAAATAATATTGGTCCATAGTTTATTTTCGAGATTGCCCACGTGGGTTGTGCGAAAAAAGAGTAATATTATTTTTCAATTCCCATACAAAGGTGGTCGGTTGCGGCGGCAAATTGGTTGTATTGTCAATTTGGGCAGTGCGTGCCGCTGCCGGCGCGCAGATGAAATGTTTATTTTCAATTTCCGCCATTTTCCCGCGCCCACGATCGCGCCGCTGGATTAGGCTGAACAACTCGGCGATAGTTTTTCAAGTAGTTTTTGAATTCTCTGATCGATTGACACCTTTTTTTCCACCTTTGTCATTCATAGTAGTTTTAAAATTACAAACAATGTCGAGAAAAGCAAGGTAATTTATTTTGCCAATTTATTATTATCGTGCTAAGACCCGGCATAAAATAAACATGTATACAACCAATTATTTTCATTCTAAACTTACAAAAATGGTTTAGATTCCCTATTTATATATTGGCAACAAATTAAATGATTCCCAAAATATTTTTTTATACTCCAATGCACTTCACACATAATGGATGAATGTTCACCAAATTGGCTGAACGTACACCAAATTTGGGTAACCGGTTCGGTTAGGTTCGTTAGAACATAACCTAACCGATCCCATTCGGGTGTTAGGTTATCTTGCGGCCACAATGCACGAGCGGAGCGAGCGTGCCGCGGCAGCGGCCGGCTAAGTGCCAGAAGCTAATTTGGTGTACTCATCCATTTTGGTAGACAAAATTTGGTGAATATTATTTGGTAAAAATTTACTCAAATTTGGTGGCACGTTAATACACAGCCTTTTATATTTGAGTAGTTATGATTTTCTCGCGGGCTTACCTCTCCAGTTTCATGCACTCAGGAGGCCCTTTATGACCAAAGGCTACTGATGTAATCACATTTTCGGCCGAAACGATGCACTACTCTTCTGATCAAACACCAGCTAAATGTGAAATTTTATATGCCCTATAGATAATTTACTAGAAAACAACCTTTCAGGTGCTACACTGCGCGACTAATCGCATAATCGCAAAACGCATAAATACGTCCTCACCGCAGCCGCCGCGTCAACCATCCGCCGATCCGCCGTAATGGCGGCAATATGGTGTGACCATGCAGGGTGTGACTAACGAATTCACTCTAACTAGCGTATTATGATCTGATTTATTTAGCTGAGATATATTTATAATATTATTTTATTATTTTGAGCAAAAATATAATTTTTGTATCTTTCAAAAATTTCGTCAATTAGTTATAAGTTGAACACATAAAACCATTTTATCTGAACATCAAAATCCACCAAATCCAGATACCAATGGTTCCTCAGCTCTACGCTACAAGTTCAAAATCTTTCTGCTGAGAAACATCTCGCCTTAATCGCAGAATTATCCATTCGACTTGTTAGTGACGGGTTCTCACCGTCAGTCACCCCTGACTACTTTACTACTGACTATTTTCACTAATCGGCGGGCAGTGCGAATTCCCGTGTAATTACTGATGAGCGTGACGCACGTTTTCAATCCGAGAACGCGACCCGTAGTAGCCTGCTGACTTGGCATTACAAATTTAAAACCACGGCGATTATGGAACCGAAACGATTCGAGTAGAATGGATGAAATTGTAGCAATTTTTCAAGAAAAATGTTAGAGGAAGATTCCTAACAGTTGGACAAACAGAGTATCCCAGAAAGATGTCAAGTTGAAGCCCAAAGGTAAAGCACACTAGTAGCATACCCCGTACACTACATACATACATCGAGCGCGAATTTGAAATTTGAAATTGGAAGGTCGCGTTGGCGCGCATATTCAGTACAAAAGACCCTCAGAAGGACCACGAGAATCTCGCGGGCGGGTGCACGCGGGGGTGCGGGGTAGATTGCAAGGGGGGCGGAGAGTGTCCGTTCTGTATGATACTACTATTACTTTATTCTTAGATAAGTGAAAAATAAGGCAAACATAAAATCATCAAAAATTATAGTAAATCATCAGCAAGTGTAACATTCAACCTTGATAATTTGAACCTTGGTAATCCATAATATACAAAAAAAATTGCACCTGTTTCTTCAATCACGTTCCTTTCTCCTCTCGTTTTAATCCGTCTTTTATTTCCGAAGCTTGTTAAAAGATGACTATTATAGATGTTTACCTCTCAGTAGACTAATGGCTTCTTGGAAGTTCTGGGGCAGCTATTTTTTTTAAGCCTATTACAGCTGCCTACGCTAGCTGAATGTAGCAGATTTCTTTATGTTTTTTCACTTAGAAACAATTAATCTACAGAATAAGAAAATATGAAAGATAATATTTATTAGTAATTATAATCTCGTCCTGCCTAGAAACAAAATTTTAATTCAAAATGTTCAAATCAAGGCTAAGTAAAGAAGCTTATTTGATCTTTTTAAAGACACCACGCTATTACGGTAGCTGCCCAATGAATGTCCTCTTAAAGTATTTTATAAATTATCGAAAACTAGAAAAACTTAAAAAAATATATATTATGTTCAAGAATCAATCTATCTATGTTCCTTTTACGTAATATTGGGCAAGATAAAGATAGAGATGGCTTGCTAGCCAGCTTAAGGTAGTGGCTTAACGCTAGCATTGGGGGCGATCCTAGCTTGGCCGCTAAATAAGGCTATAATTTAACAGGTCTAAAAATGTTGCCATCTTTGTAACTGCCTATTGGCGGAAAAAAGACAGCACCACTTTTAGACCTGTCAAATTTTTATCATAAATTTAGCGGCCACGCTAGAATCGCCCCCATTGACTAGTTTAAACAAGATTATCTAATAACCCCATAATTAACCTTAACAATTTATCCAAACAGCATTATGACGTCAGAGTAATCGAGGGTTCAAAGAGCTACCGTACCGGCTTCGTTGGTGGCGGAAACTTAAATATTAGCACATTTTATCACCGGTGTTTACTTAGAGCTTCCTTTGAGAATCCCGGCCCGGCCGAGTCGCCGGCGGCGGCGGCGGCACTTGCCTAGATAAAGGGTTACTAGCTCACTGACATGAGTTTTAAGTACCTAGTATAAATACAGGGTGTAAGAGACATGACCTGTCAACGTAACTGAACAACCTTCAGTCAACTTCAGTTAATAAAACTTTGAGGATTTGAAAAAAGAAATCTGCATCTCCATACAAACTGTCCGGTCAAGTTTGCAATTTTGTATGGAGAGGCCGATTTTAATTTTATTTCCTGAAAGTTTTATTCACTGAAAGTGTTCAGTTACGTTGACTGATAATGCCTTTTCAGTTTTGGAAAACTTGTCCCCTTATAGATTGTCCCACCCTTTATAGATAGTGGGTTCAGTTATCTTTGTTGTCATCCTACTTCCTACTCCTACTATAAACGCGAAAGTTTGTAAGTATGGATGGATGGATGGATGTTTGTTACTCTTTCACGTAAAAACTAGACTTTAATGAAACTTGGCACACATGTAGGTTAGGTCCTGGAATAACACAAAGGCTACTTTTTACCGCGGGAAAGTACTTCATTCCCATGGGAAAACGCATTTAATGTTAATGAAGAACGTGACTGACTGACTGACTCACTGACTGACATATCAACGCACAGCCCAAACCGCTGAGTCTAGAAATTCCAAATTTGGTATATAGGTTTTTTATAAGGTCTAACGGTGCATTAAGAAAGGGTTTAACAAAATTCCACCCCTAAGGGGGTAAAATAGGAGATGAAAGTTTGTATGAAAGTCCGTCAGTTTTAAAGTTAGGATCTTCAAATTTTGTATTTAGGCTTAGGACTAAAAATTAATATTTACGTATCACAGGGTTTTTCAAACTTCGACACCGTAAAGGGTGAAAAGGGGGATGAAGTTGATAATCCTTTATTTTTAAAGTAAAATCCACATAATTTATTATTTAGGCATTATGTTTGTAATTCTATGCAACGTTCATCACTGATATTGAAACTCCATCCCAAATTTAACCCCTAAAAAAGGGAAATGGGGTGAAAAAGTCTAAAAACCAATATGGGTATCGTTGGTATGGTTTATTAGGTCAGTGATTACGAAAACTACAACAATTTTGAAATCCAACGTGGTGGACGTGAAATACCATCATCCCCTGGGGATGGGATTGTGGTGTGATAGGGTTGAAATGTCTAAAAATAAATATGGGTGTCATTTGTATGGTTTATCGGATCGCTGATTACGAAAACTACAACAACTTTGAAATCCAACGTGGTGGACGTGAATTTGTGGTGCGATAGGGTTGAAATGTCTAAAAATTATTATCGGTGTCGTTTCTATGTTTATATTAAGGTAGGGATAGCGGTTAAGATGGCGTTAGGGGTAGGTATAGGGGAAGGGATAGGAATAGGGAGAGAGAGTGGGAGAGGGACAGGGAGAGTGAGAGGAAAAGGTAGGAGGAGAGGAAGGGGGAGGAGGGGGGGAGAGGTAGAGGGGCAGGGACAGGGATGGTTTGACGGACGGTTGGACAGATGGTTGGACGGACGGACGGACGACAGATAGACGGAAGGGTGGATGGCTGGATGGTCAGATAGATAGAATCTCTCGCGGACGAAGTCGCGGGCAACAGCTAGTATTTTATATTTTAACGTTATGTACTAGTTTTGGTATCTTCCGTGATACATTTTACTATTGAAAATCAACTCCAAAGCTCATATTCTGTTTAGTTTTGTTACTAATTTATTTTGGTAAAGAAGTTAAGTTAATTTTGTTTATATAAAGCATAACCATATGTGGTAAGTGTACACGACGTGTATATCATTATGTTCTTAGTTATAGAAGTCCATACTAGATGGCGTTGTACGCCTTTTGCATTTCGCTGTAACGCGGTATAGAGATTTTTTTTATATTACCCACTATCCCGGTACACCTTGGAGGCCAGAGTACGGTCGTGTTCAGTAAGGTACCACATTAATAGAATAATATTGTATATTCGTAACAATATGCAATCACAACTCTTTTAGGAAACATGTTCTAAATAAGGACTTGGTGACAGATTGCTTGATCAACATCTACAGATAGAGCACAATAATAAGTTAATTAGTAATAAGTAATGCAATGCTGGTAATTTTATTTTACACTTCATCCTACTCATTCCTCCCTATTTTTCTTCTGCTATTTAGTTAGTCGACATTTACAACTTGTGAGTTCGTAGGTATGCAGCTAGCACAGTATAAGTACGTACCTACCTCAAACAATCAGTTGATTTTCCCATATCATTGAACACCTTACAAATACCAGCTACTGATTACCTGTAAAGAGAAGGGATCTCAAGTTATTAACTGATAAAACTATAAGTCATAATTATCAACAATTTACTTGGCAGTTCAGAAGGCAGCAAAGTGCAAAGACAACGTCAATATTTCGGGGAAACGGGGGCATTTTAACGGTCTTTTGTTTATATTTATGCATCAATTTTACCTTTTATCGAGGGGGCGGTCTGCACGTCAACTGTAATGCGATGTTTGCTAACATTATGCTACAAACACTGGCAATTTGCTTGACATTTGTTTGAAAGGGCTCCTCGACAATTGTATGTCATTTGGCTGAACAAGGAAAAGGCTGGCGTGCACAAGCCAAGTAATTGTAATAGCTGGTAATTTCCTCAAGTGAGGCCACTCCTTATAAAGTTTGTATCGATGAGTAATTGCGGCACTTCTCGAATAAATGAGTAGGTGCATGCACTTTGAGTAGCGAAGTTCTTTCTTTTACTAGAAAAATATAAAAGTTCTGTCTATAAGCAGAAATTTTTGCTAATTAGCTACTTGATTTAACGTGTATTGGTCATCTCAAAACCAATACACGTCAAATCCACGGGCCAATTAATGCAGAGTCTAAATTTAACAAAAATAGAAGGTGCTCTCAATAACGCAAAAAGTATGGAAAAAGCAAGAACTCTATTTTTTATTCAATCGCCGCACGTTGAGTGATATGTTTGTGTTTATTTTCATTCAATATTCAAAACATTTACCTACCTACTAGTTGCAGCAAACGATACTTAAGCGAAACTTTGGGTCTCGAACGATAATCAAGTGCAAGTATAACGGTCGACGTAGGAGGAAAAATAGAGCCCAAGATAAATAAATACATTTTTCACCTCACTAGTTCGGAAAAATTTACTTTATCGGTCAAAATCTGCGTGTAAGTAATTTTCATCCTGAAATCCTTCGCTGGCTCAAGTTTTAATACGAGCTACTTGCGCCAAATAACAATTTTGCAGCCTTGCATAGCAAATAAGTATTGTTGTTCTTGAAGTTTGATGGTGCAACTCAGCCTTACTGTGCAGAAATACTTAGTACCACATTATAACCGAATTGTTGTAAACCAACCACGTGCGAACGTCGCGTTACTCGCATACCGCCACTCGCTTAATAACCCCTGGTCCCGTTAACAATTTCATCAATATCCAAATTATTAGAAATCTCCCGAGCTAATTAATGAAGAATTCCAACATTTCGGTCCACCTATCTGGCTTAATTAAAATTGACAAAGCCGCGGGCGAGCGGGCAAATATCGCTCTATTAATGGAATGATCACTCCAAACTAATTAAATTATGAAGGTAATGGTGCGTGCAAGTGATACCAGAGATTGCGAGTACAGGTTACACCTGTGACGTCATACACCTGCCTGTAACCACAGATTAAATAATAGCTGTAACTGCAAACTACTGAGTACTTCCTTCATTATATGGTATCTTAAATATTTTTCTGTAAACGTTTTGCTTTAAGCGGATTCTTCGAAAGAGTTTATCGTTTATTATTCTTACAACCCACACGATATGATGATGAGTACAAGAACAGACTAGAAGAGATTTCTCTTCATTTATAGGATATACATATTTTTGACCAAAGTAAGCACGATAAATAAAAAGGTCTATAAGTACTATCGATTAATGTTAATAAGAATATTATCGGGCAAGCTCCTGTGTTTTAAGGTTTTACTATTTTGACATAAGGAAATACTTCTTTTTTATTATCAAACGATAATATTTCTTATTGGTTTTACAAGGATTTCTGTACGCAGTCTTTTGTAAGTAAAAGACTTCAACGAAATCTGAAGCTGAATGTAAACACACATGAATGAATGAATAACTATTGCACACATTAAGGAATAAATATTAAAAACTAAGAGTTTACAATAAATGGGCAAAAGGCGGTCATATCACTAAAAGTGATTTCTTCCAGACAACCCTTTGAAGAAATCAGCAGAAACGAAAGGCTGTAGTGTAGTGCATTAATATACAGTTACATATATAAATATTTTGATATAAATACTTAAAAAAATACATACCTAAATACATAAATATAAATTTTAAGTATAGGCATATATTTCACATTATAAGTTATACATAAAATAAAATACATAAACATACATAATATATCCATATAATATGGTTGCGAACTCATCCATAACTTAGTGAGGAAATACTGACGAATTTCGGTTACACATTCATTACAAAATCCTTTCTGTGGCTTTTCAGGTGGCTTCCTAGAGAGCTAAACTACCCTCTACGACTTGATAAAAAAATAATTTCGGACTCTACATCACATACAAATAATGCAGTTTTTTTTGTCTATTGATGAAAAACGTAAATCACAAATGTAGGTACCTGCTGTATATATAACCCTGAACTTGTATAACTCTGAATATATTTTATTATAAATTTTAATTAACCTCATTAATATAGTAAGTAGGTAAGTTTACAAGTGTTTAATGGCGACATGCACTTACACGGATTGAAACAAGAGGTGTTCATTACTTGTAACTCAGTCTGGGGCGTGTGTAGGCGCAGCGACATTAAAATGAGTAATTATAATAAAGCTGATACGTCCTCATCATAATAATTAACTAAGCTGATGAAGAGTGCTTTGATGGGCTACGTCGCACGCATCCGCTACAGCGCTTTACAGCTAAACTCTACTGTTAGACGGAGCGTAAAGAATAAGTAGTGTTCTTTCCATTCTTAATCATCCTTCTTGAACTCATTAAAAACATGTCGAAAGATTGGCCGTGATCGGAATCCGGATGGGTGACCGCTATTTGCATAATAATTTAAGCGTGTTCACTCTACAGAAGGTAAATTAAGCCATTGGTTCCAGCGTTAAGTCATGTCGATAGCCAATTAATTCTATATATTTCGGCTGTGCATCATCTGAGATGAGAGTGAAATTGCCTATCTACGTCTGCACGTCTATATAGGGTGACTTAGTTGTTGATAGAAAAAGGTACGAATGTACTCATGATACTGAACAACTTTCCCCATAGAACATAGGTCGAAATACGAGAATCAAGTTTTGACCTCCCATAGAACTGCATCAGTTGATAGCGCATTTTGTATGATAGGTCAAATTTGGTTTATCGTATTTCGACCTATGTTCCTTGGGAAAAGTTGTTCAGTATCATGAGTACATGCATATCTTTTGCTATCAAGAACTAATTAAAAGTCACCCTATATTCTTATTTGAATCCATATAACCGGTTCATAAAATACATTCTAATCGCATATTAATAGGCTTCTTGTGGGTTAGCTCGTGTCATCGTCGATATCTTTTCTGTCCTCAGAGTTAGGCTGAAGTCAAGAGCAATGATAAGGTGAACATTTTATCTGTGCAACACTTTTGCGGCAACGTGGCTCGATGTGGCTCGTATGAATAACACGAAATGGACAAAAAAGATAACTTTCTGGAAGGGCCCAATTGGCAAGCGAAGAGTGGGAAGACCAGCAGAGCGATGGATGGATGAAATCGAAAAAAACGCAGGAAAAAATTGGAGTACTACAGCACAAAACAGGGAACATTGGAACAGGTTGGAGGAGGCCTTCACCCAACGAGGGGTCCTTAATTAAAGAATTCATTTATATGATATTAAATAATAAATAGTGAAATTGTATATAATATTAAAAATCAATTTAAATATTACTTAAAAACATAATTATGAATTGTTTGCATGATAATTAAGGAATAAAAGGCTTTTTTATTTTTATTTTTTATTTTTATATAACACTTTTGCAACGTAAAAAAGTGGAATTGGGAGGAATCAAAACAAAAAATAGATACTTATTACCTATTTTGATCATAAAGACACAGAATATAATAGCAGACATTATGCTGTGGATAGATAAGTTTAAGTTTAAGTTTATATACGAGTAAGTACCTACATAGAATTAATTACATTTATAATAGAGTTCACGAAAGAGGGTGTTTTGTAAACAAAAAAATTTCAGTTAAAATTGTTAAAAAAGATTTATGTTTACGTTTTTAACCACAATACACACACAGAAAAACGCATAGTCTATCGTTTTAGATACAGAAAGTCTGCAATATCTACATTCTAACACAATTCTCATGAATTTAGGGTTATGATTTCGTTTATAATTTTCATTTTAATTTATTTTTTTAATTTCGTGAACTTCGGTATAATACCACGTCTACATAGTTATCTTCTATCCATGATACCTTAGAAATGCAGCCCTAGCACAGGTAGGCATTCCTAGCGCTTAAAGCGCTTCTAATCTAATACAGTCGCGTACACAGCAGCACTAGCGCTAATTAGACGGACTGACAACCCACTCCCGCCGTAAAGCAAGGCAGATTTATCGCCACAGATTATTTATATTATGTTTATTACCCCTGCCCCACCCTTCGGCTTTCCTGCTAATTGAATTGCTGGGATTTTTTTAATGTCATAAAAAGGTAACCTTTTAACTCGTTCATCGGGTATGCTAAAGTGATTTCTCGTATTTCGTATCTCCTTATTTAGATTTGTAACTAATCTGTATTAGCTGGAGCAGGTAGTATACTCTCAATGTTGACATTGAATACGACATCGATACAATATTATTATTAGGTAGGTACCTACTCAGAAAAAAAATCGTTCGTTATAGAAGAGCAGAAGATTTGTCAAATCGGCAAAACCTTTTGACTTTGATAATGTATTTTATTCTTCGAAACAATCTAATTCAAACCTTCGTTGAATCCATTTTTTTCTTTTATCCCAACCAACACATTTTGCAGCCATGACACTAAAACCATAGTATATTTGACGGAAACAATAACATTGTTTTACAAACTTGTTTTTTCTGACAGCTTTAGCCGATTGATTTTGACATAGCTACAAAATGTTTTTTTTTTTACACGCGTTTTTGTTCGCGTTTTTGTTTTTTTGATCTTCAAAACGCGTCAAACCCCGGGCTTTGCGCGCGAAAATCGTGTTACTCTATGGTTTTGATAAACGAAAAAACTGGATCATAATAATTCCATTGACGTCATTATCAGATAATATAAAGGGTGTTATGGGACAAGTTTCCAAAACTGAAAGGGTATAAACCATGGAGCACATAACATAAACATGGTTTATACCCTTTCATTTTACGATGACTGCCATCGTAATTGAACGATGTTCAGTGAATATAACATGTAGGAAATGAAAAGAAAATCGGCCTATCCATATAAAATTGCAAACTTGATTAGACAGTTTGTATGGAGAGGCCAACTTTTTTTCATTGCCTGAAAGTTTTATTCTCTGGAAGTTTTCCAGGGGGCCAATTCTTGAAAGTCACCGGGGGATTTTCGATATTTTTGAAATTTAAAAAAAGCCACGATAAACTCATAGAAATCAATTTTTTATGATGGTAATTTTAAAACTGAACATTATTTTATAATTAACAAATATTGATCCTTACCTTTGAGCAGTTTAACAGGGCTTATATTAATTTAAAAAAATCAAGAATTGACCCCCTCCTGTTACGTTTACAGGGTGCATACTCCGAAGTTTTATCGGAGCTCCGATATTATCAGATTAACAACAACAATAACGTTCGGAAATTTACTTTGTATGGGAATTTCTTTGTCAAAGGCCGAACGATAGACTAATAGGGAATATGCATGATATTTTTTTATTTAAAAAAAAATTCCTCATTCATCTAATAAATAGTTTAGTAAAACTATTTTTCGAACAACTATGAAATTAAAAAAGAAATAAGCCATCGAAGATTTGTTTCTATCTCTTTCTAGCAAAACGAAATTTAATACGAAGTTTGTATGGCCGTAGTGGCATGTGACGTCACATGCCATATCGGATCTCTCAGTCTAATCGGCGCGTAATTAATAGTTTTAAATGCTTATATCAGCCGTATTTCTTAGCCGATTTAAATTTTAATTTCACTTATTGTCATCTCTACTACGGTTTTTCATATTTTGTTAATAAATGAGACTCAAAATAAATTTGTGCATATTCCCTATTATCGGCGCGATCAGGCGCGATATTATCGTAGTTTCACTTCGGAGTACGGCAACTGGTCATGACCCTTTCAGTTTTCGGAAACCTTACACCTTGTATAATATTAAGTGCCCCTTTATCTCTGGTGTTAGTGTTTTGTCTCTTGGAATTTTGTCTAGCAAACTAGCCGCAGGCCAATCGATAAGTAAAGTAACCAACGAAATAACAAAACTTACTGGGCGGGATACCCACTAAATCACAAACTAAACAGCTGATCTGAACCTAACTATTACAATTATTATACTTCTGAACCATAACTCATATCCTACTACAAGTTATTTTGGCAATACTCAATGATTAACGTCTCCTCATACAATGATAAATTGGGTACGAAAATAACACTTCGCTGACCAATGTGACAAAGTTCTATGTATACAAAACTAGTGTAAAACATACACCTATGTTGTATTTAACCAGTGGATTTATTATATAATACGCCCAATTTGCGGACTACACCGGCTGGAAACAACTAATTAGACTAAAAACAATGTCCAATGTCAGATCTGCCAATTAGTGCTAACATAACGAATGTTCCCATCCTAATTGTATTTAAAATAATGCCCCGAAGGAAAATAAAGAAAAATATACATTATTATTATAGCATAGGTAAGTAGTAACTATTTCTATTTTTCTTATAGTATTTTACGACTTAGGCTTTACCTGAAGATATCTCCTAGACCTATATAATCCAGTTCCAAGTATTCTTGCAAATTAAACTAAATTTTTTGACAAAGATTACTAGATTTTAGACAATAATTCAAACCTACAGCCTAAGTATGCAACCGACAGCTGTCGCGGTCCTTACAAATACAGTCACAAATATCATTAAAATTATTAAATTGACAGTCGGCATGGAGAACGTAAGCCAAGTGCTCCAATTTATAAGGAACTCCAAAATGACATTTTATTACGATCTTTGGTTGAATCTTCTGCTTAAACTATTTCTTGTTTCATTTTGCGGTGTGTTCGTTCGGGAGCTAATTAATTTTAATTGCGCTGAATGTATAAATACATACATTCAACCAAAGCTTTAGTCAAGGAACTCTAGATTTTCTTCTTTTTAACATCTTTGACTTACAAATCATTAGTAGTTAGTTGCACTGTCTGTATAGTGCCGCTAAAGAATAGTACTAACCCATATCTGCCCGTGGGTGTCGTAAGAGGCGGCTAAGGGATTATGAACCGGAGGATGGGCAGCAGCATCTTTCTGTGTATCGTACCACTTTACATACTGCGGTCACCAACAATAGCGCTCCCCAGCCGCAACTCTTATAAGCGTGGTGACTATGGTAGATCCCCTCCAAAATGCCACGCGTTTTTGCTCGAGTTGTGAAGGGAGTTGTCCCTGTCCTGCAGTGGACGTTTCGTGGGATGTTAATATAATGAAAATTTTTCCAATAGTTTAGTAATCACTTAAAACCAAACACCGTTCAGCTAAATGAAGAAAAAGGTCATTTTGTACATTGAAACTAGAATGTACCAGTAAAAAAAATTAAAAAAAATTAAATTTGGGCAGTTTACAAGTTTATATTAGTGACAAGATTTCGATGTAATGACATTTTACAATTTCTTTAAGAAACTAGAATGCCCAGAAACTACAAGCAACATTTTCTTGAAAACCTACTAATTTAATTCCTCAATCATACAAAATGGCGAGTAAACTAGATTTCGTTGTTGACATCGGTTGTGTTACCTGTTTTATTTTATTTTCCCGCGTTTTGACTTTTTTTCGCTTATTTGGTTCACGTTAGGCCGAAGTTGTTTAAGTAAGTATTAAAAATAAAGAGCAACAAGAGTCGACTCTTCATAAATAAATAATTATTGTTATCAAAGCAAGCAACGTGTAAAGTAAACTTAATTATTCCACTACAACGCGTAACAACAAATAACTGTGCCAAATAGAAAAGAGCAGAGATCTAAATCGACTCAGTTCACAATACTTCACAATCATGAACCTCTAATCCTGGCATTATAATTATAACACTAGGGTTGCCACTCACGACAAGTAGAGTACGCTACTCAATTTTACGCGCGTGTGGCTCCGTCAGTCATTGCAAGTATTAATCGGATCCATTGAATATGAATGACGAATCCACTGTGAATTAATTAAAATGTAACAGATTTTGCTATAGCAAGCCATAGTTTAATGAAATATATGACAAAGCAAAAAAGCCCTAGCAAAAAAGGTGAAGTATAAATCATTACCTACAAAACCAACTTAGCAATGGACTGATTAAAAAACTAATAAAATTATGGTAATACTGTAATATAGAAAGATGATCGCAATAGTAGTTACTTGAACAAGAGTTGAAGACAGACTGAACCAAAATCAATTTAAAAAACAAAAATCAAAACGCGAAAGTTAAAAGAGCAAGGATTTTGCGACAATATATTACATGAAAATGATGTTAATGTAGCTACCTAAAATGACTTCAGAAATGCACCAAGTATTTAACAGTATAAGTTATGAATATAATAGAACTTGTTGGAATAGACCACCCTCTTGTCCTGGCGTATCACATTCAGTCCCCTGTTTAAATCATGTGAACAATGTTCGTAAACGTTCCTCTTAGCTGTCATATCTATCATAGTAGAGTAGCTATGCTCTGTACCACCCATTATGACGCTTGCATTGCGACGACAGGACAAGATGTAATGTAAACTAGTCGGTAGTCACAAAAATGTACAAATGTGGTTCTTACGGTTCACACTGTCAATACTCTTATTTATAGGTTGCAGATAATTTTACTAATTTTATGGATAAGAATTAAAGGGTTTATGATAGTAGTAGTGTGTGTGTGTGTGTGTGTGTAATGTATGTGAGACTCTATATAGCAGGTAGAATGATTAGGTCTCTGCCTACCTCTATGGGAGAGAGGTGTCAATGTAATATATACATACAGTACCATTAAAAATTGTCTCTGGTCTAAGGGCCTGTCCGCACAGCGAATTGTTCCCGCGCGATATTTATTCGCGCGAATTATATCCCGCGCTTGACATAGAAAAAAATCGCGATTTACTTTTTTTACCGCCAGTGCGGATACTCCTATAGGATTCAATGTGTTACAGAATTGCGAGAAAAAAATCGCGCGATAAAAATTCGCTGTGCGGACAGGCCCTTAGTTCAACTTGTCAATATTTTCCTAAATGTGGACTAAATCACATCAGTTAATATAGACGAGTAGAATGTAAGAACACGAAACAGAGCTCAGTTCTCTTTCGACAAATATTGTTTTGACAGAAATTTACTAAAGTTTTTGAACTTATTCCATAGCAGTCACATGGTTTGTAGAGTTGGTAGAGTCTATTACTTTTATCTTATCTCTTTTAAGTTGAATAACTTAGCAAATAATTGACCATTTTTGACACGTTATTTATATGATCTGTTGATTCATTTCAAAGTTTCAACGCATCAGTAGATAAATTAAAAATCGTTGGGCCGTCTCTAGCAATGTACTTGATAATCTCATGAGCAGGCTAATTGTCCACGCAGTGACGATGACAGTTGGGAGGGGGAGCTAGGAAGCGGGGGAACGGGGGGAAAGCCACGTGACCCGTCACCGCCAGGGAAATTAAAACATTCCGTTATTATTTTCATTTCGCGGACCACGCTACACGCAGCTCGGCGGGACGCAGGGCTGCCAACAGCGTGTTACAATGCAACAAAAAAAAAACATTTAGTTTAATGTCGCGGAATGGAGATAGGCACGTCGTAACCACGATTGTTTCCAAGCAAGCGGATTTTTAATAGATTTTTGAGATAAAATATTTTCTACTTTTTGTGAAAATCACTTGTACTGGAAATTTCTATAAGTATTAAAAATGGAACATTGTAGAAAAAAGTCAAGAAACTAAGTTATTTAACATCATTTAAGATATCATTTCGAAAGTTTACACTCTCATTTACTAACTACATTAGAATAATCTATTAAAACCTATAAGATTGTACCTATTGGATCGCAAATGAGATTTATTTTTACATTATGTTAGATTAGGTTACGAGGTTAGGATATTTATTAAATCTTACGAATTTAGTCTTACAGATATACTTACACGAAACATAGCATTAAATCAATGTTTAAATAAAAAAATCCCATTGAAAAATTAGATTTATGTAAAGTCGAAGTCGCGGGTAGCAGCAATTTAATATCGTACAGTAAAATGTAACAGAGCTCCACGTTGAACGCCAACTTTGATTGCACAATGATAACGAGTGTTTTTTGAGTAATTTGAGTAAAATTATATAAAACACTTAAAAAAATATGTTGATGGCTTTATTTGAAACATAATTTTATGGCATTGATGTTTAAAGATAATTTTGGGCATAAGGATGCTATGGCTAGCTCGAATGAAGCGATACCTTAAACTATGGCCGTAAATCAGTGATATGTTATTAAATTTTGATTTCCGAATTGCTGAATTTTTCGTTCCTCAGCTTGTCAAACAACACGTGACATAATCAATTGATTGCAGAAAAAAATCGATGACATAATGGTCCTTTATGAATAAGACCCATTACTGTGTGATGTCACTTCTAAGGATGGCGCGCATATGCACGAAATCATGTTGAAACACAAATGTTAGACTCATTATAACATCCCATGAAATGTCCACTACATGACAGGGCGCTCCCTTTAGAATTTTAGCTTTTGCTGGAGAAATGTAGAGGGGAGTACCATAGTCACCTCGGTTGTTAGCGTTACGGCTGGCACCATGGACCGCGGTTGTAGGTGACCGCAGTAAGTAAGATGTAATATACAAAGGAGGATGCTGCTGCCCATCCTCCAGTTAATAACCCTTAGTCGTCTCTTACGACACCCACGGGTATGGAAGGGTTGGTACTATTCTTTGCCGACACCACACGGGGCCTGCCGGGGGCACATATTAAACTAACACCTTTCCAGAGATGCCAATACCATGGGCATTTTGATTGTGACGTGGATACGTCTATGCTTTTGTTTGGGGGGGTCATTTCGTGCAAGTGGATATAGGCCCTCTGTCGGCAATAATTAGTACTGCATCGAGCTTTGAATGAGTCAGATGGTGAGAAGGTGATTTGGGGGGAGCAGCGGGTTAAGGTGAGGGGGGGTGAAGGGGGAGTGAGAGAAGGGGGCTGAGGGGAAGGGCGGTATAGGGTAGGTGTTGGAGGGTCAGTGGACGTAGGTAGGAGCTTGACGTGCTCTTGACTGCACCTACCTAGACGTATTCCTGAAAAACTTAGGGCCATATCAAGAATACAGCCAACCAAGGATTTTATATGTCACTAATCTAACTTTAAAAAACAAAAACATCCTTTATTAGCAGGGTCGCAAATGCACTGCTATTGTTTTAATTTGAATTCCTCCAACTCCCGAACAACTGTGAATAGGAAGCGAGATTAATTAAAATTCTGATATCGCGAGTTCCTTCATACGTCGATTGTAATAAGAATGCTCCCCGAAATTAAGAACATGTTACATGGGAATTTAATAACGTCTGGATTCATAATAACGAAAACAGCTGAATGAAATGTAAGGGGGCGTAGGTGAATCACGGAATTAACATAATCATACATAACTACCTGGGTTGCCCAATACCGTCAAAGTTGCGTGACTTTTTGTCAAAATTTTAGTTTTCTATCGCCTGTTAGTCTGTTACTTTTGTTAAAATTTGGTGTAATAATTGACATGACAACAACACATCGTCATCATCGTCGTTATCGTCGTCATCGTTTGATTGATTCGGTGTTTTGTGTTTTTTTGTTGGTGTATTGATTGATTGATATTTTCAAAATAAAATCATCAACTTCGTGATAGCGAGCTTTGACGACATTAGATCTTTTATGCGAAGCGCTACAAGAATGGCAGGCATTGACCCAAAATGGAAACGTATCAAATACGGGAGAAAGGCTTTTTATCAATTAGTTCAGATACAGTCCTTGTCACGTCAAGCTTGATACTTTAGAATTTGTTTATACCATTTTTATTTCAAGTTGTCGAAGCTTTAGGCGAACTTCGAGCTTGACCTTTTGACTGTACACACGGCCGTACGTCGGTGGAAATACTTTGACCTTGAGCGGGTCTCTGGTTCCGAGCGTTTGTACCGTAGCACTGGTTCAGGTTATCCTGGTTTTGTTGCTAAGTGCTTGCTGCCATGGTTTATATATAGTTAAAATGTTACAAAAATTCTGCCATTATTACAATAACTTCTTTGTAATTTCATTAATTAATTAATTAATTTAATCATTAATTAATTAATAATAATTAATTAATTTAATGTAATTAATTGAGAGTAATTTCTGGAACTTTACATAAGCTCCTGTTTACAAAGAGAAAATATTATTCCCTTGGGAAAAAAGGTAAAGACTAATGTGGGCACAGCATGTTTCGCTATAAGTTGATATGAAGATCTTTAGGGGAGGCCTATGTCCAGCAGTGGACGTCTTTCGGCTGATATGATGATGACATGTTAGTCGTTGAAATCCTGTACAGTCACATCAAGCTTGACACATTGCACTTTGTAACATTTCTAACATTTCTTTGTATTTTAATCCTTGACAGGTAGGCTAGAGCCATGCTTTAAGTGTAATGCTTGATCTGCTCCTGATTGTACATCGTAACTATACGCAAATGTGTACATGTGTACCATAACAATCTAATAACCCAATGTTCTCCGTATCAGAGTAATATCGACAGCGCCTCTGGCGGGGAAATTTTAATAATTAAAAATCACCCCAACGCTGAAGGGAGCCTACCATAGTCTACACATTGCACTTTACGCGTTATCAGTTTTAATTAAAAATTTTCATTACCATTTATTTCATGTCGATATTACATGATACTATTCTTAATTTACAAGCCCTGCGGCCGTCCGAAACGCATCAGCGGATAAAAAGTTCAATATCAATATTTGCACGCAAACATAATAATTAGTATTATTGAAATCCACTGTTTCGGAACAAACATATACAGTCAATGACAGGTCAAGCTTGACACTCACATCGCGACTCTAGCCCGTACGTCTGATGAAATAAGAACGGTACAATGTCCAATCTGTTAGGCTTGATGTGCTTTGACTGTACAACATAAACCATATACCTGTACTTAGCTATACTCGTAAGTAAACGAAAACTAGGCTGAAGACAATAAGCCTAACAATAATTCGACCATAGAAAATCCTGCATAAAAATGATATAAGACTTCAGACTACCAAGTTGATATTCTTAATACTTTCGCATACGAAAAAATGCATTTAAACTTCTTATCGCAGGTATTATTGAAATTGAATTGTGTGTATCCTGGATTTGAAACCGGTGGTATGGTATCCTAAATACCTGTGCAATGTTGTACATAACCGGTACATACCGGTTTGACCATACGTTCTCTCGAACACTCGCTGAGAAAATCAGTACCCTGTGTATAGTCCTAGCCATTATACATAAATTGTGCGAGTATTTTTTTTTCAGTAATGATCTTTTACCAATATCCATAAGCTCTCCCTTATTTCACGGGTTTGTGACAAAATAGACAAGTGACATAGGAAAAACAAACATTGTGATTATTAATTTAACTGTGAATCGTTTTAATATGAAAAACCCGGCCAAGTGCGAGTCGGACTCGCGCACCGAGGGTTCCGTACCACCACATAATCATAATCGTATTAGTTGAAATTTCAGTATGTTAATGTGCAAAAATTTTTGAGTCCGACATGCGCTTGACCAAATTTTATTATTTGTTGTTATTTTATAGCTTATGCACAATGAACTTACCAATTTTCGAGTTTGTAAGTGTTCCCGTTTTTAAAATGGAAATAAAACAAAAATCGCCTCCGCGACCATTCAACTTGACCCCTCTCTAATATGAATGTTCTTGAAACCATTAGTTGTGAGAAAAGTTGTAATATTTAATGATTTCAGAATTTTCCCTTTATTTGTACTGTGAGACCTAGCTTCTTGCCAAATTTCATAATTTTAGGTCAACGGGAAGTACCCTATAGGTTTTGCTTTAGTGCATAAATGTATGGAGATGAGGACATAAAATGCCATATCTTTTGATTGCGTCTTTGTAAAAAATTGAAATTTTTAGATCTTGTGTGGTTCATGGACCCTAATATATGGTATCAATTTCAACCTGATACCTTTACCCGCTCGTGAGATAAAGGGTCTTGACAGACAGACAGACGGACAACGAAGTGATCCTATAAGGGTTCCGTTTTTTTCTTTTGAGATACGGAACCCTAAAAATCAAGATCCAAAACCATGAAACTCAAAACGAATTATTACAAATAAAAAAAAAATACAAATCACCCAAATGTTTTAAGACACAAACTATTTTTAATTTTCTTTTCGTTTAAACGGGGACGGGAGGGTACATGGAAAAAATAGCAAACATTCATAGCGATTCCAATAGGCTAATCGTGAGTTATTAAACCCTGCGACCGTCAGGTTTGCGCCATAATAATCCAATTCTAATAAACCATGTTCAAATAGTAAATAAATATAGATTATAAAAATCACAAAGCATATGACGTGAAATTATTATAAACTAGCTATTGTCTACTAAGACTATGAACGACCCCGGAATTCAAGCTCGAAATTGGTTTAGCTGTATAACTGTAAAACCGTGAAACAGAGTTATTTTAACTTTAAGCAAGATATTAATACGGACTGTAATACTTTCAGAGCGTGTCCTGAAGCATGGTGGTAGCTGAGCCGTTGAGCAAGAAAACTGCCTGTTCAGTCTTATTGACAGATACTCCGAAAGATTTTTCAGAAACTGAAGCTAAAACAATTTTGGAAGGCTTCAAAATCACCAGCTTTTAAAAACCTGTGCTTTAGCCTTTTACTGTTACTCTACTAAAAACTATTATTATATACGAGTAGCATTAATTTCACAGTCGTGTGGCGTAGAAGAACCGTGTCATTGCGGAACGAACCCCAAGCGTCTACCTGATCGACGCCCCGCTATAATAGAAATACCAAAGACTTATTATTAAAATTGCTGCTAAATTGCTCCCCTCGCCCCTGTATTTCGGTCGGCGACTATTGAAGCCGGTATTGTCCTGTAATATTATTAATTTACCATTGTAGCGACGACTCTACAACTTTATGCAATCAATGGAAGCTATTGAATGAATTTTATTGATGATGTGTTAATTTGGTGTTTGTGTGAAAAAAGAGAAGTATAGTTAGTTTTGTGAATGAGTCAATCGCATATCGTTCAAAGAAGTATACCCACCCATAATTATCGACACATGTACATATTATTATTTAAAAAAATATTTCCTATTGCAAATATCGTAAATAATGCAAAGATCAAGTATTTCAGCAAACTAAGTAAATAAAATTTGCTTGGAATTAAAAAAATCATATCTATTTTTATTCATCTATTGCTGTAGCAGCCTCTAATTTTGTGAGAATAAAATTTATTAATCGATATACAAAGTATGTTGTTACGTTGGTTACCCTAAATAAATAAATAAATAAATAAATAAATAAATAAACAAACAAACAAACAAACAAACAAACAAACAAACAAACAAACAAACAAACAAACAAACAAACAAACAAACAAACAAACAAACAAACAAAGAAACAAACAAACAAACCAATAAATAAATAAACAATTATAATACTATGCCATAGAGTTTTAACGATATCAATGTAAATCTCGGCTTATAAAAGTTACATACATGTATACATACTTTCGCGTCGGGGTAGGCACAGAGACGACCTCAGAAAAATAAGGGCAATAGAAGGTGGATTAAAGAAATAATTCTTCACAAGGCAGTGAAGGCATCGTTCTATCGATTTAGTAGCGTTATTTTGATTATTTCCTAGTCATCATTGATGATGTGACAATTCAATTTGGGACATGCTGACAGATAATAGGTCTTTACCTATAAAATTGCCGAAATTTTCTTACAGATTAATGAGACCATAATTCCTATAATTCTAATGCTATTTTTTTCATTTGTCTTATATTTGAAAGTTGACTTCAAGGTTATTAATTTACGCATAAAATAAAGTTTTTATTTTTAGTTTGATTTATAAAATTAAAGGTTCGAAAATTTATCGTCTTAAATGTCGTCCAATTTCATCATTAGATTTCTTATATTTTTTTTACAGAAAATATTTTTCGAAAATTAATGTTAGCTTAATGTCTTCCCAATAATGCTAAAAAAAATAAAAAAATAGGATTTATAATTCCTAAGAAAAAAGCAAAAATGTTAGTACTTAAAATTGAGTTTACTTAAAATTCACCATACAAAACGGTATTTTCATAGGTAAAGACCTATTATTATTTCATATTCAAATAAATTAGCACGGTATCTATTTTGAGCCAAGCAAGTAGGTTCGAAATCTTTGGAGACCACAGCTCTCCACCTGCTACGATCTTGACATACTTCCCTCGCTTCCTCTACTTGTATCAACACTTTCAAACACACTCCTCAGGAGGATTTCAGACACGGTTTCAGAAGTTTTTGGAACAAATAACCATTAGAATATTTTTGCAACAATTATAATAATATTGCACCCTTATATGGTTCGTCGTCCCGTGTGGTGCCGGCAAAGTATAGTACCAACCCATACATACCCGTGGGTGTCGTAAAAGGCGACTAAGGGTTAAATGGAGGATGGGCAGCAGCATCCTCCTTTGTATCTTACATCTTACTTACTGCGGTCACCTACAACCGCGGTCCATGGTGCCAGCCGTAACGCTAACAAGCGAGGTGACTATGGTACTTCCCCTCTACATTTTCCAGCAAAAGCTGGAATTCTGGAGGGAGCTCCCTGTCCTGTAGTGGACGTTTCATGGGATGTTAGGATGATGATGATGATGATATGGTTCGTCAATCGATCCACACATTTACGAGTTTTCAATTTGTTTCTATGTTCTGAAGGTTCAATGATGGATCGCTCGCGTATTAGTAAGCTAATTGACCAAAATTCAACATTCAGCAATAACATAATAACATAATTAGTTAGATATTGTGTATCGGTTCTGGAACATTAATTAGGTAAGTACGTGAGGCACGTCACTGCGCTAATTAATTGAGCGTATTATAGTGTGCAATGCCTAACCGTTGTGGTTTCATAATGACTGGTAAATACAACCTGCCGCATAGTGTTACCAGTAACAGTACAATTTTACGTAGACTGACAATAGCTGCACTTGAGGAGGGGTGTACGTACGCAAAACTTTACCGCAAGAATATATATTCTTTAATAACACGTTGAAATTACTTTTGTTGAATGCTGAAATGAAAAACCAAAACTTAGTGCCTAACAGTGAATCGATTTCTTGACATGGTAGATTTTCTTGGCCACAGAGTAAAAACTGAGATCTATAACAAGGAGTATATTCAGTCTGGGCACCATTATTTTTTTTTCAGCACAGAAGGTTGCATTTTCCTAAGCATTTTCCTTAAAGAAGAGTAACATTTATGCATGATTGATAGGTAGATTGTCGTTGTATCAGAACCGCGTATTTTAGGTACATATACATACAGATATACATTAACTGGTATTTTACCTGTATTTAAGCGAGAATTCTAATAAGAAAATGCATACTTATTACAACATACGAGTTCGATTTTTCTGGACATGTAAATAAAACTTAGTAATCAAATTACCCAAGACGAGTTGTATTCGATAAGCTAACAGGCGCGTAACTAGAACTTCCTGATTTGTTCCTGATACAGTTAATTACCGGCAATCCGATACTATCGAGGCTGCATGAGCATCGTACACTCAACAGCACATCAGTAGAAACACTTTTGGACCTTATGGTGTGGTAATAGAGTTGAAACCGTTTTGTACTGACGTGCGGTTGACTGTACAACCTAAAACATGTGTAGAACCATGCGTAACGTACAAAATACAGGTAGTAAGTGACAGGTTGGCAAAATATTAATGGGCACAATTTGTAAATAAAACTAAGCAACTTTCTTCAAGAAACATAATACCGGAAATTTAAACAATCGGGCTCTCCCTCCATACAAACTACAAGTAACAACAGCTACAATTTTTAATTTTGTATGGAGCACCCTATTTTTTTTCATTTCCGGCAATATGATTATTTGATAAAGTTGTTCAGTTTTGCCTTAACCTTACACCCTGTATATTAATTAAATAAAGATACGAGTAGATTGCCCGTGAGGTGCCGACAAAGAATATTTTGTGGTTAGTACCAACCCATCTTTACCCGTGGGTGTAGTAAGAGGCAACGAAGGGATTATGCACTTTGTATCGTACGGTCAACCGCACGTCAGTAAGATAAAGATAAAGATAAAGATAGTTTATTCGTTGGAAACAGGTTAAAATTATTTGTATATCATGTATTGTGATAGGAAATGGCTGTGCTTGATAAACAAATGTGACCTCACATTTGTTTATCAAGCACAGCCATTTCCTATCACAATACATGATATACAAATAATTTAATTTATTAATATTAAACATAAAAGAAAAAAAAATTACAGTTCACATTAAATTATTACAATAATATTTATCATAAGAAAATTAAATTAA
The DNA here is from genome assembly GCA_947532105.1 of Athrips mouffetella. Lineage (NCBI taxonomy): Eukaryota > Metazoa > Arthropoda > Insecta > Lepidoptera > Gelechiidae > Athrips > Athrips mouffetella. Next base: position 10,752,056 of record OX383958.1, read on the forward strand.
TTCTGATTGAAAATTTATTATATGTCCATCATTATACGATTAAAGTCTTATAGATTTCCAAAAAAATCTGTCAGTTTATATATACACCTAGCAATTAAATATTCTTTAAGTTTAATTTTAAAAGAACGGTCATTCAGTTCTCTGATATGTTTAGGTACCATATTATAGAGTTTAGGTGCCATACATAAAAAGCTTTTTGACATGAGTGCCGTTTTCGCTGGTGGCACGTAGACTTCGTCGTTATCTCGTCTATTTCTGTTTAAAAGAACTGCACGCCTTTCAAATAATTGGGGATTATTTTTTACAAAATTTGCCGATTCTAGAACAGTAAAAACTTTTTCAACCCTATTACCATGCCATAAAGTTCAAAAGTGTTTGTACTGATGTGCTGGTGAGTGTACCACTTTGCATACTACGGTAACCAACAACCGCGATCTAGTACCAGCTGCAACAGTAAGAAACGTTGTGACTATGGTACGGTCAACCGCTTGTCGGTAGAAACTTTTTCAACTCTATTACCACGCCATAAGGTCCAAAAGTGTTTCTACCGATGAGCGGCCGTGTGTACTTCCCCTCCAAATTTTTTAATGGGGTTTTATAATAATAATAATAATAAATAAAATCATTTATTTCAGGCCAGTGACCCATAATTAATTAATTATAAAAACAAATGTCAAAATCAAAATACAAAAATAAATTAAAATTAAATACAAAAATTAAATAATAATTGAATTCAAAATTAATTTTATGGTGATGATGAAGAAACGTTAACCTCCTATTTTTTCTTGGTTATTGTTGCATTAGTTAAAAGAAAATCAAGTGGAAGCTGGACTCGCAAATAAAGAGTTCAGATCACGAAATTCAGTAATTTCAGTTTTATTAGGAATCAAAGATATTGACAGTTCAACGAACTCAACTCTCACTAGGTTTATAAAAAGCTTTTCATTATCAATGAAACATAACAACAAATGACAAACATCAACCACAGTTTACGGCCACATAAGAAGGTAGGTAACAAATTACGTCATTCAAAAAAACAAAGGGTCATTGTCAAAATGGTCAAAACAATTACAAAAGTTTTTTTATTGTTTAAATTTCCATCCCAAATTTTGAATAAGAAACTAATTGACATTTAAGAGGGAAAACAAGGTCTATTGGCACGTTTTGTGTTAAGCATCAATACCGGGTTTTAGGGTTTTAGGGCATCCTTGAAAATGAGCGTTCTGACCATGAAACTGAACCACTTACCCTAAGGAACATAGTTCGAAATATTATGAACATTTTTTATTTAATTTTTCATACTAAATGCGCAATCAGCCGGTGCAGTTTCTATACAGGAAGTTTAATTATTTTTATCGTATTTTGACCTATGTATAAATGTAAATGCACAGTTTTAAAGGATCGACTTATCAGGCGAGTCGTTGAAAACCTCTTAATACCTGCTAAATATTACAGAATGTTTTAGTTTCAATGAAATGCGCTTAATCAAATAGAGCTACAAAATGCAAATCATGGTTTAATTATAATTAGGTGGTCAATACCGTGCCGTGAGAGCCCTGATTGTTTACATTGAATAAATTTCGCACGTGTTTAGAACTGCCCATATTGACCCAGCTGATATTATCTTCGCATAAATTATCAAGTCTATCAACTTAGAATTGTAATTAATTAGAATGAAGCGGTAAGTAAGTTCGTCCGTGTAGTGTCGATAAAGAATAGTACCAACCCTTTACTACCCGTGGGTGTCATAAGAGGCGACTAAAGGCTTATGAACCACCGGAGGATGGGCAGCAACATCTTTCTGTGTATCGTATCATCTTACAAACTGCGGTCACCAACAACAGAGCGGTCGCCATTCGCAACGCTTACAAGCGTGGTAACTATGGTAAATCCCTCCTAAAAACCACGCGTTATTGTTGGAGTTAAAATTTAAAGTAGGTATTTAATGTTTTCAAAAAAAAAATAAGCTTTCTGATCAGCCCAACTTCTTAAAACTAAATAAGTGTGTTATTACAATCAATTAATGATGAAAATCTACCCTTAGATAGAGATCACAAATGTTGTGTTACTAAAGCTGAAAGTTATATTCAGAAATGAAATGTACATGCATCAGTAAGGTAAAATTTGGGTAAAATCTATAAATTAAAATTCCATTTTATTTAGCTTTGCCACTGCTAATTAACTCTCAGGGATAAAACCGCAGGGTGTTCAAATACCAACGGAAGTTAAAAAGTTAAAAGATCCTCTTCAAACTCTATACAGGGTGTTAATTTAATTGCGTGCCATAGCTTAGGGGCGGATTCAGTATCAGTAACTGAACGAATTTCTCAAAGAAACATAGAAGGACAAAAATTTTGAATTTTGTGAGAAGTCCAAAATCATTTTTCGTTTTTCGACCTATGTTCCTTGGGGAAAGTTGTTCAGTTACGGATGCTGAAACTGCCCCAGAGTTATAGCACGCAATTAAATTAACACCTTGTATAGTTAATATGGAACCTCCAGTGTTGGTGAAGAGAGGCCATCTAAACTCTGCCTGTGAGCATCTAGTTACAAAGCGGGTTGCGCTAAGTGGATTAATTACCGGCTGATCTTCAGCTATATTAACGGCTGTATCGTGTTACCAGCCCTGACATGTGCCTTATTAGATGCTAAAGATATTCCGTTGACTCTTAAAGTGTTGTGCGTGTGAGTGAGACAATATACAGGGTGTAAGGGACAGTCATCGAAAGTGAACAACTTTCCCAAAAAAACATATGTTTGGTACTGAATAATTTTTTTTACCTCCGCATACAAATTGTCTACTCTGGTCGAACAGGTTGTACTAAGAGCTAATTATTTTTTTCATTTCCCAACATATGTATCTTTGGGAAAGTTGTTCAGTTTCATTGACTGAGCACGCCTTTTCAGTTTTCGGTAGACCGTCACTTACACCTATAGGTCCTAATTAAATAGTGAACATACATTTAGTATGTTAGTCAGACCATGAAACTGAACAACTTTCCTCAAGGAAGACAGGCCGAAACACGAAAATCAATTCTTGACCAAATTTTTGACCTACACCAGCTGATAGCGTATTTTGTATGGGAGGTCAAATTTTGTTTTTCGTAATTCGACCTATGTTCCTTAGGGAATGTTGTTCAGTTTCATAGTCTGAGTAACATACCAAATTTATGTTCACTATTTCATTAGGACCTTATAGTATAGGGTTGTTACGTTAACCAACTCAACAAGAGTCAGAATTTTAAAACCTTATTCTAATTACTACTATCATGAACACGTTAAGAGATAGTGACTTGGCCCCACGTACCGTTTGCCTTTAAAATAAATAAATATAAAAAATCAAATCCACTTATTTCAGACAACGGTGTCTATATTGTCAGTAAATATCACATTTAAATTAAAAAGAATTAAAATTACAATTACAATCAGAAAGCACAAAACAACTTAATATTTAAACTACTGAAGAAAGACTATGAAAGCTCTGAATGCAAAATCAACTAACAAGGCGGATTGCGTTAAGTGGACAAATTACCGGCTGATCTTCGGTTAAATTACTTACTATAACGACAGGATCGTGTTGTCAACCCTGACTTGAACCAAATTAGACTGACTCAATTTTTTTTTGACCCACCTTTGAGACATCTAAAGGCGAAAATCATAGTGCATGCTAGTATCATAGACTACAGTCTTTGTCCAGCAGTCGTCTTTTGGCTGACATGATAATGTTCATGATGGTGACATTCCTAACTCTACAAAGTATCGTGTCAATGTTTTTATGTTTGAGAGAATATCTATAGTAGGGTTGTCACATCAACTGAATCAATAGCACTCAAGGTAAAGTAAGTTGTTACTACTGCCATCAGTTTAAAAGCGTTTTCAAAGTTTACAAGTTCAAACTTTAAATTATACTTGGTTGTTTTTTGAAATTATAAGTAAGGTCAAAAGCAACAACTTTTCCTCTACGAACGTTGCTTTCAACGCACAAAAATATTTAACTTCCCATACAAAGTAACGTAAGTGACCAACACATTTAGTATCGGAAATTGAATTTTTACTTTCGAGCGGAGCGAAAAAGGTATTGTATTTGTGAAAGAAAAAGTTTTTCTAATTTTCTCAAAAATGTGTTCTATATCACTTATACATCATAAAAAACAAGTCTCCCAAAAATGTCCGTCTGTCGGTCGGTCCGTCGGTCGGTCTGTCCGTCACGCTTTGGCCTAGCGGCTAAACGAATGGTCCGATAGACACCATATTTTGAATTTAAGAGTTTTATGCAACTCTATCGAAGGGTTTTGAGTGGTTTCCTGCTGGCTCTCATTTTGAGGGTAGCTGTCATACAACAAAAATGAAAAATTGTGATTTTCGCAAAAATGGCTCTTAAAATCTTGATGAAACTTTGCATGACCTAGCATCTCCATTTAAGGTATTTTGCGGCAGTATCAATTGGTCTCTAGAAATTCATATAAGGGGTGTTCCCTTACTACTAAAATTTAAAAATGTGATTTACTCAAAATCGGTTTCGTTGGGCTTATTTTGATGATCTACAATTTGGATTCTAAATTGGTTTTCTACCTTACTGCATATTTCATTAAATCATTTTTACATCAATCTAGTAGGTATAGGTAAGTTTGTATTTTCATATTATTTGTATAGAATTACAAACTTAAGTTTGCAGTTGGTAGTTATTTACTCATTACTATCCGCAGCCTTTATAATACAGTAGTTAGAGCATTCGGCTCTTGATCCGAATGCTCTAACTACTGTATCTGTCTACTCAGGTTCTGGGTTTGACTCCCGGCGGGGGACACTGTTGAATCATGACTCTCGTATATTGCAAGAAAGTAAGTGCAGTGCTGCTGTACCATTTATTTTCTGTGCGTTGTTAGCAAAGTCGTAGAACAAAAGTTGTCACTTTTGACTTTACTAGTAAGTGGGCAAACGGAGACTACAATTTTGGACATTGAATTTTGGACACAATAAATTAATAAACTGAAGGTCAATACAAGGTCAATACCTCCGAGCGAAGCAAGGAGGTTTTTGTTCTGAGGTCAATACTAACATGTTGAGAGAAAAAGTACGCAGTACTTTTTTCTTAATGTAAACATCGGCTTCTAATCTACCATTAAAATAAACATCAAATTGGAATACAAACAATTGCACAGCCCGGGACAGCTGGATAAACACTCCAGCGCACCCGGTTTTATATTTCAGGGTTCCCTAAGCAAAGGTACAATATTTTAGTTTCGATTACTTTTTAACTTTAATAACACTAAAGTTATTAAGTTTGGCAGCAGTTAAAAAGACAAACTGTGTTATAAATACTCTACTACATTATTTTTAATTATCAATTAGCAAACCTTAGTAGTCTTATTCGATCAAATGAGTCAATCTACTACTTATTAGATCGAAATATTCTATGTGAATTATGTTTTTATAAAGAACAGTCAAAAGTAGATCAAGCTTGACACTCGCAGCGCATCTTTTGATCCTACGGCTATCGAAAGAAGAACGGTGAGGAGTACAGTATGTTGAGCTTGAGGTGCTCTTGACTGTACCACTTCCTTTCTTTATGAATTTTAATAAATACTTTATTATTTTTACAATTCCTAAAAAACTAAACTCTGACTGTGAGTGAAAGAAAGTCTTGTTTCGCACATGGTCATATGAAAAACAGTTCAATGAAAAGTATCAATGTGGCTGAAGTGCTGTATTTGTCGAGCAGCAAAACTTCTTAAAATAAATTAAAAAATATCAAAGTTTTACGCACTGTGAACAGAATCTTCATTGAATAAATTTAATGAATCTCCAATAATCTTGTGTGGACACAACTTCTTTGTTTTAGCTGTCCCATCACTAAAATTAACTGACAATACATAAAGAACCTTTACACATAATTACTACTCAAACTTAATCTCTTTTAATATTCTGAGCAAATATTGGACTATCAAAACGGCAGTCGTGGTCAATTGGTCGGAAAGTAGGGGCCAAGACAAACAAACAGACAGAGAAGCATTCACTATTGGTAAATAACTCTTTAGAAAATTTCCCATGACGATTTGCATAAAAAATAAAATTTTACTCTTTATGTCTCATGAGACGGGAAATAAAAGGGCCTTCAGTCTGAAATAAATTATTTCAACTTTATTTAGAATATAATTAAATGGATTTTTTAGTTTATGAAAAGCTGTGTATGTAGTGTATATGTGTATCGCAGGCATATTGTATAATTCGTCGTTTTACATTTAGCCTTACCAGTCTACAAAATGCCGATTTTTTTAATTCATCATTTTACATAATGCCGCGGCATATCAAAAAACTGCGCGTAATTCGTTTCTGGTGTTGTAGTGCACAGATAACCTAACCGAACCTAACCGATCGCTATTCGGGAAACCTAGCCACGGGAAACCTAATCTAACCGAGATTAGGTTTCCCGTGGCTAACGTGCCAAAATGCGCCAGTGATCTAAACCTGTTTACAATTTGCCGACCGTTTACAGTTTGCCCACCGTTTGTAAACGGCAAATTATACGATTTGCCTGCGACATAATAAAATCGCCCGGAGACCTACTTATTAGCTGGACTTTGAAGTTTTTTTTTCACATTTACTAAGGTTTACCGGTCAAAGCATGTTCTCTTTTGCCCGTTTGACAATACTGTTTCCAGCAAGACTTTTCTTGTCTTTTAGCTAGACATTGCACTTGTATGCTTCCCAAACGTCACGTGAGGGTCAAATGATCTATCATTAAATGGTAAATAATACAAAACAATCCTAGACAAGGGCTATATTCAATACGTCATATCAATACGTTCTAAATTGCCTACTAAATATTCAAAACCAATACTCTAAACGACACACATCTACAGGGGTAATTCGACAATGGCGGGCTAATTCAATCTGAATCACACAATATTGTATTAATCGTGACGGACAGGTGTAATCAAGCCCCGCGCGGTGCGGCCCGCATTGTCCTGCGGGCCTGCGAGTGACGCTCCTGGCCCTGACGAGCGGGCCCACACTCGCATTCCGTGCCTGATACTTATGTGTAACCGATCCGTCAATTAAGCTTAATTAAATTGCCTGTAAATACAATGTTTCAAGTTCCCTTCTGAGTAATTATTTTGTTCATTGGATATCTTTTTAATTAGAGCGCAAATTCTATTTCGACTGTGGCAGAAAGAATACGAGTTGACAAGCAATAAAGATGAAGATGATTCTTAAGATACTTATTACTGATTTATTTAAAAGCTAAGACGTGGATGGGTAATCGTTAATGAATTAATAATTTGGGAGATTTTCTTAAGCCGTTAGTCCTGCCTAGTATCACACATAATCACCAATAGGTAAGTAAAAATATCAGAGGCAATCTGGCAATTGGAAACTCTGACAGGTTGGCCACTAGCCTAGCACACCTTCCTTAATTCAGAAACTTATTCAGCATACATTGCTGGTTGAAGTAAGGATATTGGAATTAACAGAGCCAAGCCTCCCAGCAATGTATGCCGAATTAGTCTTTGCATTTAGGAAGGTGTGATTGCGGCTTTAACAAGATTTGCATCGGGTTTGCCTGCTTAGCTACAGAAGTCAAACAGTTGCTCTGTGTAACACCAGTGCCTTCATAAAATCTCTTAGGTGAACTATCTGACGCCTCAATAACGAAATAAGACTATGCCCTCATCATAACATCCCATGAAACGTCCACTACAGGACAGGGAGCTCCCTCCAGAATTCTAGCTTTTGCTGGAAAAATGTGGAGGGGAAGTACCATAGTCACCTCGCTTGTTAGCGTTACGGCTGACACCATGGACCGCGGTTGTAGGTGACCGCAGAAAGTAAGATGTAAGATATATAGGAGGATGCTGCTGCCCATCCTCCTTAGTCGCCTCTTACGACACCCACGGGTATGTATGCATTAGGGATCTTAAAACTAATGATAAAATCGCCAAAATAGTCCACTAACTTCTGCCTTAGCTGTCACAAACACCACTAATGAATAAATAAACCAAACAAACAGATAACAAGAGATGCCAATTAAACAATACACTAATTAATTCCAAACATTGGTGTAGTGGACTCAATTAGAGCTGGCCATTATCGACCAGACCAATACACGCCATATACAGGGTTTGAGGAAAGCTTTTAATGAAAAACCACTTTGAACCATGAAAATGGACAACTTACCTACCCCAAAGAACATAGATCAATATGCGAAAAAAAAACGTCATGCTCATGCCAGTGAAATTTTTGGCACATGAGCAGCGCTGTCATAGTATGTCACTAATAAAACAGTGGGTGCTGTGGGCGGTGGTGACCACTTACCATCAGGTGGCCCACTGCTCGTTCACTTCACATGTAACACAAAAAAGCTTGACACTTACAGCACGACTTTACGGCTATTGAAAAAAGAACGATTGTGTCAAGCTCGATATAGGAAGTTATTTTTTATTTTTGTTTTTTGACCTGTTCCTTGTTAGAACATCCTAACCTCCTGTATATTCATTCATATTATCGGTAAATTACTATGGGAAAGTTAATGTACTTAATATCTAATTATTTAGCTCATTAGTTGATCCTATATAAAACCACTGACAGATTATTAATTAATATAGATTGATAAGAATCGATTGGCTCGAGGATAAAATCGGAACAAATCGCTTGTATTGAGTATTTGACACTTTTAGAAAAAAAGTATATCCTTCTCTTGGTAAACCCTTAGTCGCTTTTTGCATGTCATCGTCATAGAGATCTTAAGAGGAGACATATGTCTAGCAGTGGACGTGTTTTAGCTGATTTGATAAAGGGTAGAAATAGAATGGTAGCCTTCAACCTAAAGGCAAATCAGATCCAATTTTAGCCGTGAGCAAATAGATCCATATCGCCCGTATCCATATCCATATAGGTGCATATATAATAATATACTCGATACATAAAAAGTCCCTCAGTTGGAAACATAAACTACATTACGACAATCTCATAAAAGAAGCCGCGCTAAGTCGACTCCAGCTTTTTTAATATCGAAGGCGACAGGACTGTCCCACGAAACATTTTCCATTAATAAAACGCGAAAAAGGAATATTACATATGAAAAAGACATATATCCGTATCGCCGGACCCGCCGCTATCTCCTTCGAAGGTAATAACTTCTTTACAAGTCCAAAGTCCGAGGGATTGAAAAGCAATTTCAGCAGGACACCCCCGCCGGCGCGGGCCGGACTTGGCCATATTTCTTTTTCGCCGCTACTGTAATTCGCCTTTGATTTAATCTTGAGAAACAAATCTTTGAATGTGAAACTTTAGTGATAGGCATCAGTGGAACTAGTTTCGCTGATTGGATCCAACCCCCGTACGGTACGGAGCGCCCGATTGCTCGAGCTATTCCAATCGTTCGGTGCAGATATGCTATTTCTTTGATTCCGGTACAAGATTGTATTTCTTACTTTCTGAATCGAGTTTTTATCTGAATTTGTTATATTAGTAACTGGATTGTGTATTTTATTTAAGGGTCATACCAAAGCCAATGACCTTGAAACTGAGTAATTTCGTAACAACTTTTTACATTAATTATGGCACTTTTCTTGACAGAAAAAATGTAGTCATAATCTGCAAGACATAACAAATGATGTAGTAGGTAGTCAAGCTAAAATTTTAATTAAATTAAAATTACTGAAGAGCAAAGAAACTAATTTCTTTTTTGCCATTTGTAAGCCTTTTTAAAACATATGAAAATTTGCAATTTTGCAGACAAAGCAACGTTGAATGATGAAGTCTTATAATTTTTTTGATATTTGTTAAATTTGATACTAAAAAAATACCTTTCTCAATTTTTGCCGATTTCAGTCTCACCGTTCAGCCACGTTGCAGAACGAGCGTGTAGCTGCTTATTTTAGGGTAGTATGAGACTCAAACTGCCGTTATTGAAATTCGTTTCCTAGTGGACTCCGGGACTGTACTTGGCAACAAATCATGCACAGCTATATCCAATACTGACTCTACTCTACTTAAAAATAAAATTATTATACAAACGGTTATTGTTTTAATATCGAACGGTTTGATGTTTAAAATAATATAATACATTATAATCAAATCCTGCAATACGATGATATCGGTAGTAATTGTTACCGATCGCATCCGAGTATAAATTGAGGCGTTAACATAACGTAATGGAAACCGGTTAGTTATATAGGATACTAGCTGGTGCCCGCGACTTCGTCTACGCAGGTTTATAAATTTTAGCCTATGTGTTATTCTGATGTATAAGCTATATTATTTTATTGTAAAGTTTCATTAAAATCCATTCAGTAGTTTTTACGTGAAAGAGTAACAAACATCCATCCACACTTACAAACTTTCGCGTTTATAATATTAGTAGGAAGAATTTATTTATACCCCGTGGGCGGTAAACCAAGTGGCAATCGGGGTACCGTATCTAAGTCTCTAGAAGCGGAAGAAAAAAGTATTTAAAAGAAGGAATTACACGGGTACAATTTAAAAGTTTTCAGCTTTTCGTATGCTCGTGTTAGAAACAAAAACAAAAATAAACGGGCAAGTGGGTGTCAGGCCATGTGCAGTGTACGGCTCTGTAGCTAATTTAGGAATTATTATTCTCAGTAGGTTTTGATCGTTTCATAAACTTTTTACCTCCTAACGCCCAGCGAGCTGTTGCTTATTCTATTATTTTCAGTTTTTTTTTTTCAGATTCGTCTGTTAAGTTTACAAACTTAGCTGTGATAGTTTTCCTGTTAATTTTGGCATATATACAATTACTTTAAAATTTTCTAGTAGGAGGAGGACACATGACTGAAAAATAATTTGCGCTTTTAAGCCAAATATTTTGCAAAGGAATTTCTAAATCTAAAAATGATCAATGCCTACTCACAATGTTTTTTAACGACATCACCTATCTAACGACACCATACACCACACACGAGAAAAAGAAATCATCCCCACTCTACGTAAAGGGGAGGTGCTCTAAAAAAAATACTTTTATATATTTTATTTTACCACTTTGTTGGCGTAAATAATGTTTATACTCATTCAAAATTTAACTTTCTAGTACTAATAGTCCTGTAGCCCGTGGACATTTAAATTACGAAAAAGGTTACCGTTTGTCTTTTTGAAATTGTTATAGATTTCGCCATTTCACATACTAAAAGCGAAGTCTTAAAGATCGTAACCCGCCGTAACCATATATACTGACCAAACTATAATCTCCATGTGTGTTAGTTATACATTTCCAGGTTACCGCATTGTTTCGTTATTGTCATGTTGTACAGCTTTGTTGAATTACCATACGTAATAGTAAGACTATGGAAATTTACCAAATACAAATTTAAGACCAAATGAGTCTTAAAATCTGAACCGGCCACAGAAACAGTCTGAAAATAGGTATATGGTTTGTTCAGAGGGTCTTTTAGCAGATGTATAAATTTGAAACGGTAACTCAAAAATGTAAATTATTGTCAATAAGGCCGGACTACATCACTCGTCACTATATATGGTTACGGCGGGTTATGATCTTTAAGACTTCGCTATTAGTATGTAAAATGGTGAGATCTAAGAATTTCACAAAGACAAACGGTAACCTTTTTCGTAATTTGAATGTCCACGGGCTACAGTACTATAAGGGTCTGAGCTAAGCAGCGGAACGAAACTGCAAGGGTTCCTTGTTGACTATGGAAAAAATTAAACAAAAATTTTTTCGCAAATAAAAAAATATCAAATTCAATGTCTCCAATCATAGAATTAGCAAACGTTTTACAGTATGTACCGATATGGGACACATCTTTTAAAGAAATTTATAAAACAACACGACGGAAAAAGTTAATAATCAATAACATAAGGAAATTGCTTTATGTGAACGATATGTTTCTAAACGAATTGCTTTGTTCACTGTACAATCAAGTGAAGCGGTTATAAAAAAATATGGGGTAAAGTGATCCCCAGTCAATTTGAGCGGCGACGTTCTACGGGTCCGGTTCTCAGCCGCAGATCGTATCGGCCCTGTACCGCCCGCCTTATTTATATAATCTAACTATTTGTGAGGGACAAACACCCCTTATGATGTTATTCCTTTTTTTCTCAGCTTTGTGGTGACTTTGCGCGGAATTGGATCTAGATTTTGAGGTACGATTTGTTTTGGCTAGTATAAAGTTTAAGAAAAGGTTTTTTGCAGGAATCTTACTACTTTACGGCCATAACCCACCACCCTCACGCCTTAAGAGCCGTCACAGTTTTATCAAAGACACCATGCCGCTCGATTTAGATCCATCCAAGGCTAGGGTAGAACTGTGGTCAAAAAAGTACCCTCCTGACAACATTCATATCCCAACTGCCGAAAAGCTGCCACCAGGTCACGATCTTCCTTGGTCCATATGGAAGTCACTAAACAGACTGCGGTCGGGCGTTGGCAGGTGCGGGGAACTCATGAAGAGGTGGGGCTTCTCTGATAACGACAAGTGTGAATGCGGTATTTTGCAAACCATGACACACTTGCTGTCGTGCCCTACTTCTCCAGTTTCCTGCACTCGGAGGGACCTTTTTGAAGGCAACCAAAAGGCTATTGATGTGGCTACTTTTTGGGCTAAGCGTTTATAGTCAGTTTTGCCATTGACTCGAAAAGAAGAAGAAGCAGGAATCTTTAAAACATATATAGGTTTTGACTATGAGACTGAACAACTTTTCCGATATATCAGCCGAAATACTTCCACTGCTCAATTCAACTCAAACTCAAAATCATTTAATCCTTGTTGGATATTAAAATCTCTTAATGACGTCAGCTAAACTACATCGCTTCACAAATAAAGTGGCGCCATGGTGGAAAAAAAAGAAGCGGCAATAAAACCCACGCGCTCTTTTTAATATGTTTGAATGTACAGGATTGATACAATAAACCTAAGTCAATTTGAATGTAGAATTTGCCTGTTAGAACCGTAGCCTAATCCCATGGATTATTTTTTTAGATAATCTGATATTTTACTATAACTTTTCTACCCCTAAGAACATAATAATGTCGAAATAAGAAAAAAATATTTTTTCTCCTAAAAACTGCATCACGTGATAGTGCATTTTGTATGGGTAGTCGTTTTATTTATTTATTTTTTTCATTCAGAAAGGTTGTTCAATTTCATGGTCTGAATCTGCAGTTTTAATTTTCGGAACTGATCTTTTTATACTTTTTAAAAGTAGGCTTTTGGTAGGAATTTGTGATTTTCATTAACGTAAAAAAAAACATGCGCGTAGGTACATGTGTTTGGGTTTCCACAATCTTTGGAAAGTTAACATTGATTTTACAAATACAGTACCCACGTGGCGCAGCAACAGTTCTGCAGTAGTGGGCCGCTCCAACCCACAGCCATTTTCTGCGAGAACGGAGCTTCATATTGAATACAATTCTAATAGAAAGAGTTCTTCTCCACGGTAAGTGTACGTCGATTTTTTATCTAGTAAAATTTGAAATATATTTTAAACGCAACATATCAAAGGTCATTAAGTTGCTAATAAAATAATTTTCTTATCTTCTATGGTAAGAGACAATGTCTAGAGTCTAGAAATACTACCTCTAAAATAAAACGAAACTAACTCTGTTTATTGATTCTGCCTATAAAACTATTGACCTTAACAACTTTTCCAAAGTAAACCCTAAGAAACTACATCAGACTAATGCGTCCTATGTTCAATTGAAAAAAGTTGTCTAGAACCACTCACGTGTACATAGGTACCGGTGGTACCCAAAGTTCTTTTGGAGTACAATGCACGAGTTTTCACCAGAATACGGCTAAATTGCTCTTCGAACCAGCCCCAGTCGAAATGCCGGGTACCGGTGCCGTAAAAGAAGGTTGTTTATGGCTTGCATTCTGAGAAATAAAACTTAGAACTAGGTTTCTTGTAGCGGTCGTGAATATTTTAGGTTGCTCGGTAGGTTTCTTAAGTGGCCATGGGTACTACCGGTACCCATGAGCATTGGAGCGAAAAAAATATTCTGGTAAGAAAATAAGTGGTTATCAGTCAGTTAATTGTTCAGTACTCAACACAAACTTATCGTGTGAAAAAAAAACAAAAGCAAAAATGTTTGACGAAAATCGCGATCATTGTGTAAGGACCCTCGGCCCGCGATCGGGCCATTTGCTCCTGTTTTCAATTTGCCGGTCGCGGCCATACATCAGCCGAGCGGCGCGCGGCGCGCGGCGCGGCGGTGGCACACAGCGGAAACCCTACTTTAATACACTTACGGTTGACATTTTCCACACATTATGCATTCTACTAAACCATAGCTAACAAACAGAAAGAGAGGAAATCGTACAAACCACCTAGTTCTACAGAGATAAGTGGCTTTTTACAATCGTAAACGCCAGTATAAAATAATAAAATGTATGAAATTGACATAAGCTAAGCTTTTGCGTGACAGCTGATGTTAATCCCTTACATTTTCATTCTATTCTACTAGCGTTTACGATTAGACATAGAAAGCCACTTGTCTAGGTACCCATATAACTAGTCAACGCACTGCAAAACTTCTCAATTCAACTTATCATCATATCAGCCGAAAGACGTTCACCACCAGACATAGACCTCCTTAAAGATCTTCACGAAGACTACCTGAGTAGATAGATCGTCGGTCTACCTCGTGGGCCCACGCTATCGCATCCAGTTAGTGGTCACCACAGTAAAACCTTTCTTATATTATCGATTCTTTGATGAGCTATTGTAGGTTGCCAGAAGATTGGCGCAATTGAACCATTTTATAGGATCACAAGTGATGTCATACTAAACAGGATGCCATTATTGAAGAAATATAAAAATATTTCTTAATAGCGCGCGTACTCAATGAATAGCAGCAAACTGTCCTCGCTAGTTTTCTTTACTCTGTGAACATACAACCCAACATTTCTGTAAATACTAGGAAATTCGATTTACAAAGAACGCGAACCCAACTGTTCCAAGAATAACTAAGTTTACTCTTTAACTGCAGACTGAACTAATAAGGTTTAGTAATGCATGATGAAGGGACAACATCGTCCTCGGTGTGATTTCTAGTCACGAAATCAATAATGAATTCATGTGGTGGGGAATCATAGACAAACCGACCAAGTGCATATAGAATTCAGGCCCTAAGGGTTCTGTACAAAAATATAATCGCTCCTTTTTTTTATTTATGTCAGGTAACTTTTCTAGCAATCAACGGTTAATGCATTTTTTCTGTACTTGACCTGTGAAACTTAAGTTCTTGTCAATCTTCTTTTTTCTAGTATCTAGGTCAAGGCATAGACAAACCGACCAAGTGCATTTGCAAGTGCATTTTCAGGCCCTAAGGGTTCTGTACAAAAAAAGTAATCGCTATTTATTAGATTTATGTTAGGTAACTTTTCTACGAGTAGTAATCAAAAGTTATTGCATTTTTTGGTACTTGTGCTGTGAAACCTAAGTTCTTGTCAAACTTTTTTTTTCTAGGATCTAGTTCAGGGGATGCTGAGGGGCTGTAAATTTAGGTTTTGATTTCGTTTTGCGAGTATCAAAATATGTGAAGTAAATGATCGTATCTTTCTCTTGTATTGTTTTAGAACGTTTAATTTCTTGCTTCTTTATGAGGAACCATAATGTGACTTTATTTTTAGAAACTTTAATTTTCAAACTGATACCTATCTAACTTCGTTCCATAAAGTGGTCTTGTTGATAGACAGATTTTATTTTTGATTTTGAGGTACGGAACCCTAAAAATAAATAAGATCGCATCACGCTAACGAAGCACATTGTACTCATATTGCGCTTCGATTCGTAAATGAGGTGACACGTGCCGGCAAACTGATTTATTTTGTTCATTATTCGTCTGTAGATTGACTTGCATGGGTGACACAAATACTGACACATTTTTAATCAGTTTCTTGTGGGTAATATTCCGAAATTGGCACTATTTTCTTCTCGCTGCGATGGTAATAAGGAAGGGTTTGTAGAACATAATAATTTTCGCCTGTATCTATAATTGTAGGCAAAAAAAGAGGCATGACCAAAACTGATCAAATTTCTTCAAAAAAGGAAAAAAGATCGAGTACACCCGTAAGGGACTTCTTTACAAACTGTCCAATTCAGTTTGTAATTTTGTATAGATAGGCTGTTCTTTTTTGTTTTTCCTGAAATTTTTTTCACTGAAAGTCATTCAGTTGACTGAATAACTTTCAGTTTTCTTAAACCTGTTCCTTACACCCTGAATTGAGCAGCCGATCTGCTTTTTCGTTCCCAGTATATTTTTTCTTAGAGAAAGTTTATTTTCGTTGACTGACCATGCCTTTTCAATTCTCGTCTGTCCCTTACACACTGTAGAAGGCATATAAGGTATAATATCTATCAAAGCAGCAGTTGGTCAAAGCATTGTGAGAGCGAGCTGATTCGTAGCTAATTGCCAGTTGATTATACCGGGGAGCTCGAGTGCAGCTCGACTGTAATTAAATCGCTTCACATGTGAGGGCTTAACTGCATAGAATACCTACAACTGAAATACCACTGCAGAAGCCTTATCACGAGAAATCCAACCTTTGATCACCCTAAAATAGTTTCCATTTTGTTTTGTTAAAAACGCTTTGATGTCTATATCAAACAGTTTTACAAACTTAGTTTCAATCATCATCATAATTATATCATGTGGGTTGTGCAAGATCGATGACCGATCTCCCACACCCTGGTGTCAGAATTGTTGAGCCTCCAAAGGCCTCTGACATGGCTCCTTATAAACGACTACATCCGTAGATAGTAGTCGAAACCAAAGGCTTAACGTGCCTTCCGAAGCACGGAATCATCAAACTTTTCGGTCAATCAGGTGATTCATCATGCAATGTCCTAACCAAACTGGGGAGGTTGCACAAAGGAATTTTTGTTTTGACAATGTCCCCACCGGGAATCGAACCCAGAACCTTCGGATCGAGAGCCGAACACTCTTACGTAGTGGTTAATGGTCTATGGTTGGTGAATGGTCTCCTCCAGAGCTGTTAATGCAAGGCAATGAAAGGAAATTTACTCAAACAAAACAAACATTTACAACTTTTCGAAAGAAAAATATTCGGCTTCCAATATCAGCCAATGAGCTAGGTTTTTGCATGCATGTAAGCATTATTTTCATATTTCGGCAAAGTTTCAAAAATTTTGCGCACTATTTCAAAGACCCTGAGTATATGTCTCTCGGATATTTCTTTACGTAAAGTATTTCTGCAGACGCCCACGCACTGAATTCTATAACATGCAAAGCAAAACCTTACATGCTATCCGAATAGCATCCATTGCAATAATATCAGAGGACACATTTATTAGCCAAGGGAGTCCGGCTCGTATCAATTAGAGGTGCTTCAGGAATCTGAACGCAGGTTAGTTCTGCTCAACTTAGCGGTTTAATTAGTCCTGGGAGTCCAACTCGATATTATGTACTTACTGACCAAAATGCGTAATTGTAACGAGTCTTTCAGACAGAATGTAATGGTCTCAACAATTAGTTCATACCTTGCGGTCAATAAAGTACAATGCAGAACTCCAGCAAAAACACCTAGTAGGTACTCTTGAGGGGATTTACCATAGTCACCACGCTTGTAAGCGTTGAGGCTGTTGTTGGTGACCCCAGTATGTAAGATGGTACGGTCAACGACAGGACAAGCTTGACACTCGCAGCGCGACTCTATCCTGTACGTTTCACAAGATGCTGCTTGCTGCCTATCCTCCGGTTCATAAGCTCTTAGGCCGGTATTTCACTGGGACACCACGGTGGCGTGATTGGTTGCGCGACTGGTTGCGCCACCAGTAAAGAGACCAGTAAAGACACACCCTGCGGCCACAGTATTAAGGGCTATATTTCACTGGGAGTAGCCATTGGTAGCGCGACCAGCATCCGAACTGGTTGCGCCGCCAAATTGGTTGCGCAACCAAACGGACACCAGGTGAGTAACTCTCCATAGAGCTGTATACATTTTGTTGGTAGCGGCGACTGTTTGCGCTGCCATGGTGTCCCAGTGAAATACCGGCCTTAGTCACCTCGTATTACCAAAGACTTCTAATATAAACTTACTAGTAGGACAACGCGGTAGTACCACGGGCAGTAAATCCCTCTTACAACACCCATGGGTAGAGATGGGTTGGTACTATTCCTTGAAGGCACCACACGGACAAATTTTGGGGTGAATGACAAAAATAAAAATCTAAATATTTTATGCAGCATGATACAGAGTGCTTTGGCTAGTCCAGCCTATGACTGATTTTGTTACAGTCGAAATACTTATGTAGCTTAATTAGAATGACAACAGCAGGATGAAGCGATACAGCGATAGAGAGCGCTCCGTCCTGCTCTCACGCATAGTACTCCAGTAAAATTACGAGAGATTGTATGGCGAAACGGAAATAATTGATAATAGCCGTGATTCTTTTTCAGATCGATAGATTATATTTCTGTGTAAAGCTTTTTAATGGAATCCACCTAAATTTACTTCATTTATTTATTTATTTTGCCGTCCAAACATTAAAAAAATATGGAATTTCGGAAAAAAATGTTAATCGATTTTTTATTTTATTTACAGCTTGCTATATATTCATAATTTCATATTTTACATGAATCCACCTAAAAATATTAGCGTCTTTGTATTGTTTAACTTTTATAGCACGAAATTTAAATAAAGGTTATCTTCGCAACCAAAAATAGTAATAGATCCGTTTTGCTTTCTAATAATTTAAATAGTGCTAAGTAATCACATTTTTGGCAAATCCAACATAAATGTTTACAAAATCATTGTTAACCAGCGATTACAAAAAAAAAATTATTTATTTAGTATGGAATTTTTGTGAATTTATATAAGAATCACTTTCATTTAAAAAGGTTGAGTTTAACTCAGTTTATTTATATTATTTTACCTCGACTTTATTGGATCTTATATGTAAATATAAGTGTAGATTTTATATTTTGAAACAAATTGATATTTTTAAATATATTTATGGTGGATTTTTATGCCTATATGTAAAGTATACGTTAATCTATGACATAAAGTATATAATTGTCTATTACTATTTTTGCCTTAGCTGTTATTTGAAAAAAATGTTCCGCTTTAAATTTTAGGTGGATTAGTAAATATTGCTTCTTAACATCATATTTAAATACGATATACACAAAAAAGTAGCTATTAACATTTAATGTTTTGCAAAACCGTATTTTTACTGGACTATAGCTCTGACCTATTTTAATTTTAATCAAGTCTCATTATTTGAATTATGGTTTAGCTTAATTGAAAACTTCTCTAAATAAGGCAGTTAAGGTCTATTGATGAATTCCATTCAAGTGTAAGATTGCTCTCAAGATGAACCTTACCTACACATACAAATCATACGTCTTGAGTGCTATCTCAGACTTGAGAGGGATTTATCAATACGACGCTTAGTGTGTAGTTTTGAAATTACAATTAAATAATTTAAAAAAATCATAAAAGACTACACCAACTTTATGTATGACGTCAAAATTGTGCAATTTTTACTCAAAAATCTGAAGAATATTTCGGTTATGACGTGTGTGTTCATTTACTAGGTTGGTCGGCCCCTTTAGCCTATTATAACTGTGTAAACAAAGAACAAAGTAAACAAAATCTCAATTGCCCAGTGACTAACCATACGATGACGAATGTATGGCAAACATCGTTGAGCTAATTAAGAAATAGCTTAAGCCTGATAGAGTTCCTAATGAGCGTGTCTAAGTTTATTAAAGTTTCCCTCCATAGCGATCATAAAGCCGATACAAAACAGACCGGTGTTGCCAGCCGTGCGATTTTAATCCTATTTTTTTAATTTCGTATTGTATTTTTATACGTTGAACGATCGCACGGAAAAGTTAGCTTTTGCCTCGTCAATGCAGAGCGTGTACAGCCTGTAATACGAGTAATATTATGAATGTAGTAATCCTAGTCTTCCTTAACAAAATATGAATAACTTACTTTAAAAGAAAAAATGGTCTTTAACACGTAAAACACCTGATTCGGTATTTTTAAAGTACAGGGATTGAATAGAGTATAAAACCTTAAAAGGTTTTCTAATTGGTTCAATTAACATGGGAAATAAAAAAAATCTAAAGGGTGTAAGGGACGGTGTACCGAAAACTGAAAGGGCGTGCTCAGTCAACGAAACTGAACAACTTTCCCAAAGAAACATATGTTGGGAAATGAAAAATTTTTTGACCTCTCCATACAAACTGTTCGACCAGAGTGGGCACTTGGTATGGAGAAGTCAAAATGTTTTTTCATTTCCCAACATATGTTTCTTTGGGAAAGTCGTTCAGTTTCGTTGACTGAGCACGCCCTTTCAGTTTTCGGTACACCGTCCCTTACTGGTCGACGGTCGTGGAACCTTAATTAAACTTAGTCTCCACAAACCCAACCCGTAGTAATTAACAAGTTATCCCAGGCGTTGGTGCCTGCGCGTGCGCATTTATTTGCGGGCGAGGGATGCACAGTGAGTAGGTATATACACAGCATCCATTATTGTTGCGGAGGTAAATACATATTTATTTAACATAACTTGTTTGAAATGGACTTCCGTAAAATAACGCCTGATTCTAAACAAACCATAGTTGGCAACACCAGGACGGGCATTGATTGCAGCCACGGTTCTGCTACGATGTATGCCGTAACAGTACGGTTAATTAAACTGTATGCCCTTTCAGTCATTGTTTAGGAATTTTAAACGGCATGCTTATTCATTGATTAAAATTAGTCATTGATGGAAATTTGCTCTCGACCACAACTGAGAACGTCTGCCGCAAAGCAGAAAAGAACCAATCCTACAATTCGCAATTTTTACTAGTTTAACTTCTACAATGTGATAAGGATATTAAGCCACTACAATGAATTGAAGGTGCATTTTCTACTAGCGTCCTAACCGACGACGTTTTAATATCCAAAAATAAACTTAGATAAAAAATTATATAGAAAAATTACTTTCAACTTTCTCGAATAGATTTTTCTGGGCAACTATTTTATTTATTAGTTTCCCTATAAAATGTTTCTTTCCTATTTCTGTTTCTTTCCTTATAAACTTTGTTCTGACTATTGAGTTCAAATTACTTAGGTCGAATCGCATAAGGTCATTCAGTACTCGAACTTCATAATTAAAAACATTTATGATTCATATTTATCTACACAGGGTTTAAACTTTTCTCAAAGAAAATCTAGGTCGAAAACCAAAATATGCTATCATTTGATGCAGATCCTATTCCTAATTTTTAGGGTTCCGTACCTCAAAATAAAAAACGCAACCCTTATAGGATCACTTTGTTGTCCGTCTGTCTGTCTGTCAAGACCCTTTATCTCACGAACGGATAAAGGTATCAGGTTGAAATTAATAACATATATTAGGGTCCATGAACCACACAAGATCTGAAAATTTAAATTTTTCACAACGACGCAATCAAAAGATATGGCTTTTTATGTCCTCGTCTCCATACATTTATGCAAAAAAGCAAAACCTACAGGGTACTTCCCGTTGACCTAAAATTATTAAATTTGGCAAGAAGATAGGTCTCACAGTACAAATAAAGGGAAAAGTCTAAAATCATTAAATAATAGGTCTTTATGGCGAATTTTAGGTAAACTCAATTTTCAGTACTAACATTTTTGCATTTTTCTTAGGAATTATAAATCCAATTTTTTTTATTTTTTTGGGCATTATTGGGAAGACATTAAACTAACAGAAACTTACATTTAATTTTCGAAAAATATTGTCTGTAAAAAAATATAACAAATCTAATGATGAAATCGGACGACATTTAAGACGAACAATTTTCGAACCTTTAATTTTATATATCAAACTAAAAATAAAAACTTTATTTTATGCGTAAATTGATAACCTTAAAGTTAACTTTCAAATATAAGACAAATGAAAAAAATAGCATTAGAATTATAGGAATTATGATCTCATTAATCTGTGAGAAAATTTCGGCAATTTCATAGGTAAAGACCTATTATTTAAATTTTTCTCACAACTAATAGTAACCAATTAACGTGAGCTCCCGTTTCAAGAACTTTGCCATAAAAGAGGGGTCAAGTTGGATGGTCGCGGAGTTTTTAAAATCAAAGAGCAAAAGCTTTTAGTATATCATATGGTAGATACGTACGGAACCCTTAGGGCGCACTCGACTCGCACTTGGCCGGTTTTTCTTTCTAAAAATTGGTTGCATACCTACAAAGAATATTTTTTCTTCTATTGCAACTGGTTACCAAACGCGGTCACAGCCGAAAGTAAATAATCCTAGGTGATAAAAAAAATAACCCTGTCGGTCGAATAAGAAACACGATGGGAAAGAATACGCTGTTCAATAAGAAACAGGTCAGTATAAAACACTTTGGACTTTATGGTAAGGTAATAGAGTTGCAAACGTTTCCAGTGACGTGCAGTTGACCGTACAAACACCACAAATGAGTGGTCATCGGTTATTTAGTACAGCTTACCGGAGTCAGATTCTCGTGTTATTAATTCCACCGAATCGGAACA
Organism: Athrips mouffetella; assembly: GCA_947532105.1. Lineage (NCBI taxonomy): Eukaryota > Metazoa > Arthropoda > Insecta > Lepidoptera > Gelechiidae > Athrips > Athrips mouffetella. The sequence goes on from OX383958.1 coordinate 10,774,547, forward strand.
TGATCCTACAACCGCACTGCTACTGCTGATTGAATTACACTGTGCAACCACACCGCTAGCACTAAACAACGGACACTCTCCGCCCCCCTTGCAATCTACCCCGAAACCCCTCACCCACCCGCCCGTACGATTCTCGATGTCCTTCTGAGGGTCTTTTGCATTTTTGTACTGATTATGCGAGCCTACACGTCCTTCCAATTTCAAATTCGCGTGTTGTACCCGGGGTGTGCCGCTAGCGATGTTAAGGCTGAATGTGAGTAGGTGTTAGTATTTGCTTCTTTTTACTCTTCTCATAATTACTTAGGTTTAGGAAAGAGAACAATATTACTTATATATGTTTTATGTAAAAAGTGCAAAGGACAAACGAGCAGCTGGGCCACCAGATGGTAAGTATAGTCACCACCGCTCATAACGACCGCTATCTTCCTGCTGGTATGATTTGATACTCATAAGGCAGCAAATCGCTGTGCTCACCTTGAAAACTAAGATAGTGTATCTCAAGTGTTTACCACAGTTTTAGTTTTTGGGGCATAAATAAGGTCCTAATGAAATAGGGACTATAATTGTTGCATGATACTGAGACCACGAAACTGAACAATTTTCCCCAAGGATATACGTCGAAATACGAAAAAAAACTGCATCAGCTAAAAGCGATTTTTTTATGGGAGGTCAAAAATTACTTTTCATATTACGACCTATGTTTCTTGGGAAAAGTTGTTCAGTTTCATGGTTTAAGTAACGTGCTAAAATGTCTGTAAGACCCTATATTTTTATTACACCATGCAAATTATTTGCCCCTTCACAAGATTCTACTTTTAACTGACACTCGTTTAGAGATAATTTCGAAGGGCGCGACAGCATTCCTCATAAATAGACAGGCTTATTCAAACACGACCTGCAGAAAAACTACACTTACATTCCCAGGAAACCAGGTAACGCAGTAATAACAAGAGAACATGACACTGCGCAGTACCGCGAACGTGTAGCCAGTTGTTAGCTCCACCGGGCCAACTCAGATTCGCACTGTTATTAATTCCGCTAAACTGAAACCCGATACTTCACTGCATTGCTGGCTAAGTGCGTTTCGCTTTGACGCAATTTCACTACGCTAGACGCGAGTAAAGACAACAAACCGGTAAAAAATATTATTAAGGCTCCTAAAAAGCTACAAGAAAGAGTTAAAGCTACATAGCATATTACAAATGTAGTATAAAAAAGTAATACTTGGATTATTTATTTCTTGTTTATTCACATAGACAAACTTAATGTCTCATGGCATTATGTAACAGTGGATGTTTTTATATTAATATCATCAAAATCACAATTATTTTGATAATGTAATTAGATAACCTATTTTAACTCTGTATCACAAGGGAACGAACCTGCTGACTCCGTGCACTGTGTGCAACTCCCAACATGTAAACAAAAAGTTTAATATGATCCACACTCTAATTGGAAGTACTGTGAGCCAGTCAAGTGATATTTCTAATTAATTGGTACTGCTAAGAGATAATTAATATGGTCACATTCTGCGCTCTTTGTGTAGTAGGTATTGTCTTTCTACTATGTCACAGACCTAAACAGATGTAACATTTTGATAGGTACTTAATTTTGACGACATAATTTGACACAGTTTTTTTTAAGATAGATCCAATTTAATAAAATAAATAAAATAGAAATAAAATAAAAATAATTAAAAAATAAAAATAATTAAAAAATTTAAGTACCTACCAACCTTCAAAAAAATAAAATAAATACTATTGCAATTTACATCACTAATAAAATAGGTGAATTCGTTGGTCACAGATAAAATATCCTGTCCAGCGCGTCTCCTCGAGGTGGCGTAGTCCCTAGCAGACAGGCAGCGTTCCCACGCTGAAATGCAAAACTCAGTCTTTGCGCCAGAAAGTTGCCTGCTCTGCGATCCTAAAAATATTTACCAGACGCGAGGACAAGTAGCTTCAGGGCCCCAAGGTCCCATCGTTTTGAACGAAACTGGCATGAACATATAACGTCCCTGAAGGACCTGATACTTCCAGGACAACTTAATTTTCCTCAATTAAGTTGTTGGTTTACAATTTTATAAAGTTATAAACATTTAACACCGACATTCAACGGTCTACAACACCGACGTTCAACGACGCAACAAAAATTGGATTCATGAAAAAGTTACAGGCTAGGACAGGCCCGGGGCTATGGAAATGATGCTAGTGACGTACTTTTATAGTCCTTTACCAACAAAAGTGGACCACCTAAAGAGGTAGATCGTTGGAGAGAGGAAGTGTATATACTTTTTAAGAGGGCTAGGATGGGACCAAGGCTATGGAAATGAAGATCAATAGAAATAAGTTACTACATGACCATCAATTTGGTTTCACGAAAGGGCGCAGTACAACGGATGCCGGGACTGCACTTTTAAAATACATCTTTTGCGCGTGGGAAAAATCTGAAGATGCTATTGGTATCTTCTGTGATCTATCCAAAGCATTTGATTGCGTAGATCATAGCACATTGTTGCTAAAACTTGAACATTACGGTGTTAAGAATAATTCACTTAAACTACTTAGGTCATATTTGGAAAACAGGATTCAAAAGGTACAAGTAAACAGGACGAAATCACTGGGATCTGTTGTCAAAATTGGCGTACCTCAAGGGTCCATATTGGGGCCATTTTTATTCCTTATTTATATTAATGACCTTCCTTCTGTGGTGAAGAATCTGTCAAAGATTGTGTTATTTGCTGATGATACTTCATTAATATTCAATGTAAGTAGGAAATCACAAAATTATAACGAAGTCAATGATGCACTTCGACAGATTCATGCATGGTTTACTGTTAACAATCTAGTCCTAAACGCCAAAAAAACTAAATGTATTAAATTTGCACTACCAAATGTAAGGTCTACTTCACATAACATAGTATTGAATAATGAACCATTAGATTTTGTAAATAGTACAGTTTTCTTAGGGTTAACACTAGACTCTAAACTTCAATGGGGACCTCATATAACGGCTCTTTCTGGTCGATTGAGCTCGGCTGCATATGCTGTTAGAAAAATCAGACAACTTACTGATGTAGCTACTGCAAGGCTGGTTTACTTTAGCTACTTCCATAGCATTATGTCTTATGGCATACTGCTTTGGGGCCGAGCAGCTGATATACATTCAATATTCGTTTTACAAAAAAGGGCTATAAGAGCAATTTATTGCCTGAAGACTCGTGATTCCCTGAGAGAACTGTTCAAGGAAATCAACATTATGACAGTGCCATGCCAGTATATCTATGAAAATATAATGTATGCTAGAAAGAACATTCATCAATTACCTAAAATTTGTGACAGGCATAATTTTAATACTAGAAATAAGCATAAAATTGATCAACCATATACTAGATTAACTAAAGTCAATACATCTTTCGTTGGTCTGTGTATACGATACTACAACAAAATACCTGACAATATAGTGCAATTACCTGAGAGAAAGTTTAAAGAATGTGTAAAGCAAACGTTATGTAAAAAAGCTTACTATAGATTGGATGACTATATGAATGACAAAGAGGTATGGTGCTCTGATATTCCAGCGAAACACAAGAAACACATTGTAAAAAGCCGACTCTTAAAGTAGGCCGTGCTGCAGTGGTTTCTTGCCGTTTCTTTTACGCTGCCATAGCACGATCCGAAACGGCGTAGACTCGCTCTATTTGCATTGTATTCTGCATGACATTCAACAAGTATTCTGTAAAGAATCTACATTGAATAAAATTATCTGAATCTGAATCTGAATCTAAGAAGAGAAGCCTTTGCTCAGTTGCGGAACACTTAAAAAATCAATGCCTAACCATTACTTATTTCCTGTTAAGTTACTTGCAGAGTCGAATCAAACGGTTAATTTGATGGTTGTAGTAATTTCGAGGGCAGTTGACGTGCGCCGGCCCACTGCGCGTCCAAATTGCCGTGCCGATAGAAGCTGCAGGGTGCTCTGTAATAATGGGCCGGATTTAGGTAGTAGGCGAAGTGGCTACTAATTGCTTCATGAAAGCGATAACTTGGAATGACATTTAACTGGTTAATTTAACGTATGTTTTTAAAAATTGTTGGTGCCATAAATAATCTGCTATCATCTTTGCAAGCAAATAAATAAAAAGTACGAGTAGTAACTAAGTATGTGGGACACTCCTTTTTAAGTAAACAGTCAGGAGGTCAAAAAATAAGTATAGTAAACCCATCCGGACCTAAACCGGTCGCTGTGTTTAGTGTAGTGAAACTATTAAGCGCTGTTATGTGAGCTGTATTCAGATAACTTTGCTTTGAACCACAATTTCAAATTAGAAATCAAAGCAAGATGATGAGAAATTATAATTTATTTCTATATCATGTATCAACAATCAGGTAATCTTCACAAAGGCACTCTTTTGTTGTAATCACGTTCTTACATTTTAATTTAAAGCCAATGATGAATATGTTTTGCACTCAAAGAGGCTGGCTGGCTGAGCCTGGCAGTTGAGTCTTTGTAAAGAATCTAGTCGTATCTAAATGTAGCCCCTGCCTAGGTCCAACCCTGGCTCTTTACTGCGCGGTGTTTGCTCTACGGTAAAGTGCACCATCAAAGGCAATAAGCTATTTCTATGGGGCCAATGCCTGTCGTAAATCCTTTAAACGAATCAATTATTAACTTTCGGTTCGAAGGAAAATTTTTGGAACTGTAAAAAAGTAAGGTACCTCTAGAGCCTAGAGGGAGTCAGACGATTTGTCTAATTATCCAATCAATATTTTAGACCATTCTTTTGATTTTGACAGTTTATAAGTATCATTTGTAACGATGTCTTTTTCATCTTATACTGTAGAGAAGGTTAGAACACCAAGTTTTAAAAAAAATATTTCAAAATAAAATATTTAAATTATTAGTATCATAGATTAACACGATTTTCGCGCGCTAAATGGGCTTGCGCGGTTTGACGCGTTGCTCTAAGATTACAATGAATCCAAATAGATTGTTGGTATTGTTAAATCCAAATAGATTTGAAATTAAGTTTTTAAGTAAAAAATCCTGTTTAAATCGACAATATAAAAACTTAAAAGTTATAAAAAGACCCCCAAAAAGTTAAGTAGTAAAGAAATGACAGTTTGTTCCCCTACTTAATGTTGACTTGTCGGAATTTGCATAAAATCGGCCCAAGGAACGTCGTTACAAACTTTTGGGCGTACTTTAAAAGCACTAAAATCGGAATGGGCTATAAATGAGCGACCCTATTTTTTGAGTCCCGCACTTGATCACTTCTGCATTCAAATTGCCGTTATGAACAAGCAAAAATGTCTTTACTTTAACTTAAGAGCTTTAATATTGAATATCAATAACTTGAAACGTTAACTTTTTACCCGACAAAAAAGAATAACAATGGGTTAGTCCTGGAGCTACGGGTTAGTCAGTGTTCATGAAAAAAGCTTGACGTTTTGTAAACAAACATTTTGCAGTTAAGAAAAGATGTATCCTATATACTATACTATTAAGGGGCTACGTGCAGACCACAAGCGCCCTGTAATTCCTGATTTTTGATAAGTTTTGTCTTTAGCAAGTAATATTTTTTAAACTGATGGGGGCGCTAGTGGACAGCAGGAAGCCTCTTAAACGAGCAAATATTATCAGTTAGTTAGTGTTAGTTATCGGTTTCTCGAAAACGGCTCTAACGATCTTGATGAAATTTACCACACGGGGGATTTTGGCGGCTAAAATCCCCGTGTGCTTGGTCTCATGTCTGGAAAAATTCGATTTTTAAGCATTTTTTAAACCTACTGAAACCTACAGCACCATCTGTTGGCGGGTAGCATAGCCTGCTCACCCGATGATAATTTAATGTTGAGGCGGCTATTAAAGAGCGAAGCTCGGTCGCCCAGCTAGTTTTCTATTACACGAGGTACATGTTTGTTACCACAACACGGACACAGAAAAATGCTAAGACTATCGTTTTACACAAAGCTAGCCAGAAATAACCACATTTTTAATACTCATTACATTAATATAATGTTATTATTATTGTTACTCGTTTGCTCACTTGTAACATAATAATAAATTTGATTTTGTTTACATAAAGAGTGAATAAGCTTCTTCTGAGCAAACTCGTTCCATCGTCGACCTCACCTCTGTCCTCGAGACAATAAAAAAATATACAACAAAAAAAAGCCACGCACTTTCGTATACTCGTACTCTGCTATATGTAGGTAATATTTACTTACTGAATGAGTTACTTCTTGGAAAGGGTTAAGAATGTACAGTAGATCGTATATCACACTCATTAGTCGTATCACATGCCTAATTACTTTCATACAATGTTGCTATCTTATTTGGAAGAGCTACACGGAATATTTTTGCGTCTACAAAAGACTCTTGTAACCTTTTAAATTGATAATAATATAACCTTTTAAATTAATAATTTTTGAGCCGATATCTGTCCGCTTAATGGCTAAAGGTACATCTCACCCCCTCAAAAACTAGTCCGCGGGCGAGATGTACCTTTTGAAAAATGGCTAGGGGCCAGATTCGCCCTAAAGTAAGTAGAAACGCAACCCCATTAAAAGTAAGTTTTTGCTTATTACAAACGTATCATCATAACGTCCCATATAAACGCCTATTTTTGGACAGGATGGTCCTTAATAATTGCATAATCGAAAGTCTGGTGTACTTTGGAGGGGATGTATTGTAGTCACCATAATTGTCAGCGTTTTAGCTGGCATAATGGACCACCACCACAGTATATTTGAACGATGCCCAGCAGCATCCTGCTAACTAACTTTAGGTTCAAGATTCTGTAGTCGCCTTTTATGACGACCACGGGAAGAGATGGTACGTAACGCACACGGGTTGAAAACGTTTACTTAAATTACGTACTTGATTCGTAAAGTGGGTAAAGTAATATAATAACCCTGTTCGCGTCTTCATTTTACGAATGACCGAAAACGATAAGCATCGATATTTCGAGAGGGACAAAAAGGTCTAACTTTTTTCATATCGGCGTTTAAATCACAAAATATTTCCAAGAACCACTCGAAAGTTGACATGAAGTAACGTAAGGGTCGTATCACGCACAGAATAAAGACTGAAACATAGATAGATAGATAGATATTTATTTAATGGCATCACATCTCATTTTATTACAAGTCGTATTTTGCCAAAGTAAATAAATTAACATAGAATTAATCAAAAATATTTCAAGTATCTGCCAAATGAATCAAGTAATTTTGAGAATCAATCAAGGATTTTTTTAAATTATTGTGTAAATTACTAAACAGAAAAAAAAACTACTGTAAATACTAAGTAAGATGTTCCTGCGGAAATTCTATATTCTCACCCTTGTAAGCCCCTGGTCTAATCAATTTCAAGTCATAAAACTCTTAATAGGTCCAAATGACAGTTATATTCACAAAAAACATATTTGAGGTGGGTACGATAGTTTTAGTTTTACTGTATCTATCTACATTTTATCACAATGTAAATTAAACACCATCGAATTCGACTTTTTGGACTATCGATTTTTCCAAAGTGTATTTTAGTTCATATTCTATGTCTTTCATCTTTACTCTGAGGCAATGGTAACTCATTTATCGAGTACATTGAAAAGAAACCAACATAATATTAATAGTTAGCCTTCAGATAAGATATAACTGTCACCATCACGCTTGTAAACAAGAACGAAGTTGTACCTATCTCTTGTAACATGGCGAACGAAATATTCCTTAAATAAACAATTAATATTGGGTCTTTTTGTACCACACAACTACTCAAGAGCTCTTTGAATAATATAAGAACAATACACTAATAGTCGATCCACAGGCTATAATCCACTTTGAAAAGTATTCCACGAGGGAATCGGATACAAAATAAAGATTTTGTGAAATAAAAAATGAAATACTGGCCCTCGATATATAAAGTTTAGTCGAACCTCTGGTGGGCGAGAATAATCTACCACAGCGAAAGTAATTTGGTTTAGAAGGGCGTACTATTTTTTAACAAACTATAAATATAAATTCAATAAATATAATATATATTAATAAAATATTCTATATTTTTATTTCAACTATTTTTCATTTCTTCGTCTAGATTAATTTTAAATAAGCTTCCTTTTAAGCGCACTTCATTTTAAGTGACATCAAATAAGTGAATGATTAACTTTCATGTAATTAAATGAACAATTGTAATGGATTTTATGAGCCCGTACACATTTTTTGAAAGGAATGTGTATAAAAAGTAAAAAAGTATTTCGTCTTTCGATTTCCCTTTCAATTACAGGAATAAAAAAAGAACTTCATAAAGCCCTTGTATCTTGTGCGTCAAAGTAATTAAATTGAGAAAATCAAACAAACTTTTATTACCAACCCGATGATGAATAGTAACGACGATAAAGCTCAATAAATAACAAGTTATTCGAGAATAATCAGTTATAGGTTATCAGCCAATTAATTAAATACTTAGTTTTATAAATAATTAGTTATGAGTAACTGTAGACAAATCATTTATTAAGATCTAAATAAAGTAAATATCTTTTCTCGTTGTGCCCCACTGTTGGGCAAAGACCACTTTTTTCGACAAAACAAAAGTTAAGTCATAATAAGAAAAGGTGTATTTTATGTCGGGGACAAAATTAAGTTCATATAATTTAAGACCATAAGTAAGCTAGACACTTATGATATCTCGATCTTAGAATTAAACGTTACGTGATAAAAAGATCTGTGAGGAGAGTATTGGAGAAAGGTAAATAGTGTATATTTTAATAATATAAAATGAGTACCTGGTCGACCGAGCTTCGCTCTATAATAGCCGCCTCAACATTAAAATATTATCGGCTGAGCAAGCTACGCTACCCGCCAACAGATAGCGCTGTAAGTTTCTGTCTAAAACGCGGTGTTTTAAAAAATGCTTAAATACACGGAGAAAACGAATTTTCCTAGATATGAGACCTAGCTAGATCGATATTTCGTCCCCGAAAACCCCCGTATGGTATATTTCATCGAAATCTTTTCGAGAAACCGATTACAAATATACAAATACTGCTCATTTAATGGTATAGGATTATTCTTCTCTATAACAAAATCAGTATCGCGTATGTGTGTGTATCGCTCCGTCTTGTTACACTGCTGTCGTTATAACCAAACTACATACACAAATACTTTGTAAGTGGCATGTTAGTACTAGTTCATTGTAAAAATTGTTGCAGCTAACTTGTGACGTAGACGCGTGAACTCCTGCTAAGATAGAGGCCAATGGATAAGCGCAGGCGCAGGTCACATCTTCCTATCTTTACCAAAGGCGTGCGTATGCAACAGAAATGTTTTGTTCTGTCTTGTCTACCTACATCTGCCTGTATTGCAAAGCCTGTAGTCAGCCACTTTTAGGGTTCCGTACCCAAAGGGTCCAAACGGAGCCTAATACTAAACCTTTATTATTTTTCCTAATTCAGGAAACATGTTCCAGTTCTTTTGTAAATAAAAATTTATTTAATGGCCATATTATGTACGAGTATAAATATCTATAAAAAGACCAGAAGAGCACATGACATGAATAAATCTAATTGGCCTAATGAAGAGGAATTTCTTAATTAGTATGTTTGGTAGCTGGTGGTATGGTGAGCAAATGTACTGTTCCGAAACGGCTTAATTACGCCCGATAACTCTTTAATTAACCTGCCTAATAACAGAGTATTTGCATTTCAGCCGCCGAAGTAAGACCAATTAGGCGATTGGCCGATCGATATATACAGGGTGGACTAAATTGTGACGTCTGAGGGAAAATTATGGAAAACATAACTTTCTTACACACACAAAAGTTTTAGTCGATGTGTCGTTTTAAAACTTAATAAAAAGAGATATGATATTTTTAATCCCTGAAATTGCTGAACGTTAAACACACGTTTACACACTGTATTATTGGTAAAAAAAAGTTTTTCCTCCATTTACAGGTCAGACAGTTGTTGATAATAGGTCTTTACCTATGAAATTGCCGAAATTTTCTTACAGATTAATGAGATCATAATTCCTATAATGCTAATGCAATTTTTTTCATTTGTCTTATATTTGAAAGTTGCCTTCAAGGTTATCAATTTACGCATAAAATAAAGTTTTTATTTTTAGTTTGATATATAAAACTAAAGGTTCGAAAATTGTTCGTCTTAAATGTCGTCCGATTTCATCATTCGATTTTTTATGTTTTTTACAGATAATAGTTTTCGAAAATGAAATTTAAGTTTCTGTTAGCTTAATGTCTTCCCAATAATGCTTAAAAAAAAAACCGGCCAAGTGCGAGTCGGACTCGCGCACTGAGGGTTCCGTACCACCACATAAACATAATGTATTAGTTGAAATTTCAGTAAGTTAATGTGCTAGATTTTTTTAGTCCGACACGCGCTTGACCAAATTTTATTATTTGTTGTTATTTTATAGCCTATGCCCTATAAACATACAAATTTTCAAGTTTGTAAGTGTTCCCGTTTTTAAATAGAACTAAAACAAAAATCGCCTCAGCAACCATCCAACTTGACCCCTCTCTTATATGAATGTTCTTGAAACGGGAGCTCACCACAATTGGTTACCATTAGTTGTGAGAAAAGTTGTAATATTTAATGATTTCAGACTTTTCCCATTATTTGTACTGTGAGACCTAGCTTCTTGCCAAATTTCATAATTTTAGGTCAACGGGAAGTACCCTGTAGGTTTTTCATTTTTGAATAAATGTATGGAGATGAGGACATAAAATGCCATATTTTTTGATTGCGTGGTTGTAAAAAATTTAAATTTTCAGATCTTGTGTGGTTCATGGATCCTAATATATGGTATTAATTTCAACCTGATACCTTTACCCGTTCGTGAGATAAAGGGTCTTGACAGACAGACAGACAGACAGACAGACAGACAGACAGACAGACGGACAACAAAGTGATCCTATAAGGGTTCCGTTTTTTTCTTTTGAGGTACGGAACCCTAAAAAATAAAAAAACATAGGATATATAATTCCTAAGAAAAAAAATGTTAGTACTGAAAATTGAGTTTACCTAAAATTCGCCATACAAAACGGCAATTTCATAGGTAGAGACCTATTATTTAATGTATCGGTCATTTTCTACTGACAGTGTCACTAATTTGGGCCACCCTGTTTAGTTACTCGTAAGTGTGTCCCTGTTTTGGAGAGGTGTTAAAGTAACGTTCTTTACATAAAGTCACTAAAGTAGATTTATTCTCGAAATTTTATTATCGTCGTCGTTTAATTATGGAAACAGAACTTATATTTAGGCCTATAATAGGCAAAATCTTTGCAAATAAAATGAATGTGCTTTACTGTTCCTATATAACAGGGTGCGTATTCCGAAGTTTTATCGGAGCTCCGATATTATCAGATTGACAACAAAAATTACGTTTGGAAATTTACTTTGTATGGGAATTTCTTTGTCAAAGGCCGAACCATAGACTAATTATCGGCGCGATATTATCGTAGTTTCACTTCGGAATACGGCAGATGATTTGGTTTGCTGTGACAAAATAAGTTGATATATCGGACGTTCAAAAAAATTGACAGGAAGTCTAAAAAATGTTATACAGGATGTTTCATTAAATTTTGCCAAGTGGAAGATAAAGCTCGCAAGGTCCACAAATAACTACTGTTTAAATAAACTAATAACTATATCGTTCAAAATTTTTGTGCGTTCAGACGCTTTGAAAACTATCCGTATAAAAATTCATAGGTATGTAAAATTGTTATCGTAAAACTTGCATAATGGGTTACTTCGGTACTTCCGGTGCTTGAGACTATCTTCAGAGACACCTCGGGGGTATTAATAAATCCCAACAAGTATGAGATTGCACTCAAGATGAGATGAGATTTGTATGTGTATACATCTTCGGAAGGCACGTAAAGCCGTTGGTCCCGACTACTATCTACGGATGTAGTCGTTAATGAGCCATGTCAGAGGCCTTTGGCGGCTCAACAACTCTGACACCAGGGTTTGTGAGGTCGGTCATCGACCTTGCAACCCACACGATATGATGATGATGATGAAGAGCAATTGCCCATGTCAAAAATATTTTCGGTATTTTTTTTATATTTTTAAATTATCAATTATGGGGTCGGAACTTATCATTTTGTCAATAATACAAGGGTCAAATTAAATACAATTTCATAAAATTACAATTGTAACTAAAACCTAATTAAAATAACCCACCCCGAATCGTCCCTTGTGCAAATGTGTGCATGAGGCTCGCAGCATTGCCACGTTGAATCGCAATGGATAACCTTTGCACAAGGAACGATCCGGAGCGGGAGTCAAAGCCAATATCCCTAAGTCGGCGCCCAATTTCTAAAATGAAGACCTTGGCCTCCTTGCCCCACGGTCCGGCCGTTTCATTTATTTTTAATTAATTTTTTAATTATTTTTTAATGATAATTTCGACTATTCTAAGAAACTAATTTGAAGAAAGAATATCATTTAGATCATTAATTATTTTTATATAGCGAGTTTAAATTTGCGACCCTGTGACGTCATAATCTCACAAGCCAAGAAATTGATTGAGAAAACTACAATGAAAGAAAGCTACTCGAGAAACATTACAATTATAGGACAGTATGATAGACGTCATAAGCAATGAGCTGTATTCATAGTCTAGAGCATTTTGTTTCAAAGATATCAAGTTATCTGTAAGAGCGTGAGCATGTGACGTCACCGGGTCGCAAACTTAGTCGTTACATAAAAATGATTAATGATCTAAATGATAAAATTTTCAAATTAGTTTCTTAGAATAGTCTAAATTATCAATTAAAAATATTTAAAAAATACCAAAAATATTTTTGACAGCCAATTTCCTCCCGGCGCATAATGTCACGTTCGTAAAATGTCACGTTCGCAAAATGTCACGTGCGCATAACGTCACACTTAATCGTGACATTGTGCGAACGTGACATTCTGCGAAAAAATAATGAAAATTTTTCTAAGTCAACAAAGAATTAAAAATTTTGTAAGTCCCAAATTCATACAAAAAAAATTCAAAATTTTTCTAAGTCCCAAAAAAATTTGACCGATTGGGAAATTGGACCGTTTGGACAATGAACGAATCAGGTAAGTAGACGTGCGGAATCATGCAGAAACATGCAAAACATGCGGATACATGCGGAAACATACAGGAACATGCAAAAACATGTGGAAACATGCAGAAACATGCGAAACATGCGCATACATGCGGAAACATGTGGCATATATCCAAAACAAAGAAAAGCACGAAATAAAATGAATATTTTTCTAAGTCCCAAATCTGTAGTAAAACAACTCAAAAATTATAGTAATAAATTCAAAATTTTTATAAGTCCCAAATCTTACTTACTTACTTACTTCGCTGGCTCAGCGACCCGAAGTGGATCTTGGCCTCCGACATTAAAGTACGCCATTCGTCTCTATTCTGTGCCAAATCTGACCAGACGGGCACTTCCAGCTCTTTCAGGTCTTTGGCGACTTCATCCTTCCAGCGGTATCTTGGACGCCCCACCGGACGACGCCCAGAAGGTTGGCCAAGATAAGCTTTCTTTGCGGCTCGATCCTCTCCCATCCTCTCCACATGTCCTAGCCAGCGAAGTCGGGAAGATTTTATTTCTCCGATGATGTTCGGCTCGGACACTAGTTCTTCTATCTCCCGATTGTACCTCCGCCTCCATTCCCCATCTTCTCCTCTTGTTGGTCCCAGAATCTTCCGCAATATCTTACGTTCTGCCACTAAGTCCCAAATCTACGTAAAATAATTCAAAAATTTTCTAAGGCCCAAAAAACGTGACATTTTGCGAACGTGGCAATTTGCAAACGTGACATTTTGCGATTGTGACATTCTGCGAACGTGACATTTTGAGAACGTGACATTTTGAGAAAGTGACATTTTGCGAACGTGACATTATGCGTCGGGAGGGCCAATTTTACACTTGAGACACAGATTAGATCATAGTAAACTGACCTTGAGAGGGATTTACCAATACCATCACTACGTCGTTGATACCCCACCAACAGACTGACTGAATCTTCTTAATTAACTGAATATTCTTAATTAAATATTTGACTTCTCTTCTCCAAACGGTCCAATTTCCCAATCGGTCAAATTTTTTTGGGACTAAGAAAAATATTGAAATTTTTTAGACTGTTGCTAACTTTTTGTACTGTTGACAAAAAGTGTTAGAATTCGATTGAAGAGCTTTAACTTTTATGATGGTTTAAGGGTCTCACTCTCGAATAAGGCCACAGAAGGGTTTATTTCTTAAATAAATTATATAAAAAAAAAATTGTGTTTCTATTCACTGAATGAGTTACTAACTACTCACTCATAAGTCTGGTTATCTTGGGTCACAGGATGTTCTAATGAGATAGATAAAACTGTCGGTTTGAAACTGAGCTTCAACGCTCAAGTAGAGAGTAGTACTGTGTAATAAAATCAGAGTAAGCTAGAATATAAAACAACAAACTTTGGCTTATTAGCATTTGTAATCTCCTAAGGTCCAGCGCCTGATTGCTATTTCTATTATCATTTTTTAGGGTTCCGATACCAAAATGACAAAAAAAAGGAACCCTTATGGTGCCGCTTTGTCTGTCTGTCTGTTTGTCACACCTGTATATCTCAGCAACTACTCATTATATCAACTTTAAATTTTAAACAGTTTTAGAATATGGTTGTCCAACTCAATTTCACGTGAAAGAATTATGAAAAAATAATGATTATTAATGTAAAGGGGGCCCAAATAGGGGGGGGCAAAATTTAAAATTATCGGTACTAGGTCGAAGGGGTATCATATGAAAGGGCTTTACTTGTTTATTCTAAAATATATTTTTGTAATTTTTTACAACTTTTATTTTTCAAGTTATGATGAAAAATGAAAAAAAAAATACCGTTCCCCTTATCTCCGAAGTTTGTGAATAAAAAAAATCTGAATTAATTACAGTCGATAGACGTTTATGTATATATTACAGCAAAAATAAAACGATCTTTCTAAGTTGCACAGGTTTTGAGAAATCTGCAAAAAACCTTTACAAACAAATTTTGTTTTGCGCTCCTAAAAATGAACTTTATTGCTTCCGAAAATACTAAAGGTATATCGGAACCCTCGGTGCGCGAGTCTAACTCGCACTTGACCGGTTTTTTTATAACGTCAAAATCTATCTAGTTATACATATTTACCTAATAAAATCGTAAACTCGCGGCATTAAAAATTTTCTGCAAAATTATGATCTGGGGGGTCACAAAAAGGTAAAAGAACCCTTTCGGGTAATTTTTGGGATTTTTGTCTGTTGGTCTGTTTGTCTATTGTTTGTATAGAGAGGCCGATTTTTTACGTTTCCTGTTATATATGTTTCTTGATAAAAGTAGTACAGTTTTATCGATTTATCATGCCCTTTCAGTTTATGCCAACCTGTATTTATGTATAAATGTTGCTCGTTTAATAGTTTTGGATTATGCGAAAGATTCGACTATAAAATTAAATACAAATCGCCACTAACGGAACATATGAATATGTCACCGGAAAATGATAAGAATCGTTAGTTGATCAATTTCCTAGAAAGTTGATCAACTTTCCAAAAACCATAAACTCGTAGGAAATTCTAAGATTCATAGGTCCGTTAGCTAAGGCAAGATTCTCTTTCGATCAAACGCATGAGCCGAACAAGCGAAGCAAGCGTGCTGCGGCAGCAGCCGGCGAGTGCCAGAAGCGAACTCGGTACAGTTTATTATTTTTCGAAACTTAAGATTCCGTAATATTTTTTCGGTAAGCAATTTGTACGAAGAGGTCAAATTTTTTTTTAATTTCCCAGAAATGTTTCTTTGGGAAAGTTGTTCAGTTTCATGGACTGAGCACGCCCTTTCAGTTTTCGGTACACTGTCCCTTACACCCTGTACGAGTATATGTGAACGCTAACATAGTAGAGGGAACGAAAGAGCGTCACTCATACGATCTCTACGCAGGGTTATCTCGGGCCAGTGTCGCAGGATGTCCTAATGAGCACCACACCACACCACACCACTAATTATTTACGACCAAATATTTGTTTTGAACAGCGGCGTGCGTCAGCACAGAATATTGCGATAAATTATTATAAAATATATGTGTTATGAACTTATTATTGATAATTTATTGATATTATCTTGTCAATAGTTACCTACCTACTTTCGTGGAAATTCACTTCTCTGTCTTCAAGTAAGCTTACTGCGGTTAGCAATCACTTCAAACGCCAGCCGCGGGCATTGAAAGTATTTGTCCACCCTAGAGGAGTATTAGAATTCTTTGGTCCACCCATGGACATTTAACTAAATCGCCATTAAGGTTTCAGTAATTTCTTGCTACGTGTTTCTGCCTCCGATCTTGTGCTTCCTAGTTCCTACATAGTGTAACAAAAAGGGTAAGTACAACAAAAACGAAGGATGTGAATTTGTTTATGATTTTATACAAGTTTTTTAGGAGCAAAAGTTAAAATACGCGGTGGGAGTTGCAACTGACCCAAAAAAAACTTAATGTTGAAACTGCATCAGCAAGGAGCGCATTTAAAATAGGAGATCAAAATGACTTTCCTTATTTGGGCTAATGTTTCTCGTGAAAGTTGTTCAGTTTCATGGTCAAATTCACATCCTTCAGGGATTTAGTGTAGCTACACACACACCTGTGAAAAGTTCCGCGACCGAAAAATCCGTCAAGTGTGACAGCGACGGAAATTCCGTCATACGTGTCACAGGCAACCTAAAAATAGTATTATATAGTCTAAGCCTAAAAACCATTATACACATTGTATAGACCAAGGGTATAGACTATAGAGATATTTTTATAAGCTGGCGATAGGAAAGGGTGCAGTATAAATAACGAAGGTGAACATGGAGACGGCAGCGACGCCTAATTAAATAAGTAACAAGAGGAGACTGAAAAACATAAGCTCCAGCAACAACCTAATTACTGGTGACCTTCGCCAGGGTTGCCAACTAAAAAAAATTTTTTATGAACAACTTGTACTTACTTGTGTCGTGATGTTTTTTATTATTATTATTATTTTTTATTATTATTAGTAGCTACACAAGTTTAGCAAGCTTCAATAATTATTTCAATTTTCGAACGTTACTTATAAAACAAATTAACTAGACTAATTGAATTATAATTCAATACATTTTATTTATTACTGCAATTTGCAACTCGTACTAGATATAATTCCTTAAAGACGGACCTGCAAATGAATCGAAATACTTGTTTTGAAAAGAAAAAAATGTCTATGGTATGTATATCGATTTGTCAAATAGACATAAATTTTAAAAATCGGTAATTACCTTCTAAGGAAATTTCTGCGGATCCAGCGATATCAATAAAGCTCATATTAAAGGACGAATGAATAAAGAATGTAACAGCTTCCTTGGTGAACCCTGTTTACTGTCGACATCCGTGTCTCGGGCTAATTTGTTTGTGAAGAGGAGCTGCAGCAGTAGACCAATTAGTGGTTGGTGGGCCGGGCGCACCCCACCCCTTGCATCCCGGAAAGGCGCTCGCCTCTCGCTCGATGCCACGGTTGATGACAACTTTTGGCAACCCTACGTGAAATATGTCATATTATTTTTATGCGTGATGTGCGTGTTGTATTTATAATTTTTTTTAATCTTTATTATTAGGTCTTAAAATTTTAAAATATTTTTCTTGGATTTTATACCCATAAAGGACGGTGTACCGAAAACTGAACGGGTGTGCTAAGTCAACTAAACTGAACAGCTTTTCCAAAGAAACATTTTGGCAAATGAAAAAAGAAAATTGACACCACCATACAAATTGCTCACTCTCATCGAACAGGCCAAAAAAATTTTTCGGAATGTTTCTTTATAGTTAGGGTGCTGGCTGCCATTTGGGTATATGATTTGCTCATGATTAATATTAATAGGGATAATAGATCAGCTCAATACGAATCGATTTGGTCCTTACAAGTTTTTCTGTGCGTCGCTGCGTTTATGAGTTAAAGCAAAAAAAATGAAAAATAAATACTAAATAATGTTTTTTTTGTCTGCCTTTGTGGCTCCTGTTTAAAATACTTCTGAAGATGTAGAAAATCGAAGAGGCAGACATGCAGGGCTCTGTATTATCACGAGACGAAGTAGTGAATTTTTGCATTTTGAAGCGCTGTAACTTTACGACGCAGGGCTATTATGGTGGCAGACCATTTTTCAGGGGTTTTATACATTGTATTTAATCAGATAGTCATAGTCTGCCAGGTGTAAGTTTCATTGTCAAATTTCAAAACAGTTAAAACTTAATTCCTCAAAAGCGCAGGGGTGTGGATGTCCGCCAATATTTTTTGTATCTTTTAGAGGATGCTCCTTATCATCAGTCAAAGAGGCAGACTGAGCAAATCATATAGAAATTTGTCCTTCATCACCCTTACTATTAGGAAAGTTGTTCAGTTTCGTTGACTGAGCACGCCCTTTCAGTTTTAGATATACCGTCCCTTACACCCTTTATAATTTACATATGAATTCCAAATACGTTTTTTACGGTGTGAACGACAGTTTACTATTATCTACTAAGTGAAATAAATCAATAATGATGAAGAAGAACATAGATATTGATATTACTAAAACGACGTATTTCGATTTTTTTTTAGGTAATACTTATTTAGATTTTTTATGAAAATTATTTTAAATTAATTAATTATTTTAGAAGTACAGTCAACAGTTTTATTAATTAATAAACATTCTAAGATACACCTCTACGAAAAAAAATATTATTTATAATTGACTCGTGTAATCATCCGAACCACCCGCAGACCAATCAACGTCTACCCATTAATTAATTAATTATAATTTATAGCGACACCACGACACTCTTACTAATTAGGTAAGTATAGTATCTATACAGGGTGTAAAAAGATGGGATGATCCTTTTAAGGGGGATTCTGCATCACTAATAGATTGTAATAAAAATATAAATTATTTATTATTCATCACAGTGGGACCAACGTAAGAAGTCCGTTATGATGTTTCTCATTTTCATTGCAGGTTCATACGTTTGACAGCTGTCACAAATGACCTTTTACGATGGTCTTACTTTAGATATTTTTAGAGTTCCGTACCTCAAAAGAAAAAAACGGAACCCTTATAGGATCACTTTGTTGTCCGTCTGTCTGTCTGTCTGTCTGTCAAGACCCTTTATCTCACGAACGGGTAAAGGTATCAGGTTGAAATTAATACCATATATTAGGATCCATGAACCACACAATACCTGAAAATTTCAATATTTTACAACGACGCAATCAAAAGATATGGCATTTTATGTCCTCATCTCCATACATTTATGCAAAAAAGCAAAACCTACAGGGTACTTCCCGTTGACCTAAAATTATGAAATTTGGCAAGAAGCTAGATCTCACAGTACAAATAATGGGAAAAGTCTGAAATCATTAAATATTACAACTTTTCTCACAACTAATGGTAACCAATTGTGGTGAGCTCCCGTTTCAAGAACATTCATATAAGAGAGGGGTCAAGTTGGATGGTCACGGAGGCGATTTTTGTTTTAGTTCTATTTTAAAAACGGGAACACTTACAAACTTGAAAATTGGTATGTTTATAGTGCATAAGCTATAAAATAACAACAAATAATAAAATTTGGTCAAGCGCGTGTCGGACTCAAAAAATCTAGCACATTAACTTACTGAAATTTCAACTAATACAATTATTATTATGTTGTGGTACGGAACCCTCGGTGCGCGAGTCCGACTCGCACTTTGCCGGTTTTTTTTGGTCTGAAGAAAAATGTGTGAAGAGTTAAACGATCGAAGATTATTTTTATTATAATACCTACCCTAGCTGGTGGTATAAGGTGAAGGCTATTTTTGTAATAATCACTATATTTACCTACTCATTTTAATTATTACTTGCTGCAATGCAGTTTAAAAGATTTCAATTAATTAAATAGCAAGCCCTTATTTCCTCATACATGTGTATTTTACAATCTATTGGTGCAGAATCGCCGCGAATCGGTGCGAATTTTTACTTCCTGTATACATGGTTTGGTGCTGTGTCCTTTAAAACTGTGCACTAACACCATGAAACTACTTTCTTTGAGGAACATAGGTCGAAAAACGATAAATAAAATGATACAGCACTGGCTGATTGCGCATATTGTATTGAACAAGATATTTTTTTTTTCGTATTTCGACCTATGTTTCTGAATGCACAATTTCACACTGGTTACTATAACACCCGAAGTATTAATTAAGCTAATTTAACTAAGTAAATTAAATATTATAGTGTACCCCACAGTATTTTTATAAATTATAAATCAATAAAATAAAAATAATCAAATAGCTTCATAGAATTTTCATTACGTCTACAATAGAAAGCTTAAATCGATATCTTCAATTTCCATTCATGATATTTTTATAATTAGTGCTGATAACATCAGGGTAACTAAGTCCTATAGATTAAAGAGTTTGTTTTCCTCTTTTCTTTTAATTATTTTGACGCAGTCGATATATATTTTTTTCTAAAATGTATAACGAAAAGCGATAAACAGACAAACAACAAAATAATTTTGTTTTCTGGTATTTTTAAGAGTCGATATATTCCCTAAACCAATCATTTAAAAATACGTAGTTAAATAGTGAGAGCGTTAGATGAGGTGTCTGAAGATTCTCTCGAAGATCACATCTGTATAAGGTATCCAGGAAACTCTTTGAAAGAGAAACACGATGTTTTGTCAGGTTTACGTAATCTAATTTTTAAAGGGAAGTGTGCAGTTTTTGTCAAAATTGTTGAAAAGTTTCTTATTTAAAGATCTTATTGGATTTATAATTCGATTAAAATACGATTTTGACGTTTACTTTAAGCCCATCAATATATGAAAATGTATGGCAGAAAAAAGAACGACCCTTTTGCGCCTGAGTGTAGTTTGTAGCTTTAACAGTCTCAATTATTTCCGCCCGTCCATTCACAAAATCAGCGCTCGCTTTTAAATTGATAAATCAACCAAAGCGCACTTTAGAAGAATAGGTGCGTAAGTAAACATTTTAGAAATGGAAAATTATTTCAGCAATTGTTTCTAACACAAAATAATAAAATATCTGAATTGACGGCCTGTTTGGTTCGATGGTGAAGTGGTGCAGCTGGTCTTTTCAAGAATTCTAGATTTATTTGAATCGGTTCCTGGGTCTTTCGTTTTAAATGTTGATAGTACATTTAAATATCAAAGCATTCATTAGAAGTCATAATATTCAAATAAACATTTACTTCCGCTCAAAATAGCTATACACGGAACTCAAACTTATGATTCAAAGAATTTGAACCCAGCACAGTATGAAGATGTAAACAATTTATTTAGTTTAGTTACAATGAAATAATTATAGGTGATTAAATTATTCGAAATTGTGACAAAGGGGCGTATGTACTGCGAAAAAAAAAATCTATGATCGGTATATTTTTAAAACCTTTAAAACCAAGAATAAAATATTCCATAATGGAAATTTAGTAATTACAAGAGAATAGGACCATGAGCATGTTTATAATTAAAGCGAATGAAGCATCGTAGTGATGTACCGGGTCTCTAATGAGCCGCCTGCTAATTAGTGAATAAACAAGGCGGATACGGTATTCTAATTGGCTTTTGGGACACACGCTTGTACTACGTCTGTACCGCGAATAATTAGCAATGTTGGTGGCGCAAGTAATGAATTTTTACAGTTTTGTCCTAGACTATTAAACGAGTAATATTTGTATATATATACAAGGTGTAACAAAAAGGGTATATCAACCCTGAAGGATGTGATTCTGCCCATGAAACTGAACAACTTTCCCTAAGGAACATAGGTCGAAATAAGAAAAAAAAATTTTGACCTCCCATAGAAACTGAATCAGCTGATCGCGCATTTAATATGGGAGGTAAAAAATTTTTTTTGTATTTCGACCTTTGTTCCTTAGGGAAAGTTGTTCAGTTTCATGGGCAGAATCACATCCTTCAGGGTTGATATACCCTTTCTGTTACACTTTGTATATATATATTTGTAATCAGTTTCTCGAAAACGGCTCTAACGATTTCGATGTAATTTACCATACCGGTTTTCGTGGGCGAAAAAACGATCTAGCTAGGTTTCATGTCTGGGAAAATTCGTTTTCCCCGTGTTTTAAGGATTTTTTTAAAATACGCGTTTTATACAGAAACCTACCCCTAACCTAACCTAACCAGCACCATCTGTTGGCGGGTAGCATAGCTTGTTCACCAGATGATATTTTAATGTTGAGTCGGCTATTATAGAGCGAAGCTCAGTCGAGCAGTTAGGTAATTCTTCATAAATTGAGATTGTATTTTTTTTTGTTTACGGCTAATAATAGACGCAGTTCCTAATTAGTGAAGAAAAAGACGGACGCTGGAGTTTGTTTACTCGGTTCAGAAAATGACTTTTATTTTTAACTGTTTCTATTGTTGTATTAGTAGTATTTATTGCCAATTCGAAAATTAGTCTGGTAAATTGTCCGCGATTATAGTAGACGGGTAAAATTTGTTCGGGTCCCTGCGATACAAGCTTTGCTTAGTGCAGGGTCCGCTGATTATACGAGTATGTATACGTAACACTTAAATTTTGTACAAGTATATGACTACGACTGTTTACAGTTTAAACATTGTAAGTGTTAATAGCAATTTCTTTTAGCAAATAAATTTATTCTTAAAAAAAAAAAAAAAAACTCACTCTCAATACGAATCGTTTTTAAATTCATAGTTTCTCTGCTAATAAAAGACATACTGTCTCGTATATGGTACCGCACATAATTTAATAAGCAATATTGTCGGTGAAAGTACTCATTTTTTGAAGTCAAATTCGTGTGTAAATTAGGAAACTTTATTTTAAAATTTCATATTACATGTAAATAATTGGAAATCGACATAGTTGCTAATCAGTGAATAAATAAGGTGAATACGAAATTTTAATTGGCTATTAGGACACTCGATTATAACACGTTTGTGCCGCGGATATAAAAGTAAATAATTAATTATTTAAATAAATAATTTGTTTTATTATTTAATTGAATTTATACAGACACATTTTTAATTTTTTATCCTTATTAAAAAGTATCTAACTAAATTAATGAATGATATAGTTAAATTAACCAGATTTTTTAATTCAACAAGTTACATAACCTAGTCAATTAATAAAATTCAGTTACTAAACATACCGGCACAAAAATGGCACAAAAATATTTTTGTAACATTGAGACCATTTCATTTATATATTCACAGAAACTTTAATGAACGAATGCCAACTTAAAAATGAGTGCTAATTAAGGCAATCGCTGCTCGGTATTTTCATAAAAGGCACTACACATTCATTAACAATTTTTAAACTTCAGTGAGTGTCGTTACGCGAGTGGATGTAGTTTTCAAAGAGCATTAGCGTTCGTAGGAGATCATTAAGCCAACTCTTCAAAGCTGTCGCCGCATTACACTAATTGACGCAATTAGAGGGATTGCCGAACGGAAATAAAGTCGACTCACCTTCATGAAACGCCGGCCACGCCAATTAGCTTAGCAACTCGTAATTAGCCTCTTCGGAACACCCTCACGCCTGAATAGTCTTTCAACACGAAATAAAATCACTGCACAAAAAAATTATGTTCATTTTTTTTTCGAGATCGAGAAAATGTTTTTTCACAACACTGAAAAGTTTTTCGCGGCCGCGTGCGTTGTGACGTCAGAGTGTGAACGGACGTGAACTCAGTACTAGCGCTCGAGAGCGAATGAGTTCGGCGTGGGGAGTCAAGGCGGGGAGCGCTGTGTCTCCTTCTGCCGTACGAAAGCTCTACCACTGCGGAGCTTTTCGCACAAAAGCCGGCATTTCACTTACGACCTTTTGAGCTCGAAGCGACGCTTAACGCTGTAAGTGGACAGATTTTGTGCGGTATTGCATTTAGGCCTAAATAAAACGATACTGAATCAAATTACGATCGGACGATTGCTTTTTGACGATTTTGTGTTTTATACAATTTTGCGCTTGTATCAAGATTAGTTTTTGTGACATTTAAATCGAATTTCGATTATTATAGGTACTTATTAAAATCATAATTTGATTTTTACTGTTCAAAATGCTATTTTTCTTTAAAGAGCTTTGTAAATGCAGAAAAATCTAAGAAACTTCATTTGAAATTGATAAATAACAGCATTGAATAATAGCAAAATTACAATCGCTATAATATGCAATGAGAATGCAGAGGGCCAGTGCACATTCATCACTGATAAAACTAGTTGGTGACACCTCATTGCAGTGCGGCTTTTGCTGCGCTTGTGAGCGGTGTCATACTCATGGCGCCGGCGGCATCACACAACAATTAATAGTTATAAACACTACCTTTTGCAACTATTTTACCTCCTCTCCGGCAACTATAGTTGATGGTAAACATATAAATAAAATTAGCTAGTATCATGTAACTAAAGGAACGCTTGTAATGGACTTTTGTCATACTCATGGCGCCGACGGCATTACTCTTCACTGGCTTTTGTAACAATAGTTATAATTTTGGAGTGCGTGTGTCATACAACTGCAATAAAAAGAGTATAACATACCTAAATAATGTAAATCTGCCCATGAAACTGAAAAATAAATCGCATATTTTATATGAAATACCAAAAGAAATTCCACTACCCAAAATTGCATCAGCAGCTGATTGCACTGCATATTTCGTATGGAAGGAATATTTTTTTCTATATTGACCTACCTACGTTTTTTAGAATAAGTTGTTCAGTTTCAGAGTTGTTACTACACCCTTTCTGTTACAACTGTTTATACGACACTTCCAAAATCATACCTCATTATAGGAACAAAATAAAAAACTAAAAAAAGTAAAAAAAAAATTGAGTTACGGCTTTTTTCTTCTTGCGTCTGGCAACTTTTTTTTTAAACTCTTTCTGTTGTAATTTACAATCTAAAATTCATGACGACATGGAGTACGTATTATTTAAAGAATCTGTTAAGATAAAAAACAATATGTTAAAAAGTAAGTGTACTCATTTCACATTTTACAGTATTAATTAGTCTTGTTAATAATAAGATCGTAAATACGTATACTGCTTTAATAGGTACTTAAAAGTAACCCTGCTGTGCGAGAGCATGTACAAAATATAATAAAAATAAGTAGGTATATTTAATCAATGCAAAAGGTCGTTTTTTATTTATTTTACTCACGTCGCTGGGTTACGGATAACCGAAATTTTTATCAGAATATCACGTGGCTTGAGCTACGATTCGTTTTTTGGAAAACTTTATTTTCTAAATTGACGTTGACCTTTTCGAAAAACGATAGCGAGACTGGTGCTTTCTTCCTTTTTCGACCATCCTTTAATAAGGGAAAACGGGACTATGGAGGACCGACCATGAAGGACAAAATGTTACTTTAATGTGTAAATGTTACTTTATTAGTGTGCAATAAAGTGTTATTCATTCATTCATTCATTCAAGGACCTTGGCTCCCTCTTATCGAGCGAAGCAATAAAGAAGACTGATGGATCATTTTATCATTTTTAATTTATTTATCAAAATTCTAAAATAAAAAAATCTAAGACAATCCACATAATAAAAACATAAAACATGTATTTTTGGTTCGACTGCAATTTTTAGGGTTCCGTAGCCAAATGGCAAAAAACGGAACCCTTATAGATTTGTCACGTCTGTCCGTCCGTATGTCACAGCCACTTTTTTCCGAAACTATAAGAGCTATACTGTTGAAACTTGGTAAGTAGATGTATTCTGTAAACCGCATTAAGATTTATACACAAAAATAGAAAAAAAAACAATAAATTTTAGGGTTCCCGATACATAGAACTGAAACTCAAAAAAAATTTTTTCATCCAACCCATACGTCTGGGGTATCTATGGATAGGTCTTTAAAAATGATATTGAAGAAAATCATTTTTTTCTAAACTGAATAGTTTGCGCGAGAGACACTTCCAAAGTGGTAAAATGTGTGTCCCCCCCCCCAGTAACTTCTAAAATAAGAGAATGATAAAACTAAAAAAAATATATGACCACCATACAAACTTTCACTGAAAATTGGTTTGATCGAGATCGAGAAAGCAGTTTTTTTTTAATACGTCATAAATCATAACCGATTAAGGTGAGCTCCCGTTTCAAGAACTTTTCTATTCAAGAGGGGTCAAGTTGGATGGTCGCGGAGTTTTTAAAGTCAAAGAGCAAAAGATCTTAGTATATCATATGGTAAATAGGTACGAAACCCTCGGTGCGCGAGTCCGACTCGCACTTGGCCGGTTTTTTTAACACGAGAGTTGATTAATCTTCTGTACGAGTATTAATAAGCTTTCATGCTACCCAGCCTGGTTTAATCACATTACAATAGCTACGCCGCCAACAAAGCGAGGTGATCAATCCTTTCTTCAGACTGTCTTGTTATCCATCTACCCTCATTCTTATGCACTCTGCTATTGAATCAATTAAGCCACGGTAAAGGGGTGCCACAAAGCATGATTTATAACTCATATCATAATAGTTTTTAATTAATATTTTCAAGTAGGGTAGTAGCAATATAAAAATTAAGTTACCAAGAAATATAAATTTTAAAAACCGGCCAAGTGCGTGTCAGGACACGCGCATTATAGGGTTCCGTAGTTTTTTTATAATTTTTAATCGCATATCGGGTTTTGAGTAAGTATTTTATAACGTTTCTAACATAAACTTATTACCTCCTAATGCTCAGCGAGGTCCTAGCGCCTGATTGCTATTTTTATTATTTTTAGTTTTTCGGCTATAGCTCATTACTTCCTATCTTATCTCCTATCCCCACTTTACTTGTAAGGGAGGTACACTAAAAAAAAAAATTTTTCAAAATTTTATTCTACCACTTTGCCGGCGTAAATGAAATGTATATTCCTACAAAATTTCAGCTTTCTAATACTAAGGGTCTCTGAGCTAAGCCGCGGACAGACAGACAGACGGACATGACGAAACTATAAGGGTTCCTTATTGACTACGGAACCCTAAAAATTGAACCATAAGGGATTTGTTTGAAACATGTACGTACTTCCCTATTGTGCAACTTTTCTTGCAAAACTTCCTATAGCTATACAGAAAACGGTCTATTGGACCTTTAACGGCAGTCTAGGTCAAGTGGTGACTTCGATGTTTTTGGAACTTCATAAATTAGGCAAATAAATAAATGTTGATCTGGATGAGTAGCATAATAACTAGAGCGTTTTTAGGTTTCGGAAAGTACGTTAAACCATTGGTCCTGACTACTATCTTAGTGACAGAGGTTATTTGTACTATTACATAAGGTACAGCCAAAGCACAATTAGCTTGGGGCATTTTAGTTGTCTCTTATTTTATTTCAACTTCCATAAGAACCAGAGCGTGGCGGGCTCTTGACGTAGAAAATCAAGTAAGTAGAAGAACCAGATACAGAAAGTGAAGAAGAAAAAGGACCAGAGAAAGAAAATGGAGCAGATGAAGTTTTACCAAAAAAAAGAATGTTAAAACCTTCAACAAAATTACGGATTCTGTACTTCTTACATACAAAGATGTCATGAATGAACCAGAACAAGAAAAATGGAATGAGGCTGTACAAAAAGAAATGCAGTCACTAAATGAAAACCGAGTATGGTAAAATTGTTGATAAAAAGGAAGCTAAGGGACACAAGATATTAACAAATCGTTGGGTTTTCAAAATTAAAGAAGATGGGTCACGTAAAGCAAGATTATAGAAGTAGGAGGTAATGAACAAGAAGAAACAGATTAAAATTATATCTTCAGTCCGGTAGCATCACGGTCAGCTCTTAAAACTATTTTTGCATTAGCAGCCGCTAAAAACTACAAACTGATGACTTTTGATGTTAAGACGGCATTCCTATGATGGATTTACATGAGAATACCAGAAGGGATGCTAGAAGACCAAGGAAAAAAATTCAAACTTAGGAAGTCTCTCTACAGGCTAAGTCAATCTCCAAAAAGATAGAATGAAAAAATCTTAAAAACTATGAAGGAATTGCGATTTCAACAGACAAAAAATGAGCCATGTTTCTTTAAAAATAAGGATTGTACAATATTAGCCATTTATGTAGACGAACGTCATAAATATGTTATTGGATTCCTTACAAATAATAAATTTTCCCTGAAAAATATTTAATTTGACATAGGTAAAAACATAGGTAAGAGTAAATAAACAGACAGTCGACACGAATACGTTTTATTTTACATGTAAGTTTTTTACACTATGCACGTCCGTCTACCTACCTGTCTACCCGTGACTACGGCTGATGCAACTCAGCCGAGACGTCGTCGGGAAAATTAAGGTTCATAATTTATTTATCCTAATTCTAAGCTCTAGGACCTAAAACAATAGAAAATAAACATAAAATATGGATTACTGAAATTAATAATTTTAAAATTGTTCCATAGGTAGTATGGTGTACAACAGGCAATGCTGGTGGACAGCTTGGACAATGGCTGTCAATGCATCGACCACTACCGAGACCATGGCCGGGGCAGTCAGTCTCTGTTGGACCGTGCTGCGGGACACACGTCTAAATAAGATATAGTTATTAATTGTAGAATAGATTTACCCCAATATACGGTACTATCTGTTAAGGAAATATATCCCGAAGCACACGAGGCCCGACATACACTACAAGTAGGTAGGTAACATTTCTTATTAATATTACAAATGCACAATTAGACTAATATTCCACACTGTTTGAAGCATGCAGGCTAAATGAATAAGCTGAATTCCTAACGAAATGCGGGCAAGCACTCGTATCAATTTGTGATCCATTCAAAACAGACCCCTTAAAGTAGGGATGAGTGGCCTGCAATTTTTGTCGATATTTTTTAATAAAGTAATATATTTATTACTTATGGCACTAATACGAATTTAAGATTGTTTTCCTACCAAGTTTGACCTCAAGATTACATATTGTTTTATGAACACATTAGAAGATTTAAAAATCTAATAACAAACACGATCCTTTTTAATAAACATGTACTTAATAAAAATGATATCTTTTAAAAACACTTATTAACTGGGATAGTGTTCGAGATGGATTCCAATACCAACGGTACTTCTAGTATAATTATTAGTTAATTTTTCCGACAGTCTACATCTTAGCATGTTGTTTAACTGTGCCCAGAACGTTGTCACATTTTTTTAAATGATCATCACGCGTACATGGTCTTGACATCCACCATTTATGGGGTATCACACACACATTTAATTTTAGAGCTGCCAGTAAAACCCTACTTACACATGTTGTCTTCGCATCGCACCGAAATTTTCTTGAAACTTTATTTGCAAACACGTAGTATATTAATAATAAATTAAGCGTTAAAATTATTTTGATTGTCATCATCTTTTTTATTCCAAATATGGCTGATAGGTTTTCTAGATGTCAAATAAAATAACAGAAAACTTAGATTTATCTACACAGGATATTTTAAAAAAATACCACAAACTTGTTATGGTTCATTGGCTCTTTAGTTTTAATTTACTCGACTTAGGCCACTTATTTAAACATCACAAACCTACCGTGAAGCAAGCACAGACAGCTACGATTATGAATGAACCTTGTCGTGCGTCAATTACGCCTTGTCTGTCATGTCACGTAGACGTGTAATAGCATGTCGAATGATAGAGCTCATCGATAAATCACGCGGACATCACTACGCCCGATCTGCAATATACAGGGTGTAAAAAGTACTATGATACTGTCAAGATATGATTAAAAGTATGGGAATAGAACTAAACAACTTTTTCTAAGGGATATGGCCCGAAAGACGTTTTTTTTTCAAGTTTTCATTGAAAACTCGGCAGTTGTAGGCAAGACATTTTTTGTCGTATTTTGACTTATATTTTACTCGAAAAATTGCTTATTCCTCACATGTTGAAACATCATTTAAAGTCAAGAGTCATCCTATAGAGTGATGAAATAAGAACGATACACAGCGTGTTTAAACCCGCGGTTCTAACACTAAAGAAGAAGTTCTCTACTAAAGAAGAGCAAAATTCGTAGGGTAGTGGCGGTAGTTTCGATTTTATCCATGTGCACACAAATTATTGTCGCTCTACTCGTATATGTCATAGTAGGTCAGTTACAAAGAATAGAACTAAATATTTAAAAAATATAAAACATGCGTATAAAGCTGAGAAAAACTACTTCACACAGTTTACTTCATATGGTTTGGATATTACTTTGGATATAGTTTTGATAGCATAAAACATTTTTTAAACAAACTACCCAATCTGCAAACAAATACATGCAAATAATATTTCGTTCCGAAAAATATTCTATTTCATGGTCAATGTCATGCTATGAAATATGACACCTTTTCTATCACACCATGGTCACACCCTGTATTTATTTATTTTTTATGCCCTTACAATTTATTGTCGCAACTGGAAACATGTTCGTTCACAAATCAACTAAGCTTTTACGCGTTTTCATTTCAGCGACATTTTGTGAGCTACTCGTTCGGAAACCCCCTTCGCTCTAGCCGTCTTGCAAGGGTTAATATGAAAGGACCTTTATATACCAACAACATTATTGTATGCGAACGTGAAACTAGCACTTTGTCTTATTATACTTTATTCCAATGAGTTACGGTCTGCT
This sequence comes from Athrips mouffetella, assembly GCA_947532105.1. Classification (NCBI taxonomy): domain Eukaryota; kingdom Metazoa; phylum Arthropoda; class Insecta; order Lepidoptera; family Gelechiidae; genus Athrips; species Athrips mouffetella. Next base: position 10,805,165 of record OX383958.1, read on the forward strand.
TTGGAAAGTCGATAGTTTTGATTATAGAATTTGTTTGAACCTTTCATAAAATCAACGTGATTTTATTTGAATAGCTCATAATTCCCATTTCCTCCTTGTGTGTTCTTAAAACAGAACCTGTTTCTATTTTATTGGTCATTTTATTAGTTTGCATGGAACAATTGGAGCTAACTATATTTAAATTGGAATTACATCTGAATAGTAGTAGGCCCGTGTGGTGGCAGCAACGTCCTTAGTGAATCACATACCGAGGTCACCAACAACCGAGTTCCATAGTGTCAGCCAGCCACAACAAGCGTGGTGACTATGGTACTTTCTCTCCACATTGTTCCAGCAAGAACTGAAATTCTGAAAGGAGCTCCCTGGCCTGCAGACTCCTGCAGTGGACATTTCATGGGATATTAAGATGATGAGTAGTAGAGCTTACTGTACCATTTGCTTGGTCTTGGTCTGCTTGGTTATGTAATGTTTATCTTCCTGCATCTACGCCATTCAACCCATCGGCTCCGCACTCGAAAAAATATCAGTGACGACGAAATTTAAAGTTATTAACAAAGTGAAGTTCACAGATAGCACTACTACTCAACTTTTCATAGCTGAGCAATTACCAGTTCAGCAGTTGGTATTACCCACTGCTCAACATAATGCATTTGAGCAATCTGGTTGAACAGTAGCAAGCATAGCTATTACTCCTCCAACACGAGCATTGCTTGCTCAACGGAGTAGTTCGAAGTAAACTCCCTGAGTTCAGGCTGAGTTTAGGATCAGGTTGAGTTCAACCTGAGTTCTAAATAAGTCAAGCTTTATCAATTGGGGCCTAAATTGCTACCGATTTTTTATTTTTTTTTACTAAGAGCAAACTTAAAAAACTACATATTTCTTTTCAAAATAAATCTATCATCACTGATGGATTTAAGTCAGCTTATCCTTAAAACGGTGCTTTGGTGGCGTTTCTCGCTTCTATTGAATTGGACTTAAACCAATTAATCACCCTTATCAGTAACCGGGAGTTTTTCGCCGGATCGACGCACAGTGGTCCCGCGACGAATATACGTGGTTACAAAAATTAAAGTCCGTATAGTATAACATGTTAACTAAATAATGTCTGACATAATACCGGGTACTAAATAAAACATGCATATTGTACGTCAGGAGCAGATCAAGCTTGTCATTTACACCGCGGCTTTAATCCCAACGATGACTGAAATAAAAACGGAACAACGTCTAATGTGTAACGCTTGACTTGCCTTTACTGTACATCACATCATCATCAGGCACAAAGCGCTTTAAACATCTTTTATAATGCGCACGGCTAAAGAGTGAGTGTTTTCTGCCTGCGTCTGTGTTCTCGAGTTCATATAACCCGAATCTATTCAAGTCGTGAGTGAATAGGCTTCTACTGGGCAAGCTCGTTCCAACGTCGACCGCAAGTCTGTCCGCAAGACTAGATCGAGGTCAAGAGTAAGCCCATTGACAATAAAAAAAAAACACTTCATATTATCTCGTTGCGCCGCACCTCGGATACTTCATTCGAGCACCGCACGCACTCCCATGAAATTCTTTTTTGTCCCGATCATCTTAACAATATATAATTCATAAATTTTCTCAAATTCTCAAATTTAAATACAGATATTTAAATTAAAAACGGCCAGAGGGCTGCCAAATCTAGCCAACTTCATAAAAATTAAAACGTAGATTGATCCACATACAAAAAAAATAGAGTAAAGTTAAAAAAAATCTTACGTCATAATAAAACGCACCTATTTTCACCAGACTTTATTTTCTACGACTACTTATTTTCAAATCGGAACCACTGTGCGATGTGCCGGTTGCCGGCTGACCATTGATCCTTTGTTGTGGGGTAAAGGCTCTTTTGTGGCCCATTGTAGGATTATCAGGCCCTGCCGAAACCGCCATTGTGGCTATAAATGATGGTGTTTGTGACCGGCAAGTATAAGCTGTCGATTAGTCTTCGAAGGGCATTTTGAGTCGTGATTTCCAAGGACAGTTGAAAATGGGTGGTTCCTTTATTTGAGGATCTTCTATTTTATTTAGTAAGATTAAAAACCTAGTTCGAGCTCAAAGAGGTTGCAGGTATATTCATCAGTCAAACATTCCTTGTTCGCGATCTGTGCCCAAAGCGTTAGTTTACTATTATTTAATCTGTGCCCAAAGTAAAAAAAGTAAATGAAAAATTCACAGATCCTATGACGTCGAGTAGAGTATTCTACTATACCAAGATTTCTGATAAACGATACGACGACGCTGCAAGAACAGCAAATTATATGAAATTATAAAGCTACCTATTTTGTTATAGAAAAATGGTCGAAATGATCCGGAACGTCCAGAAAAGTTGAGTCTCTTTATGACGTCATTTCAAATAACGTAACTATAGTCGCTTCGCAAAGTGATGCTAAGTGCCGAAAAAAAATCGACCAAGTGCAGGTCGGACTCGCGCACCGACAAAAAAGAAATCACGTATCTTACGAAATGCAAATTCTCTGATCATCCGCGAACAAACTACGGAAAAAGAAAATAATGTATGAAGGCTCACAAATCAAAAAACGTCAAAGACTGCAATATCGTATAAAAAATCACTAAAAACCTACATTTTAAGAAATGAGTCCCTAATATTGTTCTAACCCTGATTTGCACTTCCAGTAATATCTAACTCAAAGTTGTTTACCAGTCAATCATTTCTTGGAAATATTTTGCTTTGTTACGTCCTTCTTTGTTATGTAAATTGTAATTTCCCATCTAAGTAAATTAAGTATGTTTTTTGAGATATAAACATTTCTAAATCGTAAATGTTAAGGATGACCTGCTCTCTCTCTTCTATCCACTATTTCAACCCCTTTCAAAAATCCTTTCGTGCTTCTAGTCTGGTTAGGGCTGTGCCTTGTCTATTAGCCAGTCGTTTAAGTTTTATCAAATAGATGTTATTGTCGAATGTTGTTGGAGCGAGCCTTAACTTCCTAAAGGCTTACCCTTTAGCGCCCACTTGGTAAGTCTGATGAAGAAAACAACGAAGCTGGTATTTGCATAAATTAAGCGAAGGCACCTTTCGGCAGTTCACAAAGTGCTAATGACGGCTTAAGGTTCTCATGCAGGAGCTCAAGCCATGTGAAAATAAATACTGACGCTGCCGAAAAGTCCGTCAGTCACCTTTCTGTTGAGTAAAGCAAATCGTCAGTTTACAACTTAATGAAGTAAGCTATTCTTTATTGAATGTCGAAACAGAAATCTTTCCATAAGATATTTGTTTTTTTTTAAATGACGTCATTATTTTTTGAATTTGTTTACAAACTTTTCAATACTAAATAAATAATATCAATAAAAATATCTTAATATATAGCACCTGACGAAGAGCGAAGAGTAGGTACTTAAAGGAAGATACAGTTGTTAACAGGACCAAGGACTGGCTGGACTGTGATAATATGGGAATGAAATATGTATACAGAACAATGTTAGACAGATTCATATGAAAGTAAGAAATGAGAAAGAAAAAAATGATGGTCGAAATTAAGACTTTTTAGGTCGTAGGTAGGTAATAGACTAGGATGAAATTCAAAATTTGGCTCTCTTTCCTAAGAAAGAGAGTCAAATTTTCCATTTTTCTGGTCCAGTTTAAGTTCAAGAACTTAAACTGGACCAGATCTGACAAGCAAGTTTTTCTGGGGTTTTGAACACCGCAGAATTCTAAAATCAATGTTGTCAAGCCAAAATCCTACTAGTTCAAAAAAGACAAAAAACAACCTGGGCTAAATTACGGTGGGAGGTTTCTTGTTTTAAAAGTGGTCCTTATGTCCCCCTGAACATATCTAGGAAATTCTCAATGAATCCCATGTAAGCTCCATAGAGGAAATAAATCACTCAGTTTTAGTAAGCTCTCCTCTCCCCACCCTCAAATGGGTCCCTGGTTTTAGTTTATTTTATTTATCTCAGAAACGGTTAAAGGTAAATCAAATTTGTTAACGTAAATATAATTCTTATAAAATTACCAACCAGGTAACACCGGTTTTATTTCAATGTGACCTATGGTATCTGAAGTATAGGGTTAAGTTACTAATATCTGGGACCCGTTTGAGGGTGGGGAGGGGGAACCTTACATGGGATTAACGGAGAATTTTCTAGATATGTTCAGGGGGACCTAAGCAACGATTTTAAAACAAGAAATTTCCTACCGTAATTTAGCCTTGGTTATTTTTTGTCTTTTTAAAACTAGTAGGATTTCGGCTTGACAACATTAATTTCTGGATTCTGTGATGTCCAAAACCCCATAAAACCTTTGTTGTCAAAAATGGTCCCGTTTCAGTTCTGAGAAAATTTTATTATCATTTATCTCCTACTCTATAATTGGTTTATTTATTTCTTTTTGTTTTAATCTAACTATACATATCCTATTCAGTTTTTGCGAGGAAACTGGTTGAAGTGTTACGAGGACCTACTGGAAAAATCTTCGAAATTCACGTGGTTGCATTTGTTGAAAATAAAATTACTTTATATTTTTGTATGGCGAATGTACCAGAAATTATGTTTTCGACTCTCACGCGAACTCGTCACGTGACACGGGAAACTCCGATTGTTAGACTTAAATACAGAATTAGACTTTAATCTTTTATGATTCCGTAAATTAAGGCATTTTGTAAGTTTCCGGAGCACGTGCTAGTTTATAGCAGTGGTTTAGTTTACTGCTTATTATTAACTACCATGAAATGTAAAAAGGCGACTAAGTGCCAAGTCATCGTAACACCCCATGAAACGTCCACTGCAGGACAGGTAGCTACCTCCAGAATTCCAGATTGTGCTGGGACAATGTGGAGGGGAAATACCATTGTTTACTACGATTTTTAAAAACTCTAATTATTGCTTCAGAAAACGCATACCCTAAACCAGTGGGTCTAAAATAAGTACGACACAAAAGTGCCTTATTTTAATACCGGGACTTTCGCAAGTTTTTCATGACAGTTTTCATGGAATATGGGCCAATAGCTCGTCTCATATGAAAAGATCACTGTCCGAAACGGGTTTATCTACAACAGCGGTTGCTGGTTCAATAATAGTCAATACTAATTTGGGGATTACCATAACATAATACAGGGTTTAAGGGACGGTATACCGAAAACTGAAAGGGCGTGTTCAGTCAACGAAACTGAACAACTTTCCCAAAGAAACGATTCTAGGAAATGAAAAATTTTTGCTCTCCATACAAACTGTTCGACCAGAGTGAGCAATTTGTATGGAGAGGTCAAAACTGAAATGGTGTTCTGTCAACGAAACTGAACAACTTTCCCAAAGAAACATTTCTGGGAAATTAAAAATTTTTTGACCTCTCCACACAAATTGATCACTCTGGTCGAACAGTTTGTATAGAGGTCAAAATTTATTTTCATTTCCTAAAAATGTTTCTTTAGGAAATTTGTTCACTTTCCTTGACAGAACACGGTACACCACCAAACCCTTACATCCTGTATAATACCCCTGCTCTCCCTGTGTTTACGTTTCCCATGCCCAGCCGAAGGGCAACAGACAAACTGATCTCATTATTTTAATCCCCATAGATAATTTTTTGATTTGTCACGTTTTGGTAACAGCGATTCGATCTGCACGAGTTTTAAAGTTGACTAGCTGACGGATTTAGTTTTGCTACAAAAAATCGGTCAATGGAACCCAATTACTGTAAATAATTAGATACCTTCAGATTAAAATATAAATAGACATTAATTAAAAGTGCAGTTAAAAATTACAATCACATATTGCTAACTGCTTATTTATTATTGAAGCGCTTTAGGTTTTGTTACTTTCGTGTGGTTCTGGCCTATGGATGGATGGCCGCTGGTGGTCAAAGAACTAGATCATTTTCTGTGCTTTGGAAGGTACGTTAGGTCTTTGGCCGGCTATTATATCTTAAATAGTGATCATTGATAATTTTTAAGTTTATCTAAAGAATCAATGTGTAATGCCATCAATGTGTAATGGCAACGTTTTGGGCTATAAGTATTTAAATATTTGTGATTGATCGACATCCTAAGAAGAAGAAGAATGTGTAATAGCCATGGTAATAGTAGGTTAAACTAATTTAATATGGTGAGATTATTATATTGTGTTTAAGTCATAAAATACAAACAAATTAAAATAAAGTTGCTGGAAGAAATTTCCAAGCTGAAATAAGCAGCACCTGTTGTGTCTGTTCTATAAATGTTTGTTTTATTTGTATTTTTTATGTGTACAATAAACAGTAAAAAAAAAAAGTTAATCACGTACACTAAATTACCTATTCTTAACTGATAAGTAACTCGGTAACAATCGAAACACATGACACAGGATTGCATGCTGTAGCTATTAATTAATCTTTATTTGGTTATTCACTTATCAAGGAAACCAGAAAACAAATCGATAGTTATTTCGATATTTAATTGCCCGCTTCTTAACAATCGGTGTCAATAAAGTTGACCTAGTTAAGAACTGATAGAAAAACATATAAAAAATTATAGAGGTTAAAGAATTAGTGTAGTGGAAATAATTAATGCCAGCGGATTTCTAAAAGTGCAAAAAATACATTGATATCTTGTGTAATCAATACTGTAGGTGTTAAAGGCTTCAGTGAAACTACCAATTTAATTAAAATTAACCTTAAATGTTTGGGTATCACTTTATGTTTTTATTGGTAACTGGAATAACGTGCGCGTCGTTTCTATTTGCGTGTTTCCTAAGTCTTTGGATATTTTTTATAGTTGGAATGTAAAAAAGAAGCAGTTTACTTAAAAAAGTCAAAAGAAGGCTTTAAAATAATGGGTAATTAACACTTTTACCCACATTTATTACCACGATGCAACTTTTGTAACGTTCTTATACCAACGTCATTAAGGGCAAGAGTTGCACTGCACTGCAAAATACAGGATGTAAGGGAGAGGTAGGCAAATACTGTAAAGCCGGATTTATACGACGGAAAAATGTAGGCGCCTTTGAGGGATGCAGCTATACGGAAGAAAGAGAAAGCTATTCGACTATTTCTTTCTTTCGTATACCTGCATCCGTCAGTGGCGCCTTAATTTGTCCCCGTGTAAATCTAATTTCTATTTCGTAGCTGGTAAAAACCGCATATGTTTTATTAAATGTAAATTTAACAATAAAAAAAAAAACATAAAAAAAAATCTTATTTAATTGAAGAGTTTGTGTGGAGAGGCCGATTTTTTTTTCGTTTCTGGTGATATGTTTCTTGGAGATAGTTGTTCAATTTTATCGACTGATCATGCCCATTCAGTTTTTGCCAACCATACATACACCCTGTATAGTACGAGGACGTAAGTTTTTATTTTTCATAGGACGTAAGTTTATATTTTTCCTCGTAACAGGACGTAAGTTTTTATTTTTCATTTTCGATTTCATCAACCCTACGTCAAAATAAGCCAGCAGTAATAAAACACACAACGCAAAACGGTATCAAACTAAACAAAATGAAGTTGGTACGGTACTATTCTACTAATACATTTAGGTTATTCATAGGTGGCTATGAAGTTCGTCGGCCAAAGAAACACCTGTCTGTCTGTCAAGCAGTGCTTGCACTGCTTTGTTCGGACGATAAATAAGTAAGTCACTGAAATTAGCGGTACAACTTTGGTTCTTAGAGTGGAAAACGCGTGTTGTTGCCTAATTAGTGTCAAAACACGTCACAATGAAAAAATGTTGCTATATCAACAGGTAAGCGAACCCTTAACAGAATTAGATGGCTTTAGTAGACATCTACTTAATCATGAACATACAAAAGTGTTCTTAAATTATTTATCCTTAAAATTATTAGTTTCTCACTTACTATCTAGGTATAACAATATTTATACTTATGAAAATGTGATAACATATCTTGTCGTGAAAAAATTAGGTACACACGGCAGCAAGCACGTAGAAACAAAACCAGCATAAGCTGAAACAGCGCTACGCTACAAACACCCGAAGCCAGAGACCCGCTCAAGGACAAAATGTTTCCACCGACGTGCGGCTGTGTGTACCGAAATACTTTTCTCTTTATAAACATCAAATTAAGTAAATATACTAAAATCTACTAGAATTAAAACTCGTTTCTATGCCTGCGTTTAACATTAACAGGTTCAGTACGATAAACCAACTATTAGAATTGTCTCCCATACAGCTACCCAATCGCCCATTCAGCACGCGGCGGGGCCATAAAATTAAATAAATCCGTTATTTTTCAGGCTGACTGGCGACCGAGCGGCGGTCAATCGGGCGGCGCGATAACTACCCGCATTTGTAAAGATTTTGCCGGCCCATGCCAAGATCCGCCAATGTAGTGGCCATACGTTTGCACAGAGTTAAGAATGGTTCCAAACTGTAACAGACTTTTCTCGGAAAACGGAATTACTTGTGCTAGTCATAGAAAACGTGTGACCTGCCCTGTCTGTTGTCAGAGTTAATAGCCACATGAAAAGGTGTATCTGCAAATAAACTTACCGCATTTCTATCTTTATTACTTTACAGTAAGACTGCGTGCAGAATAACTCTGTCTGTGACCGTTAACGCGCAGAAGTCAAAAAATGAGTCGCGGGGGTGAGGTGCGGTATGTCGGCTAACACCACAGTTTGCTGCATCAGTCGCTAACCTTACACTACGACCCGCATGGAAAATGAATCCGAAACGAATCTCAGTTATGATAATACTGAAAGTTTTTCAGTGTAAAACTAAGGAAATAAATAAATCAGAGTCAAAATTGACGAATTTTCTCGTAGACACTGGAAATGCGCGTAATCATCTCCCGAGATCGTAGACCAAATTAAGACAATGTCCACGAAAACACGTTTTAACTACCTTCTGTCGGAGAGAAGGAAAAGGTGGAAGATTTTTGTCGATTGCCTGTCGTGGGCAAGTAGCGTAACAAATTCACGTGGAAAGTGCATTGAATCGGTAGAAAATCTGCCGACGCCTGCAACTGAGTGAAGTAAAGGAGTGATCACATCTGGCTGAATTCAAAGACTGATTCGGCATACATTGCTCGTTGTAGTAAGGATATTGCAATTAACATAACCAAGCCTCCCAGCAATGTATGCCGAATTAGTCTTTGAATTCAGCTATGTGTGATCACTCCTTAAGCCATAATCAATCACAAATCTGCGCTCCTTATGGTCACTATACCAGACCACTAGAATGTGAGTGACCCTCTTACTTTCGCGTAAATGTGATGCTACCCTTCTCGCTTACATATCCTAGTTCATCATCATCATAACATCCCATGAAATGTCCTCTACAGGACAGGGAGCTCCCTCCAGAATTCTAATTTTGCTGGAAAAATGTGGCGGGGAAGTACCATAGTCACCACGCTTGTCAGGGTTACAGCTGGGACCATGGACCGCAGTTGTAGGTGACCGCAGTAAGATGGTATTATTCACAGGAGAATGCTGCTGCCCATTCTTATTGTCAATGGGCTTATTCTAAACAGATTATAACCCTTAGTCGCCTCTTACGACACCCAAGGGTATGTATGGAGTGCTTCTATTCTTTGCCAGCACCACAAGGGACAATATACGGGGATATCTTAGTTACATGTAGAAATCTCTCTGTACCTCTAAATATTTGGAGCTCTATCTCACCAGGCACGCACTAGCGCGGGATAAGCCGCGAATAAATGAAAATTGATTTTAAGATTGCGTCGCCCTCCGTTGACAAATAATACGGCCTTGCTCCTTAGCCCGACATTAAGTTACTTATTTTCTACCGATGTTTGTTGCCCTTCTTAGGAGGAACGTTACAATATTATAGAAAAAGGAACTTGGAAGAAAACGAGACTGACAAAAATACGTTTCACTTAAAAGTCTAAAGGCTAAACGTTGATTCTTTAAGAAGTTACTTGAATTACAGTTGATTAGGTCATTCTTGAAATTTGCATAAATCAGTTAACTTTACATACCAAATAATCAGATTGTCAGCCCAATTAGTATGAAAAGTACCTAATACTTTGTAAAATTTGTAGTCGTCGTAGAACAAAAACTTTATGGGCTCACAACATTAATATGAAGGCTTGATATACGGGTAACGCCATCTTGCGAACCGAGTTACAACATTCGTTTAAATAATCTAATTATCCATCGACATTAGTTCTGCCCTGCGGCTTCGAACGCACGAAAAAATATTCTTCCTGAAGGCATTTAATAGATTCAATCGATTTAACCGTTTTAACCCTAATCTAAATTAACATGCGTCTAACATAAAAAACGAATTCATCCCCTTGTAGGATGATTTTCTAAAACTGCCAAAAGACCATGTTTCTTATATTGTTTAAATTAGCTCATATCCAAATTTTATGCACCTTATGTAAAAATTTATATTATATTAATGGATATTATAATATTTCATCCCTCATTTCACCCCCTTGGGAGATAATTTTCCAATAATACTGATACAGGTGTTTCTCTATTTTTTGTATTTACTCTAAGTCCACCACGACATACCCCTCTCACTCCCTGATGGGAGGGGATGCATAGATATTTTTTTCTCAGCGTCAACAAAAAAAAGTTTCGGTTAGGTTAGGCTAGGTTGCTTTATAATTTACCGTTTACAATTTACCGGTTAAATTATCAATTAACGGCTCTGACATAAGTGAGGCACATGGTATATATCATAGCAAAAGGAACAACTCGCCAGGTCCTAAATAATAACCATGTTCTACCACGGTCTGATTGTTTACTATTATATATTCTGTGCTAATGTGCTAATGACAGTGACACGCGAAGTAACGCAATAAATGGTGTAAATGGTACTTGCATTTGAAATTTGTTCAGTTAGGGTCACTTCGACCCTTGAGTGCCAAACGCATTGGTTTGCTCCAAGCCATATCAAGATTGATAGATAAGAGCATACGGGAGCGTGCATGGCGCGTGCGCACTTTACATAGCCACTTGGTAGTCCAACATGACGGAAACTCTTCACATACAAAATATTGCCGTTTTGCCCGTATTTTACGGAGTTATTTTCTATCGTTTCTCGACCTAGATTCGTCGTGTAATCAAAGAACACACCAAAAAATGGCACTGTTTAAAAATCTGTGTATAATTTTATTACTATGATGAAGTAGCAGAAAATGTAAGTCTTATGTTGTCCAATTTTCTAACTATACCTACATATTTTCTTTTTAAGAAACCTGACTAATAGTTCAAACCACTACTGAATGTATTGTGCTGAAATTTGGCATCGCTAAGAAATTATTTTGCGAAGTTCAGTACGAATTAACGGAAATCCACGCGGATGAATTCGTGGGCAACAGTTATAGTTCAGAATAAATAACTTGTACGGTTTATTCACTTTATAAAATCTTAAAGATGATACCTTTATTGTAAACCCATTAGTATCGCCAAAATGTTGCAAAAAATTTTGAAGTAGGTAAATTTCAGGCCAATAAGCGACTAGAAACTGCATTCTTCTTTTATCTTCTTTATTTCTTTTCTTTCTACTTTCTTTTTCTTGGATTATGGTTCTGATGTTTCGTATTTTTATATATTCTTGATTGCACAATTAATATTTAGAAATATACAAAAAACAGGACATTTACAAAGGCTTATCTCTGCAAGAGATTAAAGATTATTAAAGTTGGCTGAATTAAGTTTTTGGTTTTTGTAATCATCAAATATGAGTGAATAAAAATTGTAGCATCAGAATTGATACAGATTTTCAAAGATAAAAATCTGCATAATAGTTTCGGTTTAACATTTGAACCGCGAACAATAAAAATCATAGTTTTAAGCCTGAATAATGGTTGTTGCTAATATGACGCGATGAATGACGAGAACAATCCGACCCCTAATCGCATTCTAGTGTTAATGTGGAATCGGGCTTACACTCCATTAAGTTGGCTCGGCAGAATAAATACAGATTAGTGTAACCGCGGCCTAAGGGCCGTGAGAAGTTGTGGTTGGGATTGCATTTTATGTTCTTATGTAAATAAAGTCTAGTGTCATGCTACTGGTCGCGTGCATTGGGCGATTGGGTGCGTTCAGTGCGTAGTGCAGATTTGCGGGCTCGCATAAGTAAATGTACTAATAATTTGTTTATTTACAGGATAGCTTACTCTAACATCGGTCGGGTCTCATAGATTCGTAGAATAGAGGTGTGTGTGGTTTAAAAGCGAATCTGTGTGTGTGTGACTGGGTTTCGTAACGTCCTTAGCTAAATAGATCTCCTGGTATAGTTAATTACAAAAATCTAAGAAAATCGTAATTTGTTCCTTTAAGAAGCTTTAGCCCTTCATCAAATTTATTGAGTAGGTAAGCATAAAATAGAAAAAATAACGTAAAAATGATACTTGTCTCTGGCAAAAAGTCACCCTTTGTGAAACGAACCGTGTGTAAAATTAGGTCATTCCGTTACTGTGCTACAGAAAAGCAAGTTATAGGCCGTATCTTCACCTGCATTTTTAACTAAGTATTAGATAGGGTTAATACAAAAATATGTATAACAGTAGACTAGATAAGTAATGTAGAGAGGTAAATACAATCTTTAGTCATTTGTGATTTCTTTTTTGAGTCCGACAGTTTTGAAATTACATTCGAAAATTATAAACCTGTGAGGAAAAATAGCTGCTGTGGTAATAATTTTCTTTCAAGACAAACATGCTATTAATTTCCATAAAAGCTAGTCAGTGAATGAATGCAAAAATTACTGCTTGTGGCCTCTGATCTTTTAGTGAGGACATTAATCTTAGATCTCAGTTATCATTTAATTAGATCCGTGTCGTCCCTTGGTTCAATTTTATTTTATAACGTCATACACACGTCCCCTAACAGAGCTAAATAACAAAAATAATTTCCAGTTTAAGAATCGCTTGGTTATTCCAAAATGGATCTAAAGGTCGTTGAAATAGAGTACAGATTAAGGTTGAAGGTGAGGTGCAGTGAGGAGATAGGATGATGCGATCTGGCAGCGTGCGCTTCTGTATTCGATACTGGCCAGTGGTTGTAGCAAATTAGTAGGGTTACCTCGCTCATAAAAAAGTAAATAGGTACTAGATTTTATGTAAAATAGATGTGGTGTAAATGAAATTGTATAAAAAAAAAATTATAATTTATCAAGTCTCTCAGATTTTTCTACATAACTATTAGGCATATTGAAAACAATTTGCGTTGTTCAATGTTTATAAGACGTTTATAAGACATGTCTACTTGATTTTTTTTTCAGTTTCGTGCAACACATTTTTTTACATTTTTGAAGTAGGTATTCGTCGTACAAAATAACTTTGACCATGTCATTGATGCGCAGAAGTCAAAAATGACTTATTTTCATATGACTTGACTTCTGCGCATCAATTGACATGGCCAGAATTATTTTGTGCGAAGAATACCTACACAAATAAAACTTCTATTTAGTTGATTCAAGGTTGTTTTGAAAATTAAAACAAAATTATTTACAAATGCATCAACCCTACACAAAGCAAAGTGCATTACAGCATCTTGCGCATCCCTGCCGGATATTACGCCCCAAATTTAATAACATCCCTTCAATTAAATAGTCGAACTTTTTCAACACATCTCATTCTTTACACATCGTTTAATTCCCACGAATTTCTTTTACGCTATTTTTTTTTACAATTAATTTTGAGAAATAATGTGTTCACGCTGCATAATTACTTCGATGCATTCGAATGTTCTCTTTTTAAATGCAATGAATGCATCATGGAACTTATTTTTTTTTCGGTTATGTCGGTTTACAAAAGACACGGAACGCTTTTAGTTAAATTTTGATCTAATAGTATAGCAATATGTGATACGAATAGGTGTTGTATAGGGAATGAAAGGTTGTTATAAAATGGTTCTTTTTTACGTGCGAGTCAAGGAGGTCCAATTTCTCTGGTTTATACCGGTCAAGAGCACTTTGAGCATGACACATTGGAATTTGTACCGCTCTTAACCTAGTAAGCGTAGAGATGAAAGTTGCACTGCAAGTGTCACGCTTGACGTGCCCTTGGATGTACTAAGAGCGTACCTATGTAGACGATCGTAATGATCGTATATCGATACGAATTCGTGTCTGATGGTCTACTCTCAATTTTAGATATATCGATACGATACTACTTCGAAACAGTCTAATTAAAAACTTCGTACACTGACTGCGAGGTTGGTTGGCAGTACAGTAGAATCTCAAATTGGATCAAACTAATATTCTATTCTATAATTAGCGAAGTTTTTTAAATGATTCGAATAGTACCTTAACAAAAATCATAACATAAGAGTAGACCACCTAAATAGTATTTTCCCAAAGTAGGAAATTCCTTGTAAGTTAAAAAAATCCTTTTAGGAAACCAGTTTCCAAACTCCGGTTTCCTAAGCGGCCGAAGCGAAGTAAAACCTACATCACATATGACGGTGGCAGGTACGAATGTAGGAACAAAACACTAATGGCTAAGGTAATTTGACTTATCCCATTAAGCAAAAAGTAATAAATGCCCAGTGGGACCAACTGGCGTTAGCTCAAAAATTCGCGGCGCAAAAAAGGTGAGGGAAACTGTGTTTAAATTTGCATCAAGCGCGGTCGTGATGCAGATGAGTGACGTCACGTGTTTTCCCTCCCTCCCCTCTCCCCCACCTACCTTCAGCCTAATTGACACCCCTGGTAGGCGTTTTTAGAACTGCCTTACGTTTGTATATTGCAAACATTTTCTGCCAAAAACTGAAAAAAATATTAAAACAAACACTTTCCTGGTAATGTAAAAGTACCAACCGATGTATAGTCAAGAGCACGACCAGCATGACACATTGGACTTTGTATAGTTCTTATTTCAATCTACCACCATTGGATCTAGACGCGCTGAAAGTGACAAGTTTGATTTGCCCTTGACTGTACGAACAGCCTTATCATATCAATGTTTTCTTTATGTTACTTAAATCTTAAAGTGAACAACTTACTTCAAGGGTAGGACTTCAGCTGATAACAGTAGTCCTGCTCCCGACCCGTGCCTACTATGGCGGAGCAGCATCATGTAATTTCCAAACATAAAAAAACGAGAATCTGAATTCTTTGGTTCCAAGCAAAATTCCGAGGGTTGATTTCGATGTTGTCAGTCACGTTTAGGTTGGTTCGCCATACAGAGACATCAGACAGCGCGTCGCCGTCGTCGATTCAGTCAACGTGTGTGGTCCGGTACTTATAATCTGAATATAGTCGCATTGTAACTGATGTATTCTGTCCCTGTTCAGTTGGAAGCTTTTTAATGCTCGATGTGCTTACTTTTGATCACGCTCTAGCCCTGAGAACAAAGATGAGGTCGACGAAGGAACGAGTTTGCCCAGAAGGAGCTTGCTTCGAGTTTTTCGTTACACAAAGAAGATGTGCGTTATTTTATTGACATTCTATAATCTCTGCAAATAATGTCAATAGTTCTTTCAGCTATCAAAATTTTCATCTCCTATCCCTTCTTCTAAATCAAGTTTAAAACCGTGCCGGTACCGTGGCGGAGCGGCGGAGTCGTGTCGGTCTCAATAACCCGTGCCGTAAATACCTGCGTAGCGCCCCGCCGCTCATTTGTACTCTGATATTTTAATAATCGCATATTTTTATACCCGTCGCAGTCAGTTCCGTGAAAACAGTCATTTCGCAACACGTCTAACAATTTGTCACTCTAACCAGTAGTAAGAGTTGCACAAAGCTTGTTAAAGTAAAAGCTCATCAGTCATCATCATCATACCATCCCATGAAATGTCCACTACAGGACAGGGAGCTCCCCCTAGAATTCTAGCTTTTGCTGAAAAAATGTGGAAGGGAAGTACCACAGTCACCTTGCTTGTCAGCGTTACGGCTGGTGGGCGGTTGTAGGTGACCGCAGTAAGTAAGATGGTATGATTCACAGGAGGATGCTGCTGCCCATCCTCCAGTTTATAACCCTTAATCGCCTCTTACGCCACCCACGGGTATGTATGGGATGGTACTATCAACAAGTAAAAGCTATGTTTAATCTATTGCTATCGTTGTCACTTACTGTTTTGAGGACAAAAGGAACTTTAACTTTTGCAATTTAATGCTTGGCGAGATAGATTCTATTTTAAATCGCTTGATTTTAAATCACATGAATGACTGTTAAAAGAACTGACAAAAATACTTCCACCAACTATTGTATCGCAGGTGCTGTTCTGGAGCCCACGAGTATCCACGGAGCTATAACTTGTCATGATTTAATGTACTCACGTACGTAACACAATTCAAGGTCTGGGTAGTTTTCTAAAAGCCTAAGTTCTCACAATGCTGCGACCAAGGTCGGCCCGCATCCCACGGCGGCGGCTGTGCGCCGTGTCTTTAGAATTTTAATTAAATTGTTCATTGGCTCAATTAAATCGATTATGAATACCGACGATGGCACCATAACGATATTACCACGATTTTTAAATAATAAAAATAGTTCTCTCACTACGTAATTTTACTGGATTGATATTAATTCACAAACTTTTAGTATGACTTGCAATTCGTTTTATTTAATTCTGAATGACTACAGAAGAAAAGAGAACACAGATTTTTTTAATTGTTCGATATTTTTATCCTATATTATATTTTTTTTTATTTCAAAGTTCGTTTATTTTTGCGGAAATGTCGTCTCAACCAAGATTTTTATAAGTTTATTTGAGTCTCAGTTGTGACTACATAAAAATTGCAACTTTTGAAAAAAATTGCTATTTTTGTGAGTAGGGCGTGGGACTTATGGTTTTACGATTTTATTTGAAAAGTTGTACACACTACCTTTTACTCATTAATAATACTTGCACCAATGATGTACAACACACGCTTGTAACCACAATATATTATACACTAAAAAACCGGCCAAGTGCGAGTCGGACTCACGTAAGGGTTCCGTACCTATCTACCATATGATATGGGTCGTTTTCAAAATATATTTACGTCACGAAATTTTCACTAAATTGTTTTGTCAGGAAATGTCAGGAAATTGTAAAAATTAGGCATTGTTTCGCAAAGTTTAATATTTTATTTAAATATGAAGAGATCAGGCAGTATTATGTTCTGATCTGTCTGTCAGTTACATGTGACTAACATAATCAAAATTCTGACTTAACTGTGAAGTGGCATACATAATACACCTTAAAACGTTACCATCATACATCACAATGAGACCACAGCTTTACCGACTACAATTTACTGACGTCAATGTAAACAAATCACGTTTACAAATAGGATGTGACTGTTACCTATAGCTTGAATCATAATTCAAGCATAGTACAAAAGCGGTACATGTCTTCCTAAAAACTACTTAGGTACATTTTAAAGAATGAAACCGTTAGGAAACTTGTAAAAGTATTTTTTCTGCTAGAGAGTATCATGTTTCTGTGACACTGACATACAAAATGGCGACGTCATTGTCATATCTCTTTGTGTCACACGACCAGTGTTGCCAGTTACATATTAATAAATATTTTTTACTGTTTTGGTGTTAAAAAGTTGCTTAAATACGTCAGTAAATCATTGTCAAGAAATTGACTTTAATGTTGAGGACATTTATTTAATTATTTAAATAAATGTCAAATTATTTTTTTATTTATTTAATGTCTATTTAAATGGAACATGCAATAAGCATAACTCTGTAACTATGTTTTAACTTTGAGTTAAAAAAAACATTAAGTTTAGGGGAAAATCTTATATACTTTATTGTTTCAAAATGTCGTGTAAGCAGGGGGACGAAAAAAAAAGGTATGATGAAGGTTTGCTTTCTTATTTTCAAATTCAAATTAAGTTAATAGATATCATATCAGCCGAAAGACGTCCACTGCTGGACATAGGCCTCCCCTAAAGAACTCCATGACGACCGGTCCTGCGCTGCTCGCATCCAGCGGCTTCCCGCGACCTTGACCAGATCGTCGGTCCACCTTGTGGGGGGCCTGCCAACGCTTCGTCTTCCGGTACGTGGTCGCCACTCTAGAACCCTCACGCCCCATCGGCCATCGGTTCTTCTTGCGATGTGCCCTGCCCACTGCCACTTCAGTTTAGCGATTCTCAGGGCTATGTCAGTTACTTTAGTTCTTCTGCGGATCTCCTCATTTCTGATTCGATCTCGCAGAGAGACTCCGAGCATAGCCCTTTCCATCGCCCTTTGGGTGACTTTGAGCTTTCTGATAAGGCCCATCGTGAGCGGCCACGTCTCGGTGCCATATGTCATCACTGGCAACACACACTGGTCAAAGACTTTCGTCTTGAGACACTGCGGTATTTTGGACGTGAAGATATTGCGGAGCTTCCCGAACGCTGCCCATCCGAGTCGGATTCGACGAGTAACCTCTTTCTCTAAGTTGGATTTACCCAGCTGGACTGTTTGTCCCAGGTATACGTACTCATCAACAACTTCGAGCGTAGAGTCTCCAACTTTGAGTGGAGTGGGTACAACAAGGGCGTTAGACATAATTTTCGTCTTATCCATGTTCATTTTAAGACCCACTTGTTGTGAAACTCTACTGAGGTTATTGAGCATCGTGCCGAGATCTTCCAGGGTCTCAGCCATTACGACAATATCGTCGGCAAATCGAAGGTGGGTCATGTACTCGCCATTGATGTTGATGCCAAGTCCTTTCCAGTCCAGGAGTTTGAAGACATCTTCCAATGCAGCGGTGAACAGTTTAGGAGATATGACGTCTCCCTGTCTCACTCCTCGCTGCAATTGGATAGGCTTCGAGTCCTGGTCCTGAAGACGAACTGACATAGTGGCGTTTTTGTACAGGTCCTTCAACACTTCAATGTACCGATAGTCGACTTGGCACCTCTGGAGAGATCGTAGCACGGCCCACGTCTCGATCGAATCGAAGGCCTTCTCATAGTCCACAAACGCTAGGCAAAGTGGCTGTTTATACTCTTCGGTCTTCTGTATAACTTGCCGTAGCGTATGTATGTGGTCTATGGTACTGAAGCCTTTACGAAAACCGGCTTGTTCGGGAGGCTGGAAGTCGTCGAGCCTGCGCGCGAGACGGTTCGTAATGACTCTCGAGAACAGCTTATAGACATGGCTCAGAAGTGAGATGGGTCTGTAATTCTTCAGCAGGGTCTTATCACCCTTTTTGAAGAAGAGTACCACCACACTTCTGTGCCATGCCTGTGGCGTTTTCCCTTCGAGTATGACAGAATTAAACAGCTTCTGAAGAGCTTTAAGCACTGGCCTTCCGCCTGCTTTCAGAAGCTCAGCCGTAATTCCATCGTGCCCGGGTGCCTTGTTGTTTCTAAGCTGTCTGAGAGCCATTCTAATCTCGTACAAGCTGACGTCCGGGATATCTTCGGTATGGTGTCGGGTAAGTCTAGCTCTTGGATCGTTGGCCAGACTGCTAACGGGTGGGCCGGTTGATGTGTATAACTGCCCATAGAACTTCTCGACTTCCCTCAGTAGCTCAGGCTTGGACGATACGGTTCTGCCATCCTCGGTCTTCAGCCTCGTCAACTGGCTCTGTCCAATAGACAAATCTCTTGCGAACACTTTGGAGCCTTTGTTCCGCTCAATCGCTTCTTTAATACGGTTAGTATTAAATAGCCGAAGGTCGCGAGTCAGAGACTTAGAGATCTGTTTATTGAGCCGCCGATATTGAGAAGCATCTTCCGGAGACTGCAGAACCATTTCGCGTCTTTCTTCCATTAGCTTGAGGGTATGGTCAGAGATCTTTTTGGTTCTTTTAGTACGGTGGGGTCTAAAGTACTTTGACCCAATTGTATGGACAGTTTCCACGAACCCGTTATTGTAGTCGTCCACATCTACGCAGTCACCAAGGCATTCAAAGCGGTTTTGCAGTTCGAGCTGAAAGCCGTCGGGGTTTTGGATATTGGTGGGTACTGGTCGGAGCGTAGACTTCATCAGTCGAGTTCTTTCCAGCTTTACGTTGATATTCAATGTGCCTCTTACCAACCGGTGATCGCTTCCGGTTTTAACCGCATTGATCACAGAGACATCATTGAATATTTGCTTCTTCGTCGACATGATAAAGTCAATCTCATTTTTTGTAGCACCATCGGGACTGATCCAGGTCCATTTTCGGTTTTCCGACTTTTTGAAGAAGGAATTCATCATAAAGAGTCCTTCTTTCTCCAAAAAGTCGGCTAACATGTGGCCTCTGGAATTCCGATATCCAACACCAAATTGCCCCACCCTCAGCTCACCATCGCCTCGCTTGCCTAATTTCGCGTTGAAGTCCCCCATGACAACGGTATAGTGGGTCTTAGGCGTATGTATGGCTTTAGATATATCCTCATACATAGCCTCGACTTCATCATCAGAGTGTGTCGATGTGGGGGCGTATACCTGTATGACTTTCAGCGAATACCTTTTGGTGATTCTGAGTATAAGGTACGCTACCCGCGACGACACACCCTCGATCATGACCACGTTGTTCACGAGAGACTTGTGGACCATAAACCCGACACCTCCCTGGGACAGTTGGTCGCCCTCCCGGAAATAGAGCAAGTTACCTGATTTTAGGATTATCGAGTCCTCCCCCTCTCTTCGGACTTCAGATAGACCTAAGATGTCCCAGTGTAACCTGCTCAATTCTTCTTCGAGTTCTGCAACCTTCTCGTCGGTCCGCAATGTGCGCGTGTTATAAGTTGCCAGGGCCAGAGGTCGTCGTTGTTGGTAGCTCGACATCTGCCGGGGATTCTTCGCACCCCCTGCCCCACCGTTACCATGGCCGCTACCGGAGCCAGGAATAGCGGGGCCGCCGGGGACTAGGGGCCGGAGCTTATTGTTGTGATTCATCGATTCTTAGGGGGTTTTACCATAGTCGCCACGCTTGGCAGACGGGTTGGCGCCCGCAGTAAGATGAAATAATACACAGAAGGACGCTGCTGCCCATCCTCTGGATTTCATTTCCCTTAGTCGCCTCTTACGACACCCACGGGAAGAGATGGGTCGGTACTATTCTTTTTTAGGCCGGCACCGCACAGCTTAGATATATTGATATGTTGATAGAATTCTATTGCTTTTCTTCCGAAAACATCTGTTAAGTAGAGATTAGACTGTGAATGTCAAAAGAATCTATATTTTAGCCACATCATACAATTTTTTGAAAAGTTTTAGGAGGACATCACATTTGGTAGTAATGCACATATATTTTGAAAATTTCCCATACACAGTATACTAAAAGCTTTTGCTCTTTGATTTTAAAAACTCCGCGACCATCCAACTTGACCACTCTTTTATAGAAAAGTTCTTGAAACGGGAGCTCACCTTAATTGGTTACCATTAGTTGTAAGAAAAATTTAAATATTTAATGATTTTAGACTTTTCCCTTTATTTGTACTGTGAGACCTAGCTTCTTGCCAAATTTCATAATTTTAGGTCAACGGGAAGTACCCTGTAGGATTTGCTTTTTTGTAATAAATGTATGGAGATGAGGACATAAAAAGCCATATATTTTGATTGCGTCGTTGTAAAAAAAATAAATTTTCAGATCTTGTGTGGTTTATGGACCTTAATATTCGTTATCAATTTCAACCTGATACCTCTTCTCGTTCGTGAGAAAAAGGGTCTTGACAGACAGACAGACGGACAACACAGTGATCCTATAAGGGTTCCGTTTTTTTATTTTGAGCTACGGAACCCTAAAAACGCTATGGAAAAACGCTTAGGCTATCGTTTTACACTCGGACGTTTTACATACGATTTATGACACTATTTTAGACATAGACATAGACATAACATTTATTCACAGTAAACATACACAAATACAATGATGATATAACACAAAAATACAGAACGCATACAAAGAGACATACGTAAAATAAAAATATAGCAAATGTAATACAAAATACAAGGTGGCAAAAATATGACACCTAAACATAGGTGACATTAAAAGTTTCACTATATTTGTGCATGGTTACTGGAAAAGGCTTTGGCTCAGCATAAATGTTACAGAGAATTTTCACTGCAACTACTGTTATTCTGCCAATACCTTCTGTGTCAGATGGCGTTGTATGAACAATGTGAATAAATATGAATTATAAAATCACCTAAAGTATTGTTTTAAAAGAAATGTGTGTTGAGTGTTTAAACATGAGAAAGGAAAACAATATTGAATGATGGTGCTGATAGATATACAAATAAAATAATAATGTGAACTCTGAGACTTTTCAAAAATCAAATGTCAACGCTAACAGATGCAAAATGAGAGAATACTATAGAGAATACGGTTGGCTACACGTGGCTACGTTTTATATTTTCCTTGCTACGGCGAAAGTTATTATATGCGTGTTTTGTGCTACGGTCTACAGCGTAGGCGTGCGTAGACATATCAGTATACTCGTAGTATTCTGTGGACACATCTTACGTTAGCACTTACCACATATACAGACACACAGAGACAGCACAGGCACAGACAGCGCAGTATTCAAGTTTTTGTAAAAATCATAAAATAGACCCTTGTTACTTTCGAGCGGAGCGAGCGAGGAAGGTATTCTATTCGTGAGGAAAAAAAAACTAATTTTCTTAAATATGTGTTCCTAAACACTTAAAATCATAAAAAGCAAGAAAATGTCCGTCCGTCGGTCGGTTGGTCTATCCGTCACGCTGGCTAAACGAATATGCCGATTGACACGATATTCTAATTAATTATTAAGATTCTTATGCAATTTATCTAAGGATTCTGAGTTGGCTCTAATTAAACTAAACTAAAAAACTTTTCCTGAAAAACGTGTACGCTATGTGTTGGGAAATTTTAAAAAATCTCCATGTAAGTGTCTTGCGGTAGTATTAATTGATCTTGAAAATTCATATAGGTAAAGGGTGTTCCAGTACTACCAAACATGTGATTTACTCCTAATTGCTAACGGTTGGTTTGTTTAATGCTTAATAATTTAAATGCTGAATTAATCTGCATAGAACTATTTTTGGGACAACCTAAATATAAGTTAGTGTTTCCGTACTATGTGTATGGCATTACAACATTAAGTTTGCAGTTGATACTTTTTACTTGCATATCGCGAGAAAGTAAGTGCATTGCTGCTGTACCATTTATTTTTCAAAAATATCATTATTTAGTGGAAAAATTTAATTGCTACACCGTGGTTATGTTACTCGTTACTCGTTTAATTCTTAGGCCACGTCGCCATTAGGTTCACAGTGAGCCGCTCACTGTCTACCTGCACGTACGCCTCCCTATGAATATAACGGATTGTCCATTCAGCGCTTACTGTATGCAGTTTGCGACGGCTTCATTCAGTGAGCAGTTGAGTCGCCGCGAACCGCGAACTATGCTCCGGTCGGCGGCTCAGTCAGCTCACTACACGTCGACGGAACGAATTGAGTAAGCGACCGATACGCCGCTGCTCAGAGTCAGTCGGCTCACAGTGAGCGGCTCACTGTGAGCCTAATCGGGACGTGGCCTTAGTGTAACAAAAGTGGTTGCACTGATAAAATAAGCTTGTTCTCTACAAAGCGTAACAGAAGTGATTCTGCCCATTATACTGAACAACGTTCCTCAAGGAAAAAATGTGCTATAGTTTCTATGGGAAGTAATTTTTGTTTTTCGTATTTCGATATATGTTCCTTACATGGACGAACAATCCATGGTTCCTTAGGAAAAGTTGCTCAGTTTTATGTGCAGATTCGCATCCGTCTGGGTTGGCATAGCTGTACTTTTTTTAATGGTTAATGGGCTTACTCTTGACCTCGATCTATAGCTCTGAGTGCAGAGAAGAGGTCGACAATGGAACGAGCTTGCCCAGAAGAAGCCTATTCACTCGCGACTTGAATAGATTCTGTTTATACGAATAACACTAAATACGGGATCACAGTCGCAGGCAGAGAATTCCACTCCACTGTTTTCTCAAGAACAGCAATAAATAACCATCGATGACGCCCATGGGGCACCAGAATGTGACGGCCGAGTCCTGAAGCTGTAATTTTTAATTGGCTGGACATAAATCGAAACCGTCGATTTACCATAAAGTTGCTATGTATTATGATAGGTGGTGGAACACTTATGTAAAAAATATTTTTTAATGAATTGGCTGGCTTTTAGATTCTCCAGAAAATATATTTTTTTGTTTGTTTATGCATGTGAAGTCAAGCCAAAAATTGTAACTCATATCTGATGGGGTAAACTTTTGATGTGGGTTCCAAGGTACCTACTTCAATTAAAACTAAGCAAAAAATATTTGCGCATATATTTTTATTAGCAAATTTGTATGCAAGTTACATAAAAGTCCAGGCAAAAATGGCAACCATATTATTTTAAATTTGATAGACTTTCCAGGACAGTTTTTGAGCAAATTACCTAAAATTAAGCATATTAATCTAAAGTTAAATATTTTCGTATTTAATGTTGAAGCAAAAATACCAACTGAAAAACTTTTGTTTAATTACAGGTTTCATCGTGTGTTCTTTCCTTTAGTTATAAAATTAAGCATAATTATAAAAAGATAAAAAAGTTGATTTTTAATTCAATAGATCGCGTCAAGCGAGCGAGAACCGGCGTAATATAATATGTTCTTTGGAACCGGTATGGCGTACCGTGCGCCCCGAGACTTTTTTCTTCTACGTAATGTCAAGAGTACGTCAAGCCTGACATAATATTAGACTTTTTAGTGTTCTTATTTCAACAGTCCAAGTAGCTAGAGTGGGCTGCAAGTGTCTGGCTGCCTGCTTGTACAAACAACAACATTTTAAACAGTCCATTGAAAGGAGAAAATATCATTGTGGGATACAGTGTTACAAAAAACCGGGCAAGTGTGAGTCGGACTAGCGTGCTAAGCTTTTGCTCTTGACCCCCCGATCTTGACTCCTCTTTAATAAGAATTTACTTGAAGTGGAGCTAGCTAGCGTTAATTGGTTCTGAGAAAGGTTGTAAACTTTAATTATTTCAGACTTTATGGTTCCGTGAAAAACGGGATCATACTAATATGCCTCCGATGTCTGTCTGACTGTCTGTCAGTGGGCTGTATCTCATGCTGCATAAGCTATAAAATATAAAAACTGATCAAGTGCGAGTCGGACTCAAAAAAGGACGAGTTGCACTCTGAGAGTGCCGGCAGAAGTGAAAACTTGAATTTTTGAATATGATGTTTTTGTAAGGGTCAATCGCGTCATTGCTCGTGTACTTCTTCATCGAGACCTAAAATTTGTCTCAGTACATGAGTAGTCTAGGGTCAGTAGTTTTCAAGTTATAGCGATTTTTACTTTGACAACTGTCATCCGAAATGTAGATCTCATCAAGACCTATCATTTAACTCAGCACACGAGTACACTAGAGTCAGTAGTTTCCAAGTTATGGGGTTTTTTTAGTTAGACAGCTGTCATCCATAATGAAGATCTCATCGAGACCTATCACTTGTCTCAGCACATGAGTATTGTAGATTCAGTAGTTTCAAAGTTATGGGGTTTTTCAGTTTGACAGCTGTCATCCGAAATGTAGATCTCATCGAGACCTATCATTTGTCTCAGCACATGAGTAGTCTAGGGTCAGTAGTTTTCAAGTTATAGCGATTTTTACTTTGACAGCTGTCATCCAAAATGTAGATCTCATCGAGACCTATCATTTGTCTTAGCACACGAGTAGTCTAGGGTCAGTAGTTTCGGAGGTATAGCGATTTTTAGTTTGACAATTGTCATCCGAAATGAAGATCTCATCGACACCTATCATTTGTCTCAGCACATGAGTAGTCTAGGGTCAGTAGTTTTCAAGTTATAGCGATTTTTACTTTGACAGCTGTCATCCAAAATGTAGATCTCATCGAGAACTATCATTTGTCTCAGCACACGAGTAGTCAAGGGTCAGTAGTTTTCGAGTTATAGCGATTTTCAGTTTGACAGCTGTCATCCGAAATGAAGACCTCATCGAGTCCTATCATTTGTCTCAGCACACGAGTAGGCTAGGGTCAGTAGTTTTCGAGTAATAGCGATTTTTAGTTTGACAGCTGTCATCCGAAATGTAGATCTCATCGAGACCTATCATTTGTCTCAGCACACGAGTAGTCAAGGGTCAGTAGTTTTCGAGTTATAGCGATTTTCAGTTTGACAGCTGTCATCCGAAATGAAGATCTCATCGAGTCCTATCATTTGTCTCAGCACACGAGTAGGCTAGGGTCAGTAGTTTTCGAGTAATAGCGATTTTTAGTTTGACAGCTGTCATCCGAAATGTAGATCTCATACATTTAGGATTCGCTATTAAATAACGATCAAAACCAGTACATCAAGTCTGTCGTGCACATATCACGTTGTGCACAACAAAAAAAGCCGAGACTATGACCACAGAATATATAATAGTAAACAAGTTTACAGGAGTCGCACTCCTTTGATCTTGGAAAAAGCTGCCTATTTCACAGACAGGCCTGCTATGACAAAGACAAAAAATATGTTTTGGTCTTTATCACACTTTAGAAGTTTTGTATATATTGAGCCTGCTCTAACTTGGTATGATTATTTGCAAATCAATTTCTATACTTCATCCGAGATCTGACGCGACAAAGATAAAAAAGATGTTTTGATCTTTATCACACTTTAGAACTTTTGTATATATTGAGCCTGCTCTAACTTGGTATGCTTATTTTCAAATCCATTTCTATACTTCATCCGAGATCTGACGCGACTTCTGATGCGAGTTAATAATTTTTTCCCAATCTGAAAAAGTGCCAAGCGCCGCTGAAGAAGTTTTAACTTCAAAAATCGACCACAGTAATTTACTGACATTTCAACTAATACAATTTATATCATGTGGTGGTACGGAACCCTCGGTGCGCGAGTCCGACTCGCACTTGGCCGGTTTTTCCCTTTCATTAGATCAAATCCACAATTATTTTGAGTCTCATGTGAAACCTGTAGAATATTCATACAAACTTCCACCCCATTTTTCAACCCCTCAGGGGATGAATTTCAGAAAATCCTTTCTTAATGTGTAGTCTTGACGTACAAAAAACTACTTACAAAATTTCACATCTGTAGCTTTATCGGTTACGGCTCGGCGTTGATGAATCAGTCAGTCAGTCAGTCAGTCGGTCAGGGCATGCTGTTTTATATATTTAAATTTAGATCAGAAGATCAAAAGTATTTTCAGCTTACTACAACCGATGTAAATTTTCATCTTTTATGTTTAACTTTAAATTCCGAAGCGCGTACCGAAAAAAACAGCGTAGCAATGCGACGTTGCCGTACCGTGCAATCACGAGCCGTGTACTATGTTAATGTCAATTATGAACTTTATTTCAACTTCTTTAGGGTCGATATAAAGCGCTACATAATGTAATTTTTATTTAAAAATATACGCTATTGCCTGAAATGTTTAATTTTCAAAGTAATCAACGTAAGTACAGTTTTAGAGTATAATCAAACACTTTTCATTCAGTTAACTATTTTGGCCAAAGAGAAATCCCTCAATAATTATACCACTGTAAAGCTTTAATATATTGTGTTCACTTTTATGACTGTTTGATCAAGTACAACAAAATTTTGAAGTACAAAATGTCACGAGATAGTTATGTATTTTGCCCGAGCAGACAAAAAGAAATAAAACTTTTAGTGTGATTTTTTTGATTTTAGGCTTTACCTAAGAACTTAGGTGCTTAATTAGTTTGTAAAATACTAAAAGTTTATCATTGAACGAGCCCAGAAAACATTTCGTTTAGTTGGCATTTTTGCCACAGTAACTATTTATATAATAGGGTTTTTTTAATCTGCCGCCTTGTCCCATTTGGTGATATGTTTAATTTTAAGTAATTATGTAATTACTTCCAAGACTTCATAAACCACAAAAAGAAAATCTTGGTTCCGATTTTTGTCTAGGTTAAAATCTAATTATCTTGGGGTATTATGGCACCAGGCGTCACTAATTGCCCTCAATTTATATATCACCACAATGTGTTGCCAATTAACTGTAACTATACAACGCGCAATTCAAAATACGCAAAACCTCTTGGGGGCTAGTTCAACCCATGTTACTGAACAACTTTTGAAAATTATTTTATTGTCAATGGGCTTACTCTTGACCTCGATCTAGTCTTGAGGACAGAGATTGAGGTCGACGATGGAACGAGCTTGCCCAGAAGAAGCCTATTCACTCGCGGCTTGATTAGATATGGGTTATATAAACTTGGGAACACAGTCGCAGGCAGAGTATTCCACTCTTTGGTCGTGCACATTACAAAAGATGACTCAAAGCACTTTGTTTGAATGTGTGAAATATCAACCAAATGTGGGTGATATCCTACGGTGCGTCTGGGCTCCTAATAGTAGAAAGGGGATGGAGGAATAAGCTCGTTGAGCTCTTGAGCACACACTCCGATGTACAATCTGTAAAACACCGACAGACATGCAACCTTGCGACGGTAGGCCAGACTGTGAAACTTAGTTTTCACCAGCATCTCATCACCAACGAGCTTCTTGGCTCTGCGATCTATCGAGTCAAGTGCGTCTAGTTGGTATTTGGCTGAGCCATCCCAAAAGTGACAACAATTCTCTATGCAGGATCGGACTTGTACTTTATACAAGGTTATTTTTTTGGACCAGATTTCCTTTGCCCACTTATTAGTAAGGTCAAAAGCAAAAATTTTTTTTTACGACTTTGCTAACAACGCACAAAAAATTTTCGACTCGTCATACTAAAGTGGTCAGTGACCTACCCATTGTGTATGGGAAGTTGAAAAATTTTCGTGCGTTGTTAGCAAAGTCGTAGAACAAAAGTTGTTGCTTTTGACCTCACTAATAAGTAAGCTAAAGGAAATCAGGTCCAAAAAAATAACCTAGTATAACACAAGAAGCTGTCCAGGAATGAAGTATCGTTTAACCTTATATCGATATTTTTGAGTGTTGTCTTATCATGCCTTCATAAGCACAGAATTCTGCAATATCACACGGGGACAGTCTCACAAAGTGATTTTTGTTTGAGTGTCCCCACCGGGACTTGAACCCAGAACCTCCAGATAAGTGATTTTTGTTTGAGTGTCCCCACCGGGAGTTGAACCCAGAACCTCCAGATAAGTGATTTTTGTTTGAGTGTCCCCACCGGGAGTTGAACCCAGAACCTCCAGATAAGTGATTTTTGTTTGAGTGTCCCCACCGGGAGTTGAACCCAGAACCTCCAGATAAGTGATTTTTGTTTGAGTGTCCCCACCGGGAGTTGAACCCAGAACCTCCGGATAAGTGATTTTTGGTTGAGTGTCCTCACCGGGAGTTGAACCCAGAACCTCCAGATAAGTGATTTTTGTTTGAGTGTCCCCACCGGGAGTTGAACCCAGAACCTCCAGATAAGTGATTTTTGTTTGAGTGTCCCCACCGGGAGTTGAACCCAGAACCTCCAGATAAGTGATTTTTGTTTGAGTGTCCCCACCGGGAGTTGAACCCAGAACCTCCAGATAAAAATCCGAACGATCTAACCACAAGACCAAAGAGGCTGTTATAATCTGATCGAAACTGTCGAATTTAAGGCACGTGCTACTCAAGCGTTCAAGCCAACAAGTTGGGGGTAAAAGACTCCCAAGGGTGTCATCTGTCGCAAGGGGACGACACGTTGTCGGCAACTTTCAGCGACTTATGCCAGTGTTCAAAGACTACTGGCGTGAGATGCTGAAAGAAAGATAAATAAATGTATGGTAATAATATTATGACTATAGTTGCTACTTGCTACTGAAATTAATGCAGGTCAACTACATGATGATTTTTAGGGTTCCGATACCAAAATGGTAATAAAAAAAAACCGGCCAAGTGCGAGTCGGACTCGCGCACTGAGGGTTCCGTACCACCATATAAACATAATTGTATTAGTTGAAATTTCAGTAAGTTAATGTGCTAGATTTTTTTAGTCCGACACGCGCTTGACCAAATTTCATTATTTCTTGTTATTTTATAGCCTATGCACTATAAACATACCAATTTTCAAGTTGGTAAGTGTTCCCGTTTTTAAATAGAACTAAAACAAAAATCGCCTCAGCGACCATCCAACTTGACCCCTCTCTTATATGAATGTTCTTGAAACGGGAGCTCACCACAATTGGTTACCATTAGTTGTGAGAAAAGTTGTAATATTTAATTTAGTTGTGAGAAAAGTTGTAATATTTAATGATTTCAGACTTTTCCCATTATTTGTACTGTGAGACCTAGCTTCTTGCCAAATTTCATAATTTTAGGTCAACGGGAAGTACCCTGTAGGTTTTGCATTTTTGAATAAATGTATGGAGATGAGGACATAAAATGCAATATCTTTTGATTGCGTCATTGTAAAAAATTGAAATTTTTACATCTTGTGTGTTTCATGGGTCCTAATATATGGTATTAATTTCAACCTGATACCTTTA
Source organism: Athrips mouffetella (assembly GCA_947532105.1). Classification (NCBI taxonomy): domain Eukaryota; kingdom Metazoa; phylum Arthropoda; class Insecta; order Lepidoptera; family Gelechiidae; genus Athrips; species Athrips mouffetella. The sequence goes on from OX383958.1 coordinate 10,835,408, forward strand.
CCCGTTTGTGAGATAAAGGGTCTTGACAGACAGACAGACAGACAGACAGACGGACAACAAAGTGATCCTATAAGGGTTACGTTTTTTTCTTTTGAGGTACGGAACCCTAAAAAAGGAACCCTTATGGTGCCGCTTTGTCTGTCTGTCTTTCACACCTGAATATCTCAGCAACCACTCATGCTATCGACTTGAAATTTGGAATAGTTTTAGAATATGGTTGTTCAACTTAATTTCACGTGAAATAATAAAGAAAAATTATGATTATTAATGTAAAAGGGGCACAAATAGGGGGGGCAAAATTTCTAATTATATTTACTAGGTCGAATGGGGTATTATATGAAAGGGCTTCACTTGTACATTCTAAAATATATTTTTGAATTTTTTTGCAACTCTTGGTTTTCAAGTTATGATGAAAAATGTAAAAAAAATACCGATCTTAACCCCTTATCTCCGAAGTTTGTGAATGAAAAAATCTGAATTAATTACAGTCAATAGAAGTTTATCTAAATATTACAGCAAAAATAAAACGATCTTTCTAACTTGCACAGTTTTTTAGAAATCTGCGAAAAACCTTTACAAACAAATTTAGATTTGCGGTCCTAAAAATGGACTTTATTACTTTCAAAAATACTAAAGGTATATCGGAACCCTCGGCGGGCGAGTTCAACTCGCACTTGACTGGTTTTTAGGGTTCCGTACCTCAAAAGAAAAAAACGGAACCCTTTTAGGATCACTTTGTTGTCCGTCTGTCTGTCTGTCTGTCAAGACCCTTTATCTCACGAACGGGTAGAGGTATCAGGTTGAAATTGATAATGAATGTTAAGGTCCGTGGACTACACAAGATCTGAAAATTTAAATTTTTTACAACGACGCAATCAAAAGATAAGGCTTTTTATGTGCTCATCTCCATACATTTATGCAAAAACGCAAAACTTACAGGGTATCCCGTTGACCTAAAATTATGAAATTTGGCAAGAAGCTAGGTCTCACAGTACAAATAAAGGGAAAAGTCTGAAATCATTAAATATTACAACTTTACTCACTACTAAGAGTAACCAATTGTGGTGTGCTCCCGTTTCAAGAACATTCATATGAGAGAGGGGTCAAGTTGGATGGTCGCGGAGGCGATTTTTGTTTTAGTTCTATTTTACAAACGAGAACACTCACAAACTTGAAATTTGGTATGTTTATAGTTCATAAGCTATAAAATAACAACAAATAATAAAATTAGGTCAAGCGCGTGTCAGACTCAAAAAATCTAGCACATTAACTTACTGAAATTTGAACTAATACAATTATGATTATGTGGTGGTACGGAACCCTCAGTGCGCGAATCCGACTCGCACTTGGCCGGTTTTTTATACATAACACAAGTGAGCAAACTGGTGGTGCTAATAAAGAATGGTACCTATCAACCCATCTCTACCCGTAGGTGTTGTAAAGGGCGACTGAAGAAGTTTTAACCGGAGGATGCACAACAGCGTTCTTCTTGTATACTACGGTTAACAACAACCTCCGTCCAAGGTGGCAGCCGCAACGCTTACTAGTCTGGAGACTATGGTGCGCTTGCCCTCAATGGTATACCACGATTTTTGCTGTGAAATTCTCTAAAAGCTTACTCTAAAAGTATGAAAGAGTTGATGAAAGTAGTAAGCAAGGGAAGTAAGTAGGTATGTCAAGATCGTAGCAGGTGGAGGGCTGTGGTCTCTGCCTACCCGGAAGGGAAAGAGGCGTGATTTTTGTATTTATGTAGCTCTCTGTCCAGCAGTCCATCACTGGAGTTTTAAAAGGTATGTTAAGTTGAAAATGACTCAAATTTATCTATTGTTCTAGCTTTTGTGAGTGCGCCGATACTCGTATTTAATAACTTACGAGTTATGCTCTTTACGTCGAATGCTGGAACGCCGAATTTCGTTACGTCGAGTCTCCTTTCAGCGAGTGATAGGAAGTGTCCTGGGAACTTACGACTCGTTATCTAACAGCTTGTTTGCTTACACTTGCCGCGGAAAGAATTGCAAATGGCTGTAATTCCAACTACGTCGATAAATCAGCAGCAGTAAGAAACTTTTTTCCTCTAGGGTGCAACTCGGGAGTGGAACCTCGAACCTCCCATTGTCGGTGATTGATCGCACTCTTCCTACACTTAACGAAACTTTTCTCAACATGTGCTTTGAAAGAGTTGAACGAAACTTCGACAGTTTTGGTGCGGGGGGAAAACATGTGAGATATTAGTTTTTAATTTTCTGACAGGTGCTAGTAATATAATGTGTTAGATAGGAATCTCGTTGATTAGTTCCATAATGTAATGAATCCTATCCTATTAAGAGCTTGGCTGCTAGAAGAAAGTACCCACCTACCTAAGTAGCTATAAGTTTTAACAAAACTCAAACAATTGATTAAAGTATTTGTAAAACTTTATTAAAATTATGTAAACAATAAAATACTGATTTATCTAACCACAAGCAAGTTATAAACATCACTTATTTGTTTATATTCTTATTCCAACAATGTGTATTGTGTATGTTACTTTATCGCTATCAAACAGAAGATGGTAAGTTTTTCCCGATAGCAACATACTTATTTCTTGATATCTTTTCTCACAATGGGCTAATTGTTGTACACTTTGATTACACAGGCCAAAGAGCTTACTTGAGTCCCATTGGTACAGGCTTAGAAAAAAACTGTGCAAAAGTTCGGGTTTGAGGAGAAACAATGATTTATTTACCTAAAATTAGGTCAAGATAATAAATTTTCCCCGAGAACAACATTTTTACTTATAGCTTCAATCACGACTGCATGCTAATGGGGACATCGGGTATAGTTGTACACATTAGTTATAGGCTCTTATAGCTTCAATAGATTTAATTAAGAACCTGCATTCCAATGGAGATATTGAGAATTATTGTTGTAAGCCCTAGTTATACTGTAAGGCCCATTGATACAAGCCCAGCGACGAATCGTGACCAAAATTTTGGATTTGCGGAAAAACGACGATTCACCTCAGCGTTATTTAGTAGAGTACGCCAAGTCTTCCCCAACAGCAACATCTTTATTGATGGCTTCAATAGAATCACTCAAGATATTGCATTCCAGTGGAGACATCGGGAAATTGTTGTACGCTCTGGTTATACCGGTCGAGCCCATGGATACAGGACCAGCGAAAAACCGTGTTCCAAAGTTTGGATTCGCGGAGAAGCAGTGCGTTTCAGTCTCACATCCACAAAGCGCGTCGATTACTTTGTTCGCTGTGTCACTGATGGACCAGGCCAAAGCCGTGCTTACGGGCGTGATCGTACCTCGATGCTCAAACATATTATCTGCCGTCCTCACCAGCCGCGTCAACTTGTCAACTTGCTCTTCATCTAGGTTGTAGAACTCAGGTTTTAAATTGGAAAACAAGGGGAGGACGCTGTCAATAGACCGTCCCCCGATGACCGGTATCGTCAAATGTCTCGGATTCGTGTTGAGCGCTCGTGCCGCAAACAATTCTGCTCTTGCTACGTCAATTTTGGTCGTTCCAAATACTTTGAAAGGATTAAAACAGTTGTACTGATTCAATAAATAACAAGCATACGGTACTAATGAGTTGATGGGTTGAGTTGATATGCCTAGCATTGCGTCGGGGTTCCGTTCCGCCATGGCCTGGCAGATCAATTTGATGGTGTGTGAGTTGGCATAGATATTTTCAGTACCCAAACGTCCGGTGTAGGTGGAGCCAGCGACGGCAAGGATGAGATGAGACATGGTGATGGCAGACATGATGTCTCCTCCAGAGAATCCTTGCACAGTGGGTCCTCCAGGGAGCTGCTCTAAATCTTTCGCTATTGTCTGCACTTTGCGATCAAAGTCGTACAGCTTTAATCTGGTGATTTTCGGGTTTCGCTTCATGTTTAACGCCACTTTTTTCCCTACGCTATTCTTTACTCCGATAATGGATACTTGTATAGATCGCTTATCCGTCAACTGAGGTCCGTAACATTTTAACAGGGGAGATAAAGTAAAGTGTCTGTACACAGTTAACATTTTGAAGCAGTAACTTGTTTACTTATAAATTTTTTTTAGGTACAATTTGTACAGATTTTATCACATTTTGATTTTTTATGTTGTTATTTTCATGTTATTTCACGCCAGAGAGGACGTAAAACGCACAGGTAGTGTTTCATGTGTCATTTCCGTCCAAAGATTTTCAAGATTTTGCAGCGTTTTTCTTACGTCAATGTTTCCGTCATTTCGCTCTGCCAGAGATTCACCGAGCGGATCGAGGTTCCACTCATTGTTTTTTTTTAAAAAAGGTAAGTATTATTTTACATTTTTCTATATTTTTTTTACCAAGTTTGCATTCAGCGTTCCGTAGAAAGCATTGACGTTAAACGCCCCCTGGCGTAGTTTCCAAAATCTTTGGTAGAAAGGAAGAAAAATTACTCTGTTGTAGACAGACCCTTTTTCTCATGCACGGATAAAAGGTGTAGTGGACAATGTACAAAGCTCATATTGATAGAAAGCCGCAAATCGATGTACGGGATTGCCGTTTGGTACACAGGTACTTTAGGTTACAACAATATTTTTTTCCGGCAGCTCTTAAAAATACTCCCGGGGTGGGGGCAGCTATGACGTCATAAATTTTTTGGATGGGATTTGAAAATTTTTTGTTTAGAAACTTATCGTGTGTGATATCAAATGAAAGGGAATCATATGCCTGTTCCAAAATATACTACACCATTACCTTTCGGCCACCTGTTTTGTAAAAACCTTAGAAATATTTTCAAAACATACCAAGTTTGGGCTCCTCCAGGCAGGAGACGGCTTAGATTTTTGTAAAACATACGCCAAATGTCTCGTAATATACTCATGTCTAAAGTCAAAAAGGCCATTTTCAAAATATTAATATTTACAATTTTTTATGAATTTTTTCTTCAGTAAAAAGTTGGACATATCTCTGAGATTAAAATTTCGAACTCTTCTTTACTGTACTGGCTGTTATTGTGTTTTATGGTACTTAGTGGAAGTGAAAGGAGAAAGTTAAATGTCTTCTTCTTCGTCTTCTGTGTAATTTAGAGAGCAGCAGCAGTGGGAGAGTCAAAGAGAGTGTCTTTTCACTTTTGGCTCGCACCGTGTCATCAGATCCTCTCACAGGTGTAGTAAAGAGTGGGGTTCGGGGGAGAAATCGTGAGAAAAACACAATAAAAACAGCACAGTACTGTATAGTTCGATAACTTTCAAAAAATTCAGGCAAAGGTCTGTCCAAATTTTTACTGAAGAAAAAAAATTGTAAATATTAATATTTTAAAAAATTGACTTCTTGACGTTAGACATGAGTATATTACGAGACATTAGGCGTATATTCTACAAAAACTTACTACACCGTTTCCTGCCTGGAGGAGCCCAAACTTGATATGTTTTGAAAATATTTCTAAGGTTTTTACAAAACAGGTGGCCGAAAAGTGATGGTGTAGGGGAGAGCGGGGCTGGTTGGGCCGGGGGTAAGTTGTTCCGACGCAAATATCTCAAAAACAAAAAGTGATAGCAAAAGTTTCTTAATGCACCGCGAAATGCCTAGCGGTCGCGCCCGAACGGCTGCCATTTTTGATGCGCCAACGCCGCAGACCTGGCGGGTGTGTGGGTAGCGGTCGTCCAGCACCCCTTTAGTAAATTTTTTGCGTGTTTATACTTTTTGGGCTTTAGTCGGCATTTATGGTGCTACGTACATGGGAGTTCTATTGAAGTGATCGTAATTCATTCATTCATGTTAATCTATGCAGTTTTAATGCTTTGTATCAGTGTTTTTTGAAAAAGTTTAAGTTTTTCATTGTCTTCGAAATGGGGTAAAAAGTTCCTTTCATTTGGGGCTGGTTGTGCCGCGAATCCCGTACTAACCCCTACCATATTTGATTATTTTATTTGACAGAATGAGAACCTAGAAGCGTAAAGGGAGCATTTCCTAAGAATTTCTACAAAAGGTTGCTGATGCTGCGATTAAGGATACATGTTATTTATGGATACAAATTACGCACTTCATTTTATTACTATTGTCGTAGGTTGTTAAAATTGATTTTTAATTATGATCTCTTTATAAAAAGTATGTACAAAAAATTTTTTTATTTTGAGTAGAAATCTACTTTGAAGTTAGAATATTTTTGTTTAGTTTTGATTAGGAACACTAGTTGATTTGACCAAAACTTCTGTCATAAAATATTTAAATATGTTTTAAGGAATAAAAAAGACCAGGTGGCTGTCTTTTTATTAAAATTCAGTTATTGGTTAGTAAAATGTCGATATATTAGATGGTTTCTAATTTCTTAACCCATTTTAAGCCATTAAAATAATCAAATATTACGACCGGCACAACCAACCTCAGCCCCGGCACAACTTGCCCCCGAGAGGGGTTGGTTGTGCCTAGCCGCTACTGCTTCTAAAAATCACTATTTGTAAAAACTATTAAGAATGTCCAAAAACTCTTTTCAAATATTAAAAGTAGATTAAATTTAACGTCGGATAGTATACAACTACCAATCTTATCATTCATATTACTTGATTTATTAAAGGATATGTCAAAATCGGCACTTTCAGCCCCGCTCTCCCCTAGTATATTTTTGGAACCGGCATATGAAGCCCTTTCATTTGATATCACACACGATAAGTTTCTAAACAAAAAAAAAACAAATCCCATACAAAAAAATTATGAAGTCATACCTGCCCCCACCCCGGGAGTATTTTTAAGAGCTGCCGGAAAAAAATATTTTTGTAACCTAAAGTACCAAACGGCAATCCTGTACATCGAAATGCGGTATGATCTTTCGTAGGCTGACCACTAGTGGAAAAAGGTATCAAGTTGAAATTAATATCCAATATTAAATAGGCCTTGACGTTTATCAACTACGTTTTTACTTTCGAGCGGAGCGAGACAGGTATTGTATTCGTGAAAAAAAAAGTTTTTCTAATTTTCTCAAAAATGTCTCCTATATCACTTATACATCATAAAAACAAGTCTCCCAAAAATGTCCATCCGTCGGTCGGTCGGTCGGTCGGTCCGTCGGTCGGTCGGTCCGTCACGCTTTGGCCTAGCGGCTAAACGAATGGTCCGATTGACACCATATTTCGAATTTAAGAGTTTTATGCAAATCCATCGAAGGGTTCCAAGTGATTTCTTGCTGGCTCTCATTTTGAGGGTACGAGTAGCTGTCATACAACGAAAATGATAAATTGTAATTTTCTCAAAAACGGCTTATAGAATCTTGATGAAACTTTGCATGACCAAGCATCTCCTGGTAAGATATCTTGCGCCAGTATCAAATGATTTGTGTAATTTCATATAAGGGGTGTTCCTGTACCACCAAATCGTAAATATGTGATTTACCCAAAATTGGTTCCATTGAGTTTATTAAAATTTTCTATAATATTACTTCTGGATTGGTTGTCTACCTGACTGGATATTCTTTATGATTTTTTGAATAAAATTTAGTACACAGGGTGTACCAAAAACTGAAAGGGCTTGCTCAGTAGACTAAACTGAACAATAATCCATAAAGAACATGTGTTGGGAAATTAAAAAAATCTCCATGCAAGTATCCTACGGTAGTATCTATTGATCTTTGAAAATTCATATAAAGGGTGTTCCAGTACTACCAAAAGTTAAACATGTGATTTACTCGAAATCGTTTGATGTTTGTTTGTTTTAATGTTTGACAATTTGAATTCTGAATTGTATATTTCATTCGAACATTTTTTTGGAAAAACGTAAATAAAAGTTTGTATTTCCATACTATGTGTATGGCATTACAAATTTAAGTTTGCGGTTGATAGTTTTTCCTTGAGTATTGCGAGAAAGTAAGTGCAGTGCTGCTGTACCATTTATTTACTTTCGAGCGGAGCGAGAAAGGTATTGTATTCGTGAAAAAAAAAGTTTTTCTAATTTTCTCAAAAATGTCTCCTATATCACTTATACATCATAAAAACAAGTCTCCCAAAAATGTCCATCCGTCGGTCGGTCGGTCGGTCGGTCCGTCGGTCGGTCGGTCCGTCGGTCGGTCTGTCCGTCGGTCGGTCTGTCCGTCACGCTTTGGCCTAGCGGCTAAACGAATGGTCCGATTGACACCATATTTCGAATTTAAGAGTTTTATGCAAATCCATCGAAGGGTTCCAAGTGATTTCTTGCTGGCTCTCATTTTGAGGGTACGAGTAGCTGTCATACAACGAAAATGATAAATTGTAATTTTCTCAAAAACGGCTTATAGAATCTTGATGAAACTTTGCATGACCAAGCATCTCCTGGTAAGATATCTTGCGCCAGTATCAAATGATTTGTGTAATTTCATATAAGGGGTGTTCCTGTACCACCAAATCGTAAATATGTGATTTACCCAAAATTGGTTCCATTGAGTTTATTAAAATTTTCTATAATATTACTTCTGGATTGGTTGTCTACCTGACTGGATATTCTTTATGATTTTTTGAATAAAATTTAGTACACAGGGTGTACCAAAAACTGAAAGGGCTTGCTCAGTAGACTAAACTGAACAATAATCCATAAAGAACATGTGTTGGGAAATTAAAAAAATCTCCATGCAAGTATCCTACGGTAGTATCTATTGATCTTTGAAAATTCATATAAAGGGTGTTCCAGTACTACCAAAAGTTAAACATGTGATTTACTCGAAATCGTTTGATGTTTGTTTGTTTTAATGTTTGACAATTTGAATTCTGAATTGTATATTTCATTCGAACATTTTTTTGGAAAAACGTAAATAAAAGTTTGTATTTCCATACTATGTGTATGGCATTACAAATTTAAGTTTGCGGTTGATAGTTTTTCCTTGAGTATTGCGAGAAAGTAAGTGCAGTGCTGCTGTACCATTTATTTACTTTCGAGCGGAGCGAGAAAGGTATTGTATTCGTGAAAAAAAAAGTTTTTCTAATTTTCTCAAAAATGTGTTCTATATCACTTATACATCATAAAAAACAAGTCCCCCAAAAATGTCCGTCCGTCGGTCGGTGGGTCGGTCGGTCCGTCGGTCGGTCTGTCCGTCACGCTTTGGCCTAGCGGCTAAACGAATGGTCCGATTGACACCATATTTTGAATTTAGAAGTTTTATGCAAATCCATCGATGGGTTCTCAGTGGTTTCTTGCTGGCCCTCATCTTGAGGGTAGCTGTCATACAACGAAAATGGAAAATTGATTTTTTCTCATAAACGGCTCATAGAATCCTAATGAAACTTTGCATGACCAAGCATCTCCATGTAAGATATCTTGCGCCAGTATCAATTGATCTGTGTAATTTCATATAAGGGGTGTTCCTGTATGACCAAATCTTAAATATGTGATTTACCCAAAATTGGTTCCATTGAGTTTATTAAAATTTTCTATAATATTAATCCTGGATTGGTTGTCTACCTGACTGGATATTCTTTATGATTTTTTTGAATAAAATTTAGTGCACAGGGTGTACCAAAAACTGAAAGGGCTTGCTCAGTAGACTAAACTAAACAATTATCCATAAGGAACATGTGTTGGGAAATTTAAAAAATCTCTATGCAAGTATCCTACGGTATGCATTGATCTGTGAAAATTCATATAAAGGGTGTTCTAGTACTACCAAAAGTTAAACATGTGATTTACTCGAAATTCTTTGATGTTTGTTTGTTTTAATGTTTGACAATTTGAATTCTGAATTGATCTGTATATTTCATTCGAAATTTTTTTTTTTGAAAAACGTAAATAAAAGTTTGTATTTCCATACTATGTGTATGGCATTACAAATTTAAGTTTGCGGTTGATGTTTTTCCTTGAGTATTGCGAGAAATTAAGTGCAGTGCTGCTGTACCATTTATTTTAAGTATCAATGGGTGGTTCGCTGATCACTATTGGTAATTTCTTTTTTTGAGGTTTGTTGAAATGTACCTACGAAATCTTTTTGCAAAAGAAAATATTACAGGCAGCAAGTTTGATTGCTGACTTATTCATTTTCATACTAATTACATGGAGGCACCATGATATATCTATCATATTCCGCTGATTTGCAACGCCATCCAGTAGAACCTTCAAAGGGTGTTTGGAAAAACCCTATTGGGTAGGTACTTATCCTATTCGTCCATTCGCTTAATGTATTATATCGCCTTTACGTGGACACGCCTTAATTGCACCAAATTTTTTCAATTTTCCAATGAAAAAAATTGGTGAAATTTTAAGGCGTGTCTACGTGAAACAGCTAATCGAGCGCACTATATACTAAGGTCCACGTCAAATACTAAGTTCTTAGGTATAGTGAAGCATATGCTATTGAGGTAAAATATAATTTAGGGTACTTATAGATATGAGGCTACCTAGCTGGGACCTCGTCTGCCACTTCACATTTTTTTTTGCATCGGGAATGGCGTAGCTAGTCTTGAAGATGATGTGGAGAGAATACAAAGACTCAGGCGCGGTGTTTGGGTTGACTCTTAGGTTGAAGCTGTGATCCGATGCGGAGCGATGCCGACAGTTAGCGATTTAACAAGTTTAGGTAACTGACTCACTGGGTCCTCAGGTCATCACATATAATATATAATAATTAAAATCCAGCTTTCAATCTCAGCTGGTATTCCATAGAGATTATATAGACACCTAGAAACTGGTTCCCTTTTTAAAGTCATAATAAATAATTTATTTATTTATTGTATTGAGAAACTCAAACAGTCATAATATAAACATGATTTGTGAAAATAATGAAGTTAAACGGAGCTAGTATTTTTGTTGGCTGTATACTGGCTAAATGCGTATTTTATTAGGGTGGAATTTTACGTACGGAACCTCGGTGCGAGAGTTCGACTCGCAGTTGGCCTGCTTTTTTATGGTGAAATATCAGGTTGGAATCCTGTTGAAATCAGTTTTAAATCTTTTTTACAATTTGACTTTGACTTATTGTAAGTTCCTTATAAAAAAATTACTCAAACTACTGTCAAACTCGTCAAACTCAACTCAATTTCTGCAAATATGACCATAAAATAAAAAAATTGTAAAAACAAAAAAAATAGTAAAAACGAAAAGAATTATCCAAAATATACAAAAAAAATTATGAGTATATAAAGAAATTTCAAATCTCAAAATGTTGTACGGTAGTAAACTGCTGCAGTCGGCCAAGTGTGTAGCGAGCTCGCTGCGGGCATACCGCGTGACCGTGGCGGGTGCGACCAGCGAGGTGGGGCAGTCCGCATGCATGCTCCTGCGACAAGAACCCGCAATCACTAGCCTAGTCGTACACGACACCCACCCTGCAATCGGCGACTTCGTCAAAGACCTCCAACAAATACCCAACTCGATTGGAGTCGAAGGTATCTCCGAAGAAAGCCAACTCCGACAAGCTCTCGCGCGCACCGACATCGTAATAATCGCCGGCGGAGCTTCTGAATACTCGCCGGGCAAGGATCATAGCGGATGCAGCATCGCTAAAGTCCAAATGACGGCGGATATCGTTGGGAGAATTCGCCCTTTGCCCTTCGTGGGCATCGCCGCCGCGGAGCCTATAAGTGCAGCGGTTCCGATGGCCGCAGAGATAATGCGGCGGCACGGCGTTTACGACAAGAAGAAACTATTCGGGATCACGGGTATGGACGCGATGCGTGCGAGTGCGATGTACGCGGACATGCATCAGCTGAAGCCGCAGGAGTGCAGCGTACCGGTCATCTGCGGACACTCGGCCGACACGGCCGTGCCACTTCTGTCTCAAGCAACTCCGCACATCCCGATGACTACGTATGAGGTACCTATGTGTTGACATACCTACATACATACATTACATGACGCCTCTCTCCCGTCGGGGTATGCCAAGAACACAGACCTCCTACTGCTACTATCTTGCTTGACACACCAGACCTCTCGCTTCCTCCACTCTCAACACTTTCACACACTCTCGTCGGTCTACTCTCTTGATATGGCCTTTATTTCTGCAGTCTTACCTATGCATATTTATTTAACCAAATAAGGATCGTAGTGATAAATTCCTTTAGTTCGGCATTGCTCTCAAGAACCTCTTTTTCCTTCTTCGGTATGCTTACCGCTTGAGCGCAATTTCACACTTGAGAGGAATTTAACAATACGATCCATTAACTGAGCACAACATCATTATTAATAAACGAATTCTTTAGGAAACCACATAACGCCGATAAGTTTCGCGAGAACACAATTTATCCACAATCGCTAGTTCTTCCCATGTTTTCTTGCCGAATCACTAGAGAACGGGAGAAAACCCTACATCTAGGTACGTTCTCAACCTTCTAGGGTACCTGCCTACTTTTCGCCCGTGTGTATGGCCTAATACTGCCGATAAAAGCACCAAGCACAATGCACCTTCCGACCAAATATTTAAAACAAAGTCAGAAATTGGAAGAGACTGCATCCCGCGCACACTATAGCGCCCTCATCAGAATTAATTTCTTTGAATTGGAGACCAAAATTAAAAGTTGAAGACCGATAAAGTGTTCTTTGTCAGGATAGCGTTATTTTAAACTATTACAATAAGCTTTATGTTATCTTGTTTATTCAAAATCCTTAAAAGGGAAATTGGTGGCCACCGCGTTTCGTTCAAAGGATTTTGAATAACCAAGATAACATAAAGCTAATTGTTCTCTCGTTAGCTGGAAGAAATTCCATTTTGTGATAAGTCCGCCTTTGCATACTCATCATGACATCCCACGAAACGTCCTCTACAGGACAGGGAACTCCCTCCAAAATTCCAGCTTTTGTTGAAACAATGTGGAGGTACCATAGTCACCACGCTTTTTACGGCTGTTGGGCCTGCTGACACCATGGACCGCGGTTGTTGGTGACCGCAGAATGTAAGATGACACCATACACAGAAGGATGCTGCTGCCCATTCTCTGGTTCATTAACCCTTAGTCGCCTTTTACGACACCCACGGGTAGAGATTGGTCGGCACTATTCTTTGCTGGCACCGCACGGGGCATACTATTCTAATGTTTGTAATGTGGTGCAATAAATAATGTAAGTACCTACATGTACAAATACATACATGATTTCTCAGATTGAAAAACTGTAAGTCGAGAGTAATTTACGAGTATTCATTAGCTTAGCCCGCCACTTCCTACGCGCCCTTTAAAACTAATTCATAGGTACCTGTGATTCATACGCAAATCTCATTATTTATTTATTTTCTAGTTTTAGGTACTTACCCACGAACTTGTACGCGCGCCTTTTAATGCGACATCTCTTTTCTCTAATTAGGGTTCCGTGATATAATGAATTTATCCCCAAGAAGTCAAAAGTAACGAAGAGCGTATGATAGGGTCGATTGGGGAAGACGCGAGGGAATTGTCAAGATCGTAGCATGTTGAAGGATGGTTTCTCTGCCTACCGCTACGGGAAAGAGGCTTGATTTTTATATTTTATTATATTCATTTTTGTTTATTTTCAAGGTGCGCCGTTTTACTAGCGATTTCCGGCGTGTGGCACGCGACGCTGGAGAAGACAGCGAATGCCCGGCACAAGCGGCAGCCCACAGCGCGCTCGAATTCATCCGAGCCATCGTACGCGCCTTCGAGACCAAAATGAACCCGACCATCTGCGCGTTTATCGAAAACAACGACTTCGGAACGAATTTCTTCGCGGGAAACGTTACCGTAACGCCGGATGGAGCGGGCGATATGACGAGATACTCCAACTTGTCCGAGTTCGAATGCGAATTGTTACAGCGAAGTATCAAGTTGTTGAGAATGGAACTTGCTCGAGGCCAGAAACTCCTGCATACGAATTACCAATTAAAAAAACCGACAGATGTTTTGAGCTTACCGTACAACTAAAACGTAGAATGTTATTAAGTATGTAGTGTGCGTTCACCTAAGTATACCAAAAGAAACACAGTTTACAATGTACATTCTAAATTTATTTACATCGTTACAACCCTGGTATTTCACAAAGTATAAGTACATGTTAATGTTCAAATAAACAAAGACGATTTAAGTATATCACAGTAAACAATTTATTTAACTAATCAATTCATGTATACCTAAATTATTAACTAAATACCTAAATTATTAACTAAATAATGTCGCTGCACGCCGAGCTATAAAATGTGTAATAATTTCGGATCACTCGCACTTATGACGTCTTGGAACACGTGCACAGCAGAGGATAAAGGACCGGTTTTTACTCAGGAACCGGGATTTTCGATTCCGGGTCCGAACAAAACCGGATACTCGGTTCTTATCGGCTCTTTATATAAGGAGGACAGTTATGAAATATGTTATTAGAGATCGATATTTCATACCTTTTAAATTCAAATTTTTCCTTGCGTTTGTGGGACCAAATAAAAAATGCGTTTCCGCCAGAAACATGTTGCAATTTAAATATTAGGCTCACATTCATAATTATTTATAAAATCACATTAATAATTATTTATAGGTAAATTGTGTGGTGTGTTCGATAAAAAATTAAAGAAGAAAGAAAGTAACAGTGCAGTGCAGATTTCAATGAAATAGGAACCGAAGGAACCGGGTACTAGAATTTCGTAACCGGTTCTTTTAAACAAAAACCTGGTAAAACCGGGTTTTTTTACCGGTTGGAACCGAGTTTATACTCTGCAGCATGTAAGAAGACGCAGTGAAATGAAAAGTGTGAGGTGCTGGCAATATGGCCTTGCTTCGCCTGCAGCGACATTATTGAGATGATTAAAACTAGAAAGTTACCTACACAACAAACCACATAGTTTATAGGACTCAAAATACTGAACACTCTTTTGGCTATTCAATTGATTAAAAATTGATTTTAAAGAAATTTACTTACAGCTAATTAAACTAAATAACCTAACAGTGTAAATAAGTATCTTTTTTGGAAAACATTGATTATTGACCATGTATAGTTTTGAATATGTTTAGTATTTTAGTTTAAAACAATAATCCAGTGGTTTGAATTGTTTCTAAACAATAAAAAGTGTGGTTATAATACATGGCCAGTTTGAATTATCAAATCTCAATATGAGAGTTTACTTTAGTGATTATAACAACATAATTTATTTAGGTTAGAAGATCTAATAGTTTAATTGACAGTATCGATATAATCGACAGTATCGATAAAATCTATAGTATCGATAGCCCAGAACGTGATGATACTATCGATAAAGTCCAATACTATCGATACTATTGTTGCTCTTGAATAATAAACTAATGATACTATCGATGAAATCGATACTATCGGAATTCTGGGTGTCAACTCTCAATTTCCGATATATCGAAACGATACTATTCGAAACATGCAAATTCAAAACTTCGTCTCTTGACAATAGAGAAGGATATTGGTTGGTTGCTAATCACTGGCAGTTTGAAAATCATCCAACCAATATTCCGTTTGTTTCCTGTGGCACGACTACTCTGATTGTCAGTGAACGAAGTTATGAATTCGACTATATCGAAGTAGTATCGCATCGATATATCAATACTACCGATAGTTAGCCAATTTGCGATGATAAACTTGTTACTATCGATAGTATAACTTCACAGAATTTTGATCGCATCTATATTATTGATAGTCATCATAACCAACAATACCAAAAATTAAAAGTAATTCAATGTAACTCTCCGGTTACTTTTACAAAAATCCCTGGTTGGCTGTATCCTTGATAAGGCCGAAGTTTTACGTAGAAACGTCTATTTAGGTAGGTACGTACAGTCAAGAGCACCTTGACCCCGAACCCCCCTTCAGGCCCCCTCCTCCCCTCACCACCAGACTCAACTAAAGCTCAATTCTTACCGCCAGAGGGCCTATGTCCACTTTGCACCAAATAACGCCAAACGGAAGCACAGACGTATCCACGTCAAAAAAATTATCAAATATAGATCAACCATAGCCAAAACGGTGATCAAGGCAGCGATCGATTGCCGATATACGACATTGTAAGAGGCTCAGCAGACGAGAGCCGGGCAAACACGGGCAGTCACGGACTTTGTCCGCCAGTGTGGACGTAATTGCGAAAATTATAGTTTTTATCAGAATAAAATTCAAACATCATTTTTCAAAATTGCTTTACACTTTAAACTAAATAATAATCTGGACAACCTTTTCGACTAAATAACTCTGAACTGAACAACTATTCAAGCTGTTTTCCTTCCACACCAAAGATTTTAAAAAAATACGCGCATAGGAGCGGAGCGTTTTTCTCATGTCAATGACAATATCGAAAACGAAAATAATTGCACTACCGGCCACACTGGCGGACGGTCACAGCAAAATTATTATAAAACGCTCTGCTTCTATGCCAAAACAGCTAGAATAGTTGTTCTATTCAAAGAGATATTCAATCGAAAAGGTTGTTCAGATTGTTATCTAGTGTAAGGCGTTTTGAAAAATGAAATTTAGAAAAATTATGTTTGAATGTTATTCTGATACTAGGCTGTGCCCGCGGCTTCGCCCGCGTGGAATTCAGAAAATGTGCAGTATTGTGCAGTCTCTCCCCTCCCCTTTCTCTCCCTCACCCTCTCTTCCTCGCTCTCGCTCTCCTTCTCCCTCTATTGGGGGATGATTTTTCAAACACGCTCAAACACATGTTTATTTCTTTCTTTTTATTAGCCTAAATCCTAATTTTTAAAAGAATTTTCATACGTACTTTCATCCCTTATTTCACCCCTTTGGGGGATGATATCTCAAAATTGCTAAAAAACGTGTTTCTTTACTTTTTATTATTAGCTAAAATCCAAATTTCAAGTACCTCAAGTCAAATCTAGTATTTTCATACAAACTTTCATCGCTTATTTCACCCCTTTGGGGGATGAATCTCAAAATTGCTGAAACACGTGTTTATTCACTTCTTATTATTAGCTAAAATCCAAATTTCAAACACCTCATGTCAAAACAGTAGGATTTTCATACGAACTTTCATCCCTTATTTCACCCCCTTGGGTGGTGATATCTCAAAATTTATTTCTTTCTTATTAATAACTAATATCAAAATTTTCCAGTACCGCATGTCAAAACTGTAGGATTTTCATACAAATTTTCATACCTTATTTTACCCCCTTAGGGGATGAATTTAAAAAAATCTAAAACACGTACTTTTTATTTTTTACCAAGAGCTAAGAACCAAATTTCTATAATTCTACCTTAAAAAATACAGACTTATAGACCAACATACGGGAAAAAAATCATCCCCTTTTTTACCCCTTGAAGGGTAATTTTTAAGAAATGGTTAAACACGAGTTTCTTTATTTTTTACCAAAAGCTTATAGTCAAATTTGTGTGGATCTAACTCAAGAAACAAAGGACTTTCATACAAACTTAGGTGATGAATTTTTAAAAATTCCAAAACGTACTTTTTTATATTTTACCAGGAGCTCAGAACCAAATTTCCATCATTCTACCTTTAAAAATGAAAGACTTATAGACCAACATACGGAAAAGAAATCATCCCCTTTTTCACCCCTTGAAGGGTGATTTTTACGAAATGCTTAAACATGTGTTTCTTTATTTTTTACCATAATCTTAAATTAAAATTTAAATGAATCTAGCTCAAGAAACAAAGGACTTTCATACAAACTTTCATACCTTATTTCACTCCCTTGGGAGATGAATTTTCCAAAATCCTTTCTTAGTGGGTAGTTTTGACGTGCATAGAACCTATGTACAAAATTTCAGATCTGTATCCATAGCGGTTATGGCTCGGCGTTGATGAATCAGTCAGTCAGTCAGTCAGGACAAGCTGTTTTATATATTTAGATAAAAACTATAATTTTCGCAATACCGGCCACACTGGAGGACAATGTCTGTGACTGCCCGTGTCTGCGCGCCCCTTCATTTGCTGAGCCCCTAATAGCCTGTTTGGTGTTGTAACGGTAAACGGTATACCACGTGTAACAACAAGGGTAAAAACAACCCTAATGGATGTGAATGTGCTTATAACTGAACAACTTTTCATAAGAAATATAGGTTGACAAAATAAGTTTGTTTGTAAACGTTATCATATTTTTCCTGTAACAATTACATAAACGTCTATCGTCTATAATTAATTCGGATTTTTCGATCAGCAAACTTGTCAAATGGTGTTGTTTAGACAGCAGCGTTAGTTTGCGGTCCTAAAAATTAGCTTTAAGGTATATCGGAACCCTCGGTGTGCGAGTCCGACTCGCACTTGGCCGGTTTTTTTATCAAGTGATTGACACTGCATTTTTTGGTAAAATCATTTTCGTATTTCGACAGCAATAGGTTTCTTGGGCAGATTCATATTGTTATTTCCCTTCTTTGTGCAGCTAATTGTACTGGTGTGAAAGCACCTATTCTCGTTTCCAGAGATTACTGCTGCACGGTTAATATAATAAAACATAGCCTAAAGTAAGAACAATAATATTATAATGTTATTTGCCATGCAAGGCAGCAAAATTACCTTATATTGAAACTCGAGCAAGCGAAGGATTCTAGGATTGAGCCAAGAGTGAAGCAAGTGGTTCAGAAGAAGAATCCTGAGCGTAGCGAGAGTTTCAAGGCACGAAACGCGAAATAACTGCTGCTGAGTGAAACAATAATTTCACCTCACTACAGCGAGGAAAATGCTTACGACTATCGCCCATACATTATACCATAAATTCATCATCACGTTCTGATTTCCAAAACCTTTTCCACGCTATCAGCCAAAAAAGACTTGCACGCAGGATTTCGACCGATAAAACAAAGTTCATGTAAGATCCTTCTGCGAGGTGGCCAGGAGCGGAGAGAAGTCACGATGACTGACGTCACCTTGCTATACTGCCCTCATAAGAAAAAAGGCGGCTAACTGACTTAATCTGCCCTCATATTATATAAGGTGAATATTATATAATTTGCAAAACGCGACTGACCTATTCATTCAGTGCCAAAGTATTGAATATTCTGCCCTCGTTATGATAAAAGGCGGTTAACTGTAACTTAATCTATCCCTATGTAATTAAAGGCGTCCAAGTGACGGAATTTAGGCCACTTAGCCGACTTTTCCTTGTTATGAGGAAAGGGCAGTATACACAGGGGGTCACCTCGCAGGAGGGTCTCCAATCAATTATAAATCCATTTTAAGGAAATTAAAGAATTAATTGTACTTTACAGTAGTAATATTAGGATTCTACATTGATTTTGATACAAAAATTCATTTTTGACTTACACTAATGGCATAAAAATATAAACAGTAACGATTTCTCTTTTGACAGTTTTAAAAATGCATATTATTACGACGACATAATATAGATGGCGTTGTTTTAAGTTCTAGCGCCATTGTTAAAAAGATCCATAAATATCATTGGTAAATTTTGTAACCATCAAGAGCACGTCAAAGTTGACACATGGTACTTTGTACCGCGCTTATCTAAGTCAGCTTAGACGCCTTAGACCCGTAAGAGGCACATCAGACGCCAGACTTTATGTACGGGACAGTCCGCCAGTGTGGCCAATATTTCGAAAATTATAGTTTCTATCAGAATAAAATTCAAAATTATTTTTTAAAATTGCTCTACGTTTTAAACTAAATAACGATTTAATCTGAATAACCTTTTCGACTAAATAACTCTTTGAACTGAACAACCTATTCAAGCTGTTTTCCTTCCACACGAAAGATTTTGAAAAATACGCGCATAGAAGCGGAGGGTTTTTCTCATGTCTATTATATTATTAAACTATAATAATACCGCAAAAAATTCAGTACCAGCTACCCTGGCTGACTGTCACAACATAAAGTGTGTCATCTGCTGAACCTCTAAATCACACTGCAAGCAGCGAACTACAATACTATGGAACTCTAACTCAGAACAAATTCCACACAAAAAGTGGCCCTACGTGAAACCAAAAGGACGTATATTCAAAATACGAATCAATTGGTTTAAATTCAGAACGAGAGCAGGGCCCTGAGTCAAGTTGCTTTCTACAATCGCAAACGCCAGTAGAATAGAATGAAAATGTATGGGATTGACATTAGCTAACGAAATGTCACGTGACAGCTTATGTCAAATCCATAGAGTTTTATTCTATTCTACTGGCGTTTGCGATTGTAGAAAGCCACTTGACTCAGGGCCCTGGGATTGCTTCGCGCGCGTGCTGTAATGTCAGCTAGTGGGTAGGTGGCCCTACGTGAAACCAAAAGGACGTATATTCAAAATACGAATCAATTGGTTCAACTTCAGAACGAGAGCAGGGATTGGTTCGCGCGCGGGCTGCATGTCAGATAGTGGGAGACTTGAGAGGTAACTATTTGAGCTCCGCCTACTTAGGTAACTATTTCGTGGGGTCAAGTTTGACGCGTAGTTATCGTTCTATCTATAGTATTGTAGTTCGCTGACTGCGAGTGTCAAGCTTGACCTGCCCTTGACTGTGACTACGATAATGTTTCTAATACATGTCATGCGATCGAAACGTAGTTGTAAATAGTATATAATTATAGCTTAATTTGATACGTTTAGTAGTAGGCTAGTGTGAGTTATGGAAGCGACAGAGACACGCATTGCTCTGTCCTGCTTTCATGTTCAAGATTTTTCAAATAATATTTTTTAATATAAGAAATATAAGCTCACAGAGCCCATTTATTAATTTTAACACTTGGGATTCAACGCCATCTATCTTAAAAAGGGGTATCATTTTTAAAACGGTCAAATTGAACAGAACTGGCCTAATTTTACTAATGTGACTATCTACGCCACTCTAACCACTACTCAGATTACAATTAACTTTAACCACATACCTTCACACCGCCAACGGATTTTGAGGAAATCTGTAAAAGCGAAAAACATAATTTTAAAATACACGCCCGTTGCCCAAATGTTACTATAGTTTCTTCGCGTTAAGAATGCAGAAAGTAATTAATGCAAATGCAGGGTAAAGGTATATTCACAATGGAGTTAAAATACAATGATTTTTTTTTTTCGTTTTTTAGGTAACACACAAAGGAAACAACCGCTTCTTTCGAAGGTTTGCCTTCAGTTGGTCATTGTGCATTTGACTTTATAATTTTAAGCGACCTGATTGGTTACGGGGCTTAGCTACCAGCCGCGTAAAGCAACGACTCACTGCATTCTTAAGATGGACGAACTATAGACGGTAAACAGCGTGAAACAAAAATGCCATAAATACGTGGAAGGATGTAAAGGATGGCCATGAAACTAAAAAAAAATTCTCTATGCTGATGCAGTCTCTATGGGAAGCAGATTTTTTTCGTATGTCGACCAATGTTTCTAAGGAAAGGTTATTCAATTTTATGGGCAGTTTCACATCTTTCCGACTTATTTTTGTGAAACCCTGTATAAAACGGTAACTAGCCGTTGATCGCGACTTCGCCCGCGTGACACCAAACTTGCCTATATTTTTTCCAGAATTCAAACTTACCGGTGAACGTGCCCCAAAGAAGGCAAAAACTGTTTGTTCAGCTGGTAAAGTGATGGCCAGTCTTTTGGGACAGCCAAGGGGTCATTCACATCGATTTTTTGGAGAAAGTCAAGACGATTACTGGAGCTTACTACTCGTATGCTGCTTTGCTGGATAGATTCTATGCAGAGTTGGTGAAGAAGAGACCACATTTAGCAAAAAAAAAATTTCTTTCATCACGTTAATGCTCCGGCCCACTCGTCTGCAATCCCAACATCAAAACTTGTAGAATTACGATACGAAATATTGCCACACCCACCGTATTCACCAGATTTGGCCCCCTGTGACTTTTTTCTCTTCCCAAACTAGAAGAAATGGCTTGGCGGACAAAGATTTTCGTCAAATGCTGAAGTGATAGCTGAAACACACGCCTATTTTTTAGGGTTTGACAAAAAATATTATTTTGATGGATTGAAGAAGCTCGAATATCGTTGGTCGATGTGTATAGAGCTGAAAGGAGATTACGTAGAAAAATAAAAAAACAATCCATGAATTTTTTTTTGTTCTCTTAAAAGTCACGGATTTATCAAACCGCCCTCGTATACCTGGGATTGCTTTTTCTTGGCACTGCCAATTACGCATTTGATTAGATTAGATTAGATTGCGCATCTGACCTAATGCTCATTTTTCATCCCTTTTTCTGAGCTCACTGCTCAACAAGGAACCCTTATAGTTTCTTCATGTCTGTCTGTCTATGTCTCTGTCCGCAGCTTATCTCAGAGACCCTTACTACTAGAAAGCAACGGAAACCCAAATTTAAGGAATCTTGAAACTTCGCCCATAAATATAGATAGGGTCATTAAGTTATTATAAAGAATATCTTTTTTTTTTTACACAAGTCAGTTAACATATTTTTTTCTTTTGTAAAATATTCCTTATGGCAGAATGGAACATAGTCAAAGCCTATCACAGAATTTATTTTAAAAAAAGCTGTCATGCGCATTGTGATATGTGACGCCATTAAATAAATATATCTATCTATATATCTTGTCCCACACAATACAGTGTCACTAACTTATCTGTAGAATGGCCAAAAGCAAATACTGACGTCATTTTGAAATAGTTATTTATGCAACTGTTGCGTAATGAGAGTAATTTTAACACGAGATCTGGTTTTTGATACGAAGCGCAGCCGAGTATCAAAATAGTATAGATCGAGTGTTAAAATGACTAATTACGTATAGTTGCATACAAAACTTTATCTACGACCGACGAAATAAAATTTTTTTTTAAAGAGTAGTGATCAATTTATTGAACTAAGAGGACAGTTAGTACAGTTAATTAAAGTTATTCCCGAAGTTATTCCAGATCCAGAGCTTGTGGATGGCGTTGCTTTAACATTAATTTCATGTATATGGTTACTGACAGCCTCTTGTAGAATCATGTTCTCTTGGTACATACTTTCCATTTTGTTCAAATCACTTCTTTTGTTGCCAATGTCACTTTATATAGAAGCGAGCCAACTGTCAGCTTCTTGTCGATTTATGTACTCCTAGTCACGCCTGGTATTCTCCGTTTTCTTTTAAATATAGGTAGGCAGTCGTCACCCCAGTAAAAAGTATTTTTACAAAATTACTTTAAAGTAGGCTGTATGTAGTACTGTGGTAGTATTGCCTTAGCCTATGCAGATTGAAAATTATGTATTATAACGGTTGCGGAATGAAAATCCATACTCCATTTCCGTACTGCTCGTAGTATGGAACAGTGTGGAAATGAAAATGACAGCGGACAATGACCTCAATTTCGAATCTGTCATTGGTTTCGAATTCGGAATATTTCGGTACGGGAGTAGATAAACGTCATTTTGTTGTTGTCAGTCGATGTTTTCTGCGTTGATCTTGTTTTTCTGCATATTTCCAAGTATTTTATGAGAAAATTATGCCAAAAGCGATCGAAAGTGGTGTGCGAGAAATTCTCAAAATGAAATCAATATTTGATGCAGAAGATGCAGAAAAGGAGCAGGGATCTCCAATAGTACCATTTGTTCATGCCGCTATAGGTCAGTGTTACCAGATTGTTATACAATTAATTCAAGCACGTTTAACGTGCTTGTGAAGCAATTTTGATCGTTTAGAACGAAGCTTGTAGTGTTTAACAAGCTATCTACTTGTTTGCGGATGATTGATGAAAATTTTATATTTCTGCAATGCTTGTAAAAAATGCTTGGCCGTTTAGAAAATTCTTGTCAAAATAAACATTTAATAAATTACTTGTATATTTAATTAATGATTCCGAGGCCAATTTCCTTAAAAACCCTTACCGTTTAGTCAGCCATCTTTGTATGTACTTAAGGAGTCAAACAGTAAAAAGGCATGTTTTAATATTTCATCATGTTAAGAGTACTAAAAAAGGCTGAATTTGTTTATTTTTGAAATAAGTGGCAACCCTTTTCGATCGTGGCGCCATCGCAAAAGACATGTATACTAGTGGTTTTTTATTCCGAGATAAAACTAACAGACTTGAAATTTATATCATATAAAGGAGAATAAAAAAAAGAAAGAAGAACAACAAAAATTTTTTTTTTTGGGGCCGCCATTTTTTTATAATATTTTTTTTAAATATTGATAGTGGACTTTTTTTTAAGTACTGGCAACACCAAAGATTTGTGCGGCAAAATATTACCTTGACATTGACAGCAGGATAGCTGTATATGACGCCCGTGTGCGTGGTCAAGACAGACTGCTGTCAAAGGGTAATTTTTTTTTGTTGGTGGCAAAAGGGTAATGTTTATGAGTTTTTCAAAGTAATAATTTTTTGAAGCAGTGTGTTTCAGGGCTCCCGCTCACGACCGTATTTATAGTATTATTACAATCTAAGACCGTATTTTTGTCGGCCGATTTCTTGTATGATAATTAGAGAGGTGATCGATCAAAATAATATCGACACACGATGTCGATGATTTATTTTTTTTCTAGTAAGATACCATGAATATATTTTTTTATAAGTCTCGGTATTATCAAAAATGCTTCTTATGGTCATTATTTGTTAATATACAGGGTGTTAGGCTAGGATAACTATACAGGATGTTAGGGTAAGTATACAAGGTGTCAGGTTAGGATGACTACTATATGTACAGGGTTTTAGGGTAAGTATACAGGGTGTTAGGTTAGGATTGCTATACAGGATGTTAGGGTAAGTATACAGGGTGTAAGGATAGGATAAATACACAGGGTTTCAAGGTAAGTATACAGAGTGTAAGATTATGATCACCACATGTACAGAGTCTTACGGTAATTATACAGGGTCTTAGGATAGGATAACTATACAGGGTGTTAGTGTGTTAGTGTTAGTCCTAACACCCTGTGTAGTAACACCCTGTATACTTACCCTAAGACCCTGTACATATAGTGATCCTAATCTAAAATCCTGTACACACCCTAACACCCTGTATACTTACCCTAAGACCCTGTACATATAGTGATCCTAATCTAACAAACTGTATACGTACCCGAACATCCTGTATAGTAATCCTAACCTAACACCCTGTATACTTACCCTCAAACCCTGTAAATATAGTGATCTTAACCTAACACCCTGTATAGTTATCCTATCCTAACACCCTGTATACTTACCCTAAAACCCTGTACATAAAGTGATACTAACCTAACATCCTGTATAGGTATCCTATCCTAACACCCTGTATACTTACCATATGACCCTGTACATATGGTGATCCTAATCTAACCCTGTATACTTATCCTTAAACCCTGTACATATAGTGATCCTATTCTAAAACCCTGTATAGTTATCCTATCCTAACACCCTGTATACTTACCCTAAGACCCTGTACATATGGTGATCCTAATCTAACACCCTGTATACTTACTTACCCTAAAACCCTGTTGTAAGTAGGGTTGTCATAGTCTAATCAGTGTTGCCAAATTCCAATCAATGATGCCGTATTTCAATAACTTTAAAAATCAATTGTAAAAAAGTGGTGGCCTATAAAAATATTCTTTCTTCACCAAAATATTATCTACTATCCTATCCACCATATGAACTTGGTTTAAACCCTGTTAATCTTCCCTCGAAATAAAAATCCAACCTCCATAGTAAAATTTTACATCTCTTTTATACAGATAAGTTGGTAAAGTGTACAAAACGTGTCGGCGGGAAGTCGAAATTATTATTTTTGTTCATTTGTTATTTTTCATTAGTTGAATAACTGTGCTCCGGGAGCAGAACAACAAAAATTCGCGTTGTATATATTCCTAATTTTGTCAACAGATGGCGGTAGAGACCGATTCAAACGCGCTATCGTTGTGTTTTTCAATTTTAATAGCTTTCAAAAAGCCTTTCCACGCACATATCCTTCTCGATGCACGAAACGCAATTTCTCGATGCACGAAACGCAATTTTTGAAAACACGTCATTATGCGCGTATTATGTGCGACGTGTTACAAAATATTGACATTATTTCACACAAAGTCATCTGATCTGATCCTATCAAATGGTAAGAACGGAACCCTTATGGTGCGGCTGCGTCTGTCTGTCACACCCGTTTCTCTCAGCAACCACTCAAGCTATCGATTTGGAATAGTGTTAGAATACAATTTTATTGCATTATTATCTTATCTCCGAAGTTTGCGCAAGGAAAAATATGAATTAATTATAGTCGATAGAGGTTTATGTAAATATAACATCAAAAATAAAACGATCTCTCTATGTAGCAGTTTTTTAGAAATCTGCAAAAAACCTATACAAACAAATTTAGTTTTGCGGTCCTAAAATTAGACTTTATTGCTTCTAAATATACTGTAGTTATATCGGAAACCTCGGCGCGCGAGTCAGTCGCACTTGATCGATTTTTTTTTATTGTGATAGGCTGCGACTAAATTCCATTCTGCCGCACAGGTCTCGAAATTTTACGAAACTAAAAAAAAATGTTATTGCGATAATTATTTGTGTTCTAAAAAATTTGATATTTTTTATGATACAATGTTTTTTTTTTATTATTGACTGATGGGAGAAGCTTCTGTAACTAGGGTCTTATCAGTTACAAACTGACGTATTATTAGCTAAACTGACCTGTCATTTATTCCTCATTGCTTTTGCTATGCTCACTGTTTGTTTCGCTGAGCGAAGTTGAGCGGACGCTAACGGAGGCTTCCTTAAACTGACTGATGAAGTCTAGAAGTTTCTGCAGGTTGCGCTGGGTCCTTATTTGCGCGGCCAACAGTTGACGTTTCTCTGCGTTGTGTTCGTCGAGGTTTTCTTTAAGGCTGGCGGCGCGCGCTTCTAACTTGCGGAGCTCCACGCATAGTTCTATATTTTTCTCTTGCAGACGCTTGCGTTCGGCTAGTTTATCTGTAATAAGAATAGTTTGTCTGTAATACATCTTTTTTTTCAATACATTTGCTCGAAAAACGTACTTACAAGGAAGGAGGAAGGACAAACTCGTGCCGATGGTAAACCCTCGACTTCGTCTCGGATTTACAAAACCTCAACTCGTTTATAATAACCCTACTTACAGCGCTTGTATCTAAAACTACTATTAACTCACACAGAGCAAACAAGCAGATGGCCCCACCTTTTGTTAAGAGTACATCAGCACTTTACATACCCGTGGGTGTCGTAAGAGGCGAATAAGGTTTATAAACTGGAGGATGGGCAGCAGCATCCTCCTGTGTATCATACCATCTTACTTACTGCACCTACAACCGCGGTCCATGGTGCCAGCCGTAACGCTGACAAGCGAGGTGACTATGGTACTTCCCTCCACGTGGCAGGCGGTGGGGTCGGGCAGGTGCGCGCGGCAGTGGGTGCAGCGCCCCTCCGTTCTAACTACTGACCTGTGTAGAGCTGCGCGGGCGTGTCCCGGCTGGGGGCGGGGTGGGGATGGGGGTGGCAGGCGGTGGGGTCGGGCAGGTGCGCGCGGCAGTTGGTGCAGCGCCCCTCCGCGCCGCACCCGGTGTGTACACACACGCCGCACACCGAGCACCACACCAGCAAGGACGGCACGTCTGTACACACAACACGATACGTTATGACAATTCACGATCTCTGACGTCGCAAAAGACGAAAGATAAGGTTTTCTAGGATAGTCGTTTCATCCCGCAAAATAAAGAGAAAATTATAAACACGATCTTTTGCCGGCTAAGGGTAGATTTTCACCAGAGCTGCGCAAGATTCCAGACTAGTAAGTATTTTACAGGAGTACACTAGATAGCTAACCTGTGTCACACCCCTGACACAGATTATTTATTTATTTGTGTTAGGAAGATTTACAGACAAATTTGTGACAATATAAATCTAAATAGATATACAATGCCAATGACAAATCTCCACCAATAGCATTCATCAAAAAAAAACTTACAAGAAAAAAAAATTGAAGAAAATATAAAAAATATATAAAAAAAAATGCAAAAAATAAAAGAAAGACATTAAGTAATAGTAAACTAACGAGATACTACATACGAGCGCGACTTTGATATTGGAAGCACGCGTAGGCCGGAGGCCCGCAAGTTCTGTACAACTGACCAGCAGAAACACCGGGCAGGGGACGCGGTGGGCAGGGGGGGGGGAGATTGCAAGGGGGTGGGGAGTGACTTTTCTGTATGATTAGGAAGGATTACTCTATTTGCTTAGCTTAGAGCTGCGCTCGGAAATTGAGCAATTCTATTGGTTCCAACCTTGTCGTTGATATACCATACCATCCAAATCCATAAGCACGAAGCGCTTTGCTTGATCTTTCCTAATGCGCAGAAATAAACTCTTTCCCTGCAGATTTTTTCCCCGAACAATGCAATCTGGATCTGTTCAACGCAAAAGTGAACAAGCATCTTCGAAATAGGCAAGCATGCTACATCTTGAACTCTATCATCACTAACTACTATCAGATACTGTCAGGTAAGTAAGATAGGAGTCAAATGCTTACCTATCATACATAAAAAAAATGCCTGCACCACGTTCGCTTGTATAATTTACGACGCGTTGCTTTCATACATTTTGTATGAACAAGTTTCGAAGTGGCACCGTGCCTTCTTCTCGCCTGTCCCTTACCATGGCCACAGCCATGGCATGGCATAATAACTTTAATTCAAGCCCATCAGGGAATTTGCCATATTTGGTTTTCAAACAGTTTGGAGAACTAGATTTTGATATGATGCAAAGCCGAATGCCTTGCCTTGTTTTATCTACGAACAAAATCGGTTAAAATCGTTCCCATACACAAAACGGGCGACGTTAGTGAGGTGACAAACTATAGACCAATTTCTATATTAAGTATCTACATTTGCAAAGGTTTTTGAGGCTCTGATTTGTCCTTCGATCCATTATCAGATAAAGCGAATTCTTACTGATCACCAGCATGGTTTAGTTCGAGGCAGGTGCACCAACACAAATTTAGTCAATCAATACCGTCGTTGAAGCCCTGGACGACCAAAAACAATTAGACGCCATCTACACCGACTTTTCCAAGGCGTTTGATAGGGTGTGTCATAAAACGTTAATCATAAAACTCTCGAAATACGGGTTTGGTGGACAAATATTGCGCTGGCTCGCATTTTACCTTGCTGAAAGATCTCAATATGTGGTAATCAGAGGCTTTCAATCAAATCATTTTCCCGTGCTGTCGGGGGTCCCACAAGGATCACATCTAGGCCCCTAGCTTTTTAATATATTTGTAAATGATCAGGACGTTCTGAATAAAGGCCAGGTTAAAAGTACCCTAAACCGACGAGCATGTATGAAAGGATTGATGAAGGTTCAGGAAGCAAGGGAAGTATGTCAAGATCGTAGCAGGTGGAGAACTGTGGTCTCTGCCTACCCCGACGGGAACAAGGCGTGATGTTATGTATGTATGTAAATGATAGACGACATCAAGTACAGCAAAGTTTATCTGTACGCTGACGATCTGAAGATAGTTAAGGTGATTAATAGTTTGGAAGATTCTGAGCACCTTCAAATGGACCTAGATAACCTGACTGAATGGAGTTCTCAAAACAATATGTGCCTTAACATTGACAAATGTTACCAAATAAAATTCACGCGTAAACACAACATCATCGACACAAGTTACTGTATAGATGGAAAGTCACTACAAGAAGTCAATCAACTGCGTGATTTAGGTATCATTATTGACTCCAAACTGACCTTTGTTCCGCACATTGATCACATCATCTCAAGAGCGTCGCGAATGCTTGGTTTTGTCATAATAAATGGAAAGGTTTTTAGGAATCCTTCGACCAAGATTACATTATTTAATACATATGTTCGTAGTACTCTTGAATATGGTAGCATAGCATGGTCGCCTCAATAGAATAGAGCGCGTTCAGAAGCGTTTTATAAGGCATGTTACTTTCTCCAGTGGAGCTCTTAGGGCACTTCCTAGCTACAATGACACATAAATATGGACACCTTAATGGTTCGAAGATGTTTATTGGATTTGATGTTTCTCTATAAGATCTGCATTAATGAAATAGATTGTCCCCAACTGTTGAGCTCTTTCCAGATATGTGTTCCACGAAGACCTCCGCGTTTTCCTGTTCCCTTATTTAGAACCCCATTTGCTCGAACAAACTTACGAAGTCATAACGCTATCTACCGTCTGTCAAAACTATACAACTCTCTCAAACAATCAGTTGATATTTTCAATAACAAAGAGAAAAAAATCAGAGATAAGATGCTTGAATTGGTTAGGGATGCTTAGCTCAATAAAATTGTTCCATAAAATAGCAATCTTATAATATTATTATCTTTTATGTATAGTATAGTTTAATCTAAGTTCCCGTCTATCCTAATAATGCATGCCGTGGTTACCTTAAATAGAATGTACATTGTTTCTGCTCTGTGACATTTAGCCATTAAATAAAATTATTGTTTGTAAAGCATTCTGTTAATGTATCATTCGCTGGTGATCCTAATTATGAATAAATAAATAAAATAAATAAAACAAAAGTTTGGCTTATAATTCATTTACAAAACTAACATCGCACTTTTAAGTTCAAGCTGTTTTCATTTATTGTTTACTGTATGTGATACTGTGATAGTAATGAACCCTTAGCTTATGCAAGACAACAATTTATGTAAAACTAGCTGTTGCCCGCGGCTTTGCTCGCGTGGATTTCGTATTTAGGTTGTTACCGGTTTTCCGAAGCAATAAGATATTTTCCCGTCATAGCGGGGTAATTTTAAACTAAGGAAAAACAGGACTAACTCTGCGCAAATCAATGAGTATAATTCAAGATCCAGCTGAATTTTATATAATATACAGACGTCACTCATTAGTTACTCAGAACAGAGGAACTTAGCAGCAGTATCCTAACAAATGTAAAGAGAGAGATGAGAGACACCTTTATGTAATATTTCAAAACAGAGCCAATTCGCAGAAGTAATTGATAAAAACTAAAACCCTCTCCCTCTCTCTCCCTCTCCCCCTGCCCCTCCCTCTTCCCCTTCCTCTCCCTCACCCCCTAACCCTCCCTCTCTCGCTCCCTCTCCCCTTCTTCTCCTTCTCCCTCTACTTTACCTGTACCTGTACCTCTACCTCTCTGCCTCTCTACCTCTCTACCTCTCTACCTTTACCTCTCTATCTCTCTACATCTCTACCTCTCTAACTCTCTACCTCTCTACCACTCTATCTCTCTACCTCTCTAACTCTCTACCTAATCTCTCTACCTCTCTATCTACCTCTCTACCTCTACCTATACCGACCCCTAACGCCAATTTAACCGCTATCCCTAACATAGAAACGACACCCATATTTATTTTTAGACATTTCAAACCTATCGCACCCCAACCCCATCCCCAGGGGATGATGGTATTTTACGTCCACCACGTTGGATTTCAAAGTTGATGTAGATTTCGTAATCACCGACCCGATAAACCATACAAACGACACCCATATTGATTTTTAGACATTTCAAACCTATCGCACCCCAACTCCATCCCCAGGGGGATGATGGTATTTCACGTCCACCACGTTGGATTTTAAAATTGATGTAGTTTTCGTAATCAGCGACCCGATAAACCATACAAACGATACCCATATTGGTTTTTAGACTTTTTCACCCCATTTCCCTTTTTTAGGGGTTGAATTTGGGGTGGAATTTCAATAACAGTGATGAACGTTGCATAGAATTTCAGCATTAATGCCTAAATAATAAATTATGTGGATTTTACTTTAAAAATAAAGAATTTTCAACTTCATCCCCCTTTTCACCCTTAAGGGTGTCGAATTTTCAAAAACCCTGAGACACGTAAATATTAGTTTTCAGTCGTCAGCCTAAATACAAATTTTGAAGAACTTTCATCCCCTATTTTACCCCCTTAGGGGTGGAATTTTGTAAAACCCTTTCTTAGTGCACCCCTCGGCCTCATAAGGAACCTACATGCCAAATTTGGAATCTCTAGACCCAGCGGTTTGGGCTGTGCGTTGATATGTCAGTCACCTTTTTCTTTTATATATATAGTATGAGCTGTTTCCCCGACGCCATCTTGCCCCCTCCTCCAAACGAGTATAAAAGCCCGCGCGCGCGCCATGTCCCGCATTTTAATGTCGTAAGAGGGATGTCGCCTGTCGCGTCGAGGAGGTTAGATTCAGTCCGCGCACTTTTTCTGACTACCCACATTCGGTAGATATTACCTCGCGGTGGGTATTCTGGGTTGTTTACATGACGTGAGGAGCCCAGATACCCACAAACCGCGTACGACTCGCCCACCTGCCCCCAGCCCTTCTTGGGGTAGGCTTTATCTACGTGTGGACGCGACACCCAGCACGCTGCCTTCTAGGGAGACATGACTCCCCCCGCCTCCATCGCGAAGGTTAAGAAGCGACCGAGGACACCCCGCAATGTTGCCCAGGCCTTCTACCTTCGGGAAGAGTACGCCAACGAGCGCGCCTCACAGTCGCCCGCCTCGCCGCCGCTTCGCCGCACCCCGTCGAAGCCCCCCGCAACCGCGGGCCCCCGACAGCCGCCTCCCTGGGCCATCCAGCCCACGCCACAGAGCCAAGTAATTTGGAAGCCGCCGCCGCAGGTCCCATGGCGTGACCCGCGCCTTGAAAGGAGGGACAGGCCCCCGGCCTCCCCCCCTGCTCCGCAACCGGCGCCCCGCCGGCTCACCCCGTCGCCGCAGTCCACGTCGCAAGCCATGGACCAAACCACGACGCCGCCGCCGTCTACGTCGACGGCCCCCGCACAGACGCTGCCACCTACCCCGCCTCATACGCGGGTGCGGCCGCCTCCGCCAAACCCCGCTCACCGCCCCTTACCCCGGTGACGCAGCAGATGGCCCCAAACGAGACGCCAGCCGCAGGACAGCCCCGGTCGGCGCGGAAGCCACCCCCTATAGTGGTGGATAACTTCCCCGACTGGGCCCGCCACCTCCGTGCTCTGAAGGAGCAGTTGGGCCACGCGCCGAATGTGCGCCCCTACGGCAAGGGGCTGCGCTTCCTGGCGCAAACCGCTGATGAGTTCCGGGCCTACCAGCGCTACCTCACTGCGCTGGAGGGGCAGACCGGACTCTCGTGGTTCGCCTACGCGCCGAAAGAAGAGAAGCCGCTGAAGGTCGCGATACGCGGCCTGCCAGCCGACACGAGCCCGGACGACATCGCCGCCGAGCTACGCCGCCTGGGCTACGAACCGCAGTTCGTGCGCCCCATCCGAGCCCGCCGAGGACGCCCTGGGTGCATTCACTTCGCCCAGCTCACCTACACGCCAAACCTCACCCCGAGCATTTACGCAGTGAGCGAGCTCCTGTGTGTGCCCGGCGTGAAGATCGAGGGATGGCGTGGGAAGCAGAGAGTCCCGCAGTGCCACCGGTGCCAGCTGTTCCGACACAGCTCGCACAATTGCCACCGGCGGCAAGCCTGCGTCTGCTGCGGCGAGGAGCACCCGGCGAAGGAGTGCCCACGCCCACGCACCGAGCCCGCCACCTGCGCGAACTGCGGGCAGGCCCACCCGGCGAACAGCCTCGCGTGCGCACTCCTGCGCCGCGAGGTTCGCAACAAGAAAGCCGGCACCGCACCGCGAACCTCCACCCAGCCCACAACACCGGCCAGGGTCGTCGCCGAGCCCAAGGGAGAGTCGAACGCGCCGGGGTCACTCATGGCCTCCGCGAACGAGCCCGGTGGGCCGGTCAGGAAGAGGAGAGGAAGGAGGAGGAAGAAGGGGTCCGCCTCCGCCAATCCAGCCGCCGCCGCCGCCGTCTCAGCCGGCCTTATACCTCCGCAACTAGCGCCGTCGAAAGCGGTCGCCGCCCCGCCTCCCGCGGGGAGGAAGGCGAAGCAGTCGAAGGCGCCTCCCAGCACAGCTGCAACACCCACGCCGAATCAGACGCCCCAGGAAGCGGTCGCCGCCCCACAGAACGTGGGCAAGACGGTGAAGCACCCGGGGGCAACCTCTAGTAAAGCTGCCGACGCCATTGACCTCGCCATCGAGCTCCTGCTCTCCGTCCTCAAGGCCGTGAGGGCAGGCACTGACCCGGCGGCGATAGTCACGGAGGGTGTCTCCATCCTGGCTCGCATGAGGACAGGATGCTGAGGCCCCTCCCCTCCACACCAGGCAGCCCACGTCCACTACTCCCCGTCGAGTAGTCAGGACTGTGGGCCCCTACTACCAGCCCCCAACCACGTCGTGCGCAGTGCGCGCGCGCCGCGCAAGCGTGCCGACGCCGCACCGCGCCCGCCCGCCTCCGATGAAGAGAAGCCGCCGCTGGCTCGTAGGCGCTCACTAGGCCTCCCCCAACGGGGAATCACCTGGTGGGCTGCCTCGCCGCGGCGTGAAGACCGGACTCGACAGGCCCCTCGGGAGGCCACCCCCGTGACACGCCTGTAGTTGCAGGCGTCGATGGAAACCAGCCTCAGTGGCCCCAGGCCAGAAAGGCTCTCCCCGCTGCAGCTGCGCTGCAGCGAGAAGAACCCGCAAGCAAGCATATCCCGCATTTTGTTTCTCGGCGCTGGCAGCGGATAGTCGTGCGTTACGGTTGGAAGGTCACGTGAGCCATTTTGTTATTTTTCTTAAGATACCTGCTAAATTAGTGATTGTGACGTTTGGAAAATAAGTGTTGTTCTGTTTCAGTTACGATTTGTGTAAAATTTATTTTGTTAAAAAGTAAATAGTTAAGGTTACGACTGTGATTGTTTTTTTTTTAATGAAATCTCCACTTCTGAGCTAAAATCAGGCGTGGGATAAAGGAACGCGTCCCACTTTCACGTGAGGGAACAAAACAACACTTAATTTTTGTGTAGGTTTGTGGCATACCCACATAACCCTAACATTTGGAAATTTTCTTTGTCCTAAACGATTTCCGTGTAGATTTTTGTGTAAATCGTTGAGTGATTGTAAATGGAGTCAACCGTACATCGGAAACAAAATGGCTCGCCTGTCCGGGCGCGAACCCGTTCGCGTAGTGTTATTCGAATTAGGTCAAACCGAGGTTTGCGCGTTCGTTCTCGTAGCCGAGATAGGGATGCGGTTCGTTCGCGTTCACGTAGTGATAACGGTCGGCGTACTAGAAGTAGAGAACGACGTCCTAAGCGGTACCGTCGTCATCGACGTTCTTATACACCGTCGTGTAGCAGGTCACGTAGTCGCGATTTTTCAGACCGCTCTGAAAATACATCTCCACCGCGACGTTCACGTAGTACATCACGTCGTCGAGTAAAAAAGAGTCGTGTGTATAGAAGCCGTCGTAGTCGTTCGGATGCCACGAGAACGCCTAGCCCGCGGGTACCGTCACGTCGAGACGAGAACGTCGATCGAGAGGAGTCGCTCAAATCAGAGGCATCTACTCTTGCACAAGCTTTAATGGCAGCAATTAAATCAGTCCAACCCGCGAAGTCTCAAAACTACTTCATTTCAAATTTCGATCCTTCCATACACAACATAGAAGTATGGTGTGAAGAAGTAGATCGCGCCATAGATGCCACTGGTTGGAGCGACCAAGAGTGCTTGTCGAGGGTAGGTTCGTGTCTCAAGGGCGATGCTAAAGTGTGGCTCAACGAATGGGTCACAAATGACCGTTCCTGGTCCAACTTCAAGCGGGAATTTAAATCGTTATGTCCCTCTAAGTTGGACTATGCTAATATACTGTTTGATACGATGAATAATACCTCCGACAAGTACCCAACGTACGCGGAATACGCGCGTCGCACGCTGTTACGTCTGAGAATGATACAGGGTCTTAGTGACGAACTGAGAACGCTAATAGTTATACGGGGAATTGATAACCCACAAGTTCGCGCGGCGGCAACCAACGCTAACCTAAAACTAGAGGATCTCGTGTCATTCCTTTCCATATATGTCAAGGCTAACCGTGCAAAACATGACACTCGTCCGCAAAAGTCGTCGGGGCCACGTCATTTTCAGAAAAATGTGGATATTAAATGCTTCGTTTGCAAAGCACGAGGGCATACTCGCCGCAACTGTCCAAAGAATACCCAACAAACAGTACCTCCGAATCTAAACCCCGGTACGTCAACCAAAACAAATAATACACCTAACAGCTCAAATAACAAAACTTGTACATTCTGTAAAAAAATAGGACATGACGAAGTTGTCTGTTTTGCAAAGGCGCGTTCGGAAGCACGAAACAACACCAACCAACGTAAGGTTAATCTTTGTTCAGACCGATCCAATGACTGTGCGGGAAATAGCGACATCACTACTGCGGTACTTAACGGCGTTCCTATAGACGTTTTGATTGACAGCGGCGCTCTCAACGTGTCTCTTATCTCATCCGACGTCCTTAAATATCTTTCTTGTCAACCTAAGGAAAGGATATCGATTCTAAAGGGAATAAGCGAGAAAGAAATCGTCTCAACTTCTTACGTCACTGTTACAATTGAGTTCAGTGACATATCCATCGAGGCAGACTTAGTTGTCGTACCAGCTGAGTGCATGAACACCCCGATAATTATTGGCACTGATGTACTCAACCGGGACGGGGTCATGTACGAAGGACAGAGAGTATATCACGCGTTCAGACAAGTCATCACTTCGTCCTAACGCCACAATTGAAGTAGATCGCTTTGAAGTAAGCAAGCACCTTCAGGGTGAGGAGCGGGAGGCCTTGCTTTCTGTAATTAATGAATTTGCCGAATTTCTCATATCTGGTACGGCAGCTACGACTGTTAAAACGGGAGAGATGGATATAAAACTTACGAGCAATACGCCGGTCGTATACCGTCCGTACAAACTTTCCTATCAAGAAAATATTAAAGTACGTGAAATTACAAAAGATCTCCTTGATAAAGGCGTGATTAGAAGACCAAAATCTGAATACGCGAGTCCTATTATTTTGGTGAAGAAGCGCGACGGATCTGATAGACTTTGTGTAGATTTCCGGGCCCTTAACCCGGCGCCATCCACGTTGGGTCATACTGACCCGATATTTTTTATATTGCGGATATTTTCAAAATAAGTTGTACATAGCTGTTGATTTTCTAAGTAGCTGGAGATAAGACTGCGTTTTATTTGTTTGGCAGCGCATCGCAATCGTCGTGTGACATTTACGAGAAATAGACGCCTGTAAAGTTCAAAAAGGTATATTTGACCCAATGTGGCTTTCGATGTCATAATTTTATGCCATTTTAGTGTGACGAGTTTTTCAATTAATTGGTTCTTTTTAGGTTATTATAATGGATCGCGAGGAAAGAGAACGACAGCGGATTATTTCAATATTAGAGGAGGATTCTGAAGGCGGCGACATCAGTGGTATAGAAGAAAGTGATGAAGAGGAAGAAGATCACGTGAGTGCTTAGATCAAACGCAAACTGAACAAGAAGGGTCTGATAGTGACGGGTGGGGTGATGATGATGATAATATACCTCTATCATCATTCTCGCGTTCCAGTTTGCCGTCATCATCATCTTCATCTGCATTAGAGCACCCAGAACCTGCCCCATCAGGAAATGAACCGATTCCACGCAACGCTTGCTACAGGGGCAAAGATGGTACGTTGTGGTACAAGCGACCTAATTGTCAGAACGTACGTACTCGATCTGAGAATATTATTACCTATAGGTCGGGTGTACAACCAAGATTGAGAGGTGCTTCCACACCAAAAGAATGTTGTGCAGTATTTTTTCCTGATGATTTACTTCAAGAGATTATTTCTTATACTAATTTGCGGATCAGAGAAAAGATAACGGCTTGTAAGGAGTTACGAGCTGATGACTCACTTACTCAAAGAACATAGATTGACAGCCGTAGGTACTGTACGCAAGAACAATTGTCAGGTCCCACAAGAATTTGTCAAAACAAGGGGAAAAGAGCTATACTCGTCAACTTTTGGATACCAAAAGGATGTAACGATCGTATCACACATACCCAAGAAAAACAAGGTTGTTTTACTTATGTCCGCCCTTCACCATGATGGTCTGATTGACGAGTCCACGGCAGACGCCAAAAAACCCGAAATAAATACCTTCTATGATTCTACAAAAGGAGGAGTTGACGTCGCTGATGAACTCTTATGATGTTAGTCGAAACTTGAAAAAATGGCCACTAACTATATTTTATGCTCTGCTCAACATAGGTGGGATAAACAGTATGATAATAAAACCGAGAGAACCAAAGAAAAGTCCTAGTTCGACGCAAATACCTAAAAACTTTGGGATTAGAGCTCATAAGCGAGCATTTGTCCATTCGCAAAAATATCCAGTATTTACCACGTAACATGCGCAAGAGGATCAGGGAATTCAGTGGCACAGGTCCTGAAGAACCACCACCCAAGCTTCCAGGTGTCCGTAGAAGGTGTCAAGAATGTCCAGCACAAAAAGACAGAAAGACCACCCATACCTGTCATGGATGCCAAAAGTTTATCTGCCCGCAACACATCATTCCTATGTGCGCAAAATGTGCAAATTTGATGATTGATGCTGATTAATTTTACGGAATATTCCGACGTTATAAAAGTTACTATTTACATTAGATCTTAGAAAGCGTAGTCTTATTAACGTTACATAATTATAAAATTTGTTAAAAAAACTATATTTTTAAGTTTAAAGGGTGTTCAGGCCGTAGTGCCAAAGAAATTTAGATACTAGTAACAGAACCATCGCTTCGAGTTTTTGCCTTCTCTGGTCGAACAGGCGTATCGAGTCAATCCTTCGTTTTTGCGTAGTCATGCACTCACTCTTACAACAGCCACGGCCGCAATAATAGCATTTTTCTTTGTTGTAGAATTAGTAGAGATTTTTACTTTAATACCATCTTTTATTATGCCCCATTTATGCTAAGCTAAAACATAAATTGGTGGCCCATGAGGGGAACTAAGAAGAACCTGCAAAATTGAAGAAATATCAAGAAATTCCAAGACGGAACATCGATTTGTCCCGCGCCGTGCACCGACATTCCGATGATCGCCGGGTGATAATATCAGTTGGAATGAAGACAACTTGAAAACGATTTGAGGACAGCTTGGAAAACTTGTGGACATCGTGTTCAACAGTGGGCAGTGAAGCAGCGAAAGCATCACACCATAGGACGCGTTCCGACAAAAGATAAGTGCCTTTCCTTTGTCCTTACCTACCTACTAAATTTCAAAATTCCAGAGAAAGTCTTACTTGTACGCAAACAAATTGAACTCTTTATTGCATTATTTCCTACTGATAAGCTATCTAAAGGCCTATCGCAACGTTTTAGCCTTTCAATTAATAAAATACGACGTAATTTGCGATCAGTTATTGTTGTACCTACCTTTGTGGTTATACCTAATACAGGCTATTATTAAAAAAATAAGCTAAATTTCATTCAAAAACCTACTACATTATATAGAACTACAAATCTAAAATCATATTTTTACTTATTTTAGCTAAAAGAACCGATAATTTACGATATTCTATAAGATATTCCTAAATAGGTATTGCGGTAGATTTTGGCTATTATTATCAGTTTAATTCAAGTATAAACATTGGTTGTAAACCTTCATTATTTTAAGCACAATAGCAATAGTATTTCAAGCATAATTCAATTTAAAATAAACAAAATATTTCCGTCCTTCAAGACAAATTCGCCGATCATTCCAGGACTGGTGTTGGGTTGCACAGCGCAGCGCGACCATTCATTACTTAACTGCGAGTTAACATACCTACCGGTGTCGATCAGCTGTGCGTGCGCCGGCTTATCTGCTCGGCGAGTGTCTTCGAAACGAGGAGCGTGAGATTTAAAATTATTTTACTATTATCTTTTAATTTCTTCCTTGTCTACGTTCGACTTTGAAATACATACTAAATATTTCAATTCAAAATGACTAAAGAAGCGAAATTAGCCGAGCTACAAACTCAACGTAGTTCAATAAAAGGACAAATCACTAAATTTAAAAATTATTTAGCAGTTGTAGACAGGAAAGAATGCTTGACAAAGGTGGAGCTTGCTGAATTTACCCTAAAATTGGGCAAGTTTGAATCATTGTCTCTTAAGTTTGATGATTTACAAAGTCAAATAGAGATTTTAAATCCGAGTGACTTAGCTTTTGAAATAGATGAACGTGACAAGATTGAGCAAGATATTGTTGTAAATATAGCACTTGCAAAAATGCTACTAGAAAAGTTTCAGCCGAAGTGTTCTGATCAAAATCATCTGCATTCTCACGGATCAAATGAAACGGGATTTAAACTGCCGCAGATACAAATTTCAAAATTCGACGGAACCTTTTTTCGTTGGTTGGAATTTCGCGACTCTTTTGAAAATTTAATACACAATAACAAAAGCATCTCACCTATACACAAATTCCATTACCTGGTTCAATATCTAGAAGGCGAGGCGGCCAGAATAATTTCTAACCTCGAAATGTCATCCGATAACTACGCAGCAGCGTGGAAACTGCTGCTCGAGCGGTATGATAATAAGCGCTTGCTTACCAACCATCACCTAAATTCTTTGTTCAATATTCAACCACTTCCGCGCGAGTCAGAGAAGTCTTTGCGATTTTTGGTCGATCATGTCACAAAAAATCTTCGCGCTTTGAACACTTTAGGTCAACCGACTGATCATTGGGACATGTTGATCATTTTCATGTTATCCTCTAAATTAGATAGCCGCACCTTAATGAAATGGGAGGAGTACCGCAACACTCTTGAGGACCTACCCACTTTAGAACAGTTCCAAAAATTTATTACAGACCGCGCTGATGTCCTAGAGTCATTAAACCGAAACAAAGATTCTAACACTAATAATAATGGTAACCATAAAGCCTCGTCTTCATCATCATCATCGTCGCGTAATTCAAACTTACCGCCATACAATAAATTTGATAAATTTCAAAATACTAAATCTTTTTCCGCCAGCACTAGTTATGTTTGCATAATTTGTAATAATAATCATAGAATTTACGATTGTCCCATGTTTAAAGCAAAAAGCATACAAGAACGTCTCGTTGACGTCAAAAAATACAAATTATGTTCAAACTGTCTCAGGCAAGGACATCCGGTGTCGGAATGCCGCATGGGTCCTTGTCGTGAGTGTAAAAAGAATCATAATAGCTTACTTCATAATCCAAACCCATCTTCTACTGTAAACAATAATGCAAGTATTGATGGGTCAGAAGCCGAAGCTGAGATAGTAGTTAACTTCTCAAAACCAAATAACAGCCAGGTACTTTTATCCACAGCTTTGATAGAAGTATCTAATCCTAAGACAAACAAAACAGAGACGGTTCGCGCGCTTCTCGATTGCGGCAGCCAGTCTTCTTTTATTACTAAATCGCTAAAAGAAAAACTGTCTTTAAATTCAACTCCGATTGACACACTAAAGGTCATTGGAATTGGTAATAATTGCTCTAACAAAGTCGTCGAAAGTTGTGCTACTAAATTAAAATCACTAAATTCGTCATTCAGTATTATACTGCCATGCTATGTCTTAAATGAACTGACCAGTGAGCTACCTAAAACTCCTGTCGATATACGAGCCCTAAAGCTACCTACCCATATTAAACTCGCCGATCCAAATTTCCATCAACCGTCATCGATAGACGTGTTGATTGGAGCTGATGTATTTTGGGACATCTTAGGGAATGAGCAACTTTCTCTAGGTCCTGAAAATCCTAAACTGCGGAACTCCAAATTCGGCTGGCTAGTTTCCGGTCCCATATATTCTGCAAAATTACAAAATAAACAAAAATCACAAAACAACCAAAATAACAATCAAAATAACAAAAACAATAGTCAAAACCAACAAAATTCACAAAATAATCAAAATAATATACACTGTAACCATGTCATAATTTCAAACCAAGAATCAAACAAAATCGATGAATTGCTACCAAAATTTTGGAATCTAGAAGAGATCCCACAAAAAACGATAATGACCGAAAACGAAAAATTATGCGAAAAACATTTTGTAGCTAACACTACACGTCTAAATACAGGCAGGTTTTGTGTGAAACTGCCCTTGAGTGATAATCCTGATTGCTTAGGTGACACTTATCATATTGCCAAAAAGCGCTTCCTGAATCTCGAGAAGAGATTCAGACGAAATCCAAGTTTAAAAACAGAATACTCTAAATTCATTCAAGAATACGCTGATTTGGGGCACCTTTCCGAATCTGCAATAAAGAAACCAGATATTAGTTATTTTCTGTGCCATTTTTCAATTTTACGCGAAAGTAGCGAATCCACCAAGTTGCGCGTCATATACGACGGTTCGGCTGTCTCATCCTCTGGTTTTTCGCTAAATGACATTTTGATGGTGGGTCCAAATGTGCAGGACTCTCTTTTCTCTATCCTCATACGAGCACGACAATATAAATATCTACTAACTGGAGATATTGAAAAAATGTATCGCCAGGTGCAGGTACACGAAAGCGACAGAAACTTGCAGCTTATTTTGTGGAGGGAAAGTGAGAGTCAGCCCATCAAAACGCTGCAGTTAAATACAGTAACTTACGGAATCGCAAGTGCTAGTTATTTGAGCACGCGTTGCCTATCTCAGCTGGGGGAAGAGCATGACGACAGTTTAATCAAAAACATAATCAAAAATGATTTTTATGTAGATGACTTAATCACAGGTTCTGACGATGAGTCACAACTTCTTTATATACAAAAGGCTGTGTCAGAAGCACTTAGTGCAGGTTGCTTTAACCTACGTAAATATAAAAGTAACTTACCTACTCTTTTTCAAAATTCATCGATTAATACACAAGAAAATCTAACAATCAGTGAATCATCGAGCACTTTAGGGCTCGGTTGGAACCCATCAAAAGATGTTATCCATTTTCCTACTAAAGAGATTTCAAAAAATGACAAAATTACAAAATGATTTATGATGTCTGCTTCCTTTAAAATCTTCGACCCTTTAGGTCTTTTAAGTCCTAGCATCATTCAGCCTAAAATGATCTTGCAGAAGCTATGGGAACGGAAACTTGATTGGGACGAAACGGTACCACAAGATATAAAAGAAAAATGGGAAATATTTTCAAAAAAATTGCCTCACATTCAAAATTTACAAGTCCCTAGATCAGTCCTATGCGATTCACCAGTATCAATTGAAATGCATTCCTTTAGTGATGCGTCTCAATGTGCTTATGGAGCGTGTGTCTATATGCGCTCGATAAATCCTAATAATGACGTCACAGTACGATTATTATGCTCCAAGTCAAAGGTATCGCCTTTGAAGCCCACAACAATGCCGCGCCTCGAACTGTGCGCTGCCCTTCTCGCTGCGAGACTTTGTAAAGCCGTCACAGACGCGCTTAGGTATCAGCCGACGCGCATTGTTCACTGGTGCGACTCAAGCATAGTGCTTGGGTGGATTCATAGCGATCTTAAAAAGTTAAAGTCATTCGTTGCTAATCGTATTAACGAAATTCACGAAATTACACAGTCGTCGGCATGGCGCTATGTTCCCACTGATTGTAACCCGGCTGATTTTATATCCAGGGGGGTAGATCCCAGGAAGCTGGTTTCATTGGAATCATGGTGGTCAGGCCCTAGCTTTTTGAATAAAGACGAATCTGAATGGCCCATTCTAAATAAATCGTA
The DNA here is from genome assembly GCA_947532105.1 of Athrips mouffetella. Classification (NCBI taxonomy): domain Eukaryota; kingdom Metazoa; phylum Arthropoda; class Insecta; order Lepidoptera; family Gelechiidae; genus Athrips; species Athrips mouffetella. The sequence goes on from OX383958.1 coordinate 10,878,679, forward strand.
CGAAGAAGAATTACCTGAAATTAAATCAAACCCGGTAAATATTTCAGAACCGATTGTAAATTTCGAAAAATATTCCAAACTCAATAGATTACAAAGATCATTCGCGTACGTAAAAAGATTCATATACAATGTTAGACACCCACTTAGTAAACATACAGGATGTTTGACTGTTAACGAACTAAAGGATTCTTTTTATTCATTATGCGCTATGGCTCAAAGTCAGTCTTTTGATGTCGAATATGATTTGTTATTAAAGGGCAAGCCTTTAAGTCCAAAATCTAAAATATTATCTTTATCTCCGTTTTTAGATGAAAACAATGTGATTCGAGTTGGTGGACGTATTGACGCCTCAGACTATGCCTACGGAAAGAAACACCCTATAGTTTTGCATTCCTCGCATCATTTAACTCGGTTGATATTTGAACAAGAACACTTGCGTAGTTTGCACGCGGGTCCGCAACTGTTATTAGCAACCGTTAGGGAAACTGTGTGGCCAGTCAATGGACGTCACCTCGCTAGACGTACAGTCAATAGATGCGTGCGCTGTAGGCGCGTTCGTGGAAAAACACTAACCCCGAAAATGGGTAATCTTCCGTCTCAGCGAATAACACCTGATTTTCCATTTTCTCAGTAGGATTAGACTTTGCTGGTCCGTTCTACATTCTAAATCGCAAAGGCCGTGGTAGCCATTTAATCAAGTGCTATCTTTGTTTGTTTATATGCTTGCGTTATAAATGCATTCATTTGGAAGGTGTTAGTGATCTTACAAAAGATGCTTTTGTTATGACGCTTCGTCGTTTTATAGCTCGTAGAGGAAAACCGGCAGAAATCTTCTGCGACAACGGGCGTAATTTTGTAGCTGCTGCAAAGGAGGTAGGAGAGTTTATCAAAAGCAATGCCGATCCAATATCTGACTTTGTAAATCAACAAGGTATAAAATTCTTCTTTGCGCCAACTTACGCTCCTCACTTCGGAGGGTATTACGAGGCAGGTATTAAATCCGCAAAATACCACTTACGTCGCGTTATAGGCAATAGTCACTTAACCTTTGAAGAAATTTCAACTTTGTTTGCGCAAGTAGAGGCTATTCTTAACAGCCGTCCCTTGTGTCCCTTGTCTTCTTCTCCTGACGACCTCCTCTCCCTCTCTCCTGGGCACTTCCTCGTAGGTCGGCCGCTAACAGCGCTCCCGTCACCTGCTCCAGAGCACACTAAAAGCATTAATCAACGCTACATCTACCTGGAAAGGCTCCGTCAAGGTTTCTGGCAGCGCTGGCAGAAGGAATACATCTGTGAACTACAGCAGAGGCTAAAATGGAAGACCAACACTAAGACTCTGAATCTTGGAGACCTGGTCTTGCTACATGAAGACAACGCTCCTCCATTGCAATGGCGTCTTGGCAGGATTATTCGACTGTTTCCTGGACCCGACGGTGTTGCTAGAGTCGCGGACGTCAACACTATCAGAGGATGCGTACGAAGACCTCTGACACGACTGTGTCCCCTGCCTTCTACAGAAGATTTTGAAAGTTGAAGCTTTCAACGAGGCGGGAAGATGTTCAGGCCGTAGTGCCAAAGAAATTTAGATACTAGTAACAGAACCATCGCTTCGAGTTTTTGCCTTCTCTGGTCGAACAGGCGTATCGAGTCAATCCTTCGTTTTTGCGTAGTCATGCACTCACTCTTACAACAGCCACGGCCGCAATAATAGCATTTTTCTTTGTTGTAATGTTTTATCTTTAAAATAGAAGATTTTTACTTTAATACCATCTTTTATTATGCCCCATTTATGCTAAGCTAAAACAAAGGGTTTAAAAGGGGACCTATTTTTTTTTGTTACAGTTTTTGAGTGATTTATAAGAACAGATAATAAAAGCATTTACTTTCGTATTTTAGTGTTATTTTCTTTATCTGACCAAAAAATATGTATAACACTATTCAATAACAACGATTGTTATAAATATTTTTAACTAGTTCCCAAAATAAAACATTATATAAATGCGGGTTTTTTTGACCCAACGTGGATCTTGATGTAACATTTTCCCACCTGGACGACGCCGGGTTAACCGCATCACGGTCAAGGACCGTTACCCAATGCCCTTAATCGAGGACCACATCGATAGATTGGGTAGCCACAAGTATTTTTCGAGTCTCGATATGGCCACTGGTTTCCACCAGATCCCGATCAAGGAGGAATGCATACACTTGACGGGATTTGTGACACCAGAGGAACATTTCGAATACGTCAAAATGCCATTTGGTCTCGCGAATTCTCCTATTGTCTATCAGCGGATAATTAACGACACCTTACGCGATTTTATAGACGGGGGTAAGGTTCTAGTTTACGTAGACGACGTGCTCCTTTTGAGCAATACCATCAGTGAGGGTATCGACCTGTTGCGCAGAGTATTGTCCACCCTTACCCAGGCCGGGTTTTCAATTAATCTTAAGAAATGTTCGTTCCTTGTAACTGAAATAGAATACTTGGGTAGGGTTATCAGTCAGGGTCAGGTTAGGCCGAGCCAACGAAAAGTAGAAGCACTTGCCAATACCTCACCACCTGGGAACGTGAAGCAAGTACGACAGTTTCTCGGCCTCGCGGGATATTTCCGCAGATACATAAAAGGATATGCAACTAAAACTGCCCCGGTCGCCAGACTTACAAGAAAAGGTGTCGAGTTTAATTGGAGTCCCGAGTGTGAGGCGATCCGACAAGAACTCATCAAGCATTTGACCAGCGAGCCTGTATTGGCAATATTCGATCCCAAGCTACCCACTGAAGTCCACACGGATGCCAGTAGCGCTGGCTATGGAGCTGTCCTCATACAAACTCACCCTGACAGCAGAAAACACGTGGTAGCATACTTCAGCAAAGTGACTCAGGGGGCTGAAAGTAAGTACCATTCGTACGAATTGGAGACGCTCGCCGTGGTGAAAGCGCTACAACACTTCAGGCATTACCTCGTAGGACTTACTTTTCTTGTGGTCACGGACTGCAATGCACTTAAAGCAACTGAACGGAAAAAGGATCTGCTGCCACGGGTTGCGCGCTGGTGGATATACCTCCAGGATTTCAACTTCACCATCGAGTATCGTAAGGGTGTAATGATGCCTCATGCTGACTACCTGAGCCGAAATCCAGCCGTGAGTGTGAATCAAATATTAAGACCACGCAACTGGGCTCAAGTCGCTCAAGAAGCCGACAACGAAACACAGGACCTTCTTGAGAAACTTCGGGATGGTGTCCTGGATACCAATCGGTATGTTGCCCGAAATGACCTCCTGTATTACAAATATACGCCGGTGGGAGGAGAACCTCGTCTGCTCTGCTACATTCCAAAGGGTCACCGACTTAGCCTTCTCCGCATATTCCACGACGAGCACGAGCATATCGGACCAGAGAAAACTCTTGACCTCATCCTTCGACACTTCTGGTTCCCAGGTCTCAGACAGTTCGTAAACAAGTACGTTACCCATTGCTTGACCTGCATTTCGAAGAAGCGTGTACCGCGAGCCCCGCTACAGAACATCACATCATGGGAGAAGCCCGACGTGCCTTTCCACACGGTGCACGTAGATGCTCTTGGACCACTACCTGTGTCAGAGGGACATAAGTTTGTCCTTATCATTGTGGACGCATTCTGCAAGTACTCCCTGCTGCATCCTATGTCGAGACAAGACGCCAGTGAGCTGAAGCGGGCCATTACACAGGTAATCTCTCTTTTTGGGGTTCCCAAGCTGATGATCGCTGATAAAGGCCGGATGTTTGAATCAAACGAGTTCGTTACATGGATCAATGACCTAGGCTGCGACCTTCATCATATAACCCCGGAAATGCATCACGCCAATGGTCAAGTCGAGAGGTATGTGCGCACAGTCCTAAACATGATACGTATAGAAACAAACCACAAAAATGCGCGGTGGTCAGAAACCTTATGGAAGCTTCAACTCGTCTTGAACATCACCAAACAGAAAACCATCCAAGCTTCACCACTGAACATCTTAATTGGAATAGAAGGAACCACACCTGTTGTCCGTGCACTGGTGCGCGACCTAGCTGTCGACAATGCAACGCCTAATCGAGAAGCGCTACGCGAAGTTGCAAGAGATAGAGTTCGGCAGGCACTCAGAGATAATCAAACCCAACAGGACGAGCGTGCGAACCGTCTCAGACGTCCACCACGCGAGTTCAACTTGGACGATCTTGTATTCGTGATAAAATTTTCTCAAGCTACAGGAAAACTCGATTCTGGCATGAGGGGACCATATAAGATGATCAAGATCCTGCCAAGTGGGCGCTATGGACTAAAGCTTCTTGGCGGCAGCTATGGCAAGACGACTCAGGCTGCGGCGCAACACATGGTGCCATGGCGTGGCGAATGGTGCCCAGATTCGTGCGCGGCGTTCTTTGAAAGTAAGCACACCTTTGTTTGTTACTGACGTTACAAACTTGTTCGTTACCTAGCCTATTAACTTTACTAACTTTTAGTCATGACGAACAGGTTTGGGTCAGTTGGTCAAATCAGTGAATTTGCCTGTAATGAATACAGATCATTAGTCAGGCAGGGTGTCTACACTATGACTGTCAAGTCGTTTTGAGCGTTGATACTGTCAAGTCGTTCTGGCGTTGGTATTGGTTTGCCAAGTCGTCTAGGCGTTGATCAACACGGTCAAGTCGCCTAGCCCGTAGCGTTACTTGCTAGTCGGGCAGAACGTTGACACTGTCAAGTCGCTCTTGCGTTGACATTGGTTGTCTCGGCGTTGATCGACATGGTCAAGTCGCCTGGCTCGTAGCATTACTTGCTAGTCGAGCGGCTCGTAGCGCTATTCGCTAGTCGAGCGGTTGCAGGTATGCAAGGTGTACATCAGGTGTGGCGACTGCTACAGGCGCTCGACTCCAGGAGGGTATAACCTTGGAGTGAGTCGTCTGCACAAGGATTTTAAGTAAGACAAAGCGTAAGACGAGATAGTCGGGACGCCCTCTATCTCGTGCTTGCGTTATTTTTCTATTTGAAACGTACGAATGAGGAAAGAGCGAGTTTATGAAGAGTGAATGATGATGAGTGAATTAAATGAAAGGAGAGTATGTTTGAGAGAATGACTGGTTTTGCAAACAGTGCACGATGCCAAACTAGACTTAAAATGACTTTTCTTTCAGCTGAAGAAACGGACACTAAGGATGTCGTGGATCCCATCCAGCCCGGTCCATCTTCAGCAGGCGTCGCACCATCGATGCCCCTTTTGGACGCTGACACCCAGGATGCAGTGGACCATATCCAGCCTGGTCCACCTTCAGCCGACGTAGCACCATCGATGCCCCTTTTAGACTCAGATTAGGTCGAGGACGACCAGGTGTCAGGAGAGGCCGTATGAGCTGTTTCCCCGACGCCATCTTGCCCCCTCCTCCAAACGAGTATAAAAGCCCACGCGCGCGTCATATCCCGCATTTTGTTTCTCGGCGCTGGCAGCGGATAGTCGTGCGTTACGGTTGGAAGGTCACGTGAGCCATTTTGTTATTTTTCTTAAGATACCTGCTAAATTAGTGATTGTGACGTTTGGAAAATAAGTGTTGTTCTGTTTCAGTTACGATTTGTGTAAAATTTATTTTGTTAAAAAGTAAATAGTTAAGGTTACGACTGTGATTGTTTTTTTTTAATGAAATCTCCACTTCTGAGCTAAAAATTGATAACAATTGCACAATGAAAATCCCATTAATATTTCCTTACTGCTCATAGTATAAATAAATACTATGTTATGGAGCGGCACGGAAATTAAATCCAAGGCAGAAAAAAACCTTTTTTTTTTTAATCCGTTATTGATTTCTAAATTGGATTTCGACAAAGTTAGTCAAGAGCAGGTAAACCTCGACACTCACACCGCGACTCAAGCCTCTTCGTCTATTGTTTTAAGAATGGTAAGTCCGATGTGTCAAAGTTGACGTGCTCTTGACTGTGCATAATACTCGTAGCTCACCGCTTCTTCCACAGCCGTGGCAGACTTTCTTAGCAGGCGTGTACACCGGCTCTACGGATAAACTCGCCGGCAGAGACGCCGCCCACGCTGGCTTGCCGTTACTCCAACCTGGACAAACAAATGTATTGTACTCGAAATAATGTAGCATGATTAAGGGCAATATACACACCAAAGCCGCCGGCCCGCCGACACAACCCGGCGGCCTATTAAAAAGAATCATGTCAGCGACTTGCGTACATACAAATGTCGAGCCGCCGACATGTCGCCGACAAAGTTTTCCACCGTGTAATGAGTGAAGTCGCCAACATAGCCCGCCGACAAAAAGTTGCCAGCATATGTCGGCGGGTCGGCGACTTTGGTGTGTAGTGCCCTTTAGAATGACAGCAGGAGCTATGTATTTTTTTTTATTGTACAAGTGAGCAAACGAGCAGGTGGGCCACCTGATGGTAAGTGGTCACCACCACCCATAGCACTCACTGTCTTATTTGACACAAATAAGATAGCACAGCACGTTGCTCATTTTGAGAACTAAGATAATTTGTCTCATGTGCCGGTAATTTCGCTGGCTCCCTTACCCTTCGAATTGTTTGCTTTACGGCAAAAATAGGCAAGTGGGTGGTACTTCCCCAGACGGACTTTGCACAAAAGCCCTACCACTACTAAAGCAGGACGATAAGTGTCTCTGTTGCTCCAATATCTTACGCATCGCCCCGTCATGTCGTTACACTACTGTCATTCTAATCAAGCTGCACCATTTCGATTATACAAGCACATCAGTAGAAACACTTTTGGACCTTTTGGCGTGGTAATAGAGTTGAAAAAGTTTCTACTGACGTGCGGTTGACCGTACTTATCAGCTGTTTGGAGACTTCGGAGAAATCATTATGGATTTTCTTGTGAATATCAAGAAGTCTTAGGATGGTAGGAAAGCTGCCTCCACCCTAAACCATTAGAAGATTTTACAATTATACTAGGTTATTTTTTGGACCTGATTTCCTTTTGCCCACTTATTAGTGAGGTCAAAAGCAACAACTTTTGTTCTACGACTTTGCTAACAACGCACAAAAAATTTTCGACTCTCCATACTAAAGTGGTCACGTGACCGACCCATTTTGTATGGGAAGTTGAAAATTTTTCTTGCATTGTTAGCAAAGTCGAAGAACAAAAGTTGTTGCTTTTGACCTCACTAATAAGTGGGCAAAAGGAAATCAGGTCCAAAAAAATTAGGATATGCATTAATTTTAAGAGTACGTTCAGTTAACGAAACTGAACAACTTTCCCTAAGAAACATAGGTTGAAATACGACAAAAAAAATTGTTTCGCTAACTGAACATACTCTTAAAATTAATGCATATCCTCAGGTACACGGTGTATATTCTACATAGAAAAAAATTACCCTTATTGTTTTCAGAAGACGATTCGGATGGCGAGCCTTCCCGCGAAGATCTATCTTTGTGCTGTAACAGAAATTCATAGTCTATAATATTATTTTTTCTTAAATAACACAATTAAAGATGCTAATATTATCAAGACCAGTTACTACATAGGCCGGAAAAAAAATACCACTCGATTTCCGATTGGTGTCATAAAATGCGACAAAGGGATTTTAAACCAGATGATAAGCAGTAGCGTTCTCCTGCGTATCGTACCACCATACTGTGGTCACCAATCGTAACATCCCATGAAACGACCACTGCAGGACAGGGAGCCCAGAACTAGAAAATCTCTTAGAAATAAATTTAAAGAAATCAACATTTTGACTTTTGTGACGCAATACATTTATGAGAATTTAATATTATGTTAAACAGAATATACATAGTTTCGAGAAAAATTGTGACAGGCACAGTGTCAACATAAGAAACAAGAATCAACTTGCTTCTCATGTCAGCCGTGTTCACAAAATTAGTAAAACTTATAAAGATCAATGTATACGCTTCTATAATAAGGTACCCACTGATATTGAAAGTTTACCGTTAGATAAATTCAAAACTGTTATCAAGCAAACATTATTATAAGAAAGGTTATAATAAAATATCAGATTATCTAGAAGAGAAAAATCCATGGGTTCTAACAGGCTAATTCAAAATTATAACTGACTTATGTTTATTGTATATCAACCTTGTACATTCAAACATATTTAAAAGAGCGCGCGGGTTTTTATTGTCGCTTCTTTTTTTTTCACCATGGCGACAACTTGTTTTTGAAGCGATATAGTTTAGCTGACGTCATTAAGAGTATTTAATATCCAACAACATGCCGACACATGAGACATACCATGAATAAACGATTTTTGATTTTGATTTGATTTTGAGAACTGTAACAAAATTGAATGGTGGTTTGGAGGGGATTTAGTTGCGGCTGGCGACCGCTGTTGTTGGTGGTGACCTTATGGCGGTCTGCATTAGAATGGCCTTATAGCGAATTAAAAACTCGCTATAAGGTCAATAGTGCATGCAGCTACAAGACCTATTTTGACTTACAAGGCTACATATACGCAAGCGCTCGTGGCCGAGTGGTAGTTGCTTTTATTTCCCGATCATGAAAGTAAAGCAATGTCGGCCGTGGTCAGGACCCAGATGGGTGACCGCTAGTGGCACAACAACAAGAGCGTTTCCTTGCTTCGGAAGGCTCGTGAGTCAATCATATTGTAGTCATGATAGTAGTCGTTAAGCCTAGTCAGAGGCCATTTGGCGTCTTGAAAACTCTGGCAGCCAGGTTGGCCACTAACCTGTCAAAGCTAAATCTAGGATTGGTTCTGGTTGGCTTTTTGGGTTGCGGAGGTCAGATGGCAGTCGCTCGTGTGTAAAAACCAGCGCCCTCGTCAAATCCTTAGCCGTAGCCAACCCCGTAAAAACCATTGACGTAAGAAAACAGGCGCTCCGAAACGCCCTGCGCGTGAGTTTCCAAAACCTTTGGTAAAAATGGAATAAGGCTAAGGCAAAGTGTATTTAAGGCTGTCGGTGTGGCCGAGAAGATATATAACAATTAAAATATATAACAATATACCCTTACATATAAGAAATGAAGAAAAAGAAGTCACATTTATTAGATGTTTGAAAAGCTATTAAGTCCAAAACTGTTTTTATAATCTAAAGGAATTTTTTGAAGATAACATTAGTAAAACATTAATAAATAAATACACAAAAAACCTTTCCTGATACAAATAGGCAATTATAATTGTGAATATAATTATGATATGATATGAAAATATTTTACTAATACTTATACTAATCTTCTACTATTAAACGAGCAATATTTGTATATATATTTGTAATCGGTTTCTCGAAAACGGCTCTAACGATTTTGATGAAATTTAGTATCCGGGGGTTTTTGGGGACGAAAAATCGATCTAGCTAGGTCTCATGTCTGGAAAAATTCGTTTTCCCCGTGTTCTTTAGCATTTAAAAAAAAATACCGCGTTTTAGACAGAAACCTACAGCGCCATCTGTTGGCGAGTAGCATAGCTTGCTCACCCGATGATATTTTCAATGTTGAGGTAGCTATTATAGAGCGAAGCTCGGTCGACCAGGTACTATTTTATTTAATAATGCTGTAAGAAGGAACTGAGTTAAAATTCATAATTTAATAAAATTAATTATTCAGAATGTAATTTTATAGATAAGTCTGTAAACTAAAATTGTCTAATATGTTATTTTGTGTTATTGTTTTATGTTAGTGTTATTATTGTCATGCTACCACGTAACTATTGTAAAAATAGTTGTATTTTGAAATGTCGATTCCAAAAATTGCTCTTCTAGGGTCCATATTGTGTTCTGTATAATTGTTATTTTCCATCTATTGTAACATATGGAAGCAATCAAATATATATGGAAGAAATTAAAATATTCACGAACCTGCTGTTTGCGTAGTTTAGCGGAGCGCGTCTGAGGCGGATCGTTGTGGCTCTGAAGGTATGGGAACTGGTTCAATTTCTTACGCTTCTGAAATACACAAAAATATTTTATTACTTAAAAAAATATGTTTTGAGACACAGAGATAGAAGTATTTAAAGTCTAAGTTTGTATCTGTACTTTTCTCAAAAGAATTCTTATCATATCTCATCATAACATCTCATGAAACGTCCACTACAGGACAGGGAGCTCAAAATGTAGAGGGGAAGTACCATAGTCACCTCGCTTGTTAGCGTTACGGCTGGCACCATGGACCGCGGTTGTAGGTGACCGCAGTAAGTAAGATGTAAGATACAAAGGAGGATGCTGCTGCCCATCCTCCAGTTTATAACCCTTAGTCGCCTCTTACGACACCCACGGGTATGTATGGGTTGGTACTATTCTTTGCCGGCACCACACGGGACTTATCGGAGTTTCGACCGCAGTTCATGAAAAACCTGTAGAAGTTTTCAATAATGCGGATTAAATCTCTGTGGGATGTTTTATAAATCATCTAGTAAAGAAAGAGAGAAAGTGTGAATCATGTAAAATTAATGCCATCAAAAACATAACTTGTGAAAAAACCAAATCTCGCAACTCAGTTCTTCTACCGTAAATAGTTGAGATCCATGTAATATCAAGTCGGTTAATTTATTTAGTCCCTACTAAAGGACCCTTAGTTGACCCTACTAAAAGACACCTTACAACATCCTATAGTGACCATATCAATATTAAAAATATTTTGTTTTAAATAAATATATTGACTTGGCAATCGCACTAAACAATCTAATTTAATATAATATGTATTACTTGTGAGATATTTTATGTGTTCATGCGATGGTCAAGTTAATCTATTTATATGTCACTATAAGATATTAGGATAAAAACATAACCATTTTAGGTTTAGTGTTTAGTTTTAAAATAACAGAAGCTTTGTGTTAAAAAGTGAATTAACGTCGCCGTCAGTCACATCATCATAACTCCCTCCAAAAACGCAAAAACGCTAAGTAAATTTTGGAGGGGAAGTAAGTAGAAGTAGAAGGCTTGAAAGCTGGAACCACCCTTGCCATAATGAATAGGTCATTTGACTAAGCTAGTAGGGAGCCTACTGTAAAATATTCTTATACATGTTGCGGGGCACGGAACTCCGATCCTGACCGCTAATGCGCAACGCAAAAAAAGTGTGTCGGGGGTGCATGGGACAGGCGTGCGAATCGTTAATTGGTTCCCCGCGTGTCACCCATGCGCAGAAAATAACCGTCAGCATCGGAGCTATTTGTACATATTTATACCGCAGGCATCATTTCATAGTTGCCGTAGAGGAAGTCAGTTCGATTGGTGCTGGTTGTGGCTCTCTTGCGTCGCTCACTGCGCTTCTTATCAAGGACTTCCTTCTGTGAGTGAGTCACCAGACCTACCAATCTGAAAAATAAACATTAATAAAATTAACCCACTTATTACTGAAAATATGGTCTGGTAATAATTTTGTTTCAAATAGAATCTTATTTAGGATTCATATCAAATAAAAAGTTTATGAGACGAAAAAAAAATTTACGATCACTGTTGATATTAATGAAATAAGAAATAAACAGACTGCCGAAAATACAAAACCTTTAATAAGTACACCTATGATTTATTTTTGGACTCCTGGCAAAATTTTAGTATTAAATTATACTGAAAAACTTTACCAATGAAACATGGGTCGAAAACCGATTTTTTTTTCTTCCCCATACAATCGCTGGCAATAGTGGAATTTGTATCCGACGACAAAAATATTTGACAAATCAAATTAATAATCCTTTTATTTTAGCAAAATGCACGATATTTCTGAAAGGTTGGTTTTGTATTATAATATATTTATTATAATATATTTATGATTACAATATATTTGCGTCACGAGAAAATTATTTACGGCGTCACGTCAATACAGTGTAATGCAGTTACTGCTTTATAATATGAAAGAAAACTTTCACAACATAACATCGAAAAGAGTTGTCTCTAGGTATCAGAGACTGTACACATACAGATAAATAACATCCAGATACAGAACAACAAGGTATATTTATGAAACAAATATTTGTACAACCCTGCCAACAGGTCAGTCAAAACAAAGACAAACAAATTAAATGGAAGTGTAAAAGAGTACTTCACCTTTTCTGAGGCACCCTTTACTTTACAGAAACGATGTGAATTTTTGTGGTTTCGCTCACGAAGCCCAGTTAAAACAAGCAACTTTACGGAAGAAAAACAAATTACTTGTACTTACAAATTTCCCTTTGTCTTCCAAAAAAAAATGAGTCGATCACGTGACCACTTTATTATGGGAAGAAAGAAAAACATTAAAGGAAAATTAATTTTCGGCAAAGTTTGCTTGTTTTCTTTCATGAACAGAACCGCTGGGCATGAGGAGCGCAACTGCTAAAAATTCACATCACACAAATTCAGAGTTATTACCTTAAGAAGGTCTCCTGAGTGATAGGCTCCCCTGGTTCAGGGAGGAGGACAGGTGAGGGTGTTGGTGAGTGTGGCACTCCAGATGAGTCAGAGTCAGATCTCTGATCCGGCCAATCCATAGGCTCTTGGTCGTTTTCAAGATCCAATTCATTGCTGTGCTGCAACTTTGTGCCTCTGTTGGTGGTTAGAAAAATTACAATTATTAACCTCGAGTTCCGTCCTACAGGTAGGACATAATAAAATCTTGGAAGGTGAAATATAATTTATTCATAGTTTAATTTATTATTTTTATAAACTTTGTAACTGAAAATAACCCATTTTAAAGAACCTGCAATTTTTAAATTTTTTTTACTTCTCAATTTCACATTCTAATAATAGAAATAGAAATCAAGCTCTAGGAAGCACATAATTGAATTTGTGAAAAAGTTTGGCTTTGATACTCACATAAGTGACTCCTTAACTTTATTGAGAGCATTGGCAAAATTATTCCTACTACTGTGAACTTTAGTTGGCATCTGAGAATAGCTTCTGGCATATTTATCTCTTTCATCAATGTAATTTGAACTCTTTTCACATGATTTCAATTCATTTTCTTCATCAGAAATTATTCCTTTAGCATCATCATGAATTTCAAGATTATTCTCTGATTTTATATGAATTTCATTCAGGACTGAAGGTTTTAGTAAAGATACCGATCTAGTTCGGCTACGATATTGCATCTGATGGTCCCTCAGTTGTTGTGCAACATAGCGGTTGTCATTTTCTATGTTAATTTGTTTATTCCTCATCTTCAGACGTTGTTGATACAATTCCAACTCTCGACGTAGTCTGTCTACAACTAATTTCTGAAATGAGAGAAAACTTTATTTATCAATTACTTACTATTAATATTACAGCGTTCAATAAGTAGTGACAATGACCCAAAACATAAACAACTAATAACTATTTATAAATTGGTAATACACTTTTCTATGTTGAAACATCTCCTTGGACCCTAAATCCTGGAGTTTTCCTAAGCTTCAATCCCTTTGAAATATAAAGTTTTAATTTTGTTTAAATTTTTTTTTCCCTGCCAAAGTGCTTTGTATGGGATGCACAACTTTAATTTTGCTTCCCTATATATTTCTCCTTTGGTGTTGGGGAACAGGTAGAAGTTACTATAAGTAGAGGACTATCAGTTAAATATAGAGGTGGGAAGAGTGGTTAACTAGTTTAAACTTGGCTTGATGAATTGCATCTATCAAAATATAAATTTTTCTCCATTTGCAAGTTGCTTGCTAGTAGCAGATCTAAGGCCGAGCTTGTATGGGGTACCTGTTAAGTATGTACTTGACTCCTGCTAAGTTTCACCCCAGCAGGTTTAGGCGCAAGGTTCGCCTTGTTAGATCTTCTACTATGCTTGATTGGCTGACTGGCTTTTGAATTTTACCTCATCACCTATATGTTTCTAATATTATGGCCTAAGTTTTTAGTACCATCCTTGTACTGAAATAAACTATCAATTCTCATAAACAAAAGACTTTACAACAAAAATGTTGTTTATTCTCACTGCTTATTGAACACCCCGTAAATTTTCATGTGGCTATAAGGCCTAAAATTTCATGTACTGAAATAAACTATCAATACTCATAAACATATAAAGACTACAACAAAAATGTTGTTCATTCTCACCACTTATTGAACACCCAGTAAATTTTCATGTGGCTATTAAATTTAGGCCCAAAATTTGACAGGTCTAAAAATGTTGTTACAAAGACAGCACCATTTTTAGATCTGTCTTTTAGGATTTAATTTAGTAGCCATGCATGAATCAACCCCTTTATTGTAGAAGCATACCATCTAAACAGAACATATTCAGTATAACTTTAGTTGAAAGTTTACTATAGCTAAGTTTCTACTCAATCCAAGAGGCCATCATGATCTAAATGTAAGTAGGTAGACATAGAAGATTAGGTACTAGATGAGCATAAAAAATTTTCTTACAAAAAGTATTTATAATGAGATTAGAACTTATATAAATAAGCATAATTACTTGTGTTTGTCCTATTGCGATTATTTCTCTCTCTGCCTCTTTTACTTTGGTTATTACTTGAATATTCTGAAAAAAAAGTGTACCTTATAATTCTTTGTCGAAAAAGAAAATCAAACTACGATTAAAGTACCTAGCTATCTACACATACAGTCTCATCTTCTTGTAGACGCGCGACCCAAATCTGTAAAAAAAATGATTCTTATGTAGGTTAAGGTTAATATAAATAACAGAGCATTTTTTCTGAGGATATCAATATATTTATAAATTCTTATATAAAACACATTTGAAGAAACTTACCTGATGAACTCTTATAGCGTTTTTCAAGTCTGATTGAGTTTTTCGAATCTCTTCTTTAATTTTATTAGATACTTCCATCGTAAAAGTTATTACTTTTCAACTCAAAAAACAATTGACAATGTTTTTCACTTTGTTTCAGGAAAAAATACAATTTTTACACAAAATACCTACGCGCAAGTAGGTACTCAAAGACAGGTGAAGAGATGCAGACTCAGACTTCCACTTTATAACTTACAAAATTAAAGTCTGGAGTTATTAAGAATGTTTCAAAACATATATAGCTAGTTAAAATCACTTCGGTCATTTTCTTAACATATCTCCTCGAAATAAAATTACTTGGAAAACGGAAAAAGAAAATTTTATTTCTTTCTACTGTAATCGTTCGTACGTTATAGTTTTAGGAGTAAAAGGAATGGATAGTGTCATCCATCTCCCTTTTTCACTAGCCTTGGGATTGGTCAAATCCGTCAAATCAAGATGCGTATCTTGTCTATGGCAGTGATTTAAAAAATAACATCTTATAACGACCAATAAATAACGTTATGTACTTTTAAAGAAGGTCAATAAATGCTGCTGGCAACATTGCCAAAGGGGTTCGAACGTTTGTGGCGTGACCGTCACCCTAGAACCTATCGAACTTCTTGATTCCATCTATACTAAAATTTATTTATTGTAATTGTATATAATTTAGTTTTGGAATTGTAGCGAGATCGTACATACGGTAATTTTTTTTTACTTTTGTTCTTTTAAAGAAATACATAGGCATCGGTGAGGCTTCTGTCGTGACGTTAGCCCCAGCAGCCTCCTCTTCGTACGCGTAAACGACAAGTGACCAACATTATTCCTATACCAAAAATTTCTAGTCAAATTATTACCACGTTACGAAAGTACATACTGCAAAAAACTGTATTTTTGCAGAAAAACATTGGCATCGTTGAGACTTCTAGAATGACGTTGACCCTAGAAGCCTCACCTCTTGTGCATGGAAATGGCTGCAATGATTAACTTGATTCCTAGATGAAATTTAAGTTGTGAAATTGTAGCAAAAAGTAGAAAAAAAAACTGTAGTTATCAGGATCATATAGATATAACGCCACAAACTTCTATATCGAATAGAGCTTAGAAGACGGTTCATATCTTCTTTGTAACAAAATTATCAATTTCGCTGTCTTCTTTTGTGGTTGCCAACCGGCAGCTACACGGTTTTAACACGTTACCCACGTCCTCTATTTGACCTTAGCTTGGGAAACTGTTTACACTACCAAAGGCGTTGGAAGGATACTAAAAATTTGGTTGTAATGCTCTAGGTTTTTAAGATCGCCGCAACTTTTTAACAGCTAGTGTTCATAAAATTATCGATATTTATTGTCGATAGTCGAGAAGGCATTCTTCAAACACTGTTATTTAATTATTATAAAATAACATTGCTAGTTTATAACATTGATTTTGAATAGTCATTCAAATGCCAATTCAAAGTCATAAAATTATTTTATATTTAATGTTATTAGCTTATGCTAATTATAAGTACACCTAACAGGCAGTCATACACATCAGTAGAAACACTTTGGACTTTATGACATAGTAAAAAGAGTTGAAAATGGGTCCACTGACGTGCGGTTGACCGTACTATAAAATGACTTGTAAATTAATATTAATACTAATAAAATATGAGTTTGAGAATTTTTGTCTCGTTTATTTCTTGCTAAATATCAACTTTAGTATCATATTCACATTTTTTTTGTTTTAACACATCTAACTATTTAACTATTTCATGCGTTTCATATTTTTAGAAAAATTCGTGCACATATCCCATCTCCTTAACACGTGTCATAAAATGGTAATAACTCGTCTCAAGTATGCGTGATATCGCGGTCCCGTGTGGTGCCGGCAAAGAATAGTACCAACCCATAAATACCCGTGGGTGTCGTAAGAGGCGACTAAGGGTTAACTGGAGGATGGGCAGCAGCATCCTCCTTTATATCTTACATCTTACTTACTGCGGTCACCTACAACCGCGGTCCATGGTGCCAGCCGTTACGCTAACAAGCGAGGTGACTATGGTACTGCCCCTCCACATTTTTCCAGCAAAAGCCAGAATTCTGGAGGGAGCTCCCTGTCCTGTAGTGGAAGTTTCATGGGATGTTATGATGATGCGTGATATCCTGCGGTGCATCTGGATTCCCGATGGTAGAAGGAAGATGGTGGAATAAGCTCAATCTGTAGAAGACCGACAGACATGCAAAATTGCGACGCTGGGCCAGACTGTGAAAGTTGGTTGTTTTCACCAGCATCTCATCACCAACGAGCTTCTTGGCTCTGCGATCTATCAAGTTAAGTGTGGCTAGTTGGTATTTTGCTGTGCCATCCCAAAGGTGAATCGGATCATTTGCGGCATAAACGGCTGCATCTTTTGATTGCGTCGGCTTAGAAGTTTGATTTTTCCACAGCTTGATACCTCTACGCGTTCTTGAGAAAAAAGGTCGTGACAGACAGACAGACACACGGACCACAAAGTGATCCTATAAGGGTTCCATTTTTTCCTTTCAAACATTCAACGTGTGCCAGACTTTTCACAAAAATTCAATTGGATGGCGAAAATCGATTTGCACAAAGCTAATTTCCACCTCCCTTAGCCGAGAGTCACAGGCAGCGTTTCTTTCACCTTATTTATTGCCAACAAGCTGTGGCAAATGACGTGCCTGCCATTCGGCCTCAGCTCAGTGCCAGAAGCCCTCGCAAGCCTAACGAATTGGGCCGCTCAATGTCTAAGGGACCGTGTAAGTATGGTAAATCAGAATGCAGAAATGCTTCGCGAATACATTGCTATCACAATGGATCTGCTGCAATCCCAGTCAATCCCTTGGCTGGATAATAAACAAGAAGAAGTCGGTGCTCACACCGTAGAGGTCATTATAATTCCTAGGTTTAATTTGTGACCTTAGCAGAACCAAAAGTACCTCTCGGACAGACTACAAACAAAGGAAACTGAAAAGTCACGTTTTGGTCTTGCTGGCCAAGAGAAAAACATCTTCGTTGGACTTACAAAAAGTTATTGGAATTATATACAACACGGATCATATTATGTGTGTTATTATGTGTAACCCTCACGAGTCATTTAGTGATAAGTTATTGGAATGGTGAATTTTGCAAGCTTCGTTATACCGAGGGGTCTCGCCTTTCTGACCCACCCTTCCCTCCTTAACTAAGATTTTATAAGTTCTGGCAGCACTGGTCATGGCTTGAGAATTGGAATCCAGCGCTATGTTCCAAATTGTACAAACGCTGCTAAAAGCGTATACAGTACTGACGGACGGTCCAAATTGATTTTGCACGCTCACAAAGCTATCACTACTTTCTGTGCGTTCCATATTGCACTAACAGACTGCTTTAGAGCACTGTGAGCGCGCTTAAGTCGGTCCAAATTGACCAAAAGCGTGCTCTAAAGCACTCGCTCGTTCACCGCCTTACGTCATTGATGACGTCATCGTTTCTGCTATCAGTGCTTTAGTCAAATAGGTGGAGCAGTGAAAGCGCTAATGTCAAAATCGATTTGACACATAAAATCCCACACATTTGCAGCCAGCTGATGTCTTTTAAGTTTTGATTTTAATGAGTTTGTCTCTAATGGAAATGAGAGTGGATTTGGCGCACATTTTTCAGCGATTAGCTTAGGCTTTGTTAAAGAAAATAAAAACGAAACTGACATTTTGACAGATCTCACAGTGCTCTAAAGCAGTCTGTTAGTGCAATATGGAACGCACAGCAGGCCAGAAAAATATAAAAAAAAAACTGTCAGTCTGACTGACGACGGACTTTTGTCAAAAAAAAGGCAACGAAGGGTGAAGCTCTGTGGAATTTAGAATGTAACTTGGTGTTTCCTAAAAATCTAAAAATTCTACAGTTATTAATTCAAAAACCTTTACTTTTGATTGTAAATTACTTCTTGTGATCAGAAACCCTACCCATATCACCGTCTTCTTATTTGAGTGATGGCGTAAATTTACGCAGTACGAAATAAACTCGTGCGTGGTAAATTACTGAAAACGAACGATTGCTGAGTTATCGACACCATGTCGGTCAAAAGACAAGCTACAACTGAGCTGAATCACGATAACTGGGATCAAGATGACCCCGAGGAAAATAAGGAAATGGGCATGTTTAAAACTGCCCCCAAGGACGTTTTAGAGAAGCGTGTGATAAGAACAGCGAAACGGAGGACACAAGCTTCTGTTGACGAAGTGAGTAAAGCACCCTTGAATCTACGATCAAGAATTTTATGTAAAATTTCATCATAATACCTACTACAATTACTTTCTCTTTTCAGGCAAAGAAAAGCGTATTCAGTGGTTTTGGTGGTTTCAACAAGACCCAGCCCTCATCTTTCGATTTCTTGGCCAACTTAACTAATGGAAATAAGCCTGCCAATGGCACAGCTACAAGTAAAACTGACACTCCTTCAGCTGGAGGTCTCTTCAGTAGCAAACCTACTTCAAGTAGCCTAAACACGGGACTTTTCAGTATACCAGTGACATCTTCTCCAGTATCTAAACCAACTTTTGGTATATCAACGGCATCATCTTTATTTGGTGGTTCTAGTGCTGCAGCAACCCAATCCCCATTTGGATCTTCAAATACAGGCGCAGCTTTGTCAGACAGCTCATCTAAAATGCAGATGGCAGCAACCTCTAATGCTGCTGCCAGTAGTGAGGTCTTCACAAACACAGCCCCTGCTTTTGGTACTTCCTTGACCAGCTCTAACAAGTCCCCGTTTGCCAGTAACACAAATTCTTCTTTGTTTAAAGTATCAAATTCAGTTGGAACAACTAAACCTACTTCGGAAAATAATGTTGAAAAGAAATCTGAACCAAACAGTGAGGAAAAGAAATTGAAATATTACGCAAAACTGAAGGGTTTGAATGAATCTGTGTCTGACTGGATCAAAAAACATGTGGAAGAAACTCCACTGTGTATATTGACTCCAATATTCAAAGATTATGAAAAATACCTGAAAGAAATACAAAATGAATATCAAGGTACAGAAGAAGACACAAAAATATCCATTGAGAATAAGTCATCTGATACTAAAACAACCTCTTCAAACAGTCCTACAAAAAACTCTAATAATTCAAGCTCTTCACTATTTTCAAATAAAAAGACATCAGTGTTTGGAATTTCAAACCCCACAACTACCAATGACAAGCAAACAAGCAACCCA
This sequence comes from Athrips mouffetella, assembly GCA_947532105.1. Lineage (NCBI taxonomy): Eukaryota > Metazoa > Arthropoda > Insecta > Lepidoptera > Gelechiidae > Athrips > Athrips mouffetella. The sequence goes on from OX383958.1 coordinate 10,898,539, forward strand.
GCTAATCTAAGTGAGAAATCATCAGGATTTTCTTTCGGAATTAAAGCTCCCACAACTACTACTCCTAGTGGAGGATTTTCATTTGGGATCAGCTCAGCACCTCAGACTAGTCCTATGTCTAGCACCTCTACTTTGTCATTTGCTTCAACAGCAAACACTGGGTCCAATGGGCCTGCTCCATTTTCATTTTCAAATGAAAAACCATTTAGTTTTAGTTCAAACATTGTACAGAAACCTGCAGAATCGGCAAATGAAGACAAAGATGATGAAGATGAACCTCCCAAAGTTGAGTACACACCTGTTGTAGAGGAGAATAGTGTCTTTGACAAAAAATGCAAGATATTTGTGAAAAAAGATGGCAACTTTATTGACAAGGGTGTAGGAACACTCTACATAAAGAAAATTGAAGATAGTGGTAAACATCAATTGCTTGTTCGTGCAAATACAAGCCTGGGAAATGTACTACTTAATTTGATACTGGCTTCAAGTATACCTACTCAGCGGCTAGGTAAAAATAATGTCATGCTGGTTTGTATTCCAACACCAGATGCCAAGCCACCTCCCACTCCCATCCTGATAAGAGTGAAAACTTCTGAGGAAGCCGATGAATTGTTAGAAACACTGAATAAATATAAAGTGTGAGAGATTTTACTTTTGTATAGTAGTAGATAAAAGAACTGTAAATGTTTATGAATTAATTATTGCACTTACTTATGTGAAGTGTGGTTTACACTACAAGTTGATAGTGTACTAAATTACATTTAGATTTTTTGATAGAATCCCCCTCCCCTAACAGTAGGTACTATTTTTAGTCTTATTTCATTCATAAAAGTGAATTTTTCAAAAAACAGCTGCATAATGGAAGTGATCAATTCCAATTGTTTTTTTATTTAATTTGATAAGGAAATACATTACAAATAAATATTTGTTTTTTTTTTTGTTTCTTTAAAATAAACCTTTGCTTGCTTGCTAATAACTTAATTTGATTTTGTCCATAATTAAGAAAAATCAAAACTTCTGAAAATCTTTTTATTAAGTAACATTGGTTGTCTGAAATAAATTGTATATTTATATTTAATGCCATGGCACACTAATTACATTACACCAATTCCTATATCTACAAACCTATCATCATATTAATTTTAAATCAAAGAACATTTAAATTTAATATCATTTATGAAAATAATCAAGAACAATGCTAGCTTACATACTTAGTAGTATGTACAAAGAAAATATTTACATTCCATTTGTGGACCTTATAATTTTTCTTACTTCACATTGTAAGACTGATTGCAAGTAACTATCTATATTATGCACCAGCTATAAAGCTACTAGACAACATTTGTCCCAAACCCATTTGAATTCTCTGCATGTGTATTTCAACTTTTTGTTGAAATGATTTCTGATGTTGGGGTTCTAGCTTCATTTTTATTTGATCCATAGTTCCCTGTAAGATGCTCAATTCATAAGCATTTTGGTCAGAATCAGATATACTTTTTACTTGCAACATCAGGGCAGTGAGGTCTGTAATTAAATCAAGAACATTAGTATTTTTTACAGTTCCATTATTATTTTTCTCCACCAAAGTAACTGCTTCTTCATGACATTTATCACGGAGATACGAAGGAGCAAGCATGGCAGCCAGGCTGGGTCCTGGTGCAATCTGTTGGCAGTACAGTTGTATTTCATTGATGTACTCTTGGAGATCCACATTCATTCTCTCCAAGTCAATCACAACTGCAGCATATTTTCTCTCAAAATCTTCAGGCATCCTTTGACCAAAAGACTTCCTCTTCTCAGCCTCACAATTGTATTCTTTCAACTGATTTATTTTTCCCCTCTTAGCATGCAAAATCTTAGTAAGTTTTACAATTAGTTGCAGAAATAGGTATGGATAAGTACCTGTACTAGCATCAACATTTTTTGTGATATCTGTGCAGCCTATCATAGGGTCACCTTGACTGGTATTATTTGTTGTAGTTGGAGAATGGTACAAACTGAAAATTTCATCCATAACATGGCGAGGTCTAAACTTTTGGCTGATGCTTGAGAGGCTTATAGTATCAGGTGGGTCATTGGACAGAACCTCATAGTCAGGAACAGAGTGTGTCCCCAATTTAGGTCTCTCAAATGTGATTCTGTATGTGTTATTAGCTGTATCAACTGCATCAATGCAGCCAGTGAATAGACCATCTTGAGGCTTGCGCAGCCTTGCTGTAACTTTAGTACCAACTACCAGCTGCATAGGTATCTCATTCGGGAGATCTTTGATACAAATATCAGCAGTTTTCCTCTGTTGTACATATCTTATTAGTTTTCTTTTTCTTTCCAGTTCTTTGCGTTCCTCTGCAAAAAAAGCTTGTGAGCATCGGCGAGGTTTTCCCATCATTCTTCTAATTTTAGCCCACTGTACCTGAGTCAACTTTCGATTCGTTAGTTGAGGAAATGATTCCTTGAGACAAATCATAAAATCGTTTTCTCCATCAAAAAGAGCCTTATCTATATTGCTATAGAAATACTCAAAGCAAACCCACTTGTGTGCTTTAGGTAATTTCAGCAAATTCCTCAGCCTCATGCCAATACGTTGACCAGATTTACGATCTGGGGATTGATTATTGCCAATTGATTCTGGTTTATCTTCATCTCTGTCAATATTTCTTTGCACTTTAGATGGTGATTTCTGTTTCTTAGCACTTGACTGTTTGTTGGGAGTTCGCGTCATTGTCCTAGGAGTGCGCTTTGGCGATTGTCGCGGTGGAGACGTATTCACAAAGTCATCTACAAATATGAACCTATTTTTCTTTCTAATCCTGGCAGGCATACCTCTAGCATTTAGTTTCTGTACTGGTTCACTTGGTGCTGGTTTTGGCGGCAATTTAGTACCAACTCTATGTAGACCAAGTGCGGCGGGCCCGAAGGCTGGCACTTCATCGTCCTCTTCTGGTAAGTCCGTATCCATTGGTTCATCTTTGATTTTATAATGTGGCAGAGGAGATTCTAAGTCTTCATCTCGATCTCTTACTGGAAAGAAAACAATAAATAAATTATCATAGTTATCATCTTTGATAAGATTTAAAGTATATAACAAACAAATAACTAAGCTATGGCTGGTGTTCCGAGTTGCAAAGTGGCAAAGTGGTGGTTCTTAATTGGAACATTTAAATTCCACAGAAAAACAAAGTGACAATTCGTCAACAAATTTGAATTTTTTCAAATTTTGAATCTTGCGAGACGTGAAGTTCGAACACAGATACGTGATGTACACACTTCTCCATACATACTTGAGCGAGGCAACGTGCATGTAAGTAAAAATATATTTATTCTAAGTAAAATTATAATGTATTCGATATGATTTATATTAGAAAAACTTACTTTGTGATTTATCCGCCATGTTGATATCACAAATTTTGATTTGATTTCATTTGAATTGAATGAAAAGATGAACGACGAAAGCGCCACTAAGGTGTTCCATTTTACGTACGTTTCGTTTTTGACAAGCAGCTTACTCTTTCGTAGTTAGGAAAAATGAAAGAGATAAAAATAGCGCACGGAAATTGCTAATGAAAGGACTACGTTCGTGTTTAACCTACTTTAAAGTTAACAATTTGAAAGAATTAAATGATTAATTTTAATTTCATACATGTTTTATACGAAAAAACCTAATTTTTTTTTCTATCCTTCTATCTCAATTTTAAACAAAAAAAAGTCCTCGTGTTCTAGCGAGACAAAAACGAGATTGCTTTACTTGAAAGGAAGTCGTCCCTCTTCTTTTTTTTTAAAGGAGTTTATGGCTTGGTTGCTAGGAGTCGTCCCTCTTCACTCTCTCTAAAATTATAGAGTTGTAAAAACCGGAAAATAACGATGTTTGATCTGACTAGTATAATGCATAATTGCCGATTGGCCAAAACAAAATAAAGATAGTAACTGACTAGGCAATACCACGTACGTACAACCCGTTTACTATATAAAAGAAGCCATAACCTGTGGCCATAACGTCACTGCGACGAATGGGTACGGTGCGCACAAAAGCAACATTAAGAAAAATTTCTGTCATCATCATCATGACATTCCATCAAACGTCTAACCAGAATTCCAGCTTTTGCTGAAACAATGTAGAGGGGAAGTACCATAGTCACCACGCTTGTAAGCGTTGCGGCTGGCACCATGGACCGCGGTTGTAGACTTGTAGGTGACCGCAGTAAGTAAGATGGTATGATACACAGTAAAACGCTGCTGCCCTTCCTCCAGCTTGTAACCCTTAGTCGCCTCTTACGACACCCACGGGTATGTATGGGTTGGTACTATTCTTTGCCGGCACCACACGGGACACAAACAAATCTGTGATAACTCTAGGTATGTTGTGTTAGATTTGATAATTTGAACTCGTCGTAAGTGGAAGGCGTCATACTCCAGCGAGGAACAATCTTTTAGTGAACGGGTTGTAGTTGTATGTATATAACGTGCGCAACATAAGGAACTCCGTCTATATATGGCAGGCTGTTTTCTTTACCGCCCGGTGTACGATGAAGAATAACGAGCTACTCATTCAGTCACTTTTTGACTTATAATAAAAAAATGCATTGAAAATTTAACGATAAAAAAATGTGATTAAATTTTAACAATCCCTTATACAATTTTTTTTTTATTATTGAAAATGGGCTTACTCTTGACCTCGATCTAGTCTTGAAGACAGAGATGAGGTCGACGATGGAACGAGCTTACCCAGAAGAAGCCTATTCACTCGCGACTTGAATAGATTCGGGTTAATTCGGGTTAATTCTAGTCAATCAATCACTTTCAGAAGGTACCTTCCTAGATGCCTCAAAAGCATCCATCGTAAAACCGGCCAATAGCATTGCTAACAAACTCATCAAAGATATTTAAGTCGGTTCTGTGTAAAAGACTACAAATTCTACAAAAAATTTAAGTTACTTGACGACAGTCAATATGGCTAGTTACTTGGAGGAGCTACCTAGTTAGGAAAATCGGTCGACAGTGCCCCGACTATGGTCGTCACTCTCAGGTGCTGATACTCTCGCTCACCTATCCGCGCCATTTGCGGCAGATTTCTGCCACATATTGTTTGAGAGTTTCGCGGTCACTAACACTATTATAAAAACAGTTCGACGGGTTCTTACGACCTATCGTGAGTCAAATAGGCTCGCCCACTTATGACCTGGCAAAACATGTAGCAAGCGTCCTTCAACCGCTGGTGGGACAGACCTCTTCATATGTGAAGGACTCTCGTCATTTCGTCAGTCTGGTCCAACAATTCGATCTGTCCAAGGAAGACATCATGGTCAGCTTTGACGTAGAATCCCTATTCACAAATGTGCCAATAGCAGAATGTGTACAAGTGTTAAGACCTAAACTGCAACAAAATGACATCCCAATGGAATATGTTCAGCTCCTTGAACACTGTTTGTCTTCGAGCTATTTTATGTACCGTGGACAATACTACCTTCAAGTTGATGGTGTGGCTATGGGCAGTCCAGTAGCTCTGGTAGTGGCAAACCTATGGATGGAGCATTTTGAAAGCCTAGCCATTTCTACTGCGCCATTTCAACCTAAAGTTTGGAGAAGTTATTTCGATGATGTGTTCTGCGTGCTAGAAGGAGGTGAAAGAGAAATTCAGGTTCTGCTGCAACATCTCAACTCCGTTAATAAAAACATGCAGTTTACAACAGAAATAGAGAAGGACCGATCTTTAGCATTCTTGGATGTAAAAATACATGTTCGTGACAATGGAACTTTAAGCCACACGGTTTATAGAAAACCGACACATACAGACAGGTACTTACACGCTACTTCTCATCACCATCCAACACATCTAACTGCAGTAGTAGTATCGTTGAAAAACCGCGCTTACGATCTATGTGACAGTGAAAATCTCACGAAAGAACTTGAACATGTCCAATGTGTACTACGAAAAAACGGTTACAACGTCAAGGCCACTGAATCCGGAAAAAAGAAAAAGCAAACACCGGTGTCGAAAGTCGACCGACAGTCTGCGTTTCTACCTTACGTGAAAGGAGTAACTGACAAAATTGGCAGGATGTTGAGAAAGTACTCCATAAAGACTATATTTACTCCTTGTAGGAAGATAGCTCAGAGTATTAGGTCTCCAAAGTACACTTTACCATTTTGAACAACCTGGTGTTTACAAAATAGACTGTAGTTGTGGGAAGTCGTACATCGGGCAGACAGGACGTAGCTTTAAAATATTTTTTTTTATAATTTATTCTGAAAATATAGACCATTTTAAGACACTAATTTCGATACTTTCTTGTTTTATTAATTGTTTCTATTTTTAATATTTTTTTAAACATTTACCATAAAAAAGCGAATGTGACGTCACCAAAGAATTAATGGGATTGTCCCTTTGCCTACCACATACTGAAAAAAATGTTAAGTCAACTGTCAATGTCAAAGTCAGTCAGTCGGTCAGTCATACAGGGCTGCCAGATCCAATTTTCAAATTTCCCCAAATTATTATTTCTTTCACAAAATGTAACGCTTTGTAACGAAATTGCCCAACACATTTTTTGACATAAAGTAGTAAAGCGGCACAGTGCAATTATTATTATCGACTATATGACACGAACGCTAAAGAGTATCCGACCTGTGGTCACCCAAAGAGCCCCACTGTGGGAAAAAATCGGTGGCAGCTGATAAAACTAGTGCCAGTCGAAAGGATTCTAAAATGCAAATGAAAAATGTTCTTTAACAAATTGTTCTAAGTAATATAATTTCGGAGATATCAAGGTTTGAATAGTATATTTTTTTAATGTAAATTGGCTTACTCTTGACCTCGACCTAGCCCTGGCTCAGGTCTTTTCCTTCAAAATCTACATTTTTACTACACCCATGGGTGGGATGAGTTGATACTATTAATTTTTAGTACCACACAGGCCACAGCATTACCTAAACAATATTATTTAAAAACCTCCAAAATTGCTAACGAAGACAGGCTGATATGTCATCTTGAGATTACGAGGAATCTAACGGTGTATGTCTTAGGTAAATAGCGCTTGTTTCCACGGGCTTTCTAGACTAAAGTTTTCCCCAAGAAATTATTTTTTCCCCAGAACTTCTAAAAAGCTCCCAATCTGGTAACACATCATAGACGTAACTGTGACAGTGAGTGACAGATAAGACAGATTAATAAACGTGTTGACTTTTTTTGTAGGCAAGGCAAAGGGATCTTTGTGATGCTTCTTCTGATGACGTCATAGTAAAGTCGAATGAAGGTTATGGTATTTTATTAAATAACTTGAAAAATACAGACTTTATTTAAAATTTTTGGAATACAAATTGTACCAAAAGCTTAGTTCTCGAAATGGTTTTGAGATCTTTGTTTCTATTCAAAAAGAAAGCATGGCCAATTGTACGTCCTGTCTGCCCGATGTACGACTTCCCACAACTACAGTCTATTTTGTAAACACCAGGTTGTTCAAAATGGTAAAGTGTACTTTGGAGACCTAATACTCTGCGCTATCTTCCTACAAGGAGTAAATATAGTCTTTATGGAGTACTTACTCAACATCCTGCCAATTTTGTCAGTTACTCCTTTCACGTAAGGTAGAAACGCAGACTGTCGGTCGACTTTCGACACCGGTGTTTGCTTTTTCTTTTTTCCGGATTCAGTGGCCTTGACGTTGTAACCGTTTTTTCGTAGTACACATTGGACATGTTCAAGTTCTTTCGTGAGATTTTCACTGTCACATAGATCGTAAGCGCGGTTTTTCAACGATACTACTACTGCATTTAGATGTCTTGGATGGTGATGAGAAGTAGCGTGTAAGTACCTGTCTGTATGTGTCGGTTTTCTATAAACCGTGTGGCTTAAAGTTCCATTGTCACGAACATGTATTTTTACATCCAAGAATGCTAAAGATCGGTCCTTCTCTATTTCTGTTGTAAACTGCATGTTTTTATGAACGGAGTTGAGATGTTGCAGCAGAACCTGAATTTCTCTTTCACCTCCTTCTAGCACGCAGAACACATCATCGAAATAACTTCTCCAAACTTTAGGTTGAAATGGCGCAGTAGAAATGGCTAGGCTTTCAAAATGCTCCATCCATAGTAACTTAGATTAGACACGTATGCACGTCAAACAGATAAACAAAATTCGACAGGAAGGAACAACAAGTAGAAGAAAGTAAAAGTTTGGTTCGTTTTTCAACATTTGAAGATGGCGATCGTGTTTCTATAAAAATTTTAGTTTTACCTGTTTATTGAAGAGTATAATGAATAATTATGATTGGGTGTTATGCAGTAAACGACTTTCAAAGTGAACGTCTATTAGAAGATTGGAATACATGCATTTTCCGAGATTTTTGGATAGAGAGAAGCGGACTTCTTCATGACTTCAATAATTTTCCCTATCAACTTATCGAAGTCATCGTGGTGCACAGGCTTTCCTCGTCGTCGATCTTCGAGATGTGGATTCCTGTGTAAATCAATCTTCCACTGGACATTGGCGTGTCGTCATAATTTTGTAACAACTCCTTTACTTTGACACTGGCGAAATACGTTTTGTAATGAGATGTGATGCCATTAAATAAATATACAATATATGTATATATACAGGGTTACTGGAAACACGTCACGATCCTGTTAAGGGGTGATAGTAGAGGTCATGAGCTATCGAATTACCCATGGGTTAACGGGGCAAAAGTGAACCACCTTCGAGATAATTAAAATAATCTAAATTTTCCTTTAAAGGGGGACATTCAACTTTAAAAATATAAAAACAAAACTACTGCACCTAGATCTTAATTTTTTTTGTTCGAAAGTAGTTATTACTCCAGTTCATAATAGTAAGTAATAAAATAACACAAATCTTGTACCAATATTAAGAAATGCCTCTAAAACTCGTAACAGTTTCATAATTTTTGATACTTTTCATGATTAATTGCAAGTTTATTACAAAAAATCTCCATGTAACTTTATTGGCGGAACATTTTATAAACATCTACGTTTAACTAGCTATCCAACGAGGTATAAACATTTTCAATACGTTGAAAAACGACTAGATAAATTAGATTTAATCGGAATAAGTGATGGTCAAAAAAATTTGTAACTTGTTTTTTGTATTTTTTTACAATTGGTGTTCAAAATGTGAACCCCTGTTTCTGATGCAAACACGCATTCTTGTTTTTAAATTAGTTTTTACAACACTACTTCTTAAATTTAGTCTAATAACGTCCGCAGCATGTCGATATGTGCAGGACATCCATCATGCTGCAAATACGATCCTTGCCTCGTCTCTAGAGGCACATCTTCAAGAAGCCCGAACATGCTTTCCCTCAAAAAAGTTTCATATGTTGCACCATCTAAGTTTTCGGAGAGAAAGTGTGGGCCAATCAAATTGTCATTAATTACTCCCATCCAGACATTTAATGAAAAACGACGTTGTGTTGTGAGCCTTGTAGCCTCTTTTTATTAGGGTCTCTTTCTGATTTTGGGGCCCAGAAGTGTGCGTTGTGGTAGTTTGTTATACCATCATCTTGATCAAATTTCGATTCATCTGTCCACAGAATTTTTCGTAAGAACATGGGATCTTCAGCATCGGCATTTAACATAATTTGGCAATGCCTTGGCCAGCAAGATGTCCAGACTTGACACCTATGGACTATTACGTCTGGGGACTTATGAAAAGACTGGTTTACGACGTGTCACCCGTGCCAACAGTGGAAAATCTGAGATCTCGCATAATAAATGCTGCGGACGTTATTAGACAATATTTAAGAAGTAGTGTTGTAAAAACGTATTTAAGAACAAGAATGCGTGTGTGCATCAGAAACAGGGGTTCACATTTCGAACACCAATTGTAAAAAAAATACAAAGAAACAAGTTACAATTTTTTTTTACCTTACCTTATTTCCGATTAAATCTAATTTATTCAGTCATTTTTCAATGTATTCAAAATGTTTGTACCTCGTTGAATAGCTAGTAAAACGTAGAAGTTTATAAAATGTTGCGCCAATGAAGTTACATGGAGATTATTTGTAATAAACTTGCAATTAATCATGACAAGTATCAAGAATTATGAACCTGTTAGGAGTTTTAGAGTCATTGCTTAATATTGGTACGAGATTTGTGTTATTTTATTACTTACTATCGTATATTAAGAAAATACGGATAAAAGCATTATAGTTTTATTGAATAACAAAGAATTGAATCCATCATTCAATGTCATGTCAACCGGTAGTTGCCGCGGAGGTCGCATACACATCAGTCCTCACCCTCAATTTCTCTAGAGGGCCGGAGGGCCGTGGCTAACATTTGATCTAAGTGCCGTCGCCATACTGCCCCCGAGTCTGTACGCACCTCGTAGTGTAGGGTTCCCAATCGTTTAACAACTGTCCCAAAAGTCCATTTGGAAGGTCCATAATTCCGGACTTGGACACGGTCTCCGGGTGTAAAGCTTCGGACCGGACCAATTGGTCTCGGTTGTTGGAGTGTTGACTTTATTGGGGGTTTCAGCGCTGCATGCAGCTGTGTCCGGATCAATCGTCCGAACATCAGGTCATACGGACTTTTTCCCGTGCTTTGATTAGGTACTCGCCTCAGCTGTGTTTTGATGGTAAGCAATTTATCATGAATATCACCCCCCTCTGAATTCATACTTTGCAGTGCTTTTTTGACAGTTTGTACATACCGCTCCGCTTGGCCATTGGTGGCTGGGTGGTACGGTGCAGAAGTTTTATGTATTATGCCATTGTTTCTCAAGTAACTCGTAAATTCGTTAGACGTAAATTGTCTACCGTTATCAGATACAAGAACATAGGGAAGACCAAAATTTGCGAAGCATTCTTTTAATGTTTTGATACACCACGAGCTAGTGATTGTTTTCGTAGGGATTATCTCAACCCATTTACTCATTGCGTCAACCAAGATGAGAAGATAGAAGTTGCGAATTGACCCTGCAAAATCAATGTGTACTCTTTGCCAAGGGCCAGATGGTTCTTCCCAGTGATGTTTTGGTGATTTTGGAGGTTCGTTTTGTTTTAATCTGCATTCACGGCAGTTATTGACCATAAATTCTATGTCTCTGTCAATGTTTTTCCAATACACATAACTTCTGGCTAGAAGTTTCATTTTGAGCATACCCAGATGTCCAGCATGTAGTTCTTTTAAGATTATTTCACGCAGTGAACTTGGAATTAGTAGTCTAGTTCCTTTAAAAATACATTTGTCTTGTAGAGTAAACTCATTATTGTTATAACCAAGTGTTCTTAAGTCTAAAATAATTATATATTCATTGTCATTTTCTGTTTCTTCTTGTATTTTTTTGTAGTCGACATTTAATGTATTTATTTCTTTCAATTGGAATGCCGAGTGTTGGTCCATTTTGAATTCTGGTGCATCAACAGAAAATCTAGAAAGATAGTCGGCGTTACTGTTATCAGCCGATGTTCTGTATTCGATTTTGTAGTCAAATCCAGAAAGGAAGTGTGCATAGTGAAATAGTCTCATTGTGCTCATTGAAGGAAGCGTCTTGTGCGTGTGGAAAATCGTTGTCAATGGTTTATGATCAGTAATAAGGATAAACTTCCTTCCGTAACAAAAATGGTAGAATTTTTTTAGCCCCCAGTAGATGGCTGTTGCTTCTTTATCGATTTGGCTGTAATTTTTTTCGCTGGAGCTAAGAGAACGAGACGCGAAGGCGATAGGTCTGTCAGAGCCATCTGGCATTCTATGCGAGAGTATTGCACCAAGTCCTGTCGGACTTGCATCCGTGGCAAGTACGACTGGTTTGTGCGGGTCAAAATGTAATAGAACTTTATCATCGACAATCTCTTTTTTAATTGTTTTAAAGCTTTGCTCACACTTTTCAGTCCATTTGAAAGAGTTTTCTTTTTTAAGCAAATTGTTCAGTGGAAATGCTAATGAAGCTAAGTTCGGTATAAATTTGTTGTAATAATTTGCCATTCCTAAAAATGTTCGTAACTCGTTTACGTTTTTTGGTCTCTCAGCATTAACTATTGCCTTTATCTTTTCCTTATTCTTGTGTAGTCCATGTTCATCAATTGTATGACCCAAGTAGTTAATTTCCTTTTCAAAAAAATGGCATTTGTCTTTGTTTAGTTTTAAATTATTTTCTTTTAATTTCTGAAAAACTTTTTGTAAACGTTGCAATAGCTGTTCATCTGATGTTCCCTGTATTATGATGTCATCAAAGAAACATTTAACTCCCTCAATATCGTGTAGTGTCTTATCCATGAATTTTTGCCAAAGGTTTGGGGCAACTTTCACCCCGATCATTAACCTGTTTACCTTAAATGTTCCTTTATGTGTACTAATAGTTTGCATTAAGGCGCATCCATTTGCATGTTCAGGTATGCTTGACAGATATCTAGCGTACAAAATACCTTGCCTCCATTCATCTCGGCAAAAATATCTTCAATTATAGGTATCGGGTATTGTTCATCTTTAATTGCTTTATTGAGGGTGACCTTATAGTCGGTGCAAAGCCTAATACTGCCGTTAGGTTTAACGATAGGTACTACTGGTGTGCCCCATTCTGCATTGTTCACTTTGGTGATAACTCCCTCTTTGCTCAACCTTTCAATCTCGTCTTCGACTTTTTGCTTTAATGCATAAGGTATTCGTCTAGGTTTTATAAAGATAGGTGAGATATCCTTTTTCAGTGTGAGATGTCCTTTGTAGTTTGGAATACAGCCTAATTTTCCGTCAAAGATGCATGAATATTCACTAATAAGTTCCTCAAATTTTGAATTATTGTTCTGTGTCTCTATTTTCTTTATGTCGGTCAGGTCAATTTTTACGTTCTATATCCAAGATCGGCCAAAAATAGGTTCCACTTCTTGTTTAATGATGTATAGTTTGCCATAGGCTGATTCTGAATCATAGCAGTATTTGACGTACACTACACCTAATGGTTGTATTATTTCTCCGGTATAAGTTTTAAGTTTGATGTTCGTTTTGAACATTTTTTTATTAATGCGTAGGTTTTTAAAATCTTTGTAGGAGATAGATGATAGAGCTGCTCCGGTGTCAAGCTCCATGTGTAGTTTTTTATTTTCTATAAGTACTGTTAGCATAAATTTATTTGTGTTTATTGATCTGATTGCATTAATATCGCAGGTCTCATCATAGTATGTCTCTTGCTCTTCATCGTCAATGTAGTTAGCCGTTCTTGTTCCTTGTAGGCAGACTCGAGCAAGGTGTCCTTTCTTTTTGCATTTTGCGCAGATGTCATTAGCGCATCGACAGGTGTTTGCTCGGTGATTCTGGTTACCACAACGGAAACATTTTCCCTTCAGATCCTGAAATGTTCGTATTATCTCAGGGCGTTGTTGTTTTGATGTCGCTTGGTGAGTGTATCTTTGGTTCTGCTGTTTACGTTCGACATGGAGTACGTTGGATGTAGGTCCAAAGGTGATACAATCTGTTTTGGAGTTCTCCAGTACCGAAGCTATGTTTACGATATCAGCAAATTTTGTAGTGTTATTGTCCTGGAGGATTTTGGAACGTATGTCATTATCACGTAATCCTCTTATAAATTGAAGGCTCAAAAAGTTCTCTGCAATAGATTTCTTGCAGTGGCCGCAATAAAATTCACATTCTCGAGCAAAGTGTTTCAGTTCTGAGGAAAATTGAACTACTGATTCTGTTCCTTGCGTTTTTGTAATAAATTTATGCTGTCTGGCCCATATGCTTGCTTTTGGATCAATGTAGTCAGTCAAAAGTTTTATTAGAGTGTCCATACCGACATCTTTTGGATCCTGTGGTGCGCATAAGTCATACGCTTTTTCATGTAGGGCTGCTCTCAGAGATGATAGAAATGTGTACAATTTGTTTGTGGGTTCGTTGCAGTTTATCAATTGTAAATACATTTCCAAACGCTTGATGAAGTTTCCAAATGTTTCGCTTTCACTATAAGGTTGGAAACAAATTTTCGGTGCGTTTGACTGTAAAGTTGTACCTTCACCTTGGATCGGAGGAACGATTTGCATTCGAGCAGCATGTAGTTTAAGTTTAATTTGCAAGATAGTTTGTTCCGTTATAGTGCGTTCTTCGATTTCACTATCCAGATGTTCGTCACTTAGGTACTTGCTGTTCAATTTGTGTTTGTGCTGTATCAAATTTATGTTCGTAGGTTTCTAAGTTCTGCAGTCTCGTACTATGTTCCGAATCCGAGATGTTCCGTAAGTTTTGTATTTGATTCCTGATCCAGGTAATTTGTGCACGTGCGGAAGTTCGTGTTCGTTTTAATTTATCAATTTTCGACGCCATCGTCGCCAATTTATCGTATATTAAGAAAATACGGATAAAAGCATTATAGTTTTATTGAATAACAAAGAATTGAATCCATCATTCAATGTCATGTCAACCGGTAGTTGCCGCGGAGGTCGCATACACATCACTTACTATTATGAACTGGAGTAATAACTACTTCCGAAAAAAAAAATTAAGATCTAGGTGCAGTCCCCCTTTTTTTGGAAAATATAGATTATTTTAATTATCTCGAAGGTGGTTCACTTTTGCCCCATTAACCCATGGGTAATTCCATAGAATACATGAAATCATGTATTCTATGGGTAATTCGATAGCTCATGACCTTTGCTATCACCCCTTAACGAGATCGTGACGTGTTTCTAGTAACCCTGTATACAAAAGCAATTATATTTTAGCCACTTTTTATTTAATATCTTCTTAACTAGGCTCATTGTGTGTAATAGAAGATTCGGTAGTAAGCACAAGTCCCATTTTTTAAAATCTCGATAGAGATTTGGAAATTTTGAAATTTAGTGACATGAAATAATGGTGAAATTGTTCCGTGAGTAGAACACAGCCAATCTCGATTTTTCAGATTGCCAAAACGAATCGCGATGGAAATTGTCACGTGAGGAGACCCTTTAACAGACATATCCGCGTTCAAATCATCTCGTGAATGCCTACCTTTGGAGTGAGACAATCATGCATGAATATTGTGCATATTTTATTATTGTAGGTGTGTGGGGCCGTACTCACAAAAGTACTCATAAAAAGATGCACCAATGATCTTAATCCCACCTTTTTCTTTAGTTTTAGCTGGATGTTACACATTATGAGACTGTGCGCTACCTATGTTATTGTTGTACCACTAATAATATTTAATATAAATAATATTGTTGCTTGTAATAATATAATAGCATGTCAAGACAGTTTTTTTTTGGTGGGATCTGAAAGAAGTTCCGCTAAAGTTATAGACGTTGTTGAAGGGTCATCGGTTGATTTGTATTGTAACTTTTGGTAAGTGTTTTTAGGCTTCGAACCAAAATGGCAAAAATGGAACCTGTTTACCCGTATGGTGAGACTTTGTCTGTCTGTCTGTCCCACCTGTATATCTCAGCAACCACTTATGCTATCGACTTGAAATTTGGAATTGTTTTAGAATAGGTATAATTGCCTAACCTTATTGCAAACTAGATGTTGCCCGTGACTCTGTCTGCGTGGGGTTCTGAAAAACGTAGCTAATGGCTTTTAACATGGTTCAACCTATCTTACCAAGTTTTATCAAAATCGGTTCATTGGATTAGTCGTAAAAGCAGAACAAACAGATTTACAGAGCAATTTTCGCTTTTACAATATTATACAGAGTAGGTACAGCTATTATGATTTTATGAAAACTAAAAACCTCTAGTTTACGTGTGGAATATTAGGTCGCCTACTATCCTCGTATGTGTAAAGTGATAGTCAAATTCTATGCCAACGAAGTGTGATACGGGTTTCTTTGTTTCTTGTACAAAACAAAATAAATCTGAGCCTCAGTTACTTAGGCTTCTGTAGCTTCTGAAAAAAGAGCGGTACAAATTCCAACTTGTCATGTTTCACATGCTTTTTCGTCTTCGTATAATTATGGACTTCCGAACAAAACAGCAGGACTTTTTAATTCTATACAAACACGATTTCTAAAAAACAATCTTTATTTCTTTTTTCTATCCAAGTTTTCAAAACTTTCATACATTTTTTTTTATTTAATACACCGCCATGCTGATACTGCTGGGATTTTTTTTATTATTATTTTTACCATAGGACTAAATCAAAATTTAACTGAACCATCTGAATCGATTCAAACGGAATTTCCAATAACGTATTTGGATTACTTCCTTGCAACATTATGAGTTTTGTTTCATTTCATCTAGGCTTCGCCACTTTAAACTTTGTACTTACATATTTTATGTTTGAGTGAACCGATTGCAATAAAACAAAGTTTAATAATAATATATCTTTATTTAAAGGCAAAAAACCCAATAAAATTTTACATTAAAATTATAAAATCAAATACAAATTAAGTTTTATAATGATGAAATACTTATAATAAAGATAACCGTAAAGGTAACATTTAGTATCACAGTCACTTTTTATTTGCGTCCCGGTTTATTGAGAGCCGGTAATTAAAAATAGAACTGGAAATACCCTCGCACACCGTCTTTAAGATGAGATTACTAGAGGCTCGTAACCTTCACCACAAGGATGTTATAAGCGACCTGATAGCGGCATAAAAAGTCTGGCCTCGGCGGATACCTCATGAGGATGCGGAACGCATCATTGTACTTCACCCTGAGACTGTACGTTTTCTTCCGGTAGTAGGTCCATATATGGCAGGTATAGAAGCACTGGCAGTAAGCTTGAAAAAGCGTTACTTTGACATCGCCACTACACCCGCCAAACCTCCGCGCGAGCATATTGCATCGAACAGACAGTGTCCTCCTATCCCGCTCGTTGTCTAAGACATCCTTCCTGTCCTCCGACAATATGTGGCCCTTGACAACCCTAACTGACTGCTGAGCTATTCAAAACAACATCTGAAACCCTCGTCAGACCCTATCCAGCCCTAAAGACCATCATCCCCGTCTTAGCGACATTGTATTTCAGCCCATGGGCGTTCGCATAACGCTCACAGTCTGAAACCAACTTTCTTAATGCACTGATTGAAGGGCTGAGAAGCACCATAATATCATCAGCATAACTTAAATTGTTTACATATACGCCACCTGTGTGACATCCCATTACGGTGCTTCTCGGCTCCTCAATAAGATCATTGATAAAGGCTGAGAAGGTCCGGTGAGGTCAATCCCACCTGGCGTACTCCGCATTCTAACCTATAAACGTTAGAGGTCACGTTGCCCCACTTTACATAGTTGGTTTGGCCTCCGTACCACAATCTCAACAGACTCACCATACTCCTCGGAATGTTTGAGGCAAGCATTTTCTTCCAGAGAATTTTATAGTTCACTAGATCAAATGCTCGACTCAAATCCAAAAAGCAAGCATAGGTATACGGATGTTTTTCTATCAAAATAGTAGTTGACGATATGCTTAAGGCTGAAAATGGCTGAATCCGTTGAAAGACTTAGACGAAAGCCAAACTGTGCTTCATCTAGCTTCAAATGGTTCAGCAGCTTGGGCTGCAGCAGCTTTTGAAAAAGTTTACCTATCACAGTACCAAGTGAGATGGGACGATAATTAGTTGGAGCGCTGAGATCTCCAGTCCTATTCTTAACGATAGGAACCACAACCGTTTCCATCAATACTACTAGAAGGTGCGTATGTTGTAGGAACAGGTTATAAAATAACGCTAACTTATCAAAAAGAGGTTTGCCAGCCGCGATGACGTGCTCAATACCACGCTTGCCACGCTTCATCTGCCGCACTACCTTGGCGACATCGTAATTTGTAAGTATAACATCTGTTTGGGAAACCTCCGCGTCGGTTATGTCTGCCGGACTCAGTAGTGAGCACAGGTTCCGTAGCTAACGGCTGTGGTTCCACTTTGAATTGGCGGGCAAACAATTCTGCTATCTGTCTGTGGTCTTAAAGGCCACCTACATTGACAGGCAAACTTTGTTTGTGGCCAACCTTTTTCGTTTTCTTCCAAAATTCGTTAAACTTTTTACTTGAGTGCAACAAATCTAAGATATCGAGTTTGATCTTTTCTTCACTAGCCTGACACCATTTGAGTATATAATTAAAGGTCTTCCTACTAGTACTTATTAGATCGAGATGATGGTTTACCCGCCAGTACCCAGCACTCAAATTACAGCCTATAAAGTTGATGGTTCTCTTTGACGTGAAAATTCCACCCGGTAACTAAGTTTTCTTTCTCTTTTACCGGGACGTTAATTATATTTATGTGTATTAATGGCCGCTGTTTATAGAATATCAATAATGTTGCCATAAAGTACATTCATTTTATTCTCGCTTAAACTACGTTCTTTAACACAAGTACATTTTAGAAAATTTACGTCCATTGAATCAAGTTTCGAGGAACATATTTCATAATATTTTTGTACTTGCCAAGGCTCTGGTTCGCCCCATACTCCCATTGAACACAACACCACACCACTGGACCGTTGTTCTACTGATACTTTTGCAATATCACACACGATACGCAAAGGAAAGTGATCTGACCACGTGACGTCATACATGACGTCAGTATCAATTACGGTGTTCTCGTTCTCACTTCCGTGACACGAAAACGTTATTGAAAACCCTTTTTGGATTGTTCCAGTAGTTTGTGAGTTATTGGTGCCACCGCTTAAAACTTCGCGTCCGTTCTGTCTGAGTGAACCGTTTGCATCGATTCAATAGATTGTGAGTTGTTGGCGCCGCCGCCGCTTGAAATTTCGCGTACCTTCTGTTTGACTTTTTTGCTTATAAAAATTGTAATGGTGCATCGGAACTCTCGGCGTGCGAGTCCTACTCGCACTTGACCGGTTTTTTAGGGTTCCGTAGTCAAAAAGAAACCCTTATAGTTTCATCATGTCCGTCCGTCTGTCTGTCTGTCGGTCTGCGGCTTAGCTCAGAGACCGTTAGTACTAGAAAGCTAAAATTTTGTACGGATATACATTTCATCAACGCCGACAAAGTGGTAATTTAAAAATAATATGAGTCTGCTAACATTATTTTTCGATTAAGAGAACGAAAAAATATGGGATGTACAAGCGGGATTTAGAAAGGGAATGGGATGTACAGATCAGGTCTTTTCCTTGCGGTGCATAGCTGAAAAGTTTTTGGCTAAAAACCAAAAAGTCTACTGCGCGTTCGTGGATTTGGAAAAGGCCTATGACCGAGTGGTGAGGAATGAATTGTGGTCAGCATTGTCTATGTATGGGGTAAACGGTCATCTGATTCAAGCACTGAAATCTCTCTATGAGGATTCCAGTGCTTGTGTCAGAATAAACGGGGCGTACACTGAATGGTTTAGCATCGAAAAAGGTGTTAGGCAGGGATGTGTAGCGTCACCTTGGCTGTTTAACCTGTTCATGGATAATTGTTTGATTGATCTGAAAGAGAGTATGTGTGGACTGAGAATGAATGAGTTACTCATCAAATGTCTTCTCTACGCTGATGACCAAGTTGTACTTGCGTCATCTGCTGACGAGTTGCAGGAGATGGTAACAATGATGAATGTGGCTTTGGACAGGAAAGGAATGAAAGTAAATGTAAGCAAGACTAAAGTAATGGTACTTGAAAGAGAAGAATGTATGACAGAGTGTACTATATTAATAGATGGTGAACAAGTTGAACAAGTGAAGGAGTTTGTGTATCTGGGCTCAAAGTTTACGAGAGATGGAAAGTGTGAAAGTGATATTGAAAGAAGAGTGAATGCTGGAAACATGGTGAATGGTGCCCTGCACGCCTTTATGAGGAGTCAGATGGTGTCTCACAAGGCTCGTTTGGCTGTTCACGGGGGAGTTTTGGTACCAACACTGATGTATGGCAGTGAAAGCTGGGTATGGCAGAAGAAGCATGAAAGTAGAATTAATGCAGTGGAAATGAGAGCGCTAAGGAGTATGATTGGTGTTAAATTGAGTGACAGGATTAGAAATAGTGTGATAAGAGAACGGTGTGGCGTAAAAGAAGGCGTAGTGACCAAAATCGAGAAAGGGATGCTGAGATGGTTTGGTCATGTAGAGAGGATGAATGAACGAAGATTGACGAAAGAGATCTACCAGGCGAGAGTGACTGGAAACGTTGGAAGGGGAAGGCCTAGGCGAACGTACCAGGACCAAATTCAGGACGTTCTGAATAAAGGCCAGGTTAAAAGTACCCTAAACCGACGAGCATGTATGAAAGGATTGATGAAAGTACAGGAAGCAAGGGAAGTATGTCAAGATCGTAGCAGGTGGAGGACTGTGGTCTCTGCCTACCCCAACGGGAAAGAGGCGTGATGTTATGTATGTATGTATGTATGTATGTTTGCGAAATATTAAGCTTGAAAGAGCAATTTTTGTTGGAGTCGAGAGTCCCCCCACCCCCCTACCGGCTAAATGGTTGTTATTGGAAATGTGAAAAAATTCAGAGTAGTAGCATTTAAAAGTAGCTATTAAAAGGAAAACTGGGGGCGATTCTAGCGTGGCCGCTAAATTTATGATTAAAATTTGACAGGTCTAAAAGTGATGCTGTCTTTTTTCAGCCTATAGGCAGTAACAAAGATAGCAACATTTTTAGACCTGTTAAATTATAGCCTTAAATTTAGCGGCCATGCTAGAATCGCCCCCATTATCACACTAAGTAGTCTTCACAGGTTATTGAGCTATAGCCTAAAAACTAAAATTAATAAAACAGCAATAGCAATCAGGCGCTAGAACCCTATACTGCGCGTGGCCCGACACGCACTTGGTTTTTTTTTTAGTGTAAACTTACTACTGTAAGCAAAATCTTATTAATCATAAGTGTGTTTTTCTTCAGCTCTGACTATACTGATGATTACAGTCCAGTAGTATGGTATTACAAAAAAATTGGAATACACCATCCTATAGAAGAAATAACAAGACAGAATGTTAAATACGACATAAGCATGTCATCGAATCGTATTTTAAAAATATTAAATTTTAGTGATGTTTCCTATTCTGGAATATACAAATGTAAAACATCTAGAAATAATGATGGAAGGATATTCACATACGTATTAGAAGGTCTCAGTTATCAAATCTATTTTTGTTTTATATATTTCGGTCAAAATTATTTGATTATTATTTTTATTTAACGTGTGTTTTTAGTAGTTTTGCAACAGAATAAGCAACTTTTCCAAAGAAAATAATTTAACTCGAAAGGAGATTTTGACTTCCCACGAAAAATTTAATCATTACGTCATTTATAACAACTCCAATAGGCGAAATCGAAAAAAAATATTGATTTGTTTGTATTTTTTCTTCGGTTATGTTGCTTGTTTTTCATTAGTAAAGAGACTCCACTTCTGGAACATTATACAAATTAAACAAAAAAAGAATCCAATAAATGTGTCCTTCGAATGTCCTTTAAATTGCAGGCGTCTATTTCATGGAAAATATAACACTAAATACCGGATTTTTCAAAGCGTGGACACATTATAAGGAGAGCAAATTAGATCCCATTAACGACGAATTTGAAACATCCAAGAATGAACCATTTACTACTTTTAGCAAAACGTTTAGATTTTCTTTTAGACTCAAAACTTATTGGGAGGAATGGGGAAAATGTGAATCATCAACAGGCCTCAAAGGTATCCGTAAAAGAGTTGGGAAGTGTCGATTAAAAGTTGTACCTCATACTAACATTGAGGTAATGTTTTTTTTCTGGTTATTTAGTCAATGAAAATGTCTTTATTTATTTAATAAAATGAAATAGTCATTTCATTTTTAGTAATAAATTAATTAATGTGATTGCTCTGTAATTCCACAATAGGCTGGTTTTGTACAGACAACGACAGATCAAGCTTGACACTCGCAGTGCAACTGTAGCCCGTACACCTATTGAAATAAGAACGGTTCAAAGTCCAATGTGTCAAGCTTGATGTGCTCTTGACTTTACCATAAAAACAAAACCTTGCATTGATGGTACGGTATAAGGTTTGTGTGGATAACCAAAAAAATAATATCGTTTATGGACCTACTTTTGTTAGGAAAAGTTGTTCAGTCTTACGGTCCAAGTAACATTTAAAAAAATTCAGTGATAAATACATAATTCTGTATGAGATTAAAATTTTTAATTGATAGATTGATTAATGATTTTTCCTAGTAATACTAAAGTCCAGTGATTCTTCTAATGAAAAATAAGCAACTTCTCGTAATAGACATGTTCACTAGACCGCCGCATTTTGTAGAAATGATACTGAAACGTAAATAAATTTAATCGAGTTCTTTTTAGTTACCGGGGTAAATTGTTTGTTTTATTAGGAGAATCACTCAGCTTTAGGAATTAAATAAATGAATATTCACGTTAAACATCTTATCTCATCACCAGATTAAAACAACGCCAGAAGCTGAATTCATTAATCAATATTACACTAAAGAATGCTATGACATACCTTGTCGATCGAGGAATTTAAATAAAACCTTGCCTAAAATAAGTAATTTGGTTAAGACAGTACCCGATTACGTCGCTTGGGAGCAATGTGATTTAGAACGCAGCACATCATCACCTCGTATGATTTTGATTATTTGGTCACATAAGTGTCGTATTGATAAATACCTTTCAAGTCTGAAATTAACTCAAGGTGTATAATTTGTATGTGTAAGTTACATCTTGAGAGCAATTTCACACTTGAGAGGGATTTATTAATAAGACACTAGGACTGTCTCTTAGAAGCTAATTAATTACTGTTCCTCCGATGATAGCTCAACTTCGTTTCATTTTTAGCACAAACTTTGAATAATGAATATAAATTATCAATCATTAAACAAATATCAGAGAATGGTAATGGTATACTTACATGTCACGTAGGTTCCAATGTGGAATGGTATAAAGACGGAAAATTGCTTAATTCTTCGTACAGGTAAAAATAAAATTAACTCTCTAATTAAAATACTACCCAGCAGTTAGATAAAAATTATATCGAGGCCCAAATATTTTTTTAATTTTAATTTATGTAGAAATGTCAAAAAATTATATTTGATATGATTTTTATCTAGGAAATCGTGCTGAGGCTGTTTTGATCGCTTGCACGTGGAATGAGAGAACGGTCGGTCACTTTAGGAGTTTCACTAGGTACCTATAAAATATGTCATGGACATCCTCTAATACTCGTGCATACTTTTCTCGTATCTCACAAAAATCCACTGACTGAACAAGGTACATACTTACTTACTTCCCCAAAATTTTCAAAGTATCTAAATATACTAAGTTATTTTTTTGTACCTGTCATCTGTTTGCCCACTTATTTGTGAGGTCAAAAGCAACAACTTTATTTCTATGAACAACGTATAAAAAAAATCGAAAATTTTGTATGGGAAGTTGATTTTTGTTGTGCGTTATTAGCAAAAGCGTAGAACAAAAGTTGTTGCTTTTGACCTAACTAATAGGAGGGCAAACGGATATCAGCTGCAAAAAAATAAGTTTGTATTATATTTCGTATTATAGTAAATTGAATGAATGCACCTAAACACTTCTCATGCTACACATGGACCGTTTAGTGTGCATACTACCGTAATATTTTCCATAACTACATTCATAACTATTAAAATTATAAATCAAATATTTTCATTGTTTATTTATTTATATATATATATATGTTGGTACAATAAAGGTGTAATCGTATGATTTGATGATACGTTAACGCAATTTTCGTTTTAAGGTACAACGGTATAAAAACTAAACCAGAACCACAGCTAATAATTGATTCTTATAATTCGTTGCACATTTTTCATGCATCTAAAAAAGAAGAAGGGAATTATGCTTGTGTTGTCGATGGGACAAAAACATACCAGTATGATGTCAATGTTTTTGCCAAGGATCGCTTGCTAAATAATGGTAAAGCATTAAAAAATATATATGTAATATCTATCCGCGAGTTTTTGCTATAATGAAAAATATCCGCTCTTTTTTAATTGTCTCTTGCTGTTTGTAACACGCTTATATTTGAAAACCTGTGACTTTGATAACTGAGAAAAATTAAAAATTAAAAAGTTTTAGTTCTGTTTCTACATCAACTAAAAGCTTGTTTTAATTTTTTTTTCTATTGTTTTGTTTTCTACTTTTTAGTAACTATGATGTCAAATACTAAAAAACAACTAGTCTCGTAGTCTGCTCGTCTAATTCTAGGATCTGTAGATCCTAGAATTAGACGAGCACACACTTAAGATATTTTCCTACGTATCAAACACTTCGGACTTTAAGTCAACTCAACTCAAGTCGGAAGTCAACTCTTTTCAAATGTTTCTACTGAGTGCTGTTGATCGTTCGTAGGGTTTGGATTAGGTACAAGACAACAAATAACAGCGCTTCTAGTATGGAGTAGAAAAACTACAGTATCATACAAAAATTGTTGTTGCATCTACCGTGGGAAAATAAGTCATTGCTTTTTACGAACAAACTTAGAGTTTCCCCAAAATACCTAGCGAAACCAAAATATTTTATAAAGAAACCTCTAAGAGTTGTTTTAATTTTAAAATACTACCATGTGAGCAAGGCATGCTGCACACTAACAGATGGCGCTGCAGGGTTTCTGAACCGCAGTATTTTCTTTTGTTTCTATGACCATCAACAGATCAGCTTCAAATCATGTATTGTATTGTCATACGATTTACATTCGCATTCAA
Source organism: Athrips mouffetella (assembly GCA_947532105.1). Classification (NCBI taxonomy): domain Eukaryota; kingdom Metazoa; phylum Arthropoda; class Insecta; order Lepidoptera; family Gelechiidae; genus Athrips; species Athrips mouffetella. Next base: position 10,923,078 of record OX383958.1, read on the forward strand.
AATTTTATCTTAATCGGAAACCTGGAAGTGGGTTAAATTTAATTGCAAGATTTGGTTACAGATAGACAGACAAACAGACAGACACCGCAACAGGTAATCAATTGAAGGTTTAAAAATGCAGATTGATGTTTGTATATATCAATAAAGGGCCCCATACAAAGCCCTGCCTGCAGGGCCCTGCTTGCAGTGCTACTGCCAATTGTACTTTGTGTGGGTATGCAGAACCGACAAAATCGCCGTTACATCGGCCCTGCAAGACCACACACGGTACGATTGGCAGTACGCACTGCAAGCAGGGCCCTGCAGGCAGGAATTTGTATGGGCTGTTTTAGTTGAGTTTTATTCATAATTTCGAAATATTTTAAATGTACAGATACGGCTTTTTTACAGTTTTATTATACCTATTGATTATTTTTTATTTTTTCCAGATTTTTTTCGGTACTCTATCTATTTGGGGTTTGTTTTATTATTAACAACAACATGTTACTGTACTGGTATTTTTGTCGCATGGCACGAGAAAGCATCGTTTTCAGATCCTTTAAATTTGAATGTAAAGAAAAATCAGTATCAACATAATATGATGTCTGTTGATTCAGTGCAATAGATTTTTTCAATAAATTCGTCTTTTTATCTTTTTGGATTCTGATTTTGACAACACCACATATTATTAGTATGTAGGCTCGTTTATTTTTTTCAGATTTATACTTAAACGGCCCATACAAAGCCCTGCCTGCAGGGCCCTGCTTGCAGTGCGCACTGCCAATCGTACCGTGTGTGGTGTTGCAGGGCCGATGTAACGGCGATTTTGTCGGCCCTGCATGCCCACACAAAGTACGATTGGCAGTGGCACTGCAAGCAAGGCCCTGCAGGCAGGGCTTTGTATGGGGCCCTTTAAAACTTACCTAATTCAACGAGTTTAAATGCGGATTTGAGACCATGACAGAGACGTGCAAATCTCACAAAAGGTCATAAGATATAAGTTACTCTATGGTCATAAGTGACAGAACTGCATGCTGAATTTATACATTCGAGCGAATGACGAGGAGAATGGCGGTGACGTGAGCCACGAACATGCCTTTGTAAACAGTGCTTTCGCAGTTCGCCTCGTGACTCGCGCTCGACGCGAATCAAGCACGAGTGGCGAACGTAAACTTACCGTCCACACTTTCGCTTGCAATGATATGTTTGAGGCGTTATTTCTTTATTTTCCTGATAACTACTGTTTTTGTTCCTTTTACTTCTTTAAAAACTTCACCAGTTCCTATGTTTTTCTGCGAAAATACAGAACTACAGTTTTTTGTAGTAGGTATGCGAGTGAATGAAATCCATTTATCTAGGGGCGCGTGCTACCGCGGCTGAAATGCTTATAATAGCTCTTTTGATGCTGGCTGTACAATTTGTTTCTTGTTCACTGCCATCGTTGAGTTATCATTTCATATAAATAGTTAAAGTGTCTACTCACGCTACAATCTCAACCACAATTAGTTGTAGCAATCTGCAGACAAAGAGTATATGATCACTACCGTTTCTGCAGATTGCCATCAGATTGCAACGTAAGTAGGCAGATTGGGACTGACTTCCAACTAATTGCCAAATTGTACAATCCAATCTTAGCAATCTACAATCTGTCAAACAAATTGTCTCTAACTTGCCACGTGTGGAGCGTGATTGCATGCAATTTTCATACTTTTAGCTCGATGGTCGCAATCTTTTCGTCTCTATGCGTGGCTGTTATTTATTAGTTATTTATTTGTAGTTAGATAAAAGCAATGTTTTTAGCATTTTTCACGTATTATCATCTTTTCTACGCTTATTGTTTGTAATTTGATGAATCGATTGTAAGCGCAAGTCCCGCATTTTGAAATTTCGACAAAGTTTTGAAAATTTGAAAATTTCGCGGCAAGAAATTATGGTTTTTTCATTGCTTCGTGAGTAGAGTACAGCCAATCTCGATTCTACACATTGCCACAACTAATTGCGATGGAAATTGTCACGTGAGGAGGCCCCATTACAATGCGTCTGATGTGGATGTACCAAGAATTCGGACTCTTTTCTCCGCTCGGAATAGAAGGAATACTAATTTATTTTACTATGGGTAGACATCGGCCATTGTGTCCTAAGTTGAAATGTCAAATCATCATACGTAATTTGACATCATCATACAAAAATTAGGTACAGAACGAAGCCTATGCCATATTAACAATGACTGAATGAATGTCAGAATACCTTGTGACACATATTTTCATTAATCTTCCTTCTAGTACCCGTACATTTCTATGTGGATGTACATCAAACAAAACTTTCTTTGAAATTTTCCGCACTGGAAAAACGATCTCCGAAGGAGATTGAGCCTTTCTTGGTAGTTAGTCGTTAGCCTGGTGTATACGCAGCTTTTGTGTGCGTGCTTTTTCCGCACCAACTTGTTCTCCGAAAAGATTACCGGTTTTTTAAACGAGGCATAGAAATGTCATTCCCATGTGACAGCAGTGCCTGCACGGCTGACAGCAGTGACAGCATAGAGGATCTGTCAGATGGTGGAAGTCTAGTGCCAAACCAAACAAAAGTTTTTATTTCTTGAAAGTTACCTATCTATCAGTAGAGTTTGATGAGGAAACGAATTTAGATAATGAAAAGTATTAAAAGAGTGGAAATTAGAAACTCTTGTTTAGTCTAGGAATTTAAAATGAACTGCAGTATACTATTTTTGTTTAGTCTAATTGGGTTTCTGTTGTTGGAGGAAGTGAAATGTAAGTAAAAATGTTGACACGGATTTATGTTCCTTATTCAAGGTAAAGTGAGAGTGGTCTTGTACTTTACGGTTCACTTTCCGACTAAAAACAATGCTTCTTTAAAAGAACCTTCTGCTCGTTAAATTTCAAGAGACTTATTAGTAACATTCTGATTGCACAAAGCATAAAAAAACTGGAAAATCAACTTTATTCATTGACATTATTACAACATATGCGATGTCATTATTAGCTTTGTATTGCAAATTTTGAAAAGTTTATTAGTGGGGGGTTATAGAGGTTAAGAAAGAAAGATAAATGTTTATATTGTAAACACACAACAACTTATAACAAACAGGTTTAAAATAATTAAACAAAATTGTTCCCAAAAAAGGTCTCCACTCAGCATAATGCTGCTGGCTGGTAGTAACATTACACAACCAACAGCGCTGGTATTCTGTGCTGGTATTCGTCATTTAGGATTGAGTTTTGAACATTTTCTAAAACTTTCACTTTTATGAGGGTATTGGCCAAAGTGGTAAAAAAAGAATTCGTGTGGTGCAACTTTGTCTTACCTGTTAATCAATATAGGCCTTTTTTTAGGCAACAAACCTTTGCAGATACCTACATACCTACTAAAAATTAACTTCAATGTAGGCCTTGCCAGCTCAGCACAGAAAGCTATAAGCACCTGCCATGCTACTGGGTGGTCCTGTTAATACATGTAAATGCACTATAAAAGCCAATATCCTTGTGGTGCCAGCAAAGAATAGTACCAACCCATCTCCACCCCTGGGTGTTCTAAGAGGCAACTAAGGGCTTATCAAATGGAGGATGTATCATACCATCTTACATACTGTGCTCACCAACAACAGAGGTCACCAGCTGCAATGCTTAGAAGCTTGGTGATTGTGGTAAATCCCCTGCAAAGTTCCATGCGTTTTTTGCTGGAGTTAGAAGAAGAAGAAGCCACTATCCTAGAGTTTTAAGAAGAAGAAGCCACTATCCTATAACACTATACTTCTCTTTCAGGCTTACAGAAGCGTTGCATAAGATGTAGATCTAGAGGTGAGTTGGGCTCATGTGGAGACCCATTTCCTATAAATGTGACGGAGTCAGATCAGGAAGCAGGGATCCATGTTGTGGCATGTCCTTCGGGCTGGTGTGCCAAGATCATCGAAGGCACTACTGGGGCATACAAAGTTGATGGTAAGATGTTTTATATTTTTGTAATATGATTTTATTTCTACAAGTTAATCCTGTCATATCCTCTTGCTCAGTCAACAAAACTGAAATAGATAATTGTGTTGGGAATTTTTTTTTAGGGTTCCGATACCAAAATGGTAAAGAAAGGAACCCTTATGGTGCCACTTTGTCTGTCTGTCACACCTGTATATCTCAGCATCCACTCATGCTATCGACTTGAAATTTGGAACAGTTTTAGAATATGGTTGCCCAACTTAAATGCACGCAATGCAGGGTGGGCACCCTTTACATTAATAATTGAAATTTTCAAATTGTGGTTACAAGGTTGAGTGGGGTATCATATCAAAGAGCTTTACTTGCACATTCTAAAATATATTTTTGTATTTTTTTACGATTCTTAGTTTTGAAGTTATGATGAAAAATGTAAAAAAAAAATACCGTTTCCCCCCCTTATCTCCGAAGTTTGTGAAAGGAAAAATCTGAATTAATTACAGTCGATAGAAGTTTATGTAAATATAACAACCAAAATAAAACAATCTTTCTAAGTTGCATAGTTTTTTAGTAATCTGTAAAAAACCTTTACAAAGGAATTTAGTTTTGCAGTCCTAAAAATGGACTTTATCGCTTCCAAAAATACTATAGGTATATCGGAACTCTCAGCGCGCAAGTCCAACTCGCACTTGACCGGTTTTGTTTTATCAAATTGTTTTCATAGCAGTTAAACTTTGTTCCAACTTTGCATTAGGTCTACATTTTCTTTTCATGTTGATATATTTTACTATGCTGTTACAACTTATGGTTTAATATTAAATAGGAGTAAAGTATAGAAAGACTGCAAAACTTCTTCAAACTGTTTATTTTGATAAGACTAATGTACTTTTTAAAGTCTGGTCAGTAAAATTTTGTTATTTTTAGGGTTCTGTACCTCAAAATAAAAAAACGGAACCCTTATAGGATCACTTTGTTGTCCGTCTGTCTGTCAAGACCCTTTTTCTCACGAACGAGAAGAAGTATCAGGTTGAAATTGATAATGAATATTAAGGTCCATAAACCACAAGATCTGAAGATTTAAATTTTTTACAACGACGCAATCAAAAGTTATGGCTTTTTATGTCCTCATCTCCATACATTTATGCAAAAAAGCAAAACCTACAGGGTACTTCCCGTTGATTTAAAATTATGAAATTTGGCAAGAAGCTAGGTCTCACAGTACAAATAAAGGGAAAAGTCTAAAATCATTAAATATTGTATGGTAGATAGGTACGAATCCCTCAGGGCGCGAGTCCGACTCGCACTTGGCCGGTTTTTTTTCACATAATTTGAATATTTTTTCAGATTATGGAGCGGCAACACAAAGAATGTGTCTTCAGCGGCCCCCAACAGATTTTGAAGAAAGGTGTGCGTACACAATGTTCAACCACAGAAAGGTTTACATGTGTATGTGCAATGGTGACCTTTGCAACTCAGCACAAAGAATCTCAACAATTCCCATCGGTATATTAGGCTCAATTTTTTTAACCATATACAACCATATCTTATAAGAACATGGAGATGGAATAGAAACAATAAGCATATTATTAATTTGTGATAGTTTCGTAAGTAGAATTATTTACTTATCTTTTGTACCTACTTACTTTGTATGATATGTACATACTTTAATGTTAGGTCCTTACCTATGAAATTGGCGTTTTGTATGAAGGATTTTAGGTAGGTAAACAAAATTTTCAGTACATCGTAAATCCAAATTTGGTTGAAAATCTGACATTGAAACAAACTTTTCCTAACGAACATTGGCTGAAATAAGAAAAAATATATACCCCTATATTTTCTCAATTTCTATGGGAAATCAACAGAACTGTTGCATTCTCTATGTGTTTAGAAATTAGAAAAAATTTCAACTGTAACAGGACAAAAAAAAAATTGTTAAGAGGTGTAGGAGCGACCTAGTACGCTCTTTATAATCTCCACCAAAACGTGCCAATAGATAGCGCTGTAGGGTTGCAAGAAATTACTTAAATACAGAGAAAACGATTTTTTTCAAATGAGTGAGATCGAATTTTCACCTGCGAAAAGAAGTTAATATTATCGAAATCGTTAGAGACGTTTTCGAGAAACCGATTATTACAATATGAATAAAGTATCTGGGCGGTCGAGTTTTGCTTTGTATAGTCTTTACTAAAGCCCACTAACAGATGGCGCTGTAGGATTTCCGAAACGCGGAAGAAAGGTTAAAAAAACTGAGAAAACGCTTTTTTCCAGACATGAGACCTAGCTAATCGATTTTTCGCCTCCATTTCATTGAAATCGTTATAGAGCCGTTTTCGAGAAAACGATTAATCAATATATCAACTCAACAATTTGTTAAGGCTAAATGCAATTACCTACTTTTGTTTTACGAGTTTTGGAAATTCGGCAAAAATAAATATTTTTCATCCATTCAAAATTATAAACTGTCTTTGTGTGTCCAATTAGTATGAGGAGAATAAAAGTTGTTGCATTTAGCCTTCACAATAAGCCCTTAGCGGGGATTTGTCGAGATACAAATAACCCTGTATAATAATGGGATTAGGAATATGATGGTTAGTGAACAGAATGACGTCAATTTTGATATGTAAAAATGTGGATATTTCCGATTGGTTGTAGAAACAAAAGACGAGATGTTTTGTGTGTGTAATTGAAACGTTTGCCTCGTGTGATTGAAGAGAAATATCTTCTCGACTGCAAAATTTTAGATTACCAAACCCCTTGGGTAGGATTCCCTTAGGGCGTCCGCACGTGTGTGAAATAGTATGGAAAAAATCGGTCACACGCACCCGCCGCGCAGGGAACCCTGTTCATACTATTTCACATGCTTGCGGTGCGAGACTGCCAGCGCCCGCGTGAGTTTTAGCGGACGCCCTTAATATGTAGTGCTACTAATTTAATCCTGCCTACAATGACGAACTGGTTGAAATACATATAGTTCTAAGCTTGTACACACGATTAGACAGGAACAAAATGGCCTATACTTACGCCAGTATTATCTTGCTCTGTGCCTAAACATATAGTTGGTAAACCGCCTCCGGTACAATAAGACGCAGATTGAAATCCTGGCTGTGGTTGTAAATTTATCGATTTTCTTTCTACCACATTCATAAATAGTGTATAAGTAAGAAGTACTTAGGTTTATAAGAAGCGTTGAAGAGAGTTTATTTCAAATTGCTATGTAGTTAAAATTTTGTGAGTATTCGAAAGTTAATGTTTGATGCAACTTAGATAAATAATTGATGATTTGATTGTGGTTTGATGAGCATCCAAATAAGGAACTTTGTACCCCATTGTGATAAGAATTATATAGAGGTATTTAACAGTCCGTCCATTTTTATAATAATTTTGTTGAGCTTAGAAAATTATAGAATTTGTATATTTGATATCTCTGTATAACATATGTTTAAGAAAACAAAAATTATTAAATAAGATCATTTAATTCTCAAATGCATATCGATTAACTTATGACTTTTTTATTATGAGTATTTTTACAATTTTTATATGAATATACACAGTACTTTTAAATGTTTTTTTTTAATTGTCTAAGGTCGGTTGTATGGCCATGTATATCGTATGCTGCCGAGGCGGTGAGGCTTAAGGTTGTTCTCTATTCGGAGTTCTTGGTTCTCTAGTAGAGACTCGATGTGGGGGATGTCGTGGAAGTAGTACAGGCCATGGTCGGAAGCTCTTCTCACCGCTGCTCTGGCTTCGGAGCCTTCAAGTAGGTAGGGGTCCAGAGGGTCGGAAGAGTCTGTAATTTTAATAAAAGTAATACATAAGAGAAAATAAATCTACTGTGTGAGGTAGTCTAGAGCCTTGGAACACTAGCAAGTTTCTAAACTTGCTTTATTGGATACGTTCTATACGCACTATCGTATGGTGTAATAGCTGGGACCCAATTCTTGAATATGACCAAGTGATTTTCGTGTTTTAAAAAATTAAGGTTAGCCCTGAAAACCTCAAAGCAACTCTGGGAAGTCGCCACTCATACATAACATAGGTATGTTAATTATTTATCATAAACTATTTTATAATAATCAAATATTACATTTTACTTCTAATGAGATTAAAAGGGTTTTATTGAATTTTTTTAAAGTGTGAAATCACTTAGCGATATTCAAGAATTGAGTCTCGTATGAAAGTATTTGCTAGTGGTTCCTGTTGGGGAAGATTGTACTTTCCCCGTGCGTCACACAGTAGTTAAATTTTTAGATGGCGTTACTTAGTTCGCCAGATATGTGGTTCACTTACTTACTAATACTTTACTACTATGATAATATAAAGGCTATGTGGTATCGCTCGGAAAAAGAGGGCGTGTGTGATTGCATGCGCGATAATAGGAGCTTCACGAATGCGAGTATCAAAATCACGTATTTTTACATACTTGTAGTTGCTTGTAGTAGACTTTTACCTATAAGGGTCTTTAATATACAGGGTCTTTGGTACATCTCTGCAAACCTCTCAGGTGTCGTTACTATACTAATGAAACTGAATTACTTACTTTTATTCTACATCTTTTGTGAATTTGCAAATTATTTTTGCTTCTCCATACAATGTGACAAGCGGACTGAGCCAAATTATATGAAGAACCAAAATATTTTTCTTGTCTAGAATTTGTTTAGTTTCATAGGTAGAGAGAACAACGACCCGAGAGGTTTGCGGTATACAGGGTGTGAACTGAAAGGGCATGATCAGTCAACTGGCTGAACAATTTAATAATACCTACTTTCAGGAAATGAAAAAAAAATCTTGATTGGGCAGATTGTATGGAGAAGCAGTTTTTTATCAATTCCTGAAAGTTTCAATCACTGAAAATTGTTCAGCTACGTTGACTGATCATACCCTTTCAGTTTTCGGAAACCGCTGTCTCCTACACCCTTTATATCAAATATCCTGTATACATAAATAAATAGATCAACTTCAGCTATCTCCTCTTCGGTCTTGTTTATTAGTATTATCATAAGGTATTATATGATCTGTGGTCTTGCAAACTTCGTCTACTGGACGCGAAGAAGTATGGTTGCAGTGATGGGTGGGAAGAACAACCCCTCAGATCACGCTATACAGTTTTGATAAATCTCGAAGGTAAATATGTAATGGCAGGTTACCCAAAGATCCCTGGCTAGCATCAGGTCATCAGCAGGTTGAGAGGAGTTGACATGCTCGCAGTGGCGGCAGAAACTGACTTTCAGATCAGACCACAGCAGCTCTGGCTAGAGCCAAGAATGCAATTGACTGGTTACCTAAAGATAGCTGGCCCGTATCAGCTCTTCGGATAGTGGCGAAGGAGTATGGTCGCAGTGGTGGAACAAAAGAGCTTCAGATTAGGCCTGGCAACAAATACTTTTGCTAGATCCAGGAAGGTGACTATGTACTGGTTCGTTACCTAAACATCCATGGCTGGTATCAGTTCGTCTGCTCGTTGCGATGGAGTATAGTCGCAATAGCTGCAGAAACAGACTTTTAGATCAGGCCACAACGACTTGTTAGATCCAGGAAGGTAACTATACTCGTATACTGGCTCATACCTAAACATCCCTGGCCCGTTCAGCTAGTCAGCTAGTGGCGAAGGAATATGGTCACAGTGGTGGAACAAACACGAGCTTCAGATCAGGCCACAGCGACTCTTGCTAGATTGAGGAAGATAACTATGTAGCACGTTACCTTAAAATCCCTGGCCGGTATCAGCTCGTTGCGATGAAGTATGGTCGCAATGGCTGCAGACCTTCAGATCAAGTTTCTTGCTAGACCTAGGAAAGTCGATAACTATGTACCTACAGGCGGGTTACCCAAAAATTCCTGGCTGGTATCAGCTCATCGGCTAGTGGCGAAGGAGCGTGGTCGTAATGGCTGCAGAAGGAGACCTTTAGATCAGGCCTTGCTAGCGACCTAGGCAAGTGGGTAATTAACTATGTACTGGCAGGTTACCTAAAGATCCCTGGCTGGTTTCAGTTCATCGGCTAGTGGCGAAGGAGTATGGTCGCAATGGCTGCAGACCTTCAGATCAGGCCTTACTAACCTAAGAAAGTGGGTAATTAACTATGTCCTGGCAGGTTACCTAAAGATCCCTGGCCGGTATCAGCTCGTCGGCTAGTCGCGAAGGAGTATGGTCGCAGTGGTGGGAGGAACAAGCCTTCGGGCCATAGCGACTCAGGATCTGAGGAGTCCACTCTGTACGGTGATGGTGGTAAGACTGGTATCGGCGTTTCTGAGTTTGAAAATATTAACGGCTTTATCTTCAGCATTAAAGTAAGTAGTACTATTGAGTTGGGTACTTAAAAGTACCTACCTACTTTAACGCAGCATAAAATAAAAATAACGGTGCTATGAGGAAGCAACGTATTATCATCCAGACAGCTTTTTGGGTAGGTAGGTACTGTAAAATTGAATCGTCAGAAATCGGTAAATTCACCGCTTGGGCGGGGCGGACGTGCTGGCGAATTCGCCGAGAAGGGCACGTGAACAAATCGCACTTAGGGTGAATCCAAACGAGCGTAATTTTTAAGTTGTGCGTAAAATGAGTCCCGTAATTTACGCTGAATTCAGTTTCATACAAAAGTTTTACTGTTTGTGCCACTTCGTGATGCAAAATGAGACAACTGATTTGAAAAAATTACGCTCGTTTGGATACACCCTAAACATACTTGCAGTTTAGAAAACTATTCGCATCGGGGCATCTGCCAATACAGGATGTAAGGAAAAGTACCGGATAGTCTGTAAGTAGAATAAAGTACATAAAACATATTGATATTAAAAAAATAACACAAAAATAAAATAGGTACTTCCTTGGAAAAAAAAGTTCCAGTTGCCAACCCTATTCTAAGAATCGCAACGCGCACTCGCCTTCATTCAATAACGAACTTCATTGACTAGCGTGCAACAGAGATAGGAGATAGAAAACTATATGTAAGGACGACACTTGAGGAAAATTCTCACGCGCTTAACGATAGTTTTGAGTCTGGTGAGGGTTGACACAACATACACATACATACATAACATCACGCCTCTTTCCCGTCGGGGTAGGCAGAGACCACAGTCCTCCGCCTGCTACGATCTTGACATACTTCCCTTGCTTCCTGTACTTTCATCAATCCTTTCATATATGCTCGTCGGTTTAACCTGGCCTTTATTCAGAACGTCCTGAATTTGGTCCTGGTACGTTCGCCTAGGCCTTACCCTTCCAACGTTTCCATTCACTCTCGCCTGGTAGATCTCTTTCGTCAGTCTTCGCTCATTCATCCTCTCTACATGACATAACCAAACCATCTCAGCATCCCTTTCTCGATTTTGGTCACTACGTCTTCTTTTACGCCACACCGTTCTCTTATCACACTATTTCTAATCCTGTCACTCAATTTAACACCAATCATAAGCGTTAGCGCGCTTTTGCTAGGTCTGTGCCAATCATACTCCTTAGCGCCTTCTCATTGACACAATTACATTTTAATATTCATTTTTAAAACCTGTTATGTTTTTTTGTGTTTTAAACATGCATATTGTTCTTTATCTGTTTTAAACATGCATATTGTTTTGTTCTTTATGATGTCCTGACATCTTTCTGCCCACTGTACAATCAATAAAATTGTAATTAATACTTATATTACTGAATGTTAAAATATGTTGTTGTTGTACAAGTTTTGGAATATTTTTTTTTTTTTATTCTACTTATAGAACATGTGGTTAAAAGGAAAACGGTACTTTTCCTTACACCCTGTATGTATAGTCGCATATACAGGCCTCTAAAAAATTAATGTAGGTAAGACATTAACTTTAAGGGCTTGTTCCGTTCCGAAACTACATGCAAAAACTTTTGTCACGTCCTACGATTTGGAAATTCGCAGAAAAAAATAAGACTTCATAGAAATCAGCTGATCGAAAACGATCAATACACAACAAAAAACAACAATATCGACTCTCAATACAAAAGTACGATTGGGAACAATTTCGACTCTCAATACAAAAGTACAATACAAAAATACAAAAGTATTGAGAGTCGAAATTGTTTTTATTCCAAAAGTCGTAAGTAGATCAAAAGTTTTTCCATGTAGCCTCTAGCATACCTGAGCCCTTACAAGGTTTTACACGATTTTTTTCAAAACATTTTTTTGCACCAACCTTGGAAGTTATTCTGCAGCCACGGAGAAATATTTTGAGAATTGCTAAAAGGTCGCTCTTCATAGTTGAAGGGGATTGAGGGTTTCACTCTGGGGTACCCTCCTCCTTGCCTCTGTGTCATTGGGCCTGTAGAGTACAAAATACTAAAAAGTAGGTAGGCAAGGTTTATTTTAAGGTTCCGTATCAACCTAACGGAATCCTATTACAAGGCTACGCTGTCCGTCTGTCCTAGGGTTGTACTGTATCTACAATAGAGAAAAACCGGCCAAGTGCGAGTCGGACTCGCGCACTGAGGGTTCCGTACCACCACATAAACATAATTGTATATATGTATTAGTTGAAATTTCAGTAAGTTAATGTGCTAGATTTTTTGAGTCCGACACGCGCTTGACAAAATTTTATTATTTGTTCTTATTTTATAGCCTATGCCCTATAAACATACCAATTTTCAAGTTTGTAAGTGTTCCCGTTTTTAAATAGAACTAAAACAAAAATCGCCTCAGCAACCATCCAACTTGACCCCTCTCTTATATGAATGTTCTTGAAACGGGAGCTCACCACAATTGGTTACCATTAGTTGTGAGAAAAGTTGTAATATTTAATGATTTCAGACTTTTCCCATTATTTGTACTGTGAGACCTAGCTTCTTGCCAAATTTCATAATTTTAGGTCAACGGGAAGTACCCTGTAGGTTTTTCATTTTTGAATAAATGTATGGAGATGAGGACATAAAATGCCATATCTTTTGATTGCGTCGTTGTAAAAAATTGAAATTTTCAGATCTTGTGTGGTTCATGGATCCTAATATATGGTATTAATTTCAACCTGATACCTTTACCCGTTCGTGAGATAAAGGGTCTTGACAGACAGACAGACAGACAGACAGACAGACAGACAGACGGACAACAATGTGATCCTATAAGGGTTCCGTTTTTTTCTTTTGAGGTACGGAACCCTAAAAAAGGCAGAAAGAACATGATTTAGCACAGACCGACTCATTTTTAGCCAAAACAGGCGAGCTTAATACTCACAGCGCGATTCTACAATTACTGAAATAAGAGCGGTACAAAATTCGATATGTCAAGCTTGGCGTGCTCTTGCGATTGTACGGTCAAACGCTTGTCGGTAGAAACTTTTTCAACTCTATTACCACGCCATAAGGTCCAAAAGTGTTTCTACTGATGTGCGGCCTTGTGACAACTCAGAAGGGACGACAATACTCGTACTTATTCTGTAACTAGCTCTAAAACTACATTTGCGAACTGCGTCTAACCGTTTGTCGATATACGCAGGCAAATCGTATAATTCGCGCTCGGCAAACTGAAAAGCGGCGCTGGTAGATTGTAAACGGGTTTAGATCACTGAAGCATTTTAGGTTCTTCGTTAGCCACGGTAAACCCAAACTAACCGAACCCGAGCAGGGATCATCGGTTAGGTTGGGTTAGGATATCTTTCGACCACAACGATGAATTTGTGGCGACTTGCCATACATGGCAACACCATGATTACTCATAGAGCCACCGTGTATAGGGCCCCTTAGAAATTGTTTCGTGTGTAAGACCATTATTATCTGTTTACTCTATGTATAGTCTATGCCTTTCCTAGACTTCTCTTCTTTTCCGGCGCTCACACGAGCAAGTTGATTTCTGTAACTTATATTCTAAATATTAGATAAGTTTGTGTTTAACAATACAACGGAGTCAATCAAGTATCTCAGCCGTTTTATTCACATCCACAACTCAAAAGAAACGGGGGACACAACATACCCGTCTCTCCATATTGGTGACCCCGACGTGATAGGTCCCACAGCCGCAACCGTGCTTCTTCAAGAAGATCTAGCAAAGACTCGAAGGAAGGAGCAGCCAAACCTTGCTGGTACCACAAGAAGTTTGGTACCAAAGCAAACAAGTGCCTCACTCCCTGTAACTGGACGGGAAACCCAAAAAGCAGTCAGTAGAGGCGGATTCTGACTGCTGCTCAATTGATTCCTCTGGCCGCCGTCTTTTTGTCACAGATAAAATGACTAAACGTCAATTCCTCATTGACACCGGATCTGACCTTTGCTGTTACCCCTACCGCTGGCTGTCAGGACATAGGAAATCCTCTGACTGGGAGCTCAGCGCTGCAAATGGTAGCACCATCAGAACCTTCGGACTAGTCAATCTCAAACTGGACTTCGGACTGCGCCGTGAGTTTGTCTGGCAATTTGTTGTTGCTGATGTCAGCACAGCCATCGTAGGCTCAGATTTTCTGGCTTATTACCATCTGTTGCCCGACTGTCGTAGCAAGATTCTTGTCGATGGCACCACTGGCCTAAAGGCCACTGCTTCGACTGCTGCTATTGAGCAACCTAGTGTTAAAGCAGTAGGTATTCAGAACCCTGCCTTTGCACAGGTGTTGGCTGAGTTTCCAGACATCACTCGCCCTCCAGGTCTACCCCGGATCATCAAGCACAGTACAGTCCACCACATAACAACAACTGACGGACCGCCCGTTTCCTGCCGCCCTCGTCGCCTAGCACCCCAAAAATTGGTAGCTGCTAAAAAGGAATTTGAGGACATGGTTCGGAACGGGACTGCGAGACCATCGCAGAGTGCTTGGTCATCCCCATTACACATGACGGTCAAGAAAGACCAGTCCTGGCGTCCATGTGGCGATTATCGCGCATTAAACGCCAAAACCATCCCGGACCGCTATCCGGTCCGACATATTAATGACTTTGCTCATAACCTCTCTGGAGCCAAAATCTTTAGCACGATCGACCTTGTGAAAGCCTACCATCAGATTCCTGTCTGCGAGGAAGACATACCGAAGACCGCCATCGTTACCCCGTTTGGCCTCTTTGAATTTCCTTTTATGACATTTGGTTTGAGAAATGCTGGTCAAACGTTTCAACGCTTTATTGATGAGGTCACTCGGGGTCTCGATTTCGTTTTTCCTTATGTTGACGACATCCTCGTCTTTTCAAAAGATGAGGCTCTTCACAAGGAACATCTTCGGATCCTTTTCAAGCGTCTTCAAGACTATGGTGTGGTAATCAACCCATCAAAATGTGTCTTTGGCGCCAGAGAGGTTATCTTTCTCGGATACCACATCAGCCCCGAAGGCACCAGTCCTCCAAAAGACCGCGTTCAAGCATTGTTGGATTTTCCACCACCGAAAACAGTCCAAGGTGTGCGTCGTTTCCTCGGTATGTTCAATTACTACCGTAGGTTTGTACCTAACGCCGCGCAGTTTCAAGCTCCCTTGATCGACGCCCTTGTTGCAACCAACAGCAAAGGTGCTAAACCATTCACATGGACACCCGAGCTTCTCGATCATTTTGTAGCTTGTAAAACGAGTTTGTCTAACGCAACTCAATTACAGCATCCTGTCGTCGATGCACCCCTTGGCCTCTTCACGGATGCTTCCAGCATCAGCATTGGTTCTTGCCTACAACAGCTCGTGGATGGAGACTGGCGTCCTCTGGCCTTCTTCAGCAAGAAGCTGACGCCACAGCAAACGCAGTGGCCAGCTTACTACCGCGAATTGTTGGCTGTGTACGAAAGCGTTCAGCATTTTCGTCTCATTCTCGAAGTACAACATGTGACGATCTATACGGATCACAAACCGCTGCTGTACGCCTTCGTACAACGCCGAGAAAAGCTTCCGCCATCACAGCTAAATCAGCTGTCTTTCATCGGCCAATTCACGACTGATATCCGCTACATTCGTGGCGAGGACAATGTCGTGGCCGATGCGATGTCCAGGATCGACGCCATTTCGTTGGAGCAGGACTACGAAGCCCTTGCCAAGTCACAGAAGACTGATGAAGAGCTTGCTGAACTACGTAGTAGCAGCGACTCTAGCCTACGGCTTACCAAAGTTGTCATTCCAGGCACCAACATTTCCGTCACCTGTGACGTGTCTACCGGCAAGCCTCGTCCGTACCTGACCCTTTCGTTTCGTCGCGCGGTGTTTGACAAATTACACAATTTGAGCCACCCCGGCGTACGAGCTACCACACGTCTACTGACTGAACGGTATGTTTGGCTTTCAATTAAGAGAGACTGTGCACAATGGACTCGATCCTGCATCGCCTGCCAACGCAGCAAAATCTCGCGTCATGCTTCAGCGCCATTAGCCACTTTCTCCCGCACGTCAGGAAGATTTCAACATATCCATTTGGATATCGTTGGGCCACTTCCTCCTTCCGACAACTTGACCTACTGTCTTACAGCAGTGGACAGGTTCTCGAGATGGGCGGAAGCGTGGCCAATGTCAGGCATAACAGCAGAAGAGGTGGCTGATACGTTCATCAGCGGCTGGATCGCGCGCTTTGGCGTCCCTCTCATCGTTACCACCGACCAGGGGCGTCAATTTGAGTCGGCCTTATTTGCTCGTTTATTGCAGCTCTGCGCAATCAGACGTATCCGGACAACAAGTTACCATCCCCAGGCCAACGGCATGGTCGAACGCCTCCATAGGCAACTGAAGGCGGCACTTATGTGCCACGGCGACTCCTGGGTGCGTTCTCTTCCTTTCGTCCTCCTAGGGATCCGGACGGCCTTCAAAGAGGACTTGAAAGCCACAGCTGCGGAGATGCTCTATGGTGAGACTCTTCGTCTTCCTGGAGAGATGTTGGGTCCGGCACTGGGTGCCGACCAATGTCCAAATCCAGCGGACTTTGTTGTTCAGCTGCGTAGGAACATGTCGAACGTTCGGCCTGTTCCAGCTTCTCGCCATTCGAAGTCGACATCCTTCGTTTTCAAAGACTTGGCTACGGCATCCCACGCCTTTTTACGAGACGACACCGTTCGTCGCCCTCTGCAACCTCCTTATACCGGACCCTTTGCCATTTTGGAGCGTTCCAGGGACGGCAAGACTTTGACCCTTGACGTTAGGGGCAGGAAGGTTGTAGTGAGCGTCGATCGCGTCAAGCCTACTTTTGTTGAACAAGACACAGTCGAGGATACTCCAGCTGTTCAGCATACACCAGCACCGACTGAGCCACTTGCTATCACCGATCCTCCTGTTGCTGTCAATCCTTTGCCCGCAGGCACTCTTCGTGGAGATCCAGTCCAGCCAACACCATCATACACCACACGGTCTGGTAGAAGAGTCCGTTTCACGGTTCCCTTGGATTTGTAACTTATCCTTCTCCGTGGGGGGGTGGTGTGGCGACTTGCCATACATGGCAACACCATGATTACTCATAGAGCCACCGTGTATAGGGCCCCTTAGAAATTGTTTCGTGTGTAAGACCATTATTATCTGTTTACTCTATGTATAGTCTATGCCTTTCCTAGACTTCTTTTCTTTTCCGGCGCTCACACGAGCAAGTTGATTTCTGTAACTTATATTCTAAATATTAGATAAGTTTGTGTTTAACAATACAACGGAGTCAATCAAGTATCTCAGCCGTTTTATTCACATCCACAACTCAAAAGAAACGGGGGACACAACATACCCGTCTCCCCATAAATTGAATTACGCGCCGTTTTGTTAAATACCGCGGCTTTATGTAAAACGACGAATTATACAATTTGCCTGCGACAGATATATCGTTAAAATTATTGCGCTTGACTTTACTGTTGCGCTGGCTATACTTTATTGCGCTTATAGTGGTCTCCCTTTGTTTTGTAATGGCAGTTGCAGAAAATAGGTTAAAGTTTCTTTAAAACTGATACTTGGGGGCGATCTTAGCGGGGTCGCTAAATTTATGATTAAAGACAGGTCTAAAAGTGGTGCTGTCTCTTTTCAACCAATAATAACCTGTCCAATTATAGCCTTAAATTTAGCGGCCACGCTAGAATCGCCCCCACTTACTCTTTATATACTGTTGTGTAAAAAAGGGTCAGCAATAGATTAAAAGGAGATATTGTTTCCTTCTATGATTTCCTTAAAGATGCTTTTTGCAAAAGGCTGTTAGACTAAATGAATAGTTGTTAAATGTAACAAGTAGAGGGAATGGTATTTCACAGTATTGTAGGCAGAGTCTTAACCAGTTTGAGAGAAAATCCTCTAATCTGTAGGTACTGGCCGGCCGGACCTAAGTAGTGTACAGATCTGAAGTCCCTTCCAATAGGATCCTCAAATCAGATACGTGAAAGTTTTGGCCAAGGTTGATCGTCTAGAATAATATCCTTTAAGAATATTATAATTTTTCTGAATCCTACGTCATTCCGTTTTATATATTTATAATATCTTGTAATTTACAGATTCTGCTCGGTGGAGAGTGGCAATAGAAGAATGAAAAAGAAACACACTTGTTATTTTAATACTTATATTAGAATATAAACCTAATCTTTACATGTCTAATTTATGTTATTTATTTTATTTTATATCACTATTTATTTAAATTTAGTTTCATATTGTCAGGAGTAGTTCATCTGAATTCATGTAGTTTCATCAATTTAGGAAAGGTTTCATCTCATTTACAATGCAATATTAGAGCCGATAAGTTTCTGAAAAGAAACCTATGTTAATATAAACGAAGTAATAAAAATAATGTGGGGACAATCCCCAGGTTTGGGGCACCGCCATCGCCCCAAGCAGCTCGTCCTAGGCCTCCTCTACCCTAAGTCCTAGGTCCGAGGCATATCATCACCCAGCTCACGATGACATGACGCTAAACTACCCTAACAATCCAACTGGATCGTCAGGATTCTGATCATCCTCGCGGAGCTGGAAATCCCACCGAAAACTTAAACTACAGTAAAGACTAGGGTTAATGTATGTGGAGAGCGGAACTAACCAACCACAGTACAACCCAGACGGTGATGATGTCTCCCCCCGGTATGTTCATGCCCCGCGTCAAACCCGACTTCCACGTGGCCCACCTTTAAGGGACGATCACTGACTCATCCAGGGTTCACAGGGTATTGACTATTTCTTTTAGTCACCCATACCAGAGCTGGTCACCGAGCCCGCCAGGCACACGAAGCATACGGTCTTCCTTTAGGAAAACAGGGCACTCTCCATCATGAGCTATAAGAGCTCTTCCTGTAATCCCTCCGGGCAGACAATGACCGACATCATCGAATCCCTTAGTTTGTTTTGAAATAAGTTAAACTGAAAATAATTAGCCAGCTCCACACGTCCAAGTGTGAAGTCTGTACTAGATACGGGTATAGTATTATTGCTTGCATGGCCAGCCTAGATCAATAACGGTTTTATAACGAGAGACATAAAGAGTTTGAAGGGCAATCTCCCTCCCCCCAGTCACTGAGTGACTTTATTGCACCAACAAGGTCTCCGTATATCCTTCATAGCTCTCACTTGTGATGCGTAGCTAAATCTCTTTTCCGTTACCAACCCACGCAGGACAAGGATTATGTAGAGTAACCCCAGTCTAAACACTCATTTAAATAAAATGAATTGCATCTAAACTATAATGGAATTACCCAGCATATTTCGAAGAAGAACATATAAGAAGTAAGTATAACAAAAGATTACTGAAGGTAATCCTTAATTAAAAGTGAAGTATGATGACCAGAACCGAGAAGATACGGGATAGTAGTATCTAAGCTAGGTTGGGCCAAACATTTATGATTTAAGATCTTAAGGGAAAATCAAAAGCATCGAGTATTCAAAACCAAGAACACTGGGAGAATTTAGCGTAAACAACACTAGCTAAAACTCGATGTTCTTTAAAAGAGGACTCAAAAGAAGTATAAAAATGGGGTTATTGTATATACTTAAATATTCGGAACTTATTTACAATGAAAAGAAACTAAACATTATAATTTCTGTTCCATTTTTGTTTTCAAGAATCTATTTAGTAAAGTTAAGGTGGTTTCACACTGAGTCAAAGTATAATTTTAAGTATGATAATTTATGACAAGTTTTATTAAGGGAAAATTAAAACTTAGAATCTTATAAAGTTTAGATTCCTGTATGATTCAATGAAGATTAAATAAATTATTTAACTACTTTAGGATGACACACATAAAGTTCAGAGGTCCCCCAAGGTCAGAGTGTCGTACAGCCGTCGCAGCCTTATGGGCGAACGTTGTCAACACACTTTACAAGAAGCAACCCACGAACGAACGTAATGTCTCCATCAAGAATATTCTTCCTATTGATTCAGGACAATTCTAATTTATTCCTTATAAACAATTTAATGTCATTAGACTAAACTAGAATGTCCCTTCACATAAGAAGAAAGTTTTATGTTGTCTAACTACTCTACATTTGGTAATCTAACGCTAAGATCAGGAGGTCCTCCCGCGGTATATGCCACTCAAACGACGCAACCAATAGTGGGCAAGCGTTGTCAGCACATAACACAAGAAACATTATTTCCAAAATCCAACGTTAAAACACCTTGCTAATATCCCTCCATTTGTACTGGAGTAACACCAATTCATCCCATACATACAGATGGAAGAATCAGGATGAATCAGCGAAATCTCACACAAATAGAACGAGAAGAACTTTAGTATCAGACCCTTTTAGGCTTGAGGGCTCCGGCCCAAGAATGATTAAAATAAATAAATCCGAAGGTTGATATTATCAGATAGACTTAGACAGATACTCCAGTGACACGCGACATACATTAGCCACAACCAATATAGTGGACATCGGGGACACAAGTCACGAGGGCATCCATCCAAGCTTGGTTGAACTAAATAAACCTGAGAGCAGGCATTTCTTAATCTCAAAATCTGGGACTCCTATAGTATGAAAGTAAAAGGAAAGATAAGCACCTCCTATGAGCTTGAGTACTGAGATGTAGTAATGCTCTCAGCATGTTCCAATTTTGGGAAATTGAGGTAAAAGATTCAAAATCACTATCAAAGCAATTTATTATTACTTGAAATATTATTATTTATAATATTCACTCTACTTAAACTTACCCTTTATTTCACAATAAAATATCACAATCTATATCCAAGTTTTAGTTTTCAGATATATTATTTTAAGATTTTGAATTGACGTTCTAATTCTTTTGATCTGACGGAATATTTTTCTTAAATTTTATCATATGAAGACATTAGTATATTAAAAACTGGAATTTTGATTTAGGGCCAAAGATTTTATATTATTTTCTAAAAATGGTAATTATTTAATGTATTAATATTTTCTTCCATTTTGATTTTGGGTTTTGATTTATTTTTTGTTAAAGAGATAAAAAATTTATAAAGATTTCAAAATAGCGTCTAGCTTTGAGTAAAACTAAATCAAAAATGATTTATTTGTTGACTATTTGACAATAATGTCAAATAGACAATTCTACCTAAAAAAGTATAAAAATATACATCGTTTAAAGTCTCCTTGAATTGATGATAATAATATACATCGTCCAAAGTCTCTTTGAAATGTTGACAAAATATACAACATCTAAAGCCACCCCTAATCGATGACAATATATATACATCAGAGTCCAGTTTCCATGATTTCACCAAGGACTATTTTAATCAATTTCTCTGTAAAGGAAAGAATTAAACACAATGAAATTTACATTACCTTTACAATCCAAGCAATACCTTTTTTTAGCCTTCACGTTTTATCATTTGTGGTTTGCTTTTCCATGTCTATAATGTTCCTTGTAATTCCTGTACCTGTATAGAAATAGAACATTATCCTGCCTAGCTATACGCGAACAAAGACACTTGTAGAACTAGTTTATACTTAATTATGGGAAAAGAAAATCTTTATTACTATCTACAAATAACGACTCAGATTAGAAACACAGTATGTTATAATTTCCGCAGAGTTATTAATGTTTACAAACGAAAATCATTAAGTGGGAATATCAATTTACTTAAAGTATCACACAGTACAAGCCTCTTATGACCTCGCAGGTAGATCTGTAAAGCTGCAAATATTCTCCAATCAACTCTTCCTCTTTTGACATTGAAATCTGATTTTCTCAACGTTATTTAGCTCACATAACCTGGAAGAAACTATAAATTTCATTAAGTCACATTTCACCTTAACTCAAATACACACAACAACTTTGAACCGAAAATAAATAAAAGATGAAAACCACAAAATTGAATACTTACATAACATTAGTTTCACTCCACTTATTCTTTACACTTTGGAATCAAACCCTGAATGTTAGCATCTTGAAATTATGCGCAAATAAACCTTCCTATACTATATCCTACACGAAGCAATCCCTATCTTTATCTCAATTGAAGGAATCCACAATCCAGGATCATAGCCTCCTTCAAAAGATTCGTCTCATCAGCTGTATGAATTCTATTTTTTTCGCGAGCTACAAAACAAAAAAAAATTATAACTCACAGAAAACCAGCATACTATCGACTTTTCTTTCACAGACGTCTCAAAGTAACATCAAGAATATTTGGAACGTTTACCGATTCCATTCTTCCATTTTTCTCCGTTTTTCCCAAATTTTCCTTGCTTGACGGACCAAAATCTCTCTCACCTGAAACTTTAAAAAAACATGTTAAAATTCTATTTGAGCTCCATTGCCCTCACTATTCAAATCCTGATTCTTAGTTTTCTTCTGTTGCTTTCGTTTATCAAAATTTTAGCAACTATTCCTTTTATCAGCAAAAATAGCTTTTTTCCTTCATTTTCCTTTTTCGACTCTTTCCCGACCCTGTCTCGACTGTCACCCATTGTCATCTTTTTCTACTCCCCGTTTATCGTTACACTTCTTGACACTTCCTCTAAATAGTATTTTATGCATTTAAAAATTTTTTAGGGTTCCGCAAGTGCACAGCCTCCCCCAAAATTTTATTATTTCGAAAAATCTAAGAAAACATTTTTTTTTTTTTCGAGAATTCTAAAATTTTCAATTTTAAATTAATTTTTTTTTTTTATTATTATTATTATTTTATTATAATAAAACCTCCTATATTGGCCCTTAAATTTTTTTATTCACAAATACAATAAACAAAACAAATAACTAAACTACTAATATTATAAATCATTAAACTAAATTAATTTTTTATTCAAAATTATTAAAATTATTTAACATGTTTATCTAAATTTAGATTTATTTCAGTTCAACCCTGATTATATAACCAAATTAAATTTGTATTAAATTATAAATTATTATAATTCATTATATTTTTAAAACGAAGTCGATTTAATAATGCCAGTCAATTCACTAACAAATTGACTCACTATATACTATAATCAAAATAGTCTTCTAATATTAATTATTAAATTAAAACTAGTAAAATTATATTAATTAGGTTGTGACCAGGAATATCTCAATTCCTCTAAAGTTAAAATTTATGATATAGTCCCGTGAAAACCTCAATAGCTAACATCCTAAGTATAATATTTAGCCAAATGGACTGCATTATAAACTCCTTTGACACTTTGAGTTTCAGGATCAACGAGAATATACACATTAGCATATTTTATTCCTCCAATTCGATATGGTCCATCATATAATAAATCAAATTTCTTAGTTTTATTTCGACTAGAATCCGATTTATTAAGCCTCCTTAATTTTACCAAATCACCAACTTGAAAATCTATCAACTTATGAGTTCTATTGAATCTATCCTGCCGCTTCTGACTCGAAAGTCTAAGGTTTTCTCTAACTTCCTCTCTAATTTGGTCTAACGTTTTATTCGTGAGTGCCCGTGGTAGAAAACAGTCTACTTTAAGTTTCTCTGAATTTCCAAATAATATTTCATTAGGAGAAAATTTCGTACTCTCGCGGAACGTATTATTATACAATTCCTCAATCTCCAACAAGTAATGATCCCATCTAGTATGGTCATCATGACAATAAATTCTAAAGAATTTGTTTAATTCTTTATTCACTCGTTCTGTAGTGTTAGGTCGAGGATTACGAATAGTAGTATACAAAGTCTTAATTCTCAAGGCTCTGAGTCCATTTTTCCACTTGTGACTAATAAATTGTTTTCCGTTATCTGTCATAACAGCCTTAGGTTGTATTATTTCAGTGAACACTCTCATACAATAAAGCACTGAATCTGCTGAAGCTCCACGAAGTCCGAAAAGTTTAATAAATTTACTAAAAGAATCCTGTATTACAAAAATGTAAATATAACCAGCCTCAGTTTTAGGTAGTGGTCCGAAAATATCAGCCATTACTAATTCACCCGGGTTTTCAGTTAAAATCGATTTACATTTCCCTACCCCTTTTATATAGTCAGGTCTAGAAAGCTGACAAACATGACACTTCTGAATACAAGACTTCACTGTCTTACCCATATTTATCCAATAACACCTTAATTGTAAATATTTCAAAGTTTTATATGCGCCAAGATGACCCATCTCTATATGTACCTGTTTACAAATCTCTTCTTGTAGTACCTTGGGCATAAACAAAACGTAATCCCCACGTACAGTTTTAAAATAAAGTAGATCATTATTGACAATACAACGCAAAGTTATACGCGTAAATCTATCTGTTCTTTCGGGAACTCTAGAAACATTTATTTTCTCCTTAATCCCACATATGACGTTGTCAAGCCGTTGATATTCCATCATACGTTGTAATTTATTTTTCAAGTCACGGTCAGTAGAAACACCTACATACATAACAGTTGGATACCACACCTTCTCTTCTTGCAAAACTCCCCCTGGCGGATATCTAGATAAAATATCTACCCCAATATTTTCTACACCTTTTACATGTTCGACTTCGAAGTCAAATTGTTCAAGAAATAAAATCCAACGTGTGACTCTACTATTGTATAATTTCATTTGTTTCATGAAAGTTAATGCCTTATGGTCTGTACGGATAACAAATTTCGCTCCTCTTAAATAAGTCTCAAACTTTTTCACAGAATAAATAATAGCCCACAACTCTTGTTCAGTTACAGTCCATCGTAATTCAGAACCCCGTAGCGCACGACTACAGAACCCCAAAATTTTAACCTCACCACTATTTCCAATCTGAAACAATGATCCGGCTATTCCGATCCCTGAACTGTCGGTCTGTAAATAATATAATTTATCCTGATCTGGATGGCTCAATAGAATCGTTGTAATAAATTCTTCCTTTATATTATTGAAAGCTCGATCTAATTCTTCATCCCAAAACCATGCTTGGTTTTTCTTTAATAACCTAGTTAATGGAGCAGTCAAAATACTATAGTTTTTAATGAAACGTCTATAATAATTACAAAGTCCCAAAAATCCTCTTAACTGTTTTTGTTTCTTTGGAATAGGGAATTCCTTTATAGCTTTTATTTTATCCGGGTTAGGTTTAATTCCCGAAGTTGTAACTATATGCCCTAACATTTTTACTTCACTGCAGAAAAAGTTGCACTTTGCAAAATTACAAGTCATTCCAGCTGATTCTAAACGATCCAAAACTATATCAATATGATCCAAATGGTCTTGCCAAGTCCCACTCGTTAGGATTGCAAGATCATCCAAATAATTGACACAAAACTCTCTAACACCAGGACCCAATATAATGTCCATTGCGCGACAAAAGGACCCTACTGACGTTTTAAGTCCTTGCGGAAGCACGTTGTATACGTAAGACTTTCCATTAACTGTAAATCCAGTATATTTTTTACTGTCCTCAGTCAACGGTATTTGAAAATAAGCGTTATTTAAATCAATCAATGTTATAAATTTTACACCAAGAAAAGCATTAAGTATGTCAATCTGTAAAGGCGGTGCTTCTACTTCTGGAACCATATATTTATTGATTTCCCTAGCATCAAGTAATATTCTAACAGATCCATCGGGTTTTCCAGTAAAAGTTAGAGGACTACAAAAATTTGTAGTTTTCCTCGATATAATCCCTAATTCTTCCATCTCCCTCAACTTTTCTTCTACTTTTGCCCTATGTGCATATGGTATAGGATAGGTTCGTTGTATCCTTGGAGTACCCTCAATCATTTTAATGTCATGAGTATAACAGTTTGCCCTTCCAAGTTTCTTTGTAAAAACTTGCATATGGGATCTCAAAACATTAAAAATTTGTTCCTTCTCTACATCAGACAAATCCATTCCCAACCGAATACTTTTAAACAAATCTAATAATTGCTTTTCTTCACCGCCTTCTTTTTCGTTTTGTTCCTCTATTCCAGATATTAGATTTATTCGATTCTCTTCTAAAAACCCACTAGAAAGATTTCGAAACGGAATAGTAATTTCTCCTTGTCCAACGATACCCAATTCTAATGTTTGTGGTTCTTTTAAATGCAAAACAGCGTTGTGCGCAACTAACCAATCTACCCCAAGGATAGCAGAACAAGTTAATTTAGCAATCACTAAAAATCCCGTATCAATATCAAATGAACCACACGTCAACGGTATAGAGACTAGTTTTTTTATTTGGAGACTCTTTTGTCCAACGGCTCCCCTTACACATATTGGTCTAACTGGTAACGCAGGGAATTTTAACTTTAATTCTCCTTGTAAACACTCTAAGAATTCTTCCGAAATACAAGTTACTTCACTTCCAGTGTCTACCAAGAGAACTATAGATTGCCCCAAAATTTGTAACTCAATTTCTGATTTAAATTTGGGCCCCTCATTCTCAAAGCAAACCTCTTCATCATATAAAGAGTTACCTTCATATTCTCTAATGAACTGATTATACATTGGTTGATTTTGTTTAATCACGGAAACGTCAAAAACTTTAATTAAATTTACGACTGTTTGTTTATTATTATAATCTTCTGAAGAATATCCTAAACCTTCTCTATCACAATTCGTTCTAGTATTATTCGGGGAAACAGGATATAAGATCCCTTCTTGGTCACAACCCAATCCTACCCCTGGCTTCCAACCTTGTTTTATTAAATATTTTACAGGAAAAAGATAATTTAGTTTTTTGTTAATTGCGGCCACCTCCTGCTTATTGGAAATGGCCCCAACTAGTTTAAATCTTCTTCTTGAATTATTTCATCAGTGATCCTTCCCCTTGAAGTCTCCCCCTCGATGTGAGCCACCACTTTTGGTTTTTTCTAAAATGGTTTGTCTTTATTCGAAACGAATGGACTTTGACGCTTTGTTCCCCTATCAGCTCCAGTAGAGGAGTCAAAGGAAGAAGAACCACATTGTTTATTCACGTCATCCAATTCACGAAGAAACTCTGTTGCCTCAATCAAAGTATTTCCTTTCTTCATCCGCCAAGCATATTGTACATCCTTCGGAAAGTGTCTCATCAAATCCTCCACTATTTGCCATTCAGGAATTGGTCTAGACATCATCTTTGCTTGCCCTGCTAAACTAACGAAATGTTCTAGCATTGTTCCATTTTCCTTAGACCAAGTGCCATTTACAATCATTCTTCTCAAGGTGTTTTGTTCGGCTTCTCCCCAATAAGCATCCAAAAAATCTCTTTTGAAATCCGACTGTGTAAACCATCTCTGTCTATAAATTCTGGCCCATTTTCGAACATCACCTTCTAAACAACTAATTATAGTTTCAATTGTAGCATCTTCATTAGGCATTCTCCGTAAATAATTCTGAAGATCCTCCAAAAACGACACTGGATGTACCCCAAATCTTCCAGGAAAACGTGGTTTTTCGACTCTTGTATCAATCACCGGGCAAATATTAATCGGTGCTTCATGCCTACCAGACGAAGCTGATGCAGCGTTAGTTTCCCGAGCTTGCGACAGCTGATTCTCTAAACTCGACACCTTCTGTGTCAGAATTCCCATGTTTCTTCGAAGTTGGCGAAACATAGTGGAGTTGCGTAAAGAAGGTCGTGGACGTTCTTCTTGCTGACCTGTCCTTTCTAATTCATCTTGTCCCTGAGATGTTCTAAGATTATAACGAGGAGGCATTTTCCTTTTCTTTGGATACTGAAAGTTTATTACAAATTATAGGTTGGAATTTTGTTTAAATTAAAGAATAGAAAGCTTATCTAATATTCTTTCCTCAACTTCCCAAAACTGTTGCTTTATGGAGCTAATATTTTGATCTCCATCGATAATCTCTATCCTCTCAAAATCTTCCCTTATATTAGGGTTCAATAACCATTCCTCATGAATGTTGTGAATCCTCTCTATATAATCTAACGTTATCCCTGTCTCTTCAGGTCGACCACGAATTAGGGCTCTCTGATAAGAAACCATAGGGGAAGTCCTAAGATAAACTACTAAATTAATTCGAGTAACAAACTGTTCCTTGAAATAAGAATAGGTTTCAACTAAAACTGCAAACTCAGCCGGGTGCAACAACTCACTCTCTTGCAATTCCCTAATAAAACAGTTTTTGGCTGAATAGATGGAACGTTCCATAACTTTAATCTTAGCGCTAGATTCTTTCGTATGATTCTCTAACATTGTTAGAAGAACATAATTTTGAAAACAGAAACCCCACTTCTTAGGATTTTCCTTAAATAACTGGAAGAGATTAACGCCAGATAAATTAGTCCATTTATCAATTGGTTCTGGTATTATCTCAAAATCAGAGTTGCCTCCCAAAGCTGCCAACAAAGTAGACTTCCCTGACCCTATGTTTCCTTCTATTGAGACTGTAAAATTTCCCATCTTTATTCTGAAACAAGGAATGCATCATATTTTCTATGGTCTCCAAAACAAATAACCCTAAGCTAAAACCAATTCTAACGTCCCGCTTAACAACTTTAACTTAGATAGACTTTACTCTCAAGTTTCTTCAGTTCAAAACTCGAAATTAGTGTATTTTCCATTTTGTTTCTTTTTTTTCACTCTTCAATACCTCTCTCGCTTGAAACCAGCATATCCTGGTCACGGCACCAGCTGTACAGATCTGAAGTCCCTTCCAATAGGATCCTCAAATCAGATACGTGAAAGTTTTGGCCAAGGTTGATCGTCTAGAATAATATCCTTTAAGAATATTATAATTTTTCTGAATCCTACGTCATTCCGTTTTATATATTTATAATATCTTGTAATTTACAGATTCTGCTCGGTGGAGAGTGGCAATAGAAGAATGAAAAAGAAACACACTTGTTATTTTAATACTTATATTAGAATATAAACCTAATCTTTACATGTCTAATTTATGTTATTTATTTTATTTTATATCACTATTTATTTAAATTTAGTTTCATATTGTCAGGAGTAGTTCATCTGAATTCATGTAGTTTCATCAATTTAGGAAAGGTTTCATCTCATTTACAATGCAATATTAGAGCCGATAAGTTTCTGAAAAGAAACCTATGTTAATATAAACGAAGTAATAAAAATAATGTGGGGACAATCCCCAGGTTTGGGGCACCGCCATCGCCCCAAGCAGCTCGTCCTAGGCCTCCTCTACCCTAAGTCCTAGGTCCGAGGCATATCATCACCCAGCTCACGATGACATGACGCTAAACTACCCTAACAATCCAACTGGATCGTCAGGATTCTGATCATCCTCGCGGAGCTGGAAATCCCACCGAAAACTTAAACTACAGTAAAGACTAGGGTTAATGTATGTGGAGAGCGGAACTAACCAACCACAGTACAACCCAGACGGTGATGATGTCTCCCCCCGGTATGTTCATGCCCCGCGTCAAACCCGACTTCCACGTGGCCCACCTTTAAGGGACGATCACTGACTCATCCAGGGTTCACAGGGTATTGACTATTTCTTTTAGTCACCCATACCAGAGCTGGTCACCGAGCCCGCCAGGCACACGAAGCATACGGTCTTCCTTTAGGAAAACAGGGCACTCTCCATCATGAGCTATAAGAGCTCTTCCTGTAATCCCTCCGGGCAGACAATGACCGACATCATCGAATCCCTTAGTTTGTTTTGAAATAAGTTAAACTGAAAATAATTAGCCAGCTCCACACGTCCAAGTGTGAAGTCTGTACTAGATACGGGTATAGTATTATTGCTTGCATGGCCAGCCTAGATCAATAACGGTTTTATAACGAGAGACATAAAGAGTTTGAAGGGCAATCTCCCTCCCCCCAGTCACTGAGTGACTTTATTGCACCAACAAGGTCTCCGTATATCCTTCATAGCTCTCACTTGTGATGCGTAGCTAAATCTCTTTTCCGTTACCAACCCACGCAGGACAAGGATTATGTAGAGTAACCCCAGTCTAAACACTCATTTAAATAAAATGAATTGCATCTAAACTATAATGGAATTACCCAGCATATTTCGAAGAAGAACATATAAGAAGTAAGTATAACAAAAGATTACTGAAGGTAATCCTTAATTAAAAGTGAAGTATGATGACCAGAACCGAGAAGATACGGGATAGTAGTATCTAAGCTAGGTTGGGCCAAACATTTATGATTTAAGATCTTAAGGGAAAATCAAAAGCATCGAGTATTCAAAACCAAGAACACTGGGAGAATTTAGCGTAAACAACACTAGCTAAAACTCGATGTTCTTTAAAAGAGGACTCAAAAGAAGTATAAAAATGGGGTTATTGTATATACTTAAATATTCGGAACTTATTTACAATGAAAAGAAACTAAACATTATAATTTCTGTTCCATTTTTGTTTTCAAGAATCTATTTAGTAAAGTTAAGGTGGTTTCACACTGAGTCAAAGTATAATTTTAAGTATGATAATTTATGACAAGTTTTATTAAGGGAAAATTAAAACTTAGAATCTTATAAAGTTTAGATTCCTGTATGATTCAATGAAGATTAAATAAATTATTTAACTACTTTAGGATGACACACATAAAGTTCAGAGGTCCCCCAAGGTCAGAGTGTCGTACAGCCGTCGCAGCCTTATGGGCGAACGTTGTCAACACACTTTACAAGAAGCAACCCACGAACGAACGTAATGTCTCCATCAAGAATATTCTTCCTATTGATTCAGGACAATTCTAATTTATTCCTTATAAACAATTTAATGTCATTAGACTAAACTAGAATGTCCCTTCACATAAGAAGAAAGTTTTATGTTGTCTAACTACTCTACATTTGGTAATCTAACGCTAAGATCAGGAGGTCCTCCCGCGGTATATGCCACTCAAACGACGCAACCAATAGTGGGCAAGCGTTGTCAGCACATAACACAAGAAACATTATTTCCAAAATCCAACGTTAAAACACCTTGCTAATATCCCTCCATTTGTACTGGAGTAACACCAATTCATCCCATACATACAGATGGAAGAATCAGGATGAATCAGCGAAATCTCACACAAATAGAACGAGAAGAACTTTAGTATCAGACCCTTTTAGGCTTGAGGGCTCCGGCCCAAGAATGATTAAAATAAATAAATCCGAAGGTTGATATTATCAGATAGACTTAGACAGATACTCCAGTGACACGCGACATACATTAGCCACAACCAATATAGTGGACATCGGGGACACAAGTCACGAGGGCATCCATCCAAGCTTGGTTGAACTAAATAAACCTGAGAGCAGGCATTTCTTAATCTCAAAATCTGGGACTCCTATAGTATGAAAGTAAAAGGAAAGATAAGCACCTCCTATGAGCTTGAGTACTGAGATGTAGTAATGCTCTCAGCATGTTCCAATTTTGGGAAATTGAGGTAAAAGATTCAAAATCACTATCAAAGCAATTTATTATTACTTGAAATATTATTATTTATAATATTCACTCTACTTAAACTTACCCTTTATTTCACAATAAAATATCACAATCTATATCCAAGTTTTAGTTTTCAGATATATTATTTTAAGATTTTGAATTGACGTTCTAATTCTTTTGATCTGACGGAATATTTTTCTTAAATTTTATCATATGAAGACATTAGTATATTAAAAACTGGAATTTTGATTTAGGGCCAAAGATTTTATATTATTTTCTAAAAATGGTAATTATTTAATGTATTAATATTTTCTTCCATTTTGATTTTGGGTTTTGATTTATTTTTTGTTAAAGAGATAAAAAATTTATAAAGATTTCAAAATAGCGTCTAGCTTTGAGTAAAACTAAATCAAAAATGATTTATTTGTTGACTATTTGACAATAATGTCAAATAGACAATTCTACCTAAAAAAGTATAAAAATATACATCGTTTAAAGTCTCCTTGAATTGATGATAATAATATACATCGTCCAAAGTCTCTTTGAAATGTTGACAAAATATACAACATCTAAAGCCACCCCTAATCGATGACAATATATATACATCAGAGTCCAGTTTCCATGATTTCACCAAGGACTATTTTAATCAATTTCTCTGTAAAGGAAAGAATTAAACACAATGAAATTTACATTACCTTTACAATCCAAGCAATACCTTTTTTTAGCCTTCACGTTTTATCATTTGTGGTTTGCTTTTCCATGTCTATAATGTTCCTTGTAATTCCTGTACCTGTATAGAAATAGAACATTATCCTGCCTAGCTATACGCGAACAAAGACACTTGTAGAACTAGTTTATACTTAATTATGGGAAAAGAAAATCTTTATTACTATCTACAAATAACGACTCAGATTAGAAACACAGTATGTTATAATTTCCGCAGAGTTATTAATGTTTACAAACGAAAATCATTAAGTGGGAATATCAATTTACTTAAAGTATCACACAGTACAAGCCTCTTATGACCTCGCAGGTAGATCTGTAAAGCTGCAAATATTCTCCAATCAACTCTTCCTCTTTTGACATTGAAATCTGATTTTCTCAACGTTATTTAGCTCACATAACCTGGAAGAAACTATAAATTTCATTAAGTCACATTTCACCTTAACTCAAATACACACAACAACTTTGAACCGAAAATAAATAAAAGATGAAAACCACAAAATTGAATACTTACATAACATTAGTTTCACTCCACTTATTCTTTACACTTTGGAATCAAACCCTGAATGTTAGCATCTTGAAATTATGCGCAAATAAACCTTCCTATACTATATCCTACACGAAGCAATCCCTATCTTTATCTCAATTGAAGGAATCCACAATCCAGGATCATAGCCTCCTTCAAAAGATTCGTCTCATCAGCTGTATGAATTCTATTTTTTTCGCGAGCTACAAAACAAAAAAAAATTATAACTCACAGAAAACCAGCATACTATCGACTTTTCTTTCACAGACGTCTCAAAGTAACATCAAGAATATTTGGAACGTTTACCGATTCCATTCTTCCATTTTTCTCCGTTTTTCCCAAATTTTCCTTGCTTGACGGACCAAAATCTCTCTCACCTGAAACTTTAAAAAAACATGTTAAAATTCTATTTGAGCTCCATTGCCCTCACTATTCAAATCCTGATTCTTAGTTTTCTTCTGTTGCTTTCGTTTATCAAAATTTTAGCAACTATTCCTTTTATCAGCAAAAATAGCTTTTTTCCTTCATTTTCCTTTTTCGACTCTTTCCCGACCCTGTCTCGACTGTCACCCATTGTCATCTTTTTCTACTCCCCGTTTATCGTTACACTTCTTGACACTTCCTCTAAATAGTATTTTATGCATTTAAAAATTTTTTAGGGTTCCGCAAGTGCACAGTAGCATTCCTCACCTACCTATACTTGCAGTGAAAGTCTGATCACATGACTTGAAAGCGTAAAGGTGACCCCGAGTCTAACCTAGATGCCATTTGTTACCTATTTATAGTTGATATTGATGTAGGGCTTTATCATTCACTATAATTGTCTTTGTTTTGAATCTGATACGTTTGCTTGCACGCACAGGTAAGGGTAATGGTTGCCATTGCTCCCCCCTGAGCCACGACCGAAGTACATCATCCATCATAATATCGCATAAAACATCCATTGCAGGACAAGGAGCTCCCTACAGAACTCCAGCAAAAACGCGTGGTACGGTCAACCGCTTGACGGTAGAAACTTTTTCAACTCTATTACCATGCCATAAGGTCCAAAAGTGTTTCTACTGATGTGCGGCCGTGTGTACATCGGAGGGGATTTACCATAGTCACCACGCTTGTTAGGAATTATGAACTAACTGAGGTAATTAACTTACTACGGAATTATGAACCGGAGGATGGGCAGCAGCGTTTTTTTGTATCTTACCATCTTACATAATGCGGTCAACAACAATCACGGTCCATGATGCCAGCCGCAACGCTAACAAGCGTGGAGACTGACTCCCCTTCACATTGTTCAAACAAAAGCTGGAATTCTGAAAGGCGCTCTCTGTCCTGCAGTGGACATTCATGGGATGTTATGGTGGTGATGCTGATAACTAACTTTTAAGAAGTTGAAAACGGTATCGGCCTATGCTGCCTTCTATCTATACTATACAGAGTGTAAAAAAATTACGATTATCTAAGAGGTAATTCTACATCACTAATAGATTGTGTAAAAAATACAAAAATATTTCTTGCAAAAGTAGTTTTAGCTCAAGAAGAATTGCGGCGCCTATCAGCTGGTGATGTAGACAAAGGTACTCGTTTTTTTTTATAATATCCCGTCACTAGCAAGTACCTATCCATTTTAATAAATTACTGTCATGTAATTCGATGGAAAATGAAATTTCATGATCGAACAAAATTTTAAAAATATTATATTTTTTTTATATTACTTTTACAATCTTTTATTAGTGATGTAGAATCACCCCTAATAAGTATCATCTTACTTTTTTATCACCCTGTATAGACAGTGCGTGGAGTGCGGGTGAAATGTATGGCGCGCCTTTAATTTACCGCTCCCTCTACGTAGGGACTTCCTCCTTATCTGTGGGTAACTTGAAGGTAAACATAAGGTATTACTTACGTCTTGCGTCATCATAAGTTTCCCATTCCGATAACCTACTACAGTGACTTTCGACCTCAGAGGTCGAATCTTAATCATAGGTTTAGTAAATAGTGTACCGCAAGAAGTGGTTTGCGGTTTCTAGGTATGTACTCGTAGGTACCTATAATATGCTATAATCAACTTGCATTTGACCAATCTTCTACACAATCTGAGCGGGTGAGACTCTACAGACGTAAAAGTAAATATGGAAAGAACTAAGAGCATAGATATCGAAATTCCTCCAACTGCGGCCTTTGCGGGCATCGCTAGTACACACGGCCGCACGTCGGTAGTACGTGGTACCTTGAGCGGGTCAATGGTTTCGGGCGTTTGTAGCGCAGCACAGGTTCAGCTTAAACTGGTCTTGTTTCTACGTGCTTTCGCCGTCGTACTGTCGTCTCCCTTTTCGTATGTATAGGTCTTAACTCTTAGCAGGCTTTTATCTCGGGTGAGGAGAACTTATCGCGATCTGCAGCAGAAGCTCCGTCGATGCACGTCTTCCAACCCTAAAAGGCGGCCGCTGCGAGCGCTGATAGGACCGCCTTGCTTCCACTTCGTAAGAGCAGCTCCTAGCAGGCGTGTTATTAGTCACGTATGCGGAGAACTTATCGCGATTTGCAGCAGAAGCCAGTACGATACGAGTATATTGGCCGACACGAGGGGAGCAGGGAGTAATAAGTCGAGTCCAGTTGTATTGATCATCTTTATTAGGAACTCTCTCACCAGCAATCAGTAACCTTAACTACCACTTAAATACTAATTTATGAGTGTGTTAATCCACACTCATAAGTTAGTATTACGTTACGTTACTACGTTACGTAGACTCCCTACCTCAATAGTATCACGTCACGTAGAGAACGCGTGAGGAAAGGAGTCTACGTGACAATATGTGATACACCTCCCCTGAAAAGGATAGCCTTCAATCCCCTAAAAAGATAACCCTAAGGACAAAACTTTTATTAAAACATTAAATCATACTGTAATACTAATCTGAATTTGGACAACCCTAAATTTTACAATCATTAACATATAGAGTGACTTTTAATTAATTCTTGATAGCAAAAGTTATGCATGTACTCATGATACTGAACAACTTCTCCCAAGGAACATAGGTCGAAATACAAAATGCGCTATCTTCTGATGCAGTTTCTATGGGAGGTCAAAACTTGATTTTCGTGTTTCGACCTATGTTCCTTGGGGAAAGTTGTTCAGTATCATGAGTACATTTATAACTTTTTTTTATCAAGAACTAATTAAAAGTCACCCTATATACATCATCATGAGGCAATTTTTTTTTTCTAGTTGTCCTACTGATCTGACTGTCGACGCTTACAAGAGGAAGAATACTCACGTCTTCCAACCCTAAACGGCGGCTTGTACGATCGCTGGTAGGACCGCCTTCCGTTTGAGGGTATCGGATCTCCCACTCCGTGTGAGTAGCTGTGCGCAGGCGTATTAACTGTCACGTGTGAGGAGAACTGGGAGCCGCATGAAACTCGCGCCATCTGTAACAGCAGGACCAGCAAGCTGCAGAGGCTCTGGATTTTTCGGCTCGATGGCTTCTGGAAAAGATAATTGAAAGTTAGTTCCTAATTTTCACTGTATACTGGGTTATTTTTGGATCCCTTGGTAGCCAAACAAGAAAGTCTCTCTGAACATAAACAATTTTCCTGTAGGAATATATTGACGAAATACGTTTTTTTTCTTTTCCATAAAACCATTGTGCATCTAATAGGGGGTAATAAAGTGTAGGACAACCAAAATTATTTAGGTAGGTACCATTTTTACCACTCTCACTTGATAACTTTAACCCAATTTTTAGATGTTTGTCACCGTACCTATCTATAATACGCGAAATTGTAAAGAGTAGTAAAAGTCGCAAATGTACCAGATGACGACCTACCCGATGCCACACGGGATCTAGGTACGAAATAACAATTTTTTTACGAGATAGATAGATAGATAGATAGACTTGTCCAAGAGTCCAAAATAACCTACTTGTACCAAGGCCGCACGTCGAAACGCTTCGACCTTGAGCGGGTCTCTGGTTTTGGGGCGTTTATAGCATAGCTCTGGTTCAGCTTTATACTAGTTTTGTTTCTACGCGCTTGCTGCCGTGCGTACTAAAGAATTATTCTCCAACTAAAATAACAACATATTGACGGACGTATTTGTCCTTTGGCGCTGTTATTGGGAGACTAAGTAATGCTTCCTTCCTGGCAGCGAATTCGCTCTACCATACAGCGAGTCGTCACGATCGAATAAGCTACTGGCAATGCATATTGCATATCATTTGGATCTCGGGACGAGAGTTTGCGTACAGATCTTACGTTCTTGCGTACTGTACCCGAGCCAAGTTGAGCCACTCTTGATTGCACTCTTGATTGGTGCCGCATATACAGAAAAAGTTTGCACATGCTAAAAGAATATAGGATAAGTGGACAATCAAGAGCAGGTTAAGCTTGACATTTGCAGTGCGATTTTCGTCTCTACGTTGACTTAGATAAGTGCGGTACAAAGTCCCACATATTGGACTTTGAGCTTGACATGCACGGTTTTAATTTATCAATAATACAAGGGTCAATTTACATAAAAGTTCATCAACTTACAATAAAATAAAACTAACCCACGGGCCGTACACTTAGTTCATTAATAGTACTCTTGTTTAAGAACTGAGAAAAAGAACCGGGTACTAGGTTCTATTCGGAACCGGCACTGAAAGTCCCGGTTCCTAAATAAGGCCTGGTTTTTCAGCTACTATTTCGTAGAGTAAAGCAGTTGCTAGGCAGCAGGTCTTATCATTGCTTTTTTTAACACTATTACCTACCCACTTAATCGTGCGTGCTTGTTAATGGATTACATTGCTTAACTACACAAACTAAGTTACATATCAAAAGTTAATACGATATTCGCGTGTTGTTTTGAATTAAACGTCGATTCATCATGGTGTCAGTATTGGGTGCTGAGGGCAAGGTTGATATGACCTACCACAACACAACTATTATATCCTCTTGTAGTATCTTTGCGTGAGCGTGACCACACATTAATCAATCAGTAGCAAATGGGCATCTGCTTTTAATGTAGGAGGTGAGATAAAACGATCCAATCAAATGTTTATTAATCAAATCTCATTGCGGATGATAATAAGGAACACGAGTTAGGTCATGATTAACTCATTCTGCTTATAATTGATATTGAAACCGTCGAGTCAAAAGCACACCCCACCCCGGATACTACATATACCTACATACATAATATCACGCCTTGTTCCCGTCGGGGTAGGCAGAGACCACAGTTCTCCACCTGCTACGATCTTGACATACTTCCCTTGCTTCCTGTACTTTCATCAATCCTTTCATACATGCTCGTCGGTTTAGGGTACTTTTAACCTGGCCTTTATTCAGAACGTCCTGAATTTGGTCCTGGTACGTTCGCCGAGGCCTTCCCCTTCCAACGTTTCCATTCAATCTTCCTTCATTCATCCTCTCTACATGACCAAACCATCTCAGCATCCTTTTCTCAATTTTAGTCACTACATCTTCTTTTACACCACAACGTTCTCTTATCACACTATTTCTAATCCTGTCACTCAATTTAACACCAATCATACTCCTCAACGCTCTCATTTCCACTGCATTAATTCTACTTTCATGCTTTTTCTACTTTCATACTACATATATCGAGCGCCAATTTGAAATTTAAAATTCGAAGGTCGCGTAGGCCCGCATATTCAGTACAAAAGACCCTCAGAAGGACCACGACAATCTCGCGGGCGGGTGCGCGCGGGGTTGGGGGGTAGATTGCAAGGGGAGCGGAGAGTGTCCGTTCTGTATGATAGTAGGTATGCTTTGTTCTGTGTCAAAAGTCAAATAATACTTCATATCGGTGTTCTAAAAACGCCGAGGCTTTAAAGTGAAATAAATAATGTCTGTTGTAAAGACACAAATCCATAAACATTGCATACCAGAATGCACATTCTGTAATAACAACTCCAAGGCATGCATACAATGAACCGTGTGTTTAAATTTCCCATTCACAGAATGCTGTACGTCCTTTTGATCCAGCACCGGACTAAGGTCTATAGACTAAGGGCCCCACACACATATAGGTTTATTTTTCACTATAAGCTAGGAAAACATACAAAGTTTCCATGTAGGTACGCACCGCAGTAAGCACTTAGAAACAAAACCAGTATAAGCTGAACCAGCGCTAAGCTATAAAAGCCCGAAACCAGAGACCCTCTCAAGTACATCGTCATGTTGCCGTGTTTACTAGGTGAGATATTTTAAAGTTCATTAGATACATATTTGAAATGAAGTTATTCTTACCTGCGTTACGCGCGGGGCCCATACTTTGCTTACATTGCCTCTACGGAGAATCCGGCTCTGCTGCAATCGCTAGTTCTAGTCTTCTGAGCTATTATAATTAAGTTGTCCAACCGTGCTATTACCTGGTGATGAGTGTGATGAGTCTGGGCACAATAGGCTGCTCTAGACCTGAGATTGTTCGCTTCATTAGGCTAGACCTACTGAATCTACGAACGCCAACGCTCTCACGCGGCATTTCGCAATGTAATATCATGTGCCTATGGTTGCTTGATACAAATACTGTGGTTTTTCCTATACAATAGTGTAAAATGATCAATTATCTCATTTT
The DNA here is from genome assembly GCA_947532105.1 of Athrips mouffetella. Taxonomy (NCBI): domain Eukaryota; kingdom Metazoa; phylum Arthropoda; class Insecta; order Lepidoptera; family Gelechiidae; genus Athrips; species Athrips mouffetella. Next base: position 10,962,341 of record OX383958.1, read on the forward strand.
TATCTAGCTGTTGCTCTTGTCTTCGTTTGCCATAAACGTTATTCCTGTGGGAATGAAAAGTTTTCCCGTTACTCTTCTCTTAATAGAATTTTCCGTTCCCAAGATAATCTGCTACTAATAAAAAAAAAACCGGCCAAGTTGGTAAAACCGGTCTTGTTTGGTTCATGGACTTTATTATTCGTTATCAATTTCAACCTGATAGCTCTTCTCGTTCGTGAGAAAAACGGTCTTGACAGACAGACAGACGGACAACAAAGTGATTCTATAAGGGTTCCGTTTTTTTATTTTGAGATACGGAACCCTAAAAACAAATCACAAAGTTGAATCTGTAGATATTCATAACTCAGATCAAATACTGAGATTCATAATTGGAACAAGAGACCTCATTTTTATACCTATTTAAATTTTTCAAAATTTTTGCGACAAATCGAAAAGCTATGGTCTCCTGCGTTTCGAACATTTGAGATATTACTTTTACCTACCTGATGTGATTTCCATTGTTGTTCATTGTATCGATGGTTTTAGCGAAAAAACGTTTCTATCAACCTACTAGAGCACCTACCATAGCAACATGTCATTTTTTCTAAAGCAACTTGACAGTCCACAATCTAGGTCTTAAATGAAATATCGTGTATAACGAGCGAGAGGTAGGTGTAGTGTTTAATTTATGGTGAGAATATCCCTTTTGAAGGACTTAACATCAGAAAGTATATCGCTTGAGTCTTGTTTTATTTTTCTTATTTGACTTTAGATCGTAAACATAATAGACAGTGTGGCGAAATGACGATCTTGGAACGTGGAGCCTGTCACTTCCATTTGATTTGATGATGGCGATTGATGCACAGATTGAAGCGGGTAATCGCATTAGGGTGTATACATACACGCAGAAATTGCCGACATTTTTTGTACAAATGGACATGCCTTTATATTAGTTGTATTGGGTTTAGTGGCAATCACGTAACCAAAAAAATATGTTGTAAATTTTGGATGGATGGTCATGGTCGCTATAATCTGGAATAGATCTTTAAAGAGATTGTGTAGTATACTAAAAAGTAATAAGTAAAGTAAGGAAAGAAAAGTAAGTAAGTAGTAAAATCTATTCCAAAGTATAGCGGCCATAATGACCATCCATCCCAAATTAGCTACACATTTATACAAACTAACGTTTGACAGTGTTACGATTGACGGCCGCAGCTAAAGGCCTAAAAAACACATGCCCATCCTCTGAAATAAGTATCCTAGTTGCCAAGTGCGTATGGAGCACAGATCAGAAATAAGTCTAGATAACGCAAACTCCGCCGTTTGTACGAAAACGAACCGTGTCACAGTTCTCGGTGATATGACAAGCCCATGACAAGCAAACTAAGCGTTTTGAGCTTAGTTTGGGCCACGGGTTTGGGCACGCAAAGTAGGTACACTTGAGTCATCTAGACTTATTTCTGATCTGTGGTATGGAGTAACTGCGTTTAGGACGAAAAGCTTTTTGGACAACCTGCTATAAGGGCCGGAAAGACGGATTAATGCAAAAAAAGGGTTTTACTCAAATAATTTCTTCATTAGGCAAGGAAAATGGAATACCGAGTAAGTATAGAGTCTTTAAAGGCAACAATTAATTCGTTTCAAAATCCAAGCACGACAAACCTCGAATTTAAACATCTTCTTGTTTGTCTTTGACGTGATATTTCCTTTCAAGTGTCGAATCACGATTATTGATGATGATTTATTCGTAAATATCCGCCAATTAAGTTACGTAACAAAAAAAACGTCACCAAAAACTCTTTACATAACGGAAATTCCTAATGTTTAGTAAACAAAGCGGAACTGCGGTTTTGTCAACTACTGATTGTCTGTAATCTTAATTAGAAATAAATAAGTCAAGTCATCACGATTTATCTCCGATTTGATGATGGATGAAGATACCTATTATTAGCCGGTAGATAAAACGAAAGTAAGTAAAGCTATTAACGGCACCTTAACATGACGTAAATTATCTTATTTTTTATTTAGATACCTATTTTGTCTTCGCTCGTTTCACGTAGTACGTCTTAATTAGGTATATTGTACGTACACACAGTCGCACGTTAGTGGTAACCACTTTTACCTTGAGCTGGTCTTTGGTATCGGGCGTTGTCTATATAGCTTATGTCGTGAGTACGTATCATAGAAACATAATAATAATATTCTTCGGTGGGGTTATACTGAAAACAACGGATGTCCATGTGGAGCTGTACCACCTCCTAATCTGCCCCACATACTCATACATGTACAGTCAACGATATAAATACAATAACGGTACAAAGTCCAAAGTGTCAAGCTTGATTTGCTTTTGACTGTACGTTGAAAGATCTGTGGACCTTCGCCAAGTGGCAATACTTTGGGCCACTAAAAGAAGAAGAAGAATTATAATATTTATCAGGCAACTTCAAAGTTCCATACAAAAGACATCAACGAAATCAACCAGTCTGAAATATTTACTTACGGTATTCTTACAATAAAGGTTCTTGGTAAGTTGGTCGTATTCTTAGAAAAGTTCATTTTCTAGCCTAGCAGGTGGTCATATAACAAATAAAACGTATGTAGTAAAAAAATAATAAGTTTGTCAATCGCCATTCGATTTCAAAACCATTTAATACTTTTTGTAAATTCTGAAGGACTAAATAAATAACAACACAGAAGCTGGAAAACCTATTTTAGAACATTTCTCATTACCTTTAATAAATAGGTCAAACTTTTCTTAGTTCATTAGGAGTAGTGGTCTGTTATTACCTTAATCGACCAACATAATTACTCATCCGTACGCGAGTTATATAAAGCATTGTTTACCTGCTCTGGTTTTAACATGAGGTAGTGTCGAAACTGGCCGTGACCTTAGAATACACATAACAAATAGATCTTGTAATGAATAGTCATCTACTCTACTGCACTTACAAATGGAGCCAACGAGCTCAACATTATACCAAGGTGAAACGAGCATCATCAGTATAATGCTGGAACTTAAACCTGATGACACGCGGATGAGAGGCTGTTTGACGCACCGAAAAAATCAATGGACTTATCACGATCAATGAAGTCAATCAAATACAAAGTCACAGAATAAAGTACATAATAGTACTAGTAAAGTAATACAGAAGGGACACTCTCCGTCCCCCTTGCAATCCACCCCACACCCTGCGCGCACATGCTCGCGCCCAAAGAGATTTGAACCTCGCTACGCTCGGTCATAGAGGGATTTGAAGGCTTGTCAAGTGTTGCACTTTTGAAACGTCAAGTTGGAACCAGGTTTGTTTTGGTTCTTTTTACACTTCTGCTAATTTAAAAAGTTATCTGATTGTTCTCTTGACAACTAGTATGACGTTGTCTTTACTTTCAGTCGTCTATGAAACTATTTGTTTTGATGTTGTCGTGAGCGAACCGGCTCTGTAGTTTTTATAATTTTACTGTTATTAAAATACTTATATCTTATCAAATAAGTGTTGTACACAAAAGCCTAAATGCTGAACAATACATAAATCGTACCAGCATGCGGATCTCATTCTTCTAGGAAACAGGACATCGAAGAATTCTTATGCTTTCATTTGTAAGTAATATTTAAAAGCTAATTTTTGCAAAAAAATGTGTAATACTCATTAAAATGACAACAAATTATATTAAAGATTAGGTAAATCAATTTAAAAAAACCTTCCACAAAGAAATATACTGCAAATTACAAGAAAAATTCAAGAATATCTACATAACGCGAATGATTTTGATTATCCACCATTAGAGATGTAAATAGTGGTTATCGATAATGTCTAAAAAGTTATCGAATTAAATCAGATGCTCACTTCATAATTCTAGTACGGTCTCTGTAAATGGTTATATCGCTTCATGTTAATCAACCGAGTAATATAAAACTGGCCAAGTGCGTGTCGGACTTTGTAGATTTAGGGTTCCGTTGTGTTGTCTATTTCATCAATATATTGCTATTTGTTAGTAAAATATATTTAATAATAAACATTATCACCAAAGACAATGCGACTCTTCCCTAGACCTCTAGCCAAAAATTTGAAAAGTATTGTACATAAGTGAAACCTATGTCAAATAATAGACCTAATCATCACTTAAGTCTTTTGCTATGGCACCAAAAAAAATCGGTCTCCGTGAAAAAAAGTATTGACCTTTGCAAATTTCAGGAAATGTGTGATTTTATTATTATTAAATTAATTGATTTAAAAGACATTATTTCAAATTCTGTGTCAAATAAACGAATGACAAAACTTGTATAATACAGGGTGTTCAATAATGTTTATTTTAAAAACATCTTACTCGGAGTAATGATTGGCATCACCAATAGGTACATAGGGTCTTCATGCCCTGACACCATGCTAATCTGTTGTGGGCTATTTTATCACTAAACAACTCGTGAGTGTTACAAGCGTGATTTTAGCTTCTACAGCAATTGAAATAAGATCGGTACACCGTCCAATGTGTCAAGCTTGACGTACTTTTGACTGTACCATATCATCGGTAGTCAATATTTATTTATTTTCAGGTCCCTTCAAGTTTTAAAGATAAAGTAGAACTGCATAGCAGCGGCATTGCAACTAGGCAATAAAACTACTAAATAAACAACACTTGCAGAGAGACTTGAGTGAAAATGGTGACGAAAATAAGAGTTATTATTAGGTAGTAGGTAACTTTATTAGTAGATTCATAACTTTTTAAATATACTTCGTAACGTTCTGTAATTTTATTTTAGGTAGTAGGTAACTTTATTAGTAGATTCAAAACTTTTTAAATATACTTCGTAACGTTCTGTAATTTTATTCATTTACTCTTCATTTGAATTAAGTGAGAGAATAAATAAAGCAGCTTAATTCATTTCTGATGAATTCCTTTTTTTTATAATATTAACTATGAATACAGAAATGCGAAAAAGACACTCTACGCACCCCTTGGAATAGACTCCTTCACCATACGCGACCCGCGCCCGCGCGATTGCCGGGTTCTTTATCGAGCCTAGTTGTACTGCGTGGACGTGCGTAGTAAGTCTCTGTCATTTTCAAATTCTGACGATTTGTGGTTTCGCGCTTGATGTATGAATTGTTCGGGGTGCGCTTTTATAAACATAAATGCAACGACAAATGTTGGTTCTATTCATTTGATTTCTCTTCAAAGATCATTATTGTAAATAGCATACAAAACATTAGAATTCAAGACGATTTCTTTAAAAGTCACAAAATTTTGAATTCATCATGAGCGTCTAACATCTGCTCAAAGCCTCGTCAATATTTAATGTGTGAATGTTAATACTTTTGTTTTAAAAAAGTCGAAATACTACATTATCGCACTCGTCATATCGAGTGCCTGCACATCTCTAGCTGGTCAAAAAGCGTTACAGCGACGTTTGAAAGTAGATAATCATAAACATGTTTATCTCTTTTTTTCTAATATGACTCTTAACATGAGTAAAAAGTCAAGCTATAGCCAACACTTTTCGGATCCCTCTATGACCGAGCGTAGCGAGGTTCAAATCTCTTTGCTCGCGCCATTCTCGTGGCCCTTCTGAGGTTCTTAGGGTCTTTTGTACTGAACATGCAGGCCTACGCGACCTTCCAATTTCAAATTCGTGCTCGTTGTGGTGTGACAAAGTTTTGGAGATATTGCCAAAGAGAACGATATCTCCTTGGATATTGCATTGTTGACTTCGATATTCGAATTTCGATAATCTGAAAAATAGGCACCTACTGAGTTTAATAATAATAATTATGTTATAGAACTGTCTTGAAAGTTGTAAGGTGGAACTGTCAAGGCATAGCAACAGAAAGACAAAGACTGGAAACATAACATGCTCCCTTTTTGCTGTTCGGGGGTTAAGTAATTAATCCAAAACGCACGATGCCAAGAACAATCAATCCATCAGACGTCAAAAGCTTGGTAAATTGTAATGCGGCTCCCTCAAAACGTGACCTAAGACAAAGCTAGTTCTTAATTATCGATTCGGCGATTTGACGATCGTTTTAGTGTTGCGAAATTCGGTGTAGTGTGGCGAGAGACTCATCAGACTAGCTAGCGGTGAAGCGAGCTATTGTAGAGCGAAGCTGGTGCGCGAATTTATCACGAAACAAGCGGAATCTAGAGCAAGCTTAGAGGACGACGCATTTCGACAACGTTATTCAAAGAACTACAGGGTTTCTAAAAAAATCCCGATAAAAATGAAATTTTGTCCTATTGTGGTATAGGGCACTACCTATACAGCGTAAATTCAGACCCTTCAGTATTATCACACGTAAAGGTGTGATAATACTGAAGGGTCTGAATCTGCTCATGAAACTGAACAACTTTTCCCAAGGAACATAGGTCATAGAACAAAATAATTTTTTGAACTTCCATAGAACCTGCTTCAGCTGACAGCACATTTTGTATGGGAGATCAAATTTGGTTTTTCGTATTTTGAACTATGTTCTTTAGAAAAAGTTGTTCAGTTTCATGGGTAAATTCACACCTTTCAGTAATCATACCTTTCCGTTACACGTTGTATAGGTACATCGAGCGCGATCTAGCTAGGCCTCATGTCTGGGAAAATTCGTTTTCCCCGTGTTATTAAGCATTTTTTTAAACCTACACCGCCATCTGTTGGCGGGTAGCATAGTTGGTTACCCGATGATATTTTAATATTGAAGCGAATAGAGCGACGCTCGGTCACCCACTTTACACATCGTCATGCAAAATTTCGTCATGTATTTGGTCAAATAGCCCGCCTCTTGTAAAAAGGAGCTGATGAGTAGTAGAGTAGCATGGTTTCGTTGAACGACGATGGAAAACCTTTGACCAGAGCGAGGGTCGCAGTCCTTGATTCTAGGGCGCCGCCGGCAAACCTCAGCGGCAAAACGTTTGCCCTTACTGCCTTTTTATAAAATATTCATTTCGCTGTAATGCAGAGTAATTATACCTACTTCTTTTTTCTTAAAGTTTTATCAAAAATTGGGGTTATTCTCGAAACAAAATGCAACATCTTTGTCAATGAATGATTTAATTAAAATCGTACTTTTATTAAAAGTCTACATGTTCGTTTTTAAAGAATTAATTAATTGATAAGGATATCCGTTTAGCAAATTGTGTTGTTTAAATCATCTTTATATCCACTCGCAGACCTAAAAAGTTTAAATTTGTTCCTCATTGCCTACGCGCTACGTAGTCGTTTGGATTTGATGTTCGACTCTTCACGGATTTGCTTCCTCTGTTGTTGTGCGGTGCTCAGATGGTCACGAAATAGTCACAAGGTACACTCAACAGCAAGTCAGTAGAAACACTTTTGGATCTTATGGCGTGGTAATAGAGTTGAAAAAGTTTCTACCGACGAGCGGTTGACCGTACATCAAGGACGCGGCATTGCGCTTAGACGTTGACTAATCGCTGAATATTTACACCATGGCGAGAAAACGTCCACAAAAAAACACTAACATAAACAAAATCGCCTGACAAATCACCTTCACTTAGTGTATAGGCCTGAAATAATTACTAGCAACTATCAGATAATTAGTTGAATTATTTAGTTGAATAATTAGCGAAGTGCTACTAAAAGAAAAGGTAGGTACTTAAAAGCATACTTAGGACTTTCATCACACAGTTGGTCAAGCAAGTGAAGGTTCGTATTTAGCAAGGTATTATTTACTTGTTATTTTTTTTATTACAAACAATACGATCTTCTTTAAATAAGTCAAAATAGAAAAGGTATACCCGAGGGTATAACTACAACACACCCGGCAGCAAATTACAAAAATCGCGCGTGTGGGTCGCGGGGGAAAGGAGTGGATTCCAAGGTGTGTCTACACCGTCTGTCTACACTCTAGAGGCCTGGGGCACAGTAAATATATAGGCTAAAGCAGTATGGAAACTCCTAACAAACGTCCAAAACTGGCGCACTCACACATGCGCACATCGCTACAGGAAAATAAGCTGTTTTCGCGCTGAAGTCAGTCTTGGGTGCCAAACCATAATACTTACAAACAAATAGGTACATACAACGTGTTAATTAAATAACGCAAACCCTCTCGGGTGGTGGCTCTGGACATGAAACTGAACAACTTTTGTTCTACGACTTTTGAAAATTCGCAAAAAAATATTTTGCTTTTTCAAATTGGCTTTGTCAGCTAATCGATATGTATAAAGCAGCAATTTTTAATCGTGCGCTTAATCTAAGCTTAAGTATGTGATAAAAGGCGACTAAGTGATTTAAAATTCTGACTTAACATTTTATGCAAGACTGTCTGCTAAATTTAATTTTTAGTGTAACTTTCCTTAAAGAACCTAGTCGAAAGACGAAAAAAATTGCCCCCCATACATAACGCGCTATCGGCTGACGCAGTTTCTAATGCTATTGCCAATTGGACATAACAATATTATTTCGTATTTCGACTTCTTACGGAAAGTTGTTTAGTTTTACGGTCCGAAAACATGCTGAAAGGAACAAAGTTGATAGAAGCACCCAATATTTGAGTTCATCATACTATTCTTATTTCAAAAATTCTTGGTTACAACCCTGACGCTCCGACGTAGAATAGTTCTTTTTTCAAAAAAAGGCCCGAGTTTCCATACTGCTTTAGCTTATATATTTACTGTGCCTGGGGGGCGGAAGAGAGTCCGTTCTGTACACAGAAAAATAAGGGTAATTAGAAGGAGGATTAAAGAAATAAGTTGTCACTAGGTGGTGAAGGCGTCGTTCTATGGATTTTACGGATTATTTTGAATATATCCTAGTGATCATTGATGATTTGACATAAAAATTTGGGACATGTTGACAGATGTCATCCCATAGTAAAATAAATTAGCAAGGTATCTATTCCGAGCGAAGCAAGGAGGTCCGAAATCTTTGGTTCTGTACGTACTTTATTCTGTGGTATGAAGTAAAAAAATATATCCCAAAAAGTGTTCATATTCCCTCTAACCTCTCTTTTTCGAAAGCTGGGCACACCCTTATCCTGTTACATCTTGTATAGAAGGAACGTGCTTTTGGTTTGCCTTTGGCTGTTTTCGTCTATGTTGCTCATATTATAAACATAATAAAGTGTAATAAAATAAAAGTGTCATTCACAATTTACAATTTCACACATCGTCAACTTGTAAATCATTTTGTTATTTTATTTTGTTTGGCCGCGGTTCATTGTCCGAAGAAAACGATTACGTCAAAGATTTAATAGTTGGCTATTGAGACAATCTAGAGGTCATGAACTCTTTCAGCTAATGTTTGTAAACTAGATCAACGTGGATATGTACTTGACCTGATGATGACCATGGTAATTTAATTGCCTGTACACTCGACAGCACGTCAGTAGAAACACTTTTGGACCTTATGGCGTGGTAATAGAGTTGAAAAAGTTTCTACCGACGAGCGGTTGACCGTACCTATGTAATTAAACGTTGAACTGTGTAGTCAAATTCTGTAGGAGTACGGCCAAGAGCACGTCAATACATTATTGGACTTGGCACCGTTCTTAAATTAACAAACGCCCTCCGTGCTTACTCGCACAATAAGTGTCAAGCATGAATTGCTCCTCACTGTACCTAAAGCTTTCAGATATGGAACTGGGTAGGGTAGGACATGCCTTCCTGTTCTACATGCATCCTGATAGGTGGGCCAGTTTGGTCGATGACTAAATCCTAAAGGGCCACCCAGAGGTAGGCATATAAAAAGATGGCGAGAAGAATTAAAGCTGTATTATGTGTGACTGACTGGCAGTTATCTTCTCAACACAGTAACAGTTGGCAAAAAAGAGGAGGCCCTTGCCCAGCAATGGGATAGGTATCTTACTTTTTATATTAGTTTTTTCTTAGGCGAAAACCGTTCGTGACCGTTGCGTTTCGTTTCTCTTAAAAGACGTTTCGACCCACCCCTATTTCATAGACTAAAAGGAACAGAGTAACATTAATTTGAAATTTGTGTAACGATATAAACCTTAAGTATGTTGCTTTAAAATACGAAAATATAGCCCTATAATACTACTGTGTTGAGCTACTATTTGGCATTGTATGGCATTACCTATTTAGCATTGTATGCAAATATACTTAGTACGAATAGTCACGTCCAAAATAGCCCCAAAATGGTGTCCCAAAAAGCCCCATTCGTAACTTACCGCCATAAAACCCAAAATAGAAACAAAATTTATATGTTTGATTAATTATTACGATCATGAGATATCACACATTTTTTACGTAAATTACATTTGATACATACTTTTTTAACCATGAAGCTAGAGACAGAAGTTGGACGACACTTTTAAGCAGCAAATTTTCAACATATCCAAAAATATCATTTAGAAATAAGCAGCGCCTGTTGTGTCCTTTTTCTTAATTTTAATTTTCTTAATGTATTTTCATGTGTACAATAAACTGTAAATAAATAAATAAATATCTCCACTGTCACCACTGCTAATAACATAACGGCAAAGGTCGCAGTAATGAATTGATATTAGACGTAATGTTGCCACGTAATGTTTTTTTTCCTACTATCACTGAAGTAGAAATTATGATGCAATGTAACTTATAAGTTGGCAGCGTCCTAAATATACTGCATATCTCAAATAGCCCCTTTACCAGCTGATTGCGCATTTTTTATGGAAGATTTTTTTTTTGGTATGTTTTCCCAAACACCCGGTATAATTTACCTTGTATTTTAGAAGCACTACCTAGGCTACTTGATAGCCACGTGGTAGAATTTTGTATGGCTTGGTTACACTCTTGTATTTGTAGCTTATAAAGCTTTGTGAAACAATGATACGGTCGATGATGTACTTTGCAGGTACTATAAGGTAATGCACTGGAACTAGAACATTGAATAAGATAAGTGGGTTGGGTTGGTGACTGAAATTATAGCCTGCCCACAAACTATCCAGATTAAATATGTCTAGTATGAAGTAAGCGTATGAGTTAACAAAGCTGAGAACAATCTCCACTAATAGTAGTTGTAGGTAGGTATCAAGGATGAGGATTGTAAGAGCATCGTAGAAGGCAGAGCGTGGGCGACAAAATGAAATAGACGGAAATTTTCAGAACATGGTATGAAATGTTGTTTTAAACATAAATGCACAGATGAGTAGCATGACATAAGGAACGACATTTTTGGGTAAAACAATTTGCAACATATGGAGTACGTTTCGTAACAAAAATGCAAGTTGTGTGCATCCTTAAGGGATCCCGCACACGACCGAGAATCGGTGACCGATTTTTTTGTCGGCATCCCGCTCTGACGTGTTATCACCTGAATCTTCCGTCCTTGTCCTGGCCGATAATCGCCCACCGATTCTCCGTCGTGTGCGGGAGCCCAAAGGTACTAATCTTCAAGCAAAAAAAGAACTATCCTTTTAACACGATCCTTTAAAGTAGGTTTATTTGTTTTTAATAATTAATTTATTATTGTGGATATTTTGAAAGCAATAAATATCAAAGAAATAATCCTTTTTTAACAATATCATAAAAGCTTTTATTGCTTTTAATTTTATTGATGCGGATATTTGCCATATATTAATTGCTGTGCTGGAAATGGCAATCAAAATCTGCAATTATTTTTTTATTTTGGACCCAGCCTTATTTATTTTAGAGTTATTAGTTTATAATGACCCGATGTCCAAGTTTATTTATTTTGTGAAAATTTATGGTAAAAAAGAAAATTGAACGCAGGTTATTTCCCTCTTCAATCGATCCATCTTACAACCCACATGATATGATAATAGTGACTAACAATAACAATTTATGTTTTTTGCTTTGAGGTTGTAAATGAAAATCATTTTTGAAGCTGCTGAATTAAAACCAGTATCATTTTTGCTTTTATTGCAACATTTTTTGTCTCAGAGTTCTTAGACACTCCCCGAAGTACGGTCAATTGCACGTCAGTGAAAACATTTACAACTCTATTAGTATGCCATATAGTCCAAAGTGTTTCAACTGACGTGCTGTTGGGTGCACTATCTGTAAAGGTCTGAGCAACTTTGCTGTGAAGCTTAGTTTTCAACAGATTTTCGTCATCAATGAGCCTTGGCTTTGTGCTCTACCGATTAGTTTGTGACTAAAACCGCAATCACACCTTCCTAAATTCAAACACTAACTCGGCATACATGGCTGGGAGGCTTGGTTCTGTTGATTCCAATATCCGTACTTCAACAAACAATGTACGCCAAATTAGTTTCTGAATTATGGAAGGTGTGATTGCAGCTTAAGTATGAAGTATTTGGCTGAACTAAACAATACCAGTCAACGCAGCAAGATTCAGACGGAAATTTCTTGTATTAGCTGTGCTGTGCCAGCCTAGAAAAGAATAGTACTGACCCATCTCTTCCCGTGGGTGTCGTAAGAGGCGACTAAGGAAATGAAATCCAGAGGATGGGCAGCAGCGTCCTTCTGTGTAATATCCCAACACACTGCGGGTGCCAACCCGTCTGCCAAGCGTGGCGACTATGGTATAAAACCCTAAATCTATCCATGAACTACACAATCAAGCACCGGCCCCTAGTCCCCGGCGGCCAAGCTATTCCTGGCTCCAGTAACGGCCATGGTAACGGTTGGGCAGAGGGTGCTAAGAATCCCCGGCAGATGCCGAGCTACCAACTACGACGACCTCTGGCCCTGGCAACATATAAAACGCGCACATTGCGGACCGACGAGAAGGTTGCTGAACTTGAAACTTGCTCTATTTCCGGGAGGGCAACGAACTGTCCTAGCGAGGTATCGGGTTTATGGTCCACAAGTCTCTCGTGAACAACGTGGTCATGATCGAGAGTATGTCATCGCGGGTAGCATACCTTATGCTCAGAATCACCAAAAGTTATACCTGTATAACCTTCTTGGAGTCACTCTGATGATGAATTCGAGGCTATGTATGAGGATATATCTAAAGCCATACATACGCCTAAGACCGCCTATACCGTTGTCATGTAGGACTTCAACGCAAAAATAAGGCAAGAGAGGCGATGGTGAGCTGAGGGTGGGGCAATTTGGTGTTGGATATTGGAATTCCAGAGGCCACACGTTAGCCGACTTTTTGGAGAAAGAAGGATTCTTTAAGATGAATTCCTTCTCCAAAAAGTCGGAAAACCAAAAATGTACGTGGATCAGTCCCAATCGTGCTACAAAAAATGATATTGACTTTATCATGTCGACGAAGAAGCAAATACTTATTCGATGATATCTCTGTGATCAATGCAGTTAAAACCGGAAGCGATCACCGGTTGGTAAGAAGCAAATTGAATATCAACGTAAAGCTGGAAAGAACTCGACTCATGAAGTCTACGCTCCGACCAGCACCCACCAATATCCAAAACCCCGACGGCTGACAAAGAGGTTACTCGTCGAATCCGACTCGGATGGGCAGCGTTCAGGAAGCTCCGCAATAAGTTTAGCGATAGTAAGTTGGTTGGCCATACAAAAGACATCAACGAGATCAATAAGCTTACTATAGGGTGCTTCTTATTCGACTGCGTTAAGTATGTTACTCGTGCCATAAAACTGAACCACTTTCCTCAAAATACCTCCCATACAAAATGCACTATCAGGTCACTATAACTGATGTGGTTTCTGTGGAAGTTAAATTTCAAGTAACAAATTTTGGTCGCCCCATATAAATTCCATTATCGCCGGCACAAGGCTTTTTACCCGACTGCCAAAAAACAAGAGGGTTATGTTTTTTATAGGAAAGCCCAGATAAGCTTCCTTTACTTTCATGAACTCTTTACTTTGATACAAGCTTGAACTGAACCCTTTGCCAAGTTTTTTAATATAGTCTGAACAACAACAATTCGGTGTGACTACGAGTTTGCATTGACAACAGACATAATAGGATGAAAACTCGATTTTATTTGGCTTATCTGGGCTTTCCTATAAAAAACATTACCCTCCTGTTTTGGGGCAGTCAGCTAAAAAGCCTTGTGCCGGTGATAATGGAATTTGTATGGGGCGACCAGAATTTGTTACTCGTTTTTTTTTAGGAAGTTCTTCAGTTTTTCTATCTGAGTAACATACTGAAATTTAACCAGAGAGGTCCAAAAATCACCTTATATAAAAAAAAACGCACGCAATAAAATCACGCCTCTTTTCCGTCGGGGAATCTGCTACTGCTACGATTCCCTTGCTTTCTCTACTTTCATCAACCTTTTAATCTAGCCCTTATTCAGAACATCCTGAATTTGCTCAAACAAAAAATAACCCTGTGTAAGTATACTTAATTTTTAATTCAATCTTTGCTTCTAAATACGGAAGTGAATGATAAAAGTAACTTAAAATGGTTATCTCAGCTACTTCGGCTATTAAAGTACTTAGTCACCCAGAAGATAGAAATTTATTTTTGTTGTGTAACTTGATGATGTTGCTGTATTTTGTATGACCTAACAGAGTACTCGGTCAGGTGACGGCAGATACAGTCAAATACAGATACAGTCTTACATCGGGTTAATTGTCACCACTATGCTGAACTCATAAGAGACAAGCCTATTATATCACTGACTTTATGTGGCTGTACAGTCTGTACCGTATAAAAATAATGTTAGTTCAACAATCGGTCCTACGTGTAAGGAATAAGAGCGTCTATCGGTATAAAAACCGATCACGCGCCTCTTTATTGGAAAGGGCTGGGTGTGTAGAGAGTGGTCAAGTGGTCGTGGGTTACCTTTTATTTATACAGGCTGCCCCAGTTACAGTAGTATAAAGAAAAATAATTATGGGTCAAAATAAAAATACAGGTAATTGGTAAAATAAGTAGGACGGTTATTTTAAGGGGTGATTTTGAAATATTAATAGGTTTAAAAAAAATAGGAATTAAAAATATATCTTTTGGAAAGAGCATTTGGCTCAAGCATAAGTGGGGCATTTATAGGGTTCAATGAACTCTTTGATCAACTGGTGACGCAGGCGTAGATTTTGTGATAATTTCTAAGCACTAGTGTCTAGTAACTACTCTCAATGTAATGTAATTGAAGATGATAGCGTGGGTGAAAGGGAACCGCCGATCTGGTCAGGGTCGTGGAAAGCAGCTGGATGCAAGCAGCGCAGGACCGATCATCGTGGAGATCTTTAGGGAAAGTCTATGTCCAGCAGTGTACGTCTTCCAGCTGATAATGATGATGACAAAAAGAAGACTTAAGGGAGATCATAGTTTAAGGTTGAGTGACGATATCTCACAAGTAGCAGAAAAGCAGTAGATCAGAGCAGCAAGAAAAAGGGCACAGTGGTCTAAAGATGAGAAGGCTTTTGCCGTAAGATGCAGACCTTTTTTCCGTGGATACCTTACACGGAAAACTAACAAAAGTACCTATGATCAAGAATCACCCTATTTTTACACCCTGTAATAACTACTCAAAAACGGCTCAAACGATTTCGATGAAATTTACTATGTAGGGGTTTTTGGGGGTGAAAAAGTGAACTATATGTCTGGGAAAATTCGTTTTCACTGTTTTTTATAATTTTATTTGCGCGTTTTAGTGCGTTTAAGAAACTTATAGCGTCATCTGTTGTTGAGTAGCATAGCTTGCTCACCCGATGATATTTTAATTAAGCTCGGTCGCCCAGGTACTTCCTATAAAGCTATTTTTTTATTTGTCTTATATTTGAAATTTGACTTCAAGGTTATCAATTTACGCATAAAATAAAGTTTTTATTTTTAGTTAGATTTATAAAATGAAAGGTTCGAAAATTGTTCGTCTTAAATGTCGTCCGATTTCATCATTAGATTTATTATTATATTTTCTTACAGATAATATTTTTTGAAAATTAAATTGAAGCTTCTGTAAGCTTAATATTTAACTTCCCAATCATGCTTAAAAATATTAAAAATTTGGATTTTAAATTCCTAAAATAATGCCAAAATGTTAGTACTAAAAATTGAGTTTATCCAATATTATCCAACCGAAAATGTT
Organism: Athrips mouffetella; assembly: GCA_947532105.1. NCBI lineage: Eukaryota > Metazoa > Arthropoda > Insecta > Lepidoptera > Gelechiidae > Athrips > Athrips mouffetella. The sequence continues at coordinate 10,978,219 of OX383958.1, forward strand.
TTCCATGTTTAAATTAATTGAGTTTATCCAATATTATCCAACCGAAAATGTATTCCATGTTTAAATTCTGGACGAATCACTAAAATGAATAACGGCAACGTTGCTCAACTTCTCTTATATTATTTACTAGAATTTCGTGTAGTTAAAGCCACGATCACACCTAACTGAATTCAAAGACTAATTCGACATACATTGCTCGTTGAAGTAAGGATATTGCAATTAACATAACCAAGCCTCCCATCAATGTATGCCGAATTAGTCTTTGAATTCAGTTAGGTGTGATCGTGGCCTAAAGTATTTGGATTGTATATCACGCTTAATGCGTAATGCGTCACCGACTGCGTCACGACATTCGATACACATGCTTGCTTAGTTTAGTTCGGTTTAGCAATACTTCAGCCAGGCTAAGTCGATTAATTCGTAATGAGAACGATAGGTACTTACTATAGTCCAGTCAATCTACGAAAGTTTGTATGGAGAGGGTTGCATTAAATGCACACTTAGGGAAATTAATTTTAAATAGTAATATAGGCTATTTGAAGCTGTAAATTAATTAAATCCGGAAATGTTGAAAATACATTTTTTTGTAAAATTACCAGTATAAGCTGACCTGGGCTACATGGTAAATATTATACAGGTTGAGTTCACCTTATACTGGTTTTAAGAATATCAACGTTATGTCGGGGATTACTGTGGTTTTAAATTTTTGAATGTTTTTACTGGAAATTTAACAAATTATCCCCTACTGGTTTACTTTGACATTTTTCACTTATTTTGACATTAAATATTATAATTAATATGTATGAATTTGCTTTGTTTTACCTGTCTTTTGACATACTTTTATTTTGTTTGAATTATTTAAATTTTATTTCCAATATTATTGACGGTCATATTATTCATTGACATCTGAACAATCTATGTAATTTTGAATGTGATAATATGAAATAAAGAAATCTAATCTAATCTAATGTGCATTTAATGCAACCTCATATCGTAGATTGACTGGACTACTATTCGCAAATTAGACGGTAGAATGCATTTAAAGTCAATTCTATTTAAGTTTACTATTAGCATAAATCCTATAGGCTATTATGTTAATGTATTCATGTTAATTTAATTATTTGTTAATACGACTACCTTAGGGTTACTCAATTATGATGCTTCCACACCGGTCAATTTTGTTGTTAAATGTTTTGACGACAAATATGAATGTTCGTTCAGCGGTTTTAAATCACTTGAAACTTATGTTTTCAAACTTTTGTAAGTAGAAATATCTACGATAACATAGCTCTCCCCTCCACTTGCTTTTGCAAGTGTAGATAAGATAAGATAAGATAAAAGATAAAAGTTTTTTTCATGACAACATAAAACACAATAAAATACATTTCAGGACTTATGAAAAAACTCTTATTGCTAATACATTTTACTTAAGGCAAACCAGTGACTATGATAAGCGTACAAAAACACCTGTGTTACAGCCACTGATTGCCTAAATTATGGTACACTAAAAATTATTAACTGCTAGCTAAGCTATAAAAATACAATGAATAGAAGTTTTCAAAGATTTCGGAACTCCTTGCTTCCTTTGGAATAGATACCGTGCTGAGGTGACATCTGCCAGCATGTCACATCTCCTTTACGATGCAATGCCACATCAACATTAATGATTATGAGGTTAAAAATAACCTTGCCTGTTATAGAACGACGTCTTGATTGCATTTACAAAGATAATCCATAGGACTAGGTATGTAATTTGTTGTGATTTTACATCACACATTTATTTATTTATTTTATTTTGTTTGGGGAGCTTCCGGCCTATTTTATACAGTAATTGACTTAATTAATAAGTAGATGCCAATTATAAAGCTACCATCCCTAACAAGTGACGAATTATTTCTTTAATCCTACTTCTATAGTCCTTAGTACCTGGTCGTCCGAGCTTCACTCTATAATAGCTACAACAAATATCATCTTGTGAGCAAGCTATGCTACTCGCCAACAGACGGCGCTGTAGGTTTCTGTCTAAAACGCTGTATTTTTTTAAATGCCTAAAAACACGGGGAAAATGAATTTTCCCAGACATGAGACCTGGCTCGATCGATTTTTCGTCCCCGAAAACCCCCGGATACTAAATTTCATCAAAATCGTTAGAGCCGTTTTTGAGAAACCGATTACAAATATATATATATATACATATATTCTCGTTTAATAGTTTAGGATTTTTTTGGGGAAGTTTTATACTAACAGCAATGTGGAAGGAGTGGCGGGCCATGCTATCGCAAATTTTAATATCATTGTGCTATCGTAGTTTATCTCTACATGCTTTTGGGATTACATCGCGAAACGTTAGTGTATCGAAATGTTACGAAACATATGCTTTCACACTGGATGTTTCTCAATATTGACAAACCTTTCAGAACAGGTGTGTTTTGGTGTGGAAGAGCACTTAAAAGTGTGTTTATTTCATAACATACTAACAAAAGAACGGATCATTTTCATTGTCTTTTTAACATTTGTTCCCTTCGTTTTACACTTTCACGTTTTGTTATCACACTTTTCTTCTTAGCATGGACGAATAATAATAAGACTGACTATCCCCTTACTAGAAAACGTAACCTGGAAAGGCATAAAACTCATGTTAATTAGATGGCGCTTTCAAATAATCTGGAAATTAATTAATTTAATTATGGTCTACAGAGTATTCTGCTAAAAATCACATGTTCTTAGTTACCTATCAAACTCAACTCTTCAAATTTTAAATACATTTATTTACTTGGTTAAAAATAAATAACTGAAATACAGGTTGTAAGGGACGGTGTACCGGGCGTGCTCAGTCAACGAAACTGAACAACTTTCCCAAAGAAACATATATGTTGGGAAATGAAAAAAAAAATTGACTTCTCCATACAAAGTGTTCGACCAGAGTGGGCAATTTGTATGGAGATGTATATTTTGTTTAAAATTTTCCCAACAAATGTTTCTTTGGGAAAGTTGTTCATTCTTGTTGACTGAGCACGCGCTTTCAGTTTTCGGTACACCGTCCCTTACACCCTTTAACATTAGACGTTACTAAACATTAACATTAGACGTTACTAACATTCGACGTTACATTAGACGTTACTAACATAAACACACACATTAGACGTTACTAGTAAGCCTATAAAAAAGAGTAACGAGCATAATTGAGGATTGAGCTCCTCTCCTAGATGCCCGAAAATTTCAGATTCGTTCAATTTAGATTCTTTACAGAATACTTATTGAACGACATGCAGAATACATGCAAAAAGAGCAAGTTTAATACGGTATCGGACCGTGCTATGGCAGCGTAAAAGATACTGCAAGAATCCACTGCAGCACGGCCTACTTTAAGAGTGGCAAGAATATTAGAGCACCATACCTCTTTGTCATTGATGTAGTCATCTAATCTATAGTAAGCGAAGAAACGATGGATGGAAGAAATGAAGTAGGGATTTTGTGTTTTTCTGTCTTCTTTAACATTATTGTATGAACTCGCATTATGACCTCTAGCAATGTCTGTTCAACTGTAGTTTTATAATGAGATACAATTTTTTGTCAGCGCTACCGTTTTGTAGTATCAACAATTGTTGCTGAATTCAGCTTACGTAATTTATGCTTTCAGGATAATCATTTACAATGATGACGAAACTCGCCTTTTTATCGTTATTATCAATAAAAAAAAATCTCATTAATTATTGGCCTTTCATTGTCATTTAACTCGCATTCTAGTTATTATTTTAAGTCACCGTGACGATATTATTATGACTTGCGTTTTCATTAATATTTATAGGTACATATTCCCTTCAAGTCGTCATCTCGCTGCTATTGTAACTCGCCTCTTTGTTGTTATTATATTCTGCATTTCCTTTGTTGTTTACCTTTTCTGTGTTATCATACGCCGACTTTCTTAACTTTGTTATTGAACTGACCTTACGTTGTTATCATAACTATTGCTTCTTCTAATACGCGATGCCTTTTCAACGTACCTACTTTAGCAAAATTGTTCTCTAAGGAAAAATAAAGATAGATTGCGTGTGTACGTCTCTTATTTGCTCGTTAATCGTATAGTCGGGCGCACGTCAGTAGCAACACCTTAACCTCTAATTACTACGGTGTTAAGTGTAGCTGTTATTCTTTACACTGGTTTTTTTATCATTTATCTGCAGCCGTGTGTTCAGTCCAGAGCAGGTTAAGCTTGACACTTGCAGCGCGAGTCTAGCCCCAACATTGATTGAAATAAGAACGGTACAAAGTCCAGGTGGTCCAGGGTATCACGCTTGACGTGCTCTTGACTGTACAACTTAATTCTGTAAGCACGTCATCTTGGAAGCTTATTAACCCACTCTTTAAGTACTACTTGCGTGAAGTTGCGTGGTCTGATCATCCGTAAATACTCAAATTAAATACGGTCATTTCGTACAATGAGTATAGTTTCTGTCTTCGTAGAATCATCTTACCTGGTTATATGGTGTAAGGCGATTGTATATCCTTAAAATATCGTGTCTCACCCACAAGGATCTAATGAACTCTGCCGACTATGAGAATCTCATTAAGCTACGAAGATTTATGCTACCTTTGCCGCCTGGCATATCTACGTTTATTAGGAAATTCAGTTCGTACAAAAAGCCCTTTACATACAACAAGCTAAATAGAATTTGCAATGTACATTTACTTACTGCTAGAGAAGCTAAATTTAAAATTCGGAAAGAGCTGCAGGACTGGACCTATGAACGTACTGAAAACTTTTTTAAATCCATTTACAGTTAGAATCATATCATATTCCTTTTACCACTTAATGTTACTACTTTTATTTTATTAGTTATTTTTTTGGTTTTTCTAATTATTACTCTTTAAAATGTTTAATAGAAGTGCCGCTTCAAGATCTTGTAACCTTGATAGGTATTTAAAAATCTACCACAAGACAGGCCTAGCCTAGTGTGGAGATTTTTGATGTTTTCACTTGGCAGTAATCTTGAACTGTACCTACACTAAATACTTTAATTTTTAAGTTCTGTTACATTTTGTTTGCCTTCTTTTTCTGAATAAATGATTTATGATTTTTATATTTGGCCACTCCTCAGTTTCGCTTTCACCAGGAAAACATAAGTTCTACGTTTATTTTAACCTACCGACCAAATGTAACTTTATTCTGATTGATGATGAGAAGTTATGTATTTTACGAAAAATATTGGTGATGGCTTTTGCTAAGTTTCTATCATATTATCTTTGATAGGTAAGCATGCAATATTTTATGGACATGGTTTTATGTTCCAAAATAAATAGTAGCTATTCAGTAGAACAAACAGTTTTAAATTACATAACAATATGTAATGTGTTTCAATAAAATTGTATGAAACAGGGCATGGTTCCGCCTCTTTATGAGGACCAACTCGATGGTGAAAGTCAGATTTTAGATTTTGGTATATTTTTGGAGTACATAGGTAGCTCATAGAATCATTGGGCCAAAAAATAAGTTTAAATTATTTACGAAAATATATTGTGCAAAAATAATATCTCCCGAAAATTAAAACGATGAATCCAGACCACTGAACCAATATTTGTAGAATTACAAAAAAAAATGGATTAGTTTCTATGAAAAGTAAAAAGAACGTGTTTCGAAAGTAGGTCATTTTTGTGGTCTGAATTTACAGTTAAAATTTTCGGAAAATGTCTTTTTACACCCAGACTATATAAAAATCCAAAGATCTTCGAAGTCAATAACAAAATTTATCCTAGCTACGTTCTCACGACTTGATATGTACACGCGAAATAAACAAATCCCATGATCAGACACCTAGCCGGCGAAGTAGAGCAGTGATCGTGATCCGGATCGCGTCACTTGGTACAATAAGAGCATTCTGTTTACTGCCAGACATTCGATGCATTGTGCAAGCCAACCTTCACACAGATTTGGATGCAGCGTCCCGTCCCATATAAACTCGCCATCATAAATCGTAGTGTAATACCTACCTGAAATTGATTATACTTCGAGCCAATCGTGTTTGCTATGTCTTTGTATGGCGAACCATTCAAAATTGCGTCACCTAAACATCTCGTAAAGATTTAAAATCGATTCTTGTAAATTCTAAACATCTTGTAAAAATAAGGTGCATGTTTTAAAGAAGTATAAATAAAAATCATAATAAAAAAAAATATAGTAACAAAAACTACGCACCTCCTTCAAAATTTTGCAAGGAGGGTATCTCCCCTAGAAGTAAAGTGGGGATGATTTTTTTTTGTCTTGTCTACCCCATAGTGTGGGGAGTCGTTGGATAGGTCTTTTAAAAATAATTTGAGTCTGCACAGATCATTTTTCGATTTGGAGATCCGTTTGAAAGCGTATTTTTTTGAAAGCTTGAAAGCGCATTTTTTTGTTGCAGTCGCATTCTCCCGGCCTCCCCCCCCCCGCTGACTATTGGAAATGTGAAAAAATTCACAGCAGTAGTATACAGGGTGTCTCATTCAAATCGGTCAGTATGGGAAAGTCTGAAACTATAAGACATACGAAGATTTGTTCTTAGGAACCATGTCACCGATTTTGATAAAAAGAAAAACTGCATTCATACATTTGAAAAAAAAAAAGTGTACCCAGCTGGGGAATCGAACCCGGTAGTTTTGAAAAAAAAAAGCTTACAGTTTTTCTGTTTAAATAACGGTTGTGTAGGTCAAGCAGTAAATGTCTCTATGAAACACGATGTCTAAAATGAATAAAATGCATTGTTTTTACATACTTTAATTTATCATAGTAGGTGTTCGAAGTGACCAGCGTTTTTTTCAATACAATATGGGTAAACTTTTTTTTCAAATGTATGAATGCAGTTTTTCTTTTTATCAAAATCGGTGACATGGTTCCTAAGAACAAATCTTCGTATGTCTTATAGTTTCAGACTTTCCCATACTGACCGATTTGAATGAGACACCCTGTATATGATGAAATTAAATGGAAAACTATCATAGCTAGTACACACACAGATTAATGAGCAATCAGGCGCTAGGTCCTCGCTAAGTATTAGGAGGTAAAAAGTTCATGTTATAAACGTTATGAAATACTTAAGGTGGTTTCTGAGCAGAGGTGCTGCCACTTTGAGAAATAAATTTATTGCGTCATAAATACAAAACATTTAATAAGGATTGTTTGTTTGGCGGCAATTTGGGGTACTTCTATATTTTATTACCATCACATCACAGCTTAGCTTATCGTGAATAGCTTTGTATTGCAAAAGTGCCAAAAACGTCCACTTTTAGCACTTTACCAATACAAAGCTATAAATGACAAGCATATAACTACCCCATATTGCCGCCAACCGAACAATACTAATTAAAAGCTTTGTATTTGCGACGCAATAAATTTATTTCTAAAAGTAAGGTGCTGCCACTCAGCAACCGTCTTAAGGGATTTCCCCCAGCCTACTAGTATAAATATTACTCGCTAAATACAAATTAAAGTAAAGGTATAATAAAATTGAAGTAAAGGTACCCTTGTTTATTTAAAACATATCAATCCTGAAAAATATAGTTTACTGTAGTTACAGATACAAAAAGTGCGAAAAACGGCCACTTTTAGTAGTTTTTGTATCTATAACTACAGTGAACTCTATTTTCATGATTGATAGGTTCTAAATAAACTAGGGTACATATTACTTCAATTTTGTGAGACAGATTTTCGACAAGTTGCTTTTTTTTTCTTTTTTATTTTTTTTTTAAAAATTTTTTTTAATGCAAGGACCGAACCTGAAAATAAAACAATTTACTCGAGGGATGATATTTTTGTAATTGGTTTCTCGAAAACGGTTCTGAAATTTACTGTAGGAGTATAGGAGTTTTGGGGGCGACAAATTGATCTAGAGTATCCAGAAAATAGTCTTCTCCGTTTCTTAGGGCTCCGTACCCAAAGGGTAAGAAACTGGACCCTGCCAGCGGGTTGTGTCTCATGAACCGTAATATGTAGACAGTTGAATTTTTCACCGATTATGTATTTCTGTTGCCGCTGTAACAATAAATAAAAAAAAAAATAAAAAAATAAGGGAACCAAAATGTGTTTTAGGCGATTTTTGCTCGATTTCTTGTTTTCAGTCACAACCGTGAAAATTGGTATGTTTATAGTCCATAAGCTACAAAACATAAGAAAAACTTCTGCGTGACTGCGCGTTCATAACCAAGACGGTCCTACGGACCTACTCGTCCCTAATGAAGACACAGCCCTATGGGTGAAGAACTTAGATATAAAATTGTAAAATTATTTAAGTATAAGTAAGTGACCAATAAATATGCCATACGATTAAATAAATAACCAAGACGGTATTTTTAAAATGGTATATGCAATTTTATGTGATGTTTATTTTACGTTTATCATAGGTTCTTTGTGATTGAATGATGACCTAATTAAGTGTACTAAAGTCAACTTCACTATTAATTAAATGTTGACAATCTTGAGTTGAAGTTACGTGGTCAAATAAATTATTACGTATTTGATTTGACGCTCCATAGGTGTTTAAACCTGATTACCTTAATTGCATTTCAGTGTTCTTATGTTTTTCTTTGCAAGCTATTGTTTAACTTTTAGGTAATACTTATTTGCCGACTAATTTGGTAGTCTGTTTTCCATTTTGAAGGACTCTTGCAGGAGTAGTAATTGTAGGCTGCGAGATAGATTTTTTAAAAGTTTTAAAAACATAGAGTAAGAAAAAATAATGTACAGATGGACGTATGCTGCATTGAGTCCTAAAACACATTTGAAGTGTTTTCAAGGTACTCATTTTAATGTTGCAATCAATGAAGTTCTGCCATACAATGAGACGCCTATTAAGTGGATAAAAGGACTAACACACAAGATTAAATGTTTGAATTCGTGAATGGACAAAAGTGAAGATCTATTATTGGATATAATTTTATAAATAGTTTTTAGTGAGTTGGTATATTATCCATTAGGGTCTCTCTTCACTTCACTCTTTCACGCATAATTGGGTTTTAATGAAACTTGGCACACATATAGGTTAGGTCCTGGAATAGCACATAGGCTACTTTTTACCACTTCATTCCCACGGGAAAACGCATTTAATGCGGGTGAAACCGCAGCTGGAAAGCTAGTTAGAATAGTAGGTACTTCAGCTTCATGCTGTTTCGGAATTTTTTGACTGGAAAGAGGTGTTTTGGTTTCAATTTCGGAAGTCGATATTAGGTATTAATTGACTTAAAAGCGGTAAGGGCCGGTGTACCGAAAACTGAGCAACCTTAGTACACTGGAAAACTTTTCCTGAGAAAAATGTATTAGGAAATGAAAAATAAATTCGATTTTACCAGCATAAACAAACCGAAAATTTTATACGAGTAAGTACTATGTCATGGTGTCATGTAAAGTGGCAGTGGGTAGGGTACATCGCAAGACGAACCGATGGCCGATGGGGCGTAAGGGTTCTAGAGTAGCGACCACGTACCGGAAGACGAAGCGTTGGCAGGCACCCCGCAAGGTGGACCGACGATCTGGTCAAGGTCGCGGGAAGCCGCTGGATGCGAGCAGCGCTGGACCGGTCGTCAATGGAGATATTTAGGGGAGGCCTATGTCCAGCAGTGGACGTCTTACGGCTGATATGATGATGATGTCATGGTTGATTTTTTTTATATTAACACAGTCATGGTTCATAAGGAAAGTTGTTCAGTTTAGTCTATAGAGTTACACCGTCCCTTACATCCTGTATAGTGGGGGTTGTTTGTTGCTCGAAGTTTGGGGTGTATAATATGAATAATAATACTTTGACTTTGTATGAGGGTTTTAGTCATTCTATTCAATGTGGTAAGTATATTATACAGGGTGTAAAAGATTTGAACCATGAATCTGAAAAACTTTTCTCATCTACTTCCCAAATTGCACTATCAATCAAGTGAAGCAGTTTCTATGAAAAGCTTTTTCATGTTAGGTTCTATGGGGAGAATTGTTCAGTTTCTTGATCTGACTTCACGGTTCTGTGTTTTCACCCTGTATAGTTTCTGCTAAGTTTCTGTCCTAAAACAACATCTAGGTAGGTAGTGTTAGTAAGAGCTGTGAATGAAAGTAAGTAATCGAATCGCTCGATACAATCTCCTTTCTTCAAACAGTTCAGAAGATTGTGGGTACGTAGCAGAAAGGAAATAATAACAGAAAGATAAGCACTTGACGTACTGTCAAGAGCACATCAAGCTTGACACTTGACACACTTTGTACAGTCAAGAGCACATCAAGCTTGACACATTGGACTATGTACCGTTCTTATTTCAATAGGCGTACGTGCTATAGTCGCACTGCAAGTGTCAAGCTTGACCTGTCGTTGACTGTACCGTTATTATTTCAACAGACCCGCAGGTCTGTTCCGTAGACCGTCTAGCCCGTAGGCTAGAGTCGCACTGCGAGTGACAAGCTTGACCTATCGTTGACTGTATTTATTTGTTGCAAAATTTTTTCATTCGAATGTTTGCTTTGTACAGTCAAGAGCACATCATGAGACATTGGGCTTTGTAGCGTTCTTATTCCACTAATAGGTACCAAGAAACATTATGTAAGAAAGGCTAGTAGCCGGCTTTGCACGCTGCATTTGTCAGTTTATCTAGGCCCATGATTAGATGACATAATTCCTCAAATAAAGCACAGATAATATAATACTATACTAGTACCAAAGATTTCGGACCTCCTTGCTTCGCTCGGAATAGATACCTTGCTAATTTATTTTACTATGGGATGACATCTGCCAACTAGTCCCAAATTTTTATGGCAAATCATCAGTGATCACTAGGAAATATTCAAAATAACCCATCAAATCCATAGAACGACGCCTTCACTACCTTGTGACGAATTATTTCTTTAATCCTCCTTCTAATTGCCCTTATTTTTCTGTGACTAGTACAGATGCCTCACGTCATAGATCTGTATGCAGTTAAGATGTTTATGTGTGTGTAAAAGTATTTAAAAAAAATACCTTGTGCTGTCCCTAGAATCCCTGGATGTGACCCTTAGTGACTGAACCTCCTCTCGTTTCACCTTAAGTTAGTTTACTATTATTTAATCTGTGCCTTAAGTTCCTATTTTAGTACTAAAGTTTATACTGTCCGTGGCTTTAGTTTAGTTTAACAAAATATGATCTTAAATAATTGAATCTCTTTAATCAAGTAATATGTAAACTTTTAGTGAGTAATGTAGCTAAGTATTTGAATCTCTTTAATACAGTAATTTGTTAACTATTAGTGTGTAAGTACCTGGGCGACCGAGCTATGCTCTGTCCATGCTACTCCACAACAGATGGCGCTGTTAGATTCATAAGCGCACTAAAACGCGCATAGAAATTATTAAAGCAAAACGCTGAAAACTAATTTTCCCAGACATGGGACCTAGCTAGATAAATTTTTCACCCCCGAAAACCCTGGACTGTATTTGTAGTCTGAAATAAATAATTTGAATTTGAAAACCCCTGTATAGTAAATTTCATCGAAATCGTTAAAGCAGTATTCGAGAAACTGATTACGAAATATATATACAAGGATTGCTCGTTTAATAGTATAGGATGTGGCTTGAGTTTAGTTTTATTACGTGTCCCTAAATATTTAAATATCTTTTTTTGAGTATCCTGTAATCTTTCCGTCATGAATGTGGCTTTAGTACATAATTAAATCTCTTTATTTTAGTAATTAACCTGTAATCTCTGTTAATATGGAGGCATTTATCTAGTTTGCTTAAATGTTACCCTTAGTAATTGAATCTCTTTAATTTAACAAATTGTAAACTGTTATTGAATAAGTAACTTTTAGATTAGTTTACCAATATTACAACTAAATTTGTATTACCCATCTTACCTTCACATAGCTATACAATAGGTTTTTGTATAACTGGATAAATAGCACTCAGCCTTGTAAACATTTAGTTAATGCAAAATTTTATTAGATACTTCTTATTATTTTGTTGTATCAGAGCAAAGATTGCAACTTATGTCAATATATATAGTACTAGCTGTTGCCCGCGACTTCGTGCGCAAGGGATTCTATCTATCTGACCATCCATCCATCCACCTTTCCGTCTATCTGTCGTCCGTCATCTGTCCAACCGTCCGTCAAACCATCCCTGTCCCTGCCCCTCTCCCTTTCCCCCTCCCCCTCCTCCCCCTCCCTATCCTCATCCCTTTTCCTCTCCCTCTCCCAGTACCTTTCCCACTCCCTCTCCCTACCCCTATTCCTATCCCTTCCCCTATCCCTACCCCTAACGCCATCTTTACCGTTATCCCTATCTTCATATAAACATAGAAACGACACACATATTGATTTCTAGACATTTCAACCCTATCGCACCCAAATTTTACGTTCACCACGTTAGATTTCAAAGTTGTTGTAGTTTTCGTAATCAGCGACCCGATGAACCATACAAATGACACCCATATTGATTTTTAGACATTTCAACCCTATCGCACCCCAACCCCATCCCCAGAAGATGATGGTATTTCACGTCCACCACGTTGGATTTCAAAATTGTTGTAGTTTTCGTAATCAGCGACCCAATGAACCATACAAACGATACCCATATTGGTTTTTAGACTTTTTCACCCCATTTCCCTTTTTTAGGGGTGGAATTTGGGATGGAATTTCAATAACAGTGATGAACGTTGCATAGAATTACAAACCTTATGCCTAAATAATAAATTATGTGGATTTTACTTTAAAAATAAAGGATTTTCAACTTCTTCCCCCTTTTCACCCTTTAGGGCGTCAAATTTTCAAAAACCCTGAGATATGTAAATATTAATTTTTATTCGTAAACCTAAATACAAAATTTGAAGATCCTAAATTTAAAACTGACGGACTTTCATACAAACTTTCATCCCCTATTTTACCCCTTAGGGGTGGATATTTGTTTAACCTCATAAAAAACCTACATGCCAAATTTGGAATTTCTAGACCCAGCGGTTTGGGCTGTGCGTTGATATGTCAGTCAATGAATCAGTCACCTTCTTCATTAACATTAAATGCGTTTTCCCGTGGGAATGAAGTGCTTTCCCGCGGTAAAAAGTAGCCTATGTATTATTCCAGGACCTATCCTATATGTGTGCCAAGTTTCATCAAAATCCATTCAGTAGTTTTTACGTGAAAGAGTAACAAACATCCATTCATCCATCCATCCATCCATACTTACAAACTTTCGCGTTTATAATATTAGTAGGAAATATTTTTTGGATTGCGTTGCTGGTTGCATGATTACTAAACACAATTTCTAAGACTAAGATACATCATGTAATTGTTGGCATACCCAAAAAAAAAAAAAAAAAAAGGAGCTTTATTCGCGCTATGTTTTCAAGCTTGACCTGCTCTTCACTGTAAACTAAAAAGCCACACACCTATTTGTGTTCTGCTCTCTTTTTTGGGTTTCAACGACCAAAAGGTAGAAAAAGGAACCCTTAGGAGCCGGCGGCGCGGCGTCCGTTTCTATACATATTCTATGAAAAGGACATGAAAGATTCGAAACATGAGTCCGCGTCCTGTCCTCGTCTTATGTCTATTCTGTCTGGCCAGCCCCTTATAGAGGACTTGTCCGTCTGTCTATACATGTTTAAATCAGAAAAATGCTATCGACTTAAAGATATCAGTTTTAAATAATGCTTGCCCAACTTTATTGCAAACTAGCTGTTGCTCGCGACTTCGTCCGCGTGGGATTCTATCTATCTGACCATCCATCCATCCACCCTTCCGTCTATCTGTCGTCCGTCCGTCCGTCCAACCATCTGTCCAACCGTCCGTCAAACCATCCCTGTCCCTGCCCCTCTTCCCCTCCTCCCCTTCGCCCTCCCTCCCCTTTCCCCTCCCTCTCCTCCTCTCCTTCCCTCTCCCTGTCCATCTCCCACTCCCTCTACCCCTAACGCCATCTTAACCGCTATCCCTATCCTCATATTATCATAGAAACGACACCCATATTGATTTTTAGACATTTCAACCCTATCGCACCCCAACTCCATCCCTAGGGGATGATGGTATTTCACATCCACTACGTTGGATTCCAAAATTAATGTAGTTTTCATAATCAGCAACAAAATAAACCATACAAACGATACCCATATTGGTTTTTAGCCTTTTTTACCCCTTTTCCCTTTTTCAGGGGTTGAATTTGGGGTGGAATTTCAATAACAACAACGTTGCATAGAATTGCAACCCTAATGCCTAAATAATAAATTATGTGGATTTTACTTTAAAAATTAAGGACTTTCAACTTCATCCCCTTTTCACCCTTTAGGTTGTTGAATTTTTAAAAACCTGAGACATGTGAATATTAATTTTTAGTCGTTAGCCTAAATACATAATTTGAAGATCCTAACTTCAAAAGTGACGGACTTTCATACAAACTTTCATCCCCTATTTTACCCCCTTAGGGGAGGAAATTTGTAAAACCCTTTGTTAGTGCACCGTTAAACCTCATAAGAAACCTACATGCCAAATTTGGAATTTCTAGACCCAGCGGTTTGGGCTGTGCGTTGATATGTCAGTCAGTGAGTCAGTCACCTTCTTCATTAACATTAAATGCGTTTTCCCGTGGAAATAAAGTGTTTTCCCGCGGTAAAAAGTAGCCTATGTGTTATTCCAGGACCTAACCTATATGGGTCCTAAGTTTCATCAAAATCCATTTAGTAGTTTTTACGTGAAAGAGTAACAAACATCCATCCATCCATTCATACTTACAAACTTTCGCGTTTATAATATTAGCAGGAAGTAGGATAGGATGATAGAATTCAAAACAAATGCATTTTAGAATTTTACAAGAACGATTTTAAACATTGGGTGGTAGTCACGGTGTCAACGCAATTTTTAAGAAATTTTATGGTGTTACAAATACAAACCTTTTACACAAACACGCTTTGCGTACCTACCTCCAGAGCACCGGCATCTCCGACATTGATATATTCTCTATTTTGTAAGAAAGAAAATTGCAAATTGCTTGCCAAAATTGTTCAAATTTCCGCACGATGCTTGAGAGTTAAAAGACATCTGCAAAAAACTGAAAGCGAAGATTCATACATACCAACAACTTTTCTTAGGAAACATATTCGTAATGTTTTTTTTCCGTGATACTTAACTGCATCACATTTTGTAATAGAAGTAAATTCTTATTACACTGTGTTTGTATTTAATTTGGATCCGATCAAATTGTAATGCAGTGTTTAAAATTTTTGTGTTAGTGTTTCAGCCTGATGAAAGTTTCTTTAAAGTCAAGTCAAAGCTTCTTGATCCTTTCTACCATTTTCTTTGCTATAGATTTAATGGTTGCCTTTAACGACGCTTTCTGCAACTGGTGGTTTAAATTTAAGTATTTCATTGCACTGTTCTTAATTTTCAGAAACTAACATGAACGTGCTAATTGCTAGTAATCATTAACAAAGTCTATTAGGTTTTACGACAAGTCTGAGAAATAATGTTATAAGTAGTCCTTCTGAAAACAAATGTTCACAAATCTTTTACAATGTTATTTCTGTTCTCGTTATCGTGGGAACGTATTTTATTTCGCAATATAATATTTGGCTGCTGAAAAGCGTTTTCAAAGGTAAAGCTCCATTAAATCTATTCGGAAGTTCTGTTTTGTTGGTTGACAATAAAAGTGCCCACAACAGTCATAGAAGTTTTGTGAAAACTCCGGTATCCTTAGCGGCCGAAGCCTTGTGAAAGTAGCAGATCTTTGTTATTACTTAGATGTCTTGTATTAGTTTTTGTGATAAAACAACTCGTTTTTAAAGCTATTTTTAGGGTTCCGTACCTCAAAGGAAAAAAACCAGGATCATGAAATAGAATCACTTGACTATCCGTGTGTGTGTCTGTCAAGACCGTTTTTCGCACGAACCGGTATAAATTTAAAGGTCCATAGACTCTTGAAGATGTGACAATTTCAAGCTTGTACCTCTTAAACTACTAACTTGACCTAGAATCGCGAAATTTGGCAAGAAGCTAGGTCTTATAGCACTACCAAAGAAAAAAAGCCTAAAATCAATAATAATATAACAACTTTTCTCTCCACCAATCATGGTGAGCTCCTATTTCAAGTACATTTTGAGTGGATGCGGAGTTTTTCTTTTAAATCAAAGGGCAGAAGCTTGTCATACCTATTATATGGTAGACAGGTACCTACGGAACCCTTAGCACGCGATACCGACTCACACTTGCTCGGTTATTAAGACTGTCCGACAGTTTCACAAAGCTTCTTTTACGTTAAAGCTGTGTTAAATCTATTTGTTTTGAAGACAAAGAATGTGCCAGCATGAGATTTTTAGGCGCATTTATTCGAGGAACGATTGCCCTCCTCACTCATACGAGCACTTTAATATCAGTCAGTTGCACAAAGCCTCTTTAAAGTCAAAAGTCAAAATCGTTTATTCATTGTTGGATATTAAAATCTCTTAATGACGTCAGCTAAACTACATCGCTTCACAATGTGGCGCCGTAGTGGGAAAAAAAGAAGCGACAATAAAAACCCACGCGCTCTTTTAAATATGTTTTGATATACAACAAACATAAGTAAGTTTTAATTTTGAATTAGCCTGTTAGAACCGTAGCCTAATCCCATGCATTATTCTTTTCTAGATAATCTGATATTTTATAATAACACTTCTTATACAATTTCTGCTTGATAACAGTTTCGAATTTATCTAACGGTAAACTTTCAATATCAGTGGGTCTGGGTACCTTATTATAGAAGCGTATACATTGACCTTTATATGTTTTACTAATTTTGTGAACACGGCTGACATGAGAAGCAAGTTGATTCCTGTTTCTTATTTTGACACTGTGCCTGTCACAATTTTTCTCAAAAATATGTATATTCCGTTTAATATATATTAAATTCTCATAAATGTATTGCGACACTAAATTCAAAATGTTGATTTCTTTAAATTTATTTCGAAGAGATTCTTAAGGCTTCATTTTATAAATTGCACGAATTTAAAGCTCCTTTAAATCTGTTGCTCTCACTTTCTCTGTCAACAAAACAAAAAGAGTCAGAAATTGACTTAAAGGAGCTTTAACTTTGAAGACGCTTTGTGCAACTGACGGTATGTGTAATGTGAAGGTAATATACAAATCAACAAGCTTTACCTTATGTCATGACTATATCATGTAGGTAATTCTTTTGCTAAAATACTGTATAAGTATTTTAGACATAAATTAGATTTAAAAAAACCGGTCAAGTGCGAGTTGGACTCGCGCGCCGAGGGTTCCGATATACCTTTAGTATTTTTGGAAGCAATATAGTCCATTTTTGGGACCGCAAAACCAAATTTGTTTGTAAAGGTTTTCTGCAAATATCTAAAAAACTGTGCAACTTAGAAAGATCGTTTTATTTTTGCTGTAATATTTACATAAACTTCTATCGACTGTAATTAATTCAGATTTTTCCATTCACAAACTTCGGAGATAAGGTGGGGGGAACGGTATTTTTTTTGACATTTTTCATCATAACTTGAAAACTAAGAGTTGCAAAAAAATACAAAAATATGATTTAGAATGCACAAGTAAAGCCCTTTCATATGATACCCCACTCAACCTAGTACCGATAATTTGAAATTTTGCCACCCCTATTTAGGCCCCTTTACATTAATAATCGTAATTTTTTCTTAATTTTTTTACATGTAATTAAGTTGGACAACTATATTCTAAAACTATTCCAAATTTCAAGTCGATAGCATGAGTGGTTGCTGAGATATACAGGTGTGACAGACAGACGGACAGACAGACAGACAGAGCGGCACTATAAGGGTTCCTTTTTTGTACCATTTTGGTATCGGAACCCTAAAAAAGGTAACTTTGAGACTTATTTCTATTGCCTGAATTTTATCCAATCGATTGAGTACTGATAATCAACTAGAACTTGGAACAATCCTTAAATCACATATACCAGGCCACTCAGAAAGTATTGCGAAAAATAGTTTTTATATATGGGAGACTGGCCGGTCAGAATCTTTTTCGAAAATATGATTACTTGTAAGTAAAAATATGTGTGTTCCATTTTCAAAATTTCCCTCCACATTTTTTGCGAGCCAATTCAAAGTATCGTGTCTTACTGAAAAATGGATCTGCGCCGGGAACATTTTAGAGCTATGATTTTTTACGATTTCAAGTGTCGCCTGAAACCGGATGAATCGTTCGATAGACTTCAAATGGCATTTATGGATGAAGGCCCCTCCAAGGCAACCGTGTATCGTTGGTATAACGAATTTAGGCGCGGTCGACCAACCTTGGGGGATGAAGAAAGAAGCGGTCGCCCTTTGACGGCTATTACGGAAGAAAACGTGCTAGCAGTGAAAAATTTAATCCAAGATAATAGGCGAATTACATATCAGGAGATTCAGCACATATTAAAGATTGGATCGGGAAGCGTTCACGAGATGCTACACGGGCATCTTCGCGTGAGGAGGATAGTATCGCGCTGGGTGCCGCACTACCTCACCGACGCTCAGAAGCAGGCCCGGGTGGAATGGTGCCGTGATATGCTGAACAAATTTGAAGCAGGCTCGTCTCGGCGTGTTTACGACATCGTAACAGGTGATGAGTCCTGGATTTATCAATACGATCCAGAAACCAAGCGCCAGTCGACAGTTTGGGTGTTTCAAAATGAACCAACGCGTACCAAAGTGAAGCGATCTCGAAGCGGGGGGAAGATTTTGATCGCCAGCTTTTTTAATTTGACTGGCCACTTGGCCTCAATTCCCTTACGAGATCAAAGAAGCATCAACGCCGAATGGTATACTACCAAATGTGTACCAGAAGTTTTTTCTGTTGTGAGCAACAAGCGACCAAACACAGGGCTCCGCGGACTACTGCTCCACCACGACAATGCGCCTGCACACACCGCGCTCAAAACGAGGGACTTCCTGGACAGCACACCAGTCAAACTCCTGGGTCACCCTCCTTACAGCCCTGATCTAGCACCGTGTGACTTCTTTTTATTTCCAAAAATAAAAAATCAGCTCAAGGGGATACAATTTTCGTCGCCGGAAGATGCGCTGGCTGCGTTCGAGCAGGCTGTAAACGAGGTGTCTACGGCGGACTGGAAAAAGTGTTTTGAAAACTGGTTCAGACGCATGAAGCTTTGTATAGAGGCTGGTGGAGAGTACTTTGAAAAGATTTAATAAAAATATATGTACCTGTAGAACAATTTTTTTTAGTGTCGCAAATATTTCTGAGTGTCCCACGTATAATGCATATATACCTATTTTAAAAATTCAATTCGATGACTTTATTGCTAGAAAAAATTTAATCAAAGAATCGCATTTTAGGGCTCCATTCGCCTGAAGGAGGTTTTAATCAGTGTTTTCGCAGGGGCCGATTTAATTCCCAGCTGGAAAATTATTTCAGATTTTCCTATAAGAGTGAATCAATTGAATGTTAGTTCATTTTCATTTACTTACGTCTTGATCTTCATTTCCGGCGTGAAAAATAGGGAGGATTCCTTTTTTTACTTATTTGGCCTGGGATCTGGAGGATTTTATGTAACTAGGTAGGTACTTAGGTAACAACGTGTAGGTACTTACCATTATTGCTAATGAAACTAAAAATTTAAGATTTATTTGTTTTTGATTGTTTTTATATTTATCAGTCTGATAAAACACCCAATCACAAATTAATGGCACTATGAATAAATAATTTGATGGTAAAAAAATTATCGATTTTTCGTTGTCATTCGTTTCCCGCGTAAAAATCGCGCGGCAACCGGCATTTGTACGCATGCGCGACGCAACGACCCGGCGCGTTCCGACTTCTGCGTGCACTGCGCGTGTCGATCGTAAGCACGGGAATCTGCCCGCTCACCAAAGCTTCTTGCAAACAAGAAGCACGTGACATAGCGATCGCGAACAATAAGCTGTGTAAAAGTGTAAACAAGTCCATCCCGAACTAGCCGACCGCTAAGAAAATTAGAAGAAATATTAGCTAAGTATAGCTAAAAGTGTACTAATTTTGAACATTGGAATGTAAAATATATATCCAATAAAAAATAGGTAATTACTTTTCCTAGCAGAAATTCTATAGCTTAATTTTTTTGTGTCATGATTTAATAGGTGCAAATTTAATTAACTATATACTTAAACAAAATATCGAACTTTGTTTGTCGAAAAACACATATTTTAATACTTCGTAGGTGCGCGCGAGCACAAGTTTTTCGAAGTTTCAATTTTAAATTAACATTACTTACTAGTTCGTCTAACGAAGGAAATGTAGAGGAAATCATTGGTGGCTGAACGAATTTTGGCACAGTTGTAGAAGAAAGTGTTTACAACAACATGCTAAAAGTTACTGTACGGTAGCGGCAAAGAATATATAATATGTAGCGGTGGAGGCAAGGGGGGTGGGGGGGTGTAAAGGTCCCTTTTTCATTTTTTTCGAATATCTCTAAAACTAAGACACATAGCAGATACTGTCTCAGAACAAAATTAATCTACATAAAATTCTCTATATAAAAAGAAAGAAAGACTTTCGCTACAATCAATACTTTACATATATAGGCTGACTTTTAATTAGTTCTTGATAGCAAAAGATATGCATGTACTCATGATACTAAACAACTTTTCCCAAGGAACATAGGTCGAAATACGAAAAACCAAATTTGACCTCCCATACAAAAAACTGATGCAGTTTCTATGGGAGGTCAAAATTTGATTCTCGTATTTCGACCTATGTTCCATGGGGAAAGTTGTTCAGTATCATGAGTACATTCATACCTTTTTCTATCAAGAACTAGTTAAAATTCACCCTATATAGCTTGCTCACCCGATGGTATTTTAATGTTGAGTCGGCTATAAGGGCTATAATTAAATATTACTAGTTTACAAATGAAAGCTTAAGTATTCTTTGATTATCTGCTTCCTAGAGGAAGGAGATCAGCATACCCATACGATATTTATGTACCCTATGTTCAGTATTTAGGCGTTCGACTACATCACTTATTTGAATAGATATAAGAATTTTAAGTACCTGGGCGACCGAGGTTCGCTCTATAATAGCCGCCTCAACATTAAAATATCATCGTGTGCGCAAGCTATACTACCCGCCAACAGATGTCGCTGTGGCGACAATGTCTAAAACGCGGGATTTGAAAAACACGGGTATTATACATTTTCCCAGACATGAGACCTAGCTAGATCGATTTTTCGCCCCCGAAAACCCCCGTATGGTAAATTTCATCGAAATCGTTAGAGCCGTTTTCGATAAACCGCTTACAAATATATATAAATATATATTTACAAATATGGCTTGTTTAATAGTATAGGATAATATTAAAATTAAAAAAACTACAGAGCCGCTTCACTGACTACATGATAACAACAAAAAAAATATATATAGTTAGGTCCAACTTTTGAATTAGGATTTTTCTAGACGCAAAATGAACATCCCTTATTTTAAGGTGTTTTTAGACCAATACGACCCTGCTGGATTCATACATGCTTGTAACATAAATAACATACTAACAGTTTTCAAGATGGCGGCCAGAAACTGAAAATCAACAGAAATCAACGTATTTTCGGCCTCTTGAGACTTGTTTACGAAATTCAAAAAAGAGATTATATGTCTCTTAACTCACAAAATTCACGTCAATACAGAAAAATAACAATTGTCTATGCCATCCGTCTGTGCGCCTGTCTGACTTTCCTGCCTTAAAATGGCTGTATCTTTTGATCCCTAATAGACAGCTGATAGAAATTTTCGTAAAATATGTATTACTGTAGTGAATATACCTATCAATAATAAAAAATAGTAAAAAGTAAGAAACAAGCGTAACCCATGAAAAAACAGGTTTATTTTACTTTCTTTTTTTGTTTTGCTCTATCGCAAAAACGGAGATACGTGCAAGCGTCTGACTTGCAGGATCGTATTGATCTAAAAACTCCCTAAAAATAAGAGATGTTCGTTTTGAGTCTAGACAAAAAACGGAAGCCTTTATCTCAAAAATTTCCTTCACTAATAAGTATACTAATATACGACTGCAAATAAAGACAATGTCATACTAGTTGTCAAGGGAACAATCAGATAATTTTTTAAATTTGCAAGAGTGGTAAGAAACGGCTTGGAAAAAAACTAAAACTTTGCAAGAGTGGAAAGAAACGGCTTGGAAAAAAACTAAAACTTTTGAACCTCGCTGCTCTCGCCTCGGTGTTCAGAACGCCATCTATACAGCATAGGACGCCAAACTTCATTGCAGTCTACATCCGATGCTGTATAGATGGCGTCTATACAGCATCTATAACGACTGCAATGAAGTTTGGCGTCCGATGCTGTATAGATGGCGTTCTGAACACTCGGCATTCACTATTAATCCACCTTAGTGGTTTATATTATCAAAACTCAATGGTTTATATTTTTTTATGGCAGTTAACCAAGGAGGTTTAATTTAAGTCAACATGACACATTATTTGGCACTGTCACTTGACTGCCATTCACCTGCCACTGGTGTTGACAGGGGCTGGCGTAGTGTTTGGTTGCTGAATTTTGATCTCTTTACCATTTTTGCGACTTAACTTTTATACTTACATTTATTTTTCAATGTTTACTTTTATAGACAATGTACGTGAAGAACTGTTAGTAGAGTTTTTAAACATTTTAGATTATATATCTTTAGAAAGTAATAGCCTGTATGAAAAGATAACGGAGAACCTCATCCTCACTCTAAGAGAAAAATTAAGGAAGCCTCGATGTGGCATAGCTAAAGATAAATATCTAGTATGATTTAAGACACTTCATGCGCAAAAATGGCCCACTAAAATTGATTGCGTGCACACAATCAGTACCCATCGACTTACTCACCGAACTGTTAAGGCAAACACTCCATTCTAAAGATTTCCAGCACCATGGCGGACAATATTGATGCAGACGATATTGAAGATAAGACCGAGGAAAAAGAAAATCAAGAAGATGGAGGGGAATTGAACGAAGAAGGCACGGAATATGGAGAAGAAGAAAGCAATGAAGAATCAAATGCAAGTGAAGAAGGCGAAGGTGAAGGTGAAGATGAGGAAGCGAAGGACAAGGCATTCGTAGAAGAAGCTTGGGGCGAGATGCCCGAAGGCGAAGAAGAAGGTGAAGAAGAAGGCGAAATAAAGAAAAAAGATGTTAAAGTAGAAGAGGAACAAGAAGAAGAAGGTTTTGAAGAAGAGCCTCCACCTGATCCTAGTGCTCCTTACGACTTAAGTGATGAGAGCGAAGCTCAAAAAGCACCATTTAATTTAAGCGAGGAACAATTAGCTGAAGTTCAAGAGCTTTGGGATATTTTCATAAATTGCACACCCGCATATTGTGACCTTGACAATTTCATTACTCCAGTTGAGTTGACCTATATGTTGAAAGCTCTTAATCTCCATACGCATACACCTGAGCAAATGCAAGAACTAATAGATTTTTGCGTGAGACCCCCACATCCAGAAAACCATATTCTTTTTGACCAGTTTCTATGGATGGTGACCATAAGGCAGAGAGATATGCCTGAAGAAGAAGAAATACGCTTGGCTTTAGAAGTCTACGATCCCGGGAATACCGGATCTCTTGATCGTGAATACGTAAGAGACACGCTCAGAGAACGAGGTTACAGAATGAAGGGTGTTGACGCGTTCATAAAGGAGATTGATATGGCAAATGATGGCACTTTAGGGATTGAGGATGTTGTGGCTTCAATCTGTGTCGACTTGAACAGAGATGACATTGTGATGCTAATGACCCAAATATATCCTCCTGAAGAAGAAGCTGCAGATAAAATTGATGAACTAACAACTTAAAGCTTTAAGTGGGCTTATAAATCTATTATGATGTGAACGAACATTTTGGGTACCGATCTGAGTTCAAAATTTAATAAACAAAAATTTCAAACCGAAACAGTTATTTGTTATGCAAGGCAGCAAAAGTGTTCTTTGGCGCGAGGGCCTTTTATTGAAACCTGAGCAAGCGAGTGGTTCAAAAAAAGAATCATGAGCGTAGCGAAGGTTTTAAGGCACGAGACGCAAAATAACTTTGCTGCCGAGCGAAACACAAAATTTTTCACCTCATTAAAGCGAGGAAAAACTAACATAATGCAAGAAAAACAATTCAAATGTGATAAATACATTTTTTTGGTCCTTAATTGATAGCAAAGTCGTAGAAAAAAAGTTGTTGATTTGTGGACAAAAAAGGTGGACATATTACGCATATCAGGTCATATCAGGGACTCAATTCTTGAAAATCACCGGGTGATAAAATATCACTTTTGAGACTTTAATAATTCACATTTGCTCTGATAAACAGTTGAAAGGTAAATCAAAATACGAGTACATGAAAATTAACAATCTAGGACTGCTTTATACTCGTATTTAACGAATATCAATCTCTACTTTTAAAAAGAAAAATCTGTGATTTTGAATTTTTTGAGTGATTCAAGAATTGGTCCCCTTTTGATGTCAACTACTAATTTCACCATACCTGAATGAAAACATATGCAACCCTATTGCTATGCCACAAGGTCCAAAGTATTTCTACTGACGTGCTGTTAGTACGTAGAAAAATATCTTGGGTTTGGGCTCGTCTGATTCTAGGGTTTGTAGATAGTTTTTTTTTAGTATTTGATACCAAAAATACAAAAAATTTTAAAATAAAATAATGGTAAAAAATATTTTTTTAAATAAGCTTTTATTAGACGTAGAAAAAAAATAAAACGTTATTATCACAGTCTCAGGTTTTCAAATAAAATCGTGTAACTGCGTGTAACATTATAAAACATAAAGAAAGAACTCCAGCCAAGTGCGAGTCAGACTCGCGCACCGAGGTTTCCGAGGATGATCGATCGCCTTCCCTGGTTGTTTGTTGGCCCTAAGGCGCGGGACATATCAATGAGGCGTCGGTCGAGAGGGCGAGGCGAAGGTATGGTATGGCACGGTCGCGGCGCCCGTCAAATGTATAGAAGCGATATGGCTACTCTGTACATTAAATTACTAATCTGGGGATATGGCGCCGTGCATATTGAGATGCCGTGGCGAGGCCCCTGCCACTGCTCCTCGGGCTACCGGCAATAATTCCCTGAATAATGCCGCAGCAGGATCGAGAGAAGTGCGTGTATACATACTGCCCTACCACTCACATCGCTTTGGACGTTCCATGATGGCAGACGTCGAAATAATTTCAGCCGCCGCTCTGTGTTTTTTTTGCAATACATAATTATGTTCGATGTTTAAAAAAAATAAAGAAAATTCGTCGTCGTAGAAGATGGTGGATGATATATATTCATCGTAATAGAACTTTTTAAGTACCTACCAACCTTCTTAACAGATTTTTAATGCATATCCGAATTCGTAGGGGTTTTAAAGTTAAGGCTCCATTAAATCTATTAAAACAAAAAACGTTAGGTACAGCCTTTAAAGAGATTATGTGATAGATAAACAAAACACACACGTCTTTCTCCTCCAGGCGCTCGGCGAGAAGCACAGACTACTTAGAGAAGTGAGCGACAGGGCTGAATGTGAACACGCACTGCCACTCGCGCTGCCCGTTCAAAAAACCGCCTTTTTGGGGAGCGCCGGGCAGCGCGAGTGGCAGCGGCAATGGCATGAGAAGTATCGTGTTTACATTCTCGTCCTGCCCACTTCCCTGCTCACTTCGGCTGAATGTAAACGTAGTATTAACGTAGTATAAGACTTTGACATTTAACGAGTGCAGTGGCTCAAAGGACTTGTTTTCAGAGCCGTAAAACACAATAAAAAAAAAAAGACTACTTCGTTCGTTTGGATGCTTTTCTTGTTGTTTTACAATAATTTTTGTCTGTTTCAGTGTATTTTTTGCGTATAATTACTTTTCCAAGACAAAATGAGTTATTACATAGCCTCGATAGTTTTACTTTCAGCTATAAATCAGAGTAAGTACAGATAACTTTTCCACAATAACTTTGTGGGTGTGGTACGCTATTCGAATTTCAATAGAACTGTGTATTATGAATGTATTATAGCACGGTTACTGAAAAGGACAATTCTATTTGAATGAACGACTCAGTGTAAATATATCATGTATTGGTCACTGAATAAATTCGTGTCTTAGCACCTAGGTATATTACCTAGGTAAGTATTTACACATGCCGGTTTTTTTCAGCCTTATCCACATCACGAGCTTACAATAACAATTATTCCCTTGAGTTATTAAATTGAGGGATAAAAGTCAGATCTCTTACTGGCTTACACTATTAGGTACCAGTCACTTTCCTCTACGAAAGTTCAAGAAAATATATAAAAGAAACATAAGTAATAACACTACTTGACTAGTTAATACATCTTTTGTTGGCCTGTGTTTATGATACTACAATAAAATACCTGACAATGTAGTGCACTTACCAGAGAGAAAGTTTAAAGAATGTGTAAAGAAAACATTATGTTAAAAAAGTTTACTATAGATTAAATATGATTATATCAATGACAAAGAGGTATGGTGCTCTAATATTACAGGTGTTGCAATCTGGTGTTACCAGTGCACTGCGGCCACCCCTGGCTGTGTGGAATTCAACTGGCGTCCATTGGGATACCTGGGAAATCCTTGCCCTGATGCAGAAGACATTTGTGTGAAACTCATAGAAAGAAAAGGAGGTAAATAACTTGTTCTAAGACTTATAATGACAGCCCCCTTAGTAGCAATCTCAGTGGTTATCGTAATGGGCTCCAAGCTCAATACTATACCATTAATTTTAAATAAATAAATGAATTAATGTGTAGCCTTATTTTGTACCTAATCTACCATGAATGAATGAATTAGCCTTTTATTACTGATAAAAATAGAGTACAATCAATCATAATAAATTACATTACCCAATATCAATATATGTTCAAATTATTATTTCTAATCAATTAGTTATCATTACTATTAATTACACTTATTAATTCTTAATTATTATTTTTTTATGATCTATTAATAGTTGTTTTATTTTCTTTCTTTATTAGTTGACAAAGGCCTCCAGGCTTTCCCACTTCCTCCTATCCCGAGCTTCCCTTCTCCATACTGGACCAGCCGTTGTTTTTATTTCGTCTTCCCATCGCATGTATTGCATTTTTTTATTTAAAAAATATTAAATATAAGCCTAGGAGCATGAAATTTTGTACAGATTTTGTAAATCGTATACTATTAAACGAGCAATATTTGTAATCGGTTTCTCGAAACCGGCTCTAAAGATTTCGATGAAATTTAGTATACAGGGGTTTTTGGGGGCAAAAATCGATCTAGCTAGGTCTCATGTCTGGGAAAATATGTTTTCACTGTCTTTTTTAATATTTCTTAGTTCGTTCTAGAAACTTACAGCGCCATCTGTTGTTGAGTAGCATAGCTTGCTTACCCGATAATATTTAAATCATACAAAGCATAGCTCGGTCGCCCAGGTGCTGCTATAAATAAACACTATTGTTTAAACAAACTTTCCATTACTTAGTGTCTTTGTTTGATAATTACAGCACAAGAAACAGTCACAAGGGACTGCTTAAGTAACTTCAGAGCATTCCGAACAGACATTCCAGCAGACACATACGAGGGTTGCCGACCTGCAGCCAAGGATGTCAACTTGGCAAACTATGTAAACAATACCATCAAAGAGCTTGATGTAAAGAGGTAATCTATCTCATTACCACTCTTCTTGACTTTGAAAGATCCTAAATATTGATGATAGTTTTTATAAAAATTTAAAGAAATTTGTTTAAAAAGTAAGAGCGCTTAATTTTACATCAGGTGGTTTAGCAGCAGTGCAACAGCACTACAACCGCAAACACTTTTGCCAAGTTGCGAAGTGCTACGTATCAGGTGCTCATAGTAGCATGATTTCGCGCTGTTGTTGCGCGAACGTAGTGCCTTAGCCGCAAAATCGTGCTAATGTTTATATCGTGCCCAAAATCGCCTAATGTAAAAACGCTCTAAAAATATTTTTATCATTGTATTTTTATTGTTCTTTAAGATGTGCCACTTTATTGCTTTCACTCAAAAACATAGATTTCCTTTAGACTAAGGATAGATAGTCCCATGTGGTGCCGGCAAAAATCAGAATCAGAATCGTTTATTTGCGAAAACATGGTAAGGATTACAGAGGTGGTACAAAAATATAAAGTGATCATGTACATGTTTTGCTAATTTTGGTTTAGCATGCAAATTTTTAGAAAAATACCTTAAAAATTAAATTTAAACAAGAAGAATCGAAAAAAAGAAATACAAATCAGTCAGGAATAAAAATTAATAAATTGTTAAATATAAATCTCAAAATGTCAAACTTAACCCTAAGATTTTTTCTTCGAAAAATATTCCCTTAAATTATAATAGGCATTGTCAACTAAGTACTTGTGAAGTTGTTTTTTAAGAGAGTCCAGACCAGAAATATTGGTTATATCTTTAGGAAGAGCGTTATACAGTTTTGGTGCCATTCCAACTATACTTTTATGAAGCAGTGCAGTTTTACAGGAATGTAGACACAGTTTGTCCTGTCGACGAGTACTTTTGACTTGAGAAAAAAGATGCATATTGGTACGAACAAACATTACAGTCTCAAAAATATACAACGATGAAAATGTTAGTAGTTTTAAGTCTATGAAATGTGGTCTACAACTATCAGTTCGTCGTAAGTGGCAGATAGCTCTAATACAGCGTTTTTGTGCTTTAAAAATTGCATCTATACCGGTCGCGTTTCCCCAGAAAATTATACCATATCTTAATACTGATGCTACAAGTCCATGGTAAGCCATTAAAACTGTATTTCGATTGGCTATTTTGCTAAGTTTGCGCAGAGCAAAAGAGCTTTGGTTGAGTCTCTCGCATAAACTATTGATATGAGATTTCCAGCTCATGTTGTAATCTAAATGAAGGCCTAAGAATTTAGTTTCATCTGTTTGCCCAATCACTGTTGAGTCGTGCTTTACAAAGAATAGTACCAACCCATACATACATACCCGTGGGTGTCGTAAGAGGCGACTAAGGGTTAACTGGAGGATGGGCAGCAGCATCCTTATTTGTATCTTACATCTTACTTACTGCGGTCACCTACAACCGCGGTCCATGGTGCCAGCCATAACGCTAACAAGCGCTACATTACATTTTTCCAGCAAAAGCTAGAATTCTGGAGGGAGCTCCCTGTCTTGTAGTGGACGTTTCATGGGATGTTATGAAGGATACATATACAGGCAAATCAACCCTCATATCATGATTAATAAAATAACCATTTTAATAATAAAAATATATATGTATATTAGGAGGGACATCTCACACAAGATCATCTTTAATTAAAAATTAGGAGGACATTTCACATATGACCATCAGGGACTCAATTCTTGAAAATCACCGGGTGATAAAATATCACTTTTGAGACTTTAAAAATTCACATTTACCCTGATAAAATGTTGAAAGGTAAATCAGAATACTTGAAAATTATCAATCATGGACTGCTTTGTATTTTAAGAAGATCAATATTAACTTTTGAAAAGAAAAATCTGTAATTTTGAATTTTTTTAGTGATATTTTATCACCTAGTGATATTCGAGAATTGGTCCCCTGATCCCAAACTAGACAAAGCCTATACTATAGGTATCAGAGACTAACATACATACATAAATAAATAAATAATACCAGACAGGGATCGAACCTGCGGCCGACGGCGTGAATGGCAGGCTTATTACCAACCACACCAATGGGCTTCTAAATCCTAAAACGTCGACCTATCCTTTGGGAAAAGTTCTTAAGTTTCATGAATAGATTAATATCCCTCAGGTTTCAAAGTACTTCTCTGTACACCCAGTATTTCCTTAAAAAAAATCGATTCAGCAAAAACCGGAATATACTTCAAAAAGAAGTTATTTTCTTAGGTATGCTATTTGCGATCAGTTCTTGAACAATAAGCAACCCTGTTCTAGTTTCTATGGAGTTTTGTAATGAAGAGTCAATTGACCCTCCTCTTCTTCCAATGTTATATTCATAAAATTCTTTGAAACGAGTTGTACGATCCTCTTGTGCTGGTTGGTCGTTACTTATAAGCCAGCAACCGCATTCATTCATAGGTATTTGGCGAAATTACGCACTTAAATAATCTCGTACTCATTCCATAAAACCTATCTCATTTTTATGGAATGCATGTTCCAAAGTTGTTCACTTTCATGGTCGAAGTAACAGGCAAAAATAGTGCTTAATACAAATATTTTTAGTGTTAATTATTCATTAGCTGGGATGCTGCGTCGCACGCAGAAGGGTGATTAAATGGCAACCATGGAGCTATTTCGCCCTTTATATGTTTTAAGTAGATGGTTCTGATATTTTCAGGGACTGGTATGACGAGACAACATGGTGTTTCTGCTTCCTCGACCACAGATGTAACAGTGCAACTGTGAGCAGCTATTCAATGGCGTTACTGATGTGTTCCGGTATGATTGCATTGACGAAACTATTCTGATACTGTCACAATGACATGCGCATTTTATACCTAGGACGGTATTACCATTTAACGTGGGACATAAATTACATAAGCAGGGTGTCCACATTCTTGAAAATCAGGGAAAGTCAGGGAAAAGTCAGGGAAGCTCAAGGTGGTCAGGGAAAGTCAGTGAAATCGAGGAGCCACCTGGAAAGTCAGGGAAAAATTAAGAATTTACAGTTTGCTTTCCAAAATGTCCCAGTGATTGTAAAATAAGGGATAAATCATTCTCTAGTGACTAGAGTCTAGTCTGACTCTTAATCCAGACTATTGAAGCATTTTTTTCCAGGTTCCGAGTGACCTACAATAAGGCATAATTTGTGGTCACAATAATTAGATTACTCCTTTTTATTTTTATAAATTTCAATAGTTTTGGTTCAGTGAAATCATTTATTTACTCCCGTAATTCATGCTCTAGTCGGACTCTTAAGGGGCTGATAAGAGCTGAATTACCTGCCTTTCTAACAAAGGGCATAATGCGCGTGCTAGAACGGAGCGGATTCGCGCTGTTTTACGTTTTTCTCTCATTTCTGCATTATTCTCAAAATCTGTACCCATAATATTAATTATTAAACAGCTGTATTATTACGCACACAGAAAAAAATGATCTCTTAAAACAAGAACGCAATATGTCTCAACTGATATTGCTTGATTATAAAGTTAAATGTCTTAGAGTAAAATGATCACTCTAACGTATTAAAAATGCCGAATTCTTAAAATTCAAGAGAGAATTTCTTCTAATAAGAATTATATTACTAGGTTTGAAATTGATGTTTTGAATTAAAACCATTTATTTTTTACATCAACAATGAAAAAAATCTTAAAGCAAGTAAAATATTAATCGATTGAAAAAATAAATCGTTTCGCCTAAGAATTATGAAAAATATCAAATGAAAATTTAGGACAATATTAAGGCAAATAATATGTTATAAGATGGTTGCTGTTTCGCTCAAGAAATAGTTAGGTAAGCAATGAAGAGTTAAGACTATATTAAGGCAAATAACATTTTGCTTAGTATAAGATGGTTGTTGTTTTGCTCAAGACCTAGTTAGATACGCAATGAAGAGTTAAGGCGATATTAAGTCAAATAATTGTTGCTGGGTACAATATACTGTGTCAAAGACGGAACGGTATCAAAATTTCGATTAGTTTGCTAATCAAGCCTGTGGTCTAATGGTCAGAGCGAAGGACTACGATACCGATGGACGCGGGTCGCGGGTTCGAATCCAGCCACCCCTAGGACTTTTGGTGAATTATAATAGTTGATATGATATAATGATGTAAATAGTTAATGATAACGTTAATAAATAATTGAAATGGAAACAAATGTAGAAAGAGAATAGTAAAAAATAAAAAGATCTAATATCAAAAATGCTGGCAGAGAGCAGAAGAAGAGGGATAAAAAGAAAAAACAAGAGATAAAAAAGTGCTTTTTTTAAAAGAGCCTTTTATTTTAGTTTTTATTTTTAAAGAGCTTTAAATTTTTTAACAAAATTTGTTTCGCTCTTGGGGTGACACATTTAGCTTTTTGAAAAAAGAGCTTCAAAATTTTTATTTAAATTAGTTTCATTCTTGGTGTGATAGATGCTTCAATCAAGTAAGTTTGGTTTTTGTTGTGATAGCTTTTAGTTTTTACAATAAAATAACAGTTGAAAATTAATATAAGAAATTTTGTTCTTGGTCGGAGAACTATAATACAAAACCTTTTATTTCTCAATCTAAGACGATCGAAAACCCAAAAGATCTTAACTTAAATAATATTATTTGGTTCAAGATATCTTTTTTTCATAATATATTGAATAATGTGCAAAAGTTAATGGGTACTTAAGAAAAACTGTTTAAAAGCAAAAATCAGAGGTAAAGAGGGGTAGAGGTTGTTTTTTATTATGGCGTACAAAATATATTTAATCGCGTTTCTGAGTCGGCCATATTATTGTAAAGATGCTTAATTATCACATATTTTGTTTCAACGGCCATATATATATACATCACTTTTCCGTTAAAAACCTGCTCTAGTCAAGCGTATTTAGCTCTTAATAGCCCCTTAATCCGGACTGTTGAAGCATTATTTTTCAGGAATTTTTTTTTCTCCAAAGAGTGACATTATGACATTGTTTTTGGTCTTAACATTTTTTTGAAAATATATTCATTTATACTTAATTTTTCTTTAAAATGAATAAAATTGGTCAGGGAAATTTTTGAAAATGGTCAGGGAAAGTCAGGGAAAAGTCAGGGAAATTGTTTGGGCATTAGCTGTGGACACCCTGATAAGGTGAAAGAGACAGCCATCTGAAAACTGATAGGGCATGTGAGATAAACTTTTAGGCAATAAAAAATCTCCGCATCGCCATACAAAATTGTTAACTTGACTGGACATTTTGTATGAAGAGGCTAATATATTTTTTTAATTTCCTGAAAATTTCAATCATTGAAAGACGTTCAGTTTTGTTGATTGATCATGCCCCTTCAGTTTTTGGAAACCTGTCCCTTACACCTCATATATTTGAAAGTAACCTTGATTTTAGTATGTTACTCTAAAACCTTGCGCCTTGCGTTTCTTGGTTAAACTTAGAGTAACACTGAAATTAATTGAAATGATGAGCCCAATAACAGATAGTACATAATTATATCTTCGCTCTTGCGCCTGGTCTGTTTGTTACCTATGTATTAAAATTTACGAAGGCCGAAAACGAGTACTTTCTCGGCGCTATGCGGACTGAAACAACCAGCCACTTATTGCGGCCGCAGCGCAAGTTATGCATAACACGGCAGAAAGTAAGTAGGCCTACGATGGTCATTTCTGAGGGAAGCACTTTGATTGACCTTGAGCGGGTCTCAGGTGTCTGATGTTTGTTGCGTAGTGTTGGCTGGCTTTTGGTTTTGTTAATACTTAGTTACTGTTGTGCGTACCTACGTTTTGTATCGTCCCACTTTAAGTGGTCCTAGGTATAGAAGTAGGTAGACAATGTAATGCCATTATATTTTCTCACTTCTTTGTATAATGCTCTCTCTTTTACACTTTTGCAAGTATTCTGTCTGCCTTCTTCTTTATGTAGTGTGATATCAGTCAGTAGGTAGAAAGTTGATAGTTTTTAGATTTTAGATGTAGGCAAAAACCGTCCTTTTGTGTTTTGAAAATCAATTTTTATACCTCTCTAATACCTGTTATATTAGATAATTCCAGTGTTTTATATGCTATTTACATATTATTTACAAAATGTTTATGAAGTCCGTCCAAATTAGTAGGTAAGTTTTAGATGTAGTTATGTGAAGAAACATCTCCACTTTTACACTGGGTGTTAATTTAATTGCGTGCCATAGCTTAAGGGGGGTGTTTTAGTAACGACAAAGGAACACAAAAAACATTTAAAAGGGTCAGATCTTCGTACTATCATCGAGCCAGCTCGCGAGTATTAGTGGCGTGGCCTCCGCGTAGGTTTAGTTTTTGAATTTTCATATTTTTTTTATTAGAATAATTAAAAATTATTTTTTTGTGTTTATCGTTACTTCAACACCCCCTAAGCTATTGCACATAATTTATTTAACACTCTGTATAAGATACTTATGTATAAGGTATGTATATCAGATATGAAGCAAAGGAGCAACTCTTATAGAGTAAAACTTTAACATATCAAAAATATTTTAAATGTTTTTTCTTTATAAATGTTTCAAAGTGTTATGTAATATGTATTTCGCAGGAAAATTATATAATTCGTAGTTTTACATATAGTCGAGAAAATTTTAACATAATGCCTCTGAATTTGGGTCAGGTTAACGAACAGTGATCTACACCCATTTATAATCTGCCGATGGCGTTTTACAAATCGCCGTACGTTTACAATTTTCCCACCGTTTGTAAACGTCGCGTTATACGATTTCCCTGCGACATTTACATAATCGTTGGGTGGTCCGGTATTTCGAAGCCTTGACAAAAGAGCAACTTTTGTTGTCTTAAAATATTGCCACTAATCATGAATTTATTGAATTTTATTTATGAAAAAGACACACTAATTTGCAAACAAAATTTATTTTGGATATTGGACACATCTGTATTGTACTTAGCCAATAGGTTATGAATTTATGACACTACCTTTGCAGTATAAATAAATTTGAATAGATACTCCATCGACAAGAGCCAAGCTCTTAAATTAAAGAAGAAGTAAAAGGACGCCACCTGCATTTGTTAATTCGTCCCCATCTTTGGCAATTGCATTTAAAAATAAATAACAGTCTGTATTTTATATCAAACTTTTTATTTAATAGAGAAAAGACTTGGTACATATATTTTTACTGCACATTTAAGTAAAATAAAAAGTTTTAATAGAAGTTTGTCTTTGATTCCTAATTCATACTTTTTAATAAGCCCAATGTAGAGTAGAATACTCATGATAACAAGCAACTTTCCCGACTCTGCATAGTAAAGTAGTCACGTGATCAACTCATTTTGTATGAGAAGGCGATTTTTTTAAAAACGTTTTCTTTGGGAAAGTTGCTTGTTTTCATTAAACCAACGAAAGGAGTCGTTTCAGATCGTTATAGGACCCCGGTTAAGTCTTTTTACATCTGACAGTTGACTCTAAAATACATTAGTAAAGCGCCTTTGATGATGAATGATTATTTTACTTGTAATACCATTTTACCACATTTTCATTTATCGGCCATACTGGCAACACAAATGTGATAAAAATTGTCCTGTGATGTAGTAGACCTCAGTATGTAAAAAGGCCGATAAAACATATTTATTT
Source organism: Athrips mouffetella (assembly GCA_947532105.1). NCBI lineage: Eukaryota > Metazoa > Arthropoda > Insecta > Lepidoptera > Gelechiidae > Athrips > Athrips mouffetella. The sequence goes on from OX383958.1 coordinate 11,013,388, forward strand.
ATATAATACCGATTAAGGCCCTCTAGCGGCAATAATTGGTACTATTTCTAACTTTGGATAAGTAAATGGAGGGGCGAGGGGGGCGCGAGGATGAGGGGAGGGGGTGAGGTACTTGTAGGTAGGTACTTTCAAGAGCACCTATCACCTATAGACTTATGCACGTAAAACTTACAGCCGTGTCAAGGGTACAGCCAACCAGGGATAATTAGTTTAATTTCTAATTAAGGGCTTTCCTGGAGTCAATTAGAGCCCACATCAGTTAAAAAAATATGACTTGCTAAATACAAAACTTGTCGAAAATATGACTTTGTGGATTTGAGTAAAGGTACCCTAGTTTATTTAGAACCTATCAAGTATCAATCCTGAAAAATATAGTTCAATGTAGTTACAGATACAAAAACTGCTAAAAGTGGCCGTTTTTCGCACTTTTTGTATCTGTGGGTACCTTTAGTTCAATCTGGAAAGACAGATTTTCGATAAGTTTTGTATTTAGCGACTTAATATTTTTTAACTGATGGGGGCGCTAGTTGACTACAGGAAACCCCTTAACTATCTTGGTTACTATCTCTTGAAAAATTTACATGGATATTAAATATATTTTGTAGATACAATGACAATAAATTTAACGTACGATAGAGTTATTTGTCTTGTCTTGTGGAACTAGTTTTGTAATTTAAGTTATATTTACAAGTAAAATTGCAGTATAGTTACAATCCATGTCGATATAACGCTAAGAAAACTGAGCATGAACACTCCGTCCATGTGCCACATGTCGAAGACAGAAAACCGCGGAGGGAGTACGTGCAGAAGGTTGTACATACACTTTGCTTTCTCCCTCAGGCGCCCTGAAACGTCAAACGAAGATACATTATACATGGTGTTCCCACTTGTCGTGTGTCGGATCCGTTTAAAAATCGGAGGTTCCAGTGGCAGAGCATTTTATATGAAGCTATTCACACTCGTCCGACAACGATTTTGTGTCGGATTCGACAAGAAATGTCGTGCGTTTTGTCAGCCGATTTTCGTGTCGGATAACCGCTCGCATTATGATCGCATATGGCGCTGTTCAAATCGGAATCCGATATCCGACATAGTGGGAACAGAGGCGCCGACACCCGATTAAAATCTGAATCAGACATAGTGGGAACCGGCTCTTAGGGTAACTACTGCGATCCTTGAAACGGCGCATTCAGACCATGAAACTTAACAACTTTCTCTAAGGAAAATAGGTCGAAATACGAGTAAAAAATTTGACTTTCGATACAAACTACACCAGGTGATTGCGCATTTTGTATGGAAAACGAAAAAAAATCCTTTTATATATCGAACTATCTTTATACTTAGGAAAAGTTGTTCAGTTTCATTCAGACCTTGAAAGGTTTCAGGTATCGCAGTGTATTATTATCACGTATTATGGTACATCCGTCAGAACATAAACAGGACCATAAAACTGAACAACTTTTCCAAAGAAGCAACTTGAAAATACGAAAAAAAAACAGGTTCTCATAGAAACTTGTGTTTTGACTCATAATGGGAAACGTTGTTTATTATGATGGATACATACATACCCTGCCTGGTGGATTAACCACTAATAAAACTGCACTCTGTATAGGGTGCTTCCTAATCAATTCGAACAACTGTCCCCAAGGAACATACCTAGGTCGAAATACGTGCGATTTTTTAAATTCCTATACAAAGCCTGTTTGACAAGCCCGTTGGTGTGGTTGGTAGTGCTAGTGAACCTGCCTTTCACGTCGTGGGCCGCGGGTTCGATCCCCCCCCCCCACGGCAAAGATTTGTGTGCTGAACACAAGTGTTTTGTCTCTGGGATAAGATGACCTTCTGTGAAATGTCCTCAAAAAAGATAAAATGAAAGTAAGTAAAAACACGTTGAAATTACTAATTCGTATTTTGATCTAGGTATATTACTTGGGATCTTTAAATTTAACGCTATAACTTATCTTAATACGTAGGGCTGAGTTCCTTAATGGACCTCAGAGCACTTCGACCCTATGGGATCTTTTGCTTTAACTGTCTTCTTCATCAAAACAGAAAATCACAGCTATAGATTTAACGGAGCCTTAACTTTAAAGAAGCCTTGTGCAACTCAGCCCATACACAGTAAAAAAAAAACTCCCCATACTTACCTTCCAAGCATTGTGCCATCACAGCTACGGACAATCGTTTCGTCGTTTTGAATTCTTGATAGAACGTTTCAAAGCTTACGATTATAGCCAACGACTGCAACATAGACGCTGCCAAACCAGACGGGATTACTACCGTTTCCATGTAAGTGAATTTCTGAAATAAAGTTCCACAGATTTTTAACAAAGAAAAATGCTTTAGCCTCTTGTGGGCCAGCTTTTTGATATTTAAATTTGTAACAATATTATTTTTCTTAGATACAGGACTGGTAATAGTACTGGAGCCGAGATTTCTTTTCCCTTGGTTTTTCACGCGATATTCAGGGCGAAAACGAGATGTCTCTGTAGATGGATGGACAATAACAGGATCAAGAAATACCAGGTGAGAACTTCTAGACCGGAGTCCGGTGTTCAGGAGTCTTTTTCCGGATTTTCAGGCTGGTCTATTTTATCTAAATTCGCCGACTTTCTTGTCTGGCGCAAATGTTTGTTGAGTTTGTTCGCCCTGAATATCATCATTAGGTATATCCAAACAGGCGGCCTCGTGTGGTGCCGGCAAAGAATAGTACCAACCCATACATACCCATGGGTGTCGTAAGAGGCGACTAAGGGTTAACTGGAGGATAGGCAGCAGCATCCTCCTGTGTCTTACATCTTACTTACTGCGGTCACCTACAACTGCGGTCCATGGTGCCAGCCGTAACGCTAACAAGCGAGGTGACTATGGTACTTCCCCTTTACATTTTTCCAGCAAAAGCTAGAATTCTGGAGGGAGCTCCCTGTCCTGTAGTGGACGTTCCATGGGATGTTATGATGAAACAGACAAGCCTGAATATTAAGGGCGCACTCAAGTGAGTGCCGGTGATAGAGTAGTTTATGGTGATACTAAAACACATCTGGAATATCTTACATGGTTTTTAGGGTTCCGTAGTCAACAAGGAATCCTTATAGTTTCTGTCTGTCCGCGGCTTAACTCAGAGACCCTTAGTACTAGAAAGCTGTTATTTTGTGTGGACATACATTTTGTTTACGCTGACAGTGGTAAAATAAAATCTCGAAAAAAAAAAATCTTTTAGCGTACCTTCCATACAAGTAAAGTTGGAGTTGATTTTTTTCTAGTCTACACCATCGTTTGGGGTGTCGTTAGATAGCTCTTTTAAAAACAATGTGTGTCTTGATATATAATTTATCATTTTAGGGATCCGTTTGCGAAATATTTAGCTTGAAACCACAATTTTTTGTTGGAATCAGTTGTTATTGGAAATGTGTAAACATTTAAATGGAATGGAATTAAAAGGAAAACTATCAGTATCACATCTAAGAAGGCTTTGCAGGTTAATGAACTAGCCTGTGCTAGAGCCGAAAAACAGGAAATAATAAAAATTGCAATAGCGTCAGGCGCTAGCACCTCGCTGAGCATAAGGAGGTAAAAAGTTTATGTTATGAACGTTATGAAATACCTACTAAATGAAAACCTGCTTTACGATAAAAAAAAACCTAAAAACTACGGAACCCTATACCTACTGCGCGTGGCCGTTTTTACTGTGATCCTTCTGCTAATCTTCCCCTATCTACTAAAACATATTGTTTTCGCTCTATCACGTGAAAAAACCCTACCACGACTCATGGTTCATAATTCGTTCTTGATAGCAAAATAAGTATATGCATGTACTCATGACACTCAACAAATTTCCCCAAGAAATAGGTCGAAATACGAAGAAAAAAAAACGGGCAAGTGCGAGTCGTACTCGCGCACTGAGGGTTCCGTACCACCACATAAACATGATTGTATTAGTTGAAATTACAGTAAGTTAATGTGCTAGATTTTTTGAGTCCGACACGCGCTTGACCAAATTTTATTATTTGTTGTTATTTTATAGCTTATGCACTATAAACATACCAATTTCCAAGTTTGTAAGTGTTCCCGTTTTTAAATAGAACTAAAACAAAAATCGCCTCAACGACCATCCAAATTGCACTGAGCGAAAAACTAACAAAAATACATTAATTTTTACTAAAATATTACTAAATCCGAGGACAACAAATGCCCTGTAATATCCATGAATTCATTTTTGTTAATGCAGTTAGTAAATATTACATGTAACATTTTTGTAATTTCAAGTTTGTGTTAGTAATTTACGAGGTTCAATACAAATACTGTTTTGTAATTATAAGGGTGCAATAGTAAAATAAAAAATGGGGCCCTCATAGGTAATACTAAATGTTTTGTAATTTTAGGAGTACAATAGTCATTACGGAAGTGACGTCATAGGTATATACTAAATGTTTTGTAATTTTAGGAGTACTGTAATAATATCGGAAATGATGACGTCATAGGTAAATACTAATTTTTTGTTTATTTTAGTGTTCATTTTGTAATTTTAATTAAAGTGTTTTAGTTTTAGTAAGTAGGTATAAGCAAAAACCCGTACAGACTGGCTTGTAGTAGACGCATCGCAAGAGATTTTGGGGATGATTCTCAGTTATTTTGCTCATGATAACAGATAGAATCGACTCGTAAAATCTCGTCGTACACCTCCGCCATAGCAAGCATGGGTTTTTTAATACCAACAACACAAATTACCAAAACTGAAACACTTTAAAAAAAATAAGTTTTCAATGAAAAACTCATTTAAATTTTACTAATTATTTTTTCATTACTAAGCTTATTCAAGTACACAAAGTTACACAAATAGAAATATCTTAAATATGGTAATATCTTAAAGATGGAAGGAACATCATCTCATGAATTTGAAAATCGTTTTAACCACATCACACACTTCCACTGGCAATCGCCCGTGCCGGCGCCGTCTAAAGACACTTTTTCCTCGGTTCACTTCACAGTCATTATGGAAAACAGTCATTAAGGAAAACAATCAAAAACCTAGATCTCAATCAAAACTTAGAGCTTCGTCGTTTTTTACAAGACAACCAGCAGCAGCGCGTCTACACTCAAAATGGCAGATGCCAAGCGCGTCGCATGAGACGCAAACGCAGCACAAGCAAAACTCACGCTAGATTTTAAAAATGGTTGCTTGAAATTACAAAAACGATTTAGTAATATTACTATAAGAATATTTTAGTAATTTCAAGCAAATTGTCTGTTATTACAAGGACGTTGTCATTAAAAAATACTAAAGTTTGTAATGTTGCCTTGTACTAAAACCACTTGCTGATAATATAAAACGAATTTCCTAGAAATACTAAGCAGATTCGCAGGAATTACTAAACTTTAACAACATTTACTATGATTTGCGATAATCATTAAAATTTGTAATATTTTACATTTACTAAAACTGTATAATAGAAATTACATTTAGTAATACTAAGCCTTTGATAAAAAATAGTAATTATTGTAATTACAGCAAAACTTTTATAAGTAATACTAAAACTGTGTTTTTCCCTCTATTACAAGACAGTTTTGTAATTTATGGTGGAGTTTTTTTTCTCCGTGTGACCCCTCTCTTATATGAATGTTCTTGAAACGGGAGCTCACCACAATTGGTTACCTTTAGTTGTGAGAAAAGTTGTAATATTTAAAGATTTCAGACTTTTCCCATTATTTGTACTGTGAGACCTAGCTTCTTGCCAAATTTCATAATTTTAGGTCAACGGGAAATACCCTGTAGGTTTTGCATTTTTGAATAAATGTATGGAGATGAGGACATAAAATGCCATATCTTTTGATTGCGTCGTTGTAAAAAATTGAAATTTTCAGATCTTGTGTGGTTCATGGATCCTAATATATGGTATTAATTTCAACCTGATACCTTTACCCGTTCGTGAGATAAAGGGTCTTGACAGACAGACAGACAGACAGACATACAGACAGACAGACAGACGGACAACAAAGTGATCCTATAAGGGTTCCGTTTTTTTCTTTTGAGGTACGGAACCCTAAAAATTTGCACCCCATACAAAGCGATAACCCGATTGTTTTACTATGAAGAGTCAAAAATATTATTTTTCATATTTCGACCTATTATTTTCCTTGGGGAAAAGTTGTTGTCAGGCATAGGTATTATACAAGGTTATTGTTTTGGACCTCATTATGCGTATGGCCACCTTATTACAGAGGTCAAAAGCAACAACTTTTGTTCTACGACTTTGCTAACAAAGCAAAAAAATTTTCGACTCCCCATACTAAAGTGGTCACGTGACCGTAATATGGTGGGCTTACGCATATGAGGTACAAAAAAAAATTACCTAGTATTTTGTTATGTCTATACCTAATTAAAAGTCACCCTTTATGTTAAACAATGCAGTAGCGTATTTAGGAATCTGGCGCCCCGGGGCACATGTTTTTTCCACCCCTCTAGATGATAAAAATTCGGCCAATTGCGAGTCGGACTTTCGCACTCAGAGTTCATTACCAAGCACGTAGATACAGAAAGTCTAAGGATGGACAGGCCGTAACACAATTAGATGAAAACGCGAGCGCAGCGAGCGCGAATTTTCTCGTTAGCATTAATGCAAGTTGGTTACTTTCGCGAGCGCAGCGAGCGCGAAGTTTTTCGTCAGCAAAAACGCAAATTGAAACACAATAATTATACATTTTGATGTAAGTGCGGAAAATATGTCGAGAAATATGTGAGTAATCGGACAAATATGCGGGATGGAATATTGTATGAAAATCCATTGTTAACGTGCTGTTTTTAATTTCGAGCGGAGCGAGAAAGGTATTGTAGGTATTCGTGAAAAAAAGTTTATCAAATTTTCTCAAAAATGTGTTCCATATCACTTATACATCATAAAAAGTAAATATAAAATTAGCAATATAAAGTTATACTGCATTATTTGCGTAATTAATGTACCTATTCTAATATTTCTGAAATACTTATAAAAGCAAAAATGCTTATGGCTATTCAAAATTTCAAACTTCATGCTCGCAGTAGCAAAAACGCCTCTGTTCTGATATTGATCTTACTACTATTGATCTTTCTACTGTTTATTTCACATATATATATATAGTTCTGTGGTTTAATTCTTAATGTTGCTCTCCTTTCGAAAAAAAAAGGCACCGTATCTTAAAGAGGGCGGTTTAAACCCCTTTAATATTCATAACAGCTAAAAATATTTTCCGCTAGTTTTTATTTTGTAACTTTTCTGTATCGAATTTTTTTTTTAAATGTTTAAAAAATTTACGAGTAATTTAGATTTTTCCCCAATTTTCTACGTCTCCGGCCGCCCCCCGTCTCTTGCCGCCCTGGGGCACGTGCCCCCCTGGACATATGGTAAATACGCCACTGAAACAATGTGTCCTATATGTTAAATAATGTGTCCTGTGAGTGTGTGTATTTTAGGATGCGGATCTTTACACGTAAAACTTTACACTTACCTACCCTAAAATCTACGGGTGACTTTGAAAATATTCGACAAATTTTAAGGGTAAGTTCTCTTATCGATTTAGATCAATTTCGTGTAGGTCTAAGGAAATTTGTCGTTTTTTTTGCAGGTATTGAGTTAAATATTCTTGAAACTGATACACAACCTCACTTACCTAAAATATAAAATAAGCATAAAATATGTATTTGATTTTTTTGCTTATGTCATGCTTATTTTATTATTATTATTTTTATGCAAGTACTTTTTTTGTGTATCGATTTCTATACTTTTTTTTATGTATAGTTTTACTTAATTAAATTTAAAAAACCGGTCAAGTGCGAGTCGGACTCGCCCGCCGAGGGTTCCGATATACCTCTAGTATTTTTGGAAGTAGGAAAATCCATTTTTAGGATCGCAAAACTATATTTGTTTGTAAAGGTTTTTTGCAGATCAAAAAAAAAACTGTGCAACGTAGAAAGATCATTTCATGTTTGCTGTAATATTTACATAAATTTCTATCGGCTGTAATTAATCTAGATTTTTGGGGGACTGGTATTTTTTTTGTAATTTTTCATCATAACTTGAAAACTAAGTCGTAAAAATACAAAAATATGTTTTAGAACATACAAATAAAGCCCTTTCATATAATACCCCACTCGACGTAGTAACGACAATTTGAAATTTTGGCCCCCCATATTTGGGCCCCCTTTACATTAAAGCTCAAGTCAGACAGAGGCGGTATGATTGCGAAAGCGGTCCGGGGCGGTTTGGCGGGAATAAAATACCGCGCCGCGACCGCTTTTCAATGTGACAGGGACCAGGGTGCATAAGAACTCGTACTTTACAAAAAATACCGGCTCCGGAACGCTTCCGCTACCGCCGCTGTGTGACGCGGGCTTAATACCTAATCATATTTTTTTTATTCTTTCATGTGCAATTAAGTCGGGTAACGCTATTCTAAAATTGTTCCAAATTTCAATTCGATAGCATGAGTGGTTGCTGCGATATACGCGTGTGACAGACAGACAGACAGAGAAAGTTGCACCATAACGGTTCCTTTTTAGGGTATCGGAACCCTAAAAATTGACAACTCCAAATATCCTTGATCTTCCAAAATTGATCTATATCGAAAACAGAACTCACCCTCAAATCTTGTCGAATGTCTACAAAGTCACCTTGTAGAGCGCCAGATTTAGCAACGTAGACGTCGACAAAATAAGTACGTATGGTACATACAAACAAAGTCATTTTTATCAAGCTTGACGTGCTCTATTGATTGAAGGTATATTTTATTGTTTACTTACATTGTTGGCTAGTCCAAAAGCAGTGAAGTTAACAAATGCCAATGCATATAGAAAAAGACTCACGAAATGGACGAAAATCTGAAATGTAAAAAACTTATCACCCAATCCTTGTCTTAAAAAGGCATAACAAAATGCACCGTAAGCCGATATCGAATACCCAAAGAAACTAAATCAGCTGAAACTGAAATTCCAATTTTCTTTTAAGGTTTGTTAAGTATAAGTATACTATACAGGGTGTTAATTTGATTGCGTGCCATAGCTCAGGGGTAAAGGCTCAAGGGGGGTTTAGTATCAGGAACTAAACAACTTTTCCCAAGGAACATAGATCGAAATACGAAAATCAATTTTTGACCTCCCATAGAAACTGCATCAGTTGATAGCGCATTTTGTATGGAAGGTCAAATTTGGTTTTCCGTATGTCAACGTATGTTCCTTGGGAAAAGTTGTTCAGTTACTGATCCTGCCCCTCAGCTATGGCACGCAATCAAATTAACACCCTGTATACCTTTTTGTGACACGTTACCATTCACACAGAAATCTTACCGGAAAGCGATTTAAATTTTCAAAATCAGAAAAACATTCAACCAGAAGTTTTAAATGTACGTCCGTATCGACTTCTTGAAAATCATGGTTTTGAGCTGCTAAATATCTCATAGTAATCCTACTTGGGATATACAGACTAAATGGTTTCTTGAACGGGCTATTATTATCTCTTTCGACGTAGTTCAATAATATTGCGTTGATGAATCGAAGACGGATGAGGAGGTAAATAATAAACGTGGTGGAGTGTGTAAGATCCATTAGAGCAGGACTAAGACAGCTCACAACAGATAGGATTATTACCATCATCAAAAAACCTCCGCACAAAGAAAATATTACCAAAGTTGAGAAGCTTATAATCGTGACGCAAAGGATGATAAAATTTATTCGATTAACCATATTCGCGATGAATCTGTTGCGTTCAATGCACATAAGAATGTCGATTTTATGCAAATCCACGTAAAATTTCGTATTGGCGTTGTTGTAACCAAAACGCGCGTGTAGAACGAAACTGCAAAAATTTGTGACAGTTACGAAATACGTGAACTTCACCAAGACTTGTATCTCGGAATCAGGATAATTCTCTTTGGTGTACTCGTAGTACGCTATAGTGAAACAAGTCAAAATAAAGCATATTTGTATGACGGTCAATAATTTGTGCTTGATTGTGAGGGGACTGATGAATCTCTGTTTGGTGTTTACGCGACTCACTCCAGCAATTTTTAGGAGACAAAGAAGCTTTGAAAATATGTTTAAGAATTCATCTTCGAATCTACTTTCTGGTAAGTCTTCAAACTTTTTCTTTATCTTTCTTGATCTAACTTTGATGTTTTTAACCATTTTAATCAAATCTTCCAATTCTACTACGTTTTAAAAGAAACTGCTAGCTAACATGTCGGCTAACGTTCTGTTGTGAACTTCCGTAGCTATTCTCGATATATTTGACATAATTGGTTAAATTTCTTTTTCATTAATCTGTTTTTGTCCAACAATTAAAACCACATAAAGGTACAGTCAAAAGCAGGTCAAGCTTGATACCCGAGGTACGACTTTAGTTCCTTCGGCGTTTGGAATAAAAATAAGGACAATATGTCAAACACGACGCGCTCTGGACTGAACGTAGTATATTGTTCAACGATAAAGTTTAAAGTGGCCTGATCGTATATCTTGTCTGTGGACCTGATGAACCCGAAAAAATTACAGAAATTCGACAACACATATTATATAATTTTTGTAATAGGAAAAGTAGTAGTCCTGACCCAGGGTTCAAACTATCTTCATACAAAATTTCATCAAAATTTGTTCAGCTAATTAGCTGTGAAAGTGTAACAGACAGAGAGAGTTACGTGCGCATTGGCGGGAACAGAACCTGCGACTTACGTTACGGCGCAGAAGGGTGTACTGTCGACCACACCAATTTTATTCGTGTGTCAAAATAATGTGCATGATTTTTTATATTTAAAAAAAATATCCTCATTCATGTAATAAACAATTAAGTACTTATAACAATTTTTCGAATAACTGTGAAATTAAAAAGGATATAAAAGCCAGCGAAGATTTGTTTCTCTCTCTTTCTAGCTAAACGAAATTTAACAAGGAGTTTATATGGCCGTAGTGAACTGTGACGTCACTATTCATGTTGGATCTCTCTGTCTAATAATTAATTGTTTAAATGCTTGTATCGGCCGTATTTCTAAGCCGATTAAAATTTTAATTTCACTTTTTGTCGTCTACTACGGTATTTTCATATTTTGTTAATAAATGCGACAAAAAAAATATGCGTGTTACCTATTATGAGCTCGTAGTAAGTGTATGCAATGAAGAGTTTATATCTTCTATAACTATCTTGTACTTTAGAAACTGCGTAGCCAAGCGAGCGTAGCTGTTAGCTACTGGCTCACGTTTCTGTAGGCCTCGGCTACGGCAATATTCTCGTTCGTACAACTTTGCCGGCCACTACAGTTATGAAATCAGCCTAAAGTCGTCCACTGCTGGTCAAAAACTTTCCCTTCATGCTTCTTCGGAAAAGTTGTTCAGTGTATGGTCTGAATAAATGTGTCATTTTCGCTCTAAAATGTGACATAAAAAACCCCCGACAAAAAACGATCCCCTAAAAAGTAAAAAATAATAAATTGCCTACACACTTGCGCTCTTTATAATACTTGTTATATTTTGTTGTATTGTTGGTGTGCAATAAACAGTTTTTACTTACTTTTACTATTGTTGACCCTTAAATGCCTTGGGGGACCGCTAAGTAAAAATTTAAATACAAAATATACGTAAGTTGTTTTGTTGCAGTTACCTACCTACTTTGTTTTATTAGCGGTCCCCCAACGCATTTAAGGGTCAACAATAGTAAAAGTAAGTAAAAACTGTTTATTGCACACCAACAATACAACAAAATATAACAAGTATTATAAAGAGCGCAAGTGTGTAGGCAATTTATTATTTTTTACTTTTTATGGGATCGTTTTTTGTCGGGATTTTTTTTAAATTTTTAATTTAATTTTTATTTTTAACTTTTTAAACTTTTTAGGTAGGTACTTCGAACTAAAATTTTATTTTTACCTCAAAAGCTCGGAAATATTTGAATCGTCGGTTAAATTCTGCGGCTAAAACGATTTTGAAAAGTTTTTTGTTTGAACGTGATGTACTTATTATTTGTAGTGAATGAATGCATGAAAGAATGTTATGTAGTGTGTGCCTGGTGCTTAAGGTAGGTACTGGCTGCTAATAAAAAGATAATTCAAAATTCGACCGGCTTTTGTAATTTTTGTTCTTTCTTGCTTGCCCAGATCAATGGACTCGTGCTTCAACTACCAAAACAGCGCAATACAAAATAGCCATGAATCGACTGCCACTGCCTATCTTCTGTCTTCTACATACACATTGGAATCCAATTTTTGGAATCCAATTTTATCAAGTTCACCTATAATAAAACTGTAACGGTTCGGTTTCTGTACATTGCTTGGAGGAGCTACACATTGAATATTTTTCGACATGATGACTTAACCCTTAACCTAAACTTTTTTATCGATACCCCAAAACCGCAGTTTTTAGAATTTATGTCTGTCTGTCTGTGTTGTCTGTTGTATGTTACCTAAATTGTATGCGATTTTCATGTTTATAATAATGAAGGTCTAAGCTACAATAAAGGGTATGTATTTATCATAAATAATACACTGTCTAGAAGCTAAGTAATAGGTTGAACTCTCGTTTGCTGAAAAGCGCTAGCAAACTAGGTTCAGCTTATAATGAAATATGTCCCGAGTTCAACTTACTAGTAGACCGCTTCAATTAGGTGCATGACAGTCAAGAAAATTATTAGCTATATAGGGCTTGATTATAATTAAAACTGAATGAATCTGGAGCATTGAAATGTAAAATCAACCAGAATATTATTTTTCTTGCACGAATTGTATTTGATCCAAGGTTATATAAATCAGAATTTGGAATATTAATAGGTATTTGAATTTGGAATTTGAATGGTTTACCTAAGTAAAATATTTTTGTCCACGCATTTTGACTTCATAATTAAAAAATTGTATGAATTTTCAAGCTGAGGATTATTCAATCCTAGAGTCCTTCGCTTACTCAGGTTTCAATACAAGGCACTCACGCAAAATAGCACTTTTGCTGCCTTGCATCACAAATAACTTACTAAATTATTTTTAATAGGTACTTATGAGACAGTGTCCGTGTGTTGACGGCAAAGATTAGTACGATCCCATCTCTACCTATGGGTGTCGTAAGAGGCGACTGAGGGCTTACGAACCGGAGGATGGGCAATTGGGCAGCAGCATCTTTCTGTGTGTCGTACCATATTACATACTGCGGTCACCAATAACAGCGGTCGCCAAGCGGTTACAAGTGTTGTGACTATGGCACAGATAAAAAAATAGTAAACTAAACTATAGTAAATCCACTCCAAAGAACCGCGCGTTTTTGCTGGAGTTCAGGAGGGAGCTCCCTGTCCTGCAGTGGACATTTCATGCGATGTTAAGATGATGTTATGACTTATAAGGTAGTTTCGTTTGAAATCAACTCGTCATTTATGGATATACACACTTAATTGAAAGTTTTGTAACCTAAACACGATTTTAAATTTTCATTACACTTAAAGCTCACATTTCAAGAAAAAAATTGTGGCCTAGTTTGATCTATGGTTCTCAAATTTTAGTTATGTGTTAAAAATAATGTGATTTTAAAATCAATACATAATTTTTGAGTTATTAGACATACACGTACTAACATAAGCTGGGAGTACCTCCACGCGGTGAAGGCGGTAACAGTTGGCCACGTTTTCAATGTCAGCGGGCAGCTGAGCTAGTACGAGTGCGACGAGTAGGTATATTTTTTTAATGGTAGATAAATTATGACCTAAGTTTGCTTTTTACTGCAATTTGAATGGAGTGTACCTATTTATATCGCCACCGCTCCGCTGTCCGTTGTAGATGAAAACGACGAATCAAAGGAACCTTCCACTTATGGTAAAAAAACCCAATGTTGCTTCTGTGCCGCAAGATCCAAATTGTACGGGAGGATTGCTAAATTCTATTAAAATTGGGAATGAATTTGAAGGTTTCGGAAGGATTAGTCAATGGTAGCATGGGTATAATCAGAAAATTGCAATGGAATGGACTTCGCAGAGACCAGTTGGAAGAAGGGAAACTTCCGAAAAAGATATTCATTGAATTCGATGACAAATCAATCGGAAGGAGTTTTATAGATGAAAACGGATGGATTCCAGTAGAGCCACAAAGTTTGACATATCAAGGTCTTAGAGGGTACGGCAATATCGAGAGAATAATGTTCGCTATCATTTTGAACTGGGCTGTTACTGTCCATAAATTAGAAGGAAACACCGTAGAAAAGGCTGTTGTTTATTTGGGCAGAAGTACTCGTACCTTTGCAAAAGGTAAAAAGGTAAAGTCGAGTAAAAAGTTTGCAGGGTGTTGCAATTTGTGAACTTAACCAAAGAAAGCTTTTCAATAATCCTCACGACAATTCTGCTTTAGCTGAACTGCAAAGATTAAGAAATGTTTCACCGTAACTTTTAAATATCCTACATTTTTTAGGGTTCCGTACCTCAAAAGAAAAAAACGGAACCCTTATAGGATCACTTTGTTGTCCGTCTGTCTGTCCGTCTGTCTGTCTGTCTGTCTGTCTGTCTGTCTGTCTGTCTGTCAAGACCCTTTATCTCACGAACGGGTAAAGGTATCAGGTTGAAATTAATACCATATATTAGGATCCATGAACCACACAAGATCTGAAAATTTAAATTTTTTACAACGACGCAATCAAAAGATATGGCATTTTATGTCCTCATCTCCATACATTTATTCAAAAATGAAAAACCTACAGGGTATTTCCCGTTGACCTAAAATTATGAAATTTGGCAAGAAGCTAGGTCTCACAGTACAAATAATGGGAAAAGTCTGAAATCATTAAATATTACAACTTTTCTCACAACTAATGGTAACCAATTGTGGTGAGCTCCCGTTTCAAGAACATTCATATAAGAGAGGGGTCAAGTTGGATGGTTGCTGAGGCGATTTTTGTTTTAGTTCTATTTAAAAACGGGAACACTTACAAACTCGAAAATTGGTATGTTTATAGGGCATAGGCTATAAAATAACAACAAATAATAAAATTTGGTCAAGCGCGTGTCGGACTCAAAAAATCTAGCACATTAACTTACTGAAATTTCAACTAATAAGTACAATTATGTTTATGTGGTGGTACGGAACCCTCAGTGCGCGAGTCCGACTCGCACTTGGCCGGTTTTTTTTTTCGTTTCTCGTCTAGTGTTCCTCAGGCAAAGTTGTTCAGTTTCATGTGTACAACACACTGTTCGATTTAAGTAGGTACACTTATTTTAAATAAATTGCCATTACAAATTTTTCAGGTAACTAACATACAGAACTGGACCCTTATAGGATCACTTTGTTGTCCGTCTGTCTGTCTGTCTGTCTGTCAAGACCCTTTATCTCACGAACGGGTAAAGGTATCAGGTTGAAATTAATACCATATATTAAGATCCATGAACCACACAAGATCTGAAAATTTCAATTTTTTACAATGACGCAATCAAAAGATATGACATTTCATGTCCTCATCTCCATACATTTATTCAAAAATGCAAAACCTACAGGGTACTTCCCGTTAACCTAAAATTATGAAATTTGGCAAGAAGCTAGGTCTCACAGTGCAAATAATGGGAAAAGTCTGAAATCATTAAATATTACAACTTTTCTCACAACTAATGGTAACCAATTGTGATGAGCTCCCGTTTCAAGAACATTCATCTAAGAGAGGGGTCAAGTTGGATGGTCGCTGAGGCGATTTTTGTTTTAGTTCTATTTAAAAACGGGAACACTTACAAACTTGAAAATTGGTATATTTATAGTGCATAAGCTATAAAATAACAACAAATAATAAAATTTGGTCAAGTGCGAGTCGGACTTAAAAAATCTAGCACATTAACTTACTGAAATTTCAACGAACTAATACAATTATGATTATGTGGTGGTACGGTACCCTCGGTGCGCGAGTCCGACTCGCACTTGGCCGGGTTTTTAGAAGATTATAGAATTAACAATTCTGTTCTACATTTATTTGATGTATCTATCCTACTTTTGACAGCGCACGCCATGAAAGCGTCCGCAAATCATTAGTTTTTGACAACTTGATCATGAAAAGAGCTCATAACTTATAAACAACTGAACCGATTTTCATCAAATATAGCTAAGATCCACCCCAAATTAATTACCTTTTAATTAAAAAAAACCGCATTAAAATCGGTCCATTCGTTTAGGAGCTACGATGGCGCAGACAGATACACTCGTCAAACTTATAACACCCCTCTGTTTTGCGTCGGGGGTTAAAAAATAGTCTATACTGGGTGTAATACAAAAATGTAAAGTTTGCAATTTTGTATATAGCCGTTTTTGTTTTTCATTTACTAAAAGTTTTGAGCATAGTAACCATGCCGCTCGACAGCGATTCTTCAGCTTTTCGAACCCTTCAATATACACCCTTATTTTGTTATCACCCCGGATATTTTATGAGGTGATTCTGCCCATGAAACTGAACAACTTTTTCCAAGGAACATACCTACGTCGAAAACGAAATAAAATTTCGACTTCTCATACAAACTGCATCATCTAACAGCACATTTTGTATGGGAGGTCGAAATTTTTTTTTCGTATTTCGACCTATGTTACTCAGGAAAAATTGATCAGTTTCATGGGCAGAACCACCTCTTAAAATATTCAGGGTGATATAAAAATTACGCTGTATCAGTATACAAACACTTATAAAATCCAAAATCCTTGCCCAAATCTCAGTAGATTTTGACAACCCTTCCAAATAGGCATTGATTCCGTATGATTTGATATATCAGCCATTTTTTTAAAGTTCAGGAACAGAAAATAGTCGCTGCTGTGGGCTAAATACAAGGTTATTTTTTTGGACCTGATATGCGTATGCCCATCTTATTACAGAGGTCAAAAGCAACAACTTTTGTTCTACGACTTTGCTAACAACGCACAAAAAATTTCGACCCCATACTAAAGTGATCACGTGACCGACCCATTTTGTATGGGAAGTTGAAAATTTTTCGTGCGTTGTTACCAAAGTCGTAGAACAAAACTTGTTGCTTTTGACCTCTGTAATAAGGTGGGCATACGCATATCAGGTCCAAAAAAACCGACCAAGTGCGAGTCGCACTCACTCCTTAAAAATCATCATAACATCCCTTGAAACGTCCACTACAGGACTAACAGGACAGGGAGCTCCCTCCAAAATTCTAGCTTTTGCTGGAAAAAATGTGGAGGGGAAGTACCATAGTCACCTCGCTTGTTAGCGTTACGGCTGGCACCATGGACCGCAGTTGTAGGTGTCAGATGTAAGATACATAAAGGAGGATGCTGCTGCCCATCCTCCAGTTAACCCTTAGTCGCCTCTTACGACACCCACGCGTATGCATGGGTTGGTACTATTCTTTGCCGGCTACACACGGGACCAAAAAATAACCTAGTATAATGAAAATGCTACCAAATTCGCTATAACAACCAAACACATCACAAAGACCTCACTCAAATGTTTACCCCGAGTGGGACTCGAATCCGCAACCTATGCTGCAGAAGGCAAATGCACTGCCAACCACACCAACTGATCTGTTAAATAATTAATATTGCTGATTGGTGTAACCTACGGTCGTAAAGGTACATTCGGGACTGTGAAGCCGAGGGAACGAAACAGCTTATACTAGGCTACGGCTATGCCTCAAGCCACTTGTTCTCCTCCGTCCATCAATGTCTTATTTTGCAGCCGCTGCATTCATGAAATCAGCCGAAAGACGTCCGCTGCTGGACAAAGCCCTCCCTTCATGCTTCTTTAGAAAAATTGTTCAGTTTTTATGTCTGAATAATAGGTAATTAGAATAATATTTGCTACAAAATGTGACAAAAATTGTCCTTTGAATAGGGTGCGCAGAATAAGTTTGGTTCTGACGGTTATTTTCTGCGCATGGGTAACAACTGACAGGCAGAGAGCCAATGATCACTTCTGCGAATTAACGGTCATAGCCAGAGTTATTTTGTACTGTCTAAAACAAATGCGAGTCGGACTTTACTTTACTTATGAGAAAAGTCGCAACATTAAATAATAGAACATTATAGACTATTGCATAAAATGTGGTGGAAGGTTGTTATTGTTACAGATTTTATGGTGTATCCACAGACCTAGCAAAAGCGCGCTAACGCTTACTATACAACGCTTACATACTATATCTATGGGTGCATCACACATCTATCTATTGGTGCTATTGGCAGGCAACACAGAGAAAGAGAGAGAGACTGAAATTAACTATAATTACAATTTTGTAAAATAGTAAGTATCTAAAACATTTGAAGAAAACAAAAAAAATATTATCTAAAAAATCCAAAATTCAAATTACGAAAATCCAAAATTATTAAAATATTAGTACAATTTAAACTTATTATTTGTTATCTTTTTTTTTTTAAACTTACTATATAAAAAAATATTAATATTGTACAGTATATAATCAGTCACATAAAAACTTATACAAATCACATTTTTAATTGTGGCAGGTAGGTTTTACAGACATATTGTAGCAATTTTTTGAAAAACATTTTTAGTGCAGGGTCTAGCTATTAGACGAGTAGGATGTCTTGCATTTTGCGTACTAGTGTATAAATGAAAATTATTCACAACAATGTTCATGGCATGTACCTACATACTACGGCTTAACAAGTCGATAGCGCGTTTACAGAAGATTCAGAAGCGACAGCGATAACAGAAGATTCTAAATGTACAGATGACATCAAAACTAGAATTGCTATTGCCAAACAGAAATTCCAAAATAAGAAACAACTGTTTACTTCAAAAACATCCCTAAACCTTAGGAAACTATTTATTAAGGCATATGTTTGGAGCACAGCGTTGTATGCTTGTGAAACGTGGACGAGGCATTCGAAATGTGGTGTTGGAGGCGAATGGAGAAAATAAGCTGGACAGAGAAAAGGACGAATAAGGAAGTATTGGATGGAATAAATCAAAATAGAGAAATTATAAATGTAATAGAAAACCGAAGAGGAAAAATGTTTGGTCACATCATCAGGTACGACACATTTATAAAAACTATTGTGGAAGGAAAGGTGGAAGGAAGAAGAGGCCGCGGCCGGCCTAGAATAGAGTACTGCCAAAGGATGAAAGAGAAGGCGGGGGTAAATACTTACGGAGAACTGAAAAACCTAATACAAGACAGAGACAGATGGAGAAAGCTACACCGACAAGAGCATGGCTCTTAAATAATGAATGAAGCGCGTTTCAGAAACTAAGTAGCACCATCTAACGGTGGGCAGTGTTGTGGTGTTACAGTTATGTGAAAAGCTGTGTGAAAAATTGTAATGTTTAATGATTTCAGACTTTTTCCTTTTATTTACTTGTGCTATGAGACCTAGCTTTTTGCCTTTCAATATTCTTGGTCAACGGGATGCATCTACCCTATAGGTTTTGGTTTGGTTCATAAAATATGTATGGAGATGGTCTCTCTCAATCTTTTGATTGTTGTGGAACCTTGAAATTTTTACAGCTTCTAGAGTCCATGGACCCTAACTAGATACCTTTACCCGTTCCAGAAAATGAAAATGTTTTTTTTTTTTGGAATTGGAATTTGGCCATGGCAATCGCGCTGGTGTGTCCTCTTGCGTTATCATGATGGAAAATGATTTCCTCTTAGACGAATGCAGCCGGTTTTCTTATGATAAAAAAAAAATGTCCTGTAGATTGGCATAATATTCGCCAGTAATCGTTTTACCCTCTCTAGGTAGTCAATCATACCGAGTGCATCTCAAAACAACTTAGGCCATTACTTTATAAACCGATAAAACTGCTTTGGCCTTTTTCGATGCAGAATTGCCAGATCGATTGTTGCTGGATAGTGCCTTGTTAATGTGCACATTTGCAGTTGTTGCCGTTAATTAGATTTTTCGTAGCATTGAAAAGGAAATTAGTGCCAGGAGATCTAGTCACGAGATCAAGCAATTTATTTTCTATTTTAGTCGTATCGTGATATGCTCGACAGGATTTTTATGGCTCCCATGAAAGTGCCACTGCGGGACAGAAAGCTCCCTTCAGAATTACAGAAAAATCGCGTGGGACATTTTGGAGGGGAAGTACTATAGTCACCACGCTTGTAAGCGTTGCGGCTGGCAACATGGACCGCGGTTTTTGGTGACCGCACTATATAAGATAGTACGATACACAGAACGACGCCCATCCTCCGGTTCATAATCTATTAGTCATCTCTTACGACACCCACGGCTAGATGTAGGTTGGATACTTATCTTTGCTGGCACAACGTGGGCAATGATGTTTTATGCCAAATTTATTTGTTATAGTCCGGTCCCTTATAGTCTTATATCGCCAAATTCACCAAATTGCACCAAATTGTTTCCAGGTACTTTGGAAATTTGGTTGGAAATTTTTTGAAATTCAAGAATTGGCTCCTATCAAAAATTTAGAGCTATGTACCTAACTAGTACCTGGATAAAATTTGGTGAAATTGTAAGGCGTGTCAACGTGATACAGCTAACTGACCGCACTATTCACCTTGCACTGCCTTGCAGCATAGCATTCTATTTATACTTATATCAAGTTCAATAATCGCAATCTTAATGTATTAAAGATAATCGAACACGATAATAATAATAATATCATTTCAACACAAGTCATTATTCATGGTCTGCACACATTAACCTAATGTAACTCACTTTAATTAGGTTTATAGGTCTAGGAAAGTTATATTTAAAGCAGCAACTGCGCGGCAACGTAATGTCTACTCGTCAATATGAAAAACCAGCAGCAAAATATAGCAAAAAAAATCAGAAGCCAGAAGTTAAATCTGAATATCTCTCTAAAGATATTTTAGACAAGGATTTTTTAAAAGTGTATTTGAGCTTTTTGAAAGTTCAGTGGTTTTTGGGCATCAGTCGTGTCGATGCAAGAGATGGATTTGTCAGTGCGCCAACGTGCTGGCAGAAATTATACACAGTTGTTCATACCAGTTTAGCCGTGCTTGTATTTACAGCATCTTATTATCTATACGGCATCACTTTCTATCCCCAAGATCAAATATTTTGGTTAGGTGTTTTCGCTTATTTTGTATCTGTCATAAATTATATTTCCTGTGTCATATATGCTCGTTGTCGGAACAACAAACGTAATGTGAAGTTATATTTAAAAATGCATGAAATTGACCGACTCATGGGCATAAAACAGATAAGAGTTGTGAACAATATCCATCGAAAGTTATATAATTTCACGCTTACATGTATCATAATTAGTTACTCAGGTCTCCTGATACTTTCATTTTTAGGAGGTCCGTTGTTGAGTATAGCGTACGTAGGGCTAGCTTGGGTATACTCTGCGATTGTATTTGAGATCACATCAACAGCTAATATGACTGTATACTTTATGCTTCGTCTTCGTTTCATAAACTCTATACTGCTTAATCATATTGAAGGCGATATCGTTAAACCACAAAGCGATCTGGTAAGGGCATTTGCCACCACAAGAGAGTTGCGACGTGCTGTAGCTCAATCGCATGATTTCCGCACTACCGATGTAGACGTTTACTTAAAACAATTATTCGAATGTTTCACTGTCTTTCAGGATCTAAACAGTTTTCCGGTGAGAATCTCCTTCTTAACATATCACTCAGTCCAGACGTGCATGAGTTTGATGATATTTGTTTTTTCAGGTTGCTGTGCATTTTACTATAGCCTTTGTTATTATTTTGGTATGGGTTGAATTCGCTGTTTTTGGCCTATTGAATAATGTAAGTGCTTTCACTATAATTATTTTTATTATCAATACAGACTCAACAGCTAATTTTTATGATATAATATACCCTGTCAAAAATTTCATACTTCTAGCTTCTGTCATAGAATTATAATACACTAGCTTCTGTAGTATTGGTTGCCCGTTAAAAACCTTAATAATAGTTATTTGTTATGCAAGGCAGCAAAATTGTTATATGGCGCGAGTGCTTGTATTGAAACCTGACCAAACGAGCCACGAGTGAAGAGAGTGGTTCAAAAAAAGAATCCTGAACGTAGCAAGGGTTGAAACCCTGCTGCTTTGAAAAGCACGAGGAGCGAAATAACTTTGCTGTCGATCGAAACACCCAATTTTTCACCACACTACGGCGAGGGAAATGCTAGAGAAAGGAAAACAGTAAAATTCATCATCGCCGCGGGGATCTCCCATTTTATCATTTCTTTCGAACGAATAGCTGCTGAATATGAGCCCGTACAGAAATGCCGTACAGGACATATTCTGCATATTCTTCTAATCTGGGGGCAAATTGAAAAAAAAAAAAACTTTGCAACCAGTACCGCAGCATGGAGGTTTTAGGTACTATAAGGCGCTCAGCAGATGAAGGGGCGGGCAGACGCCGGCAGCCACGGACATTGTCCTCCAGTGTGGCCGGTATGCGAAAATTATAGTTTTTATCAGAATAAAATTCAAACTTATAATTTTTTAAAATTTCTCTACGTTTTAAACTAAATAGATTAGATTCATTTATTTCACTTTAACATATATAAATTAAATGTCATTTAATCAATAACAATCAATCTGAACAACCTTTTCGACTGAATTACTTTTGAATTGAACAACTATTCAAGCTGTTTTCCTTCAAAACCAAAGATTTTGTAAAATACGCGCATAGAAACGGAGCGTTTATCCCATTTCAATGACTATAATAATACGGAAATAATTGCAGTACCGGCCACACTGGCGGGCTGTCAGGACAAAAAGCCCTGCCCGCGTATGCCCGCCCCTTCATCTGCTGAGCGTCTTAGGTATAATTACATTCCCTGGTTTACAATGCTACAGTGCTTGCTTGATAAGTCATCATCATGTTCGAATTTCAAAAACACTTTCCCGGCTAGATAAAACAGTTTTTTCACGCAGATTTAGACCGATAAAACAAACCTTCCATTTCTCCTCCCTAGCTCAGAAAACTGCTTTATCTGTCGAAGTGCTGTGCTGAGCTGGAGGCCAATTTAGCTGTTTTTAGGGTTCCGTACCTCAAAAGAAAAAAACGGAACCCTTATAGGATCACTTTGTTGTCCGTCTGTCTGTCTGTCTGTCAAGACCCTTTATCTCACGAACGGGTAAAGGTATCAGGTTGAAATTAATACCAAATATTAGGATCCATGAACCACACAAGATCTGAAAATTTAAATTTTTTACAATGACGCAATCAAAAGATATGGCATTTTATGTCCTCATCTCCATACATTTATTCAAAAATGCAAAACCTACAGGGTACTTCCCGTTGACCTAACTTTATGAAATTTGGCAAGAAGCTAGGTCTCACAGTACAAATAATGGGAAAAGTCTGAAATCATTAAATATTACAACTTTTCTCACAACTAATAGTAACCAATTGTGGTGAGCTCCAGTTTCAAGAACATTCATATAAGAGAGGGTCAAGTTGGATGGTCGCTGAGGCGATTTTTTGTGTTATTTCTATTTAAAAACGGGAACACTTACAAACTTGAAAATTGGTATGTTTATAGTGCATAAGCTATTAAATAACAAAAAATAATAAAATTTGGCCAAGCGTGTGTCGGACTCAAACAATCTAGCACATTAACTTACTGAAATTTCAACTAATACAATTATGATTATGTGGTGGTACGGAACCCTCGGTGCGCGAGTCCGACTCGCACTTAGCCGGTTTTTTTAAATGTGTTTACACTACGTTTTTCTTTTTTTGATTGCTAAATAAATATTATTTCTTTCTTTCTAAATCTACGCGCAAAAGTTATTTTTTGCCGCTAACGTGGAAAAGGTTTTTGAAACTAGAACGTGGTGATTAATTGTGGTATAAGCTACTGGCGCCATTCGTTATCATTTTCCTCGCTGTAGTGAGGTGAAAAAAATGTGTGTTTGGCTCAGCAAAGTTATTTCTCGTCTCGTGTCTTGAAATACTCGCTACGCACAGGATTCTTCTTTTGAACCACTCGCTTCAATTCCTTCGCTTGCTCGAGTTTAAATGCAAGGCACTCGCGCCAAATAATAATTTTACTGCCTTTCATAACAAATCACTAATTAATTCCAATAAAATAATTTTATTATTAAAAAGTCTAAATATAGCAAGCACAATAGGACACACATTTATGCAGGCATTCAATGAATTTTGTGTAAGACGTTTTATGCGATTATACAAAAAAATTTTTTGAAGGATTTTTGAAATAAGCAAAAAATTTTAATGACTTTCCATACACAATCCAATTTGTGTGAAAAGTCATTTTCCAGGAATTAATTACAAATGCTCTTGAATAATATAATATCAGAAGATTAGCCCTTAACCTTTAGGCCCATAAGGTCCACTTCCTAAATGGTTTTACATGATTTTATTACTTAGTTAAATTTCTTTCGGTGGAATTCAATAGGTAGTTA
Organism: Athrips mouffetella; assembly: GCA_947532105.1. Lineage (NCBI taxonomy): Eukaryota > Metazoa > Arthropoda > Insecta > Lepidoptera > Gelechiidae > Athrips > Athrips mouffetella. The sequence goes on from OX383958.1 coordinate 11,037,704, forward strand.
CCTACCAAATTTTACGGACTGTTCCAGAGCTTTTCATATTTGGAGTGGGCAATCATTCTGATATTGCTGACAATGTGCTTGGCACAATCCCTGCTCCTAGGTATCCGATTCGAAGTATTTTTTCGTTCAATAAAGGATACGAAACGTCTGTCTGTTGTTATAATGTCTCGTTATTCAGATGGTAAGTATTTTAGATGGTGTAGTCCAGGAGTGCAATTCTTGAATATCACCAGGGCTTAAAAATATCACTTCTGATTCTTGGATAATTCAAACTTACCCTGGTATACCCATACTGTTCATCATCCTCCTTGCTTTTATCCCATTATTTGGGGTCAGCACTCCTTATATGTTTGCGTCATTCTGGTCGATTGCTTGCAATTTCAGGCGTTATGCCTAGCGTGTTTAGGTTTTTTTCGATCGTTTTGGTCCAGGATATCGGTATCCCCATAATGATATCGGTATACCCATACTGTTATAAAGTAAATTATAAAACATGAAAATTAACATTCATCTCAACTTTATATTCAAGAAGGTCAATGGTTTTGAATTTTTTGGGTGATAAGTATTCAAGAATTGAGCCCCCACCAGTGATGTAATATCGCGGACTCTGCCATCTGCCTATGAATTTTGCAAACTTGTTTACTATAGGTTCTACAAAAAAGGTGACCATAATTTTAGCATGTTACTTAGACCATAAAACTGAACAACTTTTCCTAAGAAACATAGGTCTTACGAAAAGCAATTTTTGACCTCCCATTCAAAAGGCGGTATTAGAAGGTCATTTTGTTTTTACTAATTTCTATCTAAGTTCTTCGGGAAAAGTGGTTTAGTTTCATGGTCTAAGCCAGTGGTTCTCAACCGGTGGTCCCTGGAAGCATCCCAAGTGGTCCACGGAGCTACGCAAGATTAGCAAGGTCGGTAGAAAAAACTTTCCTACATTTGATACGCTTAGTAAAATTATTAACGGGCATAAAGCTGTAATTAACATGATACTCTATTTGAAAAATATAAAAAATGAATTGAATCGTTATTTTCCTGACTGCGAAGACATATAGCACTTATTCAAAAACTGATCTGCTAGCCTTTCATTGTTATTGAAATGCATCACGACAATAACAAGAGGCTAGCAGTTGGCTTTACATTAGGCAAACAAATTTAACACACTTAGTAATACTTGTAATATTCGCACACAGTAATACTGTTTTATGAATAAATACATGATGATGAAGATACATTCGAATCAGGAATTAATCTTGTAGATTTGTGGAGCCAGAAAGCAATCGCTTTACTAGTTCCTAGGTATACTAGGTGGTCCGTGGCAAGACATGAATTTTGTCAAATGGTCCCTCATGTCTAAAAGGTTAAGAACCACTGGTCTAAGCAACATGCTAAAGTTATGTTCACTATTTCAGTAGGACCCTAAGTATACAGAGTGTTAATTTAATTGCGTGCCATAGCTTAAGGGGTGGTTCAGTAACGATGAAGGAACTCAAAACAAATATAAAAAAAATCCTACTTAAAAAAAAATAAACTCCATTGAAACTAAACTAACGCGGAGAGCAATGACCTTGAGCATCGCGCTATCAAAAGCGCGCGAAAGAGTTTCAGTTATGTATGTGCCTACCTTATCCACTGATACTCGTACTGCGTACCACTGGTGCTCCGTTCGGGTCATTGCCCTCCGCGTTATTTAAGTTTCAATGCAGTTTTAGTTATCTTTTTAAGTAGGTTTTTTTTTGTTTTCCTTTATCGTTACTGAAACATCCCCTAAGCTATGGCACGCAATTAAATTAACACCCTGTATATTCTATAATCTTGCGGAGGCAAGCGGTACTTTCGTCATAAAATGTTTCGCTTTGGGCCTTTCCAACGGAGCTATAGCAAAGCTGTGAGCGGGAAAATCTCCAACAAATACAATTGCTCCAATTTCCGGGCTTAGACCTGCGCATGCGCTAAGCTACGGTGGTAAAGGTCCATCTGTCGAAGTCTACCACCCCCTTTCTTTTTTCTGCCGTAAAGTAGCAGTGTTTGCACTGCTGTGTTTCGGTTTGAAGGGCAAGGGAGCCAGTGAAAACAGGCACATGAAACACACCGTCTTAGTTCTCTCTTGTTCGAACAAGCAAGCTTGTGGGCCACCTGATGGTAAGTGGTCACCACCGCCCATAGCGCCCACTGTCTTATTAGTAGCATAATAATGAGACTATGTCCTGTGTGGTGCCGGCAAAGAATAGTACCAACCCATACATACCCGTGGGTGTCGTGAGAGGCGACTAAGGGTTAACTGGAAGATGGGCAGTAGCATCCTCCTTTGTATATTACATCTCACTTACTGCGGTCACCTACAACCGCGGTCCATGGTGCCAGCCGTAACGCTAACAACCAAGGTGACTATGATACATCCCCTCCACATTTTTCCAGCAAAAGCTAGAATTCTGGAGGGAGCTCCCTGTCCTGTAGTGGACGTTTTTCATGAGATGTTATGAATGAGACTAACAAGACAACAAAGTGCGTTGCTCACCCTGAGAACTGAGACCACTTTTTACATAAAAAAATGGAGAAATCCTATTGGTTGGAATGGAACACTCCAGCTCACCTTCCTCGTACAGACAATGACAACCCTAGCCTATTAAGGGTGCTTTTTACCCTTATTAGGCTAGGTAGTATGTCGCAGATTTTTTATAAAATCAAGTTTTGGATGAAAAACCAGCTTTTGATAAAAAAAACAGACTTTTTCAAAAAGTGTCTAAAACAAAAACCTGAACCTTGGTGAGGTTATGTTTGGTTACGTTATGTTGTTAGATTAGGTTAATCGCATCATAACATCCCATGAAACATCCACTACCGGATGGATAGCTTACTCCAGAATTCCAGTCTTTGCGGCACCACAGGTTAGGTTTGTAAAAATATCCTATACTGTTAAACGAACAAATTTGTTTGTATATAAATAAATATGTATATTTGTAATAGGTTTCTCGAAAACGGCTCTAACGATTTCGATGAAATTTACCATACGGGGGATTTGATTTTACCTGTGTTTTTAAGCACTAAAAAAATACCGCGTTTTAGTTAGAAACTTACAGTGCCATCTGTTGGTGAGTAGCATAGCTTGCTCACCCGATGATATTATAATGTTGAGGCCACTATTATAGAGCTAAGCTCGGTCGACCAGGTACAAGACAGAATAAAAATTTGGTTTGCTTCTGGTTTTCAAAGATTTCTGGTTTTTGATCAAAAAAGGAATTAATACAGAATATAGAATAATAAGAGGATACGGAATACGGTAGCCTAAAGAAAATGAAATGTAATATGCATAATTATGTATATGTCGCAGGCAAATCGTATAATTCTTAAATGCATTATGTAAAACGGCTAATTATACAATCTGCCTGCGACATATCAACACCTTGATGTCGGCTTTTATGTGTTTGATTCAGGACCTTTAAGAGACAAAGGCAAAAGGATGTTTAATTTGATTGAGCAGACGCCGCCACGCTTCTCCGTGTACGACATGTGGCACATGGACGCTTTCTTCCTTATCAATTCCTTAATTGTCTTATCTACCACAATCGTGACAGTTCTGCAGTTTAGTTTGCCATAGTTTCTGTTTATAATAAGTACATAAATAAATTAAATAAACGTCAATTTGAAATATAGTGTATATTTATTTTAACCTGCTTTTAATGATCATTATGTATGAGGACATTAAGTTTATTACTAGTAATCTATTAAAAACGAATACAAATAATGGTTCAAAAGCATTCACACTTACCTAACAACAGACTAAAAAGCACTTAATATAATTGAACTAAAGTATTTCGAATAGGCTAAACTTTATTGGATTTTATTCCACAAGGAACCGTACTAGGTCCTTTATTGTTCATGTTGTACACCAGTATGTATGAAAACGTAGTACACACGGCAGCAAGCCGTAGAAATAAAACCAGTATAAGCTGAACCAGCGCTACGTACAGTCAACATCAGGTCAAGCTTGACATTCGCAGTGCGACTCTAGCCCGTACGTCTATTGAAATAAGAACGGTACAAAGTCCAAAGTGTCAAGCTTGATGTGCTCTTGACTGTACACCACAAACGCCCGAATTCAGAGACTGGCTCAAGGTCAAAGTGTTTCCACCGACGAGCGGCCGTGTGTTTGTATTCATTTTGGTACCGATACTCGTATACTTACAAATTAATTTAAAAATTCAAATTGTAACATAGTGAATAGAAGAGAAGAGACAAGTTTTAGAAAATTTATCAGGAACCTGGCGTCAGTTTGCCACATGTCGTAGACTGAAAACTGGGGTGGGGTTCTATTGACAGTCCTCACCATCCTTTTAGCCTTGTCTTGCAATGGACCTGCACAAAATATATTGACATAATCAATACCAAATTATAGTTTTTGCACCAGCTCAGATTACCAAAACAGAATGTATATACGTGTATGTATAACTCAGGGATCATTTTCGGGGTGTAAGTATTGCAATTAGGTATGTATGTATGTACCACTACACAAAGTATGCAGATTTGCTGATTATCAATTTGCAAAGATCCCAGTTAGCAGATGCAGCAGAACTAGGTAGGCAGTTCGAAGTTTGGTTTGATATTTGGGGACTTCGTTAATTTTTTTGTTATTTTGTTGTGTAGGTACTGCTTACTCTACTCTGTCTTAAGAACATCGTGACGAATAAATATTAACCCTGTCCTCCCTTTACCTTTGACATTGAGGGACATGATCGTTACAGCATAATTCTTGGTTTGTTCAACTTCCCTACGAAACAATTCGCAACGTAAACACAGGAGTAACAATTGAGCGAAACCAGATAAAAACATTGTTGGCAGTATAATACAGTCTGCTGTCCTCAGCGCCTGGAAAAAGAGACAATATAGTTGTGGTGCCCGTAGAAAGATAGAATCAGACAGTTTCACAATTTGTTTACATATGGTAGAGGAGCCGAGAAGGATTTTTCACGTGATAATCAGGGCGACTAAGAGATGTCTCAGTATATGGGGCTTTATGAGAGGATCACGAAAAACTATGTAAGAAGTTCTAGACCGGAGCCTGGTTTTCGGGAAGCCATTGTCTGGAAATAAAAAGTATTTTTTCACCTCCAAAGCTCGGAAACATTTGTTTTGTCGGTTAAATTCTGCGGCCAAAAGCGATTTTTGGCCCCTAGCGGGCAAAAGGTTTTTAAAATTCGAACGCGATGTACTTATTATTTTGCAGTACTGGCCGCTTGGAAAACCAGCCACGCACTAGTTATCGTTTTCAAGATGAGAAAGAGGGATGCAGCTATAGGAAAGAAACAAATAGTATTATTAATAGTGAATGCCTGGTGGGTAAGGTACTGGCTGATAAGGAAAAGTAAATTTAAAATTCGATCGCCTTTTTTTTTGTTCTTTTGTCCAGATTAATGGACTCGCTCTTTGACTTCAAATCAACGCAATACAAAATAGATTTGCCTGCCACTGCCTGTCCTCTGTCTCCACATTGAAATCCAATGAAAATGAACAGTGAAAAGTGTCGTTGGTTATGTATGAACCTAACATTTGTTGTTAAATACCATTAAGTTACGCTTGTGTACATAACTGTTAACTTTTCCAAATAAATAAAATAAAAAAGTGTTCTGCAAATTTATCAAGTAGTTTATAGGTAGAGTCACGAACATGAGCACAACAGTCCCAAAAATAATAATAATTCAATTATAGTGATTTCCTTTTTAATGTCTAGTATTCCTATACATGGCCACTCGTCCGTGAAAACTCTTTGACCTTGAGCTGGTCTCTGGTTGCGGAGGTTTGTAGCTAAGCGCTGGTTCAGGTTATACTGGTTATGTTTCCACTTCTTCCACTTGCTTGTTGCAGTCGGTACCATTATGTAGGTATTATGCCCTTACGTTAAAACGTATGAGTAATTATTTCTTATATTTGAATTGCTTTTCTTTCATTATGTTAACATTTCTTCGCTTTAATGAGGTGAAAAATTTTATGTTTCGCTCGGCAGCAAAGTTATTTTGCGTCTCGTGCCTTGAAACCTTCGCCACGCTCAGGATTCTTCTTTTGAACCACTCGCTTCTCTCGTGGTTCAATTCTAGAATCCTTCGCTTGCTCAGGTTTCAATACGAGGCACTCGCGCCAAATAAACCTTTAGCTGCCTTGCATAACAAATAACTATTTTTACGTGATATTCAAGGCTAACAAAAGTGATTGCTTGTATTAGAGAAGCTAATACTGATAACAAATACAAAAAAAAAACCAGACAAAAATCTGAAGACTTTTGGCAAACCAGACCAAAAAAATATCCCTTTTCAGATTTTCAGGCTTGTATGGAATGACTTAAGCCCCCGGTTTTCTTGTCTGGTCAAGGTTTTTATATCACTACTCATCAGTCCCCATCTTTTGGCATGACTATTGTTTTTGCTGAAGATCACGTTTTTTTGTTCCTTTTCATTTCCAGACAATGGCCTCCTGAACACCAGAATCCGGTCTAGAACTTCTAACATAGTTTTTCATGATCCTCTCATAAAGCATCTTCTATTGAGACACACACCGTATCTCATTCATTGCTATTGTGATTTGTGAGCGACAAACCTTATCAATTTTGTTTAACTTTGTAATTGTCTCAATTTTTATTTCGAAATTTTTTCCTACCTACCCTAAATTAACTTGATAATATTTTTTGTTTACGTAGTGAAGATCTGTAATTGGCTAATGTGCTGTTTATTGTATTGGTTTTTATTTTAAGTATTAATGCTGTAGATCTTAGTTAAATAAATAAAAAAAACATCTCTTTTTCGCCTTGATTAACGCGTTAAATTTTATCAGGTATTCAATAGAAACCAATTGAATGGTCTGGTTTGCCAACAGTCTTCAGATTTTTGGAAAACCAGTGTCTGGTCAAAGTTTTTATATCACTACTCATCAGCCCTCATCTTTTGGCATGAGAATTGTTTTTGCTGAAGATAACGTTTTTCTGATCCTTTTCATTTCCAGACAATGGCCCCCTGAACACCGGGCTCCAGTCTGGAACTTCTTATATAGTTTTTCTTGATCCTCTCATAACGCCCCATCTACTGAGACATCTCTCTTAGTCGCCCTGATTATCACGTGAAAAATCCTTCTCGGCTCCTCTACCAATACTTACATTTATTGACATAGCAAAAACTATATACTTGAAAGAAGCTAAAATGTAGACGAAAAAACATATTATGGACATGGCAACCTGCAAAACATATATGAAATCTGTAAAATTATATCAATTCCAGATAAATCAGATTAATTTGCAAAATACTCACTGGAAATCTATAAAGTTCTTGAAAGTAGTGAAATAATTTTAGTAACTCTTTTAAATAGACATCCGTGTCATTAGTAAGGTAATTGTGACTTTTTACAGCTAAATATCTCAACATCGCTTTCGACGGGCCACGAAGGAAGCGAGGTTTCTTGATATCTTTTCGGCAAAATCGTTCCTCTTCGATATAGTTCACTAATATGGAATTGATAAAACGTGATCGTATAAAGAAGTATATAATGCTGTTAGAGCAGTAAATCATTTCCGTGGCAATTGAGCCTATGGGTAACAGTACTCCCATATAACCTAAGGTCATTAGGACTCCTCCGTAAATAGCACCTACAAACAAAACTAAGATTGTTCCTGCTACAAAATAGAGCGCTACAGAATGTATCTTGCGATTCATATCATAAATATCATGGTTCCGTTCTATGCACATGAGTCTATCTAGTTTTTGCATTTCTATATAGACCTTCACGTTTTCACGATTTTTAAAGAAACGTGCGTTGAGAGAGACAGCAACGTAACAAAAGAAGGTAAAAGCAAACGAAATTGAAGCAGTCATGATCATTTCCGGATAGGGAAAAAGAACTGTAATAAACAAGTAGAAACAAGGCCAACAGGTACACACGGCGATTGTAATTTGAGCAATGGTATACAATTTTTGATTCACTGTTGGAGCTGTGACAAACTTATCTCTAGCCTCGACGTGACTTATACCCAGAATCATTTGGAGTCTTAAAAAATGGGAAAATGTCCTTATAAAGTCTTCTTCTAGAATGTCTTTAGAGAGATACTCAGTTTTGTTCTCTATTCCGTGTTGTTTTGTCATTGTTCTACAGAAGAGCAAACTGGAATAGAACAATAGTGTAGGATGCAACGATGCCAAGCAGGTTTAGTGGCAAACTTGAGCTTAGTGAGAAAATATCATATACACTCATATTTCGTTTTGCGTCTAGAAGCGTTAACATTCTTTTAGCATTTTTTGTTGACTTTCCTGCAAAAAAAGAAAATTTTTGAAATAATACAGTTACGTGTTTTATGGGACTAGTGTTGATTTGCACGATTCGTGGTTAACTAACCAAAATAATTTTGATAGTTATTGGTAATAAGAAAATGTGTAATTTGAAGTATTTAATTACATGTTACCGGTCAAACTTGATTTTAGGATAAATTTGTTATGCCTGAGACCAAAATAGTTTTAAACGAGCAATTTTTGTATACATGACTGCGACTGAACTTCGCTCTAAAATAACCCGTTCAACATTAAAATATCATCGGGTGAGCAAGCTATGCTACCAGCTAACAAATGGCGCTGTAGGTTTTAAAAACACGGGAAAAACGAATTTTCCCATGAGACCTAGCTAGATCGATTTTTCGCCCCCGAAATCCCCCGTATGGTAAATTTCATTGAAATCGCTAGAGCCGTTTTCGAGAAACCGTTTTCGTTATTATGTATATTTGTACTAATTGGTTTCTCGAAAATGGTTATAACGATTTCGACGAAATTAGTATTTAATTTATATTTTTGTATTTTTTTACAACTTACTTTTCAAGTTATGATGAAAATTGTCAAAAAACAGTAGATTTTACAACAAGTGCACAAAACGAACGACGTTTATGTAAATATTACAGCAAAAATCAAATGATCTTTCTAAGTTGCACAGTTTTTTAGAAATCTGCAAAAAACCTTTACAAACAAATTTAGTTTTGCGGTGCTAAAATGGACTTTATTGCTTCCAAAAATAGTATAGATATATCGGAACCCTCGTCTCGCGACTCCGACTCGCACTTGGCCGGTTTTTTCGATTCCCGAAGGTTTTATTACCTGCAAGTGGTTTAGTTTCATTGACTGATTACACTGCTGCAGTTTTCGGAACCTGTTCTATACACCGTACATAGGAAGAACTAAATTGTTCTAGGCAGAACTAGTTTGTTCTAGAGCGGGTATGGCCGGTAACATTTTATACATATTATGTTGTAAACTTGTAATACAATCGAAAAAATCATTAATTTCTATAATAAATTAATTCCTATAGCGTGCCAACCTACTCTACTGATTAATGAAGACGATGAAAAGTTATTGGAGTGTTCTGAACACAGAAAAATAAAGGTAATAGAAGGAGGATTAAGGGCTTTCCTCTTAAATTATTATAATACTTAGCGCCCCCATCAGTTAAAAAAGTATTACTTGCTAAATACAAAACTTATCGAAAATGTTTTTTCTTACCAGATTGAAGTAAAGTTGTTAGCAGTTTTTGTATCTGTAACAACAGTGAACTATATTTTTCAGGATTGACAGGTTCTAAATAAACTAGTACCTTTGCTTTAATTTTGTAAGACAGATTTTTGATAAGTTTTGTATTTAGCGAGTAATATTTTTTTAACTGATGGGGGCGCTAGTTGACTGCAGGAAAGCCCTTATAGAAATAATTCGTCAAGGCATCGTTCTAATAATTTTGGAAGGGTTATTTTGAATATTTCCTACTGATCATTGATGATGTGCCTTTTCAATTTGGGACGTCCTGGCAGATGTCATCCATAATATCATATCATACTAATATAATAAGAAGTAAATCCTGATTTATTGATTGAATGACTGACGTATCAACGCACAGCCGAAACTACTGAAGATAGAAACACGAAATTTGGAGGGTATATTGTTCATGTTGTGAAAGTTTGCATTAAGAAAAGATTTTTTAAACTCATCCCTTAAGGGGGTGAAATGACGGAAAATGATTGGTATGAAAGACCTTTGTTTCTTAAGTTAGATTCTCAAAAAAAATAATTTAAGTTATTGGTAAAACATACAAAAAAACGTGTTTAAGCGTTTCTTGAAAATAATCCTTCAAGGGGGTGAAAAGGGGGATGAATTTTTTTTCGTATGTTGATCTAGAAGTTTTTCATTTTTGAAGGTAGAGATATAAAAAAATTGAATTAAACTCTCCGCATTAAATAAAAAAGTACGTTTTAAAGCATTTTGGTAAATTCATCCCCTAAGAGGATAAAATAAAGAAAAACTTTTTGTATGAAAGCCCTTTGTTTCTTATGTTAGATTCACACAAATTTAAATTTAAGCTTTTGGTAAAAAATAAAGAATTAATTGTTTAAGCGTTTCTTGAAAATCATCCTTGAAGGGGGTGAAAAAGGGGATGATTTTTTTTAGTATGTTGGTCTATAAGTCTTTCATTTTTAAAGGTAGAGATACAAACATTTGGACTTGAGCTTTCCGTTAAAAATAAAAAATTACATGTCTTAGAATTTTGGGAAAAACATCCCCTAAGGAGGTGAAATGAAGAAAAATGTTTTGTTTGAAAGTTCTTTGTTTCTAAAGTTAGATTCACACAAATATGAATTTAAGCTTTTGTTAAAAAATAAAGAAACACGTGTTTAAGAATTTCCTAAAAATCATCCTTCAAGGGGGTCAAAAATGGTATGATTTTTTTCCGTGTGTTGTTCTATAAGTCTTTCATTTTTAAAGGTAGTATTATACAAATTCGGTTCTGAGCTCTCCGTAAAAAATATAAAAGTAAGTGTTTTAGCATTTTTAGAAATTCATGCCCTAACGCGATGAAATGAGACATGAAAGTTTGTATAGAAATCCTACAGTTTTGCCATGAGGTACTTAAAAATTTAGATTTAATAATAAGTAATAAAGAAACACGTTGTTCAGAAATTTTGAGATATCATCCCCCAAAGGGATATAAGTTTGTTTGATAATCCTACAGTTTTGACATGATGTACTTTGGATTTAAGCTAATAATAAGAAACAAAGAAACAAGTATTTCAGCAATTTTCAGTTATCCATCACCCAAGGGGTGAAATAAGGAAAGAATGTTCGTATGAAATTCTTACAGTTTTGACATAAGGTACTTGAAATTTGGATTTTAGCTAATAATGAGAAGTAAAGAAACACATGTTTCAGCGATTTTGAGATATCATCCCCCAAGGGGGTGAAATAAGGGATGGAATTCTAAAAAGAAAAAATATACATGCATTTCAGTGTTTTTGAAAAATCATCCCCCAATTGGATGATTAGGGATGAAAGTTAATATGAAATTCCTACAGACCAAAAATGGGCCAAGTGCATGCCGCAGCTGAGAAGTATATTGAATGTGCGCGGGTCCGACTCGCACTTCACCATTTTTTATATTTTGGATATAAAAAAAAAAACGCGTTTCAAAATCGGGAAATACTGAGAGTACTTTTATCTATGGGATCTTTTTATGAGCTCTAGACTCCCGTGCAAAGCCGGGGCGGGCCGCTAGTAGTAATATAAATTAGTACGATATCTATTCTGAGCGAAGCAAGGAGGTCCGAAATATGTGGTTCTGAAGGAATTTAAAGCTACTTTTAACCTCATTTTATTCCACTGTTGAGGATATACAGGTTCTTTTGTATATCTCTGCAAACCTAACGTACTGTTGCTCTAACCCACGATAACTACTTTTTTCTCTATAACATGTGAAAAGATAGCGCCAATTGGTATGAAGAACTTAAAGTACATTTTGCTTGTGAACTAAAAATGTATTTTAACCGTTGTAGAACAAAACTTGTTGTGTTTCACGTGTGGAGCAACTATCAGAGAAGTTTGCAGAGATACAGAGACCCTGTATACTCCGACAGCTTTGTGCGTAACCTTCCGTTAGTGGGGGAGTGGCGAAGGCAAGGTAGTCTTCAGCGAGGGCGGGCGGTGTAGCGGGGAGAGGAATCCTGGCCGAGCCTGTCACCCCGCAGGTCGCGCACAAAGTTGTAAATAAGGTCCTGTAGGACACGAAAAACCAAATTTGACCTCCCATACAAAATGCGCTATCAGCTGTTACAGTTTCTATGGGAGGTCAAAAATTGATTTTCGTATTTCGACCTATGTTCCTTGGGGAAAGTTGTTCAGTTTCATGGTCTAAGTAACATACAAAAATTATGTTCACTATTTCATTAGGACCTAACTTAACTTACCTAAAAATTGATGCTTGGTCATACCAAGGATCTCCGATCTCCGGCAACAACCTGAGCCGAGGTCCGAGCCCCGTGAGGCGCCCTTGGGCTTGTGACCTAACATATTTATTCGGGGTAGAGCCTTCCTCTCCCCACCCGGCCGGTGAAGCCGTGACACCCAGTAAGGCTAACAGCAAGGTCGTCTTCGAAAAAAAAAGGAGGACCTTGGTCATACGTACTTTCACTATTCAAATGTATGACGGCGATGCACAATTTCCTTGTTGTATCAAGTTTTAATGTGGTTGCATTTGATAATAAGCAGAGTGTCATCTGGATTGCCGTGAAGAGAAACATTGGTGTCAGGTAAAGAGTTCCGCGATAGTCTCTCACCTGCAGTGATAAAAAGCTATTGATGTAGGTACACACGGCAGCAAGCACGTAGAAACCAAACCAGTATAAGCTGAACCAGGGCTACGTTACAAACGCCCGAAACCAGAGACCCCTCAAGGTCAAAGTGTTTCTACCGAAGAGCAGTCGTGTGTACGTATACAATGTGTATTGTCGTACCTTGATCAAATGAAATGTGCGAATTTTGGACTTAATATTTGGCAAACGGATCTCTAAATCGAAAAGTAGTCTACCAAATTACAATATTTTTAAAAGACCTATCTACGAAACGACACACAAAAATAGGGATGTAGGTATGTACCCTTATTTTTTTTTTTTATCTCACCTGCTCTGAAAATACACTAATTATTCCGATTAGAGAGAGGGAACGCGTTTATCCCGCCTTTCAAATCCTTCGCCTTCCTCCCCCTCTTGCACCAGCTCCCGGTCCCGCTCCCGCACCCGCTCTCCCACCCACTCTCCCTCCCGCTCCCAAACCCGCTCCCTCTCCTGCTCCCACCCCCTCTCCCTCTCCCTATCCCCCTACCCCTTCCCCGACCCGATAATCCATACAAACGATACCCATATTGATTTTTAGACATTTCAACCCTATCGCACCCCAACCCCATTCCCAGGGGATGATCGTATTTCACGTCCACCACGTTGGATTTCAAAATTGTTGTAGTTTTTGTAATCAGCGACCCGATAAACCATACAAACGATACCTATATTGGTGTTTAAGACGAAAAGACTTTTAGTTTAGTTATTTTCATTAGTTAAGTATTATCACGCCTGCAAGATTTGTTATAGCACGTCGCGTCAACTGTGTTGCGCTAAGATCTGGTTTTGTATGGCGTTTTCACTTTTGCATTACACTTGTTACTGCGAACATCGTTTTTAATTTTCATCCTGGATTAATTCCCGAACATGGTCCCTGTCGCCGGATATTTGTACCACCTGGATCAATAGCTCGATAAAGTGCTGTGCAAGTGAATTAAAGGAAATTATCCAAGAAATTCAACGTTGTTTCGTAGAAAGTCAACCACGAAGAGAGGTCAACCAAGGACATTGGAGTTCATCATATTAATTGAGGGAAGTGGCCCTTAGAATATCCAAATTATTACGTTCCCTTTATAATAAACCCATCACTCTTCAGGTATTAGTGTATAAAGTATAGCTTATAAGGTTAGTATCAACATTTAATTACGACTTTAGTGTTAGTGCATTCGTTAAAGGTAACAAAGTGAAGTAGGTAGGTACGAGTAGTACTTATTTATCGCAGCGTAAGATTTGAGTACAGATAAAGATCAAATTAATTTGATTATTGTAGATCGTTTTAATGCAGTTTCTCATGCATGTCATTATATAAGAAAATATCTACAAATTAGTATAAAAACTGTACTTAAAGCTATCATAATTTTCGCTAGCAAATTCTACCTACATTCTTACTAACCGGTAGGTAAGATAACAAATAAACATAGGTACTCATTGTAAAGGTATAGCTTTTATAAATCTTGTTGTTGAGAAATAACTTAATCAAAATAAGTTATGTTACATTTTCTTATAGAACCTTGATTTAAATTGATAAGTCGTTTGAAGTATACTCGGCAGCAAGTAAGTGGCATTGAACGGGTTAAAAAGATCAAGCGCCTTACTACGCTCAAGGCCAAGGTGTTGCCACTGATGTGCGGCCGTGTGTACTTATATAGATTTTAGTTTGTGCTTATCGTATGTTTTTTCTGTAAACATTTCAGGTTGACTTTGCCTGCTTCTCATAATGGCCGATGAAAACTTAATTCGTAAACGAGGATCATACAAAGGTCGTCTGACAACCTTCAGCAATTATGTAAATACATTAGACGAGACAAAATTGGAAGCTGCGGATATCAGTGAGTTACAGTTGCGTCTTAGTAAACTTGAGGCTGTTTACGACCAATTTGATGAAGTGCAAACTGTATTAGAATGTAGTACCGATAATGTCGATATTCAATTACAAGAGCGCGTTGCCTTTGAAACCACGTACTTTAAATGTGCAGCAAAGTGTCGACGAATGATAGAGACGTTTCTTCAAGATGGTTCTAATCGTACAGAGACAAATTCTCAGTCGTCTCGTAACAGTTCTAGTAGCCATAAGCTCGTTAAATTACCCACTATTCCGTTACCACGGTTCGATGGCTCGTATGGCAACTGGCTTGAGTTCCGCGATAGCTACCTTAGTATGATTCATACGGTTGAAGGTATGGACGCAATCACGAAATTTCATTATTTAAGAGCCGCACTAAGCGGATCGGCCGAAGTTGTCATACAGTCCGTCGAATTTTCAGCCAAAAACTATGAAATCGCATGGACACTCTTACGAGATCGATACGATAATAAGCGGTTATTGACACAACATCATGTGTCGGCCCTTTATAGTATTGAGGCAATAACCAAAGAATCATCCACACTTCTTAAACGCGTTATTGATCAGATTAATAGAAATCTACGTGCTTTGAAGTCTATGGGCGAACCCGTGGATGAGTGGAGTACTCTTTTGATACACATGATCACACAAAAGTTAGACTCTAAAACGTTCCGTGAGTGGGAAGAGTGCAAAGGTAGATTAGACAAGGACAAACCTATTAAATTAGCATCGCTTCTGGATTTTTTGCGCAATCGAGCTGACTTAATCGAGACAATTGAATTTTCTCACTCTCGTCCAACAAGTGGCAACAGCCAAAATAAAAATGGTAACAATTCAAAATCCATGAATATGAAAACTATGATTTCGGTACAAGGCACTGACAATAATCCCCCTATATCAACGAAATTATGCCCTAAATGTAATAGTAATCATAATTTATCTAACTGTTCACAATTCCTTGCTTTGAGCAATGAGGCAAGATTGCAATTATTACCAGAATTTAAGGTCTGTTTCAACTGCTTCACTAAAGGTCATTTTGCCAACCACTGCAAAAAACCTGGATGTAAGATATGCAAGCGAAAACACAATACCCTGATTCATTCAACTGATTATAAAAATAACTTTTATAATCAGTCGAGTAATCAACCTCCGCCAACTGGTCAAGCTCAAAGCCAAGGTCAAAGTCAAGGTCGAAGTGAAAGTCAAGGTCAACGTCAAGGTCGAAGTGAAAGTCAAGGTCAAAGTCAAGGTCAATTCCAAAGTCAAGGTCAAAGTCAAGGTCAACGTCAAGGTCAATTCCAAGGTCAAAGTGGTTTTGTGTTATCCGCTAGTATGACGTCATCAAATCAGTCCCTTCAGAAGGAAGTTTTACTTTCGACTGCGCTCATTAAGGTGTATGACAAACTTGGTCGTGAAATCGTCGCCCGAGCTTTATTGGACAGTGGGAGCACTTCCTGCATTATGACGGAGCATATGTGCAATAAACTAAACTTAGATATTTGTGCGGTCGACAAATCTTTAACGGGCATTAACAACGTGTCATCTCACGTAGGCAAAATGTGTCAGGTGTTAATCCAATCATTAAATGATCAGTTTAAAGCGAAACTTCAGTGTTTCATTTTGCCGTCAATTACTAGTGACGTTCCGTGTCAACAAATCGATTTGTCACAGCTTAACATTCCGTCAAACGTTTGTCTAGCGGATCCAAATTTTCACACTCCAGCTGGCATCGACTTCATATTAGGTGCTGACATTTTTTGGGAATTGTTAGGTACTCAGCGCATCAAGCTTGGTGAAAATCAACCAATGCTATGCGAGACTAGGCTTGGTTGGTTAGTGTGTGGACCTATTGCATCAATTCAATCTTCACATATCAAATGTAACTTTGTGAACATAAATTCAACTTCATATGAGGAATTAAATGATAATATTCAGAATCAACTGACTAATTTCTGGAAGCTTGAGGAAGTTGATCATAACTTAGGTCAGTGTTCTCAAGAGGAAAAGCAATGTGAAGAACATTTCTTAAGGCACACTACTCGCCTGCCAAACGGCCGCTTTTGCGTTAGAATACCACTAAAACAAGATCCTACTTTGTTAGGAAACTCACTGCAACGAGCTAAACGTTGCTTTCTCTCTTTAGAAAATAGGAATAAAGGTCGCCCGGACTTTCAAAGGATGTATAAGGAATTTATGCTCGAGTATAATGCTTTAGGTCACATGTCTGAAGCGGCGATCAATGAATTCGTATTAAACGGCAATTTCATCCAACATCACGGTATTTTGCGCGAAACAAGTCTGACCACCAAAATGAGGGTAGTTTTTAATGCCAGTAGCCCTACCACGAGCGGCCTTTCGCTAAATGATATTATGATGGTAGGACCTACTGTACAGGATGATCTCCTGTCCATTCTTCTCCGTTTTCGTCAACATAAATACATATTAGCTGCGGATGTGGAGAAGATGTACAGGCAGATCGCTGTACATCCTGATGATAGGTATCTTCAACAAATCATTTGGCGAGATGATGTCATTGAACCACTCAAAGTCTACAATTTAAATACTGTGACTTATGGCACAGCCAGTGCCCCATTCCTTGCCACAAGATGTTTAAAACAGGTAGGGATTGAGTGTTCGGATCAAAGAATCTCAGAAATCATCAGTCATGATTTCTATGTTGATGATTTATTAACCGGTGCTGACCACTTAGACGATGCTAAGCTCATTCGTCGGAAAGTGACTTCTGAGCTGAATGGTGCCTGTATGCCATTGCGTAAGTGAAAATCCAACGATCGCGAATTGGTGTCAGATGATCACTGTTCTTCTTTGGACCTAAATATTGGTACTAATGAGCCAAGTAAAACTTTAGGATTGGGATGGTTGACACATTCGGATGAGCTCTGCTTTCCGGCAGACTCACACTCTCCCCTAAAATTCACAAAGCGTGAGATGCTGTCAGGCATATCACAAATCTTCGACCCCATGGGCCTTCTGAATCCGTGCGTCATGCAAATGAAGATGTTGTTTCAAAAACTTTGGTTGCAGAAGCTGTCATGGGACGAAGAGCTGCCAGCTGAAATAAAAAATGCATGGGTAGAGTTCGTGGCACATTTACCTCATTTAACTGAACTCCGCATTCCTCGGCGCATAGTCTGCGATGATTATCAATCAGTGGAGTTTCATGTGTTCAGTGATGCCTCTGAACGTGGTTACGGAGCCTGTCTTTATGTCAGGAGCCTAAACAGTAATGGAGAGGTTATGGTGCGACTGTTAATGGCGAAGAGTCGCGTAGCTCCTTTAAAACCCACAACTATCCCTAGACTTGAGCTCTGTGCTGCTCTAGTAGGGGCACGTGTGTATCAAAAGGTCATCAAGTCATTAAGACTTCAGATCACCAAGGTCACATTTTGGACGGACTCTATGATAGTTCTCGGTTGGCTGAAAATGCTGCCTATTAAGTTGCATACTTTTGTTAGGAATCGCGTTGGTGACATTTTAGAGAATACTGCTAATGGTACATGGAGACATGTCCCAACTGACTGCAATCCTGCAGATCACTTATCTCGCGGTGTCGATTTAAAGTCAATTCAGTCACTAGAACAGTGGTGGTCCGGGCCTGATTTTCTCAAGGCAGACGAATCGATTTGGCCTGTCACCCCACATTCTGACAAAGTATTACCAGAACTACGTCCTGAAATAACATTGCATTCCTTTGATGACAAGCATGTTAACAAAAAACTCATTGATTTTGATCGCTTCTCAAATATTTTGCGATTGAATCGCACGGTTGCGTATTCGTTGCGTTTTATTAGACGTTGTAAAAAACAACCCGTATCCACCAACTATCTGAATAGCCATGATTTAAAGGAAGCGTTAAATTTAATAATTAGACTTTCTCAAAGTGAGTCATTTTCTGAGTATGCCCTATTGCTAAATGGGCAAAATTTACCAAAGAAAAGTCCATTGCTAAAATTTAACGTTTTCTTGGACGATAACAAAATTATGCGTGTTGGTGGTCGATTATGTTATTCACAATTCCCATTTGAGAAGAAGCATCCTATTCTTATACAGTCCACGCACAATTTCACAAAATTGTTATTTAAATTTGAGCACCATAAATTAAAACATGCAGGGCCCCAACTGTTATTGGCTTCAATCAGAGAAGTGTACTGGCCTATTGGTGGCCGAAATTTAGCCAAAGCGTGCTACCGGCAATGTGTTCGGTGTGCCCGCATGAAGGGTCAGGTGTGTAGTCCAATTATGGGTAATTTACCTCAAGATCGGGTAACTCTAACTGGTTTTCCATTCCAATCAGTAGGGGTAGACTATGCAGGTCCGATCATGTCCGCTAGCCGTCAAGGACGTGGCTGTAAACTCGTAAAAGTGTACATCGCGCTTTTCATATGTTTCACGACTAAGGCCATTCATCTTGAGCTAGTGGGTGATTTAACGAGCAATAATTATCTAATGGCATTGCGTAGGTTTATCGCGCGGAGGGGAAAACCCAAAAATGTGTATTCGGATAACGGTCTATCATTTGTTGGTGCTTATAATGAACTATCGAAATTTTTGAAAGACAACTGTGATTCGCTGTCTGCTGCGGCTGCTAATGAAGCTATTGATTTTCATTTTATCCCGGCTTATTCGCCACATTTTGGAGGTCTCTGGGAGGCAGGTATTAAGTCGACAAAACATCATTTACAGAGAGTGTTGGGAAATTGTAATCTAACCTTTGAGGAACTATACACTGTTTTAGTTCAGATTGAGGCAATCCTCAATTCCCGGCCACTTACCCCTTTGTCGTCCGATCCTGAAGACACCACGCCACTCACTCCAGGTCATTTTATTATTGGCAGACCTCTTACTTCATTGCCTAGCCAGAATTGTGAAGAGACATCAATTAACCGTTTGACAAGATTTCAACGGATTGAACAGCTCCGCCAGCACTTTTGGTCCAGGTGGAGTAAAGAGTACGTCTCTGAGCTCCAGCAGAGAATCAAATGGCGCACTTGCAAAGATGCACTGAAGTTGAACTCCTTAGTGCTCGTCAAGGAGGATAACTTACCGCCGCTAAAGTGGAGATTGGGTCGAGTTGTAGCTGTCTTCCCTGGCCCTGATGGCATTAATAGAGTGGCTGACATCAAGACTTCCACAGGACTTGTTAGAAGATCATTTAGCAAGATTTGCCCGCTTCCTGAAGAAACTGTTTCTGGTTGAAAGGCAAGCTTTCAACGGCCGGGGGAATGTTTAAGACGAAAAGACTTTTAGTTTAGTTATTTTCATTAGTTAAGTATTATCACGCCTGCAAGATTTGTTATAGCACGTCGCGTCAACTGTGTTGCGCTAAGATCTGGTTTTGTATGGCGTTTTCACTTTTGCATTACACTTGTTACTGCGAACATCGTTTTTAATTTTCATCCTGGATTAATTCCCGAACAATTGGTTTTTAGACTTTTTCACCCCACTTCCCTCTTTTAGGGCTTAAATTTGGGGTAGAATTTGGGATGGAATTTCAATAACAGTGATGACCACAGAATTACAACCCTAATGCCTAAATAATAAATTAAGTGGATTTTACTCAGAAAATTAAGGATTTTGAACTTCATCCCCATTTTCACCCTTTAGGGTGTAGAATTTTCAAAAACCCTAAGACACGTTAAACATAATTTTTAGTCGTCAGCCTAAATAGAAATTTTGAAGATCCTAACTTCAAAACTGACGGACTTTCATACAATTCAAATAGGGGTGTTCTCACGGAGTAGGTGTTCTAAACCAGCTTTTGGAAGTTCAACTAGATTGCGCTGCTAGTTAGTATAAGGAAAATAAAAAACCGGTCAAGTGCGAGTCGGACTCGCGCGTAGAGGGTTCTGATATACTTTTTGTATTTTTGAAAGTAAAGTAAGTAAGTCCATTTTTAGGACCGCAAAACTAAGTTTGTTTGTAAAGGTTATTTGCAGATTTCTAAAAAACTGTGCAACTTAGAAAGATCGTTTTATTTTTGCTGTATGAAATTTGCCCCCCCCCCACCCCTATTTTGGTCCCCTTTACATTAATAATCATATTTTTTTCAAAATTCTTTCATGTGCAATTAAGTTGGGCAAATTAAGTTAAATTTTCTAAAATTATTCAAAATTTCAAGTCGATAGCATGAGTGGTTGCTGAGATATAGAGGTGTGACAGACAGACAGACAGACAGACGGACAGACAGACAAAGTCGCACCATAAGGGTTCCTTTTTTACCATTTTGGTATCGGGACCCTAAAAATGGAAACTGAACGTTCATCCAGTATGAAAATTATAAAGTCAGTTTAATTGCTGCTGTCAAAGTCCGTGATATATTTTCTTCAAAAATGTTTCTATCATATTATTGAATTATCAACAGCGATCAGCGATACCACCCATCGACACAAAAAAAACGTAGCAAGGAAAACTCCCTATTAGAGATTAGTTTGGAAGGTTTGGAAACTACTTTTATTTACGCCAATGGTAATTAGTCAAAAATATATAACACGTATGTAGACTTTTTTGGATATTTTGTTTAATTAATAATTTTATTCTATACTTTTATGTGTACGAGTATGTAACTTAAGCATATTTCGTTTGATCAAAATTCGACAATACACATATTATGTAGTGCAGTTTAGGTACTGTCAACGACAAGTCAAGCTTGACACTCGCAGTGCGAATCTTGCCCGTAACGTAAGTCTATTAAAATAAGAACGGTACAAATCAAGCTTGATCTGCTCTGTCGTTATTGTTATGTAAGTATGACATATTTCTTACCCTGTCCTTCAGGCCTGTTACCAAGCTCTGCATAACTACAAGGTCCGATCCCAACACCAGTGACATGAAGCAAAATATCTGAAAAAGTATTATGGAGAGTATTCAACTCAGTTTCTTTATGTGGGATTTCTATGAGTATTGGCTCGGACCCATCGGAACTGCTGGATTGAATAAGATAACTGATGCAATGGGTTTATGGAGAAAAAACATCCTGTGGTCCTGCCAGTGGGGTATGGCGATGGGACCACGTGTTAACGAGATCATAGCTTGAGAGTTTTAGGCAGGTACATCTATTAGACGGACATAAACAACAAATAAAAGTATACTTACGGAAAACTGATATAGTTCTATCCAATCTGTCATGGCATCTAATATACAGTAAAAACTATGAAGTAGCTGATCAGAAACTTCCTCATTCGCATGAGTCAAGTCACTCACCAACCAAAACTTTTTGTATCTTTTACCCAAACGATCCGCTCGATTTGTGCTTTTTGCTAAAATGCTATTTATATATTCTACTCTTATACCAAGGTAGTAAATGATTATAATCGACAGCAGAATTTCGGAATAGATGCCCAAAAATAGCAGTAAGGATATGAAGGCAGTAGAGCAAAAATTTTTATACACGAGATAGCTAGTAGATAATAACCACAAGAGAGCAAAACTAAATGTAACCACGTTAAACATAAAAGCTCGTGTCGACACCTTCTTATTTAAATATTTAGATTTTCTTGAAGTAAATCCTCGGTCAATTTTATGTAATTTAACGTAGAGTTGGCCGTTTTTTTGTCCGTGATAGAATAAATTCCGCCAAGCACATATAATATTCAATATTTGACCAGAAATTATTCCGATTTGAATAAACCAGTTAGTTACGGAGCTGGATCCGAAGATAGTTTTGCAGTTGATGATAGCATCTAAACTGAACAAGATGTTGACGACTCGCACAAAACAACAATACAATTGATAATAAGTAGACGGTACTGTCACAAATTTGTATTTAATATCAACTCGTTTGAAGCCAAGAATGGATTGTATGAAAAGAATTGGCTGAAAAACTTTTACAAAATCTTCTTCTAAAATATCGTAAGATAGATCGTCGATGGTTTTTAACTTAAACATAGTAATAAGTTTTCAGATATTCGAATAACTCCATAAGCTTGTAAAGTGAGAGTGGATTTACAAATATGTATTGTTTTTCTGAAATCGTGCGCCTTTTATAACTTTCTTATCACAAAGGGCATCTTTTAATGGCTCTCCTGGGTCTTACCAATAATATTAAAAGATATTATGTTTTATTACTTTTATCTATCTTAAAGCTCTAACAATGTATTGCATTGAATTTACTTTACAGTTAATCCTCCATTGAATAATATGGTAACACTGTCTTTAGCTGGAAGACGTGTGATAAAACTAAGTACTTACGTACAATGTTGAAGTTGGTAATCGACTGGTCAAAATGGTAAAAGTTTTAACCTCTCCATACCTCCATACAAACTGTTCGACCAGAGTCACAGATTAAATAGTAGTACAGAGTGAGCAATTTGTATGGAGAGGTAAATTTTTTTTTCATTTTCCAGAAATGTTTCTTTGGGAAAGTTGTTCAGTTTCATTCAACACGCGCTATTAGTTTTCGGTACACCGTCCTTTACACCCTGTATTTGGATTAGTTACCAAATAAACTTTCTAAAAATGCATGAAACTAATAAAAAGTAGATATATTAAAGAAAATAAATTTAATAGAAACTTTGCACTTAGCGTAGTTTAAAATATTTACAAACAAAATAATATTTATATCATACTAATCACTAGGTTTAGGTACTGTTCATGTTTCGCAACCCTGTGCTACGTACTGTTTACATTTGGCCACATTTTTTAAATAATAATATAACAAACAAACTAGATTATTATTTACATTTGAAAAGCTGTTACATCATTTTATATTCAAATAGTAAATATTAAATATTGCTTAATAATAAATATTGCTCAGAAATTCTTTGTAATATGAAACACGAAGGTTTTTAGGAAATATTTTAATAACTTATAAAATCTAGTAAGTAAATGTGATGATTTCTAAAAGTTGAGCTAATTCTTATAACTATAATGACTTCATCTTAAGAGTGACTATCGGCGTATAAGTAAGTAAGTAGCCATTGGGGACGATTCAAGCGTGGCCGCTTAATTTAGGCTATAATTTGACAGGTCTAAAAATGTTGCCATTTTTGTTACCGCATCACTTTTAGACCTGTCAAATTTTAATCATAAATTTAGCGGCCACGCTAGAAACGCCCCCATTGTAAATATTTCACTCAGTTATATCGATGCTGGCACATTTTGTTAGATACACTTAGTAGCAGAAATAGCACTTTTTACAAAATCTGTACTGAAAAAATACTGCTTTTAACCCTACTTAAATAATAACAAGGGTATGACAAGGGTTTGTATTGTGATTATATTATTTATGCAAGTATTTCATGCCTTGCAGAGAACATAACTAACTTTAAAAAATCTAACGCTTAAGAAAAAACACCCTGTTGCCTGTATCTTTGTAACGGCTGTAAGTTTTACGTGGATGCGTCTATGTAGGTTAGTACAGTGAAGAACACGTCAAGCACCCCATGTCCATTCAACCCCCTCCCCTCATCCCCCTCACACACCCATCAACCTCTCAACCCCTCCCATCACAACCTTCCCTTAATTGATTGATTGCCGCTTGAGGGCCTATATCCACTTTGCACGTCATGACTCCCCAAATGAAAGTAAGTTTAAATGTATCCACGTCAGTAAATGTTTGTAAACAAAAGATATCGAATTGATAACAGCTAGAGTTACTTGACATTGCCCTAAAAGCAAGTTTGATGCCATCTTTCTAGATGTTTGCTAAAGCTTCCTTAAGGAAGGTAGGTACCATTCCATAATAACGCAGCAGTTTTTAACGTTTCGTATTTGGGACAACTGCTTTGATTTGAAAAACAAATTAGTGTAAATGGTTGATATACATACTTCAGATAGTAACAATTTTACTTATCGTGGGTAATGGGTTGCACTATCTAAATTAACGAACCGAATACACGCGTTTTGCTCGCTATGGGATGGACAGAGTAATAGTGCAACCTACTCTTATGGTAGTATTAATAAATCGCTCTCAATATCCTTCCGGAGAGGTATCAGCTGTCAAGTGCGGTCAGCACTAATCTCAAGTACGGCGTTCATGCTGCATTCGTCAATTATTTTTGCTTCCAGTAACATTGTCAATCATTTTTGAAGTTCCTTCTTCCGTAATAAACATAGAAAAATAAGGGTAATTAGAAGGAGGATTAAAGAAATAAGTTGTCACAAGGTAGTGAACGCGCCGTACTATGGATTTGACGGGTTATTTTGAATATTTCCTAGTGATCATTGATGATTTGACATAAAAATTTGGGACACGTTGGCAGATGTCATCCCATAGTAAAATAAATTAGCAAGGTATCTATCCGAGCGAAGCAAGGAGGTTCGAAATCTTTGGTAATAAATAAATGATAGAAACTGATATTTCGTGTTATTGTTTGTGTTTTCTTGAATATCAAACATCAAAATGGAAAACATAAACCATTATATTTAATTGCAAATACTGCGGAGCGCAATTAAACCCACTCTTTGAAGTACATAAAAAGTATAGGTAGCCACCGTTTGACGACAGCCAGCACTTTAACTCATTACTTAATTTTATTAATTAGACAGTGTGTTGTCAACACTCAAGTGATATTTGCTTCGATGACAGCTACCTATGTTATGTTTATTAATTAATGCTATACCCCGGAAAATCTCACACTTGAGCGGATTTATTAATAAGTACTAGCCTTAGAATACAGAGAAGACAATTTACCCGGTTACAGGGTGGGTTACAGTTACGTTCCAGGGGCTTTTTTTTATTAATAAATTTTTGGATGGGTGCGATTTTTGTGCCACTAAGTGTACGCTGGTAGTAGTTTTGCGCGAATGCAAAATTTAAATGAGTGTTCTAGATTTCTAGAAAGTCGTTGTTCTATTTTGTTTATAAATTATTTTCCGACTACCATTTTCTGCTTGGATGTTTATAGCATGTTTTCTCTGAAGAATTTCTCCAGTGCGTGGTAAAGATGCGGTCGAACTCCAACCAAACCATGGTCTTCATCGGTGTAGCTCTGTAAACATTAAAGTAATAATTTAACTAAAAAATGGAAATTGGGAACCCTAAAGTTTGGCGTAGGATTGGGCAAAATCACACTTATCACTTGTTGGAACGCGTAACAGCTTAAAAATACTCAAAGCAAAATTCATTCATTCCCCAACGGGAAAAAGGTGTGATATCATGTATGTACTTATGTAAAATTCATAGAAATTGTAAAATTACCAATAAAGTAGATTTCGCGACTAACGACACTTTTTCAACGGGCTTGACTTCGACAAGCCCGTTGGTGTGGTTGGTAGTGAGCCTGCCTCACACGCCGTGGGCCGCGGGTTCGATCCCCGCCCAGGGCAAACATTTGTGTGATGAACACAAGTGTTTGTTCTGTGTCTGGGTGTTATTTATCTATTTATGTATGTATATCAGTCTCTGGTACCCATAGTACAGGCTTTGCCTAGTTTGGGATCAGATGAACTTGTGTGAAATGTCCCCCAATATTTTTAAAAGAAAAAGATTTTTTTTACTACATAAACATCAATCCTGTGGGTTTCGCCGGTAGTCGGGTAAAAACTAGATATATTGTGAATAGCTTTACATCATTTGCCTGCTCAGTTTCCAATAGGGAATATGCATAAATTTTTTTAATCGCATTTATTACCAAAAATGAAAATACCGTAGTAGAGATGAGAAAATATCGTGGTAAAGAGGAGAAAATACCGTGGTAGAGATGAAAGTTAAATTAAAATTTAAATCGGCTAAGAAGTACGGCCGATATAAGCTTTTAAAATTATTAATTACGCGGCGATTAGACAGAGAGATCCGACATGGACAGTGACGTCACATGTCATTACGGTCATATAAACTCCGTGTTAAATTTAGTTTTGCTAGAAAGAGACAGAAACAAATATTCGATGGCTTAAATCTTTTTTAATTTAATAAATTTTTAAATAAAAAAATCATACATACTCGTATTGATAGTTATGTGGCATACCTATTATTTTTATGATTGAACTTTTCTATTCCTGTGTATCAGCCGGCATCTCAATCTCAACATCCACTTCTATCTCATATCATCTTTTATAAAGCTCATTCATATTTTCTTCGGCCTTTCTTAGCAAAAACTTTCAAAATAAGTGCCTTCCAAACCTATTTTGAAAGTTTTTATTGACAAAGGGTTTACTCTGGACTTCGATTAAGCCCTGAGGAAGGAGATGAGCTCGATGAAAGAACGTGCTTGCCCAGAAGAAGCCCATTCTCTCGCGACTTGAATAGATTCGGGTTATATGAACTCGGGAACACAGACGCAGGCAGATAATTCCATTCCTTAGCTGTACGCTTTATAAAAGATGTTGCGAAGCGCTTTGAGCGAATGTGTGGAATCATAGCATCCCTTGAAACGTCCACTGCAGGACAGGGAGCTCCAAACCTCTAGCAAAAACGCGTGGTACTTACGAGGGATTTATCATAGTCACCACGCTTGTAAGCGTTGCGGCTGGCTGGCGACCTCTGTTGCTGGTGACTGCAGTATGTAATATGGTATGATACACAGAAACATGCTGCTGCCCATCCTCTGGTTCGTAAGACCGTAGTCACTTCTTACGACACCCACGGGTTGAGATGGGTTGGTACTAATCTTTGCCGGTACCACACAGACGTGTGGAATATACTAATAGGTAGCCCCGTGTGGTGCCCGCTAAGAATAGTACCAACCCATCTCTACCCGTGGGTGTCGTAAGAGGCGACGAAGGTTAATGAACCAGAGGATAGGCAGCAGCATCCTTCTGTGTATCGTATCATCGTACATTCTGCGGTCACCAACAGCCGCGGTCCATGGTGCCAGCCGTTACGCTAAAAAGCTGGATGACTATGGTACTTCCGCTCCACATTTTTTCAGCAAAAGCTAGAATTTTAGAAGGAGTTCCCAGCCCTGTAGTGGACGTTTCATGGGATGTCATGATGATGATGATGAATAGGTAGCAACAATTACCATCTGTGTGAAGAATACGTCCTGCCTCTGCAGGAGCCTGGAGATGAGCATGGAGTGTTGGTAGTGGACGTTGTCGTCAGCTGTGCCGTGGATCAGGAAGTAACGCTTGTTACGGTAAGCGTCCACCTGTCATACATTAACGCATTGTTATACAGGGTGTAATAGTAGTTTAAGATACAAGTTCCGTAAGTAGGGTTATTACAAACGAGTTGATGTTTTGTAAGCCCGAGACGAAGTCGAGGGGTAAACCCTCGACTTCGGCTTAGTTTGTCATAACCCTTACGGACGTGTATCTTACGACGTTTTTCAATACATTTGTAAGAAAACAGGTATAAGTAATACACTTGGTAATGGAACCAACCATGGGTACTGTCAGCCTCTTGTCGATTTATGTTCTTCTGGTACTCTCCATTTTTTAAATATAGGTAGGCAGTCGTCACCCAAGTAAAAAGTCACCACTGTAGTATTTTTACAAAATAATTTTATGATCAGAGTGTAAAAACTCCTTGGTATTATACTTTTTTTACTTACCGCACTAGTTCGGTAAGTAACTACTTACGAGCAATGTTTACGTACTCGTAAGAACGTTTTTCGAGCAAATGTATTGAAAAGAAAATTACGATGATCCTTCTAAGGGGTGACTCTACATCACTAATAGGTTGTATTGTGCAACTGGTTGCAAAACTCGGTTGCGTAGGCGGCCGAAACGGTAAATAAATATATATATTTTATTTTATTTTTTGGGTGATCATGAAATTTGATTTTCCTTTGAATTACATTACAGTAATTTATTGAAATGGTTAGGGACTTGTTATTGACTGGATATTATAACAAAAGAGGTCATTTAACCCTCCATAGGCGTTTCACTTCCACTTGAGCTAAAAGTAAGTAAATTACACATAGAAATTACATAAGAAAAAGTATGTTTTTTATATTTTCATACAATCTATTAGTGATGTATAATCATCCCTTCGAAGGATAATCTTAGTTTTTTTTACACCCTGTATACATGTTATCACATGAAGAAGAAAAAGAGCCAGATAGCACTGTAAATTTGTTTCAAACCAAGAACAATATCATTGACCAAGAACAAGTTCAAGGTTTCTAACCAGAAAGATGGCACATAAGTCTGCCTAATTATAAAGCAAATAAAGATCATCTTATTGACGAGCAAGCGTTTATAAAAGGTATTGAAACAATAAATAATATAGCCAGCTATGTAGAGCATAAGAAGATGTTTCCTGAAAATCGTGGGGTTATTTTGATTAACTATCAAGATATTTTATATCAAAAGCACGAAAACGAAAACTTTCCGTGAAACGTCTTTCAAATGTTGTACCCAACTTTTGCCGTTTCTCCACGCGCCTACATCGAGACGATACCGATAAAACAAAAGAACAGTGCCGATTAGAAATTACATTCAAAACATGCAAATTTAAAACTTCGTCCCTTGATGATAGAGTAGGATATTGGTTGGATATGCTAATCACTGCACGTTTGGATATTCATCCAACCAATATTATGAATTTGACTGTATCGTGAACATAATTTTAGTATCCGACCATGAAACAAAAAAACTTTCCCCAAGGAATATAGGTCGACATACGAAAAACCAAATTTGACCTCCCATACAAAATGCGCTATCAGCTGATGCAGTTTCTATGGGAGGTAAAAAATTGATTTTCGTATTTCGACCTGTGTTCCTTGGGGGAAGTTGTTCAATTTCATGGTCTGAGTAACATACTAAAATTATGTTTACTATTTCATAGTACCTTATATATACACCCAGTATTGGCTCGGTATCGTCGTGGTGGACAAACGGCCTTTGCTGATGCCAGCTATATTGCTTTTCAATAATAATAATTCCCTCTACATTTTTCCAACAAAAGCTAGAATTTTAGAGGGAGCTCCCTGTCCAGTAGTGGACGTTTCTCGGGATGTTATGATGAATAATCTATATATATAAAAGAAGAAGGTGACTGACTGACTGACTGACTGACTGACATATCAACGCACAGCCCAAACCACTGGGTCTAGAGATTCCAAATTTGGCATGTAGGTTCCTTATGAGGCCTAGGGGTGCACTAAGAAAGGGTTTTACAAAATTCAACCCCTAAGGGGGTAAAATAGGGGATGAAAGTTTGTATGAAAGTCCGTCAGTTTTGAAGTTAGGATCTTCAAAATTTGTATTTCGTCTGACGACTAAAAATTAATAATTACGTGTCTCAGGGTTTTGAAAATTCGACACCCTTAAGGGTAAAAAGGGGGATGAAGTTGAAAATTCTTTATTTTTAAAGTAAAATCCACATAATTTATTATTTAGGCATTAATGATGTAATTCTATGCAACGTTCATCACTGTTATTGAAATTCCACCCCAAATTCAAACCCTAAAAAAGGGAAATGGGGTGAAAAAGTCTAAAAACCAATATGGGTATCGTTTGTATGGTTTATCGGGTCGCTGATTACGAAAACTACAACAATTTTGAAATCAAACGTGGTGGACGTGAAATACCATCATCCCCCTGGGGATGGAGTTGGGGTGCGATAGGTTTGAAATGTCTAAAAATCAATATGGGTGTCGTTTGTATGGTTTATCGGGTCGCTGATTACGAAAACTACAACAATTTTGAAATCCAACGTGGTGGACGTGAAATACCATCATCCGCCTGGGGATGGAGTTGGGGTGCGATAGGTTTGAAATGTCTTAAAATCAATATGGGTGTCGTTTGTACGGTTTATCGGGTCGCTGATTACGAAAACTACAACGATTTTGAAATCCAACGTGGTGGACGTGAAATACCATCATCCCCCTGGGGATGGAGTTGGGGTGCGATAGGTTTGAAATGTCTAAAAATCAACATGGGTGTCGTTTGTATGGTTAATCGGGTCGCTGATTACGAAAGCTACAACAACTTTGAAATACAACGTGGTGGACGTGAAAAACCATCGTCCCCTGGGGATGGGGTTGGGGTGCGATAGGTTTGAAATGTCTAAAAATAAATATGGGTGTCATTTCTATGTTAGGGATAGCGGTTAAATTGGCGTAAGGGGTAGGGATAGGGACAGGTAGATGTAGAGGTAGAGAGGTAGAGAGGTAGAGTGGTAGAGAGGTAGAGAGGTAGAGAGGTAGAGAGGTAGAGAGGTAGAGAGGTAGAGAGGTAGAGAGGTAGAGAGGTAGAGAGGTAGAGAGGTAGAGAGGTAGAGAGGTAGAGAGGTAGAGAGGTAGAGAGGTAGAGAGGTAGAGATGTAGAGAGGTAGAGACGTAGAGACGTAGAGAGGTAGAGAGGTCGAGAGGTAGAGAGGTAGAGGGGTACAGGTACAGGTAGAGGGAGATGGAGAAGGAGGGGAAGGGGGAGAGGGAGGGAGGGAGTGAGGGAGGGGGAGGGGGTGATGAAAAGGGAGAGGGAGGGGGAGAGGGAGGGGCATGGGGAGAGGGAGGAGGGGGAGTGGGAGAGACAGGGGGAGGGGGAGGGGGAGAGACAGAGGGAAGGGGAGAGGAAGGGGGGAGGGGAAGAGAGAGGGAGAGGGTTTTAGTTTTTCTCAATTACTTCTGCGAATTGGCTCTGTTTTGAAATATTACATAAAGGTGTCTCTCATCTCTCTCTTTACATTTGTTAGGATACTGCTGCTAACATCCTCTGTTCTGAGTAATTTATGAGTAACGTCTGTATATTATATAAAATTCAGCTGGATCTTGAGTTATACTCATTGATTTGCGCAGGGTTAGTCCTGTTTTTCCTTAGTTTTAAATTACCCCGAAATGACGGGAAAATATCTCATTGCTTCGGAAAACCGGTAACAACATAAATACGAAATCCACGCGAGCGAAGCCGCGGGCAACAGCTAGTAATTATATAAACAAATAGACATTACAACTTAAGTTTTTGATGAGTTCTTAGATTATTACTTGAGTTATAGTATGACTTACGACTTCTTGCGATAGAAGAGATGAGTCGACGTAGGCTTGAGTGTTGTTTTGTGGGATATCCATGTACCGTTCAGTATAGATTGTATCTGAACAAGAAAATTGGATGGTTAATTAAATATACCTAGGATTAAATTAAAGTTTTTAGGCTGCGAAAGAAACTGCGAAGATATACATATTTTGGGAGGAATGAGCCAGAGCTTGCCTATTTCTGCCGTAAAGCAGAAGTGTTTGCACTGCTGTATTTCGGTTTGAAAGGTAAGGGAGCCAGTTAAATTACCAGCACATGAGATGTGCCATATTAGTTCTCAAGGTGAGCAACGCGCTTTGGTTTATTATTGTAAAATTTTGCTACTAATAAGACAGGTGCTACGGGCGACGGTGACCATTTACCATCAGGTGACTCACCTACTCGTTTGCTCACTTTCAATATTTAAAAAAAATACCGCTTTTCGACACCCACGAGGAGAGATGGGTTGGTACTTGTAACATAAAAAAAATAAAATCTTAGCCGGTAGGACTAAGTAAATACACTAAAGTAGGACCAATGTAAGAAGTCAATTTTGAAGTTTCATTAACACCAAAACACAGGGTTCATTTTTCTATGCAGGTCATAATTTTTCATATGTTTGACAGCTGTCACAACGGGCATATTATAGTGGTCGGTCTACGAAAAATAACAACGCAAATCAATCTACAGGATTGCCGTCTTGTACACATGTACTTTTAGTTCACAACAATCATTTTGAGCGGCAGTTCTTAAAAATATTCCCCGGGTGGGGGCAGATATGACGTCATCAATTTATTGTATGGGATTTGGATTTTTTTTTTTAGAAACTTATCGTGTGTGATATCAAATGAAAGGTCTTCATATGCCGGTTCCAAAAATATACCATTACCTTAAGACCACCTCTTTTTAGGGTTCCGTACCTCATAAGAAAAAACGGAACCCTTATAGGATCACTTTGTTGTCCGTCTGTCTGTCTGTCTGTCTGTCTGTCTGTCTGTCTGTCTGTCTGTCTGTCTGTCTGTCTGTCTGTCTGTCTGTCTGTCTGTCAAGACCCTTTATCTCACGAACGGGTAAAGGTATCAGGTTGAAATTAATACCATATATTAGGATCTATGAACCACACAAGATCTGAAAATTTCAATTTTTTACAACGACGCAATCAAAAGATATGGCA
This sequence comes from Athrips mouffetella, assembly GCA_947532105.1. NCBI lineage: Eukaryota > Metazoa > Arthropoda > Insecta > Lepidoptera > Gelechiidae > Athrips > Athrips mouffetella. The sequence continues at coordinate 11,070,248 of OX383958.1, forward strand.
TTTTATGTCCTCATCTCCATACATTTATTCAAAAATGAAAAACCTAGAGGGTACTTCCCGTTGACTTAAAATTATGAAATTTGGCAAGAAGCTAGGTCTCACAGTACAAGTAATGGGAAAAGTCTGAAATCATTAAATAATACAACTTTTCTCACAACTAATGGTAACCAATTGTGGTGAGCTCCCGTTTCAAGAACATTCATATAAGAGAGGGGTCAAGTTGGATGGTTGCTGAGGCGATTTTTGTTTTAGTTCTATTTAAAAACGGGAACTTTTACAAACTTGAAAATTGGTATGTTTATAGGGCGTAGGCTATAAAATAACAACAAATAATAAAATTTGGTCAAGCGCGTGTCGGACTCAAAAAATCTAGCACATTAACTTACTGAAATTTCAACTAATACAATTATGTTTATGTGGTGGTACGGAACCCTCAGTGCGCGAGTCCGACTCGCACTTGGCCGGTTTTTTTAAAAATCTTAGGAATATTTTCAAAACATACCAAGTTTGGGCTCCTCCAGACAGGAGACGGCTAGTATTTATAAAACATATGTCAAATGTCTCGTAATATACTGATGTCTAACTTCAAAATGGCAATATTCAAAATATTTATATTAACTGTTTTTTTTTTCATTAAAAAGTTGGACATTTTTATGTAAGAATGTTTTGAAAGTAATCGACCTATACAGTACTGTTTGTTTTTTCTCACGCTTCCTTCCCCCCCCCCCCACTCCTCACTACACCTGTGAGCAGACCTGATGACACGGCGCGAGCCGCAGTCAGTCAGTGGTGGAGTAGCGGTCCTAAAATTACACAGAGGACGAAGAAGAAGACATTTGACTTTCTCTTTTCAACTTCCACTTCCATAAAACACAATAACAGCCAACACAGCAAAGAAGAGTTGGATATTATAATCTCAGAGTACCAAGTCTTTAATGAAGAAAAAAATATTTAAAAGATAGTAAATATTAATATTTTGAAAATTGCTTTTTTGACATTCGACATGAGTATACTCGTATTACGAGACATTTGGCGTATGTTTTACAAAAACTTACGAAGCCGTCTCCTGCCTGGAGGACTCCAAACTTGGTAAGTATGTTTTGAAAATATTTCTAAGATTTTTACAAAATAGGTGGTCGAAAGGTAAGGGTGTTTTCACATGAAACCACGCACCGTCGCCGCCCAGGCGCCGCTGCATAATCACTAGGATTTATATGGAGCCTTACACATGACGCCGCTCGCCGCTGCCGCTGCCGCCGGGTGTCGTGTGAAAACACCCTAATGGTGTAGTATATTTTTGGATCCGGCATATGAAGACCTTTCATTTGATACCTATCACACACGATAAGTTTCTAAAAAAAAAATCCAAATCTCATACAAAAAAATTATGACGTCATAGCTGCCCCACCCGTGGAATATTTTTAAGAACTGCCGCTCAGAATCATTGTTGTAACCTAAAGTACCTGTGTACCAAACGGCAATCCTGTACATTGATTTGCGGTTTAATATTAATATTAGCTTTGTACACCGTCCACTATTACGATAGCCTCTTTATTAAGTAAACAAGTACAGTAAGTAAGTAAATTCACCATAGAACCGCCAGTCGACGACAGGGGCCACAGCCGCGGCGCACCGGAAGACGGAGCCTCCCCGAGCCAGCGCTAGAGACGCGGCGTAGCCTCCGTACGACCAGCCCCAAATGCAGGTGCGGTTAGCGTCCACCCACTCCAAGTTCTCTTGCAGGTATCTGTGGGACATTAATAATGTCTTCTGCTTAATTAATATCCGAAACTGACTGATGACTTACAGACAATTTGACTGGCCCGTTGGCTTGCCTTCTACGCCGTAAACCGCGGGTTTGATTCCCGCCCAGGGCAAACATTTGTGTAACGAACACGAGTGTTTGTTCTGTGTCAGGGTCTGGGTGTTATTTATCTATTTATGTATGTATATTAGTCTCTGATACTCAAAGTAAAGGCTTTGCCTAGTTTGGAGTCTGATCACTTTGTGTGGATTGTCCTCCAATATTTACATTTATTTTATAATTTATAGCCTAAACTAACAGTGGAGCATGAAAGTGGAATGAAATGCATATGGGTTCCTGTTTTATTACTAAATTACTCGTAAGTATTACACATGATAATATTTATGTTTGTGATAAACAACGTCACTATTATCCTTAAACACATATTAACACAGTATCAGAAACTCCTCATTCAGGTGACTACCACGGTGCGGCGTTCAATAAGTAGTGAGAATGGCCCAGAAAATAAACGACTAAGAAAAAATTAATAATGCACTTTTCTACATAGCTTCAACATCTCATTGGACCCTGAAATCCGCAGTTCTCCGAAGCTTCGATCCCTTTAAAAAATAAAGCTTTGATTTGGTAGTAGTATGTTTCTGTTTCTACTTCGGTGTTATTTCAATTTAGGGAACGGATAGAAGTTACTATGAGAGGACTTGGGCTTTTTGTGGAATTGTACATAATTTAAAATTTATTTATAACTGTATAAATATTTTGGCCTAAGTTATTGTTACTAACTTTTTGTTGAATGTACTATCAATACTCATAAACATCAAAGAATGTTGTTTATTTAAGAGGGGGGTATAAAGGTCTAACCTGGGACGGAAGCACACATGGAAATCTGAACACACGGGTATTAAGAGCTTAGGATGCGTATCGCGACTTACTAGTCTTTATAAATTAAATCCGTAATTGACTAGATTTGGTATGTTTTTAGGGTTCCGTACCTCAAAAGAAAAAAACGGAACCCTTATAGGATCACTTTGTTGTCCGTCTGTCTGTCTGTCTGTCTGTCTGTCAAGACCCTTTATCTCACGAACGGGTAAAGGTATCAGGTTGAAATTAATACCATATATTAGGATACATGAACCACACAAGATCTGAAAATTTAAATTTTTTATAAAGACGCAATCAAAAGATATGGCATTCTATGTCCTCATCTCCATACATTTATTCAAAAATGAAAAACCTACAGGGTACTTCCCGTTGACCTAAAATTATGAAATTTGGCAAGAAGCTAGGTCTCACAGTACAAATAATGGGAAAAGTCTGAAATCATTAAATATTACAACTTTTCTCACAACTAATAGTAACCAATTGTGGTGAGCTCCCGTTTCTAGAACATTCATATAAGAGAGGGGTCAAGTTGGATGGTTGCTGAGGCGATTTTTGTTTTAGTTCTATTTAAAAACGGGAACACTTCCAAACTTGAAAATTGGTATGTTTATAGTGCATAAGCTATAAAATAACAACAAATAATAAAATTTGGTCAAGCGCGTGTCGGACTCTAAAAATCTAGCACATTAACTTACTGAAATTTCAACTAATACAATTATGTTTATGTGGTGGTACGGAACCCTCAGTGCGCGAGTCCGACTCGCACTTGGCCGGTTTTTTTTCTTAATACCCTACGTCAGTCATCTTTTAATTTGCACATCACTCGAAGCCCAGCCAGGGGTTCACGACATGACTAGACCCGACTCGTTTCACGAGGCAGGGGACCCGGGCGCGTCACGACGATGATGCGCACAATCAGGCGTGGTGCCGGCGCTAGGTCGTTGGTCTGTTTGTGTTTTATCCTAAACAAGACCAGGCAAAGTCTGAGAGACTAACATACCTTCATAAAAAAAGAAATCACAATAGACGAATTTTTATTAAATAGGATATTTTTTACCACTTCATGGCGTCATTACATCACTAATAAAAAGCAACAAGAAATAACCCACACAGATAATTAATAATAGGTCTTTACCTATGAAATTGCCGAAATTTTCTTACAGATTAATGAGATCATAATTCCTATAATTCTAATGCTATTTTTTTCATTTGTCTTATATTTGAAAGTTGACTTCAACGTTATCAATTTACGCATAAAGTAAAGTTTTTATTTTTAATTTGATATATAAAATTAAAGGTTCGAAAATTGTTCGTCTTAAATGTCGTCAGATTTCATTATTAGATTTGTTATATTTTTTTACAGATAATATTTTTCGAAAATTAAATTTAAGCTTCTGTTATCTTAATGTCTTCCCAATAATAATAATAAAAAAAATTGGATTTATAATTCCTAAGAAAAATGCAAAAATGTTAGTACTGAAAATTGAGTTTACCTAAAATTCGCCATACAAAACGGCAATTTCATAGGTAAAGACCTAATATCAGATATCACCCAGAACAAACACCTACGGTCATCGCTTCTGAAAAGACAAATGAAATTACACTTACCTGGTAACATTAATCTGGTCTTCAATCTCCACAGTTCCGAGCGCCCGGTTGAGGGTGAAGGTGTTAGTGACTCCTCGGAGACCAGACCCTCGTCCGTCAATGTGCGCCACTGCAATGTTCCATCTGGAAACCAGGGAGGTGCCCCAGTCGATGCTCCATTGCTTTGTCACCAGGGCTGAGTCGGGACCTCCATACCTGATAGAGGTAGAGAACGGTAAATGCTGATGAAAGGGTTAGATGAAACGGCTGAGGTACTTTACTAATAGAAATACGAATGTGAATACAAATAGGGATACTAATAGGAATACGTATAGAGGGTACTAATAGCAATACGAATATGAATACGGACAGGGATTCTAACAAATAGGAATATTAAAAGTAATACGAATATGGATACTAATAGGAATACAAATAAGAATATGAATATACGAATAGTGATACTAATGGGAATACGAATAGGGGTACTAGGAATATGAATACGAATAGGGGTACTAATAGGAATACGAATAAGAATATGAATACGAATAGGGATATTAATGGGAATACGAATGGGAACATGAATAGGATCACAAGTAGGAATACGAATAGAATTACGAATAGGAATTACGGATAGAAATACCAATGCGATTAGAAATTCGAGAACAAAAATAGGAATACGAATAGGATTTTCTAAATTAAATTAAGTAGGCCTTACCAACTATCTAGATGATGGCACAACATCGGTCATATTACGGTAATTCAATTAATTTAGCAAAGCCACTCCAGAAAAACGTTTGATAGCAACTGAAAAAAAAAAAAGTCTGTGTGGCGGCTGGCGGCCCAGCAGAATTTCGGTCGGGCACAAAATTCTTCTTCTCATATTTAAGAGCCGCGCTCTTGTCGGTGGAGCAATCTCCATTTCTCTCTGGCACAAAATTACGCAGCAGAAATTCGGCGCCCGAAATTAGGCTCGTGTACAGCTCGTGTGGCTTCATCCTAAAGAGTTGGCTATCGTAAGCTAGCCCAATTAAGACGGCTAACCTAGAACTAGCCGGTTGATCAAAATCAAGTTTGTCAGCAACTTACTCGTATGTCCACCAAATAAAATATTTGTGCAGATTAGTTATTTGTACAGCAGTATAAACAACTGTCCAGCAAATCGTGTGTTAGTTTTAATCAGCTTCTGGAACTTGTCGGCTCTTACCGCGGCACTCTCGCTCCGCTGGCTCGGCGTCTGTGTTGTGGCCGAAAGGACCTATGACCACGTTAAACGAGATGGCTGCACGACGTGTCATAAGAGGCGACTAAGGGATTATGATCGGGAGGATGGGCAGCAGCGTCCTCCTGTTTATCGTTCCATCTTTTTTACTGCGGTCACCAACAACCACGGTCCATTCTGCCAGCCGCAACGCTATCAAGCGTGGTTACTATGGTAGGTACTTCCCACAGAAAAATAAGGGTAAAGCAAGGAGGTCCGAAATCTTTGGTACTTCCCCTCCAAATTATACCAGGCATTTTTGCTAGAATTCTGGAGGAATGCGTTCCTTTCGCTATAGTTACTAGTCGGTTTGTTTGATAATTCTAAACTTACACGTAAACTAAAAGTGGTACATTGGTCCTTTGCTGGTAATCTGACGGTACTTGTATGTGGACATCCGCGTCCGGGAGTCCGGCAGCCACTGGGACCTGGAGGCGGATGATAGGTGGGACCTCCCTGCTGGCCACCAATGCTGCCACTTCCAAGTTTTCATCCCACGTCCTTATGTAAACGCCATCCTGAAAACAAAGTAAAAGAAATTAATCATGCGGGCGAGCGGGTGGTGCACAGTGAGTACGGTCACCCGCACGTCGGTAGAAACTTTTTCAACTTTATTACCACGCCATAGGGTCCAAAAGTGTTTCTACTGACGTACTGTTGAGTGTACATAGCATGTATCATGGTTGCGGAAGTAGCTATACCTATATTTATTTTCCATGACTTTTTGCGATGGACTTCCGCAAAGTAACGCCTGATTGAATTAATTACTTGAAATTAATACTTTCTTTGCTTACATTATAATCCTTTTTTTTTCGTTAATTTCAACGCTTACCAACACATTTTGCAGGCATGATACTAAAACCAGAGTATGATTGACGGAAAGAGTAACATTGTTTTCCAAACTTTTTTTTTTGACATCTTTAGCCGATTGCATTTTATTTGACAAGCTGCAAAAAGTGTTGGTAAGCGTTGGAATAAAGGTTAAAAAATGGATCATAGATTTTTTTCGGTACAACTATACTTAAAGCGTTCACATGAGCGTTCACTTGAGCGTTCACTACGTTCTCAAGTAGCGAAAATCTGTTTACTTAGAATTATTAAGGGGCTGATAAAAGCTGAATAAGCTCCCCTTCTAACAAAGGCCAGAATGCGCGTGCTACAACGGAGCGGATTCGCGCTGTTTTAAGTTTTTCGCTCATTTTTGCATTTTTCTCAAAATCTGTACCCATAATATTAATTACCAAATAGCTATATTATTATGCATAATGCATTGAATAACGTGTAAAAGTTTTGGCATCGCAAAACGGTTTAAAAGCAAAAAGCAGAGGTAAGTTTGGATTTTTTTATGGCGTACAAAATATATTTAATCGTGTTTCGGAGTCGGCCATATTTTTGTAAAGATGCTCAATTATCACATAATTTTTTTTCACGGCCATATTATTCATCACTTTTCGTTAAAAACCTGCTCAAGTCAAGCGTATTTAGCTCTTATCAGCCCCATTAAAATGTCTTTACCTAGGTATATTATTACGATATAATTATATTTGTTATCCTGGGTCCTATGGGTGTTATCCTAGCTATTTGGTATTTGGGTCCTTTGTGGTTGTGAAATTTTGCGATTTTCTAGTTTGTAGATTTATCCGAACACTGGAAGTGTTAAAATAAAATCATTTTCCTTTTACAATAGTTTAGCATGTTATTCAGATTATGAAACTGAACAACTATTCACGGAACATAGGGTTAAATACACTTTGAAACTGCACCAGCTGATTATGCAAGTAATTTTGTTTATTTATTCGTTAAAATTTTGTTAATTTTAACCGAATGAAAAAAGACGTGATACGAAAACCCACGATCAAGAACCTTCAATAAAGTCTTCTCTCTATTCAGGTGGCAAGGTGTGCACTTGTTCATATCACCAAAAAAAAATGAAAACATCACGAACAATGCTGTTACATATACGACCATTAATTTTTACCCAAATAGGTCCATTAAAATTGACCATTGTTTGAAAGAAACTACACAGAATAGTGTTCAGTGTCTTGGTGAATTTGAGTGTTATTTTTACATAAGACAGTGGTACTCCATTTCAGATAGTATTCTCAATATTTCTTTAAAAAATCGAGCGTGCAGGCTTATGCCGTTTAAATAGATCTTTAGCAATAACTTGTAATGGTGTTTTCGATGAACAAACTGCCATTATGGTATAAGTTACAGGTAAGAATTTTAAAGACCAAAAAAGATACAGTAAAATGAGTGCACCATTCGATTTCAGATTAAGATACGTACTTTTTTAATATAGGTTTATTTTATTCAACGCAGATTCTTTACAGAATACCTTATCGAAAGTCATACAATCTCCACATCCATCCATAAACTTCCGTTTCGGATAGTGCTATGGCAGCTCAAAAGAAACGGCAAGAAACCACTGCACTTTCGCAATGCGTTTCTTGAGTTTCGCTGGAATGTCAGAGCACCATCTCTTTGTCATTGATAGAGTTATCTAATCTATAGTAAGCTTTTTTACATAACGTTTGCTTTACACATTCTTTACACTTTCTTAATTGCACTACAATCTCAGGTATTTTGTTGTAATATCGTACACACGGACCAACGAAAGATGTGTTGTCGTCGATTCTTGACAGAATACTTATTGGTCCATCGTCATCTTGTGCTCTATTTTTGATTCGCTCGTGCGAGTGATAATCGCTTGTAGGAGAGATATCTGCTCGATCCGTGACCAATACAAACATTTTTGTTGTGAACACAAGTCTGTGTCTGGGTGTTATTTATCTATTTATGTATAACTACATGCGAGTATGGAACCAAATACGCCAACAGATATCACTCGTACGAGTGATTATCACTCGCACGAGCGTATCAAAAATCGAGCCCCATATTGTAATCGTCCACTCACTGCATAAGTCTTCTTTTTAGGGTTCCGTACCTCAAAAGAAAAAAACGGAACCCTTATAGGATCACTTTGTTGTCCGTCTGTCTGTCTGTCTGTCTGTCTGTCAAGACCCTTTATCTCACGAACGGGTACATGTATCAGGTTGTTTTTCTCGTGTTTCAATCACTTTAAGATCATTTTACGTGCTACTTTTCTTAATCTATTAAAGTAATAAATTCTTTACGCAGTTTTAACTGACTTTGCAAGCATACTCTACCTGCAAGCTTTAGTACTTATACCTTATAGCTACTGACAATAAGAGGGTGAGACCTTATAAGGTGAGAAAGGGTTTTGGAAACGGAGGATGGGCAGCAGCGTTATTCTGCTTACCATCTTACATACTGCGAGCACCAACAACCGTGGTCCATGGTGCAAGCCGCAACATATCAAGCGTGGTTAAGCTGACGACTATGGTACTTCCTCTGTGGGTGACATACGAGTAGCTCCATACAGTCATGTGATCTGATCACCCGTCTGCGCGAGCCGCGGCGTCCCCATCAGAAATAATAATGGTACTTCCTCTCAAAAATATACTAGGCATTTTTACTGAGAAATGCTGGAGGGAGCACCCTGTCCAGCAGTTAATATTAAGATGACGATTGTGACTGAAAATATTGGTAGAATAAAGTGGAAAAAAATCCGTTCTTCTCTACCAGTGGGGATATACCAGTAGGGATATGTGGAACGGGCGCAATATTGTACAGTAGGCGCTCGCCAATCCGGCACGCTCAGTAATCTGGCACTTAGTGAACTCAGGTAACCTGCTCGATAATCCGACATTTTACACAGCCGAATGTTGGATTACAGAGCGGTTAAATTTTTTGTTAGTTTAGCTGTCCCTCGGCAGTATATTATTATATTAAAAAGACATAACCATAAATAGTTTTTTGTTATGGATATCTATGATATGTATTATATTAGTTCCCATACAAATCCAATAATCCAGCATGAAAAAAATCGGGTGCCGAATTACCGAGCGCCTACTGAACATGCCACCAAATTCTTTGCTACCGATTTTACAAAAGTTCAAGATTCTCACCGTATTATAAATGTAGATCTTGGGCACGTCAGGTCCTCCACAAGTGACGGCTATTCTCGTTGCGCCGACGCTGAGTTCGGCTTCGTTGTAAAGACACTGTCCGCCATCGTCTCTTTGGATCTCGCAAGTGAAGCACGATACCACGCGGTCAGAGTCCACCCTGTAGATATGCTGGTCGGCAGAGTCGTTCACGCTAGTCGCCTTGTACCAGCTGAGATTTTTGGAAATGTTAAAACAAATAATGGTGTTATTAATAAATTTTTTGTAAGTTGCGTACGAAAACTAAATATCTAAAACAAATTGACCTGCTAACTATCGCTATACAGGGTGTAAGGGATAGGTTTTCGAAAACTGAAACTACGTAACTTTCAGTAAATAAAACTTTCAGGAAATAAAAAATCGGTTTCTCCATACAAATTATCCAATCAAGTTCGCAATTTTGTATGGAGGCCGATTTTCTTTTTTATTTCCTGAAAATTTTATTTACTGACACTTGTTCAGTTACGTTAACAGCTGATCATGCGATTTCAGTTTTCGAAAAACTGTCACTTACACCCTGTATAGTAAACATTGTGTTTAAAGCCATATCGTGATTCTGATTCGTGATATGAGTCGAGATCTGAGTCGAAGGTGTAAAATGTCTATTTCAGGAAACTGTAAATAAATACTTTCAATTTGATTTCTTCAGACAGTATTTTGCCTTCATGGTGCCAGCAAAGAATAGTACCAACCCTTCTTTACCCTTGGGTGTTTTAAGAGGCGACTAAGGGATTATTAAATGGAGGATGGGCAGCAGCGTCCTTTTGTGTATCGTACCCATCGTACCATTTTACATTCTGCGGTGCCAGCCGCAATGCTAACAAGCGTGGTGACTATGGCACTTCCCCTCCAAACTGTAATTGCGAACTTCATTGGACGTTTCATGAGATGTTATGATGAGAAAGTATTTCATTTTCATATTTTGACTTAATATTCCATTAGTCATGGTTTTTACCAGTTTTAATTTTTGGGAGCGTTTTTAGGGTTCCGATACCAAAACGGTAGAAAAAAGCAACCCTTATGGTGCCGCTTTGTCTGTCTGGTCTGTCCGTCTATCTGTCTGTCACACCTGTATATCTCGGCAACCACTCATGCTATCGACTTGAAATTTGTAATAGTTTTAGAATATGGTTGTCCAACTTAATTGCACGTGAAAGAATAAAAATTATGATTATTAATGTAAAGGAAGCCCAAATAGAGGAGGACAAAATTTCAAATTATTGGTACTAGGTTGAGTGGGGTATTATATGAAAGGACTTTACTTGTAAATTCTAAAATATATTTTTGTATTTTTTTACAACTCTTGGTTTTCAAGTTACGATGAAAAATGTAAAAAAAATACCGTTCCCCCCCTTGTCTCCGAAGTTTGTGAATGGAAAAATCTAAATTAATTACAGTCGATAGACATTTATGTAAATATTTCAGCAAAAATTAAAACGATCTTTCTAAGTTCCACAGTTTTTTTGAAATCTGCAAAAAAACCTTTACAAACAAATTTAGTTTTGCGGTCCTAAAAATGGACTTTATTGCTTCCAAAAATACTAAAGGTATATCGGAACCACGGAGCAGATCCGAATCCAGAGTTGACCGGTTTTTTTTACATGCAGTGTGAATATCTTACATAGTATCATCTATATTCCAAAGAAGGATGTCCAAGACTGTGTGAGCTTGGTTGACGATGTTCTGTGCGGTCCATAGACCTGCAGTGCTGGCGGTAACTTCCACTATTTGTTTGTATAGGACTCCGCTTACTGCCTGAAATTAGGAAAATATTAAAGTCGAATGTTTCTTGTTTGTAACCCTGTAACCCCCAGAATTATTTCTTTAGTCCTCCTTCTAAGTACCTTTATTTTTCTATGGTTACAATAGTAATGTCGCAGGGCAACAAATCCTATAATTAGCCGTTTACAAACAGCCTGAAAATTGAATTCGGTCGGCTAATTGTAAAACGGCGTCGGAAAGTTGTAAACGTGTTTAGAAGTTTCGATCACTGGTGCATTCTAGGCTCGTTAGTCAAGGCAAACCCGATTAAACCTTACATACCCCAAACTGGATCGGTTAGGTTGGGTAAGGTTATCTTGCGGCCACAACAACGCACGAGCCGAGCGGTCTGAGAGTTCCAGAAACGAAATTACGCACCGTTTTGAAAAATGCCTTTATATTTTTTCTTAAATGACGAATGTCCCAGTATTTTGTAAAATGCATAGGCATTACGTAAAGCGGAATTTTACAATTTGCCTTAGACAGTAATTCCACTATAAGAAATTATATTGTTCTACGACTGAGAGTGCCAGGTTGGTCCTAGGGGTGAATTTGCAAAGAGAAATGAACATTACTTGGCCATATATGTGGCATTAAATTTAGGAAATATTATAACTTGTACCCTTGCTAAGCATATTTCAGAACACTAGGCGAATTGTTTTATACATCCTTGTATTTATTTATTGTTTTGCTAGACGTTATGTAGTTACCTGTGGCAGGATTGTGATAAAAGAGTCCCCTTCTTGGTTGAACAGAAGAGGAATATTATCGATCCATCCGTCACTTTCTGTGTATTCGTAGATCTGTAAATTAATAAAAAGTCTAATTAAAGGCACTTACTACAATTATTGAAATCAATAGTTCCCGTGATTATAAAAAAAAATTACATAGGACCTACTCTAATAGTGTTAGTGACCGCGAAACTCTCAAACAATATACTCTAAAATCGCAAAAAATACCAGCAATTTTCATAAATTTTTAACACATACATAACTTGACATAAATGTATGGAACTCCTGATATTTTTTTGCCTTTTCAGAGTAATTGGTCTTGTGTAAAAGATATTAAAAACAAAAATTTTTTTGGAGGGAAGCCAGTACCATTAACGTCACAAAATTATTGAATTTTCTACGTGGAATTGTTAGATTCAGATTTCAGAATCAGATATTTTTATTCAACGTAGATTCTTTACAGAATACTTATTGAATGTCATGCAGAATACAATGCAAATAGAGCGAGTCTACGCCGTTTCGGATCGTGCTATGGCAGCGTAAAAGAAACGGCAAGAAACCACTGCAGCACGGCCTACTTTAAGAGTCGGCTTTTTACAATGTGTTTCTTGTGTTTCGCTGGAATATCAGAGCACCATACCTCTTTGTCATTCATACTCGTATAGTCATCTAATCAATAGTAAGCTTTTTTACATAACGTTTGCTTTACACATTCTTTAAACTTTCTCTCAGGTAATTGCACTATATTGTCAGGTATTTTGTTGTAGTATCGTATACACAGACCAACGAAAGATGTATTGACTTTAGTTAATCTAAACATATAAAAGAGCATGTCCTGACTGACTGATTCATCAACGCCGAGCCGTAACCGCTATAGATACAGATCTGAAATTTTGTGCACAGGTTCTATGTGCGTCAAAACTACCCACTAAGAAAGGATTTTGGAAAATTCATCTCCCAAGGGGGTGCAATAAGGGATGAAAGTTTGTATGAAAGTCCTTTGTTTCTTGAGCTAGATTCACACAAATTTGAAATTAAGCTTCTGGTAAAAAATAAAGAAAAACGTGTTTAAGCATTTCTTAAAAATCACCCTTCAAGGGGGTGAAAAAGGGGATGATTTTTTTTCCGTATGTTGGTCTATAAGTCGTTCAGTTTTAAAGGTAGAATTATAGAAATTCGTATTTAAGCTTTTGATAAAAAATAAAACAGTACGTGTTTAAGAACTTTCCAAAATTCATCCCCTAAGGGGGTGAAATAAGGGATGAAAGTTTATATGAAAGTCCGTCAGTTTTAAAGTTAGGATATTCAAAATTTTTATTTAGACTGATGACTAAAAATTAAGTTTTACGTGTCTCAGGGTTTTTGAAAATTTTACACCCTAAGTGGTGAAAAGGGGGATGAAGTTGAAACTCCTTCATTTCAAAGTAATATCCACTAAATTTATTATTTAAGCATTAGGGTTGTTATTCTGTGGAACATACATCTCTGTTATTGAAATTCCACCCCTTAAAGAGGGGTGAAAAAGTCTAAAAATCAATATATGTATCATTTGTATGGTTTATCGGGTCGCTGATTACGAAAACTAAAACTATTTTGAAATCCAATGTGGTGGACGTGAATTACCATCATCCCCCGGGGATGGGGTTGGTGTGCGATAGGGTTGATATGTCTAAAAATCAATATGGGTGTCGTTTGTATGGTTTATCGGATCGCTGATTACGAAAACTACAACAATTTTGAAATCTAAGGTGTTGGACGTGAAATACCATCATCCCCTGGGGATGGGGTTGGGGTGCGATAGGGTTAAAATGTCTAAAAATCAATATGGGTGTTTATATAAGGATAGGGATAGCGGTTAAGACGGCGTTAAGGATAGGGATAGGAGTAGGGGTAGGGTTAGGGGCAGGGATAGGGAGAGGGAGAAGGAGAGGGAGTGGGATGGGTGTAGAGAGAGAGGGAGTGGGAGAGGGTGAGGGAGGGGTAGGGGGAGAGGGAGGGGGAGAGGGAGGGGGAGAGGGAGAGACTGCACATTGTCTATCTATCGGGCACAGCTAGTCTAGTATATGGTTGATAAATTTTGTGCTTACTACTAGCATTAAAATTATGCCTGTCACAAATTTTAGGTAATTGATGAATGTTCTTTGGCACTGTCATAATGTTGATTTCCTTAAACAGTTCTCTCAGGGAATCACGAGTCTTCAGGCAATAAATTGCTCTTATTGCCCTCTTTTGTAAAACGAATATTGAATGTATATCAGCTGCCCGGCCTCAAAGCAGTATGCCATAAGACATAATGCTATGGAAGTAGCTAAAGTAAACCAGCCTTGCAGTAGCTACATCAGTAAGTTGTCTGATTTTTCTGACAGCATATGCAGCCGAGCTTAATCGACCAGAAAGAGCCGTTATAAGAGGGCCCCATTGAAGTTTAGAGTCTAGTGTTAACCCTAAGAAAACTGTACTATTTACAAAATCTAATGGTTCATTATTCGATACTATGTTATGTTTAGTAGACCTTACATTTGGTAGTGCAAATTTAATACATAAATTTAGTTTTTTTAGCGTTTAGGACTAAATTGTTAACAGTGAACCATGCATGAATCTGTCCAAGTGCATCATTGACTTCGTTATAATTTTGTGATTTCCTACTTACATTGAATATTTATGAAGTATCATCAGCAAATAACACAATCTTTGACAGATTCTTCACCACAGAAGGAAGGTCATTAATATAAATAAGGAATAAAAATGACCCTAATATGGATCCTTGAGGTACGTCAATTTTGACAACAGATCCCAGTGATTTCGTCCTGTTTACTTGCACCTTTTGAATCCTGTTTTCCAAATATGACCTAAGTAGTTTAAGTAAATTATTCTTAACACCGTAATGTTCAAGTTTTAGCAACAATGTGCTATGATCTACGCAATCAAATGCTTTGGATAGATTACAGAAGATACCAATAGCATCTTCAGATTTTCCCCACGCGCAAAAGATGTATTTATAAAGTGCAGTCCCGGCATCCGTTGTACTGCGCCCTTTCGTGAAACCAAATTGATGGTCATGTAGTAAGTTATTTCTATTGAAGTGTGAAAGCATTTAATTGAGTATGACCTTCTCAAAAATTTTACTAAGTACAGGTAAGACTGATATTGGTCTAAAATTACTGGGATCCTTTTTGTCACCAGCTTTGAATAATGGAACTACTTTACTTTTTTTCATTAAGTTAGGAAATGTACCATGATCGACACAATCATTGAATATAACAGCTAAATATGGAGATATAGTATCAATGATCGCACTACAGACTTTTACTGACATTCCCCATAGGTACTCAGTAGTTTTCATTTTAATACTTTTAAAGGCTTTAACAATTTCGTTAGGGGTGACATGATACGGCAATTTCCTTGCGTTCAAATTCTTTCGTAATATGCAAAGCAATAGGTTTCATTAGTTGTTCGATTCAGGGTATTACTGTTGATAATTTGAGTATATACTGCGTACAAAATAACTCTGTCTGTGACCGTTAATGCGCAGAAGTCAAAAAATGAGTCGCGGGGGTGAGCGCGGCTCCCCCCAAGGGGCGAGCGAATCGTTCATTGGCTCTCCGCCTGTCCCCTTGCGCGGAAAATAACCGTCATAGACAGACTTATTCTGAACGCGCTGTACCTGTGTGCAACTCTCGTCGCCCAAAGTACAGAGTTCCACCGTCAGGGAGGTCTGCACTCTGTTGGTCCACATCAATGCGATGGTCTCGTTGTTCACAAACCGTACTTGCTTCAGGATTGGCCTGAACAAAAAGGTACTTGTCAAATTACGTAATAGTTTTCTTTTTATTTTCCTTTCAGATAGTCGGTGTGGTCCTAGCCTTAACTGTAACATCATGCAATGGTAAGTTTTCAGGGTCCCGAACCAAAATGGTAAAAACGGAACCCTTATGGTGCGATGTCGTCTGCCTGTCTATCTGTCGGACTGTCTGTCTGTGTGTCTGTCAGCCTGTCTGTCGCTTCGACGCCATCGACTTGAAATTTTGAATAGTTTTACAATATGCTTGGCCAACTACATTGCAAACGAAAAAATAAAGAAACTATTTTTATTAATATTGGAAATGGCGGCCAAATTAGAGGGGGCAAAATTTTAAAATGTCGGGAGTAGGTCGAATGGGCTATCATATAAAAGGGCTTTATTTGTACATTCCCAAAATAGACTTTTTTATTTTTTCACGACTTAGTTTTCAAGTTATGATGAAAATTATCAAAAAAATACCATTCCTCCCCTTATCTCCGAAGTTTTCACAGGGAAAAATCTAAATTAATTGTAATCTATAGAAGTTCATACAAACAGTAGGTACAGCAAAAATAAAACGATCTCTCTAACACAGTTTTTTAGATCTTCAACAAACCTTTACAAACAAACTTAGTTTTGCGGTCTTAGATAGAGAATTTATTGCTTACAAAAATACTACAGGCATATTGGAACCCTCGGTGCGCGAGTCGGACTCGCACTTGACCGTTTCTTATATAAACTAAGTAAGTATGCATGCATGCATAAACGTAACGTTTAAACATTATATTTGTTTAAACACCAGAAAAAAGGGTGATTCTGCCCACGAAACATTACATCCCAATTTTCTTCCGAGGCAATATTAGGAGTCTTGATATATGATATTATTTAATTTAAAATGATCAACGTTAATCACTTAAAATCGTGGTTAAATTATTAGCCGGGTCAAAGCTATACAGCATGAATTTTTATTGGTTTTACTCTCGAAGCCCAGTGATTCTCCTCAAGCAACTTTAGCTGAAGAAAATGTCCGCTTTCCCAAACAAATTGAATCGATAACGTGACCAATTTACTATGGAGAGTCGAAAAATTTAGATTCGTGTAAAAAAATATTTTAGTAAAACCAATAAAAATTCTCGCTGAATTTAGGTGATAGCTTCATCATCATCATCATATCAGCCGAAAGACGTCCACTGCTGGACATAGGCCTCCCCTAAAGATCTCCATGACGACCGGTCCTGTGCTGCTCGCATCCAGCGGCTTCCCGCGACCTTGACTAGATCGTCGGTCCACGTTGTGGGGGGCCTGCCAACCCTTCGTCTTCTGGTACGTGGTCGCCACTCTAGAACCCTCACGCCCCATCGGCCATCGGTTCTTCTTGCGATGTGCCCTAGGTGTTAGCTTATTACTGCTTAAATTATCTATAGACGGACGAGGCCAATGATGGGCAAAATCAAGCAATATTTTACTGCAGAATGAAAATCACGTTGCGTATATCCGATATTTTATTGAAATATTTTCTAACTAGGATCACAACAACAAGCTTCTTCTGGCCAACAAAACCGTTTATCAGCACTTAATGAGGTTCACAGTGAGTCAGTATTTGGAAAACAAGTTCAAATGGATTCCTCACAAATACCCCAGAGCTATCAATTTGTATTAGGCATGTTCAACCAACATCAGCCGGCAAAAATTGGGTCGCAGGGTTCTGGAAACTTTTTATTCCAAGGAATTAACGATAATAGTCTTAATAAACATGGCATGTTACCTGGATTTGCACCAGGAGCTGAATATGGACAAAATCTGGCTGGTTCAAATCACGGAGGATTCAAACATGGTAAGGTTGATGTAATACTTATTAGTTTATACCTATTTGAAGAGTGTAGGAACCAGATTGGCTAAAACTGAACGCATAATAGAAATTACAACACTGGGGATAATTTCGAAGTTCTTTTGTAATCGAAGGTTCTGCTTTCCAAAGTGTAAGATTGTTAATTGGGCGTAAGGGACAGGTTGGCAAAAACGATAAAACTGAACAACTTTTACCAAGAAACATAATCATATCACCGGAAACGTAAAAGAATCAGCCTCTCCATACAGACTGTCCCATAAAATACGAAATTTTTTATGGAGCGGCCACGGAGCAGACCTTCTCTGCTCCGTGGGAGCAGCAGATGTACTTTTTCATTTCCGCTAGCCGGTAGTATGTTTCTTGGAGGAAGATGTTCAGTTTCATCGACTGATTAAGCCCTTTCAGCTTTTACTAACCTGTCCTTTACATCCTATATTATTTTACGATATTTATGATATACTTTATTGTTTTTATTTTTAAATCTCAAATATCACTCAATGATATTCAAGGATTGACACCCTAAACAACTATCCCTAAGAAAATTTACACCAAAAAAATTTGAAAAAGACAATTGGGCAATCTGGCAAAAAGTTCGTATTTTTTTTTATAGAAAGCCAATGATTTTTTAGTTCTTTAATCTGTCCCTTACCCTCTTCAATCTTGTACTTAATATAATCTCACTTAAAATTTTAAAAAATATTATACACTTTCAGAATTTCCTCTCTTCAACTCATTGCTGTCGAAAAGCCACGCTATAATTTCAAAAACCCCTAACCCACTCCACTCAAAGTTCACGGAATTTCAAAACCAAAGACTTAAGCCTCATATGCGATCTGGATTGACGTACCACGTCATGAGTTTAGTGGGGCCAACGCAACCGTTGCAGAAACATTTGGCTGAATTGAACCGCATTGCAACGGAAAGGGAAACGAGCAAACATCTCCTAGCATTTTATGAGACAGATAACAAAAGCAAGTCAGTTCATAAGGCTTCTAAGTGCACGTGTAATATGGAGTCTCAGTCACAAACAGTGGAGCCTTCAAGGGCAAGTCCGCCGGTCTCAAACCCGGGATCTAACAAAAAACTGGGTAACCATTGATAAATACATTAAATGCTGAGTTAATTTATGTACGAGAGTCTACGATGAGGATATCATTTCCACCCTGATGCCCTTTATAATAATGAAAATAGTACATTATGACCCATTTCTTTCGCTTATTCCAACTCTTTTTAAGCTGTGTCTAACTAAAGCAATCGGCTGAAGCTGTCAGAAAACACAAGTTTGTAAAACAATTTGATTTTTTCCGTCAAATATACTCTGGTTTTCGTGTCGTGGATGCAAAATGAGTTGGTAAGCGTTGGAAGAAACGAAAAAAATGGATAATGACGCATTAAGGCCGGAAACATAGAAAGATAAATGGACAATCTGACTGATGTTTTTTTACTTCCGGCTGTGATGTGTAATCTTATAAAAAACTTTTCATTAATCTTCTTATTTTTTTTCTTTAAATCTTTATTGCGTATCGCTGAGGCCAGAAAGCGGTTGCTTCTTCCACGCAGCTGCCATAAAGAACACGCAAAATACCTTATTATTACATCAAACGTTACGCACGACCTTGGGATTCCTTTGTACGATTTCTTACAACCGTATAGATAGTAGATATTTTTTGCATGTATCTGACAGAACCGCACCATGTTTAAAAATATTAGGCGGAGAGCGCGCAGTTGGCAACCCTACCTCATCGGATACCAAACAGGATATCTAGGCTGCTGCACTATGAAATGGTGAGTCTAAAAAATTGGGTTGCCTGGGTGCAACCTGGCACGTTTTGTACAGTCAACAAAAAACTGGTTATTTTATTACCACTTCATGTTCTGAGTAAGTACAAAGTAAATACATAAAATAACCAATATGTACCAAAATAACAAGGTTGCCTTGTCTAAAACCGGTAATTTAAGGTTATTTAATTAGTAAGGTTATGTCAACTCACTAAATATCAGATTGAGCAATGTTATCCTGTTGGGTTTCGTACTTCTTAATTAGTACTTTTGGATGCACTATACAGTTACTTGGTACATACGATTTGGTAAAAAAATAAACAGTTTTTTGTCGACTGTACAAAAAGCGCCAGGTTGCACCCAGGCAACCCTGTTTTTTAGACTCACCATTTCATTGTGCAGCAGCTTAGATAGCTCACTGTTTGGTATCTGACGAGGTAGGGTTGCTAACTGCCCGCTTTTAGTCTATATTGTGTTCACTTACTCATTGAGTGCAGTGGGAGCGTTGTAGACGTTCTGATTGTTGCTTTCGAGATCTCTGATGGTCACCGATACAGTCGGGTTCACGGTACCTGGCTACAAAAAATGTCCGGTTATTACACGAGTACAAGAATTGCTGTTGGTGTAACAACCCTGACAAAATATTAGGAAAAGTTTTTTTCGATGTCAGTTACTAGGTTTTATATCTATTAACTTTTGCAATAAGAGCCAATTGGAGTAGGTATAATAAGTAAAGGTAGTCAGTTCTCCCCTGAGATAGACAGATAGTAGAAGTAGGTTATGAACTGTCACGTTCGCTGAGAGGTAGCGTATGGCCGTGACATTATTGTGTATGGGACGGGGACGGCGGCGGCGGGCTTTAGAAAGCGCGGATATATCGCTTAGAAACTCTAAGAGCGCCAGGGTGTCTACTCTCAAAGTCCGATATTCTACTCTATTGTTAAGGGACGAAGTTTTGCATTTGCATGTTTCGAGTAGTATCGTTTCGATATATCGGACTTTGAGAGTAGACACCCTGCACAGTGGCGATTTTCGATATCCCAGCGATCATATTATTTGTATGATTTTTTTATCGCTGCGATAACGCCGCGAGATCGCCGCGACGCTACGCTAAATAGTATCAACGCCGAGAAATCGCCGCGCCCGAAAATCGCTAGTGTGCCCGCGCCCTTAACCTAAGGTCCGTGTAGTCCCGCCGGGCTAAGAATAGTAACACATCGTCTCTTTCGTCGTTAAAGGCGACAAAAGGATCATAAAGCGTAGGATGGCAATGTATGGCTACCAGCCAGCGCATCAGCGTTATTTTACGTATCTCACCACCATACTGTGACCACAGTTGGTGACTACATACTTTGGTTACCAACCACCACAGTACCTACGCTAACAAGCGTGATGACTATGGTACATCATCATTATAGGATGTCATTGATCAGTAGGTACACTGTACTATGAGCTGAAGAAGATGTGTCTACACCGCCAGGAGTACTGACAGCTGACCTCCAAACATCATTTTAAAGATCACTACACATTTCTCACGGCATTTCCTCGGCCTTCTTGGTGGCTTTTTAACCGGTATATGTTTTGAGCATACTTATGCCAAATAAGGGTACTTTTATTTTAGTACCTACTCCCCAAAATATGCCGCGTAGAGGAGCTCCCTGTCCATCTGTGATGGGATAGTTATGGTAATTATGCGTGACTCAGAGGAATTCATGATAACGCTAGAATGGTTAGAACCTACTGTGGACCGTACTTTGGAGAGTATAATGGTACTTTAAAGAGTATAAACCATAGTTGCATAGAGCATACGCACTGATTTTGAGCATGCACGAAGCTGATGTTTTTGTCATAAAAGTTCTCAGAAAGAGAAATGAAAAAGAAAGTAACGTTTCAAAGTCCTCTTCAAATCGCAGTTTTACTAGCCTACCGCCCTGCATCAGGTTCGGTGCCAAACCAGTTATCTGACTATCCGTGCACTTTCACTAGTCCGTGAGAAACTAAGCATGCCTTACTACGAATACATATTTATTCGTAGTATGGTTTGTCCCGCTAGATTTCATAGTTCTCTCCACATTTTTAATAAAAAACCAGTTTGATTTATTCATGTATTAATGGCTATAAAGGTACTTAAAATAAACATTAAATGTCGTTTAAATTTTGCCTCAACAATAGGTAGAAACATAATATCAAAATACATATAAAACAAGTTTATTTTGAACTACTGACCATTTGTTATCGTCGCGTCAGGCCAGTGGCTAACCTAACTAATTCTGTCACCAGAGTTTTCAAGCCGTCAAATATCTTCTTATGTAGCTCTATAACCATTTGATTATCTGAGATAGTAGCCGGGACTGAAGGCTGAACGAACGTGTTTTCCGAATCACAAAAACGCCTTGTTATTAAGCTAATAGGTGTTACTTTTACCCATCCAGTTTCTACCGCAGCCAAAATTACTTAACTTTCGTGATTGCAACAATGCCTGAAGCGCTTAAACGTTAATTGGCTATTTATCCAATTGAGCTAGAAAAACGTCTTGAGTAGTTACACAGCTGATGATTCAGTATTTGTTTAGACACCTGCTGTGTACACATTTATTGTTATGGCAGATAAATAACATGTTAATAAAGATATTCTCGACACTCTTGAACTGTTCTGGTGGATATGTCACAGGCAAATTATGCTTACAACACAATAACGCCTAGGCATTTTACATAATGCCGATAACATTTAAATTGGACATTTATCAAAATGCCTTGGCATTTTTCAAAACAGCGGTGCGTAAATTAATTCTGGCACTCTTTCGCCGCTGCCGCAGCACGTTCGCCTCGCTCGCTCGGCCCGTGCGTTGTAATTGCAAGATAACCTAACCCAACCTAACCCATCCAGCCCATCTCGATTGCCTTGGCTAAAGAATCTAAAATGCAAAAGTGGTCTACTAAACCCATTTAAACAATCTGCCAAAGCCGTTTTACAATAACGACCATTTAGAATTTGTCGGCCGTTTTATTGTAACCGCGAATTATACGATTTGGCTGCGACAGATATACTTATATAATCGAAATATGGCTAATTGTAATCAGGGGTCAAATTAGTCTAGTTTGCGTGGTTGTTGCGTTGTAGATACCGACGATACTAATGATAATTATCAAAATATCCCCGATCAGTATGTTCAGTACTACAGGAGTAACAGGAGTCATAATATAAGCAGATACCTATCGGTGTCATCGAAAGAACGAGACTGGTAAGTGTATCTCTCGGGCAGCAAGGTTCCAAACTGTTTAGTGTATCTTATCAAATAATGAGGAGTATGATCATGACATCCCACGTAATGTCCACTGCAGGACAGGGAGCTCCCCCTAAAACTCCAGCAAAAGCGCGTGGTACTTTGTATGGGATTTACCATAGTCACCACGCTTGTAAGCGTTGCGGCTTGCGACCGCTGTTGTTGGTAACCGCAGTGTAAAAGATGGTACACAGAAAGATGCTGGTGCCCATCCTCCTTTTCATAAGCCCTTAGTCGCCTGTTACGACAACCACGGGTAGTGATGGGTTGGTACTATTCTTTGCCGGCACCACACGGACGAATGAGGAGTATACTACTAGTCAATAAGCCCTCTTGGTTAGCATCTTCTGTATGAGGACATGAACTTGATTCAAAGAATAAGACTAACTTTGGGGTATATTACCCTATTGAAGCCTGGGATAACGGAGTGAGGCATCTTCTGTATATCTTATGGATATCAGTGTCATCGACAGAAGAAGACTGACCTTGGGGTATCTTATCTCATGATGAGCGGTATACTGCCAGTCAGTGGACCCTGGGATGCCATAGTGAGGCACCTTCTGAATCCGGACGTTGGTGTCGTCAAAAGTAGCGAATGCCAGCTTTGAACCATCAGCGGAGAACCACATAGCATTGTTGGATGAAAAGACTTCCTCTGAAATCATAATTATTTTCTAACTTACAATATTTATATTGTTAAGTCCTGCTAACGAAAGATGATACTGAAAAGGACCGGAAAATAAAAAAATACTATGTGGTATCTCTAGCAAAAATCGGAAAAGTATGGTTTTGATAATTATAATTTACCTGCTTTTATAGAATAAAAATAATAAAGACACATTGAAAACTAAAACGGAAACCAAAATCTCTGAATCCAGACTAGATCTTTTCTCAAAGAACACAAGCGAAATACTTACTAAATAATATTTTACTTTTACTAATTGTGCTGTTAATTTAAGAAAATACTTTTCTTCAATTACACGTGATACACTCTTTTAACCACAATACACACACAGAAAAACGCTATGACTATCGTTTAGCACGAGACAACCCATCTTAGTTTTCAGGGTGGGCAGCGTGTTTTGCTGTCTTATTAGAGTCAAGATATGTCACAAATAAGACAGTAGGCGCTATGGGCGTTGGTGACCACTTACCATCAGTTGTTTGCTCACTTGAATTTATGATAGCCAGGTTTTGCACTAACTGGCCCGGTTTAATTTAGGATAGGGTCTGGTTTGCCCTCTGGTATACAGAGATCACATGGCATTCGCTCTGTGTAAAGACCAGTGCCCTCGTAGCTACGAGTAACCTAGAAATTTTTGATCATTTTTAGGATTCCGATACCAAAATGGTAAAAAAAGGAACCCTTATGGTGCGACTTTGTCTGTCTGTCCGTCTATCTGTCTGTCACACCTCTATATCTCAGCAACCACTAATGCTATCAACCTGAAATTTGGAATAGTTTTAGAATATAGTTGCCCAACTTAATTGCACTTAAAAGATTTGAAAAAATTATGATTATCAATGTAAAGGGGGCCAAAATAGGGGGGGCCAAATTTCAAATTGTCGCTATTAGGTCGAGTGGGTTATCATAATGAAAGGGCTTTACTTTTACATTGTGAAATATATATTTGTATTTTTATACGTCTCTTAGTTTTCAAGTTATGATGAAAAATGTAAAAAAAAAAAAACCGGCCAAGTGCGAGTCGGACTCGCGCACTGAGGGTTCCGTACCACCACATAAGTTAATGTGCTAGATTTTTTGAGTCCGACACGCGCTTGACCAAATTTTATTATTTTTTGTTATTTTATAGCCTATGCCCTATAAACATACCAATTTTCAAGTTTGTAGGTGTTCCCGTTTTTAAATAGAACTAAAACAAAAATCACCTCAGCAACCATCCAACTTGACCCCTCTCTTATATGAATGTTCTTGAAACGGGAGCTCACCACAATTGGTTACCATTAGTTGTGAGAAAAGTTGTAATATTTAATGATTTCAGACTTTTCCCATTATTTGTACTGTGAGACCTAGCTTCTTACCAAATTTCATAATTTTAGGTCAACGGGAAGTACCCTGTAGGTTTTTCATTTTTGAATAAATGTATGGAGATGAGGACATAAAATGCCATATCTTTTGATTGCGTCGTTGTAAAAAATTTAAATTTTCAGATCTTGTGTGGTTCATGGATCCTAATATATGGTATTAATTTCAACCTGATACCTTTACCCGTTCGTGAGATAAAGGGTCTTGACAGACAGACAGACAGACAGACAGACAGACGGACAACAAAGTGATCCTATAAGGGTTCCGTTTTTTTCTTTTGAGGTACGGAACCCTAAAAATACTCCCCTTATCTCCGAAGTTTGTGAAAGAAAAAAATCTTAATTAATTACAGTTGACAAACGTTTATATAAACATTACAGTAAAAAAAAACGATCTTTCTAAGTTGCACAGTTTTTTAGAAATCTGCAAATAACCTTTACAAATAAATTTAGTTTCGCGGTCCTAAAAATGGACTTCATTGCTTCCAAAAATACAAAAAGTATATCGGAACCCTCGGCGCGCGAGTCCGACTCGCACTTGACCGGTTTTTTTTTTAGTTGGCTACCTTCCCGACTCCATTATAACGGAATAGGGCTAAAAAAATAATGAATGTATGTATGTGTGTATTTACTACACTAAATGAAGAGGTACTCACCTTCATAAACCCAATCCGGAATACCGTTGTAGACTACATGGTCTACTCCGGACGTCGTGATTTGCACGGGTTCCGCGTTAAGAGTGCTCTGGTAGTAAATATTGTTTCCATAGACAAAGGCTAAGGCGGTTCCTGAAGGGCCCCAGCGGAAGTTCTGGAGCAGACCGGTGGTGTTGGTGACAGCTGGTTCCAGGAGAGTCTCTACCCCAGATACAAGGTTTATCGCCGCATAGCGCGCCTGGAAACTGTGCCGGTACACCTGAACAAGATACAAAAAAAATCTGTATACTATGTACCTTAAATAACTGTATTATTAAGAACACCCGGCAATTTTAATCATGACCCGGCTCATGTTTATTTTCGTTCATACAGTCAAATACAAGTAGATTGCTTCCTTTAGACGCATAACACCACATACGCAAAACACCAACTCGAGGTTTAGTGGTGTTTTGCGGATTTTTTCAAATAAATACGTGAAAACGCAAAATTCCACATAGGTACGCAAAACACCACCTTAGAGCCTATATCGCTCAAACATGCTTTCAAAATGACAAAGAAGAAAAATTTACTTTGATTGTCAAATTGGGTCATGAATAAGTTGGTTCGACTTTGGTCCGAGGTTCCGTTTACACGCATAAGGACCAATACAGATAAAATGACCAATACGCATTTGGACCAATACGCATTTCGACCAATACGCATTTCGACCAATATGCATTTGGACCAATACGCATTTGGACCTATACGCATTAGGACAATTTTTGATACACACATGTAAAGCGCAATACAGACCAAAGCCGCCGGCCCGCCGACACAACCAGCCGGCACAACCCGCCGGCCTATTAAAAAGAAGCATGTTTCCGACACAAAGTTGCCAACATATGTCGGCGGGCCGCCGGCGGCTTTGGTGTGTAGTGTCCTTTAAAGTGTTGCATTCTGTACCCATGCACTTTTGTATTTAGCTTTTTTTACATATATTAACATATATTTATAATGCTTATGAATCTATGACAATAGGACTTAAATACTAATATTATTTTCTTATAATATTTTCTTCTTCTTAAATTAATATTTATTATATTTTTTTTTTTATTATTATTATTATTATTTTTTTATTTATTATTTTTTATTTATTTATTTATTATTATTATTTTTTATTATTTTTATTTTATTTTTTTTGGTCTATGTGCGTATTGGTCTTTAAATGTAATTGGTCTATTTGCGTATTGACTATTCTTCTTAATGCGTTTTGGACCTTTTGCAATTGAAACTTTAACAAATATTGGTCCTTATGCGTGTAAACGCGAGGTTCGACTGTAAAAGGAAACCCTGACTGACTGATCTATCTACGCACAACCCAAACCCTTCGGTTTATAAACTTGAAATTTTGCACAGAGGTTCATCCCATGCAGGAAAATCTACTCGAAGACATTGAAATAAGATTGTACTTAGTATTTGAATTTAGAATGAATTTAAATTTAAAATGTAATCTAAACTCGTATACGAAGAATCAACAGCGGAAATAATGTAGCTTGATTAGAATGACATAAGTGTGAGAGCAAGACCGAGCTATGTGCTACACATTGGAGCAACAGAGACAAGTATCGATCCAACCTGCTCTCACTCGCTTTTCCTGCTGTCATTCTAATCAATAATATGTATAGCACAGATATGTATTTGTACAGTCGGCTGCACGTTGAGCAGGTCTGTGATATCTAGGCGCTGGTACCGTAGCGCTGGTTCTGCTTTTACTAGTTTTGGTATCTGCAGCTATGCGTACGATTGCGTTTAGTGTAATTTCTCTCTATTCTGAGTCTTAAAAACTAATTTATTCATACCCACGAACCGCAAATTAGAAATTTCACCGAGGGGACCTTTTTACGATGAACATTGGGTAGGTAAATAAAACGTACCACATCAGGCGTGCGTGATCTCCCTACCGAGGAGGTTAGGGGTCCGTATAAATAAACGATGTAGCTTAGCTTTCTGTAGACGAATTGAAAACGAACAACTTTCGTCTTTTCATTATCGTTGTAGGGGAGAGGGGGGCAAGACGGGATACTTAAGGTTTGAAGAACCATAAAAGCCAAATTATTGTGCTTTTAAAATCTCATTTATGTCCAAGCTATCCTCTAGTAATCTGTCTTTAATAAATGATATCTTTTAGGAACATTTATTAAGAAGATAAGATTTTAATAACCAAAAAGTAAAAAAAAAACAAATCACCCCATCTTGCCCGCCCGTCGGGTAAGATGGGGTGCACCTAGTGGGTAAGATGGGGTACCAGTTGTTGTATCATGTATGTATTGTATTCTTGTTTTTATTCCATCAAATATAGTTTTTTCTTCGAACGCTCATTATTCTTTAACTTCATGGAATCTTCTGACCAAGCTCCTCTATCCTATCTTTTTTGTAAATCTTCACCATTCTTAAACAGGATAAAATAATAATCATCATAACATCCCATGAAACGTCCACTACAGGACAGGGAGCTCCCTCCAGAATTCTAGCTTTTGCTGGAAAAATGTGGAGGGGAAGTACCATAGTCACACTATATTGCAATATTTAAACAGATACTGTAGTCCTACATTAAGAACCCTTAGTGCCATGTGTCTCGGGCACCAAACAATAAATTCATTTTAGAAATGCAGCGTAAACATCTTCAAACTCAAATACATTGAGGGGCGAAAGGGTACCCCATCTTTCCCTCCCATGCCCTACCCCATCTTACCCCCACATGCCAAATTAGATTCAAAACAATAGGCAATAAAAAAACTGTTAGCAACAGACAAATAAACAAGTTCTTACCTGTTAGTGCATTCAGTGTCTTACAGGAATAACGTAGGATCAAATCCATAAACTTGTTTTTTACGCAACAAACATGCCTTAATTAAAATAGAAATATGATAGAAAAACACGGAAAAAAATATTTTTGTGAATAAAAACAAAACGCGTGGGTGCATCTCCCAAGTCCCAAGTCGAGCCCTCTCGTGTCCCAAGACGAGCCGTCTCGTGGGGAAACACTTGTGATTGGTCAATTGGTTGTAATGGCCACTGCCCCGTCTTGCCCGCCACCCCGTCTTGCCCCCATCTCCCCTACGACTACTAGATATCATAACATAATATCGTCAGATGATGTAAGTCTTGTCATCCTGTGATCGATGCCTAGATATGGGATAGTTGCATCACATTGTCGTACGATGGTAGCTTCTTTTTCAGACAGGATGGAACCTCAAAAAGGTTTCTTTTTCGCCCTTCGTGTGCCCTATGTGGAATTTTAACCTAAATATTTCATTGGACTTATTGGTTTTTTTTGTAACTTTTCAAAATCATGTTTTGGTTATAAAGTAAAAGCTCTACTACACGGTCA
Source organism: Athrips mouffetella (assembly GCA_947532105.1). NCBI lineage: Eukaryota > Metazoa > Arthropoda > Insecta > Lepidoptera > Gelechiidae > Athrips > Athrips mouffetella. Next base: position 11,099,024 of record OX383958.1, read on the forward strand.
CCAACAATTTTGGCAAACCAACAAGTTAGAAAAAATTTAAATAAATTATCCGGAACCATTTTAAGTTAAACACACTCTTGATACATTTCGACGTCACTAAACCGGAAGATGAGGATAATTAGGATTCCCCTGGCTCCTCTGATTGGTGGAAGGCATGCATTAATCTCATTGAAAAAAGAATTGAGGATATTCTTTATTCATGTTAAGTCATTAGAAGCTGCGCAATTTGCCAGTCTTTTTCCGGTAGCTTATTATACAGGGTTTAAGGGACGGTGTACCTCAGGTAACTCAAAGGGCGTACCCAGTCAACGAAACTGAACAACTTTCCCAAAGAAACATATGTTGGGAAATGAAAAAAAAATTGACCTCTCCAGGCAAATTGCTCACTCTGGTCGAACAGTTTGTATGGAGAGGTCAAATTTTTTTCATTTCCCAACATATGTCTCTTTGGGAAAGTTGTTCAATTTCGTTGACTGAGCATGCCGTTTCAGTTTTCGGTACACCGTCCCTTACACCTTTTAGGTAGGTCCTTCAATCATACAATTTGGTAAACGCATAGTCTAGCCGGCACCACATGGGACAAAGAATGAACAAGGGACAAGAATAGTACCAACCCATCTCTACCAGTGGGTGTCGTAAGAGGCGACTAAGGGTTAATGAACCAGAATATGGGCAGCGGCATCCTTCTGTGTATCGTACCATCTTACAATCGACTGTCACCAACAACCGCGGTCCATGGTGGCAGCCGTAACGCTAACAAGCGTGGTGACCATGGTACTTCCCCTCCACAGCGAAAAGCAAAAGCTGGAACTTTGGAGGGAGCTCTCTGTCCTGTAGTGGACGTTCTTGGGATGTTATGAACTTATGATTAAAATATTACAGTAACAGCGTGAATGTTCATTGGTTTTGCTCCTGAAGCCCAGTGATTCTACTCATGATAAGATAACAAACTACTTTCGCGAAGAAAAAAATTTTTTACTCAAAAAAGTTTTTTTGAGTGGTCAGGCGATCGACTCATTTTGTAAAATTTTTCGAGTAAAAAACTTTTTCTTCGGGAAAGTTGCTTGTTGTCATGCTCATGACCCCAGTACTCTTTGCTCATGACCATGAGTAATCACTGGGCTTCGGGAGCAAAATCAATAAGAATTGCTGAATGACGCTGTAGTATTGGAGTGTCCATTTAACTATATAAGAAGTTCCAGACCGGAGCCTGGTGTTCAGGAGGCCATTGTCTGGAAATTAAAAGGAACAGAAAAACGTAATCTTCAGCATAAACAATTCTCATGCCAAAAGATGAGGGTTGATGAGTAGTGATATAAAAACTTTGACCAGACACTGGTTTGCCAAAAATCTGAAGACTGTTGGCAAACCAGACCTTAAAATTATTTTCATTGAGTACCTGATAAAATTTAACGCGATAAGCAAGGCGAAAAAGAGATGTCCATCGAAAACGCTTCCGTATTTTCGTTAGTACGTCTGAAATTTCAAAGTATAGGCAAAGAATATACATGATGTTTGTTAAATTTCTGCAAACCTCTATAGTGATCTACCCATGAAACTGATAAAATTTCCGGAACATAGGTGAAATATGGAAAAAATATTTTGACCTTCCATACAAAATGTGCTATCAGCTCATACGCCACTCTCAGTCACTTGCTGTCTTTAAAACCAAGTTGCGTTCCCATCTCATCAGCGAAACCATTTGATTATCCGTTTATTGTTTAATATTATATATATGTATATATATATATTTGTTTATTATATTTATTATTATGATTATTTATTTATTTATTTATTTTAATGTATTATACTTACTTATGTATGTGTATGTTTTATCTTATGTAGTTTATGTTATTCATGTAGTTGTTTAAGAGATTATTATATGGCATTGTAGTGTTAATATTAATTGGGTACTTACTTTTTATGCCTTTTGTATTTCATGGCACTTGTGATCGCATGAATACTTGCAGAGCTCTGTTTATGTATCCCTAACATCAAAGGTTGCCTGTAAGAGATCGCTTGCAGCGATAAGGCCGCCTTTGCCCACATTAGGTTAAGTTCTCTATGTACATTTGTTTTTTATTGTTGTTATGTGAGCAATAAAGTGTTCTATCTATCTATCTATCTATCTCATACAGTTTCTATGGGACGTTGTAATATTTTTTTCGTATTTCGACCTTGTTCTTTACCATGTGGTGCCGGCAGAATAGTACCAACCAACCCATCTACCTGTGGGTGTCGTAAGGGGCGACTAAGGGCTTATGAACCCGAGGATCGGCAGTAGCATTTTTCTGTGTATCGTACCATCTTAATACTGAGGTCACCAACAACAGCGGTCGCCAGCCGCAACGCTTATATAAGCGTGGTGACTATAGTAAATCCTCTCCAAATAACCACGAGTTTTGCTGGAATTTGGAGGGAGCTCTCTGTCCTGCAGTGGACGTTTCATGGGATGTAATGTATGTTCTTTTTAGGAAAGTTGTTCAGTTTCTGAGTAGTTCAACCACCTGAGAGGTTTGCAGACATATACCAAACAACCTGTATAAGATTGCGCTAGCGCGTACCACATCACATCACACACGTATCATCAGCACATATTTGTGCTTTCAGCTGCTTTACAGCTCAAGAACTTATTTACGGTGTAGGTACCTAAAGTTTTTAGCAGCAATTGTGCATCTACCAAAATGTATGTTCGAAAGGTAGGTAGTACACACTGAATGAACTCACCCTTGATGACAATACTTTACTTCTAACTGCTAAGGGAGACACCGTGTTCCAACCCCAGTACAAATTTTATTCAAACCCCATATACAATGCAAGTAAACATGTTGTTACCACGCTCTACAAATTTATCAAATATGTACACTGCCATCTTGTGACTCGAATTGTGAACCACTTATTTAACACGTTTAAACACACACGTTTCGTTTTCGTACATATAAATTATTCAGGTCTACGGTATTATGGTATGTGTGACTTTAAATTTATTTTTAAAAAAGGTTGATTGAGATATATATGTGAAAATTAGTTGAACTACGGATATTATATGCAATAAGTATCAAAATTACTACCTTTCTTTGCCTCCGATGTCTGTCTGTTTGTGCGTCAGCGGGTTGTATGTATCTCATGAATCGTAATAGGTAGACAGTTCAAATCTCCACAGATTACGTATTACTGTTGCCGCTTTATCAACAAATAAAAAAAAAAGAAGGGCTCCCAAACAGCTAAAGGGGGCGGGAAAAAAATTACCTACCCCACCGAGTTGGGTATCGTTGTTTAGAGCTCCTTGAGTAGATAATTACATACAGACAGACAGACATCGGAGGCATATCAATAGGGTCCCGTTTGTCACCCTTTGTGTACGGAAACGAAAATTGGTATGTTTATAGAACTTAAGCTATACAATAACAACAAATAATAAAAACTGGTCAAGTGCGTGCGGACTGGCGCGTTTTAGATACACTTCTGCGTGACTGCGCGTTCATAACTAAGACGGTATTTTTAAGTTAGTGGTACGGAACCATCGGTGTGCGAGTTCGACTCTCACTTGACTGATCTTTTTTATGTTGTTTTTTTAAACACTTTAAAAGCTATAAACTTTTCTAAGAATGGGCGGTGGACAATGTATGCTACATATTTTTCCATTGTTCCGATATTATTTTTTAAACTAATTTAACTATATTAACAAATATTAATTCCGCCATGACACACTTATAGCTATAGGTACTAAAAATTATGAAGTACCTACGTCTTTACTTGGAGGAATATGTATGCTGTGACGGTCGTCCCAATTTTTAAAATCAACCACTTTTAATTCGAGTCGGACAAGTATATAATGTGAATTTTCCCGAAGCCCAGTGATTCTACTCGTGAAAAAAACAAGCAGCTTTCCCAAAGAAAAATATTCGAATTCCCATACAAAACGAGTCGATCACGTGACCACATTAATCTAGAGGAGTTCTGGAGTATTTTTTTCGGGAGAGTTGCTGGTTTTAATGAGCAGAATCAGCAGGAGCGACACCAACAAGAATTCACGGTGTATTACTACGCGTTAGCGTAATACTATATATTCTGTGGTATTACTATGCCTTTGGAACTATCAAGCAGAGCTTGCTGGTAAGAAATTCAGTAGATCACGACTCATCATTCATCATAATCATAACATCCCATGAAACGTCTACTGCAGGACAGGGCGCTACCTCCAAAACCCCAGCAAAAACCCGTGGTACTTTTATTTACCATAGTCATCACGCTTATAAGTGTTGCGGCTGGCGATCGCTGTTGTTGGTGACCGCAGTATGTAAAATTGTACAATACACAGAGAGATGTTGCTGCTTATGCCTCGGTTCATATACCCGTAGACGCCTCTTACGACGCCCACAGGTAGAGATGGGTTGGTAGTATTCTTTGCCGTCTTATCATTACCTTATTTAGATAATTTGTACATTATATTAGTGATATACGCTGATAAACCATATAAAGATATTATTATCTTACCGGCTGAACTTGATAAGACAACATCACATAGTTTCGGTCCGGAGAGAGACGCTTCACCCTGTCAGCCTGTTGTAGAATCTGAAAACAAAAATGTGTGAATGTAAAAATGTGTTTATATAGATTTAAAAATAGAAGTGAAGGGTTTGCAAAAGTGTACGGCCTGTCCAACTGTCCACGACAAAAAATAATTTGCATGCTTGCGCAAAACATGTTAAACATGGGCCTCATCGCTCATTGTATTGAAAAATCAGCAGAGTGTTGGCCTGTAAAGGTGACGGATAAGAAACGAGTGCATGCAGCGGAGTTGCAAATGTTGAGATGGGAGATGGTTGTGTGGAATGACAAAGATGGAAAAGATAAACGAATATGATGTCCGCCAATGTTGTGCGAGGGAGATAAACTGTGAGCTGGGAAAATTCTAACCAATAGGATTGCGCCATTTTCCCAGCTCTGGTAGAAATTCACTCTTGCGCAGCGCTGGTGAGAATTCACCCTGCAAGAAATAGAGGGAAGCGATGGAATGGTATGGATAAATTATGAGAAGAGAAGACCAGCATTTGACAAAGTAATTGATGAGTGTGAATGGAATGAGAGCGCGAGGAAAGCCGAAGAAAAAAAAGGATGGACTGCGTGACAGATGATACGAGAAAGAAGTGAATGTTGAGATGACGTTCGATAGAGAGACATGGGAGCGATCAATTAACATAGCTATATATATATATATATATATATATATATATAGGGTGCTTCCTAATTAACGTGTTCCTTTGAGTATGGTACCCGAACCATAAAACTGAACAACTTTCCCTAAGGAATACATGTAACATCATACATATCATCACGCCCCTTTCCCGTCGGGGTAGGCAGAGACCACAGTCCTCTACCTGCTACGATCTTGACATACTTCCCTCGCTTCCTGTACTTTCATTAATCATTTCATACATGCTCGTCGGTTTAGGTTACTTTTAATCTGGCCCTTATAAATAAAGAACGTCTTGAAACGTTTCCATTCACTCTCGCCTGGTAGATCTCTTTCGTTAATCTTCGTTTATTCATCCTCTCTACATGACCCAAGACATGACCAAACCATCTCAGCATTCCTTTTTTTTAATTTTAGCCAGTACGTCTTCTTTAACGCCACAACGAACATAGGTCTTAATACAAAAAAATACCTGCCATACAAAATGCGCATAATGCAGTTTCTATGGGAGTATTGGGAGTTCAAAATTTGTTTTTCGTATTTTGACATGTGTTTCTTAGAGAAAGTTGTTCAGTTACTTAAAGGAACGCAGATGATTAGGAAGCACCCTATATTGTACAAATTTGGCTTTCGGGTGCAATTTCTCCGACTATCTTAGGCTAGTCTCATCTCATCTCACTCTGCAGCTTGATAATGTCACCCACCTGTGAAGTATTGGCGACAAGTGGCGTGACGGTTTCTGAGTCCACATCGTAAAGCACCAAGTGACCGTCTGCGTTCCGGTATAATATTTCGTTTCCTGCAATTAGACGAGGTTGATATTTAACTACCATTTACACATGTCTGCTAAAACACCTTTCCGTGTCTGTATTTATAGAATGCGAGACATGCTAGTGAGAATGATAAGCGCTTGAAAATATCTCTACTTCACTTGTTGTTTTTGTGTTGATTGTAGTTGTTATTTAAGTTACATTTCTCTTTCAATCAATTTCGTCAGTTTTAAGAATAGGCGAATGGAGTCGATTCCTGCGCAAGTTTTGACAGTTCTAAGGCCGAGATTTTGAGACGATACTAAGCATGAGCTCAGTCTCACAAGTGTCAAAATCTCACGCTTATTCCTCTTTGAATCTCAATCTTTTTTTCTTAACAAATACAGCAACACTTTGAAGTTTTATAGCAGCCACACAGGAAAATAATTAAATAACAACCACAAATAAATCTATTTCGCTACTGCATGCTTCAAAACTAAAGAGTTTAGTAAACGCAGATATATGCGTTTTCGGTATCGTTTTATTTACAAATTTGCTTTTTACCCTCGGGAGATAAAACGAATTTACCGCCCGCATTTTTATTTAGTGTCTAGTCCCGTGTGGTGCCGGCAAATAATAGCACTAACTATAACCCTTCTCTATTCGTGGGTATCGTAAGAGGTGACTAAAGGATTATGTAGAAAGACAATGCTGCCCAGCATTGTCTTTCTGTGTATCTTACCATCTTACATACTGCGCTTACCAGCTACCGCAGTCTTTGGTGCCAGACGCAACGCTAACAAGTGAGGTTTCTATGGCACTTCCCCTCCAAATTGTCCAGCAAATGCTGAAATTCTGGAGTGAGCGCCCTGTCCTGCAGTGGACGTTTCGTGAGATGTTATGCAGATGATTTCTAGTTAATTATGACCTACTTATACAGAGTGAGTAATGAACAGTTACCTGCAGTCCATTGTCCGTCGAAAGCCGCAACCGCGAAGGCGCTGTTGACGATATCCTCAAGCTCTATATCGGGGTATTCTTCCTCCGGAGGGTCTGTCGGCTGGACCGGCGGTGACGTTGGTGGTGTTACCGTCGTCGTTGTCGTCGTGGTGGTGGTCGTGGTCGTCGATGGCTCTACTGGTGACGTTGGGCCTATAAAAAATATTCGTATTTTCTATTAAGATAGATAGATAGATAGATAGATAAATACTTTATTGTCACACACAGAACACATTAACAATTACAAAAGAGAGTCTTAAATCTAGGGTGACAAAGGCGGTCTTATCGCTGGGAGCGATCTCTTCCAGACAACCTTTGCATGTAGGAAAGTGTGATAGAAAACTGCAGTAGTATGCCAATCTATAATATTTATATACTATTACAATACAAAATGTACATATACAAATATATATAATATATATACAAATAAATAATTTAAACATAAGAATAAATGTAACATACACAATAAATAAATATATTTACATTATATATAAATACATACAACAGCAAAAGGTATCATATAAGTAATTGTTGCAAACTAAGGAACTATTTTATGAAGGAAATGGTTATGTTATTTAGTTTTGAAAACAGCTAGTGACTTGGAGTGACGAATATCTATGTGTGTAAGAGTATAACTTTGACTGCTGTCGACGACAAGGGAGGCAATACTTTATTTATCCTTTATACAAGGTGTAACAAAAAGTGTATACCAACCCTGAAGGATGTGAATCTACCCATGAAATTGATCAACTTTCCCAAAGGAACATAGGTCGAAATAAGTAAAAACAGTTTTGACCTCCCATAGAAACTGAATCAGCTGATAGCGCATTTTGTATGGGTGTTGTTGAGTTTAATGGGCAGAATCACTTCCTTTAGGGTTGATATACCCTTTCTGTTACACCTTGTATATCCTATGAAGGTGGTACCTAGTAAGGCTTTTGTGTAAAGTCCATCTGGGGAAGTACCACATTGCCTTTTTCTGCCGTAAAACAGCAGTGTTTGCACAGCTGTGTTGCCATTCGTAGGCCCGGCACCTATGTCAATATTTTCTGTACTTTCATTTAGAATTGTCGACAAAGAACATTTAGTTAAGAAAGAAGTTTCAACACTTAATCAGCGCAAGTAATAAAAACTGTGTGCCAGTGAAAATTAATAATTGCTTACATCGTTGTGACTACCTCACTGCATATTATCATAAAAATAAAAAAGGTTTTTGGTTTGTTATTTGTGGATGATACTTCATCTTTGTTTCCTTGGTTTCACAAAAAATATAAGTACTTAAGCATAATATTGCATGAGTGTAACATTGAAAAGGTTGTATCGGTCACGATTTTTATAAGATTTCTTTTGTAATACAAGCATTGTAGCAGTCATTGCAACGTCTATCTTGGATTATTTTTAGAATCTAGCAGTAACAAGAACAACACGAAGACATTTAGTCTAGGCAACGAAGCGGATCGTTGTATGAAGACCCCCGCATTAAATCCTTAGTCGATGAAACTTTGCTGGGGTATTACACTATATGAGACAAACCTTCAATAAAAAAATCCAAAAAAAAATTGGTACTTTTAATTTTTTCATACATTTTTTGTTATTTTTGTATGGAAAAATTAAAAGTACCGATTTTTTTTTGGATTTTTTTATAGAAGGTTTGTCTCATATAGTGTAATACCCCAGCAAAGTTTCATCGACTGAGGAATTAATGCGGGGGTCAACTGCTTCGTTGCCTACACTAATTATAAATTGCTCAAATGTTATGTTGTCGCTGGTAGGTACTCGGGCCCATGTGTAAATTATGTGTTAGTAACATGAAAAATTTACTGTTTGGGTATCTTAATTTTAAGTACAAGTAGTTACCTGACCTTAAAAACGGTATAAGTGTTATAAAGCTGCCAAATGCTTCTAATAAGACTTATTTATTACCTTCTGTAGTGCTGACCAAGTCTTCTGGTTGAGGAGTTCCTTCGTTACCGGAGAGGACGACCACCAGAGCGATGACGACACCCACTGCAACCAGCATCGCTACGCCACCGATCACATATGCTATGTTCTTTTTCCGTTTTGTTGCGACTAGGACCTATAAAAATATATTAATTAGTTACTAAGCTATTACAAAAAAACCGGTCAAGTGTGAGTCGGACTCGCGCGCCGAGGGTTCCGATATACCTATAGTATTTTTGGAAGCGATAAAGCGACTTAGAAAGATCTTTTTATTTTTGCTGTAATATTTAGATAAATTTCTATCGAATGTAATTAATTTAGATTTTTTTCCACAAACTTCGGAGATAATGGGAACGGTATTTTTTTTTACAGTTTTCATCATAACTTCAAAACTAAGTGTTTAAAAAAATATAAAAATATATTTTGGAATGTACAAGTAAAGCCCTTTCATATGATACCCCACTCAACCTAGTAACCACAAATAAAAAATTTGCCCCCCCTTTTCAGCCCCCTTTACATTAATAATCCTAATCCTTTTTTTATTCTTTTATATGCATTTAAGTTGGGCGACCATATTCTAAAACTGTTCCAAATTTCAAGTCGATAACATGAGTGGTTGCTGAGATATACAGGTGTGACAGACAGACAGATAGACAAAACGGCACCATAAGAGTTCTTTTTTTTACCATTTTGGTATCGGAACCATAAAAAGAAAACAGTAAAATTGACTACATTGCACTGTTATAAGTTGATTCAATGCTAATCCATGTCATGTTATTAACAGCCTCCGTGGTCTAGTGGTTAGAGCAAAGGTAGCGAGGTTCAAATCTCTTTGGGCGTAGCGAGGTTCAAATCTCTTTGGGCGTAGCGAGGTTCAAATCTCTTTGGGCGTAACGAGGTTCAAATCTCTTTGGGCGTAGCGAGGTTCAAATCTCTTTGGGCGTAGCGAGGTTCAAATCTCTTTGGGCGTAGCGAGGTTCAAATCTCTTTGGGCGTAGCGAGGTTCAAATCTCTTTGGGTTAGAGCGCTCGGCTCTCGATCCGGAGGTTCTGGGTTCCATTCCGGGTGGGGACACTGTCAAACCAAAAACCCTTTATGCGCCCTCCCCAGTTTGGTTAGGACATTGCAGGATCAGTCACCTAATTGTCCGATAAGTTAGATGATTCCGTGCTGCGGGAGGCACGTTAAGCCGTTGGTCCCGACTACTATCTACGGATGTAGTCGTTAATGAGCCAGCCATGTCAGAAGCCTTTGGTGGCTTAACGACTCTACTTGGCTTAACTACACTAATACCAGGGTGTGTAAGGTCCGTCATCGACTTTGCAAACCACACGATGATGATTTTGTATTTGTGGACTGGGTTATTTCTGGACCGCTGGCCAAATTTTATTTTGCTGCTCAGATCATAAAACTGAACAACTCTTATTTCAAAGATACGTGGGTTGAAAAACGAAAAAAAAAATGTTTCTATTCAAATTCCACTATTAAGCCCGCGTCGCACAGAGGCGGTAGCGGAAGCGTTCCGGGGCCAGTATTTTTTGTAAAGTATGAGTTCTTATGCACCCTGTCATATTGAAAAGCGGTCGCGGCGCGGTATTTTGTTCCCGCCAAACCGCCCCGGACCGCTTTCGCAATCATACCGCCTCTGTCTGACTTGCGCTTTACCGATGCACGGTATGTACCTACGAAAAAGCCAAAAATTCGATCAGTTCGAAGGTTCATGCTCTGTCTGAATTCATTCACTGTTTCATAGGATTCAGAGAGTGTTTAATAATTATATTATTAAGTTAAAAGCTTTTCAAAACACAGTACTTATACATGTTAACTATTCGCAGTTACTTTTCCTCTCAAACTATAGCAATCGTTGTTCATCAGAAAGAAGTTCCCATAACAGTCTACTGTGTTTATAAAAAACAGCCAAGTGCGAGTCGGATCGCGCACCGAGGGTTCCTTACCACTAACGTAAAAATACCGTCTTAGTTATGGACGCGCAGTCACGCAGAAGTGTATTGAATTCGCGCGAGTCCGACACGCACTTGACCCTGTTTTTATTGTTTGTTGTCATTGCATAGCTTATGCACTATAAAAATACCAATTTTAACTCTTTTAAGTGTTCCCTATTTTACGATAGAGCTAAAACAATAATTAATCAGAAATCGTCTAAAAAAATATGTTTTTAGTAGGGAGGCCCCCTTAATTCTATGTTTTTTTTTATTTGTATTATTTGTTGTTATAGCGGCAGTAGAAGTACATAACCTGTGAAAATTTCAACTGTCCACCTATTACGGTTCATGAGATGCAGCCCGCTGACAAGCAAATATCCAAGGTAATAGGGTCCCGTTTTCGCCCTTTGGGTACGGAACCATAAAAAGAGTTGTATTACGACCATGTTCCTTAGGAAAAGTTGTTCAGTTTCATGTTCTGAGTAACATACAAAAATTTGGCTAGGGGCCTCAAGGTAACCCGATGGAGGATCAGACACAATTTAGATACGAGTATTTTTTGGAATTTTTGTCTCTGTGTTTGGCCGTTTATCACTCATAAACTACTCAACCGATTAAAATAGAGTTTTGAAAATTGCATATTATATGTCTTATTCTTGTGCAACATATGCCTTTTTTCATCGCAATTGGTTTATTATCAAACGGAAGATATGTATGTACAAAGTTTAAAGTGAAGTGTTTCTCATAAGGGAGTATTTCTCTCGACAACTATTTTAAAATAAGTACTAAAAAAAAAAGGATTAAAATTCATATTTGTAATTCTAAGAAAAACGAATGTTGATTTCATCAAAAGGTTGTCTGGAAGAGATCACTCATAGTGATGAGACCGCCTTTTGCCCACATTTTATAACTCGTTATGTGTAAATGTTACTTTATTTGTGTGCAATAAAGTGTTATTCATTCATTCATTCAAAAACGAAACAATTTTACTTTAATTTTCTCACAACAGAACAACGATAGGGCCACTCCGCCTGCGCGCGCACCCCCGGACTTCAGAGCTCACTCTTCTCACCGATCACGAGTGAATAGTTATCAAATCACTAATTAACAATTTTTCCGCTAATCCTAACTTCTTACCTAATTAACACTGGGCTAATTTTCTTCATTAAAATTAGATTAAACACTTTTCATTACATCATCGAATATTTTACAGACGTTTTTCATAACTTTTAGACTCTATATTTAAAAAAAAATAGAAATATGAAACATAATTCACACAGCTTCACGATAACTGACTAACTTTTAAGATGAATGACATATTTTGTAAACGATTGACTCAAACTTCAGGTTATCTGATAAGGTTATCAAAAACTATTTGATACATAAATAAACAGTAGTAAGGAGACTGACAACCGACGGGGCAGAGGGGATTTTAGAGTGGCGACCACAAACCGGAAGCATTAGTTTACTATTATTTAATCTGTGCCGGAAGGCAGCGTAGGCTAGATACCCACTAGGTAAACCAACGTCATAATGAATATGCCATGGCTGCCCGAGCAAAAGATCGTCTGGTTAAAGATTTATCAAAGATCTAACGAATTCCCTGAATGAAAATGAATTTAGGAAATCGCTCCGTGATGTTCAAGAATTGGATCCCAGATTTGGATTAATTTTTGTGATATTTTATCACCCATTTATATTCAAGAATTGATCAGTCATGCAACAAGACTCGTCTAGATAATAGTTTTTATTTATACTCGCGCGACAAAATTGACCGAAATTAAATTAAAACAATAAATTTAACCTCGTAAGGCCCAACGACCTAATTTAGGACATGCGTTCAGTAGTAGTTCAGACCTAAACTGATTTTCGTATCATCAAATATCGACCCAGCATCCTAATAATAGGACATTAATTTTGGAGTCGTATTATAATTTAAATTTTGGCACCAGTTTGGAATGGACCATAAATTCTGTTATGCTATTGAAAGAATCTTTTAAAAAAAACATATTTTGACGTAATAATGAAAAAAAAGCTGCCATTTTCGTGTGGAAGGTGAGCAAGATGGCTGTTCCAAGAAAACACGGTAAGTAAATCTATTTATTTCTTTGAAATCTTGTGTAATTTTGGTTGAATAAAACAATGTGAATAAAAGTGAAAACCTTAAATATTGGTTTTTGTAATAAGCGTCGTGTAAACATGTTGTAATTTATGAATTATTATTTTTTTTCAAAGTTCTATGTCCTAAAATAAGGCCGCTGGGTTTAAACACATAAAAAGTTAGGTAGGTTATGTAGGTATGTCATTAATGCAACTTTGCATTTTTTTAGCCATGTGAGATCATGAAATAGAAAATGAGCTTGGCTTTATTGAATCAGAATTCGAAGATTGTGTCAGCGACAGCGACACCAATGACACAGACTATCAGCCCGATAGATACTCGGCGTCGTAGAATTGAAAAGTCACAAAAAAAAATTCTTTGAAGACAATCCAGCTCGGATGCATCAGTTTCACATACTAGATACTTATTATTTAGGTTTTATCGGAGTATAGGTATCACAACAATGTGAATATGTTTTGATTATGTGACATAATATCTCTTGATAAGCTAATTAATCAAAGTATTTTGATCTCTCAATAACTTTAAAGACCTCGACTGGTTCAGAAATGAAGAAGCAAGATAAAAGTAGAAAAGTAGTTTAATTTTTGCTACTTAAATATCTACAAATGTTTATAAAAAGTAATACTAATATTCCACTTTCCGTCATAAGTGCAACCCAAAGTCCTAAAAAAAGGACATAGTTTTTTCGTGTTTTCTTAATCCTGTCAGTTGCTGTTAGTAATAAGAAGTATCATACAAAAATATGGAACCTGTGTCTTATCATCAAATCATTCTTTTTGCACATGAAAGGTCTGGGCCTGAACGATGTTTTCTAAAATTAGGACGTCGGGCCGCTATTACAACCAGCCTAAAATACCTGTGGGCCTTACGAGTTAAAACCGATTACGTGATATTTGGGAGATCAAAAGCTATTGACGTTGTTTTCGGCATCAACATCACTGGAAAACGGAGGAAATGCGTTTGAAAATTATTTTCCTCTTACCAGATCCTAGATTTACTACTATTAAAATCCATCTTAACAGACCAAATTAGTACTACCTATTACCTTATTCTCCGTTTTACCCTAATAACTATGTTCCCATTAGGTATTTGCTATTCTGATACGTAACGGAGAAAACTTAGGAATCGCCATAAAAACCGAGAGACGTACGTCTTCAAAGGCTAATACAGAGAGTCATTAGAAAACTGAAAGAGCATGACAAGTCAATAACTTCGAAAGATGATGAGATAAAATTAACTCCTCCACAAAAAAGTTGTAAACTCGACGGGACAGTTTGTATGGAGATACCGATTTTTCTTACATTTCCTGAAAGAATCCTGTCCCTTACACCTTTGCTGCAAAAAACCCGCAGGGAAATACCCTGTCGTAAACATCATGAATAAAACCGTTTTCCTTAAGAATCTACCATTGAAGCGACAGCACGACTCGAGTGTTTTGTGTCATGGGGCTTCAGCTCTGATGAATGACAAGCGAGGCCGTGTGCAGACAGTCATAACCAAAGAATTCGGACTCCTTGCTCCGCTCGGAATAGAAGGAATGCTATTATTTTTTTTACTATGGGATGTCATCTGCCATTGCATCCCAAATTGAAATGTCAAATCTTCATACAAAATTTACGGAACGAACAACACCTAGGTATGCCGTATTTACAATGACTGAATGTCAGAACACCTTGTGACACATATTTTCATTAATCTTCTACGGTCGTACCCATTTTTTGCTAGAATTGAACGCATGTTATCCAAATATCGCCGTTAAATACGAGCAGCGCAGAGCCGGTTGTTGTGGACTTGTGGAGAAGGGAAGGCCTTAGAACGAATTAATGTCTTTCGGTAGATTTCGGCTTATAAAATAAATGGTTCAATTACAATGTTCAAATTAGTTTAATACGCTATTTATCACACTTTTATCATTTATTCCTGCGACATTGTTGTAACACACAAAGTGGCAGACTGGCAGTTCGACATTTCCTAAATTTATTGATTTATTATTGATGTTTAGTATTTTAAAATGAATGATTTTTAGGGTTCCGTACCCAAAGGGTGAAAAATGGGACCTTATTGATATGCCTTCGATGTCTGTCTGTCTATCAGTGGGTTGTATCTCATGAACCTCAATACTGTTGCCGCTACGAGTACAACAACAAATAATAATAAAAAAAGAAAAATAAAGGGAGCCTCCGATACAGCTTAAGGGGGGAGTAAAAAAAAATTTACCTACCCCATCTAGTGGGATATCGTTGTTTAGAACTCGTCGATAGATAAATATTGTATGTTTTGTTTTAAAAAATATTTAAAAACAAAGGAATAAGATGCCACCAAAGTCAGCTTGTTTTTTACAATATTTTGTTTGGGCTGTAACTCATGCAAAATAATAGGTAGATAGTTGAAATTTTCGCAGATTACTCATATGTATTTCTGTTGCTGCTATATTTAAAGAAAATAGGGAGGCTTCCCTACTAGAAACCTGTTTTTTTAGGCGATTTTGCTCGATTTTTGTTTTAGCTCCATCGTAAAAACGGGAACATTAACAAGCGTGAAAAAATATATATTTATAGTGGATAAGCTACATAATATCAACAAATAATAAAAACTCATCAAGTGGGAGTCGGACTCAAAAATCTAGCACAGTCAGTTACTGAAATTTCAACTAATACAATTAATATTATGTGATGGTACGGAACCCTCGGTGCGCGAGTCCGACTCGCAATTGGCCGATCGTTTGTTTTTTGCAGTCACTTTCTTTATTCACCATAACAGATTATCGTTGTCACTCTGGTGTAATTTCCTGACCGCTAAATTCAGTAGATAGGTAAATAACAATAAAAAGGTCTTACTTAAATGATGCAACCAACCTACGGCTCGGGCTGCAATTTCTGAGCCTCGTGTGTAATGAGCAAAACTGCGCACTAGCATCTTAATGTACTATAATCACATGAATGATGATTAGAACCTGTGATTCACTTGCTTTAAAATTTCGCGGTACCATGTTTCGTGTTCTTTTTCAACAATAATAAAAGTACATGCAGCTGGCAGTACAACGTCATGACTGAAAGTTACCCCATCGACAAGAGCCAGGCTCTTAAGTCAAAAAATAAAAGTATAATTATTACAAAAACAAAACTCTTAGGTCATAAAATACAAAAACAATTTTCAAACACGTGCAAACCCGCCGAAATGACTAGGAATATTGAAGGGTGTCTTCTGTTCTGACGAAGCGGAAATCTTTTCTCGGCGATGAAAGGATGAATTTTTGAAACGAAAGATCAAAGGATCCGCGGTCTAAATCAAAATCTACAGTAAACCAAAATGTGCGAAGCAGCAGGATAAAATTACATTTTTATTTAAATGGGAGAGAAAGTCGACTAGTTTCAGTCTTCTTTAGATACAAGGAGGATTTTTCTTATTGCTAGATCCAACCAGCAAGAATAAAAAAACCGGCCGAGTGCGAGTCGGATTCGGTAACCAAGGTTTCCGTACCACTAAGGTAAAAATACCGTCTTAGAGCACGCGAGTCTAACTCGCAATTGACCAGTTTTTATTATTTTATAGCTTATGCACTATAAGCACTATAGGTAAACACGCTTGTAAATTTTCCGGTATTTATGATAATCCTAAAACAAAATTTTGTGTTTGTAATTGGGAAACCCCCTTAATTTAATTTTAGGGTTCCAAACCTCAATGGAGAAAAACCGCCAAGTGCGAGTCGGACTCGCGCACCGAAGGTTCCGTACCACCACTTAATATATTAATCGTATTAGTTGAAATTTCAGTTATGTACCTACTGTGTATGATATTTTGAGTCCGACTTGCACTTGACCAGTTTTTTTTATTTGTTGTTATTTTGTAGCTTAGGCACTATAAATTTACAAATTTTCACGCTAGTAAATGTTCCCCTACTTTTACGATAAAGCTAAAAAAAAAATCGAGCAAAAATCGCCTCAAACAGGTTGGGAAGCCACCCTTTAACTTTTAAGTATTTTTTAGGGTTCCGTACCTCAAAAGAAAAAAAACGGAACCCTTATAGGATCACTTTGTTGTCCGTCTGTCTGTCTGTCTGTCTGTCTGTCTGTCTGTCTGTCTGTCTGTCTGTCTGTCAAGACCCTTTATCTCACGAACGGGTAAAGGTATCAGGTTGAAATTAATACCATATATTAGGATCAATGAACCACACAAGATCTGAAAATTACAATTTTTTACAACGACGCAATCAAAAGATATGGCATTTTATGTCCTCATCTCCATACATTTATTCAAAAATTAAAAACCTACAGGGTACTTCCCGTTGACCTAAAATTATGAAATTTGGCAAGAAGCTAGGTCTCACAGTACAAATAATGGGAAAAGTCTGAAATCATTAAATATTACAACTTTTCTCACAACTAATGGTAACCAATTGTGGTGAGCTCCCGTTTCAAGAACATTCATATAAGAGAGGGGTCAAGTTGGATGGTTGCTGAGGCGATTTTTGTTTTAGTTCTATTTAAAAACGGGAACACTTACAAACTTGAAAATTGGTATGTTTATAGGGCATAGGCTATAAAATAACAACAAATAATAAAATTTGGTCAAGCGCGTGTCGGACTCAAAAAATCTAGCACATTAACTTACTGAAATTTCAACTAATACAATTATGTTTATGTGGTGGTACGGAACCCTCAGTGCGCGAGCCCGACTCGCACTTGGCCGGTTTTTTTTTTAATTTTTAGTATTTGATGTTATAGCGGCAACAGAAATACATAATCTGTGAAAATTTCAACTTTTTACCTATCTGTTCATGAGATACAGCCCAAACAAAACTTTGTAAAAAAAGCTAACTTTGGTGGCATCTTATTCATTTGTTGTGTAAGTATAAATATTTTTTACACAAATCTACAACAAGCTCTAAACAACGATATCCCACTCGATGGGGTAGTTCAAAATTTCTTTTTAGCGCCCCCAATTAGCTGTTCGGGAGCCCCCCTTAATTTTATTTTTATTTATGGTTGTGGCGAAAACAGATATACACAATTTGTGAAAATTTCAAATCTCTACCTATTACGGGTCATGAGATACAGCCTGCTGACAGACAGATAGACAGACATCGGAGGCATATCAATGAGTCCCGTTTTTCACCCTTTGGGTATGGAACCCTACAAAGTATTCATGTTAAAATACTAAACATCAACAATAAATAAATAAATTTAGAAAATACCTTACTGCCAATCTGCCACTTTGTGTGTTACAACAATGTCGCAGGAAAAAAAATATAAAAGTGTGATAAATAGCGCATTAAACTAATTTTTTATCAGCCGAAATCTACCGAAAGACATTTATTCGTTCCAAGGCCTTCCCTTCTCCACAACTCCACAACAGCCGGCTCTAAGCTTCTCGTATCACGCGGCAATATTTGGATAAAATGTGTTCATTTCTATCAAAAAATTGGGTAGACTGCACACGGCCTCGCTTGTCATTCATTAGAGCTGAAGTCTCTCTTGCCTCTGGCGCTGCAGGTTTTCGTCTAAAACGCGGTATTTTATAAAATGCTTAAAAACATGGGGAAAACGACTTTTCCCAGACATGAGACCAAGCTAGATCAATTTTCGCCTAACCCCCGTGTTCAATCATCGAAATCGTTATAGCCGTTTTCGAGAAACCGATTACAAATTTGAACACATAACTTATTATTCGTCCATGACATAACTTATTTTTTTATAAAACTAGTTATTTTGAGCTGCATAAAGAAGGAATATAAATTTTAAGTCTCCTGTAGCTTAATTTTTATCTTTAATTTTATGCCAAAATATGGCAAAAATAGTTAAGTAAATACTTACTCTACCTGAATTAAATTGCGAACCACAAAATCACATTGGACCAAGAACACACTAACTGAACAACTAAACCAAGATCTTCAAAAGTGGATAAATCTTATCATCAATGTATCTTCTGAAATTGATAAGGATGGACACTTGAAGGAATCCATTGAAGAAACTAAATAAACGACTTAGTTACCGACACACCTACGGATCTTTCCTACGCGGAGAGTTCCGCTCATTACGCTCACAACGCTTTTTAGGTTACCTATGATAAATCTGGCGGAACATCCGCTGGTATCATATTTGACAGATTTTTTGGTCGCGGAACTTTCTGCGTCGGAATTTCCACAGGTTTGTCGCTACATTTACTCAAAAATAAATTTATTCAAAGATACAATCTTAGGAAAGGCCATGGAACTAAAGAATTGTCTCCAAGAAAAATATACAGAGAAAAACAAAACAAATTAAAAGCAGTTTTACCCAGTTAAAAAGAGTTTTATTTTTAAAAATCATAAATTCTAAATTGTGAACAAAGTGAGTAATTAATGTTCTAGTGTTAGTTGATGCCTAAGCGTCAGCGAGAGATTTAGATGAAGTTCGTTTTAAAGGGTACGAAAGTATGTAAGCGGAAAAGTGAATTTTAAAAATTTGCAGTATTATTTATAAAAACATAAATTCTAATTTTCAGACGAGATACTTCGATTTATTGGGATTTTTTTGTTTAACACACTTTAACTTTACGCATGTAACCGGTGTAATTGTTAAGTGTGCCCAGGCGATTATTCCGTAACTATTACAGATATCAAAAAACTTTAAACTGATATCGAAATTAAAATGACATACTCGTAAATATGATGAAAATAAAACGAGAAATATATGAAATTTTGACATTGAACACTCCTACACATATAGGGTGACTTTTAATTAGTTCTTGATAACAAAAGATATGCATGTACTCATGATACTGAACAACTCTTCCCATGGAACATAGGTCGAATTACGAAAAACCAAATTTGACCTCCCATACAAAATGCGCTATCAGCTGATGCAGTTTCTATGAGAGGTCAAAACTTGATTTTCGTATTTCGACCTTTGTTCCTTGGGGAAAGTTGTGACATGAGTACATTCATACATTTTTCTATCAAGAACTAATTAAAAGTCACCCTATATAGTATGAGATTAGTTTCCTTATTTTCAGTGGTCAAGTACCTACTCATTTAACCTTAATCATATTTTAGGATTACGTATGATATGATAATAATGATTTTCAAGTAGATACACGTTTAGATTACTAAGCTAAAATAACCCTGTTAAAATAAGAAAACTGAAACCTTTCTACTAATCTCATACTAAATGTATGAGAGTGTTTCATGTAAAAATTTTGTACATTTCTCATTTTATTTAAAAAAGTTATTGATTTCATTTTACTCATCAGGTAACGCACTTTTGATATCAGTTAAAAGTTTTTTGATATCTGTAATAGTTACGGAATAATCGCCTGGGCACATTTAACGATTACAACCTGTATACAATACAAGGAGTAATAAAAGAGCTTAACAAACCCGATTTTTTTTAATCTTTCTGTGAAACTGAACAACTTTTCCTGAAAAATATACAAAATACGAAAAAATGTTTTACCTTCCATACAAAATGCGCTTTTAGCTAATGCAGTTTCAACGTGAAGTTGAATTTTATTTTTTGTATTTTTTCTCGAGGAAAATTTTTCAGTTTCATGAGTAAGGTAAATCTATGATTAATTTTTTTCGTTTATTCCAACGCTTACCAACACATTTTACGGCTACGTCTAAAGCCATCGGCAAACACTGTCAGTAAAAACAAGTTTGTAAAACAATGTTATTCTTTCCTACAAATATACTCTGGTTTTAATGTCATGGCTAAAAAAAATAATTATAGACAAGTGGCTTTCTATAATCGTAAACGGAATGGTATGCTGCATACATAGAATACATGCTGTTTCATGTATTCTATGGCTGCATATAATGAAAATGTAAGGGATCGATAGCTGTCACGCAACATTTCGTTAGCTAATTGTCAGTCTCATACATTTTTATTATTTTTTATAGCGTTTACTTTAACAGAAAGCCTCTTGTCTTCAGGCACTGGGCAGATTCAAACATCCTTCTTATCCCTTTTTGTAACACGTTGTACAGTCTAGAGCAGGACAAGCTTGACAACGTAGCGCGGTTAAGGCTCCGGCGTCTCTAGAAAACAGAGCGGTACAAACTCCAATGTGTCAAGCTTGATGTGCTCTTGACTGTACTATTCAATACCATACATTCCAATATCCACTTACCTGATCACTAGTGCCCATCTCCATGGTAGAGTTGCTGTTATCCACCATTGTGCTAGTTTAGTACCTTAAAAGATAGATTACATGAATATAAAAAATATATTATAGTCTAGGCAACGAAGCGGATCGTTGTATGAAGACCCCTGCATTAAATCCTCAGTCGATGAAACTTTGCTGGGGTATTACACTATATGAGACAAACCTTCTACAAAAAATCCAAAAAAATATCGGTACTTTTAATTTTTCCATACAAAAATTACAAAAAATGTATGAAAGAATTTTTTGTAAAATCTGTTTTGGATATTTTGAATTTACATTTAATTCATGATACTTTATCATCCTGTCAAATAAAATCTGCCTGCTATGTTGGGGCATGGGGTCTCATTCCGTACTACGGTATTTTCGACGGAGTAAATAGCCCGAATTCATTTGGCCCTTTTGTTTCTAATAATTAAACTAAATGTTACTACTAGGTTGGTAGGTAAAGGTGTAAACCATAGTTTATGGTCATAACATTAATTCAATTTTAACATCCAGATATCAATTTATTCTAAGAAAATACCTTATGGAAAAAATAGTCCGAACAATTTTCGGCACAAATTTGTTCTATGACGTGAGGCATCTGTACTAGTATAGTACCTGGGCGGTCCCAGAAATATTCGACCTTACTTACTTACTGGCAGTTTTTATTTGATTAAATACTCTTTTTAGGAAGCGTGAACATTAAGAAATTTAAATTTAGAATTCGAACGCGCTAGGTCATTTGGCATTTGTTCTGAAGCATACTTAGTGAATGTTGTCATCGAATTTTTCGATAATGGATAAAATTGGTGTTCGTTACGTAATTGGCCAAGCTAAATATGATATAAGACACTGAAATACAAAAACCATTTCGAGATATTTTTACATCATACCATATTTTGTTATTTTCGAATAGAAAAATAATTTGATTGCGGTAATATATTAAAAAATGCTGCGGCAGTTGTAACATTCATTTGACCACTGAGTGACGTCATTCCACAACAAAAAAAAACCAATAGATAAGAAAACTTTTATTCTCTGTGCTCTTTCTGTTAAACGCCAACAGTCGGTAATGCATCTCTGTCACAAAGTAGGGTGACCAAACTGTTTTATTTAGGCTTGGGGTTGTATTATTATTGAAGCCCTCTGGAAGAGCAGCTTCATTTTCAATATTTTATTTGGCAAGATTTTATACTTTCGTCTCTACCTGAACAGTTGTGTTTCGCTCGGCAATAAAAAGTATTTTGCGTCTCGTGCATTGAAACCCTTGCAACGCTGAGGATCCATCTTTGGTTTGGCTCGTGGCTCAATCGTAGAATCATAGAGGTAAATCAAGTCAAGTCCGTGTGGTGCCGGCAAAGAATAGTACTAACCCATCTGTACCCGTGGGTGTCGTAAGAGGTGACTAAGGGCTTATTAACTGAAGGATGGGCAGCAGCGTCCCCCTGTATGTATCGTCTCATCTTACGTACTGCGGTCACCAACAACAGCGGTCGCCAGCCACAACGCTTAAAAGCATGGTAGCTATGGTAAATCCCCTTCCAAGTAGTTCTGAAGGGAGCTTGTCCTGTAGTGGACGTTTCATTTGATGTTATGTATAACATGGGAGTATTATTCAAGCATGATATTATTTGCATGTCATGAATATTATTCAAGCATGTCATGAGTACAAAGTACATCATCCGAAATATTCAAAATTAAAATTTTATCTTTACAAAAGTGCGGTTTGATGGGATTGACATTTGTTAAATATAAAGTAGGGATGGATTATTACTTTTCATGTATAATGGTTCATATTTTAACAGATTATCAGGGTCAATTAATTTTTGATGTCTCAAAAATTATATTTTATCACTCGGTGATATTCAACAATTGGATCGGAGTTTTTTCAGCAGCAGCATTCTTTTTGTTTGTTTCCAAAATAAACCTTTTTTCATTTTTCTTCTTCCTTTCCAGAAAAGTCCGAGTACGATGCGTCATCATCAGAAGCAAAGCAATAAATAATATTTGACTTGTATTTTATGACTTATTGTTTATTGATAAACAAATTTTATTAAAGGTACGACTTGTAACAAAATTATCGAATAAATAAAAGGTTTTATTTCTTAATTCATAGATTTAGTTCCGACTTTACATTTTTTTACTCACACGGAATAGGAATAGGTTCAAAAATATGAACTGGCTCTTAAACTTTACCTCATTTATACGTTTCTTAATATTATGTCCCAAGTCTTTGGTAGGTTTACTGAAATAAACTATCAATACTTTCAAACATCAAAAGACTTAAAACCAATATGTTGTTCATTCTCATTACGTAATGAACACCACTCGTACATCAGCTGTCTTTCTGTCCATCTATACGTGCGTGCGTCCCTTCTGTCCGTCCGTGAACAACAGGCCGATAAAGGTCTTTGTTGGTATTCTTGTAAAAACTCAACATCAACCAACTGCATTTCGGCCTAGTTGCGAGCCCCCTACTTTTTAAATGAAGTTACGGATGAATCGAGAAAATAGGTCGGTCTATCAATGAATAAAACAAAACAAAATTTCTCCCAAATTCCAAAACAATACCTTCTAAAATTAACTACCAACCACTTGAATATGAGCAAGAATACATCTCTCTCAGCGAGGTGGTTTGCTTCACTACTACTACACGACGAAGTTTTGTATTCCGTGTACGAAGGCGTTTTTATTTATTGCTCCTGTCCTCCTGCTTCGATCGTACTGTGCCATTCGGTACACTATTGCTGTCACTTTCTGTTTCGATGATAAAGAAAGTGACAGCATAAAAATTAAAGGAAATTTAACTTTAATGTTGCTTTATGCAACTGGCCGTAAGAGGCATACCAATATCGAAAAATGAAACTCTTTTAAATAAATTCCAACCCAAGGTAAAAAAACTTCACATAATACCTCTCAATAATCACGGCACTAAACTCCGATGCTGACCGTAAATGTGGCTCGAAATATCGCGAGGGAGCGCAGGGCAGACGTGCAAATTGTTCATTGGCTCCCCGCGTGTCGTCCATAATGTTAGTTGGGAGTTTGAGACTAGTCTATCATAATGTTCTTTGGGACAAGTTGTTCAGTTTTATGGGCAGTTTCCGCAGATTCACATCCCACAGTACTGATGTGGTTGTACCTTTTGTTTTCCTGTATGTTCAAACATCGTATATTATAGCCACCCTACTTCATACGTAAAACAATTCGGCTTTTTCATAGGAAAATCAAAGGAATAATGCATACCCATAAAAGAATATTCCGCAAATAGCATAGCTATCAATTTTGCAGCCATTTACGCAACAATATTTCACTGTTTTTGCAGAAAAATGCGTGATTTTAAACAACATTTAGCATGACATAAAAATAAGTCAAAGACGAGGATACCAGTAATGTGTAAAAAATATTACGAAAAAGGTTGATGACTAATGAAGAAGTTCATAACCTGCTTGACCATAAACAACACAATTAGATCAAATATAATTTTAGAAATTAGTAGCTAAATCACAGAACCAAAAGCACCCGAAAAATTTTGACGATTTAGCTGTAAAAAGGTTTTCTATATAAAACCAAGCATAACTTGGCTAAACATTTTTCCTACCAACCCGCGATTTCGTTTTGGTATGGCAATCGTTTCATCGTCTACTGTGAAATGACGTCATCAACTTTAAAACTTAAAAAATTAATATAAAATTAATAATAGTATTTTAGGCGGAAAAAAACAAATTAGTTTCCTAAAATAGTCTAAATTTTCAGTTAAAAATATAAAACAAATAATTTTTATTTATTTAGCTTAGCGAATTCAATACTTTTATTTGAAAGGTCTCAGCCCAACTAATATCAAAGTGGAGCTTGATTCTACTTTGGGGGAGTCTGCTCCTTCATTTACAACAATAAAATATTGGGTGGCAGAGTTCAAGCGCGGCCGCTCGAGCTGCCAAGATGAACATCGCAGTGGACGACCAAATGAGGTGACTAATCCAGAAATAGTAAAAAAAAACACAAAATTGTACTGGATGACCGTCGACTGAAAGTACGCGAGCTAGCAGATATGGTAGGCATTTCAAAAAGTGCAGTCCATCGTATTTTAACAAAAAACTTGGACATGAGAAAGCTATGCGCAAGATGGGTGCCGCGATTACTCACAGTAGAACAAAAACAGCGCCGTGAGGATGTGTCAGTCGAATGTTTAGCAAAATTTCGCAGCAACAAAGCCGAGTTTTTGCGTCGATTTATCACCATGGATGAAACATGGGTTCATCACTTTACACCTGAGACTAAGGAACAGTCAAAACAATGGACTGAAAGAGGAGAATCAGCTCCAAAGAAGGCAAAAACAGTTCCATCGGCAGGAAAAGTCATGGCTTCAGTTTTCTGGGACGCGCGTGGCATAATTTTTATAGATTATCTTCCAAAAGGAAAAACCATTAATGGCGAGTAATATGCCAACTTATTGCAGCGTTTGAGTCAAGAAATAAAGAAAAAACGGCCTCACTTGTCAAAGAAAAAAGTTTTGTTTCATCAAGACAACGCTCCAGTCCACACATCTGGCATTGCAATGGCTAAAATCGAAGAATTAAAATTTGAATTGCTTCCCCATGCACCTTATTCACCAGATTTGGCCCCGTCAGATTATTTTCTGTTCCCAAACCTAAAAAAATGGCTCGGCGGGAAAAGATTTTCGAGCAACATAGAGGTTGAGTCGTTGGTTAATGGCTATTTTGAAGAGTTTGACAATTCCTACTATAGACGTGGCATTGAAGCTATAGAGCACCGCTGGGAAAAGTGTATCGAGCTACAAGGAAGCTATGTAGAGAAATAAATATAGTTTGTCCCATTTATTTTGATTTTTCTTGGTTAGGTCGGCTACTTCTGGGACCACCCTCGTATTATATTATCTGTGGTTAGGGTCAACTGCTTCGTTGCACCTGACGGTACGCACGGCAGCAAGCACCAAGAAACAGAACCAGTATAAGCTGAACCAGCGCTACGCTACAAACGCCCGAAACCAGAGACCCGCTCAAGGTCAAAGTGTTTCCATACTGACGTGCTACCGTGTTTACCTAACATAGTAGCTGTATTTCGCAGAAAAAGAAACGTTATAGGAAAAGAAGTTATTGAAATATGATCATGTGGTTTAAATGAGGGTTTACACTATCTTCTAAACCAAACCAAATCGGTTCAATAGTTTAGCAGAGAATAACTAAACAGAAAGAACGAAATTGACAGACAGTAGAGGTACTTTTGATTTTATTGTATGAAGTGGGGAAAAGGAATGAAAGAGAGGAACTAAACATTGAAATTTATGTTTTTTAGGGTTCCGATACCAAAATGGTTAAAAAAAAGCCGGCCAAGTGCGAGTCGGACTCGCGCACTGAGGGTTCCGTACCACCATCATCACCATCATAACATCCCATGAAACATCCACTACAGGACATGGAGCTCCCTCCAGAATTCTAGCTTTTTCTGGAAAAATGTGGAGGGGAAGTACCTACCGTAGTCACCTCGCTTGTTAGCGTTACGGCTGGCACCATGGACCGCGGTTTTATGTGACCGCAGTAAGTAAGATGTAAGATACAAAGGAGGATGCTGCTGCCCATCCTCCAGTTAACCCTTAGTCGCCTCTTACGACACCCACGGGTATGTATGGGTTCCACCACACCACCGTACCACCACATACTCGTACACATAATTGTATTAGTTGAAGTTTCAGTAAGTTAATGTGCTAGATTTTTTGAGTCCGACACGCGCTTGACCAAATTTTGTTATTTCTTGTTATTTTATAGCTTATGCACTATAAACATACCAATTTTCAAGTTTGTAAGTGATCTCGTTTTTAAATAGAACTAAAACAAAAATCGCCTCAGCGACCATCCAACTTGACCCCTCTCTTATATGAATGTTCTTGAAACGGGAGCTCACCACAATTGGTTATCATTAGTTGTGAGAAAAGTTGTAATATTTAATGATTTCAGACTTTTCCCATTATTTGTACTGTAAGACCTAGCTTCTTGCCAAATTTCATAATTTTAGGTCAACGGGAACTACCCTGTAGGTTTTGCATTTTTGAATAAATGTATGGAGATGAGGACATAAAATGCCATATCTTTTTATTGCGTCGTTGTAAAAAATTTAAATTTTCAGACCTTGTGTGGTCCATGGATCCTAATATATGGTATTAATTTCAACCTGATACCTTTACCCGTTCGTGAGATAAAGGGTCTTGACAGACAGACAGACAGACAGACAGACAGACAGACAGACAGACAGACAGACAGACAGACAGACAGACAGACAGACGGACAACAAAGTGATCCTATAAGGGTTCCGTTTTTTTCTTTTGAGGTACGGAACCCTAAAAAGGAACCCTTATGGTGCCGCTCTGTCTGTCTGTCTGTCTGTCTGTCACACCTCTATATCTCAGCAACCACTTATGCTATCGACCTGAAATTTGGAATAGTTTTAGAATATAGTTGCCCAACTTAATTGCACATGAAATTTTTTTAAAAAAAAGTATGATTATTAATGTAAAGGGGGCCTAAATAGGGGGGGCCAAATTTCAAATTGTCGCTACTAGGTCGAGTGGGCTATCATATGAAATATCATTTACTTGTACATTTTAAAATATATTTTTGTATTTTTTTAAGTTTCTTAGTTTTCAAGTTATGATGAAAAATGTCGAAAAAAATACCATTCCCCCCTCCCTCATCTCCGAAGTTTGAGTAAGGAAAAATCTGAATTAATTACAGTTGACAGAGGTTAATGTAAACTTTACAGCAAATATAAAACGATCTTTCTAAGTTGCACAGTTTTTCAGAAATCTGCAAAATACCTTTACAAACAAATTTAGTTTTGCGGTCCTGAAAATGGACTTTATTGCTTCCAAAAATACTATAGGTATATCGGAACCCTCGGCGCGCGAGTCCGACTCGCACTTGAAAGGTTTTTTTTTAATGATGTGTACTTACAAATATCTGTATACGTATATCATGAATGATAAAACTAGTAAAATACAAATTATTTTATATTACACTTTAAGAATGTTGTTATCTTAGCCGTTATATCTTATTTTGTATGCAATATAAAGTAATCATGTAATAAAAACGCGGTCCGGATATTATTTTCTTGGATAATACACAATCTAGTTTTGTCAAAACTACATCGCTTCAGGCCTTCTTCAGGCACAAAATAGCATAGTATGCAAGACAATAATGCATAGTAAAGAAACAGTTGTTCGTATATTTATGAATGAGCCTACAAAGTGATCATGGCATGTAGTGTTGAAGGCTCTTTTCTCTACAATACAATACCATAACGAACGCTAGTCAAAGTCGGCCATGACTGTTAGTGTAGGGATACACCTGCGGAAATTCCGATGCGGAACGATCCGCTCATTACGCTCGCACCTCGCGATGCTTTTTAAGTTGCCTGACGAAATTCCGTCATACTTGACGGCTTTTTCGATCGCAGAACTTTCCTTCTCAGTTAGTGGTATAAAAACTTGGGCGTTTTTCATGCTTTGGAAGGCACACGGAGAAGTTGATCCTGGTTAAGCCACGATCACACCTAAAAACGAGAAGTTTTGTTGTTTTTGATCCCGACACCAAGTGGAAACCAAGCAATAACTTTAGTATGAGAAGTAAAAACAAATCTCGAGTAGGTAAACATTTTTATCTTTAAGAACGTCCACTATTTTCATTAGAAGAATATAATCACTAAACTTCGGGAGCAAAACCAATAAAATAAAATTGCACGGTGCATGAACCCCGTGTGGTGCCGGCAAAGAATTTACCAACCCATACATGGGTATGTATGGGTTGGTACTATTCTATAGCATCAAAAAATAGTACCAACCCATGCATGCCCGTGGGTGTCGTAAGAGGCGACTAAGGGTAATAAACTGGAGGATGGGCAGCAGCATCCTCCTTTGTATCATACATCTTACTTACTGCGGTCACCTACAACCGCGGTCCTTGGTGCCAGCCGTAACGCTAACAAGCGAGGTGACTATGGTACTTCCCCTCTTCACTTTTTAGTCCTGTAGTGGACGTTTCGTGAGATATGTATGTATATATTCTTTATTGCATCACAAATAAAAGGAAACAAATTACTAACAAAAATAGATATTATGATTAATGATGATTTGTGCATGAACATTCAAACTATTGAGGTTATTTTCTTAAAGGTAAGTACTGAGGTTATTTTCTTCTAGGTCGATAGCCTTGGGGAAATAGATTTATATCAGTCAGTACTTAGAACGTAATGTTTATGTTGCGTAAACATATTGAGGTTGCACTGCCCATTGGGTCAACGAAGTGAATGGTCGACATACAAACTTAAACTAAATATAAACTACCTTGTAGAATGTAGAGTGGTTTTTTCTCTAGTACAGTCAGCTACAAGTCAGTGGCAAAACTATGACCATAAACGAGTCTCTGGCGTTTACCGTTTGTAGTGAAGCGGTGGTACTGCTTAGGTATACAAGATTTGTTACCACTTATATGTAGCCACTTGTACGGTCAACCGCTTGTCGGTAAAAACTTTTTCAACTCTATTACCAGGCCATAAGGTCCAAAAGTGTTTCTACCGATGTGCGGCCGTGTGTACAGTCAAGATTTCATCAAACTTGACACATTGGACTTTGTATCGTTCTTATTTTAATATTTGTAGGAACTTAACTTGACCTGCTCCTGACTGTAAGTACTTACAAATCAGTTACTAATGCTTCATTAAAGATCAAGTTAAAACGTTTTGTAATTTTATTTTTGCGTATATTTTTGAAAATTTTAAAAAAGTTTATATCTAGGCGGGACTTGAACTCATGTCTTCAGATTCAGATAATTTTATTCAATGTAGAGTCTTTACAGAATACTTATTGAATGTCATGCAAAATACAATGCAAATAGAGCGAATCTACATCGTTTCGGATCGTGCTATGGCAGCGTAAAAGAAACGGCAAGAAACTACTGCAGTACCTACGGCCTACTTTATGAGTCTGCTTTTACAATGTGTTTCTTGTGTTTCGAATATTCCAATATTCGTTTCGTTAATATCGGAAACCACAAAAAAGTCGTTGAGTAAAAGATGTTAAGCCCTGCATAGTATGTAACACATTCTTACAAATACGCTAAGTAATAATATGATAAGCATCTACAAGATGGCTTAGCTTATCGTTTAGTTGAAGTATTTGAATTTTGTCTTTATATGATTTAACAGCATTTTCTTCTTATATGTCCTGAGACTTGGATTTTGATTACATGCATACATATTCACTATGCTTTTATGCCGTACGAGTAGTAGGCAGAAACGACATCCAACCGCCGCCGCGCCTGCTACGCTTTTAACATCTTTATGATTTTGCTTAAATTTATTCTCTCATAGCAACCCTATTATGCACGCACGTCGGTTTATAGTACTCTTGTAAGTATCTTAAATGATTATAATATTGTAATAAACTTACCACACCAAACAAAAAAAAAATACGCGAGTCCGGCTCGTGGCCGAATTTTCACCACACTGGACTTACTTGGCTAAACTAGATTAAGATATACTATCATTAATAGAGATATGATATTAGCGAATTAAATATTATGCTATATCTATCAATCGCCCAAATTGTATGTCTAAAAGATAAGGCCTGTAAAGTTATTACTAATTTAATCTGTAAAGAATAAACGTGCGATGCATGTAGTCTTTTATTGAGTCCTTCAAATGCTCGTAACTAAAGTTTTCAGCCGTCCGTATTTGGACGGACATTATGTCCTATCTTTCGACTTAAAGGGGTTGTTACAACTCCCTAAATTCAGTCGATTCAGTTACTAAATTCAGTCGTGTAAGCATTATAAGTTTCAAAGAAGTTTTTAATAAATAATAATAATAATAAATAAGAGTATTTATTTTCTCACCACAGAAGTGTCATTGTTGAACTTAAAACTAGTTAAATCACATTTTTGGAGTCTTAAACACTTTAATGTGGGAGACTGGCGCCTGAAATAAGTCAAAGACCTGTAGTACAGGTCACCAGGTTCCCACTCCTCGGATTTGTACATATTGCATGGGACTCGTACTATTAAAGGTAACAAAAAAAAGATCAGCATGACATTCCTACATAAAAAAGACAAAATATAAAAAATATAATGATAAAAGAGAAAAAGAAAAAAAAAGGATAAAACCTTAACGTATTGTAGACACTGAGTGCGTATGTGCATGTTTGTGTGTGCATGTGAATGTGTGTGTGTGTGTATGTCTGTATATGTGTGTGCATCTGTATGTGTGTATGTCTCTATGTGCGTGTGTGCGTGTATGTATGTGTGTGTGGTTGATCGAACATGAAGCTGCAAGCTCCACTTCATGAGAACAACAGAAAACCTACCTACCAACAGAACCTACGAAACAACTGCAAGAAGAACCTCAGTATCATCATATGTCAAAGACTTAAGATGTTGCACAAGGGCCTGTTTGCATTTAGCCTTAGGCTACGGGAAGAAAGCTAAAACATGATTCAGTCTGTTGTAAAGAAATCCGCCAAGGAAACAATAAAAGCGATGAGAGAAGCTAGTCCTGAGACTGACAGATGGGCAGACTGCACCTTTTCTACGTTTACCATCTAGCAAACTTGGATTGTATTCAAGCTCAGAATGCTTTTTGAGTACGCTACTCAACACAAATTGATGTCTAACCGTTAAGACATTCCACACGACGTACAGTTCAGAGGTGGGAAAATAAAAAGGCAAAAACAGACTTACTTTAAGGATAGCTCTTTGTGCTCTTTCAACTTCAATTATATTTGATTTTGCAGCACCACCCCATGATGTGATACTCGTACAGTAACTGATTATACTTTGGCAAAGGGCAAGGTAAACTCCTTTAATAATCTTTTGGTCAGCTACATGTCTTAGTAATTTAAAAATGTATATCATTTTTCGAAGTCTATTTGAAAGGAGATGCATGTGAGACTTAAATGTAAGCGTATGATCAATAATAACTCCCAGGTATTTCACTTCATTCCTAAATTTTAGAGCTGGACAGGAGCAACTAGCGCAAGACAAGGAAGCATGAGCTACGAGAGTAAGACCTGACGGCAAAAGGTTGCGTTTGGTGGCAAAGGAAGGTAGTTTGTCTTACTTACGTGAAGAGTGAGCCCATTATTTCTTAACCAAGCGCATACACTATTTAAACCCTTCTGAGCTAGCTCGTAACCCCTTTCCCAGGTGCTGGCCGTGAATACAAGGGCAGTATCATCAGCATAGGTAAAGATTCTTCCATTTTCAAGATTCATCTGACAAAGGTCGTTAATATAGACTAAAAACAATGTTGGCCCTATGATATATGAAGTCACCTGTAAGGTTATATTAGTTAAATAATTAGAGAACAAGAAGACATCGTAAAAAGCAGAGGGCCATGCAGAGGTTTCTTGCCGTCTCTTTTGCGCTGCTACTCGTATAGCACAATCTTAAACGGTTGTAGACTCGCAGTATTGGCATTGTATTCTGCATGTTATGATATTCACTATGTATTCTGTAAAGAATCTACAATGAATGAAATAATCTGAATCTGATTCAAATAGAAGCCTAACAATATTAGAAATCCTAATTCAGCCGACTGAATTCAGAAAGGTACTCGTATAATATGGGCTTTGTCCAGCACTAAATGACTTTAATTTGTTTGGATTTTTATGTCTGTTACATTGATGGTGCATTAAGTGTTCGGATAGAGTTAGTTTTAAGAAACTGTGTCATCTCAACTAAGACGACCGAACCCAGCGAGGTTCAGAATTAATCTTCTTGCATATTGACAAAACCATCTCGGCATAGTCACAGATTACTTATACTATAGAGTGTCACATTCGCAAAATTACACTTTTGCTAGAATGTCACAAACTATTATTATTTTGATGTGAGTTTGGAATATCAAGTGTAAATCAAGACAGTAAGACACCAATCTGAGAATTATATCTCTTTATTTTCATCCATCCACATTAAAAATGGAGTGAGACTGAGAGCGATGGTAGCGAGATTAGAGATTTATTCTTATCTTTATTAGTTATTTATCTGCTCTGTAGGTTATTCTTAACAGAATTGTAGTACTGCCGCGGACTTACTTCATTTTTTGCAAGTATCGAGAAAATGAAATAGGTATGTTTTGCGTTATTATTACTTTCTTATACTTCTGTCTGTTTGTTATTGTCTTTGATTATTCGATTCGATTCGATTATTTTTGTTAATGATGCTAGCTTTTTGGCCTGACCAAGGGAACCAGAGTTGGGCTAGATAGCGCTTTTATTTTTTAATTGCAAGCGAAAATGAGCTTAACCTTTAGAATCTCGTCACTTGTAACCCCGGATCCTTTGAGTACCCGGAATGTACGTCCACGGATTGTACGACCACCATCTGGCTTCGGATTCCGAGGTTGTACGTACACTCAAAGTCAAAGTCAAAATAGATTATTCATTGTTGGATATTAAAATCTCTTAATGACGTCAGCTAAACTACATCGCTTCACTAACAAATTGGCGCCATAGTGGGATAACGTACGAACGAACTCCACGGTCGTACGTTCTTGGCTATTACGAGCTCGTACAAGGATTGTCCGGCCGCGGATTGCACGTCCACGTAATTGGGATCCATTGTATATAAATTCCGAGGGCGGTCATTCCTCGTCGTACAGTACTGGGCCGGCTTTCCTTTCCTTGTATCGGTCAAATAATGACTAGCCACGAAAAACGTGTACAAGCAAAGACTTTTATAGCAGAGTAATCTGTGAATCTGTGTATTAGGAGGGCAACTAGGCTCTATAATGATAAGCTCATAGACATGGACATTTTTAATGTTTCTTTGGCAATATTTAAGAAAAAATGTTCAGATAATATCAATACGTCATAGGTCATATTATTACCTTTATTGCATTTTTTCTTTTTAATGTTTTCGTTAAAGTACAGTTGACAATACATGTATTATTCATCTTAAGGTACAGGTAACTTTGTTCACTTATTTAAAAATTATTTAAGGGAACTATAGGTCTACATTTATGATTTGATGTATTCATTATTTTTAAGAGACTGTTTGTTCCTCAAAAATAAAAATAGACACAAGTTCGCTTCTGGCACTCGTCGGCCGCTGCCGCGGCACGCTCGCTTCACTCACTCGGTTCGTGCGTTGAGGTCGCAAGCGAACGGACCAATGAAAACACTCAAAAGTCATGTTGTCTTGGCTTCGAATTCCGAGGTTGTACAATCCGAGTTCGGACAATAAATATCCGGCCACGGATTGCACAGCCAGGAAATTGCCAGCCAGGGAGTACACGGATTTCGAGGGCGGTCATTACTTGGATTCGTGTTCCGCGGTCTTACAATCTGAGGTCGTACATTCCGATGTCCCTGATCCCTATAGCAAATTTCCATAGAGGATTTAAATGGACTTTCATACAATATTCCATCCTGCATACTTGTACGCACAGAATACTTGCTCGTACGATAGCATTGGCATACATTACTCGTCATTTTTAAAAACCGGTCAAGTGCGAGTCGGACTCGCGCGCCGAGGGTTCCGATATACCTATAGTATTTTTGGAAGCAATAAAGTCCATTTTCAGGACCGCAAAACTAAATTTGTTTGTAAAGGTTTTTTGCAGATTTCTGAAAAACTGTGCAACTTAGAAAGATCGTTTTATTTTTGCTGTAAAGTTTACATAAACCTCTGTCAACTGTAATTAATTCAGATTTTCCCTTACTCAAACTTCGGAGATAAGGGGGGGGGAATGGTATTTTTTTTGACATTTTTCATCATAACTTGAAAACTAAGAAACTTAAAAAAATACAAAAATATATTTTAAAATGTACACGTAAAGCCCTTTCATATGATACTCCACTCGACCTAGTAGCGACAATTTTAAATTTGGCCCCCCCTATTTTGGCCCCCTTTACATTAATAATCATACTTTTTTCAAAAAATTTTCATGTGCAATTAAGTTGGGCAACTATATTCTAAAACTATTCCAAATTTCAGCTCGATAGCGTAAGTGGTTGCTGAGATATAGAGGTGTGACAGACAGACAGACAGACAGAGCGGCACCATAAGGGTTCCTTTTTTTTACCATTTTGGTATCGGAACCCTAAAAATGGACTTCGGTACTTTTCGAGCAGGTGAAGTATAAAACATATTACAGTATAAGAATGACTTACAAGGTAGATTACCTGTCTCACTGTTACACCTGGCTCGTAAATATTCTTTATGATAAATTGTACTTTCATTCAACGAGTGTTTTCTTCCTAATTCTAGCCAGGGTGTAAAATATATGAAGACCTTTTTAAAGGGTTAGGTACATAGAATTTGACCATCATTTTTTACCTGAGCCCAAGTTTGTGATACTTTCTCAATTTTCGCGGTCAAGAGAGTTAACCAAAGTTTGTCATAGTCAGAATTAGTGACCACAGGTGAAAAAACAGCTCGACTGGTTTCCGTGGTTTGGCCATTTGGCGGCAATCAGATTTTTTGAAGTGAAAACTTCTTTAGCGGCGCTTGGCGCTTTTTTTAGATGGGTAAAAAATGTTAAACTCGCGTCAGATGTCGCGTCAGATCCGTAGCCTGATCAAAAAAGCGCCAACTGTCAACCGTATTGTTATTACAATACGGGTTTTTATTCAGTGACAGCAAAGGCTATACAAAGCAGTCCATCAATAACATCGTTTAAGATGCGATTAAGAGAGCACTACTTATCGCAATCATTTTGAGTAATGTATTTAGTTTATGTATTATGTCTATGTATTATTTTTATGTATTTTTAAGTAAGTTTATCAATTTTTATATATACCTTAATATAATGTGATTAGGTATAAGTATATTCGTGTGTAGTTTAAGTAGGTTTATCCCTATTTTTTATTTTTTTATTTTACTGTATTTTAAACTTTTGTTTGAATTTAAAATTTCTTATCACGATTATTAACGCACATCCTTGTGCCCGTTTTAACGACATTCTTCCACACCTGATAGGTTGGCTGGAAGAGATCTCTAAAAGAGATAAGCTCGCCTTTTTGAACAATTTTCATTTGACAACTTTATGTTATTTGTGCGCAATAAAGAATATATATAAGAAGTACGCTAGCAGTGGCGCGATTCATAATATTCAAAAATGCAAGTTTTCACTTTTACCGACACTCCCGGAGTGCAACCCGTCCTTTTTTTATAGAAGAGGGAGGCAGACGAGCAGACGGGTCACCTGATGGTAATGCTCACCGATGCTCATAGACACCCGCTACACCAGGGGGGTCACAGATGCGCTGCCGTCCTTTAATAATAATAATAATTTATTTAATAATTTATTTAAAATATTGGTAGGCTCGTTTCTATAGGTCTGGCAAGGTTGGCCAATAACCTGTCAAAGTGTACCTGGGTTGCCATTCTCCTATTTTCTAGAGCTTTTGTCGACTATCGGCGAAATTGTTGTAAATTCTTGGCTGATAAGCGTAACCTATTATGTAACTTCACTCATCACTCAGCTTGCCAACGCTGTTAACTGTCCTCTGACTGACGGAGATCTCATAACTGCAACAAGGGTTGCCAAATTGAACAGGGATAATGACCGTCCTCGTGCTGTGGTAGCAAAATTGAAGTGTCGCTCATTGAGAGATAACCTTCTGGCAGCCGTGGCAAAGTTTAACAGAAGCAACCCAAAGGAAAAGCTAAGTTCCCACCATCTGGGCATTGCTTGTTCTCGTACTCCGGTATATGTGTCCGAGCATCTGAGCCCAAGTAGGAAACAGTTGCATGCTGCGGCCAGAAGGAAAGCGAACGAACTGCATTACAAATTTGTTTGGGTGCGTGATGGGCGGATTTACGTTCGAAAAGTTGAATCCAGTAGTGCTATTCTTATTCGCACTCAAGAATGTGTTTCTAAATTAAGTTAAGTTGTGTGTTCTGAAAATATTTTGTGAGTGATCTATTGGCTCAGTATAGTAAAATTCACTCTTTACTACCAAAATGTACGTGGTTTGAGGACTAAAACAAATGACATTTATAAAAACATATTACTTAATTCATATGATGTATTAGTTCTAACCGAGTCGTGGCTCAATTCCAGTATAGAAAACGGTGAATTAATAGACTCTAGGTATGTTGTATTCCGACGCGACAGATCAAGCTCTATGTCTACAAAGTTGGATGGTGGAGGTGTTTTGATAGCCGTGTCACGCGAAATTGAAGCAAGCAGAGTACCGTCTTGGGAAACCACGATTGAGGACATTTGGGTTAAAGTTAGAATAAAAGTTGGGAAGGCGTATAAAAATCTTGCAATTTGTGGTGTCTACATGCCTCCGCCAGCCACTTGTAGTTCTTTAGAATTATTTCTTGATAGTGTTGATAGTGTCATGAGTCAAGTCGAGGATGTAGTTGTTGTTGGAGATTTTAACCTGCCTTTTATTAAGTGGGAAAAGTCATCAAACTCTGTAGCCACGACACCCTCCAACTTTTGCTGCACCCTCGGCTTGTTGCTCACTGACTTTATGGCTGTTAACAACTTCATTCAATGTAACCATATTACCAATGTTGATGATAGAGTTCTTGATCTTGTATTGAGTTCATGTGATAATTTTCAAGTAAGCCAACCACCTGGTGTAATAAGTAAACTTGATCCAAAACATCCACCGTTGCTTCTGACTTTTATAGATGTTAGCATTAAGTCCCTCAGACACAATAATCAACCATCCTTTAACTTCTACAAGGCGGATTATGTAGCTATCATGGCGGCTTTAAGCGAGCTGGATTGGGATGCTATCTTTAGCGATTGCAATGATGTAAATGAGATGGTTCCATTATTCTACAGTATACTAAACTCCTTAATAAAAGATCATGTCCCAATGCGTAAATACAATAGGTTTAGGTATCCACCCTGGTTTAATAAACGACTCATAAAACTTCTGGCTGAGAAGGATAAGATTAGGTCTAGATACCGTCGATATAAAAATCCTCGTGATGATGTAGAGTTCGGGTTGCTGCGTGACAGGTGTCATAAACTGCATGATCAGCTCTATACAAGCTATATGGCTGGAGTTGAGGCAAATGTTGTCAAAGACCCTAAATCCTTCTGGAGATATGTGGAAGATAAGAAAGACAAGCGATCGAAGTTTCCTTCGACTATGCATTTGGGAGATAAAGTAGCACACACTGGAACTGACATCGCTAACCTCTTTGCGGAAAATTTTTCAAGCGTATTTGTACCTGGCGGGGGATATGTCGATCCGTGCCCTAATCTACCGCCATTGTCTGTAAACACAGTCAACTCTGTTTTTGTAACGGAACGGGAGGTTTTACGTAAAATCAAAAACCTTAAAGTATTCCAAGGTGCTGGTCCGGACGGCATTCCTCCGCTGTTTATAAAGCGCTGCGGTGGCGTTCTTGCATATCCTCTCTCTGCTATCCTAAATAGGTCACTTTTGAATGGCATTTTTCCTGAGGAATGGAAGAAGGCTACCATTCTTCCGCTTCACAAGAAAGATGATGCCAGTGATGTCGCAAACTACCGCCCCATCTCTATTCTTTCTTGTTTTTCCAAGATTTTTGAGTCATTACTCTGTCCCGTTATTAGTCGCCAAGTGGATCAAGTCCTGTCTGGTCATCAGCATGGTTTTAAGAGAGGCCGTTCGACTGAAACAAACCTTGTCTCTTTCGTGTCTGAAGTCTCAACTGCCATTGACAAGGGCAATCAAATTGATGCTGTCTACACAGACCTGACTAGCGCTTTTGATAAGGTGAGCCACACGTTGTTGCTAACTAGGCTTTGGCAAGTGGGAATCGATGGTTCCCTACTCAATTGGTTCCGCACATATCTAACAGGGAGACCTCTCATGGTGTCGGTAAATAATTTCTCTTCTACCGTATATAATTCTGAATCAGGGGTACCTCAGGGTTCGCATTTGGGCCCAATACTGTTCTCCATCTTCTTCAATGACATTACAAAATGTATACACCACAGTAGTTTCTCATTGTTCGCTGACGACCTCAAAGTCTACCGCGTCGTGAATTCACGTCAAGATATGGACTTACTGCAAAGTGATATAGATAGGATTTCGCAGTGGTGTGTCGAGAATGAGATGGTTTTGAACACCAGCAAATGCAACCACATAAAGTATACACGTAAGAAGCAACCTTTTGACTCAACTTACCATCTAAATGGTTACCCCATTCAGGAGGTTAAGGAAATGCGTGACCTTGGTGTTGTAATCGATGGGAAACTATCATTTCGTTCGCATGTTGATAACGTTGTTAAAAAGGCGTCACAAATGCTCGGTTTCCTCAGGCGCAATACTCGTAATTTTCGTTCCATGAGACCCAAAATGACATTGTATAATGCACTGGTGCGTAGTCGCCTTGAATACTGCTCTACCGCTTGGTGTCCCTTCTATGCAGCACAATCTCAGCGCGTTGAACGAATTCAGAGGTGTTTTACTAGAACGCTAGCCTTTACATCGAGCAATATTTCCCATCGTTGCCCTTACGAGACACGCTTATCCTTTTTTAGTATGAAAACCTTGAGGACTAGAAGGAAAATTCGCGATATTATGTTCTTATATAAGCTTATAAACAACTTCATTGACTCTCCGTCCATCCTAGGCTCTGTCGGTCTTGCAATTCCTTTTCGTTACCCTCGTGCTCCGATAGTCCGGTTATTTTCACGTCCGCATTGTAGAACAAATTTAGGCTTAAACTCCCCCCTATCTCGGATTTCAATGGCATATAACGAACTTACTAAGCTTAATGCTAACATCGATATATTTAATGACAGTTTGTGCAAATTTAAAGAAAAAATTACTTCTGTGTTGTCTTGACCGCCATTTTATTTAAATTGGTGTTTAATTTTGATCACTGTTAAAATTTTCTATCTATTAGTTTAAAGTTACTAACCTTACTATTTAATTAAATTAAGAGTGTTGTGCTCGCCTATAATAGGTCTTGGTGTCAGACCGTTTCCCTATGTATGCTTTAAGTAAGTTTAACACCATTACTGTTGGCGTTCCTAATTAATAATAAAATAAAATAAAAAATAACTTTTTGAATGTGGAGGTAAAACGGCAGTCGCTCTGTATAAAAACCAGTGCTCTCGTCAAATCCCCTAGGTTAGATAGCTACTCCGTAGAAACTGAATGAGGATTGGGCATGAGGATAGGGATCAAATCAAATCAAATCAAAATCGTTTATTCATTGTTGGATATTAAAATCTCTTAATGACGTCAGCTAAACTACATCGCTTCACAAACAATGTGGCGCCATTGTGGGAAAAAAAAGAAGCGACAATAAAAACCCACGCACTCTTTTAAATATGTTTGAATGTACAAGGTTGATATACAATATACCAGGCCACTCAGAAAGTATTGCGAAAAATAGTTTTTATATATGGGAGACTGGCCGGTCAGAATCTTTTTCGAAAATATGATTACTTGTAAGTAAAAATATGTGTGTTCCATTTTCAAAATTTCCCTCCACATTTTTTGCGAGCCAATTCAAAGTATCGTGTCTTACTGAAAAATGGATCTGCGCCGGGAACATTTTAGAGCTATGATTTTTTACGATTTCAAGTGTCGCCTGAAACCGGATGAATCGTTCGATAGACTTCAAATGGCATTTATGGATGAAGGCCCCTCCAAGGCAACCGTGTATCGTTGGTATAACGAATTTAGGCGCGGTCGACCAACCTTGGGGGATGAAGAAAGAAGCGGTCGCCCTTTGACGGCTATTACGGAAGAAAACGTGCTAGCAGTGAAAAATTTAATCCAAGATAATAGGCGAATTACATATCAGGAGATTCAGCACATATTAAAGATTGGATCGGGAAGCGTTCACGAGATTCTACACGGGCATCTTCGCGTGAGGAGGATAGTATCGCGCTGGGTGCCGCACTACCTCACCGACGCTCAGAAGCAGGCCCGGGTGGAATGGTGCCGTGATATGCTGAACAAATTTGAAGCAGGCTCGTCTCGGCGTGTTTACGACATCGTAACAGGTGATGAGTCCTGGATTTATCAATACGATCCAGAAACCAAGCGCCAGTCGACAGTTTGGGTGTTTCAAAATGAACCAACGCCTACCAAAGTGAAGCGATCTCGAAGCGGGGGGAAGATTTTGATCGCCAGCTTTTTTAATTTGACTGGCCACTTGGCCTCAATTCCCTTACGAGATCAAAGAAGCATCAACGCCGAATGGTATACTACCAAATGTTTACCAGAAGTTTTTTCTGTTGTGAGCAACAAGCGACCAAACACAGGGCTCCGCGGACTACTGCTCCACCACGACAATGCGCCCGCACACACCGCGCTCAAAACGAGGGACTTCCTGGACAGCACACCAGTCAAACTCCTGGGTCACCCTCCTTACAGCCCTGATCTAGCACCGTGTGACTTCTTTTTATTTCCAAAAATAAAAAATCAGCTCAAGGGGATACAATTTTCGTCGCCGGAAGATGCGCTGGCTGCGTTCGAGCAGGCTGTAAACGAGGTGTCTACGGCGGACTGGAAAAAGTGTTTTGAAAACTGGTTCAGACGCATGAATCTTTGTATAGAGGCTGGTGGAGAGTACTTTGAAAAGATTTAATAAAAATATATGTACCTGTAGAACAATTTTTTTTAGTGTCGCAAATATTTCTGAGTGTCCCACGTACATAGGTCAGTTTTAATTTTGAATTAGCCTGTTAGAACCGTAGTCTAATCCCATGGATTTTTCTCTTCTAGATAATCTGATATTTTATAATAACCCTTCTTACATAATTTCTGCTTGATTACAGTTTTAAATTTATCTAACGGTAAACTTTCAATATCAGAGGGTACCTTATTATAGAAGCGTATACATTGACCTTTATATGTTTTACTAATTTTGTGAATACGGCTGACATGAGAAGCAAGTTGATTCTTGTTTCTTATGTTGACACTGTGCCTGTCACAATTTTTATCAATATCTAGAGTCGTATGGATTACTCTCTGCAGACCAGTACGGATTCAGGCAGGGAAAATCCACAGAAGCTGCGGTCATGAAACTGGTTAACACAGTGTCGCGAAACTTGGATGAGGGGCGCAAAGTTGTTGGGGTTTTTCTTGATTTGGCTAAGGCGTTCGACTCTGTTTCAATACCGATCCTACTGAAAAAGCTAGAGCATCTTGGAATACAGGGTCTGCCGCTTGAGTGGTTTAGGAGCTACCTTTCAGAAAGGCGTCAATGTCTTAAACTTGGTGAACATATCAGTGATCAGTTGCCTATAAATTTTGGAGTTCCTCAAGGCAGTGTTTTAGGCCCTACCCTTTTCATTGTCTACGTAAATGATATTCACTCTATAACACCTAAGGACGCCACAACTATCTGTTATGCAGACGATACAGCTATCCTCTTTCATGCGGTCTCCTGGAAAACTGCTTACGAAAAAGCTGAACAAGGTATAACTCGAATAAAATCGTGGCTTAACAGTAACCTTTTAACGTTGAACGCTTCCAAAACTAAATTTGTCAGCTTCCATAAAACTTGTGCTTCCCGCCCAGATATACAAACACCGATAAAGGTACATTCATCGTGCAATTCTCTTCAATGTGCTTGTCCAACTATTGATAGAGTCTGCTCGATGAAATATCTAGGTGTTACTATAGATGAGCATCTAACATTTGAGGCTCATATTAACACTACAGCTCTAAGAGTTAGGAAGCTTATGCACGTGATGAAATCGTTACGGAGCGCCGCTGATAATCAAGTCTTGCGGCTTGTTTATACAGCTCTGGTAGAATCCATTCTCAGCTACTGTATTGCAGCGTGGGGTGGAGCTGCGGCCTCTTATATGTTGATCTTGGAGCGAGCTCAAAGAGCAGTGCTAAAGGTCATGTATGGGAGACCGTTTCGACACCCCACGGTCGAGCTTTACCAGGAGGCACAAGTCCTGAATGTCCGTCAACTGTACATCACAAAATCAGTGGAATACACCCATCGTAGTGTCTTAAACTCTAATCAATACTCTATGATGCTAAAACAAAGAGTTTTTAAACTTGGGTCGGTCTCTGTTAGATCTCGTTTTGCCCAACGTTTCTTTGAGTTCATGTCTGTTTTTGTTTATAATAAAGTTGCAAAATTATGCGAGGTTAAACATTGCACAGTCCCACAAGCAAAGAAGCTGGTAACAAAATATTTATTGACCCTTTCTTTCTCCCAAACAGAAAATATTGTCAAGCCGTTGATCTAATCCCGTAGTGCCAGTATTTCGCTAACACACACACACATCACACTTATACTCACTCACTCACTCACACACATGTCATCTCATAGTATTTTTTGGTATTATTATTCTCTTTCTCTTTTTCTGTATTTTTATGCAATATAAATTATGTAATACTACAAGATCTGGAGCATCTAGGCTATTAAATTGTAAACTGTCTTTTTCGTTAAAGTTTGTTTTAGGCTGCCCACGATACAGGCTTGACCTAGTGTGGGAGTCAATGTTTTGCCTTATGGAAAGTTACCAATCTCATTGTTTTATTTTTAGATGCTATAAATTGTAACTTTATTTGATTAATAATAAACTATTTGTATTCCGTGTAGCATATATTAAATTCTCATAAATGG
Source organism: Athrips mouffetella (assembly GCA_947532105.1). NCBI lineage: Eukaryota > Metazoa > Arthropoda > Insecta > Lepidoptera > Gelechiidae > Athrips > Athrips mouffetella. The sequence goes on from OX383958.1 coordinate 11,142,682, forward strand.
ATGATGATCATTCTTTTCTGTAACTACTTCACGTACCCATCTATCTAAGTTACCCCTTATAAGGAACATCGCACTTTATATTAGACCCTGTATAATTATCCTCGACACCGTAATAATCTATGCATTGTATTAAACAATATCATTAGATAAGATAAGATAATCCATACAGGCATGCATACTCTAGAGAACACATTAGTTAATGGCTTTTACGAATATGTATAGTGCTAATACTAGGGGCTTAAGTACTTTTTAGACAAGTGGGAATACAGAGATGGGATAATTATGAGAGAACAATGGTGAAAGGCTAATAAGTCTAATAAGACTCGGTGTCTTTGAAAAGGAAATAAAATTAAAAAATTTAAAATAATTTTTTTAACACATTTGTTCATAAAACTGCCATATTTGCACTGTATTTAAGGTCCATAATCCAGTTTTTTTTTTCATTATATTACCGCACTAGTGTTTTATTTTTGATTTTTTTAATATAGCGGCAAGGTGCAAGGAATTTTTATACCTATAACATTCATAATATTTTCATGAATAATGAAACTGTGTTCTATGATATGATAAATAAACGTTAATTACATGAAAATATTTATATAAATAAATCAACTAACTAACTACAAATTTGTCTTTAAAGTAACAAAATATTCAATTTAGGCTGTTTGGGATGTTTAGTCATTGTCTCCTGCGCGCGCCATTTTAACAATTATTTGTTGTATTTCTTATAATTACGTTTACTAATAAAAAAAACCGGCCAAGTGCGAGTCGGACTCGCGCACCGAGGGTTCCGTACCACCACAAAATCATATTTGTATTAGTCATAGATTTATATAGTCAAGATAGGGTCTTGGGAACAAGCGGTTCAAAATTTCCCCATACAAGAAAAAATAGCGCCATCTGTGAAAAATCGCGTGAACTACGTTGTGTAGTACTTCGGTCGGTACTAAATACACGGAACGGAAATAATATGGCGGGAAAAAACAAAACAAACTTTTTACTGTTTATATGTGATTAAGGCCTGGTTTTTCAGTTTCATTAATTGGATTATGGTCAAAAACAAAAATAAGAAATAATAATAATAAGAGTATATTGTTTCTTCAACGAAAAACAATATTTTGTTGGTAAGTTTATTTGCATCCAATCAAACCCCCCGTGTAAGCCGTCTCAAATGCTTTCAGCGCCTGACATTTGTGACGTCACACTGTTTAACTGTCATAATCAAGTAGTGATGAGGTATTGTCGATTTTTATATCGATGAATTTTGGATACAGGTGACAAAATTTGTGAAAAATAACAAATACTATCAGATTTTTTTTATTATTATGGATTACTTATTTTTAAACTTGTATTATGTAAATAAAAAGGCCGATATAAATTTATAATTTTATTTTTAGCTTAGAGAAAAAAGATCCTTAAATAGGTATATCCTTAACAATAACTATCATTATGACAATGGATAATCATTTTATTATTTTACATTAGGCAGTGTATTTAATACTTAATAATACTACTAATACTTAAATAAAATGTACAAAAAGCTATTATTAGTACAGGTTTCACTCATGATTCTTCATGACCAGCAGTTGTCTTTTTCACTACGTACTCAAGATTAACAATCATAATAATCTGTAACAAAACGCATTTTTAAGTACAATATCATAAGAATATTCTATTTTAACACTTCCTGTGTTCGGATAGATCTACAAAGTAGACAATTGCCAAATTCTCAGTACCGGAGACGCTTTACCAACTAGGCTCAGGGTCCCGCATGATGTTGTAAAATTTGCGATCTCTATACGTATTTCAACGTTGCGTTTGTGCTTCCACCTAATAAGCATTACCTGTACTAGCTCAACAAGTCCTATTTTTGTAAATATAATTCAAGTCAAAAATTGGTAACACTACGTATAATTCAAAATGATTAAATTTTGCAATTTTCTACTTGGTAGATTTATCCGAACATAGGAAATGTTAAAATAAAATCATTTTCAATCAATACGTAGTGTTACCAATTTTCGACTTGAATTCTTTTTGCAATAATAGACTACTTGAGCTAGTAGTCAAGTACAGCTAAAGCTTACTAGGTGGCAGCACAAACACAACGTTGAGATGCGTATAGAGGTCGCAGATTTCACAACATCAGGCAGGATCACAGTAGCCTAGTTGGTAAAGCGTCTCCGGTACTGACGGAGAAGACGCAGGTTCGAATCCTTCCTGTGGTTGTAAAATTTTGCGTTTTTCTACTTTGTACATCATCATAAGTTCAAAACTATTCTATTAAAGGGTTTAGAACAAAACTCAGTTTATTGGCCTTCCAGGCTCCGATATTAATACCACCAACAGTTGTCGTTTTCTCTCCTTATTTAAAATGTACAAACATAAACACCTGTAACAAAATACATTTTAATGTACAATATCATAAGTTAAAAACGGATGTATTAACGTGCCACCAAATTTGAGTAAATTTTTACCAAATAATATCCACCAAATTTTGTCTACCAAAATGGATGAATGTACACCGAATTTGCTTCTGGCACTTCGCCGGCAGCGGCCGCGGCACGCTCGCTCCGCTCGCTCGGCTCATGCGTTGTGGTCGCAAGATAACCTTGCACAACTTAACCGAAACGGTTATCCAAATTTGGTGTACGTTCAGCCAATTTGGTGTACTTTCATCCATTTTGTCTGTAGTGTATTGGGGTATAAAAAGATATTTTGGGAATCATTTAATTTGTTGCCGTTAAAAACTATTAAAACATAACTCACTTTATTGTCCTCTCCAATATTGATTCCACCATCAGTTGTCTTTTTCACTATGTACTTATTGATTAACAATGATTAACCTGTAACATAATATATTTTATGTACAAAGTCATAAGTTATAAACTATGCTATCAAAGGGTTAAGGGTGTATCTCAGTTTATTGGTCTCCCAGGCTACGATATTGTTACAACCAACAGTTGTCTTTTTCAATATAGATAAACAATCATAATAGCCTTTAACAAAACGTATTTTATGTACAATACCATCAGTTGAAAATATGGCATCAGTGTTTAAAATTTTACTAAAACCTAGCTGAACACCTCATAAAATTAAAATATAATATATCAAGCCATTTGGTAGGTACGAGATTTGTGCTTCGCCGCAGTTGGATAAAAATATATCGATGTAAGAAATCCCATCACTATATCATGTTTTGATATCAATGTTTATCATCATATTTTTATGTAAAATTTACTAATAAAATACGATATTGAGCATACACCTAATATACCACAATGTATTGAGTACTACACAATATTTCGTGAAGCAAAATATTGCGTATTATCAAAAATAAACTAAAAAATACTTACGCATGATACGATATGACTTCGGCACTGTTTTCTTTGTAATTTTCTCGGGCATTGCAGCCTAATACGCAACAAAACATTTTTCACTAACTTTCTGAGCAATTTCTGAGCTCAAAACATTGGCTGAAACACACTTTTATACTAAAATTTTGCAAAAACAACCACTAAGCAAATAAACAACAACTTGCACAGTCTGACAGAAAAATGGAGGCATAAACCTTCCAAATTAAGTGACACCTTACAGGAGGGGTTTTGTCCTATGTTTATGGATCCTGCATTTTTAGTCGGATTATGCTTATCATTATAATCCGACCAAAAAATGCCTGTGGCGGGGGAGAATCGAGTATAACCAGACGATATATTTCTAGCTCTTTCTATTACGATGAATCACTTCTAGTTGAAGTGAGATAAAACGTGGTTATGAACTAATGCTCAATACAATCTGTCTTTTATACGTTAGTATTATATAGTCTAAGCATCCAATGTTGACAATATGACTGACATTTGTTGGTCCTAAACGTCAGATTTCGGATCAACGAATTGGGGACATTGTAACGTGCCGATGGGCTAGTACTTATATATAAGTAAATGGTATTAGTTGAAATTTCAGTAAGTTTGAGTCCGACACGCGCTTGAACAAATTTTATTATTTGTTGTTATTTTATAGCTAAAGCAATATAAACGTACCAATTTTCAAGTTTGTAAGTGTTCCCGTTTTTAAAATAGAACTAAAACAAAAATCGTCTCCGCGACCATCCAACTTGACCCCTCTCTTATATGAATGTTCTTGAAACGGGAGCTCACCACAATTGGTTACCATTAGTTGTGAGAAAAGTTGTAAAATTTAATGATTTCAGACTTTTCCCTTTATTTTTACTGTGAGACGTAGCTTCTTGCCAAATTTCTTTATTTTAGGTCACCGGGAAGTACCCTATAGGTTTTGCTTTAGTGCATAAATGTATGGAGATGAGGACATAAAATGCCATATCTTTTGATTGCGTCGTTGTAAAAAATTTTAATTTTCAGATCCCTTGTGGTTTATGGACCCTAATACATGGTATTTATTTCAACCTGATACCTTCACCCGTTCGTGAGATAAAGGGTCTTGACAGACAGACAGACGGACAACAAAGTGATCTTATAAGGGTTCCGTTTTTTTCTTTTGAGGCACGGAACCCTAAAAACAGTAATTAGTGTAGTGCCTCAACGTCGAAAATACTTAGACACAAAACACAAGTCTGGAGTATCGGGTGAACCTAGAAATGTAAGGAAAAAGTAAAAAGAATATTCCTTCGGTAGAAAAGGTAAGCAAATTTGATTTGTTTTTATTCGCAAATGTAATAAATAACGTCTTAAGAAGCTCGTGCGCTTTGCTGATTACACCCTCGGCTCCATTACGCCCTCACCTGCGGCTCGGGCTGCAATTTCTGAGCCTCGGGCGTAATATCCAAAACAGCGCACTCGAATCTTAATGTATTACTATCTGTAAATAAATGAAAAAGAGATATCTCTGCCAGAAGCAAAAGACAAAAATCCTAACAATTTTACTCAGTTATCCTGTTCGTTTATTTTCCTGTACGAGTAGTTTGACGGTAAAAAATCTGTACGAAGTGTTCGACATGGTAATTTTTAGACCCCTGACAAATTTTTACTATACTAAGTGTGATAATATTGGGTTAATAAGATTAAAGCGCAAATAAGATTAGTGGTCCCTAGACCTAATGCTAGGCTCGTCAATTATAGACCTTTTGATGTAAAGATTTCTAGAACCAATTTGGGATTTAACAGCTTGCTACAAAGAATACCTATGCCGCGAACACAATAAACTATGTACTCGTAATACTTGTCAGCCTATCATTGACTTGGATATTTTTAATATGTCTTTTTATACATTTAAAAAATCTTTGTACACCTTTACGACACAATCTACATAAACACCACTAATATAATCTTAAGAGTGAAATTCTACTTTGCTTTTTTGTACGCTTGCTGTGTTTGCCTGTAATTGGGTCTACTTCTCTGCATTACCATTTATGTATGCTAGTTATTAAGTTCAGATGTAAACCTGTTGGCAAACCTATTAAATAAATAAATAAATTGCCATTTTGTGTGGCGAATTTTAGGTAAAATCAATTTTCAGTAGGTACTAATATTTTTGCATTTTTTTTAGGTATTAAAAATCCCATTTTTTTAAAGCATGATTGGGAAGACGCTTACAGAAAATGATTTTTATTTTAACACTTCCTGTGTTCGGATAAATCTACAAAGTAGAAAATCGCATAATCTCACAACCACAGGCAGGATTCGAACCTGCGTCTTCTGCGTAAGTACCGCAGACCCGCAGACGCTTTACCAACTAGGCTACTATGGTCCTGCCCGCTGTTGTGAAATTTAGCGACCTCTATACGCATTCCAACGTTGCGTTTGTGCTGCCACCTAGCAAGCATTTGCGGTACTTACGCAGAAGACGCAGGTTCGAATCCTGCCTGTGGTTGTGAAATTTTGCGATTTTCTACTTTGTAGATTTACACGTTTACAAAAGCTTAAATTTAATTTTCGAAAAACATTATCTGTGAAAAAATAAAACAAATCTAATCGGACGACATTTAAGACCAACAATTTTGGAACCTTTAATTTTATATATCAAACTAACAATAATATAAAAACTTTATTTTATGCGTAAATTGATAACCTTGAAGTCAACTTTCAAATATAAGACAAATTAAAAAAATAGCATTAGAGTTATAAGAATTATGATCTGAATAATCTGTAAGAAAATTTCAAAAATTTCATAGTTAAAGATCTATTACTACGAGTAAAGGGTGTGAATCTGCTCATGAAACTGAATAACTTCTCTCAATTAACATAGGTCGAAATACAAAAATCTATTTATTTTTGACATTCCATGACAGCGCATTATGTATGGGAGGTAAAATTTTATTTTTCGTATTTCGACCTGTGTTCCTTGAGATAAGTTGTTCAGTTTCATGGGCAGATTTTCACCCTTCAGTTTTATTTCCGTTAAACGTTTTATTTTTCGGAATAAACATTGGTCGAAAATGAAATAATTTCAAAATCCTCTACAAATTTCACTACTGCCAGCGTAAGGAAAGCAAACCTAAAAAATATTTCGTTTTGACCCCTGCTTCTGTGGGAAAGTAGTTCTTTTCGTTCTGTTTTTGAGTAACATACAAAAATTGCCTAGGGGTCTAGGGGTAAAAATATTGCCGATTTCAGTAAGTTAAGTTACAGATGAAATAATAGTTAATTTAGTAATGGTAAGGACCTTCGATTATACGTTTTGGTAGACGCAAAGTCGCATTGAAGATTCTTACGAAAAAGTGTTCTTTTGAAATTTCAAACTTTAGGTCCCAACCAAAAATACAGAGAGATATGCCTTCTTTTTACGGCGCAATTATTTTAAATAGCCGTTGTGCATCTACCACTTATCACCTACCAGAAGTAGGCTTCACAGGTTAATGAGCTATAGCCAAAAAACTAAAAATAATAAAAATTGCAATAGCAGTCAGGCGCTTATTAGGACCTCGCTGAGTATTTGGAGGTAAAAAGTTTTTTACAAACGTAATAAAAAAAATACTTACTCAAAACCCGCTTTGCCAGAAAAAAATCGTAAAAAACTACTGAACCCTGTATTGCGCGTGGCCCGACACGCACTTGGCCGGTTTTTTCAAGCATTAATCCACCAGACGTCAGACACCAACAAACATGGCACGCCCTATTGCTGTCGTTATAGCGGAAATACAACAAACACTGCCTTGGATGTAGTTGGTTCTTAAACTGGAACGCATAGCTGCAAAAGTTCGATGCTGTTCAGATGTAAGCGCGAGTTTGCTGCGGTTTGTCACAATTTGATCATTGTTTTCCATTTATAATAAATGTAGGTAATGTAGGAAATTTTTACAGGTTATGATTTTTGTTGCCGCTATAACAACAAATTATAAAATTATAAATTAAGAGGGGCTTCCTTACTAAAAACGTGTTTTAGGCGATTTTTGCTCGGCTCTTGTTTTAGTCCTATGGAAAAAATGGGAACACGTACACGTGTGAAAATTGGTAAGATTATAGTCATAAGCTATAGAATAACAACAAATAATAAAAACTGATCAAGTGCGTGTCGGACTATTGCGCATTTAATACATTTCTGCGTGACTGCGCATCCATAACTAAGACGGTTTTTAACTTTTTGGTACGGATCCCTTGGTGCTCGAGTTCGACTCGCAATTGGCCAGGTTTTTTTTGACATGTTGGGTCCCATACTATAAATGATACTGAGTGAGTGGCCACCTTGATAGAACACTGTCTTTACCCTAACACGCTCGACATACTATTCAAAAGACTTTTTTTTTCGTGTCGTAATATTTCACTAAATGATGGTTTATAAATAATAGCTGGGTTACTTTTTATTGCAGGGAAACATCGAATTCCTAAGGGATATACTTTATATCAATCGACAACGTGCTATAGTATCAAACCTCAAAATGTACAGTTTTCAACACTTTTGCTCATAACAGCTCTAAGTATTTGCACTGTGTTAAGGTTCATAATCCAGCTTTTTAAACACGCGTGCTTTTTTCATTATGTTACCGCACTAGTGTTATATTAAAAAAATCAGGCAAGGAGCAAAGAGTTTTTATACTTATTACGTTAGTAACATTTTCATGAAATTAATCTGTATTCGAGAAAATATGATAAATGAATATTCATTTTATGAAATTAATTATATTAATTAACTAAATAACAATAAATTTGTCATTTAAGTAATTAGATAATATATTTCAAGGTTTAAGTCTGTGCCTCTCTAATACGCGTATAATCTGTGCCCGCTGAAAAAAAATTATGTGTGCATTATGCGTGTCATATTTACTTACAAATACTTGAATTGTTTTTATTGTAATTATTTCTAAAAGTGTCTCGGGTTGCAATTCGCAAAGGAAACTTATATGTAAGGTACCTTGAAACTTGGCTTATAAACAGGAATAGGATCATTAAAGATAAATAAAAAATACCAATTTTTTTCGGCCATAAATGACGAGGTTTTAAAAAAAATCGTTTTCGTCAAATATCGATAGGTCGTATGGCAGAATGTGATGAGTAGTCATTGCCTATCATTAAAAAAAACTAAAACCGACCACAGACTACATAGAACAGTTGTTAGTTTTTTTTTAAGACTGACCATGGCTACACGTTTCATTCTGCCATACGACCTATCGATATTTGACAAAAACAAAATTATTTTATAACTTTATTATTTGCAACTGAAAAAAATTCGTATTTTTTATTTATACTTATTGACCTTATCCCTGTCTATGAGCCAAGTTTCGAGGTACCTTACAAATACGTTTCCTATGCGAATTCTGGAGCCTCATGTGTAATGAGCAAAACAGCACATTTGCATCTTAATGTACTATTGTTTATGATTTTTCTTTAAAGAATATCGAATATTTGTAAAAATCCTCTTATAGCATGCATTTCACAGCATAGTACGGTCAACCGCTTGTCGGTAGAAACTTTTTCAACTCTATTACCACGCCAAAAGGTCCAAAAGTGTTTCTACTGATGTGCGGCCGTGTGTACGTTTATTTTGTAGGATTCCACAAGCGTCAACCACGACGAGACTAGCATAATAATAAATTAAGATTACATTACCAGTGCAAGAACTATCACTTTCTATTCCACTAGTTGTTCTCAATGACGTAACACACTAATGTGACACAAGCGTCATCTGTTTTTTCTTCAATACCTATGACGTCTTGCTGAATATGGCAGGTCTAAAAAACAATACGTAAATAGTACAATGCTCATCGAGAAGACAAAGGGACCGATTCCCAACGAAGGTTAGCCGAGGGCCTCAATACACCCGTGGTGGGAATCGTAATTTCTTTCGAGTCACGCATAGTGTTCTATTACTACATTATAAAAAAAAAAATACTATATAAACTGAACACAAATTGAAGATTCAGCGCTTCGTTCTCTTCCATTCCAATATCATTATTTTTATGTTTTCACAGTTTTTTAAGATATTTGTTTTTTTTTATTAATGTTCTTTCAGAAAAGTGCACGTGGCCAGTATTATTTTGCGAACTCTGAACAATTTTGTTTGCCTTTTGACATAAATAAGCCATTGAAAGATATTAAGAGCTCCCTGTCCTGTAGTGGACGTTTCATGTTATTATGATTATGATGAACCTAAATAAAAAAAAAACTTTGTCAGAAATGGATTTTCATATGATTTTCATACAATATTCCATCCCGCTCAGCACGTTAGAATAGTAGATTGTTAGCCTAGGGTTGAAAAGAATCAACTCCCGAGGTAGTTAGACGCCCGAGCGCAGCGAGGGCGGCTATAGTCCGAGTAGGAATTGATTCTTTGCAGATTCTATCGTCAAGTTGTATTATATATAATGTAAGTAAGTAAGTATGTGTTACCGAACGGATAGCTATACTACAGAACAGATCGGTTGAATTGTCAAATACTTAGACAGGTTTAGATTACTGGTGCATTTTAGGGTCGTTAGCCACGGTAAACCCAACCTAACCGATAACTGCTCAGGATGGTTAGGTTAGGTTATTTTACGACCAGAAACGAATTACGCGCCGTTTTGTGAAATGCCAAGGCATTATGTTTCTCGGCATATTGTAGAATCATCATCATCATCATATCAGCCGAAAGACGTCCACTGCTGGACATAGGCTTCCCCTAAAGATCTCCATGACGACCGGTCCTGCGCTGCTCGCATCCAGCGGCTTCCGCGACCTTGACCAAATCGTCGGTCCACCTTGTGGGGGGCCTGCCAACGCTTCGTCTTCCGGTACGTGGTCGCCACTCTAGAACCCTTACGCCCCATCGGCCATCGGTTCTTCTTGCGATGTGCCCTGCCCACTGCCACTTTAGTTAAGCGACTCTCAGGGCTATGTCAGTCACTTTTGCTCTCTTGCGGATGTCCTAATTTCTGATTCGATCTCGCAGAGAGACTCCGAGCATAGCCCTTTCCATAGCTCTTTGGGTGACCTTGAACTTTCTGATAAGGCCCATCGTGAGCGGCCACGTTTCGGTTTCATATGTCATCACTGGCAACACACACTGGTCAAAGACTTTCGTCTTGAGACATTGCGGTATTTTGGACGTGAAGATGTTGCGGAGCTTCCCAAACGCTGCCCATCCGAGTCGGATTCGACAAGTAACCCCTTTCTCTAAGTTGGATTTACCCAGCTGGACTGTTTGTCCCAGGTATACGTATTCATCGACAACTTCGAGCGTAGAGTCTCCAACTTTGAGTGGAGTGGGTACAACAAGGGCGTTAGAGATAATTTTCGTCTTATCCATGTTCATTGTAAGACCCACTTGTTGTGAAACTCTACTGAGGTTATTGAGCATCGTGCCGAGATCTTCCAGGGTCTCAGCCATTACGACAATATCGTCGGCAAATCGAAGGTGTGTCATGCATGTACTCGCCATTGATGTTGATGCCAAATCCTTTCCAGTCCAGGAGTTTGAAGACGTCTTCCAATGCAGCGGTGAACAGTTTAGGAGATATGACATCTCTCTGTCTCACTCCTCGCTGCAATTGGATAGGTTTAGAGTCCTGGTCCTGAAGACGGACTGACATAGTGGCGTTTTTGTACAGATAATTCAACACTTCAATGTACCGATAGTCGACTTGGCACCTCTGGAGAGATCGTAGTACAGCCCACGTCTCGATCGAATCGAAGGCCTTCTCATAGTCCACAAACGCTAGGCAAAGTGGCTGGTTATACTCTTCGGTCTTCTGTATAACTTGCCGTAGCGTATGTATGTGGTCTATGGTACTGAAGCCTTTACGGAAACCGGCTTGTTTGGGAGGCTGGAAGTCGTCGAACCTGCGCGCGAGACGGTTCATAATGACTCTCGAGAACAGCTTATAGACAAGACTCAGAAGTGAGATGGGTCTGTAATTATTCAGCAAGGTCTTATCACCCTTTTTAAAGAAGAGCACCACCACACTTCTGTGCCATGCCTGTGGCGTTTTCCCTTCGAGTATGACAGAATGAAACAGCTTCTGAAGAGCTTTTAGCACTGGCCTTCCACCTGCTTTCAGAAGCTCAGCCGTAATTCCATCGATCCCGGGTGCCTTGTTGTTTCTAAGCTGTCTGAGAGCCATACTAATCTCGTATATACAAGCTGATGTCCGGGATATCTTCGGTAAGGTGTCGGGTTAGTCTAGATCTTGGATCGTTGGCCAGACTGCTAACGGGTGGGCCGTTTGACGTGTATAACTGTCCAAAGAACTTCTCGACCTCCCTCAGTAGCTCAGGCTTGGACGATACGGTTCTGCCATCGTCGGTCTTCAGTTTCGTCAACGTATTGTAGAATGCTGAGGCATAATGTAAAACGACAAATTTTACAATGTGCCTGCGACATATAGACCGATACCTTAAAGAAAGCACTTACAAATTATGCAATAGTAATTTGACGAATTTTACTACTTTTAGCATAACGTTTTATCGTGATATATTAAAAACACTTTGTTGCCTTCCTTTGCTACTTATTACTGACAGTCTTCAATAACTCAAAATAAATAGTTAAATATGAAACTGTTCTATTTATGCTTATTTGTTCGTTTAAAAAACTCATATCTAAACTGCTTTAAGTTACCTTTCTGTATATTTTTTTAGGACATTTTATTAATGTAGGATAAGTAAGCATTTAGACTCCCATCTTGCCTGATGGTAGAGTCTGGCCAACGAAAGCTGTACATACTAAACCGCGGGAAATTAAAAATAACAAGTTTAAAACCCTGAAAATACTGCAAAATAACAATTTGATACTTTTAGTTGGTTTTCAGGTAGTACTTAACTTGTAGTGTTGAAAATATAAAAACAAAATCTTGTTGTTTTTAAAAGTTCCTGCGGTTTTGTATGGACAGCCTTCGTTGGTCAGACTCTAAGTGACGACGAAGTCGAAGATGTAGCATGCCTACCTAGAAGATGCCTGTTCATTCCTGGGTGTCTACTCTCAAAGTCCGATATATCGAAACGATACTACTCGAAACATGCAAATGCAAAACTTCGTCCCTTGAAAATAGAGTAGAATATTGGTTGGATGAATTTTCAAACTGCATCCAACCAATATTCTACTCTATTGTCAAGGGACGAAGTTTTGCATTTGCATGTTTCGAGTAGTATCGTTTCGATATATCGGACTTTGAGAGTAGACACCCTGCCTTCTTCTTTTTCTTAGCGTGTCGATCAATTACAAAATTTAAATTTTTGTAGCCCAGAACGTTGCCACATTTATTGCGTCATTTGTGACTGTAAAAAGGTCATCACGTGTACATTTGTCGGGACATGCGGGACAGGAGGTTAGGTGTTGTTGTACCCCACCATGGGGTCTCATTCCGTACTAAGGTTTTTTCGACGGAGTAAATAGCCCGAATTCATTTGGCTCTTTTGTTTCTAATAATTAAACTAAATGTTACTACTAGGTTGGTAGGTAAAGGTGTAAACTATGACATTAATTAAATTTTAACATCCAGATATCAATTTATTTTAAGAAAATACCTTATGGAAAAAATAGCCCGAACAATTTTCGGCACAAATTCGTTCTATGACGTGAGGCATCTGTACTAGTACGAGTATAGACCACACTCACATTTGTTATTGGAGCTGTCTGTGAAACCCCACCTACACATGCTGTCTTTGCATCGACCGAACTGTGTCCGTAGTCTGTTTAAAGACTTTCAGATCGGTTTGGGTAGGTCATGTCTAGGGGGGAGGCTTTCTGCTGGCTGAATAAACTCCTGCCTTAAAAATAATTAAATAGTTTCATAGGTTACCCTTACTTATGGGCACGGCCACACATCGGGCAGAGTTTACTATTATGACATGAGTTCCAAAACAGCCAAGTGTATTTGGAGTCTTGGTGCAGAGAAGAGTTTCCTATTGCTACGTTGGTATTACCTACCTGTATCCTATACTATTCAACTAGCAAGAAATAAAAAAATCCAAAACCATTTAAAATTTTTTGACTTTTTACTATTTTAATATGGGTTGGAGCATAGAACGGTTAAGGTACCTGTCCTTACTATCCCATCTCAAAAATCCACCCGTATATGGGGCCGTGCTGAAAGAGTGAACATAATTTCAGCGCGACAACCATGAAACTGAACAACTTTCCCAAAGGAACATAAGGCGAAATACATAAAACCAAATTTGACTTCCCTTATAAGATGCGCTTTCGGCTGATGCAGTTACCATGGGAGCTCAAAAATTTATTTTCGTATTTCGACCTATGTTCCTTCCTTGGGGAAAATTGTTCAATTTCATGGTTTGAGTAACATACTAAAATTATGTTCATTATTTCATTAGGACCTTATATTTTTTATCACCCCGGATATTTTAAGAAGTGGTTCTGTCCAGGAAACTGAACAACTTTTGCCAAGGAAATACGAAACAAATTTTTCTACTTCAAATAGAAACTGCATCAGCTGAAAGCACAATATTATTATATTCTTTGAAAATACCATTTGTATGGTATTTTCAAAGAAAGTTTTTCGTTTTTTGATCTATGTTCCTTGGGAAAAGTTGTTCAGTTTCATGGACAGAACCACCTATGAAAATATCTGTGGTAATAAAAAAATAACGCTGTTAAAAACGCTCTTCGGAAGCAAATGCAGTTATTTCGTACGTCCGTCCCCCAGACTCACCCACAGCCACCCGCTCGCTCGGGGTTATTGAATTATCAACACTTGTATTAAAGCCTGACCCAGTTCCGTACACCCTCAGCTTCTCAAGTTTACCCTTATACAACTACCCATTATACAACTTCCATTGCTTCTGCTAATTACTTACCTTGCTGTACCGCTAGTTGCAGACTGCTAATGGAATCAAACGAACTTACTTGTACTTAAGTGATGTTCGATGAGAGATTGATTTCACAAGTACAAGTTTAATTGGAAGTGAGTACTCCGTATGGTGCCCCAGCTCTTCGAGAGGGTGTCAAAAAGGCGACTACAGGTACCAATTGAACCGGAGAATGGGTAGTAGCGTCCTTCTACATGACGTGCCATAATACTGCGGGTGGTGAGGTGATTAGGGCTCAACCAAGGATGTTTATGTAGCAGCAGTTTCTGCTAAGGATGGTGCCATAAGCGTATCCATTTCTTGCAAGGGACCTCCATACTAAAATGTATGGATATCAAATCCTAAAAACGTAATTTTTTATCTTTCTTTCAGAGAAATATGTGACTTGGGTCTAATAAATGTTAGTGACACAGTTTTTCTGGTGAAAATAATTACCATTCAGAAAAAAAACGGTGTTAAGGGACTGATAAGATCTGAATTACCTCCCTTTCTAACAAAGGGCAGAATGCGCGTGCTGGAACGGAGCGGATTTGCGCTGTTTTACGTTTTTCGCTCATTTTTTGCATTTTTCTCAAAATCTGTACCTATAATATTTATTATAAAACAGCTATATTATTATGCATAATATATTGAATAATGTGTAAAAGTTTTGGAATCATATATATTAATGGGTACGGTTTAAAAGCAAAAAGCAGAGGTAACTTTGGAATTTTTCATGGCGTACAAAATATATTTAATCGTGTTTCGGAGATGGCCATATTCTTGTAAAGATGCTTAATTACGAGTATGACATAATTTTTTTTCACTGCCATATATTCATAACTTTTCGTTAAAAACCTACTCAAGTGAAGCGTATTTAGGTCTTATCAGCCCCTTAAAAATCACGCATAAAATGGCTATTACGGATAATTTACGCTTCCGTTCTTATAATATTTCCAAGCATTTAGTTTCTTTTTGACATCAGTCAAGTCCATACATTTTGTTCGATCTATCTCTTTCCTACTCACTTTTATCGTATCTTTCTTACTCGCTGTCATCGAGAAAATAAATGATTGGAAAGGGTATATTCAAGGGTATAGTCAATTCACAAGTAAAAAAAAATATCTTTTCACTTTTGCAAACAAAGTTTAGCTGAAACATTAGATTTTTAAAGATTTTTTGATTTTTGTAAAACTTAACAGAGTTTTTTGACCGACTAGTATAGTCGACTAGGAGACGTTTTGCATTCCACTAGCTCAAGATTCTACTTTACTCTGTGGGCTTATCCCTCACAAAATTATGCATTTTTTCGTTATAAAACTCTGAGAAAGAAAGAGGTGAATGAAAACGTTGGAAGGAGAAGGCCTCGGCGAACGTTCTATAACCAAATTCAGGATGTTCTAAATAAAGGCAAGGTAAGAGCTGGGGCCGATAAGAGCTAAATACGCTTCACTTGGGCAGGTTTTTAACGAAAAGTGATGAAAATTTATGTGATAATTAAGCATCTTTCCAAAAATATGGCCGATTCCGGAACACGATTATATATGTTTGGTACGCCATAAAAAAATCCAAAGTTACCTCTGCTTTTTGCTTTTAAACCGTTTCTAAGTACCCATTAATCTATGATGCCAAAACTTTTACACATTATTCAATACATTATGCATAACAATATAGCTATTTGATAATTAATATTATGGGTACAGATTTTGAGGAAAATGCAAAAATGAGCGAAAAACGTAAAACAGCGCGAATCCGCTCCGTTCTAGCACGCGCATTCTGCCCTTTGTTAGAAAGGGAGGTAATTCAGCTCTTATCAGCCCCTTAAAAGTACCCTAAACCGACGAGTGTCTTTGTAAGGGTTGATGAAAGGGTTGATGAAAGTAGAGTAAGCGAGGAAGTGTGTCAAGTTAGTAGCAGCAATCTCCGCCTACCCTGTTATGATTAAAACTCTGGAGGGAGCTCCTTTTCAAGCAGTAATCTCTTAGATAAATAAATAGGCTTCAACTGACAGTGACACCTGCCTTGTCAAATATCATAAAAATATATTTACATACATACATAATGTCACACCTTGTTCCCGTCGGGGTAGGCAGAGACCACAGTTCTCCACCTGCTACGATCTTGACATACTTCCCTTGCTTCCTGAACTTTCATCAATCCTTTCATACATGCTCGTCGGTTTAGGGTACTTTTAACCTGGCCTTTTTAAGTCACAGATTTAAGTAATCTCTAACCAAATGTGAAAAGACAAAGATTTTGGAAACCCACGCGCACGTCGTTGCACTCGTTTTATTACGTCAATGCATTGAAGTGCATTTTATTATTGGAATAAAGAGCAAACATTCGATGTGTTGGCTGAGGATTTTAAGATAACGACATTGTGTTAAAAGCAGAGGTGCGTTAAGACACTTTTAAGGTAATTCACCTCAAATTCGCTTATTACATTGGCCCGTCAGTATTCGAGGGAATACCTTTAATTTTGCAGAGCTTTGGGAATTGAGTTACTTTAGACGAGTACGACGCACTTGTACGGGCGAGTTTAGAGGACGTCTTCCATTATGTATGGCTGAGTAGATATGATTAAGTTATGAAAGCAATTTGAAGGAGTTGGTTGGTTGAGGTTCGATGAAATCACTGTTAGTCAAAATATAGTTAGCCTTAGAATTTAATATGTTTAAACTATTTTAAATTGCTAATATTGTTCATATTGCCAAAATCTTAAATTGGAACCAATCACAATGGTTAAGTACCTAACTTATTGAAAATTTTGTAAGCGCTGATAATTTTTACTATTTCATTTTTGATGCGATTGTAAAAGTTTCTAATCATAATAGCACATGATTCTGGAGGCTAAACGCAACAACTTTTCTTTTACGACTTATGAAAACGCAAAATAATGTCTTTGTCGAATCGGTATGGGAAGTCAAAAAAGTTACAAAAAGTCAAAGAGTTGCTACATTTAGCCTCCAGCAGAAGCCCTGAAAACGTGTTACGCGAGTTTATTAAGACCCTATATACTTTCAGACTTCTGTGGTCAATTGAACTCTCAGTCGTGAAGTTCGTTTAAAAATAAGTACCTGGGCGACCGAGCTTCGCTCTATAATAGCCATCTCAACATTAAAATATCATCGGGTGAGCAAGCTGCTACCCGCCACCAGATGGCGCTGTAGGTTTTTGTCTGAAACGCGGTATTAAAAAAATGCTTAAAGACACATAATATATACAGGGTGTTAATTTAATTGCGTGCCATAGCTTAGGGGGTGTTTCAGTAACGATGAAGGAACACAAAAAATATATAAAAAAATCTTACTTAATTTTTTTTTATCATCAATGATTTTTTTATAATTTATCAGGTATTACATTTTGATGGTCCTAAGCCCGTTAAAGTTTGAAGGGAAAATTGGAGTCACACACAAAAAAAACAAAGGATTTCTTGATACTCTCGCGCTGGCTCGGTGGTAGCGCGGTGGCCCTCCGCGTTAGTTTAGTTTCAATGGAGTTAATTTTTTTCTTCTTCTCATATTTAAGAGCCGCGCTCTTGTCGGTGGAGCAATCTCCATTTCTCTCTGTCCTCTGCCAATGATTTGACATCCTGATAAGACTCGACGTTTACCCTCTCTTTTATCTGGTCAAAATAAGTGCGTCTTGGTCTTCCTCTTCCTCTTCTGCCCTCTACTTTTCCTTCAATAATATTCTTTATGAAAGTGTCATGTCTTATCAGGTGTCCGATCATCGTCCCTCTTCTATTTTCGATGGTTCTCAGCAAATTTCTCTTCTCTTTAACGAAATCTAGAACTTCCTCGTTTGTCTTTTTCTCTGTCCAACTGATCCCTTCCATTCTCCTCCAACACCACATCTCAAAATAATAATAATAATCATTTTTCTAAGTAGGATTATTTCAAATATTTTTTTTGTGTTCCTTTATCGTTACTGAAACACCCCCTAAGATATGGCACTCAATTAAATTAACACCCTGTATAAATATTGCTCGTTTAATAGTATAGGATAAAAAGAAGCTGGCTTTTTCATCAAAACTTGATCAGATGGTCAATTTTAACTGCCGATTACGACAAGACCTATTTTATCAACGAACCGCTCAAGAAGCAGCTGTTACCACTGAAGAGCGGCCAACTGTTACAGTACCTACTTATCTACACGTAAGTACTATAATGTGCCAGACAAGTTGTTCAAATTAAAAGCACGACACAAGATCCACTGGATACCCCATCTAATAAGATCGTAAGTAGACTGTAACATTAACTATATGAGGTAGTTAGCTATAATGACGATACCTTCAACGTAACTAAAGTCATGCTGTAACAGTATCGCATGTATGTAAGTGGGTAATTCATGCATTTATGCAATGTTTATCTGCATCGAACCGGTTAAGCAAGACAAAATTACGTGGTGAGTGCGAAGTAAGTTTTTATGATCGGTTCTTGATTCTAGGTCAATGCTTGGGGTATGGTTTGCGTACTTACTTATATTTTTTTAAGTCGAACAAAAAATTACGACCGAGGAGACCCATACGAATAGTTCGGTGGTAAGGTACGACCACAGTAATTTTTATGTCAATCCAGAAGTGATTTTGTTTGCCCATAACTTCCCACAGAAACTGCGCTTTTTGTATGGAAGTTTTGTTTTTTGCTTTTTGAGTTTTTGAAATTGTTCAGTTCAATGGGCAGGATCATTCCTACAATTTTTCGAGGTGATAATTAAATCTAAACTAAGTAATATTATTATTAAGTAACTGTGTGTGTCTGTCTATCTGTCCCTCTTTAACGATAACTGACTCGATTTTGATGAAGATAATTCGATCTATGGGAAAGGTTACTACAGGCGAATGTTTTTCTAAATTCTACGCGTACGAAGCCGCGGTCAACAGTTAGTAAATAAATGATAATTTACCAGTTTTACGAAAATCTACCACTTCCAGTATATAAAGCGGCTTTAACTAGGGCCTCGCGCTGAGAAGCAGTTAGCTATCTTGTAACAACACATCCAGGGGCTTTCTATAATCGTAAACGCTAGAACAGTAAGAAAATGAAGTTGACATTATATAGCTGTCACGCAACATTTCGTTTGCTTATGTCTCATAAATTTTTATTATAATCTATTGGCGTTTACGATAATAGAAAGTCTCTAGACTCGAGTCGCGCTATGATAGCGTAAATTAAATAGCGACATACGCAATGGGTTGATTGGCCACTGTCAGCTTTCTCCAGGGAAAATAGGTCGAAAAAATAAGTTTTTTTACATTTCGACCAATGATCCTAGGGAAATGTTATTTTCCATTAGCAGATTCCCATCCTTAAGGAGTAAGTATTATAATGTAGGGTGGTATTCCCATCCTTAAGGGTAATTAACTGGCTTTCTTTCAGTAGGTATGTTACTAAGACCACAAAACTGAACAACTTAACATAGATCGAAATACGTTTTTTTTTAATTTCTATAGAGTCTGCTGATGATAGCGCATTTTGTATGGGAGGTCAAACTTTCTTTTTCGGAGATCGACCTATTTTTATTAGGGAAAGTTGTTCAGTTTTATGGTCCGAATACCGTACTGAAAGGAGCGCAGTTGATTAGGACGCATCCTATATTATAATAGAAAACTCCAAAAATACCCGTGTACCATTAATTCGGAGTGGTAGCTATGGTTGGAAAAAAACAGCGCCTCATAAAGGAAGTGTGCGTTAGTAAAGCCTGGGCTAAGCAGTTTGAATAGCAATTATCGTTGCTATGTCAGACAATAGTGGGAATCCCTACGAGGCCAGTCCATGCTTCATCACTAGTGATTAAATCTTAGCCAGTGGTTGAGGCGAGGTCAAGGACAATAATCTGAGCAAAGACAAATAACAAACTGTTTCTTGTGGTTCCTTAATCGATCATACTATTATTTTAATTCAATGATATTATATATACTGGTTTATTTAATAGTGATATTGTCGTGTTTTGTCATTATAGGGAAACCTGAACTCATATTACTAAACTACATATTGACAGAAAAGTATTTTTTTTTATCTTGCAAGTAGGTTAACGAGCAGGTGAGCCACCTGTTGGTAAGTGGTCACCACCGCCCATAGCACCTACTGTCTTACAAGTGCAATAATTTTACCCTTATAAGACAGCAAAGCGTGTTGCCCACCCTGAAAACTAATATGGTATGTCTCATGTGCCAGTAATTTCACTGGCTCCCATAGTCTTCGAATCGAAACACAGCAGTGCACAATCTGCTTCTTTACGGAAGAAAAAGCAAGGTACTTCCCCAGGCGGACTTTGCACAAAACCCCTTCCACCTTCAAAGCCAGGTAAAAGCCAGAGGTTATAGCTGAAAGTGTAGGTACGTAAATGTAGGTAGGGTAAAGTAAGTAGGTTCACTGTCACTCGATTTCTTTTCGTGGGTGCTATCAAAAGCGACTATAATAAATAGGTACTTGATCTCTTAAGAGATTGGAAGGTGGACAGACATCATCCTTCGAAGGATATGCAGCAGCTTCATTTATGTATCGTACATTCATACCAAGATCAACAGCCTCAGAAAACAGCGCCTCAATATACAAGAGTAATAAAAACTACAGTATGATTGTTGGCAACATTAAGTTAATTTTATGTATAGCAACACTGTTTGGCTAAGCTCTCTCTTATCGGCATAAGCTTCATGTAACGACGCATTGCATGTACCTCGTGATAATAAAGTGTAGAAGCAAAAAGGAGGTCTTTTTCTCCACACCTTGACCACCACCAGCTGCAGCATCCTGGATTACAGTCAACTACACGCAAGGTCTCGCCTACGCAAACTACGGAGGCGAGCTACGCCCTTGCACATGGTCCTTCGAAGATTCTACATCAGCGACGTTGAAGACGCGCCTGGTGGTAAGGCCAGTAAGAAAAAGAGTTCAAAGGGACTAAAGTACGTGAGTGCAACATATTTTACAGTGCTTTCCAAGCAAAAACATCTTGACACCGCCTGTGAAACATTCACGACGCCCCCTAACTCCAGTGTGGTTGCTGACAAGATTTTCCGCATTCTACGCTTATCACGCAAGGATAAGCATTTTTAACCCAGGATATCATCATTTCCTGCAAGTAAACACATTTTCGCAAGCATATTTTCATAAGATTTGCCTTTTTGAGTTGTTACCTAGAGGTTATATTATAATCGTCATCACTCATTAACTTGCCATACAATTTTCCCGTCAAGCAAGCTACGTGTCAATCAATCACTTGTCAATCGGTCATCAATCTCGTCTGCATCACCCTCGATGAATCGATCGATTCATGAACACTCGTCTATTTCGTACTTCCGCTTCGAGTGACGCCATCTAGCAGTTTCCAAGTCGCAGCTATATCACTGTCTCTTTCACACCAACGGAGAGGCAGAGTCACGTGTGAGCAACGCATTCAAGTTTTCCGGCTGTTTTACCGACAGAGGTTTTTTTTCGGACGGCAACACTGCGAACGAGTGACAGCGAGATCGACGCAAGAATCGATTTTGGAATCAATTTCACGGGAGATTATTCGCCATTTTGTTTTGGATAGAATATTACAATAATTACGCAAATACAGATTTAGTAATTAAAAGCCTGTTAAAATACTATTCTACAATAAACTATATAGCTCAGTTTTGTGTATTAAAGTGCAATATTCATCATTATTGTATTTATGCAGTCGTAGCAATTACGACAAGTGTGACAACAATAGCGGCACATTGTGCTGTTTAAAATGGGAGAAATTGGTGCTCTAATATGTGCCAGAGGGTACGTGAAGGCTACCATAACACGGCTTTACACGTATATTGCTACAGAGCAGCTTGAAAAGGTAACTAAAACGTTGTTGGAAGCGAAGAAAGAACGGCTCGTTCTAGCTTTTCAAGAGTACGATAACCTAAACAAAGAAATCCTTCTAAAAAAGCCAGACGATGCTGAAAATGTTGGTGCACAAGAAGATGGAGATGGAGATATTGGCGCGACTCAATGATGCCATCTCCGCAAAAACACCGACCAAAAACGACGACGATCACACTAAGAACCACGCTCCTCTGGCACAAACCAAGCTCCCCAATGTTGAAATAGGTTATTTCTCTGGAAAATACTGTGAGTATACTCAATTTATGAATGTATTTAAATCAGTGATACATAACAACCCTAATTTAGATAATGTTCAGCGTTTGTATTATCTGCGAAATTTTGTAAAGGGTGAACCTTTAGATTTAGTAAAAAATCTGCCCTTATCGGGTGAGAGCTATGCTGAGGCACTAAATATACTTAATGATAGGTATGCAAACAGTACGCTTATAATGAATGATCATATCACTCAGATACTCGACCTACCTAATATAAAATCCTCGGCACCGTCCATTAGGGAGTTCATCTCTAATCTAAGACAGCATATTGCTGCATTAAAAAATTTAGATTCAAATGTAGGCAGCTGGGATCCTATTCTAATGTGTATTCTCTTAAGAAAAGTGGATTCTTATACCGCCAAGGCCTTTCAGATGGAACGGGATGTAAAAACAAAACCGTCGCTATCAGAATTCTTAGAATTTCTACAAAAAAGAGCGTTGGCGCTGGAATCGGTAGATGGCAACAGTCAACAGCATGGAGCTTCTACAAGCTACTCTACAAAAGGACCTGGTGTGAGAGCATCAGCCAACTCTGCAACTACTTCAGGGTCTCCGCAGCATTGTCCATACTGTAAGTTATCTACAAAAAATCCTCATAAATTGTTTAGCTGTCCGAAGTTCAAATTAGCACCTGTAAAAGAAAGAATACAGTTTGTAAATAAAAATAATCTATGCATAACTTGCTTGAATGCCCACCAGGGTAGGTGTAGGTATCATTTCAGATGCAACATCTGCAAAAAAGGCCACAGTACCTTATTACATGAAGAAGTTGAAGCTTCAACGTACACTTCAACAGAGACAGAGCCCCCTGTTGTCTTGGTAGCTAAAAATAATACTGCTAATCTAACTTTACTCCCTACAGCCAAAGTTAAACTGCTGCGATGCGACGGGACAGAGTTACATACAAATACAACAAATACAAATACAAATATATTTATTTCAAGATTTAGTTTTTACAATAGTTGAATTGACCATGGTCCCCACACTAGGCAAGCCTGTATCGTGGGGTCCCAAAACAAAAACGTTACATTATAGTACAAGCCTCATAATCTAATTGAAAATTTACCTTATAACAACTACAAACACAGTTTACAAGTAAGAAGAAAAATAATTTAATTTAATTTTATGACTATCAGTATTACCAAAAATTATACGATAAAATAATAATGTTATCTTATAAAATATGTTTCACATTTTATACAAAAATATACATAGACACACATACATATACAAACAATTACATACATATGTTTATATAATAAATATGTACATACAAATGATATATACATCATATCATGTTATAAACATCACATACAACAATATAAGTGTTGCGATTCATTACATTACACTAACGGTGCAAGTAGCGCTTCTGTTTCAGCGTAACTTTTTTGTACTAACCAAGATTTAATTTTCTGTTTTGCATCTACTTTGGAACATTTAATAATCTTACAGTGTTTCTCAGCTTTATTGTACAAGAAGGCTGCAATGTACGGACTAAAACGTCGGGCAAAAGTAGTACGTATGTTGGGAACTGGCGTTTGACAAACACGACGTTTTACTATGTTGTCGTAATCATCGGACTGTAACACGGAACCGTGTTTTAGGAGTGTTATCCTAAGTATAAATAATTTCCTAACGCTTAGCACTCCAGCTTCTCTATACAACTCTAAAGTTGGATACCTGCGTGGTTTTTTTAGCATGGTCTTAATTACAGCTCGTTGAGCTCTTTCAAGTCGTATATTATGTGTTTTTGCAATGCCCCCCCAACTAGATATACAGTACGTTGTAATAGACTCACAAAGTGCGTAGTAGGTCATTTTCAGAATATCCAGATCCGCAGAATTTCTGAGTTTCCTCATGATATTAATTATTCTTCTTACTCTTCCCGATAGGCATGCAACGTGTTCCTTGAAGTTTAGCTTCTGATCTACAAGTACACCCAAATATTTGATAACCTCAGTTTTAGTCAAGGTTTCACAACTGCATGTCATATTTGCTTGAAAGTCACAAGAGTGTATTTTAAGATCTGGGAGTAAGGGCGGTTCCGAAGCTTTAGTTATGTGAAAATACATGCTTTTAGTTTTTGTTACATTAAGAGTTAGGAGATTTTGAGACAACCAGCCATAGACCTGAGACATACCAAGTTCCGCATTTGAGTGTGCCTGAGACCAGCTCTCTCCGTGAAAGACCAATACAGTGTCGTCTGCGTAGCAGATTGTTGCTGAATTTTTAAGAGGCAAAGTGTGAATGTCGTCCATATACAAAATAAACAGGGTAGGTCCTAAGATGCTACCCTGTGGCACTCCGAAAAGTACAGGACGATAGTCGCTGAAAGTTTGGTCGACCCTTAGACACTGTCTCCTGTCCGTGAGGTAACTTTTAAACCAGTTGAGGGCTACGCCTCTAATGCCAGCTTTTTCTAGTTTGTTTAAAAGTATCGGAATGGAGACAGTGTCGAATGCCTTCGCCAGGTCCAGGAACACTCCAATGCAGCATTGAGATTTGTCGAGGTAGGATGCCACTGTAGAAGTCAAGAGGTTTACGGCGTCCTCCGTGGACTTGCCCCTACGAAATCCAAACTGATTGTCTGAAATTAGTTTGTTTGACTCCAGGTACTGAATAAGTCGCTTATTTACTATTTTTTCTAATAATTTTGAAAACGCACCCAAAAGTGATATTGGACGATAATTATCAGGTATATCTTTTGCACCATTTTTGTGTATCGGGCACACTACCGCCAATTTCCAGATTGCTGGGAAAACTCCAGTCGATAAACTCATATTAAAAATTTTTGTAAGGGGCTCAATTATAGCATTACGGATACTTTTGATAAATGAGTTGCTAAAACCATCAATACCAGGAGCTTTGTCCTTCTGCAGAAGATTTAACAGCGCCTCCACTTCACCAGTGTCTGTAGGCCTCATAAAAAACGAGTGAACTGGTGAGAGCTTTGCACTGTCATTTGCGGACAATGGACGTTGATTCTGATTACACAGTATTTTATTTGCCAATTGTTCGCCGATGGATGAAAAATAAGAATTGCAGATATTAAGCGATTCCTTAGAATCAGTCGCACCTTCTACGGACAAAAGTTCGACGGGCTCTTTTTTACTAGACGTTAGGTAACAGATATTATTAATTGTTTTCCATAGTCTTTTTTTGTTATTCATATTTTCAAGCAACTCATTTCTGTCGTATTCTGCTTTTACTTTCCTCATAATATCTATATAAAAATTTCTATAACGCGTGTATACTAGGTTAATAACCGAATCATTAGGATTTGCCTTCGCAGATAGATGAAGACGATCTCGATGCCGCATACACCGCATAAGGCCGGGCGTCACCCAAGGCTTTAGATTGTATTTCGATCTACTAATCTTAACCTTGCGTGTGTGTTTAGCGATTACTCCCGTTAAAATGTTCATAAACACTACAGCGTTTTCGTTAACGTCTGGCTTATTTAGTACAATAGACCAATCAATCCCTAATAGTTCTTTCTCAATTGCCTCTATATCCCTTTTAAGAGTAAATCTGCTGGGTCGCACAGGTTTATTTTTGTTTAACTTTAACCCTAGCATTATAATGTCGTGATCTGTGATGTCCATTTTACATATTAGACCTAAAGATGGTTTGTCACTTCTTACGAAAAAGTGATCTAAACCTGCTCTACCCCTAGTAGCTTTAGTAATCGCGGGTAAAAACCCATATTCTGCAGTTAGACATAGGTATTCCAAACACTTGAGGTCCTCTTCTTCATGTATAATATCAATATTTACGTCACCGGTTATAATAAGATCTTGTCTATCATTAAAAGTATCTAGTGTGGACTCTAGCGATAAGAGAAAAGGTTCAATATTTCGGAAAGAAGGGGAGCGATAAATGGCGAGAATTGAAACAATATTTGGAATACTAATCACAAGACAGTTTGCCTCCTCAAACACGGGCTCGTGGACCACGGCATCCCAAGAATCTCTCACATACACAACTACGCCACCGTTTTGATTGATATATTTTTCGGTTTTATAGGAGGTATAGTTTGGAATCTGTGGAATAATAGAAATATCATTAATTCTGCACTCGGTCAAGCAGATCACGTCATATTCTACACGCAATCTATTAAGTGCAACTGTAAAATTATTAAAGTTTTTGTTAATACTGCGGATATTTAACGAAAGAATTTTGAAGTTGTAATCCGACGTAAGCACTTTCTCACAATGCTCAGCCTCATCTAATATTTGGCAGTCAATTCCTACTGAATCTATATTATCCCCCAAAAAATCAGTCAGAGTTGTAAGTATAGTATAAAAAATAGATGGATATGTACCTTGAATTTGAGATTGTTATGATTGACTGCCAAACTGCCAGAGGTAAGAGAAAACCTAATAAAGCTGACAAGAGAAAAATCTTGGATGGCGTTAAACCCACTATTGAATAAGTAGGTATTGATATTATAAACCTTACGATTTTTGTGTAAGAGGTGTGAGACGCATAATAATAATATAGATAATATATGATAATAACAAGCATGCATACAAATTGACAACCAACTTATTTTTAGTGGACTAATATTTTTAAGAAAATGAATCTTCATGGTCGAGTGGAGTAGCAATACGATTAAGCTGATCAAGAGTCCGAACAATGTTCGGTGGCTTGCCGTCACGTTTTCTGATAAAGATGACACCATGACTACAGAAGCATTGCGCGAACCCATGGTGTTTGCTCCGTAGTCTTGCCTCTCGAAATAAAAACCGGTTCTCCCTCGTGAGGCGCTCATTGAAGAATACTTTCATGGCGGGACCGGAGATTTCAAGATCGTTACTTGTTAGATTGCGCCTTGACTTGACCGCTTTTAACATTTCATCGCGTTTGACTTTGCGGACAAAGCGGACAACAACAGGGCGGGGTAAATCTGGTGTCTTATCAGGATTATTCGAACTGGGGCGGCGTGGTCCAACTCTAGTGATCCAGTCAATATCACGGTCCTCCAAATCCAATCCAACTTTCCGTGCTGCCACATAGACAGTATGATGTAGATTTTCACTGGGGGTTTCGGGAATACCCAGGACTTCGAGCTCATTTTGGAGGTGGTATTGCGCCTGGCTGTTTATTTCAGATCGAAGTTGGGCCACTGTGGCCCTCAGAACCACATTTTCTTTTTCACGTTCTTCCAAGCTCACAATTCGAGTCAAATTGTTGTTTATGGCAGCATGTAGTTGTTCTTTAAGCATGTGAATTTCTTGTGTGAGATTCAGTATCGCGGCCGTTAAAACCTCCAAGCCAGTAGGTGGCGCTGAAGCACTTGTTGTTGCCGGAGTTGCTGCAGCCGTTTGTGAACCAACATAAGAGGGCGATGATGTTCCGTCTAGAGCAGTGGGTATTGTAGCTTCAAGGTTAGCAGAAGATGATTTAGAGCCAGGTGCAACTGCTATGTTTGTAACCTTGGTGGTGGTTGTAACTGTAGTTATTGGCGTGTTTGCAAACGTGAAAATGGGATCTGATATGGTTGTTATAGTAGCAGGATTTTTCGCTATCTGTTTACGATTACCTCTGTGAGTAGTGACGTTTGGCGATATATACGCATCTTTTGTGGGCGTATCAGATTCATTGCTTCTTTTATAGAGAACGCGACATGCAGGACATACCCATTTCTTGACCTCTTCAGCAGAAAGCGAAGGGTTGTTAGCGCAAGGCTTACAAAAAATTTTCTCACAAACGCTTAAAGTGCACTTCATGTATATGATAACATCGTCATTACATCCTTCACACTTCATTTTGGCAGTTAAAGTATAATAGGGGAAACAATCCTCCGAAAGTAACGCAGTTGAAAGGTAAATATGGTCGCGTACTGTAGCTGTCTACTCTTTGACGAGTTCACGGAACGGGTTAAGCACGCGTCACTGCTACCTGCGGCTGATCGATAATGGAGCTTCCGCGCTGCACTTAACCGCGCGAATCCTGTGAGCTCACACTTTGCACCACTAATCACATGAACACTTGATTGCTTGGCAACAGATTTTTGCGATATAAAATTAACTATCTAAACGACTGATTTCATTAAAACTTCATAGTACACTTAAACTTTGCACTTCAAACCAGTTAAGTAACTATTTTGATGTTGAAAATTTAGAATTTTAATGTAAAATACGGCACAATTTAACGAGACGTTTAGGTAAACAGTGTTGACGGTTGGACAGAGGCGTCAAAGATCAAGGCACTGCTTGATACGGGTTCCCAAGTTTCGTTTATCACTTCCCATGTAATAAAAGAGTTAGGACTTAAACCAACAGAGAGCAACAATGAGATTATAGGGATAAATAACAAAAACAATAGAATAAAATATAGTATTCCCATTGAAGTCCATTCTCTCATTTCTCAATTTAAAATTATGGTAAATTGCAATGTGGTAAAACAAATTACATGCAAATTACCGCAACAAAAATTCAACAATTTTACTCTGCCTCCTGGAATAAAATTGGCAGACGAAAATTACAATAGTCCAAGCGATATAGATATGCTGATGGGATGTGATATCTTTTTCCAGGTCCTCTTGCCGCAACAGCAGCTGCATAGAGTGGATGGCGCTACTGCTACCGCACCAGCACCGTGCATCATTAGCACACATTTCGGCGAAATATTAGGAGGCAACATACCTGCTAGGCAACTTACTTCACAGAAGGTATCACTCTTATGTACATCATGTAACTCAGGCATCAGCGACTCAATAAAAAAGTTTTGGCAAACAGAAGAGGTTCCGCAAATATTCAACGAAAGCTCCACAGAATCACAACTGTGCGAAGATATTTTCAGAAATTCTGTGCAATTAAAAGAGCAGCGTTTTCAAGTAGATTTACCTACTAAGCTTCCTCTAGAGCAAGTAAACAAACACTTGGGCGATTCTTTTAATCTTGCTCTCAACAGATTTGTCAATTTGGAGAAAAAGCTTCATAAGGATGATACTCTTTTTGAACAATATAAAAAAATTATTGATGAAATAATTGATTTAGGGCACGGTCATTATGTAGATATTGAGCAGTACGATTTTAATAGAGACCCTCTCTATTTCTTAGCACATTTTGCAGTAATCAACGAGAAGAGTAGATCCACGAGGTTAAGATCTGTGTACGATGCGTCTATGAAAACCAGTAATAAGATATCACTCAATGATATACTGCTCAATGGTCCTGTTGTCCAGCGAGATTTATTCGAAATATTGTTATTATTTCGCTTTGGTGATCACATGTTCACTACTGACATAAAGAAAATGTTCAGATGCATAAATTTAAATCCATCATTTGCCCCGTTACAGAACATCCTGTGGAGGGAGGATCCCAACAAGGAGATAAGGTGCATACAGCTGACTACGGTCACCTATGGTCTCAAAAGCTCCAGTTTCCTCGCTACACGGTGTCTGGATGAACTTGCAACGATATATGAAAATGATCTGCCTCTTGCTTCTAACCTTCTGAGGAACTGCGCATTTGTAGATGACGTTTTGTATGCAGATTCAAATTTAAATTCAATAATAGAAGCCAAAAATCAATTAGTAGAATTATTAAAAAGAGGTGGCTTTCAAACTCATAAATGGGCATCTAATGTACCTCAAATTCTGCAAGATATACCAGAAAATGAGCAACATTTTGATTCTATTGATTTAGAAAAGCAAAATTTCTATTTAAAAACTTTAGGTATTGAATATAATGTGAAAAATGACTGCTTCACAGTCACCTGCCCAGAAAAATTTGGTGACAGGCAAATTAATAAAAGAGAAATCCTCAGTTACATTTCAAAGTTCTATGATCCTATTGGTTTAATAACTCCGGTCATCATAAATGGAAAAAGTTTCATGCAGACACTGTGGGATGCAGGTGTAAGTTGGGATTCTCCCTTGACAGGCGATTTAAGGGAGCAATGGTTGCTGTTTGCTAAAAGCTTAGATAACATGTCACCTATAACTATACAACGAAACATTCCCACTGAACGCGCAGTGTCAATACAGCTTGTTGGGTTCGCTGATGCCTCGAGCTCGAAAGCTTACGGCTGCTGCATTTACCTGAGAGTGATACACGATGGAGGTAAAACACGCTTACACTTACTTTGCTCAAAGTCCCGCGTTAACCCGCATAAGAAGGCGTTAACTGTCCCGCGCTTGGAGATGAATGCTACGCTACTGCTTTCGAGACTCATGGTGAAAGTGCACAATGCAATTAGCAGAAAAATAAATGTGCACAATATATATTTATTCAGCGATTCTAAGATAGTTCTCGCATGGATTGGCACGCAAATAACAAAGTTAAACGCTTACGTAGCAAACAGAGTCCAGGTCGTGGCACAGTTAACGGCTGGGTGGTCTTGGCATTATGTACCTACCCAGGACAACCCGGCGGATTGTATCACGCGCGGCGTAACTCCCCAGGAGCTGGCGAACGACGCGAGATGGTGGAACGGGCCTACGTTTCTACAGAACCATAAGTATAACTTTAATAGCGATTTAGATTTACCTACAGTTTTACCGGAAATGAAGTCTACGTCGATGCCTGACGCCACTCCTTCCAGCGCCACCGCTCTCCCAGCAGCCCAAAACAACTTCGATTTATTTGAAAGGTACTCTGATATTAAAAAGATGTGTAGGGTCCTAGCGTACATTTTTCGTTTTTTTAACAATTGCAAAACCAAAAACAGCCAAAATATACAAACAAAAAATTTAACAAACAAAGAAGTACAAAATTCATTGCAACTGATAATAAAACGCGAACAAAATAAACATTTTGCAAAAGAAATAGCTTTATTAAAACGCGGAACAAACGTTAATACTTCATTAAAATCATTACACCCTTTTCTCGACAAAAATGGCCTCATTCGAGTAGGTGGTCGTCTTGAAAATTCTTCTCTGTCATACGCGCAAAAACACCCCATTATTCTTCCTAAAGAATCGCGTATTACTGATATGATCATTCAGAATGAGCATGATAGACTGATGCACGCAGGTCCTAAGTTATTGCTGTCTGTTTTAAATGAAAGATATTGGTTAATAAACGGTCTAAGGCATGTAAAGAAAATTACACACAAATGTGTAACTTGTTTTAAATTGAAGGCTGTAGCCTCCAAGCAGTTAATGGGTTCTTTGCCTGCTGAAAGGGTTACTCAAGCAAGTCCATTTATTCGAGTTGGCATAGATTATGCCGGTCCATTCGAAATAAAGCAATCCAGGATAAGACGAAGTGTCATTACAAAAGGTTACATCTGCCTCTTTGTATGCTTTACTACCAAAGCGATTCATTTAGAGCTTGCCTCAGACTTGACGACAGCTGTATTTCTTTCCTGCTTTAAACGCTTTGTTTCGCGAAGAGGACTTCCTCATGATGTATTTTGCGATAACGCAAGTACCTTTAAGGGCGCAAAGAACAAATTAACTGAACTATATAATTTGGTTAACTCTCAAAGTCACCAAACACAGGTAAATGACTATGCTTTGCAAAACAATGTAAATTTCAGATTCGTGCCTAGTTACAGCCCTGTGTTTGGTGGTCTTTGGGAGGCCGCTGTACGTTCCAGCAAATTCCATTTAAAAAGAGCGATTGGAAAGCAAATTCTCACATATGAGGAGATGTGTACTGTACTATCGCAAATAGAAGCAGTATTAAATTCCAGACCACTGGTCCCTTTGTCAAAAGACAGCGATGATTTTGCTTACCTTACCCCCGGTCATTTTCTCACCGGCAGAGCTTTGGTAACATATCCAGAGCATGACCTATCTGACGTTCCAATTTCAAAGCTTAGGCTGTGGAATTTGACAAATAAAATTGTACAATCCTTTTGGCAAGCTTGGCATAAATATTATCTCAATAACCTACAGTCAAGACCAAAATGGCGAGATGAATGTTCTAATTTGAATGTAGGTGATTTAGTATTGCTTCGCGATGACAATACGCCTCCCCTCACATGGCCTATGGGTCGTATAACAAAAGTGTTTCCTGGAAATGACAAAAAAGTAAGGGCGTTTGAAGTAATGACATCAAATAAAAAGACACATGTAAGGTCAATTACAAAAATTTGTTTATTTCCAATAAGCATGAGCGACGACGTTCGTAGGCCATCTTAGGATGTGTAGTTTTTGTTTAGACCTAAGCTGCGATGCCAAGAACACAACAAAGTGTTCCCCTATTAGTTTTTAAGATTTAGTTAAAGTGCTAAAGTACTGTTCCTACTGTAATAAGTCTTAAAATAATAGCAGGTATAAATTAGAAAATTAATTTGTATTTTTTCTAAAACTTGCACTAAGTTAAAATGTTACATGTAATCTCATAGTCATCGTATGATTTGCCTATGCATCACTTCCTTGTGGTTTATGTAACTTATATTTTGTCAGAGTTCAAAATGTATTTGATTGCTTTAAGCCACATAACATACATAAACAGCACAAAGTTCATTTCATGTAGATTTTAAGAGAAAGTCTTCTTTGATGTTTTACTTTAGTTTGCTGTTGCAACTGATTTGTTTGTGGCCCCCAATATGTTGGCAACATTAAGTTAATTTTATGTATAGCAACACTGTTTGGCTAAGCTCTCTCTTATCGGCACAAGCTTCATGTAACGACGCATTGCATGTACCTCGTGATAATAAAGTGTAGAAGCATAAAGGAGGTCTTTTTCTCCACACCTTGACCACCACCAGCTGCAGCATCCTGGATAACAGTCAACTACACGCAAGGTCTCGCCTACGCAAACTACGGAGGCGAGCTACGCCCTTGCACAATGATACAAAAGTCATTGTTGCATCAAGATTGCATCTTAGGTGCTTAAATTAAGTCGTTGCTTTGTATGTAACAAAATTTGAGAAATTTCCTCAATAGGTAGCTAGATACCTACACAAAAATATTTTATGAAGAAACCTCTAATTGTTAAAACATAAAAATATTACCAGGTGAGCAAGTCATGCTGCCCACCAACAGATGGCGCTGCAGAACTTCTGAAACGCGGTATTTCCTCAAGTTTCTATGGTCACTTTCCGGCCCCATCATCTGATCAGCTCCAAGTCATAATAATATTGCATTGTTATCCGATTTACATACGCATGCAAAATTTCATCTCAATTGGAAACCGGGAAGTGCGTCAAATTTATCTTGCAAGATTTGGTTACAGACATATTATGTAGATACTATATCAATGCGACCACCGACCTACCGACCACGTACCGGAAGGCGAAGCGTTGGTGGACCGACGATCTGGTCAAGATCTGGAAGCCGCTGGATGCGAGCAGCGCAGGACCAGTCGTCATCGAGATCTTTAGGGGAGGCCTATGTCCAGCAGTGGACGTCTTTCGGCTGATATGCTGATGATGATGACTATATCAATGACAAAGAGGTATGGTGCTCTGATATTTCAGCGAAACACAAGAAACACATTGTAAAAAGCCGACTCTTAAAGTAGGCCGTGCTGCAGTGGTTTCTTGCCGTTTCTTTTACCCTGCCATAGCACGATCCGAAACTGTGTAGAATCGCTCTATTTGCATTGTATTCTGCATTGAATAAAAATATCTGAATCTGACAGACAGACACACCGCGACAGGTGAAACTAAATAAAAGCTTCTAAAAACGAAAGTTTCACTAATAAATTCACTCAGAAAAGCGAGCCCGACTTGAATGGTTTCAATTTGAATTCTGGCCAGTTTGGTAAGTATCTTCCTTTCTCTACCGCCTAATTGGAGCAGTGTAGAGTTGTTGTAGAGAGCCATTGGTACAGTCCAGAGCACATCAAGCTTGACACATTAAACTTTGGACTGTTCTTATTTCAATAGCCGTAGGAGCTTTATAGCTTTATCAAGCTTGATCTGCTCTTGGCTGTACATACATATCATAATCCGTATATGTAAGTTGTGTATGATCTACTTATACTTGTCTATGCCGTTTGGATATAGGGTGTAGTAGGGTGGACCGAGTCATGGGGTCCCATTCCGTACTACGGTTTTTTCGACGGAGTAAATAGCCCGAATTCATTTGGCCCTTTTGTTTCTAATAATTAAACTAAATGTTACTACTAGGTTGGTAGGTAAAGGTGTAAACTATGTCATTAATTCAATTTTAACATCCAGATATCAATTTATTCTAAGAAAATACCTTATGGAAAAAATTGCCCGAACAATTTTCGGCACAAATTCGTTCTATGACGTGAGGCATCTGTACTAGTATAGTATTATATTATCTGTGACCGAGTACTGGTCCAAAAAATTGTAAGTGTTTCCATCGACACAAATGAAGAAGAAGCGTGTAATGAGAGGTAGGAAGTGTAATGATAGATTTTTGCGCATAGTATTCCCTTGGCCTCTATGTACTAACTTAAACCTATTTATATGAAATTACTAATTTGTTTACAAAGTTTAAAAATACTTTTAAAGAAGTTTCTACCAAGTTACTTTTTTGGGGATTTTGTTGCTTTAATTTATCGTTCAATAATAAAGAGTCTACACTCGCTCTACTTTTCTTAGAATTGAACGATTCGTTAGGCAACAAAACAAAATCCCCAAAAAATCTGAATCATTGAAAAAAAATATCTGTATACTTATTTTAATTTTCCTTGGAACTTCTACACTTGCGATGTAGATCATGTCGAGTTCCTTGTTACTCCAGTTAAACGAACTTTGGCAGTAACTTTAAACATCTGTGTGCTATAATAAGACGATTAGATGACGTCATTGTTTCGTCTACAGTACAGTGAATTACAGGGTGTTACAAAAAAGTTATACCAATCCTGAAGGATGTGAATATGTCCATGAAACTGAACAACTTTTCCTAAGGAACATAGGTCGAAATACGAAAAAAAAAATTGACCTCTCGAAAGTGCATTTTGTATACAAGCAATTCATTTTAAAAGAACAATTTTATGAATTTCGTCTAAACGAATGGGTTTAGGACGTATAGTTACATCGGCTTAGGGTACATCTCGCCCCCTCAAAAAATGGTCCCAGGGCGAGATATAACTTTTGAAAAAGAGCTAGGGCCAGATTCGCCCTACATCAAGTTCATCTAAGGTGTAACAGTAGATTGAATTACAAGGGAGCAAAATAATATTTTTACTGCGGGGGCGCTTTTTTTAATCCAGAGCGAAGTGAGGGATTTTTAGTAGATTCCTGAACGTAGCGAGGGATTCAAAGTACGTTTCATCACCCACTATGACAAAATAAAAGGCGCCTCATATTTTATTGTAATATTATTTTTTTATAAAACAATATTTGCGTTCGATTTCTTTGGCGCTGAACACTAAGATGTTCCAAATTCAAAAAGTGCGCGGCAAAGATAATTGCGGCGTATCCTATACTATTAAACGAGCAATATTTGTATATATAAATATATATATTTGTGATCGGTTTCTCAAAAACGGCTCTAACGATTTCGATGAATTTTATCATACGGGGGTTTCAGGGGGCGAAAAATCGATCTAGCTAGGTCTGATGTCTGGGAAAATTCGTTTTCACCATTTTTAAAAATTTTTTTGCGCGTTTAAGAAACTAACAGCGCCATCTGTCGGCGAGTAGCATAGCTTGCTCACCCGATGATATATTCAGGTTGAGGCGGCTATTATAGAGCGAAGCTCTTACTTTATATTTATATGAGTACTCGCCCAGGTACTTTATATTTATATGAGTGCGCCGCAAAGTACTTTGCCGCCCACTTTGCAAGTTTCATAGAAAACACCACCTTTGGGTCCACTTAAAGGCGAACCAAGTCGTCCTAGTCAAATAGATGAGATGAAAAAAAATTGTAAGTATTGTTTTAGCGTGTTACTCAGACCGTGAAACTGAACAACTTTTCCCAGGCAAGATTAGTCGAAATACGAATAAATGTAACTCGGTTCGAAAGATTGCGTTACCCGTATATCAAGCATTCATATTAATGTTGTGAGCCCATAAAGTTTTTGTTCTACGACGACTACAAATTTTACAAAGTACTAGGTACTTTTCATACTAATTGGGCTGACCATCTGATCATTTGGTCAACTGTATTATGCAAATATCAAGAATGACCTAATCCTATCCCAGGTAGCAAAATGTCGTCAAAATGACGTCATAATACAGTCATTTTCGACGTAGGAGACGTCATATTATGACGTCTGTATGACCAGCTAATGACGTACTATTGTCACAGCCTATGACGTCATATGAGGACGGTAGGATGACGTCTCTGAAGACGTACTGATGACGTCTCTTACGACGTACTGATGACGTCTCTTACGACGTACTCACGACGTACTGTAGTAGTTCATTCTGTAGACGTGGCTTCAAGACAAAGGCAAAGCGGCGCTGCTGTAGGTGGCTTAATAAAAATAAATAGCTGCATAACTAAAGATGTGATGTTATAAGTGATGTTAAGTCACTTTAACCAATCTAGCCATTTAGGAACGTTATTTATAGGTATAACCTATAACCCTACATTTCAACCATCAAGGAAATGTCACGGCTACATACCACTTGCTTGTGGGTTCTTCTCGCTGCAGCGCAGCTGCAGCGGGGAGAGCCTTTCTGGCCTGGGGCCACTGAGGCTGGTGTCAATCGACGCCTGCAACTACAGGCGTGTCACGGGGGCGGCCTCCCGAGGGGCCTGTCGAGTCCGGTCTTCACGCCGCGGCGAGGCAGCCCACCAGGAGACGTATTTTTGAAGCGTTCGAAGTGAATCTTTAGTTCGCATACGAAAACGAATCGTATACGAATTTAATTTCTAATGCTCTCGATTTTACGCATTTTTGAATCATTCGAAAGCAGTGTTGCCATTAAATTCAAATCTTTAACCAATTTTCGTTTCACGCAGAAAAAATCAAAACCGGAAAGCAATTACTCATTGATTTTAAAAACCGGTAATGAATTGCGAGGGAATGGAACGCAAATTAAAAAGTTGATATGTCAGTATAATGCCATGTGTGAAGGAAACGTCAATGTCGTTGTCATCACAGATTATACATACTTTCGAGTGGTAGAATTGCAAAACGAGTGGGTCGGACCACTCCCCAGATTAGTAAGTCCACTCGTTGCAGAATTCACAGGTATGAATATTCAAAAATTGCGATTTTACGGATTCGTATACGAATCTTGCCAATTCGAATGCGAATTGAAGTTCGAACGCTTCAAAAATGCGTCTCCAGGTGATTCCCCGTTGGGGGAGGCCTAGTGAGCGCCTACGAGCCAGCGGCGGCTTCTCTTCGTCGGAGGTGCGGCGTCGGCACGCTTGCGCGGCGCGCGCGCACTGCGCACGTCGTGGTTGGGGGCTGGTGGTAGGGGCCCACAGTCCTGACTACTCGACGGGGAGTAGTGGACGTGGGCTGCCTGGTGTGGAGGGGAGGGGCCTCAGCATCCTGTCCTCATGCGAGCCAGGATGGAGACACCCTCCTGCCTGCCTCACGGCCTTGAGGACGGAGAGCAGGAGCTCGATGGCGAGGTCGATTGCGTCGGCTGCGTTGCTTGTGGTCGCCCCCGGGTGCTTCACCGTCTTGCCCACGTTTTGTGGGGCGGCGACCGCTTCCTGGGGCGTCTGATTCGGAGTGGGTGTTGCAGCTGTGCTGGGAGGCGCCTTCGTCAGCTTCGCCTTCTTCCCGGCAGTGTGCGGGGCGGCGACCGCTTTCGAAGCCGCTGGCTGTGACTGGGTGGGGCCGGCTCCAGTGGCGGCGGCGGCGGCTGGAGTGGCGGAGGCGGCTACATACCACGTCATACTGCGAGAGGGTCATTCTACGAGAAAAAATCTCAATACCACGATATCCAAAATGCTGCGTTTTGTACAGCGCCAACTCCTACATATATTTATTACTATAAAAATGACGTCAGTTTGACGTACGATTCCGACGAATGCAGTACCCTACCAACCTTATATTAACCAAAAAAAAAAAATTACGTACAATTTCGATAAATAAATTACTGACCCGTTATTCATTGAATAAACTGTAAGATTACGTCACTCTCCCGACTTTGTCGACCTACCAAAGACTGACCACAGCTGACCTTTCGCTAACTGACCCAAAGTGACCAGGATGGACATTAAATTTGAATGACCTTTAATGGACTTCAGCTGATTCTTGAAAAACGCTCACTGTTCACTGGTACAGCACAGTCCTAAAATGACCAAGAAGTGACGACATTTTGACGGACGATTTTGACCAATACAGTACGGTCTTAAACTGACTTAAAAATGACGTCAGTTAGACGAAAGATTCCGACCAATGTAGTACCGACCCTATACTGACCAAAAATGACGTCAGTTTTACGTCCTATCTCGACGAATTCAGTACTGACCCTAAATTGACCTTAAAACGACGTACTTTTTTCGTCCTAGAGGTCATTTTGCTACCTGGGATACTATTAAAGCAATATATGTAACTATATATATTTGTAATCGGTTTCTCGAAAACGGCTCTAATAATTTCGATGAAATTTAGTATTCAGGGGTTTTTGAGGGCAAAAAATCGATATAGCTACATCTTATGTCTGGGAAAATTCGATTTCACCGTCTTTTTAAATATTTCTTAGCGCAAACTTACAGCGCCATCTGTTGTTGAATAGCATAGCTTGCTCACCCGATGATATTTTAGTCATGCAGAGCATAGCTCGGTCGCGCAGGTACTTAATTTTTATATGACTCTACAAATCTCAATCTGAGTCGACAGCTTGCTTTCAATTTAGGAAAATTCCAACCCTGTACTATATCGTTGACTATATTAGTTTCACGTTCGTGGGTAAAATATGTGCATTCATTTGATTGGCTTCTAGAGTAGATGCAAACCCGACGACTCTAGGTGTCCACGTTTTAACTAGAGCACAAAAGACTGGCCGTGACGACGTACAAAATATGTGTAAAACGATCTTTTGAGTAATTTACTGGAACGAACTCGTACACTCAACAGCACATCAGTAGAAACACTTTTGGACCTTATGGCGTGGTAATAGAGTTGAAAAAGTTTCTACCGACGTGCAGTTGACCGTACGTAACAAACTACACCGTATTTGTTCACGGTAGCACAGAACATCCATCATAACATCCCAAGGTCCTTCAAGAATATTACACCTGAAATTCAAAATTCGTGATTTAATTAGGACGGTGCCGACCACGCTTCTTAGACTGGGATGAATTTCATAATTTGGCTCTCCTTCTTAGGGTCAGAACTTAAATGGGACCAGATCTGACAGTCAAGTTTTTCTGGGGTTTTCAACACCGCAGAATTCAAAAATCAATGTTGTCAAGCCGAAACCCTACTAGTCCAAAAAAGTCAAACAATAACCTAGCCTTACTGTAAGAGGTTTCTTGTTTTGAAAGTGTTCCTCAGGCCCCCTGAACATATCTGGAAAATTATCCGTTGATCCCATGTACGCTCCCCCTTCCCCACCCTCAAACAGGTTCTGATTTAGTTTTTCTCATTTATCTCAGAAAAGGTTAAAGATAGATGAAAATCGTTAACGTTAATTTAAACGTTATAAAAATATCAACCCATTGACACCTCTTTTATTTCAATGTGTCCTATAGTAGCTGATATATAGGGTTAAGTTTGCACTTACAACTGAATACCTCTTACCAAGCTTCTGGTAATTAGTTGTCTAAATGAGTAGGATTTCGAACATTTTGGTGCAAACTTAACCCTATATTTCTGCTACTATAGGTTACATTGAAATAAAACAAGTTTCAACGGGTTGGTAATTTTATAACGTTTAAATTAACGTTAACGATTTTCATCAATCTTTAACCGTTTCTGAGATAAATGATAAAAACTAAAATCAGGGACCTGTTTGAGGGTGGGGGGGGGGGGAGCGTACATGGGATCAACGGATAATTTTCCAGATATGTTCAGGGGGACCTAAGGAACACTTTTAAAACAAGAAACGTCTTACAGTAATTTAGCCTAGTAGTAGGATTTCGGCTTGACGACATTGATTTCTGGATTCTGTGATGTCCAAAACCCCATAAAACCTTTGTTGTCAAAAATGGTCCCGTTTTAGTTCTGAGAAAATTTAATTATCATTTATTTCCTACTCTATCTTGGCGTTGCGGATAGCAAAATGGACTGGTTAGTAACCGTACTTTGGTGGTAGCCCGTCCTCCGGTATAAGATCCCTTCGTCGCCTTTTACGACACCTTTGGCAGAAATGGTGTGAAATATTCTTAAACGTCACCAAAAGGGCAAAGAATTAATAGGCGAAAGGAATCCTCATCATTAGTATTGAAAAGTCGGTATTGGAAGATATGCAGTATAGGTTTGGTATATATGTCACAGTAATGACGGCGAGGATCTGGTTTCTTTACGGGTTAAGAGCAGTTAGGAATACGAAAAATGACCACACTTTTGACATTTTTAATGTTTTTCGTTACTTATTCCTTATTAGTATTAAAAGTTTATATGAAATCTAAATACCCACCGTACTCCAATTAGATGAGAATCTCGTTTTGGTGAATGAATCATACTACCAAAATAACTTATTTTAAAAATATTGGTAAATTGAAAAAAATGTGCTAAAAAGTCTTGTAAAAGTCGCAATCATACCTTCCTTAATCCAGAAACTAATTCGACATACATTGCTCGTTGAAGTGAGTGTATTGGAATTAACAGAACCAAGACTCCCAGAAATGTATGCCGAATTAGTGTTTGAATTTAGAAAGGTGTTATTGCAGCTGAAGGGAAGGGGTGACCTGTGGGAGTAAATTTGCATTTTTTTTGTCTAATCAATCATGTTATTAAATACTTTCTGCACTAGTGTGTATCCCCAATATTATATGTTTTTCTTAGATTTAACTATGGCTTATTATTTTTGAGGCAACTAACAAATGAAACGGCAACTAACAGTTTGCATCTAATAAATTAATCTGGCAGCGATTAAATATTTTAGCAACAATTATAATAGATGAGCTTCAAAATGCAAGGATTTATAAAAACTAAATAATGGCAGATTCTTTAAGGTAGCAAATATATTAAACAGGGGCAATGAAATCATAAGCGAGGTAATATAAATAATGACTTGGCGACTAATTTTAACAATGGAATAACAAATATTGTATTATTTGCAACAAAAGGCTCCCATATAAAAATACACTTTCAGACTGCGATTTGTAGGCAGCTGTAAAAATTAAAACAGGTACTATTATTAAGTATTTGGATTTCAGTATTTTTGTTTGTAGAATCATAATTTAATGAAAACGGCGACAAGGTTAGTCATTCCATAGAAACAGAGTGCGGGTCGAATATATTTAAAGATTTTATATTTTTTTGTGCTGTGAGAGTCTCCCACCTCTATCTGCGAGGGGTGACAAGGGAACTTGGCCTTGGAACATGACCTTGGGAACATGACCTTGGAGCTTTAATTATAAACTCGCTTTACTTTGTAATCAATTAATCATACTTCCGCGTGCTTCCTAACCTTTTTACAATGACTACTGCTTTTCTCTAAATGACCACTACCATCACGAAGCGGGGGGGACGAAGGGGCGCAGCTCCCCAGAATGGGGGTTCGGGGGGCAGAGCCCCCTTCCATCAAAAAACAAACTCCAGACAGGACGACACATACACGGTAGGTTATGTTAGGTTCCCTTGTGACCCCTCGCAGACAGAAATAGGGGACCCGCACAGTGGGTCCCCGTTGAACTAACCTACAGTCAAGAGGATTTTAATAGAGCTTTAATAATAAACAATGAACTGAGAGGAACACTCAGCTC
The DNA here is from genome assembly GCA_947532105.1 of Athrips mouffetella. NCBI lineage: Eukaryota > Metazoa > Arthropoda > Insecta > Lepidoptera > Gelechiidae > Athrips > Athrips mouffetella. Next base: position 11,184,665 of record OX383958.1, read on the forward strand.
GGCATAAATTAATAAATATTGCGAGTTGAATAAATTAAGACAATTATTGTACCTTTATACCTTTTACTCTTTCGCCATTGTAGGAAAATTTTAAGCCATATGATAAAAATTCTAAGTCAAACAATTTTTTATGCATGTCACTATTTGCTTTATTTAGAGCTCTTGAAATGTCGCACAATAGTAGATTTTACAACAAGTGCACAAAACAAACCATTTTACCGAGACTTTTAGCAGCCAGAGCCGAAGGCGAGGGCTGATAGTAATGTCGAGGATAAAATGGTTTTGTGGACGAGTTATAAACTCTGCTTTTCACTTTGATTGCGAGGAAATAAAACGTAAAAGTACTCTCTAAATGTAACTGAAGAATGAGTTGTTCTGCTTTAGTGAAGTATATGACGCGCGCGCGGCGCGGGGGGCGTGCCGCAGGCCCGCGCGCAGGGCGTACACCACCGAGATTACTTTTTTGCCCTAGTGCACAAAATTCGACTTTGTGCAGCCTATATCCTGCACAAATAAGCACTTTCAGAGCATGAGAAGTGAAAAGTATGTTTTTAGTTAACTTTACATACAACCTCATTTTATTATTTAAGAAAGCCTATTTTCTAGTTTTTATCCGCCGTTAAGTGTTCGCTTAACAATAAATTCAGTTACCAAAACAAAAAATCGATGCCAGTTTAAAATAAAACAAAGCTTACAACTGATTATAAAGCTGCCATTTTCTGCTTAAAATGATACTTCACTGTAGCTGCCAACGTACTATTTTTGCTACCTGCTTTAATATTTTTTGAAACCCTAATTCAGATTAATTTGTCGCCGCGTTAAATACATGCCTTTAACTATAAGCACCTTAACAATGTGACGCCATGTTATGTGAATAAGGAAGAGCGACAAAACTTATTTTTCTCTTTGTTTTTAAATACGTAACTTCCTCTTGAAGTAGAGCAGTATTCATGTTTATGAATAACTACCTCAGTCAAGTTACACATTGGTTTTGGTTAATAAATTGTAAACAACCACAAGCAAGATACGAACCAGCATCTCTACGTGATCTCTACGTCAGTACGGTCAACCGCGCGTGGATGGAAACTTTTTAAACTTTATTTTTTACCATGCCATGGAGTCCAAAGTGTCTCTACTGACGTGCTGTCGGGTGTACCAACCAGAGACGCTTTGTTTCAACTTTTACTGCCCACAGTTGTAAATGCGAGTTTACAGTAAGGAAGGAAGTGAGGGAAGTATGTCAAGATTTTAGCTGGTGGAGAGCTGTGGTTTCTGCCTACCCCGATGGAAAATTATGTACAGTAACATCCAAACCAAACACAGGAAGTATTAATAAATGGTCATTTTTGAATCCATATCCAGTGCGCTGTAAGATCGATGTCCGACCTCACAAACCCTGCCTGCTGTTAGAGTTGTTGAGCCACCCTCAAGATCTAACGTGGTTCATTTAACGACTAATACAGGTCCACTTTCCCAAATAGTCAACTTGTTTTTCCTCAATCGTCCATTTCCCAATGCCTCACATTTTGGTCTATTCATCTTGCAATATCCTAACCAAACTGGGGAAGTCACACAAAGCCATTTTTGTTTGACATTGTTCCCACCGGGAATCGAACCCAAACCACAGATTAAATAATAGTAAACTAACGATCACACAGATCACACAGATCCGTCACTCCCAGGAGTCCCAGGCAGGGTGCCGACAAATTTCAACCTTATGGTCTAAGCATAAAGTCGATACTTGCAGTGTACCGCTTAGGATACGTTAAGACTGCACTCTGCGCACACTAGCGCCCTCATCAGAATTTAATTAATTTCTTTGAATTGGAGACCAAAATGAAAAATTGAAGAACGGCTAAGTGTTCTTTGTCAGGATAGCGTTATTTTAAACTATTACAATAAGCTTTATGTTATCCTGTTTATTCAAAATCCTTTGAACGGAACGCGGTGGCCACCAATTTCCGTTTTAAGGATTTTGAATAAACAAGATATCATAAAGCTAATTGTAATAGTTTAAAATAACGCTATCCTGACAAAGAACACTTAGCCGTTCTTAAATTTTTCATTTTGGTCTCCAATTCAAAGAAATTAATTAAATTCTGATGAGGGCGCTAGTGTGCGCGGAGTGCACTCTTAAATAGCGGGTGATCGCGGACACATGGGCTAAAGCGATGATTTTGTCACTTTATGAGATGCAAGTAGGTATGTAATATTGTTCAAACAAACATGCAAATGCTTACTTATCTATTTTGCCGCCATAAGCTTAAGATGACATAAAAAAAAGTAAAATCGACTGCCTCACCCAGTCGACTTCTAGCGCCGCGTTGCATACCTAGAGTGCGGAGTGTCACAGGCCTGCCCAGACCCTCCGGCCGGCTCGAGAGCCGATCGCTCTAACCACTACACTGCGGATATAATAGGTGTTTGTTCAGCATTGGACGTTCAATGGGAAGTTTTATACAGGGTGTAAGGGACAGACAGGTTGGCAAAAACTGAAAGGGATGATCAGTCGAAAACTGAAGAACTTTAAACGTAAAAACGTGAAACGTAAAAAAATCTGCTTGTCCATACAAACTGTCCAATAAAATTTGGAATTTTGTATGAACGGCCGATCTTTTTTCACATTTCCTGTTATATGTTTCTTGGAAGAAGTTGTTTAGTTTCATCGACTGATCAAGCCCTTTTAGTTTTTGCCAACCTGTCCCTTACACCCTGTATAATAATTATGAATTCATCATACAGGACCAGGAACTCCCTCCAAAATTCCAGCTTTTGCTGCAACAATGTAGAGGGGAAGTACCATACTCACTCACCTGGATGGACAGATGGACGGAAGGATGGATGGATGGATAGTTGGATAGACAGATATAATATATAATCCCTCGCGGACGAAGTTGCGGGCAACAGCTAGTATTAGATAACAGTAAACATACATACAACTGACATTAAATTTTGGCAAAATTGTAACTCAACACAAATAGGCCTACGCGACTGAAAGCCGACGAGTTGTTCGAGTGTTTTTGTTACTACTGCTTTGTTTTTACCTCAAAATGATGTCCTCTCCCAGTACACCCTCGGCGAAATCTGTATCTGAAGAGAATTTATACTCATCCATTCCTAAGGATTCGGCTAGCTCAAACCAAAGACCTAATAAAAGAAAGCATGGTGATGACTTTGAAGCCTTCGCAATAAAAATGGAAAAAATGTTTATGAACTGGCAGGAACAACAAAAACATAGCTTCGAGGCATTCTTAACACAAATTACTGAACAACAAAATCAGCTGACTGCCTCGGTCACCTTGATAAATGAGAAATATGACATGATGAAAGAAACAGTTGATTTAATGTATGCCCAGAGGAAAGAAAACTTTGATTATATCAGAAAGTTAGAAGAGAAAATTGAAAGACTGGAGAAAAAAGAATGCGCCTGCGCTATTGAAATCCGAAACTTACCTACCAAAACAAATGAAACGGTCGGGGACCTGTGCAACTCGATAATACGCATTGGGGAACTTCTATCTGTACCAATCGATGTAACACAGATTAAAAACGTATACAGAGTGCATAAAGAAGAAAAGAACAAACCAGTGGTTGTGGACTTTACCTCTGAACTCCTCAAACACCAGTTGATCACGTCGGTAATTAATCTGGGTAAACAAAAAAATCTTAAAAGAATAAACTCAATCAATCTGGGGCTAGCAGGCCCTGAGTCACAAATCTACATATCCGAGTTGAAAACCTACAAAACTAGAAGGTTATTTTATCTGGCCAGGGAAATCGCTAAGGACAATAATCTTCCTAAACCCTGGACCTCCCGTGGAATGGTTTACCTACGCCTGAACAATAACAGCAAACCAATCAGGATTAACTGTGAAAAAGACCTTAAGGATATCTTTAACATTAAGTGACTAGTTATTATGTGTGTTTTGTCAATAGCATGTTATTTAAATCTTGTATTTGCACGGTTTTTTCCCTATTCGTGTGTTAAAATAGTACACATTATTAACCCACTCACAACACAAACATTACACAAACTCACTTACACTGTTAAACAAACTGTACGAATCGTCATAACACAAAAACATAGCTTAGCACCTTATGCCAATAGCCAAAAAACTGTTTATATAGGAAATGCTGATATTCTGACCCCAAAGGATGGATTATCTTGTATATTATTCTCTAAAAATTCGCGTTCGTTAATGACCTAATAAATAATATTGATAAGTACCAAATTTCAGACCCTGTTTTATGTTATCCTAAAGAATGTTCTTCAAGATTAAAACGACCTAATAATTATTTTAAAGTTTTGCAACAGAACATTCGTAGCATAAACTGTAATTTTGATAGCTTTTGTACTACATTAGCGAGTCTTGAATTTAAATGTGATATTATTATTCTGTCGGAATGCTGGCTGTCTCTAGGGTCTAACTTACCATACCTACAAGGCTACTCTTCTTTTCAAACAAGTAGAAACTATAATCAAAACGACGGCGTGGTCGCATTTGTAAGTAATAAATTTAGATATAAAATTGAGGAGCCTAATATTGCAGATGCCAACTGTTTGATTATTTCCATTGGCACAGATACGTTAATAATAGCTATTTATAGACCACCTTCTTTTAAAGACTTACATAATTTTTTAAATTCGTTACATTTGTTACTTGAAAAATCTACTAATTTTAACAATATTATAATAACTGGCGATATAAATATAGATCTTCTTGATTCAAATAATGATACCTTATCCTACTTAGACTCAGTTTCATATTATGGACTGATGCCGGCTCATACATATCCTACAAGAGGACGCAGCTGTCTTGATCATGTAATTCTCAAGACTAAACTTAGTTCTTTACTTTTAGATTGGAAACTACAGTTACCGACCATGCGTCAGTACTTGTTTGCTTATGTATGAAAAATATAAAAAATCATTTAAGTAATAAAATTACAAAAAAAGTTAACTATGAAGGTATATACTCGGACTGTACCTACTAATGTTGATTTCTCCCCTATTTATAACGAAATTAACCTTAATAATGCTGCGTCACTTCTGGTTGAGCTTTTATCTGGATTAGTTATCAAAAATACTGTTATGTATAAAATGCCTTGCTCGAAAGTCATACTCAAGCCGTGGATAACGGTAGGTATGCTACGTTGTATCCGAAATAGAGACAGCATGCATAAAAGATCAAAGGACGAACCCAATAACACCACACTTGCTCTTACGTACAGGAGATATCGAAATTTCTGCAATAATTTGTTAAAAACATTGAAACGTAAACATTATAACAATCAGCTAACCTTACACAGAAAGAACTCCAAAAAAACATGGGAAACTATTAACGAAATTTCTAGTAATCATAAAAATGAGGATCTACCCCATGAGCTCCTCTGCGCTAGGGATTCTTCACGTGATGCAGTAAACGACATCAATGCCTTTTTCTCAAATGTTGGTAAGAATCTCGCCGAAAAAATTCCGTCGAATATTGCATCTTTTATAGATCCAGACAACGATAACAGCCTGTAGATGAACTCATTTGTTTTATTGGAAACGGACTGTGCGGAAGTTGAAAGAATTATTATAAACCTAAAGACCAACTGTTCCCCAGGATTAGACTCGATATCGTCCAAGGTGCTGACGCTTTTGTCTGAGTTTGTAACTCCTGTGCTCACCAATCTTCTCAACCGATGTCTTGAACACGGTATATTCCCTAATGTGTTTAAAAAGGCAGTCCTTTATCCTATTTACAAGGCAGGGGACAGAAACGGTGTAGACAACTATCGCCCTATTTCCATTCTTACCTCTCTATCTAAGGTGTTTGAACGCATAATCAATTCAAGACTTATTAATTACCAAGAAAATAACTCACTTCTTTCTGAGTCACAATATGGTTTCAGAGCCAAAAAGTCTACAGATGAAGCTGTTCATACGTTTGTGGAACATGTATCGAGAGGTTTGGATGGAAATAAAAAGTGTTTAACGATATTTATCGATTTAGCTAAAGCTTTTGACACTGTTTCTGTGCCCTCCTTGATAAATAAACTACTCAAACTTGGCATTAGAGGGCCACAATTGGATCTTCTGGTTGATTATCTAACAAATAGATATCAATGTGTGAGGATGGGTGAGCACATCAGTGATGAACTTATGGTTACATATGGAGTACCTCAAGGGAGTATACTTGGCCCAACTTTGTTCTTATGCTATATTAATGGCTTATGTCAACTCCATCTTGAAAAATGTAAAATTATATCGTATGCGGACGACACAACATTAACTTTTACCGGAGACTCTTGGGAGGAAGTATATTCACTTGCTCAACGAGGTTTCAATACTGTTTGCCACTGGCTAGCGGCTAACTCTCTAACTCTAAATGCTGAAAAAACCAAATTTATAACCTTTTCTATCCGCAACCTTCCTAATGACACAAGTAAGCTTGGTACAATATTTGCTCACAAGTGCTCTTTTCCTCCTAAACGTGCATGTAACTGCTCTAATATATCACAGACACAGTGTATAAAGTACCTGGGTGTAACTATAGATCATAATCTATCTTTTGGTAATCATATCCAAAATCTTGTACAAAGGACGCGTAAACTTACCTATGTTTTCAAATCCTTGAGATGCGTTGCTGATAAAAAAACCATTAAGATGGTGTACTTTGCTCTTGTCCAATCAATCTTAAGCTACTGTATTGCATCATGGGGCGGGGCGGTCAAGACTAAACTCTTACCTCTTGAGAGAGCACAAAGACTGATCCTCAAAGTGAGCTATCACAAGCCTCGTCTATACCCAACCACTAACTTATACAAGGATACTGAAGTACTGACTGTCCGACAGTTATTTATTCTCGCATGCATCCTTAAACAACACTCAAATCTTGATTCTTTTCGATCTGATATGGCTAATACTAGGAGACATTCTACAGTATGTAATATAAACTGGGCTAGAACTAGCTTTGCTCAGCGATTTTTATTTTTTATTGGTGCTAGACTATACAATATTGTAAACAAGGGAACGGGCATCTTTGGACTTAGTAAATTTGAATGTAAACACAAAACTACAGCATGGCTTCTTGGGCTTGACTATCCAGCAACGGAAAAGCTTTTGCATTTTCAACAATATTTTTTTACTAAGATACTTATATGCCCGTTTGTTTGTTGACAAATATGACGTTTCTCTTTCAAATACAAACACACATCAACGAATACTCATAATGAACTTTCTTTCACTCTATCACTCATATACTCACACACATATACAAAAACACACATATACTTACTTACACATTTACACATACCTACTCTTACACACTTCAATTAGTACCTATCCTCATTAATTAGATAAATAATATTTATAAGTACCTATTTTTACATAAAATAGATTGTACTATTATATTTGCTTAATTGTGCCTAATATTAATTTCTGTCTGCTTACCTTCTTTACTACTTGTATACAAGTACCCAGGCTATCCGAGATGGGGGACCTGGTGACCTAAAACACAGGCTACGGCTTAGCTTAGGCGCCAGTTCTTCCACAAATAATTAGTGACTGTACCCTCTTTTCTTGTATTATCTCAATTTGTGTACCTAAACCTAATTGTTTGTGGACGGAAAATAAATGAATTTTGATTTGATTTGATTTGATTAAATCTATAAACAGACTTTAACAAATTCGCTACCTTCGATCCCATTTCCAACGCTTGCCTCCTGATCCCCGCCCTAGGCGTCCCTGTATCACTAAGATGCTGGAATGTCCTAGTGCCAATACAAAGTTCCTGTTCAATTCCTTTTCCGAGCGTGCTACACTAATGTGAAACAAACTTCCCAAACATATTCAAGACAGCCCATCCGTCACTTCTTTCAAGAAAAGCCTGAAAGAGCACTTCTTATCGAACTTATCTTAATAAAATATGTATTACTAGCGGTTCGCCCCGGCTTCGCACGGGTAGATATAGGTTCTTGTTGCATCGGGTGTTACTAAAGAAACCAGCCAAGCGCAAGTTGGACTCCCACCGAGGGTTCCGTACCACTAAGGTAAAAATACTGTCCTAGTTATGGGCAGTCATACCATCTTAGTCACGCAGAAGTGCATTAAATTCGCTCGAGCCGACACGCACTTCATCAAAACCATCATAACATCCCATAATAAGTCCACTACAGGACAGGGAGCTCCCTCCAGAATTCGAGCCCTTGCTAGAAGAATGTGGAGGGGAAGTATCTTAGTCACCACGCTTGTTAGCATTAAGGCTGGCACCATGGACCGCGGTTGTTGGTGACCGCAGTATGTAAGATGGTGCGATACACGGAAAGATGTCGCTGCCCATCTTCCGGTTTGTAAACCCCTAGTCGCCTCTTACGACACCTACAGGTTGATATGGGTTGGCACTATTCTTTGCCGCTACCACACGGAACGACACGCACTTGACCAGTCAAATTTTTCGTGTCACAGTCACTTAGGGCGCTGTTTCTTTAATTTCAATTTTTATAAAGATTACACTCATGATAACTTTTGAATGGTATGTCCGATTTGAATAATTCTAAAAGTTATTTACAGGTACTGATATAGCCTTGAATACGAAATCATTTATTTGGATAAGGATTAATAGGTACAAATAATGTGGCCTATATAGTTTGTACCGGCGTTACTATTACATATTTTAACATGAAAAAGTAGTTATTGTGACATAACTGTAATACTCGTAGTTAGACATATGGTATCGCGGACTTTTTTGTAGATATTGATGGCTTCTATAATTCTGTATAGTACATTCTTTGCTCTATTGTAAATAGTTTCCGCAGCGTACTCGATATAAGGATGCTATTTAGTATTTTTTTCACACCTTGGGTTACATTATCGAAGTTTTCATACGGAACCCTAACTTTTTTTTAAATATTTTATAGCCTATGTTCATCCCGGATAATGCAGGTTTCTAATGGTGAAAGAATTTTTCAAAGCGGTCCAGTAGTTTCGGAGCCTATTCATTACAAACATACAAAAATAGGTACAAATCTTTCCTCTTTATAATATTAGTGTAGAAGTGTAGATATATATTTATAATATATGTATAATATATTTTAGGTATATTATTATATGTAGTCTATAGCAGGTATATTTAGTTATTACTATGTATTATTATAATATTAGGGCTCCCGCACACGACCGAGAATCGGTGGCCGATTTTTTGTCGGCATCCCGCTCTGACGTGTTATCACCTGGATCTTCCGTCCTTGTCCTGGGCGATAATCGGCCACCGATTCTCGGTCGTGTGCGGGAGCCCTTATACTTATTTCTTAATATTATTTGATGTGTACTTATTCTTGTCCCCGTCTTATATACTTTTCCTTACTAAACTCTGGTTGGCTGGAAGAGATCTCTTCATAGAGATAAGCTCGCCATTGTGAACCTCTTCTATCACTATTGCTATTAAGTAAAGGATATATACATTCATACATTTATTACGTGTAAGTAGCTGGTATATTTTTAAATTGCTATGATACAAAATGTAGATACATACAATACGCAAATTGCGACGACGCCAGTCGTGACTAGGTATACATATCAGCTTTAAATTGACTAATTAATTAAGGTAAAGCTTACATAAAATACACATAATAAAACTGTAAACTCGGCGAATCTGCAAATTGAAACTATTTACAAAAATATAAAGGGTCACTTACACAATAATAGGACCAATTCAGATAATTTATAACCGACTGCGGCGAAGCCCAAAAGGAGGGTTATGTGTTTGCCCTGTATGTATGTATGTCCGTTTCTTTGATCCCTTGTAACTACTAAATTGCTGAACCGATTTTGATGACTTGTACATCATTAAATTCTTAATAGCGCGAGTGACTGCACTTACAAGCGTGAAAATTGGAGTACTTATGTTAAAAACTCGTAATTTTTCATCATAACTTGAAAACTAGAAAACGTAAAAAAACACAAAAATATATTTTAGAATGTACAAGTAAAGCCCTTTCATATGATACCCCATTTGACCTAATTGCGACAATTTGAAATTTGGCCACCCCATTTTGGCCCCCTTTACATTAATAATCATATTTTTTTTTCAAAATTCTTTCATGTGATATTAAGTTGGGCAACTATATTCTAAAACTATTCCAAATTTCAGGTCGATAGCATGAGTGGTGGCTGAGATATAGGGGTGTGACAGACAGACAGACAGACGGACAGACAGACACAGACAGAAAAAGTCGCACCATAAGGGTTCCCTTATTTTACCATTTTGGTATCGGAACCCTAAAAAGTAAGGAAACAGATCATTTAAATCCTCGTACTTCCGGTATTTTTATTAAGGATGTTCGGTGATCCAACCTAATATAATTCCATTTAGGTATTCTGTATGAAAATCCCAATACTTTACATTTTACTGCAAATAAAGATGAGCAATCATTATTAATATTTCCTTTAAAATCCTTTAAGTCGAAAGCATAGTTTCTGAGAAATCATTCAAAGTTGCATTTATGTATTTTTGGAAAGTCATTTCCCAGAAGTTTATTTAAATAATACTACGGTTGCTACGCCATCGTAGCATAAATTGAGAACACGTTTATAAAATATTAATTCATCACAAAAACACTGTAAGATCTGTGTGATACTGTAATTTGAACCGGTGTTATTTAAATATAAATGTTATGGTTCTCGCATTAAAGTCGCATGTTATTTGTTTCTTCTCATTTTCAAAAGCTTTATATTATAACCACAGAAAAATTCTAAAATAATTTTTTTTTTTATTAAGATAAAGTTTAGACTCGACGGATATTCATCATCATGATGAGATGAAAGAGCACAACAAACAACAACAGCCAAGAATAAAAAATAACGGGCCAAGTGCGAGTCAGACATGCGCACTAAGAGTTCTGTACCTATTCCCCATATGACACTACCTAGCCTGACCCCCTGAATTTATAGTATACAAATATTGGTCGTTTATTAATACAGGATGAGTATAACATTGTATACATATTTATTAACGGGTTGTTTTACCTTTTGGGCATCAATTTTTAGGGTTCTCTATCACAAAATTGTATGAAATTGAAATTATAAAGAAAACCGGCCAAGTGCGAGTGGGACTCGCGCCCTCAAGTTTCCGTACCCGTCCACCATGTCATATTCTTTAAGTTTTTGCCCTTTGATTTTTAAAACTTTACGTCCACTCTAACCTGACCTATCCCTTTTGACGGAAAACATGAAACGGGAGCTTACCTTAATTGGTTATCATTGGTTGAAATTTTCACACCTTCAAGGGTCAATGGAACTTAAGATTATAATCTTAAGTTCCATTGACCCTTGAAGGATATGATGTCCATTTCAACTTGATGCCTCAATGTACCGATAGACGGACAACAAAGCCATCCTATAAGGGTTCTGTTTTTTTTTTTCGAGGTACGGTACCCTAAAAATCATCATCTCTTTAACAATCATCTTTTAGATATATTTATAATAATCTAGCCATTGAAGGTGCCACCACGGCCTGGCCTATTTCTGCCGCGAAGCAGCGGTCTTAGCGCTGCTGTGTTTCTGTTCAAAAGGAGCTAGTGTAATTGCCAACATATGAGACATCATACTATTTAACTTTCATGAGGGGCAACGCGCTTTGCTGTCATATTAGTGTCAAATTCTGTCAACAAGTGCTGTGCGGTACTGTGTTAAAGGCTTTGGTGACCACTTACCATCCAGTGGCTCACCTGCACATGTTCATAAAAATATTTGCTCGCCACTTCCCGTGGCATCTAGATATTTTACCGCGGTCAAAAGTAGCCTAATATTATATAACACAATAAGTGTAGTTTTTAATTAAAAAAAGAAATTTAACTTAACGTTTTTCCCGTGGGATTGAGATATTTCCCTATAGTGAAATATAGCCTAAGTTCACCCTGAAGGACCATTCTAAATATTTCTTCGAAGATTACTTCTATTTACCTTACTAACTTTACCTTAAAATATTACAAGATATTTATAATAATGAGTTTGTAAAACAATTAAGGGTCTGGTTTTATAACCTTATATAAAACCAGACCCTTAATTGTTTATAGTTTATTATCAGTTTTTGTAATGAACAACTTTTGTTTTTCGACTTTTAGCGAAGAAAATCTTTGACTATGCATACAAAATAATTGGTCTATTCTTCAGGAAGAATTTCTCATTTGTGTATTTCAAAAATTCTTAGAAGAAACAAAAATAGTTAAGGCCTTTCAGGTTTTATAAGATGGAACCCTACAAAAAAATCTAAATATGTTTAAAAGTTTTATAAAGTTTTGTTGCACCTTTTTTTTCAGGAATACTTACTATTTTTAAAACTTACCCTATTTCATAAAATGACCATGAAGTTTTAATCTTTCCCACTTATTTCCTTCACTTTGCGTTTTGTAGAGCACACTTTAAGATCACAGGAAAATACAAACTTTTTTACCTCTTTGCGTCTGTACAAAATAAATGAATCATCAAATTTGGTTATTTGTTTAACTAGTTCACTGCACTAATCCATTGTAGTCTAAAATAATAGGCACATTTTCTAACGTGTTGGTAAACAGGGGCACGCGATGTTTGTAAATACGTTAGTGGGTCGACGCGGTAGTCATCGCGCGGCGTCTGAGACCGCCGGGGAACGACTGCAGAGTTTCGTTGCGTGCGACTTTACGCTCACGTTGTAAGTAACCACTTTAAGTTGCAATCCGCAGTCGAAAGTATCTTGCTTCTTCCTTCTCTAACACATAAGTTTAGTAGGTACAGTCTAGAGCACATCAAGCTTGACACATTGGACTCAGTACTCTTATTATTTCAATAGACGTACGGGCTAGAGTCGCACTGCGAGTGTCATGATTGACCTATCGATGACAATTACTTTGACAATAAGCTTTTTCTACCTGAAAGACTAAGATCGTTTATGATTACTATGATCGATTCCTATGTAAGTAGATCTTCATAAGTAGGTACAACATATTTCCAAAAACTTTGATAGATAGATAGATAGATTACTGTTTTGCGGCAGAATTTTACTGAACCTTTTTCATTTTTCTTTCTTCCAATATACAGGGTTTTAATTTGATTGCGTGCCATAGCTCAGGGGCGGGATCGGTATCAGTAACTGAACAGCTTTTCTTAAGGAACATAGGTCGAAAAACCAAAATAAATTTTTGTCCTCCCATAGAAACTGCATCAGCTGATAGCGCATTTTGTATGGAAGGTCAAATTAGATTTTTCGTTTTTCGACCTATCTTCTTTGGGAAAAGTTATTCAGTTACTGATACTGATCCCGCCCCTGAGCTATGGCACGCAATCAAATTAACACCCTGTATAGCGTGTAATGGAAATGTGTGATAATACTCAAGGTTGTGAATCTGCCCATGAAACTGAACAACTTTTCCCAAGGAACATAGGTCAGCACAAAATCAATTTTCCATCCTATCCCTTTTCCATTTTCCTCCCATAGAAAGTGCATCAGCTGATAGCGCATTTTGTATGGGAGGTCGAATTTGGTTTTTCGTATTTTGACCTATGTTCCTTGGGAAAAGTTGTTCAGTTTCATGGGTACATTCACACCCTTCAGTATTATCACACCTTTCCATGTATTCTTTATGCACGATTAACAAATACAAAGTTACAAATAAAACGACATTTATAAAGGCGGGCTATGTGATACTAGCTAAACTTCATCTTCATAACATAACTGAAGTATGATTTCCAGTTTTGTTTTTTGTTTTTGAGAAATCCCCTATATTCAACCTTTATACAACGTGTAATTCTAAATACACAAAATTTCTCGGGTGGTACTTCCACCCATATAACTAAACTAGTTTTGTTCTATAACTTTTGGAAATTACTCGTAAATAAAAAAATTGAGTCTCCATACAAGATCTGGTCTGATCCGGTCAATTTGTATGGAGAATCAAATTATTTTTATTTCCAAAAGTTGTAGTAGTTGTTCAGTTACAATATGGGTAGACCTTCTCCCCAAAAGGTTTTGCGTATTTAGAATTACACGTTGTATAATATGATTGGATATCCGCAGTTGTTTTCGATTTCACAAACAAGGAAAATACAGAAAATATATTGTGATTATTGTAAAACGAGTTCTAACTCGTGCTCTCATCTACTTGCTTAGCCTTATTTAGGAGCTTTGTATTGTATTATTTTATTCATAAAATTATATAAATTTACACGACAAAAAATCCAAAAATAACGTTCACATGATAGTGATAAAAGTAATAAATATACATTACTTACTTGGTTTCCTTTAACTGTTAATTGCAATGTCCGATCAATGTTATATGATAAAGACACCTTACTAGTGTATAAAAAATAATAGTTGACACTCTAGGTTTGCAGCTTGTATACAAGGTGTAACAAAAAAAACCGGCCAAGTGCGAGTCGGACTCGCACACAGAGGGTTCCGTACCACCACATAATCAAATTTCAGTAAGTTACTGTGCTACATTTTTGAGTCCGACACGCGCTTGACCAGATTTTATTATTTTTTGTTATTTAATAGCTAATACACTATAAACATACCAATTTTCACGTTTATCAGTGTTCCTGTTTTTAAGATAGAGCTAAAACAAAAATCGCCTTAAAAAAACAGGTCTTTAGTATGGGAGCCCCCCTTAATTTATTACTTTTTTTTATTTTTAGTATTTGTTATTATAGCGACAACAAAAATACATAATCTGTGAAAATTTTAACTGCCTAGCCATTACTGTTCATTAGATACAGCTCAAACAAAATTTTGTAAAAACAGTTGACTTTGGTGGCATCTTATTCCTTTGTTTAAAAATATTTTTTTAAACAAAAAAACCGGTCAAGTGCGAGTCGGACTCACGCGCCGAGGGTTCCGATATACCTATAGTATTTTTGGAAGCAATAAAGTCCATTTTCAGGACCGCAAAACTAAATTTGTTTGTAAAGGTTTTTTGCAGATTTCTGAAAAACTGTGCAACTTAGAAAGATCGTTTTATTTTTGCTGTAAAGTTTACATAAACCTCTGTCAACTGTAATTAATTCAGATTTTCCCTTACTCAAACTTCGGAGATAAGGGGGGGGGAATGGTATTTTTTTTGACATTTTTCATCATAACTTGAAAACTAAGAAACTTAAAAAAATACAAAAAATATATTTTAAAATGTACAAGTAAAGCCCTTTCATATGATACCCCACTCGACCTAGTAGCGACAATTTGAAATTTGGCCCCCCCTATTTTGGCCCCCTTTACATTAATAATCATACTTTTTTCAAAAAATTTTCATGTGCAATTAAGTTGGGCAACTATATTCTAAAACTATTCCAAATTTCAGCTCGATAGCGTAAGTGGTTGCTGAGATATAGAGGTGTGACAGACAGACGGACAGACAGACAGACAGACAGAGCGGCACCATAAGGGTTCCTTTTTTTTACCATTTTGGTATCGGAACCCTAAAAATACAATATTTATCTACTCAACGAGCTCTAAACAACTATACCTCATTCGATGGGGTAGGTCAAACTTTTTTTTATTCTCCCCCATTAGCTGTTTGCGAGCCCCCCTTATTTTTTTACTTTTTTTTTATTTTTAGTATTTGTTGTAGCGGCAACAGATATACATAATTTGTGAAATTTTCAACTTTCTACCTATTACGGTTCATGCCCGCTGACAGACAGACAGACAGACAGACATCGGAGGCATATCAATAGGGTCCCGTTTTTTACCCTTTGTGTACGGAAAAATTTTTTTACTTCCCATAGAAACTAAATCAGCTGATCGCGCATTTTGTATGGGAGGTCAAAATTTTTTTTTCGTATTTCAACCTATGTTCCTAAGGGAAAGTTGTTCAGTTTCATGGGCAGAATCACACCCTTCAGGGTTGATACCCTTTCTGTTACACCTTGTACATACCAATATAAACATGTACTTTTTTAAGTTAACCGTCTGTTGTCAAAATAAAATAAAAAATAAAATACTCAAAATCAATCAATCTATCTGTGTATTAAGTACGCACGGCTGCAAGCAAATAGAAACAAAACCAATAAGTATAAGCTGAACCAGTGCTACTCTACAAACGGCCGAAACCAGAGTCCCGCTGAAGGTCAAAGTGTTTCCACCGACATGCGGCCATGTGTAGGTACACTCAACAGCACATCAGTAGAAACACTTTTGGACTTTATTTCATGGTAATAGAGTTGAAAAAGTTTCTACTGACATGTGGTTGACTATAAATTATTAACGTGTCAAAATAAATTTTAAAAAGATAACAAGTCCTACAATACTAATAACGTTTATAACTCTAAGAATACAAGTTATATAGTACTAGCTAAAACATTTTACATGCGCATAACAATTTATGGATAAAAAAAATTATGAATAAAAGTTTTCAAAACTAGCTTTTATTAGATGTTAATAAAAAAAAAAACTAAATTTATCAGTCTCAAATTTCAAATAACATAACACCCTTATTTGGTTTTCTCTTGCTGTTTTATAATGTAACACGCTTTTATTTGAAAATTTGAGACTGTGAAAACTTTTAGCTTTTATTTATTACCATTTAATACAAGTTTGTTTTAAAAAACTTTTTACTAATATTTTATATTTATTTTATATTTCATATTTATGATGACAAATACTAAAAAAAGTGCGAGTCGGACTCACGCGCCGATGGTTCTGATATCCCAGTATTATATTACTCTATGGATATACCTTTAGTATTTTTGTAGCAATAAAGAAAGTCCATTTTAGGACCGGAAAGCTAAGGTTTTTTGCAAATTTCTTAAAAACTATGCTACTTAAAGAGATCGTTTTATTTTTAATCTCATATTTACATAAACCTCTATCGACTATAATTAATTTAGGTTTTTCCTTCAGCAAACTTCGAAGATAAGAAGGAATTGTATTTTTTCAGACATTTTTCATCATGACTTGTAAACTAAGAGCTGCAAAAACTAAAAAAAAAAAACATTTTGGCATGTATAAGTAAGGCCCTTTCATAGATACCCTTTTTGTCCTAATAAAAACCATTTAATTAAATTAAATTTTGATTCCCCCTATTTAGGCCCCCTTTGCAATAATAATAATAAGAATATATTTTTTTATTTGTTTATTGGCAAATAACTATTCCAAATTTCAAGTCGATAGCATGAGTGCTTAGACAGACAGACGAAGTCTCACTATAAGGGTTCTGTTTTCACCATCCAGATCTATCATGAGGTTAACTCCATGTCATTATAATATTGCATTGTCATCCGATTAACCCATGCAAAATTTTATCTCATTCGGAAATCGACACGTGGGTCTTTAACTTGCTAGATTTGATTACATACAGACACTGCGACAGGTGAAACTAAATAAAAGCTTTTAAAAAAGTCGTCGATGCTATAACAAGCTAGAAGAAGCAATTTTTTGAGTCTGTTGGTAAAAAAATTGTCACTTGGAGACTCTATTAATAAAATCATAGTTTAAGTCAGTGCTTGGAGCCTAAATTATATCTGATACTTGCGAAGCGACTAGCCAGTCATGCACCAAGCCTGCAGTGGGGGTGGACCACACACAAAGGAGAAACAAACTTCCAAAAAGCCCAGAGGCTTTATAGAAGAATCGAAAAACGCGCCGATTAATCTAATAAGATTTTGACAAAATCGGGTGCAGACCTAAATAAAATACTCAGTTTATACATATTTTATATCACCCCCTGATCACCCCGGATATTTTAAGACTTGGTTCTGCCCATGAAACTGAACAATTTTTCCCAAGGAACATAGGTCGAAATTTAAATCAGCTGACAGCTCATTTTGTTGACAGCAATATATGACAGCAAATAAAAAAAAAGGAAATGTTCCATGGGAAAAGTTATTCAGTTTCATGGACAGAACCATCTGCGTGATTAAAAAATAACGCTGTGTATTTCTCTAGTACGGTCAACCGCTCGTCAGTAGAAACTTTTTCAACTCTATTACCACGTCTTAAGGTCCAAAAGTGTTTCTACTGACGTGCTGTTGAGTGTACCTACAAAAGTTTATGTTATGAACGTTATGAAATACCTACTAAACTAATAAAACCCTTTACTGCGCGTGGCCCGACACGCAATTGGCCGGTTTTTTATTGCCGTGTTTGTTGTAAGTTCCCTATCCCTTGAGCCCTCATGCAGGGCAATTCATTTCATCCAACACACATTATTAATGATAGGCGAGCAGCCGACGGCTGATGTGCCTATATCGCATCTGTTGTGTGTCAAGTTATTTATTTTTGTGCACTATCACTGCACAACCACATTTCAGTGGAAGACTGTAGCAGTGTAATAGAATAGCTAACTAGTTACAAGCGACCTTGCGGGTCAGTTGAATATTCATAGGTCTCAGTAACGCGTCGGACGGGACCTGTGTTCTCAATATTGTTCTGAATGCATTAAATGCATAGGTACCGTACCAATTTAACAGTCAGGCTACGCTAAATATTTAGACTGAGATAAACTCTTACTAAATATCGGTCAAGTACGAGTCGGAATCGCGCGCCGAGGGTTCCGATATACCTATAGTATTCTAAGAAGCCACAAAGTCCATTTTAGGACCGTAGAACTAAGTTTGACTGAGTTTCAGCAGATGTTTAAAAATTTGAGCCACATAGAGAGATCGTTATATTTTTTCTGTAATATTTAGATACTCGTAATCTATCTCTCTATATATCTCTATCGACTATAATTAAGATTCAGATTCAGAGTTTTGAAAACTATGAGTTTAAAAAAATACAAAAATGAAATTTTGGAATGTACAAGTAAAGCTATTTCATGCGATATCCAACTAGACCTAGTAACGACAATCTCAAATCTACCCCTCTATTTGGGGCCCATTTACAAAGATACAATTTATTTCATCCCATCTATTCGAAAATCGCAGATCGGTTCGTGGTTCGTCAATAGATTAACATCGAGCAAAATACCTGATTCCTCCAAAATGCCGACTTTCTTAGCGGGTTAAAACTATACGAAGGTAAAAATAACAATAAAATAAAGGTTTTTTTTTTTTTAAACAAGCTTTTATTAGACGTAGAAAAAGAACTAAAACGTCATCACGATCTCAAGTTTTCAAATAAAAGCGTGTTACATTATAAAACAAAACTAAAAAAACTGCTCAAGTGCGTGTCGGACTCGCGCGCACAGCTTCTTATCTTATCTCGGAACCCTCCCTCGGTGCGCGGAGCAGACAAGCAAAAACTCAAGATATTTTTCTACGTACACCCTACAGCACGTCAGTATTCAAAAGTGAAGATTGATATTCGTAAAATATAAAGCAGTCCTTGATTGTTAATTTTCATGTATTCTGATTTACCTTTCAATGGTTTATCAGAGCATATGTGAATTTTTAAAGTCTCAAAAGTGATATTTTTATCACCCGGTGATTTTCAAGAATTTACATTTGCCCTGATAAACTGTTGAAATGTAAATCAGAATACATAAAAATTACCGATCAAGGACTGCTTTATATGTATTTTAAGAATATCAATCTTCACTTTTGAAAAGAAAGGTCTGTGATTTTGAATTTTTTGAGTGATATTTTATCACCCGGTGATATTCAAGAATTGAGTCCCTGATCCTAATCAATACCAAAATGTGAATATCATTTTACGTTACAAAATAACATTTATCTGGGGCCACAATAGTGCCCCCGGCCCTGCCAAGATGAGCCAAGCGCAAGGCATTACCTACCTTTTCTCGAAGCGCTTCGTAGTTTTTAGGGTTCCGATACCAAAATGGTAAAAAAAAGGAACCCTTATGGTGCGACTTTCTCTGTCAGTCTGTCTGTCTGTCACACCTCTATATCTCAGCAACTACTCATGCTATCGACCTGAAAATTGGAATAGTTTAAGAATAAGTATAGTTGCCCAACTTAACTGCACATAAAAGAATTTTGAAAAAATTATGATTATTAATGTAAAGAGGGCCAAATTTCGAATAGTCGCTACTAGGTCAAGTGGGATATAAATATATTTTTGTATTTTTTTACGTCTCTTAGTTTTCAAGTTATGATGAAAAATGTCAAAAAAATACCATTCCCCCATATCTCCGAAGTTTGTGAAAGGAAAAATCTGAATTAATTACAGTTGACATACTAGTAAGGGTGATGAAGGAGAAATTTCTATATGATTTGCTCATGTCTGCCTCTTTGACTGATGATAAGGAGCATCCTCTAGAAGATACAAAAAATATTGGCGGACATCCACACCCCTGCGTTTTTGAGGAATTAAGTTTTAACTATTTTGAAATTTGATAATGAAACGTACACCTGGCAGACTATGACTATCTGATTAAATAGAATATATAAAACCCCAGAAAACTGGTCTGCCACCAGCTGCCACCATATAGCCTTGCGTCATAAAGTTACAGCGCTTCAAAATGCAAAAATTCACTACTTCGTCCCGTGATAATGCAGAGCCATGTCTGCCTCTTCGATTTTCTACATCTTCAGAAGTATTTTAAACAGGAGCCACAAAGGCAGACAAAAAAATATTTCTTATTTTCATTTTTTTTGCTTTAACTCAAAAACGCTCGCTGCGTTTTGAAAAACTTGTAAGGACCAAATCGATTCGTATTGAGCTGATCTATCATCCCTATTAATATGAATCATGAGCAAATCATATACCCAAATTGCAGCCAGCACCCTAACTATACCTACGTTTATGTAAACATTACAGCAAAAATAAAACGATCTTTCTAAGTTGCACAGTTTTTTAGAAAGCTGCAAATAACCTTTACAAACAAATTTAGTTTTGCGGTTTAGTTTAGGTTTAGTTTTCCAAAAATACAAAAAGTAAGATATCGGAACCCTCGGCGCGCGAGTCCGACTCGCACATGACCGGTTTTTTGAACTCTCATAACTTGGATTTGGATTAACCAGATAAACGAAATTTAAAGGCCTTGGTGTCAATAATACGAGTATCATGTCCACAGGGAGACTCAGGCCTAGGGAGTGTAGTAACTCAGGCCAAGCCAGAGCCTGCATCCCCTCGATCGGCGTCGGCACAAATATACTCTGGCGTCGGGGGGCTCGTTCATATAGCGTATTTACAAAAACTTACCATAAAATCAGGAATAAATACACACAAATAGAAATATACCTATACATTAAATACAAGATTGAACTACTTTACCAGACTGTCTTTCCTTATTTTAACTATAAAAATGAAATTAATTTTCACAAAATCGCCCTTTCGAAGTTTTCCGCGCTTTTTCAGTCCTTTTTTTTATTTATTCGGCAATCGTCAACCCATATTTGAGGACATTTCTGCCAGCGGCAGCGTCGTGTTCTAGAACATTCTTCAGTTATCGGAATTTCTTCACTTTTTAGAAGATTAAAATATGGCGAACCGTCAGTGTCGAGTGGGAAAATTGTTCATTGCTCCCCCCGTAAAGCGATAGTGGACTTTACGAAGGAAATGTTCATGACTTTTTGAGACAACACAAACTGGGTTCAAACACGAGATCACTTGACATTTTCATCAGCTGCGCACTCCATAGTTAATTCACTGCATAAAACACTATCTTAATTATCCACTAAATCACACACAACATACACAAAAAACAAGAATTTCAACCGAGCAGGCAAGAGCCCACGCCGAGTTCCCGCCAAAAAGTCCAAGTCCTTTTAGTTTGACATGAAGTAACGAAACAAATTCCACGTTCCGAAATGCGCTAATAGCGTACTTTTAAGTACTGTGAGCGCGCTTAAGACCATGTCCCGGCTCACCGTGAGCCGCTCACTGTGAGCCGACTGACTGTGAGTGCCGTATCGGTCACTTACTCAATATTTAATGAGCGCCTCACTGTGAGCCGACTGACTGTCAGCGGCGTATCGGTAGGTTACTCAATATTTAGTGAGCGGCTCAGTCAGCTCACTAAGACCCTCCCCCGAGTGAAGCGTTCGAAGGCAACGTCAAACGCTGGGTGTCTACTCTCAAAGTCCGATATATCGAAACGATAGTACTCGAAACATGCAAATGCAAAACTTCGTCCCTTGACAATAGAGTAGAATATTGGTTGGATGCAGTTTGAAAATTCATCCAACCATTATTCTACTCTATTGTCAAGGGACGAAGTTTTGCATTTGCATGTTTCGAGTAGTATCGTTTCAATATATCGGACTTTGAGAGTAGACACCCTGGCGTCGGTATAGAATAGTATCGGTTATCGTTAGCGTATCAGGGTGTCTACTCTCAAAGTCCGATATATCGAAACGATACTACTCGAAACATGCAAATGCTAAACTTCGTCCCTTGACAATAGAGTAGAATATTGGTTGGATGCAGTTTGAAAATTCATCCAACCAATATTCTACTCTATTGTCAAGGGACGAAGTTTTGCATTTGCATGTTTCGAGTAGTATCGTTTCGATATATCGGACGTTGAGAGTAGACACCCTGGGTCGTATTATATCAGTATCGTATCGTGTACGATACCGATACGATATTTTATCTATCTATCTTTTGGAGCCTTTACGCTGATAATACAGCATAAATCTAACAAAACATTATAATATTTCAAAATTAACCATACATCTTAATTTGATATGAAACTTAAATACTTCACTAAAATAACATTCACTATAACTGCAAATACTGCCGTTCACTCTTGCGACGCGCTATCCAATTTCACTGACCGTGCGATAAAAATTTACATTATAAAAATATCTCGAAATTTTCTGCTCCTCCCTCTTGTCCAAATGTCAATCCTGGTAGGAATCTTATTAGGTCTCCCGAGTGAGGCTGTCAAGGGAGGTCATGTCCCGATCCATCTTAAGCCAGAAGTAGCTAGCCTTGCAGTGAAGCTGTCCACCATAGCTTGCTGGATTCCATAGACCTGCGAATACCGTCCGTTCTTCCGTCGTGAACGCGCAACCGTGCCACCATGCATGTCTGTGATCCAGGGTCTGACGATGAGGGCGATCTGATGTTGCCGACATGATGAGGGGTTGTTTAATACTTCCAGTAGTAGGGTTTCTTCTATGGTGCAAAGAGGTTTGTTACCCCATTGACTCGCTGGGGGAGCCGTCTCACGATCTAGCCGCGACGGGTCACGTTGACATATTCCACAATTTCTAGTGTCGCATTCTTGACTACAAATCTCGATATTTACATGGCTTGAAAGTTACATGCTGGTAGTCGGAGAGTCACCAATTTTGAGAAAATTTGAGTCAGGGTAATGAAGAACTCAAAATAGTATTGAGGCCAAATTATAATTCCGAATAACGTTTACATTTTGACTATCTCCTGGAAGTTGTAAATATGCTGACTTTATAAAACGTGTGTCCCTACACCCGCTTAGATAAGTTCCAAATTTACTTGAGCCACTAAAGCAGTGATAGCTCTGTGAGCGTGCAAAATCAATAGGGTATTTTCAAACACTATTTGAAAGTTAAGCTAGATTGCGCTACAGGGCAGCATAAGAAAAATCTATCATGGTGCCACCATGTAATTTTTTTTTATAATTAATTGGTATTTTGTTTTGTCTAACATCGAAAAGTTTAATTTTGTTAAATTTTGTGTATTTATTATTTTTTTTTATATTACAAGTGAGCAAACGGGCACGTAGGCCAACTGATGGTAAGTGGTCACCACCGCCCATAGCACCAACTGTCTTATTAATGGCATATTTTGACACTAATAAGACAGCAAAGTGCGTTGCTCGCTTTGAGAACTAAGATGGTATCTCTCATGTGCCAGTAATTTCACTGGCTCCCTTACCCTTCAAACAGAAACACAGCAGTGCAAACACTGCTGCTTCACGGCAGAAAAAAAGCAAGGGGGTGGTACTTCCCCAGACGGACTTTCCACAAAAGCCCTTCCACCTTCAAAATTATAACTACCTATGTACTTTCTCATATGAAACTTTTTCGCAATATCCTTTACCTATAGATTCCAAATATTCTAATTTAACTTCTAGTGAAGGTGCCGCTTTTACGATAAACGTGAAATGACGTGTCCCGTTGGACCGAAGATTCCTCCACCGACAACTAGTATCATTGTGTTCAGCATGATCACCCAACGAATTATTCACTGGTTGTCGCACTATATAGTGGTGGATGGGGGAGGAAGGGGAGGGGGAAGATGCGAAAACTTAGTATCAATTTTAGTTAATATCTAATTAACCGCTCATCCGATTTAAACAGTTATAGTGTCATACGGTAGGTGATAAAATGCTTAATATAACATGCCTTACAACGGTTTTGATAAATACCATAGTTTATTAAATATTTAGAAAAAGGCTGATTTTAAACAATAGACGTTATTGGTTTTGTTAAATTCAGGCAGTAAATTAAATCTTACAAAAAAATAATATGACAAACAAAGTATTGGGCTTTACTCAGCTGTAATAATCTTTTTATTTTTTTTTTCATTTGGTTGAGAAACAGCAAAACTGTAACTGATTTTAGGGTAACATAACAAGTTCTGCACAATGGGTGCCCGCTACGGAGCACATTTTGCTCCGTGGTGCCCGCAGACAGTCAATCTTGATCGCGATAATGTATTTTTAGATAAGGATGCAGCTATAAGAAAGAAAGAGAAAGCTATTGGACCATAGACTAGGTGTATATTACTATTTCTTTCTTTCCTATAGCTGCATCCTTATCTAAAAATACATCATCGCGATCAAGAATGGCTGTGTGCGGGCATCCATTTACTGTTCTATAGTGCGGGGTTTCTAAAATATTACATTATCTACCTACAACTTCTACCTAGAACATATGAAGCGTCAATGGGTGCCCGCACACGTTCAGTCTGATCGCGATCCGGTAGAGATGCAGCTATATAGAAGAAAGAAATAGTCGTATCCACCTAGTCTGTGGTGTTATAACTTTCTTTTTCTTTCATAAAGCTGCATCTCTACCCGATCGCGATCAAGATTCACTGTGTGCCCACACACAGTTTATCTTGATCGTGATTAGGTAGACATGCAGCTAGGACCATAGACTAGTTTTAAACTTTTTTAAACTTTATGTTTATTATTTTAATTAAACAAAACCAAAACTTTAATTTTGTCTGAAATGGCATATTTTCCTAAATATTTTATAAACTACACTTGAGAGTAATACACTGAAATCACTTCATCGCGGGTTGCTCAAGACAAAGTTGTGCCATTTCTAAGCAATAAACTATAGCTTGTGTTATATCATTTGAAAGGTAATTTTGTTAGCTTTTTAAAAAAAAAATATTGGGGGACATTTCACACAAGGTCATCTGATCCCAAACTAGGCAAAGCCTGTAGCATGGGAAACAGAGACTGATCATCATCATTGTATCAGCCGAAAGACGTCCACTGCTGGACATAGGCCTCCCCTAAAGTTCTCCATGACGACCGGTTATGCGCTGCTTGCATCCAGCGGCTTTCCGCGACCTTGACCAGATCGTCGGTCCACCTTAACGCTTCGTCTTCCGGTACGTGGTCGCCACTCTAGAACCCTTACGTCCCATCGTTCATCGGTTCTTCTTCGAAGTGCCCTGCCCACTGCCACTTTAGTTTAGCGTTTTTCAGGGCTATGTCAGTTACTTTAATTCTTCTGCGGATCTCCTCATTTCTGATTTGATCACGCAGAGAGACTCCGAGCATAGCCCTTTCCATAGCCCTTTGGGTGACTTTGAGCTTCCTGATAAGGCCCATCGTAAGCGGCCACGTCTCAGTGCCATATGTCATCACTGGCAATACACGCTGGTCAAAGACTTTCGTCTTGAGACACTGTGGTATTTTGGACGTGAAGATATTGCGGAGCTTCCCAAATGCTGCCCATCCGAGTCAGATTCGACGAGTTACCTCTTTCTCAAAGCTGGATTTACCAAGCTGGACCGTTTGTCCCAGGTATACGTATTCATCGACAACTTCGAGCTTAGAGTCTCCAACTTTGAGTGGAGTGGGTACAACAAGGACGTTAGACCTAATTTTCGTCTTATCCATGTTCATTTTAAGACCCACTTGTTGTGAAACTCTACTGAGGTTATTGAGCATCGTGCCGAGATCTTCCAGGGTCTCAGTCATTACGACAATATCGTCGGCAAATCGAAGGTGGGTGGGAAGTCTCCCGACTGATATACATACATAAATAGATAAATAACACCCAGACACAGAACAAACACTTGCGTTCATCACACAAATGTTTACCCTGGGCGGGGATCGAGCTCGCAGCCCACGGCGTGAAAGGCAGACTCACTACCAACCACACCAACGGGCTTGTCCAAGGAGGAGAAGAGCTAACAGAATAAAGATACATCAACGACATTCTGCTAAGCCATGTGCTCAAAATTTCATTTTACATTTCACTAGACAGTACATGGAACAAGTTGGGATTGCCACAATATACTAGCCAGCTTTCCAATTATATTAAAAGATTTAAAACTGATTTCAGTTTCCTATCAAAAATCTAAAATTTACTGCAATAAGTCGAAATGTTAACGTCTAAGTAAAACAAAATTTAAAAGAAAAAAACCGGCCAAGAGCGAGTCGGACTCGCGCACTGAGGGTTCCGTACCACCACATAAACATAATTGTATTAGTTGAAATTTCAGTAAGTTAATGTGCTAGATTTTTTGAGTCCGACACGCGCTTGACCAAATTTTATTATTTGTTGATATTTTATAGCCTATGCCCTATAAACATACCATATTTCAAGTTTGTAAGTGTTCCCGTTTTTAAATAGAACTAAAACAAAAATCGCCTCAGCAACCATCCAACTTGACCCCTCTCTTATATGAATGTTCTTGAAACGGGAGCTCACCATAATTGGTTACCATTAGTTGTGAGAAAAGTTGTAATATTTAATGATTTCAGACTTTTCCCATTATTTGTACTGTGAGACCTAGCTTCTTGCCAAATTTCATAATTTTAGGTCAAAGGGAAGTACCCTGTAGGTTTTTCATTTTTGAATAAATGTATGGAGATGAGGACATAAAATGCCATATCTTTTGATTGCGTCGTTGTAAAAAATTGTAATTTTCAGATCTTGTGTGGTTCATAGATCCTAATACATGGTATTAATTTCAACCTGATACCTTTACCCGTTCGTCAGATAAAGGGTCTTGACAGACAGACAGACAGACAGACAGACAGACAGACAGACAGACAGACGGACAACAAAGTGATCCTATAAGGGTTCCGTTTTTTTCTTTTGAGGTACGGAACCCTAAAAATGTCCTAAAGCCCTATAAAAAGCGAACTTTTACGAAATTGGTCTTCAGTCCTAAGTTTCACGTCACTGGAAATACTGAAGCCCTAAGAAAATGGAACTACAGAAGCCGCTCAAATCGTTATCCTTATTCGGCAAGGCTTGTCGCAGCGTTACATCGCTCCACAACTTCATTTGAGCCAGTCTTGTGTCTCCAAGGTGTACAAAAGGTTCAGGTAGACTGGTAACTTAGTCTGAAGACCAGGATCAGGACGACAACGATGCACTTCTTTGCAAGAAGGCCGATTTATTGTCACTACCTCTCACAGAAAAATAAGGGTAATTAGAAGGAGGATTAAAGAAATAATTCGTCACAAGGTAGTGAAGGCGTTTTTCTATGGATTTGACGGGTTATTTTGAATATTTCCTAGTGATCATTGATGATTTGACATAAAAGTTTGGGACATGTTGGCAGATGTCATCCCTTAGTAAAATAAATTAGCAAGGTATCTATTACGAGCGAAGCAAGGAGGTCCGAAATCTTTGGTACCTCTCTACGTAATCGACACTTGACCGGCGTGGACATCCAGAAACAGCTCATAGAAGTTCGCTTGGCTGTTAGTGAGTGGACAGTGAGACGAAGACTAAAAGAAGCAAAGTTACCCTAAAAAGGCCAGCTACTGGACCCCAATTGTCCCCAGCTCACCGACGAGGCCGGTTACAGTTTGCTCGCGACCACTTAAATTGGAATTTGGAGCAATGGAGCCGAACTCTGTTCTCGGACGAAAGCAGGATATGCCTGTATGGTAGCGACCGTCGACAAGGTGTCTATAGGAGACCGGAAGAGCGTTTTGCACAATGCTGTATTACAGAAAGAGTGGCATACGTGGGTGGGTCCTGTATGATGTGGGCGGGCATTTCTGTTACAGCAAAAAGTGAACTGGTATTCAAACCTGGCGGAGGTCAAGAAAGAAGGCTAACCGAAGAAAGATACAACAACGACATTCTGCTAAGTCATTTGCTCCAAATTTCATTTTACATTTTACTAGACAGTACATGGAACAAGTTGGGATTGCCACAATAGACTAGCCAGCTCATAGTCCCAACTTGAATCCTATAGAACATTTGTGGGACGAGCTGAAAAGGCGGGTACGAAGGTGGCCAGCTCCGGCATCGACAAAAGAACTGAAAAGTGCTTTAATCGAAGAGTGGCAAGAAATCCCATATGATTCCATCAGGAATCTCATTCGATCAATAAAAAACCGTTTACAAGCACTAATTAGGGCCAGAAATAACAGATATTGTAGATATATTTTTACTTTTTTCTTACGATTTTCGTTTGGTTTAGACGTTAACATTTCGACCTGTTATAGTAAATTCTTGAAGTATGATAGGAAACTGATATGAATTTTAAATCGTTTAATATCATTGGAAAGCAAACAAAATAACCTTTCAAATGATATAACACAAGCTATAGTTTATTACCGCGAAACAGGATTTTCCTTGTGCGGTAGCCAAAGGAAATATATGTAAACCTGTGTAACACTTTTTGAAATAAATACCTTTATCTTTATCTTTTATCTTTATTGCATATAAATGGTAAAACTTTGTCTTGAGCCACCCGCGATGAAGTGATTCCAGTTTATTCCTCGCAAGTGTATTGTATTTACCAAAACTTTTGTAAAGCATGTTATATTAAGCATTTTATTACCTATCACATGACATTATATCTCTTTAAATAGAATAAGTGGTTGTTGAGATATTAGCTAAAGTTGATACTCGGTTTTCGCATCTTTCCCCTCCCCTTCCTCCCCCCTCCACCACTTTAAAGTGCGACAACCAGTCAATAATTATTTGGGTGATCATGCTGAACACAATGATACTAGTTGTCGGTGGAGGAATCTTCGGTCCAACGGGACATGTCATTTCTCAGCCTGGCATCTCCACTATTCATTATAATCAAATTTCTATTACAATCATGTAAATAAGTACTTACCTATGTAAAAGATTAAGTCAATTTGACTGCTGCTGTCAAATGCCTGTAATATTTTTTATTGTTAAAAGGTTTCATATATTTTACTGAGCCTCAAAAAAAGAAATTACCGACAGTAATTACCTCAAAGATAGAAATATGATAACTGTTATCCAAAATGTAAGAGGAAACAGAGCTAACATTAAATACGGTGTCCCAACTGGATCAATTTACGGCCCACTGAGTTATTTTAATGTTCTCAAACACTGTAATGCCTACATGTATGCGGACGACACGTGCATTGTTTTAGCATGAGTAGACCAAAAAGAAATAGAGAGCAAAATTCAGGAAGATTTGGTAAGTATAATTAAATGGTCGCATGATAATGGAATAATTTTGAATATAAATAAATCTAAAGCAATGCACCTGTCATCTCCACACAATGTGAAAAAACGTTATTCTTATAATATTGTGGGGCATGACTACGATTGCCTTCACAATAATATGATAAACTTAACTTCGGATGTAAGCCATCTAGGCCTTACCATTGATAGAACAATGAGTTGGAAGACCCACATACATGAATTATGTGACAAATTAAGAATAATATTAGGTAAATTCTTCCACCTCAAAAAAATCCTAAACAGGGAAACATTGCGGGTTGTATATTTCGTTTTGGTGGAGTCTCTTATAGACTATGGTTTAATTGCTTACGGTAGAACTTTTAAATCTTATCTCAATCAGATAAAGTCCCCGCAAATAAGATTTCTTAAGATGCTCGTTAGTCCTAAAACAAAACAGAAATGTAATGGAGATAATGAGAAGTTGTTTAAAACATGTAATATAACCTATACATGATAAGGTGAAATGTATACTGGCTATCGAACACTACCAGGACTATTAATATGTACAAAAAGTCAGAAAGGTCTAGTAGAAGACCAGTTAAGGAGTTTTTAGATAGTAATTACAAAGCAATTAATTACTATAGTGAGCGTATAGCCAAATACATGGTACCTAAACTGCTGAATACTTTACCGGATCAGCTATTTTCTAATAAGATTAGCAAAAAGTTGTTGAAGTTAAAGTTAAAAGATTTTTTTCTGAAAAATATCACGTAGAACATTTTTACCCGAAACATATTATAAAATTTTAAGTGGTTAAATGACCTATGTTTTTGTTTCATGTGATATCTTGATCGCGAGATTATAATATAGAAATAAAAGTGTTGTTCAAAAATAAATGTGATTGTATGCAGAGAGCGATATAACCTGCCAACAAACTGCCCTGCAGTTTGGCAGAATGTTAATGTTTAGACTTAAGTTTACTTTTTGAATAAATTTAATTTAAAAAAAATCGGCGTACCATCCACCGACACAAGGAAAACATAATGTAAGAGGTTATGTTGCATACAATATTTAGGCCGTACCGTATACATTTTAGCAGTGTTAGCTAATTTCTGAACACCGCGGAAAAGCACGGGTGCGAGCGAAATGTCAACTGTCAACTAACTTACACTGTGTTCCAAATTGTACAAACGCTGCTAAAAGCGTATACAGTGCTGACGGACGGTCCAAATTGATTTTGCACGCTCACAAAGCTATCACTGCTTTAATGGCTCTAGTCAATTTGGAATGGATTTCAGCGCGCTCACGTGTTCATCTGTCAAAATGTCAGTTTTGTTTTTATTTTCTTTAACAAAGCTTAAGCTAATTCCTCAAAAATGTGCGCCAAATCCACTCTCATTTCCAATAGAGACAAACTCATTAAAATTAAAGTTGAGAAACGTCAGCTGGCTGCAAATGTATGGGATTTTATATGTGTCAAATCGATTTTGACATTAGCGCTTTCACTGCTCCACCTATTTGACTAAAGCACTGATAGCAGAAACGATGACGTCCACAGACTACTTAGGAGATAATGAAGTCATCAATGACGTAAGGCGGTGAAAGAGCGAGTGCTTTAGAGCACGCTTTCCACTTAAGCGCGCTCACAGTGCTCTAAAGCAGTCTGTTAGCGCTAAATGGAACGCACAGTTTAAAGTAAAGTAATATATCACAATAACTAGCAAAATTGCAAAAATTTAGTTATTCTATGGATTTTTATTTCTATAGCGAAATTATTATTAATTTGCGACAATGAAAAAAGAAGAAGCTCCTATCAAGGACTGTTTCGGGTGTAGATTAGTCGGTGCGGCGGGCATGCTAGGTATAGGAGCGTATCTTGCTAATTTTGCTTGGAAAAACAAGACTACTCCTGGAAGAATTACGTTATCAACACTTTCTTTAGGTGAGTTACCTCAAATTTAAAGTATATCATACATTAGAGTGGAAATTTCATAACAATTACAACATAACCTCATATGTAAACATATATTTTACACCTTAGATTCTATCATTGTTTTACTGTTTCATAGAACTCGGTACCAATCCTATTAGCGTTGGTAAAATACCTATTGTGCCGTCGTCATTTTCATCGAAGAAAGACCGCCTTTCTTCATTAGGTATTGGATGTTGAAAAGTATACATATTAAAAACGGTAGTACAATTTAAATTAGAATTTAAAAAACTGAGTTTAACTTGGAAATTTATCGTCCTGGATGGTGTCATAAATATTATGATTTATTCTGCAAAATAAACATAATTTTTTTTTTACTATTTATAATTTATGTCCGTTTATTTTTAGCAGAATAGTTGATGAATGATGATAGACCATAATTTAACATTTCAGACTGTGCGTCAGCACCATTTAGTTTTTTTATGTCCCAAATGGGCAAACAAGCAGGTGGGCCACCTGCCACCCCACTATCTTATTAGGGAAATAATTTGACACTGATAAGACAGCAAAGCGCGTTACCCGCCCTGAGAACTAAGATAGTACCTATGTCTCATGTGCCGGTAATTTCACAGGCTCCCTTACCCTTCATACCGAAACACAGCAGTGCAAACACTGACTGCTTTACAGCAGAAAAAAGCAAGGGGATGGTACTTCCCCAAAAGGCACAAAACCCTACCACCATCAAAATTAAAGTTACAGTGAGTTTAGATAGATAGAGAGATGGATAATAATGCTCCTCCAGATAAAAAATTCTAGTATGGGATTGTCAGCCCAATCTTATTATTTTCCAAGGCAAAAAGGAAGGGAGGAGGAGTGATTTTATGTATGTAAAAAAGAATGTGTTGCCATGTTTAAATTTATTTAACGAAAATCTTTTTTTTTTAGCATTTGTGAGTCTTGGAGTAGCAAGATATAAACAGACTTACCCGTTTGAGAAGAGAGAAGCAAACTCATTTCACAAGAAAGAAGCAAAAGCGTAGACATGTAAATACAACTGTTAAATTATTACTATTTCTTAGTCTTACATAAAATTAAGTTTGAATTTTGTTAACTAATTAGTAAAATGTGTACCTATTTTAGTTAGTATGTAACATAATATATCTAAATATATACATTTACAACTACATAATGTTGCATATAACTTTTTAAAACTGCCAAATCTATTGTTGACAATTTCTGTTAAAAGTTTGTTGATTTCACAGAGTCTAAACTAGATATCTAAACACAAGCTATGTGCAACTACTATTAGTTAAGTTTTACAGATATAATCGCTACTCTCTTACCACAGTTGCTGAAAGCTTCCTTAAACCATGGCCTAAACTTAAAGCGCCTTGAAAATAATTGCTGATACTTCCGTTTTGTTGACAAATAAAGTGTCATTAATTAGATTTGAAGTAGCTTTAACTTTAAAGATATTTAAGAAAACTAATTGGCAGTTAGACCCTTTCAATACTAGTTTATAGGGTAGGTAGGTATGTATGGTTTATTTCTCAATGGAAATTCAACAGAGTGCCATCTGTCGAAAGTTGCTGAAACTAATAAAAGAAATGAGGTACCTTACAACTTTATGGAAGATAATACCTTTCAAACAAAGCAGGTGGAGCTACTAGTAACAAAGGTTGGTATATTTGCTTTTATTATATTGCTGGTTCCCTCGACTTCATTCGCATGGAATTCACATAAAAGTTGCCTACATTTTCCCCCAAATTTCAAATTATTATTATCATACCAAATTTTATCAATGCTCAAAATATTTTACTGGGTTAGTTTTGGCATAGAGTAATATAATACTGGGCGTAGTTTTGGACAACGAACTTACTAAGAACACGAATCCGAACAACTTTGCCAAAAAAATGTGGTATGAAAAAAATTTTTTTTTCTGGCGTACACATAAAAACTTTGTACCGGCGGCGACAACAGTGGAAATAGGATATAGGACGACCAACATTGTTTCTCGTCTTTCTACCTGTTCCTTTAGGAAAATTGATCAGTCTCATGTGCTGAGCAACATACTAAAACTTGGCTAGGGGTCTCAAAATAACCCGGTATTACCGATTTGGACCAACAGATGGCGCTGAATCGCGCTTTAGTTTTTTCCAAGCACCGTGTACTCGAAAACATGAAGTTTCCCACACATTAATTAGGTAATCTAGTAATTGTACCGGTTTAAAATGGGTTTGATTCTTTATTTGCTCAGAGGTGCACTATGTCACAAGTTCACAACATAAGCAAATCGTTTAATTCGCCGTTTACAATAAGCCGTCAAATTACATACGGTCGGTAAATTGTAAAACGGCGTCGGTAGGTCACTGGTGCATTTTAGGTTCGTTAGCCAAGGTGAACTTCACTCCACCGACAAGAGCACAGCTTTTAAGTTCAGAGAGAGAGAGAGAGAGAGCCACAACCCAACATAACAAATTCCGAATAAGATCCCGGTTAGGCTGGGCCAGGTTATCTTACGACCACAACGCGCAGCGGGCGGCGAGCCAGAAAATAATTTCTCGTCATTTTGCAAAATATTACAATATTTTTTTTACCTTTTCCAATACTGATATTGATTACATAATTGACATGAACTTTATAAAGTAATATTTTACCCGAGTGTCCGATTTCCATCCAATATCAAATCAAACTTGATCATTTTCTCATGAATTTTAATGGCCGTGCTCATGGTAGAAACCAGAAGCTACTTTGTTTATAATTTCCGAAGTTACAACCCGGTACATCCGGCCGCACATCAGTAGAAACACTTTTGGACCTTATGAAGTGGTAATAGAGTTGAAAAAGTTTCTACCGACAAGCGGTTGACCGTACGATAAACTAGCTTTTACCCGCGGCTTCGCTCGCGTTTTGTCAGTTTCTCCTACAGGAACCGTGCATTTTCTCGGGATAAATTGTAGCCTATGTGTTAGTCCAGTGCTTGATCTATGTACGTCCCAAATTTTATCGAATTTCATCAAGTTCGTACGTTCGTTAAGGCTAATAATATCTCGAAAACTGCGACACAGCAAAAAAACATCCTAGGACTGAATTAATATACCTACCTACATAAACTTTTCTACAAAAACAAGTCTTGCAAGTTTTCCCTGGAATAAATACTTTGATAGATCTTGAAAGGGACTGGGCAATTTTGAAAAATGTAATTCCTACCTAATTGATTCTATCAACGTCGTGCCGTAACCGCTATAGCTACGGATGTGAAATTTTGTAGAGGTTTCTTGCACTTAGAAACCATAAGAAAGGATTTTCGAAAATGAGGTGAAACAATGTTTTAAAGTTCGATTGAAAATCCTAGTTTTACATATGATGCTTGATGCATGCATAAAAATATATAACCTAATAAAAAGAAACAAGTGTATCGGCATTTTTGCAAAATCATCCTAACTTAAGCAACGAATAATTTGTGGATGGAAAAGTCGAAAGCAGAAAGTTTGACTAAGGAACTTTGTTTGGACTAGTTAGGAGATAATTACATACTAAAAGTCCTTGCCCCTCCGAGAGGTCCGCTCGAGGGGGGGGGGGGGGCACAAAGAAGGACCCGTTTTTTTGTTTTTTGCTTGCATCTCAAAAAAGATGCGTCGAACGAAATTTTGTTGTACTACATAATAAAAACTGATAAAATTTTCTACAACTTTGCCTTTCACACTTTTAATCTATCTCCAATCTTTGCCTTTCGACTTTTCCACCCACATACCCCTTGTGATCACTCATTGGCCATACTATCCCCCAAGGGCGTGAAATGGAAATGAGGTAAGTATGAAAGTTACAAACTTTCAAACCTCATTTCACCCCTATGGGGGACGATTTACTTAGCTAAATCCAAATTTTTATGCATCACGTGTCAAAACTGTAGGAAATTCCTTTAGGTCCAATTAGATTTTCTTAGGTATTTTCCATTTTTCACTGTCAAGATCTTTCAAAGTATTGATTTCGGCAAGTATTTTTTTTGTAGACAATTTAATCGTCCTTCAGACGTTTTTAGGGTTCCAAACTTAAATGATAAAAACGGAACCCTTATGGTGTGACTACGTCTGTCTCTCACACCTGTTTATCTCTGCAACTACTCTCGCCATCCACTTGAAATTTGGAATTGTTTTAGGATGTGCTTGCTTGCTTGCATACGAAAAAAATTTAAAAATGTTTTTATCATTACCGAAAATGGGGCCCAAATAGGGGGGCAAAATTTCAAATTGTCGTGACTAGGTCGAGTGATAGAAAAAGGGCTTCATTTAAACATTCGAAAATATATTTTTGTATTTATTTTAAATCTTGTTTTTTTTTTTAAGTTATGATGATAAATATCAAAAATATACCATACCATAGAAGTTTGCAAAGCGAAAAATTAAATATATTTGATAAACGTTTAAAAATGATCTCTCTGAGTAGCAAAGTTATTCAGAAATCTGCAAAAAACGTTTACAAACGAACTTAGTTTACAAACTCTTAGTTTTTAAGTTGATGAAAAAGACCAAACCCCCTCCCCCCGTATTATCTCCGAAGTTTGCAAAGCGAAAAAATCTGAATTAATTAAAATCGATAGAAGTTTAAGTCAAATTTATGTACTTCTTCATATTGTTAATAAATTATGTTTATAAAGGATTTTAAATATTTTTTGCTTTTTCGGCTTCTGTATCTGCTTACTATTTTGTAAAGAGTAGGTATATTCATCATCATTATTTAATGGAAAATACACTACAATGTCAATATCCAGTTAATTTTAACATGAAGCAATTATCTAAAGGGTGCATGCACTTATTTACGAATATTTCTGAATCTATTCTAATTAGGAGAATTCGAGAAATGGATTTATGTCAGCTTTCATTTGATAACACACAAGCCCTAATCAGTAGGAAAAAATAAATAAAATGTACTCTTTTTGGCCCCTCTTCTGAAGAAGGTCACTTTATGATGACGTCAGCGTCACCTATTCATTGTCAATTCCCGATTGCAGATCGGTTGAGGCACAGACCTATACTAGTAAACTAGTATTGTTAGGAAAAAATAAATAAGATGTTCTCTTTTTGGCCCCTCTTCTGAAGAAGTTCACTTTATGATGACGAGTACAAATCTTTTGACACCTCAGATCGGTTGAGGCACGGACATATACTAGTAAACTAGTATAGTTGAGGTATTCAGGCTGTAGGTAGTAACATTCATACCTACATACCCATATACTTACACACGCGTCAACTTCAATACCCTATCTAAGTATCACATGCTTACTTTAGTTGCTGTGGACACATAAAATTAGAATAATAAGAAACAAAATTTTTAATTAACTTGTTAACACAAATTGTTACTCGAAGCAACTCAAAGGGAGGTTAATTTAATCCGGATAAGTATAAAGTGGAGATCGCCTTTTTCTTTATGAGAATATCGCAGGTGGTCTTTGATTATTCGAGGAAGAACATTTTCGTTTTTTTGCAAGCTCTGGGTACAGTCAAGAGCACGTGAAGTTTGACACATTACTTTTTGTACCAGTTTCTCATTAAAGCCATAGGAGCTAAAGTCACGCTGCGGGTGTCAAGCTTGAGCTGCCCTTGACTGTACTAACTTCATTTTCAGGCTTGGAGGAGATAGGATTGCAGGGTCCATTTGGAAAAGTAGAATACAAACTTGTTTTTTCTGACAGCTTTAGCCGATTGCTTTTGACATAGCTGCAAAATGTGTTGGTAAGTGTTGAAATAAACTAAAAAAACCGGTCAAGTGCAAGTCGGACTCACGCGCCGAGGGTTCCGATATACCTATAGTATTTTTGGAAGCAATAAAGTCAATCTTTAGGACCGCAAAACTAAATTTATGCAACCTAGAAAGATCGTTTTATTTGTCTGTAATATTTTATTAACATAAACCTCTATCTACTGTAATAAGTAATTATTTTAAATTTTTCTTATGGCAAAGTTCAGAGATAAAGGGGAAAATGGTATATTTTTTGTCATTTCTCATCATTACTAGAAAACTAAGAATCGTAAAAACATACAAAGATCTGTTTTGGAATGTACTTACAAGTTAAGCCCTTTTATATGATCTCCCTCTAACTCGACCTAGTAACGATAATTAAAAATGTTGCTCCCCCTTTTTTGGGCCCCATTCACATTAATAATAATATTTTTTTTTTATTATTTCATTTTCACTCAGCTTGATCAACCTCCGACCGACCTCCTTGAAGAAGATCCTCGTACAGGATCGAAACTTGTCGGCCCCATGCCGTCAATATTAAACGTGAGTTGATCCGTGTTGTATATGTATAATTAGGTTGATCAATCATATTCTAAAACTGTTCCAAATTTCTGAACTAAAAAAGTTACCTGAATCACATCACAAGAGACTCATGTCAAAATTCCGAAAGACCCGAATTCTCGAAATTAACTACTGTTTTATTTTCGTGTTTCTGTTAAAAACATGCCTAATTGTAAGTCTTTCCGCGTGCGCTGTTCGCAAAAGGATAACGTTGATTGATTGATGGCGAAGATTAAGTTGCTTATTTTGGACGCAAGAAGGGTACGAAAACAAATTCTGTTATTCTGTGTAGCGGATGGAACAGCCAACAATTTATAGCACAAGAAATAAAAAAAACTTTATGATGATCGAAAAAGACCTTCCTCCATTCTCTCCACATCTTCGGATCCTGTGCTTCCTTCGGCCAATTTCTTTTAAGGCGTCTAGTTCAAATCGCCATATCCGTCTGGGCTTTGCCACTAACTTAAGTGATGTCATAGACAAAACCTGTTCACGGAACTTCACGTCATGAGAATGAAAAAAACCGGCCAAGTGCGAGTCGGACTCGCGCCCTAAGGGTTCCGTACCTATCTACCATACGATATACTAAAAGCTTTTGCTCTTTGATTTCAAAAACTACGCGACCATCCAACTTGACCCCTCTTTTATAGAAAAGTTCTTGAAACGGGAGCTCACCTTAATTGGTTACTATTAGTTGTGAGAAAAATTGAAATATTTAATGATTTTAGACTTTTCCCTCTATTTGTACTGTGAGACCTAGCTTCTTGCCAAATTTCATAATTTTAGGTCAACGGGAAGTACCCTGTAGGTTTGCTTTTTTGCATAAATGTATGGAGATGAGGACATAAAAAGCCATATTTTTTGATTGCGTCGTTGTAAAAAATTTAAATTTTCAGATCTTGTGTGGTTTATGGCCCTTAATATTCGTGATTAATTTCAACCTGATACCTTTTCTCGTTCGTGAGAAAAAAGGGTCTTGACAGTCAGACAGACGGACAACGAAGTGATCCTATAAGGGTTCCGTTTTTTTTATTTTGAGGTAAGGTACGGAACCCTAAAAAAGAATGAGGGAAGTCTTGTTCCGTTTACGGAGTCGTTTACCACCTGACCGACTATTGATTTGATGAAAGCTTTGGTTTCTTACTCGGGGCGACTGCCCTCTAACCTCTACAAGAGAAACCAGACTCAATATTAGACAAGGCTTTACCAGCTTAGTGGAAAACCTGACTGTTAGAATTTATAAGGCACCAAATGGCATCTTCACGTGAGATGCCATTTGGTGCTATTTTCCGTGCGGGCGGTGCTATTAAACTATTACTACTTATAAATATATAGGAATCTAAGAGAAACCGTAGTTTTTAAAGCACTATGAAGAACCTAGTCATTTTTCGGGAACTACGGAAAATTGCTAAAGGGCTCAACGTTAATAAAAAATCTGCTTAAGTCGATAAATGCAAATACTGAAGTAGGTACAGCCAAGAGCAGGGCGAGCTTGACACTCGCTGAAGGACTTTAGCTCTTATAGCTATTGAAGTAAGAACGGTAAAAAGTCCAGTGTGTCAAGCTCGAAGTGCTCTTTAGTTTACCAACAGACAACAACATTCTAAAATGCCCATGGAACAGACATAGATAGGCATTATCATTGTTCAGACATTTACATACATATCCTGAAGCTGTCGTGAGAATTCATTGATCGTACGTAACTGGAACTGGAGATAAAACATCAAACTGAAGTGGCAGCTGAAATAATGGGTACCTATCAAGGAGGAAACCATCGCAGTAATGTACAAGTAGGTGTGTTTGTTCCGTACCTATAAAAAATATTAATTTAATTCAAAATGCACAGTGTAAAGACAGAGAGGGTTAGAAAAGCATACTACCAATAATTATAAGTATACCTAATAGATTTTTCTTTTTCTTAGTATATGTTCACGCAAGATTAAGACGAAAGCTATCCTATCTACAATATCATATCTACAATCTGAACGAACAATGGTCACTTAACCGTCACAGCTTTAAACTGCACATTCAGTTTTGTTTATGAGTGACCACATAAGAAGTCAGTATCGGGCATGATAGCATTCACGAAGTCACTGCGCTGGCACAGTTTACGTACCAAATTGATACAAAAAAAATGCGCCCCCGCTTAGCGGTGTGTTAAGATCATTTTACCTATTTATTATAGACGTGAAAAAAAAACCGGCCAAGTGCGAGTCGGACTCGCGCCCTAAGGGTGCGTACCATATGATATACTAAAAGCTTTTGCTCTTTGATTTTAAAAACTCCGCGACCATCCAACTTGACCCCTCTTTTATAGAAAAGTTCTTGAAACGGGAGCCTTACACCCTGTATAATAAGGGTTCCGTTTTTACTTTCGAGCGGAGCGAGAAAGGTATTGTATTCGTGAAAAAAAAGTTTTTCTAATTTTCTCAAAAATGTGTTCATATCACTTATACATCATAAAAAACAAGTCTCCCAAAAATGTCCGTCCGTCGGTCGGTCGGTCGATCGGTCGGTCGGTCCGTCGGTCGGTCTCTCCGTCACGCTTTGACCTAGCGGCTAAACGAATGGTCCAATTGACACCAGATTTTTTATTTAAGAGTTTTATGCAAATCCATCGAAGGGTTCTAAGTGGTTTCTTGCTGGCTTTCATTTTGAGGGTAGCTGTCATACAACGAAAATTAAAAATTGAAATTTTTTCAAAAACGGCTCATAGAATCTTGATGAAACTTTGCATGACCAAGCATCTCCATGTAGGATATCTTGTGCCAGTATCAATTGATCTGTCTAATTTCATATAAGGGGTGTTCCTGTACCACCAAATCGTATATATGTGATTTACCTAAAATTGGTTCCACTGAATTTGTTAAAATTTGCTATAATATTAATCCTGGGTTGGTTGTCTATCTGACTGGATATTTTTTTTTCAATAAAATTTAGTAAACAGGGTGTACCAAAAACTGAAAGGGCTTGCTCAGTAGACCAAACTGAACAATAATCCATTAGGAACACGTGTAGGGAAATTAAAAAAATCTCCATGCAAGTATCCTACGGTAGTATCCATTGATCTGTGAAAATTCATATAAAGGATGTTCCAGTACTACCAAAAGTTAAACATGTGATTTACTCGAAATCGTTTGAGGTTTGTTTGATTTAATGTTTGATCTTTTTTGTAAAAAAAGTAAATAAAAGTTTGTATGTGTATGGCATTACAAATTTAAGTTTGCGGTTGATAGTTTTTCCTTGAGGATTGCGAGAAAGTAAGTGCAGTGCTGCTGTACCATTTATTTTATTTTGAGGTACGGAACCCTAACAATGTGTGCTCCGCTTACGGGCGCGTTAGGGCGCGTAGGTTTTCAAAATTTTTGGTTTGGATCTTCGAGCAACACGGTCTTCCCGTGGTCTTTCCCTTGGGCTCCCCTGCAATCTCGGTGTTGCTTGATGGTTTGGAATAAGGAGGTACCTAACAAAACTTATTTTTTCCTTCTTTTTTCCATTCTTTTTTCATTTGATACTTTTGTTTGACATTAGAAGTCAGTCTACATGTTGATTTTTATTATTCTCGTCGTGTCGTAGTGACTACGTATGATAATTTTGAAGATCTGTGTATTTTTGGAAGTAATTTTATTAAGGGATTGTAGCTCATATAAATAATTTTTATTATAGTTTTTATTTTTAAAACCAATCTCACAATGGAAGAGAAACCCTTGTTTGGTAACCTCACTGTGTACAGAGGACAAGGAGCTTATCTTCATAGGCTCGAACAGTTTGAAAAGGCGAAGGGGTCCTACGATCAGGCGTTCAAAACTTCTCCCGAAGATGTACAACTATTGATAGGACGTAGCCGAGTATGTGCCGATGCAATGAAGCCAGAACAGGCGTTTTCAGACGCCGAAGCTGCTCTAAAACTCGTGCCTTCCAACATGAGCGCCCGAAACGTACAAGCAGGTGCTATGTATACCATGTCCGACTTTGAACGCTCCATTGTCATGAACTATCGTGGCGCAAGATTACGCAAGAAGCCACCTTACTTTACAGAAGGCATCATACAGGGTCTGGAGACACTACAAGACTGTATTGGGAAAAATGCAGGAAATGTCATGATAGATTTTTTACCTTTGATCAAACAACAAGAAGCAAAACGACCTAAAGTAGATGAGGATATATATGTCGCCCGACCGCATGTTAGTCGAATTCCTAGCCTTGCACAGCAAAAGAAAATGACTCAATTGGAAAAACGGCAGTTTGACACTTTGGCACGGGTGCTTGCTATGAAATATTTAGGGCCTATGGCGTATGATAAATTCTTTCTCCGAGCACTTAGTGGTGACCGCAGAATCCCATCTGCAAATAAAGCAGGGAGCGTTGAACTCAAAACCATTATCGAAGAGGCACTGGCAACGCTCTGTAAACGACAAGAAATGCTACGAACGCAGCGACCCTATTACAGTATAAAATTAGCAGAAAAAACAGACTCAAAATATCTTACGAAGGTTAAGCAAGACCAGTTGATAAAAGAGCGTCTAGTTGGGGCTCAAAACGTTGAACGTGCCTTTAAAGAAATCCAAAAATGTTTGCGTGATAAACGTGTAATGGATTTAATGACTAAAGCAGAGCGTTTACAGGTCTTCCTCGACAGCAGGACGCCGCATACGTTGCCTGATAAGGATATTTATACAGACCGTCTGTATAAGTATGTTGGTGAGGGTTACCTCGCCATGCATCGAATCTCTTACAGACTTAGTGAAGCAAGCAATCGCCGTCGCGTAAATTTCCTTATGGGCCTCCCTGTCGGTCGACCAAAGTCTTTCGATTCAGTAATGGCAAAATTTCCTTACAAATTTGTTGATGTTAACCTTGTTGTAGAAAAGGTCGAGGCCACCCTAAATATGTGTGAAAATTCATTTATGCGATGTTGGCTATATTATGAAATGGCTCGACTGTTGAATTCACAGAAGAATTATGCTTTAGCGAAATTCTATGCAAAACGATGCCAGGCCCAAGCACATGAGCTAGACAGCGTGACGTGGTGGTTAAACGGATGTTTCGTGCTGATGGCTGGTGAAATGCAACAAGCGAACCAGAATGACATCCGAATCGCAGTGGAAGAAGCTTTAGAATGGTCCAAAAAAATGAAAGATCCGGAGCAAGTGCAGTCGTTCCTCACCAAGTGTGCTCAAGTGGCCGCGGAAACCGTGCCACCTGACGAGCTAAAGGCGTTGAAAATACGCGAGGGTCAAATATTGCATATTATGGATGATGTGGCTAAAGTTGAAACTGGGGTGCTGCTCAAGCGTATTTCAACATTGCCGCCAGGACGACGATTCGCGGTGTTACCATGCAAGAGGGTACATTCCGCAGTGTACGTTCCAGAAAGGCGCAGGCGCAAGCAACGCGGTCTGACCGTCGTGCCGGGAAAAGAACGGGCCCTACCTGCCCCACCAAAATCGAGTGTGCTTGGGTTCCAGAAATTTGATTTATAAGCATTTTCAGGAGAGTGAGAACGAGGAGAATTTACATACCACAGAAACAGAATATATACCTCATCACAGATAGATACGATAGACAAATGAAGTGAAAACCAAAGATATCTCAACTAATCCTATAGGTAATTACTTAGGTACCTGTTATTATTTTTGTGATTGATACTTGTACTTGATTGCTAGCCATTTATTTTAATATATTCGATTTAATATTTAACATATAAAAGAGATTACGCTACGATTCGTAATAGTTTATTGTTTTAGAAGTTTTTAGTAGTAAACACTTAGTCTTGATAAAATGTTTTTTTTTTTTTCACCAGCCTATACTGTCCCACCGGTTAATTGATTTTTAATGAATGAATTTAATGAAATCTGTGGTGGTCAGCAAGGGTAGGTACCTCTTTGGACGTTCTACCCCAAACGTGGTGAAACCCTAGGAGCACCAACCAGAGCGGTGAACCCGTCTGAAGCGCTCGATAGTGGGTGTCGGCTAAAGCGCTAATACTTATTTGTTTTAAGACAGCAAAGTTATTTGGTGCGAGTGCTTGTATTGAAACCCACGTCGAAACCTGAGGAATTACTATTATTTAATCTGTGCCTGAGTGAGGAAGCGAAGGCACAGATTAAATAATAGTGGCGAAGGGTTGGATTGAACCATGAGATTTGCCACGAGTGAAGCAAGTAGTTCAAAATAAGAATCCTGTGCGTAGCGAGGGTTTCAAGCCACGAGTCGCGAAACAATTGTGCTGTGGAGCGAAACTCACAATTTTTCACGTTACTCCAGCGAGAAAAATTCTAACGAATAGCGTCAGTATACCTTATACCGTACTATACGTTCTAATTTCAAAAACATTTTTCCACGCTAGCGGCCAAAAATTACTTTTGCACGCAGATTTCGACCAATAAAGCTAAGTTTGAATACCCAATAAAATTTAATTTATTGGGTAAAATAAAATTTAATTTTATTGGGTAATAAAATTAAATTTTTATTGGGTACCTCAAGTAAAGTGGGGTTGAAATTTTTTTACTTGTCTACTGTCGTGTGGGGTATTGCTAGATAGGTCTTTTAAAAATAATGTGAGCGCTCATATAATTTTTCGATTTTAAGGGATATGTTTGCAAAATATTTAGCTTGA
The DNA here is from genome assembly GCA_947532105.1 of Athrips mouffetella. Lineage (NCBI taxonomy): Eukaryota > Metazoa > Arthropoda > Insecta > Lepidoptera > Gelechiidae > Athrips > Athrips mouffetella. Next base: position 11,228,960 of record OX383958.1, read on the forward strand.
AAGCGCAATTTTTTGTTCGAGTCGAGTATCCCCCCTTCTTCCAGCTAAACAGTTATTATTGGAAATGTGCGTGGCCCGACTCGCACTTGCCGGTTTTTCACCTCTAATGTTTATACTTGTAATTAATTTAGTGTAAATAAGTTATATTATAATGGCAAGAAATTATGACCTCTTGAGATATAAAAAGTAGCTTACTTCACTAGGATGGAAACTTGTGATGGAAACTAAGGTATTACGGGCAGCGATTACGGGTGAACAAGTCGACGCAATAATGTCAACAGCGCGACTCAGATCACGTTTGGGGTAAACAACTGAACAAGTCTAATGATAAGGCGAGCGCTGCCCGCCCGTCGCCAGCCAGTCGGCCGCGACCGCCCGCCCACGACGCGTGTCTGTTGCTTCGGCGAACAATAGAAAAGGGACCTTTAATACTTACGCTGACAATGGGTAAGTACCTTTATTTACTTACGTTCTAACAAAACTTATCCAATATCAAAGAATGTGAAAAAAGTGTTTGTAACGGTTGCTCGCGTTTGAAAATTTTCAAGTTAGGAGATTATGCGGTGGTGTAATCAACGGTGTTGAGCAAGCTTTTAATTAATGTTTTGTCATTTTGTTTGGAAGTTTTGATTTATTTTGTTTTGTTTGAAGGTAGTCTACTCAGTTTGGCTTAGTTTAGTTTATATCAGTAGATCAGTCGTCATACACAAAACTTTTTAGAATACGAGTGCGAGCGTTTTTTAATATGCGTTTAGGAGGGAAGTGCGTGCTCAACAGCATGTCATACTTGCACATTGGATTTTGTACCGCTTGAGTTCTTAGTCAGTGTAGAGATGGAAGTAGCCTTGTTAGTGTTAAGCTTGAGTTGCTCCTGACTGTACATTAGGCCGCACCTCAGTGATAACACTTTGATTTTGAACGAGATTCTGGTTTCCGGGGTTTGACTGACAACACAACGCAACAGACCTCGTCTGTATGGAACAAACACTCGTTTTAAACAGTGTGTGCATTCTTGGTCTACCGAACAACGAAGTTTTATATCTTTCTGTTGTTTTTAAAAAGCGTAAAATTGCATTTTCATTGGTCAATTACTTGACAGCCATCCCGCATGCTTCCAGACTATGCCCTCTAATACATGTTTAACTTGAACTGAGTCTTTAGTTAGGTATAAGTATTTTTTCTTATTATTGTTTGATGTGTACTTATTCTTGTCCCCGTCTTATATACTTTTTCGAAGTAAAACCTGGTTGGCTGGAAGATGTCTCTTCTTAGGGATAAGCTCGCCATAGTGAACCTCTTCTGTCATGATTGTTATGTTTTATTATACATATTTCGGGGGCAAAAAATTGATCAAGAGGTTACATGCCTGGCAAAATTCGTTTTCTCCGTTTTTAGGGTTTCGTATTCCAAAAGGAAAAAAAGCGGAATCCTTATAGGATCACTTTGTTGTCAGTCTGTCTGTCAAGACCCTTTGTCTCCCGAACAGGTTACGATATCCGGTTGAAATTAATATCAAATATTAAAGTCCAATAATGCTTGAAGCTGTGAAAATTTCAAGCTTCTAAAATCAAACAATCAAAAGATACGACCATTTTTATGTCTCCATCTCCATACATTTAAGAACCAAAGCCTAATAGGGTACTAAAATAATGAGGCAAGAAGCCAGGTCTCATAGCACAAACAAAGGAAAAAGTATGAAATCATTAAACTTTTTTTTTTATATTATTATTTTTTGTGTTTCGGTTTAAAGGAGAGCCAGTGAAATTACAGGCACATGAGACATACCATCTTAGTTCTCAGCGTGGGTAACGCGCTTTGCTGTCTTATTGGTGTCAAATTGTTTCACTAATAAGATAGTGGGTGTCATGGGCAGTGGTGACCACTTACCACCAGGTGGCCCACCTGCTCGTTTACCCACTTGTGACACATAAAAAAATCCATCACAATACTACTCATCGCTAGATGACGCCACTTATTTTCTAATACGCGCTATCGACTTGTTACGTTGTTAGTATGAATAGGCGTAATAATATGACCACGATTATTATCGGACCGTCACCACGAATGTTTATTAAATACCATAGTTTGTACATAATAATTTCAGACGACAATATTTTCTTGTTTCATACTTTTTAGAGCAAGTTTTGCCAGTAGTCGGGTTCTAGTTTTTGATAAAAAAAATTATAAAAATCTAGTACTGGTATGTTTGTATTTCCATATTATTTGTATGGAATTACAAACTTTATGCAGCCTGTCAGAGCATTCGGTGGGTACACTATCAAACAAATAAGATAGTCACTAAAAGTGATATGACATTCCAGCATGTATCATATGATTGATGAAAAGTTAGACGATTTAGTGCTTCGGAAGGTTCGTTAAGCCGTTGGTCCCGGCCACAGGTCCCGGCTACTTTATACGATAGTAGTCTGTATATGAGCTATGTCAGAGGGCGTGGGCGGCTCAACAACTCTGACACCAGGGATTGTGAGGCCGGTCAACGATCTTACAACCCACAAGATGATGATGATGATGACTCTCGAATATTGCGATAAAGTTAGAAGTGCTGCTATACCATTTATTTTAATTATTTCTTCTGAAAAAAAAAGAACGCGCGTTTCAAAAACCCTACAGCGCCATCTGTTGGTGGGTAGCATAGCTTGCTAACTCGGTAGTATTATTTTACAACGGGTTTTAACAGTTTTAAAATAATATTTAGGTTTTAAGAGTTTATCCAGGCTTTAATTTTACAATCCCAAAAATCGCCCTGTCAAGAATTGGGTTCCAGTCACATCCCAGTGCGGTTTTTCTACTTCACACTTAGAGCGCCTGTACTTAATTTTTTAAAGCTCGGTCGCCCAGGTACACTTTTATTTATTTTTTATACTAACTCTAGTCTGCGTGTAAAAAGTATCGATGTTATTCCAGAATGAATTACTTCATTTCGTTTGCACCCAAATATGTATACAATGTTAATCGAAACGATACAGGAGCAGTGACGTGTAAATATCAACGACTTCGCCCTATTAAACTGATGGCTCTGCAAATTGCGTTTTGACCGTAAATTAAAGTGACGCAAGAGTATAACAGAAATAGATACCATGAGTTGAATGACACACCATGACAAATTTTATTGTTCAATTTAAAGTTTTTTTGAAGAAAATGTACAAAACTTTTTGAAGCAAACGTAACCTTTTGTCGGTTGCAGAAAGCTCTTTAAAGTTAAACTTACTTTTATCAATTTTATTTATGACACTTTCTTTGTCAGCAATTGTATTTTCTTTTAATTGGCTGATTAGAAATAAAACAACTAGTGGAAAAGGGGTTATTATTTTTCAACAATATCTGTGGACATTTAATATTGCGCATACTATAATATAATACTATAATAAATAAAATCTTTTGAATCTATTGTACTTAATTCGTACTTTACGTGATAACAACCGATGTAAACAAATTATATTTCAAAGAACTACGAGTTCCCAACCTTTTTGTTATTTAGATTTTGTACTTATGAGACGTCTTGTAATATTCAACATCAATATTTCTTGACAATCTTTAGTAATTCTGTCTGATTACTTCATAATCATAATTAAATCTTGCGTTTGATAAATTTCACATAATGTAAAAGCACTGTTAAATAATATTGTGTCATATTATAGCAAACATTCGGATCTCTATAACTTATAAAGAATAGTGTTGTACATGTATTCGTTTTTGAGAGACGGTACGAGGACGTACCTATCACAATCGGATGGCCGACTGTTGTCATGACAGATATTCTGATCTCCAATATTATAATATTTAAGCCACCAGTGTTTACTAACTTTTCATAGTTTTACGATATTGTTCATAAATGGTTGTTGTATTAACTCCGTTGTATGAACTGTCAGAGCGCGGCGGCTTTTCGACCAATCCCAGCGTTTTATGGAAAGGGTAATATTGTAGTGGGAGAGGTCTCTTGAAACGTTCGAGCCAGCCTCGCTCAGGCAGTCGTATTTTGTTCTTCAAACTGTGAGATTCTACCTTTAAAAGAGTAATCACGTATTGTGTAAAATTATGAAGACTCGTCTTCATATGTATGGTATTGTGTTAATGTACCCATTTTAACACTGTGTAAAGTGAATAACTTATTACAAAACGTAAGTAGACTTCGAGTGTTTTATTTAACATATTTCTCAACTCCCTCTCATTTGTTAACATGTCAGAAGCGGGATACGAGCCCTCACTTCCCACAAAGTGGACTGATAATGTTCAAAAATACATCTGCTGTATCTCAAAAACTGACTTGTTTGAAATGAGTGGAAAAACTGGAAAATCGACTACTTGTTTTTTTTTTTTCATGTGGTATTTTTTACACCTTTTTTTTAACGTTGTGTTAAGGACGAGTGATTATTTAAAGTAAATAGTTATGATTGTATACTACCTACATGCTACCTACATTTTAAATCAATTTTGCACAAAATCGCCAGACGTTGGTAAGGAATAAGTGTACACAGTTCACTTTAACCATTTATTATCAAGCCTGAGTTTAAAACAAACAACATTTCGTGCTTTCATTCAGACAAATTAATCTCTTAGTTGTGTTTTACATATGGTTGTAATAATTTTTGGTGTAGGTACGTATTCAAAATAATAGTCTGAAGGTCTATTGGTTCGTATTCCCATGCGTAGTTCACTGTTTCAATTAATTATGTTCTTTATTTTGTTTGAAATTTACTGCTGCAAAAAAAACACGTAATATCTAACTAAAAGCTACTTAAAAGTGTCCACTATTAAGTTTATAGATTTCATTCAATTTAAAGCCTTAAAAGCGTTTCAAATATTGATCGCTTCTATACAATAGATACTCGCGCTGGAATTTTTACATTTCAGCACGTCATAATGGACGAAACCCGTAACCATGGCAAGGGTCGAGCTTCGATTCGAGCGTTGCCTAGCTGTGCAGCGCAGCAGACTGCGCCGGGCGAGAAGCAGGCCAAGCAGCCAGCCCACAGCAGTCGGGGCCTCGTGGACAGCAGGCCATGCAGCCAGACCACAGCAGTCGGTGCTTGGTGGACAGCAGGCCATGCTGTCAACCCACAGCAGTCGGTGCCTGGTGGACAGCACGCCATGCAGCCAGCCCACAGCAGTCGGGGCCTCGTGGACAGCAGGCCATGCAGTCAACCCACAGCAGTCGGGGCCTCGTGGACAGCAGGCCATGCAGTCAACCCACAGCAGTCGGAGCCGGGTAGACATCAGGCCATGCAGCCAGCCCACAGCAGTCAGGGCCTCGTGGACAGCAGGCCATGCAGCCAGCCCTCAAAAGTCGGTGCCTGGTGGACAGCAGCCCATGCAGCCAGAACCACAGCTGGCAGTCGGTGCCTGGTGGACAACAGGCCATGCAGCCAGCCCACAGCAGTCGGCGCCTGGTGGACAGCAGCCCATGCAGCCAGAACCACAGCTGGCAGTCGTCGCCAGGTGGACAGCAGCCCATGCAGCCAGAACCACAGCTGGCAGTCGGCGCCTGGTGGACAGCAGCCCATGCAGCCAGAACCACAGCTGGCAGTCGTCGCCTGGTGGACAGCAGCCCATGCAGCCAGAACCACAGCTGGCAGTCGGCGCCTGGTGGACAACAGGCCATGCAGTCAGCACCACGGCCATCCGCGCCTGATCAACAGCAGGCCGTGCAGCCAGCGCCACAACACAAGGAGACTGGTAAGCGGCAGGCTGTGCGTGCAACCAGCTGCCACTCGCACAATCAGCCCAGTGAGTAGTCAACTCCAGGCATATGGAGGTAACACCAATGACTTGGTTTTTGGTTCTTTTTAGAGTCTCAGTAGTTAGGCTTTGTAGTTAACCTTCCTTGACCCTGATGCGGCAGACACCCATGGTACTATTTTGTTAGAATGTTTCAAGCCAATTTTGTCCTATACTATTAAACGAGCCATAATATATTTGTAAAATGTTTGTCGATAACGGCTCTAACGATTTCAATTAAATTTACCATACGGGGTTTCCGGGGGCAAAATCGATCTAGCTAGGTCTCATGTCTGTTTTGCCCCGTGTTTCTTAGCATTATTTTTTAAAACATCGCGTTTTAGACAAAAACCTAGAGCGCCAATTGTTGGCGGGTACCATAACTTGCTCACTTGAGGCGGCTAAGAGCGAAGCTCGGTCGACTAGGTACTAAATCTTAAAGAAATAAAACTACATATCTATTCCAAATTAAACAAAATGTCCAAATTTAAATATTAAAACCAAAGAAAAAAAAACTGCTAAAGCCAATAAATTAAGTTTCATAATAAATATCTGAACTAAGATAGATAGATAGATAGAAACTCTTTATTGCACACAGATTAAGAGTAATTGCGTAAGAAACCTTATATCTAATTGCGCGCAAAGGCGGCCTTATTGCTTAGAGCAATCTCTTCCAGGCAACATTAGGACTGGGAATCGCTGAGATGGACACGAGTAGTGCAGAGTTCGCTTAACTAAGCTGCACTTCTCTTCAAAATAGGGTAGAATAATTTATTAATCAGTAGCTTTACAATTTAATATTTACAGGTTTTTTATAACAGTGACTAATACCGTTAAATTAGTTCAAGGCACATATGAGACTAGTCACAATTTAAAACTGAAAACCTACTCATCTCAAAACATACCAATTTCTATTTAAAAAAAAAAATAGTAGCTTATGTTAGGGATAGTGATGTATTTTTTTTAATATGAACAGTTAAATCTGTTCTGTAGTAATTGGGTAAAACAAAATATATATATATATATATATATGTATTCTATCTGTGAAGACCTGTAATTGGCTCTGTTTTTACATATTTAAGCTATCTATCTTGTATTGAAGCTGTTGGTTTTCCGACTATTAAATAAATAAATAAATAAAAACCTTTCTTCAAGATGCTTATTGAATTACAAAAAACATACATATACTTAGATCAATTATATCAATAGTTCAGACTTAACACTTTTGAAAATAGGCCGAAATGACAGCCTGGTCGATAGGAATCACAATTTTATTTATTGTTAATTTAAGCCTTTAAGCAGAATAATCACGAACACTAAATATCGTTAGTATTATCTTCGCTATGTCGGTAATTAAAACATCATCATATCAGCCGAAAGACGTCCACTGTTGGACATAGGTGTTCCCTAGAGATCTTCTTGATGCCCGGTCCAGTGCTGCTTGCATCCAGCGGCTTCCCGCGACCTTGACCGAACCATCGGTCCACCTTCTGAGGGGCCCGCCTACGCTTCGTCTACTGGTACGGGAGTCGCCACTCTAGTGCCTTTACGCCTCTTTTGCGATCGGTTCGTCTTGCGATATGCCCTGCCCATATGGTGAGCCCTGCCAGTAAAACATAAATAATTAAAATCTTCAATAAAACAATATTCGTCAGAATGTGATTTTGGCCGACTTAAAGTATGTGAGATGATCGGCGGCATAAGCATAATCGACGAAGTATTGTTGCACTTACAAAAGAGACTGCTGATATATGCCGTGGTAAAGTGACGATTGTAGTATATTTATTTTGGCTAGACGGTGAACACTGTACTTCACTATTTTTCGTTGCTGTTGGTCACAATTCACACTAATTGTATTCCTTACTTAAGTAACTCTTTTAGTAAGCAAGGTTTAAATTACTTTTTAATAACTTTGATGATTTTGACAAAGAAAGAAAGAAAGAAAGAAATAATATTTACCTTCTTTTTTCTTAGTTTTTCTTCGCCTGCAACTAAGGGCGTTTTGACTTGTCTTGGTTATCTATCACCAGTTATCACACAAAACAAGGATAGTATTTGAGAAACTAAAACTATCCTACTAGCACATGATACTTTGAAACAATAGTTGTTAAAAATCGCTAATTACCATAAAGTTTGTTGATTAACCAATCACGTTATACAATCGCTCGTCTCTTGAAATCTTATCAAAACAACGAAGACGGTCACTTTTATCGATTAATTATTATTATAATATCACTTTTATCGACAGAAGTGATGTACACAGAAGAGAGAAAATGAAAATTGTTCGGTTGATAGCACACTAATTAATAGTTAAGAGTTGATAAAGCCCAACTCAATACATTAGATCAACTTTCTGATACTTTTATATATTACCATACCTATAATTTATTTAAACTTTCCCAAATTACACGTAACTTGACTATAATAGTATAGCAGTAATAAAATAGTATAGATAAACATGTATCACGATTTCACGTCACCAATTTTGATTTGACAATGTGTGCGTTAATTTGAGTCAAACCAAAAAAAAAATTTTGGTTTAGAAAAATACTGTATTATACATTGAACGGTAAATATCAGTTATATTAAGCAGAAATAAAAGCGAGAATATTTTTAACTACCTATTACCCGCGATTTCGTCTGCGATGATCTAGCGAAAGAGTAAAGAAAACACATTTTCCATAGGAAATATTAAAATTTCTCCCTATGTTTATCTGAATCTTTTCAAAGCTAGAGTGAACAAGCATTAGCGAGGCTTACTTCCTTTCATGCTTACATGCTACATCAAAATAATTATAAAACAAAAAGATGGTGTAGATATTGTAATTAATTAATTAATAAGAAAGAAAGGAAAGAATCATAAGAAATATGACACTTCAAACGAGTGTGAACATCCTCTAGAGTTCTTGATACTCGATTGGACACGGGAAAATATTGATTGTAATCCCTTATTACTAATTATAATCCCTTTGTAAATTTCTCATAGAGTTCCCGGAGAATTTATGGAAAATGTATTGCACTTTATGCAGATTGCCTTAAGGCGTAAAGAGCTACATTTTCTTCATCTATTGCCTTATCTTCAGAGGTTTTGTGATTTTGTAGGGTGGCTCTTTATTGCACTTCAAGTTATTGAGGCGTATTACTTAAGATCCATTACAACACATGAAAATGCGGACTTACCTCGAAATGGAACTTCTTCCAGTCAATTATTGAGGCTAAAGGTGATATACATTGCAAAATAGACGTGCAAGTTACCTAGCACTGTGCAAATCCCTAACTAACAATACAGTTAAAGAAGCTTAATAAGAGTTCATGAACATTTAAATGCAAATTTGGCTAACTAAATATTACTTTAGTTTAAGTGTCAACATTTTAATACCTCTACTGTTCCCAAATTGTACTTTTGAAACTCTATTACCATGCCATAAAGTCCAGAGTGTTCCTACTGACGTGCAGTTGGGTGTACCTATGAACATAACACCTTTCATTAAGGAAAAGGCCTTTATTCACAAATTATGAGTATGCAATTTTTGTATAAACAATGATACCACGTTTCAATAAATTTTTCGCATCTATCTTCGGCCACTGAGATTAAAATTTGAATTAATAAATCTTAAATATGCGACCATTATTAATAATTTGCTAATTATTTATAATTACACCTAATCTCTTTACTTTATAGTATTTTTACTACATTGGGCATAACCTTAAAGCCTTTGTGACGATAAACAAAGCTTTCATGAAAATAGGAACCTTTAACCTTGCACTTAGGAACTTACCTATTGCCTTGTTGCGTAACTTATGCCGCCTTGTAGCCCAACTCTTTGACATACGGCCGTGTAGCCCAATTCATTGACATATTATGGTCTTATAGCCCAACTCATTTACATATAAATAACAATCTTTTATTTCAGATTTCAACTCATTGTCATATAAATAATAACCTTTTATTTCAGATTAGAAATAATGGCCTTGATGCCAAACCATGGCATTGATGCCAAACCATGGCCTTGATGCCAAACCATGGCCTTGATGCCAAACTCTGGTCTTGATGCCAAACCATGGCCTTGATGCTGAACCATGGCGTTGATGCCAAACCATGGCCTTGATGCCAAACCCTGGTCTTGATGCCAAACCATGGCCTTGATGCCGAACCATGGCCTTGATGCCAAACCATGGCCTTGTTGCCAAATCCTGGCCTTGTTGCCAAATCCTGGCCTTGTTGCCAAATCCTGGCCTTGTTGCCAAATCCTGGCCTTGTTGCCAAACCGTGTCCTAGTGCCAAATTTTGGTTTTGTTATCTACAGTTCTACATAATTTTTATCACTATCATTGTTTGTTTGTTGCCATGTTGCTTTGTATTAGACTTAATATTATCTTAATTTTTTTGTAAAAAGTAATGTTATGTAGGCATTGTTGCCCTATGTATTAAATAAAATCTTTTGAATCTATTGTACTTAATTCGTACTTTACGTGATAACAACCGATGTAAACAAATTATATTTCAAAGAACTACGAGTTCCCAACCTTTTTGTTATTTAGATTTTGTACTTATGAGACGTCTTGTAATATTCAACATCAATATTTCTTGACAATCTTTAGTAATTCTGTCTGATTACTTCATAATCATAATTAAATCTTGCGTTTGATAAATTTCACATAATGTAAAAGCACTGTTAAATAATATTGTGTCATATTATAGCAAACATTCGGATCTCTATAACTTATAAAGAATAGTGTTGTACATGTATTCGTTTTTGAGAGACGGTACGAGGACGTACCTATCACAATCGGATGGCCGACTGTTGTCATGACAGATATTCTGATCTCCAATATTATAATATTTAAGCCACCAGTGTTTACTAACTTTTCATAGTTTTACGATATTGTTCATAAATGGTTGTTGTATTAACTCCGTTGTATGAACTGTCAGAGCGCGGCGGCTTTTCGACCAATCCCAGCGTTTTATGGAAAGGGTAATATTGTAGTGGGAGAGGTCTCTTGAAACGTTCGAGCCAGCCTCGCTCAGGCAGTCGTATTTTGTTCTTCAAACTGTGAGATTCTACCTTTAAAAGAGTAATCACGTATTGTGTAAAATTATGAAGACTCGTCTTCATATGTATGGTATTGTGTTAATGTACCCATTTTAACACTGTGTAAAGTGAATAACTTATTACAAAACGTAAGTAGACTTCGAGTGTTTTATTTAACATATTTCTCAACTCCCTCTCATTTGTTAACACTAGATTACTATTATTTAATCCAAAGAGATTTGCGCAGCGAGGTTAAAATCTCTTTGATTTAATCTGTGACTAGACTAGAACAGCACGGTATTATAAGTACCTACTAGAACGTGAAAATAAAACCAGTATAAGCTTATACACCCTTATTTTTTATAACCCCAAATATTTCAAGAGGTGGTTCAGTCCATGAAACTGAACAACTTTTCGCAAGGAACATAGGTCGAAAACGAAAAAAATATTTCGACTTCCCATACAAACTGCATCAGCTGACAGCACATTTTGTATGGGAGATCAATTTTTTTTCGGCTTTCGACCTATGCTCCTTGGGAAAAGTTGTTCAGTTTCATGGGCAGAAACGACTCTTAAAATGTCCGGGGTGATAAAAAAAAACCGGCCAAGTGCGAGTCGGACTCACGCACTGAGGGTTCCGTACAAACCTGTACGTATATACCTAAGTAAAAGTTATGGTATTTTTATTGCTAAAAAACTTTATTATGTGATGTAAGTAACTAAAATTTATATTTGAGTTGATTGAATGAAAGGTAAATTGCGGTTTACGATTTATGACGTATTAAAAAAATTACTTACTAGATCTTGTTCAAACCAATTTTCAGTGGAAGTTGGCATGGTAATGTACATCATATATTTTTTTTTGTTTTATTTTTCTCTTATTTTAGAAGTTACAGGGGGGGGGGGGGACACACATTTTACCACTTTAGGAAGTGTCTCTCGCGCAAACTATTCAGTTTAGAAAAAAAATAATATTAGGAACCTCAATATCATTTTTGTGTTTGAAGACCTATCCATAGATACCCCACACATATGGGTTTGATTAAAAAAATAATTTGAGTTTCACTTCTATGCATGGGGAACCCAAAAAAATTTTTTTTTTCTATTTTTGTGTAAAAATCTTAATGAGGTTCACAAAATACATCTACTCACCAAGTTTCAACAGTATAGCTCTTATAGTTTCGGAAAAAAGTGGCTGTGACATACGGACGGACAGACAGAGAGACAGCTACGGAACCCTAAAAATACGCTGTATGTATTAGTGACGTTAAGCCTGACGTCAAAGTTTTGTGGTTAAGTGGTCCGTGTATGTGTGTAATTTTCTTTTATGTGAGCAATAAATAGACGACGACGACGACGATCTGGTCAAGGTCGCGGGAAGCCGGTGGATGCGAGCAGCGCAGGACCGGTCGTCATGGAGATCTTTAGAGGAGGCCTATGTCCAGCAGTGGACGTCTTTCGGCTGATATAATGATGATGAGCAATAAAGTGTACATCTTACTCTTTCTATCTCAACTACGCCCAGAGACATAAGGTCAAACTATTACTGACTGCGGCCAACTGTACAAGGTCCCCTTGAGAAATCTCTTCAATAACCCCACACAATGAAATCCCTCACGATGAAAGTATTGAATATGTTATCAAGTTTACTATTCGATTGTAGGTCCATAGTATGTAAAAAATAAATTACTTTCGCAAACATGTCTGGATGTGCAATGTGCTTACCTACTGCGACATCAAATTGTGACAAAACCTGTCGTAGAAAATCTATGACACAAGTAAAAAATCACAAAACCAGAAAATAATAATAAAAGAATACAGGGACAGGTTGGCCAATTATAACATAATTAAAAAGCCTTCAAAATCGTCCAACATAAAATAGTTGGTATTATGTTAAAAAAATCTATATTTTTTCCAGATTAAGTAAGTTGTAGTTTTGCTAAAATCCAAGACAGAACTTTTTTCTTCAAACTTCAAGTTGGTTCAGCAGTTCAGCCGTGATGATGGATAATAGGTAGTTAGTGAGGTCGATATTTTGCAACAACGCAAAAAAAATCGACTTACAAAGCAACGTAAATGATCAAACATTTTGTTTAGGAAGTTGAAAGTTGAAAGTCAAATGTTGTTGCTTTTGACCTCACTAATAATACTTAGATGGACATACGCATATTAGGTTCAAAAAAAGAATAAGTTTTACCAAAGAGGGCTATAAGAGCAATTTATTGCCTGAAGACTCGTGATTCCCTGAGAGAACTATTGAAGGAGATCAACATTATGACAGTGCCATGTCAATATATTTATGAAAACATTATGTAAGCTAGAAAGAACATTCATCAATTACCTAAAAATTGAGACAGGCATAATTTTAATACTAGAAATAAGTACAATTGATCAACCATATACTAGATTAACTAAAGTCAATACATCTTTTGTTGGTCTGTGTGTACTACAACAAAATACCTGACAATATAGTGCAATTACCTGAGAGAAAGTTTAAAGACTGTTTAAAGCAAACATTATCTAAAAAAGCTTACTATAAATCTATAGATGACTATATCAATGACAAGGAGGTATGGTGCTCTGATATTCCAGCGAAACACAAGAAACACATTGTAAAAAGCCGACTCTTAAAGTAGGCCGTGCTGCAGTGGTTTCTTGCCGTTTCTTTTACGCTGCCATAGCACGATCCGAAACGGCGTAGACTCGCTCTATTTGCATTGTATTCTGCATGACATTCAATAAGTATTCTGTAAAGAATTAACATTGAATAAAATTATCTGAATCTGAAATCTTACTGAATACGGAACAATCTTAAATCAAACGTTACATGAATAAATAAACATTTTGTTCTCATTTTACGTCTATTGTTCGTAGAGATGGTACTCTCGACGAAAGAACCGCAATTTTCCCGTAAACAGTACATTTTAGTAGGAGCATTGTATCAGGCGATCGATGGTTGTGTTCTATAGGTGATGTTCTTATCTTTTAGATAAGCCGTGGGCAGGGAGGCTCGGCGGGGCGCAGTACGATGAGCCCGCGTATAGCGAGGAGTTCCCCGACTGGAATGTGTTACAGGCCACTACGAAAGCGGACGCAAAGGGTTAGCGTTTCAATCAGTTTTAATTGCTACTACTTCTTTATGCTATTCTTTTATTTATTATTCTATTTATTTTACAGTACACAACGTTATTTTATAAAGGTTGTTTAATGTAGGCAGGTTTTTATGTAGGTACCACACTTACCTATAAGTTAACACAACATTCATACAACGTATAATTTCGAAATACATAACATTCATTTAAAATCCTGATTTAATTTAATTCATTACTATCATAAATATTTAAATACATAGTCTAATTCAAAATTGTATTTAATTTAACCTTTTAACATTATATTAACGTCCATAAACATTAATATCAATAAAACTGTCGCACCATAAAATACGGGTACTCTATTTATTTATTTTATTAGGATCACTTATGGAATGGTAAGAGAGAAGAGAGAGAAAGAGACCACCCGAGGCGGGAATTGTACTTTCTTTTGAGTGTTGCATAGCGCTTTATACTTCACCTATAAGGTAAATATAAAACGTAGTGAATTATATCTTTTTTGGTAAAAATGATACAAATTAAGACACAAAATTGTAACGCAAAAATGTATTAAATCCACACGAGTCCGACACGCACTTGATCAGTTTTTATTTGTAGTTATTTTATAGCTTATGCACTATATAGTGTTCCCGTTTTTAAGATACAGCTAAAACAAAAAGGGAGCGTAAATCGCCTAAAAAGAATGCTTTTTGTAGGGAAGCGCCCATTAATTCTTAATTTTATTTCATTTTTATTCTGTGAAAATCTCAACTGTGTACCTACCTGTTACGGTTAATGAGATGCAGCCCGATGACAGACATACTTAGAGAAATCGGAGGCATAAGTATCAATCAACGTAATAAGTATCTACCCTTTTTTCATCCTTTTGGTACGGAACCCTAAAAAGGATCTAGTAGCTATTCTTCTTTGTTATAATAATTGTCACAAGTAATAATAATTTATTCAAATCTTAGAATACAAGAAATATTTATATCATGATTTAGTTGTGTGCAGATAGTTGTCAATATGATTGAAACTTCAACACGTGGGTAGTTCTTTTCGGCGACGTACGACGGGGTCGTGTAACGGTCGCTTGTTCAAAATGCTTTTGTGACCTCATCTCTGTCTCCTGGGCTAGATCGAGGTTAAGAGTAAGCATTGCAAGTAAAAAACCGGCCAAGTGCGTGTCGGGCCACGTGCAATGTAGGATGCCGTAGTAAAGTTGCTTTAGGAATTATAATAAAATTGTTGAGCAGGTTTCGGTTTTTTCATAACGTATTCTGTCCAAACGACCAGCGAAGCCCAGTGCCTGATTGCTGCAAACTCAGAATATTTTTAAAGACCCATCTAAAGACACTGACACTATGAGGTCGTCGACAAAAAAAATCATCCCCACTTTATGTGTAGGGGAGGTACCCTAAAAATGATTTATTTCAAAGTTTTATCATACCACTTTGTCGGCGTGACTGATGTGTATATCCATACTAAATTACAGCTTTCTAGTAATAAGTGTCGCTGAGCTAAGCGGCGGCGAACAGACAGACGGACCGAAACTATAAGGGTTCCTGACTGGGCTGCCGCTGAGGAAGCGGTTCGCCTAAACACTCGAAATACGCGGAACTGGAGCGTAGCTGCAAGTTCATTCCTTTCGCGGTGGAGACAGCTGGCTGCTGGGTAGGGTTTGCACTATTCGTTTAATTTTACTATTCGAATAAAAATAATATTTTGAGAGCTAAATATTCGAATATTCGGATATTCGAATATTTTTTAACATTTAAAAAAAATCATACAATTTCAATTCAACATAAAGAAGAGTAGCTAGATCGGGATTTGGTTTGATTCCAGCATTATTCTAATTAAATAAAATCAAGTATTTTAGTTAGTTTTATTGTTAAATGGTCAATAAAACCACATTTACCGTTTTACAAAGTTAACTTAGGTTAGCCTTCGCACTGACTGTAATGTTTCTTTTTGTTACAAATTTGAATTAAAGTATTTGCGAAAAACTATGTAGATGAAAATCATCCTCTAAGCTTCATCATAAGCCCGGAATCACATAAAATTTTTCATCTTTCATTTCATCCCATTTGTGTGCACACCTGAGGAAATCCCGCGTCTGAACGACCCACGACGGATCTTTCTGTGAGAGAAAAGTCCGGCAGCAGAAACTCCATGTCGGAACTTTTCCCAAAATGTTGTCACTTGATCAAGCAATGGATTATGAAAAAAATTATGAATGAATTGTTTAATATACTACTTTCACTTGACGGAAAGAGGGAATGATTTTCATAAAATCATTTCCTAACTTTTATAACATGAAAAATACACCTACAAAATTTCACTTTTCTAGCATTAGCAGGTTCAGAGTTCCATACAAATTCTCATCCTTAATTTTATCTCCTGAAAAGCTTCCAGAAAAGCTTAAGCGTTTTTTTACTTTGTACGAAAAGCTTAAATTTCTAATTTGTATGATTAAATACCTGTATCTTAAAAAATCAAGCACTTTTAAACTAACAAATTTACAAAAACTCATCTCTAATTTTACCCCATTTGCGGATATTTTTTAAGAAACGAAAAAACACGTGTTTCTTTATCTTTTCCCATAAGCTTAAATTCAAATTTGTATAAATTTTACTACAGAAGCAAAGATCTTTTATATAGTTAAATTCCTTAAAATAATTTCTAATCGCGAACCTTAATTAATTAATTTATTTATATTAGGTGAACACAACAGGAAAAATACATCCTCCAAATTTCATGTACCTATTTAACATCAGCACGTTTAGAATGCAATACAAAGTTCATACTTTAATTTAATCTCTTTGAGGGATGAATTTCTAAAAAAGCTTCGAGAAAAGCCAAGATAGAGCGAATAAACTCAGCCTTAAGTCGTATCTCCGAGTGACACAAATCTGGTGAGTTTTAACGCCACAAAAACACAGGCGTGTCTGTTCACCACCAAAAGAAGTCCATTCAATCTGGCTCCTACTTTTCGAGGAACATCTGTACCAGTTACTGATAGCCTCGAGCTTCTTGGCATGAAGTAGTGTGCAAACCTGAACTTCGGCGCCAGCGAGTCAAAAACCCAAACTGCGGCAAAAAAACTGGGTATCCTCAATAAAGTTAAGCGAGAATTCACTCCTGAACAGCTTCTAGTTTTACATAAAGAACAATTCCGATCTTGCATGGAGAATTGCTGTCACTTTTGGGATGGCTCAGCTATACCAACTAGACGCATTGACTCGATAGGCCAAGAAGCTCATTGGTGATAACATGTTGGTGAAAACCATGTTTCACAGTCTGGCCCACCATCGCAAAGTTGCATGTCTGTCGGTCTTTTGCAGATTGTACTTCGGAGACTGTGCTCAAGAGCTCCACGAGCTTATTCCACCATCCCCCTACTACCGTCGGGAGACTAGATGCACGACAGAATACCACCCACACTTGGTTGATATTCCACACATTCGCACAAAGAGTCGTCGTCAAACTCTCAAGACTAGATCGAGGTCAAGAGTATTGGCAAGAGTTGACAATAAATAAAAAAAGCTGAAACATGTACTTTTAAAATTTTTACAGAGCTTAAATCCAAAGTACCTATATCTATATCTTCAAAAATAAAGAACTTGAAGACCAACGAACCGACAAAAATTCATTCCCTATTTCACCTCCTTGGAAGATGACTTTCAAGATATGCTAACACGTATTTCTTTATTTTTATTGAAATCTTAAATGCATATTTGTATGAATCTCACTTCACAAACAATGGATATTCATTATTCATACAAAACATTTTACCACATTGTTAGTATTATAATAATCTTAAGACCTCATTTCATTTTACTCTTTCATAAAATCATTTCCTGTCGCAAGCCTACATGATTTGACAAACATACCCTTCGAATTTCATGCTTCTAGATTCATCTGTAGTGTCGGCTGTGTTTTGATGAGTCTATCAATAAATCAAGAATTTCCTTTTTATTATATTCTAGGAAGATATAAGCACCTTTATTACTTTGTAACTATTCGAATAATTTAAATGAACTATTCGAATTTGAAATTGGAGCGGATATTCGAATAAAATGAATATTCGAATTGCAAACCCTACTGCTGGGGGACTGAAGCCAAGTGCTTTGTGCAGGACATCGGGCGTCGGATGCGAGACAGGGACTGTGACTTGTTCCGGGGTGCAAAGTCTGTCTGTGGCTATTCAGCGTGGTAACGTGACATATGTCATGGGCACTTTTTTACCGGGAGGGTCGGGTGACGGGTATTTATTTAACATTACACATTAAATTGTAAACACCTTGTTGTCTTCAAGTCAAGTATATTCATAAATACAAAATATTACGTTATTAGTTAATTGCGCCTTAGTTTCCTGAATATACCTAAGGTTTAAATTTTTATTTAGTTGTTATGACTCATCTACTGAAAACAGCAGGCCTTCCTGAGTGTGGGTGTCAAGTCGAGGCGACACTCGACACGGTACAAGCTGCCACGCAACAGACCGAATTACTCATACACGTACGTGTACCCTGGCGCCGCTTTGGTGTGCCTTGTCTTATTTGGTTTCAATTCACATTCTGAGAAATAGGTATATGTACAAATTATTGTTATCGAGCTGCATCCCATCAATTCTTTCGTAGTGTGCGATAACTACAACTGACACCCGTTATTTTAACTACAAATTGCCTACAAAACGACATTCCGTTTTCCCCCGTTTTCTTCTCCAGAACTGTGCTGATTCTGTTAATTTTGGTATCGAAAAAAAGAAAGTGATTTTTTTCTTTTATCTTTAAACTTTTTCCAATTTCTCTGGTAGTCGTCTAATTTGGCGGAAAACGGGGTTTTTTGTCAGGTTTTCGGATAGTCATATTTCTTTTGGTAATTATTTTTCGGAAAAATTTTTTATTCACAGGGGCATGCCTACACCTACATTAGACTTTAAGGCAATATCCTGGGAGGAATATAGGAAATACACATTTTGTATGACAGAAATGCAGCTAGGATACGATCTAGAGATAAATAAGAAAATAGGCCGGATTCTGGATTTGGGGAGGTTCATTCAAGTGTACATGGATAAATGGACAAGAAGCCAACTAAACATCAATCTTTAATTGGTTTCTTGATTATTCGTTCAATTTATTTCTTACGAGTATGATGACGCAGCGCGATTTTAGCTCTTGTCAAGTTTGATGTGCTCTTGGTTGTATAATGGAGTTATTGATTTCATAATTTTTTAGGGTTCCGAACCAAAATGGTAAAATAATAGTAAAAAAAGAAATTGAAACATGCTTTTATTAGATGTACAATAAGAACTAAAATCGCTTATCACAGTCGCAGGTTTTCTAATAAAAGCGTTTTACATCCACTTTTTTTATTTCGTTCTTGCTGTTTTATAATGTATCACGCTTTTATGTGAAAACCTGAGACTGTGATAACGTTTTAGTTCTTTTTCTACACCTAATAAAACCTTGTTTTAATTTTTTTTTACAATTTTTTTTTTTACTTTATATTACTTATTTATGTTATGATGTCAAATACCTACTAAAAACAACAGACTATCTACAGACTCTAGAATCAGACGAGCTCAAACCTGAGATATTTTTCTTCGTACACCCAACAACACTTTAGACTTTATGGCATGGTAATAGAGTTGTAAATGTTTCCAATGACCGTACGTAAGGTTTGGTTAAATTAGGTACATACAGAAAACAGCGCCTCTAGTATGGAGTAAAAAAACAACAATATTACACAAAAGTCATTGTTGCATCATGCGCGCGAAATTAAGTCGTTGCTTTGTATAGTCCGCGCGACGAGCAAAAGGCCTCAGGGCGGGAGTGGAGGGGGTATGTGCAGTAGTATTTTTCATGCAAATATAGCAACTCCGCCCAGAGGCCTTAACTTGTCGCGCAGCCTGTATGGACAAACTTAGAGAAATTTCTTCAAAAGGCCTAGCTAAACCCAAATATTTTATATAAGTACCTCCAAGAATTGTTGTAACATTAAAATATTACCAAGTTAGCAAGCCATGGTGCCCACCAACAGATGGCGCTGCAGGATTTCTGAAATGCGGTATTTTCTCACGTTTTATGGCTAGTTTCCGGCTCCATCATCAGCTCCAAGTCATAAGATTTTAGTATGGACGTCTCTCGCCAGAAATTGATACGCTTTGATCCTTAGCAGAAAGTGCTGCTACTTTAACATCCTTGGTTCACCTTCTCCGAAAGTATCTAAATCCTTTTTGAAAAGGGCGGGATGGAATTCTGTATGAAAATCCATTTGTAACGTGCTGAGAGGGATGGAATATTGTATGAAAATCCCAAGGAGGTTTAAGTAGCAGCACTTTCGGCCATAAGCCTACACAATTTCTTGCGAGGGACCTCCATAAATATATGGATTTTTATCAAATCCCAAAAACGTAAAATTTTTATCTTTCTCTTTAAGTAATATTTAACTTAGGACTAATCAATGTTATAACAACCGTTTTTTAAGTAAAAATACAAACAATTATTAATAATAACTTTATTGGGTACAAAATGTGATTGATTCGCTAGTCCTCACACTAGAATTCCCTGTACCGTGAGGGCTAGGTTCTTTTTTGTCCTAAAAATCAACTTGATTGCTTTTAAAAATACTATTAGTATATCGGAACCCTCGAGAGTTTTTAATTTTTAAGTCTTCGGTATTTATTTGTCGATCTTGCTTGTATAAGTCGTAGATGGATGTAGGTATAAGTCTATACCTATACTTATTTATTTATTTATTTATTTATTTATTTATAATTTACAATGTACAGTAATGACAGGCATACCTAATTAAACTATACAAGGAACATAGAACTTAAATAACTAGATCACATTGAGATCAGAAACCTTAAACATTGTTAAACAATAAACTGTATGTAGGTATAACATTGTTAAAATATATGTATAAAATAAAATTACAAAACTTCACAGAAAGTAAGCATAGATTTGCTGATGCTTGGCAACTTATCTGCAAATATATCAAGTTGTGGTGCCGCCTCTAGCATATCTCGTATAAGTCGCAATGCGCGCGGTAGAGGAGACTCGCGGTGCGCCACCGTGCGCATAGTGGGCAGCGCCACTAGGTGGTGCGCTCGACCTCTGAGATAGTTTTCGGGGACGAACAATCGGAATACCTGCGGTACCAGTTCTGGACAGCTAGGTTCACCACGAAGGATACAACAAACTGTGATCATAAGCTGATGGATACGTCTGGTTTCCAGCGATCTGAAGCCAAGGACTCCCAATAAAAATTTTGTCGGGTACAAAAACGGATAATAACCCAATTTCTTTTTGTATAGAAATCTGAGAAACGCTTTTTGAACTTTTTCAAGTGAAAGGTTATAAACACTTTCATGAGGGCCCCAGATAATTGACGCCGTCTCAATCTTACTTCGCACCAAACTTACGTATAATAATTCGATAGCCGTACAATCATCAAACTCTCTGGCGTTTCTAATAACAAACCCCAATCTCTTAAAACACTCTGCTGCAAGGGTTTCGATGTGAGCATTGAACGTGAGTTTGGCATCAAAAAGTACTCCAAGGTCTTTGACCGAGTTAACACGACTAATGTTTTCAGTGCCCAAAAAGTAAGCAGCATGCATAGGATGTAAAGCCCTAGTAAACGACATAATGCGACACTTGGATGGATTAAATTGAAGCTTGTTGTTTATGCTCCATCGGTAAACTGCATCTATATCTGCCTGAAGCAGATTACAATCATCCAAATCCCGCACTACATGGACGAGCTTTAAATCGTGTGCGTATAGTAGACAAGACGCATGGCTTAGTACTGTGTCTAAATCATTAATCATCAGATTAAAAAGAAGGGGTCCAAGGATGGAGCCCTGACTGACCCCCGATCGGGTATGGTAAGATTTTGATACAAAGCATCCATGACGAACGAATTGATAACGGTTTCGTAAATAATCAGCAAAAAATTTTAATAGTGATGGAGTAAATCCAAAGGAACATAGTTTATTTAAAAGGATATCGTTATCAATTCGATCGAAAGCCTTTGTGAAGTCGAAGTAGACTACGTCAACTTGGTTACCTTTGTCCAAATTACGGTATATTACATCAGTAAGTGTTAAGAGATTGGTGTTCACAGACCGTCTCGCTCTAAAGCCATGTTGAGAGTCAGTCAAATAAGGAGAAACCTGTTTTGTTATTTTTTTATGCAAGATGTACTCAAAACTTTAGTTAACGCGGACATAATAGCTATGGGTCGATAATTTTCAACTTTTGACTTTTCTTTACTTTTAGGTATTGGTGTAACTTGGGAAAGCTTCCATTTTGTTGGATATTTATGTGTATTTAAAGAAAGATTGAAAATGTACAAAAGAGGTGTAATAAAATTGTCTCTACATGCTTTTAGTATATACGGGGGGAAGTGATCTGGACCTATAGAACACTTAGGCTTTAGAACTTTTAATGCGTATTTTATATCAGAAGCTAGAATTTTATCAATATGTACATAAGCAGCTGAACAACAAGTGTCATTTTCGTTTGCTGTATCCGGACAAAGCACAGGATCCTGAGGCAAAAAAACACTTGAAAAGAAACTAGCAAAAGCATCAGCAGCTTCGCTACCTTCAGAAACTTTATCTTTATAAGAAATTTTCGATACAAAGCCTCCAGTTGTTCGGAGATTGTCAATGTGTCGCCAAAAGTCTTGTGGGTTACTTCTGAGATTGCTTTGCACTCGTTTGATATAGATGTCATATGCTAGTTCCACCTGAAGTTTGATGTTTGCTCTTAATTTACTGAATTTATGATAAAATGATTTATCATTCGTAATTTTCCATAAACGATGCAGGTGAGCTTTGTATGCTATGTCTTTAATTGTCTTATAAGTCTTTGATCTTTGTGTTATTGAAGGGTATCAGATTTCGCATGACTTAAAATTTTCAAGATACTATGTTTGCGGAGAGTTCCAGCTAAAATAAGTCTAGCATACTGGAAAAGGAAAAAGAGATCAATAAAAAATAAAAATAAGTCATAAAAATTATTTATATTATTATAGTCTAGATTACAATTTCTTTTTTACAATTGTTAGGGTTCCGTACCTCAAAAGAAAAAAGCGGAACCCTTATAGGATCACTTTGTTGTCCGTCTATCTGTCTGTCTGTCAAGACCCTTTATCTCACGAACGGGTTAAGGTATCAGATTGAAATTAATACCACATATTAGGATCCATGAACCACACAAGATCTAAAAATTTCAATTTTTTACAACGACGCAATTAAAAGATATGGCATTTTATGTCATTATCTCCATACATTTATTCAAAAATGCAAAACCTACAGGGTACTTCCCGTTGACCTAAAATTATGAAATTTGCAAGAAACTAGGTCTCACAGCACAAATAATGGGAAAAGTCTGAAATCATTAAATATTACAACTTTTCTCACAACTAATGATAACCAATTGTGGTGCGCTCCCGTTTCAAGAACATTCAAATAAGAGAGGGGTCAAGTTGGATGGTCGCTGAGGCGATTTTTGTTTTAGTTCTATTTAAAAACGGGAACACTTACAAACTTGAAAATTGGTATGTTTATAGTGCATAAGCTATAAAATAACAACAAATAATAAAATTTGGTCAAACGCGTGTCGGGCTCAAAAAATCACAACTTACTGAAATTTCAACTAATACAATTATGTTTATGTGGTGGTACGGAACCCTCAGTGCGCGAGTCCGACTCGCACTTGGCCGGTTTTTTTTTTATAATAACATTATTACTATTGCTAATTATAGGCCTCCACAAACAAGCAAGAAAATTTTTTTTTCAATATATTTGCTTGAAAAACGTTCTTACAAGGACGTTAACATTGCTCGTAAGTAGTTACTTACCGAACTAGTGCGGTAAGTAAAAAAAAGTATACTACCAAGGAGTTTTTACACTCTGATCATAAAATATTTTGTAAAAATACTACAGTGGTGACTTTACACGGGTGACGACTGCCTACCTTTATTTAAAATAAAATAGAGTACCAGGAGAACATAAATCGACAAGAAGCTGACAGTACCCATGGTTGGTTCCTTTAACAAGTGTATTACTTATACCTGTTTTCTCACAAATGTATTGAAAAACGTCGTAAGATACACGGCCGTAAGAATTATGATAATCTCGTGCCGATGGTAAACCCTCGACTCGTCTCGGGTGTACAAAACGTCAACTCGTTTGTAATAACCCTACTTACGGCACTTGTATTTTACACTACTATTTTCGTTGCCAAGCATCATTGGAAAACGGCTTGACCGTGTTTGTTTTAGTCCGAACACGATATTTTCAGGAAAGATCAATTGGAAAAGTTGACTTGGCGTGCCAGGAACATTGCGAAAGGAAAAAACTGAAATTGCTTTTTTGTGTAGAATTTTTGAATGAACTCAAGACAACTCAGAAGGACAACGTCTGTCGGGTCAGCTAATGTAATTACTTAACCTTGAATAATAATGTTCGCTTTGAAAGGAATCTTTATCTGCGGATTTTTTACTCTCTGTCCTTTGATAGGATGTTCGGCAATCATCTTATCTATTTTATTTAAAAATATGTACATGCTTTTGCATAAACAAAAATCACCCATCTTACCCGTAGCAGTTTTACATGTAGTTTCCCCTTAGATTATGAATAACGGCAGCTTACTGAGTTTCCCGTAGGGGTAGACTGACAATACCCTTCCATCTTGACGTATAAGTACTACCCTCGGTGCTTTAAGTACAAAATTCAACGAGTTTTGTAATATAAGTTATTTCGGTCTATATTTCTAAGGCCTTTTAATATTCACGAAACATTTGTTTTTTTATACGAATTAGACTGACTGACTGACAAACATTTCTTAAGGCGATCCGTTTTCCATACTAAATTCAAATGACTGGCATTCTTATGCGGGACATAAAATGCTGTTGAAAAACGAGTGTATACTGCTACTCGTATTTTTAGCTAAATTTTTAGCTGATTAATACAAAGATACAGCTAATGCATTGAAAAAAGTTTGGAAGTTGGAGGTTTAGTTTTATTTAGTTTATCTCTATTCCAAATAATGCAGCAAAAAAATACGT
This sequence comes from Athrips mouffetella, assembly GCA_947532105.1. Classification (NCBI taxonomy): domain Eukaryota; kingdom Metazoa; phylum Arthropoda; class Insecta; order Lepidoptera; family Gelechiidae; genus Athrips; species Athrips mouffetella. The sequence continues at coordinate 11,253,906 of OX383958.1, forward strand.
CTCTTATTTTACTCGACTCCCGAAAGAAATCAAATGGTAGCCGGACATTTTGGAACCTTTCCTTGTTAGTATAATGGACTAACTCAATATAATGCCTGATTCTATTAACCAAATTAATTAAATTTGTCTTATAGAGAATCCGCTAACACCCGAAGCGCGACTGAGCTCTTCCTCTTGGGAGAATGACGGCAACATGTGGAGCGCAGCGCTGGGAGCCATGTTTGGAGCTGGCACGGTGCTGGTCATTGCTGCTGTCTTCTTGCTGTGGAAACGACCCAGGAAGAGGGAAACTCCCACCTTGGCGCCACTGGATATTGGACAAAATGTACGTTTTTCTTTTTCACCTTTAATCAATCTGGTGCAGCTTAACGCATAACACCAGTACCTAATGCGTCGATTGAAACTCCTAAAACACGATTCACGACACGCTTTAAGCCAGGGATACAGACTTATTGGGAATAGGGGCTACTCGGGCAGATTATGAGTTAAAAGCGGGCCGCAAAAAAGGTGTAATAAACGTAACTTTCAATAAAATAACTCGGCTTGTTGCCACTTATAAAATGGCTCTCAAGTTATTATTGGCAAGGCGGTTCCTAATTTTTTATCTATTAAGTTTTATAATTGAAAATTGTTTTAGAGCCAAATAAAATAACACTTATTAATGCACTGCTACGCAATTTGTACGTTTTTATCAAGACTACCTGGTTGCCTTTATTAAATTACGAGTAGTTTCTTAAATTTTCATCATCATAAATTCAAGATGCATTGCAAATGGTGAATTGTCAGACGAAATTGTGGAATTTAGTGGCTTCACTTTCTTGAAATCGGAATACAGTTCTTGAAAAGCTTGTATTAGAATTTTTTTCTACTTAAGCGAGATTCACAATAGTTTTATTTTCATGTACTAAATCAGGAAATATGAAATGATTACGTGAGTTTCGTTGCGATCTGAAAAAAAATCAACTTGCTTGCACATGCAAGATAATATAAGCTGGGAAATTCGGTGATCTTTGCCCTGAAGTTGCGTATTCTTTGTCATTTGAGTAGTTTCATGGCGCCGCATGGCGGGCGGGCCACAGCCACAGGAACCAAGGGCCGCATGCGGCCCGCGGGCTGCGGTCTGTGCATCGCTGCTAAAGGCCATAAGTAACAGTAATGTAACTAAGCTGGGTTTTTCACACAAACGGGTTTCGCTAAAAGGCAGAAAATCTATTTATAGGTTCATCGCGTCCAGAGAGAACTTTTAACTTCTTCATGAGGGTTGGTTTTAACCAGTGCTATGCGAAAGAGAGCTGTGAGCTCGGAAAATTCCAACTAATAGGATTGCGCCATTTTTCCAGTATGTCAAATGCGCTGTCAAATTGAGCCATATTATTGGTTTGAAATTTTCAACTGACAGCTTAGCTATCTCGCACAGCTCTGGTTGAAAACCACCCTAACAATGCTCGTAGATGCCCTATCCGTATTCGGGAGTGTTCTATTCCCTTTGCCGCGTGAAATAAAGGTCGGAATAAGACGACGGATTTGAGTAGCGCAGGAACGGTCGTAGTGGAAATCTCTGTATGCGATGCCCATGAATTATTTGTAAAATGAAATCTGACGCTCCCATTGTGTTCCAGTTTTCGTGATAATTGGCGACCTGCTATAAACACCATTGAATCAATATTTGCGTCTCTTATTGCCCCTGTACAAGTGACGGCTATGTCCAGTTATGGAGGTCTTTCGGCCGATATGATGATGAAAAAAATGTTTCAGAAAAGTATTTTCGCATTTAAGGACATCACATACATAGCACCCCATTAAAAGTTTACTGCTGAGCTAAAAAATCTCTCTAATGGTAGTAAAGATGTTGAATAAAAGTGTCCGCTACCCACAAGCCTCGCTAATTAACCGCTTTGAATACAGCGTTCAAAAGGTTTCCAAGAAGCCTGCCTACACATGCCGTGAATACGTTGATTTAACGTTATTTCTGTGAATGGTGAAGCAAAATAGCGATACATAAAACTAATTCTGGTATTATAGGCAAGAAAAAAGAAAGATATTCAACATTTCAGTTTTATACATACAGCAACACTCCTAACTAACCATCTAAGAAAAACACAAAACATATTATAGTTGCTAAAAAATTTGAAACAGGAAAACAAACCCGACTGCGTTAAAATTAGAGAATAGAGGAAGATACTACGAAAATCATAGGTAGAGCCTATGATTTCCGAAAAATAAATGGCCTTATGATGTATTTGGTTATCTTGAATATTATTAGATATTGCAGGCGGGGATGGAAATATGTTCTGTGGTGGTTCTTATTATTATAAATTTTTGTTTGTTAGGGCTCATAGAGCTATACTTCCAAAATCTTAAATAGAGCTTGTTACCTTAATTTCTGTTACTTAACTATTTTCACGCAGTCGGTTTTTTTTTTTAATTTTTATTGTAAACTTTTACCAGTTTTGTAGAGGTCAAAGATTTCGGACCTTCTTGCTTCGCTCGGAATAGAAAACGTTCCAATTTATTTTAATATAGTCTGCCAGCATGTCACATATCCTTTGCTATGCAATGTCACATCATTTATGATTATGAAATATTCAATGTAACCTTACAAAATTAATAGAACGGCGCCTTTATTGCATTTACAAAGATAATAGGATTATGTAATTTGTTGTGACTTTACATCACACATACCTAACTTGTGACGAATTATTTCGAGGTATTTGAAATTGATTATTTTCTAGCTTTTACTAGTGAAAACTGTATGTATGTATATATATATATATATATATATTCTTTATTGCATCACAAATAAAGGTAGAGAAACAAGAAATATACGTCTATGCGAAGACGGACTTATCCCTAAATGGAAAAGACGAAAAGCAAAAACAACAAAAGCGTTTTACATAATATTTTGAGATTTTTACGTCATTATTCCTAAACTTATAAATTGTATACAGGATTATTTGTAACTCGACCAATTTCTGTTAAGGCCTTATTTTGAAGGCTAAGTGCAACAACTTAATAAGTATCGTTGTAAGACTTAATAAGTGCAACATATTAAGTCTTACAACATAATATGTTGTAAGACTTTTAAAACATCACAAATAAATTACTTCCCATACTAATTGGATCGATCAGTTTATAATTGTGTATGGATGATTTTTTTTGCCATTTTTCCAAATATCCCAACGGGAATCGGTCGAGCTACAAATAACCCTATACATGTTTTTGGAATCGCCTTTTTACTCGTAAACCCTTTATATTGATATCCAACATAAATTTTGCTACATTGTTTTGGTAGATTTAGCGCCAATTATCTGCAAATCTTTATTTCCTAATTTTTTACTTGCGTTAAAAACATATAACTAAACATACATACTTGCATATTTATTTAATTACATATAGTTTTTTCTTGCTTTGCCGCAGTCGGGTAAAAAGAGATGTATGTGTTTCGGGATCATGACAAAATAAGATGATATTGACACCCCCTTTTTATCATACAACTCATTCGTAATTCGACGACATTACGTTACGAGAAATTATCTAGCTCTGTTTTTAAGGGTAGATATGAATACCTATACTCGTACATACGAGTATTAGTCACGCCGACAGAGTAAAGATATTTTTTTTCTCGTCTTCCCCTTTGTGTAGGGTGTCGTATAATAAATCTTTTATTGCGAGTGTGAAAAGATCATTTTTTATATTTAGGAGTCCGTTTGCGATATTTTTCGTATTTTTTGGAAGTTACGTTTTTTTTTTCGTGTTCAGCCTATGTTTCTCAGGAAAAGTTGTTCACTTTCACGGTTTTTGTAACACACTAAACGAGTGTTTTTTTATTTATTTTTTCACACCTTGTATATCTCTTCTATTACATGAGGTACATATTTAATCACAAACACAGATTAAATAATAGTAAATAAATAATAATAAACTAAAGTTTACAGATCCTTCACTCCCAAGCGGTGTGCCAACAAATTTCAACCTTACGGTTTAAGCATAAAGTCGATATTTGCAGTGTACCGCTTAGGACACGTTTTTAAATCGCGGGTGATCGCGGACAGGTGGGCTAAGAAGATGATTTTGTCACTTTATGAGATACTGAGCGAGATGCAAGTAGGTATGTAATATTGTTCAATCAAACATGCAAATGCTTACTTACCTAATTTGCCGCCATAAGCTTAAGATGACATAAAGAAAAGTAAAATCGACTGCATACCCAGTCGACTTCTAGCGCCGCGTTGAATACCTAGAGTGCGGAGTGTCACAGGCCTGCCACAAAGCATGCACTGAAAAACACCATTATACATACAGATTGTCACAAATATCCACATTTTTTTTTTTTTTAGTTTGTATGGTGTTTGTCCAAGGTGGACATTTTGCCAGCGTCACGTCGATATATTTAATAAATAAGTATTATCTATCAGATCTTCCTCAAAAGTCACTTTCAAGTTAGTATTTAGTAAAGTTATTATTTATTTTTTAAAAGTTAGTATTTGGAACCACAGGCTGGAATAAACGATAAAATATATAAGGTTAGGATGTTAGTAAGAAGTAATACAAAATAATTAAATTTAGGATGTTAGTAGGACAACGCAAAATAATTAAATTGTTAATATTAGGTAAGTTTGGAAAGAGATACTACAGTTTGATGTCATTAAGCGAACAAAAGTTACTGATACTCTTATAAACTTCTTTATCTCTTGTTGCTAGGAGACAGCAAATATTCGTGGGAAACTCAATTGGAATGGATTCAAGTTCCTGATAAAAAGAGTTATGGTTATACAGGATACATTGGAAGAATATGTGGTCTAGTGAGCCTTCGTCATATCCACACTCGCATAAGGATGAATCCTTAACCCGAATTTTAGCCAAGTGAACCGGAGAACTACAGTGACCAATTCTCATCCGAATAATAGATGAAGTGATTTTTTTACAAAGTTTAATTTTAGAAAACCAGGGTTTGGACGGGATTTGAGGTTGGACGTTTACATAGGATATTCCTTTTGTTTTGGAAGAAGAGGACCAACGTGATGTCCAGGATTTTAAAAGGAATTTGGAGGACAAAGATATTAAGTCTTGGGAAAAATTTATAAATGGGAATCTATCGCCGCAGACCACAGCCTCCTTTGCAATTTGGTCAACATGTTCATTGCCTGGGATACCTGAGTGTCGAGGGACCCAGACTAATCGTACATCATATCCTCTATCAACGCAAAGTGAGAGTTTTTCTTTTATTTGAAAAATAATGGGGTTATATGTCTTTGAGGAAAAGGGGTTACATTGGAGGGATAGGAGGGCACTACGGCAGTCTGTGTAAACTAGGCAGTGTTTTAATTTGGCCAGTAAAATGTATCTAATCGCTTCCAGTAAAGCCAGACATTCGCCGGTGTAAACTGATGATTCTGGGGGGTATTTGATTTTTTGTACTATTTTGTACTGTACGTGAAAGACTCCCACACCCACACATCCCTGAGGGGACAATTTTGAGGCATCTGTATAAATAGAGTGCCATTTAGGCTTGTTCTGTTGGACAGAATAACGGAACAAATCAACAGAAAGAGTATCATTTTTATCAACGTCCATGTTTAGTGTTATATTTGGAAGAAATATTACTGTCTGGTATGGGTATTCGAATATGGCAAGTTTGTGGGAGTTGTAAACAGGGGCTTTAATGGACTTGAGTCTATTAAAGCTCTTTACCAGTCGCGGAGGGTCTTTGTGAGTCCAATATGGAGAAGAGTTAAAATATTTTGTTAAAAGTTGGAGTTTTGGGAATAGTGGATGGAATGAATATTGGGATATGCGAAAGATAAAGCGGTCAGATAAATATTGTCGTCGAAGATCTAGAGGAGGGTCTGTACATTCTACCTGAAGGGCATTTGTTGGGGAAGATTTCATAGTGCCTGTAATTAAACGAAGGGCTTTTGATTGGATGTCATTTAATTTTTTTAAGGCTGCTTTGTTGGCAGGGTCTAATAGGTAAGTGCCGTAATCCAGGTTACTCCGAATAATAGCATTATATAAAAGCCTAAGTGAAAAGGGGTGGGCTCCCCACCATACTCCAGACAGACAACGAAGGATATTCAAGTTTTTTTCGCATTTGGTTGTTATATATTCCAGATGGTGGACGCCAGTTAATTTGGAATCTAGGATCATTCCTAGAAATTTTACGCATGTTTTTATAGGAATAATAGTGTCTTTAATGTTTATAGTGATGGAAGGGATAACCCTCTTCCTGGAGAAAATAACAATAGTACTTTTGGAGGGAGCAAGGTCCAGGCCATGTTTGTTGAGCCAACTGTTTAGATTTTGTAAGCTGTTGTTAACATGAGAAGCAGCAACAGAAATATTGTTGCCCGGGGAGTAAATCAGTATATCATCAGCATATTGTAGAATCCGACAGGGACCAATAGTCGTTTCTAAATCATGTGTATAGATGTTATATAGGAGCGGACTAAGCACTGAGCCTTGGGGTAGGCCCTTCCAAACGAATCGTGCAGGGGTAATTGATGGGTCATCACATTTAAAGGTGATAGATCTTTCGGATAGCAGACTAAGAACAAGGTGACTCAACCTCACTGGGATTCTCAGCTGTTGGAGTTTCTCCCTGAGAAGAGGAAGTTGAACGTTGTCGTATGCTGCTGTGATATCTAGGAAGGCCCCTACGATTGATTCGTTGCGTGAGAATGAGAGACGGATATCAGTAGTGATGGTAGCTAGGCTGTCCATAGTGCTTCGTCCTTTCCTAAAACCGTATTGAGATTTAGCCAATAGGTTACGGCTTTCTACGAACCATTCAATACGATTTTTGATGAGATGTTCAAGGAGTTTAGTGAGAACTGATGAAAGAGCAATAGGACGATAGAAGTGGGGATCATCTGGGTCTTTTCCTGGTTTTAGGATAGGGATTACAATTTGGGATTTGAATGATTGAGGGACATTACCTGAGACAAGGATTGAATTAGCAATTTGTAAGTAGTAGTTAATTATATGATCAGAAGAATTTACAAAAAAGGAATAAGGTATGCCGTCCTGGCCTGGGGCCGAATCTTTAACAGTTTTTAGAATATTTTTAAATTCTATCAGAGTGAAAGGTTGGTCAAGAGGGTCATCAGAATGAAGTAAACATTGTTGGGGTTCAAGATCTAAAATAGAGGGGGCGTATGGGGGGGCCAGGTTATCTAAATAGGTTTCAGCCCATTCAACTGAGGATGGACAGGAGCGGAAGGGGGGATTTTGTGAACCGCGAAATCTTTTAATATTGCGCCAAACCAGTGGAGCGGGGGGGGGTTTTTGGAGAAAGTGAAGAGCAAAACTTGCTCCAGCCATGCTTTTTTTAGGGTTCCGTACCTCAAAAAAAAAACGGAACCCTTATAGGATCACTTTGTTGTCCGTCTGTCTGTCTGTCTGTCTGTCTGTCTGTCTGTCTGTCTGTCAAGACCCTTTATCTCACGAACGGGTAAAGGTATCAGGTTGAAATTAATACCATATATTAGGATCCATGGACCACACAAGGTCTGAAAATTTCAATTTTTTACAACGACGCAATAAAAAGATATGGCATTTTATGTCCTCATCTCCATACATTTATTCAAAAATGAAAAACCTACAGGGTACTTCCCGTTGACCTAAAATTATGAAATTTGGCAAGAAGCTAGGTCTTACAGTACAAATAATGGGAAAAGTCTGAAATCATTAAATATTACAACTTTTCTCACAACTAATGGTAACCAATTGTGGTGAGCTCCCGTTTCAAGAACATTCATATAAGAGAGGGGTCAAGTTGGATGGTCTATGAGGCGATTTTTGTTTTAGTTCTATTTAAAAACGAGATCACTTACAAACTTCAAAATTGGTATGTTTATAGTGCATAAGCTATAAAATAACAACAAATAACAAAATTTGGTCAAGCACGTGTCGGACTCAAAAAATCTAGCACATTAACTTACTGAAATTTCAACTAATACAATTATGTTTATGTGGTGGTACGGTGGTGTGGTGGAACCCATACATACCCGTGGGTGTCGTAAGAGGCGACTAAGGGTTAACTGGAGGATGGGCAGCAGCATCCTCCTTTGTATCTTACATCTTACTTACTGCGGTCACATAAAACCGCGGTCCATGGTGCCAGCCGTAACGCTAACAAGCGAGGTGACTACGGTAGGTACTTCCCCTCCACATTTTTCCAGAAAAAGCTAGAATTCTGGAGGGAGCTCCCTGTCCTGTAGTGGACGTTTCATGGGATGTTATGATGATGATGATGGTGGTACGGAACCCTCAGTGCGCGAGTCCGACTCGCACTTGGCCGGCTTTTTTTAGAATGGAGAAGGCGTTTGGATTTGGCTATGAAATGATTTAGGGCCATAAAATTTTGTGCAGAGGTCTCCAGACAGTATGAAAGTTCCATAGTTTTCCGTTGTTTTACAGAATCTGTGCACTCTCTATCCCACCAAGGCGGGGAAGGGAGATTACCAGAGGCTGAATTTTTTATTGAGAAAGTTCGGTCAGCACACGAAATAAAGAATTGAATGAGAGCATTACAGCATGACTGAAGAGGTTCAGAGTTAACTTGTGGTAAGGGAACACTACTCACATTGTTTAAAAATTTTTGGAATTTATTTAGGCCTTCTTTATTTATTATGTATTTAAGAAGTGGTGATCTAAGGGGGGGTCTTTTATTTTAATGGGGAATTTAATAAATAAAGGATAATGATCACTTCCAAAAGTACTACAGTGCGGTTGCCAATCTAATAGTGAAGCCAAATCTGGTGAACAAAGAGTCAGGTCTACAGCACTAGGAGACTCGTTAGGACGAGTGCGACGGGTAGGGGCTCCATTGTTAAGTATACAAAGGTTTAGAAAGTCTTATTTCTAGGAGGAGTTCACCTACGGAATCATTTTTACCGCAGCCCCAGGTTAGATGGTGGCAGTTCCAGTCGCCCATAATAACGATAGGGGGAGGAATTGATTGAATTACTTTTTTTATTTCATTAAGAATAGTACGAGAAGGGCGGGGTATATAGATAGAAATAAAAGCTATCCCTTGAATTCGAGACGCAGTGATAAAATAATTATTTTTGGTGTGCCTAATGGGAATTGGAGAATGGGGGGGATATGGTCCCTTACAAATAGGCCACATCCATCATATCCATTATCAGCACTGTCCAGGAGATGTATAAATTTAGGTATTCTAAAGTTTGTGTTTGGTTTGGATTCTGAGATTGCTAAGATTACTGGATTGTATTTATTAATTAAGTAAATAATTTCATGCTTTTTACTTGTTATACTTCTAGGATTCCATTGAAGGGTTAGTAGATCCATCAACAGAGGAAGAAAGAAGGGAGCACAAAAGCGGAGCAACGTGGGACAGCAAGTTAGAGGACTAGGGAGAGGATGAAAATAGATTTATAATTTTCCTAAGGAGGCCCATTAATTCTAGGATACGTTTATCACCAGAGGAAGGGTCATAAATGGGCCCTTGGGGGGATAATCGAGGGGGGCTTATTATGGACTGACGAGGAGTTTTGAAAACGATTTTCTTGTGGGAGTGATGTTCGGGAGAGGGGGTGGAGGCAAGGGTTGAAGCGTAAGATTTTTCTCCTTTAGGGTGAATCTTGGATGCTTCCATGTAAGAGATATTAGAGTCTGCCATTGATTTCTTAATGTTGCACTGGCGAACATACTCTATACATTTTTTGGTGTTTGCAGGGTGATTTCCCGAGCAATGAGAGCATTTAAAGTCTAGGGAAGTACAAGATTCACCTGTGTGACCTTCCTGTCCGCATTTAAGACATTTGGGATTTGATCGGCATTTAGACTTTGTGTGTCCATATCTACAACACTTGTAGCATTGTACGGTAGGGTACGTGTATTGTTCCACTGGTAGTGAATTATAGCATAGAAAAATGTTACGTGGCAGGTGTTGCCCATCAAAGGTGATGAGTACTGTCTCTGAAGTAGTCCATGTGAATGACCCGTGTCGGCCGATTTCTTTTTGTAGTTAAGGCGTCTTATTTTTAAGGGGCGACCAGATCCTTCAGGGACTTTAATAAAGGCCATTAGTTCATCATCTGGCAGGTCCTTGGGACCCCGCGAACAAGGCCCATTCTGGTAATGTTATAAGCCTTCAGATGGTTGGAGGTCAAGGTAGGGGACTCGATAAACGCGTTCGCATCTTTTGCTGAGTGGAATGTTAGAGAGAATTGATTTCTTCCTACTCTTTTCACCGACCCTTCAACTATGTTAGGGAACTCTCTCGTACGTTTGAATAGGAAGTTACCAAAGTTGACAGGGTGAAGAGATTCTACAGAATTAGGGGAGTTAGTTTCTCTAGACACATGAACTGTGAAAGGACCACGGTCATAATTTTTATATTTTGATCTTCCTATCTGAGACAACAGTATATCTTGAGATTGGGAAGGGGACTGTGATTGGGTTTGGGAGGGACTTTGTGATAGGATCAAGGCAGGATTAGGGGTTGGGTTGATGATGACATCTTGAGTGAATGGGGGATGAGGAGGAGGTTGACCTGCAGGAATCTTATAGTCACGTTGAGTTGAGTTGGATAATTGGGTTAGATTGGCCAGGTTGGGTTGACCGGCAGGTATGTTAGAGTCTGTTGGGGGACGAGAGAAATATTCGTTGCGGGATGAACGTTGGTCGTCTGTAGAATCCGACTCAATCCCAGATTGAGAACGGGATGTGGATCGGGATCGATTGGAGGATCGATTCGTACGCCTTCTGTTAGAATGACGAGTGCACGAACCTTTACATTTCTTCCTATGGCTTTTACAGTCCGAAATAATCATACCAGTAGTATCCAGTACTGTGTATGCAGCAGGAGAATCCATTCCAGAAAGGGTTTCTTGACACCCGCCGCCCGGATCGTCGGGCGGCGGCATTGCCGCCATGTTGGCTTAGCGCCGGTTACGACAAGTTATGAAAGATTTGTACTAGTTTACAAGAATAATCTGTAACATAACATGCAATTAACACTCACCCAACACCAATTAGTATAAATAAAAGGATTGTAGTGACTTTTGCACACAAAAACAAGATATTTTCTGAAATAATCGCGTTTAGAAAAGATTTTTTCACCCGCACTTATCGACGCTCAGCCGGAAAAAAAAACTCCACATTTTTATCACTTCTAACTTGAATTTTTGAGGTTATTATTTCAGAGCCCCACCGCCTTTTGTGAACTCAGTGTTGTATGTGTATGACAATGTATTATCCTAGCTCATCCGCACTTTTATTTAAACTTAGACAATGAAAATACCACTTTCAGAATACTAACTGACTTTGAAAAGAGCAAAATAAATATTATTTCATTTATAAGAGAAAACTGATATTCCACGTGTAACGACATGGTGTGATAATACAACTTTTCCCAAGGAACATAATATGACCTCCCTCATTTTTTACCTCCCATAGAAACTGCATCAGCTGATAGCGCATTTTGTATGGGAGGTCAAAAAGTCTAAGTAACAAGGTAAAAAATTTGTTGCAGGCTTTTAATTATTGAGGTACATTAATTAATTTAATTTATTGTGCCTTCAAGTATAAAAATCTCATAATAGTTCGAAGAACGAAAAAAAAAATGGTCTTCTTATACAAAATATACGCGATGTAATTTCTGTACGTAGTAAAAAAAACCTATTGATCTGTTCCTATGGGAAAATTGTTCAGTTTAGAAGTCGGAAAATCCAAAAATAGGAATGGGTTAAAAATTTAATAAATAAAATACTGTTTTCATATAAAAAAAACCGGCCAAGTGCGAGTCGGAATCGCGCACCGGGGGTTCCGTACCCCCACATAATCATAATTGTATTAGTTGAAATTTCGGTAAGTTAATGTGCTAGATTTTTTGAGTCCGACACGCGCTTGACCAAATTTTATTATGGTTGTTATTTTATAGCTTATGCACTATAAACATACCAATTTTCAAGTTTGTAAGTGTTCCCGTTTTTAAAATAGAACTAAAACAAAAATCGCCTCCGCGACTATACAACTTGACCCCTCTCTTATATGACTGTTCTTGAAACGGGAGCTCACCGCAATTAGTTACCATTAGTTGTGAGAAAAGTCGTAATATTTAATGATTTCAGACTTTTCTCTTTATTGGTACTGTGAGACCTAGCTTCTTGCCAAATTTCATAATTTAAGGTCAATGGGAAATACCCCATAGGTTTTGCTTTAGTGCATAAATGTATGGAGATGAGGACATAAAATGCACTATCTTTTAATTGCGTCGTTGTAAAAAATTGAAATTTTCAGATCTTGTGTGGTTCATAGACTTTAATATATGGTATTAATTTCAACCTGATACCTCTACCCGTTCGTGAGATAAAGGGTCTTGAGAGACAGACAGACAGACGAAGTGATCCTATAAGGGTTCCGTTTTTTTCTTAAAAAAGATAAATTGATAAATTTTTTTATGTGCAATTTTAAACTTATTGCTTCCATTTTGTATTGAAAAGACCGGAAAAGATGAGACTGCACCACAGTGCACCTATGTGATTTCATAGAAAATTTGTGGAAGATTTTCGTTTTGACAATCAATAAACAGTATGTAAAGCTAGACCAACTTATCTGTAGAATTTAACGATGGCGCTACGATCGAAAAGGATTGCCACCTACTACAAAAATTAACATCTTCTGCCTTTTTAGGGTTCCGATATCAAAACGGTAAAAAAAGGAATCCTTATCTATGGTGCAACTTTGTCTGTCTGTCTGTCCGTCTGTCACACCTGTATAAAAGCAACCACTCATGCTATCGACTTGAAATTTGGAATAGTTGTAGAACATGGTTGCCCAACTTAAGGCGCTGATAGCGGTCAAATGCCTAACTTTACGTTGAATAAAAATAGCTTTAACAAAAACTACACAACTCCTTCAAAGTTTTGCAAGGTTTCTATTAGCACTAAAAAGTATAAAATAACCATAACAGTTAATAGTCAGTAACTAAGTGAAGTAATAGAAAATAACCAAGCCTGTTATTTGTTTCAATTATAAATTTATAGGTACATTACAACAGTTCATTTTGGAGTCGGTGCCAGCCAAGAAGTTGCATTGCTGGTTACAGTATCTAATCTGGTGTTTTTATTACAGAAGACGTTGAACTGCTTTTTATTTAATTTTACTTTCGAGGGGATCCCATATTAAATGGTCAACACGAGATGGAAAATATAAACTTGTAATTTGGTAACGGCATACTTACAGCTTAGGAAGCGCCAGTTAGTTAGTGCACTTATAAAATAGTTAGCTAGTAGCAAAATATACTTCAATTGATTGTGCGAATTGGCTGGCACCGACTCCAAAATGTACTGTTGTAATGTACCTTTAAATTTATAATTGAAACTAAAAAACAGGCTTGGTTATTTTCTATTACTTCACTTAGTTACTGATTATTAACTGTTATGGTTATTTTATACTTTTAAGTGCTAATAGAAACCTTGCAAAACTTTGAAGGAGGTGTGTAGTTTATGTTAAAACTATTTTTATTTTACAAGTTTTAGTGTTAAGCAAACACCATAAGGTACTGGTACCAAAAAGTGGTTGGTAACCCGGACTGATCCTGTATTTTAATTTTTTAAATGGTTTTCCATAACCTATGATCACTTCTTAAGAGTGGCTAAAGCACAAAAGACGTGGTATTGTAATATCGCTATTTACAATCATGATGTCACTAAAAAGGGTCGAGCATTCCACGGATAAATTTCTAAAATTGATGGTCCGGAAACCGTTCACCTCCCGAGACCACCTGGGTCAAAGAGTTTTTAGCACGGTTTTTAGTTAGAAAAGAGTGGCAGCTTTATGCATACTGTCTTGAAGCGCCATAATAAGTGTTAAAATAATTAAATACAGAAATAAAACGATGTTCAGACTGTGACAGAATGACAAAAATTAAAACTTTATTCTTTTTTCTAAAGGCCATCACTCAACATCTTCCCTCTTAAATGAAAATAAAATAAAAATAAACTATAGCTATTAACAGAGAAGACCTAAGAAAATCCGTAACGAACAGGGGGACGAACAACCCTACCTGAAGATGTTACAAGAAAACCTTGTTCATTTACCATTGAACCTTAACGCACGCTCGCGCCTTGGAACTGCACATTGCCTTGAGAAGATGAAGATACAAAAGAGTGATCTTGTGAAGAAGAAGGCGACACATCATCGTCAGGAATATAAAATGGAATAAAACTTAATGGTTTAGTATGAAATCTGTTCCTGATGTAATACCTATTATTGGAAATAATTTTGTATGATCTTTCATTCACTTTCTCCCTTATCTCTCGTTTGAGAAAAATAAATCCCTAGCAGCACCTGTTTTTGTGATAATTTGCAAAAGTTCTCCAAAACCGCAAAAGTTTACTTATTAGTTTTTAAACACAAAAAGGTATCTATTATATGAATATTTTTACTTGTTGCAAATTGGCCTCGAAAAAATTAAAGCTTACAAGCAAATGATTAAATGTTCCTTTTATGAATATTCGCATATCAAAATAGCTTTACTTTACATAAATTTTGAAAGGTGACCCGGATTATTCGTTTTAGTGAAAACCTTTCACGCAGTAATTATGATCTAAGGAACCCGAAGTATGTGCACATTTTTCTAAGCCAGACCAGATACTTACCCTTGCTTTTACCTTAAAACCAAACTTAACACTTTACCGTTTACCATTATGATTACCACCTTTCAAAACCGACCGACGTCCTGCTCAGCCGACAACAGACCGTGATAGATGCCGACGCAAATGAAAACACTTCTTGAAGCCGTAGCTGGATAATGCTCTGCATGCGCAGTCTTCTAGTGCTTAAATTTTAAACTTAGGTTAATTTTTTTTACACAGGTCTTTATCTAGTGCTTCTGCTTGTTAGTGCAATAATAATCTGGGTCAATATTGGATTTGCGTCGATACGAAAAGAAAAAGATCTGGGTAACCTCTAGCGGCAGCAACGCGTTTGTATATATGAACAAATGGTGTTATTGGAGATTCTTGCTCCTTTTCTGCATCAAAGAATGATTTCATTATGAGAATCATTTTTCGCACACCACTTTCGATCGCTTTTGGTATGACTTTCTCACAAAATACTTGGAAATATGCAGAAAATCAAGAACAGCACAGGCAACACTGACTGACACAAGGAGGTTTATGTAGCAGCTTTTTATGCTAAGGAGGGAGCCATAACTGTATAGATGGTCCACTTAAATACAAAGCCTTGTAAAAACTTTCCGTTTAGATAAAAATACAAAAACCGGCGATAAAATTACTATTTCTTTATTTATAAAACCAAGTCTCAAAAGAAACACAATGTTTTTTAACATTGTAACAGAAAGAAAACAAATTTAAAAAATGTAGGTACTGGGCCATCTTAGAAATGCGGTTACTCAAAAAGGCCCGTAACATAAAAATGTTAATATGTGCTTCATCGACTTTTAGACCCATTTACCTTTTAATAATTATCTTTTAATGCAATGTTCGCCTAAAACTATTCAATAAACTCAGAAAGGAAACACAAAATTTGGCCGTGGGCCATCTTGAATCTATGATTAACGAAAATAGTTGTAAAAACAAAATAACTTTCAAAACTTAAAAGAATCACACTTTTTGAGATCAACCTTAATAGATAGCATCTAAGTAGTTAGAAATCAGTTATTTATTTAGTCATAAATTTTTGGTCAAACTTCTTCGTGGCCCATGATAGGTTATTGAAAAAAAAAATATTGAGTTTACTTATGACGACTTAAACCAATAAGACTCTCCTGCCTATAATGTGAACTTAACAAATATTCTTTAAATATAAAACTAAAATACTAAACAATTAAAAACAATTATCGCGATTTATAAGTTTGAGATCAAGATATTAGTTACATTCGGGCCCGGGCCATGTTTGGAAACCATGTACTGGGCTTTCATAGGAAAAGACTCCTGAGTTCAGCACAAGGTTGTAAAAATAAAAGAAATAAAACTACAAAACACCTGTCACTCAATGTCAAACGAATTCAAAATGTAGTTTCAGAAGTCAAAACAAAGAAATTTTCTCAAAATTTTCCAATTTTTAAAAAATGATTGCTTATTGGAGGAGGTTATAAAACGTGCACCGTCTCGACTCAACACAGCATACTGTCAGCCATTCTCAAAATGGCGTAGCATTTAAGTGTCAAACGAACATGTACTTTTATCTATGGCCGCAGCCGTATATTCCCGCGAAATTTGAAAAGGTTAGGTCAATCGTATCTGAGATTTTTTAACACTGGGCCATGATAGGAGACGGGCCATCTTCGGTCACACTATCTCATTACTTGCGAGGGACCTCCATACTAAAATGTATGTTTTTTTTTAAGAAGACCCAAAGACGTAAAAGTTTTGTCTTTCTCTTTAAGAAATATATAGCTTAGAACTAATAAATCTTGTTACTACAGTTTTTCTGGCAAGAATACTTACCATTTAAGAAAAAACCGGTTAAGTACGAGTTGGACTCGCGCGGATTCCGATGGGTTCCGTTGTGCCTGTAGTAGTTTTGGAAGCAATAAAGTCCATTTCTAAAAAAACTGCATTTTAGAAAGACCGTTTTATTCTTGGTGTAATATTTCCTTAAACTTATATCGCCTGTATATATAATTCTGATTTTTCCTTTCACAAACTTCGGAGATAAGGGGGTACGAGTATTTTTTTTGACATTTTTCATCAACTTTTTGTTAATTCTCTCATGTGCTGTTAAGTTGGGCAACCATATTCTAAAACTACTTCAAATTTCAAGTCGATAGCATGAGTGGTTGCTGAGATATACAGGTGTGACAAACAGACAGATAAAGTCGCACCATAAGGGTTCCTTTTTTTACCATTTCGGTATCGGGACCCTAAAAAACGCTGTTTAAAATCACGCATAAAATAGCTATTACGGATCATTTACGCTTCCTTTCTTATTATTAATGATCGATTCACAAGTAAATAAGACATATTTTCACTTTTGCTTATTATAAGGTTTGGATGAAACATTAGATTTTTTAAAGATTGTTTCGATTTGTAAAACGTAACCTAGACCCTAGTTTTTTGACCGACTTGTCATAGTCAACTAGGAGACGCTTAACACGACAGTGTATATGACGGACTCTATACAATTTGTAACTGAACCTATAACCTTACTTAATAGAATAAGTATTTTCTATTCAGACAAATACCGAGATATTCGTTAGAAGGTTTTAATTTAGCCAAAACACAAGTGTTTCAGCAGCGCAGTCCCTTGAACTGACACAATAAGATCATAGCGAGTTTCTTTCACAAGATCTTTTCTCAAATTTCTATATCATTATCTATTCCGCACGGAATTAGAGAGATGTCCACCGACTATGACAGTTTTATGTCCGAAGACAAAGCAAATTCGTTAAGCTTGGGCACACCAATACAATTGATGTGCTTACACTTAATTTTTAAATGATCTATTTACTTGGTCCTTTGATCCCGACAAATCCGCTTTTAAACGTAATCAATCTGGGTGTCCAAGTAGATCAACATCGTTACAACTCCGGAGAAAGCTGAAAATTAAAATACATTGAATGTTTTATTTAGGCCTTTAAACATTAAATTTTTGATCGACTTGTGGTAGGACTTACTACATGTGAATAGTAGCCCAAACTCTTTTTGAGGATCATGTTGTTGCCAACAATAGGATTCATAACAAGTAGGTAACCTTTATATTATATATCGCTTCACTTTTTAAGTGCTTATCACTGCCCTTTCAGTGCAATTGTAGCCATCAAAAGGATTCAACCTAGTAACTCTTTAATTATCTATCGCTTCACTTTTTAAGTGATTACCACTGCCCCTTCAGTGTAATTGTAGCCATCAAAAGGATTCAACCTAGTAACTCTTTAATTATCTATCGCTTCACTTTTTAAGTGCTTATCACTGCCCCTTCAGTGTAATTGTAGCCATCAAAAGGATTTAACCAATAACTCTTTCATTATCTATCGCTTCACTTTTTAAGTGCTTATCACTGCCCCTTCAGTGTAACCTATTCATGTTTTAGGTAAGGCTATAAATGGCACACCCCATTCCCTTTTCATCTTAAGCCCTGCCTATGCGAGGCCTAAGATGATAGCTCTCCCGTTTTCTATTCTTTATCTTAAAAAAATTAAAAAATAAAAAAGGTGGGAGAGATGGTCCGCTCCACCACTCGCGGCCCACGATGAGCACCTACCAACACACCAACGTGCGCAATGTGCTCCCCCCAACGGGGAAAGGGTATGCCGGCTTAGCCAGTCTTTTGATTTGGGCCGAAGCCCGTGCCGAAGCACCGTTGGAGCCGAAGCCCATTGTTGGAGCCGAAGCCCATTGTTGGAGCCGAAGCCCATTGTTGGAGCCGAAGCCCATTGTTGGTGAAAGGCCGAAGCCAGGGTTAGGCAAAAGCCTAATGTGATTCCAGCGGTGGACGAGGATTTCTCCAAGTCGGAACCAACAGCCGACCGAAATCGAGGCTGCGGCCCAAAAGTGTCAGTTTAATAAATAAAAAGGTGGCCGAAGCCAAATATTGTCCGAGTTCTGTAGAACAATCATGTCCCTCAGAGAGTCTCCATAATCTGCATGAACTTTTATAGCATAACTGCTATTACTCCTCATTTATTTCTGCTCTACACGTCTAGCGCGTATTTGTATGATAGAATGATTTATTCAGTATAGTCTTGGCAACCCACTTTTGCCATAAGACATATGAGGCGTTATTCCCATCGTTTATTTGGGGTTTTCATTCGTGGTTTTATAACTGTCATACTTGTGCTCTGCAGAAATATGAAAACTCTCTGTCCAACATAAGAAGTTCCAGACTCTTAGTACATGCTAGTACGTTTACTAACATGGCTTTGGGTACAACTCCGAAAAGCCATCACCAAAGGCTTTAATAGCGTTCGCAAACTTGTCTTCAACGATCATCAAAGATAACTTGTATGAATTCATTTCACCTCTCGCAAGAAGCGCAATTTAGCATTTTGTTGCTGTTCATATTTCTATGAGCGACGTATACAACCAAGATCTACATCCATCGACGTGACTTTAGCCAATATTGAAAACGCCAACCAAAGTCCTTATCTATAAATGTAGGCCCTAGTCAATATCCATCTGCTCTGCACTACTTAGCACATTTGCTCAATGCACGAATCGCAAGATTGTTATTTTAAATCACAAGGTAGCGCCTAGACAAATATTGAAGGCAAATTCAAGCTACTTGCTTTTATGTGTCATTTAAAAATAGTGATTGATACATCGGAGACATACTTTTAGACATTTCCAATGACGAAACCAACATATCATCACCGTAGCCGTACTGTTCATAGCACTCAGGATACGGACTTTTATCATTCTACGCACTATTAGCTGAACAGTGTTAGGCAAGATAGTTGTGTAATTCAGACAAGCAGCTCATGATAGCGAACTCCAGGCGCGCCGCTTCAAGAAGCTCTCGTCGTACAAAACACAAAGAGACTGTAAGCTTGTCATCGTCGAAAGTGCCGCAACTGCCAAGCAAGCATCGATTCGTGTACCGGATTTTCACGTCTCGCTAACACAATCTCTGCTTTACTCAGAACAGTACCACATTCCTTCAATAACATCGCAAACATCTCCCAACTTGCCCCGATCATTTATATTTTTCGTCAGAAATATAAGAAAACCCAAACTTTTTGAGTTTTCCATCATGCCATGCACTACCAATCACCATGCAGACGGGTTCGATAAGTATTTGTTTCATGTTATACTTTTCAGTTTTTCGAACAGGGGCCTAAGCGTCTGCCTACATATTATACGAAATGCCTTTCGTATTAATTAAGTCTCATATTATCACATTTCATGTGATTAATCCATTTGCCAATATTTCTTGGATTCGGTCCGCCGCCTGCTCGGCGACCGTCTTCCCCATAAGTATACTTCGTAATATAAAACGACAGATCGCGCAGTTGTACACGGATTCTACCGCGTAGTTTCCCGCCAATACGGCTTCGATAGCCCGTTTTCGTATGAATATTTCAATACAGGCAGATTTTTGTTCTAAATTGACGCTTGATGGAAAGATATTCCTATAAACCATTGCAAATACTACTTTTAACTGCTTTAAGTAATGTTTTTATATGATTACATATCCTTTAACCTATCTTAATGTCCATTTTCATTAACTTTGTAGTATTTCTCAACTTTTATGCGTTTCTAAGATATTTTTCAGCTCCCAGCCAGCTGTTTAATGGTTTTTTAGGTATCTTAATTTGTACCTAGGGTCATAGAGTTACAAATTGTTACTCTGAGGTTGTCAAAATGACGTAAGTAGTTCCGCTTTTGGCCATTCTACAGAAAAGTTGGTCAAGCTGTAGTTGATTTTACTAAGTTCTCCACATGCTTCCAGTCATCTTTCAGTTTACGGAACTTTGACTTTTTACACCCTTTGTAATCTCGTCACTCACCACTGCACTGTGTATTGCTCAGAGTAAAAAACTATAGAGTCCGTCATATACATATTCTGTATGAGCCAGTGAAGTGTATCGCGTAACCCAGTCGCCTATACCAGTCGGTCAAAAAACTCAATTAAATTTTACAAAAATCAAGAAATCTTTCAAAATCTAACTTTGTTTGCCAAAGGGAAAATATATCTTTTTTATTACTTGTGAATTGATGATTAATACTAAGAATGGAAGCGTAAATAATAGCCATTTTATGCGTGATTTTTAATACCGTTTTTTCCCTGAATGGTAAGTGTTTTCACCAGAAAAACTATGGTAGTAACATTTATTAGTCCCATGTCACATATTTCTTAGCGAGACAGATACAAACTTTACGTTTTTAGGATTTGATAAAAATCCATACATTTTAGTATGGAGGTCCCTCGCAAGAAAGTGATACGATTATGGCTCTCTCCTTAGCAGAAAGAGCTGCTACTTAAACCTCCTTGGTATTGGGTGTGAAAGCCTATACTAACTCCTTGCTTTGACTGATATATTAATCCTATTAACAAAGTTTTTAAGACACTGACATGACTTCATTACCACTATGAAGCACAAATATCTATAAAGGTACGCCAGACAGGGACAGAGACGAGGTCAAAATACGAAAAACAAAGTTCAACTGGTTCAACTTATACATTCCACAGATGATAGCGTATTTTGCATATTTGATAGACGGTAAAAAAAAATTGGAAAAAAAATTTATATTTTTAATAAAACCATCTCACATTTTCTGTTAAATAAAAAATCGCAGTTTATGTTTACAAGAAGAAAACTTGAGTTAAGTTATGCACGGATTACGCATTTTTATGAGTTGAGCAGCTCTCCTTTGCATGGCAACTTCAGTCAGACAATATCTCACCACGGTGACCACGGGTTGTGTATCTTCAAAGGATGACTTAATTAATTTAACAAATATAGTAGGGTAGACCGGGTACAATTGAAACAGTTTTGCTTCAATTGTGTGTAGTAGAGCCATCTTTAATATTTAAAGATCGGGTGTAAACATGGCTTAAAGGATAGTAAACTGGCTATGAAATACAATTTATAGAATAGTTGTATCTCAAACAGAAAAGCTTCAATTACCGTTAAAAGAGGACGGGGGAGAACGGTTCAATTGACCCCGTACTAGGGATGGTTGAAACAGTCCTCGTGGACGTTTGAAACACTCTAATAATATCGAAACAAAACAAGTTTTGCAACGAACTACAGTCAATCTTGACTCAAAAAAGTATTCAATAAGATTGTAAAAAGTAGGTAATCCTAGCATAAACATATCAAAATTTATGATCGTTTACATATTTTCAAATTTAAAAGCAGGATATTTTTTTATGAGGTTCTTTTAGAGATCTCAGTTATACTAATTAGTTCCAATATGTTAAACATACACAGTTTTAATGTGATATTAAGCTAAAACGGCATACAATCGTAGTAAAAATATAATCTTATCTCATACAAAAGGGCATGTTTCAATTATAACAATGTTTCAACCATAACATAATTTTTACAGAAGTGGCATTTTAAAAATCTGACATAGGTCACCTATATTGTCACCTAAATCGCTTAAAATAAAAAAATCTGTTTTAAAAATCATATTTTATTATCGTTTCATATTATTCAACTATTCAAACTAAAAAATTTCAGATGAGGAACCACAGTTTTGTCTCTTCGACCACCTAACAACTTATAACAATCTGGGGACGATCGAAACATGAGGACGTTTGAAACGTTTCAACAGTACCCAGACGATGTGGTTTGATCGTCTCCAGCCGGCATTTTTTACTTCAAAGTCAAAATTTATTCTTACTCAACTTTAATTCAAATCAAGAATTGTGAAAAAACCACTCCACAATAACAAACTGACACTCTAAAATAAAAACAATAACTGTAAGATAAGTATATCAGATTGTATGACAAAAGTTATATCATGAAAGTTATTTACTTTTTTGCACGAAAATCTTGAACGGGCGCTGATCACGGCTGCTTCGCTCGGAGGCTCGAGCGTAACTGTCTAAACTTCCGGAGATGGCCGATTGACCCACGAGTGTTTCGTCATATGCGTAGTTACTATGGTTATTGAGAAAAACGCAATGTTTCAATCATGACCTAGTTCAATCGTACCCGGTCTCCCCTACCTGGTCGACCAAGCTTCGCTCTTTAATATCCGACTCAACATAAAAATATCATCGGGTTTACAAAATGCTCAAAACCACGGGGAAAACTAATTTTCCCAGACTTGAGACCTAGCTAGATCGATTTTTTGCCCCAAAAAACCCTCGTATGGTAAATTTCATCGAAATCGTTAGAGCCGTTTTCGAGAAACCGATAACAAATATATAAATATTGCTCGTTTAATAGTATAGGATGATAGGATGTCATGTTTAAGAATTAAATTCAATTAGTAAACCTTCGTCCCGTGTGGTGCCGGCAAAGAATAGTACCAACCCATACATACCCGTGGGTGTCGTAAGAGGCGACAAAGGGTTACTGGAGGATAGGCAGCAGCATCCTCCTTTGTATCTTACATCTTACTTACTGCGGTCACCAACAACCGCGGTCCATGGTGCCAGCCGTAACGCTAATAAGCGAGGTGACTATGGTACTTCCCCTCTACATTTTTCCAGCAAAAGCTTGAATTCTGGAGGGAGCTCCCTGTCCTGTAGTGGACGTTTCATGGGATGTTATGATGAGTAAACCTTCCAAAGGACATCCTACTTCGTTTGTTTACAAAATTAGACGAGCTTTGTAACAAAATTAATCAGATTCCACTGGCTTCTCATTCCTTAGGAAATTATTAAATTTTATATTCCATGACTTTACACCGTAGCTTCAATGCTTTAAAGAAAAAAACCGGTCAAGTGCGAGTCGGACTGGCGCGCCGAGGGTTCCGATTTACTTATACTATTTATGGAAGCAATTTTCAGGACCGTAAAACTAAATTTATTTTTAAAGGTCTTTTTGCAGATTTAAAAAAAATTGTGCAATTTAGAAAGATCGTTTTATTTTGCTGTAATACTTACTTAAACCTCTATCGACCGTAATTAATTCAGATTTTTCCTCTCACAATCTCCGAAGTTTGTGAGTATTTTAGTATTATTTTATTGGTACTTTTAATGGTATTTTTTTGTAATTTGTCATCATAACTTCAAAACTAAGATCCGTAAAAAATACAAAAATATGCGCGATGTGCATGTTTTAGAATGCGCAAATAAAGCCCTTTCATATGATACCCCATTCGACCTAGTAACGGTAATTTGAAATTTTGCCCCCCCCCCCTATTTGTGCCCCCTTTACAATAATAATCATAATTTTTTCTAAATATTTTATGTGCAATTAAGTTTGGCAACCATATTATAAAACCATTCCAAATTTTACGTCGATAGCATGAGTGATTGCTGAGATATACAGGTGTGACAGACAGACAGACGGACAGACAGACAAAGTCGTACCATAAGGGTTCCTTTTTTTACTATTTTGGTATCGGAACCTTAAAAGCATTATTTACCTTAAAAGAAATTCTGAGAAATTAGTGGGTTGTAAGGTCGATGATTGACCTCAAAAGGCTTAGTGTCAGAGTTGTTAAGCCGCTAGAAGCCTCTCACGTGGCTCATGAGACCAACGGCTTATTTTGCCTTCTGAAACACGGAATCATCTTACTTTTCTAACAAACAGGTGATTCCTCCTGCAATTGTCCTAAACAAACTGCGGAAGTCGCACAAAGTGACTTTTATTTGACAGTGCCCCCAACGGGAATAGAAACCAGCACCTCTCGATCCGGAGCTGAGCGCTTTAACTAAAAGACCATGGAAGCTGTAATAAATAGAAATAAAACTAATATGTCAAAGGTTTTATTACAATCTTGAAAATCCTTTTAAGGGCCTTTGTCTGAGGGCTAACCAATCCAATTTGTATGAAGAGTTACTTTTTACGAATTTCGAAAAATATATGTAATTGCATTTAGATCCCAGAATTAGACCAAGATTTACACTAATTGATTAAAGATAGCCTAGAACCAAATAGATGTAATCTTAAAAAAATCTCTACAATGTCTCTCTACACGATATTTTGTAGGCACAATACACAAACAGAAAAAATTGTCTGACACTTCCTAATTTTTAGGGTTTCGTAGCCAAATATATCATATATAATTTGTGTCTAAAGTGAATAGTTTGCGCGAGACAAGTGGTAAAATGTGTGTCCCCCCTCCTTGTAACTTCTAAAATAAGAGAATGATAAAACTAAAAAAAATATATGATGTACATTACCATGCAAACTTCCACCGTAAATTGGTTTGAACGAGATCTAGTAAGAAGTTTTTTTTAATACGTCATAAATCGTAAACCGCCGTTTACCTTTCATTCAATCAACTCAAATATAAATTTTAGTTACGAGAACATCACATAGTAAAGTTTTTTAGGAATAAAAATACCATAACTTTTACTTATAATCCTACAGGTTTGTACGGAAATCTCGGTGCGCGAGTCCGACTCGCAATTGGCCATTTTTTTTTTTAATTTCTAAAAGTAAAAATTTTATTTGTTTTATTTACTAAACGTTATTTCTGTCGTGGAATCAACTTTAACCATATCGTTTAATGAAGAAGAGAGTTACTGTTCAATGCTTTATATTATTTATAAGGCGATATGTAAGTTTTTTTGGGTATTCTAAAGAGAAATATCTTTATATTTACCCAATATCTTGCCGTGATTTTCAGGTATGTATTTATTGACCATTAAAGTGAGGGCATCACCAAGACCAAAACATGATTAGTGAAAATCGACTCGACAAAATAAAAATCCAAAGTTGCCTCTTCAATTTTCATTTATTCCTCTTTTTGTGGAATCGGAGATATTTAAAGTAGTGAAATTAAGTATACAGAATGGTATTTGTAGTTGCTAGGGTTTGCCCAACCTAAAATATTATTTTATTACTTAGTTTTTTACAAAAAGTCGATATTTTATATCAGGCGCTTACGTCATTTAGTTTTGGTAACACGCACAGTATATCTGTCGCAATCGAATGCGTTGCGGATTGCGCACTTTATCCCTTTCTTTCAAGCGAAAAGACTGCGCGCACTGTCAAATATCTATCTTTTCCCATAGCCTCATAACATCTAGATTTTACGATAATGTATTAAATCTGATTTGGTTCTCAGTACCTTTCTTGTACTTTAGTTTACAAATTTATTTAGATAACTTTTTTAGATCTTTAAGTAAACTTACTTACAATCTTTAGGGATTGGATAAAATAAAAATTTATAATGCATCTTAACTCTAAAAACAAGTATTTATGTAGCAAATAACCATATATAACTAACTAGTTACAGTTTAAAATGCAGTATATATGATGTACGAAAAAAAAATCTGTACTCTCATACAAAATGCTCTACTCGTATCAGCTGATGCAGTTTCTATGGGATTTTAAAAAAATCTTTTCGTATTACGAAAATTGTTTAGTTTTACGATCCGAGTAACATACTCAAAGGTTCGCGGTTGAGTAGGAAGCATCCTGTATACCGATCTGGCAACACTTATTACTTCAAGTTTAATTATATCAAAGTTGCTGAGACATGCACACAGACAGGTTCCGTTTTTCCATTTTGGTTCGGAATCGTACAAACAACCGTGCCCGATCAGCTGATTATTTAGTATGGAAAGTGAAAAAATAAAAACTTTTTAACAAAAACATTAAACCGCCGAAAAAACTGAAAAGCAAAAAATAATAAAACTTTTTTATTTAACCTTAATAACAAAGTTCTTAAACTAATGTCAGTATATTTTGAGTCGGCGCCGCCGCCGTGCATCACGCTTTGCGTAATTAATTAATTTGCTTGTTTGGCGCCGACTCAAAATTACTCGGGTATACTTACATTAGTTTAAGAACTTTGTTATTAAGGTTAAATAAAAAAGATTTATTATTTTTTGCTTTTCAGTTTTTTCGGCGGTTTATTTTTTTTTGTAAAAAAGTTTATATTTAACAATTTTTTGTGACTGTTTTTCCCGTTAAAGAATCAGCCGTGAGAAGACTGAATACCTTCACATGAAACGATACAAAGACCCCAGAGCAAAAAGAAAAGACCTTCATGTGAATGGCATAACCTACAGGGGTGTCAACAAATTCAAATATCTCGGGTGCACGATTACTGACACAAATCAGAGGGAAAACGAAATTGACTCCGCATAGTGAACGCACTAAGAATTACCGCAGCCCTTCACAAGGTGTTAGTGTCCAAGTTGATAAGCAGAACTACTAAAATTCGGATTTACAAAACAGTCATCAGGCCGATTTTAATATACGGGTCCGAAACTTGGACGCTAACTTTGAAGGAGGAAAATAAACTCTTAGTGGCAGAACGTAAGATATTGCGGAAGATTCTGGGACCAACAAGAGGAGAAGATGGGGAATGGAGGCGGAAGTACAATCGGGAGATAGAAGAACTAGTGTCCGAGCCGAACATCATCGGAGAAATAAAATCTTCCCGACTTCGCTGGCTAGGACATGTGGAGAGGATGGGAGAGGATCGAGCCGCAAAGAAAGATAATATCTTGGCCAACCTTCTGGGCGTCGTCCGGTGGGGCGTCCAAGATACCGCTGGAAGGATGAAGTCGCCAAAGACCTGAAAGAGCTGGAAGTGCCCGTCTGGTCAGATTTGGCACAGAATAGAGATGAATGGCGTACTTTAATGTCGGAGGCCAAGATCCACTTCGGGTCGCTGAGCCAGCGAAGTAAGTAAGTAAGTAAGTAAGTAGTAAATTTTCCCACCCTTAGGGTAAATCGTACTACTCTGTAAAAAGTTATGCGTGGTCATACATTACAATCAGTCAGTGAACAATCAATCATCCCCGTGTTTTCCTACCCTTAGGGTTGGATTTTTTTTCTAAATTTATATGGGACCAAGTTCGGGGTATACCCTTTTCAATAAAATTAATAAACACTACCAATATTAATAAACACTACCAATATTTTGCTCTAAGTGATTTTTATAAGATATCGATTTCAAAAAGAACGCAGGATTAGATTTTATCAAAATGAATTACAAAGGCGTCCCGATCCCGACGCGCCCGAATTCCTGATCTGAAATCGAATCATATATCAAATTCTATCAAAAAGTACGACCTACAAAGAACTAACAAGGAAGGATCAATAATATAGGTATTGTTTAGGTTAAACTGTAAGGTTTGCTATACACACAATTT
This sequence comes from Athrips mouffetella, assembly GCA_947532105.1. NCBI lineage: Eukaryota > Metazoa > Arthropoda > Insecta > Lepidoptera > Gelechiidae > Athrips > Athrips mouffetella. The sequence goes on from OX383958.1 coordinate 11,281,581, forward strand.
CCTCACATAAAACAAAAAGTTAAAAGTTATTTAACTTAACATAAACTTTTTGTCATCCACTGTCTCCAAAATACTCACAAAATACAAATTGTAGTAGTAACGTCAGATGGGGTAAGTAAAACATATACTACAATTTAAAACTACTCCTTTATCAATAACCACATAAATCTCAGCATAGTAATGGTTTTTAAAACATTTCGATTTCTTAAATAAAATATAACAACAAAACAAAAGGCACAGTGTTTGTATAGTCACGGTGAAAAGCGTCTGCGCTGTCCTTGGAATGGTCACCTTATAATGTCGTCTCTAATGAGGTCGCATTGCACTGGACAATATTGCGTCCGTCGTAACTTCACTCTACTGTTCTCTCTCGTTAGACGGTATAGCTGTAGTTGCTTTAAAGAACTTGTAGAACATCTCAGTCATGGATATGTCACCGGAAAATAACAAACTCGTATGTTGATCAGTTTGCTAGTAAGTTGATCGACTTTCGAAACATTTTAAACTGTACAGAATTGTTCGCTTCTGGCACTCGCAGGCTGCTGCTCGTGCGTTTGGTCGAAAGCGAACCTAACACAACCTAACCGATCCCATTTTGAGTTACCTAACGAACCTATGAATCTACTAATTTCCTAAGAGTTTATTATTTTTTTAAAGTTTAACAGAGTTACGAGTCCGTGTTACTCGTAAGTTGATCAGTTTCCTAGTAAGTTGATAAACTTTCGAAAAATAATAGACTGTACAGAATTACTCGATTCTGACACTCACCGGCTGCAGCCGCAGCATGCTCGCTTCGCTCGTTCGGTTTGTGCGGTTGGTCGAAAGAGAACCTAATACAACCTAACCGATCCCATTTTGCATTATTTAACGGACCTATGGATCTACGAATTTCCTACGAGTTTAATATTTTTCGAAAGTTTATCAACTTGGAAATTGATCAATTTACGATTCTTATTATTTTCCAGTGACCGATATTATGAATCATAAAGTTTCAAATGTTTTTAGGGTTCCGTACGTCAAAATAAAAAAACGAAACCCTTATCACTTTGTTGTCCGTCTGTCGGTCTGTCTGTCTGTCTGTCAAGACCCTTTTTCTCACGAACGAGAAGAGGTATCAAGTTGAAATTGATAATGAATATTAAAGTCTATAAACCACACAAGATCTGAAAATGTAAATTTTTTACAACGACGCAATCAAAAGATATGGCTTTTTATGACCTCATCTCCATACATTTATGTAAAAAAGCAAAACCTACAGGGTACTTCCCGTTGACCTAAAATTATGAAATTTGGCAAGAAGCTAGGTCTTACAGTACAAATAAAGGGAAAAGTCTAAAATCTTTAAATATTTAAATTTTTGCCACAACTAATAGTAACCAATTAAGGTGAGCTCCCGTTTCAAGAACTTTTCTATAAAAGAGGGGTCAAGTTGGATGGTCGCGGAGTTTTTAAAATCAAAGAGCAAAAGCTTTTAGTATATCATATGGTAGATACGTACGGAACCCTTAGGGCGCGAGTCCGACTCGCACTTGGCCGGTTGTTTTGCTATTTTATAACTCAGCCCTTGAACACCCACTGTTGGACAAAAGCCCCCAAAAATTATCACAACGGAAGATTTATCGTAGCCGCTACGCATGGTCGTATTGCGGCTGGCAACCGCTGCCGATGCTGGTTTGGGTCACCTTAGGCGCCTATTAAATAAAAACTTAAAGGGATGAAGTATGATACTAGACAGGTATCATTATGGGTACAATTAAGAACCTAAATTGTAAATTACTTTCTAAAAGCGATCTTTGAAATTCAAATACCTACATATTAGGTACTATGTCTGATTCACGACTTAATTTATTAGCTACCTATGTAATGTGCGGTTAAAAGCACTTTACCAAGTTTACTTAGAGCTCTATAAAATATGATAAGTGTATTAAGTAAACGTAGGTCGGATAGCTTATTTCAGAAATATTTCCATTCGTGTGAGAAATTCTCGAAAAAATATTTAGTAAAACAAGCACGCTGTTTTTTTTTTTTTCATTTGAACGAATGGGTCTTCTTTTTGAATAGGTGACCATTAAATTAGCAAATTGTTTTACTAAGCAGTCACCTTTTTTTATTTATTAAAATCATGAAGGAAAAAAAAATTACGCGCCCGTAATTTTTTTTTCCTTCATGATTAAAATTATTTAATTAATTCCGTACCACGAAAACCCTTCAGGTTAATCTGGGTACTGGAGAGTCGATAAATTACAGTGATACAAATGCGTTGAATATTTGAAACAGTAGTAATTTTGAGAACCTCAAGTCGTAATAATTTAGCTACTGGCACGAAGTGTCTATAAGGACCTGTGATAAGGACAACTTTCTGAATACTGAAAGGGTATGTTCAGTCAACGAATCTGAACAACTTTCAGTGAATAAAACTTTCAGGAAAAGGAAAACTGTTTCTGTATACAAAATTGTAAACTTGATCGGACAGTTTGTATGGAGGGGCCGATATATTTTTTATTTTCTGAAAGTTTTAATCACTGGAAGTTTTTTAGTTACGTTTACATAATTATCAATGAATGAAATTTTTCGGGAAATGAAAAAGAAAAACTGTTTCTCCATACAACATTGTAAACTTGATTGGATAGTTTGTATGGTATTTTTAGTTACGTTGACAAATCACGCCCTTTCAGTTTTTAAAAAGCTGTCCCTTACACCTTCGGCTTACACCCCACATATTCTAAGAAAATAGGCTAAGTGAAGTCTGAGACTCTGCTTAAAAAAATATAAGAAAGGTTTAGCTGCCTTAAGCTTTGATGAACCTGAAGAAATAAACCCAGCGAGAAATGTGGTTGTAAATTGATTCCCGAGAAATGTGACACGTAGAGACTGAAATATGATTGCAAAGAGGATAGGACGTACCCAAGCGTATAGTTGGAGCTGCTCAGATAGAATAGGAGAGAGTGAATAAAAATGAAAGTGATTTTGTGCATACCCGTAAGCAAATCAAGTTACAATTACTTAAACGTATGGTTAGTGACACCATAGGCTTAGCTGGGTCAAGAAAGTTTTCGAAAATTAAGGTGTATGAAAACTATGAATGCATGCCAATGACTGCATGCCTTAAAGTAATACCAGATCGGTATACGTTGTACAGGATGCTTCTTAATCAACCGCAAATCTTTCAGTATATTACTCGGAGCATAAAACAGAACAATTTTCGTAATACGATAATATTTTTTTTAACATCCCTTAAAAACTGCATCAGGTGATAGAGCATTTTGTATTGGAGGTCAATTTTTTTATTTTCGTATTTTGTTTATTTTCGTTTAGTGATTCGAGTAATGCACTGAAAGGTTCGCAGTTGATTAGAAAGCACCGTATACAAGGTGTAATAAAAAGGGTATACCAACCAAATTCTTAGTGTAAGTTCATAGCTTTTCACATAATTTAACTTGATTCAGAGCTAGATCGATACATATAGTTGCTTTAAAATCAACTGCAAACCTTTGAGTATGTTACATAAACCATAAAACTGTGCGTTTTAGGTCTAAACACGAAAATAATATTGAACATCCCATATAAACTGTTTTAGCTAGATAGCGCATTTTTATGGGAGGTAATAGTAGTTTAAGATACAAGTTCCATAAGTAGGGTTATTACAAACGAGTTGACGTTTTGTAAGCCCGAGACGAAGTCGAGGGTTTACCATCGGCACGAGTTTGTCATAACCCTTACGGACGTGTATCTTACGACGTTTTTCAATACATTTGTGAGAAAACAGGTATAAGTAACCAATGTTATGTTAACTACAATTTTATGTATTTTGTGCACAATAAAGAATATATAAAGAATATATAACCATGGGTACTGTCAGCCTCATGTCGATTTATGTTCTTCTGGTACTCTCCATTTTATTTTAAATATAGGTAGGCAGTCGTCACCCAAGTAAAAAGTCACCACTGTAGTATTTTGACAAAATAATTTTATGATCAGAGTGTAAAAACTTCTTGGTATTATACTTTTTTACTTACCGCACTAGTTCGGTAAGTAACTACTTACGAGCAATGTTTACGTCCTTGTAAGTACGTTTTTCGAGCAAATGTATAGAAAAAAAATTTTTTTCGTATTTCGACTGGTTTTACTTGATATTTTATCTGAATTTTGTTTTCATGAGCAGGAAAAGATAGATTAGTACTACTTACAATTTTTAAGAACTTATTGATATTCGCTTGGTAGCTCACACCTAAGAAACTTATAGAGGATAGCCGGTTGTTCCTGTAACGGGCCATCCTCTATAAGTTTCTTAGGTAGTTTCTTTCTTAGGTTTCCAAAGAAAAATGTTAGTCACATTTTCAATACAATAATTAATATTACTTATATTTATCAAACGTAAAATAACTGACTAAGGGTGAATTTCCACCAGTGCCGTGTGAAGGAGCTAAACTGTGAGCTGATAAATTCCAACCTATAGGAATGCTCCATTTGATTTTGTTCCATAGGTTAGAACTTAGATTATGATATACGGCAGGGTTAGAATTTTCCCAGCTTACGGCTTAGCTCCCTCACACAGCACTAGTGGAAAAGCAGTCTAAAAGCTGTCAGTCAGTCGAAGAGCCCGCCCCAAAGTGTACCAGGTTCGAATATCCCCATGATGCTAGCGAATTAATGGCTAGTGATATATGCTGCCTTAGGAACGCTCCAGAGCGGCGGTCGCATCCACGATCCCGCAGGCGTCGCCCCAATTTCCCTACAAATTGTTTTGCCTCCTCACACCACGGAGCAGACGCTTCCACGGCTAAAGGTACAAATTTGAACAAATCTGAAAACTGAACTTCCAGTTAAAAAAATTATGTACCGGGCTGCCTGTTCTGCAACAGCGCCCGCTTTATAAAAAAAATCTACAGGGTGAAAAGGGACGGTGTACCGAAAACTGAAAGGGCGTGCTCAGTTAACGAAACTAAACAACTTTCCCAAAAGAAACATATGTTGGGAAATGAAAAAAAAATTTGACCTCTCCATACATATTGCCCACTCTGGTCGAAAAGTCTGTATGGATAGATCAAATTTTTTTTTTCATTTTCCAACATGCGTTTCTTTGGGAAAGTTGTTCAGTTTCGTTGACTGAGCACACCCTTTCAGTTTTCGGTACACCGTCCCTTACACCCTTTATAATTAAAAGACTGAAAAATTCCAAAATCATTTCATGCTTCCGGCTTCCTCTATCCATACCTTACGTGATTAAGAGGAACAGTTTTTAAACAGGAGTGATTAATGTATCAGAATATTAATTATGGTTTAATTCTGTAAGCAACTAACCACCGTAACAGAGCCATCCTTTACAACCATTGTATGCGCCAAATACATACTGCGTTAGATGAAGCTGTACAACAACTTTTACTCGGAAGATATGTTAATGTTTTGAGGGTAAAGGGGCCGGGCTCCTAGTTCCCAACGGCCACTGTGACCCCAAAACCTACCTCTAAACTACATCTCCTCGGCCACACCGACTGCCTCAAAGAAGCTGACGATCTGCCTAGGATTGATTGAATCTTCAGGGTATAGTATATGTCCTCCTGTTTCCCGACTTCTACTGTGAGTTAGTGCATCACAGTGGCAGATTAGGTGTATAGGCGTTTAGTCGTCCTCTGCACAAAATCTGCAGAATAAGTTTTCTTGTAAGGTGCTTGCACAACCTACAATGTCCCGTTATGGCTCTTATGAGTATCCTAAATTGATTCCGATTTAGCTTACAAGCTTCAGACACAGAATATATAATAGTAAACAAGTTTACTTCAGATACAAAATGTGCTGTCAGCTGATGTAGTTTGTATGGGAAGTTGAAATGTTTTTTTTTTCGTGTTTCGACCTATCTTCCTTGTTACTAAGTTTATGTTGATGAAGTAGCTTTTCCAAAGCCTCATGTTTATCTTTTAGATATGTTTTTTGCACCTACATTCATACATAATATCACGCCTTGTTCCCGTCGGGGAACCTAAATTTTTACACCTAATTTTTTTTTTATATTCTGAGTAGAAAAATATTAATCTGTACAAGCTTAGACTGAAGTTGAATCTAATAAAATAATTTTACTTCATTTGCTTTAATAAGATTTCTATCCAATCTGCTCTGGATAGCAGACAATCTATTCGAATTTACTTGCCATGCCCCAACAGATTCTTATTTATTGATTGAACGCTAAATTACACTACATTTTTAACAAAGGGTCTATGAATAGAATGGACTTATTTGTATTTTTTTTATTCCGCTTTAATTTCATCTGTAAATTGTCGTAACCTTTGTACAATAACACGTTTGTGAGGGACAACCAAACAGTTTTCCCATTTTGGGATTCGTGTTTCTTTAGGTGCAAAAGTTATTCACTTCATTTACAGATCAAAACAACTCTTTACATACATCGTGTAAGGTGAGTTGTACCGATGACTGAAAGTGCTTGTTCAGCAGATAAAATTGAACGACTTTCTTAAGAAGCATTTGCTAGGAAATGAAGAACAACAATTACCACTCCATACAAAATTACCGCTTCGTTCAAGCAGACTGTATGGAAGAGTTGGATGTTTTTTTCACATTTAGTAATTATTTACTTAGGGAAAGTTTTCAGTTTTGTCTACCGAGTGGCCCTTTCAGTTTAAGGTACACCGTCTTTACCCTGTATAGTATTTAAGTGAAGTAACTCTACAATTCTGAAATAGTAATTCAGCTTGCGTTAAACCACTAGTCGCTGCCAAAAAAATGCTTACCAGAACCACTAGGAAAAGCTTTTTCCCTCATTGAATTCAATGACCTTTGCCAAATTCGACAATCGACTTGGTTATTCCATTAGTTTGGCAAATCCATTTATCAATAGACAAAGTAACAACAGCTGTGTGTGCACATTATATAGATCGAGCACGTGTGTCGTGCGACCACCACCCGCAAAGAGGTTAAGTTAGCCAATCTACTTTACCATCGAACACATAAACGAGAAAATAGGTCCATGTTTGACGTGGCCACGAGTACGCGCGATTGGCGAAACGAGCGTTGAGTCCAGACTATTAGGGTGAATTTCCACTATTGCTATGCGAGAGAGCTAACCTGTGTACCAATAGTTTCCCAGCTCATAGCTTAGCTTCCTCGCATAGCACTGGTGGAAATTTACCCTTACACAGGCATTCATAGGGGTGTAGGTAGGGTTCGAAAAGTCGGTTAAAAACACTCGACGGGAAGCTCGGAAAGCGTCGTGGCGTGCTGGTGATTACTCTTTGATATACTGTATGGTGGCTAAGCCAAATTGAAAGAGATTTGAACCTCGCACAGCTCGCTGGGTTAAGCCATTTTAGAGATTCCTTGACAGTTTGACAACTGTAGATACCTAATACGGTTAGTTTTTAGTAAGGAATACCACAAAAAATATCTAATGTTTAATTCGTCAACATAAATACACATTTTCTTGGTTCTTTCCACAGAACTATATATAACTGTGGTTCTTTCCATAGTTCTAAGACCACAATCACCATGTATTATCGATGGCACAAAAGACTGTTTGGCATTATTTCATCTCTAGTAGCTTACGTGCTCTGTGGCTAATTTTATTTCCTAAGAATTCCGGAAACACTCCGGAAATTCGCGCGCATAAATGAAACTTCGTTGAATGTTAAGTAAGAGAATTTCAACACAATATTTATTTGACCTTTTATAATAATATAATAAAGGAAATTCATGGTGGTTAACAAAGCAATAATTCTCGTTTTTGATAAATAGCCCGCTTGTGATAACAATAACGTAAACAATCCTGAATACCGGGTACTCAACTCGGTTTTGTGGGCTTAAAATTTAATTTAAGTTAGTGGTAATTAAATAAAGATGTACTGTTAAGAGCAGGTCAAGCTTAACACTCGCAGCGCGATATTATATCCTACAGCTATTGTAATAGGAATGGTAGTCAGGAGCATGTCAAGCTTGATACGTTGAACTTTGCACCGTTCTTATTTCAAGCATCGTTGAGGCTATTGAGCCTACTCGCGCTGAAAATGTCAAGCATGACTTTCTCTTGACTGTACAGTACAAAGCCTAATGTGTGAAGCTCAAAACCCTCTGGATTGCAAAATATTTACAGTAAGTTGTCTACTCATGATTGACAAAAATAGGCACCAAAACTGAAATCACCAAAATAAGAAATAACTTTTATAGTGCGGTCAGTTAGCTGTTTCACGTAGACACGCCTTACAATTTTACCAATTTTTTTCCAGGTACTAGTTAGGTATATAGCTCTCAATTTTTGATAGGAGCCAATTTTTGAATTTCAAAAAATTTCCATAGAAAATTCAAGAATTGGCTCCTATCAAAAATTGAGAGCTATGTACCTAACTGGTACCTGGAAAAAAATTGATGAAATTGTAAGGCGTGTCTACGTGAAACAGCTAACTGACCACACTATCTTGCCTTATTCCGTTTTTACCAAGGTTTTAACCTAGAAGATTTGTCGTAGGCATTGGCTTTTACACAGAGCGACTGCCATCTGACCACCAGAGGGCAATTTGGTGAATTTGGCGATATAAGACTATAAGGGACCGGACTAATATACGTTTTACCAACTGTAACGACCGAAATGTTTTTTAAAAGATTTTAGAGTTTAAAAAACCTTATAACATACGTTTGTCCAAAGCCACAATTTTTCATGTCTGGTCAGAGTTTTTTCGTATGAGTATATGCTACTTTTTTACGGGCAATCACTTTTGTTCGCCCTAAATATTTCGTAAAAATATATCCCTTTTCAGATTTTCAGGCTTGTCTGGAACGACTTTTGCCCCCGGTTTTCTTGTCTGGTCAAAGTTGTTATATCATTACTCATCAGCCACCATCTTATGGCATGTGAATTTTTTTTTTTCACGTTTTTTTGTCCTTTTCCATTTCCAGACAATGGCTTTCTGAACACCGGGCTCCGGTCTGGAATTTCTTACATAGTTTCTCGTGATCTTCTCATAAAGCCCCATCTACTGAGACATCTCTTTGTCGCCCTGATTATCACGTGAAAAATTATTGTCGGCTCCTCTACCATTATTTTATATTTTATTTGACGGTAGCAGAAGTACTGCCATCTGGAGGGTGGCGTTGGAACTAACTCCCATCTACCAGGTGACGTTGGAACTAAAAGCTCGGGGTAGAACCTTTATGAAACTTGCACACCTTTTCGTGGCGTATTGCGTTCACTGTCTTTAAGAAAGCTTCAAAAGATGGCGCTATGCTTATATATTTATAGTTGACCGCCAGTTGCAGGAAGCTCCTTCAAAATTGAAGCTTTCTTAAATCTATTATTTACTATAGATTGGATGACTATATGAATGACAAAGAGGTATGATGCTCTGATATTCCAGCGAAACACAAGAAACACATTGTAAAAAGCCGACTCATAAAGTAGGCCGTGCTGCAGTGGTTTCTTGCCGTTTCTTTTACGCTGCCATAGCACGATCCGAAACGGCGTAGACTCGCTCTATTTGCAGTGTATTCTGCATGACATTCAATAAGTATTCTGTAAAGAATCTACATTGAATAAAATTATCTGAATCTGAATCTATTTCTGAAATCATAACGGAAAGTGTTAGCAATAGATATTAGGGAGCTTTCTGTAAGTACATGTTAATTACAGTATCGGGCCGGAGTGTAGTGCCGGCAAAGAATAGTACCAACCCATCTCTGCCCTTGGATGTCGTAAGAGGCGACTAAAGGATTATGAACCGGAGGAGGCAGCAGTGTCCTCCTGTTTGTCGTACCATTTAACTTACTGTGGTCATCAACAACCGCGGTCCATGGTGCCAGCTGCAACGCTGTCATGCGTGGTGACTATGGTACCTCCCTTCTAAATTATCTCATACGTTTTTGCTGGAATTCTGGAGGGAGCTCTCTAACCTGCAGTGGTCGTTTCATGGGATATTATGATGACTTTTGTTATATAGGCTGACTTTTAATTATTTCTTGATAGAAAAAGGTATGCATGTATTCATGAAACTGAACAACTTTTCCCAAGGAACATAGGTCGAAAAACGAAAATCAAGTTTTGACCTCCCATAGAAACTGCATCAGCTCTGAAACTGATGTCAAATTTGGTTTTTCGTATTTCGACCTATGTTCCTTGGGAAAAGTTGTTCAGTTTCATGAGTACATGCATATCTTTTGCTATCAAGAACTAACCCCCTATATAGGGTGACTTTAATTAGTTCTTGATAGAAAAAGGTATGAATGTACTCATGATACTGAAAAACTTTCCCCAAGGAACATAGGTCGAAATACGAAAATCAGGTTTTGAGAAACTGCATCAGCTGATAGCGCATTTTGTATGGGAGGTCAAATTTGGTTATTCGTATTTCGACCTATGTTCCTTGGAAAAAAAAATTATTATCATGAGTACATGTATATCTTTTGCTATCAAGAACTAATTAAAAGTCACCCTATATACTTACCTTATAATTTTAAATCGATAATTAGTATATTTCTCCTTAACGACCAATAAGAATGGGTGGACCAATAAGGGTGTAAAAAGGGTATATTCCTAATAGTTAGGGTGCTGGCTGCAATTTGGGTATATGATTTGCTCATGATTCATATTAATAGGGATGATGGTTTAGCTCAATACGAATCGATTTGGTCCTTACAAGTTTTTCTGTGCGTCGCTGCATTTTTGAGTTAAAGCAAGAAAAAAATTAAAATAAGATACTAAATAATGTTTTTTTTGGTCTGCCTTTGTGGATCCTGTTTAAAATACTTCTGAATATGTAGAAAATCGAAGAGGCAGACATGCAAGGCTCTGCATTATCACGGGACGAAGTAGTGAATTTTTGCATTTTGAAGCGCTATAACTTTACGACGCAGGGCTATTATGATGGCAGACTATTTTTCTAGGGTTTTATACATTGTATTTAATCAGATAGTCATAGTCTGCCAGGTGTACGTTTCATTGTCAAATTTCAAAATAGTTTAAACTTTATTCCTCAAAAAAGCAGGGGTGTGGATGTCCGCCAATATTTTTTGTATCTTTTAGAGGATGCTCCTTATCATCAGTCAAAGAGGCAGACATGAGCTAATCATATAGAAATTTGTCCTTCATCACCCTTACTATAACGGATCACCAAACCAACCACCTGGGAGGTTGGTAAGGAATTTAGTTCTTCACCAACTACCTAAAGACCGCCTAGTTTTATCAACCATTCTTCTTTATTGTACACGAATACATTACATTCAGTTTTTCGATTTCCTGGTCCTAATCTATTTTAAAAGAGATGTTTTATTAATGTTGTCCTACGATGACCACTTTCTTATAATATTTACCTTTTGATGACAACGATTCTCAAATCGTCCACTTCCCAAAACGACACTTTTTGATTGATTTATTTTATATATTTTCGTATTTCAAGTAACACTCGAATATTCTTGAACATCCCGAAGCATGCCAGACATTGTTGGAAATACCGAAGATTCCAAAACATTCTGGAACATTCCGAAATGTCATCTATCATTTTGCTAAATACTGGAACAAACTCGAAATACGAACATTCAGGAGCTAACTTGAACATCGTGAAACATTTTAAACCATTCTTGAACATTCTCAAGCACCCTGAAACAGTCGAACAATCTTGAAAATTTTCTAAAGATTTTAGAATATTCTCAATCATTCTGATGCATTAGAACATTCTTTAATATCCTGAAACATTCTAGAACATTCTCGTACGTAACAATCGATCGTTCTGAAGCATCCTTGAACGTCCTAAAACATCCTACCATATTTTCCTTCGAACATCCCGTAACACTAAAGCATTCTTAAATTCTCAAAACAATCTAGCTAGATCATTCTGGAATATTATTCTGTAACACTTTAACGTTGTTAAACATCCTGAATTATTTAAAATATTTTCGATGGTCTTGAAACACAAAAATGTTCAAAAATATCTAAAATGTTCTGCATGAAACATTCTCAAAAACCCCGACTCATTCGCGATTATTATTCTTGAACCTTCTGGAACATTCTCCAAGGTCCCGAAACATCTCAGAACATTCTTGTACAAGTCACATTCGAACACATACGAAAATATTTTAAAATCATCTCAATCGTCCTGAAACATTCGAATATTTTAGAACATTCTGAACAACGCCTTAGTTCGTTCTCAAACTTGAAAAACTCAAAGATTTGTATGTAACATTCAGAAACTAACTGGTACATTTTCGAAAATCCAGTAACACGCAAAAAATTGAATTTGGTACGTATGGCGCGCCATACATTTCATCCGCACTCTCGAGCTGTCGCGTACTTTACACGAACTTACGTATTTCGCTATTTGTATGGGGAGTCGAAATGTTTTATCATATTTCGACCAATTTTCTTTGGGAAAGGTTTTTACCTCTCCTCATAAAATATACGGGCCCTGAGTCGAGTGGCTTTTTATTATCATAAGCGCTATAGAATGGAATTAAAATGTATGGGATTGACATTAACTGTCACGAAACATGTCATACTACTAGCGTTTGCGATAGTTGAAAGCCGCTTGTGTCTAGGCCCCGGGGTGATAAAAAAATAAGGGTGCATAAGCTCGGGAGTCCGAATAGGTGGGTCCACACCGAACGATCCGTTTTGGATCTGCGAGCCCGCGATCCGCGATCCAAGAGCACGTAGCGTGGATCGCGTTAGACTGATCCAGTTTTGGAAACTTGCGATCCTAAAAATACGCTCCAAGCGATCCGAAGGCGATCCAAGTCTATCTCTTGCACGACATGGAGTCACACGTACAGCGGCGGCGTGGAATTGCGGTTGCAGCAGTAACGTTTATTTAACATTTATTTCGTCTCTTACACCTCTATTGGTATAATTAACATCTTTTGGGTCCCATAAACATTTAAATTCCTTATAAACCGATATCAGACGGTGACTTTGCGAGATGTACATGGTGTGGTGGATCGCGCGAACCACACACAACCGTCCAAAACGCGCCAAAAAACCGACAACGTGCGGATCGGGCGTATCAGGGAGCGCGCGCTCCAAAACGTGTGCATTGGATTGCGCTCCTGGCGCGCGCGATCGGAGCGGGATGGATCGTCCGGTGTGGACCCGCCTAGAAACGCATGGCGGCGTGCCATACATTCTCGTACACTTTACACGAACGTACATATTTCTTTATATACCTTCTCGTATCATACATAGATGCTTTCGCCAGGAATCTGCGAAACATGGAAAGCATCTCGCTTCTCGCCCTAAAGTATTAAGCTTAATAATAGATACACATCATCCAGAGAGGCTTTTGAGGGATTTCCTTTTCAGGGTTCCGTATCAAAATGGTGTTTCCCGTGTGGTGCCGGCAAAGAATAGTACCAAACCATACATACCCGTGGGTGTCGTAAGAGGCGACAAAGGGTTATAAAATGGAGGATGGGCAGCAGCATCCTCCTTTGTATCTTACATCTTACTTACTGCGGTCACCTACAACCGCGGTCCATGGTGCCAGTCGTAACGCTAACAAGCAAGGTGCCTATGGTACTTCCCCTCCACATTTTTCCAGCAAAAGCTAGAATTCTGGATTCTTGAAGTGGACGTTTCATGGGATGCTATGATGATGATCATAATGGTAAAAAAGAAACCCTTACGGTGCGTCTTTGTCTGTCTTTCACATAACGCCACGTTTTTTGTGAAGCGTATTTAATTAACTAATACTTTGTTGTAAATTTTATCCCAGTATTAGTAAGGAAGCTTTGATTTAAAGAAAATATATAGGTACACAAAATACGACAGTTAGAAATGCATACTATCTTAGAAATTTGAACCAAATGCCACACAAGAGCACTGTTTAAGGCTGCCCGCCCACGTCCGATAGTCAGTGACCGATTCTTTGTAGGGGAAACGTGGAACGTACAAAAATTCGATCACCGACTATCGGACGTGGAAAATGTTAACTGCATTATTTGTGTTCGATTTTTTTATAGTTTTTATAATAACTTAATAACCCAATCTCTTTCGAAAGGCCAAGTTCCGAGGTTCCTTACATTTGAGTTTCGAATTGATATAAAATAGGAAAAGAGAGACACAATTTTTTTATTAATTTATAATGATTTTAAAAGTCTCATCACGAGTAACGAAATAACTTATCTCCTTCAAATTGGCCCGCGTCATGCGTGGACGAATTTCCCCACTGACTTTTTAACCTGACCTCTAATTCCAACATGTCATGAAGCACTTCATCACATTGAACACCATAAATTAACTTAAGGGAGATAATAAGGCTTAATTTTCGTTAAAAGCTCTCAATTATGCCGACCCAATGGTCCTATTTAATGAGACATTCACAATAGAATGGGATAACCTATTACGTCAGACAGAGGTTCAGGCGAAGAAAAAGGTTTTGTACACATGTCTGTCCATAGCTTAGGGTGGCTTACCACCAGAGACTTTTGAGGTAACGGCTTAGATATCTCGCATAGCTCTGGTGAAAACCACCCGATTTCATTTGTAGAGAATGTTTTTCCCTAATTCCAAAAGAGAGGTAGATCAGGCGTACTGTTTTGTGCCTTTTGCTGTAGAAACAGTTGGGCCGTCGTGCAGCGAAGCAAGGTGTTTTTTCTCCGAACTTAGCCGACGAATGCGAGACAAAGGTTTGGACCCCCGCTCAGGGTCTTTCCTGCTCCAAAGGCTGTCAGTAGCCATCCAGCGCCCCAACGCTGCCAGCGTAATGGGAACCTTTGGACCAGGATTGTCCCGCGGCGGTGTGTTCCTTGAATGACGAAGAATTGTTTTGAATTCATTTTACATTTTATATTTTGTGACTGTATTTTAATATGTATAAAGTAAACTTTCGAATAAAGAGAGTTATAGTATAATAAAACTTGTTTCTAAAAAAAATACCGTAAAAAGTGAAATCAGATGTTGTACAAACTTCTTTTCCTCCTTGTTCCTACCAATATAAATTTCACAAAAATAGAATTTATTACAAAACAGCAAGGCTGTCTTTGTTTTAAAAGTAATATTTAGTTACGTCCTTTCGATATGCAATGATTTTAGTGCACTGTACCCTCAGAATAAAGACGTTGCTTCGCTCGGAACTGTACCCGTTCACCATTCAACGCACGAAAAAGGAAAACTTGTGGTATGTGACGTTTAGTCAAACAAAATTGAATTTTCTGCCAATATGTCTAAACACCAGTGAGAACAGTCGCCCGCACGTCAATAGTAGCACTTTGAACATGAGAAGATCTCTAGTTTCAGGTATTGTGGCGCAACATTTATTCAGGTTATACTAGTTTTGTTATCACTTACTTGCTGTCGGACGAACCAATAAGATGACAGCAGGGAAGGGGTGAGGCTGCTTATGGCCGAGTTATAAAGGGTGTAAGGGACGGTGTACCGAAAACTGAAAGGGCGTGCTCAGTCAACGAAACTGAACAACTTTCCCATAGAAACATATGTTGGGAAATGAAAAATTCGACCTCTCCATACAAACTGTTCAACCTGGGCAAATTGTATGGAGAGGTCAAAAATCTTTTTCATTTCCCAACATATGTTTCTTTGGGAAAGTTGTTCAGTTTCGTTGACTGAGCACACCCTTTCAGTTTTCGGTACACCGTCCCTTACACCCTGTATAAGTAGTTACTCTTTTTGACGTTAAAGAAATTAAGGCAACGTTGGCCGTAGTCAGAACCTGGATAAATGACCGACTACTAGGGGCAAAACTAGCGTTTACCGCACTTTGAAAGGTAAGTTAAGTCTTAAGGTCCAGGCTATCGTTACTAATAGTAGTCTCTAAGCCTATACTTCGTTTTTTTTCAGATTAGAAAAGTCTTTAATAGGCAACTCTCCTAGACAAATGTTAAACTCATTGAATTTAGAGTGAGAACTGTAAAGAACCTCTTATTTTTCATACATTAAATTCTAATCTGAAAAAAAACGAAGTATAGTCTGAGGCCATTTGGCGGTATAAAAATTTTAACAGGTTACGCGACAGCCCCACTGCTCAACTAGTTGAGCAGTAGAACATAGCTTGTATTATCGAATATTTTATGCCCTATAGCTCAACTATTTTTTGCTCAACTTAGTTGATCAGCAGGTCATCCTAAAATCGAACATATTATTATATCCTACTGCTGAACTGCTCTTGAACACTGGTCACTTATAATCTACTAGCCACTAACCAGGCGAAGCCGATAATCAAGTTTGGGTCTGGTGTTCCCTTTGGATTGCGAAAGCCAGATAGCAATTGCTCGTCAAATCGCCTAGATAAAGCAGCCGACACGTACATTTAAACATATTTACGTGGGTTATTATTTTCGCTTCTTTTTTAGGATTCCGATACCAAAATGGTAAAAAAAGGAACCCTTATGGTGCGACTTTGTCTGTCTGTCACACCTCTATATCTCAGCAACGACTCATGCTATCGACTTGAAATTTGAAATAGTTTTAGAATACGATTGCCCAACTTAATTGCATATGAAAGAATAAAAAAAAATTCTGATTATTACTGTAAAGAGGGGGGGCAAAATTTCAAATTGTTGTTACTAAGTCGAGTGAAGTATCATATGAAAGGGCTTTACGTGTATATTCTAAAATATATTTGTTTACGACTCTTAGTTTTCAAGTTGTAATGAAAAATGACAAATAAAATACCATTCCCCCCCCCCCCCCCTTATCTCCGAAGTTTGTCAAAAGAAAAATCTGAATTCATTACAGTCGATAGAAGTTTATGTATATATTACAGCAAAAATAAAACGATCTTTCTAAGTTTCACATTTTTTTAGAAATCTGCAAAAAACCTTTACAAACAAATTTAGTTTTGCGGTCCTAAAAATGGACTTTATTGCTTCCAAAAATACTATAGGCATATCGAAACCCTAGGCGCGCGAGTCCGACTCGCACTTGACCGGTTTTTTTTCCCAACATGGCGCCACTTTGATGTCATTAAGAGATTTTGTTTTTTTTTTATCGTCAGTGGGCTTACTCTTGACTTCGATCAAGTCTTGAAGACAGAGATGAGGTCGACGATGGAATGAGCTTGCCCAGAAGAAGCTCATTCACTCGCGACTTGAATAGATTCGGGTTATATGAACTCGGGAACACAGACGCAGGCAGAGAATTCCACTCTAGCTGTGCGCATTATAATAGATATTTCAAAGCGCTTTGTGCGAATTTCCTGCAAAGAAAATAAACTATATTTGATTTGATTTGGATCCACGACCGTCTTCCCAACCGAGGCATACATCCTTGCAACTGTACTACCCGACGTCGTACCTATAGTAGGTACTAGATAGGTATATGTACGTTACACGCTGCTTCCGTTCTTGACCTACAAACCGACTTCCCGGAGGCTTTTTACCAGACCCCTTATTTAAATTTCGGATTTAAGAGGCAAAGGGAATAATTCATTAAGCTCAAATTTTGCAGGTAATTGTTCAGCTAAAATTTTAAAGAGCCTAACCGCCAGACAGGGGAAGTTTTTTAAAGTTAAAAACACCCAAACGTACCCACATTTTTTTTTCTCACAAAATTATCATCAAAATAACTCGTGAACAGTTCAGTTTTCTGAGAGGTCATTTAACCATTCAATGTCAAATAACTACAAAATTTGTTGCACTAATGTAAACAAATCCTACCAGTACTCTTTAATAAAGACCAGGTTAAAAGTACCCTAAATCGACGAGCATGTATGAAAGGATTGATGAAAGTTCAGGAAGCAAGGGAAGTATGTCAAGATCGTAGCAGGTGGAGAACTGTGGTCTCTGCCTACCCCGACGGGAACAAGGCGTGATGTTATGTATGTATGTACTCTTTAATAAATCATTCTAAATTGTATTCTATTTGTACTAACTAAACAGGGCTTTAAAAAAATCGTGTTTAAGAACTTTTTTTGGGGGCTAAATGCAACAATTTGTGTGTCCTACGACTTGTCGAAATACGCAAAAAAAAACTATTACTTTCAAACACCAATCAGCTGACCATTTGGTATAGCGAGTTGGTTTTTATTTTTGCCAATTTCCAAGTCTAAAAATAAAAGTTGTTGCATTTAGCTCCACAATTAGCCCTTAAAACCCTTTACACGTATTTAATAAATTCCTAGTTTATCTGTTTAATTTGATTATTCAAAGATACTGTTACTTTGAAACAGATTACGTTGAT
Source organism: Athrips mouffetella (assembly GCA_947532105.1). Taxonomy (NCBI): domain Eukaryota; kingdom Metazoa; phylum Arthropoda; class Insecta; order Lepidoptera; family Gelechiidae; genus Athrips; species Athrips mouffetella. Next base: position 11,299,702 of record OX383958.1, read on the forward strand.
ATAATATCCTTTGAAAAGGTATACCTAAACATAAAATGATAAAAGCAAAACAAAAATAAAGTACCTATTTCCGTGTTTATCATAAAACATTTCCGTTTTTTATTTAGGGGACATTATACACAGACAAAGCCAAATGCGTATCAAGGACGTATCAAGGATATTTTACTTACATAAATAGATAAAGAACCCCAGAAACAGAACATAAAACTATGTTCAAAGCACAAATGTTTGCCCTAAGCGGAATGAAATCCGCGTCCTACGGTGCCGAAGGAACAGGCACTACCAACCACACCGTTCAGCTTGTTAATTTACCGAGTATATTGTTCAAAACTGTTTTTATTTACAATACTAACTACATACTCCAACTTAAAACATTCGTAGCCCTGCTACGAGATCGTAGCTGTCCGTAGCACTTTACGTCGTCGGTGATATTGACCTTAAGACCGCTTTCATTACGTAGTACTCGTAATAGTGCTGAAATTCTCGTTGGAAGTGTTTCTAATCATCTGCGGTTGACTGTTAAATACACAAAGTAAAAAAAGTAAAGTAAAAAAAGTCAATAATCTGGCAAATACCACGCGATTATAAAAAATATATATGCTTACAAATTGACACTCTTTAATGACACTGCTGTGTTTCGGTTTGAGGGAGCCAATTAAGCTATCGGCACTTGAGACGTACCATCCTAGTTCTCATGGTAGGAAACGCGTTTTGCTGTCTTACTAGTGACAATAAAGACAGTGGGTACTATGGGCTGTGAGGACCACCAGGTGACCCACCTGCTCGTTTGCTCACTTGTAGCAATAAAAAAATCATAAATCTATAAAACTTAGTTTTTATTATCTGTGGTTTAACTTAGTATACTTTTCTATAATATGTTTTTAATCAATTTATTCTTGTAATTTTACTTACAACAGATGTGCTTTTATAACATTATTTGCAAATTTAATAATCTTAATCAAATGATAGAAGGTGCTTTTCTTCCTTAAGAGACCACTCCGGTAATATTACAGATGCCTAATATTTACTACGTAATTCTTAACAGCCCTATAACGTCTTATGATCTCTAATGGCACTACAACAAACTCCACTTTAGCTTGTCAATCGTGATAACAAGTGAGTTTTAGAGGCTCAGTAAATCAGAGGGGAGCGGGGATGGGAGGATGAAGTGGGGGAGGAGAGGGGAGTGTACGTGCGTCACTGATCGATGCAGCACTTGTTGCGAAGCTCAACAGGCTTCGAGCGACGAATAGTGAAGAAAAGGCGCGAATGATACACAATTGTTCATATCCACTGAACGCCTAACTTTTCGTGTTCGTATATCAAATAACACGAAGCGCAGTGGATCGTAAAATTCAAACGCGTCAGTTTTTTCTTGCCCAATAGCATCTAGCGTCCAAGGCGATATTGTCCTGCCCTGTCCTAACCAACAAGATTTTTGTGGCCATTAGGATGTTAAACTTCATACTGTAAGAGTTGCATTACGTCATCATCAAACGATGCGTTTAATCCTTTTGTTAACTGATATCGCTACTCAAAACTGCGTTCAACATAATAACTGGTTTTGTTTTTTTTTTACCATGTATGGGCTTGGGCTTACTCTTGACCTCGATCTAGCCTTGAGGACAGAGATGAGGTCGACGATGGAACGAGCTTGCCCAGAAGAAGCCTATCCACACGCGACTTAAATAGATTCGGGTTATAAGAGCTCGGAAACACAGACGCAGGAAGAGAACTCCACTCCTTAGCTGTGCGCATTACAAAAGATGTTTCAAAGCGCTTTGTGCGGATGTGTGGAATATCAACCAAATATGGGTGATATCCTGGGGTGCGTCTGGATTCCCGATGGTAGAAGGGGGATGGCGGAATAAGCTCATGGAGCTCTTGGGCACACTCTCCGAAGTAAAAGACCGACAGACATGCAATTTTGATTGTGGGTTTTTGAGATGAAAAAGTGATCAAGGTGAAACGTTGTCAGCGCTTTGGTGATTGAGAAATATTTTTCACATTTACCAACCTAAATATTTGAGTGTATTTATTTAGGGATCAAATCTTACGTTTTATGTATTCAACCAAGATTAAACGGTTTTTGTACGACTGTATTGGGAATGCCAGGGTTTAAGGCACATGCTGGCAAATACTTACCTTACTCATTTAAAAATAAAATAATAAAATATATTTGTATGAAAAACAATGATGTAATATGCTTTTAGATAATCAAGTGATCTGTTTAAGAAAAAAAATATACTTTTCATAAATAATATTTGAATGTTAATGTACATTTACATGCATGATATTTTAATTCTTTTAGTAATACAATCATGTAACTTTTAACTTCTAGCATGATGTGGTAGCCTTTGAGTGTGATATATATTCGCTTGTAACCTATAGACCTATATTTTTAAATCTTTAAACTAATATGTATTATGTTGGCTATCCATACAAATAAATAAATAAAATATATTAAAAAAAAACGGTCAAGTGCGAGTCGGACTCGCGCGCCGAGGGTTCCGATATACCTATAGTATTTTTGGAAGCAATAAAGTCCATTTTCAGGACCGCAAAACTAAATTTGTTTGTAAAGGTTTTTTGCAGATTTCTGAAAAACTGTGCAACTTAGAAAGATCGTTTTATTTTTGCTGTAAAGTTTATATAAACTTCTGTCAACTGTAATTAATTCAGATTTTTCCTTACTCAAACTTCGGAGATAAGGGGGGGGGAATGGTATTTTTCTTGACATTTTTCATCATAACTTTAAAACTAAGAAATTTTAAAAAATACAAAAATATATTTTAAAATGTACAAGTAAAGCCCTTTCATATGATACCCCACTCGACCTAGTAGCGACAATTTGAAATTTGGCCCCCCCTATTTTGGCCCCCTTTATATTAATAATCATACTTTTTTCAAATTTTTTTCTTGTGCAATTAAGTTGGGCAACTATATTCTAAAACTATTCCAAATTTCAGGTTGATAGCATAAGTGGTTGCTGAGATATAGAGGTGTGACAGACAGACGGACAGACAGACAGAGCGGCACCATAAGGGTTCCTTTTTTTTACCATTTTGGTATCGGAACCCTAAAAAATACTGAAAAGGAATGCTTAGTCAACGACACTGAACCAGGTTTCCCCAAACATATCGGAAACGAAAAACATATCAGCTGTTCTAAACAAAATTTCTAACTTAATTGCGCAGCTTGCGTGTAGAAACAGTTATTTTTTTGTAGTTTCAGTGATACGTTTCTTGAGAAAAAATTATCAGTTTAGTTGATTGGCCAACCCCTTTAAATTTTTGACAGCCTTTACGTTATATATCCGAGAAATGGTAACATATATTTTCCTGCTACCGCAGAGTAAAAAAAAACCGGCCAAGTGCGAGTCGGACTCGCGCACTGAGGGTTCCGTACCACCACATAAACATAATTGTATTAGTTGAAATTTCAGTAAGTTAATGTGCTAGATTTTTTGAGTCCGACACGCGCTTGACCAAATTTTATTATTTGTTATTATTTTATAGCTTATGCACTATAAACATACCAATTTTCAAGTTTGTAAGTGTTCCCGTTTTTAAATAGAACTAAAACAAAAATCGCCTCAGCGACCATCCAACTTGACCCCTCTCTTATATGAATGTTCTTGATACGGGAGCTCGCCACAATTGGTTACCATTAGTTGTGAGAAAAGTTGTAATATTTAATGATTTCAGACTTTTCCCATTATTTGTACTGTGAGACCTAGCTTCTTGCCAAATTTCATAATTTTAGGTCAACGGGAAGTACCCTGTAGGTTTTGCATTTTTGAATAAATGTATGGAGATGAGGACATAAAATGCCATATCTTTTGATTGCGTCGTTGTAAAAAATTGAAATTTTCTGATATTGTGTGGTTCATGGATCCTAATATATGGTATTAATTTCAACCTGATCCCTTCACCCGTTCGTGAAATAAAGGGTCTTGACAGACAGACAGAGACAGACAGACAGACAGACAGACAGACAGACGGACAACAAAGTGATCCTATAAGGGTTCCGTTTTTTCTTTTGAGGTACGGAACCCTAAAAAAGGCCCGAGTTTCATAAATCTTAAAGTAGAATTTTATTGACGTAGAATATTATTAATTTTATAGAAGTTAATCACTTTGTATTATTAGTTCAAAAGTTTAACAAGATGAATAAACAATTAGGAAAGTTTGTTCCAAAGGGACGAACAACCTAACACTTTTACGATCTTTTCTAGTTGTTATTACTTTCTTTCGCTACTTTGCACTGATATTATTTTTTCTGCTTGTTAGTCAAGATGGAGAAACTCATGATCTGTTTACTATCTTTTCATTTTCTGAAGTTTGTTTTTAATAATATATAGTAATATTTCTATTCCTACTTTTCTCAATAATGCTTTTTCCAATCTCTTTATTATGTCTGTATTAATTTACTTTTTGTTAATATACGGTTTTTTTGGAACCATGGCCAACTTTTGTACATTACTGGCTATTAAGTTTTTAAAGGGGTCTTAAAAGAACCCAGTAGAGTTTTGTAAATACCATCCCTATGGCACACCGGTGGTCTTACGCCGCTAATCAGCAAACATTTCACATCATCATAATATCGTGTGGGTTGCAAGGTCGAAGACCGACCTCACAAACCCTTGTTTAAGAGTTGTTGAGCCGCCGAAAGCCTCTGACATGGCTCATTATAGACTACATTCGTAGATAGTAGCCGGACCCAACGGCCTAACGTGCCTTCCGAAGCATGGAATTATTTCACAGGATCATAATCAGATGTGTAGTTTTCTCCAATGGCGACTGCCACAAAAGCTACTGGTTACATGTGACAACTTTTACACGTAAAACTGCGCGGGTGTGACTGAATCTGTATTTTTTTTTTGCCAAATGTTAGCGGAAAACAAGGTGAATAAGATAATTGTTTGGTAGTTTCAGGTGGCCATTGATTAAACGCTCCGGTTTACTAAGTTTACGTAACTCTATACTTATCGTTAAATATAATCATAGAACCCCAAATCGAATTTATATCGTAATGATTTTGGTGGTACTAGTACTTATTGCCACTTCAAGTGTAGGAAAAATGCAGGATTGCTATGGTACAATGTATTTATCATCATCATATCAGCCGAAACACGTCCACTTCTGGACATAGGCCTCCCCTAAAGATCTCCATGACGACCGGTCCTGCGCTGCTAGCATCCAGCGGCTCCCTCGACCTTGACCAGATCGTCGGTCCACCTTGTGGGGGGCCTGCCAACGCTTCGTCTTCCGGTACGTGGTCGCCACTCTAGAACCCTTACAATGTATTAGCCGGTTAAATCGTGCTCTTTCTTTCCAATAACGCAAGTTAAGTAACGGGGTCAGAACCCGAATGGGTGACCACTAGTGGCACAACAGCTAGAGCGTCTCCGTGCTTCGTAACACACGTTTAGCCGTTGGTCTGGGCTACTGTCACTGATAGTAGTCGTCAATCCAAGTCAGAGGCCATTTGGCAGCTTGAAAACTCTGACAGCCAGGTTGGCCACTAATCTAGGATTATTGGGCCTGACCCTCTGGTGGTCAGATGGCAGTCGCTCTGTGTAAAAGCCAATGCCTACGACAAATCCCCTAGGTTAGCTAGCCGATTCCGTAAAAACCTTGATAAAAACAGAATAAGGCAAGAGCTGTTACAATTTATTAGCCGGTCACCCTACAACACAAAATAGCGAAATACTAGAATGAAGATATTAAACGAGCTGGAAAAATTCCAACCTATTGGTTGCTGCTCTAAGCCAGCATCCTATTGGCTCACAGCTGCCGTATTCCGAAGTGAAACTACGATAATAACTTAAGCAACGAATAATTTGTGGATGGAAAAGTCGAAAGCAGAAAGTTTGACTAAGGAACTTTATTTGGCCCAGTTAGGAGATAAACATACTAAAAGTCCTTGCCCCTCCGAGGTCCGCTCGAGGGGGGGGGGGGGGGGGGCACAAAGAAGGTCGTATTTTTTTTGTTTTTTGCTTACATGTCGAAAACGGTGCGTCGTACGAAATTTTAGTGTACTATATAATGAAAGCTGATAAAATTTTCTACAACTTTACCTTTCATACATTTAATCTATCTCCAATCGTTACCTAGTTATGAGCTCCGAAAAACGGCCAGGAAAGAGGCTGAGATTATGAGACCGGACATACAGAGTCAACATTTTTTAATTTAGATGTGTATCCTGAAATCTACGGTAGCACTTGAGAAAAGTTATGAAGCAAAAAAAATAAAAAAACGTAAAAGACTATACAAAACATTTTTGAAAATCGACCATTTGTCGAAGCTCATAGTTAGGCAAAGATATGAGATAGATAAAAAGTGTAAAAGCCAAAGTTGTAGAGAATTTTATCAGCTTTTATTATGTAGTACAACAAAATTTCGTTTGACGCATCGTTTTTGAGATGTAAGCAAAAAACAAAAAAACGGGTCCTTTCCCCCCCCCCCCCCCCCCTCAAGCGGACCTGGGAAGGACTTTCAGTATGTTTATCTCCTAACTAGCCCCAACAAAGTTCTTAAGTCAAACTTTCTGCTTTCGACTTTTCCATCCACATATCCCTTGTGATCACTCATTGGCCATACTATAATATCGAGCCGATAATTAGTCTATGGTTCGGCCTTTGACAAAGAAATTCCCATACAAAGTAAATTTCCGAACGTAATTGTTGTTGTCAATCTGATAATATCGGAGCTCCGATAAAACTTCGGAATACGCACCCAGCTTAGCTACCTACCACAGCTCTGGTTGCAAGGCACACTTATTTTTTTTGTAATTCCAACGCTTACCAACACATTTTGCAGCTATGTCAAAAGCACTAAGCTGAAACTGTCAGAAAAAACAAATTTGTAAAACAATGTTACATTTCCGTCAATATTACGTTTTAGTGCCATGGCTTCAAAAAAGATTGGTTGAACGAAACACATGGATTCATACGCTGTACATTTTCGTTTGTTTTTCCACAGACATTTCATTAAAAAGCTTCGTCTGTAGTCAATTAAGCAACTACTCAATTTAATAAACATTTCGACAGACAAATTGACATGAAAAACGAATTGGGCGGAACTTTTTACGCTATGTAATTTCACTATTGAAGCCGGAGTGGTCCGGAAGTGGGGCTCAAGTAAATTGGAAAACAATTCGCTCCGTCCGGGTTTTTTCCGGGATATTTCCCGTTCTGTCACAGTGAAAGCATTTTCTGAATGACAGTAACGTATACGGTTGTACGTATAGTACTTATCTAGTCCCTGCGTATAGGTTTATCACAAAGAAAAGAAATAGCATTAACTTTATTAATTAAGTTTTCCATAGACAATAGCTTCAGGTCCTTTAGAAGCGCAGCGTATTTCTTACGTCAATGGTTTATGATTATTCTATTCAGTTACAGCTTGACCAACTTTTCTGTAGAATGGCCAAAAGCGGAACTACTTACGTCATTTTGACAACCTCAGAGTAAAAATGATATGACGGACTAGTCGTGTTAAGCGTCTCCTAGTCGACTATGACAAGTCGGTCAAAAAACTAGGGTCTAGGTAACGTTTTACAAATCAAACAAATCGAATGTTTCATCCAAACCTTGTAATATGCGAAAGTAAAAATATATCTTTTTAACTTGTGAATTGAAGCGTAAATGATCCGTAATAGCCAAAAATGCGTGATTTTTAACAGCGTTTTTTAGGGTCCCTATACCAAAATGGTAAAAAAAGGAACCCTTATCTTATGGTGCGACTTTATCTGTCTGTCTGTCACACCTGTATATCTCAGCAACCACTCAAGCTTTAGACTTGAAATTTGGAATAGTTTTAGAATATGGTTGTCCAACTTAACTGCACATGAGATAATCAACAAAAAGTTATGATTATTAATGTCAAGGGGGCCCAAATAGGGGTGGGGGGGACAAAATTTCAAATTGTCATTACTAGGTCGAGTGAGGTATTATAAGAAAGGGCTCTTCTTGTACATTTTAGAATATATTTTTATATTTTTTACAACTCTTAGTTTTCAAATTATGATAAAAATTTGTAAAAAAAAATACCATTCCCTTCCCCTAAAAACCATCTCCGAAGTTTGTGGAAGGAAAAATTTGAATTAATTACAGGCGATAGAAGTTTATGTAAATATTACAGCAAAAATAAAACGATCTTTCTAAGTTGCAGTTTTTAGAAATGGACTTTATTGCTTCCAAAAATACTATAGGCACGTCGGAACCTATCGGAATCCGCGCGAGTCCGACTCGCATTTGACCGGTTTTTTTCTTGAATGGTAAGTATTCTTACCAGAAAAACTGTAGTAACAAGATTATTACTTTTAAGCTATATATTTCTTAAAGAGAAAGACAAAACTTTTACGTTTTTGGGATATACAAAAAAAATCATACTTTTTAGTATGGAGGTCCCTTGCTAGAAATGGATACGGTTATGGCTCCCTCCTTAGCATAAAGAGCTGCTACTTAAACCTCCTTGTGTCAGTCAGTGTTGCCTGTGCTGTTCTTGTTTTCCTGCATATTTCCAAGTATTTTATGAGAAAGTCGTACCAAAAGCGATCGAAAGTGGTGTGCGAGAAATGATTCTCATAATGACATCGTTCTTTGATGCAGAAAAGGAGCAAGAATCTCCAATAACACCATTTGTTCATGTATACAAACGCATTGCTGCCGCTACACGTCAGTGTTACCCAGATCTTCTTCTTTTAGTGTCGACGCAAATCCAATATTGATCCAGATTATTATTGCAGTAACAAGTAGAAGCACTAGTTAAAGACCTGCGTAAAGTTTCATTAACCTAGGTATTATAATTCTGACATTATTATTATTTTTCTTTTCCTTGTAATTGTAATTCTAATATTATATTATTTTTTATTTAAATTGTATAGTGTAGGTATTGTAATTAAATTTAATAATAGAAATTTCCAAATTCAATGTTAAATTTTAATTTTAATTATTATTAGCTTTATTAGATTAGTTCATTATAACATGTATACGTCTCCAAGAGACAGAAGCTAGAGACACTTTGTATATATTATGTAAACATCTCATTACCTACCTAGCTTTAATACCAATAAACAATTTCAATTTCAATTTTCAATTTCAATTTAAAACTCTAACCACTAGAGCATTTTGAAAATCTCAAATTTTGCCAATTGTAAAAACATGCTGCAATTCCGTGAATTTACCTTGTACTTGATAGGAACGGTACCATCATCACTTTTTAGACATTTCCAATAAGATTTAACTTTTATTTTCTTGTTTTGGAGAAATTTTGCAAATTATCAGGAAAACAGGTGCTGCTGGGGATTTTTGAAGTGAAAACTTTATTAGCGGCGCCCAGCACTTTTTAAGATGGGAAAAAAATTATAAATTCGCATCAGATGTCGCGTCTTTGTCACGTCAGATCTTATACCAAGTTAGAGCAGGCTCAATATATACGAAACTTCTAAAGTGTGATAAAGAAAAACAAAACATCTATTTTGTCTTTGTCGCGTCAGATCTTCAGATATCGGATGAAGTATAGGAATGGATTTGCAAATAAGCATACCAAGTTAGAGCAGGTTCAATTTATACATTCAAAAGTTCTAAAGTGTGATAAAGATCAAAACATCTTTTTTGTCTTTGTCATAGTCTCGGCTCTTTTTTTAGCAGTCAAACTAAATACAGTTGTCAAACTAAAAATCGCTATAACTTGAAAACTACTGACCCTAGACTACTCATGTGCTGAGACAAATGATAGGTCTCGATGAGATCTACATTTCAGATGACAGCTGTCAAACTTACAATCGCTATAACTCGAAAACTACTGACCCTAGACTACTCATGTGCTGAGTCAAATGATAGGTCTCAATGAGATCTACATTTCGGATGACAGCTGTCAAACTAAAAATCGCTATAATTCGAAAACTACTGACCCTAGACTACTCGTGTGCTGAGACAAATGAAAGGCCTCGATGTGATCTACATTTCGGATGACAGCTGTCAAACTAAAAATCGCTATAACTCGAAAACTACTGACCCTAGACTATTCGTGTTCTGAGACAAATGATAGGTCTCGATGTGATCTACATTTCGGATGACAGCTGTCAAACTTAAAATCGCTATAACTTGAAAACTACTGACCCTAGACTACTCATGTGCTGAGTCAAATGATAGGTCTCGATGAGATCTAAATTTCGGATGGCAGCACTTCAAAATGAACTGTTGTAATGTACCTATAAATTTATAATTGAAACAAATAACAGGCTTGGTTATTTTCTATTACTTCACTTAGTTACTGATTATTAACTGTTATAGTTATTTTATACTTTTTATTGCTAAAAGAAACCCTGCAAAACTTTGAAGAAGGTGTGTAGTTTTTTTTAAAACTATTTTTATTCAACGTAAAGTTAGGCATTTGACCGCTTTTAGTATAATTCTACAACTATTCCAATTTTCAATATAGCATGAGTGGTTGCTTTAATACAGGTGTGAGTGTGACAGACGGACAAACAGACAGACAAAGTCGCACCATAGAAAAGGGTTCCTTTTTTAACCGTTTCGATATCAGAACACTAAAAAGGTAGAATTTGTTTATTTTTGTAATAGGTGGCAATCCTTTTCGATCGTAGCGCCATCGTAAAATTCTACAGATAAGTTGGTCAAGCTGTAAGTTGTTTTTATGACAGTTGCATAAACTATAATTATTAAACCTCCCAAGCCCCATGTCAAAATTCGCAGGAATCGAAAATAAAACGCGTAGTTATTGATAATTTCGCATAAATTGCAATAAATTTTTAATGAATTTTCCATTTTCCGGGAACTCTATGGGAAATTGACGTAGGGGTCATATGTCAAAATTTTCCTGTATCCTGAAGGATATTAAGAGTCTTAGAGTAGTAAAATTTTTCCATTTATGCAGCTTACTTTTTTATTGGTTTTGCTCCCTAAGCCCACTTATTCTTTCTACTCATGAAAATAAACAACACTCCCGAAAAAAAAAGTATTTACTAGGAAAAAATGTTTCGCTTTCACATACAAAATAAAAATGCGTGATATATATTGGGTGGATGAAATAGTCACCACGCTTGTTAGCGTTGCGGCTGGCGCGATGGTCCGTGGTGGTTGGTGAACTCAGTATCGTCATACAAATGTTTTCCCCTGTTTTCTTACTGGATAATGCCCGTAGAGCAATGGTTTTTTTTAAATTAAATCTAGGTCTACTCTAGGCATGCCCCTATTTCACTTTTGCCCAAAAATCAATCACAAAAAGAAATGTAAATTTCCAAAAAACCTAAAAAGTTCCCCAATTTGCCGCCCTATTCAGACGACTACCATTCAAATTTTAAATAGTTTTAAAATAAAATAAAAACATAGAAGCATAGATCTACTCTTCCTTTACATATTGGTATCAAAATTAATTTAATCGGCTCATATTTGAAGGAGAAAATAGGGGGAAAACAAAAAGCCAATCTGGTCAAGGTTTTTGTAGACAAAAGCGTAGTTGTCCCTATCGCACATGATAAAGCGGTTACTCGGGCGCAGCGCGATGGCTATAGTTTGTTCAAATACCTATTTCTCGATTTATTCACAGGTACGATTCCCTCTTAAACGCTTTCCGTCTTCCAACCCCTACCACACAGAACAACGATAGGTCCACTCCGCCTGCGCGCGCCAACGCGCATGGACTTCAGACACAGTAAATGTATAAGCTAAAGCAGTATGGAAACTCGGGCCTTTTTTTGAAAAAAGAACTATTCTGCGTCGGAACGTCAGGGTTGTAACCCAGAAGTTTTGTAATAAGCAAGTAATAAGAATAGTATGATGAACTCAAATATTGGGTGCTTCCACAGGTGCTTTTATCAACATGTTTTCGGACCGTAAAACTAAACAACTTTCCGTAAGAAGTCAAAAAACGAAAAAAATTTTTTTTTAAGTCCATTAACATTAGAAACTGCGTCAGCCGATAGCGCGTTTTGTATGGGGGGAAAAATTTTTTCGTCTTCGACCTAGGTTCTTTAAGGAAAGCTATTCAATTTTATGGTCCTGGGACTCCTGATTGTGTTACATTAAAGTGAAAATTAAATTTAGCAGATAGTCTTGCATAAAATGTTAAGTCAGTAGGTTAAGCCACTTAGTCGCCTTTTAGCACACAAGAAAAGGTTAAATTACCTCTATCACACAAGGGCAGATCAAAACACTTAGTCGCCTTTTACGACATAAGGAAAGGTTCAGTCACTTAGTCGCCTTTTATTACACAAAGTCAGATGAAAACACTTAGTCGCCTTTTATCACGCAAGGGTAGATTAAGACACTTAGTCGCCTTTTATGACACAAGGGCAGATTAAGATACTTAGTCGCCTTTTATCGCACAAGAACAGGGACATACTTGTACTTACTATGTACTTACCTATTTGTTTGTATTATGGTTTTGGCACCTAGGACTTACTTCAGCGCGAAAACAGCTTATTTTCCTGTAGCGGTGTGCGCATGTGTGAGTGCGCCAGTTTTGGACGTTTGTTAGGAGTTTCCATACTGCTTTAGCTTATATATTTACTGTGCTTCAGAGCTACCAACCCACTTTGCAGCCATGACACTTAAAACCAGAGTACATTTGACGGAAATAATAACACTAATTTACTGTTGGAATAAACGAAAAAACTGAATCACACCATAAAATCGCCTTTTACGACACACACGGGAAGGTACTACAAACAAAGTTTACTTTGACACTAAGTTTGAAATCACAATGCATGTATACTGTACATGTACTATAGAGAGATTGACCTACTTTGTCTTATTACCTAATCGTTAACACTGGTTTTGTTATAACTTAATGGATAGAATCAATTGAAACACGTGTAAAACACGAGCGATAAAGATCTAATCAGGAACTTATTCGAGCCTGAAGCCCGCGAAAGCAATCTATGATACGCAACGCACGCACACTACAACATTATGTGAATTAGTCTCACCGCGCACGGAGTCATTCACATTGAGTTTTTATTTCAACAGTTTCCTCGGTTTCGTGGACGGCCTGTTCACGGGCCGGTGGACAAATTTGTACCCCGGCTGTAATGACGCAAACGTGCGCACTCGCAGACTTGAATGTGAGTGACAAAATTATTGTTATACGAGTAGGCAGAGCAGCTTCGTTTTTCGAGCAGAAATACGTATTTTATCTTTTCGGTACTAGAATCATCCTAACGAGGCGTCGACTGAGCAATAAGTCCTTCTCTTAGCTAGCAGCGTGAGTTTTCCCTTTTTTCTGTTTTTAGGGTTCCGTACCTCAAAAGAAAAAAACGGAACCCTTATAGGATCACTTTGTTGTCCATCTGTCTGTCTGTCTGTCTGTCTGTCTGTCTGTCAAGACCCTTTATCTCACGAACGGGTAAAGGTATCAGGTTGAAATTATTACCATATATTAGGATCCATGAACCACACAAGATCTGAATATTTCAATTTTTTACAACGACGCAATCAAAAGATAGTGCATTTTATGTCCTCATCTCCATACATTTATTCAAAAATGAAAAACCTACAGGGTACTTCCCGTTGACCTAAAATTATGAAATTTGGCAAGAAGCTAGGTCTCACAGTACAAATAATGGGAAAAGTCTGAAATCATTAAATATTACAACTTTTCTCACAACTAATGGTAACCAATTGTGGTGAGCTCCCGTTTCAAGAACATTCATATAAGAGAGGGGTCAAGTTGGATGGTTGCTGAGGCGATTTTTGTTTTAGTTCTATTTAAAAACGGGTACACTTACAAACTTGAAAATTGGTATGTTTATAGGGCATAGGTTATAAAATAACAACAAATAATAAAATTTGGTCAAGCGCTTGTAGGACTCAAAAAATCTAGCACATTAACTTACTGAAATTTCAACTAATACAATTATGTTTATGTGGTGGTACGGAACCCTCAGTGCGCGAGTCCGACTCGCACTTGGCCGGTTTTTAAGTTTGTACTAATTCTTTATTTTTGTTTTTTTCATAATGTATGTATTTTTGTTTTTAAATCTGTTAAGAAACTGTGACTGACAAACTTCGCATTCAAACCATTGAACGGATTGGCCTGTTCAGGGACACAGATGGTTATTATAACGCTGACATCCGCTAAAAACTGATTTTAGAAAATTTATCCCCTAAATAAGTGAAACGGAGGTTCAAAGGGATTTTGTGATAAAATAGAATTCCATGCGGACGAAGTCGCGGTCACCAGCTTATAAAAAAATAAAACTCTTTTGGAGACAAAAGTTGCCCGTGTGTGTTCGGCCTTATCGTAAGCCTTGCTTGTACGTGGGTTTCTAATAATGTTGTCAGCCACGCGATTGAACAAATAATAAAATTTATTCCTCCACGAGTTTTGTAATGACTATCGAATAGGGTTTTACTTATGATTTCAGGAGTATGTAAACCTCTTATAGAGTCTGGCCAACGAAAGCTGTCTATACAAAACCGCGGGAAATTTAACAATAACAGGTTTTAAACCCTGAACATACTGCAAAATAACAATTTGATACTTTTAGTTGGTTTTCAGGTATTAACTTGTAGTCTTGAAAACCAACTAAAAGTATCAAATTGCTATTTTGGAGTATTTTCAGGGTTTAAGACTTGTTATTTTTAAATTTCCCGCGGTTTTGTATGGACAGCTGTCGTTGGCCAGACTCTATCATGATTTTCTACGCGTTTGTTTGCACTGGTACGGGACCACAAATGTGCGAATCCGACGCGCACTTCGCCGGTGTTATTTTACTCTGACACCAGGGTTTGTGAGGTCGGTCACCGACTTTGCAATCCACACAATATTATGATGATGATTTTACTTCTATAATTTTCATGACGATAGCATATGATAGGTTGTCTGAATTAAACTTGCTAAAACAACTAATAAAACTATAAAAAGAGTATCGTATGCTCAGGATATATTGAAATAATAAGTAATGGTCTCTGTTCTCTTCCAATCAAATCAAATTGAATGCAGCATAGTCAAAGTTCATACAAGTTTATTGCTGATGGCAACAGAGGAAAGAATTCGCTATTGCTTCATGTCTATACATTCAACAGCACATTAATAAAAACACTTTCGGACGTTATGGCATAGTAATAGTGTTGAAAAAGTTTCGACTGACGTGCAGTTGACCGTACGCTGCAAGCACGAGACGTGTTGTCCAACCCTTTTAACTAATTTTACATTTAAATGAGAGCAGGGTTTAAAAACTTAGTGATAAGTTTCAACCAGACAACCTTCTGTAAGTTTCATTAAATCTTCTAAGTTTTTTACTCAAGTTCAGAAGTAATTTGCGTGAGAATAGTCTGGAACAGCTATTAAGTGGCTGAACCCATCTGGTCCTCGCCACGCCCGTCCAATTGCGGCTCGATTGCTACTAGAATGGTATCCACCCGATCCTATTTATATACCTAGTTAATAGTTATATTCCTTCAAACCTGCTCGAAAGGAATTTAATTACTTATATTCATAGCTTGAGTAGTTATGAGCACTTGAGTTTGATAATTTTATTTTCGAATTGCAGATTTTAAAACATTTTTATAACCAATCAAGCAATTGATACCTCAATACCTATCGAACAAATTGAGTCGTTACCCGTTTTGAGGATAATATAGTTTGACAGTACGAAATATGGGGTCATAATTAAGATTGGTCTACTGTACACGAGAGTTTTCAGTTTTCCTTGTAACTGGGCGGCTGAACTTTACAAAAAAACCACAAAGAAAATTTATTTTCGCATAAAATGAGACCCAGCTAGGAAGATTTTTCAGACTGTCAACACCTATACTTTTGGTAAATGTTATTGAAATCGTCAAAAGTTGTTTTCGTAGTCGCGACTACAAACAAAGTATATGCAGGGTGTAAGGGACGGTGTACCGAAAACTGAAAGGGCGTGCTCAGTCAAATGAACTGAACAACTTTCCCAAAGAAACATTTCTGGGAAATGAAAAAAAAATTTGACCTCTCCATACAAAATGCTCAGTCGGGTCGACAAATTTGTATGGAGAGGTCAAAAATTTTTTTCATAACCCAGAAATTTTTATTTGGGAAAGTTGTTCAGTTTCGTTGACTGAGCACGCCCTTTCAGTTTTCGGTAGACCGTCCCTTACACCCTGTATATGTATATTGCTGGTATACTACTATGGGACAAATGAAACATACATAAGCGGACAAAAGGTCGCACGTGGATACCTACAACCCATTTGAATAGTTGCCGTATTTATTAGGTACTCTATCCTACGTACAGTTTATTGAACTTATTTGGGATTATAATTTATTTTGGTTGTTAATAATGACACATCTACAATACAAGCCAGCCTTAGATAACAAGATTCAGAGTTGATTTATCGGGAAACAAGCGAGAAAGCTAAGCTGCACTCGGAAACTTCACTGTTAATTGCCTCCCTACTGTTCTTCCAACCAAGGTATAATTTGTAATCTGTATCTACTTAACTGTCAAAATAAGTAGAAAATATATAGGTGGTGGTACGTCGTCAACCCTACCCACAAAAACTGACCTATGCGAGGAAGGTTGGGCGAGCCAATCCTATTAATTTTGGTACTTCTGACTATGTACTTACTTACTTGACTTGATACACGATTAAGTTAAAAAAAACCGGTCAAGTGCGAGTCGGACTCGGAAACCGAGGGTTCCGATATACCTATAGTATTTTTGGAAGCAATAAAGTCCATTTTCAGGACCGCAAAACTAAATTTGTTTGTAAAGGTTTTTTGCAGATTTCTGAAAAACTGTGCAACTTAGAAAGATCGTTTTATTTTTGCTGTAAAGTTTATATAAACTTCTGTCAACTGTAATTAATTCAGATTTTTCCTTACTCAAACTTCGGAGATAAGGGGGGGGGAATGGTATTTTTCTTGACATTTTTCATCATAACTTTAAAACTAAGAAATTTAAAAAAATACAAAAATATATTTTAAAATGTACAAGTAAAGCCCTTTCATATGATACCCCACTCGACCTAGTAGCGACAATTTGAAATTTGGCCCCCCCTATTTTGGCCCCCTTTATATTAATAATCATACTTTTTTCAAAATTTTTTCTTGTGCAATTAAGTTGGGCAACTATATTCTAAAACTATTCCAAATTTCAGGTTGATAGCATAAGTGGTTGCTGAGATATAGAGGTGTGACAGACAGACGGACAGACAGACAGAGCGGCACCATAAGGGTTCCTTTTTTCTACCATTTTGGTATCGGAACCCTAAAAATAAGAGATTTTTGATGATTGTACAAATAGTGCCAGTTTGCGCCCAGGCAACCCTATTTTTTTAAGACTTAACTTTTTATTATGCTTCAGCCTTGGTAGGCCGCGGGTAAGTCACTTTTTAGTATGCGTTGTGGTAGGGTTGTCAACTGCGAGACATACAAAAATTTATTAAATACCTAAGCAAAAGGAAAGAAATTATTAATTCGAAATAGTAGTTTATACAACTGTCATATAAAACAGGATTTGACAGTTACGTATACTACTTTATCTACACTCATGCAGTAGGTAGGTACTTACCTACTTATAAATTAAACAAAGGTAAGTAAACGACCAAAGCAATTTGAATTATGTATGTGTATCTGGGCTCAAAGTTTACGAGAGATGGAAAGTGAGAAAGTGATATTGAAAGAAGAGTGAATGCTGGAAACATGGTAAATGGTGCCCTGCACGCCTTTATGAGGAGTCAGAAGGTGTCTCACAAGGCTCGTTTGGCTGTTCATAGGGGTGTTTTAGTACCAAGTAAAAAGTGAAAGCTGGGGATGGCAGGAGAAGCATGAAAGTAGAATTAATGCAGTGGAAATGAGAGCGCTAAGGAGTATGATTGGTGTTAAATTGAGTGACAGGATTAGAAATAGTGTGATAAGAGAACGGTGTGGCGTAAAAGAAGACGTAGTGACCAAAATCGAGAAAGGGATGCTGAGATGGTTTGGTCATGTAGAGAGGATGAATGAACGAAGACTGACGAAAGAGATCTACCAGGCGAGAGTGAATGGAAACGTTGGAAGGGGAAGGCCTCGGCGAACGTAATAATAATAAACCAAACTTATGTCGATAAAGATAAGTCGAACGCATGGCTCAGGCACGGTGAATTGTTCCCAGAAACAGAAGGGTTCATTCTCGCCATACAGGACCAAGTGATTGCGACCCGAAATTACCGGAAGCACATCACCAAAGTCCTAGGGGCTTCAACTGATTTATGCAGGAAATGTAGCAGTGCCTCCGAAACGATACAACACGTAACCGGAGCCTGTAAAACTCTTGTTCAACAAGATTATAAACACCGCCACGACCAAACAGCCGCCATTATTCACCAACATCTTGCTTTAGCTTACAATTTCATACAAAACAAAGTACCGAATTACAAATATAACCCAGATACAGTATTAGAAAACAATAGATGTAAACTTTATTGGGATAGGACAATACTCACAGATAAGACCATACATTACAATAGACCAGATATAACACTTCATGATAAATCAAACAAGACCGCGTATTTATTAGACATGGCCATCCCTAATACCCATAACATCCAAACCACAATCACAAACAAACTTTCCAAATACCAGGATCTAGCCATAGAAATCAGGACCCAGTGGAAGGTCGAAGCTGTACATATTGTCCCAATTGTACTGTCTACAACCGGAGTTATCCCCAAAACCTTACTCAATAGTCTGAAAACTCTAAATATTCCCACCTTCATGATTAATACCCTACAAAAAGCCGTCATACTCAATACCTGCCGCATTGTTCGAAAGTTCCTCACAACTTCAATTATCTCCTCGTCTACCGATCCCACCTCACTTGGTTAAGGCCTGTGCGGTGGGGATTGCACCTCCGAAAGGAGAGAAAAATGAATCTATAACAATAATAATAATAAAAGCCTTTATTTCAGACATTACATAATTTTAAAATTTTTAGTTTAGCATTTTATTTAATCTTCTGACTTGTCTGTGTGCCTCTTGCCGGCAAAGCCCTCCCCCAGCTCCTTCCATTGTCCTCTGTCATTAGCTGTTGTTGTCCATCCTTTCCCTGCTGTATTCTTTATCTCGTCCACCCACCTTCTGAGTGGTCTACCTCTTTTCCTTTTCCTATTACTAGTGAACCAAAATAGCATTGTTTTGGACCATTTTTCTCTCCCTCTGGCTGTGTGACCTGCCCACTTCCATTTAAGTTTTCTAATCGTTACTGTTATATCTTTCGTTTTTGTATATCTTTTAATAGTTGAAATTCTGATTTTGTCTGATAATCTCTTTCCCATCATACTCCTTTCCATAGCGTTCTGGCAAATTTCTAGTTTTCGGTTGTGCGTTTTGTTTAGTGCCCAAGTCTGGCAGCCATATGTGAGTATTGGCAATATGCAAGTATCAAACAATTTCCGTTTAATGCTTATATTAGTTTCTTTATTTTTCATAACCTCTTTAAATCTCCAGTATTGCTTCCATGCGTTTCCGATACGTCTGTCAATTTCCTTAGAGGTCAGATCATGTGGAGAAATTATTTGGCCAAGATAGACATACTCATTTACGTATTCGATCGTTTGGTTATTGACCAATATAGGTTCTTGTTTTCCGTTGGTCATGGCTTTCGTTTACGAACGTACCAGGACCAAATTCAGGACGTTCTGAATAAAGGCCAGGTTAAAAGTACCCTAAACCGACGAGCATGTATGAAAGGATTGATGAAAGTACAGGAAGCAAGGGAAGTATGTCAAGATCGTAGCAGGTGGAGGACTGTGGTCTCTGCCTACCCCGACGGGAAAGAGGCGTGATGTTATGTATGTATGTATGCAGTTCTGTTATGTTAATAAAGAAGCTGCCTTCCTTATTCTGTCTGCTAGGTCTTCGAAATAAACAAGTAGAACATTTTCGTAACATGACGAGGTTTTCTTTTCGATTTTCATTATTTCCCAAGTCATTGTAGGTTTTGTCGTATAATTTTATAGACTTTTATGGGAGATGATCATAAGTTATTTCAGTAGCCACTTTAAGAGTATCTTTTGGTGTCACTGCATGTAACTTGTATCACTATTCTTACCGTCTAATTTTTCAATAAACTTTTACGGCACAAAATACTTGAAAAAAGTAAAAATTTAGAAATGGCGGCAAATGTAATTCCTATCTATCTTTATGGCCTACTAATTCCAGGCTACACGCATGTGCATCCTTTCTTGTTGTCGTTGCTATCTCGGCCAAATATCAGCCAACTCTTTACAGAACGCGTCGAGTTAGTCACTCCTATTGTGCAGTTGTCGGCTTCGACGCCTTCTGTTCGTCGAAGTTCGATTTTGTGTTAAACCTTTTATTCTGTACCTACCTATATACCTGCATAAGTTTTTATACTGAATGTTTAACATTGACAGAAAAATAATGTGATATTCCTAGGGGTCCGTTTCTCAGCATCGACAATAATGACATAACATTTATATTTCCTGTAAACACCGCTTACTTACTTGGGTTTAAGGCGGAAAACGAAGCACTCGTACGAAAATAGAAGGAAGTTATTTTGACAAATAAGCAATCGGAAACAAATAAAATTATGACAATAAAATTTTCTACAATTTTTTTCTCTTAATTTGGATTTGTAAGCTATTCCTATTCTTTTATATATATATTTGTAATAGTTTTCCCGAAAACAGCTCTAATAATTTTACTTCACGGGGGTTTTTAGGGGTGAAATATTTATTCTAAGTCTCATGCCTGGGAAGATTCGTTTCTCCGTTTTTTATGAGACTTTTTTAAATAGTGAGCTATGGTTAAGATTATACAGAGCAAGGCTCGGTAGCCCAGGTAGATACTATAAAGTAACCTTTTCAATACATTTGCTCGTAAAACGTACTAACAAGGACGTAAACATTGCTCATAAGTAGTTACTTACCGGACTAGAGCGGTAAGTAAAAAAAGTATACGAGTACTACCAATATTTAAAATAAAATGGAGAGTACCAGGAGAACATAAATCGACAAGAGGCTGACAGTACCCATGGTTGAATTCTTTAACAAGTGTATTACTTATGCCTGTTTTCTCACAAATGTATTGAAAAACGTCGTAAGATACACGGCCGTAAGGGTTATGACAAACTCGTGCCGATGGTAAACCCTCGACTTCGTCTCGGGTTTACAATACGTCGACTCGTTTGTAATAACCCTACTTACGGCACTTGTATCTTAAACTACTATTTTACTTAATTGATGCCAACATGATTTTTTTCATTGGAGATAGCTTAGCAGTTTTAACTTCCCACCATCGATATATATATGATAACTTGATTTTCGTCCTAGTCTACCACTTTATACTACCTGTAATACGAGCAATACTTG
This sequence comes from Athrips mouffetella, assembly GCA_947532105.1. NCBI lineage: Eukaryota > Metazoa > Arthropoda > Insecta > Lepidoptera > Gelechiidae > Athrips > Athrips mouffetella. The sequence continues at coordinate 11,321,030 of OX383958.1, forward strand.
TTGACTTATATTTTTGGTTTGTAATCTAGTTGTCGAAAATGGCTCTAACGATCTCGATGAAATCAACACTCGCTAAGTCAAATATGATTATGTAGCACTACTATGTAGTATTTTTTGAAAGATAAAATCCATGATCAGTCATAAAAACTAAACAATATACAGTAAATAAAACTTTCAGGAATTCAAAAAATATCGGCCTATCCAATACAAACTTTGCAATTAGGTTTACAATTTTGTATGGAAGGGCGGATCACTTCCTGAAAGTTTCTTACTCTGAAAGCTGATCAGTTTCGTTGAATGATCATCTCCTCTCAGATTTCGGAAAGCTGCAACCAATTTCAAGCAAGCTCTCTGATAATGTGATATCATTACACGACATTTCTGAAGAAATAATTTTCTTCACATTTCCACTTCTGTCCTCAGCAGAGCTCGGTTGCCCAGATACAGCTGTTAAAACAGATACATTTCTGAGGGCGCACTATTTGGGAAGTGGTACAAATACAAGATAAACAGGTGTGATTGTAATATACACAAGAGGGCGCGCGAGTGTGTCAACAAAGGTTGGCTCGTGATACGCAGTTTTGTTAGTGTCTGTTCTAGATCACTAGTATGGAAATATATACCTAGATCACTAGTATGGTTTTGAAATTACTTTTGTGAAACAAAGGTTTTATGAAATATTTTTTTCATTAGCGAGACTTCCTATAAGAGTGAATATTGAAAATCAAATCGGTTGTGAAATATCCTCCAAAATGGTCATTCCATAGAGATAAACAACTATAAAATCACCACGCTTGTAAAAGTCGCGGCTGGCACCATCTTTCTTCTATTAGCGGGACTTCTTATAAGAGTGAATACTTAAAATCCAATTGGTTGTGAAATATCCTCAAAAATGGTCATTCCATAGAGATAAACAACATCACCGCGCTTGTTAGCGTTGCGGCTGGCACCAGGAACCGCTGTTGTTGGTGACCGCAGTACGTAAAATGGTATGACACACAGAAGGTCGCTGCTACCCCTTCCTTTGCTTCATAATCGAGGTGACTATGGTATCTACTTCTCCTCCAAATTTTTTATTTATTTATAATTGTTTATTTGTTCCATGCGTTTTGCTGGAATTTTGGACTTTTTTACGGGATGTTATGATGATGATGATTCTAACAATGGCCCGCCCCTACATTTAGTGTAGACAAAAAGCTATTTGGAGAGCTGAGCCATGTTATTGTAGTTTCTCTACCTACTTAGTTTTAATTTTCACATGTCATTAGGTCAACTGATGGTAAGTACCTAGACACTGTCTCTAATAGATAGCACCTACTGTTATACTTTAGAATGTCTAAGAGCACTGCTGCTTCGCGGCAGCAATATAGCTATCTAGTCATTTGAAGAGATATTATTTACTACCAAGCTATAATAGGCAAGGGGCTACTTTCACAGATGGACTTTCCCTCAAAGTATTGATTATGAATAAGTGTTATTTTACATTAGATGCTTTTGCTAACGTTGATTGTAGGATAGAACTAGTAATTATACAAAGAAAGCTTTTTTTATTTCAGTTTTTGTTTAGGTAGTTCATGATCATCATCATCATGAAAAATGTGGCGAGAGTGAATGGAAACTTTGGAAGGGGAAGGCTTTGGCGAACGTTCCAAGACCAAATTCAGAACGTTGTTCTCATTAAAGGCCAAGTTAAAAGTACCCTTAGCCGACGAGCATGTATGAAAGGGTTGATAAAAGCAGAGGAAACAAGAGAAATATGTCAAGATCGTAGCAGGTGGAGGGCTGCCTGCCTCTGCCTACCCCGGCGGGAAAGAGCCGTGTTTTTATCCTTGTACAGTCAAGAGCACATCAAGCTTGACACATTGGACTTTGCACCGTTCTTATTTCAATAGATGTACGGGCGAGAGTCGCACTGCGATTGTCAAGCTTGACCTGTCGTTGACTGTACGTTAAAAAATGATTTTTTTTTAACTCGGACTAAAAAGTGGTTTTTTGATTGATACTATAAAAGCGACAAATATCTAATCTAAAAAAGCGGAAAGTAGGGAAATGTTTCCGGATATTCCAGTTTCATTGGGCGGTGGCTCGAAACGTCGAGATAAGGGAAGCGGGCTGCCTGCGACAGATGTTTTCCTCAGAAATTCTCGCCTCTTTTCCTCGTCGTTGCTCGACGGACAGTGCATTCAATCAGGCTGGCATTACAGCAGACGCTTCTGTGTAAAAGATCTTTGTGATTAATACTGGCGATAAAACTTCTTGGTGTAACCATTTAAGCAAGCATCAAACGGAGCCCTATTGCTGTGTCCTGTGCCTGTACGTCGCCTGCACATGTTGTACAGTCAAACGGTTGAAGCGACAGTCTTAAAATTTTCACAGTTAAGTGTCGTATTGATCTAACGCCATACAAATTGTCAAAAATATTTTGAATTTTTTTAAGGAGACTCCCATACAGCTAAAGGGGGACGCGAAAAAAAAATATTGACCTACCGTATTGATTCGGGTATCTCGTTGTTTAAAACTTGTAGTTGTGTTTTTTGTTTTAAAAAATATCGGAAAACAAAGGAAAGAGAAGCCAACAAAGTCAGATTCCTAATAAAATCTTGTATCGACCTATGAACTTGAAAATTATATTTATCATTAAGTACCTACATATATTTTACTAACAATTTCTCATATCTTTTCTTTAAAATTCCCTCATTTTTCCTATTACAACCCAACGCAACCCTAAATGTGAAAAATCCGCACGTACTTGGCCAGTTTTTTTTTATTAGCTGTCTATTTTTTTTTACATTAGCAACCCGATTTGCCGTTGGTAACCGAGCGAAATGAGGCTCAAAACTCTTTACCATATTATTCTTTACTGTTTCGATATACCTTACTTGAAAAATAATTCCTTTTTTAGTTTTATCCGTTGTGATACTAACTAATAAAACTTGTTGACTTAGAAATTCTGAATTTGAAATCCGCCATGAATCGACTTGTGCGACTATGTGTATTACTTATCTTATATTTTCGTATCTCATTCGGAGATGCAGACTGTATAAAACTTTTTTCGTATAGATCTTTCTGAGGAGTAAAACATTTTATCTTGGCTACACATCTTCGTAAACGCCTTCACCATACACACACATGCACGTAGTAATACCTACTTCTAGCTGCCGCACCCTTGAAAAGAAAAGTTCTCTCTCGGTTAAGTACGCGAGAGGCAGTTCTCAAGACTTTTTCTTTCAGCATGCAGCTTGGGAATAGAGTGCAAAGAAAATTAAAGTGGCCTTTCCATTCCAGCCCTTGAACCAACAGCGTAGTTTCGCTAAGACCTTTTTAGGGTTCCGTACCCTATACCCACGAGACCCTATTACTAAGCTTACGTCGTCTGTCTGTCTTTTTGTTCGACTTTTGGCTGTATCTTTTGAACCGTAATAGCTAGCTGGTTGAAATTTTACAGAATATACAGGATGATAATTTGTAATGATTGTTATTTAGTCTCACGCTCTTAAGTGTTCCTGTTTTTTTTACGATAGAGCTAAACAAAAAAAACACGTTTCTAGTGTTTTAAATTTCTTTTTGCATTTTTTTATTTCTTGCATGTTGTGTGAAAAAAATTCAACGATATAGCTACCATGGTTCAAAAGATACAGCAATTTAATGGTCGGACAGATAGATAGACGATGCAGGCTTAGTAATAGGGTCCCGTTGGCACCTTTTGGGTACGGAACCCTAAAAATGATAAAAAGTAAAAAAAAAGAAAGAGGGCGAGTCCGACTCACACTTGAAAGTTTTTTTTTTCCTTTTACTATTGGTAACAAAATATGGAAGACATTGACTTTATTATTTTCGCCCTCCGATATTGGGAGTTTGCGAACAACCTCTCTCTAGTGGGTTGCTATTGGTTATTCGATCAGTGTGTGTAAAATATTTCGGTATCGGTTAACATTTTGATGGAAACTACAAACAATCCATAACATTCAAGATTATGGCGTACTCATTAGATTATTATAAGTGTGGCATCGTCCTCCTTTTTCATAGCATGTTGAAAAATAGAAAAAATAATATTAAAGTTGTCTGGACATTTATTAAGATTCCGTTCCGTTTATCATCCTCACATAATAGGCTACCAACTATACTATACAGTTGCGTTGATTATGCTTTTCGATCTTTTAATCACTGCCCAAAAAGTTGCATGATATGATGGTATTACTGTTAACCAAAAACTGCTACGATACTTTTTTTTTATTATTATTTTTTTTATTCATTTAGATACGATACTGTATTTCCATCATTTCGTTTGTTATTTCGCTCTGGAGGAATCAATATGGGATGTATCATTTGTTCAGATTGTGCCTTTGAGATCTTTGGTGAACTTTGTACTACTGTACTACGTCTCAACGCTCCAAAAGACTGTATGACCTTGCTTACTTAGAAGTAAACGATCTTTGAATAATTTGGTGCTCCCCCAATAAGGGACTCCAATCATTGCGATTCTTCGGATTATCCTTAGGGACTTCTAGTCACGTAACGTATAAAACAGTGTACCGTCGTTAGCTCTGAGATGCTCCATGACCTTCTTTACCTGTTGCTTGGGACTGGAGAAAGTGACGCGGCTGAATTGCGCCGCGCCCTTTGTGTTGCAAGCGGGTGGAACTTTCGCGAAGTTTGGGAAAAGTTCGGGTGTCGTATTGAGAACATTTAGGTTATTCGATGCGTCTGATTTGTGTCGAAATTAATTGTGTGTCGAAATTAGACTAAATCAGAGAAATCTTATTTGAAAATAATTTTATGAAATAAATAAAATAAAACTAGGCTAGTTCGTTCGCTCAGCTACAATCTTTTCAAAGAGACTTGGGTCGATAAAAAGAATAATATTGGTCGTCTCTTACAAATTCCACTATTGTTGGCGTCACGTTTGCATCGCAAAGCCAAAGTTATTCAGATTTTCTAATCAAAATACTTAAATTTGGCTAGGGGTTCCAAAACACATCAGTAGAAAGCCATTCTTCTACGCCCCAGGAAATTTTGATTGAGTAACTAAGTCACATTATTGGTCCCTTGAGTTTAGTTAGTAGAAGCTATTTAAGCACTATTTTTCTCTGGCAGAGCTTTCTGAAATGTATTGATGAGTATAAGTAATGAGTTTGAAAATGTTTTATTTCTACCTCATCATTCCTTAACCTTGTACAGGCAATTAAACAACGCCTACGCGCTAAGTGACTGACCCATGAGTCGACCGTACGATCACACGTAGAGTGGGAACGCGAATGACCCGGGGGTGAGGAGAGGAATAGTCTGGCAACACCACCGTCCCGGGCGGCGGCAGTGTGCGCGAGTCATTCGCCGCGCTTACCGTTTCGATAATTGTAAACGTCGTAAACCCACCCCTTAAAGCAACGTGTATAATCCGAAACCACCAACCTGTGCTCAGTATCATTTGTAAAGATCGACTGACTTGTGCTTGTAGAGGGTTAACTATAAGGTCGTTTTGTAAATGAGGTAATATTTTGCCAAAATGATTCGTTATGTTATGTATTTGTTGTTATAATTTCGTGAATTAGTACATAAAGGTAATAGGAAATCCAAATGCTTTTTAGAAATGTGTGGTTCTCTTTTGAGTAACACTAGCGCCAGTAAGTAAATTAAATAATAACTGATCTTATTTTTTGGTTAAGCTTCAATATTTTTTGTTTTAATTCTTTGATTCAGATTATCCCAGGTCTTTCTGACTCTTTCGGTTATTTGTGTCTATTAATGATAAGTTATTTTGTTAAGCTTTACTGTGTAAACTATAAAACTGTGGTCGTTACTTTAACTATTCTTATGTTTTCTATACTTTTCATGATAGTGTGAAACATTAAAATTCTAAAAAAGCAAAAATATTCAACAATTAAACATCTGCTATTCTTTGCCGGCACCACACGGGAATAGTACCATCCCATACATAACCGTGGGTGTCGTAAAAGGCGACTAAGATTTTTAAACTGGAGACTGGGCAGCAGCATCCTCCTGTGTATCATACCATCTTACTTACTGCAGTCACCTTCAACCGAGGCCCATGGTGCCAGCCGTAACGCTGAAAAGCGAGGTGACTATGGTACTTCCCCTCCACATTTTTTTTTTCTAGCAAAAGCTAGAATTCTGGAGGGAGCTCCCTGTCCTGTAGTGGACTTTTCATGGGATAATATGATGATGATGAACCATCTCTATTATATGCAGTTTAATCTGCCACTGTAATGCACTAACTTACAGCAGAATTCTGGCAACAGAAGGACATATACACCCTGAGGATGCCCGAACTCTCAATCCAAGGCAGATCGTCAGCTTCTGTGAGGCTGTCGGTGTGACCGAGGAGATGAAGTATAATGGGTGGGCTACAATAGACCTATGCAGGTGGTGGCAGTGGTCCTTGGGAACTGGGAGCTCGGCCCAATTCACCCTCAAAAACATAAACATACATGCAGTTTAACTAAGTGAAAGACCAAAACCATATCCTTTATTGTAATAATACTAGTTTTATGCTACACTGTAAAAAACTATTTTAATGTAAATTATTTTCTATTTAACTATTAAAATAAAAGAGGCTTCATGATCCGGGCTACCTGCGATAAACTCAGTAAAGTTGAAACAAAGATTTCCTTCAGAGTCCGCTGATTTGCCAGTATCCAAGCCAGATTTCTTTTTTTTTCTATTTAAGGATGTGATTACTGTTCCGCAGGCGACTCGAAAACCTCTTATTTGAATAAATTCGCAATCTCGCCGAGATAATCTCTCCCCCGGGAATGCTCTAGACGCAACAGTTAGCCCATAAGCCCGCACCAACTTACCCCACACTCTCGCTTTGCATAACCACGTATCAACTATATACATTCTCCTTCGAAATTGTACAAGGGTGCTGTATAACGCTGCCTCGTGGTAGTAGCACCTATAAACACTCTGCTGCAAACCACCAGTGAACAGCAGTACGTGTAACGGAACAAAATGTAAAATATTCTTTAGACCAGGGATTTGATTCTTGAATATCACCGGGGGATAAAATATCACTCGAAAAATTCAAATTTAAAAATTTTATTGGTTTGACAGGGTAATTTAAGTTTCAAAAGTGATTATTTATCACCCGGTTATTTTCAAGAATTGAGTCCCTGAAGCTAAATTATTGAATATCGCTGGGTGATATAATATCAAGCAAAAAATTTTAATGAGGAAAAGTAAATAATGGTAAGTAATAGGTAAATATAAAGTAGTACGAGTACCTATTTGATTGTAAATTTCTATATTATTATGATGTACCCTTTAACACTTTGTCAGAATTAATTTGAATTATTAAAATCTCAAAAGTGATATTCTACCATTCAGTGGTATTCAGTAGCAGATTCCATTGAACGAGCCAAATTAGAAAGAGACGATAGGCACCCCATGCACAACCACCACCAAGTAAAGCAGAGGTTGAAAAGCCGTAACAGCTTATTTAAATCCTCAAAGCCACTTGTCGGCGACCCATCCACATAGAGGTGTCGGTTGTGGAAAAAGGAGCACTCACTCGCTGAGTTTATTCAGCCAGCAGAAAGCCTCCCCCCTGGACATGACCTACCCAGACCGATCTGGAAGTCTTTAAACAGACTACGGACACAGGTTGGTCGGTGCAAAGATAGCATATGTAGATGGGGTTACACCGACAGCTCCAATAACATATGTGAGTGTGGTACCTCCCCACAAACAATGGAACACCTAACCTCCTGTCCCGCATGTCCCGACACAACCCACGAACGATGGCACAAAAGGCAGAGACATTACCAACAACACCAAAACCTCTGTCACATATTCCACGGCTACAATAAATAAATGAATCGAAATACTCCTCCCGACACAAATGACGCAGTAAATGTGGCAACGATCTGGGCTACAAAAAAATAAATTTTGTAATTGATCGACACGCTAAGAAGAAGAAGAAGCGATATTCAAGAATTGGTCTCCTGTGCGATCTCTCATTATTCACAAATGGGGTTATTTGCAGAGAACTAAGCAACCTCCATAAATTTTTCGCTTGGCGTTATTATAATATTAAATGAAACAAGCCCCTACTGGCTTATGAATGAAGATTACCTATCTAGCGTCTGGAGTACTCAATTTGGAGCGCGTAATTAAAATTCCGTCAGCCGAAAACCTTTGCTTTTGAGCACTGACACAATTCTCTTTTCATATGAGTCAAAGTTGGTTTAATTTGTTTTGGAACGTCATAGCACGTGTCAAATTTGTCTTAACTTCTTCGACTGTCGACGTACAGCGAAGCGATCAATGAAACAATAAATTAATAAGTATGTAGCGATAAAAATAGCACCCTCTAAGAAATCGTTACATCGAAATGGTTTTCAGTTTGAACTGATAACGTATTGTTTTTTAATTTACCTCTTAATTGACAAATTTGAGCCATAAAAAAGTGTTTTCAAAGAATGGTGATAAACATTGTAAGAGTTTATCCTGGGGACTAAATGCAACACCTTTTGTAGGTACCACGACTTTTGGAAATTTGCAAAACAATTTTTCAACTTTTCATACAAATTGGAGCGATCAGCTGATTGATCATTTTGTATGGAGAGTCATAACTTTTTATGCGAATTTCCAAAAGTTGCATTTTGCCCCCTCAGTAGGTAAGGCCTTAAAAGGTTGTACACCACTTTTTTTAAAGCTCTGTATAAACATGGTCGCATCATCAATAGATATTACAATATAATAATAATAATAAAATCTTTATTTCGGATAACAGAGATCCACAAAAATGTTAGTAACAATAAACTTATAACTATGTTAGTACTTATATTCTACGAGGGACTTAGTAGTAATAATTAAGTGCCGCATTATAGGGCACTCACTCCTTGCCGCAATTGTCTTCAGAAGGCTGTTGCTGCTGCCTCGTATTCTGTTCAGAGTCGTTGTAAATCTATTAGAAAAAGGTGTAAATCTGCTAAATTCGTACTAGCAAAAATAAAATTCTTAATTAATTGTAAAATTTACATTTAAATTTATAATTAGAATGTTTATGTTTGCGATCGAATCAGAAATGAGGAGATCCGCAGAAGAACTTAAGTAACTGACATAGCCCTGAGAATCGTTAAACTGAAGTGGCAGTGGGCAGGGCACATCGCAAGAAGAACCGATGGCTGATGGGGCGTGAGGGTTCTAGAGTGGCGACCACGTACCGGAAGACGAAGCGTTGGCAGGCCCCCCACAAGGTGGACCGACGATCTGGTCAAGGTCGCGGGAAGCCGCTGGATGCGAGCAGCGCAGGACCGGTCGTCATGGAGTTCTTTAGGGGAGGCCTATGTCCAGCAGTGGACGTCTTTCGGCTGATATGATGATGATGATGTTTATAAGTATTATCAAGTTGAACAGGTTTATAAGACGATTAAAACATGGGACTTCATAAATTAGTAACTTCATACCTACTAATAAATAATAAGCCAGGAATTGTAACTGCGCTCAAAAATGACCCAACGAAAGTCGTGTATTTCAGAAGTCGTTCCACCGCGTCAATGGCTCAACTACTACTAGCTGACATTGCAGCACGCGCGCGAACCAATCGCTGCTCTTGTTTTGAATTTGAACCAATTGATTCGTATTTTGAATATACGTCCTTTTGGTTTCACGTAGGCCCACTTTTTGTTTGGAATTTGTTCTGAATTAGTAGCTTCATACAAAATCCATATCAAATTTCCATTTTGAAGTGCAATTAAAACTCATCAGACTAGGTTGTGAAATAGTTCATTGTATCATGTCTTGAATTAGGTATCATTTAATAAAGCTTTTTGATGTATGGTACCTACGATCCTTTGTGCTAATATTTTTCGTTGACGGCTTATGGACAAAGGAAACGTCCATTATAACCTCTCAATATGAAAGTGGGGAAAGCATTATGTCGGAGGGCGTGTCTGTCTGTAGTCGTTGTAAACAAACACCCACTCCGTCGCGTAGTACGCCGGCGCCCACGCAAGCCGACGACCGACGACCGGCGCTCCAGGCACGCGAGAACTTAACGAAGTAAAAATACATTGCTTGTTCAATATGTTGACTGTACGAAAACAATTGAATGCACTATGCAATGTAAGTCTACTGACCTGTTTTAGGGTTCCGTACCCAGAGGGTGAATAACGGGACCCTATTAATATGTCTCCGATGTCCGTCTGTCAGCGGGCTGTATCTTTTGAAACGTAATAGGTAGACAGTTGAACTTTTCACAGATTATGTATTTCTGTTGCCGCTATAACAATAAATAATAAAATAAATAAAATTAAAGGGGGCTTTCCTACTAAAAACGTATTTTTTGGGCGATTTTTGCTCTATTTTAATTTTAGCTTTATCGTTAAAACGGGCACATTTACAAGCGTGAAAATTGATGTGATTGTAATGGATAAGCTATAGAATAACAATAAATAATAAAAACTGCTCAAGTGCGTGTCGGACTGGCGCACATTTAATACACTTCTGCGTGATTGCGTGTCCATAACTAAAATGGTATTTATACCTTAGTGTTACAGAACCCTCGGTAGCGCGAGTCCGACTCTCACTTAGCTGGCTTTTACTTACGCAATGTAAATTCAGCTTAGCACCGGAGCGAGAAATGTTTGCCAAAATGTTCGCTTTTCTAGATTGCACTAGATATGGCGTGATATCTAAGGCGTACGCACAGGTTTGCTATCTGTCTAGTTTGCCCACAATATTAAATAGTGTATAATCGATTGTCTTTAACCTCACATATAACAATTTAGTGGTATTTCGGTAAAAACCACTTTTTAGATTATTTCAAAGTGGCTGGCAGCTTCGATTTTTACCCCATAACTCCAATAACCTCAAAATATCTTTGTTGGCAAAATAGCAACGGTTTGAGTTCCATTCAGTAGTTTTGATTTGTATTTTCTTTTATTAAACAATACTCTGGTTTTAACAGCTAAGATATGCTTAGTACGCGACAGCTCTGGAGTGCCGGCGAAATGTAAGGCGAGTCTTAAACCGGCAAGGTCCAACCACGCGAATGATTCAATTCACTATTACCACAGAGTATATGTCGAAGTGGTTTTATAACTTTGTTGCGTGTGTTACTTTGTTATGTTAACAGTCTAATGTTGAATATAGCATTGCGCGAAGTTTGCGCTTCTCCTACGTTAAGTGGGTGTTGTTTCAAAACTCATCATCTTCATATCTTGTGGGTTGCAAGGTGGATGACCGACCTCACAAACCCTAGTAACAGAGATGCTCTATTCCCAGTAGTTCCATTTGATAGACCTAGTTGGAATTTTTGTCCAAGCTGTTCCATTGATTTCAGAGTTTGGTATACTAGAACTAACAAGATCAATTTTGTCCCTTTAGTTCAATTGCGCTTCCATAAAATTTGTAATAATTTTGATCGCGTTTTAAAATTTCATAACACTATCTGAAAATTTCTGCACATGATTATACATAGTTGTGTAATAAGGAAATCCTCATTTACTCATATCGTGTGGATGTAAGGTCGACGACCGACCTCACAAACCGACCAAACGTAGATAGAAGTCGGGACCAATAGCTTAACTTGCCTTCCGAATTGATTCATCTTGTAATATCCTAACCAAACTGGGTTTTTGTTAGACAGCGTCTCCACCGGGAATTGAAGCCAAAGCCTCCGGATCGAGAGCCGAGCGCTCTAACCACTAGGCCACGGGGGCTGTTAATACCATACTGCTTAATTTACAATTTATGTAATTAAATAATCAAAAAGAATTTTAAAACTGTGAAAAAAATGGTTTTGCCTCCAAAAAAAACCGGCCAAGTGCGAGTCGGACTCGCGCCCTAAGGGTTCCGTACCTATCTACCATATGATATACTAATTTTGCTCTTTGATTTTAAAAACACAGCGACCATCCAACTTGACCCCTATCTTATAGAAAAGTTCTTGAAACGGGAGCTCACCTTAATTAGTTACTATTAGTTGTGAGAAAAGTTGTATTTTTTAATGATTTCAGACTTTTTCCTTTATTTGTACTGTGAGACCTAGCTTCTTGCCAAATTTCATAATTTTAGGTGAACGGGAAGTACCCTGTAGGTTTTGCTTTTTTGTATAAATGTATGGAGATGAGGACATAAAAAGCCATATCTTTTGATTGCGTCGTTGTAAAAAAATTAAATTTTCAGATTTTGTGTGGTTCATGGACCCTAATATATGGTATTAATTTCAACCACCCGTTCGTGAGATAAAGGGTCTTGACAGGCAGACAGACAGACAGACGGACAACAAAGTGATCCTATAAGGGTTCCGTTTTTCTTTTTAGGTACGGAACCCTAAAAAGACGGTAAAAAGCCCGTATAAAAGTAAATATCTTATAATTTAATACTTTTCTTCATCTGACGTCTATTAATATTAGCTGCCATGTTCATATAAGCGGCTAACATCTTAATAATCGATAAAAGATGTATTTAATGAGAAGATTGATCATGCCCTTTTATTAGGTTGTGGGCCCAAGCCATGTCTTACCAAAAGATGTTCTTATTTCAGAATATAAGGTTTCAACAATAATTAATCCGGGACAATTATTTCGAGAGATGGCCAGAAAATTTAAGCAACACGTACCTAGTATACTCGTAGTTGCTGATACTTTCATTTTCAGCACAATTTTTATTGTATGTGAAATAAATAAACAAAAATAATCTGATAAATATTTATTTTGCTTGATATTTTATCAAAATTCTTTTTCTGTAAAGAAATTGCAAATATTGTTTTATACTCGCATGTATCTAATACCTTTAGGTTTTATTTATCTGATCACGTTGTGTCTCGTAGCAGCGCTACGAGGCGTAGCTTTTATTTGTTTCACGACAGTTTCGTAGAAATTGTAGCACCAACGAGCGTATGTTTAGTTTTTATTAAATCTTCTGTATACCTCGAAGAATAAGAAACAGTTTGAACCAAATCTCAGAGATTTTGTAGTCTTATTTGAGACCATTTTGCCTTGGAAATCGCAGTTCATGAACCTTGAATGCTTGTTTTAAAGTAACCCTCTACAAGCTGAACAATATGACCTTTCAGTGATTGACGTCTAATCAAATTCATAATTTAACCTACAACAACGATATTGGACCTAACAGAACTGATTGACACTTTATACAGTTATATATCAACAGTGTTACTTGGCCTAATTTTACAATGCTCGCGTAGAATGATAGTGTGAAATATACAGTATGAGTGGTTTAGGCCCGCCAGGAGTGTGGGCGGCACAAAAGCGACTGGAGTCGTGGGCCCGAGCCGCTAGAGAGAGAACATCCAGTGCCAGTAGTGGACAGAGTCATAACTCCACTGACAGCTTCGGAGACGACAAGTCTCACGGCGGCAGCCCTAATGTGCGGAAAGAGTACGACGCAAACAAATCCCAAGACGTATGGGCCGCAAGGAAACGTCTAGAATCCTGGGCTAAAGCTGCGAGGGACACATCCAGTGTCAGCAGTGGACAAAGCCACAATTCCACAGACAGCTTTGGCGACGATAAGTCCCATGAGAGCCCAAGCGTGCGAAAAGACGACTCGGTGTTTCTGGATGTGTGGACGGCACGGAAACGATTGGAGACTTGGGCAAGAGCCACAAAGGAGTCAACTTCAAATGCCAGCGGCGGCCAGAGCCATAACTCAACTGACAGCGTCGGTGATGAAAAGTCACATGGAAGCCCAAGTGTAAGTACATAGCATATTCTAAGTACACAGATCCTACCTACCTTAAAGTAAATGTAGGCATAGAGCGTCTGTTTCACTGGTTGTAAAATCAAATCTACTATAAATCAATAGGGCTTCGCAACTTGAACTGGCAGAATAGGTAATAAATGTCAATGTCTCGTTTTATGAGATGTTCAAACGCAATAGATTTGTTTGTAACAGAACAATATCAAGTAAGAAACGTAAAAGAATTTTTGCACAGAAATAGTTTTGAAATTTTAATGTTATTCTTTAGAAATGCGAGCAGGAAACGCCTGGCCTAGGTCGTATAGTTGAATGTCAAAGGTAACTAAAAGCCGCACTTTAAAGCCCGCACAATATCGGATAAATAATAATTTGATCGTACAGCAAAGCCTGTTGGTAATTTGATCACTGCGAGCGTGTTTAAAACATACGAGCTGACTGAACTGCGGTCACTTCACGAATTAACATTTTCGATATAGCCCCGGCTATTTTCTATAGTTGGGCTTTTCATATTGCATCGATCATGTTATTGGAATTCCGTTTCGTGCCAAAATGTAGAATTAGAAAAATGATGAATTATTGTTATTTTATGCAAAATTTTATGAATGGGTACCTATTCAGATTAGGTACGTAACTTTGAGCGATCGACTTTCCAATTTTGTAGGATAACTAAGTAGGCGAACCTTGCACCTAAACCTGCTGGGATGAAACTTGGCAGGAGTCAAGTACATACCCATAGGTAACATATTAGAAGTGGTGCTCCCCAGCAGGACGCGACTGAGATGCACAGTGGGGCATAATGTCGAAAATGTGTAGTTTTTTACTAGGTTGAAAATTGTATCTGTTGAACCGAAATAGGTAGCTGGTTGAAAATTTCACAGAATATGTATTTTTAAAACAAATATATCACCATAAAATAAAAATTAAAAAAATAAGGGGCGTCGCCATACAAGCACGTATTTTTTTGTTGTTTTTGCTCTATCGTCAGAACGGTTAGTAATTCGAGTATTAAACTAAAATGTCAATAAAATAATATATCTTGACTGACTGACTAACTAACTGACAGACTGACGTCTATCCGTAACCGCTTTAGCTATAAGTGTGAAATTAAGTATGCAAATTTATTGCATTCAGTGATTCAAACTTCAGTGGTAGAAACTTTCAGGAAATCATAATAGAAGCGGCCTTTCCATACAAACATACAAACTGTCCAATAATTTTTCTTTTATATCTTTCCTGAAAGTTTCATTTACAGAATTTTGTTCAATTTCGTCGACTGATCATGTAGGTTTCAGTTTTCGGAAAGATGTCCTTTATAGCCTATATTGTATTTTGTGAATAAACTTTATTACTTCTTCTGCTTGTGTTCAAATAGTTGACATCATTATTGACAAAATTGTTAATAGACAGAAAAATAAATCGTGCAAGAATACCCCTCCTGTTACATGTGCTAAAACCGAAAATAAACGAAAGGGACATGCCTGTACAAAAAAAAACAATCCTCAACAAAGGCCGCTGGAAGTTCAACTAGAGGCAAGCAATTTCTCAATTCAGGAAACCAAAATAATGAGACGGCCTTTCTAAACTCGAGGCCGAGCACTCCATATCGCTCTAGCTAGTTTATGTTTTTGTGTCGTGCCTAGATTTTAGTAGACTTCTACGTTACTTCACTATCTGTAGTTATGATGTAATAAATATCTGTCGGAAAATAAGAGAAGTGGTAGTTCACCTTCCCGTTTATTAAAACTAATACTGTGGATTCCGACCCTAACATTGATCACATTTCCATAGGTATGTAGGTCAGAATACATTTTTTATTCCCATAACAAGTGTACTATCACTTCATGCGATTGACAATAGTGTTGTCATTACTCTACATTAAAATCTAGTTCTATTGGTGTTTCTGTCTGATTCCCTTTCCGTGCCTTGTTCCGTGACTGAAAAAAAAGCAGTGTTCCTGTGCTCCACTTTTGGTACTATTTTCTGTGCAAACTCAATATTAAATAAATAAATCTTTATTGAGCAAAGCCTAATTACAATATAAACTTATCACTAAAGAAAGAAAATAAACTACAAGGCTGATAGAGCATACTAGATGTAACGTCTAACTCCCAAGCTAGAATAATCTGTATTATGGGAGCTAGCGTTCCTCCGAGTGGCAACAATTAGAAGATATCAGTTACAAGTGAACTCAGGGCGATTAGATTCTGGTTCAAGGTAAGTCATTAGGTTACATTAATATGTATGCATGTATAATATAATATATATGATATAGTGTGTGTGGTGCGTGTGTGTGTTTGTGTGAGTGTGTGACTGACTGATGGCAGGAATGTGGTAGTATAGGTGTAATATATAAGGATATAATGTGGTATATTGTATGAGGATGTAATGTGTGTGTATGTACTAACTAAATATATTATTATTTTATTAAGGACTTGTTTGGGTTAATCTAATTGCCTTTAATTATTTTTAGGTTTCCGTACCCAAAGGAAACAACGGAACCCTATTAATACGCCTCCGATGTCTGTCTGTCTGTCAGCAGGCTGTATCTCATTAACTACGGTTAGGTAGGCAGATGAAATTTTCACAGATTATGTATTTCTGTTACCGCTATAACTGCAAATATGAAAAATATGTGAGCATGCATGAAAGGATTGATGAAAGTACAGGAAGCGAGGGAAGTATGTCAAGATCGTTGCAGGTGGAGGACTGTGGTCTCTGCCTACCCCGACGGGAAATAGGCGTGATGTTATGTATAAAAGAAATAAAAATTAAGGGGGGCTCCCTGAAAGCGTGTTTTTAGGCGATTTTTGCTCGATTTTTGTTTTAGCTCTACCGTAAAAGTGGGAACACTTACTAGCATAAAAATTAGTATGTTTATAGTGCATAAGCTTAAAATAACAACAAATACTAAAAACTGGTCAAATGCGTGTCGGACTCGGGTATTTTTAATACACATCCGTAATTTACTTTAGTGGTACGGAACCCTCGTTGTGCGACTCCGACTCGCACTTGGCCGATTTTTTTGTATCGCAACAGACCTTGTTGGTGTAGGAAATTTGATCAGTCTCATAGTTTGAATCTAAAATTCAGTTTTAGGGGGATGTTTTTTAGTTAAGTATGTATAATTATTGAAGGTAAAGGATCGAGGACTGTGTCTAGCAGTAGGACAACCCTAGATGTATATTTTATTCCGGGTCGACCCAGGACAACCCTAGCTATTAAAAGAAGAAGTAATGTATTTATTATAAAGTTTATGAAGGCACTTACGTATTTTTGTCAGCTTTAACAAAAAGCTAAGTCGTGGCTTTATTATTGTTTTTTTTTATGTCACAAATGGCTAAACGACCAGGTGTGGTGGTAAGTGGTCACCACCGCTCATGAAACCCACTGTCTTCTTAGTGAAATCATTTTACACTAATAAGACGTAATAAAATAAAAATAATAAAAAATTAAACATAATAAAACAAAGTGCGTTACCCACCCTGAGAACTAAGATGGTATGTCTCATGTGCCGGTAATAAGAAATGTCTGCCACCAGGAAAATCTAAGAACAGCTTTTGCAAAGCGCCAGCAAGTTTCTCAAGCTGTGCACCTCTATAATAAAATAAATAGGGTTCTTAACTCCCATCCTTTTATACTACGCGAAATGAAGGTTAAAATTAAAACCTGGTTGCTTACTCTTAATTACCAACAAACTGAAGAACTCCTAAAATAAAATACTCACTAGCTATACTCTACTCTTATGCCAATCACAGAAATGAACACTTCCTCACTCATCCACACACACATACATACCATTACTCACCTACACACCGACATACCTACGCACACCGACATACCTACGCACACCGACACACACATATTTTTTGTGTTTTCTTTCATTTAGTTTGTTTTTCGTGTTATTTTTATTGAACATACTTAGTATAATTGATTGGGAGAGTCCACTGACTTAAGAAATACAGGTTTTTACCTAGCTCTGAAGTCAGAGATTCAATTTCATGTAATGTTTGTTTTTATCTCAATAAAAATACATTTTATTTATTTATTTATTTATTTAATTTTACTGGCTCCCTTACCCTTCAAACCGAAACACAGCAGTGCAAATACTGCTGCTTTACGGCAGAAAAAGGTAAGGGGATGGTACTTCCCCAGACGGACTATGCACAAAAGCCCTACCACCAATAAACGACTCACGACTCTTGGCTCACGAGTTTTAAAGCCACGATCGATGACTTAATGTGACCTTTAAACTGGAGTGCGGAAACATAAGCAGAACAATAAGCCACAAACGGTTTTTGAACTGAAATTGCCTGATCGATTCTCTACCGGCGATGACAGTCACGATGCGTTACGCTTTTCGGCGTTATAATGGCTGTAAGGGACAGGATTCCGAAAACTGAAAGGGCATGATCAGTCTACGTACCTAAACCACTCTCAGTGAATGAAACTTTTAGGAAATGAATAAAAATCGGCGTCTCCATACAAACCGTCCAATCAAGTTTAGAATTTTGTATGGAGATGCAAATTTTTAGGGTTCCGAACCGAAATGGCAAAAACGGATCCCTTATGGTGCGACTTCGTCTGTCTGTGTGTTACAGCTGTATATCTCAGCAACCACTCATGCTATCGACTTTAAATTTGGAGTAGTTTAAAAATATGATTGCACAACTTAATTGCAGACAAAAGAATTTAAAAAAATATTGTAAAGGGGCCCCGGGGGTCAAATTTTTAAAGTGTTGTTACTAGGTCGAGTGGAGTATCATATGAAAGGGCTTTACTTGTTCATTCTTAAAGAGATTTTTATATTTTTTACAACTCATAGTTTTCAAGCTATGAACAAAATGTAAAAAAGCATACCTCTGAAGTTTGCAAAAGGAAATATCTGAATTAATTATAGTCGATAGAAATTTATGTAAGTATTGCAGGAAAAATAAAACGATTCTTCTAAGTTACACAGTTTTTTAGAAATCTTCAAAAAACCTTTACAAATACTGCTTCCAAAAATACGAAAGTTATATCGGAACCCTCGGCGCTCTAGTCCGACTCGCACTTGGCCGGTTTTTTTTCATATAAAGTTTTAAAGAAAGTCTGTAGTCGCACGATAACCATTGACTTCAACAAACAATACATCCCGTCGCTTGTTGTCTAAAGGTGAAAAGTGTCGATCGTTACTCCAAGTTAGATGAACAAACTTTATAATCTACTTTATAATTTCTGCGGCGGTCCAACGATTTAATTATTTTGTGCTCACAGTTAAACTTTTAACGTCAAACTGTTTTACAGACAAAATCATATAATTTTTGTTTGTAATTATTTGTTACTATGTACTGTAATAAAATTTAACAACTTAATTTGGCTTCTACATCCACATCAAACGTCTACATCAAAATATATTTATTGCCACATCACAAGAAGTTAATAAATATTAAAATTAATGGTACAGCAGCACTGCACTTACTTTCTCGCGATAGGCAAGTAAAAAGTATCAACTTCAAACTTAAATTTGTAATGCTATACATAAAGTATGGAAATACAAACTTGAATATAAGTTTTTCCAAAAAAAATTCTCATGAAATATACCTCCACAGATCAAATCAGAATTCAAATTGTCAAATATTAAAACATACTAACCCTAAACGATTTCGAGAAAATCGCATGTTTAAATTTTGGCAGAACTGGAACACCCTTTATATGAATTTTCTCAGATCAATTGGATACTAGCGTAAGATACTTGCATAGAATTTCACAACACATATTTCTTAGGAAAAGTTGTTCATTTTAGTCTACTGAGCAAGCCCTTTAAATTTTTGGTACACCCTGTATACTGGATTTTTTCAAAAAAAAAGTTCAAATAGAATATCCAGTCAGGTAGATAACCAATTCAGAATCCAAATTATAATTATATTCTTTATTGCACATTTAACATACAGATAATTATATACAAGAGGACATTTACAAAGGCGGGCTTATCTCTGCAAGAGATTTCTTCCAGCCAACCTAAGGTCGTGAGAGAAAATGTTTGTTTAGCGGGACACAAGTGTCCAAGTGTCAAGTGTGTGTTATAGAACATTAAAATAACCTCAATGGAACCAATTTTGGGTAAATCACATATTTACGATTTGGTGGTACAGGAACACCCATTATATGAAATTACACAGATCATTTGATACTGGCGCAAGATATCTTACATGGAGATGCTTGGTCATGCAAAGTTTCATCAAGATTCTATGAGCCGTTTTTGAGAAAATTACAATTTATCATTTTTAGGGTTCCGATACCAAAATGGTAAAAAAAAGGAACCCTTATGGTGCCGCTCTGTCTGTCCGTCTGTCTGTCACACCTCTATATCTCAGCAACCACTTATGCTATCAACCTGAAATTTGGAATAGTTTTAGAATATAGTTGCCCAACTTAATTGCACAAGAAAAAATTTTGAAAAAAGTATGATTATTAATATAAAGGGGGCCAAAATAGGGGGGGCCAAATTTCAAATTGTCGCTACTAGGTCGAGTGGGGTATCATATGAAAGGGCTTTACTTGTACATTTTAAAATATATTTTTGTATTTTTTTAAATTTCTTAGTTTTAAAGTTATGATGAAAAATGTCAAGAAAAATACCATTCCCCCCCCCTTATCTCCGAAGTTTGAGTAAGGAAAAATCTGAATTAATTACAGTTGACAGAAGTTTATATAAACTTTACAGCAAAAATAAAACGATCTTTCTAAGTTGCACAGTTTTTCAGAAATCTGCAAAAAACCTTTACAAACAAATTTAGTTTTGCGGTCCTGAAAATGGACTTTATTGCTTCCAAAAATACTATAGGTATATCGGAACCCTCGGCGCGCGAGTCCGACTCGCACTTGACCGGTTTTTTTAAATGAGAGCCAGCCAGAAACCACTTATAACCCTTCGATGGATTTGCATAAAACTCCTAAATTCCAAATATGGTGTCAATCGGACCATTCGTTTAGCCGCTAGGCTAAAGCGTGACGGACAGACCGACCGACCGACGGACCGACGGACCGACGGACCGACCGACCGACCGACCGACCGACCGACCGACCGACCGACCGACCGACGGACGGACATTTTTGTTTGTGACTTGTTTTTTATGATGTATAAGTGATATAGAACACATTTTTGAGAAAATTAGAAAAACTTTTTTTTTTCACGAATACAATACCTTTCTCGCTCCGCTCGAAAGTAAAAATGACAAATTCTTGTGGAGGGCTGATGAAGTTCTAGAAAATAACCTATAGGTCTTCCCCCGAATAAATCACAAATTGGGTGTAGAAAAATAACAGTTCAAACAACATTAAAAACATTAATATTTTAATAGTATAATAGTAACATTAATCTTTTTATAATAAATACCTAAAATAAAATTTTTAAACGCTACCTACAGAAAAGACCATGGATTGGTAGTATTAGTGTATGTATACATGTGTATACATACATAAATATATACATGTGTATATATATATATACATATGTGTGTAATATATGTATGCATGCGTACATATACATTTGCCTGTGTAGTGCCAGCAAAGAATAGCGTCAACCCATCTCTACCCGTAGATGTCGTAATATGAACCAGAGGCTTATGAACTAGCAGTCATTCTAAGTATCGTTCCATTTTAGTTACATATTACTGTGGTCGCCAACCACCGCGTCCGTAGTGCCAGCTGCAACGGTATCAAGGATGATGACTAAGGTACTTCCCCTCCAAAATTGTACCACGTGTTTTGCTGGAACTCTAGAGGAGCTTCCTGTCCTGCAGTGGACGTTTCATGGGATGTCATAATGATGAGGCTGTGATCTGAATTATTTTAAGCCTAAAATTTCACAGTCAGGCTAGGCACTAATCTGGTGGAGTAGTATCTAATAGTTTAGTTCGGTTATTGTAAACCTGCGAGACCACCTGGGTCAAAGAGTATATAACCAGAAAAGAGTGGCAGCTTTATGCATACTGTCTTGAAGCGCCATCTGTATAGTTAGATAGATATATATTTAATGGCATCACATCTCATTAGAAGTCGTATTTCGCCAGTGTCAAAGTAAAGAAATAAGGGTCGCCATTACGGTAGTAAGAACGTGTTTATCATATGCAAAACATTTCCTTAGCAACAGGAATTACCGCGCAAAGCAATAGTTCTGACATCTGTGACTTTGGCTGAGAGGAAAGCTGCTTATAGCTAGCTACTCTCTTCCAGGCTTTGTGCGAGAATCCAGAAGTCATATTTTGCCTGTGTCAAATTAAGGAAATAAGGGTCGCCATTACGGTAGTAATAACGTGTCTATCATGTGCGAACCATTTCCTTTGCAACTGGGGTTACTGAGCAAAGCCCGGTAAGGGAGCAAGCAAATACTTCTGACATCTTTGACTTTGGCAGAGGGGAAAGCTGCGTATAGCTCACAGAAAAATAAAGGTACTTAGAAGGAGGATTAAAGAAATAATTCGTCACTAGGTGGTGTAGGCGTTTTTCTATGGATTTGACAGGTTATTTTGAATATTTTCTATGGATCATCGATGATGAGGTTGTGACATGTTGGCTGATGTCATCCCCTACTAAAATAAATTAGCAAGGTATTCCGAGCGAAGCAAGGAGGTCCGAAATCTTTGGTATACTCTCTTCCAGGCTTTGTGCGAGAATTCGTGTTGTAAAGGAAACTGGTTTAATTGCCCTCTGGGTTTCGAAAGTCACATGTCAGTGTTCTATGTGAAAATGTTGTACTTATGTTTATCGCACTCAAATAACGGGACTAGGTACCAACTGGTCCAAGTCTTATTTCGTCCAACCGCGCTAGTAGTGTGGGTGTGGAAAACGTGTTAGTTTTAGTAAATGGTGACACTGATTTGTATCGAATGACAGAATTCGTCTCTAGATGGAGAGCAACACGCATGCGCTTCAGAGCTCTGTGGTATAGTACTTATCTAGTCCCTGGTGAAACTCAGTTCCTTTTTCTAGGTTTAAGTTTCTGACTTTGTAGAAACGAAATAGGGCATCGTTGTTAGTAATGTTCTGAGACCTTTAAATGCATACAATTGTTGTTTTATAAAAGAACACTACAGTGAATGAAAAAAAACAATGTGCAAAATTTAAGGCCTCCTTTTGATAAATAATGTGTACATTTTCCGAGCGAGTTGATTGCACACGTGCGTGAAGGACAGACCTCATACTGTTGTTTATTTATTTATACGAATGTCACCTTTTTTATCTTTTTCAGGCATGTGAAGTCTAGTATAGGGTATGAATGTTGCTATTATGAGGAATCATCATCATCATAACATCCCATGAAACGTCCACCACAGGACAGGGAGCTCCGTCCAGAATTCTAGCTTTTGCTGGAAAAATGTGGAGGGGAAGTACAATAGTCACCTCGCTTGTTAGCGTTACGGCTGGCACCATGGACCGCGGTTGTAGGTGACCGCAGTAAGTAAAATGTAAGATACAAAAGAGGATGCTGCTGCCCATCCTCCAGTATCCCTTAGTCGCCTCTTACGACACCCATGGGTATGTATGGGTTAGTACTATTCTTTGCCGGCACCACACGGGACTGGTGATGAGGAATAGTGACCATAAAACTCTATTTTTTGAAAAAATCTTGTTCGATCTTTCTGCCCTCAAATATGTTTTGAGCTATTTTATTCTACATCTTTAAAGTCGACCCAAAGATTTTTTTTACCTCTCATCATGAACCTGGTGAAACTCCTCCATCGGCACATCTTGGACACTTTACTAACTGTCAAGGTTTGAAATTGTGCACGCAGTACAACTAAACCCGACAGACAAACCGGCAATCGCGCGGGGGCGAATTCCAGGAGATTGTCTGTTCTGTATGTAGTATAACTTTATTTTGTGTCATCGGTAAGTGCAGGTTTTATCCACTTTATTGACTTTTTATAAACTAATTCGTTAATGACCATCGAAGGATGAACTCCGAATTCTTTGAGTACCTGACTGCGATATTTGTTCAGTTGACAACGTCACTAGGCATGAAAATCAATAATAATTAACCAAAGTTTGAACCTCGCTCCGCTTGCACAGTACAGTTAAAAAAGTTTCGATTATAATCTAGGCATGAAAATCAATAATAATTAACCAAAGTTTGAACCTCGCTCCGCTTGCACAGTACAGTTAAAAAAGTTTCGATTATAATCTAACCATATTCACAATCTTCCACATCATCTGCAACAAGATATGGCTTACAGGGAAATGGCCCTCTGAATGGGCTCACACAGTATTCACTCCTCTTCATAAAAAGGGTTCCACGAAGAAGTGTAGCAACTTTCGACTTATTGCACTGATAACACACGCTAGCAAAATAATGCTACACATCATAAATGAGCGACTTAAAGCATATTTGTCCAGGGAAATTGCGCCAGAACAGGCCGGATTTGTGAAAGGAAAAGGAACCCGTGAACAGATTCTCATCGTTCGTCAAATCATCGAGAAGGCTAGAGAGTTCAATAAGCCGACATACATATGCTTTGTTGATTTCTCCAAAGCGTTCGACTCGGTGAAATGGCCAACGTTGTGGAAAACACTACTACACATGGGCACACCACAACACCTCGTGCACCTGCTCCGAGAACTCTATGAAGGGGGAACAGCTTCAGTGCGGACAGATGACCTCCTCTCAGACAGTTTTCATCCCAGCGCAGGTGTGCGACAGGGATGTATAATATCACCTCTGCTGTTTAACATCTACACCGAGCTTGTAATGCGAATCACTCTTGAAGACTGGACCGACGGTGTTGTGATTGGTGGATACAAGATTGCGAACTTGCGGTACGCAGATGACACCACTTTATTTGCAACCAGCGCTGACCTTATGGAAGAATTACTTTTCAAAATGGAGCGCGTGAGCCTTGCGTTTGGGTTAAAGATCAATCGAACCAAAACCAAGATGATGATCGTGGATCGCGTCAACGACAACTCGCCCGAAGTGACACAGATTGCGAACTGCGACGTGGTTCAGACTTACGTTTACCTTGGGGCTTTAATCTCAAACAACGGCAGCTGCGTAGATGAAGTAAAGAGACGTATGGCCATAACCAGAACTGCGATGGAGAAGTTAAAGAAAGTATGGAAGAATCGCAACATAACCAAAGCCACCAAAATCAGGCTCGTGCGAACACTCGTATTTCCCATCTTTCTTTACGCGGCAGAGACGTGGACAGTGCGCGAGTTGGAAAGAGGGAAGATAGATGCTCTGGAAATGTGGTGCTGGAGGAAGATGCTAGGGATATCGTGGACGGAGTTCCGCACCAACGAATCCATACTCCACGAGCTCGGCATCACGCAGCGTCTTTCAGCCGTAGTACAATCGCGCATACTGCAGTATTTTGGACACATCTCTAGGCGGAATAACGACTCCATAGAGCGGCTGGTCGTGCAGGGAAAAGTGGAGGGAACCAGATCGCGCGGAAGGTCACCTATGCGCTGGACTGACCAAGTAAAATCCGCAGTAGGAAGCCGCGTATCTGACTGCACCAGACAGTCTGAAAACAGGGAGAGATGGCGGGAGATCGTGCGGAGAGCTGTATCCGCCTCTACCACCGATGCCTCGACGTGACCACGACCGTTCTGCCAAGAGCGATACGACAAAGAAGAAGATTCACAATCGTACGGTGACATATACATTGCATTTCATTAAAGTTAGATGCGCTATGAAGCACTCGTAGCACTTTGCTACGCCAACATTGTCACGTTAGTACCGCCACGAGCTCGTAGCACTTTCAGCTACGTCGCACTACGGTAATAGGTCTCCAGGTACTTGGAGCGTAGTGTGTTTGTATTATAAACATTACACTGTTGCGCCTTTGGCTGACATTTCTGTGGTCACTCACTGACAGTTACAGTGACACAAAACACAAAGCATTTACAAATCTATCACAGCTGTCACTTTCTTTTCGATATACAAAGTAAAACAATAGATATAAAGGAGCTTTATCTTAAAAGAAGATCTGTGCAACTGCCTGTCAGGGTCACTAACAGCTAATAACAAAGGGTGTCATTCAGAAACGTATCGCTAGCACGGGGCCTCAGATTAGTAAGTATAGTACACTGGTGGTCAGAAAACCCAGGTCTAACCTCGGTTCTACCTGTATCACCGGTCATAATTACCTATCACTCAACATGACTTTTTTCTTATCACGGGCATAGAACAAGAATAAATGTAGTGCTAAGTGATAGCTATGCTAGCGAAATGAGTTAGACCAAGGTTAGACCTGGGTTTTGCTGGCCCCAATGTACTACACTCACTAATCTTGGGCCCCGTGCTAGCGAAACGTCTCTGAATGGCACCCTAAATGTCTCGTGCCGAAAATTTCATTGTACTAACACTGTTGCTATGCGGCAGAAATAGTTACGACAAAGGGTGGTACTTCATGGAAATCCTACCGCCCTCATAATTAAATAAAATAATATATAAATATTGGGAGACATTTCACACGAGGTCATCTGATCCCAAACTAGGCAAAGCCTGTTCTGTAGGTATCAGAGACTGATATAATAGGTCTTTACCTATGAAATTGCCGAAATTTTCATACAGATTAATGAGATCATAATTCCTATAATTCTAATGCTATTTTTTACATTTGATTTATATTTGAAAGTTGACTTCAAGGTTATCAATTTACGCATAAAATAAAGTTTTTATTTTTAGTTTGATATATAAAATTAAAGGTTTGAAAATTGTTCGTCTTAAATGTCGTCCGATTTCATCATTAGATTTGTTATATTTTTTTACAGATAATATTTTTCGAAAATTAAATTTAAGTTTCTGTTAGCTTAATGTCTTTCCAATAATGCTTGAAAAAATTAAAAATATTGGATTTATACCAGGCCACTCAGAAAGTATTGCGAAAAATAGTTTTTATATATGGGATTCTGGCCGGTCAGAATCTTTTTCGAAAATATGATTACTTGTAAGTAAAAATATGTGTGTTCCATTTTCAAAATTTCCCTCCACATTTTTTGCGAGCCAATTCAAAGTATCGTGTCTTACTGAAAAATGGATCTGCGCCGGGAACATTTTAGAGCTATGATTTTTTACGATTTCAAGTGTCGCCTGAAACCGGATGAATCGTTCGATAGACTTCAAATGGCATTTATGGATGAAGGCCCCTCCAAGGCAACCGTGTATCGTTGGTATAACGAATTTAGGCGCGGTCGACCAACCTTGGGGGATGAAGAAAGAAGCGGTCGCCCTTTGACGGCTATTACGGAAGAAAACGTGCTAGCAGTGAAAAATTTAATCCAAGATAATAGGCGAATTACATATCAGGAGATTCAGCACATATTAAAGATTGGATCGGGAAGCGTTCACGAGATTCTACACGGGCATCTTCGCGTGAGGAGGATAGTATCGCGCTGGGTGCCGCACTACCTCACCGACGCTCAGAAGCAGGCCCGGGTGGAATGGTGTCGTGATATGCTGAACAAATTTGAAGCAGGCTCGTCTCGGCGTGTTTACGACATCGTAACAGGTGATGAGTCCTGGATTTATCAATACGATCCAGAAACCAAGCGCCAGTCGACAGTTTGGGTGTTTCAAAATGAACCAACGCCTACCAAAGTGAAGCGATCTCGAAGCGGGGGGAAGATTTTGATCGCCAGCTTTTTTAATTTGACTGGCCACTTGGCCTCAATTCCCTTACGAGATCAAAGAAGCATCAACGCCGAATGGTATACTACCAAATGTTTACCAGAAGTTTTTTCTGTTGTGAGCAACAAGCGACCAAACACAGGGCTCCGCGGACTACTGCTCCACCACGACAATGCGCCTGCACACACCGCGCTCAAAACGAGGGACTTCCTGGACAGCACACCAGTCAAACTCCTGGGTCACCCTCCTTACAGCCCTGATCTAGCACCGTGTGACTTCTTTTTATTTCCAAAAATAAAAAATCAGCTCAAGGGGATACAATTTTCGTCGCCGGAAGATGCGCTGGCTGCGTTCGAGCAGGCTGTAAACGAGGTGTCTACGGCGGACTGGAAAAAGTGTTTTGAAAACTGGTTCAGACGCATGAATCTTTGTATAGAGGCTGGTGGAGAGTACTTTGAAAAGATTTAATAAAAATATATGTACCTGTAGAACAATTTTTTTTAGTGTCGCAAATATTTCTGAGTGTCCCACGTAGTTCCTAAGAAAAATGCAAAAATGTTAGTACTGAAAATTGAGTTTACCTAAAATTCGCCATACAAAACGGCAATTTCATAGGTAAAGACCTAATATATACATAAAAAGATAAATAACACCCAAACACAGAACAAACACTTGTGTTCATCACAAATCTTTGTCCTGGGCCCACCGAACCCGCGGCCCACAGCGTGAAAGGCAGGCTCACTACCAATCACATCATTATCATAGATAATCTTACATTTAGTTGCAGGAAGACTCTTCATTGTTAAAGAAAGAAAAAATCGGTTTCCTTTTAGGGTTCCGATGAAAAAGTACATACGGAACCGTTATGATGCTACTTCTTCCGTCTGTCTGACACACATGTACATCTCAGCAGTTGGATTTAGTTGTGCATAGCAGTAATAGTGTGCATGATTTTTCCATTTGAAACACTTTCTTTGGATGGCACAACTAGTTGTGCGTTGCTATAAGGACCGTTGCTGAAATGGGATCAGTTAGAACTTAAAATTTAGAATAGCTTAAAATAATGTACGCCCAAGTTTATAACACACAAAATCATTATCCAATAGTTTTTCATTGCAAATGGTGCTGAAAGGTGGGCAAAATGGGGCTGATTATTCATTATGTCAATATGCAGAACCATATGACAGGGATTTTCTTCTTCATCTCAAAACAGGTTCCTTTTGTATTTTTATGAATCTTAATTTCGATTTAATGACTTTTCAAAGAATGCAAAAAACTTACTATTGCGAGTAATCAAATTTTAGTTAAAGTCGAAGAAGGCTGATCAATATATTTTAGCAAAAATATAAACATGAGCACTGTTCAGGCATTTATTGTTTCACTCATTTTTGAATCTGCCGCCGCTATCATCGGGCGATGGACACAGTTTGTGATACTAGCGCCAACTGGTGAAAAGAGTTGGCAAGCTAGAGGGTTGGTCAGAACTCACGCGCCGCTATGCAGAAATTTTGGATTTCTCAAACCCAAAATCTTGATAAAACTGTATGGACAATGTGTGTGTTAAATCATGAAAGCTATGTCGAAGGTTTCGGACGGAGAAGTTTTCATCTAGTGAGGCAGTCCAGCAAGCCATTTCGAAGACGCCCAGAAAACGGCCAAGACACCACCACGGCCGAGACCATAATATTCGGTAAGCGGTTCAGTTGTGAGGGTTTCAATGAATGCCTGCGCAACTTGCCATTCTACCAGCGCCTATAATCTAATCTGTTAGTTTTCCGCGTCAAGCACTGTTATTTTAAATCGGCAAAAAATCTTTACATACAATGTAAGTTATGCAGTCCTCAAAGGTACTTACTTAAAATATTTTTTCTTTAGAAAAGTTCTTTAGCTCATGAAGAAGTGCAGCGCATTGGGGATTAAATGACCTCTATGAGCAACTGGTGATGCATGATTGTTATAATATGCAGTCACTAGCAAGTAACTACATTTAAATAAATTACTGTAATGTGATTTGAAGAAAAATCAAATTTCATAATCACCCTAAATAAAAAAAAAAAAAAGGTTTTTTTACAAGTGATGTAGAACTCCTTAGAAGGATCATCGTACTTTTTTTACACCCTGTATAAGTATGTATATTGGAACCCTCAGTGCGCGAGAACGACTCGCAGTTGATCGGTTTTATTGAATACGGTGGTGGCGGTGCGGTGGGTAGAATAGTGAAAGCCGGCTAAAGGCAAGGTAAGGCGCTTTACGAGTCAATAGCTATCCTCACTATAGAAAAAGGATCTTACTCTCTAGACAAAGGATCTTAGTCTCAGTGTTCATACATACTTATTTACATACTTTCATATTTAATGTGAGAATTTTATTTAGATTTTGGTTACATTTATAACTGTATTCCCTCATCTCAAATATACTTAAATAAATTATCAAACAACAAATATACTTGTGGTTTTTGACCCTTAAAACCTAACTTTTATTTTGTTCACTTGTAAATAAGTACAAGTACATTATTATGGTCCTACCGAACCCAACAAAAAATATTAAAGTTAGAAGAGTTCTCATACAAGAGAATATCATATGTCAATGTTCAGTACTGGTATTATAAACACATACGAGTATGTACCCCGATACTTAATATGATTTATGATTCGCGTGTAACATATTAATTTGTCCTCTTTTGTTAACCCTTAACTTGCACTCTCTAAATACATGTGTGCATACTACAGTCAAATTAAGATACTGTTACAAGTATCCGTTTTTGACATTGAACCAATTTTTAGTAAGTGAGGTGCCTAATATGTGCTAATTTACTAGGCGTAGCGGATTGCTACAAGGCGTAGGCACACGCTACGAATAAAGCTGACTTTTTACACCGACTACACTTTGGCCTATTTTGCTTTATTAATATGCAAATATGCATTATTTACAGTCGATAAAGGTTTACGAGTATATAAATATTACAGAAAAAATAAAACGATCTCTCTAAGTAGCACAGTTTTCTGAAAATCTGCAAAAATCCTTTACAAACAAATTTGCGGTTCTAAAAATGGATTTTATTGCTTCTAAATATACTATAGGTATATCGGAACTGTCTCGCGCGAGTCCGAATCGCACATGACCGGTTTTTTCGTCTATTAAGCAGTTAGGTCACTTACGCTTTGATTAACATACTTGCCTGTGGGTCAAGAAAAAAAACACTAGATTATTTTAAGTTCGTGATGTACTGTGCGCCATGAAAACTAACTATAGCCCTGACCGTTAATGCACAGAACTCAAAAGTGAGTCGCTGTGAGCGGGGCAGGTGGGGGGAAGCATACGAATCGTTCATTGGCTCTCCGCCTGTGATCCATACTATAACTGTATGTGCAGCATATACTCTTTTTAGGGTTCCGTACCTCAAAATATAAAAACGGAACCCTTATAGGATCACTTTGTTGTCCGTCTGTCTGTCTGTCTGTCAAGACCCTTTTTGTCACGAACGAGAAGAGGTATCAGGTTGAAATTGATAACGAATATTAGGGTCCATAAACCACACAAGATCTGAAAATTTAAATTTTTTACAACGACACAATCACAAGGTATGGCTTTTTATGTCCTCGTCTCTATACATTTATGCATAAAAGCAAAACCTACAGGGTACTTCCCGTTGACCTAAAATTATGAAATTTGGCAAGAAGCTAGGTCTCACAGTACAAATAAAGGTAAAAGTCTAAAATCATTAAATATTTCAATTTTTCTCACAACTAATAGTAACCAATTAAGGTGAGCTCCCGTTTCAAGAACTTTTCTATAAAAGAGGGGTCAAGTTGGATGGACGCTGAGTTTTTAAAATCAAAGAGCAAAAGCAAGAGCAAAAGCTTTTATCATATGGTAGATAGGTACGAAACCCTTAGGGCGCGATCCGACTCGCACTTGGTCGATTTTTTTTTATCATAATCTGAGAGATTAGAAATACAATAAAATTAATGCTTCTTCTGGGCATGCTCGACTGCTCGTCCCATCGTCGACCTCATCTCTGTCCTCAACACTAGATCGAGGTCAAGAGTTAGCCCATTGACAATAAAAAAAAATGCATAATTTTTTTTTTTTTTGTATGAGTCAGGTTCTAAAAAAATTTCACTTTTCTCAATAATATTAACATTCACGTTATACCAAATATATCTTTGAAAGACCTTCAAAGGGCGAACATTCTTGTCTGGCAAAAGTTATAGGTAATTACGTACCTATTCTTAGATAAATTTTACCTTATTACTTTTCTTTGTCCAACTCTCTTTCTTAATGAAGTAATACATTTTTACAAGAGAGTTTCTACGAATCACAAAAACTATTCATATAATGGGATTGCTAGTGGTATGGAATTTATTCGGTTTTTCATGAACTCAATCAAATACATTTTACTAAAAACCTCGGCTAGTTTTAGCAAGAGGTGGGATGGCACTACTCTCCATACGAGTAGTGCTGTTAAAGTTTAAAAAGAGTATTATAATGAGGTTAAGAATATTGCTATCCCAACTTTTTCTGCTTCTTTTAAAGTATGTATGTTAGTAAGTTATAACAACATAGCAATAATCTATCACGCTTTAGTTTCTAATGTTTTACATAGAGTGACTACCATATTACCTCGCAACCCCGAAAGGAAACCAGATCCAATTCAAGATTAAGCTTTAAGTCGCCAACGTGCCTTCCGAAGCAGAAAAGCTATCGAGTTGTCCTACTACTGGCGATCACCCATCCAGTCTGTGATCACTTACGTTGCTTATCATTCATGATCGGAAAGAAACACAATTACGACTTGGCTGCAAGTACTTTGAGGGTTATTTGCGTACTGATTAATAGTTTCGAGATCTATGACTTCCTGTGCTACACGTGGTTTATTCCTCATGTCCATACTAGTAAGCGCTGGGCCAAGACCGTGGATCCTTGCTCACAGTGGGCCTAGAGAGAAGCGGCTTTCTACTATCGCAAACGATAATATACTAGAATGAAAAAGTATGGAGTTGACATTGACGAAATGTTTCTAATGTCAATCCCATACATTTTTAATTTATTCTGTCTATTTAATAGCGTTTACGACAGTAAAAAGCCACTTGTCCCAGGGCCCTGTTTGCTTATACGTAAGGCTGTCTCACACGAGCAGTCCCCGATCTGCGGGATGCCAGGAGGCATTGAAACAACAGTTTAAGGGGCATGAATAAGGACCTCTTCCTTATTCATGCCCCTTAAACTGTTGTTTTTGCTGCAGCAGCATGCTCTTACTGTAGTGAATAGAAATACATATTGACAATTTTGTTAACAGTATCTACTTATGTGTTTTCTTTCGTGTATATTGATTTTACTATTTTGTCTTAAATAACTGGAAATACTGTTGTTATAAAAATAAATTTAAATATTTGCTTTGTTCTCAGGAGATGTTGTTGCCGAAGGAGCAATGCCGCATCCAGCCTGCGAGCGCGGCAAGCTCTCTACCCCACGCGCGGCTGGCTCGCACCCCCTCTATATCCTCGCAGAGCAGCCTCGACAGCGGCACCTCTAGAGCCACTGTATGTATACTTCTACGGCAATAATTTGCATTTTGGTTTACTAATTTGTTTACCGAAAATATTGGATTAAATGAGTACAGTATATACAACAATAGCGACGTATGGTGCTCTGATTTTGTAGCACGACATGAGAGATACGTACGGTCAGCCAAGAAATTGGTCTATCAATTTTGACAACATTTATAACCAAAATACAGCTAGGTTGCGCATTATAGGTCAACTTTGTTCTTATGACCAATGTGGTAGATTCACATTGGAGACGGACTGTACAAAACTGACTCTTTTAAGGCCGTGTTGAAGTGGTTTCTTGCCGTTTTTTAGGGTTCCGTACCTCAAAAGAAAAAAACGGAACCCTTATAGGATCACTTTGTTGTCCGTCTGTCTGTCTGTCTGTCTGTCTGTCTGTCTGTCAAGACCCTTTATCTCACGAACGGGTAAAGGTATCAGGTTCAAATTAATACCATATATTAGGATCCATGAACCACACAAGATCTGAAAATTTAAATTTTTTACAACGACGCAATCAAAAGATATGGCATTTTATGTCCTCATCTCCATACATTTATTCAAAAATGAAAAACCTACAGGGTACTTCCCGTTGACCTAAAATTATGAAATTTGGCAAGAAGCTAGGTCTCACAGTACAAATAATGGGAAAAGTCTGAAATCATTAAATATTACAACTTTTCTCAAAACTAATGGTAACCAATTGTGGTGAGCTCCCGTTTCAAGAACATTCATATAAGAGAGGGGTCAAGTTGGATGGTTGCTGAGGCGATTTTTGTTTTAGTTCTATTTAAAAACGGGAACACTTACAAACTTTAAAATTGGTATGTTTATAGGTCATAGGCTATAAAATAACAACAAATAATAAAATTTGGTCAAGCGCGTGTCGGACTCAAAAAATCTAGCACATTAACTTACTGAAATTTCAACTAATACAATGATGTTTATGTGGTGGTACGGAACCCTCAGTGCGCGAGTCCGACTCGCACTTGGCCGGTTTTTTACGTTATGCTGCCCTAGTACGTACATATCCGTAACGGTAAAAAACATTTTTACTTGAAATATTTTATTACCTACCATATAAACTGACTGTGAGTCAATCATGCGACAACTTTAGTATGGAAAGTCGTAAAAAAAATTGCAGATTTTTTTGTTCGGGATAGTTGCTTGGTGTCATTAGTAGAATCCACAGAACAACGATAGGGCCACTCCGCCTGCGCGCGCACCCCCCCATAGAAGCGAAGATAGTAAAAAAACCGGCCAAGTGCGAGTCGGACTCGCGCACTGAGGGTTCCGTACCACCACATAAACATAATTGTATTAGTTGAAATTTGAGTAAGTTAATTGGCTAGATTTTTTGAGTCCGACACGCGCTTGACCAAGTTTTAATTATATGTTGTTATTTTATAGCTTATGCACTATAAACATACCAATTTTCAAGTTTGTAAGTGTTCCCGTTTTTAAATAGAACTAAAACAAAAATCGCCTCAGCGACCATCCAACTTGACCCCTCTCTTATATGAATGTTCTTGAAACGGGAGCTCACCTCAATTGGTTACCTTTAGTTGTGAGAAAAGTTGTAATATTTAATGAATTCAGACTTTTCCCATTCTTTGAACTGTGAGACCTAGCTTCTTGCCAAATTTCATAATTTTAGGTCAACGGGAAGTACCCTGTAGGTTTTTCATTTTTGAATAAATGTATGGAGATGAGGACATAAAATGCCATATCTTTTGATTGCGTCGTTGTAAAAAATTTAAATTTTCAGATCTTGTGTGGTTCATGGATCCTAATATATGGTATTAATTTGAACCTGATACCTTTACCCGTTCGTGAGATAAAGGGTCTTGACAGACAGACAGACGGACAACAAAGTGATCCTATAAGGGTTCCTTTTTTTTCTTTTGAGGTAGGGAACCATTTACTTATATATAAGTACTAGCCATCGGCACGTTACAATGTCCCCAATTCGTTGGTCCGAAATCTGACGTTTAGGACCAACAAATGTCAGTCGTTGTCTGTCATATTGTCAACATTGGATGCAAATAAACTTTCTTAGTTGAAGAAACAATATACTCTTATTATTATTATTTCTTATTATTGTTTTTGACTATAATCCAATTAATGAAACTGAAAAACCAGGCCTAAATCACATATAAACAGTAAAAAGTTAGTTTTGTTATTTCCCGCCATATTATTTCCGTGTATTTAGCACCGACCGAAGTACTACACAACGTAGTTCACGCGATTTTTCACAGATGGCGCAATTTTTTCTTGTATGGGGAAATTTTGAACCGCTTGTTCCCATAAGACCCTATCTTGACTATATAAATCTATGTACGGAACCCTAAAAAATAGTTCCTTATTGACGAGGTATACTATCCAATTTATGTATGCGCTTATTTTGAATGCACATCATAAACACATTCGTTGCCATAGAGACGCTGTCACTGGTTTTTTGCATCTTACTCTCTCGCAATAATGGAACTATGTTTATCGCACTCAAATGACGCTAGTAGTGTGGGTGCAGAAAGCGTGTTAGTTTTAGTAAATGGTGACACTGATTTGTATTGAATGAAATAAATAATTCGTCTCTAGATGCAGAGCAAGACGCATGCGCTTCAGAGCTCTGTGGTAGAATCACTGGACTTGGGGAGCAAAAATTAAAAATCACGTAATATATCATCATAGTTATTGAACCTATTTAATCTGGGCCGAGAGTATACAGTTCAATAAAGAAACTTGCATGAACAAGATTGTAATCACTTTTTGTTTCATTATGAGTATTATGACACGTTTTTATTCAATAAAACTTGACTTTTATTTCGTCAATTTGAAAAAGAAATCTACATACTCGTAGCGAGTTTGCGCTCGCTCGCGCGTTGTTGATTATACCAATTGAATACACTGGCTTTCAGAACATATCAATGTGCCTACATCAAGTTAATTTAACTTCATCAAACAACCGTTTCAGTGTTAATCGAATTTCAGAAATAACTGTGAATGGTGTAGGTTTACTAAACCAAAAAGGCATGATCTGTCAACAAAATTTAGCACCTTCAAGAAACATATCACGTGTAGGATTTAGCCTTAATTTTATATTGGATTATGTTTTATCTTTTCCCAGATTTTTTGCGATTATAAGCTGGTTCTTTACACGTTAGACATAAGAGAAACAGAAAAAAACTGTTTTAAGAATACTGTTTGAGTGTTTTGTGGTCACTAACACTAAATCGTGGTAAGACCCCGCTATACTGTTTTATAATAGTGTGTTTTAATGCACATTACACTATTATTTTACCTTTTTAGGGTTCCGATACCAAAATGGTCAAAATTAAAAAATGGAACCCTTATGGTGCGACTTTGTCTGTTTGTCTGTCTATCACACCTGTATATCTCAGCAACCACTCGTGCTATCGACTTGAAATTTTGAATAAATTTAGAAGATAGTTGCCCAACTTAATTGCGTATGAAAGAATAAAAAATAAAAAAGAATATTATTATTAATGTAAAGGGGGTCCAAAATGGGGGGGATGGGGGGGGGCAAAATTTCAAATTGTCGTTACTAAGTTGGAAGGGGTAGCATATGAAAGGGCTTTACTTATAAATTCTAAAATATATTTTTGTATTTTTTTACAACTCTTAGTTTTCAAGTTATGATGAAAAATGACAAAAAAAATACCATTCCATACCGATAAGGTGGCTACCTTATCTCCGAAGTTTGTGAAAGGAAAAATCTGAATTAATTACAGTCGATAGAAGTTAATGTAAATATTACAGCAAAAATAAAACGATCTTTCTAAATTGCACAGTTTTTTGTAAATCTGCAAAAAACCTTTACAAATAAATTTAGTTTTGCTGTCTTAAAAATGGACTTTATGGCTTCCAAAAATACTATAGGTATATCGGAACCCTAGGCGCGCGAGTCGAACTCGCACTTGACCGGTTTTTTTTATGTTACAAGTGAGCAAACAAGCAGGTGGGCCACCTGATGGTAAGTGCTCTCCACCGCACATAGCACCTACTGTCTTATTAGTGACATACTTTGACGCTAATAAGACAGAAACGCGTGTTGCCCACCCTGAGAACTAAGATGTTACGTCTCATGTGCCAGTAATTTCACTGGCTCCCTTACCCTTCAAACCGAAACACAGCAGTGCAAAAACTGCTGCTTTACGGCAGAAATAGGCAAGGGGGTGGTACTTCCCCAGACGGACTTTGCACAAAAGCCCTACCACCTTTTGAAAATACCTGTCAAATATACAGCGTTATTGGTTTTGCTCCCGAAGCCCAGGGATTCTACTCACGAAAATAAGCAAAGTTCCAGAAGAAACAACATTTTTTAACGGAAAAACGTTTACTTTCTCATACAAAATGTGTCATTCACGTGACGAGAGTAAAAAAAAATCGAGTAATAATGTTTTTTCTACGGTAAAGTTGATTGCTATCTTGAATAGAATCACTGGGCTTCAGAAGCAAAACCTATGAAAATTCACACTGTTTTTGTCGCAGCCAACTGGTTTAATCAGGCAGTTAATTGAATGCCTAGGCGGTTGATTTACTGCCGGCATTCAATTGAATCCTAGCCCAAACTTTGAATACAACGTTTCATGAGATGGCTAAACAAACGTCCTGCAGCCATCTCGTTGAGCTTGCTTTACACGGGTTTACTCGTATCTAGTTTCTGTACTTCGCTGGTATTTAATTTATCACAATAAAAACATAGTTTACTTTTAAATTATTATTTAAAAGCAAATACAATTCACCAGTCGATCACAAGTTTGAATTTCATGTTTTATTCAATACACAGGAAGTGGATTTGATTTCCAATTCTAACAAACTTACTTCTGTGCTACTGTGGCTTCAGTTCAGGCTATGGTTTAGAATAGCAAACACAAAATGAAATGCACGGCGAATATCGAAGTAGTAAGTGAGTGCTGGCTGGATGTGTGCAAATACCTACAAATATCCATTTTCATTTTTAGGGTTCCGTACCAAAAGGGTGAAATAAACCCTACCCTATTAATATGCCTGTCTGTCTGTCAGCGGGCTGTATCTCATGAACCGTAATAGGCAGACAGTTGAAATTGGACAGATTTTGCATTTATGTTCATTGCCAGCGTTACGGCTGGCAATAACGGCTGGCGGCTGGTATTTATGTTATCACTATAAAAACAAATATTGAAAATTAAAAATGAAGAGGGCTTCCCGCCTAAAAACTTGTTTTTCTGCTAGATTTTTTTTAGCTTTATCGTAAAAACGGGAACACTTACAAGCCTGAATATACAGGGTGAAAGGCCTTCCGAATACTGAAAGGGCATGATCAGTTAATGTAACTGAACAACTTTCTACAATAAAACTATCAGGAAATGAAAAAAAATTCGGACTCTCCTTACAAACTGCCCAAACAAAATTGCAGTTTTGTATGGAGAGGCCGATTTTTTTTTTCATTTCCTGAAAGTTTTATTCGCGGAAAGTTGTTGACTAAACGTTGACTGATCATGCCCTTTCAGTAATCGGACGGCTGTCCCTTACACGCTTTATACATACGTATGAAAGGGCGTGTTCAATCAACGAAACTGAACAACTTTCCTAAAGAAACATTTTTGGGTAATGAAAAGAAAAATTTACGTCTCCATAAAAATTGCTCACTCTGATCGAACAGTTTGTATGGAGTGATCAAAAAAATTTTAATTTTTCGAAAATGTTTCTTTGGGAAATTTGTTAAATTTCGCTGACTGAGCACGCCCTTTCAGTTTTCGGTACACAGTCTCTTATGCTCTGTATAGTGCTTTAGCTATAGAATAACAATAAATTATAAAAAAAATACTGGTCAATAGCATGTCGGACTCGCGCGCATATACAATACATTTCTGCGTGACTGCGCGTCCATAACTAAGACGGTATGTTGGCCTCAGTGGCACGGAACCCTCGGTGCGCAAGTCCGACGCGCACTTGGCCAGTTTTTTTGTGTTTGTTTTATTCGTTAGCAAACTAAAGAGCTTTAAACTTTTTATCTGCACTCATGTCGTAAACTTTGAAATATGATTCAAAAAGTTGATACGTAAGGCTGTATATTACGCAGAGTATATATAAAAAATTAAAAAGTTACCATTACGTAACGATTCTTGTATGAAAATTTTGCAAAGGTGTTACGTAATTTAATTTTTTAATCATTACATAACACTTGGATACAATTTTCCTTGAATCTAAACTTTTTTAAGAAGACTGAATAGAAGGTCTTTTAGAGAGCCCGTTAGTAATATATCAGTTTTTCTTAGTAGCTGTCAAATATCAGTAGCATATTACAAAGTGTACCATATAAACAACCTATTATTTTGGAGCAGTTAGAGTAACAGTTACTATAGTTACAATTATTTCATCTGTGGCTGAAAATATGCGCGCGCAGCCTGAAATTAGAAAGGACTTGGAAATAGATATTAGATTTGCCGCTATTTTCAAACAT
Source organism: Athrips mouffetella (assembly GCA_947532105.1). Taxonomy (NCBI): domain Eukaryota; kingdom Metazoa; phylum Arthropoda; class Insecta; order Lepidoptera; family Gelechiidae; genus Athrips; species Athrips mouffetella. Next base: position 11,360,346 of record OX383958.1, read on the forward strand.
TTACCTTTTTCAAGTATTTTGTGCCCGTGAAAGTAATGTGAAAGTTTATTGAAAAAGTACTGCACTCACACCAGAAGATACTCAATAACTTATGATCTTCTCTCATATTAGTCTAGGACATTTTACGACATAACCTACAATGAATTGGGAAAGAATGAAAATCTAAAAGAAAACCATGTTAAGAAAATGTTCTGCTTGTATATTTCGAAGAAGACCTAGCGGATATATTAAGGCGGCTTCTATAGACTTATATCAGAACTGTAGTATACATAATATAAGTTGCCTTTGTTGTTTACTTACTTTTGCTTAATTTTAATAAGTAAGTACCTACCTATTGTATGAGTGAAGATAAAGTAGTATACGCAACTGCATATAATATGGTATTAAAACACTCGATTGATGCTATTATCACACTCGGCTGCGCCTCGTGTGATAAACCCAAACTCGTGTTTTAATAACCAGTTTTATATGACAGTTGCATAAACTACTATTTTCTCTTAGAGCGCTATGTCATTATGGTTCTTATAACCAAAGCTCGTAATAAAAAAAATTGGTTTTAGCCATCATCATTGGCCTTGGTTGACATGTTGAGCATGTTTTATTTTATGTTGCCAGTGAACAAACGAGCTGGTGGGCCACCTGATGGTAAGTGGTCACCACCGCCCATAGCGCCCACTGTCTTATTAATGGCATATTTTGACACTAATAAGACAGAAAAGCACGTTGCTCACTTTGAGAACTAAGATGGTATGTCTCATGTGCCGGTAATTTCACTGGCTCCCTTACCCTTCGAACCGAAACACAGCAGTGCAAACACTGCTGCTTCACGGCAGAAAAAAAGCTAGGGGGTGGTACTTCCCCAGACGGACTTCCCACAAAAGCCCTACCACCTTCTCTTCAATCTTACTCAGTCCATGAAACTAAATAACTCTTCCCAACGTAGGTCGAAATACGTTAAAAAATCATTCAAAATTTTTTAAATATAGAAGTTTTAGTGGAAGTTTTGCTTTTTTCATGGGACGGACAAAAGTTTTCCCATTATTCAAGCCATGTTTCTTTAAGAATATTGTTAAATTTATGGTCAGAGTAACATACTCAAATTATTCGCTGTTATAAATTAGAAAACATGGTCGGTGAAAATCTCTAATTAGTGTCACTAGACATCTCAAAACCTTTTGTCCTTTGTGCTACCCAACAGCCCAATTCCAAGTCGAAAACGACGTGCTATCCGTCCGCCAACTGTTGATCTTGCAAACAATCCTCAAAAGCACTCAACAACTCTCGCAGACCTTTCAAGTTACAAGTACCCATTGTCTGTTCTTGCCCGTGTTGAAAAAAAAAATATTGACCTCTCATACAAAATTATGCAGTTTCTGTGGGAAGTAAATTTTTCGTCGTATTTGGACCTATGCTCTCTGTAAAAGTATTTTAATTTCATGTGCCACCTCTACAAATTTTGGAGGTGAAGAAAAAATTACCCGGTATACTAAATTTTCCCACTGTGCATCACACCATTATTACACCATGGTACTACTGTCAATGATAGCAGTCGTTGAGCCAAATCAGAGGCCATTTGGCGGCTTGAAAACTCTGACAGCCAGGGTGGCCACTAACCTGACAAAGCCTAATCTAGGATTGGGTCTGGTTTGCCCTCTACAATGCGAAGGTTAGATGGCAGTAGCTCTGTGTAAAAAGCAGTGCCCCCGTCAAATCTCCTAGGATAGGTAGCCAAATCCGTAAAACCATTTGGATAAAACGGAATATGGCTAGGGAAATGTTGAATGCCTACACACCATTTTAACCGTAACTAGTTTCAAACCTAATTAAAAACGTGTAATGGACCTTAACTTATTAACTTGCACATAACATATGAAGGGTCCTAATTGCCGAGAATTTCATCAACGTAGCGTCATATAGAGGTGGCCGGTGGCAGAATTACCGGAGTGCATAGCAAATGAGGTCACACTCCGCAGTTATTCCGAACAGGGGCGGACTCAGAATCTTTTCTGACATTTTTTCACGTGCAGTCGAAATAAAGAACCTAAATAGAAAGCTGCAGGACAGAGCTATGTGTAATAGCAGCTAGTTTATCAAAAGCCTCTAGATAAAAATATATTAAGGGCTAAACGTCAAAGATAAAAAAAAAAAAAAATCATCAAATCAGTCATTTAAAATCGAAAATAAATGAATTTGAATTTAATTTAATTTAATTGCAACATTGTTTGTCATTAAAGGTAAGGCTACGAAGGCTATCGTAATAGGCCCGTTGTGACAGCTGTCAAAAGTATGAAAAATTACGACCTGCAAATAAAATAACCCTGCGTGTTGGTGTTAAGGAAACTTCAAAACGGACTTCTTACGTTGGCCCTACTTGTATGAAGCACACATCAATTATCGTGCTGGTGCTGCAGGGCGGAGCGATACGTGTCTCTATCGCTCCAATATTGCATCGCTCCATCCTGTTGTTACACTACTGTCATTCAAATCAAGCATTATATTATTTCGACTTTAAGCGCATTTGTTTTGGGATTTGTTATTGCAACAAAAACAAGTCGCATCGTCATCAATGACGGAAAAAAGATTTGATAAAGATATTTCCGCGCGATTTTACTTATACGTAAATAATTATGGATGGTTTGTTCCTTCTGCCTTATGTCAAAAATTTTGCAAAATAATTTTGAATCCTATTTTTGTGAAATTTAATTTATATCAGGGTCACGTTATCTTATCCATAATCCAGCCATAATCAATGTAATCCCCACAATCATTTTGAATCACGGACACACAGAAATACAAGCACAAATACATTGGTATATTTAAGCTTGTGTTTGTGTTATTTTCCGACCGAGAATAACTACCCAAACATGACCCAAACTCATCATTTGGACATCTATCCCGGCCGAGAATCGAAATAGGCAACATAAAAACCTTAAAAGTTCGGGTAAATTGAGTTCTGCAGACAGGCTAGACATTATTGAGAAACTAATATTATTCAATTTATGTTTCATTGAATTCGTTTTCTGTGGGAATGTATATAAGGTGAAATAGAAAGGATAAGTCGCAGCAAACTGGTCTATTAGGTTCTCTTGTGACCATAACGCTCGAGCCGAGCGAGCGAAGTGAGCGTGCCGCGGTAGCAGCCGGCAAGTGCCAAAAACGAATTAAAACTTGCTTGTACTGCTGCACAAATAACTATTTTGGTGCAAAAATAATTATTCTGCGGCTCAAATAATTTATTCTGCTGTACAAATAATTACTTTGCTGAACAAATAAATTTAGAGCTGCTTTCGAATTTTTGCTGATCACAATTTGTTGACAAGCTTAAATTTGGTCATCCGGCTGATTCAAGGTTAGCCGTATCATACGGGCTAGCTATCGATTAGCCAACTCGTTTAACGTTGAGCGATAGTAATTCAGTCAACAATCGACCTAGGCATTCAATTGAATGCCGACAGTCAATCGACCGCCTAGGCATTCAATTAACTGCCTGGTTAAACCAGTTGGCTGCGACAGATATATCAACCCAGAATTATGTAAATCTGTCCATGAAATTAAACAACTTTCCCTAAGGCTCAGCGCAGACAGAGAGCAGCGCATCGAAGAAGATTTTATTAAGGCACTCGAAAATCAACTTTAACGTCATTGAAATAAAGTGCATATATGTTTGAACCAAAAAAAAAATGCTCGCGCATCGTCGAGGATACGCGGGCATCCGCGCGCGGCGTCGAGACAGCGCGCGGCGGCGAGCGCGCAGTGTTGTCAGTGAGTTCAAAGAGGGAGGGCGTGTTTTATTGAGATTTACCTACCTAAAGCGCAATTATAACGATATCCCAGTCCACCATTGTTGACGAACCGCGACAAACTGGCATGTTTCGGTAGAAGATGACGGTTTACTCGCGCGATCCCTCAGGAAATGCCCGAGCCCGCGCGAGGATTATTCCGTTCTGTCTGCGCTGGGCCTAAGGAACATAAGTCGAAATAAGAAAAAAAAATATGACCGGCCGTAGAAACTGAATCAGCTGATTGCGCTTTTTGTTTAGGAGGTCAAATTTATTTTTTCGTACTTCGAAATAAGGGAAACTTGTTCAGTTCCTAGGACAGAATCACATCCATCGCTTTCAGTTACATCATGTATCAAAGTTACCTTCTTCATCTTCTTTTCGTTTCAACGCAAATCTAATAGAATTAAATGAATTTTGCCCAGTACTCACCTACGAGACGGCATTTTGTGTAGCTTGCATCATTTCATCCAGCGTGCAGGTGTTAGGGCACGCAGGGCAGGATGTAAGGTGGGCCATACTCTGCGGGGAATAATCGCACTCGCATGAAATGTTCGTCTCTTCAGTGAACCCCAACCTATGTCGGTTTTCCTTGCCTAAAGTGGTGCGTTTTACTTTCCTAAATCCGGCTGTGTTTTCTACGGAGCTTATTGAAGTCCTAACGAACGCCCTGCTAGAATACGAAGCGTTATAAACTTAGCTTTATTGTTTTTAGGGTTCCGTACCTCAAAATAAAAAAAAACGGAACCCTTATAGGATCACTTTGTTGTCCGTCTGTCTGTCTGTCTGTCAAGACCCTTTAACTCACGAACGGGTAAAGATATCAGGTTGAAATTAATACCATATGTTAAGGTTCATGAACCACACAAGACATGAAAATTTCAATTTTTTACAAGGACGCAATCAAAAGATATGTCATTTTATGTCCGTCCTCATCTCCATACATTTATGCAAAAAAGGAAAACCTACAGGGTACTTCCCGTTGACCTAAAATTATGAAATTTGGCAAGAAGCTAGGTCTCACAGTACAAATAAAGGGAAAAGTCTGAAATCATAAAATTTTACAACTTTTCTCACAACTAATGGTAACCAATTGTGGTGAGCTCCCGTTTCAAAAACATTCATATAAGAGAGGTGTTATCGCCATCTATTAATTTTTTGTGTACTATTTAAATACGTTTATAGGCGAATATTATTCATCCCTTTCCCTCCCACCTATCCTTATGCACGCGTGCATTCGTCGTCTCAATCAAAAGAAGACACATCGGTGCCACGCAATTAAAATGGATGGTTTTGGTCAAATCAGGCCAGTCTACTACTACACGGCTCACGGGCAAGGCTCTATTTCTCGTGGCTTCCAAATACCACGAGGTTCTAGATTTGTGAACTTTAAACAGTTATTGGTGTTTTTACATTAAAATAAAGACAGTAAAGTGCTCGCCGGTACCGGCAAAAATTAGCTGGACGTTCATATGCCATCTGAAAGACCAAGAAAGAAGACTCCGGAAGCTGCTTGATTTTTCTGCAGAAGAGAGGATCCAGTCATCTAGATAAAGCCAGGTACGCGTGCTTTCCTGTGTTTTCCCGCTTCTTTAAATTTCCCTATTGTTCGAACCGCACCTCTTACTTTTCCATACAGTCCACTTTTCATACCTATTACAAAAAACCCATAATCTGACCTTCACATATCTATAGGCCTGCTCGGTTAATTTATTTCGCAAATTCGCTAACATTATTTGGTCCAAACGAACCGGATTTTATCGGTTTTTTCCAAACCCGCTACCTACCTACCTATGGAAATGTTCCATATTTATCCATAAATTGAATTATTTTCTTATAATTTCTCTCGCTCGCATCCTTACAAGTACCTAATAGGTATTTCATTGTTTAACCGCACCCTATTTAGGTTTAAACTTGTAGGATATTTTATTCCATTAATTGGATAAATTCTTTATATCAGAACGCTCGCACCCTTCTAGGTTACCTAATATAGGTTTATTTCATTGTTTAAACCGCACCCTATATTTAGGTAAACTTATAGGTATTTTATATATTTTCTCCGCTCGCGTCCTTATAAGGTTGTCTTTAGGGTTTATTTTATTGTTTTAAACGCACCCCTTTTAGGCTTAAACTTATAGGACATCTATTTTATCACGCTATTTTAAATTTGTTAAAAGAAGATTAGGTAGGTATATATATTTTTCTTCAAAAAACGCAATACATTTTTAATTTTGTTGTCTCACAAAGTTAATATTTTTACGCTACATAATCGCATTATTAATTACAACGCAAGCAACTGATTAAATTGAGTAATCATTACCTAAATTTTATAGATCGCAGTTGGTAATTTGTACCACGTATCTTGTTGCTACGCGCGTTTTCTACGCCTACCTTCATTTGTCGCATCGCACATAATTACGCCTCGGCAGCGATAAAGTAACCGTTGTTTATCGCATTTTATTAATTTCAAGATGTCCACGGAGAAGGAAGGAAAATCACCGCCAGAGTGGACTCCTAGGCAAATGCAATTAAAGGTGTTAGAGGCGAAACGTAGTGCTTTATTTCAACGCATGCAAACTATTTACGATAAAGCTAGAATCGCTCATACGAATGAGATTGCGCTAGAAAGCTTGCTGAATAGTGCTGAATCCTTATCTGAAATTCGTAGCGAATTCAGGGATGTTTTGGATAACTATAACATGTTGTGGTTAGAAGAAAACCCAACACGCAATCCTGATTATAATTTTTTACTTTCCTTTGAGGACTTATATAGTTATTCAAAGAGAGTGATATCGCAATTAAAGCAGGACATTCACAAGGGTGACTCACATCAGCCCATTCTGCGTCCTAGCTTACCGCCTATCGAAATAATGCAGTTTGATGGCGATATTCGCAACTGGCCATTATTTTACGCCAGCTTTAAATCCACCGTGCACGATAATAAGATGCTGACAGACTCTGAAAAGCTTTACTATTTAATTGGCAAACTGTCTAGTAAAGCGCAGTCAGTTTTCGCGGGAATCGTGCCGAGTGGTGATAACTATAAAATTATCTTGCGCGCTTTGATTGATAAATATCAAGACGTACGCACACTCGCTTCTACCTACTTAGATCAAATAATTGATATTAAGCTGTCGGGTGGCGCTTCTTTGTCAAACTTTGAGCTATTTATTGACAAGATAGCGACCGCAGCAAATACGCTAAAAAGACTCAAAATTGAAGATCTTGCAGATTTTATGATTATGCATATTGCACGGAAAAAGCTCGATCCTGATACAATTCGCGCATTTGAAATGGAGTATCGCGATAAGGATATGCCAAAACTCGATGATTTAATTGAATTTATTAGAAGCCAGTGTAAAATCTATCAAAGCACGCAAAATAAAACCCATATTCCCAACACCCCTAAAACGCGCAAAAGTGGAACAATACCTAGTCCACAATCGTATGTCAGTGTTTCTTCAAACAAAAAATGTTTGTGTGAAAATATCACGCATGAACATTTCTTCAAATGCCCTGCTTTTAGGAAGCTATCACCTTCAGAGCGCTTCAAGTGCATAAAAGAAAATAATGCGTGTATTAATTGCTTAAGCCTTATGCACAAATCTATGGCTTGCAAATCTAATGCAAAATGCAATTCTTGCAAAGGCAAACACCATAGTTTGCTTCATTTCGATAATTATAAAAGTTCGCAAACCACGGAATCGAACCCGGAGAATTCAAATAACTGTGCTTCCGCGACTGCGCCGCACAGCGCTGATAAGGCGACTGGGTGGCAAGGCACCTCACGGAACGCAAACGTCTCGCTATGTAGCACATCCATTGCCGGGTCGCAAGCGCTCGTGTCGCGTGCATCGGGTATGACGCACGGTCAATGTAATGCGTCTACTACCGTTCTGCTCGCTACGGCGCAAGTCATAGTTTACGATTCTAATGGAATGCCAGTTTTAGTTCGATGTCTCATTGACAATGGATCGCAATCTAATTTCATAACATACGATTTATATAAACAGTTGGGATTGCAGGGACTAGTTAAATCGCACCTTAAAGTCAAGGGCATAGGGGGCTCAGAAAAGACGATTAAGGGAATAATTTATTTAAAATTTCATTCGCGCCATAATTCCAATGCGTGCTACGATATGAACGCGCTTGTCGTTGATCGTATAACTGATAATTTGCCGACGGCATCGGTGGATACGACAGCGTTGTCCTACTTATGTTCCGTTCCGCTCGCAGACGAAGAGTTTGCTTCTTCTGCCCCGATTCAAATGCTGATCGGTGCATCCATAGTGCCGCATTTATTTATGCCTGGCATAATACAAAGCGAGTCAGCTGGCTTGCCACCCGCTATTGAGACTACCTTAGGGTACATAATTATGGGCACTGCGCCTACTTTACAACGCAATGAATATTATACAACTTCGTGTTGTGCCGTTGTCCACGACCCCATGGAAACGCTTGTAAAACGCTTCTGGGAGCTGGAAGAAGTTTCTGTACCGCCATCCAAAAGTCCAGATGATATTGAATGTGAAGAACACTTCCGTTCTACAACCGTTCGCGAAGCCGATGGTAGATACACGGTCTCGTTACCTTTCCGCGACGATCCCTATAACCTCGGCGATTCCTATACCGCATCAAAGCGACGTTTTCTATGCTTGGAGAAAAAGTTGGAAGCCTCGCCTGAATTTCGAACGGCTTACAATGATGTTATACGCGAGTATGTGGACAAGGGCTATTTATCGCCTGTGTCAAATGAGGACACATCTGATATCTCATATCACATCGCACATTTTGCTGTAGTTCGCAACGATAAAGATACAACAAAATTAAGAATTGTGCTAGACCCTTCCAGTTCGACATGCGCTAGCCCAGATGAGACTAGTCCATATGCACCTGGTCCGTCACTTAATGATTTGCTCCATTCGGGCCCTAATCTACAGGGTGACATATTTAAAATAATTTTAAAGTTTCGACTTTTCGCTATCGCGCTCTCCGCCGATTGTAAACAAATGTTCTTACAAATCGGAATGGATAAAAATGATCGGAAATTTCTACGCATTTTGTACAGATTTAATCCGCAAGATCCGATCACTACTTACCAATTCAATAGAGTTTGCTTCGGATTAAAATCGAGCCCGTTTCATGCTCTACGTGTCGTTCAGCAACTGTTTGAAGACGAAGGGCACAAATATTCACACGCTTCTCAAGCTCACTCCAGCTTGTATATGGATGACATTAACTTCTCCGTTATGACGGAAGAAGAGGCTATCGTTACAAGCAGAGAGCTGATCCAGTTATTCAAGGATGGACAACTGGACCTAGTGAAATGGGCCAGCAATTCCGCAAACGTGCTAAAAAATATTCCTGCTTCGCACCGAGCTTCCCCTGAAGTCGAATTTGAGAAACAGGTAACGCACAAAATTCTCGGCTTATGCTGGGATCGAGTTGACGACTGTTTTCACTTTAAGGTCGTTGACCCAAGTGACAAGTGCACTAAGCGCACTATATTGTCGACAATTGCCCGACTATGGGACATAATGGGATTTGTGGCTCCCACCGTATTATTCGCCAAGCTCTTAATAAAGGAACTTTGGCTGATGAAATGCGATTGGGACGACACACCACCGCACTACATAGTCGCTGCCTGGGAACAGTTTTGCTCTGAACTTGGCAGACTTAATCAAATTCGCATACCAAGGCATGTGGGAATAATTAAAGATTCCACTGTCAGCCTTTTAGGCTTCGCAGACGCCAGTGAGCGCGCTTATGGTGGCGTTGTTTACGCACACGTTGCCAACGGCAGTAGCAATACAGTGCAATTGGTTTGCGCTAAATCTAAGGTCTCTCCAACTAAACAAACTACGATCGCGAGATTGGAACTTTTGGGAGTCGTTTTACTGTCTAAATTATTGCGCATCGTCTATGACAGCTTTAATTCTCAATACGAGATAAATCAACTTTATGCTTTTACCGATTCACAAATCGTACTTTGTTGGATCAATGCATCCCCGCACCGATGGCAAACTTATGTGGCCAATCGGGTTGTAACTATTACAGACAACGTTCCTGCTGAATGCTTCTTTCATGTAGCAGGAGTTGAGAACCCCGCAGACTGTTTGTCGCGTGGGCTTACCCCCGACAAATTAGTTGAACATCCTTTATGGTTTCATGGTCCTGAATGGGCCTCTCGCAACCCATCACAATGGCCGATTAAGAAATCGGGTCATAATGAAATGATCGATGTGCCAGAGCAAAAATTGCTAGCGCACCCTGGGACGGTTGATTATACCGAATCACTCTTATATCAACTCGCACAACGTACATCATCGTATGCTAAGTTATTGCGCATTATTGTGCACATTTACCGGTTTATAAAGATTTTACCGCAGAACAACTCAATTAGCACTTCAGATCTTGAATTTGCAGAAGTAAAGCTGCTTTCAGTTTTACAAAAGGTTTACTTTTCTAGTGACATCGTAAAATTGCAGCGCGATGAGCCTTGTTCAGCGGCATTGCTAAAACTTAAACCGTTTCTAGATGACAAGGACCTCATTCGAGTCGGTGGACGACTGTCTAATTCGGCTGAGGAATATGATTATAAACACCCGTTGGTATTACCGCGCCATGACCATATAGTCGATATCATAGTTGACTATTATCATGTGAAGAATTTACACGCCGGTCCAGAACTATTGATGTCCTTATTGAGGCAGCGCTTCTGGATTCTCGCCGCACGACGTATCGTTCGACATCGTATTTTCAAATGTAATACGTGCTTTAAATTTCGGCCAAGTCCGAATCTACCGCTTATGGCTGATCTGCCTAGTCAAAGAGTCAACCAGTCTGAAAAGGCATTTTCGCATACTGGGGTTGATTACGCAGGACCTCTGCAATGTACTCCTTACCGTGGCAGAGGTGTCAAAAGTCATAAGGTTTGGTTATGCATATTTACATGCTTAACAACCCGAGCTACTCACATTGAAATGGCTATTGATTTGTCAACCGCATGTTTTCTAAACGCTTTAAAGCGCTTTCTCTCGCGTCGGGGACCAGTACGATGTATGTACTCCGACCAAGGAACTAATTTTATAGGTGCTCGTTCATACCTGAAAGACCTCTATAAATTCTTGGATGAATTTCAATCTAAAATGGAAGAGAACTTAACTGAAAACCGCATTGATTGGAAGCTCGCTCCGCCCGCGGCTCCACACTTTTCAGGATGTATGGAGAGCATGGTGAAAATAATAAAAACGCATCTGTTTAGAGTGATTGGGCAGCAGATTTTATCGTTCGATGAGCTATCTACAGTTTTAACGCAAATTGAAGCTCTCGTTAACTCGCGTCCACTTACTGCACTGAGCAGTGATCCATCAGAGCCTAGAGCGCTTACGCCGGCTCATTTTTTACATACCGTGCCACTCCTTTCGGTTCCTGCGCCTAAGGTCCAGTCAGTTTCGTTAAATGAAAGACACTTGCTGCTCGATCAACTTGTGCAGTCTTTCTGGCAGCGTTGGCGCATGGAATATTTACATAAATTACAGACAAGAGGTAAATGGAACACACCCGCAGCTCCTATTCAAGTTGGGACTGTTGTGGTTGTTATTGTGGACAATAGTCCACCGTTTTCGTGGCCACTTGCAATTGTAGAGAAGGTACACCCGTCTAAGGATGGGACAATTCGTGTAGTCACGGTTAGAACCGCTAAGGGTAGTTATGTGCGGCCTACGGTTCGTTTATGTCCCTTACCCACTCAGTAGAGTTATACTTAAATTCAATAAAATTAAATTTAGGTAATTAAAAAATTGATAGTTTAGTTTTATTGTTTACAGCTTAAGTAAAGATATTAACTTGTTTATTTTATGCTAAGTGATAGCGCTCTTTTTAGTAATATAATGATGATTTAAGTCATCTTTCTCGCGTATGGTTAGATGACTCTATTTTTTAACCTTTTTAAAGGCAACCCTTTAAGGCCGGGGGGATGTTATCGCCATCTATTAATTTTTTGTGTACTATTTAAATACGTTTATAGGCGAATATTATTCATCCCTTTCCCTCCCACCTATCCTTATGCACGCGTGCATTCGTCGTCTCAATCAAAAGAAGACACATCGGTGCCACGCAATTAAAATGGATGGTTTTGGTCAAATCAGGCCAGTCTACTACTACACGGCTCACGGGCAAGGCTCTATTTCTCGTGGCTTCCAAATACCACGAGGTTCTAGATTTGTGAACTTTAAACAGTTATTGGTGTTTTTACATTAAAATAAAGACAGTAAAGTGCTCGCCGGTACCGGCAAAAATTAGCTGGACGTTCATATGCCATCTGAAAGACCAAGAAAGAAGACTCCGGAAGCTGCTTGATTTTTCTGCAGAAGAGAGGATCCAGTCATCTAGATAAAGCCAGGTACGCGTGCTTTCCTGTGTTTTCCCGCTTCTTTAAATTTCCCTATTGTTCGAACCGCACCTCTTACTTTTCCATACAGTCCACTTTTCATACCTATTACAAAAAACCCATAATCTGACCTTCACATATCTATAGGCCTGCTCGGTTAATTTATTTCGCAAATTCGCTAACAAGAGGGGTCAAGTTGGATGGTCGCTGAGGCGATTTTTGTTTTAGTTCTATTTAAAAACGGGAACACTTACAAACTTGAAAATTGGTATGCTTATAGTGCATGTAACTCTATGACCCTAGGTACAAATTAAGATACTTAAAAACCATTAAACAGCTGGCTGGGAGCTGAAAAATATCTTAGAAACGCATAAAAATTGAGAAATACTACAAAGTTAATGAAAATGGATATTAAGATAGGTTTAGGGATATGTTATTATATAAAAACATTGCTTAAAGCAGTTAAAAGTAGTATTCGCAATGGTTTATAGGAATATCTTTCCATCAAGTATCAATTTAGAACAATAACCTGCCTGTATTGAAATATTCATACGAAAACGGGCTATCGAAGCCGTTTTGGCGCGAAACTACGCGGTAGAATCCGTGTACAACTGCGCGATCTGTCGTTTTATATTACGAAGTATACTTATGGGGAAGACGGTCGCCGAGCAGGCGGCGGACCGAATCCAAGAAATATTGGCAAATGGATTAATCACATGAAATGTGATAATATGAGATTAAATTAATACGAAAGGCATTTCGTATAATATGTAGGCAGACGCTTAGGCCCCCTGTTCGAAAAAACTGAAAAGTATAAAATGGAACAAATACTTATCGAACGCGTCTGTTTGGTGGAGTGCATGGCATGATGGAAAACCCAAAAAGTTTGAGTTTTCTTATATTTCTGACAAAATACAAAATGATCGGGGCAAGTTGGGAGCTGTTTGCGATGTTATTGAAGGACTGTGGTACTGTTCTGAGTAAAGCAGAGATTGTGTAATCGAGACGTGAAAATCCGGTACACGAATCGATGTTTGCTTGGTGGTGGCGACACTTTCGACGATGACGAGCTTACAGTCTCTTTGTGTTTTATACGACGAGAGCTTCTTGAAGCGGCGCGCTTGGAGTTCGCTATCATGAGCTGCTTGTCTGAATTACACAACTATCTTGCCTAACACTGTTCAGCTAATAGTGCGTAGAATGATAAAAGTCCGTGTCCTGAGTGCTATGAACAGTACGGCTACGGTGATGATATGTTGGTTTCGTCATTGGAAATGTCTAAAAGTATGTCTCCGATGTATCAATCACTATTTTTTAAATGACACATTAAAGCAAGTAGCTTGAATTTGCCTTCAATATTTGTCTAGGCGCTACCTTGTGATTTAAAATAACGATCTTGCGATTCGTGCATTGAGCAAATGTGCTAAGTAGTGCAGAGCAGATGGATATTGACTAGGGCCTACATTTATATTTAAGGACTTTGGTTGGCATTTTCAATATTGGTTAAAGTCACGTCGATGGATGTAGATCTTGGTTGTATACGTCGCTCATAGAAATATGAACAGCAACAAAATGCTAAATTGCGCTTCTTGCGAGAGGTGAAATGAATTCATACAAGTTATCTTTGATGATCGTTGAAGACAAGTTTGCGAACGCTATTAAAGCCTTTGGTGCTGGCTTTTCGGAGTTGTACCTAAAGCCATGTTAGTAAACGTACTAGCATGTACTAAGAGTCTGGAACTTCTTATGTTGGACAGAGAGTTTTCATATTTCTGCAGAGCACAAATATGACAGTTATAAAACCACGAATGAAAACCCCAAATGAACGATGGGAATAACGCCTCATATGTCTTATGGCAAAAGTGGGTTGCCAAGACTATACTGATAAATCATTCTATCATACAAATACGCGCTAGACGTGTAGAGCAGAAATAAATGAGGAGTAATAGCAGTTATGCTATAAAAGTTCATGCAGATTATGGAGACTTTCTGAGGGACATGATTGTTTTACAGAACTGGGACAATATTTGGCTTCGGCCACCTTTTTATTTATTAAACTGACACTTTTGGGCCGCAGCCTCGATTTCGGTCGGCTGTTGGTCCTGACTTGGAGAAATCCTCGTCTGTCCTACGGGACTCAAAATAAAAGACGACACAGAAGTAAGTTGTTTCGATAGATCTTCTTATGTTTCTGTTTTCGCCATGGAGGTAAATATTTGGCTTCATTAAATTTTTAATTCATTAAATTGTCACTTTGGGGCCGCAGCCTCGATTTCGGTCGGCTGTTGGTTCCGACTTGGAGAAATCCTCGTCCACCGCTGGAATCACATTAGGCTTTTGCCTAACCCTGGCTTCGGCCTTTCACCAACAATGGGCTTCGGCTCCAACAATGGGCTTCGGCTCCAACAATGGGCTTCGGCTCCAACAATGGGCTTCGGCTCCAACAAAGGGCTTCGGCTCCAACAATGGGCTTCGGCTCCAACGGTGCTTCGACACGGGCTTCGGCCCAAATCAAAAGACTGGCTAAGCCGGCATACCCTTTCCCCGTTGGGGGGAGCACATTGCGCACGTTGGTGTGTTGGTAGGTGCTCATCGTGGGCCGCGAGTGGTGGAGCGGACCATCTCTCCCACCTTTTTTATTTTTTTATTTTATTTTAAGATAAAGAATAGAAAACGGGAGAGCTATCATCTTAGGCCTCGCATAGGCAGGGCTTAAGATGAAAAGGGAATGGGGTGTGCTGTTTATAGCCTTACCTAAAACATGAATAGGTTACACTGAAGGGGCAGTGATAAGCACTTAAAAAGTGAAGCGATAGATAATTAAAGAGTTATTGGTTAAATCCTTTTGATGGCTACAATTACACTGAAGGGGCAGTGATAAGCACTTAAAAAGTGAAGCGATAGATAATTAAAGAGTTACTAGGTTGAATCCTTTTGATGGCTACAATTGCACTGAAAGGGCAGTGATAAGCACTTAAAAAGTGAAGCGATAGATAATATAAAGGTTACCTACTTGTTATGAATCCTTTTGATGGCAACAACATGATCCTCAAAAAGAGTTTGGGCTACTATTCACATGTAGTAAGTCCTACCACAAGTCGATCAAAAATTTAATGTTTAGAGGCCTAAATAAAACATTCAATGTATTTTAATTTTCAGCTTTCTCCGGAGTTGTAACGATGTTGATCTACTTGGACACCCAGATTGATTACGTTTAAAAGCGGATTTGTCGGGATCAAAGGACCAAGTAAATAGATCATTTAAAAATTAAGTGTAATTAAGTGTAAGCACATCAATTGTATTGGTGTGCCCAAGCTTAACGAATTTGCTTTGTCTTCGGACATAAAACTGTCATAGTCGGTGGATATCTCTCTAATTCCGTGCGGAATAGATAATGATATAGAAATTTGAGAAAAGATCTTGTGAAAGAAACTCGCTATGATCTTATTGTGTCAGTTCAAGGGACTGCGCTGCTGAAACACTTGTGTTTTGGCTAAATTAAAACCTTCTAACGAATATCTCGGTATTTGTCTGAATAGAAAATACTTATTCTATTAAGTAAGAAGATAGGTTCAGTTACATGCATAAGCTATAAAATAACAACAAATAATAAAATTTGGTCAAGTGCGAGTCGGACTAAAAAAAATCTAGCACATTAACTTACTGAAATTTCAACTAATACAATTATGATTATGTGGTAGTACGGAACCCTCGGTGCGCGAGTCCGACTCGCACTTGGCCGGTTTTTAGGGTACCGTATCACTTTGTTGTCCTTTGTCTGTCTATCTGTCTGTCATGACCCTTATTCTGAGGAACGGATGGAGGTATCAAGCTGAAATTTATATCAAATACTCAAGTCTACTGTCCCTTGGAGCTGTGAAAAAATCAAACTTCTAAGCCAACGCGATCAAAAGATACAGCCGTTTATGCCGCTAATTTTCGAGTTTTTCGACACTCGCAAGGGAATCAAAACCTACATGGTTCTTCCCGTGAACATAGAATCTTGAAATTTGGTGCGAAGCAACTTCTTATAGCACAGATAAAGTAAATATTGCGAAAAGCATAAAAAAATTTATTTACATCACATAATAAAAATAATTTTAATAATTTTAAACTTACTAGTTACCCTTTTCCTCATAAATGCGTAGATAGAGGTATTAAAAATTAATATCAAACACTCAAAACTTATATGTCAACCCAATCAAAAGATAGTAGTTTATTAATATCAAACACTCAAAACTTATATGTCAACCCAATCAAAAGATAGTAGTTTATGCCACTGTCAAGTAAAGATAGTCATTGTAACATGAGTGCTTGTTTGTGACATGAGGCGAAGCCGAATGTCACAATAGACAGCACGAATGTTACAATGACTAGTTTGCAATCAGTGGCATACATTACTTTTTCTACGAGCATAATAATCATTAAGACAATAACTTAGTAGTAGACTCCACTTTTTTGGCAATAAAGTCCTCTTGAGTTTCGTACGCTGCCTTATTTATTTCGGTCGGCGTGAATATTTTACTCATAATTACAAATTTTCAATGGAAATCAAGATGTTTATCGTTAAATTATAAATTAAAAGTTATTTTTTGACAGATTCAAAATATTTTTGGGCATATATGAAATCGAAAAAAAAATCTGACTCCTACTATCCTGCTAAGATGACTTACTCCAATACAGTGTCAACCGATAGAAAGGAAATTTGTAATATGTTCGGTGAGCATTTTACCTCTGTTTTTTCGAAGCCTGTTGCTAATAACTTTAATCGACGTGCTAATAAGGGCTTCTCTGGTGAGTGTAGTTTCAATAATATCAGTTTACTACAGTTCGAGATACTTAGACGCTTAAAAAGACTTGACGTCAACAAAGGAGCTGGCCCTGATGGTGTACCTCCAGTATTTATTGTCAACTGTGCCTATTCGCTCCGCCTTCCACTGATGCTTATTTATAACAAATCCCTATCCTCTGGCATCTTCCCACATGAATGGAAAAGAGCTAAGATCGTTCCAATACACAAAAAAGGCGATATGGACCAAGTCATAAACTATAGACCAATTTCATTGCTGTCCACATTCACAAAAGTTTTTGAAGCCCTGATTTGTCCTTATATGCAAAGTCATATGAAGCAAATGCTAACTGATTACCAACATGGTTTTGTACAGGCGAGATCAACCAATACGAACTTAGTAACGTTTATCGATTCCGTGGTTGAAGCAGTGGATAATCATAAAGAAGTCGACGCCATTTACACAGATTTTTCAAAGGCATTCGACAGAGTCTGCCATTCCACGTTGATCTCTAAACTTTCGAGGTACGGGTTTGGTGGTCCAATGCTACTTTGGCTTGAGTCCTATCTCGCAGACAGATCTCAATACGTGGTGATCAGAGGTTTTCAATCTAGCTCTTTTCGTGTGTTTTCTGGTGTGCCACAAGGTTCACACTTGGGACCTTTGCTCTTTAACATCTTCGTTAATGACATAATTGATGTTGTAAAGTATAGTAAAGTATACCTTTACGCTGATGATCTTAAGCTAGTTAAGGTTATCGAAAAAGATCAAGACTCCGTTAATCTTCAAATGGATTTAGATAACCTGGCCGAGTGGAGCGCACAAAATAAAATGCCATTAAATGTGGACAAATGCTATCATATTAAATTCACACGCAAACAAAATATCCTTCGGACTCTTTATTACGTTAATGGGAAATGTTTAGAGGAAGTTAATAAGTTGCGCGATCTGGGAATACTAATTGACTCTAAGCTAACTTTTGTTCCACATATGGATGACATCATTTCAAGAGCTTCAAGAATGCTCGGATTTATAATTAGAAATGGGAAAGTTTTTCAAAACCCACGGACCAAGATCCAATTATTTAATTCATTCGTCCGTAGCATTCTGGAATACGGAAGTGTGGCTTGGTGTCCTCTGTATAACGTTCACGATTTGCGCATTGAGCGTATCCAGAAACGTTTTTTAAGGCATTTGGCTTACACCTGCGGCAAATTGAGAACCCTTCCCAGATACAGTGATAAATTAGAATACTTTCACATGTACACCTTGAAGGCTAGAAGACAACTCCTGGATATGTCTTTCCTCTTCAAATTATTTAGAAATTGGATTGACTGCCCTCAACTTCTCAGTCTATTTCAAATACGTGTTCCACGTAGACCTCCACGCTACCCTTCTACCTTATTTAGTGTTCCTATTGCTCGAACAAACCTACGCAGCCATCACGCCGTATGCCGTCTATCAAACTTATACAATACCCTTGGACAGTTGGTTGACATTTTCAGTGACTCTCTCTCTTCTTTTAAGAAAAAAGTTTTGGATTTTTTTAGGGATGCTTAGTAATTCTTTCGTTAGATTTTGTTATTGTTTAAAATTTAAATTTAGGAATTTTAGTTAATTTTAATATTGTACGTTTCTTTGAGTTTAGGGAAACATGTCTTCAAATGTGCATGCTGTGATTGCCTTAAATAGAATGTACATTTACATCTTTTTTCAATAATCTTAAAACACTATGAATGTTTCAATGTATCGTTCACTGGCAGTCCTTAATAAATAAAATAAAATAAAATAAAATAAAATAAAATAAAATAAAATAAAATAAAATAAAATAAAATAAAATAAAATAAAATAAAATAAAATAAAATAAAATAAAATAAAATAAAATAAAATAAAATAAAATAAAATAAAATAAAATAAAATAAAATAAAATAAAATAAAATAAAATAAAATAAAATAAAATAAAATAAAATAAAATAAAATAAAATAAAATAAAATAAAATAAAATAAAATAAAATAAAATAAAATAAAATAAAATAAAATAAAATAAAATAAAATAAAATAAAATAAAATAAAATAAAATAAAATAAAATCAAATAAAATCAAATAAAATCAAATAAAATCAAATAAAATAAAATAAAATAAAATAAAATAAAATAAAATAAAATAAAATAAAATAAAATAAAATAAAATAAAATAAAATAAAATAAAAATTCTATACGCGCGAACGTAAATCACTACGTTCATGTATTACAGTGTATATCTTTCTCTTTTTTTCACACTGCTGCATCCTGCACCTCACGGCCAGCCATCATATAATACTGTGTATGGGGGGTTCAGTTCATAAGTGCATGAATTTTTTTTTGAAGTTTTCCTTTATGGCTTAGTAACTAGCATATTAGCCGATGGCATCCAATATAACATAGTATTAACGTAATTTTATTGCCAAACCTAACAAAAATGTGAAAAAATTATATTACCGTATTGTAGACAGTTGCATTTATAAATATTACGCAACTGTTGTCGGAATGGCAATGTTTGTTGTTTCCGGTTTCGTATTTCGAACTTTAACAAATGGGAGTAGAAAAAAACCTAAAGGATACTTCCAGTCGACCTAGAATCTTGAAATTTGGCATGAAGCAACGTTTTATACCACACAAAAGGGAAAATTCCGAAAATCTTAAATTTTTACTTACATCACATAATAAAAAAATTTGCAATAAAAATACCATAACAACAGATTTGTAAGGAACCCTCGGTGTGCGAGTCCGACTTGTAACTGAACCTATAACCTTACTTAATAGAATAAGTATTTTCTATTCAGACAAATACCGAGATATTCGTTAGAAGGTTTTAATTTAGCCAAAACACAAGTGTTTCAGCAGCGCAGTCCTTTGAACTGACACAATAAGATCATAGCGAGTTTCTTTCACAAGATCTTTTCTCAAATTTCTATATCATTATCTATTCCGCACGGAATTAGAGAGATATCCACCGACTATGACAGTTTTATGTCCGAAGACAAAGCAAATTCGTTAAGCTTGGGCACACCAATACAATTGATGTGCTTACACTTAATTTTTAAATGATCTATTTACTTGGTCCTTTGATCCCGACAAATCCGCTTTTAAACGTAATCAATCTGGGTGTCCAAGTAGATCAACATCGTTACAACTCCGGAGAAAGCTGAAAATTAAAATACATTGAATGTTTTATTTAGGCCTCTAAACATTAAATTTTTGATCGACTTGTGGTAGGACTTACTACATGTGAATAGTAGCCCAAACTCTTTTTGAGGATCATGTTGTTGCCATCAAAAGGATTCATAACAAGTAGGTAACCTTAATATTATCTATCGCTTCACTTTTTAAGTGCTTATCACTGCCCCTTCAGTGCAATTGTAGCCATCAAAAGGATTCAACCTAGTAACTCTTTAATTATCTATCGCTTCACTTTTTAAGTGATTATCACTGCCCCTTCAGTGTAATTGTAGCCATCAAAAGGATTCAACCTAGTAACTCTTTATTATCTATCGCTTCACTTTTTAAGTGCTTATCACTGCCCCTTCAGTACAATTGTAGCCATCAAAAGGATTCAACCTAGTAACTCTTTAATTATCTATCGCTTCACTTTTTAAGTGATTATCACTGCCCCTTCAGTGTAACCTATTCATGTTT
This sequence comes from Athrips mouffetella, assembly GCA_947532105.1. Lineage (NCBI taxonomy): Eukaryota > Metazoa > Arthropoda > Insecta > Lepidoptera > Gelechiidae > Athrips > Athrips mouffetella. The sequence continues at coordinate 11,380,981 of OX383958.1, forward strand.
TAGGTAAGGCTATAAACGGCACACCCCATTCCCTTTTCATCTTAAGCCCTGCCTATGCGAGGCCTAAGATGATAGCTCTCCCGTTTTCTATTCTTTATCTTAAAATAAAATAAAAAAATAAAAAAGGTGGGAGAGATGGTCCGCTCCACCACTCGTGGCCCACGATGAGCACCTACCAACACACCAACGTGCGCAATGTGCTCCCCCAACGGGGAAAGGGTATGCCGGCTTAGCCAGTCTTTTGATTTGGGCCGAAGCCCGTGCCGAAGCACCGTTGGAGCCGAAGCCCATTGTTGGAGCCGAAGCCCATTGTTGGAGCCGAAGCCCATTGTTGGAGCCGAAGCCCATTGTTGGAGCCGAAGCCCATTGTTGGTGAAAGGCCGAAGCCAGGGTTAGGCAAAAGCCTAATGTGATTCCAGCGGTGGACGAGGATTTCTCCAAGTCGGAACCAACAGCCGACCGAAATCGAGGCTGCGGCCCCAAAGTGACAATTTAATGAATTAAAAATTTAATGAAGCCAAATATTTACCTCCATGGCGAAAACAGAAACATAAGAAGATCTATCGAAACAACTTACTTCTGTGTCGTCTTTTATTTTGAGTCCCGTAGGACAGACGAGGATTTCTCCAAGTCAGGACCACCAGCCGACCGAAATCGAGGCTGCGGCCCAAAAGTGTCAGTTTAATAAATAAAAAGGTGGCCGAAGCCAAATATTGTCCGAGTTCTGTAGAACAATCATGTCCCTCAGAGGGTCTCCATAATCTGCATGAACTTTTATAGCATAACTGCTATTACTCCTCATTTATTTCTGCTCTACACGTCTAGCGCGTATTTGTATGATAGGATGATTTATCAGTATAGTCTTGGCAACCCACTTTTGCCATAAGACATATGAGGCGTTATTCCCATCGTTCATTTGGGGTTTTCATTCGTGGTTTTATAACTGTCATATTTGTGCTCTGCAGAAATATGAAAACTCTCTGTCCAACATAAGAAGTTCCAGACTCTTAGTACATGCTAGTACGTTTACTAACATGGCTTTAGGTATAACTCCGAAAAGCCATCACCAAAGGCTTTAATAGCGTTCGCAAACTTGTCTTCAACGATCATCAAAGATATCTTGTATGAATTCATTTCACCTCTCGCAAGAAGCGCAATTTAGCATTTTGTTGCTGTTCATATTTCTATGAGCGACGTATACAACCAAGATCTACATCCATCGACGTGACTTTAGCCAATATTGAAAACGCCAACCAAAGTCCTTATATATAAATGTAGGCCCTAGTAATATCCATCTGCTCTGCACTACTTAGCACATTTGCTCAATGCACGAATCGCAAGATTGTTATTTTAAATCACAAGGTAGCGCCTAGACAAATATTGAAGGCAAATTCAAGCTACTTGCTTTAATGTGTCATTTAAAAAATAGTGATTGATACATCGGAGACATACTTTTAGACATTTCCAATGACGAAACCAACATATCATCACCGTAGCCGTACTGTTCATAGCACTCAGGACACGGACTTTTATCATTCTACGCACTATTAGCTGAACAGTGTTAGGCAAGATAGTTGTGTAATTCAGACAAGCAGCTCATGATAGCGAACTCCAAGCGCGCCGCTTCAAGAAGCTCTCGTCGTATAAAACACAAAGAGACTGTAAGCTCGTCATCGTCGAAAGTGTCGCCACCACCAAGCAAACATCGATTCGTGTACCGGATTTTCACGTCTCGATTATCTCTGCTTTAGTCAGAACAGTACCACATTCCTTTAATAACATCGCAAACAGCTCCCAACTTGCCCCGATCATTTTGTATTTTTCGTCAGAAATATAAGAAAACCCAAAAAGTTTGGGTTTTCCATCATGCCATGCACTACCAATCACCAAACAGACGGGTTCGATAAGTATTTGTTTCATGTTATACTTTTCAGTTTTTCGAACAGGGGCCTAAGCGTCTGCCTACATATTATACGAAATGCCTTTCGTATTAATTAAGTCTCATATTATCACATTTCATGTGATTAATCCATTTGCCAATAATTTCTTGGATTCAGTCCGCCGCCTGCTCGGCGACCGTCTTCCCCATAAGTATACTTCGTAATATAAAACGACAGATCGCGCAGTTGTACACGGATTCTACCGCGTAGTTTCGCGCCAAAACGGCTTCGATAGCCCGTTTTCGTATGAATATTTCAATACAGGCAGATTATTGTTCTAAATTGATGCTTGATGGAAAGATATTCCTGTATACCATTGGGAAAACTACTTTTAACTGCTTTAATGTTTTTATATGATTACATATCCTTTAACCTATCTTAATGTCCATTTTCATTAACTTTGTAGTATTTCTCAATTTTTATGCGTTTCTAAGATATTTTTCAGCTCCCAGCCAGCTGTTTAATGGTTTTTAAGTACCTTAATTTGTACCTAGGGTCATAGAGTTACAGACTCACACTTGGCCGGTTTTTTTTATCATGATTATTTGTTCTTATTTTGGTTATTATATTACGGTTATTATTTCGGTTACTATGTTTCCTACGGTTAGGTATTGATAATGTTTGTATTTCAGAAGCAACTTAGTAACTATAATACCAGAATGCTCGGTAAAAACAGTTATTTTCTTTCCTTTTTAGGGTTCCGTAGCCAAATGGCAAAGAACGGAACCCTTATAGATTCGTCATGTCTATCTGTCTGTCTGTCCGTCCGTATATCACAGCCACTTTTCTCCGAAACTATAAGCACTATACTGTTGAAACTTGGTAAGTAGATGTATTCTGTGAACTGCATTAAGATTTTAACACAAAAATAGAAAAAAAAAACAATAAATTTTAGGGTTCCCCATACATAGAACTGAAACTCAAAATTTTTTTTTCATCTAACCCATACGTGTGGATAGGTCTTCAAAAATGATATCGAGGTTTTTAATATAATTTTTTTCTAAACTGAATAGTTTGCGCGACAGACACTTCCAAAGTGGTAAAATAATACCATACCCCCCACCCCATAACTTCTGAAATAAGAGAATAATAAAACTAAAAAAAAATATATGATGTACATTACCATGCAAACTTCCAACGAAAATTGGTTTGAACGAGATCTAGTAAGTAGTTTTTTTTAATACGTCATAAATCGTAAACCGCAATTTACCTTTCATTCAATCACTTCAAATCAGCTAATTTAATTAATATAATGTGGTGGTACGGAACCCTCAGTGCGCGAGTCCGACTCGCACTTGGCCAGTTTTTCCTTACTACCGCAGGCAAATTAAAAGTAAACGAACATGAAATTTACACTACAAACTTAATTATTTTTAAGGATACTTTTATTTTAATTGTCAGGGTCACCTGACACAGGTTTATTGTAACTTAATAGGTTAAACCTGGCCTTAGCTGCTTGTCAAAAGTATGTTTTGAGAGAAATAAACTATTTTTAATTTTAATTTTTTAATTGTTATTGTTTTTTCGTTGTGGAAGGCCGGAGTAGACTACACTGGGACTACATAATTGCCTTTGTTATAATATTTATTAAAATAAGTGAAGGGTCGCCATCGCTAGGTATATGGATTGTCCTACCCAAGGTGTTACCTAACGGCCTGAAACCAATTCTTAAATATCACCGAGTTATCAATTATCACTCAAAAATTCTAAATCTTTGACTTTTATTTTCCAAAGTGAAGATTGATCGTTAAATACAGGGAGAGGTTGGCAAATACGGAAAGGGCATGATCAGTCAACGTAACAACGAAAGTTCTTTCAGTGAATAAAACTGTCAGGACACTGTCAAACTGTCCAATCAAGTTTGCAATTTTGTATGAAGAGGCCGATTTTTCTTTTTCATTTCCTGACAGTTTTATGCACTAAAATTTGTTCAGTTACGTTGACTGATCATGCCCTTTCAGTATTTGCCAACCTGTCCCTTACGCCCAGTAAAAGTAGTGTATAACTGTTAATTGTTATTTATTTACTTCTTAACAGTTTGTTAAGGTTATTTGAATTTTCAATGTTTCAAAAGTGATATTTCGCACCCACAAGATTGGCTCCCAGGCTTCGATTTGCGCAATGCGCCTAGCTAGACATTAGGCCAGGTTATTTGAGATAGATTATCATGGATACGACAAAAAGAAAATAATATACAGGGGTAAAAAAATATGACAGTACCCATTGTTGGTTCCTTTAACAAGTGTATTACTTATACCTGTTTTCTGACAAATGTATTAAAAAACGTCGTAAGATACACGGCCGTAAGGGTTATGACAAACTCGTGCCGATGGTAAACCCTCGACTTCGTCTCGGGTTTACAAAACGTCAACTCGTTTGTAATAACCCTACTTACGGCACTTGTATCTTAAACTACTATTAAACAATCTATTAGTGATATAGAATCACCCCTTAGAAGGATCACCGTACTTTTTTTACACCCAGTATATGGGCTGACTTTTCATTTGAACTTGATGGCATATATGCATGTATTCGTCATTACAAACCACTTTTTCAAAGAAACATGGGCCGAAAAACATTTTTTTTTTGTCTTCCCATACAAACCTTGCGCTAACAATTTTAAAATATGTATGGCTTAACACAAATTTTCTCTGGATTTTCGACCCATGTTTATTTGGGAAATTTCTTTATAATCACGAGTAAAAAAAACTGATCCTATATTCGTAGGAAGAAAGTTTATAAAAAGTAAGGGTGTATTTTAAAATGAAAATCTTAAGGTTTAATTTTAGATAAGAAAGAGCAGACTAAAAAAGATTTTGCGATAAAGATTATTAATAAATTGTAACAAGTATGATTATCGCAAGGAAAGATAATATCGGTTGAGCCAAAATTAGCCTACCACTTACGACATAGATAATCTTTTAAAAGGGGAAGGAGGAGCTTCGAAATTATTTTCGTCTTAAATTAGGTCGTCCAGTGTTTTTATCTTTATTCAGGACCTGGACTCAATTCTTAAATATCACCGGGTGACAAAATACAGGCTGTACGAGACAGCCTTACGAATACTGAAAGGGCATGATTAGTCAACGTACCTGAACATATTTCATTGAATAAAACTAATAAAAATATGCCTTTCTATACAAAATTGCAAACTTGATTGAACAGTTTGTATGAAGATGCCGATTTTCTTTTCATTTCCTGAAAGTTTTATTCCCTGAAAGTTGTTCAGTTAGGTACTGAATAATTTGTTTAAATCTGCAAGCTTAGTAGCTTTGTTTGCGATTGACGGAGAAACAAACAACTTTTTCATAATGATTTTACTTCAAAACTTCCTGTGTTCGGATAAATCTACAAAGTAAAAAAAACCGGTCAAGTGCGAGTCGGACTCGCGCGCCGAGGGTTCCGATATACCTATAGTATTTTTGGAAGCAATAAAGTCCATTTTCAGGACCGCAAAACTAAATTTGTTTGTAAAGGTTTTTTGCAGATTTCTGAAAAACTGTGCAACTTAGAAAGATCGTTTTATTTTTGCTGTAAAGTTTACATAAACCTCTGTCAACTGTAATTAATTCAGATTTTCCCTTACTCAAACTTCGGAGATAAGGGGGGGTATTTTTTTTGACATTTTTCATCATAACTTGAAAACTAAGAAACTTAAAAAAATACAAAAATATATTTTAAAATTTACAAGTAAAGCCCTTTCATATGATACCCCACTCGACCTAGTAGCGACAATTTGAAATTTGGCCCCCCCTATTTTGGCCCCCTTTACATTAATAATCATACTTTCTTCAAAAAATTTTCATGTGCAATTAAGTTGGGCAACTATATTCTAAAACTATTCCAAATTTCAGCTCGATAGCGTAAGTGGTTGCTGAGATATAGAGGTGTGACAGACAGACGGACAGACAGACAGACAGACAGACAGAGCGGCACCATAAGGGTTCCTTTTTTTTACCATTTTGGTATCGGAACCCTAAAAATCGTAAAATTCTATTCTTCAATTCTTTATTAAAAGGGTCTCCGGTACTAACGGAGAAGACGCAGGTTTGAATCCTGCCTGTGGTTGTGAAATTTTGCAATTTTCTACTCTGTAAACTTTTTCATATTCGAAAATTTTATAGGAACCTCTAATTGAATTATTAATCCAAGAATAATTAACCAACCCACAATCTCATCAGAAACAGGCAACGTTTGCCCTCATTTGCTATGCACTCTGCTAATTCCACAACTAGGTACTCTGAAATATTGATGAGGTTCAGTTGCCGAGGTGTAGAGTGGTATGGAGGCAGTATGTTGGTGATTTACCATACTATTCGGTATAATGAACACGCATATAAGATCCGCACGTAATTGTTCAGTATGTTCAAGTCGGATTTTCCTACAGGATTTTTGGATAAACTCACGATTTAATCCACGAATATGCGTTACTTTAAGCGAAGATAGTCGCGGGTAACTACCTATAAAATGAATTTCATTGGTCATATACAACGTGTTAATGGAATAAGCGAAACCCTCATACACCCCAACTGATTTTTATTATAATAAATCCATTCCCGTAAAAAAAAATCTTAAAAAAGGTTTATTTTCTAGATATTGTTATTTTAAAGTTTCATTATTGTTCTATTTTCATCGTTGTTCTAGGCCGCGTCGCACGGCGCCGGCTGCCATGCGCCAGCGCGCGTATCCACAGAAATATTTAGAAAAAGCGGCAAAAATTTAAATAATAAAAAATACCCCTATCAAAAACCCGTGAAATTGATTCTACTCTCGATTCTGAACAAAATATTTTCTCAGTTTCGCTTATTCCGTTAACACGTTGTATAGGGTACTACGAAAATTGTGAACATAATTTAAGCATGTCACTTCTTATCATGATGATGATGTTGTTCAGTATCATGATACTGAACAACTTTTCCCAGAAAACGTAGGTCGAAATGCGCTATCAGCTGATGCAGTTTCTATGGGAGGTCAAAAATTGTTTTTCGTATTTCGACCTATGTTCCTTGGGGAAAGTTGTTCAGTTTCATGGTCTAAGTAGGTAACATGCTAAAATTATGTTCACTATACTTGGTAATAGTAGTCAGAGTTCACTTGGCGGTTTGAAAATTCTTGACAGCTAGGTTCGCCACTAACTTTGCCAAAGTTAAATTTTAGGATGGGATTTGGTTTGCCCTCGGGGTTGCCGAAGTTAGGTGGCAGTAGCTCTGTGTAAAAGCCAGTGCCCTCAGATTAGGTAGATGTCTCTACAGCGTGAATTTTTATTGGTTTTGCTCCCGAAGCTCTGTGATTCTACTCATAAAACAAGCAACTTTCCCAAAGGTTTTTTTTTTACTAGAATTCAATTTTTGGCCTTCCCATACAAAATGAGTCGATCACGTGACTGACCTCTTTGCTATGGAGAGTTAAAAATTATTTTCGAGAGAAATTTTTTTTCATCGGGATAGATGCTTGTTATCATGAGTAGAATCACTGGACTTCAGGAGCAAAACCATTAAAAATTCATGCTGTATAAAAACCATTGCTAAAAATGGAATAAAGTTAGGGCCATCATGAGTAGTTGGTACCTAGTAGAGCACATGAAAGTTATTTTATTTTCTTATCAGTACCGCCATCAAAGTACTAGTGCTGATTTCAATATAAGATAACAGTTCTACTGAATGGAAGAAACCCGGCTAAGGGTGACTTGAACTCATACACTAATGTTTCCGTACGACCACATGATAGGTTTTAAAAGGGTTCTGGTGCGCTTTGTAATGGGTTATTTATACCTGACCTCGTATATTATTGGAATGAGAGCTCACCTTGCTACATTAGTCACATTTTGGTTCTAAGAAAAGGAATTTTCGATCAGGAGATCGAAAATGCTGTAATACCTCGCTTTTCGGGCAAACTTTATTATCCTAGGTCAACAGGAACTACCATAAAGGTTTTGATTAAGCCACTATACCACCTTCCTTAATTTAAAGACTGATTCGGCATACATTGCTAGTTGAATTAAGGATAATGGAATAAACAGAACCAAGCCTGTCAGCAATGTATGCCAAATTAGTCTTTGTATTTAAGAAGGTGTGATGTTGGTTTTACGTTTCAATTTGATATTTACCTGTTCGTGAGCAAAAGAGCATTGACAGTTGAGAGACAGAGACCGACGTACTCGTAAACACGGCCGCACGTCGGTAGAAATGCTTTGACCTTGAGCGGGTCTCTGGATTCTGGCGGCGTTTGTGTAGCGCTCACAGAAAAATAATGGTACTTAGAAGGAGGATTAAAGAAATAATTCGTCACAAGGTTGCGAAGGCGTCGTTCTATGGATTTGACAGGTTATTTTGAATATTTCCTAGTGATCATTGATAATTTGACATAAAAAATTGGGACATGTTGGCAGATGTCATCCCATAGTAAAATAAATTAGCAAGGTATCTATTCCGAGCGAAGCAAGGAGGTCCGAAATCTTTGGTAGCGCTGGTTTATACTGGTTTTATTTCTACGTGCTTACTGCCGCGCGTACGGTCAACAACTTTTTCAACTCTATTACCACGCCATAAGGTCCAAAAGTGTTTCTACTGATGTGTGGCCATGTGTACAACAAAGTCATCGTATAAGGGTTCTGTTTTATTTTCTTTTGAGGTACAGAACCCCAAAACCATAAAAATTCCCTTAAATATTCACGCCGGCGACGTTATGACAAATTACAAGTAATAATGGTAGCGGGGTTGCGGTTATGTATCTACTTTGAAACGGTGATTTCGTTGAGATAAGAAATAGCTTACAAATTGTGCTTTGTTTTCTTTTAGAAATGGCTTTACATCAGTGTTAACCTTAAAGTAATAGGGTGTTTTCCAGCACCTTTTAAAAGTTCAAATGGATGGCGCTGCTGATCATCGTTATAAAAATGAAAACACTGATACTAAAAAACGCTCACCCATATCAAAAATTATTAAGTGAGTTTGACTGCTAGTGTTAAATGTCTGTATTTTCTTCTAAAAAAATCATTAAATTAACAAAGCTTAAAACAAATGACCAACAATGATGCGCGGGCCATCATCTACCGACACTTTAAAAAACGTAGTTGAAAACTCAAGACCGCAGTGAGTTTTGAAAACCATCAGTTACGTCCGTTGTTTTTGTTCTTCATCTGAAATCCCGCGGTCCCGCCATCAAATTGAACATCTATCTTCAGTTTTACTTCTTTATGTGTCTTAAATTGAAGGTCTTTAGTCCCCCATCTTCATCAGTAGGTTTTCTCGAATTATGTCCCTCTTCATCTGGTATGGTTTTCTTTGTATCTTTGTGCTCCCCTCGTAAAACGATAGCAGACTTTACGAGGGAAAATGGCAATGAATTTTTGAGACAACTCAAACGGGAAATATACACTAAATCACTTGAAATTTCAATAAACTTCGCACTCCTAAGTTAGTTTACTGTATAACACACTATCTTTATTATCCATTAAACCACTTAAGACACAAAAAACGAAAAATCAATCGAAATAGAAAACGCCGCCGTCGAGTTCCCGCCAAAAAGCCTCTGAAAAAAGTTTTGAATCTGAAACCCAGTGTCACGTTTGTCTTTATAACTTTTGACACGATTGGAATCTTTTTTGATATAGATTAGACCAAGGAGATTTTATATTTGGTATTAAATCTGAATTAATTGTTAAATTAAATAAATAACGACTGAAAATGTATTTATACCTAACGACAAACTACTTTTATGAATAGGCAAAGGAAAAGAAATTTTAATGAAAATTCAACAATGTTTACATAAGAATAGGGATTTTCCGAAACGTTTTCAACTACCTACGTTTAGAGTCGAACGGTGGTGCGCTGATCAGTGTTCGTTATAAATTTTTTCAAGGCTTGGTAAAATATATGAAATCCATTTAAAATAACGTATATTTCAGCATAATCAAACTGACTATAAAAGTTACATGACTTGGTGACACCAGGGTAGTGACCGCCAAGTAACCGTTCAGCATCTTTGTTGTCATTTTCCATTCTCCTAATGCAGATCAGCAGCGCTATCTAGTTTAACTCTCAAAAAGTAGTGGCAAACTCCATTTTAAGTGTGTAGTATCGATCTCGCACACCAAATAAAAACGCGGTTACACAAACATTGCGTGAAGCTTCGAACACCGCGGGCAACAAAATATTGTGTTTGCCTCAACGCTCTCCACCGTCCCTATTGCACAACCGTTATCCAAAAATACACTGAAAATACCTGCTGCTTTTGTATCCATTTGAAAATATTTTTGAAAGCCTTTCCAAAACGTTTCCTCGTTGGAAAAATATTTCGAAACGTATGTGGGTTTTTGGGAATTTAAATAAAAAAACGAGAGCTAGAAAGTGCTTTGGATATCAATTCTTAAATTTCTCTGAGTGACTAACGAGATTTTTCAGGGTTCCGAACCAAAATGGTAAAAACGGAACCCTAATGAAGGTACTTCGTCTGAGTGTTTGCAACACCTGTATATCTCAGCAACCACATATGCTATCGACTTGAAATTTAGAATAGTTTTAGAATATGATTGCCCAAATTAATTGCAAACGAAATAATTAAAACATTATTATTATAAGGGGCCTACGACAAGTTATACAGAAGACCGAAGAGTATAACCAACCACTTTGCCTGGCGTTTGTGGACAATAAGCTCGTGGCTAAGCTCGTTTGTATTTATATTGTGTTAATAAATATTAATATTGTGTTATTCATTCGTTAATTCATAACATTTTAGGGTCTAACAGAGCTTTTAACTTTTAAAATCTTGCAAGTCACTTGATGATATTCAGAAATTGATACCCTGCTCGCTATGGTTTTGATGTAAAACGTGATAGGAGAATTGTTAGTCAAGGCCGTTAGGATTAAGTACATTTTTATCATATTTGAAACAAACGTAATTCCCTGCTGAGCTACATTAAGAATATCGCTACCTATGTTCCCAGTGAATGAATATTATAACAGAAATGTTGTTTAGATCCGTAATAATACCGTATTTAATATTAAACAATGGTTCGACCTAATATACCCGATTTTCTATTGATATAAAACAGCTGGGATGGCACCATTATAATATGGCCAAGGGATGATTACTTTTAAATAATTAAAACATTTCTGGCACAGAATAGTGTAGGATTTGTACATGTTGTCGATGACGCCCAAGGAGCCAAGTCTTGAATATCACCGGGTTGGAAAATATAGCTCAATAAATTCAATATCACTGATTTTTCTTTTCAAAAGTGAAGGTTAATACATACTTTTTCGTTAATTACGAAGTAGTGTATAGTGAGTGAATAAAGGCCAGGTTAAAAGTACCCTAAACCGACGAGCATGTATGAAAGGATTGATGAAAGTACAGGAAGCAAGGGAAGTATGTCAAGATCGTAGCAGGTGGAGAACTGTGGTCTCTGTATACCCCGACGGGAACAAGGCATGATATTATGTATGTATGTATGTATAGTTGTTAATTTATTTATTTAGTTGTTTTCATATTTTTTATTTACTTTTAAACAGTTCATCAGCGTGAATTAGAGTTTTTTATGTCCCAGGGTGAATTATAGTAGAGTTTTCAAAGTAGCAAAAGTGATATTTTATCACCCGGCGTTCCATGAAAGGATAGGACGTTTATAAAGCAAGGCAACCTCAATTGTTTAAAAATCCAATAATATTAAACGAGAAATATTTGTATATTTGTAATCGGTTTCTCGAAAACGGCTCTAATAATTTCGATAAAGTTTACTATACGGGGGTTTTTGGGGGCTAAAACTCGATCTATCTCGTCGGTCGGTCTCATGTCTGGAAAAATCCATTTTCTAAGTGCATTTTTTAAAATACCGCGTTTTAGACAGAAACCTACAGCGCCATCTGTTGGCGGGTAGCATAAATTGCTCACCCGATGATATTTTCATATTGAGGCGGCTATTATAGAGCGAAGCTCGGTCGCCCAGGTACTTAAATATAATGTGTATACTTCTAACTAGTTCTAGGTTAAACCATAATGAAGTGCTTTCTTTTGCGCTGCCGTGTGTTGTGCAAAATATTTGTTTACGAAACGTCCTTATATTTTCGTGGAATGGAATATAGTTTTTCAATACATTTGCTCGAAAAACGTACTTACAAGGACATAAACATTGCTCGTAAGTAATTACTTACCGAACTAGTGCGGTAAGTAAAAAAAGTATAATACCAAGGAGTTTTTACACTCTGATCATAAAATTATTTTGTAAAAATACTACAGTGTGGTGACTTTTTACTTGGGTGACGACTGCCTACCTATATTTGAAATAAAATGGAGAGTACCAGGAGAACATAAATCGACAAGAGGCTGACAGTACCCATGGTTGGTTAATTTACCAAGTGTATTACTTAAACCTGTTTTCTCACAAATGTATTGAAAAAAGTCGTAAGATACACGTCCGTAAGGGTTTTGACAAACTCGTGCCGATGGTAAACCCTCGACTTCGTCTCGGGCTTACAAAACGTCAACTCGTTTGTAATAACCCTACTTACGGAACTTGTATCTTAAACTACTATAAAATTGAATTTCAACAGAAGTTCTATCCTGGCTTGAACGTGCCATTGACAGACCTAGCAATCCGCTTTCGCTGCAACAGCAGCTGCAAGAGTTTTGCAACATTTTGCTCAAATCAACCTAAACTTGACATTTGATAGGACGTCGATAGCACACGTTTAGCTGCTTGCTTTCCTTTGTAGCTTTCAAATAATCTATCCACAAGTATTCTTGGGTTTTGCTTCTGGGAGTGATATTCTGTTGTCTCGTATTCTGATTAAGTTTATATTAGTATGTAATGTACCTATATTATCAGATATTTCAAAGACGTATTATTTGCAAATATCCATCATCTTCATCATATCAGCCGAAAGAAGTCCACTATTGGACATAGGCCTTCCGTAGAGATCTCCATGTCGACCGGTCCTTGACTAGATCGTCGGTCAACCTTGTGCTCCCACAAGGCCTGCCCACGCTACGTCTTCCAGTTCGTGGTCGCCACTCAAAAACCTTTACGTCCCGCAATTTGTCGAAAGTTGATCGCTTGCGAAATTTGATGAACTTACGCTTCTTATTTTCCGGTGACATCATCATAACATCCCATGAAAAAAGAACGTCCACTACAGGACAGGGAGCTCCCTCTAGAATTCTAGCTTTTGCTGGAAAAATGTGGAGGGGAAGTACCATAGTCACCTCGCCTGCTGCCCATCCTTCAGTTAACCCTTAGTCGCCTCTTACGACACCCATGTGTATGTATGGGTTGGTACTATTTTTTGCCGGCACCACACGGGACCTATAAGTACATTATGGTAGAATTGAAAATTAATGAAACAACTGATTTTTTTTTGAGTTAGTCCTATACTCGTAACATAAGTTTACTGAAATCATGAGCAGGAAACTAGTTTCAATAAATGCTGTACTTTTGGAAAGACCACCTATCCGGTTCGTGGTCGCCACTTCAACTGGTAATAAAAAATCTAGCAAAATAAGTATCGCAAGCATTTTCTTAACAAATCCCAATGTACAGAGAAAAATGGTTATCCTTAAACATTTTCCACCGTTTTATGACCTGGTATCATAAAATCTAATACCAGCTCTGCTAGAAATATCAGCGCTACGGTATCTTAGTTTTTTTTTTACCCTATATGGTTATTTTTTTATATATTACCGCTGCACTGCCCGTATGATGCCGGCAAATAATAGTACCAACCCATCTCTACCCGTGGGTGCCGTAAGACGCGATACTAAGGGTTAATGAACCACAGGATGGATCTTACATTCTGCGGTCACCAACAACCGCGGTCCTTGGTGCCAGCCGTAACGCTAACAAGCGTTGTAACTATGGCACTTCTCCAAATTTTGGGGGGAGGTCCCTGTCCTGTAGTGGACATTTCATGAGATGTTATGAAGTTGTGATGATCCCATTGCTTGGCAAGGCCTCCCTTTTTCCCAATCCAAAGAGCAACCTGGTCTACCCAGGTTGCCCAAAGATTTGTGACAGACAACATTTGTTTAGTCACATTCCAATGGAAGTCTAGGCCTAAGTCACTTTCATCTGGCAACCACTGAAGGACATAAAGCGTTGCGGCCGTACATCATCATCATCATAACATCCCATAAGACGTCCACTGTAGGACAGAAGTTCCAAAACTCCAGAAAAAACGCGTCGTACTTTGTATGGGATTTACCATAGTCACCACGCTTGTAAGCGTTGCGTTGTTGTTGGTGACCGTAAGATGGTACGATACACAGAAAGATGCTGCTGCCCATCCTTTGGTTCATAAATCGGTCGAGAAGGTAGAGATGGGTTGGTACTATTCTTTGCCGGCACCTCGCTACACGGCGAATTTTGTATACGCTCTAAGTACAATAGAGTTCACGAAAGAGCGTCATCACGTTTTATAAACAAACACTTTGCAGTTAAGAAAATATTTCTATTTATTAACATGAGATACACGTTTATTTTAACCACAATAGACACATAATACACAATTTTTGCATACGTACGGCTAGTGAGAAATATCAACATACAAGGTTGTGACAGAACGGTGGAAAGTCACGCCAGGGATATTCGTGGGTTCGTAGAAGGCTCAGAAGTTGCATTGATGGAGATGTGGCAGAGAGATCAGGATCAAAGGAGGAGATAGGTGTACTTACAGTTATTTATTTGATATTTACAGGTATCCTATACTATTTAACGAGCAATATTTTTTTTTATATATATTTGTAAAACGGCTCTAACGATTCTGATGAAATTTAGTATCCGGGGGTTTTTGGGGACAAAAAATCGATCTAGCTAGGTCACATTTCTGGGAAAAATCGTTTTGCCCGTGTTTTTAAGCATTTTCAAAAAAATACCGCGTATTAGACAGAAACCTACAGCGCCATCTGTTAGCGAGTAGCATAGCTTGCTCACCCGATGTTATTTTAATATTGAGGTGGCTATTATAGAGCGAAGCTCGGTCAACCAGGTACTTTATAATATAGGGTGTAGACACCTGAAATTAAATACATGGTTTTATAGATCACAGACAATTTTGATAATTTTTCTAAAGATAAACAAAGTGATAAATAAGCACTTACCAATTACTGGTGCCTACAAACTTTTATAATTCGATATTACAAATAAAAAATATAGATTTATCAATCTATGAACGATCGATCGATATGAAGTCATGAAAAACGTCAAAACAATGCGAACGCGCAGAATAATTTTGAATTTAGAACGTCAGCTCATTGTAAACCGACACTGGCTGTAAGAATTTTTAACAAGGCAAAACGAAACGCAAGTGCTTCGTCACAAGGTGTAACAAAAAGGATATTTCAACCCTAAATGATGTGAATCTGCCCATTAAACTGAACAACTTTCCCTAAGAAACATAGGTCTAAATACGAAAAAACTTTTTTAATCTCCCATTGGACACAAAAAAAATGTGCTATTTTCCCTCGATCATTTGTCTTTTGTCCATAAATTAATTGCTAAGCAAAAACGGTTTGCTGCGTCGTTAGATACTCTTTTCTCTGCGTAATATAAGAATAATAGTACCTATATGACCTCCTATCAGACATTCGGTCCGAAAGCCAAAGTTCAGAGTAATATGTCTAAAGTTACTTACGTAGGTCTGTACATAAACTTTGATACGAAACTAAGCATGGCTGAGAAATTGTAAGTTACTTAGTACCTGCCGAATAACAAGGTTGTTAATACAAGGAATAACTTTGACCTAAGAACTTATGTGATTTCGTAGTAGGTAAATTAAAATCAACTGATTGGATGTCTAAATTAAGCCGCTATTACACCTTCTTTAATTCAGGAAATTGTATTGCTCGTTTCAGTAAGACTTTACAGAACCAAGCCTCTGAGCAATTTAGGAAGGTGTAATACGACCGACACAGAAAATAATAAAATCCTAACATGCCGTTAAAATGTCCTTTGCTTTGGAGCAACCTACAGATTTCCAGCAAAAATGCGTGGTACAAATTAAAAAAGGGGAAGTACCATATTGTCACCACGCTTGTTAGCGTTGGTGGCCGCAGTATGTATGATGGTTACGATACACAAAAGGATTCTGCTACCCATCTTCCGGTTTACAATTCCTTAGTCGCCTATTACGACACCCACGGGTAGAGATGGGCTGGTACTATTCTTTACCCGCATGACACAGGCTTCTGTAGTACTAGATTGCCGCCACAAAACACAGGCAAACAAATTGATGAGCCGCTACGCCGGAGTTGCTACGCCGTAGCAACCTTACTACGGTTACCTCACATCCTTCATGACCTAATTAATATCGAAACTTATTTGTCCGCAGAGTCATCGCGGCTCATCACCAGCCATCCGCACATTCGCTCCGGATGGACGCACACTTGAAGCCGGTGGGATAAACGTGCCCCGCTCCCCTTCGCCTCTGCGCGCCGCGTCTCTAGACGTCCGAACGGCGCCGCTTGCCCACGGCTCGCTCGCGTCTCTAGCCGATACCCCCGCACCTCCTAGTCCCAGACATGCCCCACCACGATGCCTCTCGCCCTTATTATTGCCTCCAAGGTAACTAGACCATTTACTGTATAGAACAATAGTACTAGGCCCTCACTTCGCCCTCATGCGCCGCGTCCTTGAACGTCTGAACGGCACCGCTTGCTCACGGCTCACTCGCATCTCTAGCCGTCACCCCAGCTGCCTCTCTCGGCTCTTCACAGGCACGTGCTACCACGTTGCATCTCGACCTTATTACTGCCTCCAAGGTAACTATACCATTTACTGTAGAACTACTAGGTCCTCACTTCACCCTCATGCGCCGCGTCCTTGGACGTCCGAACGGCATCGCTTGCTCACGGCTCACTCGCATCTCTAGCTGTCACCCTAGCTGTCTCTCTCGGCTCGTCTCAGGCACGTGCTACCACGTTGCCTCTCAACCTTATTACTGCCTCCAAGGTAACTAATCCATTTACTCTATAAAAAAAATACTAGGCCCTCACTTCGCCCTTATGCGCCGCGTCCTTGGACGCCCGACGATATCACGCCTCACTCGCATTTATAGCCGCCCCACGCCGCCTAAACACAGACACGTGCACTCGCGATATATCTTTCGCCCTTTATGCCTCCCAGGTAACTACAACTATCTAGTGGAACAATATTACTATGTTCTCCTTTCGCTTCTTTTTTTCACTCTTATTTTTTCCTCCGAGGTAATGAAAACCATCTGCTAGACCAACAGTACTAAACCCTCACTTTACTTCGCTCCGGTGCGCTGCGTCTCTGGACTTCCGAATCACCATAACATCCCATAAAACGTCCACTACAGGACAATGAGCCCTCCAGAATTCTAGCTTTTGCTGGAAAAATGTAGAGGGGAAGTACCATAGTCGCGTTACGGCTGGCACCATGGACCGCGGTTGTATGTGACCGCAGTAAGTAAGATACAAAGGAGGATGCTGCTGCCCATCCTCCAGTTCTAACCCTTAGTCGCCTCTTACGACACCCTCGGGTATGTATGGGTTGGTACTATTCTTTGCCGGTACTATTCTTTGCCGGCACCACACGGAAGTTCCGAATAGCTCCTAGTATCCAAAAATGATTTATTCTATTCCACACGTGTCTCACTTACAGTTTTGCAATCAAAAGCGTTTTCCTGAAGCTCTAGCACGCTTAACCTTTAGACCTTTTCAATTTTCGGAACCGGAAATCATTTTTAATTGGGGATCAATTTCGAATGTCGCCACGAGACTAACGAGATTTTAAAAAGAAAAAAGAAATCCGCAATCACCCTATTTATGAAAAACCGGTCAATTGCGAGTCGGACTCACGCACCGAGGGTTCCGTACCACAAAGGTAAAAATGCCGTCTTAGTTATGGCCGCGCAGTCGCGCAGAAGTGTATTAAAACTGCGCAAATCTTACACGCACTTGACCAGTTTTTATTATTTGCTGTTATTGTATTATACGAGTAAGTGTTCCCGATTTTTACGATAGAGCTAAAACAAAAATCGAGCAAAAATCGCCTAAAAACACGTTTTTAGTATGGGAGCCCCCATAGTTTTAAATCTTTTTTATTTTTAGTATTTGTTGTTATAGTGGCAACAGAAATACATAACCTGTGAAAATTTCAATTGTATTCTTATTACGTTTCATGAGATACAACCTGCCGACGAACAGCCATCGGAGGCGTATTAATAGGGTCTCATTTTTCACCTTTTGGGTACGGAACCCTAAAAAACTACAGTTTGATTGTTCATCACAGCCTATAAGAACGTTGTTGAAAAACCTTCCTCAAATTTTTTCAAAGCAAATTATGGTAAGTACGAGTATGTTGTGTTACCCGAGGGAAGATCCCTACTTGACTTCAAAAGATCTTGGGATGGTTGGAATTGATGTACCATAGACACCATAGCGTTGCAGCTGGCACAAATGAACCGCGGGTCACCAGACTCCAGCAGCTGCACCTATATGGTGGAAATAGAAGGACGCTGCTGCCTTTTCTCTTGTTCAAGATCCCTTAGTTGCCTTTTATGACAGCCACGGAAAGAGACGGGTACTATTTGCAGCCAACACCACAATATGGACTATAGGCGGGCAAGTGCAAATGATTGTAAGTAATTTAAATTAGTATAATTCGTCTTTTAAGAATTCAACAGGTTTTTAATTTTATTTTTTAACCTCGCTAGTCACTACATATTTAAGAATTGATCCCCTGGGAATTGGCTGACATTCAAGATTGTTATTTACAAAAAGCTGTTTCATTCATTTGGAATATTTCAATATTTAATTAATTGGAATCGGTTTGTGGTTCTCCTCTGAGACCTTTAATTAGGCACTTATGTTTTAATATTTATGGAAATAAAAGTACATACACAAAACACTCAAGATAGATGAAACCGGTCAAGTGCGAGTCAGACTCACGCACCGGGGTTCCGTAACACCACAATATTATTTAAAATAGACGATTTTTTTGTGGTGGGTTTGAACCGTGCTCTACGGAACCCTAAAAACCGGCAAAATATCGGTAAATTAAAACGCAACGTTATTGATGTTATTACTCGCGAGCCTATGGAGAATGAGTGTGTACCTAAATTGAGTTGGTACCAATTTGGGCGAGGACGACGCACCAAAATTTGAGTGCTGCCGCTCATCAAGAGCGTGTAGACGTTTATTGCTTCTTTGAGTTTCAATGAACATTCTTAAGTAGGTATATAAGGCATTATTTTATCTAAGAGATTCTTGAAGCAGAAACTTGAAATCATTCGCTTTTTACTTTCGAGCGGAGCGAGAAAGGTAGGTATTGTATTCGTGAAAAAAAAAGTTTTTCTAATTTTCTCAAAAATGTGTTCTATATCACTTATACATCATAAAAAACAAGTCTCCCAAAAATGTCCGTCCGTCGGTCGGTCGGTCGGTCCGTCGGGGGGTCTGTCCGTCACGCTTTGGCCTAGCGGCTAAACGAATGGTCCGATTGACACCATATTTTGAATTTAGAAGTTTTATGCGAATCCATTGAAGGATTCAAAGTGGTTTCTTGCTGGCTCTCATTTTGAGGGTAGCTGTCATACAAAGAAAATGTTAAATTGAAATTTTCTCAAAAACGGCTCACAGAATCTCGATGAAACTTTGCATGACCAAGCATCTCCATGTAAGATATCTTGCGCCAGTATCAGTTTCTCTGTGTAATTTCATATAAGGGTTGTTCCTGTACCACCAAATCGTAAATATGTGATTTACCCAAAATTGGTTCCATTGAGTTTATTAAAATTTGGTTACTATCCAATCAGGTAGACAACCAAATATCCATTCTTTATGAATTTTTTGAATAAAATTTAGTACACAGGGTGTACCAAAACTGAAAGGGCTTGCTCAGTAGACTAAACTGAACAAATTATCCATAAGGAACATGTGATTGGAAATTAAAAAAATCTCCTGCGGTAGTATCCATTGATCGGTGAAATTTCATATAAAGGGTGTTCCAGTACTACATTCAAACATTTTTTTTGAAAAACGTAAATAAAAGTTTGTACTTCCATACTATGTGTATGGCATTACAAATTTAAGTTTGCGGTTGACAGTTTTTCTTTGCGTATTGCGAGAAAGTAAGTGCAGTGCTGCTGTACAATTTATCTATTTTTAATGGGCTTACTCTTGACCTCGATCTAGTCTTGAAGACAGAGGTGAGGTCGATGATGGGACGAGCTTGCCTAAAAGAAGTTTATTCACTCGCGACTTGAATAGATTCGGGTTAAATGAACTCGGGAACACAAACGTAGGCAGAGAATTCCACTCTTTGGCCGTGCACATTATAAAAGATGTTTCCAAGCGTTTTGTGCGAATGTGCATGTGGAATATCAAACAAGTGTGGGTGATATCCTGCGGTGCGTCTGGACTCCCGATGGTAGAAGGGGAATGGTGGAATAACCTCGTGGAGCTCTTGAGCACACTCTCCGAAGTACAATCTGTAAAAGACAGACATGCAACTTCGCTATGGCGGGCCAGATTGTGAAACTTGGTTTTCACCACCATCTCATCTGAACGCATAAGATCACTTTCACGTTAGGCAGCTTAACAGCGCGGCAGCAGCGCTACAGTACAACCACAGAGGCCTTCACATTACGACGGATTCAGCATTACCGTCAGGTGGTAACAGTTGCGTGATCCCGCACTGTTGTCGCGCAGTTGCACCGCGGAATCAGCATGAAAGCCGTGCTGCTAATGTTTATATGAGGTCCTCAGTCGCGCGATCAAGCAGCGCGAGTGCCACGCTAAATCGCCTAGTGTGAAAGCGCTCTAAATCTAAACCATATTTTAGGCTTGTAAATAATCAAAGTCTTATTTTTGCAGACGAATAGACCGCAGCAACTCGCTAGTCGAAAGCAGCAGCGGCCTGGGCCCCTTGAGTCCAGGCGCGGGTGCCGCCATCAGTGCATTGGGGGCCCTGCAACCGGACCTGTACACGAAACGCGAAGCCCCCCTAGTAATTAAGCTAGAGGGAACGGGGCCGTCGCTCGGCCGTATACATCTTCGGTTGAAATACGACTTTGATCGGTCGGATTTGGAAGTGCATCTTATTGAAGGTAAGTGTTCAGTATGATCCCTAAGTCGCCTTTTCCGACACCCATTGGAAAATATGATTTAACTACTGCTTTCTTGAATTAACTACTTAGGTACAAAATTGTTTTTTTCGTGTTTCTTTTTTTAATAATTTTTGTATGTGACTATAGCTAGTCACGCAATAAGTTTATTAACATCGAGTAACTACGGCATCCGGCTATTCAGTACTGCATATTCACCGAAATGAAACAAAGTCAGAGCCCAGAGGGTATTTGGCGAATTGAAAATTGTGACAGACAGGTTGACCACTAACCTGACAGAACCTAATCTAGGATTGCCAACTTCAGAAAAACAGGATCAGGCTTTGCACAACCTTTATAAATGTCATACTTATTTTCAGCTCACGACCTAGCCGGTTACGAAGCGGGTGGTTTCAATGACCCTTACGTGCGGGTGACCCTGCTACCGGAAGTGGACTCCCGTGTGAGACAGACCCCGGTCCACAGGAACGAAGCCAACCCCTTCTTCGATCAGCACTTCAAGTTCCCTGTCTCGCATGACGAGCTCAGTGATAAGACCCTGCTGCTTCAAGTGTTTGATTATGACAGGTGAGTAATTAAGGGATATTTGCAGATGAAGGGGCGATGTTCCCTTTCCAGCAGTTCAAGTTCCTCTTGTAAGTTCAATGATATGATAAGACCCTGCTGCTTCAAGTGTTCGGATATGATAAGCAAGGAATTCAGAGTCATCTGCAGATGTAGGGGCGATGACCCCTTTCCAGCAGTTGAAGTTCCTCTTGTGAGTTCTTGAATGATATACCCTGCTGCTTCAAGTGTTCGGTTATGATAAACAAGGAATTCAGGATCATCTGCAGATGTAGGGGCGATGACCCCTTACCAGCAGTTCAAGTTCCTCTTGTAAGTTCTTGAATGATATGACCCTGGTGCTTCAAGTGTTCGGTTATGATATGACAGGTAAGAAATTTAGGGTCATTTGCAGATGTAGGGGCGATAACCCCATTTTCCAGCAGTTCGAGTTCCTCTTGTAAGTTCTGTGATATGATAAGACCCTGCTGCTTCAAGTGTTCGATTATGATAAGCAAGGTATTCAGGGTCATCGGCAGATGTAGGGGCGATGACCCCTTTCCAGCAGTTCAAGTTCCTCCTGTAACTCAGTGATATGAACCTGCTGCATGTGTTAAATTATGACTGGTGAGGATATATCTGATCACCTCTAGCAATTGTTGGTGTAATAATGAAGCTCTTTCAATTCTAAAACTTAGTGTATGAGCAAACCAATAAGATACAGTCATGGCATCAGCATAGATCAGCATCATTTGCAGTTGTAGGTCCTTATTTAACCGACTTTTTCACAAGACCTACTGCAAGACTCGAGTAATGCTTTTAGCTTAGATTAATGAAGGTTTCCGGGGGCTCGAGACCTTCATTACGTAATCTAAGGGTTTTAGTAACTGCCGGTCATTCCAGGTCCGTACTTAAGTGATATGATTAGGGCCCTCTTTTTAATGACTCTACTTTATGGACTTTGCAAGAAGTTCTAATATTTATAATAATGAATTCCTTGAAAAAAGCCAACCCATAGTAGGCCCCCCTCCCACTGACACAATACAATTTAATAAGAGGGCCCCAATCATAACACTTAAGTACGGACCTGGAATGACCGGCAGATTCCGACCTCTGGTTATCAAAGAGGTAATTTAGCTATATTGCTGATACAGCATATGACCAACGGAACTCTTCATGCAACAACGAAATTAACTTAGCACTTAAAGATTCAAAAATACGCCTTCTTATAACCTATCCCTAACATCTGGACACTGTTCGATTGCAGATTTTCCCGCAACGAAGTGATGGGCTCAGCCAAAGTCCCACTATCCAAAGTAGAAGTCGCAGGCGGCGCTGAGATATGGGCGGAACTTTCCCGCGAACGACGGCCGCCGGAGGAGTTGCAAGAACTGTTGCTCTCATTGTCTTACCTACCCTCGGCGGAGAGGTTGACCGTCGTCGTGTTGAAAGCGAGGAATCTGCTGCCTCCGCAAGAAGGAAAGGATGCTTTAGGTAATGGAGTAGTCTGTTTTTACCATTCCCATCTTCTAAACGCACCCTAAGGATGAATTTTCACCAGTGCTGTGCTGTCTCCCGTACAGCACTGGTTCACCGTAAGGGTGCCTTTTCACTAGAGTTGTGCTAGGTAGCTTATTAAGTACCTGTGAGCTATAAAAATTCTAACCAAAAGCATTGCTCCATGGTCCTAGCTTAGAGCTGCGCTTTGCTAAGCTAGGGAAATGGAGCAATCCTATTGGTAGTAATTTTTCCAGCTCACAGGTTAAGCTAATATTAGCACAGCTTTGGTGGACAACCACCCTAAGGCAGTTAGTCTACTACGCTACTCCAAAGAAAATAGTAGGCACTAACTAGTTACCAAAGGTGCTTTTGTACACAGTGAGTGCAGGTGAAGCTAGTAACGATGCAGGCTACATCGCGAACAGTATTCACAAGCTATACGGCGTGGAAAATAACTCCGTCTCTGACGGTTAATGTGCAAAAGTAAAAAAATGAGTCGCGGGGCTGAGCGCGCCATGTGGGGTGAGGCGAGCGAGTCGTTCATTGGCTCTCCGCCTGTCAGCCATGCGCAGAAAATACCCGTCATAGACATATTTGTCCTGAACGCGCTGTACAAGCATACCTTTGCCTTCCTATGGTGATTGGTTTGCAAAGTTTTTTTTTAAAGAGGTGAGAAGTTGTAGCTTCTTTCACTTGGATCAAATTCGTTTCTATGTTTGTACATATAATAAAGATGCTTTGTTCAGTGCAGTCTTTACCATAAGGGCACACGGGGCCCGTGCCCAGGGCCTCTATCCTCACGAGGGCCCTGAAAACCGATATATTTACACATTTGTATTTCCTGAAAAGTACTTAGTACCGCATTTTCCGCCGACTTAACTTTTTATTAGGCTGTACCTACAGCACCTTCTAGCGATACCGTTTCGAATCCACAGTCGAGCTTGCGCATTGCACGTTTCATCTGTGGCCTGTACCCACAGGGCCAGGGAACCCCCGAAAGTTATGTAAAACAGGCTAAAACAGTTCCCGAAAGAAACCATTACCTTAATCGCAACCAATTAATGCAGCACAGGCATACATACATATATCAGGCCGAGACCACAGTTCTCCAGCACAGGCATGCTCATCTAATTGTTAATATACAGCGTGAATTTGTATTGGTTTTGCTCCCGAAGCCCAGTGGTTCTACTCATGAAAACAAGGAACTTTCGCGAAGAAAAAAATTTTTCGTCTCCTCATAGTAAAGTGGTCTCGTGATCGACTCATTTTGTATGGCAAGGCGAAAATTTTTTTTCTATTAAATAATTTTTCGTCGGGAAAGTTGCTTGTTTTCATGAGTAGAATCACTGGGCTTCGGGAGCGAAACCAATACAAATTCACGCTGTATGGGTACCTACTAGATTTAAGATTTATAGATAACTAAATAGGTATTAGATAACTGCAGAAAAATCTTTGTATCCTTATTTTGCTTTACTTCCCAAAAGGGCCTCAAATCTTGTGTGCCCAAGGGCCTCAAAATGGCTTAAGACGGCCCTGGCTTTGTTGGTGTATTTCACTCCTACAAATTTACGCTGCAGTGGTTTACTAGCATCACCTTATTCAATAAATTCTTTTTTTTTACAGATGTGTACGTGAAAGTATATCTACTTGTGAACGGCAAGCGTGTGAAGAAGAAGAAGACGAACCGACGTGAGATAAGCAGCCCCGTGTGGAACGAGGCGTTATCCTTTAGCCTGCCTTCTAACAACCTGCAGGACGCTTCCATCGAGGTGAGTCTTGCCTTCATTAAGGCCTCGAGCTTCTTGGCATGAAGCTGTGTGCAAACCTGAACTTCGGCGCCAACATTGAGTCAAGAGCTCAAACTGCGGCCAAAAAGTTGGGTATCCTCAATAAGGTTAAGCTGTATTTCACTCCTGGACAGTTGCTAGTATTATACAAAGCACTAGTCCGATCTTGCATGGAGAATTGCTGCCACCTTTGGGATGGCTCAGCCAAGTACCAACTAGGCGCTCTAGACTCGATCGATTGCAGAGCCAAGAAGCTCGTAGGTGACGAGGTGCTAGTGAAAACCAAGTTTCACAGCCTAGCCCACCGGCGCAAAATTGCATGTCTGTCGGTCTTTTATAGATTGTACTTCGGAGAGTGTGCCCAAGAGCTCCATGAGCTTATTCCGCCATCCCCCTTCTTCCATCGGGAATCCAGACGCACCGCAGGTGGCACCACACATCCGCACAAAGCGCTTTGAAACATCCTTTATAATGCGCACGGCTAAGGAGTGGAATTCTCTGCCTGCATCTGTGTTCCCGAGCTCTTATAACCCGAATCTATTTAAATCGTCTAAGAATAGGCTTCTTCTGGGTAAGCTCGTTCCATCGTCGACCTCATCTCTGTCCTCAAGGCTAGATCGAGGTCAAGAGTAAGCCTATACATAGTTAAAAAAAAAGGGAACAGACGCAGGCAGAAAATTCCACTCTTTAGCCGTGCGCATTATAAAAGATATTTCAAAGCCTTCTTCACACTGCTGCATCTCACTCTGCTGGACGTGCAAACGATGGTGCGTAGCTAGCTTAACCAAGAGCACACCCCGGACATTGTTTACAATAAGCGCGAATTTGATATGATAAACACGCGTGAACAATGACTAAACCTGACGTCTGACCTGCAGGAACTACGCGAATCGGGCGGGCGGGTGTGCGCGGGGTTCGGGGGTGGATTGCAAGGGGGGCGGAGAGTGTATGTTCTGTATTATAGTACGTTACTTTATTATGTGCCAATGCGAAGGAGAAGTCTGGAATTTTGAGGGCGCGCGTCACATTTCAGGTATGCGTGGTATCTGGCGGCGGCAACAACCTGGTGCTGGGCTGGTGCTGCGTGGGCGCGGCCGAGCCGGCGGCCGAGGGCCGGCACTGGGCGCAGATCGCGCAGGAGACGCGCAAGGCCATCGCCATGTGGCACACGCTCAGGTAGATGCAGAGGTTACAACATTCCAAGTACACACGGCTGCTCCTCGCTAGAAACACTTTAAACTTGAGCGGGGCTCTGGTTCCGGGCGCTTGTAGCGTTGCGCTGGTTCAGCTTATACTGGTTTTGTTTCTACATGCTTGCTGGCGTGCGCATCTACACCTGATGTCAAATATAGTACACTCCTTTGATACTCTTCACACAGGGTTGCGCAAATTGGAGTGGTAGCTCTGAACATGAAACTGAACGACTTTGCTTTACGACTTTCATAAGTTCACAAAAAAATTGCATTGTCTCACAAATTGGCTCGGTCAGTTAATCGAATTGTATGAAGAACCAAAATTTGTTTTTGCGAAGTTTCAAAAATCGTAGTACCAAAGTTGTTCAGTTTCATGCCCAGAGCTTCCTCCCGAGAGATTTTCCGCAATTTACCTAATTAACACGATATATAAACAAGCCATTGATGTCAAATACACATAGTTACAGTCTCGGTTAAAGTTAAACGCCCCCGCGCGTTGTTTCCAAAATCTTTGGTTACGGCTAGCAGCTAGTACACTAAATGGTCATGTCAAATTGTAAGGGTGCGTTTCCACTACAGTTGTGCTAGTTACAGTCATCCCCCTTGAGGTTAGCCAGTTACCGTCAGTTGGTCTGATTTGACGGACATGAAGATTAGACTAGACAACGTTCTCGCTGATTCGTAAATCTTTTTCACAAGAATTCGTTTAATACTGTCACAGCAATAAGATTTTCTTCTGTCATTTTGTATGCATGTTTGGCCAAATTCAACCTACTTGTATCTTACTGTAGGAAAATAAAGCATAAGCCCGGTCATGATTTAAATTGATCGACTGTACAGTCAACAGCACGTCAATGGAAAATTGTTTAACTCTATTACCATGACAAGGTCCAAAGTGTTTCTCGTGCTGTTGGACGTAGGTACCCATACATACAC
Source organism: Athrips mouffetella (assembly GCA_947532105.1). NCBI lineage: Eukaryota > Metazoa > Arthropoda > Insecta > Lepidoptera > Gelechiidae > Athrips > Athrips mouffetella. The sequence continues at coordinate 11,407,962 of OX383958.1, forward strand.
GTAGCTAACCGTAGTGAGCTGGAAAAATCCCGACCAATAGGATTGCTCCATTGTCGCGTGCAGCTCTAAAGCCACTCTCACACCTTCCTTAATTTGGGAACATATTCGGCATACATTGCTCGTTGAATTAAAGATAATGAAATTAACACAACCAAGCCTCCCAGCAATGTATGCCGAACTATTATTTGAAGTTAGGAAGGTGTGATTGCGACTTACGCTAGGAAAATGGAACAATCCTATTTTTGCAGCTCACAGGTTAGCTACCTAGCCCAACTCTGGTGGAAATGCACCCTATTTCTGCCCATTTGATTAACGCCATTTTGGCGCTGTTCGCCTTCGGTGCATTGAAATAGTATCCAATAGGTATTGTGTGTCCAGTCGGCAACATGGGTCCCGACAGACAGAGGTGACCTTGACTGGCAACCATTCGGGTTCTATAGAGAAAAAAATCCTATACTATTAAACGAGCAATATTTGTATATATATATATTTGGAATCGGTTTCTCGAAAACGGCTCTAACGATTTTGGATGAAATTTAATATACAAAGGTTTTCGGGGGCAAAAAATCGATCTAGCTAGGTCTCATGTCTGGGAAAATTCATTTTCACCGTTCGCGGTCGAGACATCAGGTTGCTGGAGTGCAGAGGGCCTTGAATTTGTCAGAGAGATCGGGCGTCGACTTAGGGCACAAGGCGGTGACTGCCGCTCCGGGTCGTTCCTAGTGCAAAGAGTGTCCATCGCCATCCAACGCGGAAACGCCGCAAGTGTCATGGGCACCTTTGCACCGGGATCGATCCGAGGCGGCTTATTCGATCAATAGGTTTGACTTATGATTTAATTTATGTATTATTTGACTGTTTTTTATCTGTGTTTTTGACTATATAATAAATTTTCACCGTCTTTTTTAATATTTCTTAGCGTGTGAAACTAACAGTGCTATCTGTTGTTGAGTAGCATAGCTTGCTCACCCGATGATATTTTAATCATACAGAGCCTAGCTCAGTCGCCCAGGTATGGTTGTAAACTATGAACTACACGGTCGGAACGCGAAATACACGGTCGGAACCGACCAGGATCACCTCTATCGGTCGGAACCCATGTTGCCGTTCGTGTATCAGGCACTTAAGAGGCTACCTCCCCGTCCACTAGCGCCCCCATCAGTTAAAAAAATTTTACTCGCTAAATATAAAACTTATCGAAAATCCGGATAGACAGATTGCAGTTAAAGTACCCTAGTTTATTCAGAACCTATCAATTCTGAAAAATATAGTTCACTGTAGTTACAGATACAAAAAGTGCGAAAAACGGCCACTTGTAGCAGTTTTTGTATCTGTAACTATACCTAGTGAACTTTATTTTAGAGAGTAAATAGTTTCTAAATAAACAAAGTACCTTTTCACCTCCAAAGCTCGGAAACATTTGTTTTGTCGGTTAAATTCTGCAGCCAAAAGCGATTTTTGGCCGCTAGCGGGCAAAAGGTTTTTGAAATTCGAACGTGATGCAGTATGGCAGACCTCCACGCTGCGGTACTGGCTGCTTCCTCGCTTTAGTGAGGTGAAAAATTTTGTGTTTCGCTCGGCAGCAAAGTTATTTTGCGTTTCGTGCCTTGAAACCTTCGCTACGCTCAGGTTTCAATACAAGGCACTCACGCCAAATAACGCTTTTGCTGCCTTGCATAACAAATAACTATTACTTCAATCTGTCTTTCCGGATTTTTGATAAGTTTTGTGTTTAGCGAGTAATATTTTTTTAACTGATAGGGGCGTTAGTGGAGTGGTAGCCTCTGAGGGCACGCTTTAGGATTTTTGTCCCAGCAACAATTTTGTATCTCTCATCGAATCTGATTTAATAAAATAATGCACGTAAGTTGCGACGCAAGTGTCATGTCTAAGTATTTATTGCGCGCTTCATGTGCGCTCATTAACGAAACACAAACCTACAAAAAGAAGTTAAGAAAAGCAAGTTTCATGTGGGCATCTGGGCATTGTCTAATTGATCTGCTGGTTGGTTGGTGGTGGTTGCTGAGCAGAAGTGCTGCCACTTTGAGAAATAAATTTATTGCGTCATAAATACAAAACATTTAATAAGGATTGTTTGATTGGCGGCAATTTGAGGTAGTTCTATATTTTATTATCCATCACATCACATCTTAGCTTATCGTGAATAGCTTTGTATTATGTTTGTATTGTAAAACTGCCAAAAACGGCCACTTTTAGCACTTTACCAATACAAAGCTATAAATGATAAGCTAAGCTATGATGTCACGGGTTATAACATATATAACTACCCTATATTGCCGCCAAACAAACAATACTACTGAAAAGTTTTGTATTTGCGACGCAATAAATTTATTTCTAAAAGTAAGGTGCTGCCACCCAGCAACCGCCTTAACAAATTGGCAGATTAGAAAATTGTCGGGCGATTCTAAAGCTGGTACGGTATAGGTTACTACCTAACTACATTAGGTAAGAAAACTACTTCAGTACAAGTTCGTAGATCCTGAGCGTAGATCGCAAAAAACAAAATGGCTAAGTTTTTTTATTATTTCTTAGCAAAGCTTAGGAAGCATCTCACAAAAAGTTGCACATCCATCTTCACTGTAAGTCAGGTACCAAAGAAAAATATTAAAAAAGAAACTATCTATTCTATGCTCTTAGTGTTAATTTTGTAAATTCTTGTATTTATGAACCTATCCAGTTTTAACTGTGGGCTCTCTAGTTATATTCATATTTGTATCATAGAATGTATTGTATAGCGGAATCTATATAAAATAAATAAAATAATTTTGTGCTAACCCTTTTAACTGATTTTAGAAATATTTGTATATTTGAGCTTTGGAAAAACCAAACAAGTCTTATGAATTTATAGAATTTTTTATACGAAAAGTTATTATTTTGTATAAAATTTTAGTCGTCCATGGATTTTGAAAATTTATATCTATCTTCTATCTGCGATAACTATAATATAAAGAAATGCTCTGCCCACAGTTACCATACTAATGTATATTGTATGTACTTATAAGCTCCATTATGAAAGTAGTATCCCACGCGTCGATGAAACCTTCCTTAGGCTGCCCGCACACGACCGAGAATCGGTGGCCGACTATCGGCCAGGAAAAGGACGGAAGATCCACGCGATACACACACACACACGTCAGAGCAGGATACCGATAAAAAAAATCGGTCACCTATTCTCGGTCGTGTGTGGGCGCCCTTACGTTCAAGGGTTTATGAATTATGAATAAATATCGAATTTTATTCCAAGAATATACGTATTTTTATCTAAGTGTTTTTGTGTGGAAGAAAAGTATTTTACTTTGTATTTTTTTCTTTACAAAATGTCTGAATAAATTGTCTATTTGTAAGATTAATCTTGTTTCATTTCTCATATTTTGGCTAAGGGTAAGATCCACTAGCGGATCGGAGCTGTACGAAGACCAATCAAGGGTACAATTCTTGAATATCACTGTGGTATAATAAGTAGGTACCTACTTATCACAAAAAACTCAAAATCACAGATTTTTTTATTCAAAAGTGAAGATTGATATTCGTTAAATATAAAGTAGGTGGTACCTAAGTAGGTATATGATTGTCAATTATGAGTTACTTTACTTTGTGAAGGTTTATCTAGATTTTGAATTTTTTTAATGTCTTTACTCGGTGATCTAAGACAGTAACGACGTGATTGGTATGTGGAATTTCGCAGTCTCCCCTCCAATCCGACCCCTAAGTGTAGCGACACACCTGCGCAAATTTCCGCGACCGAAGTCTTCCAAGTATGACACCAGCGGAAATCCGCCCGATGTCATACATAAGTAACCTAAAAGCGTTGCGAGCGTAAAGATCGAAACAGATGTGTCGTTCGTTACGTAAACAAGTATCTTGAGGATTTTTTTTACTGGGTATAGGCTTATTCTTGACCTCGATCTAACCCTGAGGACAGAGATGAGGTCGACGATGGAACGAACTTGCCCAGAAGAAGCCTATTCACGCGCGACTTAAGTAGATTCGGGTTATAAGAGCTCGGGAACACATTCGCAGGCAGAGAATTCCACTCCAGCTAACCGTGCGCATTATGAAGATGTTTCGAAGCGCTTTGTGCGGATATCAACCAAGTATCCTGTGGTGCGTCTGCATTCCAGGAGGGCACTGCCGTCATATACATGTAAGGTCCAATAGTGAACAGAATTTTAGAATGTTACTCAGACCATGGGCAGCAGCATCCTCCTTTGTAACTTACATCTTACTTACTGCGGTCACCTACAACCGCGGTCCATGGTGCGTAACGCTAACAAGCGAGGTGACTATGGTACTTCCCCTCTACATTTTTCCAGCAAAAGCTAGAATTCTGGAGGGAGCTCCCTGTCCTGTAGTGGACGTTTCATGGGATGTTATGATGACTCAGACCATGAAACTAAAAAACTTTCCCCAAGAACATGGGTAGGTCGAAATACGAAAAAAAAAACAATTTTTCTCCCATAGTAACCGCATCAGCTGAAAACGCATTTTGTATGACGTCAAAATTTTATTTTCGTATTTCAACCTATATGTTTCTCATGAAAAGATGTTCAGTTTCATGGTCTAAGTAACATACTTAAACTTTGTTCACTATTTCAGAGGACCCTGTATAGGGTGATAAGACACTGTTGGGTATAAATAATCACTGTGATTCTTAAAACTGTGCACCTTTGATTCAGACTATGAAACTGACCAATTTCACTAAGGAGCATAAGTCGAAATATGATAAAAAAAACCGGCCAAGTGCGAGTCGGACTCGCTAAGGGTTCCGTACCTATCTACCATATGATATACTAAAAGCTTTTGCTCTTTGATTTTAAAACTCCGCGACCATCCAACTTGACCCCTCTTTTATAGAAAAGTTTTTGAAACGGGAGCTCACCTTAATTGGTTACTATTAGTTGTGAGAAAAATTGAAATATTTAATGATTTTAGACTTTTCCCTTTATTTGTCCTGTGAGACCTAGCTTCTTGCCAAATTTCATAATTTTAGGTCAACGTGAAGTACCCTGTAGGTTTTGCTTTTTTGCATAAATTTATGGAGATGAGAACATAAAAAGCCATATCTTTTGATTGCGTCGTTGTAAAAAATTTAAATTTTCAGATCTTGTGTGGTTTATGGACCTTAATATTCGTTATCAATTTCAACCTGATACCTCTTCTCGTTCGTGAGAAAAAGGGTCTTGACAGACAGAAGGACAACAAAGTGATCCTATAAGGGTTCCGTTTTTTTATTTTGAGGGTTCCGTACCCTAAAAACCGGTCAAGTGCGAGTCGGACTCGCGCGCCGAGGGTTCCGATATACCTATAGTATTTTTGGAAGCAATAAATTCCATTTTCAGGACCGCAAAACTAAATTTGTTTGTAAAGGTTTTTTGCAAATTTCTGTAAAACTGTGCAACTTAGAAAGATCGTTTTATTTTTGCTGTAAAGTTTACATAAACCTCTGTCAACAGTAATTAATTCAGATTTTTCCTTACTCAAACTTCGGAGATAAGGGGGGGGGGGGGGGGGGGAATGGTATTTTTTTTTACATTTATCATCATAACTTGAAAACTAAGAAACTCAAAAAAATACAAAAATATATGATACCCCACTCGACCTAGTAGCGACAATTTGAAATTTGGCCCCCTTTACATTAATAATCATACTATTTTCAAAAATTTTTCATGTGTAATTAAGTTGGGCAAATATATTCTAAAACTATTCCAAATTTCAGGTCGATAGCATGAGTGGTTGCTGAGATATAGAGGTGTGACAGACAGACAGAGCGGCACCATACGGGTTCCTTTGTTTTACCATTTTGGTATCGGAACCCTAAAATACCATAGAAACTGCACCAGCTGATTGACCATTGTTTATGGGACGAAAAATTTTCTTTTTGGTCAGTTTAGCGAAAGTTGGTCAATTTTATTGTTTCTGCACAGTTTTAAAGATCACCCTAACACCCAGTATTTCGCTCGTCTCTAATTCTCCTACAGTCGCAATATCGTAGCTTGAGTAGAATGACAGCGGTGAGAACAGGAACTGTGGTCTCTTCCTACCCCGACGGGAACAAGGCGTGATATTATGTATGTATGAGAACAGGAAGGAGCGATGCGCTTCACACTGGAGCGACAGAGACATGTATCGATTCGATCTCCTCTCACGCATAGTTTTGTGGTTTTTCCTGCTGTTATGTATTATTTCCACTGTAATTGCTGCTTTTCCACCGGTGCTTTTGCGAGGAGCTAAGCTGTGAGCTGGGAAATTTCCAAGCAATGGATTGTGCCATTTGCTTGTCATTGCGCCATTTTTCTAGGTTGGAATTTTCCAGCGCACAGCTTAGCTTCCTCGCACACATCTTTGTCGCTAAAATTAAAATGAAAAACGATTTTACAATTATTAAAAATATTTTATTTACTTTTTATAATTGTGTACATAGTTTACATTTTTTAACGTTAAAAATTAAAATAAGAAAAAACTTAACTAAAAGTGGCAGCACTTTACCAGAGAGCAGTCTTGATGGCGTAGATCACCAGTTTAGTTCAGTTCCATTGATAAAATAACTCCATAAAGTATAGGTATGTATAATCCACTATTAAGTCACTATTTATACCTAAGTATACGACACTTACCACAGCCGACGACTCGACGCGGGCCCGACGTTGACGCCAACTAAAATTGCATACTAAATGTTAATGTAAAATCATGGAAAAATGTTTTTAAATAATGGAATGAATTGATTTACTATAAGACAAGCAATGCAATAGAATTTATTCATTAGGTACCATTTCCAAATATGTGTGAAATGATTTATTATGGGTATTTCAACCGTAAGTGATTGGTCAATGCACAACATAGTCTTGTCTAGACGGAACCGGAGCCCAATTCTTGAATATCACCGAGTGATAAAATATCACTCAAAACATTCAAAATCACAGATTTTTATTTTTAAAAGTCAAGATTGATATTGGTTACATATAAAGTAAGTGTATGATTATTAATTTTCATACGTTTTTATTTGCAATTTAACAGTTTGTCAGGGTGAACTTGAATTTTTAGAGGCTCAAAAGTGATATCTTATCAGCTGGTGATATCCAAGAATTACCTCCCTGGTTGTGATTTCATGTGGGAAAAATTATACTGAATTTTGTTTTATATGAGATATTAAAAGAATGTTAAAGACATTAGCAAAATCCGAATCATCAGAAGATCAATTTGTAGACTCCCCATACAACAGAATACTTATATTATACTATTTTGAAAGGTTTTTAGTTTTACCTGTACCGGTGTCTGTCTGTCTGTAATCAAATCTTGCAAGTTAAATTTGACCCACTTCCCGGTTTCCGATTGAGCTAAAATTTTGCATTCATGTAAATCGGATGACAATGTAATATTATTGACATTGAGGTGATCCGATGATGGAGCCAGAAGGCTTTTATTAGATATCTCAAGTTTTCAAATAAAAGAGTGTTACATTTATTAGATAAGTTGAGACATCTAATAAGAGCTTGTTATACATTTCTTTTATTTATTTATTTTAAAGTAAACTGTACCGGACCACGCATTGACCAATCGCTACGTCGAATTAAGAAATGCAATATAATGGTGATGAACGAACGTATAGGACAGCGGTATGTCGGCATCGGCAACCCTACTTCATGGGGTACCAAAACAAGAATTATTAGTAAATTATAAAGGTACTAAAAATTTGCTTGAACAGTCGGCAAGAAGTGGTAACATTTTTGAACTCATCTGACAGAGCTCATCAACAAGTGCCAAAATGAACAGGGTTACCTCACCCTCACTTTGTGAGTCGTCATTACCAAGAAATAAAATAGCGACTATCGAAAGTACACTTAGGAACACTTTGACCTTGAACGGGTCTCTGGTTTTGGGCGTTTGTAGCGTAGTGCTGGTTCAGCTTATACTGGTTTTGTTTCTACGTGCTTTTTGTCGTGTGTACCAGGATATTAGGTGAAAAAATTTGAGTTCATTTTGGCACTTTTGATGACCAGTAGGTTTGAAAAATGGTAACCTATTATTCGCTGACTTTTCAAATCGTGCCAGGGGGAGCCTCGGCCACCCTGTCTTTTTCGACATACCTTTTTAATGTGTTACATCCAATACAGGTTGTTTTGGTACCCGATGAGGTGGCGTTGCCGATGGCCTGCTCTCTACCTCCGTAAGGGAGAAGAAAAATGGCGGCGTAGTTATTTGAAAATAGCAAAACCCAAAATAAAAAACTGGTAATTAACTATTATTTAAGTTGCCCCAATCTCCCTTATGTTATCTAAATATTCTAAATGTTGGGTACACTGCGATGGCTGATAACTAAAAATATTGAAGGCTTATCTGAGTTATGTATTGTATGTACATACATACTGATAAACAAAGGTTGATATGTTGTATAACCGTTACATAGTTACTAAGACTTACTAGAATGAAAGTGGCATGCATGAAAATTTAATTATTGAAATGAAACATGGAGAAAGCTGTAAAAAATACTTTACACATCAATGAAGAGTCCGTTCGCTGTTGAAGGTGTGAGAGGGATTGGGTGGCTGTATAGTGTTGTACGCATGTATGATATGTGGTAATGTGTGGAGTGTCATTGGGACGGGAGTTTAGGGTGCAAGTATTTGCAATCGGGGTCCTTGCAATTGCCGCCGACTTCGAACGGGCACAAGATGCCGTTCGGATCTGCCTCCCAACTGAAAAATATCGATTTACAAACAATACATAATGTGAGAGCGGAAATAGTGGATAGTGCAGATGCATACTTACACCGCGCCGCTCGGCGAACGGCGTTGAGTACGCACGTCCATCCACAACTCATCGAAATCTATTGCACACGGGTATTTCAAACATTTTTTTTCTTCGTTTTCTTTTTCTATGTTTAGACCTATTAGAAACATTAGCAACTATAACGAAAGTCAGATATTAACTGGATGGGACTCTTTTTCGTTACCGATTCCAAGTAAGTTTGCTGTAGAAACAGGTCATGATCCTAAAAGTGACTATGATCAAGGATACAATAATTATTTTTTTTTAAAGTGATCTAAGGACAATATTCTTAAGCTAAAATAAAAGCTAATTAAGAGTATAACCACTGTTCTACTACAGTCACGAAATTTAATTGGCAATCAATTCTAAGTACTGAGACATATAAATAGCTAGGGACAAATAAAACATGAAGAGATCTCCCTGTGGATCTCCCTACGTCTAAGTGCATATAATTTTGAACTTTACTCTCATGTTCTCAGGAAACAAGGAGACATAAGAAGCCATCGTACTCGTAAATGTCTTTCAATAAGAATATCAAGATTGTCAAATATTGTTTATGTTAAATAAAGCTCGATGTAAAAGTCGTCAATGATGATATTAATGACTTATCATTGACATCTAAACAATTCATAAAAAGGTCATGAACCTACTGAACAATTAATTTCCGTGACAAAGTTACGTCCAATAAAATTTATTACTTGAACAACAAAATGAAAAAAATAGAAGATATAAAAATAACATACAAAAAGACATAAACATTTTAAGAAACTTACTTAGGTCTCTCCAACGATTGAAGTGGCGACTCATAGTCATCAAATTCTTTTCTCCTATCACTCTTTGGTGGCATGGCACTAATCCGCTCCTCATTTTTCATCTGCCCTTCTTTTTCAGCAACTGGTTGACTTGCATTACTTTTATTCAAAGATTCTATATTACTACATGAATCAGTTTTGATTTCAACCGCTTCTGTGTCAGCCATTAAAACAGTCTTCTTATTACTATTTACATCTACTTGTACAGACAGTCTTGTATTCGGCTTGGACTCGTCCAAGACATCATTAACCACGCTATTTTTGCCCGCCTTCAACATCTGAGAGTTCTTAATCTCCTCTTTCAGAGGGTTATTCTCTTTTTGCAAACTATTTGTTCGATTCACCAATAAGATGCTGTTACCATTAGGTTTGGAATGTGTAAAATGTGAGCTGAAAAAAGTTATTTGTTTTGGACAACAACAGGTTGTTTGTGATTATAATAAAACAGTGCAAACACATAAGAGAAAAGAGAAACAAAACTATGTACCTGGTCAACAGTCTTTGGTGTTGCATCCTTATCTTGAACAACCTGTTCTGTACGGTTCTCTGTTCTTTTTTATTCAAAGTGATTGCTGTTGATGTGTTTTTCAGTTCAGTTGCAACTATTTTGTATTTCTGTGTTAATTTTGTTGCTTCTTCTTTCAGTTTCAACATTCTTGCTGACTCTTCTGCTATTCTTTTTCTGAAAAGTGGATATTGAAAGTAGCTTGTAAATTTTTACTCTATTTACAAATTTATAGTACATACATACCTTGACATAGCAACTTGTTCCTCTAACATATTAATAGCTACGATTCTGGTAGTGTCTATGGATACATTTCTAGGCTTAAGTGTGTCTTTTATTTGAGCTTGATTCATTATGTTCATTGCAGTTTGTCTTGCTTCCTTAATTTTTTCCAGTTCTGCCATTTTCTTGACTAAATTCTTGTATTCTATCTGCTCAGATTTCGGTAAGTGGTTAACAGTCTAAAAATAATTAAAAACATTAATAAATATTGTTATTGACATAGTAAGCAACACAAATTGTCATATCCACATTCAAAAGTCTGACCTTTGCAACAAATTTCTCAGTAGGATTCTGTACTACATCTGGTAGCTTTTTCTTTTCAACCTCCATCCTTGTTGATTTTAGAAATATATCAAGTTTTTGCTGAAAGTCTACATGCTCTGATAATTTCATGTGCATTTTAGTCAAATTTTTTGTTGCTTCATGTTCTTCTTCTTCAGAATCTGATTCCCTAAGATTGATAATGATTCTATTTTCTGGTACTTTGGTTTTTGGTGGTGCTGCTGCGGGTGGTGGAGTATTTTCTTTAGGCTTTTCGACCTCAGTTGTTTTGGCAACTTTGGGATTGACAAGATTTGGCAAATTTTTACTCAAAGATGTTAATAACTTAGCTCTGAGTAAATCTTCATCTTCTTCTAATTCGTCATCATTGAGTTTTTTCTTAGCAGTATCCTGTTCATTACTTTCACTAGGTGCACCAACGACTTCTCCATCTGCTGATACTTTGGCCTTTTCAGTACAAAGTTCTTTTACTTTTTCTTCATTATCAGATCCCATATCCATATCCACCGATTCAATATCTGTGTTATTTTCATTGTCGAATTTGTTTTCAAGTTGTTTATATTCATCCAAGGGGTCATCTTGTAAAGTAAAGGAAGACTGTGATAATCTTTTTCTTAACTTCTGCTTCTTTTTCATTTCTATAGCCTTTTTCAGTAAAGCAGACTTTAAACAAATTAACCTTAACTCTGTAGTATCGCTATCTTCATCTTCAGATAAATTATGTGGTTTGTCACTTTCGTTATCCTTTTGCTGCACTGGTTTCGGTTTAGAGGTTTTGGATTTAAGAGCATGTTGCCTTAGCAGTTCCAGGTCGTCATCAGAGTCGGTATTTAAAGTCTTTTTACTTTCATCCTCGCTCCTTACTTTAGTAACTGAGTCTACTGTGTCTATGGATGGCTTTTCCGTTTTAGCAGTGTTGCTATCATCATCTGTACATAAATCTATTAATATACATACATCTTTTTCCTGGACTCTTTCTACTGTAACATTTTCAGGAACTACATTAATGCAAGGAGCAATTTCTTTGGGTGTAATTGGTGAACAACTAACATCTTCAACTTTGGGGCCTGTTTCAGTCTCAGTTTGCTTGTCTTCAGTTATAATAGCTTTAAATGTATCTGGTACCTTGCCACTAAGCATTTTCTGTAATCTGTCCTGTAAGGAAGACTTATCATTGATACTCCTGTTGAGTGCCACAGCATTTGCTAGTTTTCTTCGTTTATTCCTGTATTCATCATCAGATTCTTCACTTGTCTCACTTATAACTTTTAACTCTAATTTCTTTTTTCGATGTACTTTTTTCTTGTTTTCTTTTGCTTTGCCTGCATTTGTTGGGTCTAAGTCTTTTCTTCTTTTTGTCTTATGGTGCAGCTTTGAATGTTTCACATCATTCACATGTTTATGGACTATTTTAGGCGTAACATTAGTAAAAGCATCATCTAAGTCAGTGGCAGAAATTTCAGACAAGTCTTGTAAAAAGACATCTCCTTTATGATGGCCTGAAATTTGGACTAAAAAACTTATTCAAATCAATATGTGTAATATTGATACTGGAGCAACAGTTTAAAAGGGGATTGAGTTCTTAGTAGTACAGAATGTTTACAATTTTAATTTATAACTTACAAGCAGTAGGTATTGAATATGATACCTTACTCAACCTAGAAACCACCATTTAAAATTTAGCCCCCCCCCTTAACAATAAAAAAAATAATATTTTTTAATTGCTTTTGTTAGTAATAAAGTTGGTCAATCATATTGTAAAACTATTCCAAATTTCAAGTCGATAGCATGAGTGTTAACTAAGATGCACCAAATGACAGACAGACGACGTCGCACCATAAGGGTTTTTAAGATTTTGATTCGGAACCCTAAAAATGCTAGTTTGGTAACCCTGACAAACATAGATACTATTGCAATCACATTTTGATGGACTCATAACAAATACAACTACAGCCATAAACTACATTTGATAAAGGAAATACTAATGACGTAGGTATAACTGGAGCACAGTTGAACAAAATATTGTAGGTAGGTATGAATCTTTGCATACACTGGGGGCGATTCTAGCGTGGCTGGTAAATTTAAGGCTATAATTTGACAGGTCTAAAAATGTTGCTATCTTTGTTACTGCCTATAGGCTGAAAATCACTTTTAGACCTGTCAAATTTTAATCATATATTTAGCAGCCATGCTAGAATCGCCCCCCATACTCTTATAAATTATTTATTTTACTAGTTTTAGATCATTTATAAAAGTCTAGTGTGATTTTACAAGACGTTGGGCAGTATTGGTAATTCTGCCTGGTCTTCTTTAAGAATGGTAAATAAGTTGTTTTATTTATCATAAGCCTTCGGAATCCGAATTTTGTTCTGGGCAGGATGAGGATAAGGTGGCAGCTAATACAAAAAATCAATTTAATCCTTCACAGCACAGCATTGGCTTTTTTCACACTTTTACAAGTGTTGGGAGTAGGGTCATCATCATCCTTTCGAATTTGTCTAGACTTTTAAAACCTTTCCTCTGAAGTTGTCAGGGTTACTGACCTACATCAGTCCCCCTATAAATGTGCATTCTCTGCTGGATTAATCAAATGTTTGAACTTCTGAAAACTATCCAGACTTTTTCGAAATTGCCGAATTTTTCATCCTATGGTAACCCTATTTGCAAAAGACTTAACAGTAGACTGAAGAAGGAGCTACAGAAGATCTAAGTAGCATAAAGTTATAATTATTTAAACGTTGTTACTAACTACTTCTTACATTTATTCATGTATTCAATGCCTTACCTGGTCCGAAAGACGAGTTTTTTGCTTTCTTACGCTCAAGGACATTGTTGTAGTTTTCTAGAACTTGCAACCTCTGACGCAAAAGAAATTCTTCCTCAGACGATATGTCCGACAGGTCGTCCATATCATCTATTATTTCACCTTCCTCCATCTCAGAGTCAGCATTTCCTGGTACGTTCTCAACGCAGGCCATCTTGAGATATGGGTATACCTTACTGAAAATGAAAGTTCCATTATTTGAAGGTTACAAAATTGATCACTTTTACATAAAACATAAGCAAGAAACATTACTTGTTAATTACACATTATAGCACAAACAGAAATAAAATAAATTTCTCCAGCGAGCAGCCCAATATACGACAAAGCCCGTGAAAGAATCAAATGAGAAGTCAGAAAGCTAAGCCACTATGTGCAGCAGATAGTACGCACCTCGATAATGTGCAGCTGATATTTGTCGTCGTGACATGGTCGTGACGTCAACTATTCAGTCGCACTTATAATAATTTGTTAACTTGACATTGTGCAAAATACATCTGAGATGTGACGCCATTAAATAAATATCTATCTAATATTTGCTGCGTAGTATGTGTCACTGGGTGTCCGTCTTCCCAACAAGCCCGTGCGAGATATGGCCAAGTGTCATACACCAAAATTTAGTGGAAATTGGTTCATTCCATAAGTAAAGTATCAGATTTAGTGCATCAAAACTGACGACACTACGAGCTTAAAACTTTGGGTGGTTGTAGAGACGTCTCGTCAGCCAGCCCATTCTAAATAGTAAAAACCACGAAGATTACATAAAAGCAAAATAGTTCTACATTTACTGCATGTCTAGTGCAATTGATTGTAAAAAACCCGAATCGAAAATGTCCATATCGTAGGAGCACTTCATCAATAATTATGGGTGGCTGGAGAGACGTTTTTCCAGTCAGCCCAGGTGATATCTCGGAATATATAGTAGGTAGGAAGATAAAACAAAGCTTAATATTTACTACCTACTCGGAACAGTAGGAAGCAAATATTTCAAAATCCTAGCTCCACTAAATTTAGAGATATTTGTATTTTTTCATGGGCTTGCTGGGGAGACGTCTCGCCAGAAGCCCATGCTGTAACTCAAAAAGTACTGCACGTAGAATGCTAAGCGATATACCAATAGAGAGTGCATATTTGATGCAATAAGCACCAAGAAAAATGAGTCCCTAGGTCTTACGGTTACGGTGCTAGAAACAAAAATCATTTTCCCGCCGAAAATTTTGAATGCATGATGTGCAGTGCGACGTTGCCGTTCTGTGCAACTCTACATGTTGCTGTTAGAGCATTCAAAAATCAATATTGTATCCTTATAGTTAAGAGGTACTGTAGACGCACGTGTAGATTATTTGTAATTTGAAAATAGTTCGGGAGACGGTGTACTTAGTATAAGGCTGATTGGTTAACAAGAAGTTTTTATTTATTTGTGGACAACATGTTAAGAACGAAAGAGATAATATGTATTTTAGCTCACGTGAAGACTTACTGGTGCCTCAATCTCTTTTAGCAACCAAGACAACTGTATTCTAGGAGGAGATGTAGGTTTAATGGTCTCAGTAACAAACTAAAATTTTTAAAGTATTCTTTAATTGTCCTGTAATTAATAAGTTAAGAAAACTGATTTATTACATAAATACGTTAGCCAAAATACATATTATCTCTTTTGTTCTTCACATGTTGTCCACAAATAAATAAAAACTTCTTGTTAACCAATCAGCCTTTAAAGTACACCGTCTCCCGAACTATTCTCAAATTACAAATAATCTACATGTGCGTCTACAGTACCTCTTAACTATAAGGACACAATTTTGATTTTTGAATGCTCTAACAGCAACATGTAGAGTTGCACAGAACGGCAACGTCGCACTTCACATCATGCATTCAAAATTTTCGGCGGGAAAATGATTTTTGTTTCTAGCACCGAAACCGTAAGACCTAGGGACTCATTTTTCTTGGTGCTTATTACATCAAATATGCACTCTCTCAATAGAAGCTCTCAATAGAATGCTAAGCGATATACCAATGTATATCGCTTAGCATTCTACGTGCAGTACTTTTTGAGTTACAGCATGGGCTTGCTGGCGAGATGTCTCCCCAGCAAGCCCATGAAAAAATACAAATATCTCAAAAGTTAGTGGAACTAGGGTTTTGAAATATTTGCTTCCTACTGTTCCGAGTAGGTAGTAAATATTAAGCTTTGTTTTATCTTCCTACCTACAATATGTTCCGAGATATCACCTGGGCTGGCTGGGAAAACGTCTCTCCAGCCACCCATAATTATTGATACAAAATACAATACAAAAAAATTATTCTTTTCTCCCACATATAAGTACTTACAAAATATAAAATAATACTCGTAGTAGATCTACCTGTAGAGCCCCGGTGTATCCCGAAGGATACAGAAGAGGATCGAGTTCCCGCGCTTTATATTCTGCCTTATTGCGTCGAAACTATGGTTTATTTTGGTTTGGTGTGTATAGGGAGTAACGACCTATTGAAATCACCTTTCGAATGACGTATAAACCATAGACTAAAGTTGGCGGGAATCGGACGGATGACGCGCCAAAGTTCAAAATTTTTAAAAATCTTGGTCACGTGGCAACATCTGACCGATTTGAGTCGGTCAATGGCGGCCGGGGTTCAAGGCCATATTATACGACCGTAAAAATTCGCAACCCTCTTTTTAATTGCATAGATTATTGCGAATTTTTTGTATGATAGGGTCAGTGAGGTAGGTCTATGTTAGCGGTACTTGTTTATGCGGGAAACAGGACACCAAACTAGGTTAACCTGTGCTATGGTATCCTGGCTCCCTCGTTGGACAATGTAATAGATCTTACACAATGACAAAAAGCGTTCGTACTCAATGTAGCCATAAGACTGAAAACTTTTTAATTTAACAAAAATTTTAAAAATTTTAAAGCAAGAAATAAGGTAAAAAATTAAAACTTAGCGAAAAAAAAAGAAAATTAGAAACTTGTATGTGTTGTGTGTGTTTTGCGTGGGTTGTGTGTGTGTGCTTGTTGTGTGTGTGTGTGTGTGTGTGAGAGAGAGAGAGTTTGAGATGCTGTCTCATTGGCCTTTTGCTAACCTCATGGCATCGTCTAGTCTTAGCGATTTCCCTTGAGACAACGCAGTCAATTTCACTGTGCGTTTTAAGAATAATTTATAAAATATATAATTTTCTTATAGTTAGAACTTTAGCTTCGTTATAAAGAGTAGTTGTAGGGAACAGACGAGGTTTTTGTAGTATGACCTTCAGTATTAATCTTTGATGTAGTGCTCCTACCATATTGACATTTTCGATTCGGATTTTTTACAATCAATTGCACTAGACATGCAGTAAATGTGGAACTATTTTGCTTTTGTGTAATCTTCGTAGTTTTCCCTGTATAGAATGGGCTGGCTGACGAGACGTCTCTACAGCCACCCAAAGTTTTCACCTCGTAGTGTCGTCAGTTTTGATGCACTGAATCTGACACTTTACTGATGGAATGAACCAATTTCCACTAAATTTTGGTGTATTCCACTTGGCCATATCTCGCACGGGCTTGCTGGGGAGACGGACACGTCACTGGCATAGATTAAGTACTTCGCGCGCAGCGATTTAAACCAGATTGCGCTCTTCCAAAAATTATGCGAGGAGAGTAGGACGTAAGATGAGATGAAGCTGTCCCTTCCTAATAGATTTTGCATGACATTTTGTTTATGTTGCCATGACAACATCAACAAAATGTCATGCAAAATCTTTGGTAAAAATCATTTTACCAAAGAGTTTTTAATCCAGATAAATCAAAAGAAAATGATTTTCTGCATTTATCAATATTTAATGAAAACTGAGAGAGACGTTTATACTTTGCACGGTGAAAATTATTCAAATAAGTATTTAAAAATACGTATAAATAAAAATTTGTGGATTTAAAACTTAACTTTTTGCACATAAATTGTGCAAACTTCATTAGTATGGCAACAATTAGAAAGGGACGAAGCACATCGAACATGCTATCTTGCTCTGCTCGTTTTGCCTCTGTACAAATTGTTGGGAGTCCTCTATCATGGTAAATGTAAGATCATTGGTCGAGACAGACTGCTGTTATACCAATGATCTTACATTTACCATGATTGAGGACTCCTAACAATGTGTACAGAGGCAAAACGAGCAGAGCAAGACATCATAGTCGATGTACTTCGTCCCTTTCTAATTGTTTCTAAAAGTTAAGTTTTATATCCACTACTTATTTAAATAATTTACAACGTGCAAAGTATAAACTTCTCTCTCAGTTTTCATTAAATATTTATAAATGCAGAAAATCATTTTCTTTTGATTTATCTGGATTAAAAACTCTTTGGTCAAATGATTTTTAACAAAGATTTTGCAACATAAACAAAATGTCATGCAAAATCTATTAGAAAGGGACAGCTTCATCTCTTCTTACTTAGATTATGAATAACGGCAGCTTTACGTCTATGTCTTGTCTATGTCTTCTTACGTCCTTCTCTGCTCGCATAATTTTTGGAAGAGCGCAATCTGGTTAAAAGTATTGAAGTAAAGTCTCCTTCGGACTAGTATTGCGATCTATTTTTGTAAGGTTTTGTGTAGCTAGGTTACCTTGTCTGTCTCTGCTGTCAATATAGAGTACTATTGTTAAAAATATGTTTGTTTAATTTTTGCTAAAGTTTACATCGTATTCGACTAATCCTGCCTGGATTTGCTCTAGAACTTTGCCCTGCGCTTGCTCGTTGCTATTATAAGAAATTATGCGCCCTCTTGCACGACCGAAAATAGTCAAGTATGGAACCGAATAAAATTCAAATCTCGAAGTTCGATGGAACAAATTGGGTAGCCTGGAAGTATCGTATGACTGCGCTACTACGAGGTATAGATGGATTAGTAGATATTATCGAAGGTGATGTGCAAAAACCTGAAAAGCCGGTGTTGAGTGGCACAGGAGATGCTACTGAAACTGCCTTGATGGATGCATACAAGAAAAGGCTTGCTGAGTATAATAGACTGGAAAGTACAGCTTTACTTGTTATCACCAATAATATGAATGACGATGTGCTTGACAAGGTACTACGGTTTACAAATCCAAAAGACGTCTGGAATGAACTTCATAGACTATACGACGGTATCAACGATGACCGCTTGTACGATGTCTGCATGGAATTCTTTCAACTCAAGATGGATCCTATTGATGATATGGTGACTCATCTGTCTAAAGCGAAGAATTTATGGCATAAGCTTAATCAAGAGCTGATAAAAGCTGACAAAGGAAAGGAATTGCCTGAGTTACTCTTGATCTGCAAGATTCTGCACACATTGCCGGAAGAATACTTCTCTTTTAAGTCGAGTTGGTAATTGATGTCCAAGAAGGATAGAACCGTTGACAATCTAACAGCCCAGCTGTGTGCTCACGAAAAGGCATTGACGAAAACGTCCAGAGAAGCCGGATGCGCGTCAAGGTCTAGTGGTGAAGCGTTGTTAGCAAGTAACAACAAGAAAAACATCAAAAAAGGGAAGAAAGTTTTCAAATGTCATTTCTGTGGTGAAGTTAGACCCTTCAGGAAGGACTGTCCAAAAGAAAAACGTACTGGAAAGCCTGAAGCTAGCACGAGCATGATGGCTGTGCTGGTAAATGTAACAGATGGCGACACAGATCGAGATGAGTGGTACGTAGACAACGGGGCTACACACCATGTCACGATGAGACGCGACTTGTTCCAGGAGTTTGAACGTTTTGTAGAACCACATACGGTAACCACTGCAGATGGAAATACGATTGAAGCCTTAGGGAAAGGCTCAATTTTAATGAAAACTAACAAGAGAACTTTTGTAATGAACGACGTGTGGTACGTTCCGAAGGTTACCAAAAATCTTTTTTCAATGTTATCTGCACAGGATGCAAATACGAAAAGTTTATTTGAGTCACAAGCTACTACGTGTTCTTTCAAAATCAATGGAGAGCTTTGTGTGACTGGAAGTAGACAAAGACGTGGCGGTTTGTACAAGCTGAATTGTAAACCTGTTCTACCCAAAGGAAGCGTGATAAATGCAATTGATGTGAATGCGGTTGATACTTTGCAGCTATACCATGAACGTATGGGGCATCAGGACAAACGCCATGTAAAAAAAATTATTGAGCGAGAACTTGGCCTCAAAACCAAGAACTGTGGAGACTTATGCGAAGGATGTATCTTTGGGAAAACACATAGAAAGAAATTTAGTGTTAGAGAAAAAGCTACCATTCCAGGAGAACGCATACACGCGGACGTTTGAGGTCCATTTCCTCCAAGTTGCTCGAAATCTCGCTACTTCGTACTTTTCAAGGATGAATTCTCGAAATATCGTTATGTCTACATAATGAAACATAAGTCAGAAGTACCTGATATCCTACGCATGATGCTGGAAGATGCTAAGGTCAATGGTCATACTATCAAGGAGCTACTTACTGACAATGGTGGAGAATTTGATAATGTGAAAGTTCGTAACGAATTAGCGAAGCATGGAATACATCAAAGATTAGTAATGCCATACACACCCGAACAGAACGGTTGTAGTGAACGAGAGAATCGCACCATAGTTGAGATGGCCAGGGCGATGATGTTCGCTCACGAAGCATTACCTGAATTTTTGTGGGCAGAGTTGGTTAAGACTGCCACTTATATTCTTAACAGAACCGGGCCGACTTCCGTTTAAAACAAGACACCGTTTGAGTTGTGGTGTGGAAAGAAGCCACAAATAAAACATTTGAAGATCATAGGTTCTATTTGCTACATGCATATCCCTAAACAGAAAAGGAAAAAGATGCAGAAGAAAGCAAAAAAATGCATTCTCATAGGTTATGATAATGATGATGGCTACCGGCTCTGGAATAAAGAATCAAATTCCCTTGTAAGATCACGTGATGTCACTTTCGATGAGAAACCGTTAGATTCTAAACTAACTACAGATGATATCGAAACTAAAGAAGTGACCGAAACTGAGATTCCCATAAAGGTTATAAGAGACTACACAGAGACGCCTACTGCAGAAGTAAGCAATGAAGAACCACTTACAGCAGGTAGGATTGAGTCGAGAGATAGGAGTTCTACTGAGGAACCTGCTACTGCACCACGTGTTTCTATTGGCGATCATGTTGACGATAACGCTGAATCAGAAATCGATTTTGATACTGCTCATGAAGAATCTGTTGAATTGGAAGGGGACAGAGAGGATGGAGAAATCGTGGAAGATGATATTGATACAGAGGAAGATAGAGAAATCTTAGGAGAAGAAATTGATATAGAACAATTGGCTAATCCTTATCATCTGCGAGATAGATCCCAGCTCAGAAAACCAGATAAATTCAAAGATTATGTCATGATAGCATCTACTGATGGACATTTTGAACCTGCAACATACAAGGAAGCAGTGTTAAGCAAAGAAAAAGATCTATGGATCAAGGCAATGGAAAGCGAGATAAACTCTTTGAAGGAAAACGGAACATGGACTTTAGAGGAATTGCCCAAAAATAGAAAAGCAATCCCTTGCAAATGGGTTTTCCGTGTTAAGCTAAATGCCGATGGATCTGTTGATAAATATAAGGCCAGACTCGTTGTAAAAGGCTTTCGTCAAAAAAGAGGCATTGATTACGAAGAAACTTTTAGTCCTGTTGCTAGGATGGCAACAATCCGTTCTCTAATAAGCGTTGCTGCCAATGAACGAATGTTTCTTATACAGTTTGATGTAACAACCGCCTTTTTGAATGGTTTTTTGACCGAAGAAATTTACATGAGACAGCCTGAAGGCTATGAAGATAACACTAACAGAGTGTGTCGCTTGAAAAGAAGCTTGTATGGGCTGAAACAAGCTCCGAGATGTTGGAATACTCGTTTTCACGACATTTCACACAGAGCACTGCAGATCCTTGTCTGTATACGAAAATAAAAGGAAGTCAGAAAATTCTACTTACCTTATATGTGGATGACGGACTTATTGCTGCGTCCAGCGAAGCGCTAGCAAAGGAGTTCTTGAATCAATTGAGAAAAAAGGTGACAATAACTACTAAGCCAGCTAGTTTTTACCTAGGACTTGAAATTAGTCAAGACAGGGGAGGTGTAATATTGATCAAACAGGAAGCTTATACCAAGAAAATTTTGAAACGCTTCAATATGAGTGATTGCAACCCTGTATCTACACCAATTGAGAAACAGATTGAATCAGGGAAAGTTGACACCCCTCCCGGAGAGGACGTACAATTTCCATATAGAGAAGCTGTAGGAGCTCTCGCATATTTGATGGTTGGCACACGTCCTGACATTGCATACGCTGTGAGCGTAGTGTCAAGAACTTTGGAGTCACCAACACGAAATGATTGGTTAAAAGTAAAAAGGATCATGCGTTATCTGAAAGGAACTTTAGATTTTGGAATATCATACAAACCTGACAAGAGGCTTTCGGAATTAGAAGCTTTTAGCGACGCTGATCATGGTGGCGATATTTTAACCGGACGATCGACGACAGGCGTTGTTTGTCATTACGCAGGTGGAGCGATTGCTTGGCTCAGCCAAAGGCAAGCAACCGTAGCGATTTCCACAACTGAAGCTGAACTAGTTGCAGCCAGCGAAGCGGCTCGTGAAGTAGTGTGGCTGACACGAGTGCTAAAAGACATGACCACACTGAAGAAGGTCCCTATATTGTACGTGGATAATGAAGCAGCTGTACGTTTGGCTATTAATCCCGAATTTCACAAAAGGACGAAACACATCAGAATTCGTCACTTTTATGTACGTGAACTAGTGGCTGAAGGCGAGCTAAGAATTCAGCGCATTGGAACTACAGATCAAATTGCGGACGCACTAACAAAGGCCCTACCAAGACCAATGTTTACAACGTTACGTAATAAGTTAGGATTTATACATGAATAGCTCGAGGGAAAGTATTGAAGTAAAGTCTCCTTCGGACTAGTATTGCGATCTATTTTTGTAAGGTTTTGTGTAGCTAGGTTACCTTGTCTGTCTCTGCTGTCAATATAGAGTACTATTGTTAAAAATATGTTTGTTTAATTTTTGCTAAAGTTTACATCGTATTCGACTAATCCTGCCTGGATTTGCTCTAGAACTTTGCCCTGCGCTTGCTCGTTGCTATTATAAGAAAAAGCGCCGCGCGCGAAGTATTAGATCTATGGTCTCGACCACACCGATGGACGCACTGACCTCTATATATACAGCTTGACCAACTTTTCTGTAGAATGGCCAAAACCGGAACTACTTACGTCATTTTGAAAACGTTATTTTGTTGTTGACAATCTTCAGAGTAAAAACTGTAGAGTCCGTCCTAAACATAGTCGTGTAAAGCGGCTCCTAGTCGACTATGACAAGTCGGTCAAAAAACTAGGGTCTTGGTTACGTTTTACAAATATAAAAAAAATATTTAAAAAAATCTAATGTTTCATCCAAACTTTATATGCGAAAGTGAAAATATATCATTTTTACTTGTGAATTGATCATCTATTTTATACATATAATAACTTGCCGATTCTGTTAAGGGCTCCCGCACACGACCGAGAATCGGTGGCCGATTTTTTGTAGGTCAAAAATGGAACGTACTGATTGCCATACTTCAACGCACACGACCGACAAAAACTCGGTGAGAAATAAAATCGGCCGTCACGGCCGATCCGTTTGTCGGTGAGAAATGGAACATACGTAAATCTATACTTCAACGCACACGACTCACCGTCGCCGGCCGTCGCGGTCTCGTCAGTCAGCTCCGTACACTCGCTAGGGAGGGGTGCGTGTTGAATCACGCACGATAGATATTGACATCGGGATTTTGATTCCTGTATTACGTGTAGGTAATAAACAACGTATGAAGACAAGTCTCAGACAAAAATAAAAACCGAACGTTTTTCTGTTTTCCGCCGGACGAATGAACGACGATAAATAAGTAAAATTATGTACCTATTTTATTCTAGATTTGCTTCACGTTTGGTTTTCTAGGTAGGTTTACATAAGTACCTCTTGGTAAGTATCTACCTCATAGAAATTGGAAATCCTTGTCCTACCTACAGAAATTGTCGTGCCACTACGATCAACATTGCCAGCCGTGGACGAATGAAAAATACAGGATGTAAAAAAAAAGTAGGATGATCCTTCTAAGGGGTGATTGTACGTACAATACTAAAATAAAAATACTTTAATTAATATTTAATTTCTGATTTGTTTGATCATTAAATTAGTTTTTCCTCCGAATTACATTCCAGTAATTTATTGAAATGTGCTAGTGAGTGGATATTAAATAACAATAAACATCCTTGTCTACGTCGTTTAACCCTTGTGCTTCACTTCTTCTTGAGCTAAAACAACTTTTTTTAAGCAAAATATTTTTTTTATATTTTATACGATGTAGAATCACTCCTTAGAAGTATAGTCGAACTTTTTTTACACCCTGTAGATTAAACGGTTCCGTGAGATATACAATGTATGCAAAGGTTCTCGAGTGGTACTTTTGTTCAACAAAAATAAAATACAAAATTCCGATTCTCAATTTTTTTATTCTAATTTCCAATAAAGTTGTTCAGTTTCATGAGTAGAACGAGTAAAACTACCACCCGAGAGGTTTTGCGTATTGGTAATTACAAGTTGTATAATAATATACCTTCTTGGTAACCTAAACCTACCTAGTCATCATCAGAGTGATTGTGTTTGTTTGACCAACAACCGCGGCGCTAGTGGGTAGGTACAGTCAGCCGCACGTTAGGTAGTAACACTTTGACCTTGAGCGGGTCTTTGGTTTCGGGGGTTTGTAGCTTAGCGCTGGTTCAAGTTATAGGTACCTACTGGCTTTGTTAACACTTACTTGCTACTGTGCGTACCTTGTAGGTAGTTGTAATTATACTGTTTTTACATCTTTTGTGGTACAAAGGTACTGAGATAGGTGCCTAGGCTAGGTCCTAGAAACTTTAGTAAAAAAATATTAAACTCGCACTGCCGGATTTTTTAATGAGTAGATAATATATCATATTCTAATATGTTTGTATGCTTGGAGATAATAACAAATAGTTCAATCATTATGACATTTATGACCCGTGAATAATCAGTTCTTGGTTTTTTTTCGTAGGCCCTCGGGGGGAGTGGACTATTTATTTATTTATTTATATTCGGAAGATTAACAGATACATTTCATTTATAAGTATTGCATATACATAAAATCAGTACTAATAATAAATCTTCACCTTTAGAATATATAATTAGGTTTGTTACAGAATACATGTTCTTAGGATAAGAGAAATACATAAAACTGGAAACTGGATAGGTACCTATAGGTAAAAAAAAAAAAACAAAGTTAAGTTTCAGTGACTGTTAAGAAAGAAAAAACTGGGGGTGTAAATTCAAAAAGTAGACTGAATCAGGCTCCTGTTTATTCGAAAAATGTTTTTTTTAATGGGTTTTCTTGAATAACTCAACCATTTTTGAATTTATAGTAAAACCATGAAGACAAAAATTTTAGAAAATTTGATTCTCCACAAGTTTGTATTTTAAAATTTTTCTTCCAGGATCGATATTTTAGAAATTAAACCTGAAAAACACGACAAATTCAAAATATTATCATTATCTCCTATGTTCCACGTTTTACGGCATGAATGAAAAGAAACAAAGTTGTAGAGAATCAAATTCTGAACAATTTTGGTACCTACTGTAGCGTTATCGCTCAAATTCCTTTTTCGTGTTCGATACTTTTTGCTTCTTTCTCGATGTATTGACTGGCTGTTTGTATTCTTTGACAGTAGATTCAAAATTTTGATTTTCCTTTCTCGGTGCTTATTATTTGTTTGGATACAATAGATATTGTGTCAAATTGATCTGAATATTTAGTAAATTTATATAATACATCAAGATAAATCATATAAAAATCAAATCAAAATATTTTTTAAAAAGTTATCTTCAAGCAACAGTTTTTTCATGCACAGTTTTCTTTCCGTCTTATTTTTGCCTACAATTTTCTAAAGCTGTCCGATTACGGGCAGTAGGTTCCGGCTAGCACCTGCAACACAGCCAAGCTCTGTCTCCAGAGAGACAATTTGACATCTGCTGCTTGCACCGTGCTCTCAGCCGCTGCACCTCTTCAACTGCGGGATTCCTAGCAGCACGGGAGGACGCCACGAACTGCGCATAACCAACTACAACCAAACACCAGATATTTAAACCATTTATATTATTAGTTTTAAGTTACTTTCCAAAATTCAAAAAAGCGCCACCAGACGCGCCATGATTTATTTAGATTCGAATCTTTGGCTGTGATTTTAAACTTTTAGAACATTTATCCGCGATACTTTGCGGAAGGTACGACTATGACCATATTTAACTAGTCGCTATAGTAATAAGTTAGGTGGCCACTTAAAGTTATCACTAGACTTTTCCAAGCGATAGTATCTAGTAGCTATAGACGGAGCGTTTTACCTGATGCACGCATCGCGGATTCTTTTCAAAATTTGTTTGTCTTACTTTTAACGCCTATCGTTGATTTTTAATATTTTAAACAATATTATATACTTAAATTTAATCACGGATCGTACAATCAAATTTAAACTTTATTTCGTTGGTTATATATTAGTGAAATTATATAACAAAACTGTGGTCAATCTGTTTTTATTAAAATATTGTGTGTTATATTTCTTTGTTTGCTTGATTAGTTTAAGGTAAGTTAACTCTTACTCTATTTCTATCTAACTGCAGTACATTTTCAATTTAATTTACTTTATTTTACTGCACTACCTTTTCCCCCCCAAAATTGATATTTTGGGAAAGAAACCTGAAAAACGCGACCAATTCAAAATATTATCATTATCTCCTATGTTCCACGTTTTACAGCATGAATGAAGAGAAACAAATTTGTAGAGAATCAAATTCTGAACAAATTAAGTTTTCATTAATTAATAGGTAATTAATTAATTAATTAAGTTTAATTTCCAAAATATCGATTTTGGGGGCAAAAAGGTGGGAACCAAAATTGTTCAGAATTTGATTATCTACAACTTTGTGTATCTTCATTAATGCCGTAAAACGTGGAACATAGGAGATAATGATAATATTTAGAATTTGTGTCGCGTTTTTCAGGTTTAATTTCCAAAATATCGATTTTGGGGGAAAAAAGGTAGGAACCAAAATTGTTAAAAATTTGATTTTCTGCAACTTTGTTTCTATTCATTCTTGCCGTAAAACGTGGAACATAGGAGATAATGATAATATTTAGAATTTGTGTCGCGTTTTTCAGGTTTAATTTCCAAAATATCGATTTTGGGGGAAAAAAGGTAGAAACCAAAATTGTTCAAAATTTGATTCTCTACAACTTTGTTTCTCTTCATTCATGCCGTAAAACATGGAACATGAGAGATAATGATAATATTTAGAATTTGTGTCGCGTTTTTCAGGTTTAATTTCCAAAATATCGATTTTGGGGGGAAAAAGGTAGGTACCAAAATTGTTCAGAATTTTATTATCTACAACTTTGTTTATCTTCATTAATGCCGTAAAACGTGGAACATAGGAGATAATGATAATATTTTGAATTTGTGTCAGGTTTTTCAGGTTTAATTTCCAAAATATCGATTTTGGGGGAAAAAGGTAGGAACCAAAATTGTTCAAAATTTGATTCTCTACAACTTTGTTTCTCTTCATTCTTGCCGTAAAACGTAGAACATAGGAGATAATGATAATATTTAGAATTTGTGTCGCGTTTTTCAGGTTTAATTTCCAAAATATCGATTTTGGGGGGAAAAAGGTACGAACCAAAATTGTTCAGAATTTTATTATCTACAACTTTGTTTATCTTCATTAATGCCGTAAAACGTGGAACATAGGAGATAATGATAATATTTAGAATTTGTGTCACGTTTTTCAGGTTTAATTTCCAAAATATCGATTTTGGGGGAAAAAGGTAAGAACCAAAATTGTTCAGAATTTTATTATCTACAACTTTGTTTATCTTCATTAATGCCGTAAAACGTGGAACATAGGAGATAATGATAATATTTAGAATTTGTGTCGCGTTTTTCAGGTTTAATTTCCAAAATATCGATTTTGGGGGGAAAAAGGTAAGAACCAAAATTGTTCAGAATTTTATTATCTACAACTTTGTTTATCTTCATTAATGCCGTAAAACGTGGAACATAGGAGATAATGATAATATTTTGAATTTGTGTCAGGTTTTTCAGGTTTAATTTCCAAAATATCGATTTTGGGGGAAAAAGGTAGGAACCAAAATTGTTCAAAATTTGATTCTCTACAACTTTGTTTCTCTTCATTCTTGCCGTAAAACGTAGAACATAGGAGATAATGATAATATTTAGAATTTGTGTCACGTTTTTCAGGTTTAATTTCCAAAATATCGATTTTGGGGGAAAAAGGTAAGAACCAAAATTGTTCAGAATTTTATTATCTACAACTTTGTTTATCTTCATTAATGCCGTAAAACGTGGAACATAGGAGATAATGATAATATTTAGAATTTGTGTCGCGTTTTTCAGGTTTAATTTCCAAAATATCGATTTTGGGGGGAAAAAGGTAAGAACCAAAATTGTTCAGAATTTTATTATCTACAACTTTATTTATCTTCATTAATGCCGTAAAACGTGGAACATAGGAGATAATGATAATATTTTGAATTTGTGTCAGGTTTTTCAGGTTTAATTTCCAAAATATCGATTTTGGGGGAAAAAGGTAGGAACCAAAATTGTTCAAAATTTGATTTTCTGCAACTTTGTTTCTATTCATTCTTGCCGTAAGACGTAGAACATAGGAGATAATGATAATATTTAGAATTTTTGTCGCGTTCTTCAGGTTTAATTTCCAAAATATCGATTTTGGGGGGAAAAAGGTAAGAACCAAAATGGTTCAAAATTTGATTCTCTACAACTTTGTTTCTCTTCATTCATGCCGTAAAACGTGGAACTTAGGAGATAATGATAATATTTAGAATTTGTGTCAGGTTTTTCAGGTTTAATTTCCAAAATATCGATTTTGGGGGAAAAAGGTAAGAACCAAAATTGTTCAAAATTTGATTCTCTACAACTTTGTTTCTCTTCATTCTTGCCGTAAAACGTAGAACATAGGAGATAATGATAATATTTAGAATTTTTGTCGCGTTCTTCAGGTTTAATTTCCAAAATATCGATTTTAGGGGGAAAAAGGTAAGAACCAAAATTGTTCAAAATTTGATTCTCTACAACTTTGTTTCTCTTCATTCATGCCGTAAAACGTGGAACATAGGAGATAATGATAATATTTAGAATTTGTGTCGCGTTTTTCAGTTTTAATTTCCAAAATATCGATTTTGGGGGAAAAAAGGTAAGAACCAAAATTGTTCAAAATTTGATTCTCTACAACTTTGTTTCTCTTCATTCTTGCCGTAAAACGTAGATCAGGAGATAATGATAATATTTAGAATTTTTGTCGCGTTCTTCAGGTTTAATTTCCAAAATATCGATTTTGGGAGAAAAAAGGTAGGGACCAAAATTGTTCAGAATTTGATTTTCTACAACTTTGTTTCTTTTTATTCATGCCGTAAAACGTGGAACATAGGAGATAATGGTAATATTTTGAATTTGTTGCGTTTTTCAGGTTTAATTTAAAAAAAATATCGATCCTTGAAGAAAAATTGTAAGGACTAAACTTGTAGAAATTCAAATTTCCTACAATTTTTGTCCGTACGGTTTTACTGTGAAATCAAAAATGGCCGAGTTATTCAAGAAAAACCATTTTTTTTGAAAAAATAAACCATTTTTCGAATACACACGGGAGCCTAATTCAGTCTCCTTTTTAAATTTACACTCCCAGTAGCCCCCGAGGGACCTACGAAAAAAAAATTCAAGAACGGATTATTTACGGGTAGGGTCGGTTTTTGGACTGTAACAACCGAAACAACCGGTTTTCATTGTTTTTTTCTTCTAGTTTCGTTTCAGGTTTGGATAGCTAGCTAGGTAGGTACGGTCAACAGCACGTCAGTCAAAACATAAACAGGACGCCCGAAACCAGAGACCCGCAATGGACAAAGTGTTACCACTGAAGTGCGGTCAACTGTACGTAGGCACTTTTCTATAAATATGCGTCTTACTGCCAGTTGCAGAAATCTTCTTAAAAATAAAAGCTCCTTTACTATATTACGATGTATATCGTAATATTATCATGACATCCCATGAAACGTCCACTACAGGACAGGAAACTCCCTCCCTAAATTTCTATAGCAAATAAATATATTTATCTTATCTCCAAAATTCCAGTTTTTGCTAAAACAATGTGCAGGAGAAGTATCATAGTCACCACGCTTGTTAGCGTTACGGCTGGCACCATGGACCGCGGTTGTTGGTGACCGCAGAATATAAGAGAGATGATACGATACACATCCTCTGGTTCATTAGCTCTGTAGTCGCCTCTTACGACACCCATGGGTAGAGATAGGTTGGTACTATTTTTTGCCGGCACCACACGGGGCGTGATATACTGTGCCGAATTAGTCTTTGAATTCAGCCAGGTGTGATCTCTCCTTAAGTTTGGTTCTGACCACAGAACTACGATAGGGCCACTCCGCCTGC
Organism: Athrips mouffetella; assembly: GCA_947532105.1. Classification (NCBI taxonomy): domain Eukaryota; kingdom Metazoa; phylum Arthropoda; class Insecta; order Lepidoptera; family Gelechiidae; genus Athrips; species Athrips mouffetella. The sequence goes on from OX383958.1 coordinate 11,438,016, forward strand.
GCGCGCACCCCCCCATAGAAGCGAATATAGTAAAAAACATTGGTTCCTTATTGAATAGGTATACTTTCCAATTTATGTTCCTAGGTGCTTATTTTGAATGCACATCATAAACACATTCGTTGCCATAGAGACGCTGTCACTGGTTTTTTGCATATTACTCTCTCGCGATAATGGTACTATGTTTATCGCACTCAAAGGAAAACGTGTTAGTTTTAGTAAATGGTGACACTGATTTCTATTGAATGACATAAAGAATTCGTCTCTAGAAGTAGATGGACTTCAGAGCTCTGTGGTTCTTATTTTCTGCGCATGGGTGACAGGCGGAGAGCCAATGAACGATTCACTCGCATCCTCTCCCACTACCGCGCTCACTCCCGCGACTCTTTTCTTGACTTCTGCGCCACAGTAAGAGTTATTTTGTTCGCTGTATATGCCTTATACCTACACATGCGTGTTGGCTTATATTTGGCGTTCATGGCCGAATATGTGGATGAGCCTTTAGCCCCCAGTAGACTTTGGGCCAACCGTTGGCCGCGCTGGCTCGGCAAGCTTGATGACAGCGTTCACACGTTGGTGTGTGTAGGTGTAGCGTGTAGGTCTGTCAAGCAAGATGGACGTAGACGCGGAGACTATTACTGCCGCTGCAATGTACTTATACAGTGCTTTTAATTTTTATTACCAGCTGCACCATATTTGAAAAATAAGATGAAATAATTTTTACTTATTAAAAAAAAATTAAAACGTCCATCTACTCCACTTAGAGCCAGTGTTTAGTTATCAACCTTTAAAACAAGGTGCTCCGTATCCGTATTTACGATGCCCGCCCCCCTCCCCCCGCTTCACCGCAAGTACCCCTCTGTTGCTCTGCGTAAGTACATTAGGTGCGCTAGAGTAGGTACTAGTGAATATAATATAATCTGTTTCACGAGTCAATGCCAAAGTTTAGCAACACATTTTGCAGCTAACTATATCAAGGCTATTGTGCACCATGATCAATAGTAGATAATCAGCTAAAGCTGTCAGAAAAAAAACAAGTTTGTAACATAATGTTATTTTTTTCGTCAAATATACTCTAGTTCGTCTGGTTCTTGGTGGTTTGTCTGGTTCTATGGCTGCAATATGTGTTGGTAAGTGTTGGCATTGACTCTTGAAACCATAGCTTGAAACGGATTAGGTATATACTCGTACCTACAACGTGTGGCACGTTAGTCCTGTACATAACAGGGGCAAATAATTAAAGTATAGGCTCTCTTAGATATTATGAGGAATTGGTTTAATGATGTTTAAAGTTATTTTAATATTAATCAAACGCATCATCACGCCTTTATCCTATAGGTAGAGCATCAAAGAGTGTATGCGATGATGAGAAATCTAGCTTTGTCTATTACTTATGAACCTAAACCATTTTTTTTATGTTACAAGTGAGCAAACGCGCAGGTGGGCCACCTGATAAGTGTTCACTACCGCCCATAGCACCCATATTAGTGGCAGTAGTTGGTCGACCGAGCTTCGCTCTATAATAGCCGCCACGACATTAAAATATCATTGGATAAGCAAGCTATTCTTACCGCCAACAGATAGCACTGTAGAAGTGTAGATTTCCGTCTAAATCGCGGAGAAATTGTAAATTTCATCAAAATCGTTAGAGCCGTTTTCGAGAAACCGTTTACAAATATATATATATACCGGGTAATTTGAATGCGTGACATAGATCAGGGATCAATATCAGTAACGGAACAACTTTTCCCACGAAAATCAATTTTTGACCTCCCATAGAAACTGCATCAGCTGATAGCGCATTTTGTATGGAAGGTCAAATTTGGTTTTTCGTATTTCGAACTATGTTCCTTGGGAAAATACTATTTAACGAGCAATATTTGTATACAAATATACCTATATGTTTGCAATCTGTTTCTCGAAAACGGCTCTAACGATTTCGATGAAATTTACTATATGAGAGCGTTCGGGGGCCGCCTTTAAGACAGAAACCTACAGCGCCACCTGTTGGCGAGTAGAATAGCTTGCTCACCCGATGATATTTTAATGTTCAGGCAGCTATTATAGAGCAAAGCTCGGTCGACCAGGTACTGTACAAATATTGCACGTTTAATAGTATAGGATATTTGGAAACTAATAAGATAGCAAAGCGCGTTGCTTACTTTGAGAACTAAGATGGTATGTCTCATGTGCCGGTAGTTTTACTGGCTCCCTTACCCTTCGAATTGCTGCTTCACGGCAGAAATAGGCAAGGGGGTGGTACTTCACCAGAAGGACTTTGCACAAAATCCCTACCACTAAGTAATTTAAAAATAAATCCAAATTAAAAATAAATCCAAATCGTTTTTACTCTTTTTTAGTAACCCGTGACACAAAAAAACACTATATCTACCCGTGCGAAGCCGGGGCGGGCCTAGTCCTACCTACTATACCCAGCGGTTGATCAAGACGCTCCTAACGGTACCTCATTTGTCAAATTACGATAACTAGTTTAGAAGTTATGAAGGACCAGTATACATACATACCGTTCAAAATCATAACCCTCCTCTTTGCCGTAGTCGGGTAGTGAATTAAAAGTTTATTGTATTTATTGTGCAGAATTTATTGGTTAAGGATACCTGCAAGTACTGTCAATCGATCAGTGATACCCTATGGACGGTCCATTAATTTTATTTGCCGCTGCTCCAGGCCACACGATGTACATATCGTAATATCATCATAACATCCCATAAACGCGTCCACTGCACGACAGGGAGCTCCCACCAGATCTCCAGTAAAATCGCGTGGTACTTTGAGGGGTAAATCCCCCTCAAAGTACCAGTCACCACGCTTGTGAGCGTTGCGGCTGGCGACCGCTGTTGTTGGTGACCGCAGTATGTAAGATCGTACGATTCACAGAAAGTTGTTGCTGCCCATCCTCCGGTTCATAAGCCCTTAGTCACCTCTTACGACACCCACGGGTATAGATGACTCTATACATATAGTGATCCTAATCTAACACCCTGTATACTTACTTTAAAACCCTGTACATATAGTGATCCTAACCTAACACCCTGTATAGTTATCCTATCCTAACACCATGTATACTTACCATAAGACCCTATACATATAGTGATCCTAATCTAACACCCTGTATACTTACCCTAAAACCGTGTGTATTTATCCTAACCTAACACCCTGTATACTTACCCTAACATCCTGTATAATACTCCTAACCTAACACCCAGTATACTTACCTTAACACCCTGTATGTATAGTACTTAGTCGTTCTAACCTAAAACCTTTTATACTTACTCTTACATTCTGTATAGGTATCCTAGCCTAACACCCTGTATATTAACAAATAATGACCATTAGAAGCATTTTTGATAATACCGAGACTTATAAAAAAATATTTTCATGGAATCTTATCTCACTAACAAAAAATAAAATCATCGACATCGTGTGTCGATATTATTTTGATCGATCACCTCCCTATCGTCATTCGTCATACAAGAAAATCGGTCACCGATTATCGCTCGTGTGCGTTGGGTCGGTCACAAAATCGGTCGTAAAATCGGAGGAAAAATGTGCCCGAAAATCGGACCTACAAAAACTCGGTCGTGTGCGGGAGCCCTAATTGAAAATTATCGGGATAAATTGTTCTTGATCTGGGGGGTCACAAAAAAGGTAATAGAAACCATTCGGTTCATTTTTGGAATTTTTGTCTGTTTGTCTGGTTGTGTATTCGCGATAAACTTGCAAACCACTGAACCGATTGGAACCAGGTTTTCGATAGGTAATGTATTAAGCTTATTTCCGTGCAATATATAAGCTTAGTTTCATTGCAATCGGTTCACGCAAACAGAGTACATTCGAAGTTTCAAGCGGCCGGCGCCAATAACTCACAGACCACTCAACCGCTTGAAATAAGGTTAACAATTACACATTAGGCTTAATTTTGTTTCATTGCTCAGATTTGTTTCATTGCGAACGGTTCACTGAAACAGAGGATACGTGAAGTGTCAAGCGGTGGCGCCAGTAACTCGAAAACCACTGAACTCATTGACTTATTTTTGACAATATTTAATCTTTAGATCATTGCAATCGGTTCACTCAAAAAGAAGCAAACAGAAGCCACAAGAGTGCAAATTATCACGGCCTGTGCACCATTAACTCATAAACAACTTAACTGACACAAACAGGATTTTCAATCATGCGTTTGGCGTTCTTTCTTGCAATATAAAAGTGGTGTATCATTGTAATCGGTTCACTCGAACAGAAGATACGCAACTCATAAAAAATATAATTATGAAACTTCAAGAGTTTTGAAAACTTAGGTAAAATAGATAAATAAAATACTTTAAGAAATAAAGAGAGATGTGAACCTTCATGTTTTAGAAATCAACTTTTAAAGGTGGAAATAAGTGTTCAAACAAAGTTTGTACCTATAGAAATACTAAAGTTTTGTGTTCAGTTACATGTACCTACAGTCAAAAGCATGTGTATCTTGACACGGTGGACTTTGTACCGCTCTTTTTTCAGTAGCTACAGAAGCTAAAGTGACTGAGCCTCAGATTTAGTTACAGGTTTTGTTTTGTATATGAAATAAAGAAACCCGTATGACACTTCGTCCGCATTTTACACTTACGAGGATAGTGGGCGACCTAACAGTCCATACGTGAACAAGTGTACATACATTTTAGTATGGAGGTCCCTCGCAAGAAATGGATACGGTTATGGCTCCCTCCTTAGCCGAAAGAGCTGCTACTTATACCTCCTTGTATCAGTCAGTGTTGTCTGTGCTGTTCTTGTTTTTCTGCATATTTCCAAGTATTTCATGTATTTCAAGTAATTTTATATTTTTACAATGTTTGTCAAGCATGTTCGTCCGTTTCAAAGATTTTGGAAACCACGCCAGGGGTACAACTGCTGGTACGTTTAGAATATGCTTGTCAAGCATCAAAATTTAATTTAATTACTCTGTAAAAAAATAATTCTAAAAATAAAAATAGCTATTTTGATATGTTATCCTTCGTACTAATATTATAAACGCGAAAGTTTGTAAGTATGGGTGGATGGATGTTTGTTACTCTTTCATGTAAAAACTACTTAATGGATTTTAATGACACTTTACAATAATATAGCTTATACATCAGAATAACACATAGGCTATAACTTATAAACCTGCGCAGAAGAAGTCGCGGGCACTAGCTAGTTATTAATAAAATAAACGTTTAATACGAGTATATTACTTGTATGCTTTAATGATTCCGAGGCCAATTTGCCTAAAAACTTACCGTTTAGTCAGGGCCGTTGTCTTTATCATCGATCTTTGTATTTACTTATACAGGGTGTGAAAAACCGGCCAAGTGCGAGTCGGACTCGCGCCCTAAGGGTTCCGTACCTATCTACAATATGATATAGTAAAAGGCTTTGCTCTTTGATTTTAAAAAATTCCGCGACCATCCAACTGGTCCCCTCCTTTATAGAAAAGTTCTTGAAACGGGAGCTCGCCTTAATTGGTTATTTTAGTTGTGAGAAAAATTGAAATATTCAATGATTTTAGACTTTTCCCTTTATTTGTACTGTGAGAACTAGCTACTTGTCAAATTTCATAATTTTAGGTCAACGGGAAGTACCCTGTAGGTTTTGCTTTTTTGCATAAATGTATGGAGATGAGGACATAAAAAGCCATATCTTTTGATTGCGTCGTTGTAAAAAATTTAAATTTTTAGATCTTGTGTGGTTTATGAACCTTAATATTCTTTATCAATTTCAACCTGATACCTCTTCTCGTTCGAGACGGACAACAAAGTGATCGTATAATAAGGGTTCCGTTTTTTTTGTTTTGAGGTACGGAACTCTAAAAAGTACGATGATCCTTCTAAGGCATGATTGTACATCATTAATAGATTGTACAAAAAATATTAAAAATACTTCTTCTTAAAAAAAAGTAGTTTTAGCTCAAGTAGAAGTGAAGCGCCCGGAGAGTTATTAAATTATTAGTGATGTAGAATCACCCCTAAGAAGGATCTCGTACTTTTTTTTACATCCTGTATAGGTAACTTTTATCTATGATTGCGAGCAAGGAGGCAAACAGTAAAAAGTCGTCATATTTCATCATGTAGTTAAGAGTATTAAAAAAGGCTGAATTTGTTTATTTTTGTAATAGGTGGCAATCCTTTACGATCGTGGCGCCATCACAAAATTCTCCAGATAAGTTGGTCAAGCTGTACATGTATATATAGAGGTCAGTGGATGGACGTCATATAACGCTATCCTGCTGTCAGACTAATTTTTACCCGATTCGGAACGCAAAATTATTCCTTTCCATCCGTTTCCCCGTTTTTATAAAACTTCAAATTAAATAATAAAAAATAAAAAAAATGTCTGTGGCAAATACGCTAGACGCGTGGGTCCAAAAAGAAAAAAAAACCCAAGTGTCAAACCATAATTTTCTAATGCTGCAAATCCTATAAAAGTAATTCACATTTCTCCAAATCTTTCCGTCCTATTACACGTTTTTGCTGGAATTTTGAAGGAGCTTCTCATGTGTCAGTCCTTTTATGGGATGTTATGATGATGAACTGTTTAAAAGCTAGATAATCCTTGCCCTTCTTTAAATTATTTTTTGTATTAACATAGGATTTATTCCAAAGAGGATATAACAATTATGATAGGAAAGCATTTGCAACACAGCTACTTTTTTGTATTTGTTTTTGTGATTGTATTTTCTTTAAATTTTAAATACAATAGTAATACTAGTGCAAGGCTTCAGAAAAATGAATGAAGAAAGTGAGGAAGACTACAAATTTGCTGCGTGTACGTTCTTTGCCAAAAACCACCCGGGCGAATCTTGTGGGAGTAATGGTCTTCCTCTAACGCCCAGTTCCGTCTCTATATTGGGTCAGGCGCAGCGGCTTCTGACCCTGGAGCATCCCAACTTGTGTACCTACTTAGACGTTATACGGGGCAAGCATGGTGAGTTAACGATAAAAAAAATACTAACAATTTGTGCCAATTTTAAATATAAAACAAAGAAAATTTCATATTACAAAGTAAGCACTTTTCCTTTCTTCTTGTGGCCTTTGGCCACTAGTGGAACATTAACAGCTATCCGTCAGCTACAGAAAGCCTATTTTAAAATTAACCTCCCTTCAAACTGTTGCTGATAGTTAATTTTTTTATGCAAGTGGAAGTGAGTAAGATGTAAAAAATTTTTCAAGTGAAGAGAGAAAGTTCTTGTTGCATGAAAAGTTTTTCCTATTTTTCAAAAGCGTGTTGTATCACTAACACATAATAAAAAACAAGTTATCTAAAAACTTCCTTTACAGCTGGTCAGATTGTCTGAATATTTTAAATTTATAAGTTGTGGGAAAATTCATCTAAGTATTTTGAGTGGTTTCTGGCTGGCTCTCATTTTGAGGGTTGCTGTTAAACAACATAAAGCTCGTATACGGCTTTTACCAATCTGATGAAACTTTTCATGACCAAACCTTTCATGCATAGTATCTATCAGCATTATATTATTGGTCATTGAAAAGTTCAAGAGATTAAGTTCTACCAATATTGAAAATGTGATTTACTTGATATTGGTTCAGGTGAGTTTGTTTATTTGTTCTACCATTTGAATTCTGAATTGGTTATCTACCTGATTGCATATTTCATTAGAACAAAAAATTATATTGCCATATTTTAAAACAAATATAGTCTCGCAAATTGTGAGAAAGTAGGTACTTATGTGTAGTGCAGCTGTACAATTTATTTGTATTTAATTTTCTTATTTTTAAACTGCATTTGCTATTTTATTTTACAGAAAGGATAATAGTTGTGGCAGAAGTAATTGGTAAGCCATTGAATGAGTTTCCATACAAATTCAGCTTTGAAGAAATAACTAATATAGCCCGACAAGTGGCTAGCGGCTTGTTATATCTGCATAGCCAAGATATAATCCACAGAACCTTGTCAAATGACAATATTATGCTTGATAGCCATGGAAGAGTCAAGTTGTGGAATTATGGCATGTATTATATGACCATTAGAGGCACTGAGGTACCTTTTCCACTTGGGTAAGAATAAAAATTATTATTATATGGCTCTATGTTATTACAATTCTTTTGAAAGACATGTAGTTACCTACATGTCTTTTAATATGGAATGGACAAGCGAGCCTGTAATCTGCTATGGAGGCTGTTCCGTTTTGCTAAACAATTACCACACATATGGACATCATTTAAAGCTATCCTGCTGATGGGGTCATTTTTACCCTATTCGAAATGCGCCCCTATTTCTGATGGGGAAGCCGCGCCTCGCACAGATGGGTGATCGGATCACATATATGGAACTATTTCACCCAAATGCGCCCCTAGTGTAACCATGTTTATAAGTTACATGGACATTATTAAAGAGCTACGCCCATGTCATTAACTTCCATGCCTCCATATCCTTTGCATCTTCTTTGACTTTCTGATACGACACAGTTTTCCTTAATATTGTTGGTAGATATAGTAATTCCTATGACCTCCTGTTCTTCTCTTTCCCCCAACCTATTGCTCTATGATACATTTAAAGATGAAGAATTTGTTGTTTCTTTATGCTGTTAAGACTATTATTATTATTAAAGCGATAGCCGTCCGTTTCTAACTGGGATAATGGGTAAAATAGCTCCATATACGTGATCACCAGGCTGCGCGAAACGTGGCTTCTCTATATAATAGTAATGCTATTAAGATTTAAAAACAACAAAGTGCAAGGAAAAGGTTATGCTTCTCATGAAAAAGCTGTGTTACAAATATTACCAAATGAAAATGATAATCGAAAATACTGTAGTATATTCAAATTAGCATTTTCGAATTTCTTTCAATGGTTTCATTTTTTGTTATTTTTTAGTATTATTATAATCAACATAATTGTTTTTTTCAGCCTCCCAAAATTCTTAAGCCCAGAAACAATATTGAAAGGAGGTGGCCCGGCGGGAGATGTATGGACATTTGGTATCATTATATTGGAGCTGTGTATTGGGAAGTTATGGCACAATCTGAAGCCCGCTCCGATTTTAAGAAGGATCCTGACCTTGGTCCATGCTGCCAACCCTGCAGAGAGGATAGCTAGGGAGCATGATGCTGTTGAGGCATATAAGGTACTAAATAATAAACAAATAGACAAGGACAACATTATTTTCTATACACAACTAATCAAGAAAAAAAATTCATGTAAACACACACTCATACACATAATTCTTCTTTCCTGTGGGCAAAGACTACAGAATTTGCTTAGTGAGTAAAAGGTATGTACTATGTAGAGGCCACATTCTTCTATCTGCTACAATCTTAATGTATTTCCTTCGCTCTACTCTCATAAACATTTAGGTAATTATTATCTATTAAAAAATATTTTGAATAACTGAAAAGCAACCTTTGTTTTAACTTTAATTAAACAATATCATTGTAGGAAATGTGTGTTGCCATTAATGACAGCAAATGTTGTGGCAACTGAAAATATTAGAATTTACATGCATAAAATTAAAAAATAATGTCTAATAATCTAGTACCTTTATTCAATCCTTACAGAAAATACCGGAGGACCTCCGAAATGTAATAGAGAAGTGCCTGAAAATCTACCCTAGTGAAAGGGCTACATTCGCAGAACTTGTTGAGGACTTGTCTCATATGAAATGCAAGGAGCTGGTGGAAGTGAAGAGACCGCGCGGGCTGCTAGGGTGTAAGCTGCAATACTTGTATCACTGGTGGCAGTTGACTGGAGGGGATATCCAAAGGGAATTGAAGAAAAACTGTTTAATCAAAAATACTCCACCAATATTGACTATGCCTATGTAAGTATTTTTGTTATTGTTACAAACTATTATTAACAGTAGTATGCGTAACTTAGAAGATTTCTGCGGTACCCAGCGGTTTGGTAGCGGCAGAGAATAATCTACTAGTACTAAGTACAAGGCGAGAGTGAATGGAAACGTTGTTGGAAGGGAAAGACCTCGGCGAACGTACCAGGACCAAATTCAGGACGTTCTGAATAAAGGCCAGGTTAAAAGTACCCTAATACCCTAAGAGCTATCCTATCCTATATATTGGAGAAAAAATTCATATCAGGCCAAATTTTTGTAAACGGCTTTTAAATTCAATTTTAAGAGACTATATTTTTGAATCCACCCAAATTTCAAACTGGAAGGCCCAATTTCAATTTCTGGAGGTTTCAATTTCCATATATTTTTTTTTGTTGGATTTAGTACACTATATGTTAAGGGACGTTAATGAAACAAAAGCATTGAAGAACTGATCTGATAGCATTTTTATCATAGGTCTAATGCAACTGAGATTTACGTAAATTTGTTTTTTAGATTTAATTGTGTTTCTTTTACAAATATAGGAGGATTATGTACTTAAAAAAAGATAAAAATAAAGGTAATTAAATGTAAAGAAAATAATATTTATAGCATTTTTGCCCGTCTTTTGTGGAATTTATAATACCTTTATTATTATTTTTTAAAATCATGCGGTAGTAAATTTGGGTGGATTACTAATGAATTATTTTATAGACCAGCTAATCTAATTTTTGACGAAAAAAAATGCTGATATGAATTTTTGTTGAATCCTCATATAGTGAAATCGTTTGGCTCTTAGGCTATAAACCGACTAGCATGTATGAAAGGATTGATGAAAGTTCAGGAAGCAAAGGAAGTATGATCGTATCAAGATCGTAGCAGGTGGAGAACTGTGGTCTCTGCCTACCCCGACGGGAACAAGGCGTGATATTATTTATGTACTACATACAGAACGGACAGTCTCCGCCCCCTTTGGAATCCTCCCCCTTTCCCCCCCCCGAGCCCCGCCCTTGCGACTCCCGGGTTCTTTTCTGGGCCTAGTTACTGCGTACGCTCGCTGTTTGAAGTGTCCAGGGCCTTGAGTCAAGTTGCATTCTACTATCGCAAACGCTATAGAATAGAATAAAACTCTAGGTCTGTCAAAACATAAGCTGTCACGTGACATTTCGTTAGCTAATGTCAATCCCATACATTTTCATTCTATTCTACTGGCGTTTGCGATTGTAGAAAGCCAGTTGACTCAGGGCCCAGGGTGTGGTAGCGGTATGGAACGAAAGAGGTAGTTTGGAGTCTTAGGGTGCCTGTCCATTGACGCGGAGCGAGCTGGCGGAGCGGAGAAACGAGGAAATATCAACCAATAGGATTGCAGAGAGATTGCGGTATGGAGTTTTTATGCAATCCTATTTTTTATTAAATCAAAAGAAATGTTTAAGAGCTATGTGTGAAGCTGGTCCCATGGATTCCTGTAAACCATTGTTTAAAAAACTGCATCTGCTACCCCTGCCATCGATGTATATCTTGGAGTTGGGTCTCTTTGTGAAACATAACTCTGAAAAGTTCATAAGAAAACAAGACACTTTCTCCTTCAATACAAGGTATCCTGATAGATTAGTGGTTGTTCCGGGTACAACAACTTGTTTTCAAAGAAGTAGCTACAAAATATGGCAGTAAGAATATTTAACAAAATTCCAGATGACATAAAAACCTTGCCCGAAAATAGATTTAGAAATGCCTTTTACAATTTTTTATGTGAAAAATGTTTTTATAGCGTTGACGAGTATTTAGAATTTAAGTAAATTTTGACATTGTAATTTTGTAATTAAGAGTAATATAGGTTAATATAACATTCTTTAATAATATATAAATTGAAATGAAATGACATGCATGCATATTATTAATGTGTTAAATAATTGTAATTTCATTAGTTAAATATAATCTTATCATAATTATTTGCATGCCAAATTTGTTTATTGGTTAAGTGTGTGATACTACAAAAAATTTAACAACTTGTAAACCACATTTACTGCAAATAAAGCTTTCTTATTCTATTTATTCTTATTGTTTAGTATTTCGCTCCGCCAGCTCACTCCGCGTCAATGGACAGGCACCCTTAGGGTGGTTACCCACCAGAGTGGATTAAGCTGTGAACTGGAAAATTGAAATCAATTACATTACTCCATTTGACAGCGCATTTGACAAGCTAGGAAAATGGAGAAAATAGATTCGTATTGTTTGGAATATTCCCAGGTCGCAGTTGCAGCTCAGCTCCCTCGCCCAGCACTGGTGGAAAACCACCTTTAAACTGTAGACTGTAACCGCGACTTGCACAAAGCTTTTAACTTTTTTGCAATGTTTTGTAGCCAGGGAGTAAAATATTTTTTTAAATTTTACCAAAAATGTGTTCCACTCTTTACATTATATAAAGCAAGATTCCCAAAAACATCCATGACGCTTTGCCTAACAGCTAAACTAGTCCGATTTAAAATCAGTTGTAGTGGTTCTTGCTAGCTCTCATGATTGTAATTTGCAAAAAAAAATCTGCAATACCACGATAGATTATGTGCAGTGCTGCTGTACAATATTTGTTTTCTCCTTTTGCCATTCTAACAAGATGCTTGTTTTTTTTACCTGTTTTCCAGAGCAATCCTCCTAGACGGCTGCACAATAGGCGGCAAAACTCCACCGCAGTACGATCGGCGCTTCGCCAAGTATAGTCTTTCCATATTGAAGCAACGCTTGGCTCACATTTCTCCACACGACTTCTACCCTCTCATGCACGAAAGGAGAAAAGAGTGTGATGCCGTCACTCTTCCCAAGATTATCCGGGAAAGGGACACGGAGTACCAGTTTTACAGGCTGGTGTGGTATCAAAGGCTTTTGCATGTAAGTTATTTTTTATTTTAATTAAGTTAGTTATTAGTATATTTTATGCTTGGAGGAGTACCCATTAGAAAAAATTATACCTTTGTCAAACTTCAGCCCTTTGACAGCTATAATATTATACAGGGTGTAACAAAAAGGGTATAACGACCTATAATTTTTACGTCCCATACAAAATGCGCTATCAGCTGATTCAGTTTTTATGGGAGGTCTAAATTTTTTTTTAATATTTCGACCTATGTTTCTTAGGGAAAGTTGTTCAGTTTCAGGGGCAGATTCACATCCTACACTTTGTATATGGGTACCAAAATTTAAATTTGTGTGCAAAAATAAAATTGTTCTTCATATTGTACCTTTTTTCTGTCAATTGTAACCAATAACTTTGTCATACTTCTTTCCTTAGGGTTGCCTTCCAACCAGAGAGCTGTGTGCTAGGTAGTTAATCTGTGAACTGAAAAAAATGCAATCAATTGTATTGTTCCGGTTTGAATATTCCAAAAAATGAAAAATTCAATTACAAGTCAATAGAATCTTTTTATATGTGTAAACATATATCATTAGGTAATTTGTTCTTTTATCAAACGCACGGCAGCAAGTAAATGGTAATAAAACTGGTACAAGCTGAACAAGCCCTACGCTACAAGCGTCCGAAACCAAATACCCGTCGCTCAAGGTAAAAGTGTTACTAGACAGACCAAAGCCTTTTTTTATAATGATTATTATAGTCTGACCGCAACCGCTGTATCGCGCCTTAGGTATGCTCCCGGCGAGACGGGGGGCCATCGCTCGTCACCGCTCCCGGCGGCAACTAGCTCTTGCTGCTTCCTTCCCACTCCCCCACCTCCCCGCCCAAGGAGGTTTTAGTAGCAGCTCTTTCTGCTAAGGAGGGAGCCATAAGCGTAGCACTTTCTTGCGAGGGACCTCCATACTAAAATGTATGGATTTTTTTCAAATCTTAAAAACTTAAAATTTTTATCTTTCTCTCTTAGAAATATGTGACATGGGACTAATAAATGCTACTACCACAGTTTTTCTGGTGAAAACACTTACCATTCAGGAAAAAAACGGTGTTAAAAATCACGCATAAAATGGCTATTACGGATTATTTACGCTTCCGTTCTTAGTATTAATGATCAATTCACCTGTAAAAAACTATATATTTTCACTTTCTCTAACAAAGTTTATACTAAAACATTAGATTTTTAAAGATATCTTGATTTTTGTAAAACACTGAGTTTTTTGACCGACTAGAATGGGCGACAGTGAGACGCTTTACACTTCACTAGCTCATACAGAATATGTATATGGCGGACTCTATAGTTTTTTACACTGAGTCCCCGCCACTACCTATACAGCGGTTGCGGTCAGGCTATAATGATCAGTGTTTTTCTGATTCAGGGCTACCCATACACAGCGCCATACATACGGGCGGAGGCCGAGATAGACGTGCCTCCCGTGGTGCGCGGCCCGGTGTGGGCGGCGCTGCTCGGCGTGTGCGGGGACATACGGGAGCAGTACGAGCGCATCGACAAACAGACACCCACGCCCACCGACAGGCAGGCGAGTGCAGCGCGACAAGGCTTATAATGAACGCGGGTGGGGCGCTAGTTTGTATGAGGAAAACTGTCAAAAGTAACGTTTCATAAGGTGGCGGTGTTAGTTCCTTTTTTTGCCACGTTCATTATAAGCCTTGTCTCACTGTATACACGACGATGTAGCTTGATCAGAATGACAATTGAACCTCGTACGGTCAACCGCACATCGGTAGACGCTTATTCAACTCTATTACCACGCCATAAGGTCCAAAAGTGTTTCTACTGATTTGCTGTTGAGTGTACATTTCTACCGTAGACGTATTTTTAAGGAAAATACTTTATTTCCTATCAAATTAAACAGGGTGTAAGGGACGGTGTACCGAATACTAAAAGGGCATGTTCTGTCCACTAAACTGATACAACCAAAGATTTCGGACGATACAACTTTCCCAAAGAAATGTTTTTGGGAAATGAAAAAAAAAACTAACTTCTCCATAAAAACTGTTCGATCAGAGTGAGGAATTTGTATCGAGAGGTAAACATTTTTGTTCATTTCCCAGATATGGTTTCTTTGGGAAAGTTGTTCAGTTTCGATGACTGAGCACGCTCGTTCAATTTTCGGTTCACCGTTTCTTACACTCTGTATAGTACATTTGGTGCGGGTAGTGAATATCTTAGCAGAGCTCTGCTCTGTCCATATTATCAAATCTCGTACAATGCGCGCAACGATAGAAAAACCTGTCGGATCACGTGGTTAACCTGCGCAGTAGACAGTTTGCGACAAAATGGCCTCCGACAGGGCTCTTCTTTCGTTGCGCGCATTGTACAATATTGTACGAGGATGTATGTAAGGTCGTACCAGGACCCCTAAATCTTGTGACTGTTCGGGGAATAATTACCACGACCTCATCTCTAGTGGAAGTCATAAATGAGGGCTTCCTAAGAGATTATTAACTACAAGATGGGTTACATACAACATAATTAATTCTATGTATCGAACTATTACTATACGGTCACCATATATTATGAAAGTTTTTTTTTATGTCAAGTGGGCAAACGAGCCACCTGGTGGTAAGTGGTCACTACCGCTCATGACACCCACTGTCTTATTAGTGAAAAAAAAAATTTTTTTATTTGACATGGGCTTACTCTTGACCTCGATCTAGTCATGAAGACAGAGATGAGGTCGACGATGGAACGAGCTTGCTCAGAAGAAGCCTATTCACTTGCGACTTGAATAGATTCGGGTTATATGAACTCGAGAACAAAGACACAGGCAGAGAATTCCACTCTTTAGCCGTGCGCATTATAAAAGATGTTTCAAAGCGCTTTGTGCGAATGTGTGGAATATCAACCAAGTATGGGTGATATCCTGCAGTGCGTGTTGACTCCCGATGGTAGAAGGGTGATGGTTGAATAAGCTCGTGGAGCTCTCATAGAATTTGATACTAATAAGACAGCAAAGCGCGTTAGCCACCCTGAGACCTAAGATGGTATGTCTTATGTGCCGGTAATTTTACTGGCTCCCATCCAGGTGATAAATTTATCATTTATTTTTTGTTAATCATTTTATCATTTTTGTCACCCTCGAGTATAAAATGGTTATTTATAAAGGTTCAAGAGAAGGGTAAGAACTGAAAACCAGTGCTTTCAGTGTTGCCTAGTGTAGCCTGGGAGCAAGAACTGAGTTTCTTGCCTTTTGCTTACAAAATTGTTGAATAAGAATAAGAATGATCGTGATTTATTTCCGAAATTTTTTGTTAATCGTTTTGTTTTTCATATGTGTAAGCAATAAAGATTTATGATTATGATAAAAAGGCTTGAGCATGAGTGTGAGTGATTGTGTATTTGACCAATACACAGATAGATGTAGACATCCCGCGCTGCCACCAGTACTGCTGGCTGCTGTGCGGGGCGGCGGGGCACCGCGCGCTCAAGCGGCTGCTCAAGGCGTGGCTCCTTACCAACCCGCAGTACGTGTACTGGCAGGGACTGGACTCTCTCACCGCCCCTTTTCTCTATCTCAACTTCTGCAATGAAGGTGAGTGGATACTCCTCGACCCGTGTGCTGCCGGCAAAGAACAGTACCAACCCATCTCTACCCGAGGGTGTCGTAAGAAGCGACTAAGGGTTAATGAACCGGAGGATGGGCAGCAGCATCTTTCTGTGTATCGTACTATCTTTCACACTGCGGTCACCAACAACTGGTCGCCAGCCGCAACGCTTACAAGCGCAGTGTGGTGACTATGGAAAATCCCCTCCAATGTACATGCGTTTTTGCTGGAGTTCTGGAGGGAGCTCCCTGTCCTGCAGTGGACGTGGACGTTTCATGGGATGTTATGATCATACTCCTCAACTGCTGCAGTTGTGGTCAATCTGCAACACATAATCCTTTATTTGATAAATCTTGTAAGTAAAATAAAATAATATCTCATGTAGGGTGCTTCCTCATTACCTGCGAACATTTGTTTATGATACTCACACAAAAACATGGGTGGACAAATTAGAAAAAATATTCCGTCGTCGTTCCATACAAAAGAATCTCTTGGCGCCACGATGTTTGTATCCATGTTCCTTAGTTCAGTTTATAGTCCGAGTAATTTAATCAAAGATCCGCAAAATCAAAGATTCGTAATACCAAATATTAAATAATACTTACATAGTATCTTACACACCCATACACCACAGATCATGCAAGATACCACATTATTAAATTCAATTATTGATTTATTTGCGAGTACCCAATCTGTACAAAATTTTCAGCTCTTGCCTTCGCGTGCCTGTCAGCATTCGTTCCGAAGTTTCTCCACAAATTCTTCTTAAAAGACAACAGCTCGGTGATCAAAGAGTACCTGGCCAAGTTCTGGCAGATGACGGCTTTCCACGAGCCGGTTCTGGCCACACATCTTCACGAGATCAACTTTGTGCCAGAACTGTTTGCAATACCCTGGTTCCTGACTATGTTTTCACGTAAGTTTTTACATTTATTTATGCTCAATTTAACTACATTTAAATACGAAATCTTTTAGATCAAGAGATTGATCGCAAATTTAGAAACTTTGATCGATTAGTTATGTATTTATAACATAGATCAAAGTTTCTCAAATTTGTAGCCCCTACAAGCCTTGTAAAATTTCCAGACAAATGCGCTGCCCTTTTTAGTAGAGGTAAATAAGAAATGCAGCTGTACATAAATATAAGACGATTCCAAAACATGATTCCATTTCGGGATCCACTATGAAAAATCCTGTTTTTCTTAATCCTGTATAACATGATACACAAAAGGCTCCTCATATCAGACATACAAAGAAACGGCCAAGTGGGTGTCGGGCCCCACGCAGTTTGGGGTTCCGTAGTTTTTACGATTTTTTTTTTTACGAATTCTAGAGGGAGCTCCCTGTCCTTCAGTGGACGTTGTATGGGATGTTATAATGAACCTGGCTGTCAGAAGCTTACACTTTATTATCAACAAACACAATTTAACTTTCTATCATCAGTAACGAATATAAATTAAAACCTGAGAAATGAACGAATTTTTTTTATTTTTCTTACAGATGTATTTCCAATCCACAAGATAGTTCACTTGTGGGACGCATTGCTGGTGGAAGGTCCATCTCTTCCTCTGTTCATGGGAGTAGGCATACTGCGGCAACTACGCGACACGTTGCTCGAATCGGGATTCAACGAATGTATACTACTTTTCTCTGATCTACCAGAGATCGATATTGGGGAGTGTGTAAAGGTGAGTTTCAAGCGATAAGGATTTGAACAAAAAATGTTTGAATATTATGATTTTTTGTAGAAATAACGAATGCTTGCTGTCGAGTGGGGTATCATGTGAAAGGGCTTTACTTGTACATTACAAAATAGATTTTTGTATTTTTTTACGGCTTTTAGTTTTCAAATTATGAAGAAATAAAATAATCTTTCTAAATTGCACAGTTTTTTTTAGAAATCTGCAAAAACCTTTTCTGATCCTAAAAATCGGCATTATTGCTTCTAAAAGTGTTATAAGTACCTATATCAAAACCCTCGGCGCGCGAGACCGACTCGAATTTGACCGGTTTTAGAACTTCAGCCTTTGTTACTATTTTTTAAAATTTTTGTTTTAGGAGTCCATAGAAATGTGCCGCAGTTCTCCGCGAAGTATAAGCTACAGGAGATTTTGTAAAGACTCTCAGATCACGGATCCTATGGTAAGTCTCATCACAAAGCCTCCAGTTCCGTTAGTATTTGATGTGAGGACGTCCTTGCCTTGTCATTACGTTGGACAAAAATATACAGGTTCAATTTTTGAAATGGAACAGCAAAGAGGAAAATGACCTACATTTACTTTTGAGAATGGACACCTACTTTTACTTTTGAGCATATTTGGACCTGCTTTCACAGATTTCAGAAAAAAAGTAAGTACAGTCAGCAAGAAAATGGGTAATTTACGAAAAAACTTTTTATAATGCCAATCGATCTCATTTTTCATGAGGTCAGAAGTTCCTACCGGACCAACTAAGGTTAGAGTACTAGAAATGTCAGAAAACACAAAAATACAAAAAAAATACAAATACAAAATCGTTTATTATACTGTCCTTCCTACAAAAACAAATTAAACTCTAACAACCACACTAGGCTAGGCCTGTGTCGTGGTTATTACGACCAATAGGTTTTCAAAAGGGACTAACATTTTAACAAAACTTAGGTTCGTAACAAAAGAAAAATTAAACTATTAATTAACATTAACATTAGCATTTTAAATAGCATGCAAAGTGAGTGTGTGAGTTTTTGTGTAAGAGTAAGTGCGTGTATGAGTGTGTGTGTGTTTGTGTGTGCTTAGCTTTTAAAAGTTTTTCAAGAAGCAAAAAAGCTTTTCCCGCTTTTCCTATACATTTAGTATGAGAATAGACAAACTTATTTATACTTACAATGGTGTCGATTCTGGCAGACCCAAACTAAAACTAAACAAAGTTTGACAGGTCTAAAAGTGTTGCTGGCTTTGTTACTCCCTACAGACTAATAAGAGACAGCATCATTTTTAGACCTGTCAAATGTAGTTTAGTTTTAGCATAGAGGAAGGAAATAATTATTATTAATAAATAATTAATAATTATTTCTTTCCTCTATGGTTTTAGTTTGGGTCTGCCAGAATCGACACCAATATATTTATATTTTTAATCCTAAAAGTATTGAATAAATAATAAATAAAAGTATGAAAGATATTATCAACATTAGTAACAAAAAAGTTACAAAAATATACTGTACGTTTTATTTCCTCGCAATCAAAGTGAAAAGCAGAGTTTATATCTCCATCGTAAAACACTTTTTATCCGCGGCTTAATTATTCGTATAAAAAGTCAGTACCTGGGCGACCGAGCTATGCTCTGTATGATTAAAGTATCATCGGGTGAGCAAGCTATGCTACTCAACAACAGATGGCGCTGTAAGTTTCTTGAACACACTAAAACGCGCTAAGAAATATTAAAAAAGAAGGTGAAAACGAATTTTCCCAGACATGAGACCTAGCTAGATCGATTTTTTGCCCCCAAAAACTCCTGTATACTAAATTTCATCGAAATCGTTAGAGCCGTTTTCGAGAAACCGATTACAAATATATATATATACAAATATTGCTCGTTTAATAGTATAGGATGTTTTATGCACTTGTTGTAAAATCTTTTATTAACTTAATTTCAATTTGACAGGATGCTGTGGAAATAACGATGGAAGCGTTGTTTAACGAGATCTCTCCGCGGATCAGCCTGTCAGATTTCTTCTCGCTGGTGTGCCAGGATAAGTGCTGCGTTATCGACATCCGATCAAATTTATTGTAAGCACCTTTTCTTAATACACTAAGAGCGGGCAGTAGGCAACCCTACCTCATCGGATACCAAACAGCGACCTATCTAGGCTGCTGCACAATGAAATGGTGAGTCTTAAGAGGCTACCTCCCGTCCACTAGCGCCCCCATCAGTAAAAAAAATATATTTTTATTTTATTGAAAATGGGCTTACTCTTGACCTCGATCTAGACTTGAAGACAGAGATGAGAAGATGAGAGATCACTCGCTAAATACAAAACTTATCGAAAATTCGGAAAGACAGATTGCAGTGAAGGTACCGTGGTTTATTCAGAACCTATCAATTCTGAAAAATGTAGTTCACTGTAGTTACAGCTACAAAAAGTGCGAAAAACGGCCACTTTTAGCAGTTTTTGTATCTGTAACTTCAGTGAACTTTATTTTACAGAGTAAATAGTTTCTTAATAAACAAAGGTACCTTAACTACGATTTGTCTTTCCGGATTTTCGATAAGTTTTTTATTTAACGAGTAATTTTTTTTTAACTGATGGGGGCGCTAGTGGACTGGAGGTTGACCCCTAAAAACAGGGATGCCTGTACAAACCATGCCAAGTTGCGAACAGGCAACCCTGTTTTTTTAGACCCACCATTTAAGATAGGTCGGTGCTTGGTACCCTAGGGTTGCCAACTGCGCGCTCTCCGCCTTTACCATTCCTTTCGTTGTGAAATTCTTCCAAGTGGATCCTCCCTATCCAGTAGTGAACTTTTAGAAGATAAAGTTAGGATTTTATTAAGTAGCACAGCAATTAGCGTGAATTTTCATTGGTTTTGTTGCCGAAGCCCAGTGATTCCCCTCATACATAGATTCTACTCATGATAACAAGCAACTTTCCCAAAGTAAAAAGTTCAGCATCAAAGAGTTTTTTACTTGAATTTTTTTTAGACTCCATAGTAAAGTGATCACGTGATCGACTCATTTTGTATGGAAAGGCGAAATTTTTTTTTGTTAAAATTACTTGTTTTCATGAGTAGAATCACTGGGCTTCGGGAGCAAAACCAATAAAAATTCACGCTGCAGGTCCGTGTCAGTCAGAAAAGTATCACCCTATCTCTTTTTGGGTGTCGTAAAAAGCGACTAAGGGCTCTTTAAGGTATCGTATTATAACACTGCGGCTATGACCACACAACCTATAGACCGCTAACTCAAGGCCAACACTTTTTGCCAACACATATCACACGTATACCTGACACGCATCACACGTATACCTGACACGCATCACACGTATACCTGACACGCATCACACGTATAACTGACACGTATCACACGGATAACTGACAGGTATCTTGTGATACGTAACGTTTAGAACCGAAAAAAATCTTCGCCCTAGATTCAGATAATTTTATTCAATGTAGATTCTTTACAGAATACTTATTAAATGTCATGCAGAATACAATGCAAATAGAGCGAGTCTACGCCGTTTCGGATCGTGCTATGGCAACCTAAACGTGGCCACATCAATAGCCTTTTCGTTGCCTTCAAAAATCTCATCGAGTGCAGAAAACTGGATATGTAGGGCACGACAGCAAGTTCCTGTTGCGTAAAGTTAAGCCATCTAAGCTACATCTAGGCGACCTGGAACGAACCAATCAGCATGCATTTTTTACCGCTCCTCCCGACGCGTTGACACAGTTGTTTGTTTGAATAAATTTATTTTATTTATACAAACCCTGAAGGATGTGAATAATCTGCAAACAACTTTTCCCAAGGAACAGCCGAAATACGAATACAACGTAAGGAAAAATCTTTTTTAGATATTATGACCTACGTTCCTTAACAAAAGTTGTTCAGTTGTTTCATGGACAGATTAATATCCTTTATTGCTTGACCCTTTCTATTATTAAATCCTGTATATTTCCCTCCATTTCCCCCAAAGACAAAAACCTCTCGTTAGGTATGATTTGTTGCTATCATTTGCAATGTTTATGTCTAGGTACGAGAAAAGCTGTATAGACGGGAGCATCAACATCCCATACAGCGGCGTTCATTTAGGTCAACATGAGTTGCAGTCTCTAGGACCACAACACAATAAGACTCTAACAGAAGCCATGAGACTCCGGAAGACTGTCGTCGTGGCTTCCACTGAGGATGAAACTGCACAACTCGTAAGTATTTATAGGAGGAAAGCTACCTTAGAAGTATCAACATTCCATACAACGGCGTTCATTTAGGTCAACATGAGGCAGTCTCTAGGGCCGCAACACAACAAGACTCTAACAGACGCCACGAGACTCCGGAAGACTGTCGTCGTGGCTTCTGAGGACGAAACTGCACAACTCGTAAGTATTGGTAGGAGAAAAGCTACCTTAGAAATATCAACATTCCATACAGCGGCGTTCATTTAGGTCAACATGAGGCAGTCTCTAAGGCCACAACACAACAAGACTCTAACAGACGCCATGAGACTCCGGAAGACTGTCGTCGTGGCTTCTGAGGACGAAACTGCACAACTCGTGAGTATTAATAGGAGGAAGGCTACCTTAGAAGTATCAACATTCCATACAGCGGCGTTCATTTAGGTTAGGTCAACATGAGTTTCAGTCTCTAGGGCCACAACACAACAAGACTCTAACAGACGCCATGAGACTCCGGAAGACTGTCGTCATGGCTTCCACTGAGGACGAAACTGCACAACTCGTGAGTATTAATAGGAGAAAAGCTCCCTTAGAAGTATCAACATTCCATACAGCGGCGTTCATTTAGGTCAACATGAGTTGCAGTCTCTAGGGCCCCAACACAACAAGACTCTAACAGACACCATGAGACTCTGAAAGACTGTCGTCGTGGCTTCTCACAACTCGTAAATATACACAACTTTTGTAGGAGAAGACGCTACACACGCATTCAGACTCCGGAAGACTGTTGTAATTTAATAGGAGGAAGCGGCGGCGTTCATTAGGACAAAATGAGCTGCAGTCTTTAGAATCACACACAACAGGACTCAAACAGACGTCTTGAGACTCCGGAAAAACGGTCACGTTACTTTAATAGGAGAAAAGCTACAGAATTATCGATATTTCATATAGCGGCATTTATTTAGAATTAGATCGACATGAACGAATGAGTGAGTTGCAGTCTCTAGAACAACAACACAACAGGACTCTAAAAGACGTCATGAGACTCCGGAAGACTGTAATCGTTGCATAACTCGTGAGTATACACAACTTTTGTTAGAGAAAAGCTGATAATTATTCGATACAAAGTTTGAAGCAATATTCTAGCTTCAGTCCTTATAGCTGATTAACTCCAAGGCAAAATTTTGGCTTAGTGGGTGATTCGGACGCTCGCGTTCGGACACCGCGTCCGAAACAGGAAAGTACATACAATCAATGTTTTGGAGTGGGTGTTTTGGCCACTTGCTTTTTTATGGCTTTTTTTGGAACAGTAACATCAGCAACAAAATGAAATAATATTTTATTTTACTATATAGCACGCGTAAAAATATGTAAACTTGTTTCGTTTACAGAGAGTCCTTATCTTTTTTTTATCGCAAAGTGGACTTTCTTAGAAACATCAGTGCTTATTTTGACGGAGCCTTCTTAGTTAGGGTTCCGTAACCAAAAGGTGAAAAACGGGACCCTATTAATATGTCTCCGATGTCAGCTGTCATCAGGCTGTATCTCATGAACCGTAATAGGTAGTCAGTATTTCTGTTGCTGCTATAACCACAAATAAAATAAACTAAAAGGTGGGGGGGGGGGGGGTTTCCCTACTAAAACGTGTTTTAGGCGATTTTCGCTCGATATTTTGTTTGGGCTTAAACTTTGGGTGATTTTTTCTTTATTGTTTGTGCTAGGTTTCGTAAGAATAATAATGAGACTGATTTGAAAAAATTATATGTACCTACCCGTGAGACTGATTTGAATGTTGATTTGAAAAAATAATTTTCTTTTTACTTTTCATGTTGATTTTTGTAATTATTTTAATAGTTATTATATTGCATTGTAACTTTTTCTGTTCTTTGTTTATTCTGTTGACTTATGTAATTATTTATTAAACGATAGGTTTATTTTACAAAGTATTTCATTATTTTTATTTAAATCATACCGGGTGTAAGGGACAGCCTTCCGAATACAAACTGTCGAAATCAAGTTTGCAATTTTGTATGGAGAGGCCGATTTTATTTTCCATTTCCTGAAAGTTTTGTTCGCTGAAAGTTGTTCAGTTATGTTGACTAATCATGCCCTTTCAGTATTCGGAAGGCTATCCCTTACACCTGGTATTAATCCTTCCTAAGGTTTGCGATGCTATCTATACAAAATATGCTAAAAAGAAGTGAGCATCCGAAACACACACCCACCCCCTTAATTGTATGTACTTTCCTGTTTCGGACGCGGTGTCCGAACGCGAGCGTCCGAATCACCCACTAAGCCAAAATTTTGCGCCACAGCGGGATACAGCTAAAAAAACTTAATCCTATTTCTTTTTTAATTCTTTCATATGCATGCATTTAAGTTTGACAACCATATTCTTAAACTATTCCAAATTTCAAGTCGATAGCATGAGTGGTTGCTGAGATATACAG
Organism: Athrips mouffetella; assembly: GCA_947532105.1. Lineage (NCBI taxonomy): Eukaryota > Metazoa > Arthropoda > Insecta > Lepidoptera > Gelechiidae > Athrips > Athrips mouffetella. The sequence goes on from OX383958.1 coordinate 11,462,619, forward strand.
GTGTGACAGACAGACAGACAGACAAAGCGGCACCATAAGGGTTCCTTTTTTTACCATTTTGGTATCGAAACATTCGGAACCCTAAAAAGATAGTTCTTATAAATATATCGAAAAATGCTTTGAGGACGTTAGATATAAGCATACAACACTTCTGTTTTCAGGTTTCCGTACTACCGGCGGTCCCAGAAATATTCGACCTTACTTACTTACTGGCAGTTTTTATTTGATTAAATACTCTTTTTAGGAAGCGTGAACATTAAGAAATTTAAATTTAGAATTCGAACGCGCTAGGTCATTTGGCATTTGTTCTGAAGCATACTTAGTGAATGTTGTCATCGAATTTTTCGATAATGGATAAAATTGGTGTTCGTTACGTAATTCAATACTTTTATTTGAAAGGTCTCAGCCCAACTAATATCAAAGTGGAGCTTGATTCTACTTTGGGGGAGTCTGCTCCTTCATTTACAACAATAAAATATTGGGTGGCAGAGTTCAAGCGCGGCCGCTCGAGCTGCCAAGATGAACATCGCAGTGGACGACCAAATGAGGTGACTAATCCAGAAATAGTAAAAAAAATCCACAAAATTGTACTGGATGACCGTCGACTGAAAGTACGCGAGTTAGCAGATATGGTAGGCATTTCAAAAAGTGCAGTCCATCGTATTTTAACAGAAAACTTGGACATGAGAAAGCTATGCGCAAGATGGGTGCCGCGATTACTCACAGTAGATCAAAAACAGCGCCGTGAGGATGTGTCAGTCGAATGTTTAGCAAAATTTCGCAGCAACAAAGCCAAGTTTTTGCGTCGATTTATCACCATGGATGAAACATGGGTTCATCACTTTACACCTGAGACTAAGGAACAGTCAAAACAATGGACTGAAAGAGGAGAATCAGCTCCAAAGAGGGCAAAAACAGTTCCATCGGCAGGAAAAGTCATGGCTTCAGTTTTCTGGGACGCGCGTGGCATAATTTTTATAGATTATCTTCCAAAAGGAAAAACCATTAATGGCGAGTATTATGCCAACTTATTGCAGCGTTTGAGTGAAGAAATAAAGAAAAAACGGCCTCACTTGTCAAAGAAAAAAGTTTTGTTTCATCAAGACAACGCTCCAGTCCACACATCTGGCATTGCAATGGCTAAAATCGAAGAATTAAAATTTGAATTGCTTCCCCATGCACCTTATTCACCAGATTTGGCCCCGTCAGATTATTTTCTGTTCCCAAACCTAAAAAAATGGCTCGGCGGGAAAAGATTTTCGAGCAACATAGAGGTTGAGTCGTTGGTTAATGGCTATTTTGAAGAGTTTGACAATTCCTACTATAGACGTGGCATTGAAGCTATAGAGCACCGCTGGGAAAAGTGTATCGAGCTACAAGGAAGCTATGTAGAGAAATAAATATAGTTTGTCCCATTTATTTTGATTTTTCTTGGTTAGGTCGGCTATTTCTGGGACCACCCTCGTATGTGTATGGCATTAGAAATCAAAAAGCTTTTTCCCTTTTTATAAAAAAATTAATGGTACAGCAGCACTGCACTTACTTTCTCGTGATATACGAGAGTCCAGGGAATCGAACCCAGAACTTCCGGATCAAGAGCGGAATGCTCTAACTACTAGAATCTAGTAGTTCTAGTAGTTAGAGCATTCCGCTGCAAAGGGCAACAAACAAAGGGCTGCGGATAGTAAAGAGTAAATAAGGACCAAGTGCAAACTTAAGTTTGTAATTCCATACAAATCAAATGGAAATACAAACTTACCTATGCTGGGTTTATGTAAAAATCTTTAAATGAAATATGCAGTCAGGTACATAACCAATTTAGAATTCCACTTTTAAGCCTTAAAATAAGCTCATTGAAACCGATTTTGAGTAAATAACATTTTAAATTTTAGTAGTAAGGGAACACCCCTTATATGAACTTTCACAGACCAATGAATACTGCCGAAAGATACCTTGCATGGAGATTATTGGTCCTGCAAATTTACATCAAGATCGTTTGAGCATTTCGATTGTATGACAGCTATCCTCAAAAAGAGAGCCAGCAAGAAACCATTCAGTATCCTTCGATGAATTTACAAGAAAATCTTTAATTTAAAATATGGTGTCAATCGGACTATTCGTTTAGCCGCTATATAGGCGACGGACAGACCCACTGACGGACGGATATTTTTGGGAGACTGCTTTTTGTGATGTATAAGTGGTATAGAACACATTTCTCAAATACAATATCGCTCCGCTCGAAAGAAAAAAAGATAGTTCTTATAAATATATCGAAAAATGCTTTGAGGACGTTAGATATGAGGATACAACACTTTTGTTTCCGTATTATGTATATGGCATTACCAATTAAGGTTGCAGTTGATACTTTTTCCTTTCTTATCGCGAGAAAGTAACTGCTGTACAATTTATTTTCCATATAGAGGTTAGATTTTTCTTGAATAAAAGATCACGTTCCATACATTTACCAACCTGTCGTTTGAAATTGACAGATACGTACGCACGTGTACAACTAGCGGGCGGTGAGGGGGATGATGCCGCGGGGAACGGAGTGTCCATTTTGTACGATTAGTACTATTAATTTATTCTGTGACATAAGGCTGTCGTAGTGGCTTCTTCTAAGGATAATGTAGGCTAGTTTTTTTACCAAAATATCTCCTTCCAATCTTAAAAATTAAGTAGGTCATCATCGTCATAACATCCCTTGAAACGTCCACTACAGGACAGGGAGCTCCCTCTAAAATTCTAACATTTGCTGAAACGATGTGGAGGCGAAGTACCATAGTCACCACGCTTGTTAGCGTTACGGCTGGCACCATGGACCGCGGTTGTTGGTGACCGCAGATTGCAAGATGATACGATACACAGAAGGATGCTGCTGCCCATCCTCTGGTTCATTAACCCTTAGTCGCCTTTTACGACACCCACGGTACGGTAGAGATGGCTTGGTACTATTCTTTGCCGGCACCACACGTGCTAGTAGGTACATTTACGGTATTTGTTCACAGTTCAGCGACTACTTGGTAAAATGCGGAGTGCCGAGGGTTTGTATCCTGCATGGAGGAATCGCCTCACTTCAGACACACATACCTTCACTCTTCACTATACCGCCGCCCAAGAAGAATGGACCGGCTAGCCACAAGTAATTTTCATGAAAGATTTCTTTTTGACTACAGTGACTACTTTGAGTTGGTAAAATCAATGTTGGTGTTACGCGTAGTTGGTATTGGCTGTGTATTAACGTGCCACCAAATTTGAGTAAATTTTTACCAAATAATATTCACCAAATTTTGTCTACCAAAATGGATGAATGTACTTACACCAAATTTGCTTGTGGCACTTCGCCGGCCGCTACCGCGGCACGCTCGCTTCGCTCGCTCGGCTCGTGCATTGTGGGCGCAAGATAACCTAACACAACCTAACCGATCCGATTACCCAAATTTGGTGTACGTTCAGCCAATTTGGTGTACATTCATCCATTTTGTCTGAAGTCTATTGGGGTATAAAAAATTATTTTGAGAATAATTTAATTTGTTACCGTTGGTATTTGGCGTGAGTGATATTTTGCGATGTTGATGTTTTGCGTTCAGGTGGTGTTTTGCGTATGCATGCGGTTTTATGCGTCCAAAGGAACTGATCAACTTTTTCCTAGGAATATAGGTCGAAATACCAATAATAATATTTTTAACACCCATAGAAACTGCATCAGTTTAAAGCGCATTAATAGCGTATTTCAACCTATGTTCCTTACGAAAAGTTGTTCAGTTTCATGGTCTAAATAAGAGGATGAAATAGTGCTTACAATTTTTATTACACATGTGTTAGGTCTTTATAGTTTTATTTTAAAAAACATGCAACGTGTTAAGTAAATTGTGGAAAACATCTCTGGACATGAAACTGAACAACTTTTGGTCTACAACTTTATAAAATTCGCAAAAAAAATGCTTATTCATACAAATTAGCTCGGTGAGCTGATCGACAATTTACATGAGTCGATCACGTGACCACTTTACCTTGGGGAGACGAAAAATTTTTTTCGAGTAAAAAAGTTGTTCAGTATCATGAGTACATTCATACCTTTTTCTATCAAGAACTAATTAAAAGTCACCCTATATTAGGGAATTTAATGTCTGAAATAAATAATTTGAATTGAATTTTCATTTTTTATGGACATTTGTAAGGACTCAATTTCTGTTACAAACGCTAGAATAAAAAAAAATACAATATCCGATTACGAGTAAGTATCCAGAGAAGACATCTCGAACAAAATCTTTTCCACGGCTTTATATTATGTATACAATACAGACGGAAATGTTGTGTGAGCGAAGGAATTGCTGTTTAGTGCTCAATGCCTTTCTTTAAATGCACGTTTTACATTTGTCTTTACAACGACGCGAAAGTATTTTTTACTTATCTATCAAACGAATGAGTTGTAAATAATATCACGTATTTTCTGTGCCGCGGTATTTTTGATGGCTGGTTTTTTCTGACTTATCGAAGACTTGAGTTATATCGGCGATGTAATGTGGAAACCAGATTAAATTAAATCTCGTGATAAAGGACGATTAGATAAACACATTTAATTCATTTACCCTTCAGTACGTAGCTTTGTGTATATTTTTTTTGTAATCAATGGACCTGGGAACTAATTCTTTAATACCACCAAGTGATTTTCAAGACTATAAATATTCAAAAAATCCTAATAAACCCTCTTAAAATCGATAAATGACAATAATAAATTGTATGGTAGTTAACAGAGTGGCAAAATTTTTAGGGCTTCATAAAATTTTAAAAACTCAAAAATCACTCGGAGGCATTCAAGAATTGGGGTCCAGTTTATAGGTTTAGTAATTAGGTAAATTATGTTTATTTATTGTAAAGGATCTGTAGGTATTTACTTAAATTATATGAATTATTTATACCTAATTTAATTAAAACTTATTTTAGCTAAAAAAAATTATGTTATAACATTCCAAAGCCAAAAGGTAAAACAATACTTCGTATCTTTTTTGTTTGTATGTATTATGTATAAATTTTACGTATAATCCGGATGATTTATGTAAGTATAGTTTACTGTATGTAAGAGGAACATTATTGAATAAATAACCAACGACACTACGAGTATTTGTTATTACTTCTCAGTTCTCACGATTTATGGCTGCAACTGTTGCATTGAAGATTTATTGAGATAAGTACCCACATAGTTAGTGATGTATTGTGTTTGGGCTGTTGGCTTGCCGCCCCTAGACTAGAGTAACCATAACCACTCATAGTATCTCTATAAGGGTGGCTTTTATACAGGATGTAAAAAAATCTTCCGGAAATTGCAACTGTAGATGCAGACTAGGAAACTGAACAACTTTCCCTAGTCGTAAAACGAAAATATATCTTTTGACTTCAAGAAATTCCAAAGGAACTCTTTTTTTAATCTATTAAGAAAAGTTGTTAAATTTTGTGGTCGCTGAGTAACATGCGAAACGGCTCCTTTACCCTTTGAACCGCAGCACTGCTGCTTTACGGCAGGAATAGTTACGGCAGAAATAGGGCTTGTCCACATCACCACGTCTCGTCGTCGTTAAGGGGCTGATAAGAGCTAAATACGCTTCACTTGAGCAGGTTTTTAACGAAAAGTGATGAATATATGGCCGAGAAAAAAAATTATGTGTTAATTAAGCATCTTTACAAGAATATGGCGGACTCTGAAACACGATTAAATATATTTAGTACGCCATAAAAAAAATCCAAAGTTACCTCTGCTTTTTGCTTTTAAACCGTTTTTCTTAATTACCCATTAATTTATGGTTCCAAAACTTTTACACATGTTTTATAATTATGGGTACAGATTTTGAGAAAAATGCAAAAATGAGCGAAAAACAGCGCGAATCCGCTCCGTTCTAGCACGCGCATTCTGCCCTTTGTTAGAAAGGGAGGCAATTCAGCTCTTATCAGCCCCTTAACGTGGTGTCGCGGCTCGGCACGTTGACGTCACGTGCTTTACTTTACCGTGTCGTGAAAATGCACGTTACGATGCCACAATCTAACACGTTGTCGTGCCAAATTCCGGTACATTTTTCACTCACGAACCTCAGTCTCTTTCTAGATATAGATCGCACCAGAAATACTGGGTGCACCCATATCTTTCAATTTCTTTCTTTTATTTTCTTTCTGTCTTTAAGTACCATAATTTTACAAGGTATGACAATGTTTGACGTTGCGGCATCGTGACGTGCATTTTTTTGACACGGTAACGTAAATTTGCACGTCAAGTCACGTCAACGAGCCGCGCCGCACTGTTTCACGTTAGAAAATGAAATTAAATGAAATAAAATTTTATTTGATAAGTGTAACTAGCTATTTCATATAGTACATAAATACATTTCGCCAAACTTTCTTAAAGTTTGTCGGCAAGTGTGTACCAGCTTAAATTTACAATAAATCGAATAAATAATAATAATACTTAATAAATATTTAAACAAATTAAATTCAAAACAAATTCAATATTTCAATTTCAACTATTAAATCAAAGTACACTTAATCACAATCAAGGAACATACTACTCTGCGCTTAAGTACTAGCGATATTTTTACTTTCGAGCGGAGCGAGAAAGGTATTGTATTCGTGAAAAAAAAAGTTTTTCTAAGTTTCTCAAAAATGTGTTCTATATCACTTATACATCATAAAAAACAAGTCTCCCATAAATGTCCGTCCGTCGGTCGGTCTGTCCGTCACGCTTTGGCTTAGCGGCTAAACGAATGGTCCGATTGACACCATATTTTGAATTTAGGAGTTTTATGCAAATCCATCAATAGGAATCCATCAATAGGACGTGAGAAAGCAAAACGCTCACGGAGATAGGAAGGGGAACTAGGATTGTATAGGACGTTGTAGAGAAGGGAAAGGATGTGAGTATTCCTGCGAAAACGGATTGGGAGCCACTTGAGTTGAGAACGGAATTGAGACACATGGTCGTACTTGCGCAATCCGAATATAAATCGAATGCACAAGTTTTGGAGACGCTCAAGTTTGTGTAAAAGCTCCTCGGTGGCGTCAAGATAACAGGAGTCGGCGTAGTCAAAGATAGGGAAAAGAATGGACTGAGCTAGAGAGATCTTGGTTTTCAAAGGTAAGAAACTTTGGAGGCGTTTTAGCGAATGAAATGAGTAGTGAATCTTCCTGCTGACCTCATTTACATGAGCCACCCAAGAGAGGTTAGAATCTATAATAACTCCGAGATTCTTTGCGGTTTTAGTGAAATCAATTGAAGTACCATTGAACAAAACTGGAGGAACATCTAATTGATCGAGTTGCCTACTTATGTACGGACTCCCAATAATCAAGGCTTGAGACTTCTTAGAGTTGACAAGCAATCCAAAATTTTCGGCCCAGCTAGAAATACGCTCAAGATCCAGATTGAGGCAATCGATAGCATCATTGATGTGTAGGATATCGGAACTGCGGTATTTGTAGGTCGTCTGCATATAGATGGAAGTTTGAGGAGATAACTGGTGTAACAGTGTTAATGAAGATAGAGAACAGAAGAGGAGAGAGAACGCCACCTTGCGGTACCTACACCCGCAACCAGCAATAATATTCTGTTAAATGCCATGAAGCTAGTGGTCAAAGATATAGAAGCCGCGATGCAGGAAGCCATTCAACAAGTCAACTTCAAAATGATCAGCCTAGAAGAGAAGCTGGAAAAATTGGGGAATGATGTTACTTCAAACTCGCCAGTAAAGACGCTGAACAATGAGCAAAGTACCGAAATGAGTCAGGAAGACAAACAGAAAAGTGCTGATTACGTCACTAAGAACAGTGCCCAAACTGCCCCAAAAAAGTACTATATGCGAAAAAAGTTAAATCCCCACAGACCTCATACCCTAGTAAACACCTAGAACAAAAAAATGCAAACCCATCCTTGTCGTACTCGTACAAACATACTACAGAGGCTGTAATTCCTGCCGACACCAACTCAAGTGACTGGATAGAGGTGAAAAAGAAGCAGTCTCGGTCTTCTGCTCCAAAGATACTACGTGGTACAGCTAGACCAGAACACAGTACTATTGAAGCTTCTGAGAAAAAAGTATACTTACATCTATTTTACGTTAAGAAAGGTACTACTGGTGAGCAAATTCAACAACATCTATCGAAAATATGTGGCGGAGACAAATGTACAGTGGATGTACTAAAAGCACGAGGTGATTACGCGTCTTTTAAATTGGGAGTGCCATCAAAACTAGCCGATTCTGTTTTGTCATCAAAAAATTGGGCAGCTGATATATGTATTAAGTACTGGAAGCAGAACTTTCGGAACAAAGCCCAATAAGCGGAAAGTTGTAAATGTCTACTACCAGAATGTGAGAGGACTCCGGTCTAAAACTGCGCTTTTTAGAAAAAATGTCTCTGAGGGCTCAGCTGACATAATACTCCTGACGGAAACATTTTTGGTTACTTCTGTATACGACACAGAGCTATTTCCAGCAGGATATACGGTATTACGCAAAGACCGTCAACACGATGCAGGCTGGGGAGGAGTTTTGCTGGCTGTTAAGAAGCAGTATACAGTGAGAAGAATAACCGACATTGATGGACTTACTGATGACAAAGAACTTTTGTTCGCTTCTGTTAAATTAAAAAATGACAAGTTTTTGTTTTGTGTGGTGTATCTTCCACCATCCTATAAGGATGAATTGTATATTAATGCATTAAATTGTTTAGAAAATGCAGCATCCAGATATCCTAGAGATAAGATAATAGTATTAGGGGATTTTAATCTGAATTCGTTTAATAGTAATGTTGTAAATAATTTTGAAAATATGATGCAGTTCTGTGATTTTCAACAATACAATAACGTTTGTAATCCGTACGGCGGCATGCTGGATCTTGTATTGACTAACTTTAAGGACAATGATATAATTAAAGTCTATGAATGTATTGATCCACTTGTACCTTTGGACAGACCGCATCCTGCTCTGGATATTGTTTTGACTCTTCCATTGATATGTAGATCTTCTGCTGATCCTACTTTGGATGCAGGGAGCTCAATTGATGATCTGCCTCTACAGTGGAATTTTCGTAGAGCCGATTTCCCAGCTTTATATAAGGCCTTGGGAGAAATTGATTGGACGGAAGTCTTGACCGAGACTGATGTGAATATTGCTACAAGCATATTCTATCATAAATTATATGAATGCATCGATATCTATGTTCCAAGGAAAAGACATTCGCGTGCTTCTGGTAAATACATTTATCCCTCTTGGTACACGAAAGAAATAAAACATTATATTCGATGCAAATATTTTAACTTAAAAAAATTTAAATCCGAGGGCAAGGAGGTCAATAATGAATTATTTAAGTACTATAGAAGCCTGTGTAAATTCCTCATCGATCAGGCTTATACAGAACACATTCGGGAAATTGAGCAGACTATAATAAATGACCCCAAAAAGGTGTTTGACTATATATGCTAAAGATTTGCGTAGTGATCAGTTCGAGCCTAGGACCTATACTGTGGAGGGCCGGCATGTAACAGGACAAGAAGCTGTGGATGAGTTTGCTGCATATTTTGGCTCTGTATTTCTCAGTGAAGTACCTAAGTTAGACCCTGTGCAGGCAGCTGTCAATGCTTAGCCGTCGGCGGTACATGTTTCTATAGGCAGAATAAGCGAAAAAGATCTTTTATATGCAATTAAACGTTTAAAAGCAAAGTCCGCCACTGGCCCGGACGGTATACCTCCATTTGTTGCCAAAGACTGCTTAACTGCGTTTCAGCAGCCTCTTTTATACTTGTACAACCTGTCACTTGACAGCTCAGTATACCCTGAGCTGTGGAAAGTTTCTAGGGTTACTCCTGTGCCGAAAAACAAGTCGGATAATAATATCCCCAACCATAGGCCGATAGCTGTGCTGGCTGTCTTCGGAAAATTTTTTGAAGCCCTGATTAACACATCTTTGAAGAGACAGATCAACAGAACTTTGGATGATAGTCAGCACGGCTTTAGAGAGGCTAGGTCTACGGCGTCAAATCAAATTGAATTTAATGACTATGTACTAGCTGAGTTAGATGCAAAACATCAAGTCGATACTGCGTTTTTCGATTTTAGAAAGGCATTTGACTTGGTAGATAACGACATTCTACTAAGAAAATTGGCCGCTATAGTTGCTCCCAAACTTCTTTCCTTTCTAGCTGATTATCTCCGTAATCGCAAACAATATGTTCAATTTTCGGGCTACCAATCCAAGGCCTACTATACAAGGTCAGGTGTAAGTCAGGGTAGCACCCTAGGTCCCACTCAGTTTCTGATAATGGTGGACGACTTACCGAAGGTTGTCAGAGCTGCAAAGTGCTTGCTTTTTGCCGACGACTTAAAGCTCTTTCTGGCCATTAGAAATAACTCGGATAGCGAGGCTTTGCAAGAGGATATTGATGCTGTGGCTGAATGGAGTGTCATGAATCGCTTGCCACTGAACGTTTCAAAATGCAATGTAATGAGTTTCACAAACTCCTCCACTCCTCTTGTCACAAAATACGAACTGTTAGGGTGCACCTTGAATCAAGTAAACGAAAATAGGGATTTAGGACTTATTTTAGACAAGCAACTTAATTTCCGAGCTCACACGATTGAGGTATGTAAAAACGCAACCAAAATGCTAGGTTTTGTTATGCGTACTGCCCAGCAGTTTAGGGACCATCGAGTCGCCTTAACGCTTTACAAGTCGTACGTCAGAAGCCGGTTGGAGTACAATTCTATCGTCTGGGATCCTCATGAAACCAAATATTCTGATATGGTTGAAAAGGTGCATAAGAAGTTTGCAAGATCTATGTACAAAAGAAAATTCGGGTATTACCCATATCTTTACCCGTCCCTCTTTGTGACAGCCATGGTGGATCTAGATACGCTGAATCTAAGGCGCAAACTGGCAGTTCTGACGTATTTCCATCTTGTCCTAATTCACAAGCGTGACCATCCTGGAGTAGTAGAACGTATAGGACTTAGTGTCCCGATTGGGTACATACGTGGTGGAGGACCTGCAAATCCACGCGTGCGCCGGCCTCTGCTGGCAGTACCGAGCACGCGCACAGTGCGCGCGACTACCGCTCCTACAATACGAGCTATTACTTCCCTTAATTTACTTCTTAAGGCTCTCCCAGAGGCCGACCTGTACGGATCCAGTTCAAATGTATTTGTAAAAGACTGTATCAAGTTTCTTAATGTAAACTATCCGATTTGTAATAGTTCAAATGATAGATTTATTTAATTTAATTTATATTTTATATAAATTTTATATGATATCCTGTTATGTACGACTATACATATAGTGCTTTGGCATTTTGCTGTCAACTATATTTGTAAATTTTAAATAAAATAATAATAATAATAACCAGATCACACCAATCCGAGAATTCCTCATCAGAGCGGACCCGCTGCGAGCGACCACGAAGATAAGAATCAAACCAGGCTATAGCTGAGGAAGAAATATTAAGAGAGCGAAGTATGGCAAGAAGAACATCAAAATCTACAGAGTTAAAAGCACTACTAAAGTCCAGCAGCGTGAGAACCGTGACAGTCTTGTTCTCCATCGCGTAGCGAATGTCGTCTGTGACGTTTAGCAGTGCAGTAACTGTACTGTGACCTGGCCTAAAACCAGACTGAAATTGAGACAGAAGAGAATTTGATGTCATGTGACTAGCCAACTGTTTATGGGTAATGTGTTCAAGAACCTTGGAGAGGAATGGAAGGATGGAAATAGGCCGGAACTGTGAAAAGGAAGTGGGATTTGTGGTTTTTCGTAAAGGAATGATGTTAGCGAGTTTCCACGCTGTAGGAAAAGAACTCGTCGCCATTGAGTAATTAAAAATATGGGTGAGAATAGGTAAGAGCTCATGGAGGATAAGGGTAATCATACGGGAACACAGATCATCATTGCCCACAGCAGTAGACGTTATGGAGAGTATATGCTTCTTAACATCCTCCTCAGCCACAGCACTGAAGCAGAAGGAAGGACAAGCTGGAAGAGTTTGGCTATTAATTCGGGAAACGGTACTAGCTATTAAAATTTGGTTCTCCACCTGACTGGATATTCTTTATGATTTTTTTTTTGAATAAAATTTAGTACACAGGGTGTACCAAAAACTGAAAGGGCTTACTCAGTAGACTAAACTGAACAATTATCCACAAGGAACATGACAATGTGTTGGGAAATTAAAAAATCTCCATGCAAGTATCCTACGGTAGTATCCAATGATCTGTGAAAATTCATATAAAGGGTGTTCCAGTACTTCCAAAAGTTAAACATGTTTGTTTGTTTTAATGTTTGACAATTTGAATTCTGAATTGATCTGTAAATAAAAGTTACGTAAATAAAAGTTTGTATTTTTATACTATGTGTATGGCATTACAAATTTAAGTTTGCGGTTAATAGTTTTTCCTTGCGTATTGCGAGAAAGTAAGTGCAGTGCTGCTGTACCATTTATTTACTTAGGTTTTCCATTTGATATTTTAGGATATTGTTTTTTAATAGACCTTTTGTTTCACAATCTTTAACATCTATAGATACATCATTCAAAAGTTTAGGTACTACATATTTGCTACATCTTTGGCCAAAATAGTTATTAAATTTAACCTGAATCACTAAAGTTTTATTAGGTATTCACTTTTCTTTGGGGTCTAGATGTATACATGTGGACAAGCCTTACTTCCCCAGACAGTTTACTATTATCTAATCTGTGCCCAGACGTACTTTGCACCAAAACCCCCTACTAATTTCGAAAGAAAATGTTAGTATTTTTTTTAATCTCATAAATCACTTGGTGATTTAAATACTAATTGATACTCAGATTTGGTAAAGTGATCTATATGATGGCACCGATTGTTTGATGCGGTAACATTTTTTGTAGCAAGTGATGGACCTCCATCCACCCCCTATCTTGTTATGAATGGAGTTGTGATAGGCGGAGAGAGGGGTGAGCGGGGCGCCGGCGACCGCAGCTCCTCCCTCATTCGCCGGTCGCAGTCCGCCGCGGTCGCACGTCTCACCGTTCGCGAACTAACAACATTCCTCGCGTCCAGTGAAACTTTTCAAAATATTTTTCCGCGGAACCAAATGGGCGTAAACAGTGGAAACTAAACTTGTGATGTAGCACGGCATGTGACGCAATCCTGACTGAGTGCATTCCGGGTTTGCAATAAGGATTGTGACAGTTTGTGTTTTGTGCGAGTTTTTCTCGAGGAGTTTTCTCTTGGAGTCAGTCGGAGGCCGTAGAGCGAGCCGGCCCCGACATGGAGAGCTATTTCGACATCTCTAACGACCTGAAGGACGTCTGGGAAACGGACATCGACCCGGTGAGTCGACCTTGCTTTGATACCTCTTATCAGGACCTACAACATTGAAAGTCCGCCGTCCCGTCCGTACCAATTAGAATCCCAAAGCCCATAATTGACGTTGAATGTTGATAACATTGATAACAAACAGCATTAAGGGGCGGCCTTGTTTTGTATTCTACCTCCCATGGCGGTTGTAATTACAGAATGAAAATAAACAAGAATGTCTGTCTGACTCACTGCATTATTACTGGTGATTGATTGATGCGGATTCTGATAGTTTCTGTGCTATCAACGACATGCTTTCTAATTTGTGCTGTCTGCTAATCGGTTTTTATCGCTTCCCCCAACTAAGTATATTCAGTCACATTTCCGGTGCTGATATGCCGACGGTTTTAAATTGATTACAATTCCCCGCTTTAATAACAGAACGATTAAGATATCGCAATTTCCAAATGAAAAAACTTGCATTTCTTGCCATATTAATGTAGTAAGATGTTAGGTACCTACCTAAAATACCTACTTAAGTAATGGTACATTAATGAAAAAGGTATTTTAATAGCATCGCCGATTGGCAGCCCAGTTAAGGTGAGGACAGACTAAGCCCGAGCAAGGTTTCTGGTTGTGCGAATTGAAGAGTAGGTATTTCACCCAGCGCAACTGACTGGATCAAAAAATTTGAACCTAATCCAATCATGTGATGGACCTTAGATTGGCATGAGACGTATTTCAATGATTTCGGTTCGTTGATTTAAGATTTGGCATTTCTTGTTTGTGCAGCGCTGGTTGCTAGATTTAAACATCCATTATTAACATTTTAATCCAGTCCAGTTATCACGCATTCGGATTAAAATTTAAAAATACAAATGTGTCATCGAATCATCCGACGCGACAACGATAATAGAAATAGAGCCATTACGATACCTTTTGAAAATTTTGGTCAGTTTGTGTTAGTTACCTAGTTTTAGCTTATAATAAAAAAAACTTATAATCTACTGGACCGATTCAAAGCAGTTTTCAATAATGTAGGCTAGGCTGTTAGGCTTTTCACCGTGCAACATAGGTATAAGATTTGCTTCATTGCAGTTAGACTCATTGAAATAATTATACGCGAGCACAAAGTTTCAAGCAGCGAAGCTTAGTCTAATAAATTTAAAATATTTGTGTTTTAAACCCAAACTCTACTTGAACGAAATCGTAGCTACCTATTTCGTCAAATTATGTTTCAGCGTCACTGAAGGGGCGCAGTCTGTGCTTACCTTAAGTTTGTGAACGGTCTGAAATGTTACCTGTTTGGAGTGTATTGCGAGTCCGGTACATTCACTTTGCCAATCTCTCCACGGCGGCGGCGGCCTTGCAATCTTTCACCGGCGATCCGGCATGCATGTCTGTCTCCGCCACTTTCAGATTCACCTGATTAAATTTATTCAGTGCAACATAATCATAAAACTTAACTCCTCTTTCATCTTGGCGTTCCATCAGTTTTTATGATGTAATAATCGAGTATAAAAATATAAATTACCCACCCTCGATAGCTTTTAATTATAATAGCTAGGTAGGTATATGGATCAGAACAGCCCATAAAAAACCTTCTGTTAAGACGTTGACCCGTATTGAAAACACAAAAAATATAGAAAGGGATCTCTTTAGAAGTAGATGCAGTAACCGTTCGAGCGATTGAAGCAAAACAGTTTTTTGCCGACAATTCGCTGCATGGTTATAAGTTTTTTCAGTCTGTTGTTCATCACAATATGACGGCGGGTTTTTCTATAAACTATACTGGTTTTCCTTCTCAATCCTAGTGTGCCTTCTATGTGTGAGTTGACATGAAACCGGTATCGAAACGATAGTACTGATAATTCTAATCGGAATGGAATGTTCCGTCTTGAAATTTAATTCGTGAAATTGATCACTGGAAATTATCGCTCTGTAGATAGAAAACTAAAAATAGTGCCCTAGTCAAATCCCTAGGTTACGTAGGTAGCAGACTTCGGAAGAAGTTGAGGGAATATCATGTTTAATAGATTACCATACATCATCTCTGGGATCTCAATTCAAACTCCTATGGTAAAAAGTATACCTATAATAAGGATATAACTATTGTTATTGTATTCCTAATAGGTATATCTACCTACTTCCTCTATATTTACCTTAATAAGGAAGCATTTTGCACCTTGTTCAAACAGAGAAACATCGCAGTCGAATAATTTACTGTCTACTCCCTATTTAGCATAGCAATAAAACTCTCCACATCAAATCAAATCCGTGATTCGGGAGAGGTCATTGAGACCCCAGACACCTGTAACTTGTTTCCCTGCTATGCGGTGACGTCACGTTGGACGTTAATGGCATACAAGCCGGCCAAATCGCGGAGGCGGATGCCGTCTCTGATTTGTTGTGAGCCACACGCGTCCACGTTTGGCCAGGTTGGTTGGGCGTACATTTCTTATGGTTACGGCGTACGGTACACTGGAGCGACGACCTGGTGCGTTGAACTAAGAGGCCCGGCGCCCTCGAGCGTTTTTTTTTAACTAATCTATCTTGCTATATATCTCATATCTACCGGTAAAAAAGAATGCGTGACCGCGCAAAAAATTCGGCGATTTTCCATTTCGAAACGAAAGATTTATACAGATGAAAAGACGAAAAACACTATACATACCGGGAGCCGAGAAGATTCTTTTCACGTGATAATCAGGGCGAAAAAGAGATGTCTAAGTAGATAAGGGATGATCAGAGGATAAAAAAACCATGTGAAATGTTCTAGACCAGAGCCCGGTGTTCAGACGGCATTTTGCAGATTTTCAAGCTGGTCTGTTTTAACTAAAGCCTTGTTGTCTGGCAAATGTTTTTTAGGGTTTCGTACCTCAAAAGAAAAAAATGGAACCCTTATAGGATCACTTTGTTGTCCGTCTGTCTGTCTGTCTGTCAAGACCCTTTATCTCACGAACGGGTAGAGGTATCAGGTTGAAATTAATACCATATGTTAGGATCCATGAACCACACAAGATCTGAAAATTTCAATTTTTTACAACGACGCAATCAAAAGATATGGCATTTTATGTCTTCATCTCCATACATTTATGCAAAAATGCAAAACCTACAGGGTACTTCCCGTTGATCTAAAATTATGAAATTTGGCAAGAAGCTAGGTCTCACAGTACAAATAATGGGAAAAGTCTGAAATCATTAAATATTACAACTCTTCTCACAACTAATGATAACCAATTGTGGTAAGCTCCCGTTTCAAGAACATTCATATAAGAGAGGGGTCAAGTTGGATGGTCAATGAGGCGATTTTTGTTTTAGTTCTATTTTAAAAACGGGAACACTTACAAACTTGAAAATTGGTAAGTTTATAGTGCATAAGCTATAAAATAACAACAAATAATAAAATTTGGTCAAGCGCGTGTCGGACTCAAAAAATCTAGCACATTAACTTACTGAAATTTCAACTAATACAATTATGATTATGTGGTGGTACGGAACCCTCGGTGCGCGAGTCCGACTCGCACTTGGCCGGTTTTTTTGTATCACCTATTGCCTATTTCAGGTTTTCAGGCTTGTCTGTTTGAAGATATCCATGATGAATGAAAGATATTCAAGGCGAACAAAAGTGATTGCCCATATAGAGTACCTTATGATGATACTAAAACACATTTGCCAGACAGGAAAGTCAGGGGCTTTAACTAAAACAGACCAGCCCGAAAATCTGTAAATGACCTCCTGAAAACCGGGAGCCTATCTAGGAGTTCTCACATGGTTTTTCTTGATCCTTTCATTATTCTCCATCTACTGAGACATCTCGTTTTCGCCCTGAATATCACGTGAAAAACCAAGGAAAATTTTTTCTCGGCTTCCGTACCATTACGACAAGTCTTACCTACCTACCAAAAATATGACAAGAAGCGACTAACTTAAATCAATAAACTTAGGTATAACACCTCTGGTTTTTTTTCAGTCGGGACTATTATACAAAAACCGGCCAAGTGCGAGTCGGACTCGCGCACTGAGGGTTCCGTACCACCACATAAACATAATTGTATTAGTTGAAATTTCAGTAAGTTAATGTGCTAGATTTTTTAGTCCGACACGCGCTTGACCAAATTTTATTATTTGTTGTTATTTTATAGCTTATGCACTATAAACATACCAATTTTCAAGTTTGTAAGTGTTCCCGTTTTTAAATAGAACTAAAACAAAAATCGCCTCAGCGACCATCCAACTTGACCCCTCTCTTATATGAATGTTCTTGAAACGGGAGCTCACCACAATTGGTTACCATTAGTTGTGAGAAAAGTTGTAATATTTAATGATTTCAGACTTTTCCCATTATTTGTACTGTGAGACCTAGCTTCTTGCCAAATTTCATAATTTTAGGTCAACGGGAAGTACCCTGTAGGTTTTGCATTTTTGAAATAATGTATGGAGATGAGGACATAAAATGCCATATCTTTTGATTGCGTCGTTGTACAAAATTGAAATTTTCAGATCTTGTGTGGTTCATGGATCCTAATATATGGTATTAATTTCAACCTGATACCTTTACCCGTTCGTGAGATAAAGGGTCTTGACAGACAGACAGACAGACAGACAGACAGACAGACAGACAGACGGACAACAAAGTGATCCTATAAGGGTTCCGTTTTTTTCTTTTGAGGTACGGAACCCTAAAAAGGCTATTCGTATACCGGATATAAATAAAATAAAAAAATCCGGATAGGTACCTATCCGTCACAGTACGCTAAAAGTGCTAATACAAATCTTTGAACAAAGCAAGAAAGAAAGTAGAATATAAAGGTCAATTTACACTGCACTTGCCTTAGTTTCCTTCCTTAAAGGCTGCAATAAGCTATCTACCTACCTACAATATCTACGAGCTCTCTAGTGAAGCGGGATACAATTTTAAAGTGTATTTTTACAATTTTAAAGTGTATTTAAAAATATATATATATATAACTCATTTATTCAGGAAAGTATTACAAATTATTACAGATTTTAACACTCTGCCAAACTGCAAGCAATTTGTTGGCAGACTAAAGTGCTCTCAGGTTACCACTAATATACCTACACTTTGCAACAGTGTCCAGGACTACTTCAGAATGCATATAAAATTTTGTTAATTTTAGGTTATTATTAAATATGAAGTAGTCCTAGACCTTTCTGGTAATAAGCATACTTGTACGGACCTTACATAAATAGCTCAGAAATATAAATAAATAAAACTAAATAACCTACACAATATCTAATCAAGATTATGAAAGAAAAATGTTTTAAGCCTTTTCTTTAAACAGTTTCGCGACAGCTTCTTACCTGAGAAAATAGAATCAGGGAGTTTATTAAAAAGTTTAGGTATAATGAACATAGAAGTGCGCTCCCCGTAATAATTAATCGGCTTATAAACATTTTCAAATGGCTCAACTGGTCTCCTTGTGGGTTTTTCTTATTTTGTAATCTAATTAAATAAGAATAAATTACATCAGAATGTATTTTTACACATGTAAAAAAGGATTCTTAATGACTTGTAACCATTTGTTATAAATAAATTTTTCTTTTCTTTTCTTTTCGAAGAAAATTAAAAAATACACTACCTATGTTGGTAGGAAACCTTTGAAAGCCGGTAAAGTAAAATTGTCGGCTGTTTTTTCCTCAAGAGAGTTCTGATGAATGACTCCCTGTTTCAACTTTCAATTTTACTTTGTAGTGCTTAATTAAGTTACCTAGTAGTCAATTTCAATGGCTTTTTCGAATCAAATTACGTAACCAAAGTTATCGAAGTAAATAGCGTACCCTGGCAATTTCTTGACTTTCCTAAAACCAAGGTTATTATGTAAGCAATTTGTAGGTTCTGATTAGTTGTAGAGGCTATGTTTAATCGCAACTATGATTATTATATGCGTTTAATAATAAGTTTAATCGTGACTTTCCACTGAGGAAGCTATTGTTAGGAAACGTTTAATGTTATTTACATTTATAAAAACATCTAATCTGTTCTGTTCCGTTAGTTTACCTAGATGACCTGTTAGTCTCGATCAAAATTAACAAATCATATACCTACAGCTATCCTGTTGTCAGGGTAATATTTCACTAAGTATTTTTGAAAGGACCCACGGACCCCAGAATCCTCAGATAAAGGGGTGATCACACCTAGCTGAATTCTAAGATTAATTCGGCATAGGTACATTGCTGGGAGGCTTGGTTATGTTAATTGCAATATCTTACTTTAACGAGCAATGTATGCCGAATTAGTCTTTGAATTCAGCTAGGTGTGATCGTGGCTTAAAGGGCTACGCAGCGAGGTTCAAATCTCTTTGCCTGGATTGATCAATTTTTTTGCCGAATCAGTCTTTGAATTAAGAAAGGTGTAATAGCGACTTTATCTTATACCTTCCTACTTACCGTAACCTTTTTCCGTCTGAGTACCAAAAAAGTAACAGGCCGCCGTCCGGTGTGCGTCACTTCATTTCTACTTACTCCACCATCAGGGTTGCCATATCAATTAAACCTTAATTTCTCTTCATTAACATCTTAATTTGTTTCTTTAATTTTGATGAAACGTCAGTAGATAGAGAGGTCTACATAATGTCATACTAATTAAGTTAAAATATACTTACTCATTGTTCCAATGTTTCAAAATAACGTGTGTTTGTAGTTATCGGTCGCGATACGAATGTAGTTTGGTTATAGATAGTTAAGTAAGTAGGTAGGTATAGGGTTTATGCAATACCTCGATTGGAATTCTTAACGAGCAAAGTTCAAATAAACGTTGATTAATCAAATTCCTTTTCAAGTGGAACTATGCGTTCGTTACGTATGAAATGTTAGAAAACCTCTAGTTCTTAATATAAAAATAATGAAAAAATATACCTAATTAGATACATAAACATAGATGAACACGTTATTGCACACTAATAAACCAAATACAAATTACAAGAATAAACTAAAAAAAGTGGGCAAAGGCGGCCTTATCGCTGTAAGCGATCTCTTCCAGGCAACCTTTGGGGAGAGGAATCAGAAGGAATCCTTAGTGGGGGGGACATTACACACAAGTGAGGCAAAGCATGTACTGTGGGTGTCAGAGACCGAAAGACGTCCACTGCTGGACACGGAACACGTCTATGTTCATTAATTACACAAATGTTTGCCCTGAGCGGGGATCGAACCCGCGACTTTCAGTGCGGAAGGCAGAGATATTACCAACTACAACAACAGGCCTGTCAAAAAAAAATTACCGATTGCTGTAAATTAGATAGTTAACAAAGGTAAAATTTACATCATTTCACAGAAATTGCTGAGAATGAAGGTGTGTTTGTTGAATGTTGATGAATGTCCACTACAAAAGGCTAATTTGCTACCACTTTAGTCAAAAGAGCTAAGTTTTAGTATACGACAAAACAAGTTATTTTAATTTTAGGTACTTTCTCAGATTTTTAGGCTTATTTGAACGTAAGGGAAGAAACATTGTTAAGGGGCTGATAAGAGCTAAATACGCTTCACTTGAGCAGGTTTTTTACGAAAAGTGATGAATACGAGTATATGGCTGTGAAAAAAATTAATCAAGCATATTTCCAAGAATATGGCCGACTCCGAAACATATTTTGTACAACAAATATATTTTGTACGCCATAAAAAAAATCCGAAGTTATCTCTGCTTTTTGCTTTTAAACCGTTTCTATTAAGTACCCATTAATCTATGATGCCAAAACTTTTACACATTATTCTATTTATTATGCATAATAATATAGCTGTTTCATAATTCATATTATGGGTACAGGTTTTGAGAAAAATGCAAAAATGAGCGAAACACGTTAAACAGCGCGAATTCGCTCCGTTCTAACACGCGCATTCTGTCCTTTGTTAGAAAGGGAGGTAATTTAGCTCTTATCAGCCCCTTAACACTTTTTACATGAATTCGGGGTTATAAGTTTGTTTACAAAACGTTCTTGAACTCCGGTATGTTCAGATTGTAGCCGACTATGCTTTGGTCTCTGCCTACCCCGACGGGAAACAGGCGTGAAGTTATGTATGTAGTAAATCTATTGCACTGTCTTGTTTCTTTGTCAGAGAAAGTGATAGGTACTAACAGGTTTTACTAATAGTTGTAGCTATGTTTGATCTATTTTTTGTGCATGTGGCGTTTTATGTGTAACCATAAATACCCTTATATGCTCATAAATGAGTCTACAGTTAACGATCACTGCTTTCCTAACGAAACCAGAAAACCTAACTCCATAGTTAAAACACATTGTTAAAAAAGTTGTATAGCTTAATGCGAAGTCTTGAAAGTGGCAAGTGGCAGCCCTGATTACTGTTACCGGCTATCGCGGTCGCATTATAATGCTAATAGAGTCACCTTACTGGGTGCCCGCTAGACAAGAACGCACACTTTTCATATGCAGTTAAGAAGTAACAGGTGCTAACACATATATTTTTTATGGGTATAAATATTTTGTTAGTTAATTTAATTTAAGACGATATTACTAAACAACTTGCGTAGGTATAGAAAATATCTCGAATACGAGACTCTTCTTAACTTTCCCATGTGCCACATTTCGTAAAATTTATTTAATAAAATATGTATCTGTGCTTTAAAAACTTAAAGAAAGGCCACGGTTAATAGGCAGTTGCACAAAGGTCTCTTTTAGTTTAAATTCTGTTAAATCTGTTGCCGTCACATTTGCCAGGGAAATTACTAGCACATGAGACATACCATCTTAGTTCTCAGGGTAGGCAACGCGCTTTGCTGTCTTGTTAGTGTCAATTATGCTACTAATAAAACAGTGGACGACATGGGCAGTGGTGACCACTTACCATCAGGTGGCCCACAAGCTCGCTTGCATCGCTCGGTATCACACAGACTACAATGTAAGTAGTCACTAATTAATTAAAACTTGTGCTTGCATGTAAGTTGTAACAAGACCCTAAAATGAACTTTTTATTACTTTTATCACTTAAACAAGTTTAACCAAATTGCTCCAAATAATTGGTTGTCTAGATAGACTATAGCTAAATCGAGTTTTCGAATGCATATGGGTTTATTATGCAATTTGCTAATTATAATCCAGGTCGAATAAACCAGCCTTTAGGGCTATAGGCCACGTGCATGTGTGATTTGCACGTATCTACTATGTATGCATGCAAATCAAGTCACTACTTGGGCTATTACTTAAGTACTGTAGTCTTATTAATTTTGTAATTTATTTAGCTATGTATATTCCATAATTCTTATCTACAGTTATGTTATCCGGGCGTTACATAACATCTCCAACCTTGTCATTTGCACGCCCTTATAATATCCATGACAGGCGGTATTGGCAGTTTAGTCTAGGCAACGAAGCGGATCGTTGTATGAAGACCGCCGCATTAAATCCTCAGTCGATGAAACTTTGCTGGGGTATTACACTACATGAGACAAACCTTCTATAAAAAAATTTAAAAAAAATCGGTACAATTAATTTTTTCACACAAAAATTACAAAAAATATATGAATTTTTTTTTGTAAATTTCTTTTTGGAAATTTTGAATTTACATTTCATTCATGATTCTTTATCAACCTGTCAAATAAAATCTGCCTGAGAAATTTATGTTGGGGTCAACTGCTTCGTTGCCTACACTAGTTAGGTTACTTACCATCGTTTAAATATTCAATACACGCAGTTTGACACAGATCTTTCAATTTCATGCATTGGGAATTTAAAAGTTTACAATATAAGGAGTTTAATAATGAATGATAAGAAGATAAAATGAACGAAAATACAGAAATTCGATTATGTATGAGTAAATTCTAGAATCAGGCTAAATTGTTGACAATTTAAACGCGCAATTAAGTGCAGATCAAGCTTAAGCCGCAATTACACCTTCCTTAATTCAGAAACTAATTCGGCATACCTTGCTGGTTGAAAAAAGGATATTGGAATTAACAGAACCAAGCCTTCCAGCAATGTATGCCGAATTAGTCTTTGAATTCAGGAAGGTGTGATTGCGGTTTTAACACTTGCAGCGCGACTTTAGCCCCTAAAGTGATTGAAATCAGAACGGTAGGTACATAGTCCAATGTGTCAAGCCCGACAAAAAGGGGCGAACAAACAAAATATGGTGTACTCAAAGGTCCAGAATAGCCCTCATTCTTCCTAATCATGGGCTAAATAAATACAGGGTGTTAATTTGATTGCGTGCCATAGCTTAAGGGGTGGTTCAGTATCGATAAAGAAACTCAAAAAAAATATTTAAAAAAATCCTAAAAAAAAATTAAAACTCCATTGAAACTAAACTAACGCGGAGGGCAATGACCGCGCGAATGGGCGCGCCATCAAAAGCGCGCGAAAGAGTTTCTGTTACGTAGTCGTCTTGGAGATATTTAAAGGAGGCCTATGTCCAGCAGTGGACGTCTTTCGGCTGATATGATGATGATGTGCCTACTATATTCACTGATACTCGCGCGCTAGCGAAGTTGCTCCACGTTAATTAAGTTTCAATGCAGTTTTAGTTTTTTTTTTTCAGTAGGATTTTTTTTCATATTTTTTTTGTGTTCCTTTATCGTAACTGAAACACCCCTTAAGCTATGGCACGCAATTAAATTAACACCCTGTATACATGGGATTTACAAAAATCAATCTTCAAAAATTTGCAGTAGAGAGTTTCAAAAAATAACTAAAAGAACAGCTAGTTACGAGTATGCGCTAACGGTAGAACCCTGAAGGTCGGGTACATTCGCTTCTTCTTAAACATTACCATATTTTCAATAGATGTTTCTCCGCAGCTTCAACTCGGTCGGTTTGGCTGAGACAATGGTCGTCTTGCGTAAATACGCCGGCTGGGTTACGTCACTACCACAACAACATGTTGACACAAGTGCTGCTACATTGTCAGGATCTTCCAGATCTACTGCGGCACCTACCTTATCATCATCGATATTTATATCTATATACGAATTATTCAGACTAGATTAATAGGTATTGAGTCCAAAGTCCCGTGTGGTGCCGGCAAAGAATAGTACCAACCGATACATACCCGTGGGAGTCGTAAGAGGCGACTAAGGGTTATAAACTGGAGGATTGGCAGCAGCATCATCCTTTGGTCTTACATCTTACTTACTGCGGTCACCTACAACCGCGGTCCATGGTGCCAGCCGTAACGCTAACAAGCGACGTGACTATGGTACTTCCCCTCCACATTTTTCCAGCAATAGCTAGAATTCTGGAGGGAGCTCTCTGTCCTGTAGTGGACGTTCATGGGATGTTATGATGATGATGATGAGTCCAAAGAAGGGTAAGACTGTTCAGAAGTACGCGCGAGTTTGCCGTATTTTGTCGTACATTGCTTAATCGCTAACAGTATGATCACTTGCACGGCTAAACAAAGCGACATTGTACGTGAAATCGCGCACAAAATCGCGGCGTATTCGCGCTTCCTGAACGAGGCCTAAACGCTTTCCGACATTGTTTTGTAATTTTTTGAGCATGAAGAACAACCCTTAAAAGAACTGAAATAAATGAAACAATAACGTACCTACCTACAGTTTAGTATGCAGGCTGGGTAGCTCGATAGGTGTCTTCAGTTGCGGTAGAGGTAATTTCAGGTTATACTGTTGTTGTAAGGCAACGTCGTACTTCAGTTGGCTTGGTTAGCGCCTAGAGCGTTCTAAAGGAGCTGAATTCAAAGACTAATTCGGCATACATTGCTGGGAGGCTTGGTTATGTTAATTGTAATATCCTTACTTCAACGAGCGATGTATGCCGAATTAGTCTTTCAATTCAGCCAGGTGTGATCACTCCTTAAGTCTCCTGGTGACTAGGCGACTATCAAAGACGCGCTTCAGTCACAGAATAGGTAATAGTACTACTTAAATGCAGGTTGCTACAGGCTAGGTGCCTTCGTTAGCCACCACGTCACAGATTAATAAATAGTCCAGGTCGCCAGTCTCTAGCTTAGCGCTATAAGGCAAGCCTCCTGTACCATAATATTATTTGCCGGTAATGTAGCCTTTAGTATTTAATATTTTTCTCTCTATAACATCGAGCGAGCGCAACAACATTATTTTAATACGGAAAACAAGGTAATGTTCCATTCTTAGAGGATTTTTCTGAGCAAAAATATCAAATATTTTCTAATTACCTACCTACTATACGATGTTTAGATTGTTCTCATTCTGTAAGATATTTAACAGAAATTCTATCTTATAATACGCCTTGCCTTACGGTAGACTTAAGAAAATGTCGTAAATACCTATGGTAAATTCTACGTAAATATGGAAAATAATTTTCTGAATCCGGGGATCAAATTCAAGTTTTGCTTTTTTCTTTCTCAGTTAATCTTAGTATTTTGAAGGTAAGCTATAAACCTTTGGGCACCTAACTGATCACTTATTTGATGGTGACGAACCCCAATAAATTTACATAACAAATTGTATTTTTCAAACTAGAATTAAGAAAATCATTGGTGTAACCTCCAAATTTCCATAGCTATTTAGAGCAGTATCAATTGAAGATGCAGCTTGCTCGGACTTCGTGCGAGTTTCGCGCATGTGAAAGGCTTGCGCGTTTGCGCACCGCATCATGCGTCATTATGCGCGCTCGTTTGCATTCCTCTCACCGACTCAGCTACTCCGGTGCAGACTGTTGGTACTGTTACTTTTCCCTATCAATAAACTAACTGTTAACTTGTAATGAGCTTTAAAAACTTAGAACAGATTGTTAAGATAGTTGGAAATTAGAGTGTTTAGTTTCGTTCGTGTAGATTGGGTTGCTTTTTCTTGTTATTTTCCTTGTTGACGGGTTCTAGGTTCGTTTTTCGGCCGCAGTTTTTCTGTGACTAGGTCACAAAATAAAGTATCTAATAGTACTATAATACAGAACGCAATTGCAATCCACCCCGCACCCCCGCGCACACCCGCCCGCACGATTCTCGTGGTGCTTCTAAGGGTCTTTTGTACTGAATATGCAGGCCTACGCGTCCTTCGAATTTCAAATTCGCGCTCGTTGTATGTAGTTCCTTTTCCTTTGCAGTGTGGTATTGTGAACTTGAAGAACGACGAAGAGCAGGTACGTTAAACCATAGGCAAAAAATAATAAATATTACTAGGCGTCGTGTTCTTACTAATAGTAGTTGCCATACAATTTCATATGCGATTTACTGCAAAAACATATACGAGTACAAGGTGTTAATGGAATAAGCGAAACCCTCATACACCCCAACTGATTTATATTAAAATAAATCCATTCCCGTAAAAAAATCTTAACAAAAGATTTTTTTATTCTAGATATTGTTATTTTAAAGTTTCATGATTGTTCTATTTTCATCGTTGTTCTAGTCTGCGCACTCCGCGCTCGCCACGCCCACTTCCCTTCCCTCCTCAGCGCGCATGCACCGCGCGGCGCCGCCGCCAGCGCGCTTATCCTCAGAAATATTTAGAATAGAAGCGGCAAAAATTTAAATAATAAAAATAAAAAAATTACCCTTATCAAAAACCCGTGAAATTGATTCTATCTACTCTCGATTCTGAACAAACAATTTTCTCAGTTTCGTTTATTCCGTTAACGTGTTTTATATAAAAAGATGATAATTTCATGATTTTCCCTTGTCATTTCTTCTACATCTAAACTTCTGACAGCCTCTAACCTGTGATCATCTTCTTGCGCTAAACGTTCACTTATAATGTACAGTCAAGAGCATGTCAAGCTTGATATTGGCAGTGCAGTTTCCGCTTTACGCTGACTGAGATGTGTCAAGCTTTATTCCCAATAATATTTTTAGCAATAGAGTGTTTTTAGCCAGCTTTTGGAAGTTCAGCTAGATAGCACTAGGAAAATAGAAAATGGAAACACTGATACTGAATTATCACCCAGTATGACAATTATTAAGTTAGTTTGATTATATTGGTATGGCGGGACATATTTGGACTTACTCTACTGTGACATCTTACCTAGCTGTGCTCCACAATAACTAACATTTAATTTCACAAATTTTACTGAGCCTTTAAAAAGTAAATTACCAACGTCCAACAGTGATCAGCGTACGACCCATCGACACTTAAAAAAACGTAGTTGACAAACGTCAACGAAAACATATGCGCAGAAAACTTCTGTTTTAGAAACGTTCAGAAACAATTTTAATGATGTCTTTTTCAGTGCTCCGCATTGCAATTTTTCCCATCTGTTAATAATGACAATTTTGACCTTTTCCATTTAAAAACGTACCTAGTTAATTATATTTCCATTCTTCGCTGCATTTTAAAGACTCATAAAGTTAAGGTACCCTTGAAGTGTCATTTGTGTTGTACAATTTAATTGCTACCATGTCGTTCGTTTATTAGCTGAAGATATTAATTTACTTATCTACATATTTAACTCTCTTTGGGAAAGTATTATGAGTCAATGCGAATTTAAGCCGAATCCACAATAACCTGAACAGGCTGTTGCAGGTATATTTGTAAACTTTTTGACCTAACATCAGTTTGCCAATTTATTTGTGATGTCAAAAGCAACAATTTTTGTTCTACGACTTTTGCAACAACGCACATACATTTTTAGGTACATAATACCTCGCCCCCGCCAACGTCATTCACGTCACAGGAGGGAGGATCGCGCAAGCTGTCGGAAGCAGTTGAAAATGTTTCCAAAACAGTTAAAGCCCAATCATAAGCAAACAAACCGTAAAACTTAACGATTGGTAAACTCAATTCATTAGTATAGTTTAGCGTTCTCTTTTAGCTGGTGTTAGTTTGTTATGTAGACAGGTATCGCCAGGTCAGTGGCAAGCCTACCTGTTGCCAGTTTTCAAGACACTAAATGGTTTCTCATAATGGGCGACTTCACGTCCAAGAGATCCGCCATGCCACCTGCCACCATGACTCAATCAGGCTACATGGCTTGACAGAGTACTAAGTATAACAAAGATATTGTCGAGACCATCGGTTTAACGTGCCTTTCGTCTCACGGAAACGCTCTGGTTCTTATGTCACTATCGGTTACTTATTCCGTTGTGACCACAGCCAAAGTTGTATTGAGTGGTAAACCAAAAGGGAAGAGAACTTCAATTTCACACCGAAGGAATTGCCGATTGACTTATAATCGGTTTGGATTCCGCTTTCCACGTTATGAATTCGTTTCCTTTTCACAACCATCCTAACAAGGCTGTTTACAAACTGATTGAAAAGGAATTCCATCGTTAAAAGTGTCTTTTGTAAAATTTAAAATTATAAAGATATAAGTAATAATATCTCGTCTAAGCTGAAATGACGCGCCCCACCACCGCACCGCCGCCAAAATTATTTGTTCTATGAAAAAGTGCTCGTCTTTCTCTCGTGCAGGTCAAGATATTTTGCCAGCGCGGTGGTGGGGCGCATCATTTTTGCTTAGACGAGCTCTAGCATCGTATATGTATCGTAGGCAAAGGCCTTCCTTCCATCCTTCCACGCATCTCGTGAGCGTGTTCGTTCAACTCGTCTCGCTATCTCTTTCGAGGTCGACCACGACGTCTTCTGGCGTTTGCCTCCCAAGTGGTGGTTGTTTTAGCCCAAAGTAGATTGGCAAACATCATGACTCTGTCAAGCATAATGTACACACGGCAATAAGCACGTAGTAGAAACAAACCGAAACCAGAGACCCCTTCAAGGTCAAAGTGTTTGTACCAATTGGACAGTGTGTACCTACATAAAAAGAATGTAATGATTACGTAACCGGTCCTATCCATAACGTAACTTGGTGACCTCTGATAAGGATGTGACCGTAACTGTAGTTGTTACCTTGCTTTGATATCTAGTAAGTAGGTAACTATGTAATACTTTATTTATAGTCTCGATCGGCTGGGATCACTTCTGATAAAGTTGCTATCGTTCTTTTTGCCCTGGATTAGAAAATTCTACCTAAAGCCGCTATCACACCTTCCTTAATTCAAAAACTAATTCGGTATTCGTTGTAGTAAAGATATTGGAATTGACAAAACCAACTCTATCAACAATGTATGCTGAATTAGTCTTTGAATTAAGGAAGGTGTGATTGCGGCTTAAGGCTAGGCAGTCGTACTTGACCCTAAAATTGAGTAACTTTGTAACCACTTTTAGATACTGAAATTGGCAGATTTTTTGACGAAAATAAAATCTAATAATCTACAAGTGATGTGGTCGGCCTCGAAAATTGATTTATTGAATATAACTCAAGAAAAAAAATCCAAAGTGACCCCTAGTTTTTCCACTTGTAACCACTTTACTGCTGCAATTCTCATCAAAAATATATGAAAATGTATAACCTTATTTACAAAACCACGTTTATTGATGTTATGTGGTCGGCTTATTTTTTTGAAATTTTATAAAAATGTATCTAATTCCTTAGAAAAACTGACTAAATTCCCACCCTTACCCAGCCCATACCCCGACCTCGTCTATGAAGTCAGTGCAGGGCGAGTCGTCATGCTAGACGTTGCTGTTGATGCTGCGTTGCGTAGTGCGAGCTGTGCGAGAAAGCAAAATTAAACCCTGTACACCCTGAGTTACGTACCTCTAATTTAACTACACTTTTGCGGGTTCAGCGGGGAGAGGTTATAAGCTCCGTCCACACGGCAAGGTCATTGGCAAAGGTAGTAAATAGCCTTAACCTAAGAGGTTGCTGCAAATGTGTTGCGATTATTTATCTCTTTTTTACTCTTCCTCATTAAGGGTGTACCTATCCTTAAAAATATAATATGTTTTTCTTAGATTCAAAATTTCAAAAAGTTATTCGTAAACCGTGGATTTTCTGAGCTGACGTCGATGTCTTAAACCAAACAAATTTTTTTTGGACTTATGTCTTTCTCTGCCTATTTCGTAGTCGCTGCGTCAAACTTTATTTCACTTCAATTTATCCAAGTGAATTGAAGTTCTACCTCGATATGTTACATCACTAATAGTTGGCGCAGTTGGTATGTCGTCTTGTGCCGTTACGTAGTAGGTTCGATCCTGCCCGGCACAAACGTGAAATAATATGAGCGCAAGGTTTTAGTGGCAGGACATGGAGTAGATTATAATCTAACGCAGTAGGAACCTAGTATTTTTTAACACAAATAACATCACAACATCATCATCACCTAATTCATCGCGCGGGCTGCATTTATTTATGTGGGTATATTTAGTGTAGGACACCTCAGTAGTGCGGGCGAAACATATAACGCGCCATACATTTGGCCCTCACTCCCGAGCTGTCGCGTACTTTAAAGATCAATCTCTGATTCCCATATTTAAAAAAAATACTGTGTGTTTGGATAATATTTTACAGGAAATCACAAAATTCACAACCACAGGCATAATTCGGACCATTCTCTTCGCCGTATGTACATAAGGCCGCACGTCGGTGGATTTTTTTTGACCTTGAGCGAGTCTCGGGTATCGGGCGTTTGAAACGTAGTGCCGGTTCAGCTTAAACTGGTTTTGTTTCTACGTGCTTGCTGCCATGCGTACCGGAGACGCCTTAAGGGGCTGATAAGAGCTAAATACGCTTCACTTGAGCAGGTTTTTAACGAAAAGTGATGAATGTATGGCCGTGAAAATAAATTGATGTGATAATTAAGCATCTTTTCAAGAATATGGCCGACTCCGAAACACGATTAAATATATTTTTTACGCCATAAAAAAAATCCAAAGTTACCTCTGCTTTTTGCTTTTAAACCGTTTTTCTTAATACCCATTAATCTATGATGCCAAATCTCTTACACATTATTCAATACATTATGCATAATAATATAGCTATTTGATAATTAATATTATGGGTACAGATTTTGAGAAAAATGCAAAAATGAGCGAAAAACGTAAAACAGCGCAAACCGCTCCATTCTAGCACGCGCATTCTGCCCTTTGTTAGAAAGGGAGGTAATTCAGCTCTTATCAGCCCCTTAAGCAACCAAGCTATCGTGGTCTTGCCTGATATTGTGTGCGACTTCTATAAGCATATGCTTAGGGTAGATATATAACGCCCGTTCCACATATACCTACTGGTCTATCCCCACTGTTAGTGAAGAAATAATATACCCCCATAGTCAATGATACAAAGGCTGGTTACAAATCATATGACCTTTCAACGTTCCCCATATTTATAGTTATAAAATAAAACCTTTTCATAATAATATGACCTACTGTATTAATTGGTACCTCAGATAATCAAGTACTTTTATCGTCTTGTTACTAAGTTAGTGGATAACTTTAGTGTGGGCGCTATCAGCTTATTGATAACCTGTTAGTTAGCTAACTTTTATTGTATAAAAAATTGTTATATTTTTATTGTTGGGTTTACAAAACGAAGAAGACGTGCGTTCGAGTTCTGACTGTGGTTGTGATTTTCGATGTTTTCATAGTTTCTTCTCTTCTTCATGTAAATTAAATCTTCTTCTTCTGTTACCATACTAGGCCTAACGGGCATAGCAAGCGCATTTGCAAAATCCAATCTGTTCTTCGCCAGTATTGTTCGCGTGACTACGTTTTTAGTGCAACGACGTACGGTCAATCGCTTGTCTATTACCACGCCATAAGTTTCAAAAGTGTTTCTACTGATGTGCGGCCGTGTGTACCTACGGAAATTCCGACGCGAGAAGTTCCGCGACCGTGTCGTCAAGTGTGACACCGACGGAAATTCCGTCAGACGTGTCATGGGCACAGAATATATAATAGTAAACAAGTTTATCATAGGTCATAAGACTCATAAGAAACCTAATAAAAAGTATTGCGAACGTATGCGGATCTTTCTGCTTCGGAATAGATCCTTCTCCCTAATTTTTCCCTCAATGTTTAACTTTATGAAAATATATTTATCTCCGTGTCTTCTTAACATCCCATCAAACGTCCACTGCAGGACAGGGAGCTCCCTCCAGAACTCCAGCAAAAGCGCGTGGTACTTAGGAGGGGATTTACCATAGTCACCACGCTTGTAAGCGTTGCGGCTGGCGACCGCTGTTGTTGGTGAGCGCAGTATGTAAGATAGTACGATTATGGATTAGTACTATTCTAAACCGGCTCTTCACGGACATCAGTGTATTACGAGTACGGTCTTAACTAAATGCCTTAAGATTAATTAATAAATTCAAGCGTCGCCTCCTATGGTTGGCAATCATTAAGGCTATCTGACTGAACTTTCAAAACTGCTTCCATTGAACCAATGGCGTAGATTTTTAAGCCTCGATATCCTGCTAGTGTCTTCTTTCATAGTTTTTATTTTCGTAATTCGAAAACGGTCTGTAACTGTAGACCACACATCACTTGAACACTTACTCTACGAATCTCAGCGCTACTGTTACGTAATAATGGGGTTTTCTCTACGTGCGAGTGACTGTACACTTTTAAGTTGCTTAAATCAAATTCAGTCAACTTCGTAAGAATGTAAGTCAAAATGTCGGCTTGATGTGCACTTTATTGTATGTACTGTACAGTAAGCTAAAGTTACATAAGTTGCTTTCGTTTAACTCTTGAAACTGGTTCAGTTTTGAAACAATCTGTTATGTCGCCAAATGTTAAGGTCGACTGCTTGCACCAGTTCACTGGTCCTCCACCTTTAATTTTGCAATCTTGAGGTACTATTAAGTGTCTCTATTATTAATATTTTATCATTACTTTGCATTCCAGATACCACTGATAGGCAAAGACCTCGAAATCGCGAAACTAATTATTTGAAAAAATCGCCCTAATGGTTTTGTGTGTTGGTAGTTGACGGACGGACTAATTCAAGAATAGAGCGTTATTTTTCATTGGTTCCACTCATGAAAACAAGAAACTTACCTGAAGAAACAATTTTTTAATAAAAAAAAAAATTGTCATCCTAAATCAGTAAAGTTGTTTGTTATCATGAGTGGAATCACAGGGCTTCCGGAAGAAAACCAATTAAAATTCACGCTATAAGTATAATATAAAGTCGAAGGTATGCGAAATAAATATTAACTCCCTGTGTTCCGGTTAGAAAGGTAAGGGAGTAGCTAAAATTGCCGGGCATGAGCTGTACCGTCTCAGTTCTCAAAGAAGGCAATTCGTTTTGCTGCCTTTTTAGTGTCAAGTTATGCCACTAATGAGACAATGGGTTGGGTGCTGTGGCCCAGCTCACTATGCTCACTATGGTCTCTCTCTACGCTTTCATTCCCGTAGGATTAAGAGACTAACTGCCAGTTGCATAAAGCGTCTTTAAAGATAAAGCTCCTTTAAGTCTATTGCTGACTCTTTCTGTTTTGTTGACAAAAAAAGTGACAGCAACAGATTAAAAGGAGTTTTAACTTTAATAACGCTTTGTGCAACTAGCTGTTAGGTCTCCGACCACCCACACGAGTCGCCTATTGTAATGTAAGAATCTGTAACCTTATAAGGAAGGTGACCCTTCGCCACCTTGACCGTCAATGTTACGGATTACGAACAATGTCCGACTTTATGAGTACGCTTCTGTTACGTAACATTCGCTGTGAGATTATGGCCGTGCATGTACAATTTAGTTATCTGTCTACAGTTATCTTTTGTTGTTTACTAGGTCGAGTGTATGACAATATTGCGTTCGTTTGATAAGAAATTAGATCATTTGCAAAGGCAATTATAAGGTTCTTTTGATATATCGCATATCAGTTATTTTAAGGTCGATAGGCATAGGGCGGAATTTGAAAAAAAAAAAATCTTTCCGTACTGTCTCTCACAAAATGATCTGTCAGCTGATGCAGCTTATATGAAATATTATTTCATATTCTTTGAGAAAAGTTGTTCATTTTCATAGTCTGAGCAACATGCTAAAATATTGTGCATTATTCTACAACGTGTTATTCCAAATACGCGCAACCTCTCGGGGGGTAGTTTTACCCATGTAACTGAACAGCTTTTGGAAATTAAAATTTAAAAAAATGGTGCTCCATACAAATTAAAAGGATCGGATTTTTATTTTGTACGAAGATTTGATTTTTAAATATTAATTTCCAAAAGTTGTGGAACAAAAGTTTTTCAATTAGGTACATGGTTTTCTCTCACGACCTTAGGTTGGCTGGAAGAAATCTCTTGCAGAGATAAGCCCTCCTTTGTAAATGTCCTCTTGTATGTAATTCTCTGTATGTTAATTGTACAATAAAGAATATAATAATGGTTGGAGGTTTTGCGTATTTAGAATTACAGGTCAAGCTTGACACCCTCACAGCGATTTCTGTCTCTATACGCTGAATAAGATAAGTACGGTAATTACAAAGTCCAAAGTCAGTCGGTCCAAATGGCAGTCAAGCTTGATGCGTTTTTGACTGTACGCAAATCTGAACCGTCTTGTTTATTGGCAGCCAGCGCTAATAATAGTTATAAATAATAAGGTTCATACATGAGGATGTATGTAACCTACCTACATCCTACAAATTCTTTACCAATGAATTCAATACAAAAAGTTGTATCAAGGAAAATTGCTGTTTTCCTGTTTTAGATTGAAGTAAGCTACCTTGGCAGTTTATTATTGTTGTATTATGTAATACTTCCATCGGCAAAATCTCAGTACTTACAGTTATTTTTGAAATTTTCTTTGATATAAGAATTTTACAAGGCAATAACTACTTATCTAATAAGTAAATTATGTTTCCCGTTTTCTACTAAGCATTCGAAAATTAACAAAGACCATTTTACAGACAAACAGCGCAAAATCCATTTTATTATGTAAATTTATACTTTTTTTTGGTAAATTCTACTTATGTACTTCCGCTGCCTCAGGGACCCAAAGATGTGGGCTTTTGACACCAAATGCCACCAATCGTATTCTTTGCTTCTCCTCATGCCAATAGTCGGGCCTTTCGGGATTCATGTCCTTGGGGTATTTTTTTTTGTAGAAGACCTCCTCGTAGCGTGTATGAAAGGGTTGATGAAAGTAGAGGAGGTGGAGGGCTGTGGTCAAAAACTGGAAATAGGCGTGATTTTATATATGAGTTTGTAGGGCTACCGCCTAATCAAAATGTACTTATCAAGCTAAGTAGATAGATAGATAATTGTCTTATAAAGACAGGCACGTACAGTCACGACCACCAATATGTACCTATACATTTGCAATTTTCTCAAAACTATGTAAACTCATGAAATATGGAGAGTATTACTCAAAAATAAGTTTTAAATAGTATTACAAAAAAATTAATTTTTGGCGTTTTTCTCGCTTTACTCTATCCCTGATGTGATAAAATAAGAACGCAGCAAGAACTAATGTGTCGTGCGTGATGTTTTCTTGGCTGCACCTGTACTCTTAGCAGTTTACGATCGAATCCTGGAAGTGACTTCGAACGCTTCCGTGAACGTTTCTCAGAGCCAAAACCTGGAAATAAGTACGCACTGCATTACCTGCACATACATACAAGCTGACTAAAAAAGCGGTCGTGGCCGAGTGGTAGTCGCTCTTTCTTTCCCAACCGACCCATAGTCACACCGAGTTACCACGCCGGTGTGACTAAGGAACAATAAAATGATCCTTAGTCACACCATATAACAAGCGGGGTTATAAAGACTTTCCGATCACGACCGGATGGGTGACCGGTAGTGGCACAACAACTACAGTGTTTCCGTGCTTCGGCCAGATGGCAGTCGCTCTGTGTAAAAACCAGTGTCCTCTTCAAATCCCCTAGGTTAGATAGCCGACTCTGTGAAAAACCATTGGTCAAAAACGGAATAAGTCTAGAAGATGAAAAATTTTTTTTACCGCCGCCCATACAAAATGCGCAAGCAGATGGTGACGAACTTGCCCAGAAGAAGCCTATTCACTCGCGACTTGAATGGGTTCGAATTATATGAACTCGGGAACACAGACGCAGGCAGATAATTCTGCTAACTAAAGCGCTGATTTTTTTTTCGTATTCTGGTCTGTATTCCTCAGGGAAAGTGGTTCAGTTTTATGGTCTAAGTAACAAGCTAGAATACATGTATTGTAATGTTTAAAAAAAATATATACACCTTGTATTATAGTAGTTTATGCAACTGTCATATAAAACAGGTTATTATAACACGAGTCTGGGTTTATCACATGAGGCGTAGCCGAATGTGATAATAGCATATAACGAGTGTTTTAATACCATATTATATGCAGTTGCGTATACTACTTTATCTTCACTCATGCAATAGGTTTCTTTACTTATAAAAATGATAAAAATTAAACAAAAGTAAGTAAACAACAATGGTAACTTATATTATGTATATTACAGTTCTGATATGAGTCTGAAGAAGCCGCCTTAATATATCCGCTAGGTCTTCTTTGAAATATACAAGTAGAACATTTTCTTAACAAGACATGGTTTTCTTTTCGATTTTCATTCTTTCCCAATTCATTGTAGGTTATGTCATAAAATGTCCTAGACTAATATGGGAGAAGATCATAAGTTATTGAGTATCTTCTGGTGTAACTGCAGTATCCTGACTGCACCACTTTATCTTCTTTTTCAATAAACTTTCACATTACTTTCACGGGCACAAAAAACTTGAAAAAGGTAAATATTTGAAAATGGCGGCAAATCTAATATCTATTTCCAAGTCCTTCTAATTTCAGGCTGCGCGCGCATATTTTCCACTATAGATAAAATAATTGTAACTATAGTAACTGTTACTGTAACTGCTCCAAAATAATAGGTTGTTTATAAGGCACACTTTGTAAATATGCTACTAATATTTGACAGCTACTAAGAAAAACTGTTACATTTATAACCGTCTCTCTAAAAGACCTTATATTCAGTCTTCTTTAAAAAGGCTTAGGTTCAAGAAGAATTTTATCCAAGTGTTATGTTATGATTAAAAAGTTAAATTACGTAACACCTTTGCTAAATTTTCATACAAAAATCGTTACGTAATGGTAACTTTTTAATTTTTTATGCATACTCTGCGTAATATTCAGCCTTATGTACCAACTTTTTGAATCATAATTCAAAGATTACGACATGAGTGTAGATAAAAATGGTTTACACAAGCTGTCTTTGCACAGTGTTCCCTTACTAAGTAATGTGCGGTTACCGTACCTAGTCCATAACAATATTTTTCGATAACTTAGTTAAAATCTAATAAAATGAACTAGTTTTACATTCAAGTCTTATCAACTACTTTAATTATCTTTCTCGGAACGTAGCTAACTGTTTTGTCACACTCAGTTATTTCTTTGCCCTACATTTTATGTAATTTATTGCATTATTGCATATCAAACAAAATTTTTGCTTAAGTTCTTGGCAACTGAAAAGTGTTGTTTTGAATTATTAGTTCAGCTAACTAAGCGTAATATTATTTATTGCTTACTAACACGCGTATAATCTGCCTGCTTGTTTTCAACCACAGCATATTTTTATTAGAACACTCGATTGATGTAAGTAACTATGTACGATATTGTTTCCGAAGCAGGAATTTTGTTTTTTAGTCTTGACCCCGATCTAGTCTTAAAGACAGAGATGAGGTCGACGATGGAACGAGCTTGCCCAGAAAAAGCCTATTCACTCGCGACTTAAATAGATTCGGGTTATATGAATTCGGGAACACAGACGTAGGCAGAGAATTCCACTATTTAGCCGTGCGCTTTATAAAAGATGATTCAAAGTCCTGTGTGCGAATGTGCGGAATATCAACCAAGTATGGGTGATATCGTGCGGTGCGCCTGGACTCCCGATGGTAGAAGGGAGGATATGCTCTTTATCGAGTGCAGCGAGGTTCAAATCTCTTTGCTCTATACAACGTGTAAAAGACAGGTGTGATAATACGAGTACTGAAGTGTGTGAATCTGCCTGCTCATGACACTGAACAACTTTTCCCAAGGAACATAGGTTGAAATACGAAAATCCATTTCTGACCTCCCATGGACTTGCATCAGCTGATAGCGCATTTTGTATGGGAGGTCATATTAGGTTTTTCTTATTTCGACCTATGTTCCTTGGGAAAAGTTGTTAAGTTTCATGGGCAGATTCACACCCTTCAGTATTATCACACCTTTCCGTTACACGTTGTATACGTTGATCGCTGCAAGAACTCGGATGGGTTACCGTGGTCAGTCCCAAAAAGGTGACCGTGAGGAGCCCTACATGAGTGACATAACAACAATAGGGAATATGCATAATTTTTTTTTAGTTGCATTTATTAACAAAATATGAAAAACCGTAGTAGAGATGACAAAAAGTGAAATTAAAATTTAAATCGGCTAAGAAATACGGCTGATATAATCATTTAAAGCTTTTAATTACGCGCCGATTAGACAGAGAGATCCGACATGGCATGTGACGTCACATGCCACTACGGCCATATTAACTTCGTATTAAATTTCGTTTTGCTAGAAAGAGACAGAAACAAATCTTCGATGGCTTATATCTTTTTTAATTTTATAGTTATTCGAAAAATAGTTTTACTAAACTGGTTATTTCATGAATGAGGATAAATTTTTTAATTAAAAAAACATCATGCATATTCCCTATTTACTCACTCATAACTAGTTATGTTATGCTGGTCACCTTTCAGTATTAGAAACCGCCAATGGCATCACTTGACTCCTCCCAGGCGTCAAATATACTTTAAATAGTAAGTTCATGACATAAAATATAGTCTAAACAGATGAAAATCTTTAGTCTTGTGCCCCGTCCCTGTTCGCACCTGTTCGAAACGTACCCATGACGCGTTGAATGGCCAGCGACCACTTTTGGACCAGGAGCGAGGCGGCACGGGGGTCATTACCACACACCCTCAAGCGCCTTCCAATTTCGCTCACAAAACGCTTCCCTGCTATGCCCTATTGTAATTCGGGAGCTACGTGTAGTCTTGGTAGGTAACTAGTTTCTTTCCAGTATCATCGTGGATGAACTACCTAAGGAGAACGGCCTTAGTAACCGACTCTATTGTTTCACTATAGCTCTGGACTGGAACCTACAAGGTTTTGTTCCCAAAATTGTTGATAAGCATAGCGTAAGCCCTTGGCGAATCACAATCGCATTTCGTTTTACGTAAGTGCAATGCTAGTGCACCATGGCTATCGGAATTAGTGGTATGCCACGTGTACCTTATCATCGCAGCGTGTGATCGCTTCGATACGTCTCCCATAAAAAATCCATAACGTTTTAGCGTACCTACTGCAATGCAAAGTTACTTCAAGGTGATTGCTTTAGTAAGTTAACGTCAAACAGGGTTTTTACTGCATGTTGTTTATTTGGTACATAAAACATACATAACATCACGCCTTGTTCCCGTCGGGGTAGGCAGAGACCACAGTTCTCCACCTGCTACGATCTTGACATACTTCCCTTGCTTCCTGAACCTTCATCAATCCTTTCATACATGCTCGTCGGTTTAGGGTACTTTTAACCTGGCCTTTATTTAGAACGTCCTGAATTTGGTCCTGGTACGTTCGCCGAGGCCTTCCCCGAGGGAAAGGGTACATAATACCCCGTACATAATACGAGTACGCCTCATTCCCGCAGGGATTAGACAGAGAACACATCCTTCCATAATTCATTTTACGTCACAAGTGGGCAAACGAGCAGGTGGGCCATCTGGTGGTAAGTGGTCACCACCGCCCATAACACCCACTGTCTTATTGGTGAAATAATTTTACACTATTAAGACAGCAAAGCGCGCTACCCTTCCTGAGAACTAAGATGGTATGTCTCATGTGCCGGTAATATGCTACGACCATGACTTACTTTTTGACTCTCATCAATTCTTTCGTACTCTTAAGTAAAAAAAATATATTGAAAACTCCAACAGGTCCACCTGGATTTTTATTGTCAATGGACTTGCTCTTGACCTTGATCTAGCCTTGAGAACAGAGATGAGGTCGAAGATGGAACAAGATTCTCCAAAAGAAGCCTATTCACTCGCGACTTGAATTTTGAACACGCAACTGAATTGAATACCTACCTCGAATAACGACGCTGTTTACTGAAGCTTTTATTTTCACCTTGTTCTTTCTTCATCAAATTCTTCACCAAATGTTATGAATAGGCAAGTTTAAACTGTCTTCTTTTCGCTTCATCCTATTGAAGGCCTGTTAATATAACATGCCGTCCTTAGTGATCTCACTCTGAAAAAATATTTTGATATGGAATTGAGTATTGTTTTCGGTGTGAAGTGTACAGTAATTGTTTAACGTACCGGATTGGCCACGGTTACATAAGTGTCGATAATAGATTTATGATGGGTGATGCCAATGCTATACAACTTTCCTGATTAAATACAGTAGAATCCGGTTATAACGACACTCAACTCAAGGGACACCGGTGATATTACGTCCTAAAGAAGTGCATGTTGCCGAACTTTGGGCTAAACAAATATAAAATTAAAATGACGATGCCATCGACACGCAAAGAAGAAGAAGAAGTCATTTTTCACGTTATTTCTTAACTTAACTAAACGAAACATATGTGTCGCTAAAAGTGGTCGGTCGTTAAGCGACGTCGTACTTAACGAATTCTACTGTAGGTATATTCGCTAGTAAACATTTTGGTATCACCACTTCTTATTTTCGTGTCGACTACATCACACCAGCTCAGTAAGTGGTCAGATGTATTACGGTAGCCGGAACGTGTGTGGCGTATGCGGACTATTTCCTTTGCAACACAAATTCTCGCACAAAGCCCGGTAAGGGAGTACGCAAATAGTACTGACATCATTGACTTTGGCAAGAGAGAAATGCTGCGCCCCAGGTCCTCTATGATACAGGAAACAGACCCCAATTCTTCCAGTTTTTCTTTACACCCAACCCTTTTGTATGTTACCCAGGTAGGTGTTCCGCATGAATTTTATACATGAAGGTTTAGTGGATGTCCTTGAATTCGATGCACACTACTTAAATTCATCAACGTGCGCCTGCACTTGTCCCAATTGAGGTCAGCGCAGGATTGCTTCCATCCCTGCCTACCAGCCGCCATCTCAGCATTCACTTCTTTCATATAGTTAACTAGCTGTTGCCCGCGGCTTCGCTCGCGTGGATTTCGTATTTATGTTGTTACCGGTTTTCCGAAGCAATAAGATATTTTCCCGTCATTTCGGGGTAATTTTAAACTAAGGAAAAACAGGACTAACCCTGCGCAAATCAATGAGTATAATTCAAGATCCAGCTGGATTTTATATAATATACAGACGTTACTCATAAATTACTCAGAACAGAGGAACTTAGCAGCAGTATCCTAACAAATGTAAAGAGAGAGATGAGAGACACCTTTATGTAATATAAAAACATAGCCAATTCGCAGAAGTAATTGAGAAAAACTAAAACCCTCTCCCTCTCCCCCTCCCCCTCCCTCTGTCTCACCCCCTCCCCCTCCCCCTGTCTCTCCCCCTCCACCTCCTCCCTCTCCCCCTGCCCCTCCCTCTCCCCCTCCCTCTCGCTTTTCATCACCCCCTTCCCCTCCCTCACTCCCCCCTCTTCCCCTTCCCCTTCTTCTCCCTCTATCTCTACCTGTACCTGTACCCCTCTACCCCTCTACCTCTCTATCTCTCTACCCCTCTACCTCTCTACCTCTCTATCTCTCTACCTCTCTACCTCTCTACCTCTCTACCTCACTACCTCACTACCTCTCTACCTCTCTACCTCTCTACCTCCCTACCTCTCTACGCCTCTACCTCTCTACCTCTCTACATCTCTACCTCTCTACCTCTCTACCTCTCTACCTCTCTACCTCTCTACCTCTCTACCTCTCTACCTCTCTACCTCTCTCCCTCTCTCCCTCTCTCCCTCTCTACCTCTCTACCTCTCTACATCTCTACCTCTCTACCTCTTTACCTCTCTACCTCTCTACCTCTCTACCTCTCTACCTCTCTACCTCTCTACCACTCTACCTCTCTACCTCTACCTGTCCCTATCCCTACCCCTTACGCCAATTTAACCGCTATCCCTAACATAGAAATGACACCCATATTTATTTTTAGACATTTCAAACCTATCGCACCCCAACCCCATCCCCAAGGGACGATGGTATTTCACGTCCACCACGTTGGATTTCAAAGTTGTTGTAGCTTTCGTAATCAGCGACCCGATAAACCATACAAACGACACCCATATTGATTTTTAGACATTTCAAACCTATCGCACCCCAACTCCATCCCCAGGGGGATGATGGTATTTCACGTCCACCACGTTGGATTTCAAAATTGTTGTAGTTTTCGTAATCAGCGACCCGATAAACCATACAAACGACACCCATATTGATTTTTAGACATTTCAAACCTATCGCACCCCAACTCCATCCCCAGGGGGATGATGGTATTTCACGTCCACCACGTTGCATTTCAAAATTGTTGTAGTTTTCGTAATCAGCGACCCGATAAACCATACAAACAACACCCATATTGATTTTTAGACATTTCAAACGTATCGCACCCCAACTTCATCCCCAGGGGGATGATGGTATTTCACGTCCACCACGTTTGATTTCAAAATTGTTGTAGTTTTCGTAATCAGCGACCCGATAAACCATACAAACGATACCCATATTGGTTTTTAGACTTTTTCACCCCATTTCCCTTTTTTAGGGGTTAAATTTGGGGTGGAATTTCAATAACAGTGAGGAACGTTGCATAGAATTACATCATTTATGTCTAAATAATAAATTATGTTGATTTTACTTTAAGAATAAAGAATTTTCAACTTCATCCCCCTTTTCACCCTTAAGGGTGTCGAATTTTCAAAAACCCTGAGACACGTAATTATTAATTTTTAGTCGTCAGCCTAAATACAAATTTTGAAGATCCTAACTTCAAAACTGACGGACTTTCATACAAATTTTCATCCCCTATTTTACCCCCTTAGGGGTGGAATTTTGTAAAACCCTTTCTTAGTGCACCCCTAGGCCTCATAAGGAACCTACGTGCCAAATTTGGAATCTCTAGACCCAGGGGTTTGGGCTGTGCGTTGATATGTCAGTCAGTCAGTCAGTCAGTCAGTCAGTCACCTTCTTCTTTTATATATATAGATTTATCATTTTTACGATGATGTTTCTCGCTTTCTAAGTCCTAACATTACTCCTAATTCTTTGTTACACACTAGCACCATGCTGGTCATCCATCCAAATCTGAAAAGAGGCTGTTAGTCCAACTTTTAAAATAATCGGACCACGACCCCTTGTAAAGGGCCCGTAGTTCAACTAATACTTGGACAGATCAGCTGGACTCTAACCGATTTGGAAGGTCGCTCTTCGATCTTACAAATCAGACGATATTATGATGATGTCTGATTTTGGAAACCTTAATTATTTTAGTAAATAAACTGTTGGTTGTCTAAATCAATAAAATAAAAAATCCTTACTCACCATCAGGTGGTTAATCGTAGGTTTCGTTTTTTCGTTTTTATAAATAAAGTCTTTCTTATGTAAGCAATTACGCATAAAGTTTTTCAAAAATGCAATGTGTCCAGTATATCTATTTCATTAGACCCTGTATTTCAATTTACTTAACTATCCCGACCCTTCGACCGACCAACCTATTGTCGTTCATTGCCTATATCCGCTATATGGTATGGTCACTACCTATTCGCACCACGTGATGTGCTTACAGTTTCCTCCTCATACAATGTGATGGGACGATGTTATTAATGCTATTGTTTAATAGTAATGTATACCCTTTATGTTCCACCTTGCATAGGCTAGTTAGCTAACCACATTTTGGTTGTAGAGTTAAACCAAGATCCAGACCACAGTATATCAGACACAGTTGTCTTTAGTGTCTTTTTCTTTCTTTAGGGTTAAATACCGGGTATGCCCGTGGTACTCCTGCGTGGTTAACATACCAACTTTCTAATTTATTTTTCCTTTATTCGTGTAAATAAACCATTGCCACTAGAAGCTGCTGCTCAGTGATACGGTAGGAATTCAAAGAGTTCGGTAGCGTTAGCGCTAGAAAATCACTTTAGTAAGAAACTGAACTTGATATATTAGGAAATTAAGCAGTTGGTAACTTAAAACGAGTGATGAAAAACAGCAAAAAGGAAATGGAACGGGTGCCAAATTCAATGATTGGATATAAACAGGACGTACTTATAGTGAAATGTAAGCAAAAGAAACAAGATTTTCGATAAAAGAATTCATACCTACTTACCATGCAAATTAGGCCAGGACGAAATTACAGTCGAAGCTTGATTGAAATGACAGCTGCAATGTAACAGCAGCTGGAGCAATAGAGACTCTTATCGCTCCGTCCTGCTCTCACGCGTAGATCTGTCCTACTGTCATTCTAATCATGCTACATAATTTCGATCTCGGACTTCCGAGTGTTCCGACTTACGAGTATATTGTCAATGGTCGTAACTCCAGGCTTAAGAATCGGGCAAAAGTGTGGTTTGACTTC
The DNA here is from genome assembly GCA_947532105.1 of Athrips mouffetella. NCBI lineage: Eukaryota > Metazoa > Arthropoda > Insecta > Lepidoptera > Gelechiidae > Athrips > Athrips mouffetella. The sequence continues at coordinate 11,507,160 of OX383958.1, forward strand.
AGCGAGCTACAGCCAAAAATCTTGTACCTAACTGATTTGAATAGTTACCCCAAGTTACGCCCCAGACTCGGCCCCAGTCGACGTAATAGAATAACTGTTTAGTGAATCATACATAACTGTATTATGTGCACGCACCTTTAAAGTCCAGCAAGACAATCGTGTCGTGCAGCCGCCTGCTGTATAAAAGCTTCCGTGGATTCTCGGTCGAGTCATATCTATTTCCCAGACATGAGACCTAGCTAGATCGATTTTTCGCCCCCGACTACTCCCGTATGGTAAATTTCATCGACATCTGAATCTAGATTGGTACTCACCTCCTAGTATTATTATAAGAGCTCTGGCCTTGGAACGACCGGTAGCTTTGTCTGGAGTCCATAAAGAGTCATATTTGTCTTCTTTATATGGAGTTACTTCCCAATGATAATGAACGAATGTATGGTAGGAAAGAAGCACTTAACCCTGTGAACACAATGTAACTTCCGTCTTTCTATATAACTGTGTGTTTTTAAATAGGCGTAGTCTTTGTTGCGGAGGGATGAATCATTCGTCATCTTTACTTTTGCTATTACCATCAATCATCATCATGACATCCCATGAAACGTCCACTGCAGGATAGGGAGCTCCCACCAATTTGGAGAAGAAGTTCCATAGCCACCAAATTTATTGGCGTTGCGGCTGGCACCATGTACTGTACCGCGGTTATTGGTGACCGGAGCATGTAAGATGGTACGATACGCAGCAGGACGCTGCTGCCCATCCTCCGTCACCCACAGGTAGAGATGGGATGGTATACTATTGTTTGCCGTACACCACGATTCATCATCATCATCACGACATCCTATGAAACGTCCGCTACAGGACAGGGAACTCCCTCCAAAATTCCAGCTTTTGATGGAACAATGTGGAGGGGTAGTACCATCGTCAGTCACCACGCTACACCACGATTCATCATCATCATCACGACATCCTATGAAACGTCCGCTACAGGACAGGGAACTCCCTCCAAAATTCCAGCTTTTGATGGAACAATGTGGAGGGGTAGTACCATCGTCAGTCACCACGCTTGTTAGCGTTACGGCTGGCACCATGGACGGCGGTTGTTGGTGACCGCAGAATGTAATATGATCCGATACACAGAAGGATGCTGCTGCCCGTTAACTCCTTCTTACAACACCCACGGGTAGAGATGGGTCGGTACTATTATTTGCCGGCACCGCACGGTGCCACAGACGATTAGCATGACGAATTAAATTCCTCTAAATAAAGCTTGCGACTGCCTTAAGAGATTCTAAAAGGTATTTCATGATTGCCAATAACTTTCACAATGAAACAATTTCATATACAAAGAAGTACATTGTCAATACCTAACGAGATCCAAATTTATGGACCAACTGATTAGTCTGATCAAAATAGCTTTTGACCTCTTCAATAAATATTTCCTTCGTCTTTTCCTTTTGTATTCAATACATACCTATTTGTGCCTTTTTTATTTCAACACGTATAGTAAGTAATAAGTAATTAAACTTCGAACCCCACATCGAAAACAAATGAAAAGAACATTGAACAACTCGGAGGAACCCCTAAAATGTTTTGGTAGAGAGCGTGGGTTTATAAAAGAAAGCCTTAGACAACGTATACAGTTACAATACAAGTGTTTTCGCAAACCATTAACTACCTGTAAAAGTTTGCTGTATTTTTATATCGCCCACCACGTCTTTTTTATGTTATGTAAGGAGGTAAGGGCAACCGCACGTCAGTGAGAACATTTGCAACTCTATTGACATGCTTTTAAGTCCAAAGTTATCTACTGACGTACTTCTGGTTTCTTGGTTGACATTTTAGACATTCGCACCAAAGACTTTTCATCGTCATTTATTATGCAGAGCGTGCGCACCGCACTCTGTTCAAGCAAGGAGTGTAATTCCCTGAATGCATCTGTGTTTTAAGGGCAATATTTTAAAAGCAGGAGGTTCAATAGGCCAGGATAGTACCTAATTCGACGAGCGAGTATGAAAGTAGAAAAAGCGGGGAAGGTAAATCAAGATCGAAAGAGTTAGATGCGTGTGGTCTCTGCCCACTGCCAACCTCTACGGGAAAAAGTCGTAGTGTTGTGGATGTATGTATTCAATAGGTATAGGCACGATAACTTATATTCTTTAACTGAACTTTCTTTTACCACAAAATTGTTTTCTTTAAAAAACTAAAGCTTAGAAATGCCTTCGATAATTTACCACTGTTTGAAGGTCGTCTCTATACCCCACTCCCCACTATATTCCAGTACAATGCCAGGACCGTAGCGTTGATTAGATAATGACAATTCCACAACTGGGCCAAACGATTTCTCAGATGTTTCTTATATCATGCACAAGATTGGACGTATAAGACGCCCACGAAAAGATTGTGTTGAGCTGAAAATTGTTGTACCTGCCGTCATAGGGGAAAATTACAGCTTTGTGTATATTGATATGACGCCTATTAAATGTTCGTAAGGCTGTCCCTTACACCCGTCACCCCCGTATTATATGTGGTAGGTCGATTGTTAAACCTGCCACGTTGATTGACATTAAATAAATAGCTTTGCAAATATGTCCTTATAAGGTTATTTTTTTTGCTGACGTCCGTTTTTAGGGTTCCGTACCTCAAACGAAAAAAACGGAACCCTTATAGGATCACTTTGTTGTCCGTCTGTCTGTCTGTCTGTCTGTCAAGACCCTTTATCTCACAAACGGGTAAAGGTATCAGGTTGAAATTAATACCATTGGATCCATGAACCACACAAGATCTGAAAATTTAAATTTTTTACAACGACGCAATCAAAAGATATGGCTTTTTACCCGACTACGGCAAAGCAAAAGGAGGGTTATGATTTTGACAGGCTATGTATGTATGTATGTATGTTCATCTGTTCCATCATAACTTCTAAACTACTTATCATATTTTGACAAATGAGATGTCGTTAGAAGCGTCTTAATTATCCGCTGGTTATAGGATACAAGAAATTTCGTTTAATTGTATGTGGCGCCCTCTAGAGCAGATTAAGTCAAGGACTAATAAAAAAAAAATTTAACCGTACCGTGTTAGGTATCAAATGAAAGGGCTTAGTGAGCACATTTCAAAAATATATATATTGTTAGCTTTTTTATGTATTTACAACCCCAAAATAATTGAAATAAAAAATCAGTTCAAAAACTAAAACCCGACTACTGGCAAATCTTGCTCTAAAAAGTATGAAACAAGAAAATTTTTTTATGTCCTCATCTCCATACATTTATGCAAAATAGCAAAACCTACAGGGTACTTCCCGTTGACCTAAAATTATGAAATTTGGCAAGAAGCTAGGTCTCACAGTACAAATAATGGGAAAAGTCTGAAATCATTAAATATTACAACTTTTCTCACAACTAATAGTAACCAATTGTGGTGAGCTCCCGTTTCAAGAACATTCATATACGAGTAAGAGAGGGACGTCAAGTTGGATGGTCGCTGAGGCGATTTTTGTTTTAGTTCTATTTTAAAAACGGGAACACTTACAAACTTGAAAATAAGTATGTTTATAGTGCATGCTATAAAATAACAACAAATAATAAAATTTGGTCAAGCGCGTGTCGGACTCAAAAAATCTAGCACATTAACTTACTGAAATTTCAACTAATACAATTATGATTATGTGGTGGTACGGAACTCTCGGTGAGCGAGTCCGACTCGCACTTGGCTGGTTTTTTTTTTTTGGAGTCACCGGTGATTATGCTTCCTAAATATCTGAATTTATAAACCTATTCTATTGTAACTTTATTCAGTTTGATTGGACAGTGATCTGGCATGTTTAGATGCTATAAGTGTTTTGGTCTTTACTTATAACGCACACAAAATTTTCAACTTCCCATTCAAATTAGTGTAACTGACCAACACATTTTATATGGGAAGTTAAGAAAATTCTATTCCTTAAGCTTGTTTACTATTATTATATTCTGTGCCTTAAGCCGTAGAACAAAAGTGGTTGCTTTTGACCTCTAATAAGTGGGCGGCGGGCTCCGCGAAGACCTATCAATAATATAAGCCTAGTATAGTACACAAGTACCTATGATATTTTCAAAGAAAGATGTGAGGTAATCGGTCCTCTAATTGAAACATCGTTTCACGAAGCAATCGGCTTGCAGTAGGACCCACAACCTTAGCCCACAACAGTTTTCGCTCTGACCCACACTGATCATTTTAAACAGCAAGCCAAATGCTTGACAAACGGAGTGCCGCACTTGAACTAGTTAAGTGAACTGTGCCGACAAATTACACCATCTAACAACCCATAGGTTAAGTTCTGTTATGTAGTTTAGCAGCACATAATACACAGTCTTGTAAGGGTCTTTAATGAAGGCTGTGTCTGGATGAATTATGAACGCGACAGTGAGCCTGCGTCCTACAAATACATACTATGAATTCTGAAGTTATTTTTTATTCCATAACGTCGGGAATGGCGTCACTGTAACATACCAATATGATGTCTGGTTATAAACATCTGTGGTAAAAAGGACCATTAGTGACAGCATAACAACATTATTATTTGGAGTACTAAGAAGTGGCCTGTACATTATCAGTGGAGCAGTAAGTACTGATAAGTCCTTTTTCTTGACCTCTTGTCCTGGTCCACTACAGTGGAGGTATCAATACTGGAGAGTCCTTGTGGCCCAAATGGTGGGGTCACCAGACCGAAAGAACCTATCGGATAGTTTAGTGATAGTCATAGAGATACGCGATTTTTCGGGGGCTGGCGCGGTTGACACGCGTTGCTCTAAGTAGAATAGTCTTCGATCATAAATTTTGGAAGACACGAATGCTGCTCAAAAATTTCTTTGTAAAAAAGCATATACCTCTATGTGCTCTCAGCAAAGTGATATTTCACGTATGTTTCCACATACAACTAGACTCGCGTGAAAGGAACATTTACGTCCCTGAAAGAATATAAAGGTGCCTCCGTCTCTTTCTAGCTACAGTGCCAGTGGTATGCTAGAAAGAGACGAAGGCTCATTTAAACGGAGTGTTACAAGGAAACGTCATGGACGTTTTCGCCATTCGCGTGCACTCTCTGATTGTTATAAAATATCTTTGCCTCTCACCTCCAGTTGAAAGCCTCTTGAAAGTTGAAGCTTCTTTACATTAGCGGTAGCTGTCACTTTCTTTGTCATGAAAACAGAAAATTAAAGAAGTAGATTTAACAGAGCTTTAACTTTAAAAAAGCTCCGTGCAAATGCCAGTCAGTACGGCACGGGAATCGGGATGCTTTTACCTTTAGTTTGGGCTCCCGCAGCCTGCTATCTACCTCATAAGATACATAAACGAAACCATAACGTGGTGAAAGTAGATGCTTAGTAACACATTATTGGTTCCGTAACCTGGAAGAAGTATGAGAAAACGATTTTAGATTCAAAATTATGTTATGCCAAGATACATGACTTATAAAGGCCACAATAAACTAAGGTGGCAACCTTAGTTTATTTTTCATACTTCTTCCAGTTAACGGAATTCGAGCCCCTAACAAATAGTTTTCTACCAAGCATTTACTTTCACCACATTATGGTTTCGTTTATGTATCCTATGAAGTAGATGATCAGGCTGCGCCCGAACTACTTGAAATTTCAAAAGAACACAACAATACCACACCGCACAGACAACAGATAGGTACACAGAATGGCACTTCTATTATCTCGAGAGAAGAAAGGGGTGACACAATTTTTAGCTGGCAACACGCTAGCCACAACATCTTTTGCAATATCGTAATAGTCCGGTCGCATTAGGGACGCCACATTACATCCTGGCAACCTTGTTTCTAGCTGTGGCTTAGCCTTGGCTCTGTACACTAGATATTTTCTAGGTTGAAATGTTTAACATTCTTTAATTTACTTCATATTTATCTTTTATAGTGATAATTAAAACTTAAGATACTTAATCAATTCTGTTTTTGAAACAATTTTATCATCTTGTATTTTAGCCTGACTATGAGACGCCTAGATCGCTGCTCTAACCTTATTCCATTTTTACGGACTCTACAACCTAACCTAAGGGATTTGACGAGGGCACACCTACACGATCACTAATTAATTACTAGTGCACCCGTGTGCTAAGATTTAGCTTAATATTGGATTTAGATTCACAAGTTTCTATTGGTAGTGCGAGTGAGTTATATCAAAGAATAAACGGGCTTAAAAATAGGAGACCTGCCGGGATTGATTTCGCCGAATCGGTATATTCCTATCTAGCCTACTTTGGCTTAAAATCAGATTTTGCCGGTAACATTTATACATAGGTAGATAATTGTTCTAATAAGTAAACGTTATTTTTTTTTATTATCAATGAACTGGCATACTCTTGACTCATGACTCAATTTGAGAACACAAGTAAAGTAAGTACAGATTTAAAATTACAGAAGCAAGTTACGTTTTCTGATGTATACCAAATAAAATATACCGGAAACCAATCACCAACAAATGAACCCAAACTTTCTCAAGAATCATTAACCATCATATCATCGGTTTCGAAGAATCCATCCATTTGTAAATGTTACCTCTATGCGTGCACTAAGCGATGGCACGCGCCGGTATTTGCATGTTCGGTCTTCTACATGTGAAGGTACACACGATTAACAACTTTGTTGCGACTAGATAAGGCCCAACAGTTTCCACAGTCTTGCGAGTATCTGTGAATGCCTTAGGCGGCGAGATTCTAGTAAACAAGCGGTGTAATGTATATTTTCACCTATAAAGACAGCTCTATAAAATACTTACGATGGAAAAGTGCATGACTTGTTAGACTGGATTATAATGAAATTAGGAGTGTTATTTAGATGCAGAACTTTGGTAGCTTTGCCTTAGCATTTTGGTACATTTGATGTGCGTTTCATCCATATTGGTATTCGTCCAGGCATTGGCATTTTCAGGTAAAACAGTTCACATAATCGAGTAGAAAGATTGATTTCAATCCAGCTCTGAATTCTGAAAACGACTCTAGCAAAAGAAAGGACTGTCATATCAACGCCAAGAAAAATCTGAAATTCGGCTCATAAGTTCCCATGCGTAGGAGCTAGCGTAGGCTCTCTCCCAAATAAATTGGAGACTCTTGTCTCAAACAAAAAATCAAATCAAAATCTTTCTTGGGAACGGGAAATAAGAATAAAACTTAATTCATTTAGTTAGTTATACATTATAGTAGGTAATTAATTTTCGAGTTTTTTTTGTAGATTTTCTGCTTTGGTCTCTCAAGAATTTTTTTTATGTGAATCGGGCGCCACTGGACACTAATTAAGTATACCATAGGTACTTAGTTTTTCTTTAGCTAAAAATTTCGTGGGGTACCTAAGATATTTCGTGAATGACCCGTTAGTTGGGACCGGTTCGTCATGTCATGTATCTAGTATGCGAGAGAACCGGCCAATGAAGCCACTCTCACGGCTAAAACCGGCGACTCATGATGTTCGACACGGCTAGTTATTCACCTAATACCGCATTTACACATTCGCGCTCGCGACTCGCCTCGCCACTCGTCGAAACATTCGACGAAACATTCGTGTGCGAGTGCTGACGCGAATGTCCGTTCACACATTCGTGGAGTATTCAGTTTGATACTTGCACGCAAACATGGAGGACCTACAAGTAATTGCAGCATGCGCTCTACACTTGATGTGTTTACATAATTATTTAGATGTTCTACGTAAAAAAATCAAACGGAAATACGATTCCACGCATCGTTAACTTTTATCTTGTTCTTATGGGCTCGATGTTTTGGGTTCCATATAACTTCTTCTGTCCGATAGATTTCCAAAAACTGTAAAACACGTTCGTTGCTCCACTCCATCTTTATGTGCCGCAATACGTGCTACCGCTACAGAAGCTAAACGTCAACTGAAAGCGCGCGAATGCGTGAACACTACGTTCGCGCTCGCCACTCGCGGCCTTTGACTCGTGCTCGAAAAACCGCTCCCGACGCGAACGCGCGAGTCGCGCGGCGAGTGACGAGGCGAATAGCGAGTGCGCTGCTTACACATGCGTGCTCGCGACTCGCCGCGTGATTCGCCTCGCCATTCGTGCGAATGTGTAAATGCGGCATAAAATATTACGCATTGTGCAACAAGTCCTAAGAACAGTGAATAGGTGGGAAACGCTACTGAACTTGCTAAATATTAGCTGTAAAATGTTTTGAAACTGCATGTAATTGTCTACAATTAGCATATGACTGCAACAGCGACTATTGGATAGGTTTTTGGCTTAAATATTTGTACATGCATCCGTCTTGTGTCTAATATTTAGATGGCAAGCAGAGAGATCTCCAGCTCAAGCATTTTGAGATTGGCGTAAATGTTTGTGTGCCTTCATGATACGAAGTGAATGCTCTATGATTACATGTTATGACTTTGTTTTTTTTTTCATTAGCTCTTAAATGCTAGCGATTTTTCGTAATTTATTTGAGGATCGTATTTAACTTTAAATCTGCGTCCTTTGTCAACACTTAATTATTCCATAACGTGGAAAGGCAAGTAACCTGTTGCATAAAAAATTCAAAGACCGATATAAATGTGTACGATGAAAATATATTTTCTAATGATGATTGCTAATAAAAACGGGCTGAGCCGTGTCTTTGTTGAACCTCTCAGATCTATTTTTAACTTTCAATATCGCTAAGTTAACAACTCCTTTAAATAACCACCCTTCTGCTGCCGTGTTGGTGAAAGATGTAATTTATTTGTTAATGTTATGGGCCCTGTAGACAGCGCTGATTCAGCTCGCCAACTAGCTCGGGGCTGCTAGGTAAGTCTGCCAAACAACAAAAAACCGGTCAAGTGCGAGTCGGACTCGCGCGCCGAGGGTTCCGATATACCTATAGTATTTTTGGAAGCAATAAAGTCCATTTTCAGGACCGCAAAACTAAATTTGTTTGTAAAGGTTTTTTGCAGATTTCTGAAAAACTGTGCAACTTAGAAAGATCGTTTTATTTTTGCTGTAAAGTTTACATAAACCTCTGTCAACTGTAATTAATTCAGATTTTCCCTTACTCAAACTTCGGAGATAAGGGGGGGGGAATGGTATTTTTTTTGACATTTTTCATCATAACTTGAAAACTAAGAAACTTAAAAAAATACAAAAATATATTTTAAAATGTACAAGTAAAGCCCTTTCATATGATACCCCACTCGACCTAGTAGCGACAATTTGAAATTTGGCCCCCCCTATTTTGGCCCCCTTTACATTAATAATCATACCTTTTTCAAAAAATTTTCATGTGCAATTAAGTTGGGCAACTATATTCTAAAACTATTCCAAATTTCTGCTCGATAGCGTAAGTGGTTGCTGAGATATAGAGGTGTGACAGACAGACGGACAGACAGACAGACAGACAGACAGAGCGGCACCATAAGGGTTCCTTTTTTTACCATTTTGGTATCGGAACCCTAAAAATTACATGAAGATGACGATTTCTGACGATCCTACTGTCTCGCAAGTACTATTCTAGAGTTTTGTGATCAAAATGTTACAAACGCAATTATATCATCTGTAAAGCCGCAACCTTGCCTTCCTAAATTCTAAGACTAATTCGGCATTAATTACTGATAGACTTGGTTTTGTTGATACCAATATCCTCACTTCAACGAGTAATGAATGCCGAATTAGTTTCTGAATTAGGGAAGGTGTGATAGCGGCTTAAGTCTCATAAAGATTGTTGAAAGCTAAAAGAAATTCGATTCAAGAAGTATAATTCGTTTTGAGTTTTGACCAACCCTCACAGGCGATTCCATTTCAGCCCGAGCTGAATCTGCGTTGTGTAAAGAGCCCGTTAACTGTAAGGGAACATCCCGGCTTGACCACGCTTGACGAGTTTTACAAAATTCCCTCAATCATCTCGCAATTACTTGGAAACTGAGTGGTAGGAAAAAAACAAATCCGTCAGCTCAAGCCATTAATTAATTCATGTTAAAAGTGAACAGCCGGATTTAAACGGTATCAATTACTTGGTGTTAATCCTGGGAAAAGTTAAGTGTAAACAATGTTCTTTATTTGATTTTTTTTATGCTTATTTTTGTAACTTATTTTTCAGGTAAGTGTCGGCATAATTACTTTTCAAGTATCCTTGAAGATTTGGAATCGTCGACGCTTGGTAAGTTAGTTGTTTTTATTTTCTCATTTGTCGTGTGATACGTCTATCAAAAAAGTTGTAGTAAATTTGGTTCAGATCGTATCTTTCTCGCTTACACGGGCACTCCTCGGACACTGCATTACCAAACTACCTGTTAAAAGTAATGGACAGGGTCCTGAGCATAGAATAAAGGTCCTCGTATGTACGGTCAACCGCTGCCTGTCGGTAGAAACTTTTTCAACTCTATTACCACGCAATAAGGTCAAAAGTGTTTTTACTGATGTGCGGCCGTGTGTACACGTGCCTCCGCCAGCCCTCATTTGTGGCTGATTTGCACGATGGCAAAATTTAGGCGCCTCGGAGCGACAACTGTATCTAATCGACTATTTCATTCTTTTCGGACAATACAGTACACAGACAACAGACTTCCACAAAGGGGTAGGCAGGTCACGAGGAATTTGAATCGGCAGAGAGTGGAGAGTGTCCTTTCGTAGTAAAGTACTATTAAATACTTAATGAATGAATGAAAACATGGTGAATGGTGCCCTGCACGCCTTTATGAGGAGTCAGAAGGTGTCTCACAAGGCTCGTTTGGCTGTTCATGGGGGAGTGTTGGTACCAACACTGATGTATGGCAGTGAAAGCTGGGTATGGCAGAAGAAGCATGAAAGTAGAATTAATGCAGTGGAAATGAGAGCGCTAAGGAGTATGATTGGTGTTAAATTAAGTGACAGGATTAGAAATAGTGTGATAAGAGAACGGTGTGGCGTAAAAGAAGACGTAGTGACCAAAATCGAGAAAGGGATGCTGAGATGGTTTGGTCATGTAGAGAGGATGAATGAACGAAGATTGACGAAAGAGATCTACCAGGCGAGAGTGAATGGAAACGTTGGAAGGGGAAGGCCTAGGCGAACGTACCAGGACCAAATTCAGGACGTTCTGAATAAAGGCCAGGTTAAAAGTACCCTAAACCGACGAGCATGTATGAAAGGATTGATGAAAGTACAGGAAGCAAGGGAAGCATGTCAAGATCGTAGCAGGTGGAGGACTGTGGTCTCTGCCTACCCCAACGGGAAAGAGGCGTGATGTTATGTATGTATGTATGTATGTAAATACTTATAATTATAGATCTTCACCTCGGAGCGACACAACTATATCTAATAGACTATTTCTTTCTTTTCGGACAATACAGTACACAGACAACAAACCTCCACAAAGGGGTAGGTAAGGTAACGAGGTATTTGAATCGGCAGAGAGCGGATCTATATAGATAATTATAGATCTTTGTTGTTCTTTAAATATAGGTCGAACGACAATTAGGACGGCGCGACACTTGGAGATTAGCGTGATTACTTTACATATACTTTATCTATTTATAAAGGAGACACGGTAATCTATCGAGAATTCTGGCTATTCGCTAATAGAGATTCCGCACTACGTCCGATCCGAATCCGATCAGAACCCGAACTGCTCCCTGACAATACGGGGTAATCTATTATTGGCTCTGCATTGGAAATGTTATTTAAGAAATGTGCTGTTGATTACATTAATAAATCCTACTAATATTATAAACGCGAAAGTTTGTAAGTATGGACAGATGGATGGATGGATGTTTGTTACTCTTTCACGTAAAAACTACTGAATGGATTTTAATGAAACTTTACAATGATATATCTTATACATCAGAATAACACATAGGCTACAATTTATAAACCTGCGCAGACGAAGTCGCGGGCACCAGCTAGTAATAAATAAAATATGGTCCGGAGTAGCCGTTGAACTGTTTATATGGTACATAACGCACTACATCCGATTCAATTTAAGTAGTATTCGGTCCGAGTTTTCTAGATTCTTATTTTCACGGGTTCGGATCGGATTCGGGTCGGACGTAGAGCAGCGTAAACACTCTAACGGTACCGGCTCTGTTGACGTCATCCCACCAGTGGCCAGATTGAACAGGATCCGAGCTCCACATTCTTGTAGGCACTGCATTCGTTACGTTGCCAGGCTGTGATTCATAGTGAAGCCAAACCTTTTACAGAAAGGAGTTAATTCCAAAGGTTAAGTGTCTAAAGCTGTTTAAGCTTGACACAATGGCCTTTCGACCATTTAAATTCAGATCATTTCGTCCTGCAAGCTGCAAGACAGCTTAAAAAAACCGGTCAAGTGCGAGTAGGACTTGCGTGCCAAGTCAGCCATTTTTAGAAGCCATAAAGTCCATTTTTAGGACCGCAAAACTAAATTTGTTTGTATAGGTGTTTCGCAGAATTCTATAATACTGTGCTACTTAAAGCTCGGAACCCTAAAGATCGCCGTCATTTTTGATACACCTATATCATTTATCAATTTGTCAAGGAGATACAAACAATCGGTTGAGTATACTGTCTATTCGCTAGCGCTACCGGGTTAAGGAGTGATCACACCTAGCTGAATTCAAAGACTAATTCGGCATACATTGCTGGGAGGCTTGGTTATGTTAAATGCAATATCCTTACTTCAACGAGCAATGTATGCCGAATTAGTCTTTGAATTCAGCAGATTCAGCTAGGTGTGATCACTCCTTAAGTTGACGTCATTCCGCCAGCCGCCAGATTTAACAGGATCCGAGCTCCACAAGCGTGTAGTAACTGCATTTATTACGTTACATAGCTGTTATTCATACTACCGCCGAACCTTTTGCAGAAAGAGGTAAGGTTCTAAACGAAGTGTCTAAAGCTAATCAAGATTCTGTTTATATCGGAACTAAAAAAAATTGTAAGCATTATTGTAAGCTGTTAGTAAAACCGTCACACTGAACAATTTTCCCTAAGAAACATAGGTTGAAATACGAAAAAAATTATTTAGCTCCCATACAAAATTCGCAATCGGCTGATGCAGTCTCCATGGGAGGGAAGTAAAAATTGAGTTTGATATGTACGGTACTTATCTGCAATAAGCAAAAACATTACCTTGTACCTACACACACACACACACACACACACACACTCACTCACTTACTTACACACTCACTCACTCACCACACATACACACTCCGCCGCATTCACTAACCCACACTTAGTTTAATGCATTACTTACTTTTTTGCTTTCTCCATATTAATTATATAATTAGTCATCACTTCTACAATATATAGGTAATTAAGAGAATTGTATTTTCCAGGGGGCGAGAGCATGGGGATCTGTCATAGAGGGTCAACCTATTACAGATACCAGGCTCTCACACTGCACTATCCATAGAAATTGACCAAAATATCTTTTACCTACTTACTTATAGTTTTGTTACAATTTTTTATGACGTGAGAGAGCAAATAAAATAAAAAAAAACTTAAACATATTGTCAGCAATCGGTCAAGCATGATCTAGGTCAGTAGCGTAGGGTTAGGTTAGTGCCTACTTACTACTTAGCTCCCATACAAAATTCGCAATCGGCTGATGCAGTCTCCATGGGAGGGAAGTAAAAATTGAGTTTGATATGTACGGTACTTATCTGCAATAAGCAAAAACATTACCTTGTACCTACACACACACACACACACACACACACACTCACTCACTTACTTACACACTCACTCACTCACCACACATACACACTCCGCCGCATTCACTAACCCACACTTAGTTTAATGCATTACTTACTTTTTTGCTTTCTCCATATTAATTATATAATTAGTCATCACTTCTACAATATATAGGTAATTAAGAGAATTGTATTTTCCAGGGGGCGAGAGCATGGGGATCTGTCATAGAGGGTCAACCTATTACAGATACCAGGCTCTCACACTGCACTATCCATAGAAATTGACCAAAATATCTTTTACCTACTTACTTATAGTTTTGTTACAATTTTTTATGACGTGAGAGAGCAAATAAAATAAAAAAAAACTTAAACATATTGTCAGCAATCGGTCAAGCATGATCTAGGTCAGTAGCGTAGGGTTAGGTTAGTGCCTACTTACACAAATTGCCCGGAATGCATAGTTGCGACAGACTGAAGGCAGATCCGTCACACACAATATAATGCACGATTGACGCTCCAGCATTGTCCGCCGCTTATAATCGCATTATGGCGTCGACTAGAAACAGATAGTCTTGTATCCTATACTATTAAACAAGCAATATTTGTATATAACGGCTCTAACGATTTCGATGAAATTTACCATACGGGGGTTTTCGGGGGCGAAAAATTAATCTAGCTAGGTCTCATGTCTAGGAAAATTCGTTTTCCCCGTGTTTTTAAGCATTTGCGTTTTAGATGAAAACCTACAGCGCCATCTGTTGGCGGGTAGCATAGCCTGCTCACTCGATGATATTTTAATGTTGAGGCGGCTATTATAGAGCGAAGCTCGGTCGTCCAGATACTGTATAGTATGTATAGAGTCGGTCAGTTGCTTTAAGTATTATTGAAGAATTCTATGTAACATATCTGAAGATTCCGCCAAGACAAGAGTAAAACAAGCCTGAGAGATGTGAATCTGCCGATGAAACTGATTTTTTCTAACCTGATTAACCTTTTTCAAAGAACATAGGTCAGACCCACAATGTTGAAATACGATATTTTTAACTTTTCAAACAAAATGCGTAAGCTGATGAATGAAGTTCGATTGTTTTCATGAATGAAGAGTTGAAATTTTTTTCTACATACATACATACATACATAACATCACGCCTTGTTCCCGTCGTGGTAGGCAGAGACCACAGTTCTCCACCTGCTACGATCTTGACATACTTCCCTTGCTTCCTGAACCTTCATCAATCCTTTCATACATGCTCGCTGGTTTAGGGTACTTTTAACCTGGCCTTTATTCAGAACGTCCTGAATTTGGTCCTGGTACGTTCGCCGAGGCCTTCCCCTTCCAACGTTTCCATTCACTCTCGCCTTGTGGATCTCTTTCGTCAATCTTCCTTCATTCATCCTCTCTACATGACCAAACCATCTCAGCATCCCTTTCTCAATTTTAGTCACTACGTCTTCTTTCACGCCACAACGTTCTCTTATCACACTATTTCTAATCCTGTCACTCAATTTCACACCAATCATACTCCTCAACGCTCTCATTTCTACTGCATTAATTCTACTTTCATGCTTTTTCTGCCATACCCAGCTTTCACTGCCGTACATCAGTGTTGGTACTAAAACGCCTCTATGAACAGCCAGACGAGCCTTGTGAGACACCTTCTGAGACACACAATTTTTTTCTAATCTATTTTTTATTATTATTATTGTTGAGCAGGTTCAATGTTTAAGGGACGTTACACTTATTGGTAGGTATTCGCACTACATTGTGTAATACATAAAAAATTATGTAGGTACTGCTATTGCTAGTTTATTTTCCTATTGAATGAAAAAGCTTTCGCTTGTAAAGAACCGCAAGGAAAATATTTATTCATCCGTCAGCAATGTCTATACTTTGATATTTCCTCTCAATCTCTGTCCGAATAAGGTGTACAGTCAAGAGCACACGAAGTTATGCCAAAACAGTCGAAGCACCCTGAAAAGCGTGGCGTATTTTTAGGGAATTGTCGTAGTCACCATTGAATAACTCGCTCTTTTACATAATGCCGGGCATTTTACAAAGATCCGAGAATTTTTTAATTCGTCACTACACATACTCTCACACTCACACACACACACAACACACGTACTCTCACATTCACACGCCTACACACATAGATTAGATTAGTTAGAACTAGCACTAAGAAACGTGTAAATTGTAAAGTTACGTATTACTCATTCGTTTACTCTGTGCCTTTGGAAGAGAGGTGTCTCCTAGCACAGGCATTGTATGCTTAAAAGGAGACATCATGTTACTTACCTTTGTGAACAAAATGATGAATAAAGATATATATAAGATATATAAGATTTTACATAATGCTTCGGCATTTTATAAGTAACTTGTTTCTGGCCGCAAGATAACCTTTTTCTTAGCTAACGAACCTAAAATGCACCAGGTATCTAAAGTAATCTAAACGCCGTTTTACAATTTGCCAACCGTTTACAATTTGCCGTCCGTGTGTAATATGGCGTGTTATACGATGTGGCTGCGACAACCAATGTCGAAAGCGCCCTAGGTACTACATAAGGTACCTAGTAGAGGTTACTCCAAGTTGGAGTTCGCATTTCCTTACTCCAACTTTTATTTTATTTTATTTTATTTTATTAATTTTATTAATTAGGAACGCCAACAGTAATGGTGTTAAACTTACTTAAAGCATACATAGGGAAACGGTCTGACACCAAGACCTATTATAGGCGAGCACAGCACTCTTAATTTAATTAAATAGTAAGGTTAGTAACTTTAAACTAATAGATAGAAAATTTTAACAGTGATCAAAATTAAACACCAATTTAAATAAAATGGCGGTCAAGACAACACAGAAGTAATTTTTTCTTTAAATTTGCACAAACTGTCATTAAATATATCGATGTTAGCATTAAGCTTAGTAAGTTCGTTATATGCCATTGAAATCCGAGATAGGGGGGAGTTTAAGCCTAAATTTGTTCTACAATGCGGACGTGAAAATAACCGGACTATCGGAGCACGAGGATAACGAAAAGGAATTGCAAGACCGACAGAGCCTAGGATGGACGGAGAGTCAATGAAGTTGTTTATAAGCTTATATAAGAACATAATATCGCGAATTTTCCTTCTAGTCCTCAAGGTTTTCATACTAAAAAAGGATAAGCGTGTCTCGTAAGGGCAACGATGGGAAATATTGCTCGATGTAAAGGCTAGCGTTCTAGTAAAACACCTCTGTATTCGTTCAATGCGCTGAGATTGTGCTGCATAGAAGGGACACCAAGCGGTAGAGCAGTATTCAAGGCGACTACGCACCAGTGCATTATACAATGTCATTTTGGGTCTCATGGAACGAAAATTACGAGTATTGCGCCTGAGGAAACCGAGCATTTGTGACGCCTTTTTAACAACGTTATCAACATGCGAACGAAATGATAGTTTCCCATCGATTACAACACCAAGGTCACGCATTTCCTTAACCTCCTGAATGGGGTAACCATTTAGATGGTAAGTTGAGTCAAAAGGTTGCTTCTTACGTGTATACTTTATGTGGTTGCATTTGCTGGTGTTCAAAACCATCTCATTCTCGACACACCACTGCGAAATCCTATCTATATCACTTTGCAGTAAGTCCATATCTTGACGTGAATTCACGACGCGGTAGACTTTGAGGTCGTCAGCGAACAATGAGAAACTACTGTGGTGTATACATTTTGTAATGTCATTGAAGAAGATGGAGAACAGTATTGGGCCCAAATGCGAACCCTGAGGTACCCCTGATTCAGAATTATATACGGTAGAAGAGAAATTATTTACCGACACCATGAGAGGTCTCCCTGTTAGATATGTGCGGAACCAATTGAGTAGGGAACCATCGATTCCCACTTGCCAAAGCCTAGTTAGCAACAACGTGTGGCTCACCTTATCAAAAGCGCTAGTCAGGTCTGTGTAGACAGCATCAATTTGATTGCCCTTGTCAATGGCAGTTGAGACTTCAGACACGAAAGAGACAAGGTTTGTTTCAGTCGAACGGCCTCTCTTAAAACCATGCTGATGACCAGACAGGACTTGATCTACTTGGCGACTAATAACGGGACAGAGTAATGACTCAAAAATCTTGGAAAAACAAGAAAGAATAGAGATGGGGCGGTAGTTTGCGACATCACTGGCATCATCTTTCTTGTGAAGCGGAAGAATGGTAGCCTTCTTCCATTCCTCAGGAAAAATGCCATTCAAAAGTGACCTATTTAGGATAGCAGAGAGAGGATATGCAAGAACGCCACCGCAGCGCTTTATAAACAGCGGAGGAATGCCGTCCGGACCAGCACCTTGGAATACTTTAAGGTTTTTGATTTTACGTAAAACCTCCCGTTCCGTTACAAAAACAGAGTTGACTGTGTTTACAGACAATGGCGGTAGATTAGGGCACGGATCGACATATCCCCCGCCAGGTACAAATACGCTTGAAAATTTTTCCGCAAAGAGGTTAGCGATGTCAGTTCCAGTGTGTGCTACTTTATCTCCCAAATGCATAGTCGAAGGAAACTTCGATCGCTTGTCTTTCTTATCTTCCACATATCTCCAGAAGGATTTAGGGTCTTTGACAACATTTGCCTCAACTCCAGCCATATAGCTTGTATAGAGCTGATCATGCAGTTTATGACACCTGTCACGCAGCAACCCGAACTCTACATCATCACGAGGATTTTTATATCGACGATATCTAGACCTAATCTTATCCTTCTCAGCCAGAAGTTTTATGAGTCGTTTATTAAACCAGGGTGGATACCTAAACCTATTGTATTTACGCATTGGGACATGATCTTTTATTAAGGAGTTTAGTATACTGTAGAATAATGAAACCATCTCATTTACATCATTGCAATCGCTAAAGATAGCATCCCAATCCAGCTCGCTTAAAGCCGCCATGATAGCTACATAATCCGCCTTGTAGAAGTTAAAGGATGGTTGATTATTGTGTCTGAGGGACTTAATGCTAACATCTATAAAAGTCAGAAGCAACGGTGGATGTTTTGGATCAAGTTTACTTATTACACCAGGTGGTTGGCTTACTTGAAAATTATCACATGAACTCAATACAAGATCAAGAACTCTATCATCAACATTGGTAATATGGTTACATTGAATGAAGTTGTTAACAGCCATAAAGTCAGTGAGCAACAAGCCGAGGGTGCAGCTAAAGTTGGAGGGTGTCGTGGCTACAGAGTTTGATGACTTTTCCCACTTAATAAAAGGCAGGTTAAAATCTCCAACAACAACTACATCCTCGACTTGACTCATGACACTATCAACACTATCAAGAAATAATTTTAAAGAACTACAAGTGGCTGGCGGAGGCATGTAGACACCACAAATTGCAAGATTTTTATACGCCTTCCCAACTTTTATTCTAACTTTAACCCAAATGTCCTCAATCGTGGTTTCCCAAGACGGTACTCTGCTTGCTTCAATTTCGCGTGACACGGCTATCAAAACACCTCCACCATCCAACTTTGTAGACATAGAGCTTGATCTGTCGCGTCGGAATACAACATACCTAGAGTCTATTAATTCACCGTTTTCTATACTGGAATTGAGCCACGACTCGGTTAGAACTAATACATCATATGAATTAAGTAATATGTTTTTATAAATGTCATTTGTTTTAGTCCTCAAACCACGTACATTTTGGTAGTAAAGAGTGAATTTTACTATACTGAGCCAATAGATCACTCACAAAATATTTTCAGAACACACAACTTAACTTAATTTAGAAACACATTCTTGAGTGCGAATAAGAATAGCACTACTGGATTCAACTTTTCGAACGTAAATCCGCCCATCACGCACCCAAACAAATTTGTAATGCAGTTCGTTCGCTTTCCTTCTGGCCGCAGCATGCAACTGTTTCCTACTTGGGCTCAGATGCTCGGACACATATACCGGAGTACGAGAACAAGCAATGCCCAGATGGTGGGAACTTAGCTTTTCCTTTGGGTTGCTTCTGTTAAACTTTGCCACGGCTGCCAGAAGGTTATCTCTCAATGAGCGACTCTTTAATTTTGCTACCACAGCACGAGGACGGTCATTATCCCTGTTCAATTTGGCAACCCTTGTTGCAGTTATGAGATCTCCGTCAGTCAGAGGACAGTTAACAGCGTTGGCAAGCTGAGTGATAGTATTGGACAAGATTTCTGCACGGTTCTCTGGAATTCCATTTATTTCAATATTGGTTTCGCGAAGCATGTTCTCAACTGTATCAAGCCTCGCGGACAAGTCCCTGACTGAAGTCTGTAAGGTATTGTTAGACGCTTGTAGCTGATCGATTATTTCGGTTTTAGCATCTAGAGTGTTTTTGAACGATTCAAACATTGTGTTGAAAAACGAAAAGGAGGTCTCCAGGGAACTGACTGTAGCATTCATTTCCATCAGTTGAGTAGAACTTTTTATAGCCAAGGTGATCTCTTCTCTTATTATGAGACGAACCATCTCAATAGTCAACGAATGGTTAGGAGAAGAGGACGCCGCCGCTGGGACATGAACTGACGGTAACGATGATTCTTTCTCAAGCACAGACGACGTTCCATGAGTTCCAACAGATTCGACAGCATCAACGGACGGTGTCTCACTCGTTGAGTTGCGAGGATTAGAAGCGCCGGAAGAAGGATCGTAGTTCACCACGCTCGGGTCTATTTGTTGCGCCGTAGATACTTGCGAGGGCAGAGAAGATGTTTTCATTGTAGGCCGACTGCTTCCGCGGTGGACATTGACGTTGCTATATTCCTCAGAAGCTGTCACATCACGCGAAGCACCTGCGGCACTTACGGAACGTATTGGGGTATCGGTGTTATCACCCTTAGTTTTACGCCTGCCACAGCAAGTAGCACAGCTCCAGGTGGCTTTATAATTCACAGAAAGCTTTTGGAATTCTTTCACTGTCGTCTGGCAGCACTCTAGGTCGTAAAATTCCTCACAAAGGGAACATCTTAGAAATTTGTTTGTTGAAATGTCAACCCGACATGCCGCACATATCTTTGCCATATTAGTTTAATTAACGTGATTTGTTGTGCACTGTAAAGGGCATCCAGCAAAGGAGTCGCGTAGTGTTAAGAAACCCAGCACGAAATCTTTGAGTGTAAAGGCACTTGTTGTGTTGTCGATCGGATAGCCGATGACTAGCAAATATTTTTACGAAATAAATAATGTCTTTACGTATCACGGCACACTGGTATAACAATCACAGTGAATAATTACGTAATGAACTTCAATCGAAACACAATTTCCACGCGTAAAACACAATAATTGGTTAATATTTCGAAATGTAAACAAACTGTACATGCACTCTGTTGTTTTTTTTTTTTTTATTAGGGAACCGTATTATAAAATTATTATTTTTTGTAACATTTTAAATTTAATACGGACTTTTTTTAGGGATCTTTTTTCTGTCCGAAGGGACTAGAGTCGCACATGAAGTGTGAAGTTTTACTTGCTCTTGATTGTACACCCAACAGCACGTCACTAGAAACACTTTAGACTTAATAGCATGGTAATATAGTCGCAAATGTACGCACTGACGTGCGGATGACCGTACCTCAATAGTGATAGAGAACAATAGCTCTGTCTGTCGGTCGGAGTGTCGAAAATCGCGGGGAAACCTCGTAATCGCTGTCATCCGGCGGCAGACGTAAACAAACAGGTTGTAACAGACTAGTATTTATAGGTCAAACAGTGAATACCACGTACCTACCTACTTACCTAGTAACCAAAACGCATGCGAAAAAGTGAGCGTGTCTTTTAATTATGATTTTTACAGAAAACTTTGTAGGAAGGTGTCCAAAGATAACCAAAAAATGTAGCTATATGGCTCTTTTAGGCTTCCGTACCTCAAAAGAAAAAAAAACGGCCAAGTGCGAGTCGGACTCGCGCACCGAAGGTTCCGTACCACTAAGGTAAAGAGTGTGTGGTTTTTAAGTTTCTACGACAATATAATTTTAAGGTACGCTCATTTAATATGTCTCCGTCTCCATACATTAATGAACCAAACCAAAAGTTCCGTTGACCTGGAATCATGTTGGCGAGTAGCTAGGTCTCAGCAAAAGAAAAGGAAAAAAAGTCTAAAATCATCATTTTTTTTTTCAACCTACGAATGTGTGTAGTGGACGTTTCATGGAATGTTATGATTATGATGAATGTGTGCCCCCGTTTTAAGTAAATACATATTAAAGAGGGGTCGGGTCTAGTTTTAAATATCTACGGGGAAAAGCTTGTAGTATTTCATATGGTAACCAGGTACGGAACCTTTAGTAAGCCATATCGATTCGCACTTGGCCGGTTCTTCTAGTCAATGGGCTTGCTCTTGACCTCGACCTAGCCGTGAGGACGGAGAGGTCGACGATGGAACGAGCTGGCCCACAAGAAGCCTATTCACTTTAAATAAGAAGAATGGTGCATGGTCACTGAGATGGTCACAAATAAAATAATAGTAAAGTGACCATGGTCGGCCTAAATGATACCTACCTCAAGAAATGCTAAAAAAAACGGCGAAAACGTATTTTCATAGACATGGGCCTAGCTAGATCTATTTTTCGAAATAATGCATATAAATAAAAAAAAATAGTTTGAAAAGTTTATTATAAATTTTACCCCCCGTATAGTAAGTTTCATCGAAATTGTTAAGAGCCGATTTCGAGAAACCGATTACAAAATAATATAGTATACAAGGTGTAATTCCAAACATGCAAAATCTTTATTCGCAAAACTGAACAACTTTTGTTTTATACAACTATCGGGAATGCAATTAAAAAATCTTATTTCCTTCTATTTATTCTATTTATTGAATAAAGGTTTTATCTATCTATCTATCTATTTATTTGTATGAAGTTTTTTTTATATTAATTTCCTAACGTTGTTGAACAAAAGTTGTTCAGTTACATGGGTAGAACTACTACTACCCGAGAAGTATTCAGAATTACACTTTGTATATGTCGTCGTACAAATATTGCTCGTAAAGATAAATAATATTCGTGTTCTTTAAAAATCGAGTCACGCGGTTGCTGTGAACTTTAAAAGCGTTATTTTCTTTAAAAATTTTAACCTTTTCACTGTTCCAACTCTGGCTCTGAGTGGAACAACTCGTGGTTATACTGGTCTTGAGACGTCAGCTAAAAACCGGCCAAGTGCGTGATGTGCGAGTCAGACTCGAGCACCGAGGGTTCCGTACCACTAAAGAAAAAATCCCGTCTTGGTTATGGACGTGCAATCACGCAGAAATGCAATAAACCAGTTTTTAGTATTTATTGTTATTCTTAAGCTTATGCACTATAAACAATAGAGCCCGTTTTACAATAGAGCTAAATCAAAAATTTAAGTTGAAATTCTTTTTTGTATTCCGGCCTCTGTTTCTTAGGAAAAGTTGTTCAGTTTCACGGTCTGAGACGCAACAATAGTGCTGAGAATTTTTTTTTTTTTTTTTCCTGAGCAAAAGCTTTTCAACTGTGGTGACCAATAATATAGTAAGGAGGCTAAGGCCGAAATATGAAAAATCTCGTACGTAAGTTCTGTGCTCACCCACAACAGGTATGGATGTGATGGGGGTGATCTCTAACTATGACCCCTGGGTGTTGTGAAGAGGGGGTAGCAGTGACGTCATCAAGATGGCGGTAAGTACAAAGAAAAAAATTGTAGCTTCATGTTCTAGTATTTTCCAAAACAGCAAAAGGATCGCAGTAAAACAATAAATAAAGATGTTATACGACAGGAAGCTGTAGTAATGGTATGTGATTGTTTCCTGGAAAATAATAGCAGAGTAACTACTGAGCAGGTTGAGCTAGTAGCAAGTAGAACCGAGTGGATCTAATAATGGTCCTGCGGTCACTCAGTTATGCATTTATAGGTAGGTAACGTCAGAAATTATATGATGCTTGAAAGCATGTTTCAAAAACAATATATTTGCTATATGCCACGTTACGATTTTCTTCTACTTGGTGTAGGTAAATTTTGTACAAATACACATTTCTTTGATCATAATTTTCAAAAAAAATTATATTTGTCACCGGAAAATGATAAGCATCGTAAGTTTTTAATTAGCTGAAACTTATTGCGTTACTACATAAAACATTTCGATTGCAGTGTATGATTTTTCAACTTACCAGGCAATTGATCGATTTACGATTTTTAACATTTTCCAGTGACATATTCATTATTGCGTTATCAATAAAATCATATCTCGCCATGTTTTCTCTTCATTGGGTTCCTTTACGGCTTAGCGAGGGACCCTTGAAAACAACAACAACGCACAAAGAATTTTCGACTCCCCATACTAAAGTGGTTACGTGAACGACCCATTTTGTATGGGAAGTTGAAAATTTTTCATGCGTTGTTAGCAAAGTCGTGGAACAAATGTTTTTAATTTTGACCTCTGTAATAAGGGCATACGCATATCAGGTCCAAAAAAATAACCTAGTATAATAATAGGTCTTTACCTATGAACTTGCCGAAATTTTCTTACAGAAATCAGAAATCAGAAATTTTTATTAACACTAAGACATCACAACACAATTCTATAAAAAATACAATAAATATGTAACAACATCAAATAAATATTATCGTAAGGGTAGAATACAAAAGAAGAAAAACACAAAAGTAAAGGTTCGAAAATTGTTCGTCTTAAATGTCGTCCGATTTCATCATTAGATTTGTTATATTTTTTTACAGATAATATTTTTCGAAAATTAAATTTATGCTTCTGTTAGCTTAATGTCTTCCCAATAATGCTTAAAAAATAAAGAAATTGGATTTATAATTCCTAAGAAAAATGCAAAAATGTTAGTACTGAAAATTGAGTTTATCTAAAATTCGCCATACAAAACGGCAATTTCATAGGTAAAGACCTAATATATACCTTAGCTAAGTAAAAGGCCACATAGCGGCATTAAGATTCAGATTCAGATAATTTTATTCAATTGGATTCTTTACAGAATACTTTTTGAATGTCATGCAGAACACAATGCAAATAGAGCGAGTCTACGCCGTTTCGGATCGTGCTATGGCAGCGTAAAAGAAACGGCAAGAAACCACTGCAGCACGGCCTACTTTAAGAGTTTGCTTTTTACAATGTGTTTCTTGTAATAAATGAATTGAATTGTGTTTCGCTGGAATATCAGAGCACCATACCTTTTTGTCATTGATATAGTCATCTAATTTATAATAAGCTTTTTTACATAATGCTTGCTTTACACATTCTTTAAACTTTCTCTCAGGTAATTGCACTACATTGTCAGGTATTTTGTTTAAAATGTTTAAAACTTTGACAGTCAGGGTGGCCTCTAACCTGGCAAAGTCTGATGTAAGATTGGGTATGGTTTGCTCCCTGGGTTGTGAAGATCAGTTGGCAGTCGCTCTGTGTAAAACCAGTGTTCTTTACAAATCCCCTAGGTTAGGAGACCTACTCCATACAAACGGAATAAGGGTAATGATGATGAAGGAAGCCAGATGGTGCTGAATTTTGTAGACCATTGTTGCTCTTTTGCCGAAAATGGGTCCTGGAAAGCATTAAATAAATTAAGGCGTCTTTTTAAAAACTATAATCCACAGTGTCTAAAGAAATCATTGCAATAAATTACTAGTACCTGGGCGACCGAGCTATGCTCTGTATGATTAAAATATCATCGTGTGAACAAGCTACGCTACTCAACAACAGATGGCGCTGTAAGTTTCTTGAACGCACTAAAACGCGCTAAGAAATATTTAAAAAGGCGGTGTAAACGAATTTTCCCAGACATGAGACTTAGCTAGATCGATTTTTTGTCCCTAAAAACCCCTGTAAGTATACTAAATTTCATCGAAATCGTTAGAGCCGTTTTCGAGAAATCGATTACAAATATATATAAATATATACAAAGTAAAGTTACTAAAGTAACTAGTAAGTTACTAAAGTAACTGACATAGCCCTGAGAATCGCTAAACTGAAGTGGCAGTGGGCAGGGCACATCGCAAGAAGAACCGATGGCCGATGGGGCGTGAGGGTTCTAGAGTGGCGACCACGTACCGGAAGACGAAGCGTTGGCAGGCCCCCTACAAGGTGGACCGACGATCTGGTCAAGGTTGCGGGAAGCCGCTGGATGCGAGCAGCGCAGGACCGGTCGTCATGGAGATCTTTAGGGGAGGCCTATGTCCAGCAGTGGACGTCTTTCGGCTGATATGATGATGATATATACAAGTATTGCTCGTTTAATAGTACAGGATAAAGGACCAGTATGAGACAACTCACCTGACCACAGCACCTGACAATGAAACGCCGGAAAAAGTCTGAATTAAGATTGAACCGTTATTAAAAAAGCTTGTTAAAATGTACAAGTTCACCTTTTTACACCATAATATTATGTTGACCTTTTTCTGAAGGCAGGCCTGATTTAAATATAACTATAGCACAACGAAACATGATTCCTTATCAAAAATATGCTGAAAGATACGAGAGTGAGGAGGGTGATATTCTGAAACGTACCTACGTGTGTGTGTATGAGTGTGTGCATATAGATATGTAGGTAGAAGGTAATATCGAATGTACACACGGCTGCACATCGGTGGTAACACCGACCTTGAGCAGGTCTTTGGTCTCTGGCGTTTAGTTTGTAGCGCAGCGCTGGTTCAGCTCATAGTGCATTTGTTACCACTTACTTGCCGTCATGCGTACTTATGTAGACCGTCTGTTTCTGGAAGGATCTTTCTTTTGATTCTCATTTCTTCCGATTCACCTATATCTCTTGCTTTTTATTAATATTAAAAATTTACCGTCACTGTGCTTTTATTTCGGCAAAAATTTAGGATCGTTTACAAGAAGAACTGACATAAAAAAGCGGTATTTACAACTACGACTACTACCTATTTACTTAGAATTTATACAGTCTTATACATAATATGAAGCCTTATAGCAATATTAGTAGCCAATCCCCAATAACGGTACCCTCAACATCAGCATGCCGAAAAATAATGATTTAAACATTCGCTCGCCAATACCTCAGTTCATTGACCTCTCACGTCTATTAAATTAAAATGGTGTTTCTAAGTGCGTTACATTTTTGTCTTATTGTTGGTTCTATGTGGTGCAAGTTTACACGAATATAAACAGTAATTCTTCGGTAATAAGGAAGTGTTTTGTGTGAGCGGTTGCACACATCTGCGACCCGGATCCGCTTGATTTCTTCAGGAAAGAGCTAGTCTTCGGATCGGTGGTGCATACGAAAGCTAACTGTTAGGTAGTTTTAGTACCATCTTGTTTTACACTACTTATTTTATTAGTATTCAACTCTCATGTAATATGTAATTATAAATTATATAATAAGGCATCAAAATTATATAACTAAGGCAAGGGCGCTATCTTGAATCCAGAGCGAAGAGAATTTGCCCATCTAACTGAACAACTTTTCACAAAGTACCTACCTATCCCGTCCCGTGTGGTTCCGGCAAAGAATAGTACCATCCCATACCCGTGGGTGTCGTAAGAGGCGACTAAGGGTTATAAACTGTGTATCATACCAACTTATTTACTGCGGTAACCTTACGCGAGGTGACTATGGTACTTCCCCTCTTCATTTTTCCAGCAAAAGCTAGAATTCTGGATGGAGCTCCCTGTCCTGAAGTGAACATTTCATGGGATGTTTATGATGATTACCTACCTATGTATCTTATCTTATCTTATCTAGCCTATAATGTCCCACTGCTGGGCAAAGGCCTCTCTCTCTTCCCTCCATTGATCCCTATTTAAAGCCCGCTCTTGCCAGAGCTTGCAAAAGGTGTCAAGTTCATCGCGCCATCGGCGCCTTGGTCGGCCTCGACGCCTTGTATATAATATCGAAATACGAACAAAGTGGTCACGTTTGTATGGGAGCGTAATGGGAGGTCGAATTTATTTCCGTTTTTCTACCTTTGGCCGACGTTACGGTTTTATTTTGTAACACCTTTTATTCTTTCCTACTAATTTCAGTTTTCATCCCGAGGGTGACATGGAAATTTTTCTCTCTACTAATCAGAAAAGTAAGCAAATCTAGTTGGATCTCGACTTAGATAGATATTTATTTAATGGCATCACATCGACTTATTTACATAACAGGATATTGATGTGGCATTTCTATGAAAATGTCAAATCGCCAAGTGTGTAACTTAAATGTATCCATTATAATATAACCTGCTTTAACATTTCTATAAGGTTGTTACTTGTTAGTATGTAAAATGATGCGTAGATATTATTTCTTTTTTTTTTCATGTATACTAGAAAGAAAATAATGTATGTCAAGGCTACAAAACCTAAACAAAAAATTTACACTGAATTTTTATTTTATTTTAGTGGAAATGGGCTTACTCTTGACCTCGATCTAGTCATGAAGACAGAGATGAGGTCGACGATGGAACGAGCTTGCCCAGAAGAAGCCTATTCACTCGCGACTTGAATAGATTCGGGTTATATGTACTTGGGAACACAACACATATGACTGAAATTAAAAGTAAAACTATCACAGCTAAGAAGTACTCCTAACCTAAAGCAACCTAAACCTTACCGAACCTAACAGCCCGTGAAATTACCAAAATACCAGGCCACTCAGAAAGTATTGCGAAAAATAGTTTTTATATATGGGAGACTGGCCGGTCAGAATCTTTTTCGAAAATATGATTACTTGTAAGTAAAAATATGTGTGTTCCATTTTCAAAATTTCCCTCCACATTTTTTGCGAGCCAATTCAAAGTATCGTGTCTTACTGAAAAATGGATCTGCGCCGGGAACATTTTAGAGCTATGATTTTTTACGATTTCAAGTGTCGCCTGAAACCGGATGAATCGTTCGATAGACTTCAAATGGCATTTATGGATGAAGGCCCCTCCAAGGCAACCGTGTATCGTTGGTATAACGAATTTAGGCGCGGTCGACCAACCTTGGGGGATGAAGAAAGAAGCGGTCGCCCTTTGACGGCTATTACGGAAGAAAACGTGCTAGCAGTGAAAAATTTAATCCAAGATAATAGGCGAATTACATATCAGGAGATTCAGCACATATTAAAGATTGGATCGGGAAGCGTTCACGAGATTCTACACGGGCATCTTCGCGTGAGGAGGATAGTATCGCGCTGGGTGCCGCACTACCTCACCGACGCTCAGAAGCAGGCCCGGGTGGAATGGTGCCGTGATATGCTGAACAAATTTGAAGCAGGCTCGTCTCGGCGTGTTTACGACATCGTAACAGGTGATGAGTCCTGGATTTATCAATACGATCCAGAAACCAAGCGCCAGTCGACAGTTTGGGTGTTTCAAAATGAACCAACGCCTACCAAAGTGAAGCGATCTCGAAGCGGGGGGAAGATTTTGATCGCCAGCTTTTTTAATTTGACTGGCCACTTGGCCTCAATTCCCTTACGAGATCAAAGAAGCATCAACGCCGAATGGTATACTACCAAATGTTTACCAGAAGTTTTTTCTGTTGTGAGCAACAAGCGACCAAACACAGGGCTCCGCGGACTACTGCTCCACCACGACAATGCGCCTGCACACACCGCGCTCAAAACGAGGGACTTCCTGGACAGCACACCAGTCAAACTCCTGGGTCACCCTCCTTACAGCCCTGATCTAGCACCGTGTGACTTCTTTTTATTTCCAAAAATAAAAAATCAGCTCAAGGGGATACAATTTTCGTCGCCGGAAGATGCGCTGGCTGCGTTCGAGCAGGCTGTAAACGAGGTGTCTACGGCGGACTGGAAAAAGTGTTTTGAAAACTGGTTCAGACGCATGAATCTTTGTATAGAGGCTGGTGGAGAGTACTTTGAAAAGATTTAATAAAAATATATGTACCTGTAGAACAATTTTTTTTAGTGTCGCAAATATTTCTGAGTGTCCCACGTAGATACCGTGAAATTATAATATACGAGTACGGTCAACCGCTTGTCGGTAGAAACTTTTTCAACTCTATTACCACGCCATAAGGTCCAAAAGTGTTTCTACTGATGTGCGGTCGTGTGTACCTAATGAAGTTGTAAGAAATAGAGCCTATTGACAGCTGGGCAAATTATAATTTAACGGTTCTGACAATTTACCTGTGACATATACTATAAAGTAACGTTTTTAAAATACAGTGGCCATTGCTGTTATCAATAAGTAGTAAATGTAAATAATTTACGGAAATACTTTACCTGATTGGAAGCAGGCAAGGCGCCTATCTTTATGGAGCTGTAAATAACTATTATCAACATTGACAAGTGTTGCCTTCGCGGTACCTTCATCACCGAGATTATACTTCAATAAACTTTGCATGTACAGTCGAGGAAATATATTGTTGAGCACCTTTAAATTTTTTTCGTAATCCTATACTATTAAACGAGCAATATTTGTATATTTGTAATCGGTTTCTCAAAAACGGCTCTAACGATTTCGATGAAATTTAGTATAGAGGGGTTTTGGGGACAAAAAATCGATCTAGGTAGGTCTCATGTCTGGAAAAATTCGTTTTCACCGTTCTTAGGGTTCCGTACCTCAAAATAAAAAAACGGAACCCTTATAGGATCACTTTGTTATCCGTCTGTTTGTCTGTCTGTCAAGACCCTTTTTCTCACGAACGAGAAGAGGTATCAGGTTGAAATTGATATCGAATATTAAGGTCCATAAAAGAGATCATCCACAAGATCTGTAAATTTAAATTTTTTACAACAACGCAATCAATGTCCTCATCTCCATACATTTATGCAAAAAGCAAAACCTACAGGGTACTTCCCGTTGACCTAAAATTATGAAATTTGGCAAGAAGCTAGGTCTCACAGTACAAATAAAGGGAAAAGTCTAAAATCATTAAATATTTAAATTTTTCTCACAACTAATAGTAACCAATTAAGGTGAGCTCCCGTTTCAAAAACTTTTCTATAAAAGAAGGGTCTAGTTGGATGGTCGCGGAGTTTTTAAAATCAAAGAGAAAAAGCTTTTAGTATATCATATGGTAGATAGATAGATAGATAGAACACTTTATTGCTCACATAACAACAATAAAAAACAAATGTACATAGAGAACTTAACCTAATGTGGGCAAAGGCGGCCTTATCGCTGCTGCTGCTTATCGTTGGTAGGTAAGTACGGAACCCTTAGGGCGCCAGTCCGACTCGCATTTGGCCGGTTTTTTTTTTATAATTTCATTGCGCGTTTTAGTGCGTTTAAGAAATTTACAGCGCCATAATTATGTTGTTGAGTAGCATGGCTTGCTGACCCTATGATATTTAATCATACAGAGCAGTCGCCCAGGTACTTTTTGTGAAAGTTTATATGTGCTGTTTTATCATTGGAGCTGTCTCGACGTGAACAGGAAACACTGGATTCGGATAATAAGATAAAATTAATGATAAAAATTTAAATACAAGTAATAATAAACACCTACCTATTGCTTGGCTTGCCCAAACTTTTATGTGCCCAAACATCTTTTCCTTTTTCTTTTTCACATAAGGTTTTCGCCTACTTACGATATACCTTTTATTGGACTGTACGTAGTTGGCCAATCAGTCTGTATTTTATAAGGTACGCGCAGCAGCAAATAAGTGGCAACAAAACTCAACGTACTTACGCCAGCAACCAGAGGCATCGAGGCTAAAGGTCAAAGTGTAACCACTGGCTTATTTCAAATGTCGAAGATACCACAGATTCGAAAAAAATAATCTATACTCACACAAAACCAGTTTAAAAAAAATTGCCATAAACTCGAGTATAAGTTCACTACCAGCAGCTACAGCCGTGATACAAGTGGATAACAAGCAATAAAAATAAGAAGTTACGATTCCACAAACACAAAAAGTATTCCAATTTCAAAATGTGAGTTCCGCTCCGCGAATCATTGGAGTGAGGTGTGATAGAGCCGGCACCTGTCGAAGTTGCATTCCCCAGTACCGTTAGGCGCCCGCACAGATATTAAGGTTCCGCATTTATTTCACTAGAACCCAACCCCAAGAGGAAAATAGGAAAAATAAAATATTTTTGTACGTGCCAGCGGGCTAAATGTGTTTTAATACAACTGTCTGAATTACTTCTTACAAAGAGCAAAACATTTACAACAAATCTAGACCTCATACCAATACCACACAAATCATCCAACACTGAATGACAATTCCGTAAAGACAAAAATTCTGAAATCTCTGTGTTTTGAAAATTTAGGCGTGTTTTGAGACGATATAAGTAAGTCGTTATTCAAGAAATGAATATGAAAAAATACATGTTGACTATCCATGTTTAAGCTATAATTTGTACTTATATCTTTATTACACAATTTAAAATTCCTTAGAAAAAAATAATAAAGCAAGGAGCTTTTTTCTTCCAAAATCACACCAAACTCGATATTTCTCCTAAACGGATACTCGTAGATGGATTTACAAAATTTTTGCAGGAAATTATTTGTTATAACTTCGATGTTAACCTGTCCGTGCCGTTTTAAAATCAGTCAAGATACGTAAATCCTAATTTTTCTCATTCTGCACGACCAATTAGTCTGTACGACCATCGTAACAGTCACATTGCAGAGCACTCTAATACAAACGTTATTGACGTGTACATGAGATCGACATTTGCATTGACGAGCTTGTAGCTGCTAATTTTAGTGTAAGAAATGTAATTTACGCACATTCACCATAGTAAAAACAAAACATGTCTCCAGTAGAGGATTTAGTACTTGACTAATGTCAACTAATAACAGATACGGAACTCTCCTTAAACACACATCAGTTTTCGACCTCATACACTTGTTGCTCTGGGTTCCGGTACCTGTTGTAGCCACAAATAAAGGAAATCTGGCAAGCGCCCGGTTTTGGCCGCGCCGCCGCCGTTACCACTCAATTGTCAGGGCGTTGAGCTCTTGGTAGTTTTCTTTTTAGTTTGTTTTTGTGTACGGTATTATATGTCGAATTAATGGAAAAACAATAGTTGCCTTTTGAAGCCGCGCAAGAAACTGAACTAATTTTCCAAAGCAACATAGGTCGAAATACGAAAAACCAAATTTGACCTCCCATACAAAATGCGCTCTCAGCTGATGCATTTTCTATGGATGTGAAAAAATTGATTTTGTTCTATTATGACTTATGTTCCTTGGGAAAAGTTGTTCAGTTTCATGGGCAGATTCACACCCCTTAGTATTATCACACCTTTCCGTTACACGCTGTGTATGACAATTCTGTAAAGACCAAAATTACCAAAATTGACCTAAATTCAATTTGTGACTTAGGTACTTTTTCTCGTTTTTATTTTACCACGTACCGAGCTACGTCAGTCCCGGCTGGTAACCGGACGGAATCGTTAATGGTATAAAAACTAGAGCTTTTTCGTGCTTTGGAAGGCACTACCAACTACCAATAATAGTGCAGTCGTTAGGCTACGTCAGAGCTTTTTATCGACTCCGGAACTGACTCGGGTTAACCGACTCCGTAAAAATTTAATAAGATTAGGGCAATATCCCAGTTCCCAGAACAAAACCCAAAAGGATCGCCGCAGCAGTTTAGCCTAGGCGAAACTGGTTATTCCTAAAATTGTTTGAGGCCGGTAACATAACATTAATAAAAGTTTTAAGTTTTTAACAACCATCATGTTGAAATGTGATGTTTAGTAGGTTTGTGTGTCGTTTTCTCGCCGCTATGTCTGGCCGTGCGTCTAGCTGTGGAATGTTCTCTACACAAAGATGCATTCTAAAGCTTTCATACTGTCTCTTTTGTTTCGTAAGACATAGATAAGGACGCATGTATAGATTCGTGTTGTTTAGTTAAAGCTTCGAACACTTCGAAGCAGGTGAAGTTATGACCTCCCATACAAAATGCGCTAGTGTTCCGTACCCGAAGTGGCCAAACGGGGCTGATGCTGTCACTCACATCTCCGTCTGTCTGTCATCTGCCGTCTGTCTGTCATCTGCCGTCTGTCACACAAGTTTTACAGCCCAAGTTACAGCCATATACTACTTAGGAGCTACAGTCTTAAAATTTTCACAGTATAAGCGTCTTATCTCAGAACAAAGACCTCCTTGCTTTTGCGTCTTATTGACCTTAAGTTATGCAAACTGTCAAAAAATATTTTTAATTGTTTTTGGGGCTCCTATGTACAGCAAAAGGGGATGCGAAATAAAAATGTGGGGTATGGTTTTTTAGAGCTCGTTGAGTAGATAAATACTTACATTTCGTTAAAAAATCTCAAGGAGACGCTCTCCTTTATAAATCTTAAAAAATATAGGAAAACAAAGAGTACCCATCGAAGCCAGCTTTTTTTTTAAATTTAGACAATTCAAATGTACTAAAAGTATTTTTGCTTCCCATTGCCCTCTAAACTTGAAAGGAGACGTTTCTAATTACTGTGGGACGGGCCATGTCTTTGTACAGTTATCATCATAACATCCCATGAAACGTCAACTACAGGACAGGGAGCTCCCTCTAGAATTCTAGCTTTTGCTGGAAAAATGTAGAGGGGAAGTACCATAGTCACCTCGCTTGTTAGCGTTACGGCTGGCACCATGGACCTCGGTTGTAGGTGACCGCAGTAAGTAAGATGTTACGAGTAGATACAAAGGAGGATGCTGCTGCCCATCCTCCAGTTTATAACCCTTAGTCGCCTTTTACGACACTCACGGGTATGTAAGGGTTGGTACTATTCTTTGCCGGCACCACACGGGGCAGCTATCAGTTGACTCTAAATACATTATGAGAACGTTTTAGTTCCAGAGATATGCGTGGACAAACATTCATAGGAGCTCATATAGAGTAACATACGCGAAAATTGGATAAGTATTTTTGTCAAAATTACCTAAATAAGGGTGAAATGGACGAAGATTGACGAAAGAGATCTACCAGGCGAGAGTGAATGGAAAAGTTGGAAGGGGAAGGCCTAGGCGAACGTACCAGGACCAAATTCAGGAAGTTCTGAATAAAGGCCAGGTTAAAAGTACCCTAAACCGACGAGCATGTATGAAAGGATTGATGAAAGTACAGGAAGCAAGGGAAGTAAGTCAAGATCGTAGCAGGTGGAGGACTGTGGTCTCTGCCTACCCCAACGGGAAAGTGGCGTGATGTTATGTATGTATGTATGATTACTTCAGTTTTCTGAAGTCGGTTAAAAATGTCAAAAGACGTCCTACAATGCGACTCAGGTGCAAAATGCACCCAGGGTGCACCCTTGTGCCAATCCCAGGAAAAATAAGCTTTATATTGTGCCCACCTACAAACCTGGATCCGATTGAGAAAGCTTATTTTTAGAGCCCTATTTTACGTAAAGTTTTACGTGAAGGATTAAAGGATAAATAGGTAGTTATTTCCATTTCAATAAGCGTATTCTAAGTTGTTACCGCACTCATTTATGAAATCACGTTTTTTATAAAAATCACGGCAGTCGTAACTAAAAATTATCTTTCGTGCAAAACTGTCACGCCTATTTTTACACGCGTCAATTCGATCGTAAACCATGGTTTATGAGAACGATCACCCCTAAATTCTTCAGTAGGAAGATAACGAATCTATCTTTATCTATTTCAACAGTTTTTAAAAAGTTGCTTGCTTAAACTAAAACAAAAAAATATCTTTAAAACTTGCCTACTCGTAAAATTGTTACAAGAATTTTGTAATTTGTCATTCTGGCTCAGGTAACCAACTAATGTTGACCTTTGAAGTTAGTTTGTTTAGGAATAGCTTGTATTAAAAAAATGTGCATTGGGAGGTCTTGTTGTTTTGGATCAGTTTAGCAGGGTTTAGATATTAAATTACGCGTTGCAGCAAAAACGCAGTGGCTCAGTAATTGTGGTCGACAGGCACGCATCCAGTTTGATTTTATAGTGCTTCTTATTACAGGCTTTACGAGGCTTGATGAGTTAACTTGGTAGGTATTAAAACACGTGCCTCATGATCATCTTCCATGATTATGAACTCTGAGCAAAGTCATGAAATTCTTATTGAGGCAATATAGAAAGTTTGATACGACAAGCGTAAAAACCGTCTTAACCCATTCAATAGCTTGTAACATAACGAAGGCTGGCCTTTGGACTGGTATGGTTTATGATGATTTGATAAGGTAACTAACACGTTACTAAGTTGGGTATTTACACTTGTTTTTATTTTTATTTAGAAGCCAAGTCATTGTCGGTAGAGTAACTTCAAGGTACAGATACAGAGAAGTACAAAACTTCTGCAAAAAAAAACAAAAGTAGTGCATCTTAATTACTGAGAATATTCGAGTATTTTACTCGGAGCATAAAACTGAACAATTTTCTCTAAGAGAAGCTTTTTTGCCATTCCCATACAAACCTTGCTCGGCCAAGAAATGGTTTTGTATAGGAGGTCCAAACACTTTTCAAATTATTTAACATGTTTGTTTGAGAAAGTTGTTCTGTCTTATGGTGCAAATAACATAGTCGCAGTAGTTACTATTTGCAGTTAATTAGGAAGCACCTTATGAAAGAAAGGTGTGACCTGAATTTTTGAGCGACATTAATTCTGGTCTTTAACCCCCCTTCTGAATCCGCCACTGTTAGATACAATGCTAACTCAATCTTGCGACAGTGAGGTCGTCGACTCCTGACTCGAACAATACCGTCCCTGTGTCAGCATTGACAACTGACAAGTTGCATTTTTGTGGGACGCTTTGATGAGACTGCAAAATAAATAGCAACAGTTTATTTTTTGTAATTTGTATGAAACAGTTACGTCCTTGGGTGACGCTTTGTATGAAATACCTTATACCTTGGAAATTTCTCAATTCGAAAAAAAAAGTTATACAAAAACTGTTATATAATATGTCTTTTATAGAACCAAAAGCTATTTGAGCTTGGTAAAAAAAACTAATTGATTTCTTTGAGTAAGTATATTTGACGAAAATAACTAGGATTAAATCTTAAAAATTAAATGTTTTAACAGTTGTGAATAAACCGTTTCACACGTACACATTGCTTACGGATGTATATATTTTCCAACTTTCCGATTGGAATCCCGAATCTCAATAAAACTTTTCTCTTTTATAACACGCGCCGTTGTTTGCGGCCAATGTTGTTGAGCTGTATAGAAATGTTTTCATTACCATACACCGGCTAGTTTACTCCATTAGCGGAAACGAGCCGTACCTACGTAACTAGCGATAAAACTTCTATGCTCTTTACTCATATTTTTTCTTTTAATATCCGACTCCAAATTTCACTCATTTGTCACTCGATGATAGATCTAGCAATAGAAGACAAATTCGAGTTACTTGTAAGAGCGTTAGCGTCGCTACTCGCCAAAGTTGGCGTCGAATTTTCTCTCTTTATCTTTTTATTAATTTAAATTTATTTTCTTTTTTGCAGGTAAGTGCTGTTTTTATGCAAGAAGGTTTTATCAAACTACATCAAATTATTACTCAACGGAAATAAAATAATCTTCTGTTACGTAAGTAAGCATGTTATTGATTCACTTTAAATATTTTAATGCATTTTTTATCTATAAAATCCCTCCTTTTTTCGTTATGAATGATAGTTATTTAATGAGATTATCGATAGTACAAAAATATACTTTCTGGTCGTTGAAATTCTTGAATTAAATGAAAATACTTGAATCTCTCTAGCACTCATTAGCCAATGAAACTAAAGACCTTTCAGTGTAACTTTCGGGCAATGACTAAAAATCATTTTCTTATTCCATACAAAATTGTAAACTTGATTGGACAGTTTCTTGCAAGTTTTGTGCACTAAAAGTTAATACCATGTCCTTTCAGTTTTCGAAAAGCTGTCCCTTATACACTCAGTATAGTTTAAAGAAAGAAAGAAAGAAAGAAATGTTTATTTTAGTCAGACCAACTAAAAAAGGTAGCCACTCAGCTTATGCTACAGCACCTCGCGCTGCTGTAGCGCTGGTCTTCCGTGACCCCTGAGTATGTGTAGCAACCGCTGACGTGTCAACAAACTCATGCAACATGAAAATAGTACTCTGTGGTTACATTGAGTAAATTTAGTACAAACTTTTCAATTACCATCCGATTGCAAGGACAACAGCGCAAGCTTTGCAACAGAATTATTAATTATGTTACATATAATGATATTGAAAGGAAAACATAAAATAAATTGACATTAGCCATGTAAAATAAGTTGACATTAGAAAATAAATTGACATTATAAAATACACTGACATTATAAAATAAAATTGCATTATAGAACGACTCCCCATCCATCTACAACTGTCTTTGTTCATTAAGTAAAAATAACTTAATGCCCGTCCCATGTGGTGCCGGCAAAGAATAGCACCAACCCATCTCTATGGGTGTCGTAAGAGGCGTCTATAGGCTTATGAACCGGAGGACGGGCAGCAGCATCTTTCTGTGTATTGTACCATTCATCTTAAATACTGTGGTCACCAACAACAGCGGTCGCCAGCCGCAACGCTTTCAAACGTGGTGACTATGGTAAATACCCTCCTAAGTACCACGCGTTTTTTTTGGAGTTCTGGAGGGAGCTCCCTGTCGTGCAGTGGACGTTTCATGGGATGTTATGATAGTTTAATGCCGTTTAATAAGTACAAATACAGGATGTAAGTGTATCCAGTTTATTAGTTTAGCATGACCGTGTGAAATACTCTTATACAGTTGTATTACAGTACCAATAAGAGTTACTATAACTATTTAGCGATAATGTGAAGAGAGGTTGGGTGACTCGTGTCAATGCCACGGCCATTGGCCTGCCGGAATATGTAATGAACGGTTGCGATCGATCTATCAAGTAACCAAAGGCTATTTATTATTTAAAGTATACGGGTGCACGGACAGCACCTATAGTTTTGTGTCCGGCAAAAAATAGTATCAATCCATCTCTACCTGTGGGTGTCATAAGAGGCGACTGAGGGATATAAAGCGGGGGATAGGCAAACGTCCTTCTGCGTATCGTATTACCTTACATACTGCGGTCACCAACAACAGCGGTTCATGGTGCCGTCCGCAACGTTAAAAATTGTGACTTTGGTACTTCCCCGCCAATGTTGAAGATGATGATGCAGGGTGCACTTTCCTAAAGAAATAGGGTCAAAAACGACGCAGTTTCTCGCCTCGTCATACAAAGCCGCGTTGATTTTTTTCGTTCTTAACTCCTATTTCCTTGGGAGATAGACTTTATTAACCTTCCGGTTTCTTGTTCCGAGTCACCCATAAGTATTGTCGTATTTTTGACACCCCGTATATAGCTTTCATGAATAGATAGAGCAACAAAGAGATGGTGACTCCGGTTCATTAACCCTTAGTCGCCTCTTACGACACCCATGGGCAGAGATGGGTTGATACTATTCAGTACTATTCTTTGCCGGTGCCACAGGAGTCTTAATGATAATATGCGAAGAAGAAGATATACATATCCTATACTATCAAACAAGCAATACATATTTGTATATATTATATATATATATTTATAATCGGTTTCTCGATAACGACTCTAATGATTTCGATAAAATTAAGTATACAGGGGTTTTTAGAGGCAGAAAATCGATCTAGCTAGGTCTCATGTCTGGGAAAATTCGTTTTCACCGTCTTTTTTAATATTTCTTAGCGCGTTTTAGTGCGTTCAAGAAACTTACAGCGCCATCTGTTGTTGAGTAGTATAGCTTGCTCATCCGATGATATTTTAATTATACAGAGCATAGCTCGGTCGCCCAGGTACTAAGTAAGTATCTTAAATGTGCACTTTTCTTCATTCCTGTTACCCACTTACATAATTTTCCGTAAAAGTAGGTGAGTTAATGTAACTCATTTGTATTAATGTTACCTACATTAGGAAGGTGAAGCACTTACGAACAAGACGTGTAAGTAATTAATTTCGCCAGCTACCGGAAACCTTGATATTGACTGAGAAACAACCTTAGGTTGAGTAACCTTGACATTGTCGGCTTGTCGGATGCTGGTACTAATGTAATTTCGTTCGAAATATATTGACGTGCTTTTTTACCCTCGTCAAATTCTTCCAACTTACGACATTATAAGTAATAACTACCAGAGGTTCCTTACCACTAAGTTTATAAAAAAAAAAAAAATACTGTCTTATATAGTTATGGACGCACAGTCACGCAAAAGTGTATTCGCGAGAGTCCGACACGTACTTGGCCAGTTTTGATTATTTGTTGATATTCTATAGCTTATGCACTATACACATACAAATTTTCACGCTTGTAAGTGTTCCCGTTTTTACGATAGAGCTAAAACATAAAATCGTGCAAACATAGCCTAACAACTCGTTTTTAGTAGAAAAGCCTTTGTTTTTGTGTAATCTGTGAAAATTTCAACCGTCTACCTATTACGGTTCATGATATACAGGCCGCTGACAGACGGACAGACATCGCAGTATTTGGGTATGAAACTTTCTTTACTTTACGATATTAAAAATCCCATTTCAAGGACCTAACCGAAGAAGAAGCGAAGAAGGAGGAGAAGCGAGGGCAAACTTCCCTTCCCTTCCCTAAGAATAAAGGGATGTGAAGTTTTTTTTTTTATTGATTGTTACATATAAGTGCAGACCTAAAAACTATACAAAGTCCCACAAAACTGCACAGACAGTTTGACTGTAGGACAAAAAATATGTATGTTTGTTAAATGTTTCACTAATTTAATTTTGTTTCACTAAGAAAAAGTCGTATGTTATGTTGATATTTGATTTCCAAGAAAAGCCAAAAAATAGATATCTGTATAGCTTACATAAAAAAAATCAACAGCGCCAATACATTGTCCTTATTTAGTTTACATTCTCGTACATGTTATCAGAATGTAATTTGTAAATATTATGAGTGTTATTGTAGCTCTGCGTATTCTTAAAGATATAAAATGGTACCTACTAATTATTTCATTTAATCATTACGTTGTTATTGGCAGTGAAGCTACACCATAACAGCATAATAATTTCTTATCTGGCCTTCGGGGGACCTTCGCTTTCGCATGCTTATTTGCTAAGGTAATCTTATGGCTTCGTGCCATGTGAGTGTTTGATTTCAAACAACATTGAAAAATTATGTATGTATGAATTGTACGTGCCTATAGATAAGCATCGAGCAACTTTAAAGTTTCCGTGCGAGTTTAAAAGTCCAATGAGAACCTACTTATAAGTTCTTTATTAGTAAAAGTATGTTCTCGTTAGTCGATTTGGATAGGCTTGTAAGCTGTTGTTACTATTCAGAGATATAATATATATATCTAATAATGTAGGTATTTAGAGTCA
Organism: Athrips mouffetella; assembly: GCA_947532105.1. Lineage (NCBI taxonomy): Eukaryota > Metazoa > Arthropoda > Insecta > Lepidoptera > Gelechiidae > Athrips > Athrips mouffetella. The sequence goes on from OX383958.1 coordinate 11,547,975, forward strand.
ACTGATAACTGCCCCGTGTGGTGCCGGCAAGGAATTGTACCAACCCATACATACCCGTGGGTGTCGTAAGAGGCGACTAAGGGTTAACTGGAGGATGGGCAGCAGCATCCTCCTTTGTATCTTACCTCTTACTTACTGCGATCACCTACAACCGCGGTCCATGGTGCCAGCCGTAACGCTAACAAGCGAGGTGACTATGGTACTTCCCCTCCACATTTTTTCTAGCAAAAGCTAGAATTCTGGAGGGAGCTCCCTGTCCTGTAGTGGACGTTTTCATGGGATGTTATGATGATTCAGGGATATTAGAAACAACTAAATACATCACACCTAGCTGAATTCAAAGACTAATTCGGCATACATTGCTGGGAGGCTTGGTTATGTTGATTGAAATATCCTTACTTCAACGAGCAATGTATGCCGAATTAGTCTCTGAATTCAGCTAGGTGTGATCACTCCTTAAGGGTAAACGCGCATCGGTCGGTCTACAAATGGGCATCGCAAGAGCCGCGACTGATTGCATATCTCTACTTTCCTAGACCCTGATGGAAACTGCGTCTTTTAGTAAGACATAATCATCCAATGTTGGCGTGATGTGATGTAGGTAGGTTATAAGTATATGTTCAATCTAGGTCAACAGCCTCGGTGGTGTAATGGTTAGAGCGCTCGGCTCTCGATCCGGAGGTTCTGGGTTCGATTCCCGGTGGGGACACTGTCAAACAAAGATCTCTTTGTGCGACCTCCCCAGTTTGGTTAGGACATTGCAGGATGAATCACCTGATTATCCGAAAAGTTAGATGATTCCGTGCTTCGGAAGGCACGTAAAGCCGTTGGTCCCGACTACTATCTACGGATGTAGTCGTTAATGAGCCATGTCAGAGGCCTTTGGCGGCTCAACAACTCTGACACCAGGGTTTGTGAGGTCGGTCATCGACCTTGCAACCCACACGATATGATGATGATGATGATCTAGGTTATTTTACTTACTTTTCTAAAATCATTGTCAGCACGATGTCCAATTGCCTATTAAACAAAACCGATGATAATTGCTAAACAATTACAAGTAGGTCGCAAGTAATCGCTATTTTAGCAGTATAATAACTGACTCTTATGCGGGTATTACCCATTGGCGAGATACTCGGTAAACCCGTATTTATCAACAATTTATCAGTAAACTCGGAATTGTGTGCAGTTTATATTCATTGATGATATACTGAGACGAAACTATCCGTATTGGTTCGCGGAAAAAATATAACAATATTTATCCGCAAAGGAGTACTGATCTTGTTGTTTTGTATATTCGATTTTTGTGATATTTTTTGTATTTTTGACAAGAAAGTACTAATTAGTTTAACAATCACTAAAATTACTAATCACGTACAAAATAGGCCCCGGTACAAAACCTTGAGCTACCCTTTTAACACCCGTTTGAGAATATGGAAAAAAAAATATAATTCAAAGCAATCTGGATCATCTTAAGGCAAGAGTATCGTGTTCTACATATGCTACATCTTCTATTCCAAAGTCACCATCAGGCTCGAGGTGAGACAGGAGTCAAATGCATACCCATACTCATTTCCCATACTACATAATACAGGTAATTAAGAATTAGGTTTATCTGCCATTACTCATTAAACCAGATTACTGTGTGCAGTGTTTTTATTAGTTATTCTTTCACTTTGACATTTAAAGTAAACCTACTGGCCTCACCTTTTGCATTATCAAATGTTTGCTCGCAGTATTATGTAACATCTACAGAATATGTTATTTAAATTGTTATTATCCCTCATAGAGTACGAACCGGTAAATTACAGAGAATTCTGCTTTGAACTACCATAATTTTTACGATAGCCGCGTCGCGTGAAATGAAGCCGTTTGGAATTATGTTCACAATGCCATGCGGGTACCATTGTCACTTGATTGTCGTACTGTTATGTGCGCATGCTACTTATCACTACTCATGGAAAAATCATGCGATCCAAATAACAAACTTCTAACTTTAGTAAGTACACACAACAGCAAGCAATTAGAAACAGTATCAGTACGAGTATAAGCTGAACATGCGCTACCCTACAAACGCTCGGTACCAGAGAGAGACCCATCAAGGTCAAAGTGTTACCACTGACGTGCGGTCGTGTACTTAGGTACAGAAAATGTGCTGAGATGTAATGTTTGACATCTATACAGGAAAACCTTGTTTCTGCTTGAGTTTTTACACGTCTTTTACCCCACATGTTTTAAATAACGATGCTTTAAATGTTGTTGCTACGATGCTTTAAATACGAATAATACGCATCCAATTATTTTCTGAACATCGGAGCTCGCTTTTGCGCTTAAATATCGTGGGATATTTATGTCTTTCCTTAAATAATCATGATGTGACTAACTGCGATTCATTATGCACCATTATCCACAATTCCACACCTACACAATGCTTTCGGCACACAATATTCGTCACAAAAAGGAATAATTGATTTCTTCACTCACCATCGCCACAAAAGCCGAGGAAAGAGGATGAGCTGCGCGTCCAGCTTGACATACATTGGACTTTGTACCTACCATTCTTATTTCATTCGCCACAGGAACTTAAGTCCTTGCTCTATATACTAGATGTTTTTTGTGTGTGGAATTCTCGGGGCAGCACACTGAAGTATTGTAGGGATGTTGCCTTCCAATAGTTCCAATACCTGCTAGTCTATCTTAAATTACACCATACCGCTACCAGCTTGAGAACGTTACTTTGTCCTATTTCCCCAACTTAAGCAAAAGCTATATCAAAACATTCCGTACGCCAACACATACTTGTGCCATTATGGCATGAAAAGCCTTGAAGTTGAGTTCAAGACACTCCAGGTCAACGGCCGGTTTCGCCCAAGGGGGCATTCATTAATCACGTGAGACGATTTTGGCGATTTTTCGACCTCCCTCCCCCCTTTATGAGTTGTCGTGAGATTTGGCTTGACCCTCCCTCCCTTCCGAATCTCACGTGAGATTTTTCAAAATACGTATTCCTAGAAGAGTAAATATTACGTTAATTTTTGGTTGATTGCGTTGGATTTATTTAAGCAACCTTTTTATTTAATATGACATTTAATTGGAGAAATATATTTTACTTAATTAACCCAAATTTTTTGCAATTAATACTGTTTCGTGGGGGAAAAATACGTGATATTTTCCGAGATAAGCCCCCCTCTCCCTCAGGCCGCAAGTGTGAGATTTGGTGGAATTCAGTTCGACTTCCACGAAATTAATGGATGCCCCCTAACCAGTTCGGAAGTGCCTGTAGGTACGAGCAAGTTCCATCATTTAATCTATTAGCTTTTCCTTAATTTACCTTCATTAGTATTCGATTGATAAGTGACTAACTGCCTTATAACCCTACTTAATTTTTCGTGTGAGTACTAATGTTTAGTTTGATGGTTTTTAGGGTTCTGTACCTCAAAATAAAAAAAACGGAACCCTTATAGGATCACTTTGTTGTCCGTCTGTCTGTCTGTCTGTCAAGACCCTTTTTCTCACGAACGAGAAGGGGTATCAGGTTGAAATTAATAACGAATATTAAGGTTCATAAACCACACAAGATCTGAAAATTTAAATTTTTTACAACGACGCAATCAAAAGATATGGCTTTTTATGTCCTCATCTCCATATAGTTATGCAAAAAAGCAAAACCTACAGGGTACTTCCCGTTGACCTAACATTATGGAATTTGGCAAGAAGCTAGGTCTCACAGTAGGTACAAATAAAGAGAAAAGTCTAAAATCATGAAATATTTAAATTTCTCTCACAACTAATAGTAACCAATTAAGGAGCTCCCGTTTCAAGAACTTTTCTATAAAAGAGGGGTCATGTTGGATGGACGCGGATTTTTTAAAATAAAAGAGCAAAAGCTTTTAGTATATCATATGGTAGATAGTTACGGAACCCTAAGGGCGCGAGTGCGACTCGCACTTGGCCGGTTTTTCCCAATAGGCGTGACGGAATGTTCCTAGTTGACTGTCTGGTACTAAGTTTAGTGTTTCCGTTAATTTAGTTAGATAAACAGTTTGAATATTTGATGGTGAAGATTAGGGGCCAGAAATAGACAAGTCGCTTGACATGCCAATGTCTCATGATCTAGATACTAGCTTTTGCCCGCGATTTGTCCGCTTGTAAAAATATTAGCTACCAAACAAAAGAGTATAATTAAAATCGGTTCAGTGGTTTTTCGTGACGCTCGATCAAATATATTAACGAACAAACAAACAGATAAAAAGTCCAAAATCTGTTATTTGGATGGTAAATAGCATATTTTGATGCTCCTACATCCTATAACCATCCTAATAACTCGATTTATCTGTTTGTTTTTATCTAAATACTGATAAATTATAATATCTTCAATAAAATATAATATATATAGTAAAATCTCTAATGAAATATATAATATCTTAAATGTACAGTCATAATCTATTTAGCATTTTATAATAGTACCTAGAGATTGTATTATTGTATGGAACTATGGACTAATATTTATTTACAAAACTGCTATAAAAAGGGCTCAAACTAAGCGACGAATATATTTCCTAAACCAAATGTCAATAGTTAGCTGAATAGTGAGTAAGATCTTTTGAAGAGGTGTCTGACGATGATTTTCCCGAAGATGACACCTGTGTGCGGAATCCAAGAAACTCCGTGCATATTGTTGACAAATTTTCTTATCCAATAATCTCAATAATCCTATTTATCCGATTTAGATAAGAGTTTGACGATTACTTTAACCCCATAACAAACCGACCCGTTATTTTTGCGCCTGAGTGTATATGTATAATATTGCCTTGCCTGACAATTGAGTCTTTACACTCTTTACACGTGTTCCAAAAATTATAGGAGCAATATTTTACCTGTGTATAGAAAAACTATGTAATTTTCAAACCTTGAAAGCAAAACGCCATGTTATGCGCGCAGGCGCAGATAAGCACGCAATTTTCGTAGTTATACATAAGTAGCTATACAAGTAAGTCATAAATACTTTCCGACCTTTTATGTATTTTTTTAATAGTCCTTCAAACGTCAAATCTGAAATTTTCATAAATACTACCTACGAAAAAAAAAATTTTTTATTTATGCAACAGGAAAACCTGAACGAGAAAATATTATGAGCAAAACAAACAACACGTGGTTTAGTTTAGTTAGCACCGCAAATTACGAACCCGCTAATATTCTTACTAATATTGTCAGGTATCGTATAAGATATAGAACAACCGGGGGTCTACACAACGTGCCATTAAATATACAGGGTGTTAATTTAATTGCGTGCCATAGCTTAGGGGGTGTTTCAGTAACGATAAAGGAACACAAAAAAAATATGAAAAAAAATCCTACTTATTTTTTTTTAACTCCATTGAAACTAAACTAAACTAACTAGCCAGCGCGCGAGTATCAAGTAATTCTTTTTGTGTGTGTGTGTGACTCCAATTTTCCCTTCATACTTTAACGGGCTTAGGACCGTCAAAATATAATACCTAATAAATTATATAAAAAATATTATTGATGATAAAAAAAAAAAGTAGGATTTTTTTTATATTTTTTTGTGTTCCTTTATCGTTACTGAAACACCCCCTAAGCTATGGCACGCAATTAAATTGACACCCTGTATAGATGACGAAAGCGAACGTCATTAAATGTATGGAATGACGTAATATGTCTAATGTCATCCAATACATGTCATGACGTTCGCTTTCTTCAAATGGCACATCGTCTAGGCCCCCAGAGCAAATAACTACTTACCGTCTTCAAGCCACTATTTAGAGTCCAGCAGAGTTACAATTTGAAGAGCTCCCAAGACAAAGGACTGAGCGGAGCGAGGTTCAAACTCTTTGCTTGGTAATACTATCAAAGTTCTCGTATAGTGAACACGGGCCATCATTATCTATTATTACACCATGTACACCATCATTACACCTGTACTGCAATCTTCTACTCTATTTTATATCGAAACCCATATTGCCATTGCTTGCTGCTAATAATAGTGACTTACGCATGGGTGGTGCTGGCTTAGACGAGGGAAATATCTAACAGGCGTCGGTCGCGGGTGAGGTGAGGGTATGGCGTGGTTATGGCGCGGGTGCGGTGCCTCGAAATGGTGGCGGCAGTGGACGTATTTAGGGTATTTTAAATTTCGATTTTTGTAGTAATTAGAAATTCAACCTTGTAGCTAAATAATAATTTGTTATCAGTTCCCATCCTTGATCATGTAACCTGATCGATTGTAATCGTATATTACGGGATATTTTTCTATTAACTCGCAAAACGCAATATTAAATTGAATATCGTCACGCATTTTGATAATAATGTACCTACTCTGCGGACGGATCTATGTGAATTCGTATGGCGTGCACCGCAAACTGCGGCGCGGCGCGGGTGGGAAGCCGCTTCCCACCCGCGCCGCGCCGCAGTTTGCTTGCGCTGCGCCCTCATCCCACCACGCCACGCCGACTGAATATGCACGGCGCCGCAACGCTTCTATAAATTTTGCATGAAACACGAAGTGACGGGTGCCGCGCCCATGCTATACCCTCACCTCGCCCGCGCCCGCGACCGACGCCTCAGATATGTCCTACGCCTTAGAATAGAAAGAACTACTCCAAGTCTTTCCATAAGTGTCGCAGAAAGGATCTAAGCATATAGAACAACACGGTCTCCTGCGCAGGATCTAAGGCATCATTCACTGTTAGAAGGACGCCACACCTAAATAAACATCACTGACATAATCTACCAGACATCGCCCTGCCGTTAGTATCTATGTGTTTTAACTCTTCCAATTCAAAATCTTTAATGACGTATCACGTCGCTTTGTTACGCTACTAGTGAGGAAGAATCATTCGTTCCGATCCCAATACACCTTTGTGAGTATCTACCTTCGTGTGAAAATTCTCAAGAAATATTTAGCAAACTCACGACTAACTATCCCGTTGTAAAAACTCTGATAGGTACTTTCTCTCCACAATCGATTTCATCAATCGCCTCTATTGTCGAACGGTAAGAATTGGATCATTGTCCGGCGAGGCTGAACGCTGTATCGCTGATTCTTCGAAAACTATTGTTCGCTTGCTTGATCATAGCTAATTGGTGTTTCGGTGTTAAGGCTTCTAGTGTCGCCAAATAGGTAGTTTCTACAAAGCGCAAATTTTGAAAAATAAATACGAAATGGAAAACAATTTTTTATGCGTCCTTATGTGCTTATAAACTTGTATAATGTAAAAGTTCCTCACACTCAGTTATGTCGTCGTTCAGAATTTGAAAAATAGATAATCTGTTGTACTTTAAACATCGCGTAGCTTATTATTAAAAAATAATTTTGTACGAAAAGTAGATTTTAGGTGCAGGGACTAGATAAGTACTATTTAGTTGCACCATATAACCATAACCGAATATTCCCTTCTTGCTCTCTACAGGTTGGAGAGAGCAAGATGCGTATGGTGCAACCTAGATATTTTTGCAATATTGACACTCAATGCGTCCCTCACCATTTGGAGAGTTCGGTATGTAATGGAATTCAACATAATGTAGTAGGTTTTGGAATTTATGGTCATATTTACATCCTCCAAGGATGCTACTTTCAAAGATTTCGGACCTCCTTGCTTCGCTCGGAATAGATACCTTGCTAATTTATTTGAGTACATCTGCCGGTGGGACATCTGCCAACATGTCCCAATCCCATCATCGATGATCACTAGGAAATATTCAAAATAACCTGTCAAATCCATAGAACGTCGCCTTCACTACCTTGTGACGAATTATTTCTTTAACCCTCCTTCTAATAACCTTTAATTTTCTGTGGCTACTTAGTCAAAAACGTATAAGTATGAAGCTTTGGTTAGTTTGCAAACGTTTTCTATATCGGTGTGGAAGTACCAATGATAATCACTGAGGCGAATTTTGGAGCAAAAACTTAATTTGATGTATAATGCTTTAATTTGGTATCTAAATAAGTTTTGATTTGGATTTGCTACGGGTTGAAAAATGGCGTTTAGATCTCGTATCTAGTGTTATTTTGCCAATGGCATTGCCTTAAATTAGATTGCACATTCCATTCATTTAAATCTTAAATTAAATCCAATCTCCAAATCCAATTAATTCAATCTTTAAATTTAAATCTTTCTATTCTTATGAAAGATTTAAATTTGAGTCTAATGAAAGATTTACACGGAAATCCTAATAGGGACGGGTAGGGTCTGTGTACTATGACTCCGATAAATGATAGGGAAAATTACTGAAAGCCACGAGGTCAACTGCAACATCGTACAAAAAAATATAAGTTAACTTAATAATTGAAGAATAGGTACGTTTCACTTACTATTATGTATTTGTCTCGCGACTCTTTCGATGCTGCGACTCTTTCGATTCCTTAAGGGTGCGTACTCCGAAGTTTTATCGGAGCTCCGATATTATCAGATTGATAACAACACGTTCTGAAATTTACTTTGTATGGGAATTTCTTTGTCAAAGACCGAACTATAGACTAATTATCGGCGCGATATTATCGTAGTTTCACTTCGGAGTACGGCAGCAGCTTCGTATCTGGCACAGTACATAGTGATTATTAAATTTTTATTTTTTCTGTCTTATAATATAATGTATTCACTTTTAAAGTTGTTTACTGGAAAACATGCTGTGAAATGTAATCACTATCACATCACTTAGATTAGTGATAGATCGCCGCGGAGACTTTCATTAATCTAAGTACTGTCTCTAGTAGCTGAAATTAACAGGATAAACTATCTATCAAACGTATACATGGCCACGCTATCTTCAGATGTTAACAAACAAACGCTTCAGTTGGTGATTTGGTCGGCGAAGTCTCCACTTTTACCGTTGTCTGTTATTTCTATTTACCAAATTTCATTTTATCTAGTATTGTAAAAAGTATCTATTCAAAAGAGTTCAAAAGGCGGATTATGTGCTTTGGAATTGGAGAAGTCCGGCTTTGGAGAAAGGCGTCTGCCGAACAAGGGACAAATAGTCAAAGAACTAGAAATAAACTGTTAGATTGGTTTTTACCTAAATTGTTAACTTAATAATTGAACTTCCGTTTATGTAAGTAATGTATAAAAAGTTCTGTGGTTTAAAATTTACGTTTATGTATAAGGCATACATTCTTAAATGGGAAATATTGATGAGTCATTCCATGATGAGCAAGAAAATTAAGTCAAGTGAAAACGAGAACCACCACGGGTAGACCGGCACTGTAGTGTACCAAACAAGGATGGTACCTATCTATTTGCAACAAAAATGCAACAAGAATACAAAATGGCGTTCACTTTTAGAGGAAAAATATGTCACTTATGTTAGTTCCGGCGCAGTCGGTTATAAAGCCGCGCAAGCGCAAGAGGAAAGCGTGTCGGATGGAGTCGGAACTGTCACGCTCCAACCGCGATGCAACTGATCAGCTGATTCCTTTATTTAATAGTTCTTAATAGTATTTGAATTTTGGCAGATTAAGAAACGATTTAAATAGCAAAACAAGAATTGAAAAATTAACGAGGCACACTGGCGTCCGGGCGTCGTACAGGTGCAGTCCGGAAGAAAGGTAACATAATAGTGGTAAAATCTTCATCATAATAGAAGAATGACGAATTTATTTTTTATTTCCCGTTGTTCGCCGAATAATCAAAATCATTCTTTTCCGCTCTTCGGCGGAAACACTTCGATCTTGAGCGGGGCTCTTAGATCGTTTGTAGCGAATCGCTGGTTCAGCTTATGCTGGTTTTTTTTCATTTGCTTGCTGTATGTATTCTTTACAGTTGCACTTTCTAATTCGTTCATCAGACAGTTGAATTGATTAACTATCAAACAAAAATACAATTCCCTTGGTTAATATAGTGATGTCAATTGTTCTCCATGCAATAAAACAACATAATTGATGTAATCGAGTTAATGAATTGCCCTGCAATTATCAGCTTAATAGACAACTGCCAGTGGTACTGTTTTTACACGCGTAGACTAATGTTGTCCTTCTGCTTGTGGTGCCGACTGAGAATAGTACCACCCCATCTCTTCTCGTTGGTGTCGTAAAAGGCGACTAAGGAAACTTTTCCAAGGAAAAGTCTGACTCGCACTTGACCGGTTTTTTAACTTGTTGTATGCATTTTGTCTGCAACTTTTGCGAGCTTGTTTACTCTTATAGGAATTATATTCTGTGCCTTTGCTAGCTAAGTTTATCTAACCCTTTACTATACCTACTTACAAAATGCTACAATGAAAATCGGTCAACATTATCTCAAGAACCGCAAGATAACTTTACGATCTTGTAGTTACTATCGGATCGGATAATACTAGTTGAGATAGCAATAAACAAGCTTTGACTGACATCAGAATACCGTAGTTAGATAGCAATGGTGTTATTAGTGACGTTTATAATCTGTAGGAATGCAGAGATTCGATCGATGGCTTGCTAATTTCCCAGTTCATCAGTTCTAGATACAAACATTGCAGAACTTTTCTGTAGTAGCAATCAGATCGATTTTTTTCAATTTGATTGTTTTGCATTGAATAGTGCAAATTTATGCACGCTTCCCATAAAAATATATAAGATAAAGATTTCAGATTGCTTTTAGCTTGACGAAGTGTATACTTTGCCTTGCTTATTGATTACGGTTCGTTGAAGAATACTGTACGTACAGTCGAGTCCACATGGTTCATTCCTTTAAGAACTTGATATTCACCCTTATAGTCGAGATATCAACAGCTCTACAAAGTTTTAAGTGTAGTGCTTGTATGTTACTGACTGTAAGTAGCTTGATATGTGCGCTAGAGTTCCCATTCCCCAAGCAAAGTCTGTGAGAACACTGAGATCTGAGAACCCAAAGAAAAAACCTTTCTAAAGTACAGATTAATTAGAGAACACTTTCCCACGGCGTGTATTTTACCGCAATCTTATCAGCTGATCTGACACTGATAGTTTCGTTTGCGCCGGCGCACCGCCCGCGTTAACCGCGTACCAATCACAACATCCCAATGATTCACCTCTACGACGAGTATTTGTACGGAAAGTACACATAATAAACGTTTATTATTATACCTCAGTGTACAGTGTACACTTTCGCAACAGTATATGTTCATTTTTATACAGTTATATGGTTGTTTTTCATAGCTTCCGGCTGTAGCACCGGTGGTAGGATGATATTTTATGACAAGTATTAAAACACCCTGACTGACTTAGTTTTGGTGTTATTTTGTTATGAGTTTAACCTTATTTTGTGTGGTTGGTAGTAAGCCTGCCTTACAAGTGTTTGCTCGGTGCCTGGGTGTTATTTATCTATTTATAATTGAGTTTAATCAATTAAAAAAACCGGCCAAGTGCGAGTCGGACTCGCGCACTGAGGGTTCCGTACCACCACATAAATATAATTGTATTAGTTGAAATTTCAGTAAGTTAATGTGCTATATTTTTTGAGTCCGACACGCGCTTGACCAAATTTTATTATTTGTTGTTATTTTATAGCCTATGCCCTATAAACATACCAATTTTCAAGTTTGTAAGTGTTCCCGTTTTTAAATAGAACTAAAACAAAAATCGCCTTAGAAACCATCCAACTTGACCCCTCTCTTATATGAATGTTCTTGAAACGGGAGCTCACCACAATTGGTTACCATTAGTTGTGAGAAAAGTTGTAATATTTAATGATTTCAGACTTTTCCCATTATTTGTACTGTGAGACCTAGCTTCTTGCCAAATTTCATAATTTTAGGTCAACGGGAAGTACCCTGTACGTTTTTCATTTTTGAATAAATGTATGGAGATGAGGACATAAAATGCCATATCTTTTGATTGCGTCGTTGTAAAAAATTGAAATTTTCAGATCTTGTGTGGTTCATGGATCCTAATATATGGTATTAATTTCAACCTGATACCTTCACCCGTTCGTGAGATAAAGGGTCTTGACAGACAGACAGACAGACAGACAGACAGACAGACGGACAACAAAGTGATCCTATAAGGGTTCCGTTTTTTTCTTTTGAGGTACGGAACCCTAAAAACCAGTCAAGTACGAGCCGGATTCGCGCGCCGAGGGTTCCGATATACACCCATAGTATTTCTGGAAGCAATAAGGTCTATTTTGCTGTAATCTACATCTACACTATAATATTATAAAGAGGAAAGATTTGTACCTATTTTTGTATGTTTGTAATGAATAGGCTCCGAAACTACTGGACCGATTTGAAAAATTCTTTCACCATTAGAAACCTGCATTATCCGGGATGAACATAGGCTATAAAATATTTAAAAAAAAGTTAGGGTTCCGTATGAAAACTTCGATAATGTAACCCAAGGTGTGAAAAAAATACTAAATAGCATCCTTATATCGAGTACGCTGCCGAAACTATTAACAATAGTGCAAAGTGATGTACTACAGAATTATAGAAGCCATCAATATCTACAAAAAAGTCCGCGATACCATATGTCTAACTATTACAGTTATGTCACAATAACTACTTTTTCATGTTAAAATATGTAATAGTAACGCCGGTACAAACTATATAGGCCACATTATTCGTACCTATTAATCCTTATCCAAATAAATGATTTCGTATTCAAGGCTATATCAGTACCTGTAAATAACTTTTTGAATTATTCAAATCGGACATACCATTCAAAAGTTATCATGAGTAAAGAAACAGCGCCCTAAGTGACTGTAATGGTTTTATCTACAACAACAGAGAATAGACACGAAAAATTTGACTGGTCAAGTGCGTGTCGTTCCGTGTGGTAGCGGCAAAGAATAGTGCCAACCCATCTCAACCTGTAGGTGTCGTAAGAGGCGACTAAGGGCTTACAAACCGGAAGATGGGCAGCGACATCTTTCCGTGTATCGCACCATCTTACATACTGCGGTCACCAACAACCGCGGTCCATGGTGCCAGCCTTAATGCTAACAAGCGTGGTGACTAAGATACTTCCCCTCCACATTCTTCTAGCAAGGGCTCAAATTCTGGAGGGAGCTCCCTGTCCTGTAGTGGACGTATTATGGGATGTTATGATGGTTTTGATGAAGTGCGTGTCGGCTCGAGCGAATTTAATGCACTTCTGCGTGACTAAGATGGTATGACTGCCCATAACTAGGACAGTATTTTTACCTTAGTGGTACGGAACCCTCGGTGGGAGTCCAACTTGCGCTTGGCTGGTTTCTTTAGTAACCCCCGATGCAACAAGAACCTATATCTACCCGTGCGAAGCCGGGGCGAACCGCTAGTGTTTATATAAACTTCTATCGACTGTAATTCATTCAGATTTTTCGCTTTGCAAACTTCGGAGATAAGGAGGGGGGGGAGGAATGGTATTTCACTATTGCCCCCCTATTTGAGCCCCGTTTCCAATAATAGTAAAAGTAATTTTTTATTTATTTAGTTTCCAATATAGTTGGGCAAGCATATTTTAAAACTATTCCAAATTTCGAGTCGATAGCGTGAGTAGTTGCTGAGATAAACAGATGTGACAGACAGACGGACAGACAAAGTCGCACCATAGGGGTTTCGTTTTTACCATTTCAGTTAAGAACCCTAAAAACTGCGGTATTGAGACAGTCAAAGGTGACTTAGGTGACCGACCCATACAATATGGTGATTCCCAGAACCAATGACTCGGGATCAAGACCTTGTTTGTTATGTTTGAAATCAATTCGAGCGGCCTGTTATCTTATTTTATACTTTCAAGAAATACTTTGTTAGCTTATCCTTATTTTGACTTGCGTGATTCCCGTAAGTACGCGTCGCTTACAATTCTAAGAAATCACGTAGATCGTGCGTGTCGTCATCACGATTTTATCCGTTATCTTAATGTTTTAAATGTAATTAACGTGTTTGATCACTGTAATCGAAAAACGGATCGTTATTCAATAAATGTCAAGTACGAACTTAATGTTGTGCCGGTCAAGTAGGATTCTTCCTTTCTTTTTCCTTGTAGCTTATTTTTGTTTGTCCCCATTTTGTTCGTAAAGCAACGTGGTTTGACTCACGTCATAAATCGATACATAAATCCGATACATCCTTATCATACTTTTACTTACTTTGACCTCATCTCTTAGGATATGAGCAATCGGGAATCGACGGGAGGGTCCTCCTACGTATAAGGACGGTCACCATGCTACAATGTGACTGGTACACCTAACAGCACGTCAGAAGAAACACTTCATCTTTAGCTCTTACGGTGAACAACGTGTCTTGACTAGCCCTCTCCTCGCTTTATTTGCACTTACCTACGTGCTATTGCATTGCTGCTTGTATCTGATCTGATTAATTATCTATCAACTAATAAAATAATTTGTGCTGACAGCTTTTTTTCATGATATAAAAAAAAATCCAACCATAATATTATCACAGTACCTACCTACACTCTAATTGCTAATTATTGTTCGTCCACGCTAATACCTATATGCCTACCCAATACCCATACTAACCCGAGTGTTATTTCCCCAGAGGCTAACTGAGTCGCACACGTGAACATCACACAATATTTCCTAACCTTAAGTTATAAATACTAAAACTATTTTTATAAATTAACTCTACTGTTTTTGTAAATGTCACCAAACCTTCAAAAACTTAAAATAGCTAAAAACAGGAATGTATGTACCCGAGCGAAGCAAGGAGGTTTTTGTTCTGAGGTGTGTACAATCAAATAGGTTTCTTGCCTGTCATGACACTTGCTACGATATCCTAAAGAAATGGGCCATCGTAATAGCTCCGGTGTGACAGCTGTCAAACTTATGGCAAATTATGACCTGCAAATGAAAATGATCCTTGTATGTTGGTGTTCGTGTCTCATTTTTCTTTTCGTCAGAACCGACTTGTTATATTAGCCCTACATTTATATCGCTTATCTCATTATTCTTTTCATCTATGCTCATCGATTTCGGGTATTCTTGACTCCTTTGTCAGGATCGTCTTATAGTTGATGTTGGTAGTTCAATGATCTCGGTTTCAACGTCCGTATTCACATTTGTCTTATGAATCTCTGCAGCTTAAACAAGTAGAATTAAATAGAGTTTTGGCGAAAAGTACTCAAATCGTTAGTCATACCAAGATATCAGAACAGAACCTCATACTTAATCATCATTTATAAATAGCTTCGGTCATTTATGAATCCCCTGCCAAAATTTGGTCTGTTACTCAAAACACAAAGAACACCAACTTCCCCACATAAACAGGTCGAAAAGGAGATTTTTCGGCATACAAAGCCTGCTTAGGAAAATTTGTGGATTTGTAACAGGATTTTTTTTTTTTCATGACTCACCTAATAATAATTAGGTATTCGTATTTCAATTTAATGAGAATTTTTTTACTTAAACTGCTATGATAGAGTTATGCTAAGAAAGTATCCATTAACAATTTTCTTATTTTCTCTATTAAGGAGAAGTCCCTTGTTCTTGTGTTCTTAATAATTAGAACTAGCCGATCTATTATGACAGTATCTATCACTACACTAACTCAAAAGGTTTTGTCCTTTGTAGTCTTCTATGTCCGTATTGTCAAGGAGCTGTTTGACCTCCACATTTACATAATGACCAAATGAATAAGCCGCTAAAATTTTACAGGATGACCAAAAACTTTTCCTATTTTTCCCTTGTCTCTATGATAAAGTTGCTCAGTTTATGCTCAGATTATCTTGGCCTGGCCTGGGTTCTAAAAATAACCCTCGCAGTACCCTATACTACTCGTGGCCTTCAAACTGTTTTCAGGTGTTAAATAGGTCAATTGCATACTGTTTTATTAAGCGCAACTCTCGGATTATTCTGCGAATTTGCGATTATCTGATCCTATTAACTATTCATTAAACACAATACAACTAGGAAGGACGACG
The DNA here is from genome assembly GCA_947532105.1 of Athrips mouffetella. NCBI lineage: Eukaryota > Metazoa > Arthropoda > Insecta > Lepidoptera > Gelechiidae > Athrips > Athrips mouffetella. The sequence goes on from OX383958.1 coordinate 11,563,807, forward strand.
CAAATGTCAAGGAAACCTAGTTGTTTATTAGAAATCTGAGTCTAGACATATTCTAGATTTTATATCATAGCAAGCGGTGCAACTGGATGATGCAGTAGGAACTTCCTACTAGGAAGTAAGAAACGTTCCCTAGAGAATCTTCTTGCACGATTCCACAAAATTACGTAAGCGAAATTGTTTTTTTTTTTTTTTTTACTACTGCTACTGTCTGTACTTGTCTGTAATATTATATAAGCAAACATACCTATTATTTGATGAGAATTTCGCGGTCACTTGCCTAAAATAGCAGGTTTTTGGTAGGTAAGCCCCCCCTAATTTATTATATATTTTTTTATTTTTGTTGTAAGTACATAATCTGGAAAAATTTCTACTGTCTATCTATTACTGTTCATGAGATACAGCCCGCTGACAGACAGACAGATATCGAAGGAATATTAACAGGGTCCCGTTTTTTCACCCTTTGGTTACGGAACCCTATAAAAGGAGGTATTGTTCGTGAAATAAGGTTTACAGGGTGTGGGTTAAATTACGTGCCATTGCTCAGGGGCAAGTTCAGAATCAGTAACTGAACAACTTTTTCCATGAAACATAGGTCAAAGGACGAAAAAAAAAATTTCAGCTTCCCATAGAAACTGCATCAGCTGATAATGTATTTTGTGTGTCAATGTTTTTGATGTTTTTCGACCTACGTTCCTAGGGATTTCTTTAGTTTCTGATAGGTACTGACTGAACCCGCCCCTGAGATGTGGCTCGCAATTTATTGAATTAATACCCTGGACGCTAAATGAAGAGCTCTCTCCACGCAGGATGTCCAAGGGAGCTAGGGTACATTCTGTTGTTTCAGCATTTAATTCTATCCCTACAAAATGAAATAGTTAGAATACGAATAGCATCAAAATACGGAAGCTTTGTTATTATCATTGTCGGCTACATTAACTGTTTATAAAATGGCTGGGTAGATGTAAGTTAATCTATCACTGATATTATTAATCCTAATACGTGCAATCGTGCATATTACTTTGATATGATAACAGGGTATTTGTCGTATGTATTTAATCTGAAACCTGAACTCGTTTAGGTTTTTGATAAAATCACTGGACAATCATAAATGAACTAACCAGCAAATCGTAAGTTACGTTTTTCCGCTTCTGGTAATCCGCCGGCCGCTGCTGCGGCACGCTCGCTTCGTTCGCTCGACTCGTGCGTTGGTGGTCTAGGCTACTCTGAATTTTAGATATATCATTACGATACTACGATATACTCGTACTTCGATATATCGAAGTAGACCACTAAGTTAGGTTGTGTTTGTCTTACCTAACGGACCTGTGAGAGGACTATACATCTAGAAATAAAGAGGATAAGATCTTCTTTCAGAAAATTCTGGCAGTTTGTTGAGCATTTGCAAACAAAAGATTCTCGACATCTTAAAAGTCGTCTTGAGATACATTTTTCATGTTATGAAAGTCAATATTTTATCATCTTAAATTACAACGCTTTTGTTTTTATTTTACTCAATTGAAGTCGCGTGGGAAGTCGTTTTGCAGAATTTCTGTCATTTGTACAGACCTGTACATCAGAGACATTTCGCTACCAGTTAGCACTAACAAGTAATATAGGAATTTAGCGTTACTTACCTTTAGCTCTTGGTCTCTTGGCCCTTAAGAAGAAAAATAGCATTGGAATGAAGGCTTTTGCTAGAAATGTTCACCGGTGATAGGGCAAGACCATGGATTTACTTGGAAACTTTTGGCCCCATATGCTAGCGAAATGTCTCTTAATGACACCCGAAGCAAAGAATAGGTATATAATATTACGCTAACGCCCCGAAAAGTGCGCTTTGTGTGAGTGCGACTGAGTTGGACGTACTTCCTTTTCCGTGAAAGATTTTCGATCCTGGTCGGGTTGGGGTTGGACCGTCTGTAGCATGATAGTGTTTCGACGTTTTAGTTTGACCCATCCTAATTTAAGTATTATAAGGCGATAGTTGACCGATTTCTAAGTGAACAATTGATCTATCAAAAGTCTGCAGTTTGTGGCCTCTCTAAATTATGATGCCTGTTTCCCGCAACTTTCAAATGCAAATGCATTAGCACTGTAAACGTGTTTTTGTAACTTTTTCAAGCACGTGTCATAAATTTTAAATTGTTCTTTTTCCTCGACTCTATTTTGATCTCTTTTATTTGTTTTTAAATTAAGGCATTATACCTACACAAGTGCAGATAGAATCATACTTTGCGCCACAGCAGCGTGACTGAAATTTAAAAGTGTGAAAGCGATTTGGGAAATTCCGCGCTAGCGCACACCGTTATTTCTTTACAACTGAAGTTCGAGGTTGCAAAAAAGTAGGTAGCGGTCTCGGTGCTTCTGATAAAATAGATGACTCTATGCTGCAGATGAATCTGACACGATTCCTGTTGTTTATTGCACAGAACCTACTTACATTTACAGGTATTTATATTTCGGAAATTGTAAGATTTGTAAGAAGAAACCAGACTAAAGAATGTTGCAAGATTGAGTGACGTAAAAACCAATTAGCTGCAATTTTTTAAAGAAAATCCTCATTATCGAGCTATTCAAATACACAACAAGTTACCCGACACAATAAAAAAAGAACCTAACGAAATTACTTTTGATAAATCAGTAAAATGCCTTCTTATCAAACAATCTTAATTTTGCGGTCCTGAAAATAGACTTTATTGCTTCTAAAAAGTACTACAGGCATATCGGGACCCTCGCAGCGTGAGTCCGACCAGCACTTGACCGGTTTTTTAAAAATGATTCCCTCTAAAAAAATATCACTTCTTCTATTTTGTATCGAAAAAAAATTTTGCCCATTATTTATTTCGGCACGTTAAAAATGCTAGCTTATTTCTGATAGGTAGGCCACTATACCCTGATAAATCCAAGACTGACACTGGTATCGGATTACCCTCGGGGTCGCAGCTTTCATATGTCAGTCGCTACGTGTAAAACCCAGCGCCGTTGACATGAGGGAAATGATGATTCAGAAAACACAGGCCGCCTTTGCGCGCAACTACGAGTATATATGTACCTAACCTATATGTTATTCGTTCGTTGTTATTGTAAGTTTGTGTACAATATAGAGTCTCTGTCCATCTACCTAAGGATTCTTGCTAGCTATTTAATTTTATACCCAGTATTAAAGTATGCAAAAAAACAGTAAGGTAAACAGTGACTAACAGTAGGAATAATAATAATTGTCAGAAAGTTCCTCAAAACTTAAATTATCTCCACTTCTACCGATCCCACCTCACTTGGTTAAGGCCCGTGCGGTGGGAAGTAGGAATTGCACCTCTGAAAGAAGAGAAAAATTAATCCCTGAAATGTGCTTAAATAGAAAAATAATCGTCACTAGGTGGTGTAGGCGGTTTTCTGAATATCTTCTATGGATCATCGATGATGGGGTTGTGACATTTTGGCAGATGTCACCCCCTACTAAAATAAATTAGCACGGTATCTATTCCGAGCAAAGCAAGGAGGTCCGAAATCTTTGAATATAACAATAATAATAATAATTTAAGTATGCACCTTGCAACAACACGTACTAAACATTGAAATGCTGATGCAAAAACAGAATAAACTCAATGCCAATAACGATGAGTCGATTGAAGTAAACAAAGTAGGTTATAAAAACAACGCGAATTCTCCGCGCAAACACGATTATATTGCGAAAATGCATTTCATATAAAACTGGGTGATTGGAAAATAATGCTGAATAAATATTAGGATACTTATTGAATTATTTCACGCTCATGCAATCATTTCGAAGTTCAAATACAGAAACGCATCACAGGTATTTCAATTAAAAGCAAAAATATATACCTGAATTCAGAAATAGTTTTTTTAGGGTTCCGTACCCAAAGGGTAAAAAACGGGTCCGTAGATAATAGGTAGAAATTTTAAATTTCCATAAATTGTGTATATCTGTTGCTGTTCTGTTACTAAAAATTAAAAAAAGTAAAAAATTAAGGGGGGCTCCCAAACCGCTAAAGGGGGGAGCGAAAAAAAGTTTTATCTACCCTATCGAGTGGGGTATCGTTATTTAGAGCTCGTTGAGAAGATAAATACTCTGTTTTGTTTTAAAAAAATAATAAAAAAAGCAAAGGAATAAGATGCCACCAAAGTCAGCTGTTTTTACAGATTATATATTTCTACTGCCGCTATAACGACAAATACTAAAATTAAAAACAAAAAATTACTAAGGGGGGCTCCCATTAAAAACCGGTCGATTTTTGTTTTACCTCTATCTTAAAAACGGGAACTCTTACAAACTTGAAAATTGGTATGTTTATAGTGCATAAGCTATAAAATAACAATAAATAATAAAATCTGGTCAAGCGCATGTCGGGCTCAAAAAATCTAGCACAGTAATTTCAACTAATATGATTATTATGTGGTGGTACGGAACCTTCGGTGCGCGAGTCCGACTCGCACTTGGCTGTTTTTTTAAAATAGATTCCACGAGAGAGTCCTACGATTAATATTTTAACAGCAAGAGAAGACTAGCACCCCTTGTCTCTTGTGGTTCAAATCGTATTTAGCGTAAAAATCACTACTAGTAAAAATTGTACCAATGAAAAATAATAATAAATAATAAAATTTCTTTATTTCTTTAAACAATGCGAACTTAGAATTTATTGTGCAAGTGTCTCCAAATAAGCTTAGCGCCTGTGTTTGGAGGCACCGCTCTTCTATCACTAAGAATTTTAATCTACTTTGTAAAAATAAGTCAAAAGAACTTTTCTTTTTCTTCAATCAATTAACTACATCAATGTATTACATCATATCGATACTTGATATATTTCTACCTTCTTCAATGCCTTCATTAACCCCCCATTCGAGTAACTTCATACTCTACCTACTAATGTCTTAATCAATAACGTTACGACATACTCGATACGAGTCTCTGCCTAACTCTAGAAAAAAGCTAGTGTTCTTGATAATCGCTCCCGATTTCGCTATATGCACGTAGCTTTCTAGGAAGACACTGGTGCGGTCAACAACACATCAGTAAAAACATTTGCAACTCTATTATCATGCCATAAGGTCCTATATGTTTCTACTGGCATGCTGTTGGCTGTACAACGCGACTATGCATTCTCCAGTCACGTCGCACTGTGCTGACGCGTAGTCTCGATATTCCTAATGAAAATGTATTATTAATACTAGCTGTTGCCCGCGACCTCATTTAATACTTCGAATAAAAGAAAACCCGTCTTTAGCTAATGTGAAAACTCGAACTCATTTAATCTATCCTCGAATCCAATAAACAAAAACAGGTTAGGTAAGTTTATTCTTTGATATAACCTTAGTTAAAGCAATTTTTATATATATTTATATTTTATATAATACACACACCGGCACAATTAGCGGAAATTGAAAATTAAATTAAAAATTGTTAATTAAAAATTAGCGGAAACACGCGTTACTAAACTAACATTAATTTTATGTTGAATTGTCTTAATTTAATTTTTTTGTGCTGTTTCTTAATTATTCACAAGATCTTAAGAATATGCATTTCGTATTAATTTCATTTTTTTTTACCAAAATAACTTAAAACTCTACAAAGTTCATATTAAAAGATGTTAGTTGCATTATTATTTAATATCTAATAGTTGACTCTCGAATTATATGCGAAATTATTTAAAAATCTTGTTTTTTTTTGTTCCGCTAATTATGCCGGTGTGTGTAGTTGAAGCAATCTTAATTTTGTAGGTTATTTTATTCGAATCATTACTAATATTACTTACTCCCATTTTTTTAAATCCAGACATCTTATTAAATACCGTTTTCTTTTCATTATTCGAAGATAATTTTACCTGTCTATCCCAAATAGCTTATTCAAAAGTTACATTAAACAATCGGGTCAACCACATACACTACGGTACTTGTTTACTCGCTCGGAGATCGAATTCATCGCTCATTCCCACTACACTCGCCTACACCACTCTCACTCACTGCACTTTAACAATGCCCATTATTTCTTATGGTGGGTCTATTTTGGTCCCATCCCATCCATACTTAAGATGTTGTGAACCCTAGCATGATTGTGTATCTTTATCTACCTTTTGTTTGTGTGTCAAAAAGTTTGTTTACTATAGAAAACGAACTGAATATGTTATGTACCTAGGTAATAACTAGGTAAGTAGTTACAAATTCCAACAAATAAAATATTTAAAAATAGAGTTGTTTATGACTTCACCGCTCAACCTATAATAAATCGATGTGTTTCAAATGAGAATAATATTTTTTTTTACGCAATACGTCTGGAATCGTTTACCAAATTCTGTTTTTATCATACGACTCGTGAGTGTTACACATACTTACTCGTAATTATGTGCTTTGCCGAATAAACCATTGGGATAAACTCAAGTTTTATATTGACGACAGACTGCGGTCAGTGAAATTGCAGAAATTGCAAGATCCAGGATACAGGATCAAAACCTGTCGGCCCTATGCCGTGTATATAGGGTTACTTTTAATTAGTTCTTGATAGCAAAAGATATGCATGTACTCATGATACTGAACAACTTTTCCCATGGAACATAGGTCGAAATACGAAAAACCAAATTTGACCTCCCATACAAAATGCACTATCAGCTGATGCAGTTTCTATGGGAGGTCAAAACTTGATTTTCGTATTTCGACCTATGTTCCTTGGGGAAAGTTGTTCAGTATCATGAGTACATTCACATCTTTTTCTATCAAGAACTAATTAAAAGTCACCCTATATAAAACGTGAGTTTATCCGTATAGTCCTACTTCCTTCTAATATTATGAACGCGAAAGTTTGTAAACATGTATGTATGGATCGGTATGGATGGATGTATGTTAGTTACTCTTTCACGTAAAAACTACTAGATGGATTTTAATGAACCTTTACAATAATATAGCTTATACATCAGAATAACACAGGCTACAATTTATAAACCTGCGCAGACGAAGTCGCGGGCACCAGCAAGTACCTACATAAATTAGGTTTTTGTCTACCGCAATATGTCATTCTCGCGTTGCGACTTAAATCAAATATCATGCTAGGCCTCCAGGGTACGCAGTATGGAATGCCGGGGTGCGGTGGTCCAAGGCCGACTACTGACTGACCACCTCGCACCTGCAGCCTGACTTGTCGCGGCCATCTACGTCACTCATACTACATATTCGTCATATTTATGGAAGGCTAGATTTTTTACCTTGTGTTTTGAATGATAAAATCACAAATTAAAATGTCTTGTTTTGTTTTCCTTTATTTTCCTTCACGTCACGAATAACAACATTTTTCCTATACATGTTAAATATTAGTAAATTTGAGTAGGTACAGTCAACGACAGGTAAAGCTTGATGTGCTCCTGACTGTACCTAGCCTATGAAGAGTTTTATATCGGGAAAATACCAATGATCGAGGAATGAGGATATCGCTGTGGGATAGGATATCGCAATTCACTCGAATTTCACACTAAAATATATTTCTTATCACCCTTTCTGTCCTGTTTCTATCTACCAAGCAAATATCAATCGCTTTATCACGATTTACCATCAAAAACAACAGCGGAAAATAGCTCTATTCGACACGACAGAGATAGTACAGACAATAACAATATATTTTCTTAATTACACTTGAACATAGGAGAAACTATCATTTTATAATAGCCGTCATGTAATACCTATAATTGAGAAAAATAACGTATGCTAGACAGACAATTTATCTATGAGTATGACATAAACGCGAAAGTAGCGTGTGCGCTATCACACGTCATCTCATTGATCTACTGTGAATGAATGCGGGGGTGAGGTCAGCGGGGAGACTAGACCGGCGGGGGAAGGGGGTCGTGGAAAACCGCCATTGTTTGCTGGTGGCGTAAGCGCAACTGGAACAGTGAAAGTGTTGGGACGACAGCATTAACTGTATGATTAACATTGTAGAGCGCTTGTGTGTGAGCTCATTTAAGCGTAGAGGTCGAGAACCGTTGGATATTTACCTCCGTGATATTTACTTATTATTCATTAACTAGACTTGCGTTTTCGTTTCCTTCGTTTCCCACACTACAGGGTGAAATTGAAAACATTCGACAAATTTTGAGATTCAGTTCAGACCGCGAAACTCAACAATTTTCCCCTAGGAACATAGGTCATCAGACGAAAAGAAAATTTACCCTTTCATAGTAAAGTTAGTCAGCTGACCATACATTTTGTATGGGCGATCGATTTTTTTTTTACGTCTAACGACCTATGTTCCTTGGTTAAAGTTGTTCAGTTTCGTGGTCTGAGCTCAATCTCAAAGTCGAAAGTTTTCAAATTCACTCTGTAGTTGTGTAGGGCCTAATAACTAAACATAAGTTATGCATAATAAATAATTACAGAAGACTGAACAAGATGATAGGTAATAATGATTGACTAAAGATATATTAACCGACCGTTACAATTGGCGCATGACCTATGTACCCCGTACACCGCCTTCATTCCGCGCTTCAACAATACAATACCAAGTAATGACTTGCTGTCGACGCTGTCAACCTAATTATAACGGTCGGCTTATTGGTAAAGTACGTGAAAATTCGTGAGTGCTGATACATTTCACTCGGACTCCCGAGCTTCATCAGCCGACAGACTACTTACTATAATATACAGTCAAATCAAAGAATATATAGTCAAATTAAAAACTTCGTGCACTGGCGTTGGTCGTATGGTAAGCCCCTTTTAGTATAACCAAAGTATGACCGCGATATCTGTTGATAACGTCGCTAGTCGTGAAGATTTTATATAGGGTGTTAGGGACAGCCTTCCGAATACTGAAAAGGCATGAGCAGTCAACGACACTGAACAACTTTCAGTGAACAAAACTTTCAGGAAACAAAAAAAAAATAACCGCGTCTCCACACAAAATTGAAAACTTGACCGGGCAGTTTGTAGAGGCCAATTTTTTTTTTCGTTTCCTGAAAGTTTTGTTCACTGAAAGTTGTTAAGTGTCGTTGACTGATCATGCCCCTTCAGTATTGGGAAGGCTCTCTAACACCCTGTATAACCTCTGACAATTTCCTAAAAAAACAATTACTTTACATTTTGACCACCTCAACAGTTATCGCGGTCATACTGTTATCACTATCGATACGTCGCAGGCAAATAGTAATAATCGCCGTTTACATTCGCCGCAATTTGTAGGTAAACGGTCGGCAAAATGTAAAACGGCGCCGTAGGCAGATTTTTAGATCACTGGTGCATATTAGGTTTGTTAGCCGAGGTAAACCCAGCATAACCGATCCCGCATAGGGATTGTTTTGTTTGGGTTAGGTAATCTTGCGACCTTGTGTAAAATGACTATTTTAAAAAATCCCGGCATCTTGTAAATTGCCACTCAAGGCATTATTTGCCTGCGACAGGTATATAAGAAAACATACGAATTTTCTAATGAACGAACAAAGAACGAAGTTTTTAATTTGACTGTTTCGAAGCAGTATATTTTTCGATAGCTTAAACTGATATTAGATCATGTGTTACAATTTCAATGTTTGTTTCTCGTTATCTATTTAAATATAAATTAAAATAATAACTGATAAGTTAGATGATCTGTTGATCTTATCAGCGTTATATCATCAACCTTACTTATGATTTTCTATCTCATACATAATTAATGAATACTTGTTTGTTTGTTATAGGTAAGCATCGCATCCGCCACATCAGTTCTGATTCATCACTATGCCAGCAAAATGCCAAAAATACTCTACAGATAATTTGTTTACTTACGTAAAAAAAATTTCATATAATTATTGGGTCGAAGTAAGCTAAAATCAGGAAAGTCTATTTAAAGCAATCAATAGTGTGATCGTTAGGTAATAAGATTTTTGGGTACATTTCTTATCAAAGATGGTTTTCTAAACTGTTTAGGAAAACCCATGTAAGAGTTAGAATGAGATGAATGTAATTTTATAAACTTTCTAAGAGTGAGTGATCTTTGATAAAATTATAGTGAGAGACCTCATCTAACTATTTCTCAAATCAATAACTTACTTACGTAACTTCCATTCGGTTCAGGAAATATATGAATTTCCTTCTTTGACCCCATTTATTTTGTATGAAATATGTGTCAAAAAACCGAGTGTATCCACCCAGCTACCATCCAGTATATTATAACAGGTTGTTGACATTATCAACCTCTAAGGTAAGTGCTCCGACTACTAATTTCTCAATTATGCATATTACTTTGTTGATTTGATGATTTCTGCTCTAGTTTACCATATTTGAGGCAAGATCTTGATTTAAAAACACGAAATAAATGCTTGATTCATCTGATGGGAAATCAGTTTCTAAGCTCATTTGCTTAGAGATTAATGAATCAACTTTTATGTTGCTCATAAAAATCTATTATATGTGTCTTTGGCTTCTAATCAATCTACGCAAAGTTGTTCGCAATATCTTTTCTAAAATCATCCAATTTATCGTAATATATTTTTTAAAAATTTATTGTTCACGTTACTGATAGTACCTAGGTAATATTTTTATCATTGATTTTTTTTGTTATTATTTTTTTTTTAATCTATAGGAAAGAAATAACTGATAAATTTTTCTTACAAGTCGAAAAATTAAAGAAAAATTTTGTAGTCTAGCTTGTATGAAAAACCCAAAAGTTTATTTATGGTTTTTCGACTAAATTACCTTAAAGTATAATTTTTGCACTTTAATAAGCATATTTCCTATTCTTTTTTTGTTAAAATGGCATCTCTTTTCGAGTCGTATTTAGCCAGTTTCAAGTAAATAATTAACACTGAAATCCTAATGACGAGGTTGAGGCTAAGGCCTGCGTACTTACTATGAGGACTCCAATAAGATAATAGGAAAAAAAAAGGACGGCTTGCACTCCGGGAGTGCCGGCAGAAGTGAAAACTTAACATCAACGTGGTGCATTTTTGAATATTTTGGAATGGTTAGGGAATAATTTCGCACGTATTGTTTTATTTATCAGTATAAAAGCACATACAATACATTTATTGCGTTATCGTAGACAAACATGACAATTTATAACACATATAGACAATCTTCGTCAGATATAACGCGCCGCTAAAGAAGTTTTCACTTCAAAACTTAACATCAGACGTGAGTTTAAATTTTTTTACCCATCTAAAAAAGTGCCAAGCGCCGCTCTTCAACAAATAGAAATGAAAAACTTCTCAACAAACCAGCAAAATTAATTATTGACAATAAATAAAGAGACGTCTCAAATCGATTGACCTTGACAATGTTAACATGCTTGAACCCAAACCTCCCGACAATTTTCAAACCTCTAACTATTCTCACCAACTTTTTGCTCTTTACCGTTATAACCAAGTTATAACCGTGGTTATAACCTACAACCTATTTAGTTAATTGTTAAAATCAATCACGATTTTTTGTTGCAACTTTGTACTTAAAAGCTACATACAAGCTACGTATTTTGTTGTTCGTTGCTTTGGTTTGTTTTGATTTTATTTTGTTACTTATTTATTACTGCTTTATAAAAGTGTTTCGTCTTAATAATAGCATGTTTGGAAACCGGTGAAATAAGTTCTTTATTTGAAGTTTGATATTACTGAGATTTTTTCGAGGCGGTGTGTGTCGCAAATCTACCCGTGGGTGTTGTAAGAGGCGACAAAGGGTCTATGAACCGGAGGATGGGCAGCAGCGCCCTTCTGTGTATCGTATCATCTTACATTCTGCGGTCTACCAACAATCGCGGTCCATGGTGCCAGCCGTAAGGCTAACAAGTTTAAACTTCCCCTCCACATTGTTTCAGTAAAAGCTGGAATTTTGGAGGGGTGTATCGTTCAGTTTTATATATGCTGTGGTCACCAACAACCGCGGTCCATGGTGCAAGCTGGAACGTTAACAAGCGTGGTGACTAAAGTACGTCCCCGAATTGTACCACGCGTTTTTCAGGGAGCTTCCTGTAGTTAAGGTGCTGGCTGCAATTTGGGTATATGATTTGCTCATGATTCATATTAATAGGGATGATAGATCAGCTCAATACGAATCGATTTGGTCCTTACAAGTTTTTCTGTGCATCGCTGCGTTTTCGAGTTAAAGCAAAAAAAAACCGGCCAAGTGCGAGTCGGACTCGCGCACTGAGGGTTCCGTACCACCACATAAACATAATTGTATTAGTTGAAATTTCAGTAAGTTAATGTGCTAGATTTTTTGAGTCCGACACGCGCTTGACCAAATTTTATTATTTGTTGTTATTTTATAGCCTATGCCCTATAAACATACCAATTTTCAAGTTTGTAAGTGTTCCCGTTTTTAAATAGAACTAAAACAAAAATCGCCTCAGCAACCATCCAACTTGACCCCTCTCTTACATGAATGTTCTTGAAACGGGAGCTCACCACAATTGGTTACCATTAGTTGTGAGAAAAGTTGTAATATTTAATGATTTCAGACTTTTCCCATTATTTGTACCTGTGAGACCTAGCTTCTTGCCAAATTTCATAATTTTAGGACAACGGGAAGTACCCTGTAGGTTTTTCAATTTTGAATAAATGTATGGAGATGTGTACATAAAATGCCATATCTTTTGATTGCGTCGTTGTAAAAAATTTAAATTTTCAGATCTTGTTTGGTTCATGGATCCTAATATATGGTATTAATTTCAACCTGATACCTTTACCCGTTCGTGAGATAAAGGGTCTTGACAGACAGACAGACAGACAGACAGACAGACAGACAGACAGACAGACAGACGGACAACAAAGTGATCCTATAAGGGTTCCGTTTTTTTCTTTTGAGGTACGGAACCCTAAAAATGAAAATAATATACTAAATAATGTTTTTTTTGTCTGCCTTTGTGGCTCCAGTTTAAAATACTTCTGAAGATGAAGAAAATCGAAGAGGCAGACATGCAGGGCTCTGCATTATAACGGGACGAAGTAGTGAATTTTTGAATTTTGAAGCGCTGTAACTTTACGACGCAGGGCTCTTATGGTGGCAGACCATTTTTCTGGGGTTTTATACATTGTCTTTAATCAGATAGTCATAGTCTGCCAGGTGTACGTTTCATTGTCAAATTTTAAAATAGTTAAAACTTAATTCCTCAAAAACGCAGGGGTGTGGATGTCCACCAATATTTTTTGTATCTTTTAGAGGATGCTCCTTATCATCAGTCAAAGAGGCAGACATGAGCAAATCATATAGAAATTTGTACTTCATCACCCTTACTACTGTCTTGTAGCGGAAGTTTTATGGGATGTTATGGACTTATGATGATTATTATCTATATATATAAAAGAAGAAGGTGACTGGCTGACTGACTGACTGACTGACTGACATATCAACGCACAGCCCAAACCACTGGGTCTAGAGATTCCATATTTGGCATGTAGGTTCCTTATGAGGCCTAGGGGTGCACTAAGAAAGGGTTTTACAAAATTCTACCCCTAAGGGGGTAAAATAGGGGATGAAAGTTTGTATGAAAGTCCGTCAGTTTTGAAGTTAGGATCTTCAAAATTTGTATTTAGGCTGACGACTAAAAATTAATAATTACGTGTCCCAGGGTTTTTGAAAATTCGACACCCTTAAGGGTGAAAAGGGGGATGAAGTTGAAAATTCTTTATTCTTAAAGTAAAATCCACATAATTTATTATTTAGGCATTAATGATGTAATTCTATGCAACGTTCATCACAGTTATTGAAATTCCACCCCAAATTCAACCCCTAAAAAAGGGAAATGGGGTGAAAAAGTCTAAAAACCAATATGGGTATCGTTTGTATGGTTTATCGGGTCGCTGATTACGAAAACTACAACAATTTTGAAATCAAACGTGGTGGACGTGAAATACCATCATCCCCCTGGGGATGGAGTTGGGGTGCGATAGGTTTGAAATGTCTAAAAATCAATGTGGGTGTCGTTTGTATGGTTTATCGGGTCGCTGATTACGAAAACTACAACAATTTTGAAATCCAACGTGGTGGACGTGAAATACCATCATCCCCCTGGGGATGGAGTTAGGGTGCGATAGGTTTGAAATGTTTAAAAATCAAGATGGGTGTCGTTTGTATGGTTTATCGGGTCGCTGATTACGATAACTGCAACAATTTTGAAATCCAACGTGGTGGACGTGAAATACCATCATCCCCCTGGGGATGGAGTTGGGGTGCGATAGGTTTAAAATGTGTAAAAATCAATATGGGTGTCGTTTGTATGGTTTATCGGGTCGCTGATTACGAAAGCTACAACAACTTTGAAATCCAACGTGGTGGACGTGAAATACCATCGTCCCCTGGGGATGGGGTTGGGATGCGATAGGTTTGAAATGTCTTAAAATAAATATGGGTGTCATTTCTATGTTAGGGATAGCGGTTAAATTGGCGTAAGGGGTAGGGATAGGGACAGGTAGAGGTAGAGAGGTAGAGAGGTAGAGACGTAGAGACGTAGAGAGGTAGAGAGGTAGAGACGTAGAGAGGTAGAGATGTAGAGAGGTAGAGAGGTAGAGAGGTAGAGAGGTAGAGATGTAGAGAGGTAGAGACGTAGAGACGTAGAGAGGTAGAGAGGTAGAGGGGTACAGGTACAGGTAGAGGAGAAGGGAGAGGGAGGGAGTGAGGAAGGGGGAGGGGGTGATGAAAAGGGAGAGGGAGGGGGAGAGGGAGGGGCAGGGGTAGAGGGAGGAGGGGGAGGGGGAAGAGACAGGGGGAGGGGGAAGAGACAGGGGGAGGGGGAGAGACAGAGGGAGGGGGAGAGGGAGGGGCAGGGGGAGAGGGAGGAGGGGGAGAGACAGGGGTAGGGGGAGGGGGAGAGACAGAGGGAGGACGAGAGGAAGGGGGAGAGGGAGAGGGTTTTAGTTTTTCTCAATTACTTCTGCGAATTGGCTCTGTTTTGAAATATTACATAAAGGTGTCTCTCATCTCTCTCTTTACATATGTTAGGATACTGCTGCTAAGTTCCTCTGTTCTGAGTAATTTATGAGTAACGTCTGTATATTATATAAAATTCAGCTGGATCTTGAATTATACTCATTGATTTGCGCAGGGTTAGTCCTGTTTTCCTTAGTTTAAAATTACCCCGAAATGACGGGAAAATATCTCATTGCTTCGGAAAACCGGTAACAACATAAATACGAAATCCACGCGAGCGAAGCCGCGGGCAACAGCTAGTTGATACATATAAATAAATAAATATTGGGGTACACTTACACAAGGTCATCTGATCCCAAACTAGTTAGGCAAAGCCTATGGGTATCCGAGACTGATTTAATCTATATGTTATAGTCAAAGTCCGATACACAGTCTCTTCGCGGAAGGACTGGTTTATCCTAGGTTTGGCCAAAGCCATCAGGCAATCCCCGAAATACATTTCAATTTCGCCCTTTGCCTGAAGTATTTTTAGTCAAACCCAGGAGCTCCTAACTTTTCAGTCAAACGTCGAAAGTAAATTATTCTGTTTCGGTTTTGGCCTAGTCAATCCTAGAAGCGACTGCAAAACTCGGTCAAACGTTGATCTGAACATGTTTAAACAGGTTCATAATGTCTCTTTAGGTTAGGTTAGGTTATACTTTATTGCACATCGTACAAAAGGCGGGCCTAATGCCACACGGCATTCTCTCAAAGCATCTCAAATATAAAAGTGAAAATCACGTAAGCTGACCAATCAGGTGTCAGAACTGGCAGAGTTAAGCGGTTCTTAAGACTTGAAAGCTGCTTAAATGATAAAATGCTTCCAAATATACGAAGATAAGACACTTCATACCTATATCGGAGTTTGACTCGTCAAACCCCGATTTAATAAAATTGTGTTTTGACGTTTGCCTGACCAAATTAGTCTCTCCCAGGTTTGACGAAAATTGTTCAGTCAAAGGCCGAAAATTTACATTTGTTTGGGCTTTGACTAAGTCATTCAGTCTGACCTGAGGATTGACCAGTCCAACCTAGGAACGCCGGAGCTTCGGAGTTTGCCTATAACATATACATATAATAAAAGAGTAGAAACCGCGTGTCTGTACTTTTGATAAATTTATAAAAAAATCAGTGTGATCGATAAAAAACGACTAATAAAACTCAAAAATATGTTTTCTGAACTTTTTGTCAGTCTGTCTGTCTGTTTTTTTTCGATAAACTCCGAAACTACTGAACGGATTTTCTCGCAGTTTTCGCAGATAGATTAAGCTTAGGTCTGAGCAACATATAGGCTATGTTTCATTCAAATCGGTTCACTCTACACCAATGTAAAGTATCAAATTGCCTGTACGACAATAACTCGCAAACCGATTAAAACTGAGTTTTCAATTACGAGTTTGGCTTACTTTTGAGCAAACGGTTCACTCAGACAGAAGGTACGCTAAGTTTCATGCGGCGGCGCAAATAACTCACAAACTATTGAACGGATTCAAACGAGGTTATCAATAAACTGTCAAGCTTACTTCTTTGCAACATATTGGCTTACTTTCATTGAAAACGGCTCACTCAGACAGGTGCGCGAAATTTCCAGCGGAGGCGCCAATATCTCACAAAAAACTGAACCGGTTAAAACGAGGTTTTCAGTAACGTATTCGGCTTACTCCATGCAACATGTATGCTTAGTTTCATTGCAAACGGTTCACTCAGACACAAAATACTCGAAGTTTCAATAGGTGGCGCCAATAGCTCACAAACAACTGTAGCGACTCCAACCGGCATTTCCATGACGTGCTTGGATTAGGTACTTCCGTGCAACATATAAGCTTAGGTTAGTTGAAAACGGTTCACTCAGATAAAAGTTATGCAAAGATTCAAGCGAAGGCGCGAATAATTCAAAAACTTTTTAGCAGATTCAAACATGGCTTTCAATAACGCGTTTGGCTTACTCCTGTGCAATAAATAAGCTTAGTTTCATTGCGATAGGTAGGTTCACTCTGACAGAAGATACGCAAAGTTTTAAGCTGCAGAACCAAGAACTCACCTACTGAACTGGTTCAAAGTCAAACGAGGTTTTCAATGACGCATCGGGCTTCTTTCTGTGCAACATATAAGCTTCATTGCAAATGGTTCACTCAGACAGAAAGTTCGCGAAATTTTAAGCGGCCGCACCAATACCTCACAAACTACTTGAATGACTGAAACGGGGTTTTCAATTACGTATTTGGGTTGCTTTCGTGCAATATTTGAACTTTTTTTATTGCAATCGGTTCATTCAAACAGATAATAGGCGAGTTCAAAGTTTCAAGCAGTGAAACCGAGCTGAAATCAAACAAAGCTTATAATTTTGTACGGAAGAAAGCCAAATACGTTGTTGAAAATTCAATTTGATCCGGTCCAGTTGTTTGTGTAAAAGTCGTGGGTACAGCTAAAGATTGGTAAAATCTAGATTTAGTTTTATTGTAAAAATAATAATAAAAAAATTCCTGTTTCAGCATGGCACCGTGCACCAAATGTAAAAAAAATTATGAAAGTTCTAAAGTTTTGAAAGCTTAGGAATTAGGTACTTATAAACGAAATACTTCAAAAAAACAAAGAAGAGAAGTGAATCATTGTTTTTTAGGAATTGTCTTTTAAGGGGAGAAATGTTGCAAAGATTGTACGGAAGTGAAGTCCAACAGTTTTGTATGTAGGTCATTGTAGGTACATGTAGAGTTAGAAGCATGTGAAGCTAGACACGTTGGACTTTGTACCGCTCTTTTTTCAGTAGCCACAGAAGCTAAAGTGACTGAGCCTGAGATTTAGTTAGGCTTTGTTTTGTATAAGAAATAACGGAACCCGTATCATAGTTACTCCGCGTGGAATTCGACTATGATTTTACACTTACGAGGATAGTGGGCGACCTAACAGTCCACACGTAAACAAGAGGTGTTTAATTTACAAAAATCCGTATTATCGGTACTCTGTATACCTAATAATATAAAGGCGAGAACTGCACGTCTGTCTGTCTGTCTGTTACGCTTTTATGACTAATCCGATAAACAGATTGTGATAAAAACTTGGTTTGAAGATAGTTCGAACCATGGGAAAGTCATTAGCTACTTTTTCTGAACCCCACGCGGACGAAGTCGCGGGCAACAGCTAGTACATAAATAGAAAAATAACACCCAGACACAGAACAAACACTTGTGTTCATCACACAAATGTTTGCCCTGGGCGGGGATCGAACCCGCGACCAACGGCGTGAGAGGCAGGCTCACTACCAACCACACCTACGGGCCTGTCAATGTAAAAAGAATGAATTTTAAATAATGTTGCCGTAAAACTCGCATTCAATAACAATATTTTTCTTGGTAACATAAATCAAAATTAACCCAGGGGATATTTTTCAACAAGTTAGAAGTGAAATTTTCTAACATACTGCTTAGTAATTTCTGAAAACTTAGATATATTTCATTATCCTCAAAAATTCTGTTTATAAAAGTACCTGGACGACCGACCTTGGTTCTATAATAGCCGTCTCAACATTAAAATATCATCGGGTGAGAAAGCTCTGCTACCCGCCAACAGATGGCGCTGTAGGATTTTGACTGAAACGCGGTATTTAAAAAAATGCTTAAAAACACGGGGAAATCGAATTATCCTAGACATGAGACCTAGTTAGCTCGATTTTTCGCCCCCGAAAATCCCCGTATGATAAATTTCATCGAAATTGTTAAAGCCGTTTTCCATTACAATATTATACAAATATTGTTGGTTTAATAGTAAAGGATATGGATTTTGCTGAAGGTGAATTGTGTCATGAACCATGCTAGGTTTATCCGAAGCGTCTTCGAGCGACGTGCGAGCCTTGGAGCAAGACGAATGAGCGATCAAAATGGGTGAATGGGTGAGCGGCAAAGTTGATTCACGTACTTTCAGACACTAGGACTAGGAGGGCTCGTGTTGATAAATCCTTCTCAAATGTGAGATTTCTCTCAAGAAATACTTTACACATACAAATTATACATCTTGAGTGCAATATCACACTTGGGATTTACCAATATGAGTTATAAAAATTACTGCCATCTTTTAAGCCCGAGTCACACTGATGCAGTAGCGGAAGCGTTCCGGGGGCGGTAGTTGCACCCGTCACATTGAAAACCGGTCGCGGTGCGGTATTTTCTTCCCGCAGATCCGCCCCCGGACCGCTTTCGCAATCATACCGCCTCTGTGTGACTTGGGCTTAGATCTACCCATTTTCCCAAGGAACATAGGTTGAAATACAAAAACAAAAATCCACCAAAAAATGTGTAAGATAAGTATAAGAACCTCAAAAACGAAAAAAAAAATGAAATATGTTTACTAGCAACGGAATGTAACATTAAATACACACTTAGGTTAGTTGTATTAGTTTCATTATTACCTATACATATATTTCAGAGGCGTCCAAAGTAGACAAAGCCTGTATCTTGGAAGACCGAGGATAAAAATAACTGTATTTTCAACCTTGTGTGTTAAGTTGCTCAATTCATGGGTAGAGCGTGTGCAGTGCCTTTATTGTCGGCTTTTTAACTCTTAAAGCGAATGTAGTATTCTTATAAAAACCATTAATCGTTTCTCAATTTATAAGCCCAATAAAGTCCGAATAAGAATTTTATTACGACCAGAAACCTGGAAATATCTCCGAGTTTTTTCGGCATTCTGCAAGTGCTTTCACACCGCTGTTCACAACAATAGCCAGAAATACTCGTTGTTTGAAACAGTTTTGAAGCAAAAGATTAATAAATGTTTTGTTGAGGAATGTTCACAATTCACTCGTTTTTTGTGGTCCACTTAGCACCCACGAAGATTGATTACTCCTATTCCTTCTGGTACAAGTAACAATTAAAATTCAGACTTAGCTATCCGAAATGTTGGAAGACGCATCGAAACGTTCCCAAAAAAATATTTTATATCTCTCAAGCTAGGTGCTTCAAAATGTTGACAAAAGTTTGTGAACCTAGGTATGGGAGTACCTTCTCGTTCACCTTACAGAGCTGTTACTTTCGACAGTTTGTACGAAATTTATTGTGAAGTAGCCACTTCTTAACGACTTATTGAAGTTAATGTTGGATTTAATGTTCTCGTATTGCTTACTTTAAATATAATACTCCGCCCTTCTCGTTTGTCGGTTCGAAACAATGGTGCCGAATCAATTAAGTACGACTCGCAACAGGAAAATTGGGACTGTTGCGTCCGTTGCTGCTTTAAAACGATTTCTGCTGTGAAATGTAAAATGTTTTGAATGAATAATGTTCTAACATTTACCCCTTTTTTTATAAAAAATCAAAAAAATACTCACAACATCGTCATCTGTACCAATAGCAATTAAGCCACTATGACCCGTATTTTATTATTCCGATTTTTGACTAACAAGTGCTGCTACCACTACCATAACAGTCAATAATTTTCTACTGCTAGACGAGTATCTCCCTCAGAATTTCACAACACAAAGTGTAGAATATTTTAGTCACCATGCTTTTTACCTATGTGGACGATCCACGACAGCTACATACGAGCTCTACGTCTCATACGGGATCTACGTCTAGGAGGACATCCGACGATGAGTGTGTCCGGCGGCATTGTCAGTTTCCCAGTAATGTACAGCAAAGTTACTGCGTTCGTCGAATTATTAAAGCACTTGAATCACGAATGCCAATTGTGTTTTGTAATTATCCAGCAATTCATTTGACTGTTAATCGTTGCATATTCAATCGGACAATCGCTGTTTGGATCAAACTTTCCAATTTATTTGTAATCGTCCCTATTAGATCATACCATGTAAAGAAAGAGTGATTTAACTAATGGAGAGAAATAATGCAATTCATATTGGGACTGAACTGACCATAGGGCTGACCACGTCTGCCATACGTCGAGCATAATTTGCCTAATTTGGACAAAAAACCACCACACAATGCAGTGCCACCAACGAAGAGAAGGCAGTGGCCATGGCGAGATGAACTAGTCGTCTTTATAGAATTAATCAGAGGAAGCACAAGATTGAAAGTCTTGCAAAGTCTAGAGGGTTTTACCCGGGTGTGGATCAAATAGCTAGTACTTATTTAAGATTTGGATTGACTTTTGCTTAATCAGACAAAATCTATCCTCAGAGAGACAATAAATCATATGACTAGTCACTACTTTAGGCCTCACCAAGATAGGTAATCAATGTATCATCTTATTCCTATTATTCTGTCTTCAATCGTACATTTTGACACATTAACGCGTTGGAATGCAATCTAGGCTTTCTCACGGCCCGACCGGCGAGTCGTACGCAGAGGCGAATGTGAAAATATGTCGATGGCCTGCTATTTCCCGAATGCAGGTAAATAAACTTTGTTGCGATTCAAGTTTGACACTTACTACAATGTAATAAATGCTATAGAAGAGAGACGAAGGCAGTTGGCGAACGTAAAATAGGACGAGAAGTTGACACTAATGTCTACAATCGGATTAGTGGTCGAGGGTTGTGATGTAACTTCCGTCGTAGACTTCTATTCAATGGGCAGTTCTTTTGTTGTCCTTTGCCGTGATTCTCGTTTCATCTCGTTACATTTCTTTTCATTTTATTTTATCGGAGTTTTATTCTTGTTAGTTTTAGTGACCTTTAATAATTATAAGGTATTAAACTGATCAAATATTTCTATTAAGGAACATAGGTCGAACTTCTGTGTACCACAAAAACGCCGCCGAGAGTTTGAACGAGGCAGGGTGTCTACTCTCAAAGTCCGATATATCGAAACGATACAACTCGAAACATGCAAATGCAAAACTTCGTGCCTTGACAATAGAGTAGAATATTGATTAGATGCAGTTTGAAAATTCATCCAACCAATATTCTACTCTATTGTCAAGGGACGAAGTTTTGCATTTGCATGTTTCGAGTAGTATCGTTTCGATATTTCGGACTTTGAGAGTAGACACCCAGACTACAAGTAAACCATTCAGATTCGCCAAGCGATGTTCTTCAAATAAATTCTTGATACTTCGAGTACCTAAGAATACTGTATGTATATCGGACCGTAAGCGTAACGCGTGGAATGCGCGACTGCGCGTACCGGCCCGTACCGTTATCATGCCGGTGATGTAAACAGCCATGCCGGTTCTTAATCTCAAGTGCAATTCATGGTAAAACACCTTTAATCAAATCTAGGAACTAAGCCTACCTACAGAAGAACTTAAACATAATTATCACTCTACCTGACCCTACTTCATATTTTTTCGGAGATTATCCCGAAATACTACTCATACTGGTACTAAGTAACTATGATTGTTATAAACAAAACAACTTTAAAGAAGGAAGAAGCTTTAAATCAGAACATCTTAAATTGTAGATTCAGACTCTGAAGTTGAACAACTTTTTCGAAGAAACATTAGGTTAAAATAAAATTTGACAGATTCAGATAATTTTATTCAATGTAGATTCTTTATAGAATACGTATTGAATGTCATGTAAAATCCAATGCAAGGTGCATGCCCCGTCCACCCACTGGAGTTTCCCACTGGTAGGTGAGACGGGGAGTTCGCGTTCCCCCTCCACATTGAGGGGAAACCAAAAGAATGTCCTCGTCGATACATACTCGTATAGAGCGAGTCTGACTTTCCATAGAAATTTAAGGGAGCTTAATTTTTAATCACATTCAACCTTTGTTCCTTAAGAAGATTCAGTTTCATGTTTTGAATTCGCAATTGCAGATTACTAAAGATATAATTTTACTCCCTGTGTGTACAAGAAAAAATTTTGCTATGCGATACTTTCTGTAATTTTATTTTACACCTAAATCGTCACTAAAATAATCCTGTCTAAATCTTAACTCTATCTACAGTATGTAATTTGTTGTAATGACGAGTTTCCGTTGATATGACAGCTTCCTTCCTCGTCCTTATCATATTGGTGTTATCACTCGCACACGCCATCTTCGAACTCCAAATAAACCAGTCAGACAATCAACTTTTTAGTTCTTTAAACAAGTGTTTTATGGCGTGTATAGCGAAGGATCATATACGGGAATTCCCTTATCGTTTATTGTTAATAAAGTTAATTAATTGATGTCTTTGTTGTCGCTATCAATTTTATTGTAATTATCTTTAATTTTTATATTGTTTTGTCGGGTTTTTATCGAAGATGGTTTACAGTTTTGTCTGCTTCGTTACAATGCTCTTCCTTGCGAACATCCACCTTTATTTATTCTTTTCGTTAGTTTGAGGGAAAAGTGGATATATGCCATATAGCGGCAATAATTTGTTCTACATCGAGCTTTGGGTTAGTCAGAGGGTGAGGAGAGGAGGCTTTACAGTCGTATTGTCTCTACGCTGTCTAAAAAAAGCGCAGTGCAAAGTCCAGTGTGTCAAGCTTAAAACACTAGACATATTATTAGCTTATCTACAAGACGTATCCACGTACAACTTACGGTCGAATCAAAGATACAGCCAAACAAGGTTTTTTTTTCTCTTTCATGTTTGTGCCTTCCACTGGTTTCTAACAAGCTTCTGCTGTTGCCAAGCGGGTTCATCAGGCCATCGGCACTTGATCGGTCCGGCGCCTTCTTTCGCTTTGTGGCTCCAGGTGGTGATGGTCTTAGCCCAGAATTCTTTTGGCACACAGAACACGTGGCTCGCCATTACCACTTGAGCTTGGCAGCGGTGTAGATGAATTATAATTTATCTGTCACCCATTCTCACTTGAGCTTGGCGGCGCCGTCGATTAATTAGTTATTTTTTATCAGTCGTTTACAAACAACGTCAATAGGGTCAATCGGCTACCTAGTAGCCTGACAATACTTGCACAATAAGTAACTAAGTATAACTTATCATTTAAGTACTGCTTACACTAATAGGATAAGATAATCTCTAAAACCAGTAAATACCTAGTGGAGTGAAAATAGGATAACTATTGGAGTGTAATCCTAATGTGATAACCTACTTTTCTTCATTCGGTTAAATCACAAATGGCTTAAATCATGACACCTTTTCACATATTTAAAAGAAATTGAACCGAAAAGGGTTGGTAAACTTCCGAGTTGCAAACTCAGAGCAAGGAGGTCCGAAATGAGTGCAAATATATGTATTTTTCTCTTTTTAAATTATTTCATTTTAGAATCTATCAATGACACTCAAGCCAATACTGTTTTCTATACATAGGTAATCATCACGCCCTCAGATTAGTATCTAAAGTTGATCATACCACAGATTAAATAATAGTAAACTAAACGATACATAGTATACTGATGATGGTTTCAATATTCTTGCGAAAAGACAAATGGACAATGTAACAGACAGCTGGACTCCTCCCCATGCTTTTTAATTTTACTACTTATTATTAGTATCCTTTCTTTTTAAATTATCTTCTGAATTTATTGTAGAGTTGAAACAAGTCTGGAAACAGATTCGCGACCATTTCGCCGGTTTGTCGACAAAAGCCTTTAAAAATAGGAGAATCGCAACCCAGTACACTCAACCTAGACGTTTTAAGACATCTGGTAATGTCATTACCATGTTAATCCTATTATGTTGATATAATAACTACAGACATAACAATCTTACACAATATGATTTCAGATTCAGACTGAATATTTGAATTATATATGTTTTTATTTTGTGCACAGTGTGTAAATAACATTTCGCAGGCCACACTAAAACCAGAGTAGTTACCTATAATTGAAAGAAAGAATAACATTGTTTTACAAACTTTTAATTTCTGACATCTTTAGCCGATTACTTTTGACATAGATGCAAAATAGTCTAGGCAACGAAGCGGATCGTTGTATGAAGACCCCTGAATTAAATCCTCAGTCGATGAAACTTTGTTACACTACATGAGACAAACCTTTTATAAAAAACCGGCCAAGTGCGAGTCGGACTCGCGCACTGAGGGTTCCGTACCACCACATAAACATAATTGAAATTGAGTTGAAATTTCAGTAAGTTAATGTGCTAGATTTTTTGAGTCCGACACGCGCTTGTCCAAATTTTATTATTTGTTGTTATTTTATAGCTTATGCACTATAAACGTACCAATTTTCAAGTTTGTAAGTGTTCCCATTTTTAAAATAGAACTAAAACAAAAATCGCCTCAGCGACCATCCAACTTGACCCCTCTCTTATATGAATGTTCTTGAAACGGGAGCTCACCACAATTGGTTACCATTAGTTGTGAGAAAAGTTGTAATATTTAATGATTTCAGACTTTTCCCATTACTTGTACTATGAGACCTAGCTTATTGCCAAATTTCATAATTTTAGGTCAACGGGAAGTACCCTGTAGGTTTTGCATTTTTGAATAAATGTATGGAGATGAGGACATAAAATGCCATATCTTTTGATTTCTTCGTTGTAAAAAATTGAAATTTTCAGATCTTGTGTGGTTCATGGATCCTAATATATGGTATTAATTTCAACCTGATACCTTTACCCGTTCGTGAGATAAAGGGTCTTGACAGACAGACAGACAGACAGACGGACAACAAAGTGATCCTATAAGGGTTCCGTTTTTTTCTTTTGAGGTACGGAACCCTAAAAACGAAATATACTTGAAATGTAAACAAGACTACCAACCAAAGAGGTTCTGTTCTTAGTCGATACAAAAATGTCAATAAAATTTTCAGTGGTTACAAATAATACTTAATATGATTTTTAGTATTGTTTCATCAAGTAATAATATTGTAATGGTATTTTTTGTTTAAAATTAATGACGAGTGTGACTTAATGAGCCTCTTATTCTTTTCTCTTAGAGGGAGATGAAAAGTAGAGTGTATTACGCGGCAGCAAAAATATTTTTACCTTGGGCGACCTATTGAATCCCTCGCTACGTTCAGGATTCTACTTTAGAATCCCTCGCCATGCTCGGGATTCTACTCAAGAATCCTTCAATTCGCTCTGGATTCAAAATAGCGCCCTCGCCTTAAAAATATTATTTTACAGCCTTGTGATACAATCTACTATTTTTGTATATCTAGGAAAAGTTGTTCAGTTTCACGGTCTGAGTAAAACGATAAAATAGTGCTAAAAGTTAGTAAGAACAAAAAATAAAATCTTGATACAAAAACAATATAAATATATGTATTAGAATTTATACAACGTAGGAATACAATTTACGCAGGCTTAAAATAATTGCCGAGTGTCATTTTAACCAACGTTAGCTTCTTCTACTCCCTTTTCCTTTCAAGTCTTCCAAAAATACTCTGAATATTAAAATATTTTATCAGATTGTGTCTCCTATTTTAAAAATTTACATCCATAAATCTTTGTAAACCATCTTACTACCCTATTATTTTAGACCATTAATTCTTATTGAGGCGCCATAGTCATTTTCATGGAAAATAAACGTGTTGGTGCTATGTTCAGTATATTTAGTGGGTTTGTAGGTTATTCTGCTGACCTATTTGCTGAATACATGTTGTTATATTTTATTTAGTAAGCAGGGAAAAGAGAAGATGCTTAGGTGGGAAGAAGGAGTGACCAGAGTGCAGTAATTAACACCATTATGTGGTTACTAGCTGTTACCCGCGACTTCGTCCGCGTAGATTTTATAAAAAAACAGAACTCGAACTTAATTGAAACATATTTTACGGAGCGCTTATCCTTCTTGATCCCTACGTAAAAGATGCATTTGTACTTATCCAAGTTGAATAAATGCATCTTACTACAAACTTAATTATCTTTTGATTTTATTTAACTGGTAGGTAGTGCGGAATTTTCATTGTCAACCGTTACAGGCGAACTTAAAAAAGAAGGCAATAAAGGGAGTGAAGTGAATGGGTAGCGAGGAGGTATTCATAAAAGTTAAAAAAGGTCCCTATTCCTCCCTATCTATCCTTTTGTATCCCCCCCCCTACATTCCCACTCCCCCTCCCTCACCCTCTCCCTCGCCCCTCCCTCTTCCCCCCCTCACCCTTCCTTCCCCCTCCATTTCCCCCCTTCCCCTCTCCCCATCACCCTCCCTTTCCCCCCTCGCCCTCCTCCCATTCCCATCCCTTTCCCCCTTCCCCTCACTCATCCTCCCCTTCCCCCTCTCCCTCCCTCTACCCCCCCCTCCCTCTACCCCCTCCCACGCCCTCTACCCCTCCCTCCCCCTTTCTCTCCCCTCATTTTCCCCTCCCTTACACTCTCTCCCTATCCCTCCCCCTCTCCCTCTCCCTATCCCTGACCCTACCCCTATCCCTGCTTCTACCCCTAACGCCATCTTAACCGCTATCCCTATCCTTATATAAACATACAACTGACACTCATATTGATTTTTAGACATTTCAAACCTATCGAATCCCAACCCCATCCCAGGGGTGGTGGTATTTCACGTCCACCACGTTGGATTTCAAAATTATTGTAGTTTTCGTAATCAGCGACCCGATAAACCATACGAACGACACCCATATTGATTTTTAGACATATCAACTCTATCGCACCCCAACCTCATCCCCAAGGGATGATAGCATTTCACGTCCACCATGTTGGATTTCAAAATTGTTGTAGTATTTGTAATCAGCGGCTCGATAAACCTTACAAACGACACCCATATTGATTTTTAGACATTTCAACCCTATCGCACCTCAACCTTATCCCCAGGGGATAATGGTAGTTTACGTCTACCACGTTGGATTTTAAAATTGTAGTAGTTTTCGTAATCAGCGATACTTAGTTGAATAAAAAAAGTCCCATCAAAATCGGTTAAGTAGTTTCGGTGCGCTGTAGCAGATACAACCCCGCTAGAGTATTATTGTATGTGTAGATTCCCACGGGAATGAGATATTTTCCCGGGGTAAAAAGTAGCCTATGTCCGTCTCCAAGTTACCATCTATCACCATACCAAATTTCATCAAAATCCGTTCAGCCGTTTAGGCGTGAAAGAGCAACAAACAAACAAACAAACAAACAAACAAACAGACAGACAGACAGAGTTACTTTCGCATTTATAATATTAGTATGGATAACTGACAAAATTGCCTATAAAATTATAATTATAGTTTCTTGGGAAAAAATGTTCAGTTTCATACAGAGACAGAATCACCACCTAAAATACCCGGGGTATATATAGAGGTCGCCCAGCATCGAACTGGTTTCTCTCAAATATGGAGAGAGACTTCAAAGAAGCCTTATTTCCAAAAAAACCGCCAAGTCAAGGTAATCGCAGAAGAGTGAAGGGACACGACCCCAAATAATCAGAACAAAGAAAGACGAAGGAGAAGAAGGATGGGAAACTTACGCTATATGCGCTGGGTAGGGACCGTCAGAACGTGACCTGCTGACCTCTTGAATAAGATCCGCTCACACCATTGAAACTATCGTCCCAATCGTTTAATATAAAATGGCATGTATTTAACGCGGCGACAAATTGACACCATTCCGGGTTTAAAAAAATCTGAAAATGGATAGTAAATAAACTACTTGGCGACTAATTTGAGGTAGCATCTTAACTAGAAAGCGGCGGCTTTTTAATGAGTTTTGAGGTTTTATTTAAATTTTATCTGGCAGTGATTTTCTTTTGTGGCAATTGAATTTCTTCTAAGGCGACAAATTATTGGCGGATAAAAAAGTTAAAATAGGCTTTCATAAATTCTAAAATGGGGTTGTCTATAAACTTGACCAAGGTCTGAAATAAGTACAAACAAGATCTTATAAAAAATACTTTTGGCTACATTTTTAGGGATCTAAATAAACCAAATTGTGACATGCTAAAAAACTATTCTTGATCTATTTAATTTTTTCTTGACTATCTTAAGTGTAACAAAAGGGAGTGAAAAAATTATGTATCGAACGGAAAACTAATCTAAGTCAATCAAAATAAAATAACCTAACCTAACGAGCGCATTTGCCGCCTTTTTCAAGAATTTACGAATCTGCAAACAATATTCTAATATCCAAATACATCCTATACTATTAAACGAGCAATATTTGTATATATATAAATATATATATTTGTAATCGGTTTCTCGAAAACGGCTCTAACGATTTCGATGAAATTTACCATACTGGGGTTTTTGGGGGCTAAAAATCTATCTAGCTAGGTCTCATGTCTGGGAAAATTCGTTTTCCCCGTTTTTTTAAAGTACCGCGTTTTATACAAAAACCTACAGCGCCATCTGTTGGCGGGTAGCATAGCTTGTTCATCCGATGATATTTTAATGTTGAGGTGGCTATTATAGAGCGAAGCTCGGTCGCCCAGGTACCTATTATAATACCCATTTATAGTTTTAAAGCTACCTAACAACCGCTGCCAAATGTGTATTTTTATAATGAAAGCCAATAGTTGCCATGCCAGTGAAGAATGTTTGATATCCCCTCGGAAAAATTAGTCGCCACATTAGGTTTTATAATACCTTAACCAGTTTTACACTGATCCCGCTTGATATATTTGGTACCTTACAGTAGCAGCCGTTTTTTAGTTTTTTTGATCCTAGCCTTTTGTTGCTTGTATAGTTAATTAATTGCTTAGATATTTAATCACTGCAAAGTTAGTTTTTTTATGACTTAATAGAAAGTCGCCTAAAAAGGATTTCAGTTGCCGCGTTAAATATTTGCCATATAAAATTGATAATCACGAGTCATTCAGTGATACATCCATTATATTTATAGACATTGACAAAAACTCGAAATCAAACACGCCACACTGGGTTCCTAAAAAGTTATATCCGATGAGGAGGCATTTAAAAAAAAAAAGTTTCTATGCTGGCATTTGCATTCTCATAAATAAGGATAACGTGAAAGAAAACTTACACCCACGAAGCGATAAGAAAATCTTTGCGCGCCGGACGTACAGCCGCGTTGAAAAAGCGTAGGCTAAAAATAGATGGGGTGAAATTAAATAAGGGCCCATCTGTCGCGCGCAAATCGCAAGCTTATCTGCAGGCGCAGGCGGCGCTAGGCGTGCGGAAAATTGTATATTGGAAACGTTACTGAGCGATTAGAAGTGACACGTGAAAGTGACTTCAGGGAAAAGGGCGAGCGACGGCCGCAAAAGGAAAGACAGTAAAGAACTATGCCTCTGTTTTTTTATATAAGGCCATATAACTTATTGCCAGATGCTCTCTTCAAACCAATTTGACAATATAACCAATTTTGAAACCGCAAAGCCGCTGTTTCTTACGTTTCAGTCAACTATAGGTATTGAAAATGCATATGGGACTGTACTGTTGAGATTGCAGCTTTCAAAGCTAGTCGCAAAAAGTAAAAAGTGGTTCATAGAAAATCTGATTTCGATCTTGGCAGTTGGTAGTACCTTTATTTATACCTTATTGAACATACAATTGTGCACTACAGTGATTGCGAAAAGTTATTCTACAATGGCGAGCTTAACACAAAAATTTTATTTTCTACCAGCTAACCGTTCTCCAAGAGGGAGACCTTTACAGAAGTGTACAATCTAAATTGTTTAAAATATTGTTAATTATAGCATACAATAACCATTTTAATTATATAAAAAAATACACAATATTAGAAAAAATACATTAACGAGTAATACACATTAATAACATAGGAACACATGTACAATTACATACAGGACCTTCTATATTTTGCCAAAATAAGAAGTCTTTGAGCTTCTTGTCACAATCATAATCAAGAGCCTTGCATGTATCGGCTGATTAATTCACATTACTTACTCCCCTTCCCTTGTTTATTGCGGTTGAATCGAGATAAATTGGGAGAGAAGGTCAATAGCTACAAAAAGCGTCGTCTAACTTATGTTGACGTCATTCATGACGTTACCAATGACGTCACGCCTCGCTCTCTGTGATAAAATAGATACTCATTAGAGCGTGAACATCTAGGCATTACTCGTAGCATAGTCAAAAGGCAAGTGAAATACTATGTTCTAACCTATTGATAATGTTCACACGTGTACCTCAAATTACACACTCAAGTTATAGATGATAAGATGCAGCTAGATTAGATGTACCTACATATTCTTTAAATATAATAAGTTTGTAAAAGACCCACCGTATTTGATATCTTTAGGGCGTCTTATGGCTGATATGAATAAGCTTGTTGAAAATCTTGTTATTGAGGTAAACTTAGCTATAGTAGTACCACCTAAATGAGTCCTCGCCCGCGTGGGATAAGGGCAGGTGCGGGGAGCGGATGTGCGTAGAGAATGAGCTTTGTCGTCTTACCCTCGCGCCCCTGTACCCCGCGGGCGAGGACTCATTTAGGCGGTTTATCTATAATTCATCCCCAAAAAAAACGTAAACAATAAATTTGATTGCAAGTAATTTACATAATATTCTACAAGTCAACGATATGCGAGTTTTAAGTCAAATATCCAATTAGAGACAAGCGTTAAAAGTTCGAAGCTTGAACCGAGACATGTAAATGAGTGTATACTGATTTATAATAGCAAATATTTTGCATACGCATGTTTAATACTCGTAAACTTTCAAATATTAACCAGCTAATATACTTGTGGGCGTCACTGTACTCTCGTGACATTTAAAAATAATTTTACGCTACGGAACTCGTTACGGACGTTTCGCAATCCTCCTGTATTATGCATGGTTATGATAATGTAGACGTAGAGGGTGTTCTGGAAAAAAGTGAGAAGAGTAAGGGATGACCACCATGTGTCAGAGTGATGAGTATGAAAGTAGATGACGAGGATGCATTCAGAGAGTGCTGAAGACCAAATAATAGATCGAGGAATTGAGTAAAAAAAAAAGTTAATATTGGCTGATAATACGCAGAAATTCAATATTTAATGCTGACGACGAAAATGTTTCGATGGACCGACTTATTTTTCAGTTCAATGATGACCATGATGCGGATTCGTCGATCAATATTAGCGCATAGATGATTAATTAGATTTTAAGCGACCAAATAAAATGAAGACCTCAGTTTTATAACATGGAATATCAGCTGCTTTGTAGTGTGCTCGCCTCTCCTACCTTAGTATATAAGTATTAGTCAATAAACCTGCATCATACGGAACACACGTGTGTCTTATTAAACGCTCTCCCGGGTCCCCGCACCGCATGGCGACCCTGCCAGTGCTGCCTTATACGGGCAGCGCTGTGCAATCGCGCGAACAATAGTGTGACTGTGCTGTGCTGTGTGATGGAAAATTTATTAAAAATTTAACTTGAAAAAAAAATCGTTATGAACTTTTCGGTAGACGTTATGAATCTAATGTGTTGTAATGTGTACTCCTAATAACATGAATAACATAAAATAATAAATAAAATTTGACCCTCTAAATTAAATAAAAATGTGAATTATTAATAATATTACTATGGTGAGTCAGTGGCGGTAGTGGAAGAAGAGACGGCGTAAAAATAGGTAGACAAGATCAGGAAGACAGTGTTTTAATAAGAAGAAATAACAGAAGAACAAAAATGTACACATTTGCGAATTTAAGAAGAAGGCAGAAAAGAAATCAGAAATAAAGAAGAATAAGGGATAAGATGGATAAAAAAAACCGTGTCGAAATGATGGAGAAAAATTACCAACCGAAGAACAAAAATTTGGAAAAAGGTATATTAAATAGGAAAGAAGATCGGAAAAAATTTTGAAGATGGAAAAAAAAAAGGTGAAGAGTAAAGTGAACAGAGCAGGCGGCCGGGTGATGAACGAGTCAGATGGATGATGATGAGTGTTGCTGGGTGCAGGGAGCTGTTGGAGTCAGATGGATGATAAGAGTGATATGCAGGGTGCCGGGAGATGTTGGAGTCGGAAGTGGATGCGGCTATACAGTGAAATTGTGTTTCGGTTTTTTTTTTATTAGCTAGGCATCGGAAAAAAAAATATTAAAAATTTAGCTAGGTTCGGTCAAATAATAATAAATAATTAAAGGAAGAAGTTCATAAATAAAATAAAAATGCAGCAAATTTTGAAGACAGAAGAATTCATGCAGCGACTCACCAGTGGCTCACCATAAGCATCGTAACGTAAGTTTAATTAAACAGCAACAGATCATGTAAATTAAATTTGGGTGATTATTTTTTTAAAGTGTTTTCTTTTAAATGTACCTAATTATTAAAGTGGAAAAAAAAAATAGTTACATGATCCGTGAGCTGTCCATTTTACTGTTGGCAATATAGTAAAGTAAAAATTTACGTATGTTTTCCGGATATTTTATTATCAGTAAAGAAAAACAAGTTAGTTTTATTTTAAAATCATTTTCTTTTCACGAAGTAAGTTTAAGTTTCAAATAAAAAAGAACACGAATTTAGACCTAACGAGAATTTAGAGAAGTGAGTTTTGTGTTACTACAACCTATTAAAAAGTAATATTTTAATTAATATATTTTACGGAAAATTCGCACTGTGCTATGTAATTACCCTAATTATTTTATTATGTAAAAAAAAAATTTAGTGACAATAATGTGTAACATTTTGAAAAGAAGAGAAAAGTATTTTTGGAAAATATTTGGTTGTTGTTATCAATGTAATATTACTGAACCCCCCCCCCTACTTACTTACCTATGTATTTAATCTTTATGTAAAAATAATTACATTATATAATTTGGAACATTCTTAAATTAGATTTCATCCATATTTATCAAAAATATCCGTATGAAAAAGCATTTAAAAAAAAAATTGTTTGTACGCTACTTAAAAGATTGTTTTTTTTTATTATTTTGTGATTATTCCAATTAAAATTATAGCTTTATAAACACCCTTATTGTAAAAATCAAATAAAATAATTAATCAGTACTATCTTTTAGAAAAGTTTGATGAGATCATTAAAAGCAAGTTCTAGGAAAATTGGATAATACAAACATGGTATCGGCGGCGACATAGCACGCCAGCTCATACTGCATCGTTTCACGTGGTTTGTACAGAGATAATTTTATTTTTAGCTACAGCTATGCACTATGAAGCCTAAATAATACATAAGATTTTATTTTCATTCAGATGCGTTATAGTATTAATAGTATATTTTGTAAAACTGTTAAGGAACTAGATACCTACTTGTTACTCTCACTAGTACAGTCAACGACAGTTCAAGCTTGACAACCGGAAACAACTCTAGCTCGGACGTCTATTGAAATAAGAATGATACAAAGTCCAATGTGTCTAGCATGATATGCTCTTGACTGTACATTCTAAAAAAAAAACTCAAATTTTGCTAAAAATCCAGAAAATACAAAATGAACAACTAGGTAGATATCTGTTTTTGATGAATCAGTGTAATATAAATAGGACTGCAGCATGCGTAAGTAAGTGGGCATCGAACCAATGTCGCACAGCTAAGCAGATAATGTACCAAATGAATGTGAAATAAGTATAACGGGTCTTAAAATTATCAATAAAGGAAACTGTAATAGTTTGATACTATATCGTTACGTTAGTAAGTTTTATGTGTTTTAATTGTATTATTCATGTATTCTAAATCAGTTGTATTATTATAACTTGTGAGATAAACAGTAACTAAAGCTAAACGTTCAAAACGGATTTTATTTTTTTATAATACGAAGCAAATAACAAATTGACATCATGGATTTGATAACCATACAACTTAACAAATAAACAAGGATCTACCAAACAATATAATAAAAAGAATTTTGTTGTAGTACCCAGTATATTTTATGCATATTTATAGTAAAAGTTTTAGTAAAATCTAATAAGTCTTTAAGTAAGTACCTATATAGTAACAAAAACTTTATGCAAGTCTTGTTGTGCAATCAGTCACTTTGTTTGTAGTCAGCACTTTGTTTGAAATATGAAATGGATTGGTATTAAATTGGAACTGCATGTGGCATCACTTGCAACTTAGCAGTAATGAAACACGAAACGATTCAACGTAAAAGGCAAGCATTTTTTCAAACAAATTGTCTTATCTGCATCTAGTTTTGACAATGTTTTAAAAATTAAATTATATGTTATGATGATTTTAATATTGGGTCTTAGAATAAGTAGTAACACAAAACACTCAGTATATTTAAATTAACTATAACGTAACATTTAAGAGCTTAACTTGATAGAGAGATAAGAACATTTCTTAAAAACGCATTATTAATAACGTTATGCACTCTGTTATAGAGACAAATAATGATTACTTACAGGAGAAGTCGCGGGCTTCATATAAGACTCAAAACCAAATATGCTATGAAAAATAGATATTAGGTGTAAAAATTAATACAAAAGAGGTGGTAAAGGTTCAAGTAATATTGTAATGAAGAAGGAAAGTCGGATTGTATCTTGTATATGTATAGGAGGAAAGTATTAAATATCTTTTTGTCACCATTGTTGCGTGCAATTAGGTACTTCTTCTTATGGAATGAAATGGATTGTTTATGTGATATGTTAATGAAAGTATTGATTTGTAATTATGTTGATTGGAATCGGGTATGAGAGTTGTTTCGAAAAGTTTAGTATGAGTAGTATGATATGAGATGGGAATATTTCGGTAGACAGAGTCTTGACGATCGGTTGGACTGATCACCCAAACGATTATTTGTTGTCTGTTATCTAGTCAAGACATGGATGTCGAAATATTCAAATAATGGATTGGTTTCGCAAATGAGTGAAGTTTGTGAGAATGGCAAAGAAAAGTGTATGGAAAGTTACAAATAATGCTCCTAGAGAGTAATTAGAGACAAAGAGCCTAAGTAAATGCTCGAATTAGTGGTACACTACACAAGTAGGTACGCAATAGGGCTCAAATCCTTCAGTCTAGTCATAGGTCGGACGAGTCTCCGGTATGAATGCTGTTGGAGACAAAAATAATGTCTTAAATGAGAGACCCTATATGTATAAAAATGGTACGTTGAGTGTCAGATCTTTCATTCGATCATGGTGACTACGAGTTAGCTCCGTGAGAATAGTTAGAGTCTAAAAGGCTTAAAATATGACCTCGTAAAATAATAGGGCGTGCGCACGACCCATAAAAGGCAATAATGCCAATATAATAAAATATAGTCGACTAATAATATTTCGTACCAATAATAATATTAAATATAATAAAGGGACCGGCCGGCCCAAAAAATAAATAAATATGTTATAATGTAGGTATAATTGTATACCTTACTAAATAAATAAATATGACTAAAATGTTAAATGCATGCAATGAGTGACAAAATAATGGGCCCATGTTTAAAATAAGTAAAAGACACAAAGGTTAGGTTAGCTACCTACTAAACAACTTATTAAAATTATAGAGAGTCTATTAAAATACAGAAATGACTAGTATGCTTAATTTTTGAAGGGAACAAATTTTTGTTTGTTGATTATTGGAAAGAAAATTTGGAATTATGAGAAATAGTCTAAATAAGACGATGAAAAATGACACCAGACCTGACTTGAACTAGAGTAGTTATATATTAGTTAAGGTATATCTTTAGTTAATAAGAATATAATCAAATTGCATTATAGAAAAAAAAATTATGTGTGGGGTTTTTACATTAGAATAAGTATAAAAATGAAAAGAAAATTAAATTATGTTTATGAGAATATTGCCAACAGTACATACTATTAGATAAAAGTATAATATAATATAGTTAGTAATAAAATATAATGATTTGATATAAGTCCATTACCTTCCAAATAACACAAATTACGTAAATCAGTATTGAAAAAAAAAAACCTAAGCGTATTTTTGCATAAAAACTTCTTGACAATCAATAGTATTCTTTAGGATTTCTTTGTTGAAGAAAATTCACTTTTAGTTTGGTATAATATTAGATATTAATGATACGAATCACTGGAAAGAAACTCAAAATTAAATGGTACTTAGATGTATTTTTAACATAGTTTTTATACAAAGTACACGAACAAATGATGGAAACTTAAAATTACGCATAACTAAATTTTTTTTGTTAAGTAATTCAAAAGAAAACATACTATTTCTACTTAAAATTAAATGTATTTGAAAGTATTATCATATCATATCAAAATTCAGACACATAAATACTTGGCAATCAGAAGTATGAAAAAAAAGGGATCGAAAAATATTTTTGTTGGTAATAAAAATTTGAAAGGAATGTTTA
Organism: Athrips mouffetella; assembly: GCA_947532105.1. Taxonomy (NCBI): domain Eukaryota; kingdom Metazoa; phylum Arthropoda; class Insecta; order Lepidoptera; family Gelechiidae; genus Athrips; species Athrips mouffetella. Next base: position 11,600,609 of record OX383958.1, read on the forward strand.
GTTATAAGTAGTAACATAAGAAATGTATAAGAAAAAAAAAAGCTTGTATTTTTTTTTCTTTTTTTCTACGGGGGAGGTGTAGTGTGCTCGCCTCTCCTACCTTAGTATATAAGTATTAGTCAATAAACCTGCATCATACGGAACACACGTGTGTCTTATTAAACGCTCTCCCGGGTCCCCGCACCGCAGCTTACTGTCTCTAAGACCACCTGTAGATGCCTGAATATACAGATATAGTATAGAGGACACCCTACACGAGCCGCCTGTTGCGCCTCGGCGCCGTAGTATCAGCTATCCGGAGCTGAAACCGGAAAATTGGATCGGAGAGGAAACTATCACTTTCCACAGAAATAACGGTTCTTGAGTAATTCACAGCTTAATAAGTACTTATTTATATTTTGTTTTAATTGTGGTTATTTAGCTTCCTATAGCCAGCATTACACAGGCATGTGTGTTGTTGCTTATTGCTATTTATTTTGCTATTTCTTCTTAATTCTATACTCTATGTTATTTTGTTACCTTTTTTGTGTTATTCGCTGATTTACTTTTTTTTTTATTGTCAAGGGGCTTACTCTTGACCTCGATCTACTCTTGAGGACAGAGATTAGGTCGACGATGGAACCAGCTTGCCTATTCACTAATTCCAAAAAAATAAAACAACGTATCTATCATAGATGAAGCCCACGTCCTACCCAGGCATCTCGTTAACGCAACCAAGGGAGGACCACCCTGTGACGTCATGGTCTAGACGACATTATGGCGTGACGTCGTCTCTCCCACGCAGCGCCTACTTGCTCAATTTTGCTACAAAATTGACACGTTCATGAATAGCGATCAGCGGTTCCTGGTGAATATCGGAACTTTGGATAAAGATAAATTAATAAGTAAATATTAAACAAGTATTTGGGAACATTTCACACAAGGTCACGTATGGTATGTATGTATATTGTATTGTATTTATTGGTATTTAGGAATCTCGTTTTAGGTTATTCATTCGTGTGTTGTGCACACGGAGCAGAGAAGGGTTGTGCACTTGTCTATGCCCGTTTTTTCTATATTTGCTTCTTCTATCTAAGGTTAGCTGGTAGAAAACTCAGTTTTGAGTTAAGCTCGCCATTGTAATTATGTCTCACTTGTGTTTATATTGTAAATGTTTTTGTGTACAATAAAGGATAAAGAAGGTCATCAGATTCCAAACTAGGCAAAGCATGTACTATCGGTATCAGAGACTGATATACATATATATAAATAGCAACCAGACACAGATTAAACACTGGTGTTTGTCCTGGGCGGGGATCTAACCCGCGGCCCACGGCGTGAGAGGCAGGCTTACTACCAACCGCACTAAGTTAACGGGCTTGTTGATGGAGGGTTTTTGTAACGCTGCTGCTGTCGGGCCATATAAGTGGGCTAAGTAAACAAACTTATGTCTTGCTTAAAATTAGCTACAATCTCAGAATTTTGTCTAAGAAAGAAAGGGCAAGGTACGAAATTATTATCCCCCATTTCGTTTTAATGCACAAGTGTGTTTTATATAATTCTTACTTATTTGGAGCAACAGAATGACGACTCGAATAAATTTAGCGGAAGCTTAGCTTGGAGGGTGAATCAAAGTACTTGTTACACAGATATTAACAAAGTTAAGATTTTTCTTGTATATTAATAAATCAATCACTTAATCAATATCTCTGAATAACATATTAAAACGTTTTACCGTGGAAGAACATCTAAATCTCACAGGAATTTCTTCTTGGAACTTCTTTTTACCCACGACGGAACGGAGAAGGTGTATGCGTTTAGGGTGAGATGTTGTGTGTTTGTTCGTTTGTGTGTGCAAAGTTATGTTCCCTTTTATCTTAAAAACGGCTTAACCGATTTAGATACGGTTTTCAGTAATTGATTTATAATTTATCAATGATGGTTTGTAGATTAGAGTTGTGGCACCAACTCACCAGGGGGCGCTGTAATGATAATTTTTATTTAAGCAAATGTTCCCATTTATCTCCAAAACGATTTGACCGATTTGGATACGGTTTTCAGTAAAAGATTTATGAGTTATCAGTGATGGTTCTTAGACTAGAGTTGTGGTGTCAACGCACCAGGGGGCGCTGTAATAATCATTTTAATTTACACAAATGTTCTTATTTATCTCTAAAACGATTTGATCGATTTAGATGCGGTTTTCAGTAAAGAATTTATGATTTATCTGTGATTATTTTTAGACTAGAGTTGTGGCGTCAACTCACCAGGGGGCGCTGTAATAATCAGTAAAGTAGAAACTCTAAGAAGTTAAAAATAAAAAGCAAAATTAAAAATTTTGAAAAAACCCACGACGTTTATTATTGAAAAAATATTAAATAAGACTTTTAAAATACCCCCGACTTAAAAGAAAGAAGGTAACGAAATAGTACGAAGAAAGTACCCATGAAAATTCGTCGGGGGCTGCCATTGCCATGTTTTCATTATTTATACATAACTGTAGCCAACTAAAGCTTCTTTATAACTAGCCCGTATAAACTTTATATTGATTAAATTCTATATTAATTTTCGTAGGACACAGAATGGCAGCCCCAACGGATTTTCATGGGTATTTTCTTCGTACTATTTCGTTACCTTCTTTCTTTTAAGTCGGGGGTATTTTAAAAGTCTTATTTAATATTTTTTCAATAACAACCGTCGTGGGTTTTTTCAAATTTTTTAATTTTGCTTTTTTTTATCTACTGTTTAACAAAAGCTACTTTTTACCGTAGAAAGACATGGAATTCCTTAGGGCGATTCAAGGCGAACAATATCAAAATACTATTAAAACTATGATATAGGTATTACTGACAACTCACTCAATAAAAATAGTCAATGAAACTTTATGTTTCTATCAACGGTCTCCATAAGAAAACAAAGTTTTATAGGCAATAGAGAGCGCCAATACAAGCGATTCTCACGCATGATAGTGTATTATGAGGCCATCGGTCGTAAATAACGCATTGAATTTTAGCCAGTTATGTCCATTCGAGGCATAAATCTGAATTGATGATTTGATTATTTTATAAAGTCGTAAATCTTTGAATAAACATTTTAACAGTTATAGTACGCGCGTTGCCTTTTTATTTATTTTTACTGTTAATCTGAAGTTTTCAAAATTTTGTTTAAATTTATTTTATTTTCCTTTTTATTTTTAATACTTCGCTGAAATTTTAGTTAATAAATTTAATGTTCAGTTATCAACTTAATACTAGATCGCACAATTATTATATTTTTGTAGTTTGGTTCATTTTCCGAGTGAGGGAGCCAGGAGTCTCTTAGCACAGGGTTTTCCTAGTTTGAGCTCCTGTCTCCCACATAATACCAAGTTCTTTACAGTAGTGTAAGTTTAATGTCTAAGTTGATCTTAATATATTTGTAGAAACTTTTTGTGGGAGAAAATAAACAAATTTATTATTATTATTATTTGGTATTCTGTTTTTTAAATCAGCTCGGTTTCAGATTTTTCACCGGTAATATGAGTGCCCGGGTAAGGGTGATGAAGGACAAATTTCTATATGATTTGCTCATGTCTGCGTCTTTGACTGATGATAAGGAGCATCCTCTAGAAGATACAAAAAAATTGGCGGACATCCACACCCCTGCGTATTTGAGGAATTAGTTTTAACTATTTTGAAATTTGACAATGAAACGTACACCTGGCAGACTATGACTATCTGATTAAATACAATGTATAAAACCCCAGAAAAATAGTCTGCCACCATAATAGCCCTGCGTCGTAAAGTTACAGCTCTACAAAATGCAAAAATTCACTACTTCGTCCCGTGATAATGCAGAGCCCTGCATGTCTGCCTTTTCGATTTTCTACACCTTCAGAAGTATTTTAAACAGAAGCCACAAAGGCAGACCAAAAAAACATTATTTAGTATCTTATTTTAATTTTTTTTGCTTTAACTCAAAAACGCAGCGACGCACAGAAAAACTTGTAAGGACCAAATCGATTCGTATTGAGCTGATCTATCATTCCTATTAATATGAATCATGAGCAAATCATAGACCCAAATTGCAGCCAGCACCCTAACTATTAATATTGAATCCGACTACTTTTTGACTAGAGGAAATATAGTTTTGAAAATCTACAATAATTTCCTAAGCCTAGATTCGCCTAAAGGTCTAGATTCTCCCGAAGACTTTAGCGATTTTTTAAAGATTTTTTTGCGATTACTTACGCCAAACCAACTTTTTGGCTCTGAAATCGCGAAAAAAAAGGGTCGAGTTTGAGCAGGTAACTATGGTATAGTAATCCCGGTTTCGATGAAATTTACCGTACGGGGGTTTTCGGAGGCGAAAAAAAGATCTCATGTCTGGGAAAATTCATTTTCACCGTGTTTTAAAGCATTTTTTAAAATACCAACGTTTAGACAAAAACCTACAGGGCCATTTGTTGGCGGGTAGCATAGCTTGTTCATCCGACTATAATTTAATGTTGAGGCGGCTATTACAGAGCGAAGCTCGGTCGCCCAGGTATACTATATTATGAACCAGCTAATATTTTTTGTAGTGGCACCTTTGATAAATTTACACTTGATTTCTTAACATTCTTTACTTTTAACAGTACCGGCACGGTTTTTTTAGTGTCAATGGGCTTACTCTTGACCTCGATCTAGTCTTGAAGACAGAGATGAGGTCGACGATAGAACGAGCTTGCCCAGAACTCGAACGCGACTTAAATAGATTCGGGTTATATGAACTCAGGAACACAAGAATTCCACTGTTTAGCCTTGCGCATTATAAAATATGTTTCAAAGCGCTTTGTGCGAATGTGCGGAATAACAACCACAGCCAGCCTTTTGCCCACATTTTATAACTCGTTATGTGTAAATGTTTCTTTATTAGTGAGCTATAAAGTGTTATTCATTCATTCATTCATTCAACAACCAAGTCCTGTATGTGTGTGTCGTTTCTAAAAAGGACCAGGTAGTAATACTATCCCACCAAAAACATAACTGTTAAAAAGGGAGCCAAGTTCCTATCGGCTAATTGTTTGCCTAAAAAAGGGTTGAAATCCGATCCAATGCCAAGTTTAGATGCACTTTAATATCGATCATAATCGTCTTCATCAGCAGCCTGATCCACTAGTAAACATTTGCCATTCCCAAGACTCGCCACCACATCCAGTCCTCTGCCTTCCGCATCCAGCCACTATCCGCCACCATATTCACGTCAACGGATCATCTGGCCGAAATTCACTTTACCATACACCCAACTTAAAATATGGTATAGCTGTGAAAATACGCAGGTATGTTGAAAATTATATCTAAAATGAAATACTTCTAAATTTGAACTTGGCAGGTTAATTAAATTAAATAAAATCGAAACGGTTCGTGTAAATAGTGCACGATATGCGCGTGGCCTGTTGCGGGAACTTGGCCTGCGCACTGCCGTGCGCTTAGATCGTTTGAAACCATGTTAATTAATGATCCTAAGAAGACTTTCAGAGGGAGTTAGGTACGGTCAACCGCATGACAGTGGGTACATACTACATTTGAAACTCTATCACCATGCAATAAAGTCCAAAGTGTTTGTACTGACGTGCTGTTGGGTGTACATTAGTATAGAGTAGAGCTTAATGGCAGGCCTCCTAGTGCTTCAGAAGTTTATCGTTTCCTCAATTCTCACTTGCGTCGCAATATTATTTTACTGGTTCTGGTTAGACGGCCTATTTTGTTTAGTGTTATTGTCCGAGCGACCCATTTCGCATGGTCGGGTAGTAAGTGTTGCCCTAAATATGTTTTTGCCATCAGGAGTTGCTAGCAGGATGATGGCATATGCACTCATGCGAGTACAGACAATATTAATCTAGCTAGGTCTTTTGTCTGGGAAAATTCGTTTTCTCAGAGTTTAAAAAATACTATAACGCGATTCAGAAAACCCTCAGCACTATTTGTTTTTTCGCTTTAGTTAAGGCATAGTTACGGTTAAACAGGGTGCGTACTTCGAAGTTTTATCGGAGCTCCGATATTATCAGATTGACAACAACAATTACGTTCGGAAATTTACTTTGTATGGGAATTTCTTTGTCAAAGGCCGAACCATAGACTAATTATCAGCGTGAAATTATCGTAGTTTCACTTCGGAGTACGGCTGAGCATAACTCGTTGGCTAAAATCAAAATATGACAAATAACAACGAGTCACCATGAAAATTCAAAATTTCGTTTACTGAAAATAAAGTAGAGTATTGGTTTCAAGGCTTGCGTGGTTGTGGGATGATTGGCCTAATGGACTAAGGGAAAGGAAATCTAATCACAATAACCAAAATTATTATCGAAGCAAGAAGATTTAAATTTAAATGTAAGTATACAGCGTGATTTTTTATTCAACAGAAAAAAATTAAGGGATGATTCAGCCCATGAAACTGAACAACTTTTTCTAAGAAACATAGATCGAATTGCATTTTTGAATAAATGTATGGTGATGAGGACATAAAATGCCATATCTTTTGATTGCGTTGTTGTAAAAAATTGAAATTTTCAGATCTTGTGTGGTTCATGGATCCTAATATATGGTATTAATTTCAACCTGATAACTTTACCCGTTCGTGAGATAAAGGGTCTTGACAGACAGACAGACAGACGGACAACAAAGTGATCCCATAAGGGTTCAGTTTTTTTCTTTTGAGGTACGGAACCCTAAAAATCACGCTGTATTTACCTTTATCTTAATCTTTTTATCTATATCTTATTTATATCTTTGACTTTTTTGTTGACGAAAGTTTAGAATAGACTGGGTATTTGAGAACGATTTTGTTTGAGACCTCAGAAACAGCGAATAGAAATTTTACTGTAGATAATAAATAAAATTGCAGGTTAATTAGCGCCGTAAACTTTTTTTATTACTTATGTATAATTACTTGGCGAATGAATTTATCAACACATTTAAACTTTAAATTGGGGTTTTTGATTAGGGCTCTGTATGTGTAGTCTGTTCCAAAGCAGAGACATACAAATTGGGTTTTTAATTATGACTATATTTGTAGAGACTGCTTTAGACAAAGCTGTAACAGACGATTATACAAGGTAACCTATTTAATTGCCACCGGAAACTACTCAGCGGCAGACAGAAGTTGAGGATCCTCTCAGGGTTGTGGTCGTAGGGGTTAGGCAAAAATCAACGTAAGGGAACGAGTTTATTATAACAAAGTAGGTACAAAATACAAGGCGGTGGTCGTGCTGCGCGCGGGCACGTCCGAGCACGACCAGAATTCAAGGTAAACTGACTGTTTTTGACACGAATGACACCGAAAGACAGAGATAGAAGACATTTGAAATAGGAATTTGGAATTTTGGGCCAGGACGATAGAGCCAGGATCACGAAAGGAGGCAACATGCGAGGCATGCAGCCCCGCTCCGTGACATAATATTACAAGAAGTAAGTATTACCTAGTTTAGCAGGTTAATTGTTTTCTTTTTCTTTTTTTGTAATTTCTTAATGAGTTGTCATCATGCCCTCTTAAGAACTTTAATAAATTGTTTATAACGAAATAAATAAATCTGATGAAGTCATCGTAACGTGCGTGCCAAAACTGAACTAAGAATGCATGCGTGTTCAAATTGAATCAAAAACGTAAAATTGATGTAAACATTCTCATTTCAATGGTACATTCTTGGCTGCACGTGATATCAATTCAACAACTGCATTAGAAACACTGATATCACACTCACAGCGCAGCATACCAGTGCAATGATTCATTTTAATCTCGGCAGTACCTACATGCCCTTTACAATTTCTATTTATTGATTTGCAAACTATCCTACTAATATTATAAACGCGAAAGTTTGTAAGTATGGATGGATGGATGTTTTTTTACTCTTTCACGTAAAAACTATTGAGTGGATTTTAATGAAACTTTACATTAATATACCTTATACATTAGAATATCATATAAGCTACAATTTATCCTGCGCCGACGAAGTTGCGGGCACCAGCTAGTAACCAATAATTACATGCGTACAGAAATGATTATAAGCAAAACAAATATAATTTAAAATGTACCTATACAAATGAAATAAAATAAAAACAAATAAATTATTTTACGAAGATGATTAAGATACAATTACAATCTCAAAATAGGAAAATAAACCCCGTTTAGTTTAGTTACCTGCCTAAGTAAAACAACAATTAAGATTTTCATATTCATAGATGGAAAAGTTTAGGGCCTTTAAATTGTTTCATAGATAAGTCGTTTTCAGTAGAATTTATAGCTTTTTAGGGTTCCGAACCAAAATGGTAAAAACGGAACCCTTATGGTGCGAGTGTGAGAGACAGACAGCTGTCTGTCTATCACGCCTGTGTAGATCGCAGGGACGAAGTTGTAGTGATCGCTGAGATCAGCAACCACTCAAAGTATCGACTTGAAATTTAAAATAGTTTTAAAATATGATTGACAAACTTTATTGCAAACAAAGAAATAAAACAAATATTATTGCTATTTTTTTAAAAGGCGCGCTGATAGGGGCAAAATTGAAAGGGCTTTACTTGTAAATTCCAAAATTATTTTTATATATTTTTTTCGACTCTTAGTTTTCTAATTATGATGAAAAAACCGGCCAAGTGCGAGTCGGACTCGCGCACTGAGGGTTCCGTACCACCACATAAACATAATTGTATTAGTTGAAATTTCAGTAAGTTAATGTGCTAGATTTTTTGAGTCCGACACGCGCTTGACCAAATTTTATTATTTGTTATTATTTTATAGCTTATGCACTATAAACATACCAATTTCCAAGTTTGTAAGTGTTCCCTTTTTTACATAGAACTAAAACAAAAATCACCTCAGCGACCATCCAACTTGACCCCTCTCTTATTATATGAATGTTCTTGAAACGGGAGCTCACCACAATTGGTTACCATTAGTTGTGAGAAAAGTTGTAATATTTAATGATTTCAGACTTTTCCCATTATTTGTACTGTGAGACCTAGCTTCTTGCCAAATTTCATAATTTTAGGTCAACGGGAAGTACCCTGTAGGTTTTGCATTTTTGAATAAATGTATGGAGATGAGGACATAAAATGCCATATCTTTTGATTGCGTCGTTGTAAAAAAATTAAATTTTCAGATCTTGTGTGGTTTATGGATCCTAATATATGGTATTAATTTCAACCTGATCCCTTCACCCGTTCGTGAGATAAAGGGTCTTGACAGACAGACAGACAGACGGACAACAAAGTGATCCTATAAGGGTTCCGTTTTTTTCTTTTGAGGTACGGAACCCTAAAAATGACAAAAAAACCCTCCCCCCCCTTATCTCCGAAGTTTGCGGAAGGAAAAATCAGAATTAGATGTAGTCGATAAAAGTTTATGTAAATATTACAGGAAAAATAAAACGATCTCTCCAAGTAGCATAGTTTTTTAGAAATCTGCAAAAAACCTTTACAAACAAATTTAGTTCTGCGGTCCTAAAAATTGACCCTATTGCTTCTAAAAACACTAAAGGTATATCGGAACCCTCGGCGCGCGAATCCGACTCGCACTTGACCGTTTTTTTTATTTCGTTAACAATGGGGTTCCTTTTGACCTCGATCTACTTAGTTTCGAGAACAGATAGGTCGACGATGGAACGAGCTTGCAGAACAAGCCCATTCACCTGGGAATTTAATAGAATGCTATTTCCTGTTTATGAATGGATGGATAGTCTCCAGCATTTTTTCTCTTAAAACGAGATCAACCCAAACCGTAAGTAGGGCGTGTAAAAACATCCATTGCGCGTTGACAATGCAACTAGTGGTTACATTGGCGATCGCAATCGGCGATACGCTCGAACCGGATACGGTATCGGTTGGTGAAAGTAAATCTCACAAAAAATGCTCCCATTCCTTCCACCGGTTGATATTTCATGAGACGTTCACTTGGTGCGGCCGTGAGCTGGGAGATGCTGAAGGAGTGAGGATTAGTTGCTTTGGGAATGTTTCAAAATACCACAGGCAGGATTGGATTGGAATAGGTACTTTGTGTTTATTCTAGTTGTCAATGCGGAATTAATTTAGCTTCAAGAAGATGGCAACCTCTCTCAGTGAACGGCCATTCATAGCTGAATTTAAGAAAAACAAAACATGAAAAAACAAAGGACGATAAGAAAGCAAAGTTCCAATTCTCATCATCATAACATCTCATGAAACGTCCACCACCCGCAGAAACAGAACAGAGGACAAGGAGCTCCCTCCAGCTTTTGCTGGAACAATGTGGAGGGGAAGTACCTAACAACAATGTGGAGAGTACCTACCACCAAATCACATGCAGATATTTCTGAGTAAAACAAACTGATTATTTTTAAATCTGACTGATTCTGATTAAAAAGCCTTTATTCAGCCAGAAACTAATCATAGTTACTTAAACAAATACAAATAATAAAAAAAAATCTATAGTTAGTACTCTACGTAAGGAAGCCGTCTCTTCCGGCCTTGGATCATTTTACCGCGCGAAAATTATGTAGATAATAAGTTTATTTGGGAACGGTACAACAATAGCTGTAACTTTTTAACATATACAAATAAATTTAGTTTGCAGTTCAGATTTTCAGGACTTACATTACTTACCGCACCCAAAGAAAGGCTCTAAACTCAGCAATACGCCGTGATTCGTTTAGCGAGCTACGACGCTGTTATTCTGTTAGTACGCGCTCAGGTGGAGCTTACCCATGTAAAAGCAGTAATAATAATATAAAGCAATAATATGTTTATTAAAGTAAGAAAAGGATATATATACGTACTTTTCGATAAGAAAGGAAAAAAAAAATATTAAGTCTCATCTAGTATTTAGTTTAATAGAGTAAGAGGACGCAGGATACGAGTATACTGATATTAGTTACAAAAAGGGTCCATGCAACTACAGCCTTGCAAGTAGTAACTAAAACTTTGTGAAGACTCAAAAACCTTTTCGTAGGTTCTTTATATGTACCTAAATATAATTGTAAGCGGTAATTTAGTTGAGTAGGTATTCTAGTTTACTGATAAATCGATAATTCATTGTGCTTCACGTACTTCAAAAACTATCGTGATCTAAATATTGTAGGTAGTGTGTGTGTACGTAAAGTAAGGCCATCGAAATAGGCCCGTTGTAAGAGCTGACAAACGTATGATAAATTATGACCTGCAAAGAAAAATGAACCCTGTGTTTTGGTGTTAAGAGGCCCACGAACCGCGCCAAAAATCGCGCGCTGGGATCATGAGCCGAGTGCTCTCTTCTGTTGCTGTCTCACCTGAGTGCGACAGGGCCTTAGAGTAATAATAGTATAGAGCGCGCGCAACAAAGTGGGAACAGTAGGCACGGGTGAGAACAAAACGACGTTCCCGTCGCGATCGCTTATAGTCGTGGTTGAGCGCTAGCGGTGTGTGTTCCTCCAGAGATCTTTTTCATAATTTACGTACCCAAATGGTCAAATGTGCAGTTTCATCTTGCAAAAAAGATACTAGGAAACACAAATATTTGAAATCCAGTATCACATTTCATCGGGAAGTTGATTTTTATACTTATTTTTAAGAAAACAAATCGCACATCGCGGGGGTGAAGAAGACGTGGGAGGCGGGCACGCACAAGCTCGCCTGCGCACCGCTCTCCCCGCCCGAGACTGTAGTGATGTGACGCGACCAACGCTGTAGTCGATATGTATAATATCAATGTAACCTTATACACAAAATCTTATAATTACAAATAATTTTGATGTGTGTTTGAAAGTATTGTAGCGTAAATGTAAAGTATAGAATGTTGCGATATCATGTATGAACTGCTTAATTGATTGTGAAGAATTTTGGTAGGTATAGTATGGTGTAAAATAAAATAAATCATTTTAAATTAGTAAATGAGACAACATTTTATGAAATCCTACAAAAAAGGTCCTACATATATAGTGTCAAACTAGCTGTTACCCGCGACTTCGTCCGCGTAGATTTTATAAAAAAACAGAACTCGAACTTAATTGAAACATATTTTACGGAGCGCTTATCCTTCTTGATCCCTACGTAAAAGATGCATTTGTACTTATCCAAGTTGAATAAATGCATCTTACTACAAACTTAATTATCTTTTGATTTTATTTAACTGGTAGGTAGTGCGGAATTTTCATTGTCAACCGTTACAGGCGAACTTAAAAAAGAAGGCAATAAAGGGAGTGAAGTGAATGGGTAGCGAGGAGGTATTCATAAAAGTAAAAAAGGTCCCTATTCCTCCCTATCTATCCTTTTGTATCCCCCCCCCTACATTCCCACTCCCCGTCCCTCACCCTCTCCCACTCTCTCTTCCTCTCCCTCTTCCCCCCCTCACCCTTCCTTCCCCCTCCATTTCCCCCCTTCCCCTCTCCCCATCACCCTCCCTTTCCCCCCTCGCCCTCCTCCCATTCCCCTCCCTTTCCCCCTTCCCCTCACTCATCCTCCCCTTCCCCCTCTCCCTCCCTCTACCCCCCCTCCCTCTACCCCCTCCCACGCCCTCTACCCCTCCCTCCCCCTTTCTCTCCCCTCCTTTTTTCCTCCCTTACACTCTCTCCCTATCCCTCCCCCTCTCCCTCTCCCTATCCCTGACCCTACCCCTATCCCTGCTTCTACCCCTAACGCCATCTTAACCGCTATCCCTATCCTTATATAAACATACAACTGACACTCATATTGATTTTTAGACATTTCAAACCTATCGAATCCCAACCCCATCCCAGGGGTGGTGGTATTTCACGTCCACCACGTTGGATTTCAAAATCATTGTAGTTTTCGTAATCAGCGACCCGATAAACCATACGAACGACACCCATATTGATTTTTAGACATATCAACTCTATCGCACCCCAACCTCTTCCCCAAGGGATGATAGCATTTCACGTCCACCATGTTGGATTTCAAAATTGTTGTAGTTTTTGTAATCAGCGGCTCGATAAACCTTACAAACGACACCCATATTGATTTTTAGACATTTCAACCCTATCGCACCTCAACCTTATCCCCAGGGGATAATGGTAGTTTACGTCTACCACGTTGGATTTCAAAATTGTAGTAGTTGAATAAAAAAAGTCCCATCAAAATCGGTTAAGTAGTTTCGGTGTGCTGTAGCAGATACAACCCCGCTAGAGTATTATTGTATGTGTAGATTCGTAGATTCCCACGGGAATGAGATATTTTCCCGGGGTAAGAAGTAGCCTATGTCCGTGTCCAAGTTACCATCTATCACCATACCAAATTTCATCAAAATCCGTTCAGCCGTTCAGGCGTGAAAGAGCAACAAACAAACAGACAGACAGACAGACAGAGTTACTTTCGCATTTATAATATTAGTATGGATATTTTAAGGGATAAACTTACACAAAATACTGAACAACTTTTTATTATTTAAAAAATAAACACGAATCTCGATTTTTTTTTTTAAATCTTAGTAACAAGTCCACACGATTTTCTGACATTTCTATCACACATTACTTTTGAATTAAAATTAAAACAAGAATAACATTAATATGGATGATTCATTTATTTCATTCATTTATCTATATTTTCTTAGTTTGTTTGTTCTATGTATCGAGAATATGATTGCAAACAAATATATAAATTAATATTTTACATTTCTCTTTTAACAGTATAGAAAATGACATATGGAACATAAAAAGTACCTAACAAAGATATTTATTTACATAACTTATCGATAGCTCCTTGTCGATCGGTACCTTGCACATCCCTGTCTGTCATATACTTATCAATATAGTATCTATAGCTCATTTGCCTACGATGCGTACTAAGCAATTCGTGCAATATGCGCGCTCTATACTACTGGTAATTATATACTCTAAGGACAGGGCGCTAAAGGGCCGATCACACCTGACTGAATTCACACACTAAGTCAGTTAGTCTCCTACGTAGGAAAGGAAGGTAGAAAGATGGAACTAAGTAAGTCACTAACTGAGTAAGCCGCATAGTAAGCAACGCAGTAAGGAACTTTAGTGAAGGGCCAATACGAATAGAACACCTCATCGTACGGAAAATAATAATAAGGGCTAATTTATGTTGTATAGAAAAACACTAGAATAACTACAAAAAAAAACCACAGAATTACCGGTATAATAAAAAACAAACAAGGAATTAAAATTAGGTTGCACCAGTCAAGTAAACACAAAGAATTTGAGTGCTTTATTCATTCTTTTAGTTAGAATAAATTTTTCATTCAAAATCGTACGAAAAGCGAATAATGATTCCAATGAAAAATAACAATTGAATGACAAAATATTATTTGGATAGTACTAAGTAGTACATTCGAATATTTCGATTGTTGCTTCTTGAAATAATTGTACATCACTATTAAGGAACATCAACATAGTAGGAATCATAGTCAGTTCACTAGTATATATTTTCTGTGCTGGTACACTTTATAGCGCGACTGATATGTTCAGATACTTTGTATAAAGGCTTCGATGAGTATTTTTAATGACATTAAAATAAATTGAAAAGCAAGCTAAAAACTCGTTTATACTTTTATATTTAGTAGTAGTAGTAGTTTTAGAATACGATTGTCTTACTTTATTGCAATTGAAATAATTATAATATTATTATTATTGTAAAGGGGGCCCAAATGGGTAGGTCAAAATTTTTAATTGTAAGTACTAAGTCAAGTTAGGTATCATATGAAAGTGCTTCACTTAAACATTCCAAAATAGTTCTTTATATTTTTAACGACTCTTAGTTTTCAAGTTATGATGAAAAAAGTTTAAAAAAATACCCTTCCTTATCCCCGACTTTTCCGAAGAAAAAATCTGAATTAATTAAAGTCCATAGAGGTTTATGTGAATAATTCAGAAAAAAAACAATCTCTCTAAGTAGCACAGTTTTTTGGAAATTTGCAACAAATCTTTACAAACAAATTTAGTTTTGCGGTCCTTACAATGGACCTTATTGCTTCTAAAAATACTATAGGTAAGTATATCGGAACCCTCGATGCGCGAGTCCGACTCGCATTTTAACATTTTTTTTTGTTGTGTATAGATGTATGTATGGTGAAAATCGTTAATTTTTCATGGTATGAGTCCATTGATGAAGTTTTCAGGAGATTGTTTGACACCTTGTACTTGTCCGTAATTTTGTTAGACTTCCTTAAAAGAGATACTTTGTAATCCTGACAAAATTTTCAATTCATGTCTAAATCAGTTGTCCCTTTCATAAAAAAATATATAGGATCAAAACTGTTTAGTTTTCGCGTCGAGTCGGAAGCAACAGTGTGTGTATGATCGAACACACACATGCGCGCAGTCCACGCGGATTCGTAGTGCGTCATTTCACCCGAGACGCGTTCTCGCCCGCTCGGAGGAAACGCCACCTTTTAAAAACTGTGTTTTGAATGGAACTTTTTTCTCTCAATGTATTTTTAATGAACTCTACTAATATAGCTCAGCGCAACGATTGTATAACGGCGACAGGGAACAGCTCTTCAAGTTTGTATACTCAACAGCACGTCAGTAGAAACACTTTAGACTTACTCGTAATGACATGGTGGTAGAAACTATCATCCGCACATCACTTCTCATCCGAAAATCACTCATCATCCGCTCATCATCATTCATCCACTCATCCACGCATCACTCATCATCCACTTATCATCATTCATTCACTGATCATCTATCATCCGCGCATCACTCATCATCATTGATCCACTCATCAACTATCATCCGCGCATCACTCATCATCCGCTCATCATCAATCATCCACTGATCAACTATCATTCGCGCATCACTTATCTTCCGAAAATCACTCATCATCTGCTCATCATCATAATTCATCCACTCAACCACGCATCACTCATCATCCACTGATCAACTATCATCCACGCATCACTCATCATCATTGATCCACTCATCAACTATAATCCGCGCATCACTCATCATCCTTTCATCATCATCATTCATCCAGTCATCAACTATCATCCTGCCTAAGTTTGGCGCCGTTTGCTTCTTTTAAAAAATAATCTATTTAAATCAAATCAAATCAAATCAAAATCGTTTATTCATTGTTGGATATTAAAATCTCTTAATGACGTCAGCTAAACTACATCGCTTCACAAACAATGTGGCGCCATTGTGGAAAAAAAAAGAAGCGACAATAAAAACCCACGCGCTCTTTTAAATATGTTTGAATGTACAAGGTTGATATACAACATACATAGGTCAGTTTTAATTTTGAATTAGCCTGTTAGAACCGTAGTCTAATCCCATGGATTTTTCTCTTCTAGATAATCTGATATTTTATAATAACCGTGCCATCGCTGTACATTTCGTTGTTTTTGTGATCGAAAGATCGAAGGACACACACTAACGATCAAAAGGCAGTCTTATTTCGGAAAGCCATGCCATGGAAATCCGTCTCAAGAGGAAAATCTAACAGACCTGACGAAATAATGTAGCCTGTTTCCTGCCTACGTTTGGCGCCGTTTGCTTCTTTAAAAAAAATAATCCATTTAAATCCGTGCCATTGTTGTACTTTTCGTTGTTTTTGTGATCGAAAGATCAAAGGACACATACTAACGATGAAAAGGCAGTCTTATTTCGAAAAGCCATGCCATGGAAATCCGTCTCAAGAGGAAAATCTAACAGACCTGACGAAATAATGTAGCAAGCAGCACGTTCAAGTTTCCGATCATCGACCCTGAACAGCTCTACCTATTCCGACCACTGCCGATTACCCATCATCTACCGGTCACCCATCATCTACCATTGACTCGTCTTCCGCCGGTCACCCATCAATATCATCCACCGGTCACCCATCTTCGTCCGGACATCAATCACGTACCGAAAATCTATTACTCTGATAACCCTTCTGACCGATCACCCATCATCTACCTATCTTCCTCCGCCTACCCTTCATCACCAGTCACCCATCACAAAACAAAACTACCTAGGTATGGTATATAAGTAGGTACTTACTTGGTTAAAGGAATAGATATTTTTGGAATTTTAGACGGGATACATAATATTTATCTCTGCGCTTCCCCATTTCTCTAAAACAAACACTTTATAAATACAAGGAAAGAAATATCTTACTTTAGAAAATAGTAAAAAACAAAGTTACCTTGTTACACTATGAAAGCGGAGTATGTGTATACGTTGAAACGCGATCTATAATTTTGGCGCGTCGCGGTGCAAACTGACGTGGTCTCACTTCGAGCTCTTGTGGGTATCGGCTGCGTGTCAGAGCTATTATTAGACTTCGCGTGGCCATACTAAAAATGTATGGCGTAATCGTAATGGTTTTAAAAAAAAACATATTAAATATGTAAGCAATATTAAACCGTGATTGCCGTTTTGGAAGTTTTTACGTGGTGCAGTCTTAAGTAAAATATTTTCGGCCAACGATATTTTTACAGTAACAAAATGCTGAAGTCAATTCTTTTTATCTAGAAGTTTATTGATCTTATTTGGATTTTTTATTTCTGTATGTAAGTTTATTTATTGTTTGCCATAGTTTCTCATTATCTTTTGGATATGGTTTTAAAAGACCTCGACTAACAATGAATACTTTCGGGCGAAATGCCCAACCGGGCGAACTCGCCTCGGAGGAAATGACCACCAAAAAATGACATCGGAACATAGTAAGCCACTTAGTTAGGAGGTTTAGTGATGGGCAAATGCGAATGATTGGCCTAACTGATGGTATACTTTTTACTTAAAACAAGCGCTCCTACTAGAAAAACAATTAAAGACCGCTATATTCAAAACTAACAGTGTTGCACTAGTCAAGTATTCTACACGGACACATCTGACTCCGTCGCGCTTTAACTGGCGATTGATTCAGTACCTAACCGAACCGTAAATTTTGAAAATTATTGAATCAGTGTTGCTGCGATAACGAGATCGATGGTTGAATTTTAAAAATACAGTAACTCTACCGAATATTCCTATAGAAAATATCGAGAATATCGAATTCTTAAAAGTACCGGTAATAATCGGTAATAACCGACCAAGTTCGTACTTTGTGTTAAGCCACGCGCAGTGTAGAGTTAAGGAGTGATCACACCTAGCTGAATTCAAAGACTAATTCGGCATACATTGCTCGTTGAAGTAAGGATATTTCAATTAACATAACCAAGCCTCCCAGCAATGTATGCCGAATTAGTCTTTGAATTCAGCTAGGTGTGATCACTCCTTTACCTAGTTCTTTTTACGATTTTTTTTATCGCAAAGCAGGTTTATTAACTCTACCGAACAGTCGTATAGAAAATATCTGAACCTTTCAAGTATCGATGGTAATCTATAGTGAATTTTTTAAAATTGTTTATTAGTACTTGTTATTACACCATGAATAATAATTATTTTATATCGACAAGTTGTTCATCATCATTCGCAAAATTTACCCATCACTAAACTTCCTAAGTTCTTTACTTGAAGGGAGTAAGGAGGTTTAGTGATGTCCAAGTGCGAATGATTAATTTTAATTTAATTCCGTGTTCGCATCGAAATTAAATTGACCAATACATGGTCTAAGGGACTGGTTTCCGAAAACTGAAAGGGCGTGATCAGTCAACGTAACTGAATAATTTTCAGTAAATAAAACTTTCAGAAAATATTAAAATAATCCTCTTCTTTACAAAAAAGCCACGATCACACCTAGCTGAATTCAAAGACTAATTCGGCATACATTGCTCGTTGAAGTAAGGATATTGCAATAACACAACCAAGCCTCCCAGCAATGTATGCCGAACTAGTCTTTGTATCCAGCTAGATGTGATCGTGGCTAAACTGTCCATTTGCAATTTTATATGAAGAGGCTGATAGTTTTATTTACTGAAAGTTGTTCAGTTACGGCGAATGACTATGTGCACCTGCTAGACTAGAAAAAGAGAAAAAATGTATCCACTTCATTTACCACAGCCATTGTTTTTGTTTGATCAGAAATACTCTCATTCATAAGATTTGGCACGGCAATGTTCAGGTCTCATTTGTCCATTTAAGCTAAATAAAAATAAAAACATCACGAAAATGTATTGTCAGCCTATTAAAGCCACGATCACATCTAGCTGGATTCAAAGACTAATTCGGCATACACTGCTGGGAGGCTTGGTTATGTTATTGCATTATCCTTACTTCAACGAGCAATGTATGCCGAATTAGTCTTTGAATTCAGCTAGTTGTGATCACTCCTTAATTCAACCGAACAGTCGTATACATTTTTTATTTATTTTTTCATAGTAATTTTTTTTAAGTTTATTATTAGTACTTATTATTAAACCAAGATTATGCTTTATTTTAATTTTTCATGGACAAGTTGTTCGATTCGAATTAATCATTCGCAAAATTTTCACATCACTAAACCTTCTAACTCCTTTACTTGAAGGGACTTAGCATGTTTAGTGATGTCCAAGTGCGAATGATTAATTCAACTTATCGAACAAAAAAATACTTATATTAAAAAAACGGTCAAGTGCGAGGCAGACTCTCGTTTCGAGGATTCGATATTCCTGTAGTATTTTTAAAAGCAATAAAGCCCATCTTTAAGACCGCAAATAAGTTTGTCTGTAATTTTTCTTCTTTTAATTATCGGTTGTATTTGTCTTGAGGTTGTATCAGCCATTTTTTAACAATCGATAGTATTTTATTGTACAATAATTATTTTCGATAAGGCTATTCAACAGAGTTACTGTATTTCAAGATCAACTACCGACAGCGAAACTATCGCTATCGGAACATCACTATTCAGCAACTGTATTAGTAGGCACTTTTTCTACTTAGCTTCCTAGCTAGAACTCTGAATTCACAAACGTCTTTTTCTACGTAGCCTCCTAGGTAGATTTCTTATTCAGTCGTCAAATTCAAGCAGGTGTAATCGCGGCTTAAAAGAGCGGAAGCGCGATATTGTCACGCGAAACCAGTTTTTGGGTCTTGACGGGCGCGGTGTGCGGGGCGGGTGGCTAACGGGCAGCCTCACAGGGCAGCCTAGTCAAATAGTAAAATAATATTTTTATGTTTTGCTTGCATTGCGCTCATTTTTAACGGCGTATTTTCTACCGAGGGTTACGTACAAACCTGTACGTATATAAGTAAAAGTTATGGTATTTTATTGCTAAAAAATTTTATTATGTGATGTAAGTAACTAAAATTTATATTTGAGTTGATTGAATGAAAGGTAAATTACGGTTTACGATTTATGACGTATTAAAAAAAACTACTCACTAGATCTCGTTCAAACCAATTTTCGGTGGAAGTTTGCGTGGTAATGTACAGTCAACGACAGGTCAAGCTTGACACTCGCAGTGCGACTTTAGCCCGTACGTCTATTGAAATAAGAACGGTACAAAGTCCAAGGTGTCAAGCTTGATGTGCTCTTGACTGTACATCATATTTTTTTTTTGTTTTATCATTCTCTTATTTTAAAAGTTAGAGGGGGGCACACATTTTACTTTAGAAGTGTCTCTCGCGCAAACCATTCAGTTTAGATAAAAGTGATATTAAAAACCTCAATATCGTTTTTAGGGTTCCGTACCTCAAAAGAAAAAAACGGAACCCTTTCACTTTGTTGTCCGTCTGTCTGTCTGTCTGTCTGTCTGTCAAGACCCTTTAACTCACGAACGGGTAAAATCAAAATCATAATATTTATTGCACACCATATGGTAAGAAGATGGTAACATTATTCGTAAGAATCAGTATCACATATGGACCCAGGAGGGCACAGCAAAGTTACGTAAAATTACAGACAACTTAATTAAAAAAAAAATACGACAATGATTAAAGTTACGAAACAGATTTCGATTAAGGTATCAGGTTGAAATTAATATCATATATTAGGATCCATGAACCACACAAGATCTGAAAATTAAAATTTTTTACAATGACGCAATCAAAAGATATGGCATTTTATGACCTCATCTCCATACATTTATTCAAAAATGCAAAACCTACAGGGTACTTCCCGTTGACCTAAAATTATGAAATTTTACAAGAAGCTAGGTCTCACAGTACAAATAATGGGAAAAGTCTGAAATCATTAAATATTACAACTTTTCTCACACTTAATGGTAACCAATTGTGGTGAGCTCCCGTTTCAAGAACATTCATATAAGAGAGGGGTCAAGTTGGATGGTCGCTTTAGTTCTATTTAAAAACGGGAACACTTACAAACTTGAAAATTGGTATGTTTATAGTGCATAAGCTATAAAATAACAATAAATAATAAAATTTTGTCAAGCGCGTGTCGGACTCAAAAAATCTAGCACATTAACTTACTGAAATTTGAACTAATACAATTATGTTTATGTGGTGGTACGGAACCCTCAGTGCGCGAGTCCGACTAGCACTTGGCCGGTTTTTGAAGACACGTATGGGTATGATGAAAAAAAAAATGAGTTTCAGTTATAAGTATGGGGAACCCTAAGATTTATTGTTTTTTTTTATAGTTATGTGTGAAAATATTAATGCGTTTTACGGAATACATCTACTTACCAAGTTTCAACAGCATAGTTCCTATAGTTTCGAAAAAAAGTGGCTAAGACATACGGACGGAAAGACAGAGAGACAGACATGACGAATCCATAAGGGTTCCGTTTTTTGCCTACGGACTTGGCTACGGAACCCTAAAAACCGGTCCAGTGCGAGTCGGACGCGCACGCCGCGGGTTGCGTTGTACCTAAAGTATCTTTAGAAGCAATAAATTCAATTTTTGGATCGCAATACTAAGCTTGTTTGTAAAGGTTTTTTTGCAGATTTCAAAAAAACTTTGCAACTTAGAAAGATGGTTTTATTTTTGCTGTAATATTTACATAAACTTCTATGGACAGTAATTAATTCAGATTTTTCCTTCCACAAACTTCGGAGATAAGAGGGGGAATGGTATTTTTTTTACATTTTTCATCATAACTTGAAAACTAAGAGTCGTAAAAATACAATAATATATTTTAGAATGTACAGTCAAGAGCACATCAAGCTTGACAGATTGGACTTTGTACCGTTCTTATTTCAATAGACGTAGGGGCTAGAGCCGCACTGCGAGTGTCAAACTTGACCTGTTGTTGACTGTACAAGTAAAGCCCTTTCATAAGATAAGAGAAGCCCCACTCGACCTAGTAACGACAATTTGAAATTATTTGGGCCCCCTTTACATTAATAATCATAACTTTGTTTTTATTCTCTCATGCGGAATTCAGTTGGGAAACCATATTCTAAAACAGTTCCAAATTTCAAGTCGATAGCATGAGTGTTTTCTGAGATATACAGGTGTGACAGATAAAGTCGGTGCGACAGGTGGGAACCCTTATGGTGCATAAGGGTTCCCTTTTTGCCATTTTGGTATCGGAACCGTAAAAATCAACTCATATCTATGTACTTATTTTAAAACAGTCCTCTTATTAAACATAAAATTAACCTACGAGTATTATAGAAACAGTTTGACGGGTTCTTACCACGATATGGATTTTTGATGAGTTTCCGATATTTCGGCGCTGTTGCAAGCACCATGATCACGGATGAACTTACTGGAGTCTGTGGGTAGTTAAACTTAGTGGCAGACATATCTGTTCATCCGTGATCATGGTGCTTGCAACAGCGCCGAAATATCGGAAACTCATCAAAAATCCATATCGTGGTAAGAACCCGTCAAACTGTTTTTATAATAGTGTTAGTGACAGCGAAACTCTCAAACAATATGATAAAATTAACCTCATAAAATAACAATAAAATAATCAGTTAATATTATAAAATCAAATAAAAAATATTAGGACCTTTATATTTGTTAGGCAGTGGTGCCCTAATTTATTTAGGATTCCGTACCTCAAAAGGAAAGGACCGTCCCCCTACCCCTAAAGGATACTTCCAGTCGACCTAGAATCTTGAAATTTGGCATGAAGCAACGTTTTATAGCACACAAATTCTTTGTTACCTCGCATAGTATTTTTTTTTTCAATAATTATAAACGGTTTGTACGGAACCCTCGGTGCGCGAGTCCGACTCACACTTGAACGGTTTTTTTTTACTCTTTTGTGTCAAGCTCCACAGAACGTGTATCTATAATTTCCAGTAAAACGCATTCCATGTAATAGTACCTGGTGACCGAGCTTCGCTCCGTATAATATTACCCGAAGCCCACCAACGGATGGCGCTGTATGGGTTACTGAAACTCGCTTCTTTTCAAGAAATGCCCTAAAAAATGGGGAAAACGAATTTTCCCAGACATGAGACCTAGCTAGATCAATTTATCGCCCCCGAAAACCCCCGTATAGTATATTTCATCGAAATCGTTAAAGCCGTTTTCGAGAAACCGATTACAAGTATATACTATAAATATTGCTATAAATATACTATAAATAGTAAAGGATATTAAGATATAATAATTTTTTAACATAATTTTGTATGTTCCTTATTTTTAATATATAAAATTTCCTTATTTATTTTAAAAGATTTATAACTATTTATAGCAGCCTAGCTATTCGTGAGGTAAAAAGTTTCATTGTAAATAATAAAAAAAACCGTTACAGTGCGAGCCGGACTCGCGCGCCGAGGGTTCCGATGTAACTATAGTATTTTTGGAAGCAATAAAGTCCATTTTTAGGACCGCAAAACTAAATTTGTTTGTAAAGGATTTTTGCAGATTTCTAAAAAACTGTGCAACTTAGAAAGATCGTTTTATTTTTGCTGTAATATTCACATACATTTCTATCGAATGTAATTAATTCAGATTTTTCCTTTCACAAACTTTGGAGATAAGGGGGGGGGAGTGGGGGGGGAATGGTAATTTTTTTTACATTTTTCATCATGACTTGAAAAGTAAGAGTGAAAAGCACGTAAAATAAATACGGTCAATACTCGTAGTGCAGTCGCACGCGCGGAGAGCTAACGGGGCACTGATTGATAAGAACGAAAATTGAAGGCGGAGACAGGCCCTGCTAGACGTCCCTCCCCCGACCCCGCTCTATACCTGCACACCCCCGCTAACGAGAGAGAAGCTGCAGCGAACGGGCCGAAATTTAGCTAATTATCGAAACATTTTGGTTATTTCGCTTTCATTTTCTTAATATTTCATTTATTTATATTTTATTAGTTTATTTTCCAAGTACACTATTGAATCAATGCTTACGATTGGTTTCCATTTAATTTGAAAGTGTATTACGTGTGTCATACCTGGCTGCAAGTGACACGTTTTTTGCGTGAAATTTGTCTGAAATTCAGTTCGCTCTAATTTTGTTTTTGGTAAATATTTTCAAACAAAAACTAATCATAAGCTTAGATATGCTGCATTTGATTATGTCTACGAAATTTGGTGAAGTTTGGTCATACCGTTTAAAAATTAAAACCAAACAATGTTTGTATTAGATTTCATCACTCCGTGGGAACCTTAAGGAGTAATAAGGAGACGTCGAAACGGACTTCTTACTTTGGTAATAATTGATGACAGAACTTGATGAAAACGTGATGAAAAGGACGACTTTCACAAGCGCATTTCTTTTTGTAAGTCCTTTAAGCCATTCCGTTCTCCTGCCAAACTTGACAGCAAATAGACATGCAGAGCGGTTTGGCCAGGACCGCTTCAGTAACTGTAAAATCAGGGTACGCACGAAAGGTATCAAAACCAGTATAAGCTGAACCAGTGCTACGCCACTAACGCCCGACACCAGAGACCCGCTCAAGGTGTAAGTGTTACCACTGACGTGCGGCCGAGAGTATCCACGTCACGAATGTTACAATTATCGTTAAGTACTTAGTAATCAAGTTCGAAAGCTCATTATGGCATTTACGGCGGCGTTTTCGTTCTCAGGGCACTTTTTGGGGCTTACGGAAAGTTTATCTTGATGTAGATTACAGGTTTCACATGCATATCCATTTATTTTAAGATTTTTTGGTTAAATTCAACCTATATCTTTCCGTCAATCATTGTCGGTCATTTATTAATTGCAAGCGTACTGTAAATTGGTAAGTCCAAACCTCACTCAAACTCAAGGTACTTATTTGAGGAAAATAGGTCAGATTTCTCTGTAGTAGTTTGTCCAACAACATCTTATTAACAATAATATTGCACGTTGACCAAATTAAAACTAACATATCATTTTACGTCAGATATTTATCTGGTTTTCTTAGTTTCTTAATAATTGACAGTAATTCAGTGATTTAATAAAGGACATTGGGCAGTATTAGTGGTTACGCGTGTCCTTTAAAAATTACAAATACTTTAAGTGATTTTAATGGGCCAGAATATTTTGGATTCACATTCTGTTTATGGGCAGGATGAGGCTAGGAAAAGTTGTTCAGTTTCATAAACAGATTCTCATTCTTCAACCTTTCTGATACACCTTGTATTATCTCGTTTGCTCAAATTAGAACTTACATTGACGTTAAAATCCCCTAAAGTTTACAGTAAACTATTCAAACAAGTACTCGTATGTTAAAACTTCGCAACGTTTATGATTTTACAGAATGCATTGTTTAAAGTCGTATATTTCACAAAATAATGCGCAACAAATCAAATTTGATTACGCCGAAGCAAAGGCCAATTCAATAAAAGAATTCGCTGTTTCAACCGTTTCTAATTGATTAATGTGTTTAATTTAACCGGTTTCATAGCGCGCTGTCTCTTTCTAAATAGTTGTCGTAGCGGCACGAGAGAAAGGGAGATGTTTTATGATTGTTCAAAGTTTTTATTTTACTCTCCAATGATAGGGTTATCATCAGATCGGGGTATGAATATTGTCCCATAAAGTAGAGATCTTGGTCAAAAAAATAACGAAAACAAGCATAAAAAAATTGGTTCTGAGAAGTTCCTCTTCGTTTCATAATTTTGAGAAAAATTCCATCTATAAGTTTATTATGTTCTACAAAGACAGTAATTTGACTTGTGAAAACTATAGCGTTACTTATTCATTATTTAATCAAGAAGGTACCTTTTTTGTTTACTCTGGCAGCTAATTATTAATAAGTTCTTAACAGTTATATCGTTAGTGAAATCTAATCAGTAGTCACATCTTTTCGTTTCTCATAAAATAAGTAATTAGTGAAATCGGGTCTCATGTATTTTAAGATAATGCAGACAGCCCTGCATGGTGTCTTCACAATGAATGGGCTTGTGATAAATCGTTTTGATTAAACCACGGCTCTGCCTAGTACAGTCTACCGCGCATCAGTGGAAACTGGCACTTAGAATATCATCGCTAGGCGAAGTGTTACCGACGTGCAGTTTACTGTACAAATGGTGTGTACCTACTACAACTACAGTACGATACAGTATGTACCAAAACAAGTAGATCTACGGTTTCTATCAGCTTTGTTTCATGCAGTGTCTCTTGCTAGTAATAAAAAGGAGACAATGCATCGTATATGTAAGATCTATTCTCTTGTTTAAACCGAGCTTTGAAGAGCTTTTCTCGTAGCCTTTCGAGTTATTATACACTATTGAACTTACCTGACTGGGCTCTACAAAAAATCTAATAGTCAATTTGTTTAGTGAACGACTGGATAAACTGAAACGAAAGCTTCAAATTGAAAACGCTTTTGGCGAAATACGAAGATGACTGCCTTTCACTGCATCCCGTAGCGCATTTTGTATATTATTTTTTACATCTTGGGAAAAGTTGTTTAGTTTCATGGACTGAATCTACCATTCAAGTTTATCTAGTCTTTCTCAGCAAGGAGGTCCGAAATCTTTGCTTTCACCAGACGGATGTGTATTATTGGTAACCTATCTGAATACTCAATAGAATTTACGTTTTACAAACGACCGAATAGTACTTACACACTGAACAAAAATAAATAATTAACATAACAATGTCATCATCACAATCAATGTCGTAACGGAATTTAGTAAATTTTGATAATAATCAGATTCAGATTATTTATTCAATATAGATTCTTTACAGAATACTTATTGAACGTCATGCAGAATACAATTCAAATAGAGCGAGTCTACGCCGTTTCGGATCGTGCTGTGGCAGCGTAAAAGAAACGGCAAGAAACCACTGCAGCACGGCCTACTTTAAGAGTCGGCTTTTTACAATGTGTTTCTTGTGTTTCGCTGGAATATCAGAGCACCATACCTCTTTGTCATTCATTTAGTCATCTAATCTATAGTAAGCTTTTTTACATAACGTTTGCTTTACACATTCTTTAAACTTTCTCTCAGGTAATTGCACTATATTTTATTTTATTTTATTCGGATAACTTACAGCCTTGCTATTAAAAGTAATTGTCAGGTATTTTGTTGTAGTATCGTACACACAGACCAACGAAGGATGTATTGACTTTAGTTAATCTAGTATATGGTTGATCAATTTTGTGCTTATTTCTAGTATTAAAATTATGCCTGTCACAAATTTTAGGTAATTGATGAATGTTCTTTCTAGCATACATAATATTTTTATAGATATACTGGCATGGCATTGTCATTATATTGATTTCCTTGAACAGTTCTCTCAGGGAATCACGAGTCTTCAGGCAATAAATTGCTCTTATAGCCCTCTTTTGTAAAACGAATATTGAATGTATATCAGCTGCTCGGCCCCAAAGCAGTTTGCCATAAGACATAATGCTATGGAAGTAGCTAAAGTAACCAGCCTTGCGGTAGCTACATCAGTAAGTTGTCTGATTTTTCTGACAGCATATGCAGCCGAGCTCAATCGACCAGAAATAGCCGTTATATGAGGGCCCCATTGAAGTTTAGAGTCTAGTGTTAACCCTAAGAAAACTGTACTATTTACAAAATCTAATGGTTCATTATTCAGTACTATGTTATGTGAAGTAGACCTTACATTTGGTAGTGCAAATTTAATACATTTAGTTTTTTTGGCGTTTAGGACTAAATTGTTAACAGTAAACCATGCATGAATCTGTCCAAGTGCATCATTGACTTCGTTATAATTTTGTGATTTCCTACTTACATTGAATATTAATGAAGTATCATCAGCAAATAACACAATCTTTGACAGATTCTTCACTACAGTAGGGAGGTCATTAATATAAATAAGGAATGTAATGTTTACAAAATTGTAAGTAACACAGTTTCGGTAAATAGCGTGAATAAGTTAGTAAGTTTTCGTAATCTGGTTTAATTAAAAGCTTTTATTTAGCTTAGATTTATTTCTTCATTAAAGCTAGGTATATAAGTTTCATCAGTTTCACATCTCATTTATAGGGTTGGTTAAGCAGTAAATAGTTTAATGCCTAAGTTAAGTAAAAATAACTGTAGGTAAAAATAACTGCTTCTCGTTATAGCCATAACAACACAGCGGGCTCTATGTTTATAATTATCATTTTGTTCAAGTCTGTTAACTCTTAGATTAAAAAAAAGTAGGTAATTACTTATTTGTATTTTGGCAGTGAGAATTCATGGTGCCGTTATATACTTAGTGGCACAGTCAGGTTAGTAATGGCAAGCCCAACTAAATGAGTTTTAAAAGAAGTTATCAAACTTGCACTGACGATCATTAGACGATCATCATCATCATATCAGCCGAAAGACGTCCACTGCTGGACATAGGCCTCCCCTAAAGATCTCTATGACGACCGGTCCTGCGCTGCTCGCATCCAGCGGCTTCCCGCGACCTTGACCAGAGCGTCGGTGCACCTTGTGGGGGGCTGCCAACGCTTCGTCTTCCGGTACGTGGTGGCCACTCTAGAACCCGTACGCCCCATCGACCATCGGTTCTTCTTGCGATGTGCCCTGCCCACTGCCACTTTAGTTTAGCGATTCTCAGGGCTATGTCAGTTACTTTAGTTCTTCTGCGGATCTCCTCATTTTTGATTCGATCGCGCAGAGAGACTCCGAGCATAGCCCTTTGGGTGACTTTGAGCTTTCTGATAAGGCCCATCGTGAGCGGCCACGTCTCGGTGCCATATGTCATCACTGGCAACACACACTGGTCAAAGACTTTCGTCTTGAGACACTGCGGTATTTTAGACGTGAAGATATTGCGGAGCTCCCCGGACGCTGCCCATCCGTATCTAAAGATCATCATAACATCCTTTAAAAAGTCCCGTGCGTCCAGGGACATTCTGAAGGCTAAAAATACTGGGCTACAGACAGGTAGCTCCCCTCAGAATTTTACAGCAAAAATGCATGATAGTATGTATGTTGGGCGCGATATACCGAAGTCACCACGCTTGTTAACGTTGACCGAGGTGTTTAGTGACACGCAGAAGGATGCTGATGCCTAGTGCATCCTCTGAATATAGATCCCTTAGTCGTCTTTGACGACATCCACTTGGAGATGACGAGATGGGGTAGTACTATTATTACCTAGCCGCATATATCTAGTAGAAGTATAGAAGGGATAGAAGAGGGGAGAGTAGAACGGTTTCAACATTTGCAGTAGGTAGCTTTGAATTATCTATATTGCTGGTTATTTTTTAAACTATCCAGTTCTAAGGGTACCTAATTAAATCATTAATATTTAGATATCTTTCATATGAAATCGGTCCTAGAAGTGGCCGTGTTCATTCACTTTAAACCAAACGTGTCCATTGTCCTTTCAACGTTAGAACACAGATACCTACGAGGTGGATTCTCTTACCCAACATGCTCTCCAAATAACATACATAAGTAACTCGACCCGAAAACCAAAGTCTCGATGTGTGAAAGGAACGTTCAAGACACGAGTTTCATAAGCGAATTATGTCGAATATCGACATTCGCCACGTTGCCACACCGTAAGTCACGAACCACTCTCGTCTGTCTCCTATAATTGCCGTGAACACGACCAAATCCGCTCGTCTCATCGGCAGTAAATTTACCACTCATCATCATCATCAAATCGTGTGGGTTGCAAACGTGTTAGTTTTAGTAAATGGTGACACTGATTTGTATTGAATGCACCAAAGAGATTTGAACCTCGCTCCGAGCGTAGCGAGGCTCAAATCTCTTTGGAATGCACCTGACCTCTATATATACAAGTGATTGAATGACATTAAGAATTCGTCTCTAGATGTCAAAGAAATTTGACCTCATATAGAAGTAATATATAAGAAATAATTCGTCACAAGTAGGGATGTGGGCATGCTTTCATCTATCGATAGTCGATAAGTTACACAAGGACAAATCGATGTCGAAACTTTGACCAAAAAGTTGAAGTACTAAACTTTAATAAAGGCAAATCTGTTAAAAGCAGTGATTAAATTCATTAAAAAAAAATACTTTTTGCATTTTTTACTACAGGTGATTTGTTTGTAGCGAAAGCTTTCAAACCTTTTTTGTAGAGAATTTTGTGTAGATTAATTTAGTATTTTTATTAATTTTCTTACAATTTGTTGATTCAGGATGATTCATGCTGATTGAGACATTTCAATTTGGCGAAGACACACAAAGTTATATTTGTTTGACAGTGTCCCCATCGGGATTCGAACCCAGAATGAAAACAAAACGCGTTGAATGTTGTAAAATATAATAAATGGTACAGCAGCACTGCACTTACTTTCTCGCGATATGCAATTAGAACTGTCAACCGCAAACTTAAATTTGTAATACCATACCTACACATAGTATGGAATTACAAACGTTTATTAAGGTTTTTCTGAAAAATGTTCTACCACATGAATTCGGAACTCGAATTGTAAAATATTAAAACAAACCAACCGTAAACGATTTCGAACAAATCACATGTTCAAATTTTGGTAGTACTGGAACCTTTTATATGAATTTTCACAGATTTTTAAATTTCAAAACTCTATTTCTTATGAATAGTTGTTCAGTTTTGTCGACTGTAAAGCTCTTTAAGTTTTTGGTACATCCTGTGTACTAAATTTTCACAAAATCCAATCAAATTGAATATCCATTCAGGTAGATAACCAAAACAAAATTAAAATTATAGAAAATAATACAAACTTAATGTAGTCAATTAGGGTCAATGTAGGTACCACTAGTTGACCATTTAAGCGGTTTTATGACGATATTCATAAAAAAACTAAATTATTAGTTCTACTTTCAGAGTCACTTCTAAAAGTTCGACTATGAATTAGTTAGGCTTGTGATATAATAAGTGTTAAAGACTTTACAAAATATGCTCTTAAAGTTTTTTTTTTCAAATGTTACATTGCATGAACACTTCGAATAAACATACTAAAGTACTAGCTAGACAAACCCATAACTTTATTGTAAGACGCCAACATAGTTAAATTCTATATAAAATCGCGGTATTTTTAAATTTTCTTACTTTCAGTTCAAATTTAAGTTTTGGTCAGCTATTGGTGCTTGGTCATCTAGTGGTGCACTGACCCTATGAGTAAATCACAAGTTTACGTTTTGGTAGTACAGGAACACCCCTTATATGGAATCACACAGACAAACTGATGATGGCGCAAGATACCTTGCATAGAGATGCTTAGTCAAGCAAAGTTTCATAAAAATAATTTGAACTAATTTGCTCAAAATGAGAGCCAGCAAAAAACCATTCGGAAATAAAAGTCTTAAATTAAAAATATGGTGTTAATAGGACCATTCGTTTAGCCGCTAGGCCAAAGCGTGACGGACAGACCGACCAACCGACAGACGGACATTTTTTAGGGGACTTGCTTAAGTGATATAGAACACATTTTTGAGAAAGTTTGTGCAACTTTTTTCACGAATACAATACCTTTCTCGCTCAGCTCGAAAGTAAAAATACTACTATCGATAAAAAATACATCACTCATAAACTCCAACATGATCCCACAAAAAACGATAAATTACAGTAAAATACGTAACAATTTCCATATTATCTGACTGTAGAAATGATAAGTTGACATTTTTTTATGCAATATTTGTGATAATAATCCACAAACATGAAAAATACTGAATAAAACTTACAGATGAAAAGACAAAATTTCTTTGCAATTTTCGTTTTGTTGTTTTGAAGATGTACAGCCATCAACTACACACGTTATTATTAAAAAGAACAATCACTAATATGGAGAGCAAGTTAAGAATAAATTCACGATATTTTCAAGTTATTCACTACATGTTTTTTATAATTTACACAATGTTTACAACATATAATTTAGGAAATATTTTCAACCGTTAAAATCCCAACAAGTTACAATAATCCTATAAACTTTGTAAATGCAATGAACGCGTCGTTCATCTAATTTGGTAGGATGTGATCACTGACGACTTGACATGGCATGAGACATGCTAGCAGTTGTCATCCCATACTGAAAAAAAATAGCATGGTTTCTTCTCCGAGCGAAGCAAGGAGGTTTTTGTTCTGAGCTAGATGTACAGCTTGACCAACTTATCCCATAAAGTTGAAAAATGGGAAATGGCAAATTTTTGACCAAAATATCAGTTATCATGAGGTATCTACGGGGAATGAATGGGAAATGAAGTTGTAGAAAATTTAATTACCTTTATCTTGAGGCTGAAGGTATGTCCGTAGGCGTGATAGACTTATCTGGAGAATTTTGTGATGGCGCCACGATCGTAAAGGGTTGCCACCTATTACAAAAATAAACAAATTCAGCCTTTTTTAATACTCTTAACTACATGATGAAATATGACGACTTTTTACTGTTTGCCTCCTTGCTCGCAATCACAGAGAAAAGATACCTAACTATACAGGAAGTAAAAAAAAGTACGATGATCCTTCTTAGGGGTGATTCTACATCACTAATAATTTAATAACTCTCCGGGCGCTTCACTTCTACTTGAGCTAAAACTATTTTTTTTAAGAAGAAGTAACTTTAATATTTTTTGTACAATATATTAATGATGTATAATCATGCCTTAGAAGGATCATCGTACTTTTTAGAGTTCCGTACCTCAAAATAAAAAAAACGGAACCCTTATTATAGGATCACTTTGTTGTCCGTCTCGAACGAGAAGAGGTATCAGGTTGAAATTGATAAAGAATATTAAGGTTCATAAACCACACAAGATCTGAAAATTTAAATTTTTTACAACGACCCAATCAAAAGATATGGCTTTTTATGTCCTCATCTCCATACATTTATGCAAAAAAGCAAAACCGGGTACTTCCCGTTGACCTAAAATTATGAAATTTGACAAGAAGCTAGTTCTCACAGTACAAATAAAGGGAAAAGTCTTAAGTCATTGAATATTTCAATTTTTCTCACAACTAAAATAACCAATTAAGGTTAGCTCCCGTTTCAAGAACTTTTCTATAAAGGAGGGGACAAGTTGGATGGTCGCGGATTTTTTTAAAATCAAAGAGCAAAACCTTTTACTATATCATATGGTAGATAGGTACGGAACCCTTAGGGCGCGAGTCCGACTCGCACTTGGCCGGTTTTTCACACCCTGTATAAGTAAATACAAAGATCGATGATAAAGACAACGGCCCTGACTAAACGGTAAGTTTTTAGGCAAATCGGCCTCGGAATCATTAAAGCATACAAGTTATATACTCGTATTAAACGTTTATTTTATTAATAACTAGCTAGTGCCCGCGACTTCTGCGCAGGTTTATAAGTTATAGCCTATGTGTTATTCTGATGTAAAAGCTATATTATTGTAAAGTTTCATTAAAATCCATTAAGTAGTTTTTACATGAAAGAGTAACAAACATCCATCCACCCATACTTACAAACTTTCGCGTTTATAATATTAGTACACACGGCCGCACATCAGTAGAAACACTTTTGGACCTTATGGCGTGGTAATAGAGTTGAAAAAGTTTCTACCGACAAACGGTTGACCGTACGAAGGATAACATATCAAAATAGCTATTTTTATTTTTAGAATTATTTTTTTACAGAAAAAGAAGACCCGGATTATACCTTTTACTGATAACCTTTCACACAGTAATTAAATTAAATTTTGATGCTTGACAAGCATATTCTAAACGGACCAGCAGTTGTACCCCTGGCGTGGTTTCCAAAATCTTTGAAACGGACGAACATGCTTGACAAACATTGTAAAAATATAAAATTACTTGAAATACATGAAATAATTGGAAATATGCAGAAAAACAAGAACAGCACAGACAACACTGACTGATACAAGGAGGTTTAAGTAGCAGCTCTTTCGGCTAAGGAGGGAGCCATAACCGTATCCATTTCTTGCGAGGGACCTCCATACTAAAATGTATGTACACTTGTTCACGTTTGGACTGTTAGGTCGCCTACTATCCTCGTAAGTGTAAAATGCGGACGAAGTGTCATACGAGTTTCTTTATTTCATATACAAAACTAAACCTGTAACTAAATCTGAGGCTCATTCACTTTAGCTTCTGTAGCTACTGAAAAAAGAGCGGTACAAAGTCCACCGTGTCAAGATACACATGCTTTTGACTGTAGGTACACACGGCCGCACATCAGTAGAAACACTTTTGGACCTTATGGCTTGGTAATAGAGTTGAAAAAGTTTCTACCGATAAGCGGTTGACCGTACATGTAACTGAACACAAAACTTTAGTATTTCTATTGGTACAAACTTTGTTTGAACACTTATTTCCACCTTTAAAAGTTGATTTCTAAAACATGAAGGTTCACATCTCTCTTTATTTCTTAAAGTATTTTATTTATCTATTTTACCTAAGTTTTCAAAACTCTTGAAGTTTCATACGTATATTTTTTATGAGTTGCGTATCTTCTGTTCAAGTGAATAATTAATATGATACACCACTTTTATATTGCAAGAAAGATCGCCAAACACATGATTGAAAATCCTGTTTGTGTCAGTTAAGTTGTTTATGAGTTATTGGTGCACAGGCCGTGATAATTTGCACTCTTGTGGCTTCTGTTTGCTTCTTTTTGAGTGAACCGATTGCAATGATCTAAAGATTAAATATTGTCAAAAATAAGTCAATGAGTTCAGTGGTTTTCGAGTTACTGGCGCCACCGCTTGACACTTCACGTATCCTCTGTTTCAGTGAACCGTTCGCAATGAAACAAGTCTGAGCAATGAAACAAAATTAAGCCTAATGTGTAATTGTTAACCTTATTTCAAGCGGTTGAGTGGTCTGTGAGTTATTGGCGCCGCCGCTTGAAACTTCGATTGTACTCTGTTTGCGTGAACCGATTGCAATGAAACTAAGCTTATATATTGCACGGAAATAAGCTTAATACATTACCTATCGAAAACCTGGTTCCAATCGGTTCAGTGGTTTGCGAGTTTATCGCGAATACACAACCAGACAAAAATTCCAAAAATGAACCGAATGGTTTCTATTACCTTTTTTGTGACCCCCCAGATCAAGATCCATTTATCCCGATAATTTTCAATTAACAGAATCGGCAAGTTATTAGATGATCAATTCACAAGTAAAAATGATATATTTTCACTTTCGCATATAAAGTTTGGATGAAACATTAGATTTTTTTAAATATTTTTTTTTATATTTGTAAAACGTAACCAAGACCGTAGTTTTTTGACCGACTTGTCATAGTCGACTAGGAGCCACTTAACACGACTATGTTTAGGACGGACTCTACAGTTTTTACTCTGAGGATTGTCAACAACAAAATGACGTTTTCAAAATGACGTAAGTAGTTCCGGTTTTGGCCATTCTACAGAAAAGTTGGTCAAGCATGCATGCGCTTCAGAGCTCTGTGGTATGGAATGACATTTGACATATTATGTCATCCTATACTTTCGTCATCTCAAAATTAAAAGATCCCCGATTGATTCTACGATCGATCAACACCACATGGAGATATTGTAATATTTTACGTTGCAATAGGGAGTTTTCCTTGACGTTTCTTTAAGTTTCGATGGGTGGTACGCTGATCACTGTTGGTAATTTCTTTTATAAGGCTGAGTAAAATTTATTCAATCTTTTTAGAAGAAAATATATCACGGACATTGACAGCAGCAATAAAACTGACTTAATAATTTTCATATTGGGTGATAGCTGGGTGAACCTCGGCCAAACCTCGGACGAAGGGGTGAACGTTCAGTATCAATGTCTCCATTTTCTGTTCTCCAATGCTAACTAGCAACGCTATCTAGTGGAACTTAAAAAAGCTGTTTGAAAACACCCTTTCTAAATATAGTAAACTAGCTGGTGCCCGCGACTTCGTCTGCGCAGGTTTATAAATTGTAGCCTATGTTTTATTCTGATGTATAAGCTATAATATTGTAAAGTTTCATTAAAATCGATTCAGTAGTTTTTACGTGAAAGAGTAACAAACATCCATCCATCCATCCATACTTACAAACTTTCACGTTTATAATATTAATAGGATAGGCGTAGTTTCTAAAATCTTTGGGATAGGATTAGTTAATCATGACAAGTTGGTTTTTAGAATTAATTTTCATACAATAATAATGGGGTGAAATAAAGCATCAATACAACTACTAAACCCATTATTAGGTCTTCGTCCGTCCTTGTTAAGTGCATCATTTGAAAAAAACCTTGATGTTTTGGCAGATTTACCATATTTCCTGAACACATTAACTCACTGTGGTCTCTGCCTAACCCGCCGGGAACAAGGCGTGATATTATGTATCCATCTAACCATCTCATTATCACTTTTAACAAAAAACCTTCCCGTCTGATCTGAATCCAGTTTTTCTGTCGCCCACCGTAATACTGACAACGGGAATAACATTTTCATATAATATAATATTTTTATTATATTCAAGGGAAACAAACAGTTTATGTTATTGAATAACAATAGGTAACTTAACTTAAGTAAATCTTAAACCTACAGTTTCCACAGATATTTAAACATGTAGTAAAAACTATAGCGTATGTATAACTAACATCAAACTTAGTATTGTATGAATGTAAAGATCTCTGAATAAATGAGTGATTAATAATATCCGTGTGATTTATATGCAACACACTTCAAGTTTATTTTTTTGGACCTCATTTCCTTTTGCCCACTTATTGGTGAGGTCAAAAGCAACAACTTTTGTTCTACGACTTTGCTAAAAACGCATAAAAAAAATTCGACTCTCCATACTAAAGTGGTCACGTGACCCACCCATTTTGCATGGGAAGTTGAAAATTTTTCGTGCGTTGTTATCAAAGTCGTAGAACAAAAGTTGTTGCTTCTGACCTCACTAATAAATGGGCAAAAGGAAATCAGGTCCCTAAAAAAAACCTAGTATAAGAATGCACGTGAAATTGTAATAAGCACCACATTTCGTGCAAATGCCTTTCAATGAGAGTGCATCCGTGCTCTCTGCCAATCCACGTATAGGTAGTGAAAGTTGAATTTATCACCTAGCCTTTAGAATGCATTTAAACAAACTTACATTTACATAACACCCGATTGACAGAGATTGCATTGCTTAGTGACAGGATTTCGACGGGCTTTTGACGGCATTATCCAGCTTTAATCTGTTTAATCTGGTGCGTTACAACTTTATTTGTCCGGCAACCAGTAACGAATAACAGAGCGGGCAGTAAACATACCTAAAAAAAGACATTTAAAAAAAGATGGAAGGGTTTTTCAAGGTGGTAGGGCTTTTGTGGAAAGCCCGTCTGGGGAAGTACCACCCCCTTGCTTTTTTCTGCCGTGATGCAACAGTGTTTGCACTGTTGTGTTTCGGTTTAAAGGGCAAGGCAGCCAGTGAAATTACCGGCACATAAGACATACCTACCATCTTAGTTCTCAAAGTGAGCAACGCGCTTTGCTGTCTTGTCATTGTCAAAATATGCCATTAATAAGACAGTGGGTGCTATGGGCGGTGGCGACCAATTACCATCAGGTGGCCCACCTGCTCGTTTGCTTATTTGTAACATAAAAAAAATGCATAATAATTTTAATTAGTAGTAGCAAGGTTTTATAACCATGTGTGTTTATTTAGTACGTACTTCTTCATCTTATTTAAGAGCTCTTGTCGGTGGAGTAACAGCTATCTCTCCCTATCTTCTGCAATTCCTTTGACCAGCTGATACGACATAACATTCACTTTCTCTTTAATCTGATTCATATAGTTTCATTCCAAAACTTTTGAGGTTCCGTCCCAAAAGTAAATCTTCTAACCACGCTACCAAAACAACCAAATAACTAAAAAAAGTGAACTATGCTGAAGATTTCTTGCAGTTTCAACTGACGACGTTCAACAAAAACATCTGAAGCATGAATACGAGTAGAAAGCTTGATGCCAATGAGACAAGGCGAGAATCTAATTGGGCTTACGTCAGCAATTGAGTGAACCAACTATAGTTTGCTTCATCGATGAGATTGAACAAAGATGGGCGATCGTTATCGAACGATTCACAAGTGAATACTTAATTACGAACAGTCAACGACAGGTCCAGCTTGACACTTGCAATGCGACTCTAGCCCTTACGTCTATTGAAATAAGAACGGTACAAAGTCCAATGTGCAAAGCTTGATGTGCTCTTGGCTGTACCTTGTTTGAAGGTTCGAAGCACAGCTGAAGGTCCTTAAGGTTGATTTTAAATGAAATATTTTGCCTAGTTCTATCTAGATCGTCGTCGTTTGGCCTGGAAACATTTTACTGGTTTTCTAGACAGGGTAAAATAAAGGTATTTTAGGTGGAGATGTATGGAGGGAGACCTAACCAACTCTTCCAAGATTAAGATTGTTAAAAGGTAGGTATAGTAAATTTAATTATACTGTGACTCTCCTTCAAATAAAAAAATACCAAAATAATTATTCAATAAATAAATAAAAAAAAAAAATCGCCTTAATTTTGGAAATCAAATTCGAAATACCATCACGTTTGTCTACTTAGTATAGGTTGGTTTGGTATTTCCCACAGACAGAGTTCAATAGCCTAACAATTAGCATAGGTATCTATTTATTGAGAACTAACTAGGTAGGTCTAATTTAGTACCTGCTACCCATATTGGGTATAAAAATCTCCCGAAACCTCAAACAGTGGATTCAAACTTAACACTTTGCTAGTTAAATTTTATCAGCTGACTGATAAGTTATGGTTCTTGTGTCGCTCGGCTACGATAATCTACTTTCTTATTTATTCTTTATTATACACAAAAATAACGATAAAGTCTTAGATAAATGATTCGGTGGAGCGCAGTGAATCATTTATCTAAGGATAAAGTGTTACAGAAGTAGTTTACAATGGCGAGCTTATCCCTTTGAAGAGATCTCTTTCAGCCAACCACACGCTGGTAAGACAGAGGACATAGACGGCGACAAGAATGTGTATACAAATAAATATTAATAATAGGAATAGTAATAAAATTAAATAAACACATGCACATTATAATACATTCTAATAAACACTTATAAACATATAGGTATTTAAGTACAAAATAAATATATAAAATAAATAAAAAAATAAAATAAAAAAGTTTATTCATGAACTATATAATTTAAATAGATAATAAAATATTATATTACCTATTAAGACAATAGTTTGACAAGTAGTGCTCATATTAGCCTTTTCGTTAAAAGTTGTGACAGAGGGGCTTTCACAGGAGGCTTTCCTGCAACACCGCGGTCCATGGTGCCAGCCGTAACGCTAACAAGCGAGGTGACTATGGTACTTCCCCTCTACATTTTTCCAGCAAAAGCTAGAATTCTAGAGGGAGCTCCCTGTCCTGTAGTGGACGTTTCATGGGATGTTATATATATTCTTTATTGCACAAATTCACATACATTAAGTTACATATAAAAGGACATTTACAAAGGCGGGCTTATCTCTAAAAGAATGATGATGAAGGAAGTAGTAATCACCTCACTGGATATGTTTAAGGTGAATAGCACGCCATGAATTTGCGCATATACTCATACATTCGGCCGTCACCTTGGCCGCCGGTGGGTAAACAGTGAGCCACCGAACAAGGTCGATGACCTCTCACACGCCTACTGACTACTAAGATGAGCTGATGACCGCTCCTCTCTTCACTCTTCGCTGGTCACTGGACTTTTTAAGAATAGGCCTGGAACTGTCTGGGATTCAGTCTCTGGGTGGGTGTGCTTTGAGTATTAGCATTGATAGATCATGAATCCTTTACTATTAAACGAGCAATATTTGTATATAAATTGGTTTCTTAATCCAATAGGTCTCATGTCTGGGAAAATTGGTTTTCCCGTGTATTTAATAATTTTAAAAATACCGCGGTTTAAACAGAAACCAACAGCGCAATCTGTTGGCGGGTAGCATAGCTTTCTCACCCGTTGATATTTTAATGTAGAGGTGGCTATTATAGAGCGAAGCTCGGTCGCCCAGTAAGTAGGTAGGTACGGTCAACCGCTCGTCGGTAGAAACTTTTTCAACCCTATTACCACGTCATAAGGTCCAAAAGTGTTTCTACTGATGTGCTGTTGAGTGTACTAAGAATTAATCGTAATACACATAGCTGCATACCTTTAAAGATAAAAGCAGGTTGCTGAGAATGATTAGGTACACTAACGAAACGCTAAAAGGAGGAAGGACCTAAAATCCTAAATAATACCTGATGGATCACTGACTGATGAATGAGTAGGTATGCAAAAATTCGGTGTAAGCATAGCTCGAAATAAGAATCTATAATTAGAAGAAGTTCGTTGCAATGACTGTTTATTATGCGATGCGGCCAAGGTGAGGGCCAAATTCAGATAGGCATCTATACTTGATGTGAGCTCTTTCACGGTGGAAGCCAATGACCCCTATTAGGTAGGTACTAGAGGTGTAATTATCAATAGTGGGTAGTGCTGGTGGTATAACGAAAAGAGAAAAACAAATGATCAGGCTGTTTGTATTGAAAAAATTTACTACTACTAAAGTCAAGAGCCAGTTCAGGCTTCTTTATAAAATAGAAACGAATTAATGAGGATGAAGAATGCGAAAGATGATTCGTATTTTATAATACCTAGGTACCTAAACGATGCGGTAGGATTTCTTCGTGCAATAATGGGGTTTCTAAACCGATTCAAAATATGGTAATGTAATCGTTAGATTAGATCCATAACCAAGATCATATAAAAATATGAACGCGATAAGTCACAAAACATCGATACCGCAGATAGGTGTGATCTTTAACAAAATTGAGACATCATTTAGCTAATGTAACTATTCGATTAGGTATCTACGTACTCTTTCCGGTTAAGGATAACTGTTACTTCACTTACCCTATCATTGTATGAAAATGTATGGTAAAAACTAATTCTTGCCACCCACTGCAGGTAGAAATATGGAAGAAACTCTACACCTTAGGCACATCTTAATACCATTCGTTAATTCATGTTAACTACTTACACCGGTACCTAGTCAATTATTGATTGATTAACATACTGGACAAACCTTTTTTTTAACACGTGGGCCTTTATTTGCTGTTAACCGTGAGTGAGGCCAAGGTGGAGGCCGAACCATGAACCGGCTTGTTTTAGCAAACTCACGGCCACATTAAAGCATCCATTCCTAAATTAGAGACTAATTCGGCATACATTACTGGGAGGACCGGTTTGGTCAATTCCAATATCCTTACTTCAATCAGCAATGTATGCCGAATTAGCTCTGATTTAGGAAACGTGTATAATATATACTTTACTACTACGTGTTGTAATGCTATTGACCCTAGCTTCTGCCGCAGATGATAGGAATCAATTCAAATGAAGTCATTTTTATTTGTCACTTGTGTTCATGGAACAAACCCGAAATCTGTTGTTTGCAAAGATCAACTGTGTGTCCGGTGTTACCTATGTATTTGTGGTCGGTGTCCGTGTGGTGCCGACAAAGAATAGTATTCGTACCAACCCATCTCTAATCGTGGTTGTCGTAAGAATGAACCGGAGGATGGGCAGCAGCATCTTTCTGTGTATCGTACCATCTTACATTCTAAAATCCTACAACAGCCGCAATGCTAAAAACACACTAAAAAGCTATTCCTAGCTAATTAGCGCTAGCAAGCGTATGATTATGGTAGGTACTTCTCCTCCACCACGCGATTTTTGCTCTTGCTCTTGCCTCTGGAGGGACTCTCTGTCCTGCAGTGGACGTTTCATGGGATGATATGATTGATTGATGATGAAAGATCAACCGCTGCGTTTAGACGAACAGCGAATTGGATGGACTGAACGGTACTTAATCACTTATTCGTTCTTTGGAAATGTTACTCATAATTTCCTTGCTCTTGCTAGCTTAATACCGGGATGTGTGGAAGGATGGAAGGGAGGCATTTTTCCTGCAGTAGGACACGACCGGCTCCTAAATAAACTTCCTTAGCTCTTACATGTTTGGTAGGAGTACGAAACGACTTCGAGTAATGAATGAATGAAAATAATCTCTAAAATAATTAAAGGACAAAATTACCACACTAATATTATAAAGGTGAAAGTTTGAATGTTTTTTACTCTATCACGCCGCTACCGCTGAACCGAATTTGCTGAAATTTAGCAGAGTTGCAGATTATTATCCAGAAAAACATAAAATTGACTTTTACGGGGGAAAAGTTGAAGATTTTTTTGACTTGATTGCTTTTGAGCCCTCATTTCGTCTTAAGATTTTGTTCTCGGCGTTAATATCCCTCGTAATCCAGTTCGGCAGTATAACATCAATTTCTAAAGAAGGAGGATACTAGTAATCCAATGTCCGTGACCTAGAATATCGCAATTAGGTGTATTAGAAGAAACTCATACAGAGCTAAAGTAATTCCTTTCAGTTCAAAGGCACAGAACATAATATAGTCAAAGGTATACTTCAAGTACCTGCGGTGCGGCCTTGCGGCCAGAAAACCGAAACAGCTGTGGCACGTTAATAGTGTACATGTCAATTTTCTAGTAAGTTGATCAACTTTCGAAAAACATGTTTCCAGCTATCCATATTAAAAATTTGCGTCAATACTTTTTAATAATCACACAATTAAAAAAAAATTGTGTTGAATATTTCCCAAAATGGATAAAATTGAACAACGAGCTGTGATAAACTTTCCTCATATGGAGGGTTTAAAGGAAGCAGAAATTTTTGAAGAGATGAATAATGTTTTAGGTAAAAGTGCTCTCTCCTATGCCACAGTCAAGAGCTGGGAGATGAATCCCGACCCGAACGTCCAAAAATCGTCACCACTCCAGAAAT
This sequence comes from Athrips mouffetella, assembly GCA_947532105.1. Taxonomy (NCBI): domain Eukaryota; kingdom Metazoa; phylum Arthropoda; class Insecta; order Lepidoptera; family Gelechiidae; genus Athrips; species Athrips mouffetella. The sequence continues at coordinate 11,643,439 of OX383958.1, forward strand.
GGTCACCAAAGTACATGAAATTGTGTTGGCAGATCAAGATTGAAATTATCCGCAATAGCTGACAGTGTAAGCATCTCGAAACAACGACATCAACAACACAGTGTAGAATCGCATATGAAAAAGTTATCTGCTCACTTCCTAACGTTAAACCGAGTATTTATTAAAATTGAAAACATTACAACAGTAATTTAATGTCTATATCATCATAACATCCCATGAAATGTCCACTACAGGACAGAGAGCTCCCTCCAAAATTCTAGCTTTTGCTGGAAAAATGTGGGGGGTTAATTTAATGTCTACAATCTTAACATGTAGAGATTTACTCCTCTTAAGTGTCAACATGAATCGATTAGTTTTTTTTGTGAAATATATCGTTTTAAATTACTTAAATTACAAGTAACACTACGACATGAGAAAATACTACGACAAAAATAAAAAATGCACAAAATGAACCATTTTCCCGAGACTTTTAGCAGCCCGCCCGAGCCGAAGGCGAGGGCTGATAGTAATGTCGAGGATAAAATGGTTTTGTGGAAGAGATATAAACTCTTCTTTTCACTTTGATTGCGAGGAAATAAAACGTAAAAGTACTCTCTAAATGTTTCGTGCAGCCTATATCCTGCACAAAAAAGCACTCTCAGAGCATGAGAAGTGAAAAAGCTGTTAGACAGGCTTGTCTGAGCTTGGCATTGGCACCTGTTATAAATTAAGGCCAATATTTTGCACAGTTCGTTAACCACTAGTTAGCGGTATAACAAACAACAGAATGATTGGTGCTCCAAGGGGGGCCATTCCACTTAACTACCACTTTGAGAGACAAAACTTAATAGCGCGGCGCAGTTGGTATACCGTTTTATGTACTTCACTTGAAGGCAGTTGTACAAAATTTATTTAAAGTTAAAACTCTGTTAAATCAAGTGCTATCATTTTATTTTTGGATGACAAGGAAAGTAATACATGATTCATCTCCGACCATCTCTATGTACACCTGCTAGAATACAAGACAAAAATATTTATCGTTTATTACCCGGTAGTTTTTACAAAAAAAAAACCGGCCAAGTGCGAGTCGGACTCGTGCTCTAAGGGTTCCGTACCTATCTACCATATGATATACTAAAAGCTTTTGCTCTTTGATTTTAAAAACTCCGCGACCATCCAACTTGACCCCCCTTTTATAGAAAAGTTTTTTAAACGGGAGCTCACCTTAATTGGTTACTATTAATTGTGAGAAAATTGAAATATTTAATGATTTTAGACTTTTCCCTTTATTTGTAGTGTGAGACCTAGCTTCTTGCCAAATTTCATAATTTTAAGTCAACGGGAAGTACCCTGTAGGGTTTGCTTTTTTGCATAAATGAATGGAGATGAGGACATAAAAAGCCATATCTTTTGATTGCGTCGTTGTTAATTTTCAGATCTTGTGTGGTTTATGGACCTTAATATTCGTTATTAATTTCAACCTGATACCTCTGCTCGTTCGTGAGAAAAAGGGTCTTGACAGACAGACGGTCAACAAAGTGATCCTATAAGGGTTCCGTTTTTTTATTTTGAGGTACGGAACCCTAAAAACATCAAAAATGCGCTCATTTGTGCGATAGGCATGGCAATGTTCATGCTTCAGTCAGTGGTTCAACTAAGCAAAATAAAATATCTTGAAAATGTTTTATAGGCCTTATTACATACAAAAACCACATCAAATGACAATATCTGCCATATTGTGTGTTGCCAGTATGGTCGAATAATGAAAATGTAGCAGGGTATTACAAGTAAACCATGCAACTTTAAACAATAATTCGTAACATATAGACATTGTAGTAATTTATTTAGGATCAAGTGAATACTGTACAAAAACATGGCCGGGGTCCCACCCATAGTAATCCGAAACATATCCTTTAAAGTTTTAACTTTAGACACGCTTTGTGCCACTGGCAGTCACCAGCAGGACAGCTGCAGCTGTAGCAACCAAAGAATTCGAACTCTTTGCAACAATTTTATAATCTTACGCATCGCTCCGTCCTACTCTCACAGAGCTGTCATTCTAATCAGGCTACATTATTTCGACTGTAGAATCCTCATTATTTCGTAACCTCTAATTCAAAAGACACTTTCGTTAAGCCACATCACGCTGAAATCATTAAGCGACTTTAAGGCCCGTATTGATAAATCCCTCTCAAAATCTTCCCCAAGACCATGTCAGCTGACTTAATTATCTAGATGCAATTAGCATGTCAAGATCTTGCTTATTAATAAACTACTACGAACTACCTTGGAGTGACCCTGGACAGATCCTTAACCTACAAAGAGCACCTTTGCAAACTATCCAGAAAAGTGGCCACAAGAAACAACATCCTCCACAAACTATGTGGCACCACGTGGGGAGCATCAGCGGAGTGCCTACGCACATCAGGCATCGCGCTTGTCTACTCAGCGGCGGAATATTGCGCGGCTGCTTGGCTAAACAGCGCGCATGTTCACAAAGTAGACACAAAGTTAAACGATGCCATGCGCTGTATATCAGGCACTATAAAGAGCACGCCCACTTACTGGCTACCAACGCTGTGCAACATCGCCCCTCCACATCTGCGTAGAATGCATGCACTGAAGAGAGAAACTGAAAAAATTGCTTCAAATCCATCCTTACCTGTCCACAAGCATTTCCACCAGCTGCCCCCGCATCGCCTTAAGTCTCGACATCCAGCATACCAAGCCGCTCAAAGCCTGTCTGCGTTTGAAGTCTCAGAAGCCTGGAAATCTGAATGGACTGAAGCTACCCTTGGATCTCCAGTAGACATAGATCCTACGTCCAAACTTCCGGGCTCCAACCTGCCACGCAACCTATGGTGCCGGCTCAATAGACTTCGAACAGGACATGGCCGCTGTAACTACTTCCGGCACAAGTGGGGATGGAAAGACTCTGCTATGTGCCAGTGTGGCGAAGAGGAGCAAACTATGGAGCACATAGTCCAAAGATGCCCCCTCTTCTCGTACCCAGGACCACCAGAAGATCTTTTCAACTATCCACCTGACGTCGCCAATTGGCTGAAAGACTTAAATTTAGAATTATAATTATATCGCCTATTCAAAATGCCATACGATTAAATAAATAAATAAACTACTATCCAAATACCAATCTCAAGTGTCCGTCTTTGAGTAAAACGTCAAAAGAGCAAAAATAATTTATGTCTGCGTTTTGTTTTTGCTTCTAATAATGTTGCTAATCATTTTAGTTTTTTTGCTAAGTTCACTTTCAGGCAGGCAACGGCCAAAGAATATACAGCCTGAACAATTTTGAGTTAAGTTTCGTTTATAAATTAGTGAGTGTGATTTTAACACTCAAGTGATAATTGCTCCGATGACAGCTACTCAATTTCTGTTTATTAATTAATGCAACACCTCAAGATGCCCCTTAAGGATAATCTCACACTGAAGCGGGATTTATCAATTCGACTCTGAAACTCCTAGCAAGTCAGGATTACTACGCATTATAGTCCGAAAAGTTCGTGCGCGACTCTCCTGCGAACTGACAGACGTTGGCTGGTAGTCAGTCGTCCGTGGGGGGTGATCCGATTATCGAAACTGCCTACATAATTAAGTACTTATCTACCTTCTACCTGTACGCGTAATCTACGATACAACAACTTTTCCCCGGCTGTACCGAACCTGCCAAGTTGCGCATTGACAGACGTTTTGTGGATTTAACTTTCGCTACAAAGTTGTAAATTTCGTGTGCTCGAGGATAACTTAACACCTCACGACAACCTTTACTTCTGCTACAACAAGAGTATCGCGCACAAAATTGTACTTGGTACATACATGATAGCTGAATAAATACATATTTTATTGGACTAAACAACTCTAATTGAATTATGGCTTTCTAGTTTTATCAATATAGGCTCTTCGGTTTCGTTTTTTTAAATTATTAAACAGATGTAAATGGCCATCGTTAACATTTAGTGTTTCTTTTTTGGAGCCTTTCTCTTCCTAGTTTAGAATTATTATCCTACGGTAGAGCTAAACTTGTCCTACAAGAAGTTGTTTTTATTCGCTGTTATTGGTTTTAAGTGACGTTTTCTTTCACCTTATACAATATGAGGCGATGATAAATGATATTTAGAAGTCTTGCATATAGAATACTTGCTTATTATTCCAAGGTAAATTGTAAACATTTATTAAGTGGAAAAGCTATTAATGGCCTATGTTTAACTATCTTGTATAACTACAAATATTTTTAATAGCAAGGCAAGTTATCCGAATAAAATAAAATAAATAAAACCAATCAAAGACATTTTTCATCTGTCTTTATAACTAATATCTTGCCTGAGTTGAGGGAAACAACTATAAGTAGTGTTTATGTCTGTTAGTTTGTTCATGTAAAACTTTCTTCAGCAAAGTTTGACAAAATATTTTAATTTGTCGGCAGGATATGCAGGAAGTCTTGGATGAAGACGAAGAGATGACCGACTGGCTGATTGAACGTGACTCCAAGTCCGGCGTGGTATTGCACGACCGACTGATGACTGATGCAGCCCTGGGGTCAGCCCCCATCAAGACAGAACACTCTTATAGCCTTCACTCCGACGCAGAATCCGCCCCCGCCTCGCCACACCATACCAAAGTTGACGGTCAGTGTTCAATTTTAAACCAAGCCGGCGTCACAACCCATCAAGACCAAAATGAGAAAATGCAAAAATTTTCTTAAATAGTTTGACTTGCAGGGAGGAGGCCTTAGCTTCGAAATTAACTCTAAAGATGTAGAGAAACTTAAAACTTAGCTTAGAACTTTATTACTGAACGTTTTAACTACGTTTAGTCGCAATTTGGGCTTTTTCCTAAGCCACGATAACACCTACTTACATGAATTCAAAGACTAATGCGGCATACATTGCTGAGAGAGTGGTTATGTTATTGCAATAGCCTTACTTCAATGAGCAACGCCGAATTAGTGTTTAAATTCAGCTAGGTGTGATCGTGGCTTTAACAGGGATGTCGTCACCACAAAAATACGCTCCCGTCACACGCTACAATCTCATCAGCCGGCTGAGATCCTTACACTCCCTTGGGCTTTGTAAGGTTCTTTATAGCTTCTAAATAGGATGAGAGGACGTAAACTATATTACTTACATTGCAGCATAGATTGACCTCGCGACCTGGTTCACAAGCATGCTACGAGTAGTTCATTTTTAATGTACGAGACTCTAGAATAAACTCGTGAGCTGTTCTTGAATTTTCAGGTGTTTTCATTATAGCTGAACAAACAAAATGTACACTATTTGTTTCGATATTACTACCTTTGGAAGTATCATTAAATTTAAAACTATTAAAACTGAAAGTATTTTTCTTTTACAAAATATTTGCTGAATTACTTTACACAGGTGTTAACTTTAGAGACTCTTTTGAGTAAAAGTGAATTATTGTAAAAAGTATTATAAATGACGCAAATTGTAGTTTATTCAATGTCGTATGAAACAGAACAGGTTGCTTTATATTTATTTATGCTATGTTTGGATGTTGGTAAGTCTTTCACGGCCAAACCACTTAATGAAACTGAACAAAACTTGATGAAATTTGACAGGAGTGTTGAAGCTCCTGTGACCTGGAAAAGCACAAAATATTTTGTTTTCCGAATCCCACGCGGATGAATAATGATTTCAGATTTTGCCAAAGTCACGGGTAACACTGCTGGTTTAAAATAATAATGAGCAATTGGAATATGAAAACAAGAACTAGGTACGAGTACAAGTACCACTTACAGATGATTTAGATCAAAACGTGTCTTAAGAAAGTTCAATTAAGATAATGTGTGCGTGAAATCATTTCAGTAGAGTGCCACGTGTATGTTACAGTCATTACTGACGAAAGTCAAAACCACTTTTGACTGAATCAGAAAACTGTATTTAAAAAAAAAAATAGGGGAAATATTTAACTGCACATCAAAAATACTGATTGCACATCAAAATACCGACTGTCTATCAAAAATACCAAATTGCTACTTATATAGGGAAATACTTAAATGCACATCAAAAATAATCATTGTGCATCAAAAAACTTTAGGTTCGTGAGCTAAAGTAAAGCTTACCGATCCCGAGGATCCGATCGGTTAAGTTGGCTTAGGTTATCTTACGACCACAACGAAACGAATTACGCGCCGTCTTGTAAAATGCCTCCGTTTGTAATGCGGCGTGTTAAATACGATATGGCTGCGACATATTATATTAATAACGATGCGTCACGAACTCAAATTTTTGCTGAAATAATTGTATTTTGCGGTAACAATTTTTCTGTGCATTTTGGGTTTTGGATCTTCTTTTATTTGCTGATTCAGATTTTTTGATTTGCGGTTAAATACTACCCTTTTGTTAATAGCAATATTTATATTGGTCATACATAGTTGAGTTTAGTTTTTTATGGCGGGCGCTCCGCGTCCTAAGCCCCCAATAACCCTCGCTTCCATTATCCGATCCGCGACGGATCTTTATTTATTTTTTTTTTTATTTCTTTCCGTCAAGTCTAAGTCTCTGTCTACCACTAAGGTAAAAATACCGTCTTAGTCAGGGACGCACAATCGCGCAAAAGTGTATTAAATGCGCGCGAGTCCGACTCGCACTTGACTAGATTTTTTATTGTTGTCTCAACTTTCAAACTAAATCCAGCTACATGTACGATATTTGCGCTGTGGCTGCGGATAGTTCCGTCGTGGATATCCCGCTGTAGTGTGCCATAATTGACGGAAAGTTCCGTCGCAGATCGTTCCGACGCGGAATTTCCGCAGGTGTAACGCTACACTAAGTGTCACCAATATTTGGCCCAAAACAGTTTGACTGATTTTCGAAGTTAAAGGTGGTTTTGACTGATTACGAGTTTTGACTGTAACATTATCTTACTTAACACGCGCGGGCGCCGATGCATGACATGCACTACATTCTTGCCAAGATAACATTGACAATACTCATATTATTGATAATTAATATATCCAGCATAATGACCAATAATAAACAACAGTATTTAGGTTACAGATAAGTTTAACTAATTAGGCTAACAAGGTCGAAGTAGAAATAGAAGCGCAGAAAGGATTTATATACAACGTGTTAATGGAATAAGCGAAACCGTCATACACCCCAACTGATTTTTATTAAAATAAATCCATTCCCGTAAAAAAAATATTTTAAAAAAGTTTTTTTTTCTAGACATTGTTATTTCTAGTTTCATCGTTGTTCTAGTCCGCGCACGCCACGCCCACTTCCCTCCCCTCCTCACCGCTCATGACAACGCGGTGCCAGCCGCCAGCGCGCGTATCCAGAGAAATATTTAGAATAGAAGCGGCATAAATTTAAATAAAAAAAATATATATATAACCCTATCAAAAAGCCGTGAAATTGATTCTACTCTCGATTCTGAACAAACTATTTTCTCAGTTTCGCTTATTCCGTTAACACGTTCTATATTTAATAAGATTTGTGATAAAGTGAACTTTCTGCATACGATCTTTGTCTAGCAGTTGAAGTCTGGCTGATCTGACGATAAGGGACAGAAGATATGAAAAGGTGTCACAAAAGACAAAAGATATGAAAAGGACAACTTCTTGTTAATGGCGGAACGGAAAGCCACTACATGTGCGTGCACACTATTTATAGTACCTAAACTCATTCAAAGAATATGTAGTGACTAAAAGAGAGTATGAATGAACAAAGATTGACGAAGGAGATCTACCAGGCGAGGGTGAATGGAAACGTTGGATGGGAAAGGCCTCGGCGAACGTTTCGTGATCAAATTTACGATGTTCTAAGTAAAGGCCAGGTTGAAAGTACCCTATACCGAGGAGTTTCTATGAAAGGGGGTGATGAAAGTAGAGGATGCAAGGGAAGAATGTCTAGATCGTGATGTTACGTATCTGATGTACTCATTGAAATATTGGGCAATTCCAAGATAGACAACAATGTAAATTAAATGAAATTAATTGAGGCAAGTAGAGATGCCAAAGTGAAAATAGCACTTAAATAGAACGAATGTTTAATAAAGTGTAATAAAAGTCTATCAAAACGATATTCAAGCAAGATGGATGGACTGCGTCGTTGATGGGCGTAGCCACTGTAGCCAGACACATCTCATCTATAATAAATTCACGTGATGGACGACGCCAAAGTATCTATTTAATCAACAAAGGGTCTTAGAAAATTATTTTACAATATTTTTTTTTCAGTAGGGGAATTCATTTAACAGCCAACCTATTGGTGGAACACCTAACAAAAAAGGTATTAAAACGTATAATTACTACTAAGTGTTTAATAATTGCATATTACAACACACTTGTTACATCCCAATGATTACCGGCGAGTTTAATGAGTTAATCAAGCGAGCCGTTCAATATTCAACGTGCTAACAGTAAAAACTACTCAGTGGTTACCATCTTACACTATACCGCTTACGTTATGTCTATGCGTATGTATTTGTTTCTATTTTAATGTAGTCGTGTAATACGCAGCTATTTATAGTAACTTTTCTCATCAAGAGTTAAAAGATAACAAAAATAAAATCACTATTTTTGATGTTCCGATTGGATACCTATACGTATTTAAAAACTAAACAGTCGAAACAGTCAGATGCAGCCAAGGATGCAGAAAAGTAATTGAAAGCTAAAAAAACCTCCATAGAAAAAGGTGGGTTTATTTTAAACAAAGAATTTAGAAACTCGCTTTGCTCGAATTTTTAAAGTAGGATTCTTACTGAAACTAGGACTGTGAAAGAAAACGCAGATATTTTAAAATTACTGATATACAATAAAGTTGACAAGTTTCCTGACTTTGAGAACACCAATCGAGGTAAAATTAAATAGCAGTACTTCGCAAAAGTTCTGCGGATCTCGTGTTAGTGCATACTTACTGTACTAAGATATTGTGCAAATGAGAAAAAAAATGCATAGGCGCAGAAGTCACGCACAAAACGTGTTTCCCAGAGCGTCACGCTGCTGGTGCGTAAGCGCAGTTTATAAGGGGGAAGCTATTTCATGAACATTATTAAACAATTTCTAGTGCTAGGAGCAAAGCATAAATGATTAACTTATAGCGGTTTCCTTTTTATGAATTAATAGTTAACGAAACATGATTACGACAAACGAACAGACCTGAGAACAGAAATTTATGGTCATCACTCAAATGTTTGTCATCATCATACCTATAAGGGTGTATTTTTGAGATGAGACAGACAGCAAGCGCAGTACCATAACCGTTACATCTACTCGAAAATATACATGCGCCGATTTAAAAAAAATACAATTAGCAAGAAAATTGAAGGATAAAGTCGCCAAGGATCTGAGAGTGCCCGACTGGACGGAATTTGCACAGAACAGGGAAGCGTGCATTCATTCATTCATTCAGGGAACCACTTTGGTTCACTGAATGAATGAATGAAGCAAGAAAATGGCCATTTTACACAAGTTTTTTGATTGCAATCGATCCTTTCTCTAATATCAGTATTTGATCAGTCAAAAAGTTCTATGCTTAGATAAATGATTCGCTGAAGGTTCTATGGGACGAAGTCAGGTTGAAGTACTTCAAAAGTCAGAAATTTCAAAAAACTTTTCATACAAAATTTATTTTACGAAATTTATTTTACATACGTACATAACATCACGCCTATTTCCCGTCGGGATAGGCAGAGATCTTGTTTCTAATACTGATCAAAAACATCTACCATTGGAAGCGAGTCATTCAAAAATGTTTTTTGTAAAATGACCACATTCTTGCTAAGTCTAAGTAGTTTTGTAGATCTGCAAATGGGGATCAAAACTTCTCGAAAAGTTATGGATAGGCTCCTAAAACCATTTTCGCGTCAGTAACTGTAACGGTTATGGTACCTGCCCTTGCTGTCCTGTCAAGTTCAAGTTCTGTAGGATATTACTATTACCTCCTATTTGACTCCACTGGAAAAGGGCCGAACAAGTCATCTCTACTCCAGTCAGTCCCGTACGATTATATCTAGCATATATCAACCTGCTTCTATGCCTCAGTTTAAATGATTTTCCTTTGCACTTTCAGACATGGAAGACGAATGTTACCCCACAATCCCAGCGAGCGCGTGGAGCCGGCGGCGGTCCAGCGAGCCGGAAGTCAAAGCCGAGCCCAAGTCTGAACCTGAGTCCCCTGCATCCTCCTGCCCACCTTCACCGACCCCTGGCACGCCCGTCACACATCTCGACTATGTTATTGACCACACAGTAAGTTATTTTTGTTCTTCTTAAAGGGTAAGTAATTATAATGGGTACTCCCGCACACAGCAGTCACAGTAGGGGGTCACCAGTACTGGATGCAACTGCACAGACAAGCCAGAATCTCCACTGAGTGGGGTCCCTTTGCTAGCCGGCGAATGAGAGGAAGGCCTAGGAAACGATGGCGCCACAACATATAGACTCTTTAGAAGTATTGGTAAAACATGGCCCATCATCGTGACCTTTGGAATACAAAAGCCTTTGCTCTGCAGTAACAGATTGATGCAATGTGTTCCACCACGATCAAAAAATCTGCGGTGTGCGGGTTTCGTTTCATGCGGTCGACAAACAGCATGCGGAGATTTTATAATGATCAATGATCCTGCAACCCGCATGAGGAAATCTCCAGCAGCCCGCATGCTTTAAAACCTAAAAATTTTATAGCAATAAAATTTGGTTCTACATATCCAGTTTATAGTAGGTAAAACGAGAACAAAAGTTCTTTAGAAACAAGATCTGGGAGATCTTGCTTGCGTCATACCATTTATTTACCTACAGCACAGATAATATAATACTATACTAGTACAGATGCCTCACGTCATACAACGAATTTGTGCCGAAAATTGTTCGGGCTATTTTTCCATAAGGTATTTTCTTAGAATAAATTGATATCTGGATGTTAAAATTGAATTAATGTCATAGTTTACACCTTTACCTACCAAACTAGTAGAAACATTTAGTTTAATTATTAGAAACAAAAGGGCCAAATGAATTCGGGCTATTTACTCCGTCGAAAAAACCGTAGTACGGAATGGGACCCCATGCCTACAGCCTGCATTCAAATTGAAGCATCATGAACAATTGCAAATTGGAAAGATTTTACTGTCAATTCTCTAGACCTTTATATATTCTGTATTTTCTAATTGGCTTGCAATCATCACTAACCGATACAATCTGTCTTTTCTTCGTAAATGTCAGCAAGTCTTTACCGCTCAGGCTCTGTAGGATGACAAATACTTACTAATAAAATCAACGTCACTCCATTTGTACAGTCGTTCGCACGTCAGTACAAACACTTTGCTCTTTTAAGGAAAGGCCACCTTTAATACTTAGGTAGCACTAGCCGCTTATATTCGTATTCTAAGCGCAAACACTTGCAGTACGAATAAAACGAGCTCAGCGACAGCTCTGTAGACATTACGACCTAGGAGACTGACAGGGTACCTAGACATGTGGCTTTCTATGCTATAGTCGTAAACGCTTGTAGAAAATAATGAAAATGTGTGGCATTGAAATTAACTGGCATGCAACGTTTCGTTAACTTATGTCAACCTCGTACATTTGAATTTTATTTTACTGGCGTTTACGATAATAGAAAGCCACTTGTCTACGGCCCAGGAAAAGGTGGAGTATGAAAATGGAAGAAGAAGTATAATGGGGGATATGAACACGGTAAAGTATCTAAAGTAGAGAAAAGTCAGGAAATATTAGATAGCAAGAAAACAAACACAAGATACTAGGCCGAGCTCTGCAGTCAAAATGGAAACAGAACAGCATAATTTAACAAGAATTTTAACGAAAAGAAGATTGAAGGAAGAAGAGGAAAACCTAGATTATCTTCACCCGATAAAGGGGAAGTGAAATGACTAGAGAAAGAAAAAAACTTGACAAGGGGCTCTTAAATGTAAAGAAGATGATAAAATAGTGAGAAAAGAATGGGGCGGGGCTCGCAGGGAAAGATTATAATTGTAACGAAGCAGCTAAAACTTCTACGTTACATGTTTTTACTGATGGTCGACTGTATCACCACTCCCAAGATCCACAAAAGGATCTATACGTGTAGACAGACATTTAGACATTTAAAATCGCAATTACAATAAACCAATCGTGAGAACGAAGGTGTTAAAGCGACCATCCATCGGTCCCACTAAGCAATTATGATTTCGCTGATCTCAGTATTGAACGGTTTTATGTTCCAAACAAGCACACTAACACATGGAACTTTTTTATGTTTCCCAGTGGTTTGGGCAACTCACGCGCCGGCTTATTCCCTCTCATCTCAACCTATCAATTTGACCCCAGACAAAAAACTTGGGTCACGGCGGTGGTTCAAATAAAGAATTTATTTTGCAACTTTCTCTAATTATCGTCACGATTTATTAAGATGTGGTCAATGCAATACTCGTTCTAAACCACTTATAACTTACCTAAGTCATCTCTTTTATTTTTATTTTGTTTTATTGACTAGCTGTTTCCCGCGATTTTGTTCGCCTTAAATGTTCTTTCAGTGGGAAAGAGATTTTCAGATTCAGATAATTTATTCAATGTAGATTCTTTACAGAATACTTATTGAATGTCATGCAGAATACAATGCAAATAGAGCGAGTCTACGCCGTTTCGGATCGTGCTATGGCAGCGTAAAAGAAACGGCAAGAAACCACTGCAGCACGGCCTACTTTAAGAGTCGGCTTTTTACAATGTGTTTCTTGTGATGTTTTCCTAAAATAAAAATGCCTTTAACTGAAGAATAGTACTGCTTTCTAATTTTAAAGGAATTTTTAAATCTGTTATTCTATATTTCCCATGAGAATGAGATCACAGATCAGACAAAATATGTTCTACTATACTGAGATATTTTACCACCACCACGGTGAAAAGGTGACCAATAAATTGAATGTTCATGTGGCGGCAGACAATGTTTTTTTATACACAGAACCCATTTGGTGTTCTTATTACGAAATTCTTCGAGTACGCAAGGAAGAAATCGTCAACATAAAAATTCGTAGCGTTAAAGTCATGCGTGAGATCCAAGGCAATTATATGGATAATTATCGCTACGCGTGGTTTCTCCGAAATATGTATTCTGGTTAAACGCATGCGAAGTTAATGTTGCTGCCTGCATACAAAACAGTTTTTAATTTACCTAAATACATGTAGTCAGAGTGCTTGCCTTACCTTACCTACTAACAGTAAGAAAGAAAACTGTTAGAACATTAGAATTAATCTTGTTTCTTTACAATAAACATGCTACCAATAATTCTCTCCCTCTCTGTCTTTATCCTCTCAGCACCCACTTCACGTGACTTTACTTCTTCACTTTATTCCAATTTTTTTATGTAACAATATTGGACAACCGAGCAGGTGAGCCACCTATTGGTAAGTGGTCACCACCGCCCATTTTACCCACTGAAGGATCTCTCTATATAGATCAGTGTTGATCCTCAGATGGTAGATCTAAAGATCTAGATCTACCATCTTAGGATCAACGCTGCTGATTACTAAGATGGTATGTCTTATGTGCCGGTAATTTCACTGGCTCTTTTACCCTTCGAACTTTGCGGCAGAAATAGGCAATGGGACAAATTTTGCACAAAATTGTCTTAGATTATACGAAATAACGTGACAAAGGCAAGACTGGACCTGTTTTGAAACCATTTAGATTGAAATACATTATTCTCAGTAAGCATTTTCGTTTGATTTCAGACAGGGACAATTCACATGCCACAAGCAGTGTTGCAAAAAGTGGGTGCAGCAGCAGTGCCACAGTTGTTGCTGAGTGCTGCACCCCGTCTGGCCAACTCCATCTCCTCCAACAAACTGTCCATCAAAGTCACCAGCTCAGGCACATCAGGCGAGTGTCTATTTTTATCACCCTTTTTTATTACAGCATTACAAAATAACCTTAACCCTGAACGTGTCGTAAAAGGCGACTTAGAGAACTTCTACAGCGTCCTACCACGCTTTGGTCACCAACCATCGAGGCTGCAGCCGCGACGCTAACAAGCGGGCTGACTATGATATGTCTCTCCCAAAATAACCACGCTGTTTTACTGTAAAATCAGGGGTAGGCTCCTGTCCAGGTGTACACTTTTTATGGAATGTTATGATGAAGGTAGTTACATCTTCCTTTTTGGTCTTTTAACATAAAAGCGTCCGTCGTCATATTTCTTCTGGATTTGCTTTTCGCTCTTGACTTGACGAGAAGCTCTAATGACTGTCGTCTGCACTCCAGGTTTCAACCTGCCGCCGACGCCGCCGTCGTCGCTGTCATCATCAGACAGCGAGGGCGCGCTGTCGCCGGCACACGAGGCGTCTGCTGCACCCGTCGCCACCCCCGCTCCCACAAGGCGTTCCCACCTCTATGTCTCGCATCACTCGCGGCAACCTATCAATACGCCACTCATCAGCAACCAACCGGTAAGAGTTTATGTCTATTGTTACCTTCTTCGTCCTATTTCTGCTGTAGCTGTCGCCACTGCTGCTCCTACAAGTCGTTCCCGCCTCTATGTCTCGCATCACTCGCGATAACCTATTAATACGCCACTCATCAGCAGCCAACCGGTAGGAGTTTATGTCTATTATTACCTTCTTCGTCCTATTTCTGCTATAGCTGTCGCCACTGCAGCTCCTACAAGTCGTTCCCGCTTCTATGTCTCGCATCACTCGCGACAACCTATTAATACGCCACTCATCAGCAGCCAACCGGTAGGAGTTTATGTCTATTGTTACCTTTTCCGTCCTATTTCTGCTGTAGCTTTCGACACTGCTGCTCCTACAAGTCGTTTCCGTCTCTATATGTCGCACCACTCGCGACAACTCATCAGCACGCCATTAAGTAGCAGCCAACCGGTAATAGTTATCTTCCATTTTTCTGTACCCACCGAGAACCCCTGCTCCCCAAGGCTTTCCCACCTCTTTGTGGCACACCATCAGCGACCACAACCCATCAATACGCTGCCTATTAGCAGCCAAGTGTAAGTGCAGGTACTCTTTACAGTCACATCTGTCTGTCTACCATATTCTTCTTCCTCTTGCCCATTTCTTTGTGTGTTTCGGTTTGAAAGGTATGACAGCCAGCGAAATTACCGGTTTTCTTGCAACAATTTTGTCGCCGTTGGCAGACATTGTTGCTGTTCCTTAAACTATGGACAAAATGCGACATTTTACGAAATAGAAAATTGCTTTCTAAGAGAGGAAACGAAAGAGGTCATCAAATAACATTCTATTGTACTTCGCTTTCAGAAAGGGTCAACAGGCACGCTGGTGCTGACAGAGGAAGAGAAGCGCACCCTACTAGCTGAAGGTTACCCGGTGCCCACTCGCCTCCCGCTCACCAAGGCCGAAGAGAAGTCACTCAAAAAGATTAGAAGGAAAATCAAAAACAAGGTGAATATCCCAAGAAGACCTTACTTAATGATTTTTGCGTCGCTTTGATATTGGCATTTGCTCTTGTAGGCAAGCAGTCCGGAGGGTAAAAAATGCATTTTGCATTTTAATATGTATAAGCTATGAAATTCTGTACACTTGTTCCTTAGACCCCGACTACGAAATGTTGCCCCTGTCTGTCATGAGGATATTTTATATTAATAATTCTGGTGACCGACATTATGTATGAGCCTACAAAAGTCCGGGTCTAAAAATATTGTAAAATGCTAACGGATCTTATTATTACCTTTACTGATCAATCTGATCATGTTGTTGTTGATTATAAGGAAACGATTTGACACCTTATGTGTATTGTTAACAGATTTCAGCACAAGAAAGCAGACGCAAGAAGAAAGAGTACATGGACCAACTGGAAAGGAAGGTCGAAGTGCTGATATCAGAGAACACGGATTACAGGAAAAGGGTGGACACGTTAGAGCAGAAGAACGCGAGCCTGCTGAGTCAGCTGGCGGCGCTGCAGGCGCTGGTGGCGCGCGGCGGCCGCAAGTGACGTCACTCGCAGGCAGCTCCGTGACGTCATCAGTAACACGTGCACACCACACTCGCGGGTAACTGGCGCCTCTGGCCCTCTTCTACTATTGTGGATAACTGACTTTGTGTATATTTCGAAGATTACTTCACTCTATTTACCACTGCATTTATTATTAAAAGAATTATTTTTCCGCTAGTTGCGCTAGTTACCCTATCGGATGCTAACATTGACGTCACTAAAAGTCACGTCGTTACACTTAGTCTAGTTAGTGAATTTATTAAGAGCCACACTCTTGAGGCATCGTAAGAAATTGCTAATCAGACTTGGGGTGTCGAGTTGGATCACAGCGCTCTAAAATCAACTTTTACGCCTAAAAGTATTATTGTAGAAGAGCGTGTGGTTCTACTCCGATGTAGCATACTATGGCTGTGAGGAATTATAGACAATGATTCTCACAGTTAGGCGGAAGCCTGCTCGGTGACCGTTCAAGGATTGTATATTTAATGTATATTTTGGATGTATTTTACATGATAACAGAAGTGTCCAATAGCAAAAACTGTTAGCGTTTGAATGGTTGCTCACTATATATATAAGTATAGAATAGGATAGGTATTCCGTGGTGCTGAAGCTCCTACGATTCTCGGTAGGCTGCCAATCAACTGTCAAGTGCCACACTAGATATTTATTGTTTGCGAGTGCACCGTATCGTCGCGAGTGGACGAGAGGCGACGAAATGACAGGGAATAGTACTGGGGTCTTAGTTAAGTCGATAGTTATACGCGTGTTGTTTGAAATCTCGTAATATATTTTATTAGTGCTGCAAAAGCGTTAAATGTAAGTTTTAATATGTGCGTATTTTAATTAAAATGTGCAATTAGGTTATTAAGGATAATAAAATTGTTACCCAAAGCATACGTTATACTTGTATGCCGCTGCTAGATAGCGGACCGCTTTATTTCCGATGTCGCCGGTGTAGTTCCGACGTGGTTCGACGTTACCTTTATAGGCACAACTCTTAATGAATTGAACAATAGCCATGTGTGACTAAACTACTTAATTCATTTTCATAACGGTGACTAATGAAATGAAATATGTGAAACTTGAATTATCCAACTGCGTTTTTGGTGCGGTGTGATTTATTCGAGAATCTTAGTACCTAGCATAATATGTAAGGCGCACCCGGTATACGTACGTCTTACTAAATTATATTGAATTCCATGAATTTGCATTTAATAGCGAAATGTGTATCGTCCTAGAGATTTTAACTGTTAAGATATCGTTTAGATATATGTATCTAAAGGACCTATGTTGAAGACCGATTTGAATGACAAGTGTTTTCGGTAATGTCTAGTCTCTTGTGGAAATAGGCCTCTTTGTGGAGGTCTCCAGATATAAACATTAGCTGTATTCTCGGTGGATTTATGCAACTCTAATGCTGACCGTTAATGCGCAGAACTCAAATAAATCGCGCCGGTGCGCGGGGCAGGTGGGAGAAGGAGTAAGAATCGTTCGTTCATTGGCTCTCTGCGCATCACCCATGCGCAAAAAATAACAGTCAGCATAAGAATTGAAAAAAATCGATTCTCTCTCAGTTCATACTGCGCTCCGTAGATCAACAAGTACAAATAATGACATGCCTTCAACGAAAATAACGTAACATAAAGCCTAAGCACAGGTACTAAGCCTTTCCGAGCAGTATTTTTATATTTTGTAATGCAATAGCAGCCATAATATTCCAAGTATGAGTGTTAGAATCTCTCGAGAGCACCGATTTGTTTCGTTTGGTTCGGTCTTGCCAACTTAGTCGCGAGCCGCACTATTCAACGAGCCGCGACTAACATTCTCTAACATTCTTAAACATTCCATTTTACTTTTCGTAATAATATGAGTGACTTAAAGTGAGCTCGAGTACTTATTACTCTAATCATAGGAGTTTAACTGTAAATGTATGTAAGAATACACAATATCTCTGTACAAATCACTACCTGTTTTTGTCGTTAATTGTAAAATTATAATAAAATATATTTTATAGCATAATCTGTATTCTATGTATATCAAGAAGATATTTACTTATATTTGTAAAATAATCGTAGCAAAACGAAATTATACACATAATTGTATCAGCATATTATTTACTATTGGTATTTTAATCTTGTGTGCAATTATTACGGTCTCTTTTACATTTTAAAAAAAGTTCTTCCTATATAGGGTTTTAAGAAAATGTTCTATTTTATCTTGCTGAAGATATACGTTATACCCCCCTTCTCTCTGGGGATCATTTTATAAAAGAATTGAGATATATTTTAAGAGATTTTTTCTAATAAAATTTTAAAAAATATACAATATATAACACTGTTTTATGTGTCTTTTATGTGTTTTTTGTGCTATAGGTCTGTAGTTAGTGTATCTTTAAGCTTTTAGGGCGTTTCTACAAACAGGTTTACTATGCAATAATTATGGCCCTGTTATAGTTTTCTGTACTTCGGAAATCACGAGGGCGGGCCCTTTTCCTGTCATCTGGATTTCCCTCCGCGTGCGGATCTGGTACGCATGCGTACCGTCCGCACTTTATCATTTTTATAATACATGCTTTTCCTGTTTTGCGTGCCGTCCGCAAGCGTGACGTGGACCAGCAGCACCCGTGCGGACCGTTGACCTGGCTCTGACTCTGTCGTAATTTGTATTTCCTGGACGACGTATCAGCCAAAGTAGGTCTGTTTGTAAAACCGCCCCGCATACAAATACACAGGTAGTATAGAACTGCAGTGTGCCTACCATCCTTTGATTTTACCAATGCAAATGCTAATGACATTTCGAAAGAACCATTTACTGTTAGTAGACAGGGTGTCAGGCACGGTGTACCGACAACTGAACGATACAAACTTTTTAGTGAACAGTTTGTATAGAGGTAAAATTTTTCTTTTTTTTTCAAAATGTTTCTTTGGGAAAGTTGTTCAGTTTCATTGACTTAGCATGCCCTTTAACTTTTCGGTACACTGTCCCTTACAGCCTGTAGAAAATATACATGTTTTAAAAATAAAGTAAGCCGCATTGGGTAATTCCCTCCAAGAGGTCATTCCAAAAAATATAAATAGCAAATCAATCGGTAAATATGTTTTGCACTGGATACCATTATCCGCCATCTCATTTTTCTCCTCCGATATCCAGAGCAAAACATATCGACCGGTTTGGTATCTATAATTTTCGGAATGAACCCCCGTATTCGTAGTAACCCCAAAGCAAGAGTTAAATATTAATTCCTATACGGCATTTACCGTCTACAAAAGAGTGATTTATTATAAAAACTACTAAACTGATGTAGTTGATACTTTAAATTATGTAAATTATATTTAATAATTGGTCGCAAGCACGTGAGCTATATGAGGATCGGGTGAAGAGAACTGAAATATTGTTTTTAAAAAAGCTTAATAAAATCGCCGAATAAATATCTAAGGACAGCCTATTTTAAAAGTTTGTACTGTGTTTTGTACCTAATCTGTGCATGACACGATGTGAAAGACATGCCAAGCATACTTTTATTGTACACGCGGCCGCACGTTAGTGGTAATACTTTGATCTTGAGCGGGTCTCTCGTTACGGGCGTTTTGTTACCACTTACGTGCTGCCTTGCGTACATGTAGTATGCAAGCACTGCACTCATTTTGGGTGCCAGAATTTCTCCATCAGATATTTTGTATTGAAATACAGTTTCTTATTTAAATAAATTGGTTAATATAATATATATTTACATTTAACGTAGAAACTAATATTAGATGAATCGAACTTATTCGTGACTAAACTAAACCGAAATGTTGTTGCACGCGGTGCCAAAAAATCTTGCGTTGCGGCGTCTGGTTTACTGAGCTATAAGAATGAAAGAAATAGCGTTTAGCTTGCTCTTTCTTCCATAATATTACTGCATTCCACCCTGCCATATGCCAGTCTGTCTAAGAACCAGGCAACGAACGTGTAAGCAGTGCGAAACATTTAATCTCAAGTCAGACAGAGGCGGTATGATTGCGAAAGCGGTCCGGGGCGGTTTGGCGGGAACAAAATACCGCGCCGCGACCGCTTTTCAAAAAATACCGGCCCCGGAACGCTTCCGCTACCGCCTCTGTGTGACGCGGGCTTTAAGTAAGCACTTAGGTATTGAGTCTGTATTTTACTCAAAATAATTTTCTGTACAGTCTCGCTTTTCAGAGAAAACACTTGCTTTATGAATATCAGCGTTACTGCTGCGAAATAAGGGCATACTTAAATTCAAAGTTTTTCTAGCCGCTGCGGTCTAGGCGATGAGCGGTTGTTACGCTCTTCGGACACCGACGCGTTAACGATACTGAAACTTGACAGCGTTTCGGACGGAGTTGTCTTTACGCCGGCGCATGAAATTATTACCAGCGAAAGAGTACCGACAAGGACGCAACTATCGCATAGCATACGCGAAAAGTTTCGCGGTACCAATCGCTGCTACTAGGCGTAAAAGCGTCAATAGACTGAGTGTTGAGACCCAAAAATCATGCGCGCAGCGGTATTGAAAATCGCTTGTCGCCTAAACTGTAGCGGCGAGGTCGTAAAGCAAGCCGTTTCTGAACGCGTGCAGCGATTTTTTTTATTTAGTAGTTCACACTCATCTGTATAGTTGTTATTCACTGATGTGTAATTTTATTAATAGCTTGTTAAAACTATTCGCTGTTACCTTGAGTCATGATTTGTTAAATCGTTTGTTTTTATTTTCCAATGACATTGCGGATTTTACTGTCACCCTTGGACTAAATAAAGCGACAAAATATTGTAAATGCCAGTTGTTTCAATACAATATAACACCCTTAATGTCCCTTTTAAAGACACGTTCTGAATTTGCCCTGTATAGTCCAAGAAAACTATATACAACGTTTAACTCTACAGTGAAATAAAACTACCGTTCGGTCCCGGACAAAACAACCGAGCTATAGGAAGTTACATAATTATTATCTCCATACAAATTGTCTGGAACAGACTTTTATTTGATGAGGAGAATATTCTCTGTATGAAGTTCTAATAGTTGTAGAACAAAAATTTACTAGTCATACGGGTGGAACTTCTACCTGAGAAGTTTTACGTTAATAGCGTTACATTACACGTTGTATTCTAGAATATGACCCTGCGGTTATATCAAAGAAGCATTTATTTACTTGCAGCGACGCACTATAATAGTAGTTTATCTACTCTCATATCGTTAATCCTCAATAATGCGTTCAAAAATTGTAGGTTAACATCTTCATAATATCAATCTGTGTTTAGAAACACTCTAAGCAGCATTTTTTTATCTGTGGGAGTGTATTATGAAGTATTGAATTTACTAACAGTCATCGCGGGAGACCTATTAAACAATTTTTTAATTTTTATAGGCGCGCCTTTGACAGCTTGATACGTTTGTAGTCTGTGGCTGCAAGGAGGTTTCATTGCAATAACGGAAAACTCAGCAAACAAAAGTTGTATTTACATATTTTTATTAATTTTGTAATGAAATAAGTGATCAAAATTGTTTACGATTTGCCTTCGAGTGTTTTTAAGGCAGCTATAGGTACTTCGCTTTGTAGTTATCTCCGGAAAAAGAGAAAAACATTACGGTCTGTTTTTGAACACATTATTTTAGGATTCACGATATGAGAGTAGATAAATTCAATGGCGCGCCTATAAAACTTAAAAAATTGTTTAATAGGTCTCTCGCGATGACTGTTAGTAAAATCAACACTTCATAACACACTCCCACAGATAAAAAAATGCTGCTTAGATTCTTTCTAAGCACAGATTGACATTATGAAGATGTTACCCTACAATTTTTGAACGCATTATTTAGGATTAACGATATGAGAGTAGATAAAATGCTTAAAAATATAGGCATAGCGCATCACTCAGTAGGTTCCCTCGGCAGCTGCGCGTTGCGGGAAGGGTGGTGCCGGCCCTAGAGCGACAGAGACAACCTATCCATATGCACTGCTTACTCCAATGGTGTAAACCCCCCCCCCTCCCCCAGCACCACTCCACTACCGCAGGAACCTACTCAAATATGGCTGTCAACATAGAAGCAAAAGTTTGCTCAGGGCGCAAAATTTACGACTGACAAAATTAATAATAGCAGAATAGGTGTAAAAAGACAGTATTATAAATTAACAAGTTTACTATTCGTTATTACAGTATCAAACATACAAATCTATCTATACTTATATAATATCTTGTTATTTTTCTTGAGGACCAAAATAGCGTAAGAGCTTCGGAAGGCACGTTAAGCCATTTATCCTCGTTATATTAGATAAATATTGTTAAGCCATTTGGTGGCTTGAAAGCCCTGACAACAGAATTACTGCCGACTTTCGCACTCAGAGACGTCGCGTAAAGATAATCATTAATTAATCATCATACCGTCTCTTCCTTTGTCAATTAAATTAAAAAGAAAAGCCTGAGTCTTAACGAATAATTAACTTTAAGTGACGCAAGTGATACAAGAAAGGTTTTAAAGAATATCAGATTACTTTCTGAATAAGGGCCAGGTAAAAAGTACCCTAAACCGACGAGCATGTATGAAAGGATTGATGAAAGTACAGGAAGCAAGGGAAGTATGTCAAGATCGTAGCAGGTGGAGGACTGTGGTCTCTGCCTACCCCAACGGGAAAGAGGCGTGATGTTATGTATGTTATGTAGAAGAGAAAAATCCATAGGATTAGACTACAGTTCTATCGAGCTAATTTAAATTGACTTATGTTTATTGTATCAACCGTGTACGCACGGCCGCAAGCACGTAGAAATAAAACAGTGTAACCTGGGTGTCTACTCTCAAAGTCCGATATATCGAAACGATACTACTCGAAACATGCAAATGCAAAACTTCGTCCCTTGACAATAGAGTAGAATATTGGTTGGATGAATTTTCAAACTGCATCCAACCAATATTCTACTCTATTGTCAAGGGACGAAGTTTTGCATTTGCATGTTTCGAGTAGGTTTCGATATATCGGACTTGAGAGTAGACACCCTGATCCTACGCTACAAACACTCGGAACCAGAGACCTGCTGAAGGTCAAAGTGTTTCCACCGACGTGCGGCCGTGTGAACATCAAACATATTTAAAAGAGCATGTGGGTTTTTTATTGTCGCTTCTTTTTCTTTCCCACATGGCGCCGCTTTATAAAGCGAAGTAAATGTAAGAGGTTGGTAATATCCTTAAAGGACATTTAGATTGTTTTTGACGTTATCGTGCTCGATGACGTAAAAAAAAACCTATATTTATTACTTGGAGTACTCTCCGAGTAATAAATATAGGTACAATTAGTTAGGGCCAGTTTGCTAGCCAAACTACCTACAACATTTTTAGCCCTCTCTTCATCTATGGTACAGTCAACGACAGGTCAAGCTTGACACTCACAGTGCGACTTTAGCTCGTACGGCTATTGAAATAAGAATGATACTAAGTCTAATATGTCAAGCTTGATGTGCTCTTGACTGTACTATAGGGTAAACTTAAAACTGATGAAAAGTATACAACGTGAAACGGAAAGGTGTGATAAGGGTGTAAATCTGCACCTGAATCTGAACAACTTTTCCCAAGGAACATAGGTCATAGAACAAAGTAAATTTTTGACCTCCCATAGAAAATGCATTATGTATGGGGGTCGAATTTGGTTTTTCGTATTTCGACCTATGTTCTTTAGGAAAATTGTTCAGTTTAATGGGCAGATTCATACCCTTCAGTATTATCACACCTACCCCTTACACGCTGTAGAGATACAGACTAGACGCAGTAAAGAGTCATTTCGTATATTTTTATGAGTATATCCGAAGTTCAAATCAATTTACAATATTTATCAGTCTTATTTTGTAATTACATGATTTGACTACTTTATAAATGTTAAATGCTATTTTACAGTACAAGTCTTATTTTACAGTTGGTTTAAAGCAAAGCTATATACAAAAACAATCTGTGTTAACTTGGCAGGACTCCATTCCTTGTTAAGGGTGAAACCACAGACCTAGGATCCTGGAAATTCCGCTGAAATTGAATATCACACATGATAGAATTTTGTAGCATAATATTTAAATAATCGGCCTATCAGAAATATTAAACAAAATTAGGCACTCTTTATGTCAAAGTACCACTCTGCATTAAGGAATAAAAAAAGATAAAATACGTTTTTCCCGTGGAAAATCCTCTTGCTAAATTTCTTCAAAACCTTTTAACGATTTTTTTCTGCATTTCACCCTCTAAAAACAAGTTAGGTATCCTTACCAGATTTTTAAAGAGAAATAAACACTTTCTTCTTAGCCATAACATGTGCTATTATAACCCAAAGCGCCGTTCCCCAAACTGCCTCCGCTAAATGTATGGTATGCGTCCTCATGTCAGGTATCCTCCAGTGGAAGGGGAACAGGTGCGCACACACGGAGTGGCCGATATAGAGGGCGATGGCGTTAAGGCCGGGAGCCCTGAAAGGCCCGCCACCCCAGATACGCCACGCGTCCGTGAATATGTAGCAGATGATGAGGAGGACCAAGCAGCACGCTGATGTAACCAGCACGAATGACATTGACCTGAAATATTGATCCAAGATAAGTAAAAAGCACTCAGGTCAGGTTATTATTATGTCTTAACAAAAACCTTTAGGCAGATAAAGAAGTTCATTTTAAAGAGGACAGAAGCAAAGTAGGCAGCGTTAATTACGCGTATGAGTATTGGCTCAAAAAAGTTAAAGTTTAGGGCGTTAAACGTCAAATGTTGTGTATTAAACGAACGTCATATAGAATTTTGTTTTCATCTCACTAGCTCGGAAATGTTTGCTTTATTGGTTGAAATCTGAAAGCAAAAGTATTTTTTGGCCGCTAGCGTGCAAAAGTTTTATTAAATTAGAACGAGATGATCAATTTATGGTATAAGGTGCTGGCGCTATTTGTTAGCATTTCCCTCGCTGTAGTGTCGTGAAAACGTTATTTTGCTTCTCGTGCCTTGAAACTATCGCTACGCTCAGAATTCTAGAATCTTTCGTTATTTCGAGTGTCAATACAAGACACTCGCGCCAAATAACAATTTTGCTGCGTTGCATAAAAATAACTGTTTATCACATGCAACCACAACTTTTAACCAGGCGCAATAGCTATCGAAGTAAAGCGTTCGCAAAACATTTTTTGGTATGGGACAATATCTGAAAACTTGGAAGCAGGTCGACTTATAAAGATAGCTAAATAAAGGAAAACTTTTCTACAAGCAAGCTTTCTTTCGGCAAGTGTGTACACTTACCATAAAGTCTTCAACGACAGCCCACCGACCAAAGCTGGCACGAGCGACTTGTGTGACCGTTACAGTAAAACAGGGCCCATAACCTAATGACACAACAAGTATACAGTTACCACAAACTCTTATTGATGGGCACAGAGCCGTGTTCCCGAGAGAAACCGGCGAGCAACGCCCCGACTAAAGCTAGCACCAGCGCCCACGCGAGCCAGCGCGAGGTTCGAGACTTGTGTGACCGCTGCAGTAACACCGTCGCGCCCGCCTGAACGCCCAGTAGAACTTGCACCGCTGATGTAAGACAACCTGAGGAGTGACGGAGAATGAGAGACGGAAATATGTGAAGTAATTTTATTATTACAAAAGCCGTGGACTGTTCATAGCTGGACAAAAGCTACGAGTGTTTTTATTGAAGTTTAGTGTTATTTGTAAATCAATAATAACAATTGCTAACAAACAAACATTCCCATCTAAACTCATTTACACCATAGTCCCGGCGCACTTTGCGCAGGTAGATGTGTAACATAACAATCCGTCAAAGAAACCCTCTGTCTTACCCAACAGTCCCTCAGGATCAACGGGCACACCCCCATACACCCGGCGCGCGTCGCTGTGCTGGTAAATATGTGACTCTCCCAACAACAGTCGGTCGATGTACCCGGCCGCGCCACCACTGCAGTTTGCTGCTATCCAGTCGTCGTGTTTACCACCCGGGCCGACGTAGCCACTGAAAATTATATGCAGGATTGCTATATCAAAATGCAGGGGATGTTAAATTGTAATCAAGAATACCACACCTGATGTAAGCTCCTTGAAAGTACAGATGCACGATACTCTGATGCTGACCGATAATACTCAAACTCAAATAATGTATAGCAACGATTCGTGATTAGCTTCACGCGAGATACCCATGCGCAGCAAATAGCCGTTAGCATTGGAATTATGTGCTCATATCATACTTGTGTTCAGTTTCAGTCATTCGAAATAAAAATATATCATTCTCTTCGATATTACGTCCTTTCCTATGCGGTAAACTCTTACTGCCACTTACGCAAAGTGTCTTTATAGTTAATATTCCTTTAAATCTATTGCTGTCACTCTCTTTATAATCAAAACAAAGCAATAGTTTCATCAGAGCTTTTACTTAAAAGAAGGTTTTGTACATCTGCCAATTATCGTGTCTAAAAGGCGGACTCAATTTCGCATAAAAGTTACCGCAATGTGGTTAGTGCTAAATAAATTCAGTGCAACTAATCAAACAGCTAACAAGGCCGATTGCAATCAATAAAAAAGCAATATTTAGAGCACTTTTTACGGGTCTTTAATAAGTAATTGACAGGTCTTTTGAAACTGATGAACTTTTTTTGACTGAGTCAGTAGTTGAACATTAGCTATATTGGGTATATCTTAAGGTGATCTGTTTTCCATACTAAATTCAAATAACTTGCAATCTCATGCGGGACATAAAATGCTGTTGAAAAACGAGTGTAGTATACTGCTATTTTTAGTTAAATTTTTCGCTGATTAATACAAAGATACAGCTAATGTACCGAAAGTACTACTGTATAGATCGTACACCCATAACACCCATAATAATAATATTGAACCAAAAATTGCAAACACAAAACTAGTACTTTCGGTGCATTAGCTGTATCTTTGTATTAATCAGCGAAAAATTTAACTAAAAATAGCAGTATACACTCGTTTTTCAACAGCATTTTATGTCCCGCATAATAATGCAAGTACTAATTTGAATTTAGTATGGAAAACGGATCGCCTTAACGGGTTTTCTTTGCGTGGTTTGTGGTGTGAAAACCGTGTGGCTCGTGCGAATACGAATCTCTTCTTTCTCGTAAAATATAACTGTTAACTAAACGTACAAATTAATCGTGGAATCCATAGATTTATCCAAGGGAGAAGACTCGTGATTCCCTGAGAGAACTGTTCAAGGAAATCAACATTATGACAGTGCCATGCCAGTATATCTTTGAAAATATAATGTATGCTAGAAAGAACATTCATCAATTACCTAAAATTTGTGACAGGCATAATTTTAATACTAGAAATAAGCATAAAATTGATCAACCATATACTAGATTAACTAAAGTCATTACATCTTTCGTTGGTCTGTGTATACGATACTACAACAAAATACCTGACAATATAGTGGCAATTACCTGAGAGAAAGTTTAAAGAATGTGTAAAGCAAACGTTATGTAAAAAAGCTTACTATAGATTGGATGACTATATGAATGACAAAGAGGTATGGTGCTCTGATATTCCAGCGAATTTTAAAATTTTTTTATCTGTGGGAGTGTATTATGAAGTATTGAATTTACTAACAGTCATCGCGGGAGACCTATTATTTTTTTTTTAATTTTTATAGGCCTTTGTCAGCTTGATACGTTTGTAGTCTGTGGTTGCAAGGAGGTTTCATTGCAATAACGGAAAACTCAGCAAAAAAAAGTTGTATTTACATATTTTTATTAATTTTGTAATGAAATAAGTGATAAAATTGTTTACGATTTGCCTTCGAGTGTTTTTAAGGCAGCTATAGGTACTTCGCTCTGTAGTTATCTCCGGAAAAAGAGAAAAACATTACGGTTTGTTTTTGATTTTTGGATTCACGATATGAGAGTAGATAAATTCAATGGCGCGCCTATAAAACTTAAAAAATTGTTTAATAGGTCTCTCGCGATGACTGTTAGTAAATTCAATACTTCATAACACACTCCCACAGATAAAAAAATGCTGCTTAGATTCTTTCTAAGCACAGATTGACATTATGAAGATGTTACCCTACAATTTTTGAACGCATTATTTAGGATTAACGATATGAGAGTAGATAAAATGCTTAAAAATATAGGCATAGCGCATCACTCAGTAGGTTCTCTCGGCAGCTGCGCGTTGCGGGAAGGGTGGTGCCGGCCCTAGAGCGACAGAGACAACCTATCCATCTGCACTGCTTACTCCAATGGTGTAAACCCCCCCCCCCCCCCAGCACCACTCCACTACCGCAGGAACCTACTCAAATATGGCTGTCAACATAGAAGCAAAAGTTTGCTCAGGGCGCAAAATTTACGACTGACAAAATTAATAATAGCAGAATAGGTGTAAAAAGACAGTATTATAAATTAACAAGTTTACTATTCGTTATTACAGTATCAAACATACTAATCTATAATCTATACTTATATAATATCTTGTTATTTTTCTTGAGGACCAAAATAGCGTAAGAGCTTCGGAAGGCACGTTAAGCCATTTATCCTCGTTATATTAGATAAATATTGTTAACATTGAGGTAATAAATGATTGTTAAGCCATTTGGTGGCTTGAAAGCCCTGACAACAGAATTACTGCCGACTGTCGCACTCAGAGACGTCGCGTAAAGATAATCATTAATTAATCATCATACCGTCTCTTCCTTTGTCAATTAACTAAAATAGAAAAGCCTTAGTCTTAACGAATAATTAACTTTAAGTGACGCAAGTGATACAAGAAAGGTTTTAAAGAATATCAGATTACTTTCTGAATAAGGGCCAGGTAAAAAGTACCCTAAACCGACGAGCATGTATGAAAGGATTGATGAAAGTACAGGAAGCAAGGGAAGTATGTCAAGATCGTAGCAGGTGGAGGACTGTGGTCTCTGCCTACCCCAACGGGAAAGAGGCGTGATGTTATGTATGTTATGTAGAAGAGAAAAATCCATAGGATTAGACTACAGTTCTATCGAGCTAATTTAAATTGACTTATGTTTATTGTATCAACCGTGTACGCACGGCCGCAAGCACGTAGAAATAAAACAGTGTAACCTGGGTGTCTACTCTCAAAGTCCGATATATCGAAACGATACTACTCGAAACATGCAAATGCAAAACTTCGTCCCTTGACAATAGAGTAGAATATTGGTTGGATGAATTTTCAAACTGCATCCAACCAATATTCTACTCTATTGTCAAGGGACGAAGTTTTGCATTTGCATGTTTCGAGTAGGTTTCGATATATCGGACTTGAGAGTAGACACCCTGATCCTACGCTACAAACACTCGGAACCAGAGACCTGCTGAAGGTCAAAGTGTTTCCACCGACGTGCGGCCGTGTGAACATCAAACATATTTAAAAGAGCATGTGGGTTTTTTATTGTCGCTTCTTTTTCTTTCCCACATGGCGCCGCTTTATAAAGCGAAGTAAATGTAAGAGGTTGGTAATATCCTTAAAGGACATTTAGATTGTTTTTGACGTTATCGTGCTCGATGACGTAAAAAAAAACCTATATTTATTACTTGGAGTACTCTCCGAGTAATAAATATAGGTACAATTAGTTAGGGCCAGTTTGCTACCCAAACTACCTACAACATTTTTAGCCCTCTCTTCATCTATGGTACAGTCAACGACAGGTCAAGCTTGACACTCACAGTGCGACTTTAGCTCGTACGGCTATTGAAATAAGAATGATACTAAGTCTAATATGTCAAGCTTGATGTGCTCTTGACTGTACTATAGGGTAAACTTAAAACTGATGAAAAGTATACAACGTGAAACGGAAAGGTGTGATAAGGGTGTAAATCTGCACCTGAATCTGAACAACTTTTCCCAAGGAACATAGGTCATAGAACAAAGTAAATTTTTGACCTCCCATAGAAAATGCATTATGTATGGGGGTCGAATTTGGTTTTTCGTATTTCGACCTATGTTCTTTAGGAAAATTGTTCAGTTTAATGGGCAGATTCATACCCTTCAGTATTATCACACCTACCCCTTACACGCTGTAGAGATACAGACTAGACGCAGTAAAGAGTCATTTCGTATATTTTTATGAGTATATCCGAAGTTCAAATCAATTTACAATATTTATCAGTCTTATTTTGTAATTACATGATTTGACTACTTTATAAATGTTAAATGCTATTTTACAGTACAAGTCTTATTTTACAGTTGGTTTAAAGCAAAGCTATATACAAAAACAATCTGTGTTAACTTGGCAGGACTCCATTCCTTGTTAAGGGTGAAACCACAGACCTAGGATCCTGGAAATTCCGCTGAAATTGAATATCACACATGATAGAATTTTGTAGCATAATATTTAAATAATCGGCCTATCAGAAATATTAAACAAAATTAGGCACTCTTTATGTCAAAGTACCACTCTGCATTAAGGAATAAAAAAAGATAAAATACGTTTTTCCCGTGGAAAATCCTCTTGCTAAATTTCTTCAAAACCTTTTAACGATTTTTTTCTGCATTTCACCCTCTAAAAACAAGTTAGGTATCCTTACCAGATTTTTAAAGAGAAATAAACACTTTCTTCTTAGCCATAACATGTGCTATTATAACCCAAAGCGCCGTTCCCCAAACTGCCTCCGCTAAATGTATGGTATGCGTCCTCATGTCAGGTATCCTCCAGTGGAAGGGGAACAGGTGCGCACACACGGAGTGGCCGATATAGAGGGCGATGGCGTTAAGGCCGGGAGCCCTGAAAGGCCCGCCACCCCAGATACGCCACGCGTCCGTGAATATGTAGCAGATGATGAGGAGGACCAAGCAGCACGCTGATGTAACCAGCACGAATGACATTGACCTGAAATATTGATCCAAGATAAGTAAAAAGCACTCAGGTCAGGTTATTATTATGTCTTAACAAAAACCTTTAGGCAGATAAAGAAGTTCATTTTAAAGAGGACAGAAGCAAAGTAGGCAGCGTTAATTACGCGTATGAGTATTGGCTCAAAAAAGTTAAAGTTTAGGGCGTTAAACGTCAAATGTTGTGTATTAAACGAACGTCATATAGAATTTTGTTTTCATCTCACTAGCTCGGAAATGTTTGCTTTATTGGTTGAAATCTGAAAGCAAAAGTATTTTTTGGCCGCTAGCGTGCAAAAGTTTTATTAAATTAGAACGAGATGATCAATTTATGGTATAAGGTGCTGGCGCTATTTGTTAGCATTTCCCTCGCTGTAGTGTCGTGAAAACGTTATTTTGCTTCTCGTGCCTTGAAACTATCGCTACGCTCAGAATTCTAGAATCTTTCGTTATTTCGAGTGTCAATACAAGACACTCGCGCCAAATAACAATTTTGCTGCGTTGCATAAAAATAACTGTTTATCACATGCAACCACAACTTTTAACCAGGCGCAATAGCTATCGAAGTAAAGCGTTCGCAAAACATTTTTTGGTATGGGACAATATCTGAAAACTTGGAAGCAGGTCGACTTATAAAGATAGCTAAATAAAGGAAAACTTTTCTACAAGCAAGCTTTCTTTCGGCAAGTGTGTACACTTACCATAAAGTCTTCAACGACAGCCCACCGACCAAAGCTGGCACGAGCGACTTGTGTGACCGTTACAGTAAAACAGGGCCCATAACCTAATGACACAACAAGTATACAGTTACCACAAACTCTTATTGATGGGCACAGAGCCGTGTTCCCGAGAGAAACCGGCGAGCAACGCCCCGACTAAAGCTAGCACCAGCGCCCACGCGAGCCAGCGCGAGGTTCGAGACTTGTGTGACCGCTGCAGTAACACCGTCGCGCCCGCCTGAACGCCCAGTAGAACTTGCACCGCTGATGTAAGACAACCTGAGGAGTGACGGAGAATGAGAGACGGAAATATGTGAAGTAATTTTATTATTACAAAAGCCGTGGACTGTTCATAGCTGGACAAAAGCTACGAGTGTTTTTATTGAAGTTTAGTGTTATTTGTAAATCAATAATAACAATTGCTAACAAACAAACATTCCCATCTAAACTCATTTACACCATAGTCCCGGCGCACTTTGCGCAGGTAGATGTGTAACATAACAATCCGTCAAAGAAACCCTCTGTCTTACCCAACAGTCCCTCAGGATCAACGGGCACACCCCCATACACCCGGCGCGCGTCGCTGTGCTGGTAAATATGTGACTCTCCCAACAACAGTCGGTCGATGTACCCGGCCGCGCCACCACTGCAGTTTGCTGCTATCCAGTCGTCGTGTTTACCACCCGGGCCGACGTAGCCACTGAAAATTATATGCAGGATTGCTATATCAAAATGCAGGGGATGTTAAATTGTAATCAAGAATACCACACCTGATGTAAGCTCCTTGAAAGTACAGATGCACGATACTCTGATGCTGACCGATAATACTCAAACTCAAATAATGTATAGCAACGATTCGTGATTAGCTTCACGCGAGATACCCATGCGCAGCAAATAGCCGTTAGCATTGGAATTATGTGCTCATATCATACTTGTGTTCAGTTTCAGTCATTCGAAATAAAAATATATCATTCTCTTCGATATTACGTCCTTTCCTATGCGGTAAACTCTTACTGCCACTTACGCAAAGTGTCTTTATAGTTAATATTCCTTTAAATCTATTGCTGTCACTCTCTTTATAATCAAAACAAAGCAATAGTTTCATCAGAGCTTTTACTTAAAAGAAGGTTTTGTACATCTGCCAATTATCGTGTCTAAAAGGCGGACTCAATTTCGCATAAAAGTTACCGCAATGTGGTTAGTGCTAAATAAATTCAGTGCAACTAATCAAACAGCTAACAAGGCCGATTGCAATCAATAAAAAAGCAATATTTAGAGCACTTTTTACGGGTCTTTAATAAGTAATTGACAGGTCTTTTGAAACTGATGAACTTTTTTTGACTGAGTCAGTAGTTGAACATTAGCTATATTGGGTATATCTTAAGGTGATCTGTTTTCCATACTAAATTCAAATAACTTGCAATCTCATGCGGGACATAAAATGCTGTTGAAAAACGAGTGTAGTATACTGCTATTTTTAGTTAAATTTTTCGCTGATTAATACAAAGATACAGCTAATGTACCGAAAGTACTACTGTATAGATCGTACACCCATAACACCCATAATAATAATATTGAACCAAAAATTGCAAACACAAAACTAGTACTTTCGGTGCATTAGCTGTATCTTTGTATTAATCAGCGAAAAATTTAACTAAAAATAGCAGTATACACTCGTTTTTCAACAGCATTTTATGTCCCGCATAATAATGCAAGTACTAATTTGAATTTAGTATGGAAAACGGATCGCCTTAACGGGTTTTCTTTGCGTGGTTTGTGGTGTGAAAACCGTGTGGCTCGTGCGAATACGAATCTCTTCTTTCTCGTAAAATATAACTGTTAACTAAACGTACAAATTAATCGTGGAATCCATAGATTTATCCAAGGGAGAAGACTCGTGATTCCCTGAGAGAACTGTTCAAGGAAATCAACATTATGACAGTGCCATGCCAGTATATCTTTGAAAATATAATGTATGCTAGAAAGAACATTCATCAATTACCTAAAATTTGTGACAGGCATAATTTTAATACTAGAAATAAGCATAAAATTGATCAACCATATACTAGATTAACTAAAGTCATTACATCTTTCGTTGGTCTGTGTATACGATACTACAACAAAATACCTGACAATATAGTGGCAATTACCTGAGAGAAAGTTTAAAGAATGTGTAAAGCAAACGTTATGTAAAAAAGCTTACTATAGATTGGATGACTATATGAATGACAAAGAGGTATGGTGCTCTGATATTCCAGCGAATTTTAAATTTTTTTTATCTGTGGGAGTGTATTATGAAGTATTGAATTTACTAACAGTCATCGCGGGAGACCTATTATTTTTTTTTTAATTTTTATAGGCCTTTGTCAGCTTGATACGTTTGTAGTCTGTGGTTGCAAGGAGGTTTCATTGCAATAACGGAAAACTCAGCAAAAAAAAGTTGTATTTACATATTTTTATTAATTTTGTAATGAAATAAGTGATAAAATTGTTTACGATTTGCCTTCGAGTGTTTTTAAGGCAGCTATAGGTACTTCGCTCTGTAGTTATCTCCGGAAAAAGAGAAAAACATTACGGTTTGTTTTTGATTTTTGGATTCACGATATGAGAGTAGATAAATTCAATGGCGCGCCTATAAAACTTAAAAAATTGTTTAATAGGTCTCTCGCGATGACTGTTAGTAAATTCAATACTTCATAACACACTCCCACAGATAAAAAAATGCTGCTTAGATTCTTTCTAAGCACAGATTGACATTATGAAGATGTTACCCTACAATTTTTGAACGCATTATTTAGGATTAACGATATGAGAGTAGATAAAATGCTTAAAAATATAGGCATAGCGCATCACTCAGTAGGTTCTCTCGGCAGCTGCGCGTTGCGGGAAGGGTGGTGCCGGCCCTAGAGCGACAGAGACAACCTATCCATCTGCACTGCTTACTCCAATGGTGTAAACCCCCCCCCCCCCCAGCACCACTCCACTACCGCAGGAACCTACTCAAATATGGCTGTCAACATAGAAGCAAAAGTTTGCTCAGGGCGCAAAATTTACGACTGACAAAATTAATAATAGCAGAATAGGTGTAAAAAGACAGTATTATAAATTAACAAGTTTACTATTCGTTATTACAGTATCAAACATACTAATCTATAATCTATACTTATATAATATCTTGTTATTTTTCTTGAGGACCAAAATAGCGTAAGAGCTTCGGAAGGCACGTTAAGCCATTTATCCTCGTTATATTAGATAAATATTGTTAACATTGAGGTAATAAATGATTGTTAAGCCATTTGGTGGCTTGAAAGCCCTGACAACAGAATTACTGCCGACTGTCGCACTCAGAGACGTCGCGTAAAGATAATCATTAATTAATCATCATACCGTCTCTTCCTTTGTCAATTAACTAAAATAGAAAAGCCTTAGTCTTAACGAATAATTAACTTTAAGTGACGCAAGTGATACAAGAAAGGTTTTAAAGAATATCAGATTACTTTCTGAATAAGGGCCAGGTAAAAAGTACCCTAAACCGACGAGCATGTATGAAAGGATTGATGAAAGTACAGGAAGCAAGGGAAGTATGTCAAGATCGTAGCAGGTGGAGGACTGTGGTCTCTGCCTACCCCAACGGGAAAGAGGCGTGATGTTATGTATGTTATGTAGAAGAGAAAAATCCATAGGATTAGACTACAGTTCTATCGAGCTAATTTAAATTGACTTATGTTTATTGTATCAACCGTGTACGCACGGCCGCAAGCACGTAGAAATAAAACAGTGTAACCTGGGTGTCTACTCTCAAAGTCCGATATATCGAAACGATACTACTCGAAACATGCAAATGCAAAACTTCGTCCCTTGACAATAGAGTAGAATATTGGTTGGATGAATTTTCAAACTGCATCCAACCAATATTCTACTCTATTGTCAAGGGACGAAGTTTTGCATTTGCATGTTTCGAGTAGGTTTCGATATATCGGACTTGAGAGTAGACACCCTGATCCTACGCTACAAACACTCGGAACCAGAGACCTGCTGAAGGTCAAAGTGTTTCCACCGACGTGCGGCCGTGTGAACATCAAACATATTTAAAAGAGCATGTGGGTTTTTTATTGTCGCTTCTTTTTCTTTCCCACATGGCGCCGCTTTATAAAGCGAAGTAAATGTAAGAGGTTGGTAATATCCTTAAAGGACATTTAGATTGTTTTTGACGTTATCGTGCTCGATGACGTAAAAAAAAACCTATATTTATTACTTGGAGTACTCTCCGAGTAATAAATATAGGTACAATTAGTTAGGGCCAGTTTGCTAGCCAAACTACCTACAACATTTTTAGCCCTCTCTTCATCTATGGTACAGTCAACGACAGGTCAAGCTTGACACTCACAGTGCGACTTTAGCTCGTACGGCTATTGAAATAAGAATGATACTAAGTCTAATATGTCAAGCTTGATGTGCTCTTGACTGTACTATAGGGTAAACTTAAAACTGATGAAAAGTATACAACGTGAAACGGAAAGGTGTGATAAGGGTGTAAATCTGCACCTGAATCTGAACAACTTTTCCCAAGGAACATAGGTCATAGAACAAAGTAAATTTTTGACCTCCCATAGAAAATGCATTATGTATGGGGGTCGAATTTGGTTTTTCGTATTTCGACCTATGTTCTTTAGGAAAATTGTTCAGTTTAATGGGCAGATTCATACCCTTCAGTATTATCACACCTACCCCTTACACGCTGTAGAGATACAGACTAGACGCAGTAAAGAGTCATTTCGTATATTTTTATGAGTATATCCGAAGTTCAAATCAATTTACAATATTTATCAGTCTTATTTTGTAATTACATGATTTGACTACTTTATAAATGTTAAATGCTATTTTACAGTACAAGTCTTATTTTACAGTTGGTTTAAAGCAAAGCTATATACAAAAACAATCTGTGTTAACTTGGCAGGACTCCATTCCTTGTTAAGGGTGAAACCACAGACCTAGGATCCTGGAAATTCCGCTGAAATTGAATATCACACATGATAGAATTTTGTAGCATAATATTTAAATAATCGGCCTATCAGAAATATTAAACAAAATTAGGCACTCTTTATGTCAAAGTACCACTCTGCATTAAGGAATAAAAAAAGATAAAATACGTTTTTCCCGTGGAAAATCCTCTTGCTAAATTTCTTCAAAACCTTTTAACGATTTTTTTCTGCATTTCACCCTCTAAAAACAAGTTAGGTATCCTTACCAGATTTTTAAAGAGAAATAAACACTTTCTTCTTAGCCATAACATGTGCTATTATAACCCAAAGCGCCGTTCCCCAAACTGCCTCCGCTAAATGTATGGTATGCGTCCTCATGTCAGGTATCCTCCAGTGGAAGGGGAACAGGTGCGCACACACGGAGTGGCCGATATAGAGGGCGATGGCGTTAAGGCCGGGAGCCCTGAAAGGCCCGCCACCCCAGATACGCCACGCGTCCGTGAATATGTAGCAGATGATGAGGAGGACCAAGCAGCACGCTGATGTAACCAGCACGAATGACATTGACCTGAAATATTGATCCAAGATAAGTAAAAAGCACTCAGGTCAGGTTATTATTATGTCTTAACAAAAACCTTTAGGCAGATAAAGAAGTTCATTTTAAAGAGGACAGAAGCAAAGTAGGCAGCGTTAATTACGCGTATGAGTATTGGCTCAAAAAAGTTAAAGTTTAGGGCGTTAAACGTCAAATGTTGTGTATTAAACGAACGTCATATAGAATTTTGTTTTCATCTCACTAGCTCGGAAATGTTTGCTTTATTGGTTGAAATCTGAAAGCAAAAGTATTTTTTGGCCGCTAGCGTGCAAAAGTTTTATTAAATTAGAACGAGATGATCAATTTATGGTATAAGGTGCTGGCGCTATTTGTTAGCATTTCCCTCGCTGTAGTGTCGTGAAAACGTTATTTTGCTTCTCGTGCCTTGAAACTATCGCTACGCTCAGAATTCTAGAATCTTTCGTTATTTCGAGTGTCAATACAAGACACTCGCGCCAAATAACAATTTTGCTGCGTTGCATAAAAATAACTGTTTATCACATGCAACCACAACTTTTAACCAGGCGCAATAGCTATCGAAGTAAAGCGTTCGCAAAACATTTTTTGGTATGGGACAATATCTGAAAACTTGGAAGCAGGTCGACTTATAAAGATAGCTAAATAAAGGAAAACTTTTCTACAAGCAAGCTTTCTTTCGGCAAGTGTGTACACTTACCATAAAGTCTTCAACGACAGCCCACCGACCAAAGCTGGCACGAGCGACTTGTGTGACCGTTACAGTAAAACAGGGCCCATAACCTAATGACACAACAAGTATACAGTTACCACAAACTCTTATTGATGGGCACAGAGCCGTGTTCCCGAGAGAAACCGGCGAGCAACGCCCCGACTAAAGCTAGCACCAGCGCCCACGCGAGCCAGCGCGAGGTTCGAGACTTGTGTGACCGCTGCAGTAACACCGTCGCGCCCGCCTGAACGCCCAGTAGAACTTGCACCGCTGATGTAAGACAACCTGAGGAGTGACGGAGAATGAGAGACGGAAATATGTGAAGTAATTTTATTATTACAAAAGCCGTGGACTGTTCATAGCTGGACAAAAGCTACGAGTGTTTTTATTGAAGTTTAGTGTTATTTGTAAATCAATAATAACAATTGCTAACAAACAAACATTCCCATCTAAACTCATTTACACCATAGTCCCGGCGCACTTTGCGCAGGTAGATGTGTAACATAACAATCCGTCAAAGAAACCCTCTGTCTTACCCAACAGTCCCTCAGGATCAACGGGCACACCCCCATACACCCGGCGCGCGTCGCTGTGCTGGTAAATATGTGACTCTCCCAACAACAGTCGGTCGATGTACCCGGCCGCGCCACCACTGCAGTTTGCTGCTATCCAGTCGTCGTGTTTACCACCCGGGCCGACGTAGCCACTGAAAATTATATGCAGGATTGCTATATCAAAATGCAGGGGATGTTAAATTGTAATCAAGAATACCACACCTGATGTAAGCTCCTTGAAAGTACAGATGCACGATACTCTGATGCTGACCGATAATACTCAAACTCAAATAATGTATAGCAACGATTCGTGATTAGCTTCACGCGAGATACCCATGCGCAGCAAATAGCCGTTAGCATTGGAATTATGTGCTCATATCATACTTGTGTTCAGTTTCAGTCATTCGAAATAAAAATATATCATTCTCTTCGATATTACGTCCTTTCCTATGCGGTAAACTCTTACTGCCACTTACGCAAAGTGTCTTTATAGTTAATATTCCTTTAAATCTATTGCTGTCACTCTCTTTATAATCAAAACAAAGCAATAGTTTCATCAGAGCTTTTACTTAAAAGAAGGTTTTGTACATCTGCCAATTATCGTGTCTAAAAGGCGGACTCA
This sequence comes from Athrips mouffetella, assembly GCA_947532105.1. Lineage (NCBI taxonomy): Eukaryota > Metazoa > Arthropoda > Insecta > Lepidoptera > Gelechiidae > Athrips > Athrips mouffetella. The sequence continues at coordinate 11,682,337 of OX383958.1, forward strand.
ATTTCGCATAAAAGTTACCGCAATGTGGTTAGTGCTAAATAAATTCAGTGCAACTAATCAAACAGCTAACAAGGCCGATTGCAATCAATAAAAAAGCAATATTTAGAGCACTTTTTACGGGTCTTTAATAAGTAATTGACAGGTCTTTTGAAACTGATGAACTTTTTTTGACTGAGTCAGTAGTTGAACATTAGCTATATTGGGTATATCTTAAGGTGATCTGTTTTCCATACTAAATTCAAATAACTTGCAATCTCATGCGGGACATAAAATGCTGTTGAAAAACGAGTGTAGTATACTGCTATTTTTAGTTAAATTTTTCGCTGATTAATACAAAGATACAGCTAATGTACCGAAAGTACTACTGTATAGATCGTACACCCATAACACCCATAATAATAATATTGAACCAAAAATTGCAAACACAAAACTAGTACTTTCGGTGCATTAGCTGTATCTTTGTATTAATCAGCGAAAAATTTAACTAAAAATAGCAGTATACACTCGTTTTTCAACAGCATTTTATGTCCCGCATAATAATGCAAGTACTAATTTGAATTTAGTATGGAAAACGGATCGCCTTAACGGGTTTTCTTTGCGTGGTTTGTGGTGTGAAAACCGTGTGGCTCGTGCGAATACGAATCTCTTCTTTCTCGTAAAATATAACTGTTAACTAAACGTACAAATTAATCGTGGAATCCATAGATTTATCCAAGGGAGAAGACTCGTGATTCCCTGAGAGAACTGTTCAAGGAAATCAACATTATGACAGTGCCATGCCAGTATATCTTTGAAAATATAATGTATGCTAGAAAGAACATTCATCAATTACCTAAAATTTGTGACAGGCATAATTTTAATACTAGAAATAAGCATAAAATTGATCAACCATATACTAGATTAACTAAAGTCATTACATCTTTCGTTGGTCTGTGTATACGATACTACAACAAAATACCTGACAATATAGTGGCAATTACCTGAGAGAAAGTTTAAAGAATGTGTAAAGCAAACGTTATGTAAAAAAGCTTACTATAGATTGGATGACTATATGAATGACAAAGAGGTATGGTGCTCTGATATTCCAGCGAAACACAAGAAACACATTGTAAAAAGCCGACTCTTAAAGTAGGCCGCGTGCTGCAGTGGTTTCTTGCCGTTTCTTTTACGCTGCCATAGCACGATCCGAAACGGCGTAGACTCGCTCTATTTGCATTGTATTATGCATGACATTCAATAAGTATTCTGTAAAGAATCTACATTGAATAAAATTATCTGAATCTGAATCTGGAGGAGTCACTCATAGATTTATATAGCCAAGCCAATAAACGGTTCAAAATGTTTGCCAAAGAAAAAGAAAGCATGGCGGTAAAAATATTTTTCTAATTATGAAGAAAATGTGAAGGTAAATTTTGATAGAAACAGGAAATTTCATTTCATCATGTTTACAATGTGACTAACATCAGTTTGTGTCGAATTGATGACATTGTGATGAGATAATACGCCTGTATGTAAATGTAGTGAGTAAGTATAAAACTTACGCTGGGCAGTCGGGGTCGTGGACGGCGAATGTGATGGCGGTGTGGATGGTGATGAGGACTGCGGCAAGCGCCCAGCACCAGACGCAAGACAGCACGTCTTTCATAGCCTGCCCGCACGCGCCCTGGGGAAATAACAATACAAATACTAAATCATTTACATAAACAATCAGCTTACAATAAAATTAAAAACGATTTCACTCTGATAACCACACAAGGCTAGGCTTGTATCACTTATTTTATTACGGCTTATTATTTTCGAGGCAACTAACAAATGAAACGGCAACTAATAGTTTGCATCTAATAAATTAATCTGGCAGCGATTAAATATTTTAGCAACAATTATATTAGATGAGCTTCAAAATGAAAGGATTTATAAAAACTAAATAATGGCTGATTCTTTAAGGTTGCAAATATATTAAACAGGGGCAATAAAATCATAGGCGAGGTATTATAAATAATGACTTGGTGACTAATTTTAACAGTGGGATAACAAAGATTGATTGTATTATATAAAAATACACTTTTGGGCTGCGATTTGTAGGTAGCTGTAAAAATTAAAACAGGTACTATAATTAAGTATTTGGATTTCAGTATTTTTGTTTGTAGAATCATAATTTAATAAAAACGGCGACAAGCTTACTCATTGCATAGAAACAGAGTGCGGGTCGAATATATTTAAAGATTTTATATTTTTTCTGTGTTGTGGTGGGTCTTCACTCTTATTTCTGTTTGCTAGGGGTAACAAGGGAACCTGGCCTTGGAACATGACCTTGGAGCTTTAATTATAAATATTTTCTTAGTAATCAATTAATCATACTTTCGCATGCTTCAGAACCTTTTTACAATCACTACTGCTTTTCTCAAAATGACCACTACCACCACGAAGCGGGGGTACGAAGGAGCGCAACCCCCCAGCAAGGGGGGCTCGAGGGGCGGAGCCCCCCGCCATAAAAAAAACAAACTCCAGACTGGACGACACATACACGGTAGGTTATGTTAGGTTCCCTTGTGACTCCTCGCAGACAGAAAATGGGTCCCCGTCGAACTAACCTGCAGTCAGGAGGATTTTAATGGAGCTTTAATTACAAACAATGAACTAACAGGAACACTCAGCTCGGCATAAATAAACAAATATTGCGGGTTGAATAAATAAAGACAATTATTGTACCTTTATGCCTTTTTCTCTTTTGCTATTGTAGGAAAATTTTAAGTCATATAATAAAAATCCTAAGTAAAACAATTTTTTTATGCACGTCCTTATTTGCTTTATTTAGAGCTCTTAAAATGTCGCACAAAGTATGTTTTTTATGACCATGTTCATATTTTTTTCTCACCTTAGTTAACTTTTTAACAACCTCATTTTCTTATTTAAGAAAGCCTATTTTCTAGTTTTTAGCCGCCGTTAATTGTTCGCTTAAGAATAAATTCAGTTACCAAAACAATAAATCGATGCCAGTTAAAATTAAAACAAAGCTTACAACTGATTCTATAAAGCTGCTATTTTCTACTTAAAATGATCCTTCACTGTAGCTGCCAACCTATTACTTTTGTTACCTGCTTTATTATTTTTTGAAACCTTAATTCCGTTTAATTTGTCGCTGCGTTAAATACATGCCTTTTATTACGACCAATTTAGTAGCATCGGGACTGAACTAGGTAACATAATGAACGTTATAGAATTATGAACGAGTTATGAACATGTATGAATTAGTTTGTATATTTACAATCGGTTTTTTCTAAATCGGCTCAAACGATCTCGATGAATTACTACAGGTATTTTCAGTGGCGGAAAGTTCATACGAAAATTTGTTTTCTCAGTTTCTAGGGTTCCGAACCAAAATGGTAAAAACGGAACCCTTATTGTGTGACTTCGTCTGTCGGTACTTAAACTAGTTCAAACTAATTACGTTCACACCGACGTACATAATTAATGTTAAAAAAACCAGAATAAGCAGAGTCAGCCCTACGTTAGAAACCATAGAAATCCAGACTTTCTTAAGGTCATCGAGCTGACTGTTAGAACCACTGAATAAATTTGCTGCAGCTAATAGCTTGGCTAGTATGAGTAGGTTGGGTCACATTGTAAGACATTAACACTTTGAAAATATTTTTGGACAAAAGGGTGTCTTGAAAATATCTTTGGACAAAAGGGTGTCAGGACAAAGGGTGTCAAAGACTGTCTATTCATGATTTTGTCAGCTGAAAGAGATAGTCACGACGACCTGTCCTGCGCTGCTCGCATCCAGCCGCTTCCCGTTACCTTAACTAGATCTTCAGGCCACTTTGTGGGGTCCTCTCATACTAACTTTTCTTGATCGTAGTCGTCACCCTTTCTAGATCGTAGCCGTCACCTTTTTACCCCTTCGGCTATCGATAGCCTGACGTTGCCTGAGCGATAATTGACTACGCAATACGCGACATTTAATGTACTATTATTCTTATGAAATAAATAGTTTGATTTTAAAAGTAAAAGTTTCGCGCACCTGTTTCAAGCGTAATGCATGACAATATCGAACTACCCTTGGCGGTGTGTATTTTTTTTTGCAGTGAATGCGTAGAGTCTGGCGACGATGAGGTAGGATATTGCCAAGCACTGCAGCACTCCGAATATTCTTAGTTCATTAAGGAGAATATACCCCTCAAATATGCCTATGTGTTTGTGTTTCAAGGTTGGTCAAGAAATGTTGAAAAAAATACTTATATGTGAAACATCAGTTCAATGATTACATTTATATTCGTAGTTTCTTTGTATTCTATATTTAACAAAATAACTACGGTACATCGATTTTTTACGTGAATTATACTGTTCCTAAAGCGCTATATTATTTGGAAATATTTTTACGGTTGTGGCAGTATGGGCTCTGCTGCCTTTGCCCTGATTTTAAAAAGCAACCACTTCCCTTTGGGACTTTGTCTATAGCACAGAGTATCTAAGTAGTCTGTGGCACAGAGCTTGTCATTGTTTTACCGTCTTATATCAAGCACGCTATTTTATCTTAGCTTATGTAAATATTATAGCTATAATTGATTCAGTAATACACGCCGGTGAAATCTACTTCATCTAGTTGTTATTTATTTATGTTGCCGTATCGGCGACTAAAATGGTGACCAGGGCCGCCAATTTGAGTCTGTATTATTCAACCGCCTCTTGGATATTGGCGCCACCAAACGCGCACGGACCACTAGCTACCACCCACAAGCTAATGGTATGATCGAGCGTTTTCATCGCCAGCTTAAGGCTGCTCTCATGTGTCACAAAGACACCTGGCACCAGGCTCTACCATTAGTCCTGTTGGGTGTTCGGGCCGCCCTAAAGGAGGACCTAAAATGTTCTTCTGCGGAGCTTGTGTACGGTGAGCCGCTGCGGTTACCCGGTGAACTTTTGATACCCAGCAGCTCTCAGCCGGAACCCTCGGACGATTTCGTGAGCCGACTTCGTCGCAAGATGGCCAGCCTCCGTCCTGTTCCTGGATCTGCACATGCCACACCTGCAACTTTCGTATTTAGGAATCTTAAGGATTCATCTCACGTTTTCCTTCGCGATGACTCTGTTCGGAGAGCCCTTCAACCACCTTACACTGGCCCATACAAAGTCGTTGGTCGCTCCCTCAAAACTTTAACCTTGGACTCTGCCGGAAAGAAGGTTGAGGTCAGTATCGACCGTACTAAGCCGGCTTTCATCGCGCCTGACCCTGATATAGTCGTCCTGCCCGCCTCTCCCGCAGCTGCCGCAGCGCCCTCCGCGCCACCCGTGGGTCCGCCCGCGTCGGCTCGTCCTTTAGCTCCTCCTATTGTTTCCGCACCTGGTAAACACTCAGTACAGCAGCCTGTTATCACTCAGTCAGGACGAACTGTTAGATTTAAAACTGTTTATGACGTATAGCTGTTTAGGTTTGAATATTTTTGTAATGTGACTTCAAATCTTTGTTACATTTGTATGCATTTTCTGCATTTGCGAAGTTTGATTTTTTGTTTTTTGTTACGTTTTGTTAATTTTTTTGTGTAACTATTTTTCTCCGTAGGGGGGTGGTTGTGGCAGTATGGGCTCTGCTGCCTTTGCCCTGATTTTAAAAAGCAACCACTTCCCTTTGGGACTTTGTCTATAGCACAGAGTATCTAAGTAGTCTGTGGCACAGAGCTTGTCATTGTTTTACCGTCTTATATCAAGCACGCTATTTTATCTTAGCTTATGTAAATATTATAGCTATAATTGATTCAGTAATACACGCCGGTGAAATCTACTTCATCTAGTTGTTATTTATTTATGTTGCCGTATCGGCGACTAAACACTGATAAATTAAAAAACCCTTATTCTTTAAATACAACATACGATTTTTTTTATCTGTTATATTTTATTCGAAAAAGTTAGTTTTTCCTCATTTTTGCCAAAATTCGTTTTCACCGTTGGTCGTAACAGCCACGTTGAAGAGCACTCTTATGTAAACGCTATCGACGTGTTAATAAAGTCGATATTTGCATTGACGTTCGCGTAGCTTCTAATTTGAGGAGTATATTCGCCTTAAGCATGTTTGAGCCGTAGATTCATTTAACTACGTAATACTAATATAAAACTTTTGCGCTGTGTGTTTCAACCGTGTCCATTACGATTTCGACCTACCCGAGGCGGTGTGTAATACTTCGGTGCAGTGAGTGCGTAGAACCCGGCGGCGATGAGGTAGGATACTGCCAGACGCTGCAGCACTCCAAATATCCTCAACTCATGAAGCATGTTCGAGCCGTAGATCGTGTTTAGAGACATTCCCAGTAGAAACATGATTATCGAACGCTGAGGAACAAATAAAAAAAATATTAAACTTCACTTGTGTTATCATTTCAGTCGAAAGACTTTGCTGGACATACGAGTATAATAGGCCTCTCCTAAAGTTACTGGAGTTGCGAAAATATTAATTTTGTTAGCATAAGAATCGCTTGAAACTTCGTTTTTTTTAAACCAATTGATTGATTGGAAAGTATTTCAGGTTCAATAAAATAAATAACATCAATTGATACCAAAAAATCATGCTTTAGGTATGTGACATGGTCTAGCAGACTCTGCCATCAGGAGAACTAGTTCAAAAGAATAAATATCACACATTTATTCTCTGCTACAAAGACCTATCCAAAAGTATAAGCGAGTGACTTTACAAGCAATTACTTTTTAGGGTTCCGTACCCAAAGGGTGAAAAACGGGACACTATTAATATGCCTCCGATGTTTGAATGTCTGTCAGCGGGCTGTATCTCATGAACCGTAATAGTACACATCATGTTTTTCTGTTGCTGATATAACAACAAAATAGTAAAAATTAAAAAATAAATAAAGGGGGTTCCCTTACTAAAAACGTGATTTTTTAGGCGATTTTAGCTCTATCGCAAAAACGGGAACACTTACAAGCTTAAAAGTGAATATGTTTGTAGTGCATAAGTAGAATAACAATAAATAATAAAAACTGGTCAAGTGCGTGTCGGACTCTCGCGTTTTCACACTTCTGCGTGACTTGACGTCCATAACTAAGACGGTATCTGTTAAAGCGCTATCTTCGCACGATCAACATTCTGCATTTTGCCAAATTTCTGTTAGATTTTCTTTAAGATTAGTCGAAGGGCGCGACTAAAGGATCCTACCGTTTTATTCGTACTGTAATAGTTTTTTATGTATGCCAAATTTGGTTCCCACATTAGATTTCTACTAGGTAAATACCTTTTCTTATAATAGATACGGTTAGTAAGTTAGATATAAAATGTCTTGAAATATCTATCTGCTTTCTTTTAATTCCCGTCTTTGCATTATCAATTTATCACGCAAGTAAGTACCGTTACACATATTAAGATGTGTTTAGGCCTTCTAATTCGAATCTTATTGCCTACCCATTCATCAGCCCAACCAGCCTAATTGGCATCACGACCACTGACCATTGTTCTAGGTATTTCCAAACACATATCATCTTCTTCCGGTATATAAACCAGGCGAGTAGGTCAGTGTATCGAGCTCTAATGATACCACGCAGTTGAAGCATTCAATTCTGCACATCCATTGAAGCTCAAGAGCTAACTGTCTATCGCACGCGGAACATACAAAGAGATGTATAGCTTGATTCAAATGATCACAAATAAATGATTAGAGAGAGTCTGTGAGCATCACGCAAGCACAGAATTCCCAATGAAGTATTCGCTTTGAGCCGTGAAACATCATATAAGCAACGTACCAATAGATATAATTTGCTGATAAGTGCGTAAGATAAAATCTATAGGGAAGTATGAACTTACGCAATATGTGTGAAAGTGAACGGATCGCGTGCTGAGAATTTGTAGTTCTTTTGGTGATCTTGCACAAACTTAAGAAGTATCTATCAGTAGGTAACCTACATACATGTGGGAAGAAATTTACTATTAGCTGGTAAAAATAATCGATTTTATGGTACGAGATGTCGTAAATGTGCATTGTAATGTAAAGGTAACCGTAAAGGTACCTGACTTCGGAGCTTTGGAGTCGGTTTACATAATGATACTGGTTCTGAAAGGTTAACTTAACTGACTCATCAAGTGCGAGCGGGAACCGGACTCTTTAACTTTGCACTGTGGAATGTAAATTCGGTATCTCTGTTTTTATTTTGGGTTTACTTGAAATTACTTAATTGCAATTTGTGATGAAAATTTGTATTTAGCTGAGTAGCGTTTTTTTGAACAATACGGTCGATTTAAATATTATTTCGTTCAATGCTTCCAGTTTAACAAAGACGAGCTTAGCTCAATATAACAAAAACACTACAAAACAATAAAAAATTTATAAATACCAAAGAATTATATTTTGTTTAAATCTATAAAACTAGACACTTAATGAATCTCTGCCTTGGTTTGTTCTATTATTTTAATGTAGGCGCTTAGGATCTAGAAAACGGTGGGGAAATTTCAGGTAGTGTGATTTGAGCAACAGTACCAGCTCATTTCACAAATTATATTATGCAGATTTTCCGCCTGGGCACGCCCTTAGCGAAGGCGCTCTTTCTCTTCAGAGGAAGGCGGGAAGACTAGGTCACCCAGGCAGTGCTTGTTCCATGTCACATATTGCATTCAGTAGTAGGTACAAGCTCAAGCCGGTAAAACATCAACTGCCAAAGACATCGCTCACCCTAAGAATGTGAATGCAGATTTTCCACCTAGGCACGCCCTTGGCGAAGGCACTCTTCACGGAGAGTGGAATACAGACGCCCATGATCCAGAGGAAGGCGGGAAAGACCAGGTCACCGGCGCAGAGTCCGTTCCATGTCGCATGCTGCAGCCACCAGTAGCCGCCTGCGCCGTCGTTCACGAAGATCATCATCACTATCGCTATCCTGCATAAATATACCGGAAAGTTGCATTACTGTAGAGCAGTCTCATGTCAAAGATACGGCGCGTGGGCCGCATCCGGCTCTCAAGCCATCTTAATACGGCCCTCGACCAGAATCTATCCAGTGAGGATTTTAGACGGCATTAGATGTCAGATTTTAGACGTATTTGTAAAACCTAGTACTCGTACGGTCAACCGCTCGTCGGTAGAAACTTTTTCAACTCTATTACCACGTCATAAGGTCCAAAAGTGTTTCTACTGACGTGCTGTTGAGTGTACCTACCTATGCAAGCAAATGATTTCCGTTGTAAAAATTTATAAGAACAAACATCGTTCAAGGCTTACTGATAATCATCTCCAATCTATTCTGAATAAATGACACCTGACATCAATGATATTAGCAAAAACAAGAGACCTCAGGTGTCTGAATCTTCAAGTTCAAGATAATTCACCCTTTTTATTGCGAAAACTCTAAATCTTTGTATCAAGTAGGCTAATGATTTAAAGAAGAATTCAACTAGGTACCTAAGTAAGTAGGTATTAGTCAGGTATTAGTTTATTTCCTACCTCTATAATTTCTACGGACTCCTTAAAGCCTTCCAACAAAAAAGTGCGAATAATCAACAGCAAAACTATCCTTTTCCAGCTTGGAGGTTTTCCAGTATCCTTTAACAAGGTGGATTTAAATAAATTGCCTAGAAGGTAGTGTAGAGTAGAGTTTACCTAATAGTTACCTATTACATTATTTTTTCATCCCATCTATTCGAAAAGAACGACTGGGTTCTCCTTTATAAGCACCCAAAGGTTGTGTTTTCTAAGAAACTTGATAAGTGCGCCGGAAAGTACTTTGCGGCGCACTTATTGAATTTGGTACATCTTAGTGTTCAGTGTCAAAGAAATCGGACGCAAATATAGTAAGGCGACTAAGTGACTTAACCTTCCCTTGTGTCATAAAAGGCGACTAAGTGCCCTAATCTTCCACTAAGTGTCTTCATCTACCCTAGTGTCTTAAAAGGCGACTAAGTGTCTTAATCTGACATTGTGTCATAAAAGGCGACTAAGTGACTTAACCTTCCCTTCTGTCATAAAAGGCGACTAAGTGTCCTAATCTACCCTTGTGTCATTAAAGGCGACTAAGTGTCCTAATCTTCCACTAAGTGTCTTCATCTGCCCTAGTGTCTTAAAAGGCGACTAAGTGTTTTAATCTGTCATTGTGTCATAAAAGGCGACTAAGTGTCTTAATCTACCCTTGTGTCATAAAAGGCGACTAAGTGTCCTAATCTCCCACTAAGTGTCTTCATCTGCCCTAGTGTCTTAAAAGGCGGCTAAGTGTTTTAATCTGTCATTTTGTCATAAAAGGCAACTAAGTGACTTAACCTTCCCATGTGTCATAAAAGGCGACTAAGTGTCCTAATCTTCCACTAAGTGTCTTCATCTGCCCTAGTGTCTTAAAGGCGACTAAGTGTCCTAATCTTCCACTAAGTGTCTTCATCTGCCCTAATGTCTTAAAAGGCGACTAAGTGTTTTTATCTGTCATTTTGTCATAAAAGGCGACTAAGTATCCTTATATTTCACTAAGTTTCTTCATCTGCCTTAGTGTCTTAAAAGGCGACTAAGTGGCTTTATCTGCAATTGTGTCATGAAAGGCGACTAAGTGACTTAACGTTCCCTTGTGTCATAAAAGGCGACTAAGTGTCTTAATCTACCTTTGTGTCATAAAAGGTGACTAAGTGTCCTAATCTTCCCCTAAGTGTCTTCATCTGCCCTAGTGTCTTAAAAGGCGACTAGTGTCTTAATCTCCCATTGTGTCATAAAATGCGACTAAGTGACTTAACCTTCCCTTGTCTCATAAAAGGTGACTAAGTGTCTTAATCTACCCTTGTGTCATAAAAGGCGACTAAGTGTCCTAATCTTCCACTAAGTGTCTTCATCTGCCTTAGTGTCTTGAAAGGCGACTAGGTGTCTTAATCTTCCATTGTGTCATAAAAGGCGACTAAGTGACTTAACCTTCCCTTGTGTCATAAAAGGCGACTAAGTGTCCTAATCTTCCACTAAGTGTCTTCATCTGCCCTAGTGTCTTAAAAGGCGACTAAGTGTCCTAATCTTCCACTAAGTGTCTTCATCTGCCCTAGTGTCTTAAAAGGCGACTAAGTGTTTTTATCTGTCATTTTTTCATAAAAGGCGACTAAGTATCCTAATATTGTAACTAACTAAAATAACTTAATTAGTCAAATAGGAATTTATTTGAGCTTTTATTTATTTGTCCTGCAGTTGGGACAAATTAAAGCGAAATGGTACGTACCTACTCCGGTTCAAACTCCCTGAGTCACCTTAAATCAGGGTTTCCCAACCTTTTCTTTGTTGAGGGTCCCAGTTAAAGGTTCCTTTGTGCGGACTTTTAATTATATTTTCATGCCCCCCTTTACTTTTTCAATAAATAAAAAAAAAACAAAAAACGCACATTATATAGGTACTTAGACATTTATTTTAATAAAATGAGACACTTGAATTAAAAATAGAGCAGAAAAGGCTAAACCTAAGTAAGTTGTAGAAAAAGAAACTAGTATTCGTAAAGCAAGAGAGGCAAGTTTTGAATTAACAGGCAATCTTTTTATCCAAAATTTATCCAATGTCAAGATATGTGAATATGATATTTAATTTCATGAATTTATGCGTGTAATATAATAATTGTTTTTTTTTTCTTTCTAAAATGCAAACGCTTTCCGCCCCCCTTGACATCTCTCTATGCCCCCCTTGGGAGGCGCGCCCCACTGGTAGGGAACTCCTGCCTTAAATGCATAGATGAGTAACACGATTTTCGTGCGCTAAACCTTTTGACGCATTGCCCTAACCCTTAAATGACACCAACACACAGGTAGAGTTGGGGTAGTACTATTTATTCTATGATAAATATCTGAATGTTATTTACATGGCGATACCGAAACTAGTGTTGAGTAACTGCTAGCTGTTGTAATAGCACCCTCTTTCATGACCACCGACGTTAAGGTACACCTACGTAATTGATGGTTATCAGCGATTTCCTCTTTTGCCTAGAAAAGCGCTCAATTGAAACGCTTCTAGCATTTATTAACTTTGTATTTCACCAACAGTCATTAATATTTTTTCAAGAAAACATTTACTGATAAAAACTAAGTGTTGGAAATTATCGTTGCATTTTAGCGTGATATTTACTTAAAAAAGTGACAACCTTACGTAAGTTGTGTTGATTTACAAATTGATTCTCGATTTCTCTTGACAGTATCACTAAACAAACTGTTCGATCGGGGCAGTAAACTCTTAATCGCAATTCGATGCTTGTGTCAATCACGTTAACATTTCACGGTAGCATTTCAACATTCATTTTACACTTTCTGTAGAAGGAACGGGTGCCAATAGTTTTCTTCAAGAAGTCCAGATTATTATTATAATTTCTGGTGGGGACGCCACGACGCACGCAGACTGGTGATAGGATCACTTGTATGGAGCTACCTTCACCCATTATCCCACCTAGGAAACGTACGGCATGGTCTGCTTTGCTTTGAGTTTGCCCCAGCTACGAGACGGCCGGTCTATTTGGCGAGCTGCTCGTTGCTTATATCAGGGTGTCCTTATTTTCCATCCCTCCTGATCAAGTCCAGATTTAGACATTTTAATTATATCATTGAGACTTCCGTGGTTGTCTATTTATCTGAAGTTGCTGATGTGACAAATTCAATAAAAAAATTTTTTTTTCAAGATAAAGGTTACAAAACCATGCAAAACAATATAAAACTTGACAGTGATCTGATCATATCATTAAAACATTTTTTTCAAATAATTTGTCAATCATATATAATTAAACATTATGAGTATTGGAAAATCTTAGGGGGGCTTTTTGTGGGAGGGTTAAATGCTACAATTTTTGTATTACGATTTTTAGGCATTCGCGAAAAGAAATTCTTTACTGAATCTTGGGCATCGATATTTAAACAGACAGTAATTTTAACAAAGGACAATGAACAGAACTCTTACAAGTACTCAGCTCCAGTGCTTCAAGAAGCGATTTTCGCATTTTAGACTTACCCTCGGAAGGTGTCGAGTGCTCTTAGCCGCTGCTGGATGGCCAGCTCCTTGTCTCCGTACCGCAGCTTGCCAGTCTTCCGGACACGGGACATCACCAGCTTCCCTAGTCCGTAGAGCACCCAAGCTGCTCCCAGCAATCCCAGGAGTAGTAGCAGCGCTGTGGGATAAATAGCTTCGTAAGAACCATTTTCAATCAACTTTTTATACTCTACTCTAGTGTCGAAAGTGCTATACGAATACGAGCATTACGAGAATGTTTGCATTGTCTCGCGTATATTTTTTTACGCAGCTCTCGTTAAATGTATAACGCTCTCCCCATATCTCACCAAAACTCTTCCTTACCAGCCCTTGTTATATCTATAGTTGTCTCTGACACCAGGGTCTGTCGGTTATCGATCATACAACTCATACATTATATGATGATGTTGACCTAACAACACGACAATAATCAGCTCATTCTTCTTCAAAGACGGTTGGTATATTACGAGTATACCTTCTGCGTTATTGTAAGATTATTTGCACAGTTTTTTTCTAAATTGGATGTATTGTAATCCTTTACTGTTAATTAAACGAGCAACACTTGTATATTTGTAACGGTTTCTTGAAAACGATTCTAACGATTTCTATGATTTTTACTATACGAGGTTTTTGGAGGCGAAAAATCAATCTAGCTAGGTCTCATGTCTGGGAAATTTCGTTATATCCGTTTTTAGACGATTTCTTGAAAATAGCGCGATTTATATTCCTACAGCGCTATCTATAGGTAGGCTTTGTTTAAGATTATACAGAGCGAAGCTCGGTCGCATAGGTACTTCACATAATTTACGTTTTGCAAAGTTTTTTTAAATTGAAATTTACTGATCGTGACGTAGGACACTCGAGATCAATATATATATAATCACATACGAGATATTCCAACACCTTCGTTCAAATCGATGACATTGCAGCAACAAGATAAAGAAAGACTGGATCAAGATAAACTCTACTTTAAACTAAGATGACTTCTATCATTGACGTGTCAGTTACCGGTTAGCAACCATAAAAGTAAGGTACAGCTATGGGTGCAAAAACCAAGTTTTTTTGGACATTGCAAGTGTTCTTTGTTATGAATGAAGTGCTTAGTTTGGACCCTAGGGTAGATCCTTTGGTTCGGATCCAACAAGGTTTAGTTCGAGGCCACCTAGCTGATGATGGAATGTATTCTCAGTTTTTGGGGGTACCGTATGCTGCTGTCAATTTAAACAGCCCTTTTGGGGTAAGTATAAAACTATAATGTTGTTATCCATAAAAAAATAAACTCGCCGATTCTTTACATTGAAATTTTTCGTGAAAATATGATCTCGTAGGTCTCAAAAAAGGTAATGGAACCCATTCGGGTCATTTTTAAAATTTTTGTCTGTTTGCTCTGTGCGATAAACTCACAATTTCTTTCACTGCAATTTGTTTGGCTTCGCCGATTAAAATTTTGTACTCACATATCTTCTGTTTGAGTAAATCGATTGTAATGGAACAAAGCTTATAATTTTGCAGAAAGGAAGCCAAATACAATTTTGAAAACCTTGTTCGTATATACTGAAAGTCAAAACTGCACGCGAACAAAGTCGTGGGCACAGCTAGTATTAAGTACTAAATACACCAGAAACATGATTTTGTATTTCTCTAATTTCAGACCTCTGAACCACACCCAGGTTTTGGAAATGAAATATTTGATGCTAACGATGACTCAATAGCGTGTCCTCAACCACAAAATGGAATTACCACAGGGACTCAAACCTTGGACTGTTTGCGGCTCAACATTTTTGTACCATACAAGGCTAGCTCTAGAAACCCCATGCCTGTACTGGTCTGGATTCATGGCGGAGAATTTATCTCAGGCCAAAGCAAAGCGTTTAATCACAAATATTTCATGGATAAAGATATATTGGTTGTAAAGATCAATTATAGATTAGGACCGTATGGATTCATGTGTTTAGATTCACCCTTTGTGCCTGGTAACCAAGGGCTTAAAGACCAGTATGAAGCGTTGCTATGGGTGAGAAATAATATAGCCGCATTTGGAGGAAATCCGTATGAAGTGACCATTGCTGGCGGGGGCGCTGGCTCCTCCTCTGTTTTACTACATTTACTTTCATCCAAACAGAAACTATACAATAGGGTTATAGCTCAAAGTTCAACACCTTACAGCTATGATTCGTTCGTAATAGGTGATATCAACGCAGCTATCAAACTAGCAGAACGATTGGGTCTAATTACGACCGATACTGACCAAGCATTACAATTCTTGGCTCAAACATCTCCTGAACTTCTAATTAACGCCTTTACTGAGTTGAACTTAGAATTAAAGCCTTGCAAAGAAAAATCCTTCAGCGGTGTGGACAACTTTATTGAAACGAATCCATACTATTTTTCTAACCCAAGGAAAATGAGGAACACCCCCGTTTTAATTGGACATGAAACAAAGGAAGGGGAAAATTTAATGAATGTTTATAATGAAGAATACTTCAAGACTGATCCTTTTTATGAGAAATTGAATAAAGTTTTTGAGTTAAGTGAGAAACAGTTATCGGCAGCCGCAAATATTGTAAGAAATTTCTACATCGGCGATGAGGCAGTCTCGCAAGACGTAATTACTGAACTGGGGCATTTCGAATCAGATTTTCTGATTCACCATCCTATACAAAGAGCTATAAATCTATTGCTAAAAGAAAATGCCGATCCTGTGTACGAGTATGTATGTAATTATTGTAGCGCTACAGATGACATGTTTCAGCTTGATAGCGTCACAACTTTATGGGCAAATTTCGTTAAATATGGGTAAGTAAGTGTTAGTTTGTTGCTCATTTCGTTCCATATTAATCATCGAATTAAATTTCCCAAAACGTAAGGAAATAACCCCTCGAACTGAAAAGAGCCTTCTCATGTCATTGTTTTCTAAAAAAAACTGCCCTCGACTAAACAAGACTTCTATTATTTATCGACCTCATCATAACATCCCATGAAACGTCCACTGCAATACAGGCAGCTAGCTACAGCAAAACGCGTGGTACTTAGGAGGGGCCTTACCATAGTCACCTTCACTAAACTTGTAAGCGTTGTGGCTGGCGACCGCTGTTGTAGATGCACAGAAGATGCTGCTGCCTATCCTTCAGTTCATAAGGCTGGCCTCTTACGACACCCAAGGGTAGAGATGAGTTGGTACTTGGTACTATTCTTTTCAGACACCACACGGACGATACGACCTATGTTTAGTTAACTTCAGCAGGCAGGAAAGATGCTCATTACTCCTCCCTATGTAGTTTTTTTAAGCCTGATTCTAATTCCATCAATTTATTTTCAGAAACCCTACACCAGAATTGACGGACTTGCTACCGGTAACTTGGAACCCTGTCACTGAGAATACCAGACCTTACATGTGGGTCGATGAGGAGTTGCAGATGAGGAGCAGGGTCTACAAAGATAGGATGGCCTTCTGGGACCTCTTCTACGAGAACTACGGGAGCAATGAGCGATTGTCGCGAAAATGTAGCATTGAAAAGCAATAACATCTAGTTGTCAACATCTGTAACTTATTTGCTTGCATACTGTGATTTATATGATTTTTCTTCAAATTAAAGCAAATTGGATTTCCAGTTCAGTGTTAAAGTAATTTGTATTACGAACAATATAATTTCAGATTACTGCCGAAACACCGGCAGTATCACGTATTTAACGTTTTGCCTCTTGCACCACTACATACATTTTCTTTCTGTAATATCCCTAATAAAATAAAAACAACAATTTGAATTCGTCTCGTACTCTGTAACTTTTTTAACTCAGCTGAGATAACATATTATCTATCATATTTTATTTTTATATTATTTAATTTATTGAGAAAACCAACAGCTATTTACAAAATGGACAGTTTGCTTACATTTTGTTGTACATGAGCATATAAAAGGTTCCCTAAATTAAATATATTGTCTTTATTCATTATTATGTAACTGTAGGTAAAATTATACAGTGGCAAATGCAAGTATTTACTCTGATCTGGCATATAGGGTGACTTTTAATTAGTTCTTGATAGAAAAAAGTATGAATGTACTCATGATACTGAACAACTTTCCCCAAGGAACATAGGTCGAAATACGAAAATCAAGTTTTGACCTCCCATAGAAACTGCATCAGCTGATAGCGCATTTTGTATGGGAGGTCAAATTTGGTTTTTCGTATTTCGACCTGTGTTCCTTGGGAAAAGTTGTTCAGTATCATGAGTACATGCATATCTTTTGCTATCAAGAACTAATTAAAATTCACCTTGTATACAATAACAAGTAAGAAACATATATAAATAAAAATATATAATAATCTTATCTTGGACATCAAGAAGTCTCAAACGGATGACATCCATCTGCAGAATAGAGTTCATCAAGGATTTGTAGAGCGACAAACTCAAACGCCTACCACGACAACCCACTTCATTCATACATGATCATGACAAATGTGCATTTTGAGTAGCCTTTGTCGGTGTTCATATTGATAATACTAGTGGGTGACAAGACAACGCATAATGGTACTTCCACAACGAAGTTCAGGAACGATTATGAACATTTTAATGTTATAAAATATAGCCTCCATCCCATTGTTATATTTACCGGTAGCGTTGTCCTCTGTGGTTTCACCTGCATAGATAACGGTTTAAAGCGTTATAAAAAATTTAATTAAAACAAAATTAAAAAAAGGAAAGCAAAACAAAAGTAAAAATTCATTAGTCAAAATAACTATGTTGATTGCAAAATAAACATTTTCTTTTTAGGGTTCCGATACCAAAATGGTAAAAAAAAGGAACCCTTATGGTGCCGCTCTGTCTGTCCGTCTGTCTGTCACACCTCTATATCTCAGCAACCACTTATGCTATCGACCTGAAATTTGGAATGGTTTTAGAATATAGTTGCCCAACTTAACTGCATATGAAAATTTTTTGAAAAAAGTATGATTATTAATGTAAAGGGGGCCAAAATAGGGGAACCAAATTTCAAATTGTCGCTACTAGGTCGAGTGGGGTATCATATGAAAGGGCTTTACTTGTACATTTCAAAATATATTTTTGTATTTTTTTAAGTTTCTTAGTTTTCAAGTTAAGATGAAAAATGTCAAAAAAAATACCATTCCCCCCCCCTTATCTCCGAAGTTTGAGTAAGGAAAAATCTGAATTAATTACAGTTGACAGGGGTTCATGTAAACTTTGCAGCAAAAATAAAACGATCTTTCTAAGTTGCACAGTTTTTCAGAAATCTGCAAAAAACCTTTAAAAACAAATTTAGTTTTGCGGTCCTGAAAATGGACTTTATTGCTTCCAAAAATACTATAGGTATATCGGAACCCTCGGCGCGCGAGTCCGACTCGCACTTGACCGGTTTTTTTTTATTAGACATTACTTATCAGGATTTAAACCGGTCTCAGATTTTTTCCCGTCTTTGATTCATTTTAGTTTTTTCATATTTATATATCTTAACTTTTGAAGTATGTCGGGCAGTTTCCGCCATTTAAAAAATTACAGTCAAGTTTGAACCATGTCAACATCAGTGTGTGAGCACCTTAACAACCACTTATGATGTCGTATCAATTTCGCAATAACTGTAGGTTTTGGAGGTTGGCAGTCTGTTATTATTGTCATTGTTACTTAATCGAATGCTCATCATTTAAGAAAGTTAATAGATAGATTCATAAATACTGAGCTAGATTAGAATAACAGCAGATCAGAGCCAAATAGATATGCATGAAAGCACACAGAGCTATACGACTCTGTTTAGCTCCAATATATTACGCATTGATTACGCATCGCTCTTTCCTACTCTCACACTATTATCAATCTAATCAAGCTCCAGTTCGTGAATCTTAAGAATGCAGTGAGTCATCCGAGTCATCACTTTCCGCCGCTGGTAGCCAAGCCCCGTACCCAATCAGGTCGTTTCAAATTATAAAGTCAAATTTACAATGACTAACTTAAGGCAAACCTTCAAAAGAAGCGGTTGTTTCCCTACCTAAAAACAAAAAAAAAATATTTGGCTCCATTAACTCCATTGTAAATTCACCTCTACCCTGCATTTGCATTAATGACTTACTGCGTTCTTAACACGGACGAACTAAGTATACATTATTTTGACTGTGGGGATCATTTTATGTCTTTTTGCTCTTGACCTCTGAGGAGAGATGAGATCAACGATGGAAAAAGCTCAGAGCTTATTTAAGAACCAAGTGTTGATCACACTAGTTAGACAGCTAATATTCTTCTTTATTTACTTCCGACTTGAATATATTCTAAGTTATTTGAATTTGGGAACAGAGCGAGGTTAAAATCTCTTTGTTGTGAACACAGACGCAGCCAGCGAATTTCACTCTCGCTTTAAGAGCACATAATATTAACACTTTTGTAATACTTATCTAATTATATCTACTTAAGATAAATTGAAGGCCTTGTAAGAACACTAACCTCAGTCATAGAATACCAAATATAGTAATAATACCTACGCTTCAGTGTAAGTGCTGAAGATTAAAAATTGTTAAAGATTACAAAAGACTCATATACAAGGTGTACCTATAAATAAAAGGGTAAGTGGGTTTTATATAAAAGGTTATTTTGTTACATTACGAGTATTTTAGGTGTAATAAAGGAACTCCAAATAGATTTGAGACCAAGTTGTAATTCCAAATATGTAATAACGTTTACATTTTAATGGGCGGCGAGCGACAGACGACTAGCGTGTCTTCGCTATATGTTACTAAAAGTTGTGAATCTGCAGACTTGACTAGTGACAAAAACATGTGTCCCTACAGGTATATCAACCATGTGAATCTGCCCATGCAAATGAACAACTTTCCACAAGTAAAGTTTCTGCCATACAAAATGCGCATCAGCTAATTCAGTTTCTATGGGAGGATAATAAAAAAATAAACACATACAATATTTCGCCTTTATAACAGTAGTGCGATTGTTTAGTACTTTAAGGTCAACAAATAATTTTTGTTCCACAGCTTTTTGAATTTCTTTAAAATGTCAGTATTCTACAATGAAGAGTACCTTGTTTTATATTTCGTAACACTTGATACACTTTCACTGCCGATATCACACTAAATTTGGACTGTTGTACTCCGTTGAGCCTTCATTAGTTGCGCCTTATTTTCGCAATTTTCTCTTTACATTACGCAAAACAATTTGATTGTAAACCAACTAGGGTAAATCATACAACATTTAAAGATATATAGTAAGGTTAAATTCACACAATTCAAATATTATTAGTACTTGGTAGAATCTTTAAGAGAGCAGTCATGCCCAGCTTTACATTTCATCTAAGTCTTGAACTCGCAAATTAGTCTGAATTTTCTGACCAATATAAGAGTAGGACAGGGAGCTCCCTCCAGAGTTCCAGCAAAAACGCGCGGTACAATTTGGAGGAGAAGTACCATAGTTAACAAGCTTGTTAGCGTTGCGGCTGGCACCATGGACCGCGGTTGTTGGTGACCGCAGTATGTAAGATGGTACTATACTCAGAAGGACGCTGCTGCCTATCCTCCAGTTCACCGACACCCGCGGGTAGATGGGTTGGTATTTTTCTTTACCGGGACCACAAGGGGAGTACCACTGAGGTACCTACCACTTGTTTATGTTTATGTTTTGAGGGTAAAGGGGCCGGGCTCCTAGTTCCCAACGGCCACTGCGACCTGTATAGATCTATTGTATTGTAGCCAACCCTTTGTACTACATTTCCTCGGCCACACCGACAGCTTCAAAGAAGCTGACGATCTGCCTAGGATTGAGAGTTCGAGCATCTTCAGGGTGTAGTATATGTCCTCCCGTTTCCCGACTTCTACTGTGAGTTAGTGCATCACAGTGGCAGATTAGGTGTACAGGCGTTTCGTCGTCTTCTGCACAAAATCTACAGTATGGGTTTTCGTATAGGCCCATTCTGTTTAGGTACCACTTACTCACTGCTTCTTATAATCCCATAAAACGTTTACTGCTGGACAGAGTGGTCCCTTTATTTATTGATGCATCCAATTTCCCCAAGTGATCAAATGAACCAGCCAAGATTATCAACAAATGATAAATTTTACCAGTTATCATATAAATAACAAGTGGTCCAATAAGTACAGTGGTAAGAATAAGATTATTTTATATGTCAAGGTAGGAATGACGATAGTTATACACATGCGTATTTTATTTATCGAGGCAAGACGATATGTTAAGGATAAAAAAGATGTAAATTGTTCAGTTGGCCCCGGCATAATGTATGGACATCTTTTTAGGAAGTCAATCAGGGGCAAATAAATACAGAAGCTTGTATTAAAAGTTGAGAGACGCTTGTCCGAAATCGATAAAATAACGCAGGCAATTATCTTTTAAAAACAAAAAATACGAGCATCTAACGAGCCACGGTTACAATAAGTAAAAACCAGCCAAGTGCGAGGCGGACTCGCGCACCGAGGGTTCCGTACCACTAAGGTAAAAATACCGTCTTAGTTATGGACGCGCAGTCACGTAGAAGTGTATTAAATGCGCGCGGGCCCGACACGCACTTGACCAGTTTTTATTATTTGTTGTTATTTATAGCTCATGCACTATAAACATACCAATTTTCACGCTTGTACCTAAGTGTTCCCGATTTTACGATAGAGCTAAAACAAAAATCGAGCAAAAATCGCCTACAAAATAACGTTTTTAGTAGATGAGATACATTCCGTTGACAGACAGACAGGGCCTGGCCACATGCAGCCGGCACGGCATCGGCGCCGGGGTGGACGTCGTGCAAAGGTGTGTGCAGTTTAGTTGGTTACCGCTTGCTGTTGGGACTTTTTGCGCCTTATTAACAATAGCTAGAGTAGAATACGTGGCTTGTAATCCATAATTCGAAATTTTTGTCTCTAGTACTAGACCGAAGAGCAAGCGGTGACCAATTAAACTGCACGCACCTTTGCACACCGTCCACCGGCAACGGCGTCGCGCCGTCTACCGGAATCGGCACCGGCGCCGTCCACCGGCACCGGCACCGTCGCCGGCGGCCAGCGACGGTGCCGTGCCGGCTACATGTGGACAGGCCCACAGACATCAGAGGCATATTAATAGGGTCCCGTTTTTTACCCTTTGGGTAGGGAACCCTAAAAAACAGCATCCTTCTACTGCAGCACAGTATACTTACGTTTTTCATTGATTACTCACTTATAATAAGTCGGAACTAAAGATTTATATAAGCACAAAGCCAGCCCTTAAAATATTACGAATCCATTACTTTTATTGTTAGACAAGCCCGTTGGTGTGGTTGGTAGTGAGCCTGCCTCACAAACCGTGGGCCGCGGGTTCGATCCCCGCCCAGGGCAAACATTTGTGTGATGAACACAAGTGTTTGTTCTGTGTCTGGGTGTTATTTATCTATTTATGTATGTATATCAGTCTCTGGTACCCATATTACAGGTTTTGCCTAGTTTGGGATCAGATGAACTTGTGTGAAATGTCCCCCCAATATTTATTTATTTATTTTTATTATTATTATTTATTGTATTAAATTAAAGTACCTAAGCGACCGAGCTATGCTCTGTATAATTAAAATATCATCGGGTGAGCAAGCTATGCTACTCCACAACAGATGGCGCTGTAAGTTTCTTAAACGCACTAAAACGCAAAAATAAATTATTAAAAAATCGATGTAAATGAATTTTCCCAGACATGAGACCTAGCTAGATCAATTTTTCACCCCCGAAACCCCTGTATAGTAAATTTCATCGAAATCGTTAGAGCTATTATCGAGAAGCCGTTTACACATATATATACAAATATTGCTCGTTTAATAGTATTGGATGCAATAATAATAAGTAAGTACCTATAACTCTAACTAAATGCTAACGAGTACTTACGTGCATAAATGTCGACAGGTTCTTTCGAGGTTCTGAACTCGCATTCTCCATTGGTGATGTTCAGCTGATAGATTCCGAACTCACCCAGCTCTGGTCGCAGCTGGCATAACATCCCCCTGGCGAAAGAGTAATTTGATTAAACATGACTCCACTTTGTCACAAACTGAATAGTGAAATGGCTTATTCAGCTTCTTCTGGACAAGTTCGTTCCATCGTCGACCTCGTCTCTGTCTTCAATACTAGATCGAGGTCAAGAGTAAGCCTATTGACACTAAAAAAACCGTGCCGGTACTGTTAAAAGTTAAGAAACCAAGTGTAAATTTATCAAAGGTGCCCTGAGGCTAGATAGAGGTCAAGAGCAAGCCTATTGACAATAAAAAAACCGGTCAAGTGCGAGTCGGACTCGCGCGCCGAGGGTTCCGATATACCTATAGTATTTTTGGAAGCAATAAAGTCCATTTTCAGGACCGCAAATCTTTTTTGCAGATTTCTGAAAAACTGTGCAACTTAGAAAGATCGTTTTATTTTTGCTGTAAAGTATACATGAACCTCTGTCAACTGTAATTAATTCAGATTTTTCCTTACTCAAACTTCGGAGATAAGGGGGGAATGGTATTATTTTTGTAATTTTTCATCATAACTTGAAAACTAAGTAACTTAAAAAAATACAAAAATATATTTTACAATGTACAAGTAAAGCCCTTTCATATGATATCCCATGCGACCTAGTAGCGACAATTTGAAATTTGGCCCCCCCCTATTTTGGCCCCCTTTACATTAATAATCATACTTTTTTCAAAATTTTTTCATTTGCAATAAAGTTGGGCAACTATATTCTAAAACTGTTCCAAATTTCAGGTCGATAGCATAAGTGGTCGCTGAGATATAGAGGTGTGACAGACAGACGGACAGACAGACAGACCGAGCGGCACCGTAAGGGTTCCTTTTTTTTATCATTTTGGTATCGGAACCCTAAAAACAAACTACAAAGGGATGCAAACGGTACTTTTCGAAATATTAATTTAACATATTGTGGTCAATGCATTAACTTTAATAACATGCGTGATAAGTAAACTAAACCTAACAACTTTTACCAATGAAACCGCAAAAAATAAAAACACTGTGATTGGTGACCGCATGATATCAGTAATTACGAGAACATACAGAAGTAAGCGTCCGTCTGTGTTCTCCTCGTGTCCTCTTAAAATAATTGGGTTCCCTTAGCCGCCTTTTACGACACCCTCGGTAAGAGTAGAAGGTCGTCAAAAATGCAAACATCATGGATAGTCATTTCATGACTAAGCAAAGAATTTGTTTTGTAAGTTGCATACCAAAACGTGCACCTATTACATAAGCACAATCAAAATCGGAAGCATATTGATTTCGCGCGTAAGTCAACGTTGCGTAAACAAGCCGCATAATCGCATCTCGTTGGCAGCCCAACCGGTGCGGTGACCATATGTTTGAATACCAACGATGGGTTACATAAAAAGGTGCGACAAAAAACATGCTGATTTATGCTGATTCATTTACCTAATAAAATGCCACACTGATAACCTAAGACAATTTACATGCTCAGAAATGTATGGTGCTTCCGATACTTACCTAACCTTCTCAAAAAATACGCCAATTTACATAATTTTAAAGTAACTTAAGACCCAGAATCTTAATTTGGCAGCAGTTTCCGGTTCATACTTCGAACGCCAATCAAGTACATTATTAATTGGGTCCTTTAATCAACTCATCACAAAGCACAATGAGCTGCTATGATAAAAAGAGCTAGTGAAAAAGTAGCGCATTATGATATACTATACTCGCAAAAAAAGCGACACACTCGTAAATTTGCCTCTTTTGTCTTCAGACTGTAAGGTCAAGGTTTATAAAACGGAAATAAGTACAAGTTTCATAATTGGACAAAACTATATAAAATTTTAACATTTGTAAGACTTGCTTTCGCTAAATTTTGTTTCGCAACACTGATGCATTAATGTCTCCACTAATCCCACTTTTAGCTTGGCTCGAGAACCTACCTATCGACTCTTGGCTCGTGGTTAATTGCCCTCTGCAGAGTATTCTATCTCATCCAATTGCATTTAAAACAGTCATAATATCGTTGAGCTGTGTTCAACACCTTATCTCTTGTACCCATAGTATCGTCTCCAGCTTAAATGGACTCTGCTGAGTATTCACGTGGTGGCACTGATGTACTCTGTGACGTCCAATTGCATGTTCGCCCTCCAGGTGCAAGGCCCATTGAGCTATGTTCACCGCCCATGTTCCATCTACCCCCGCATGTGTTGTCGTTTCCAGATAAAATGGATACTTCAAAATACTCACGTGGTATTCCTGGCACTGATGTATTGTTGCTCTGTGTCGTCCAATTGCATGAACACCCTCCAGGTAGCACGTCGAGCTGTGTCCACCACCCATGTCTCTTCTAACCCAGCTTCTAGTGTCGTCTGAAGCTCAAATGGACACTGCAAAAATAAAAAATGTATTTGTCCATCAGTAAACTAACTAAATCTCTTGTTGCAGATCATAAATGGAAGTTTGTCGTAAATTTGATTTGGCATGCATCTGTCTGTTTTAAATGGCGGCAGAATGGTCCAACGCATCCAGTCAAAAGGATTCATGATTTGATTAATTTGAGCCTTTATAACTAACCTTGAACGAAAATCAATTAATCCGTTACTACTTCAAGGAAAAATTTTTAGCCGTAACCTCAGCATCTCATAGAACATTGGAGGATTTTGGATTGAATGGATCCTTAAGTGAAAATAAGTAAATTATTTGTGTGGCTAAAGAGAGAGGTAGATTTATTTTTGTAGATCGAACCCATAAAAGATGCAACACGTTCCTCGGGTACTTAATACGACTTTACCTCATCATCGTTTCCCACTATCTTCAGAAACTATCATACCTGATAATTTTAAAAAGCATGCGATAATTTTCTGCGTCTATCACGTGATTAATCACAAATTGCAATCGATACCTTTAGGAAGTGAATTCTTAGCTAGCTGTAACGGTAAAGAAAGAACAAGAAAAAAATTGTTTTATTCATGCATCTCTTTGTATGCAAATTCTCAAATCTGCATAATGATTGGAATGACGTGAGATTTTTAGAATTTCTGCGTTGTACACAATGGTGGGGAGAGCTGGAGACATTAAAAATTTGAGGCAATTTGAAGTAGGTATGTTTGCAATTCTTGAATATCTGGAATGTTCTCACATATTAAAGTATAAGTCTTTTTAATAAAATCCTCCACACCGCGAGATTGTAGACTTTTGAGCTTACGATAGATGAGCTACTTCATGGAAAAATTTGAATTTTGGTATGTACAGTTTTCAAAATGTCCACTATAGCCCGACGAACGTTGAAACATGTTAACGAATAATGTAGAGCTATTTAAAATCAAAGATACCAAAGTATAATTCCTATGCTCTACATTTGTATTTATCTTTAAGAAACCACAGAATTTAAAAAATCGCTACAAAGGTAAATTAATTGTTATTTACCTATTTAGAGACTTTTTTAATTCATCAATATGAATGTCTCAGAAAATAAGTAGCCTGTTGTTATCAGTAGTACCTTCCTTTAAGTAATGTCTCAACGAATAAAGACATCGCGTGAGGTGTTAGAAGTGTATAGTGTGGGCAGCTGGGCATCTAAATACATGTTTAAAAACCGGCCAAGTGCGAGTCGGACTCGCGCACTGAGGGTTCCGTACCACCACATAATCATAATTGTATTAGTTGAAATTTCAGTAAGTTAATGTGCTAGATTTTTTGAGTCCGACACGCGCTTGACCAAATTTTATTATTTGTTGATATTTTATAGCTTATGCACTATAAACATACCAATTTTCAAGTTTGTAAGTGTTCCCGTTTTTAAATAGAACTAAAACAAAAATCGCCTCCGCGACCATCCAACTTGACCCCTCTCTTATATGAATGTTCTTGAAACGGGACCTCACCACAATTGGTTACCATTAGTTGTGAGAAAAGTTGTAATATTTAATGATTTCAGACTTTTTCCATTATTTGTACTGTGAGACCTAGCTTCTTGCGAAATTTCATAATTTTAGTTCAACGGGAAGTACCCTGTAGGTTTTGCATTTTTGAATAAATGTATGGAGATGAGGACATAAAATGCCATATCTTTTGATTGCGTCATTGTAAAAAATTGAAATTTTCAGATCTTGTGTGTTTCATGGATCCTAATATATGGTATTAATTTCAACCTGATAACTTTACCCGTTCGTGAGATAAAGGGTCTTGACAGACAGACAGACAGACGGACAACAAAATGATCCTATAAGGGTTCCGTTTTTTTCTTTTGAGGTACGGAACCCTAAAAATGATCACAAAAGTCACAGAACTCTTAAATATCTATTCTTTACTTATTGACATAACATTTCAAAGCAAACAGGGATTCTTATTGGAGTTTAGGGTGGTTTCCACCAGATTTGTGAGAGAGCTATCAGCTAAGTCGTGAGCTTTAAAAATTCAAACTAATAGGATTGCTGCATTTCCCAAGCTTGGAGTTGCGCATGCGCCAAGCTAGGAAAACGGAACCATCCTATTGGTTTAATTTTTTTAGCTCACTGCTTAGATTGCTCGCAAAACCCTGGTGGAAACCACCCTTACTAAGAAGTAGATAGAGCCTCCATACATGCAGTAACTTTTGTAATACTAGTCCAAGGAAATTATTATTAATGACCTGGAAGTAATTAAGTATGGCTGTGTTTTCTCGGATTCTTGTTAAACAACTAATCTCTCCTATAAATGTATAATCATTAAAATCGTATGACCTTGGGAACATATATTTTTATTTTTTATTTATACAAAAATGCTAATGCAATCAATCGATTAGCATTGTTAATAGAACTATAATCATAGGTAGTTTACCTAAAAATTTTTATTTTTTTATTTTCATGGAGAAAAAACAGATGTTAGCACATACATGGTTATAAAAAAGAAAGAAGCATCATATCTATTTGGCACTAACTCCATAAACATTTCTCTCTTAGAATGTTTTCCCATTGGAATTGCTGAAATTCGGAGTTTCAGTAAGGTAATAAGTTAACTCGAAATTGCACTTAAAAGATAATATGTAATGGAAGTAAGTTTATTGTTTTACTTCTTAAATATTATTTTAAATACATTTTATACAAAATTAAAGTGTCAACTGTAATGATAAACTTTTTTTTAATTTTTCGGTTTAAAATGTATTTTTCGTCATTTTCCCTATATTTTTTTTCTTTAATACTATTTTACATATATGTATTTAAAATTAATTTTGTCAATAGTAATAAAAAAGTCACATTTATATTTACTTCAAACCCACTCATATAAAAGTTTCCAAATACTCTGGAGTATACACTTGTTGTTAGCCTGAGTTGCTGTCACAACTTCACCGGACGGTTGGGGAGCGGAAGGCTCGACCAAGAACAGCACATAAACATATTTAGATAATACTAGCATATGAATATTGACAAATTATTATCATCAATATTACATAACGTCCACTGCAGGACAGGGAGCTCCCTCCAGAACTCCAACAAAAACGCGTGGAATTTGGAGATTTACCATAGTCAGTCACCACGCTTGCACGCGTTGTGGCTGGCGACCGCTGTTACACAGAAGATAATACACAGAAAGATGCTGCTGCACATCCTCCTTTTCATAATCCCTTAGTCGCCTCTTACGACACCCACGGGTAGAGATGGGCTGGTACTATTCTTTGCCGGCACCACACTGGCGAGAAATTATTATTTCATATTATGCTTAATACTTGATACATATGATTAAGAAGTACCTACTACAAGTCCACGAACTTTGTAAAGTTATTCTGAATATTTCGGATTCGGTTTCCAAATAAACTTTGTTATCATTATTTCGTACATTGTTGCACGAACTGCTTTGTTAGAGGCAACTTCAAAGAAAACAAAGATGGTAGAGTAGGTAGAGTTGGTACAGTGCGATACGGGTATTTTGAGGAGGATTTCTTAGGAGGGCGCTGCATATATTTTGCTCGTTTGACATTTGTAGTGGCTTTAGTTCCGATTTTATCCACCTGCCAAAATGACCGTATCACACTGTACCAGGGACTAGATAAGTACTATACGTACCACTGTACCGAACTTTTTCTCTTCTCTCTTCCACGAGAGATATCAACTGTACTGAACTACGAATCGAAAATATCAGACATACTTTTATTACTAATTGGGGTTCTTTTATAACTTTACACTGATATCCAGTGATTCTACTCAAGAAAACAAGCGGCTTTCCCAAAGTAAGTTAATATTTTTTTACTCGGCAACTGTAAATTTATTCATCCCTAAAAGAGTATGTCAATCATGAGACTACATGTTATAAAATAGGAACCCAAAAAATTCGAGTCAAACTTTTTTCTTCTGGAAAGTTGATTTATGAGCCTAATGGAGCATGACGATCATAAATTCAAATTGTAGTTATACATCGAAGAGCTTCTCAAAGGTAGGAGGTTTCACCCTGTGTTATTAAAGTGCATTCACATCAACGCAACCTTCGGGGAAATCCAGAACACGTCAACGGGTCCAACCTACGTTATTAAGGGGCGATCATTACTAAAGGAAAAACCGAGTCGAATAGGTTCTGTGGCGCCAAATGTGCAAAGTTCACAATACATGTTAGGTGAAATCACAAATAACTGGGTACGTAGTCTCTAGTAAAAGATGAGAGAAAATACTGGATTAGAAAAGTTCTCGGGATAGGTCCTATTACATGCTTTTACTGTAGAAAGTAAGACTAATTGCACTTAATTCCACATTTTAATTACGTACCTACCTACTTACAGTATTAACCGAGTGGAGGTGTTGGTATGACAGCCAGCATACAACATTCGATGCCCGGAAAATCCCCAACAATAAACAGATTCTAATTTCAAATTTACTATTAAAAATTTATTATTTTTATATTATTTATATGAATTTCAAATTATACATGACCATTTTTCTTCCAACGGTTCCTTTTAGCCACAAGAACCAACGGTTTAAGTGTAAACTACTGTAAACTGTTCTACTATTATTTATTTACACCATAGAGTAATTTTACACGCATCTCCGTCCGTTATTACACGCAATTACGCTATTTTACACCTGTCTGCGGCATTTGTTCCGCGTGTGTGGTGAAAAGGTGCGAATTAGTCTTCAATCAATGCCTGTCCGAGAAGTTTGTAAGTAGGGAAAAGTTATTATTTACGTGATAATTTTGAGGTCATCGTCCTGTTTTTCTTTATTAGGGCTTCGTACTTCAAAAGAAAGAAACGGAACCCTTATAGGATTATTTTCGGTCTGTCTGTCAAGACAAGATCCGTTTATTAATGAACGGGTAAAGTTATCAAGTTGAAGTCAATATAAAATTATAAAGTCCATGGAACCTTGAAGGTGTGAAAATTCCAAAGTTCTACAACACCACAATCAAAATATACAGCCATTAACGCCCCCATAGTTTTAATCAAAACAAAAACTATAGGGTACTTCCTTGGCAAGAAGCTAGGTCTTGTAACACAATCAAAGGAAAAAGTCTAATATCATTAAATATTACAACTTGACTCAAAACCAATTATTAAAGGTACATCAAGTACATTCATATTAAACAGAGTCAGGTTTAAGTGGACGCGGAGTTTTTAAAACCAAAGGGCAAAGGTTGTAGTGCATCATATTATTATGGTGGACAGGTACGGAACCATTAGTGCGTGAGTACGATTCGCACTTGGCCGGTTTTTCATATCAATGGGTATAGCAGATGGACCAGCTCATGACGTCTTGACTTCAAATGAGATCGACGGAACGACTTCACGCAGAAGAAGCCTAAAATACGGAAACACAGACTCAGCAGAGAATTCCACTACTTAGCTGAACGTATTATAAAAGATGTTGCAAAGCGCTTTGTGTGAATGTGTGGAATATCAACCAAGAGAGGGTTCTAGCCACAGTAGTGCGTTAAGAGTCCCGATGGAAAACGGGAGAAGGTGAAATAAGTATGCTCTGACTGACAACAGAGTAGCAACATTAGTTGATATTAGAACATTGGAATAGAACCATAATCATAGTCGATTTGACAACCGTCCAATATTCTTCTCTATTGTCAGTGAACTAAGGTCAAAACTTGACTGTTTCGAAGAAGTATCGAAGTGTTTTCGATTTCGGAAATTGGGAGTGAAGTAAACTATAAGAGTTAACCCACCAGCAACAAATAATTAATATTGAAGAACAAATATAAGAAAGAAAGCAAGCAAAAATGTTCTTTCGGAAACCATCAAACTATGTATTAAAAATTCAAAATTGTTCCCCAAAAATTGTCTCCACTCCACAAAGTGCTCACTCAAGTCACGGAGCAAAGAAATCCGTGGCTACAAGTAGTCTGTAGAATAATGCAAATATCAATGTTTTAAGTAAAACGTTTTACCTTATTATAAATAAATTGCCTTGACATTATTTTGAACGAGTTAACAAAAATACAACAAAACATTAGCAACTTTTCTTTATGAGAGCACCTGGTTTTATATTTTTATTTATGAATTCGTTGTTTTTGTTTCTATCTATAGCATAGTCTATAGATTAAATGGTGTCATCGACTGCTGGGCAGTGAACTTCCTCCAGAATCACACAGAAAAGATGCAGCAGTATCTCAGAATATCAAAGTTTTGTTAAATTGAGTTTTATTTTCAGGTATGAACTTCCTATACAAAATGAGGGATATTATCTTGGTCATCAGTCAGAAATATTTTTTATTTAAATATTTTTTCTTCTGGAAAGTTACCTACTTGTTTTCATAAGCAGACTCACTTGACTGTGCTTGGATTAAAACGACTGCTTCTTTACGTTGTGTACACCCGTGCAATTTAACGAGTTAAATGAATAAATAAATGTAGTAAGTATAAATAGATAAAAAGAGAGCATCACATAGGATGTCCTAGTAAAAAATGCAATTGCATACTGCCCGGGAGAGTTGATTGCACCACGATCTGGTCGCATCCTGCCGTACAGATACCATCTTGTTTTTCTGCCGCCTACGCGCAAAAACTTATTATATTTAAGTAGGTACCGACTTTTTCTTGATACCTTTTACGGATAACTCACGACTCATATTCTATTGTCTCTTTTTTAAGGCTCTTGCGAGTAATTAATTTAATAAAAGATGAATATGTACATGAATAACTCTTTTGAGTATGCTTGAAAAAGAAAAGCGTAGCACCAAAAAATTACCTAACACTATCTCATATGTTAATGACGATAACATCTAGAGGTAATGTTTCGTAAATGGTCATTAAACTTACAGCTAGTCGATTGGACAAACTTTTAGCAAACTTTAATAATACTCTAATACTTCCAAGGAACGCAAATAAAATTCAAGGTTTGCCTTTAAAAGCTGTTGAACTTTTTATAATGTAAACACAAGTAGTTATTGTTTTGGGCGTTAGGGCAGGAGGTTAAAAAAAACAAGACGTAAATAGTATAATAGTACAGTAGCGCTCACTCGAAAACAATCATCAAAGACGCTGTAGACTCCGACAGTCCTGTCTGCGAACCCTACAGTGTACGCCTGGTCCATCTTCAATGCAGTCAGGTTTAAACCCTCATGCTCCTCAACTCCAGGATGCTCCAGCCACGTCTTTATCACTTCCTGGTAAAACTCCCAGGTATTGTTCGGATTGGCCGCTGTCGAAACATCATCGACAGCGTCGGCGAAAACTTCCAAGTCGGTTTCGTTCATTTTAGATCACAAATAAACAAAACACTTTAAAACGATTTAAAAAATTTAAGTGCGAAACTTCCGATCGTCAAATTTTGGGGTAAGTTTCACAAACAATCGATTACGCGTATATTGTGTTTTGCGCGGGACATTTTTTGTTTTTGTCGAACACCCGGTCGTTAGTTAACGTCGCGTCCGCAGCGTGTGAGCGACGGGCGCAACGGAGTTGTACTGCCGATGGAACCGGTGCTGACGGTTATTTCCGCACTCGCCATACAAAAAGAAATATATGGTTTACTTACACACAACTCTAAAGTTGTCACATAGGCATCGTCGGTCCTGTCGCTGGTCAAGTACCCCGTATCCTAATCGGCAACAGCTAGTATCATTATTATTATAATCTTATTTTAACTGTTTGATCCTGTGTTATATGAGGTTTCAGCATGATCGACACTAATTATCGGATAAGGAGATAATGATGAGGAGATAATGTGTTGTACAATCGGATCCTAACTTAGGATCCGATTGCACTATACACATTATCCGATTGCACTTTACACATTATCCGATTTCATCCTATATTCGGAAAATCGGATAGTAAGGCGCTTTCCAATCATATCATAGTCAAATAAAGGCGTCATTGTTTGGAAATTTTAACACCCGTCTAGTCTTTCGGGATGGTAACAGTTTAGTTTTTACTTTTGTATGGCGCAAGTTCCCGTCACGGGTCTTAACCAGCGGCTCCAATCAAGACGACGAGCCTGTTTCTGCAGATCCTCATCACAATTATTCTCGTATTCCAGAAATACTTTAAACTTTTTTTTTCAAATAACCTTCTCACGACGCAGCAGGTTTTGCTCTACCTTAACACTCCCGCGGGAGCTTGCCACTTATACTTATTAATAAAAATAATTCCACTTGAAAGCATTTCATCGATGGTGTCCAGGTCTACGTTTTTCTTCATTACCTCAAAAGAAGTTGAAAACTTGTTTTTAAAGACGACTCTACATTAAATAGAGCTATAGAAGGCGTTGACTACAATCAGCGGCAACGAAGCGTCAACAAGCGGGCGAATAATTGGCTTTCTACCTGGAAAAATGTTGACAATCAGAAGAAAGCCCCTGAATCGCTTGTTAGTTTTCCCGCGTAATACTTGCGGTTATAAGTGATGGATAAAATAAGCGAAAGTTGTAATACGTTGTTTCAATGAAACAGGCCCTCAAAAAACTACACTGCAATATGTGACAGCAATCCATTTGTTTAATTGATTATTTGTTTTTTCTTTAGTTGCAATAGCTTACTCTTGACCTCGTTCTAGTCCTGAGGACAGAGATGAGGTCGACCATGAAACGATCTTGCCCAGAAGCCAATTCACTCGCGACTTGAATAAATTCGGGTTATATGAACTCGGGAACACAGTCGCAGAGTTCTACTACTTGTTCCTCTATAAAAGAGTATTTTTTGTTATTATTTTCTTCAGAGCGGATTAAAAATATTCAAGTAAATGGCACACTCAGATCGGTCTTATTTATTACCTATGTTGTTGTACAGCTCTATTTGTGTCCAAGGGCATTCTCCTCTCAGCTGCCAAACTGAACTAATGATAAAAATCGAAAGCCCGAAATACCTACGAAAAAATTGTCCATATATTATGTTAAAGAGTAGGTACTTACGTAAGATGAACAAAATTAAGCTGCAATCACACTTCGGCACAAAGACAAATTCGGCATTCGTTGCTGGGAGGCTTCGTTCTGTTAATTCCAATATTCTTACTTTAACGAGCAATAAGTATTGCCAAATTAGTTTCTGAGTTAAGGAAGGTGTGATTGCAGCTTTAAAAAAATTCGTAAAAAACCTTTTAATAGTAATTTTCAACAACTTTTGTTCTACCACTTCAATGAAAGAAAAAAATTACTTTCCATACTTGTTAATAGGTCCGATCAGATCAGCTTAATATTGTAGACAGTGTTTTATGAGGAACGAAAAGTTGTTGCATTTAGCCTCAAGTAAAAGGCTTAAAAATATCTACCACGACTTTATTGAAACCCTGTCTGTATAAGTAGTATAGTAGGTATAAAAAATTCATGCTACCTATCTCAGAAAATAAATACCTGGGCGACCGAGCTTCGCTCTATAATAACCGCCTTAAGCGTGAGCGAAAGTGAGCAAGCTACGCTACCCGCCAACACATAGCGCTGTAGGTTTTTGTTTAAATCGCGGTATTTAAAAAAAAAATGCCTAAAAACACGGGGAAAACGAATTTTTCCAGACATGAGACTTAGATCGATTTTCGCCCCCGAAAACCCCCGTATGGCAAATTTCATCGGAATCGCTAAAGATTTCGCTAACGCCGTTTTCGAGTAACCGATTACAAATATACAAATATTACACTTTTAATAGTATAGGATAAAAAACGAATTGTTAAGGCGGGCCAAATAGGTCGTTATTAAGCAGAAGCACCCTTCGAAGAAATAAAGAAGCAAATTATTTAGGAATCTCCCTATATGTATAAGTGACCCAAGGCTAAGGACAAACGTGTTGGTGAACCGAAAATAATCCAATTTACCCTTCTCGATGTTAATTCAAGAGCACGTCAAGTTTTATACTCTAGCACCTTTTCCAATTGAAATATAAACGGTGTACAGTCCAGTACGACAAACTTGATGCGCTCTGGACTGTACCTACCTCCCTACCTAACTAGCGAAACGAGGGATTTGGTTTTATGTAACACAGTAAATAGGCTCATAACACGCATGAGAAAAATTATAATTACGAA
Organism: Athrips mouffetella; assembly: GCA_947532105.1. Taxonomy (NCBI): domain Eukaryota; kingdom Metazoa; phylum Arthropoda; class Insecta; order Lepidoptera; family Gelechiidae; genus Athrips; species Athrips mouffetella. The sequence continues at coordinate 11,717,668 of OX383958.1, forward strand.
GCATCCCAAGCTTAGACCACGACAATCCAGCGTCTTGAGATTCCATGTAAGAATTATGATAGACAGAATCTCGTCTAAAATTTTGTTGATAGGCGAAAGTGAATAAGAAATTTTATAATCGCGGCTGCCTCACATTAATTTCACAGCTCGACAATTTCGTCGTAAATTCGTATCTATGAATGAATATGTTACACGCTATTACAGCTTGCATTGCTGAAGTTGATGGCTAAAGGAGTGATCACACCTAGCTGAATTCAAAGACTAATTCGGCATACATTGCTGGGAGGCTTGGTTATGTTAATTGCAATATCCTTACTTCAATGAGCAATGTATGCCGAATTAGTCTTTGAATTCAGCTAGGTGTGATCACTACTTTAATCTCAGAATTTTATTCACCTACATCATGATATCGTATGGGTTGCAAGGTCGATGACAAACCTCACAAACCCTGGTGTCAGAGTTGTTGAGCCCCCAAAGGTCTGCGACATAGTGGCACGGCAGCACGATACGCTAGATTAAAGTTATATCTAAGATCGAATTTCATTCATTAAGTATACAATTTTGTCGCGCGAGTCTAAAAAGCTTTTACCTATTAACTGTTGGTGACTATTGGCTGAGGGTATGGCACCAGAAGAAGAAGTATCACAATTCGCATAATTTTCCACATATTTAAATAATGAACATCTTCGAAGCCATAGCTCAGGAGGAGATGCAGTTCAGTATCAATGAAAAAGCAAATGAAAAGTCGAAAAATAAAACTACGCTTAAAAGCAAAAATAACGGGTCGGTAGTTTTCCGCCGCCGCCGTACATTTTCATACATTTTATCCGAATCGAATAAAGATATGAATCTGATTATTCAGAACTTCTAAAATGTTGGAGAAAACCCGTTGATCACGGAAAATATATGGGAAATCTGATAAAAAGTCAAGTTTTTCTTTCCTGGATACTTGACAGTATGATCTTCGAGAGATTTGTTGACAAGGTTATTATCTAAAGATCTGACAAATCGAATTCGTATTTTTTTCGATTTGGATAAGATATAGACATTACTTTGAGTCCATCATTGTATGCAAATGTATGGCGGAAAAACTAGCGACCCGTTTTCATTGCTCTTTAATTTAGAAAAAATATTTTCAATCACCATGCAACGTGCCTGGTAGGTATGTACGTTGTTATTAAATTGATTGGTGTTAATTAATAAAGCATATTTCCACAACTAATCAGTGTTTTAAATTTTCGAATTCATTTTGTGAATTATTGTATTATTTTGTTATTTTACAGGTTGTTAGGAAAAGTAACGATTTCCTTTTAACCACATGCTGTATAAGTAGAATAAAGTACATTGAACATATTGATAATAAAAAATTTACATAAAAATAAAACGCTTCCTATGCAAAAAAAAGTTCAAGTTGCCAACCCTATTCTAAGAATCACACCTACATGCGCGCCGCAAGTCTGGCTAGGGTTGACACAAGTAAATTAAAATAAATGGTACAGCAGCACTGCACTTACTTTCTCGCAATACTCAAGGAAAAACTATCAACCGCAAACTTAAATTTGTAATGCCATACACATAGTATGGAAATACAAACTTTTATTTACGTTTTTCCAAAAAAATGTTCAAACGAAATATACAGATCAATTCAGAATTCAAATTGTCAATGTTAAAACAAACAAACTTCAAACGATTTCGAGTAAATCACTTGTTTAACTTTTGGTAGTACTGGAACACCCTTTATATGAATTTTCTCAGATCAATGGATACTAACATGCACATTTTTTTAATTTCCCTACACATGTTCCTTATGGATAACTGTTCAGTTTGGTCTACTGAGCAAGCCCTTTCAGTTTATGGTACATCCTGTGTACTAAATTTTATTGAAAAAAATCATAAATAATATCCAGTCAGGTAGACAACCAATCCAGGATTAATATTATAGAGAATTTTAATAAACTCAATGGAACCAATTTTGGGTAAATCACATATTTACGTTTTGGTGGTACAGGAACACCCCTTATATGAAATTACACAGATCAATTGATACTGGTGCATGATATCTTACATGGAGATGCTTGGTCATGCAAAGTTTCATCAAGATTCTATGAGTCGTTTTTGAGAAAATTTCAATTTTTCATTTTCGTTGTATGACAGCTACCCTCAAAATGAGAGCCAGAAGGAAACCACTCAGAACCCTTCGATGGATTTGCATAAAACTCCTAAATTCAAAATATGGTGTCAATCGGACCATTCGTTTAGCCGCTAGGCCAAAGCGTGACGGACAGACCGACCGACCGACGGACCGACGGACCGACGGACCGACGGACCGACCGACCGACCGACCGACGGACGGACATTTTTGAGAGACTTGTTTTTTATGATGTATAAGTGATATAGAACACATTTTTGAGAAAATTAGAAACACTTTTTTTTTTCACGAATACAATACCTTTCTCGCTCCGCTCGAAAGTAAAAATATATATTTTTTCCGTTTTTTTATATTCTTTTTTTATTGTTTAACATGCTTATAGTTCTTTATTATACTTATAGAACATGTGGTTTAAAGGAAATCGGTACTTTTTCTAACAGCCTGTATTAGATGATAGGTATATTTGCCTAACTGGAAATATAAAATCCTAATGATTATAGTAATTTGATATGATACATGTAGCTACATATCAGTCGGAGACTCTGAGAAGACGTAGGTACCCACCGATATACACGCAAGTACTGTACTAAGTATCCACATAAAACCTGTCCGACTCTACCGCAGCGTTGTTACGAGCGGAAATGACATGATGGCGCTAACTACCCGTCGAAATGCGTGTACGCATTATTTTTTTACACTTTTTGTAGAGTATCGTGTACCTATTGAGAATTTTGTGGATGTACATGGGAGTTCTCTTTAATATGTGTTTTTGGACTCTACACATTATTATTCTTTTTTATGTATCTTTTATCAAATAATTTTCGCTTTGCTTGATTAGCAAACGTATATTAACAAATATTGCTAGACGAAGTACATAGATGGGTAGATTTAGTAGTCAAGTCCTTTGGTAATTTAATGTTTTCCTTGAGCCAAAGACACAAATATAGAATTTATAAAAAAAACGTGGCCAGCAAACTAGCTGCTACACAACCTATTATAAATAATATCACGTGTGTTTTCATTGGTTTCGCTCCCGAAGCCAAGTGATTCCACTAATGCAGGGTTTCTCAAACTGGGGTACGCGAACCCCTAGGGGTTCGCCATTCGAGGGAAGGGGGTTCGCGACAAGGTAACTGAAAAGTTATTGCCAGATATTGAATGCTAAAGATGACTGGATTCGAAACTCATTTATGGTTACGAACAATAGCATATATTCTAGTTTGAGTATTAAGCAACAAGACAAACAAAATTTTGAAGCTGATGTGAAAAGAATATCTTTGCTTGATTTTTGGCAGAAAGAATATTCCGTGATCTCACGCAAAACGCTGAATTTCCTTTCACCCTTCGCTACAACATACTTATTTGAGTGGGTTTTCACACCTGGTCATGATACAAACGAAATATAGAAATCGACGATGCTGAGTTAGCATTAAGGTATAAAAAATTTATACTCCTAAAGTGCACCCATCGCATTAATATAAATAAGATATTTCTTTATCGCTCCGTTATGTTACTTTTTGTTGCATTAAAAACCAAATTTTTCAATGTCCAATTTTATTATTTTTATAGAGGAGGTTGGGGTTCGCTGTGATCTGGAAATTGTAACAGGGGTTCGCAGAGTCAATTCAAACAAGCAACTTGTCCGGAAAAAATGATTCCCAGAAAAAAAATTCGATCTCTACAAAATGAATCGACCAAGTGACCACTTTAGTATGGGGACTCGAAAAAGAATTTTTTTGTTCGGGAGAGTTGCCCGTTCAGGATCGGTTAGTATAGACTGTGTTTACAGACCTATGGATCTACGAATTTCCTAGGAGTTTATGATTTGTCGAAAGTTGATCAACTTACTAGGAAATCCATCAACTTACGATTCTTATCATTTTGCTGTGACATATACACGTAATAAATCGTAAACTCGCCGATTCTGTATATTGAAATTTTTTTGCGAAAAAGGGGGTTATAAAAAAGGTAATAGAACCCATTCGGGTAGTTTTTGGAGTTTTGTCTGTTTATCTGTGCGCGATAAACTCGCAAACCACTAAACCGATTGTGTATTTGGCTTATTTTCAGGAAACATCTAAGCTTTAGATCATTGCAATCTGTTCACACAAACAGAAGCTACACGAATGCAAATTATCAAGCGGCCTGTGCACCAATAATGCACAAATAATAAAACTACTGAACAGATCCAAACGGGGTTTTCAATAATGTATATTATACTGCCCCGTTTGAATCGGTCTAGTTTTATTTTTATACTGTAAAAGTCCAAACTCCGAAGTCTTGGGCGCAGCTACTTTAAAATAAAATTGGAATATTGGATCCTCCCGCTACCCGCCGATTTAATGGCATCAATACGATGCGTAACCAGCCGTACAACGGTCATGCATGGCATAATAATCACAGATACGTCGCGTCGTTCACATATACTTACTATACACTAAAACTTTCAAGGTTTTATAGCTACACCTGCATGCTAGCCTCTCAGTCAGGTCGGGCCCTAGGGGCCGACAGGAAGGTCGTCTAGGCTGCTATCCACCACACCACCTAATTCGACTATTACGTTCGGCCCTTACAGGCATTAGAATTCATTATCTTCGGCCTTATGCCACAGGATACTCTAACTACATCAGTCAGTTCTATGATCATTTGCCTTCAAACCAGTCGCAATTATCTTCGAATTTATCTTGATTTTGTGTTAGTTTTGAAATAAGATTTTATAGTGATGCTTGGGAGAACATTCGTTTTGGTGTTTATGTATAAGTTAGTGCTTGCTAGTCAGAATACAGGATACCCGGCAGGATATATGGCAGATTGTAAGTAACACGTGCGTTAAAGTTTCATTAACAAGATTAATCACTTGAGATACTCTTATAATAATAACAAATATTGTGTGTGTCAATAAAATCGTTGGTATCTTTTACAGAAATATTTGTAAAATTTGATCAAAAGAATGTTGCTCATTAAAACTAGGATCACTGGTGTTAAATGCCAAGATACTCAAAATGACTGTTTTATTTTGAAAAGCTTAATGTTATTTTTACCAGGCCCGGGTATGAACCGAACAACATCGTTCTCAGAGGCTACAAAGAAGTCGCTAACAGTAGTAGTGATGAAGCCTTCCTCTGAAGGACTACTGGGCAGTCTGCTGGGAAGCAGCGAGAAGAGATGTCAGCTCAGCAAGGAAGGAGCCACGTGTGCAGCTAAATTCCTGGATTTGAGAGAAAGGAAACTCCAGGTAGGCATACTTAGCGTCCCTACTATTATAAAATGGAAAATGAATTTTGTCTTGACATTGAAGATATTTATAAACAAAATATCACGTTATGCTATTTTGATGCCCCTGAATCCATAACATTAAGTTTTAAGCTTTTTGTCTGTTTGTTTGTTTATTTTTTCGAGCGTTACGCAAAAACTACTGAACCGATTTTAATGAAACTTTTTTATGTGATAGCTAATAGTTTGACTTAAACACTGGTATATATTTGAAGTCGCAGGCTTAAACTAACACCATATAATTTCGAAGACTACTAGTGATTTAACCAATTTCATTTGTGTAAGGACACTAAAGCAGTAATTAATAGTAATGACTACCTCATAAGTAACTGGCACAGGCTTCGGTCTTAGGGCTGTTACTGCCAACCACATGTTCGTTTCAAGCGTCTGCCTACAATTATTTATCGTTTGTTGTGGTAAATTAAATTTGTTGAAATAATGCATCTAAAAAAAGAAATAAAAATACATAAGGACTATTCGAGTGTTGACTGTGAATGGTGCAAAATACAGCATCTTCAGGTCGGCCTTTGCACTGAAAACAGACACATCAATGATGAGACAAACCTATCTTGCGAGTGCGGTCATTCCCCGCAGTGCATGGTCCACCTTATGTCCTGCCCCGTGTGCCCTAACACCTGCACGTGGGATGAACTAATGCAAGCTACTCAAAACGCTGTTCTCGTAGCTGAATAGTGGGCCAGTTTTATTTAATTTGCTGTTGACTCGATAAGAAGAAGCTCAAAATAAATTGCAAATAGGATAATATTTTAGGATACGCAATTATGCTATCAACTATGTAGCCGAGACGACCTACTCGTTAGCCCTAGCACCTTTGAGAAGCTAGTATCCAAATACGTAATTCTACTCGCATGAGCATGGCACCACGTACAGGGTGTCTACTCTCAAAGTCCGATATATCGAAACGATACTACTCAAAACATGCAACAGCAAAACTTCGTCCCTTGACAATAGAGTAGAATATTGGTTGGATGAATTTTCTAACTGCATCCAACCAATATTCTACTCTATTGTCAAGAGACGAAGTTTTGCATTTGGATGTTTCGAGTAGTATCGTTTCGATATATCGGACTTTTAGAGTAGACACCCAGATATACACGTGCGACGACTTTTGACGCGTATGGTGCGAAAATAAACTCAAGAGCTGCCAAACCACCAAAGAAGGTCAAGTAGTAAATTACAAACCATAAACCACAACCGTATAAATGTGATTAAAAAAATATATTTAATGATGCAACACGCGACCTTCGGACCATCAAAACTTCAACTGAAGTACAACATTTCGTAATATAAATTGTACAAATTATTTACGTAAGGTACGCAAATCACAAGATCTTGACCATCAGCGATTAACAGATAAGTACGCACTTTAAAACTGTAGTTTATGTTCGTAGACCTTTTAATGGTGATTTGGTAACATGGCTATATGCTCTATTAAAAAATTCTTAAAGGTAGCAGCGAGTAAGTCCAAAAGAGACAGGTACTTATTTGGAGGAGATGAACGCGCATGAGTAGCTAAATCCGTGATACCATTTTGAATTCTGCGCATTAATCAACTGTCACACACTGAAATACACACTGCAACCTTTAAAGATTTTGTTCAGTATGTTGCACAGATCATATAACTCAAGAATTTTCCTCTAAGAAACTTGCGACAGAAAAAAGAAGAAATTTGGTTTTCCCATAAACAAAATTTATTTTTTTGACCCATGTGACTATTTTGCCCCCAGGTGCTGATATCAGGTTACATGGACGCGTCATTTTCTCCCCTCGTCCGGATGATCTCCAGCACCTATCTGTCCAAGGGACGCAACCTCATCGTTGTCGAAATATTTCCCGTTTTGGTCCGCACTTACCCCGTGTAAGTAGTTAGGAATAAGTTCAGTCAACAGCACATTGTCATGAAGTTCAGAAACACTAGCAACACTGAATACTACTTGATGAAATGAAAGTTCAAAGTTTAATATTTCAATAGATAGCATTCTAAGTTTAGGATTAAACATAAAGGTTAGTTATGTTTCTACATGGTAAGATGAAGATTTAAGTATACGATTGCTTGATTTTTTAAAGAACGTGCATGTATTTACAATGATTAAAAACTGAAAGGGTTTTCCGTGCATTTAAAATATATATTTAGTTTAGTAGATTTACAGGGTGTTTGGTATACCTCTGCAAACCTCTTGGGTTCTTGCTTTTACCCGACGAAACTGAACAACATTTGAGCTACGACTTTTAAGAATTTATAATTTCATGCTTATACTAAATAACAAATGGATTTTTGCTTTTTACTTATTTTAAAAAGTTGTAGAACAAAAGTTGTTCAATATCATGGGTAGCGCAAGATCCCGAGAGTTTTGCAGATGTACTTAAATCAAACACCCTGTGAGTATATCGAGAGTAGAGGGTCCTCGTTTGATGACGGACCACGCAGTTGTAGTCATCATAAAATTGTAAATTTATTTTGTCTGTACATTAAAGATATAATTATAAAAAAAATATCACGTTATGCTATTTTGATGCCCCTGAATCCAAGTCACTTAATTTTGGACGTTTTGTCTGTTTGTTTATTTGTTCCAGCATCAGGCAAAACCTATTAATCCAAGATTATTGAAACTTTTTTGTTCGATAGCTAACAGTTTGACTTTAAACACTGTTTTTTTTTTACATGCGGACGAAGTTGCGGGCAAAAGCACTAATTTTTTATAGTTAATCGACGGTCGTTCCGGCCATTTATGAATCTTACAAAATTCATTATAAAGTTAAGGAAGCAAAATCCAACTACTTATGTTAAGGCTTATTCGCAAAATTAACTGACTTTCAATACCACTTATAAAATTGACAGATTAATTTTCCACGGAGACAAACATTTTAAAATCCAGTATTTTGTCAACCTATAAGCCAAGGCTCTTAGATTATATAATACTAGCAGGCAAGGCACCAAGGGCGACTGCCTATAGGCACGCCGATAGGTTGATTATCTAATCGCACATAGTGTTTAATAATTATTGCATACCAAAGTTGGTATAGGTTCATCTTAATTACCAAGCAGGTTAGGTACGACTATTATCCAGCACATCAATTATGGTTTAGGACCAATTCATCGCCAACTTGGCAAAAGGACGAAGCTCAATTGGAAATTTTTTACAGAACCAAAAATCGAAAACTGCCTCTCGATTTGTTTACAGATTATTTTCCTAAGTTTTCAGTTTTCAACACACTCGGCCATAGCCTACTACCGATTGCTGTCATAACGAAGGTCTATCCTAACCAAATGGATTGCCCGTACATCTGACGCCACGTTAGGCTTATCTATTTAAGATCAGGGACCGTCAGGCCTGTGACAAGCCTGAATACTGCCGTAACCGGGACCATTGACCTACCTTAACATATTTACCGAAGCAAGTAAAACGCTATAGTCTATAGTTCGTTCGTTCGTTAAGATAGTAAGTCATTAATGCATATACAGCGTGAATTTGTATTGGTTTCGCACCCGAAGCCCAGTGATTCTACTCATGATTACAAGCAACTTTCCCGAAGAAAAAAATTTTTTACTCGTAATTTTTTTTTCACTTCTCCATAGTAAAGTGGTCACGTGATAGACTCATTTTGTATGAGGAGACGAAAAAATTATTTCGAGTAAAAAATTTTTTTCTTCGGGAAAGTTGCTTGTTTTCATGAGCAGAATCACTGGGCTTCGGGTGCGAAACCACTACAAATTCACGCTGTAGTTAAAATGCAAAAAAATAAATTTGTTTTGTGTTTATAATTATTTTTTAGTTTTTTAAGTAACACACAAAGGAAACAACCGCTCCTTTCGAAGGTATGCCTTCAGTTAGTCATTGTGCATTTGACTGTATAATTTTCAGGGACTACATAAGTACTATACTCGTACGTACAACATAATTTTAAGCGACCTGATTAGTTACCTTGGCTACCAGCGACCGAAAGCGATGACTCTATGACTCTATGATCGAAATAATGTTTAGAGACAGCAATGTGACAACAGAGTGGAACGATGCGTAAAATATTGGACCTCCGTCCTGCCACACATCGGACCCTACATACAACGAAATTTGAAAATGGAAGTTCGCGTAGCACCGCATATTCAGTACAAAAGACCTTCAGGAGCACCTCGCGAATCACGCGAGCGGGTGCGCGCGGGGTTGCGGGGGAGATTGCAATGGGGGCGGAGTGTGTATTCTGTATGATATATCTAGTCTGACCGCAACTGATGTACCGCGTCTTAGACATGCTCCCGGCGAGACGGGGGGGAGTATCGCTCGTCGTCGCCAACGGCGGCAAATAGTTCTTGCTCCTTCCTTCCCACTCCCCCACCTCCCCGCGCATACCTAAGGCGCGGCACAGCGGTTGCGGTCAGACTATAGTATGTACTATTCAAGGAGGTTTTAGTAGCAGCTCTTGCTGCTAAGGAGGGAGCCATAAGCGTAGCACTTTCTTGCGAGGAACCTCCATACTAAAATGTATGGAATTTTTTTCAAATCCTAAAAGCGTAAAATTTTTATCTTTGTCTCTGAGAAATATGTGACATGGGACTAATAAATGCTACTACCACAGTTTTTCTGGTAAAAACACTTACCATTCAGGAAAAAAACGGTTTTAATAGTCACGCATAAAATGGCTATTACGGATTATTTACGCTTCCGTTCTTAGTATTAATGATCAATTCACAAGTAAAAAAAACCGGTCAAGTGCGAGTCGGACTCGCGCGCCGAGGGTTCCGATATACCTATAGTATTTTTGGAAGCAATAAAGTCCATTTTAAGGACCGCAAAACTAAATTTGTTTGTAAAGGTTTTTTGCAGATTTCTGAAAAACTGTGCAACTTAGAAAGATCGTTTTATTTTTGCTGTAAAGTTTACATAAACCTCTGTCAACTGTAATTAATTCAGATTTTCCCTTACTCAAACTTCGGAGATAAGGGGGGGGGAATGGTATTTTTTTTGACATTTTTCATCATAACTTGAAAACTAAGAAACTTAAAAAAATACAAAAATATATTTTAAAATGTACAAGTAAAGCCCTTTCATATGATACCCCACTCGACCTAGTAGCGACAATTTGAAATTTGGCCCCCCCTATTTTGGCCCCCTTTACATTAATAATCATACTTTTTTCAAAAAATTTTCATGTGCAATTAAGTTGGGCAACTATATTCTAAAACTATTCCAAATTTCAGCTCGATAGCGTAAGTGGTTGCTGAGATATAGAGGTGTGACAGACAGACGGACAGACAGACAGACAGACAGACAGAGCGGCACCATAAGGGTTCCTTTTTTTTACCATTTTGGTATCGGAACCCTAAAAACGATATATTTTCACTTTCGCAAACAAAGTTTATACTAAAACATTAGATTTTCAAAGATATCTTGATTTTTGTAAAACTTAACTGAGTTTTTTGACCGACTAGCATGCGCGACAGTGAGACGCTTCACGTTTCACTAGCTCATACAGAATATGCATATGGCGGACTCTATAGTTTTTTTACTCTGAGGTACTATTATTTTATTCTGTGACTCTGCGCTCACGCATAGCTCTGTGCTGCTTGCTGTCATTCTAATCAAGCTATATCATTTCGACTGGAAACGCTGTGAATCAAGGTTCTTTTTCTAAAGAAATACTGACATACCACTATGCAATCCAACAGCGCAGCCCGAGTGACGAAGCCGCTGGGTGATCTTCTAGGCATCTTCTTGGCGGAGCTGACCCTCAAGAGAGGGCTGTCTCCAAACCAGATTGAACTGGTTGGAGGAAGCCTCGGTGCTCATATAGCTTCCTTCGCTGCCGTCAAGTATCGCAAGTTGACAGGACGGAGGCCGGCTAGACTAACTGGTAAGCTTCAAGATCTTGGCAAATAAAAATAATAATTTAATATTATAAATGAAGGGACACTTTTCAGATCTGAAAGTGACAAAAACTCAGTAGATGTGGTAATACGTTTAGCCGACCAAATGCTTAAAATTTGGCAGGGTGTATGCCAAGACGCAATTGAAATGTAAGTATGATCAAGGGTATGATCTTGTATCGTCACCTATCGCGCCAAACGCAAGAAAATAAAAAAGCACATTCTCGTAAGTTAGGTCTGTTAAGTTACTTACGTAGGTACTTATTTGGAATGAAGGTCTGCAATACCACTGACTTATTAATTCACGTAACTGAATGAAAGGGAAATCGGTAACAGATCAAGGCTCAAGTTTAAGTCAATTATCTGAACGAATGATACAATAATAAGTGCAGGTACATAAATAATTATTGGCTGTATAATAGCAACCTTGAACGTGGCACCTTTTGCAAGGACTATGCCGTCACGTCGTCGTAGGTGTGTACAATGCAATATGGATGGTGAGCGAGCTCTACAGCCAAATGTAGGTTAGTTAATCTTAATAAATAAGAGTCATCATCATAACATCCTATGAAATGTGGGCATATTTCAAACTACTTGTACATACCGTAAAATTTACTGTCCCATGGACAATTATTTACTTTTTTATGTCTCTATATCCTTGAGATATTTTTTAATTATTTTTAAATATTAAATGAACTTTTGTTCTGCTGATTTACATACATTAAACTAACAGTAACTATTATATTTAAAATAAATAAAGAATAATTTCAAAAATTGGCAATTTTGTCGTTCAGTACTGTCCCATTTCCATTCATCAACTGATGACCTGATTTTCAACATTACTTTTCATAGAATATACTGTGGTTTCGACTTTTTTGTGTGTAAACATCTTTTTATCTTACAAATAAATACTAAAAAGCTCTCTAAACCTTACTTAAGAAACTTATTTTCAATATTAAATACTGTCCCATCATTTGGTTGAAACGGACATGTCCTAGCACCGTTACCGTGTTACAGGCGATATTTTTATGAATTTCTTTACCAAATACGTATTGTATTTATCAAATGGTAACACTGTAATGAATCTCTCAAACTTCACTCTATGTTGTCGGCCATTTTAACAAGATTTACGGGTAGAGTGAGCTATGTGGTATATAATCTATTTGGTTTCACGTCTGATTGTCCGGTCAGTAATTTGAATGTACAAAAAACAATTAAAAATAAACTTAACTTCACTTTATACTGTCATACGTTTAAGCTATTTTGGAATAAAGCTATAACCACAACAAGCCTTTTTAAACAGTATTTTTAGGCGAGGAAACCGTTTTCGGTAGCATGATGTGGTTCCGTTACGTCCTGTTCGTTACTTTAAAACCAGTAACGTACGACCCGGACCTAATTAGTAACGAACAGGACAACATAAAGTTGCGTCTAAATTGATGTCTGGTCCAAATATAACCTTTTACATTTATTGGGAAAAAAACTAAGGTTTTTATGGCTTTCTGATCATCAATACATGCAGGCAAGTTTCTCTGTTTTTTCTACATCTTTACTGTGTCCTGTTCGTTATGAGTAGGTCAGGTTACGTGACTGTCCCATAATAAATTCCCCAATCTTCTTGATTATTGCCTATATTTATCGGAAATCCATTAATTTATCAATATTAAAATAACTATAATATAGTGAGCTCAAATAGCTAAGAAAACTAGTTATTATTTTGTTTAAGAATATGATTATACCACTAAGTGAAATATTAAGATTTTTCATTAGGTAACGGTAAGGACCAATAAAATGCAAAAATAATTAATAAATATTTTTTTAAAACAGTACATGATTATTAAAAGAAAAATAACTTATTTTTTTCCCCAATAAATGTATTAAAACATGAAACTTAAATTTAATTTTAGAATTATAGCCATACTTCTATCGGTAACGAACATGACAGAATTTAGCGAACTTTTTAGATTTTTCTTTGATTAGATCATAATTATTTAAAATTGATTGGTTCTTTAAATAAAAATACAAAATTTATCTATTAGGCTACTCATAATTGCTAAAAATATACTAATGTAATCAACTTTGATAAAATCATGAATTTTTGAATAGCGTACAAGTAAATTGAAAAATGCCCATGTCCACTACAGGACAGGGAGCTCCCTCCATAATTATAGCTTTTGCTGGAAAAATTTAGAGGGGAAGTACCATCATAGTCACCTCGCTTGTCAGTGTTACGGCTGGCACTATAGACCGCGTTTGTAGGTAACCGCAGTAATTAAGATGGTATGATATACAGGAGGATGCTGCTGCCCATCCTCCAGTTTATAACCCTTAGTCGCCTCTTACGACACTCACGGGTATGTATGAGATGGTACTATTCTTTGCCGGCACCACACGGGACTACGTGAGGAGTACCTTTTCGTAATATCTGTCTTGGTCTAATAGACGTCGGAGTACTTACCTACTGGTCCAACGAAAAATAACCTGTTCGATGAAAAATGGATTCCTGTGTGCAAAGCGACCGCTTTAGTAAACAAAAGGGCTGACCGCTAATTTTACAAAGCTTTTCAGGGTTCCGATACCAAAATGGTAAAAAAAGGAACCCTTATGGTGCGACTTTGTCTGTCTGTCTGTCACAGCTCTATATCTCAGCAACCACTCTTGCTATCGACCTGAAAATTGGAATAGTTTTAGAATATAGTTGCCCAACTTAACTGCACATAAAAGAATTTTGAAAAAATAATGATAAAGGGGGCCAAAATAGGGGGGGCCAAATTTCTTATTGTCGCTACTAGGTCGAGTGGGGTATCATATGAAAGGGCTTTACTTGTGGGAAATATATTTTCGTATTTTTTTACGTCTCTTAGTTTTCAAGTTATGATGAAAAATGTCAAAAAAACCACCTTATCTCCGAAGTTTGTGAAAGGAAAAATCTGAATTAAATTAGTTTTGCAGTCCTAAAAATGGACTTTATTGCTTCCAAAAATACAAAAACCGGCCAAGAGCGAGTTGGACTTGCACCCTAAGGGTTCCGTACCTATCTACCATATGATATACTAAAAGCTTATGCTCTTTGATTTTAAAAACTCCGCGAACATCCAACTTGACCCCTCTTTTATAGAAAAGTTCTTGAAACGGGAGATCACCTTAATTGGTTACTATTAGTTGTAAAAAAAATTGTAATATCTAACGATTTTAGACTTTTCCCTTTCTTTATACTGTGAGACCTAGCTTCTTGCCAAATTTCATAATTTTAGGTCAACGGGAAGTACCCTGTAGGTTTTGCTTTTTTGCATAAATGTATGGAGATGAGGACATATACCTAAAGCCATATGTTTTGATTGCGTCGTTGTAAAAAAAATTAATTTTCAGATCTTGTGTGGTTCGTGGACCTTAATATTCGTTATCAATCTGATATCTCTTCTCGTTCGTGAGAAAAAGGGTCTTGACAGACGGACAACAAAGTGATCCTATAAGGGTTCAGTTTTTTTTATTTTGAGGTAGGGAAACGTTTTTTTATCATCTGTTAATTACTTCAACAAAATAAAATGTTTTAGTCTAACAACTACGAGGTGATATAATTTGGGGGCAGGTTAAGGTTCAACCTTCCCTAATATTTGCAGATATACACTAGTCATGGCAAATATAGACTTCATTTACACGTGAACAACATCCACATAAGCGTGCCTTGCAACGTGGCTGTTAGGCTGTTACGACCAACGGTGATCCCGAAATTCACAAAACAAAGAGAATTTTTTTTAGTATGTTATTTTACACATCATTGAATATTGTTTTGCCTAAAATATTGTAAATTTTTATTTATTTTTGATAAAAAATGTAGCAGTAAAATGGTTACAAATGGACAAAATAATGGTTATTTCAGAATTTTTTTATTCAATTATACAAGCTCATGTCTGGCCACCAACGTTACAAAGTAGAAAATCGCAAAATTTCACAACCAGATTTATCCGAACAGAGGAAGTGTTAAAATAAAATCACCAACCTTTATTACCTCGCGAGCACTAGTTTTAACAAAGTTTCACACAAAAAGACAACCTTTTACGAACGTGATATTCTGTACACGTGAAGTTTTTTGAAACCGACATTCTGCGCCAGAAGGACTAAACATTGATGAATATACATACATACAGGTCTGGACCCAGCTGGCCCTTGCTTCCGGAACCTGCCAGAGTCGAGGAGATTCCACGCAGAAGCGGCGGAGAGGACTGATGCATTGCATACGAATATCGACGGCTTCGGCATCGCGGACGCAATAGCACACGTCGATTTCTATGCCAATGGAGGTAACATTTACTAAACTTACTTGCATGGCCAATAATATCCCTCTTTTCCTTGCATAGTTCTTTACTCGGAACTTCCTTTTGCCAGTTTTCGAAGAAAGCGGCCAGGCCAGATAATCACGCCATCTGTGCCGAGGTTGGTCTCGAAACCTTCTGATTTCTGTTGTTCCCAGATGGTAGGTCCAGAGCTTTAATGGGCTAACGTGGCTTGCTAAAAGAACTGCCTTACACTTAAGGTGATCCGTTTTCCATACAAAAATTCAAATGACTTGCATTCTTCCGCGGGACATAAAATTCCGTTGAAAAACGAACAAATACTGCTATTTTTAGTAAAATTTTTCGCTAATTAATACAAAAATACAGCTAATGTATTGAAAGTACTGGTTTTTGTTACTCGTAGCAATTTTGGGTTCAATATTAAGATTGTGGGCGTGCGGTCAAAACTGTACCTAGGGTTGTGCTTTTTGTGCATGTGTGAGTGATTGTACTCATGGAAATCACGGACTGACGAGAGTAATTGACTTTACTGGACATATGGAGATATTTCTTTTTATCGAAATTGTTGTTAGGCGATGAAGTTGCACCATGAAATTTACGCTAATCAACTTTTTGCACATATATAGTTGGTACTTATTGCATTAAAAAAATAAAATCTTATATTTGCAGCAGTGGCTCCATCTAGTTGCGTTCGGGTCTAAGCTGGCCGTCACAGATCACCTTAATGAGAGAATGAGAACTAAGTCTTCAATAAGGAGCCTTTAGGTTTATTTGACTGATTGAAATGGAACTTTGTCTAATTGACTTGAAAATGATTATCACAACGCTTAAGTTCTATGTTCAGAACATATTTTTTTGAAATTTTGGGAGAACGTGGATGTTATATTTAGTCCTGTTTCTTGGGAAAAGTTGTTCAATTTGATGAGCCAGATTCATACCTTCAAGGGTCGTTACACCTATATTGCTCCACGTTGACCTAATACGCCTGAAATGTTGAATTATGCTCTTTACGTCGACTGGTTCCTTACGCCGAGTTTCTTTACGTCGAGTCTCCTTTCAGTTTAGGAGTTATATTTACAAAAATCGTCCACGTGGTGCCGGCAAAGAATCTTACCAACCCATCTCTACCCATGAGTGTCGTAAGAGTCGACTGCGGGTTTATTAACTGGAGGATGGACAGCAGCCTCTTTCTCGTATACGCACGGCACAAAGCACGTAGAAATAAACCAGTATAAGCTGAACAACCAGCGCTACGCTACAAACGAGAGCTCAAGGTCAAAGTGTTTCCACTGACGGGCGGCCGTGTGTACCATCTTACATACCGCGGTGACGAACAATAGCGATCGCCAGCCGCGATGCTTACAAGCGTGGTAACTATGGTAATTTGGCTGACAGGAGCTCCCTGTTCTGAAGCGTCCAGCTTTCGTGGGATGTTGACTCAAAAAAAAATTACCAATGAGATTAAAATGTCAAAATTTCTTCTCTTATTAATAACTTCCCAAAGCGCAACTTTCTAGTTACATAACCGTTTCTCATATTTTAATGTCTACTCAAAATGTTAATAAGCATTTTGCATGTATAATTACACGATTTGCAAGCGCTAATGGGCTATTTGTTTCAATTTAATTACTTATATTATGTTTTTAATGGTGAAAATAGCTTTCCATTATTAATATACTGACTAGCAAAAGAAGTCAGTCCCTTAAATCCCTGACTGCAGACTTTTACACCATTTCTTTTCTTCTCCGTAGAAACACATTTTGTTATTTAATTGTGCTAGTTTTACTACGCTTATTTAAATGTTTCAATCAAATACTTCAATGTTATTGTTTAGAGGATATAAAAAAACATCCCCCCAAAACTAGACCCTGGCTTCAGACTAAAACTGAACAACTTTCCTTGAAGAACATACGTCCAAAACTCGAAAAACATTTTTGACTTCCCATAGAAACCGCATCACGGAAGTAAAAAAAACGCACTTTGACCTACGTTCCTTGGGAAAATTTATTTTCATGGCCTGAATACACCGTTTCAGTTTTCGGGATGTCTTTTTATACCATGTATAAAAGTGACTACTTACTTTCTGATCTGACGTCATTCTGACATTACAAACTTTACTGTTGTTTCAGGAGAGTTCCAGCCAGCGATGGCCGGAAGCTTCATCCTTCCTTGCTTCGTGGTCTGCAGTCACGTGCGAGCGGCCTATTACTGGATGCTAGCTCACTCCAACCCTGACAAGTTCCTTGCCGTCCAATGCGACACCGTATCCGACGCAAGACACGGCAACTGCTACAAAACTCACCCAAGTACCAACCTTCTAGGCCCAAAAACAAACTTCAGCAGACCGGGAATCTACTACTTACCTACAACTGAACTACCGCCTTACTACGTCACAGACGGCACTGAGGAACGAGACTATGGTGCCAATAATTACTTACTAAAGACTGCCCCAGATACAGACATGATACTCTGACATGAAATAAAAATTTTAAAATTATCATAGCGATTTTATTCATAATTTCATTACAATATGCAATAAACAACAACTACTTATTATGTTTAGGCCGAAATGTTTCAAAATGCTACTTAGTACAAAAACTATCTAATGTATGTACAGGTCTAGAAAACTTCAGTCGAGTACACAAGCTCTTAAGAATGGGTCGCCCCTGATATTTTGAGCTAAATTGGAAGCCATTTGGAAACATTCCACGCTAGCTACGCTACCATTTTGCGAACTACCTACACAATTTGATCATAAACAAGCAAAAATATAAAATTTCATCGCGTGAAACTTCAGCCAATATATTCGAAATCAATTTGTAAATATCAATTTATTGATACACCAATAAATAAAAATCTAAAATGATTCTCACTTGCAGGAAAACTGAATCGACTCATTTTACCAACTCAATGGTTATATTTTACGCTGAAAGTTTCGGCTTTACAATAAAGTGTTTTGTAGAGGCTTTTTGAGTTTTTGCCCCTATTTTTAAACGAAAGCGCCACTTTGCTCGCACTAAGAGACAATGAGACAATAAAAAGATACACAAAAATAAAATTTTCAGTCTCAATATGCATGCGGGAGTCGTGAGTCGATTTTAATAACTGCAAGTAATATAGTACCTTCATTAATAATTATTATTATAATATAACACAGATAATGCGACGACATTAAGTCTAAGCACACCTAAAATAATTTGTTGCGGCATACACACGAAATAAAAGCAAAAAGTTCATTCAGATCTCAGAAACATGATTATAGAAGAAATACACTCATAAATGATAAAAATAATAATATAGATACAATTAAATATTCAAATCCATTGATTTATGTATGAGATAAAAGTGTGCATTTGTTTGTAAAATTATATTCCACTGAGGGACTTTAAGAAGCACCACGGTACATAAGCTCAAAAAGTAATACAAAAATATTAATATGACATTTTCATTCTGGAATGTTTTGAGTTGATATGACCAACTTCATATATTTAGTTACAGTCTATGTAGAATGCGTTTTTCATGCACATTTGAAATGTACAGTCAGCATCGCATGTAAATTCAGATTTCCAAAATTACTGCAAACCATAATTATGGTGTTTAGAAATGTTGGTAATGGAAGTACACGAATCCTAGTATAGTTCGTCCATCGTAAGAATGCAGTGTCAGCGCTTTCCTCGGCTGGTAGCCAAGCCCCGTAACCAATCAGGTCGCTTAAAATTATAAGGTCAAATACACAATGATTAACTGAAGACAGACTAACCGAAAGAAGCGGTTGTTTCCTTTAAAAAACGAAAAAAAATAATTCTTTTTTGCATTTTTATTCCATTGTGAATAAACCTTTACCCAGCATTTTCATTACTGCCTTACTGCATTCTTAAAGCGGACTAACTATAGTACGAGTATATAGAACTCTTAGATATGTTTTATATGCAGCAGTGTGTAAAAATCTAGCAAATGCATTTTGGTGATTTGGCACAATCATACACTTCGTGTTGTAGCATTTAACGTTACTCAAAAGAAGTGTTCCTTTCTAATTCAATAGTCCTAAATTTGGATGAGGAGTAGGCTTGCTTACGACAATATTCATTAGCGTACAAAGGGAAACCTAACGCCGAAAAAAAAATTGCTTTACAAAATGTAATATACAACATGTAATTCTAAATACGCAAAATCTCTCGAGCGGTATTTCAACCCATGTAAGTGTAACTGAACAACTTTTGTTATGCAACTTTTGTAAATAAACATAAAAAAATCTGTTCTACATACAAAATGAAAATCTGATGATAAATTTGTATGGAGAATCAAAATTTTATTAATTTTCAAAAATTGTAGAACAAAAGTCGTTCAGTTACATGGGTAGAACTACCCCCCGAGAGGTTTTTCGTATTTAAAATTACACGTTGTATATCTTCCGCCGCTCTATGGGGTGTGAAAAAATGGTAAGCACTATTTTAGCCTGTTACTTACACCATGAATCAGAACAACTTTCCCTGAGGAACATAGGTCGAAAACAATCCCCTGGTGCAGTTTCTATGAGAAGTTGAATTCTAGGTCGAAAACAATCCCCTGGTGCAGTTTCTATGAGAAGTTGAATTCTAGGTCGAAAACAATCCCCTGGTGCAGTTTCTATGAGAAGTTGAATTCTAGGTCGAAAACAATACCCTGGTGAAGTTGAATTCTTTTTCCTATTTCGACCTATGTTCCTAGGGGAAAGTTGTTCAGTTTCATGGACTGAGTAACACGTTGAAATAATGCTTACAAATTTTTTACACCTTGTAGAGCGTTTGTGGTTCTCGGAAAGGTGTGATAATACTAAAGGGTGTAAATCTACCCATGAAACTGAACAACTTTTCCTAAGAAACATAGTACATATACCAAATCAATTTTCGACCTCCCATAGAAACTGCATCAGCTGCTAGCGCATTTGGTATGGCAGGTCAAATTTGGTTTTTTGTATTTTGACCTATGTTCCTTGACAAAAGTTTTTCAAGGGTAGATTCACAACCTTCAGTATTATCACACCTTTCCGTTACACGTATGATACCAGAGTTTGAGAAAAAAGCACTTCTTATTCTTTTACATTATGTCTAGTGTAAAAAAAAATGTTGTTTAGTTTATACAAGGTGTAAGGGTCGGGTCATAAAAAAAATAAATAGTAACAACTTACAGTCAACGAAAGTGAACCACTTTCCTCAAGAAACGTCGGAAATGAAAAGAAAAATCAGATTCTTCAGACAAATTGTCCAAGTTTGGAATTTTGTATGAACCAACCGATGTTTTTCTCAATTTCGGTGATATGTTTCTTGGGAATTTTTTTTCAGTTTAGTTGAAAGATATGGCCTTTTCAGTTTTTCCCAACCTGTCCTTTACATCATAGTGCAGATTTAAAAAAATATTAATATAGCTGCACCTTTTGTGTTGCCAATAATAAAAAGTATAAACATCAAAGAATATGTAATGATGTTGCTCGCCATACTCAAATTATGTTGTAAAATTCGCCACCATAGACAAATTCATAAATAACTTATGGTACTTTTCGATTTCCTAATACAAAGTCCATCTAGTCCAAAATTGTTCTACATCCATTGAACTATTATGTATTAACTTACTAGATAAGACACTATGAACAAAATGTACTCGACTGCATCGGAGGTTATCATAGAGTTCCACTCCAAATGCTTTGATTTTTCTCACTGACCTCAGCCAGAAAGAAGTAAAGATTTTCTTCGTAGTGTCTTGACTTGTAACTCCTCACTAAGTTGCACAAAGTCTCATTAAATTTAAATATCCTTTAAATGTATTGGAGACACATTGTCACCAAAAAAGAAAAGAACAGTATACTGAACAATGATCTTGACTGCGCACTTGTTTCTAAATACAAATTGACGTGTTCAAACCTTACCGCACCACATAATTGTTCAAGTCTGTATACGACAACGGGTAATTTAAAATAATGGACTTTTCTGCAACCCATGGGTAAATCAAATCACATGATTTCGGTGCTCCAAATCGCGGAGCGGGCGAGTATTAGCTACCGGGGTATGTATTCTAACGGATACCACGCCACAGTCTCTTGCCTGAGATTGAGCGAATTGAGCGGTATGACCACTCCTCCTAAGAACTGGTTCTCCTGTAACGAGTCATAATTCCATACTGTGGCTTGTAAGCTCCTGTTTTTGACAACGTCGATAGGCAGACGATACTCGAGCATTTCCATAAATGATGGGTGCGAGTTGCGTTTCAATACGCGCGTTTTGCGTTTTGTTTCTTTGGTTGGATCTGGAACTAGGTATACCTGGAAAGATACATGGGAAATCTTTAGATATTTATATGAACACCGTAATTTTTGTAGATCAATTAAATACGTATGTGATGAAAGAATAGGGATCCTATCGCTAGATTCTGCATATATCTCTTAATAAATCGAAATATGGTTTCAATGTAAGTTGATCCATTTGCTCAAATATCACCACTGGATTATTTATCAAATCTTGCCAAAATAATTAGATCAAAAATTTTCACACATTTATTGTCCCATTAAATGTTCATCGGAAAGAGTTCAATTGAAGGATCCTAAGAATTGCCCTCTTCAAAGAGAATCGCTGGTACGAGTGTAACATACGTGATGTGGATCTTATTACCTTGACATAAGGGTTGGGCGGTAACCCCTGAGGCGTGAGAGCGAGGGATTGTGCGTGTAATATCAACACGGACAGCACTCCACCCGCATATTGTACCGACAGTTTCAATGAACCCGACCCGCTGCTTTCCACCTCCACTGATTCTGAAACAATGTTATTAATACATAAAATAGTTTGCTACAGGTCGATAATACCAATTTACGGATTTTATAAAACATATGTTAGTGGACTCCTGTTTCCGCAATTAGACTTGGTCATTTTTGCGTACAGGTAGGGCTGTTTGACATTATAATCTTATTGAAAACTATACTAATCTTTACTGAAAATCAGATCAGCTCTTTCATACGTTTTCTTAATGATTTCGAGGCACTTACTTCTATAACTTCTTTCTCAGCGCCCTGCTGATCCTTTAGCAAAGAATAGAAGGTGACAACAAGGTCTGAATGTGCAATTCTTTTCTTTAAGCGGAACTTAATGAAACAAGGAACGCTAGCATGTTAAGACGCTCCAGAATAGTAGAACAATCATCTTGTGACACTAGCCTCTTTTCTTTATCCTGTGTTGCTCAGTCTTGCTGCGGGTGGACGAAGGTATAAACCAAATCCGAATGTTCGACCCCGTTTGCTAAGGTGTAAGGGACGCTTGACCGACGCTGAATCGACGCTCCGCCATATTAGAACAATCATTTTGTCTTGTGAAACTATCCTCCATTTTTAAATCTCTGCGACTCGTCGTCTCATCTGATAAGTTGAGCAGTAAAATAGAATGCTTGGACATCGCCAAAATGACGCTGCTTCATTATGTTAGAAAAATCATCTAGTGATACAGAATAATCATCTAATTGCCCTTTGCGGTGCCGGCAAAGAATAGTACCGACCCATCTCTACCCGTGAGTGTCGTAAGAGGCGACTAAGGGTTAATGAACCAGAGGATGGGCAGCAGCATCCTTCTGTGTATCATATCATCTTACATTCCCGCGGTCCATGGTGCCAGCCGTAACGCTAACAAGCGTGGTGACTATGGTATTTCCCCTCCACATTGTTTCAGGAAAAGCTGGAATTTAGGAGGGAGTTGTCCTGTAGTGGAGGTTTATTGTGATGTCATGATGACGATGAAGATGATAGTGACCTCTGTTCTTCATCCTCTGCGGCTCAACGTCCTGCTGGTCCCGCAGCAGCGGGTGGAAGAACGTGTACACCAGGTCCGAGTGCGCGATCTCGTCCGCTAAGCTGAACAGTGAAGTGAGGAACGCTTGTACATCTCCGAAACGACGCTCAGCCACTATGCGCGTATTGGAACGACCTACGTGCAGACCTGACGGCAAGCTGTAACAAAAAACAGTTTATAAAACAGATTACAAAACTGTTATCATACATAAAGTTATTCTAATTACATAAAAAAAAAATATAATAGGTCTTTACCTATGAAATTGCCGAAATTTTCTTACAGATTAATGAGATCATAATTCCTATAATACTAATGCAATTTTTTTCATTTGTCTTATATTTGAAAGTTGACTTTAAGGTTGTTAATTTACGCATAAAATAAAGTTTTTATTTTTAGTTTGATATATTAAATTTAAGGTTCGAAAATTGTTCGTCTTAATTGTCGTCCGATTTCATCATTAGATTTGTTATATTTTTTTACAGATAATATTTTTCGAAAATCAAATTTAATCTACTGTTAGCTTAATGTCTTCCCAATAATGCTTAAAAAAATAAAAAAGATTGGATCTATAATTCCTAAGAAAAATGCAAAAATGTTAGTACTGAAAATTGAGTTTACCTAAAATTCGCCATACAAAACGGCAATTTCATAGGTAAAGACCTAATATATACGCGTCGACTTGAGAACTTCCTCAGTTTTTTTTTCGTCGGTTAAAAAGGCAAGTGTATCGCTATAAATGAAGTGTGATATCTTTGCCTAACAGGTTTTGCTAGGAAGGGAAATTATATTCAGTAAAATTTACTACATACTGGACAAAGAAAGTGTCTTTTTTATATAATTACTTGACCAATCAACCGGACAGATTTGCAAGTTAAATATAATCATGGATTATCACAAAAAATTCAGATTAGTTAACGTAATTTGGAGCGTGATAAGATTATTTCTAACATGGCCGCTGCTGCTGGAGCGCTATCTAATCAAGTGAACGTGTATCGATTTCAGTAACGGTTGAACCACTATTGACATCCTACCAACATTATTTACATACATTACAGTCATCTGGATATAATTATTGATGTGATTAAAAGGATATTCTGAAATTGTAAGTAAACTATTTGTACCTACTTACAAGTTTTGGTTTTGTTATTTAAAATTGTAAGCTAGACACACACTTATGTCGATATCAATTAATCATCTGAAGACAGTATCAATGATAATAATTATAGAAATGGGCATAAATAAGTGTCCACAGAGTTTTAACTCAAAACAAAAAGTTGCCTGTCAATTGATTATTATGTTCGTCGTAATAAGTTCGAAATTTAACAAAAAACGTGAACGAACAATTTACAATATTTTTAAGTTTATTATGTACAAAACTATACCAAACCAATTCCATGTTTTCAGCTTTTGATTTCAAGAGGCAACTAATACAGATGCCACTGTTCAAGGGGTTCAGGTTCTCCTTTAACTTGTCTTCGAACAATGACATACAGCCAGATTTATACGAAAATGTCGCCCCTGTTTACGTCACGGGCGCTTACAAACTCACTGGAGAACACTTTTATGGTAAGTTGCTATATAAATTAACTTGAATATATTAAAGACGAACGTTCCAAGACCAAATCCTGTACGTTCTGAATAAGGCTAAGCCAAGCGTACGAAAGGTTGAAGAAAGTACTTCTACTTTCATCAAACGATGGAGCTATGTCAAGATCGAAGGCGGAAGGATCAGGTCTCTGCCTACCTCTACGGAAAAGAGACGTGTGTAACACATAAGTTTAGTTTATAGTTTTCATAGTCAAGCACATTTAACTGCCGCATTCATTACCGAATTATAAACATTAACTACTCTTACTCAAAACATCCCATTAAACGTCCACTGAAGGACAGGGACATCCCTCCAAAACTCCAGCAAAAACGCGTGGTACTTTGGAGGGGGATTCACTATAGTCACCACGCTTGTAAGCGTTCAGCTGGCGATCGCTCTGGTTGGTGCCCGCAGTATGTAAGATGGTACGATACATAGAAAGATGCTGCTGCCCATCCTCTAGTTCATAAGCTCTTAGTCGCCTCTTAAGAGACCTACGGGTGAAGATGCGTTGGTACTATTCTTTGCCGGCACCACACGGACAACTACTCTTACTATGCGATCCATATAGAGCTGTGATATAAAGACAAATCGAATTGGTAATAAAACTAAATATTATGTTAAAATGAAACACACACATTTGCACCAGAATGCACTTAGTAACATTGTATTCAAGCTACACAAAACAAATACACAAATTCTTTCCTTATCGCTTCCTATCGATTGAAATCTGATAACGGTCATTTAGAAATTACAGTAGCGAACAGAGATCCGATCTAAGATTTTGTCGACGTTAAGTAGAGACGTTTCTTTAACGAGTATTTTTTAGATAACGTAGATAAACGACTGATAATTATGGGTACTAGAAATTATCTATAAATAGGCAGGTGATAAACACAGTTGATAATTACAAATTAATATTTTCAAGGTAGTGGCAGCTATGAAGAAGCACCCAAAAAGATAACGCCCTCAATGGTAAAACTACCTCCTTCGTTTCAACCAGATCCGACAGATCCCGACGTCATCAGAAACTCTAATAACCATGGAAACTTGACTAACATAGAAACCAAAAATCTACCTCCCAACTTAAAAAAGAGTACTCCTGAAGTTTCCACAAACCCTCAAGGAGCCCCAACAGACAAAAGACATTCAACAGATTTAAGGAACACAAACAAAATAGACTCTAAAAGTAATGAGAAAGAACAAAAGAAGTTAGAAAAGAAACGACTAGCCGATCAAAAAAAGCAAGAAAAGTTAGAAGTACAGCAAAAAGCCAAAGAAGAGAAATTACGAAAGGAACGGGAAAAAGCAGAATTAAAAGAAAACGCCAAGAGTGAAAAATTAAGGGTACAAAAAGAGAAAGCTGAGGCAGCTAAAACCAAGAAAAATAAAGCTGAAAAGGGTAAACCTAAGAATGAGACGAAAGTTCCGGTAAAAACTCGAACGAATCCTTTAGCTCAGGGCCCGAATGCTCCATTACCGTATACAACAAACACACTAGAAAGTTCTATAAGTAAAGCTACCGGTCCGCCACCTTACGATGATGATGACCCTTCAGAAGTTAGGAATCCAGTAGCGGTTCATAAAGAAGTGGTGAAAAATGAGAATGACAATACTGGCAACACGAGTTTTGGTGCGCCAATAGACAGTGGTAGCACGTGGGATATGGTCGCACAACACAAAATTCAAGTGAGCCGAAAGCACATAGGTGCTGCTGGTAACAAGGTTTCAATAAAATTACAGGTAGACCCTAGTGAATCGGCTGTTACGGGGAGAAAATCACTTTACGTATAGACCATAAACTGTGAAACTTATTATTAAGAAATATTTATTCGATAACAATTTCGTTGTTTTAAATTAAATTATTAAGTAATTAATTACAATGTAGTTTTATCACTATTATCTGCTCTTTCACCATTACTACTAAAAAACATGAGAGTGCATCATTCTTTTAAAAACTTATAAAGAGCAAAGATTGCCTTGATAAAAGAGTTTTAGATTACAGACCTGTGGACTTTAGCTATCGGAAAGTGTAGACAAATCTTCTGATAGAGCTCAGTGAGGTGTTTGTATGAGCGGTATAGAAGTGCCGGTGTAGATAAATCTGTGCGGTTGATATTTCTGAGTTCACGTTAGTAAACTAGCTTTTAAAAATTAGACCTGTGGACTTAAGCTAGCGGGAAGTGTAGACAGATCTTCTGATAGAGCTCGGTGAAATATTCGTACGTAGAAGTGCCAGCATGGCCTGCCCGGCGCGGTAGATACGTAGCGCGTTTTAGTAATATTTCTGATTATACGTTAGCTCTTATAAAAACAAAGACCAAGGACAAGATTAAGTGGTTATACAGACCTGTGGACCTTAGCTAGCGGGAAGTGTAGACAGATCTTCTGATAGAGCTCGGTGAAATGTTTGTACGAGCGGTATAGGAGAGCTGGCGTGGTCTGCCCGGCGCGGTAGATACGTAGCGCGTAGACGTAGTGCTTTTCCGGGTCGTAGCGCTTCTCGTAGCCGAGGCATTCTACGCTGATCAGGCGGCCTTCTTGCGCCATGCTGTTTAACAAAATATCAATAAATAAATATATAAAGGTTTTTTTATCTATCACCAAAACTATAAAATAGCACAATGTTTAGAAAATTTGTCGATAATCGAGACAAAATATCGGTCGTCCCGTATAAAACCATATATTAACGAAGTAAGGTTTTTATGGGATTTATTTTCTCTGTTCTTATTTATAATCTACACCGGCTCTTCTTGCCTCTTTCAGATTATGTTGGTTATATTGGGATTGCATGGATCATTGCATCACCATCATGCTCAAAATAATTACTGTTCGACAAAAGTTTCTTTCTCTGGAACAACGTTTTCAGTTTCATGGTCCGAGTAAGATACGAAAACTGGGGTCCAAAATTAACCCAGTATAAAGTCACGAATCTGTATGAAAATATCGAAACTCGCTGTGAGTGCTGTAACCTCTGTTTCACTAGGATCAATAGTTAAAGAACACTTCTAAAAGTTACCGCAATGATACAATGTCTAAGAGACAATATTGACGGCTTCAAACTACCTAGACAACTGTAGTACATTGCTCATCGAGAAGAGAAAGGGACCGATTCCTAATGAGGGTGTAGTTTGAGGCGTGAGGCGCAGCCGAGGGCCTTAATACACCCGAGGTGGAAATCGTACTTACTTTTGAGTGATGCATAGTGCTTTATACTTCACCTTAGAAGAAAATACTATTGAATACAATTTAAAATCTGTCTTTGTCAATGCCATTTACTCAGTTTAGGAATTACCTACAATGCTGTTTGAGATTGAAATCCAAGTGTTGGTCCAAATTTTATCTTATCTCATCTCATATCACATCTAATCTCAAATCTAATCCTACAAACCGGCAAAAATAGGCAATCGACAGATATTAACAAAAAAAAAAAAAACAGCGCGTTAGAAATGGATATTCATAGAGAATTCCATCCATTTCCATCTCGCATATTTGTACGATAGCAATGTCGTACATTCTTCCTCATTTTTTAGGGTTCCGTACCTCAAAAGAAAAAACGGAACCCTTATAGGATCACTTTGTTGTCCGTCTGTCTGTCTGTCTGTCAAGACCCTTTATCTCACGAACGGGTAAAGGTATCAGGTTGAAATTAATACCATATATTAGGATCCATGAACCACACAAGATCTGAAAATTTCAATTTTTTACAACGGCGCAATCAAATGATACGGCATTTTATGTCCTCATCTCCATACATTTATTCAAAAATGCAAAACCTACAGGGTATTTCCCGTTGACCTAAAATTATGAAATTTGGCAAGAAGCCAGGTCTCACAGTACAAATAATGGGAAAAGTCTGAAATCATTAAAAATTACAACTTTTCTCACAACTAATGGTAACCAACTGTGGTGAGCTCCCGTTTCAACAACATTCATATAAGAGAGGGGTCAAGTGGGATGGTCGCTGAGGCGATTTTTGTTTTAGTTCTATTTAAAAACGGGAACACTTACAAACTTGAAAATTGGTATGTTTATAGTGCATAAGCTATAAAATAACAACAAATAATAAAATTTGGTCAAGCGCGTGGCGGACTCAAAAAATCTAGCACATTAACTTACTGAAATTTCAACTAATACAATTATGTTTATGTGGTGGTACGGAACCCTCAGTGCGCGAGTCCGACTCGCACTTGGCCGGTTTTTTTTTAAGTATTTAGATACTTTCGGAGAAGGTGAAGTATGATTCATAGACCCTAACATATGGTATTAATTTCAAGCTAATACCTCTACCCGTTCGTGAGATAAAGGGTCTTGACAGACAGACAGACGGACAACAAAGTGATCCTATAAGGGTTCCGTTTTTTTCCTTTGAGGTACGGAACCCTCAAAATATATACCAGTCAGACTATACATTTTGTTGCTACAGACAATATAAGCTTGATTGAAATGACAGCAGGAAAGGATAATGTGTTTCTGTCGTTCTTATCTTAAGCACCGCTCCGTCCTGCTGCCACCCAGTCATTCTAATCAACTTATTTTATTTCGACCATAAATAAGGTACGAGCAGGACAGAGCGATACGTGTCTCTGTCGTCTCCAATATCGCTACGTTCCGTCTTGCTATCATTATAGTCAAATAATGTATTACATACAGGGTGTTAATTTGATTGCATGCATGCATGTAACTGAACAACTTTTCCTAAGGAACATAGGTCGAAATTTTATGGAAGGTCAAAAATTTTTTTCCGTATTTCGACCTATGTTCCTCGGGAAAAGTTTATTTTATTTTATTTCATTTATTTAGGTTCATCAACAGTTATACACACCAATTCTACACAAACTTATTTGTAAGCAACAAAGGAACAATGTTAAGTGCTATAACTAATTATAGACGAACACCTCATGCGATATAAACATACAATAAGGCAACTTACTTAGCTAAGATTTTACGGAGCTTATAGATAGAGTCCGTGAATATGTCCACCTTGTCACTGTAGCTATTAGCCAATTTACTAAGTCTACAAACAGGAGAGTTGGAGCCGAGGACAGATCTGCGAGGAGGGGGATAAAGAGGAGTGATCGGGCAGCGTGGGAGCCTACGAGGAATTCGAATATTAAAGCTTTGAAGTAGCTCGGGACAATCTATACAATGTTGTAAGGTCTTATGTAAAAGTATAAAATCCAGCATGTCTCTTCGGTCCTCAAGAGAGGAAATTTTGAAATGGCGTAATCTCTTGTTATACAAGCGAATTTTTTTAGCTACTCCATTAGCAAACGCTAGGCTCGATAAGAACCTTTCCTGAATTCGTTCAAATAATGGGGTCTCCATACGACACTACAATATTCTAAATTTAAACGGTTTGGAATTACGGTTTACGAAATACAACATGCTAGCTGATTTTTTAATAATGCTTTCAATATGTGGAATAAAATTTAGCTTTTTGTCAAAGACAACTCCTAAATCTCTAATTTTGTCCACTTCCTGAATATAGTTACTGCCGATTCTATATTTTGACTCATAAGAATTATTTTTTCTGGTGTACTTAACATGAAAACACTTTTTAGCGTTTAGATCCATACCATTTACCGCACACCAATTGATTATTCTATCAATATCCTCTTGAATACGCTGCTCATCTTCCGAAGATTCACAAACGGCTACTAATTTTAAATCATCTGCATATAAAAATGGTTTACAATAATTCAGACTGCTGGGAATATCATTGACAAAGGCATTGAAGAGAACAGGCCCAAGATGAGAGCCTTGGGGTACTCCTGATGTAATTTTGCGACTACTAGAACTATAACCATTGACCACAACGAAAAAATACCTATTTGTCAAGTACGATTCTACCCACTTTAGTAAAGAGCCCGTCAATCCATACGCAGCTAATTTTTGCGTTAAAATTTTATGGGGAACTCTGTCGAACGCTTTATTAAAGTCGGTATAGACCACATCGACATATTTATTAGCATCTACTCCTCCTATCAACAATTCAAGGCATGTCACTAAGTTAGTGCTAGTAGACCGGCAACCAACGAAACCATGCTGATGATTTGTTAGGTAAGGCTGAAGATGGTTTTGTATGAATGGACAAATCAAGGATTCGAAATTTTTTGCAACAGTAGACAGAATAGAGATGGGACGATAATTACAGACATCTTCAGTTTTATCACCTTTGTGTATGGGTACCACTTTTGCCGATTTCCAGACGTTTGGAAATACACCTTGTATCAATGACTGATTATATATTATAAACAAAGGATCAACCAGCTCATCAGCACAGGTCACCACGAAGATAGGAGGGATTCCGTCTGGTCCTGCACCCTTATAGGGATCCAATGATTTAAGACTACGAGAAATGAGAGGTTTGCTTAGTGCAGGGGCTGTTAGCTCTAGACTATAATTATTCAAGGATTGTCAATAGGGTACCGCAATATCCAAGTTATAAGTATCGTTAGTGTTGTACACGGTTTTGAAGTAATTCGAAAACAGCTCGCATATTCCGGCACCGTCAGATGTGCAGGTACCTTTTACTTTATTATACATAGTATGTGGGTAACAGCTTTTTGTTGACCTTTTGGCTTTTACAAAGGACCAAAACAGTTTTTGATTTAATATAATGGCATTCCCTATGTCCTCAATATACTTTCTATAGCAGCTATTAGATAAATTTAAACACCAATCCTTTAACAGGTCCAGCTGCCGTTTATCCATTGGGTTATTATATTTTTTATATCTCATCCTAGTTTTCTCTTTTTCTCTGAGCATTCTCTTTAGTTTATTGTTGAACCAGGGAGGGTGTGAGTTATTTTTAAACATTTTACGGGGAACATATTTTACTATAAGTTTATCAACTTCAGCGTAGAAGATATTCAGCATCTCATTGACATCTGAAGTTCTAGATAGAAGCTCATTCCAATCAATTTCCGATAGATGTTTGCGAACGCTTTGACTATTTTTATTATACGATAACTTCTTGTTTCCGAGGTGTGAGATCGATATATCTAATTGAGGGTGATGGGAGTCAACAACACTTAAAGTATCAATCGATTCGGTGATGGTGAACGTGTCTAAAGGTAAGTAAGTTAATAGTAAATCTAAAATACGATTATTTTTATTTTTAATAAAATTTAATTGTTGTGGACTGTATAAATGCACAAATTCTACGAAAGATTTACTAAGACTTGGTGCCACATATCCACTAGACAAATCATTTACTAAGCTCCAATCTATAGTAGGTTGATTAAAGTCTCCAACAAGACAAACAAACAATTCAGAATCTTCAATAACCTTACTACAATTTTCAATAAAATTATCTAACATGTTTCTCTTGACAGGAGGTGGAAGATAAAGACCACAAAGAGCTAAGTGATTAAAAAGTTTGTTCTTAGGAAATTCTAGTAATACCCAAATATCTTCACAATTACTTTCCCATTGTGTCATTCGTGTGGAAATATTTTTTTATTCACAGCTATTAAAACCCCTCCTCCTCGTTTATTGCTATGAAAACCAGTAGTTTCCCGATCCCTTCTGTACACAATGTATCCGTCATCAAATAATTCGCTATTATTCACAGTTGTTCAGTTACTGATACTGATCCCGCCCCTGAGCTATGGCACGCAATCAAATTAACACCCTGTAGAGCACAAATAAGGTAAATTAACTCACGTATACGTTCTTGGCATGAACGAAAGTAGTTCCGAGGTGTTACTGCTCTGATCGCCGCTCGCTCGGAGTTGTGCCAAGTTGTGCAGGAAGAAGTTTATTGGCGTGAATCTGGTAACAAGGTAACAGAGAATGTTTAGTCAATATTTGTTGTCGGTGTCGCTAAAGTTATCGTTTTTTATGGATAAAATTCACTTTCTAACTCAAAAAAGAAAAAGAAACTACAAGTACAGAAATCAACATTTTTAGAATTGAAAGTTCAACTGAGAGAATTTAACATTTTGGGATTTTTCAAATTGAACATTTTAGGAATTCAACATTTTGGTACTGAACGCTTCAGTTGTTGCTGTTCTTCGAATCATCGACTAACTATTCAAGCAGACTAATCTGACTACCTTCCAAACTAAGTATAACAGATCAGAGGATTGAGCTAGATATTATTGAAAAGAAAAATTACTAGGTAATGGCCGCACGTCAGGTTTTTGTTCTCGTCTGTTGAGCCTTTAAACATTCTATTTTAGCTCGAAAAGTAATTCACGTGACAGGCAGTGACCTTTTATAGGTATTTTAAAGTAAGTTTATAAACCAAATTGTTAAAATTTTTCACCTCGATCTCGCCCTGAACAGAACAGTGACGAGGTCGACGATGGAACGAGCTTTTCGAGAAGCCTTTTCAATTGCGACTTAAATAGATATGGATGATATAAACTCTGGAACACAGACGCGGGGAAGGAGTTCCACTCCTTAGGTGTGCGTATTCAGATTCAGAATTCAATGTAGATTCTTTACAGAATACTTATTAAATAATGAATTATTTTAACATTTTCTATGTTCGGACATTCGGATAATTTTACAAAGAAAATCATTGTGAATATTTTTATACGTTTTTTTATACTTTTTGGATGCCATTTTAAAAAATGTAGCGAATCGTTTTGTGCCAATGTATGGAATATCAATTGAGTGTTGGTGATATTGTGCGGTGCGTCTGATGTGATGCTTCAAGGTATATTTTGACAACTTTTGTTACTGGTTTACAAACTTGCTCTTGAGCGAGGAGAGTATGCGCCAGGCGAAGGCGACGCCTGCCTCCGCGTTGGTAGCAGCTGGAAGAAGTGCGCTGCAGACGTAGTCACCGTTTGTGACGCCACGTTTGAAGACACATCGCCATGTGAACATCTAAAACTACCCGCAACTTTGTTGTCGTTTTACTAACTTGCTCTTGAGCGAGGAGTGTATGAGCCGGGCGAAGGCAGCGGCTGCCTCCGCGTTGGTAGCAGCTGGGAGAAGTGCGCTGCGGACGTAGTTCACTGCTTGTGACGTCACGCCTTGCACGCCCGACATCGCCATCTGAACATCAAAATTACTCACTATTTGACAATATTAGTATACAAGTTCCTTAGGTAGGGTTATTGACCATCATCACGAGTTTAGAATAACCCCTACGGACGCGTAACTTACGCTATGTATCAATACATTTGTGAGAAAACGCTTACTTTAAAAAAAAATCACCTAAGCCACTACATATACACTTTTTTCTTTTTTGGCAAAGGAGTCTCGGACATTCAGCCTTTACGAATATTTCAAATAAATAAAATTTCAAAAGGCTTAAAATATGCTGTAATCTACTGGGCATTATAATTTCAATCAATTTTGTAAATTATATTATTAGTTCGCTTTCATGCTTAAATAATTATTTCTTATAGGTAAACTTGCACGGGAAGCTTAAAGTTTAAATAACACCTAAGTTTAAATTCATAAAAAAATCCCGTAAATAAAAGCGTTTTCAGACTCCCGATTTTGTAAATTTTATTTACTTTTAACTTTGATAAAACTAAACGTCTTAGCTAATCAGTAAGTGACGCTTTTGGTACAATAAATAAAGTTACCAAAGCGAATAAATCAAGTATGTGGTCATGATGCGCGCGCACGATGTTGAAGGCCATGCAGCACAGCTCGACGAAGTGCTGGAAGCGCTGCGAGGGCCGCTCGCCGCCGTTGATCACGTACACCATGTCCGGGGTCAGCACGAACGGCGCGCGGTCCCTGACAACATTAAACATTAACAACTCCGATCATACATTTTGCTAAATCCAAAAATGGCACCATACAAACAGACGTAAGCTTCTTTTTGCTCTCTCTAGTAAAGTCGCTTTACGGCTGAGAAAACTTTTACTTTGAAATTTCAACTTTAGAACACACGAAAATAGGGATTACTTTTCGTTCGAAACTTGAATGCGACATTGTATCTACGAAAATTAATGATCATTGATTAACTAGTCCATTGAATGAGTCCCTCCAAGGGGGGTCTAGAGTGCGTGAGTTAGTAACGTAAGATGTTTCTTCGGAAACATGTCAAGAGTCCCTAGGTAATAAACATACTAAAACCCCGGGACACTAGGAGGAGCCCCGGAGTGGGGGGAGGGGGGGAAAGGGTCCATTTTTTCATTTTTCGCTTAAATCTCAAAAACGGTACATGTTAGAGAAAAACTTTCAAGGAAAAGTTGAAAGGCCATTAAATTATCTACAAATTGTACCTAAATCATTTTTTTCTATTCGCAGCCGTTTTCGAGCTACATCCCATAAAGGTGAAAAATTCGAAAACTTTTTATTTTACCAACTTAGGGTGCCCGCAGACGACCGTTTTTTTCTCCGTTTTTGTTGTGGATTGTAAGAAATGACGATGATGATGATGATGTCATATGAGAGGCACTAGAGGAAAAAAAATAAAAAGTTCAAGTATCGTAACTACCCTAATAAAATTCAATTCCTCCTGAACGCCTCCAAGGTGGAATCTGGTTTTTTTATCAATGATAGACCTAATTATGAGCAATCTATCTGTACCGGTCACAAGTTGCACTTTTGAGGTTTTTGGAAGAAAAAAATAAAAAGATCAAGTTCAGTAACTCAAACTACCCTAATATAATATTTTGACAATCGATTCCTCCTAAAGGCTTCCATGGAGGAATGTGTTTTTTTTACCAATTATAGACCTAATTAAGAGCAATCTATCAGTACCGGTCACAAGTTGCACTTTTGAGCTTTTTGGAAGAAAAAAAATAAAAAGGTCAAGTTGCGTAACTACCCTAATATAATATTTTGACAATCAATTCCTCCTAAAGGCTTCCATGGAGGAATGTGTTTTTTTACCAATGATAGACCTAATTAAGAGCAATCTATCAGTACCGGTCACAAGTTGCACTTTTGAGCTTTTTGGAAGAAAAAAAATAAAAAGTTCAAGTATCGTAACTACCCTAATAAAATTCAATTCCCCGTAAACGCCTCCGTGGTGGAATCTGGTATTTTTATCAATGATAGACCTAATTATGAGCAATCTATCTGTACCGGTCACAAGTTGCACTTTTGAATTTTTTGGAAGAAAAAAATAAAAAGATCAAGTTCAGTAACTCAAACTACCCTAATATAATATTTTGACAATCGATTCCTCCTAAAGGCTTCCATGGAGGAATGTGTTTATTTTACCAATTATAGACCTAATTAAGAGCAATCTATCAGTACCGGTCACAAGTTGCACATTTGAGTTTTTTGGAAGAAAGAAATATTTTTTGATCGATTGATGTGATAAACATGGGTATGTAGTATGGGGAAATTGTTTGAGCCAAAATCATTTTTTACTGCGTGTAACTCAGAAACGGTAGGATATAGGAAAAAATTGTTAAGGTATAACTTGTAGATAATTTTATGGCCTTTCAACTTTTCCTTGAAAGTTTTTCTCTAACATGTACCGTTTTTGAGATTTAAGCGAAAAATGAAAAAATGGACCCTTTCCCCCCCTCCCCCCACTCCGGGGCTCCTCCTAGTGTCCCGGGGTTTTAGTATGTTTATTACCTAGGGACTCTTGACATGTTTCCGAAGAAACATCTTACGTTACTAACTCACGCACTCTAGAACTTTTTATTCAATGGACTAAACAATTACTTTATTTTACATAAAAAATTTTCAATTATATTATCTGTGGGACTGAAATATCGTCCGTGTGGTGCCAGCAAAGAATAGTACCATAGAGTAATATAAATACTGGGCGATAGTACCAACCAATCTCTATCCGTGGGTGTCGTACGAGGCGACTAAAGGCGTAAGGACCGGAAGATGGGCAGTAGCATCTTTCTGTGTATCGTATACATCTTACATACTGCGATGACGAACGACAGCGGTCGCCAGCCGCAACGCTAAAAAACGTGGTGTCTATGGTAAATCCCCTCCAAAGTATCACGCGTTATTGCTGGAGTGCTGGAAGGAGCTCCCTGTTCTGCAGTGGACATTTCGTGGGATGTTATGATCATCATGATGACTTAAACCACTGAAACTAACCTTTTGAAGTTCCCAAACATCTGTGCATCACCCAGGAACTTTCCGAAGTCGATGTGGAACAAATGTCCTGATCGTTTCAACATTATATTGTCATTGTGTCTGTCGCAAATGCCAAGTAAATATGTAGCCACGCTGTATCCGGCGCAAGATGCTAAAACAAAAAAATATAGGTTATTATTTAATTGTTTTTAAAATTTTTTAGTGTTTACTTTTTTTTGTATTCAATTATATAATAATGTGAAGAGCTTAACATTTACGCGAAGAATTGGAAAAAGGTGGCCCAGGAAACGGAAAATTGCCCTGGCTCTTTAAAATAAATAATAATAATAATTGTTTAAACTGTCAAGTTTAGATTAGTTTTAGTTTGAGGCTGCCAGAATTGATTTGAAACCTCTAACAGAATACTTTTTACCGCAGGAAAATATCTCATTCCGAAGAAAAAGACGTCTAACTTCACAAAACACACCGACTCCGATACTCTTTATAGAGGAGAGAAAGTGTATGAGGTTGTTTTTTGTACCTGACATTGTTTTACGACTTTGCTAACAACGCACAAAAAAATTCAACTTCCCATACAAAATGTGCTGGTAACTTACGTTACTTTGTATGGGAAGTTGAAAATTTATTGTGCGTTGTTAGCATATCAAATCAAAATGTTCTTTATTCATTGTAAGATATTAAAAATCTCTTAATGACGTGAGGTACATTTACGTCGCTTCACAAAGAGGCGCCATGTGGGAAAAAATATAACTTATGCATACCGAACTAGATAGGGTTAGAAAGAAAGGGAATAGGTTTTTCAGCTATATTTTCTCGTCACTTACCAGTAAAATTATCCCTGGCCCGTTGGTATTCGAGTTCTGAAGGGTTGTGTTTAGCCAGCCACTCTGCGATGGGTTTGTCTTTGAACGAACCAGTGAGACCCCACTCTGTTTGGATAACCCTCAACGTTTCCGCCTCTGATACTATTTCTATCATACCTGTATAAAAATATAAATTTAATAAATTGAGTATTAGCATAGACGGATCAGACGGTCTGACCATCCTCTTATAGAAATCGTAACCCGGAAAAGTGTAAAACTAGACGGCGCTATAAATAGCCTGAAAAGTTATTACAGTTTATTTTTATTTTATTTATTTAACTAAGATCTACAGCATTAATACATACAATATAAACCAATACAGTAATCTATACATTAGCCAATTACAGATCTTCACTACGTAATTAAAACATTTAAGCAAGTAGCAAGAATAAAAAGAAAAGTATACATATGAAAACATTAAAAAGTATTGAACTTAAAAATAACAATTGTCGCTCACAAATCATGATAGCAATCAGATTTGGGGTGAGAGTGTATTTGTGTTGTGTGTGTGTTTGTGTTGAGTGGAGTTGATGTTATTATACCATGCTTATTATCCAATACATATTATAGTAGGTATAATTATATATCTATGACTGTATCTTATAGTGGGTCTACATGCCTTCAAGTAAAATGAACAATTAATTTATTTACATTTTGCAAAGTAGGTAGCTGAAATGTGTTTAAGAAATGAAAAGTTTATCGAGTATTCAGCTAAAAAATACCAAATTTCAATGTTAGCCTTTCTTTATATTGAAACTGTGTGCAAATTTATAATGTAATTTAGCAAAATACTCGGTAGACCTTAATTACTTTATAGATTATTTGAAAGCGCCATCTAGTTTCAAGGGAATTGTCAGTTCATTTATTATTCGTCCATGGTATAAAATTATTTTCAAGAGCATTTTCAATTGATTAGGGTCAATCTCTACTATAGTTGAGACCAAAAACAATATCTCATTTTGGTCTTTATGCCCATGTATTACCGCCTAAGATTAGTACACTTCTTTCTTATGGGTGTAAGTGAATAAGAGATATGAGACCACAGTATGGGCATCAGCGTTCTTTTGCGTGCGAACTATCATCATATCGTGCGGGTTAAAATATCGATGACCGACCTCACAAACCCTGGTGAGTTTTTTGAGCCACCAAATGCCTCTAACACGACTAATTAAAGCGAGGAGGTAGAAATAGCAGCACTTTCTGCTAAGGAGAAAGCCATGAGCGTATCCATTTCTTGCAGGGGACTAGAGAGGAGGTAAATCACTTACGTCAGGGGACCTCCATACAAAAATGTATGGATTTTTATCAAACCGACATCTTTTTGTAGTAGGTACGTCACAATCAAGTTGTGACTCGCAGGTTCTATATAATTTTACATCATTGCAAATATTAAAATAGAGGAGTAGGATACCTCATCAGGAAGGTCATTTATCATTAAAACAAATAACAAAGGTCCTAAATTGGAGTCTTAACTAATGCCGGAACTGCTGTTATAGTAGTCCGATACGTATGGACCATATTTAACATAGTTCTTCCTATCCTTTCGATAACCAGCAAACAATTTAACAACTCTCTGCGTAAATCCTATCGTACGTAATTTCAGTAAAAGCACTTCATTATCCACGCGATCGAATGCTTTTTTAAAATCTAGGTGAATAACATCTATCTTTTATTGATTTACAGTAGAAATAAATTGATTTTAATCTTTTTAAAATACTATAAAATTAAAGAGATGTGTGTAGCCGGTTTAAAGTTATAAAGTGGGAATTTATGAAGGTTTCCTTAATCAATACGTTTGGAAACGCGAAGTGTAAAGCCGCATAGGAATATGTTATGAAGTCGCTGTTTTGCTAGCGTGGCCAAGTACGCGATACAACTACTGTAATCCTATATGAGAAAGTAGGTCTTAGGGTGGTTTCCGCCCGTAACGAAATACGGAAACTGTGGTCGAAAAGGTTAATTTATTGCCAAAGATGAAGCCGAAAAAATAACTAGGCGCGACTGAGAAGCTTTTTGAATTTATAAAAATAGGGAAAGATGGGATAAATATCTGCAATTTCCGACGAGAGTATAACCGCTCAGGTGCCGGCCTAAGATCTAACGCCGCAAGATGCTCTGACGATCCAGGCTTCTGCTACTGCGGTGGACAACGAGGTCGCCGATGCGTTCTCGTTGCTCATCGGCGCGCAGAAAAGCTGCCGATGGCAAGTGGTACACCTAACCCTGGCGCGGGCTATAAATCGGAACTAGCTTCAAATTTGTAGAGTATTCGTGCTGCGCGTAGCAAAAAACCGGCAGCACATGCTGCACGAAAGAAGAATGGGGTACGCCAAAGGCATGGAATAAAAAAAATAAACAAAGGTGCTTACCAGAAAAAGGTTGGCTAAAATGGGAATTCACTGCAGTAACAACAACAATATTTATTACAGTATTTTCTTGCTTATCCAAATTTTTCTATAAAATATACTATAGACTAAAACTAAGGTTTCAGATCAAATAATAATAATCACATTTTATGGCAAAAAAAAATGGAATCTCAAGATTATAAAATCGCTGTCAATATAAACAAACAGCCAGATTTATTGAGGATAGAGAAAAGAGTACTAAACAAGAAAAAGGTGCGAGCGGTAACGCTACAGCCATCTGTAGCGATACCGCTCGCACCTTTTTCCACTTAGGAATATCTTCTTATATAAATGGCGTTCACATATGTCAGCAAGACGTTTTTGCAAAGTTCAAAGTAGATTCGACTCGATAAAGGTTATAAAAAAATGTTGGGGTATATGTTATTATGGTGATAACTCGGAAATAAGACAAAGACGAAGACCAAACATCTGTCAACGGTCCAACTGTCATCTATCAAACCTCATCGGCCGTCTATAACCATCACCTATAATATCAGCCACTTGTTCTCTTCTATCATCTATAAGCATATCATCTGTCACTTTTCGATAAAAAAAACAGATAGGTACAGAACTTTACAGTGGAACACACCTAAGATTCAATATTGAAAATGCTCGTAGCTCGATTTCACATGCCTTCCGTCAGACTAACAACACTTCCGTTTTCGAGGCTTTTTTCGCCCGTTTCTTCTTCAGCAGTTTCTGTTTTGACATTGTCATTTGTTTTGTCATTCATAGCTTCCTCATTGATCAAGTCGTCATTGAATGTGTCGTGATCGCTATCGTCCCGTTGTTCGTTGCTTTCGGGCGCCGGTGTAGGGTCGCTCGCTACGAACCGGAGTGTGCAGCGATCGTGATTAAACTGTTAAATGGGGATGTCAACGCGTTTAGGGATTTCGGGAAGCTCTTTGATGTTGAGTGATGATCGACCCTACACCGGCACCCGAAAGCGACGAACAACGGGACGATAGCGATGACGACACATTCAATTACGACTCGATCAATGAGGAAGCTTGTGGTCTGGGGTAAAAGTGTTTGTGGCATGCACACGTAAAAAAAAAACCTTACACTATAATTTGCGTCGTTAACCGGCGGAATTTCAAGTAGGTGATGTAGTGATAAAACGCACTTACGTTACAATATAAGTGACAAGCATAAGTATTTCTGTAAAAAAATTGCGCCAAATTTATAAAGTGTCGCCTTAGTATGTCGGGACAAAATATCGGTGCCTGGCACATCAAGGACTTGAAACCTTTGGCTTCATCGTAATAGCCATGATTGAATATGTCGTCATCGCTAACGTACCGTTGTTCGTTGCTTTCGGGCGCCAGTGTAGGGTCGATCGCTCCGATCGGTTTGAGCAACATCGCGTACCAAAGTTCACATCACTCGTAAAGAGCTTCCCGAAATCGCTAAACGCGTTGACATCCCCATTCAACAGCTTGATTGCGATCGCTGCACACTCCGGTTCGTAGCGAGCGACCCTACACCGGCGCCCGAAAGAAACGAACAACGGAACGATAGCGATGACGACACATTCAATGACGACTCGACCAATGAGCAAGCTATGAATGAGAAACAAATGACAATGTCAAAACAGAAACTGCTGAAGACGAAACGGGCGAAAAGAGCCTCGTAAACGGAAGTGTTGAAAGTCCGACGGAAGGCATGTGAAATCGAGCTACGAGCATATTCAATATTGAATCTGAGGTGTGTCCCACTGTAAAGTTCTGTACCAACCTGTTTTTTTAAACGAAAAGTGACAAATGATATACCCATAGGTGATAGAAGAGAACAGGTGGCTGATATTATAGGTGATGGTTATAGACGGCCGATGAGGTTTGATAGATGACAGTTGGACCCTTGACAGATGATTGGTCTTCGACTTTGTCTTATTTCCGCGTTATCACCAAAATTTTCTTATACCCAACATTTTTCTTACAACCCTTATCGAGTCAAATCTACTTTGAAATTGACATCTTGATGACATACGTGATTGCCATTTATAAAAAAGTTATTCCTAAGTGGTAGTAACTCGTAGTCTAGAAGATAAAAAGACTGCAGACTAAAACGATCTAAGTAGAGAGAAAAAAGCGTTAAATCTAAGTGGACAATCAACCACATAGCAAATGAGCCAAATTAAAAGTGGGTCCGATAGGTATAAGAAGTCCTATCGAACTATAGAAGAATCAACCATAACCTTTCTCTAGCCCCCCCTCCCCCGCTCCCCCGCAAATAGACGTCCCCGCGTGCACCGGGACCATTTTTTCTCGCTACGCCGCGCGCCGGGCGGCACTTGACTCGGTTTATCGCATTTGTGCCTACCTGACCTACCTACATCTTTCAATTTTGCTAAAAATAACGATGGATAATAAAAAGAAAAAGAGATATGGTTGCCTCTATGGATGCTTAAACACTAGTGATGCCCCGGATTTACGACTTTTTTCATTACCATATAATGTCGAAAGGCAAGTTCACCTATTTACAAAAGCTAGGTACCTACTTACGAATATTGTTTGCTTATTTACCTAATAGGTTGTGTTTTTATTAACAAACGGATTAGGTACCTAACTTATGAGAACAATTGCCGAAAATCAATAAAACTTAGGAACTGATAGGTACAGTCAAGAGCACGTCAAGCTTGACACTAAGAACTTTGTATTGTTCTTATTTTTATCGCTTATGGGGATGAAAGATCGCGTTGCAAGTGTCTGGTTTCACCTGCTCTTGACTTTTAAGTAATACCTACTAGTATATAGGTAGCTGACCTGTGTAGGTGATGGGCCGACTATGGGATTTGCCGATCACCCGACCAGTCGGTTTTGATATTGCCGGATAGTCGGCCGACTAGTCGGCAGTGCCGATCATCCATATTTCGTACTTGATCCCAGATATAATCTGCAGTTTTTTTGAGCCGAAAAATATATTAACAATGAGGTTACAATTTTTACGAGAAGTTTTAAAGATTCCTTGAGCAACGATGATAGTGATGCACAGCTCATGTCATGGCTAACGACAGAACATAATAAATATTCAGATCCTGTATTTTTATTTCATACTTTTACTGCCAAATAATCGGCGCAGTTTTTACCGATTAGTCGCCGACTAGAAAACGACTATAAAATATGCCGAATAGTCGGTTTTACCGACTAGTCGGTTTCGGTGTATAGTCGGCCCATCTCTAGTGTAGACTGTAAACCAAGAAACAATAAGTACCTACCCTTTTTATTTTCTTTACGTCTAGAAGTACATCGAATAGAGCAAGCAAAGTACCTACCTAAATAGTACTTACCTTAGCCTATAATAGGTAGGTACATACCTTTAAATAATTCGGCGCGGCGGCGGCCGGCGGCGCAGCTTCAAAGTACCTACCTAAGTTCAAAGCAAATATGCCGCCGCCAACATAACGATCAAAGCAAGAACAAAAATTTCACATAATACCTAGTCTACCTATCTACAAATGTAAATAAACAATTTCGTAAGAACAAAAGATAGGTAAAGAGATTTTTTGCCTAATTAGGTAGGTATTTTGTTATCACTTGCAAAATTTTCCAGTAAGCACTTGTATGTTTGATTGAACAATATTACATACCTACTTGCATCTCGCTCAGTATCTCGTAAAGTGACAATCCTGACCCGCCTTAGCCCACCTGTCCGCGATCACCCGCGATTTAAAAACGTGCCCTAAGCGGTACACTGCAATTATCGACTTTATGCTTAGAACATAAGGTTGAAATTTGTCGGCATGAGAATGTCGGATGTGTAAACGTTAGTTTACTATTATTTAATCTGTGGCTATATCTTATTTCAAATTGAGTTAGAATAGCCTCTTAAACAATAAGACACTTTATCTATGATTTTTTTAATCGTGAATAAAGAAAAAAAAAATCATAGATAAAGTGTCGAAATTATTTTTTGTAGTTTTGCCAACTAACGCAGAATAGAAGCGCGGTCCTTTGGCCGGTAGGTTTTTAGGGTTCCCTAGTCAACAATGAAGCCTTATAGTTTCGTCATATCCGTCTGTCTGTCTGTCCGTGGCTTAGCCCAGAGACCCTTAGTACTAGAAATCAGTAATATAGTACAGATATACATTTCATCCAGGCCCACAAAGCCTCTAGGGTTAATGAAATAAGAACGATAGACACGGCCCCACGTTT
This sequence comes from Athrips mouffetella, assembly GCA_947532105.1. Lineage (NCBI taxonomy): Eukaryota > Metazoa > Arthropoda > Insecta > Lepidoptera > Gelechiidae > Athrips > Athrips mouffetella. Next base: position 11,762,081 of record OX383958.1, read on the forward strand.
GTGGAAACACTTTGACCTTAAGCGGATTTCTGGTTTCGGGCATTTGTAGTTTCGTTTCAATATGTCAAGCCCGACGCGTACTTGACTGTATTAACTACCTGTTTGACAGGATTATAGGTTACCCACAAAAAATAAAATACCTTACTTAAATGTCTGTAACGAAAACAATACCTACCTACTATTTCTATAGTATGGCATGCGCGCGGCGTATTGTTACATTTACTCTGTCTCTTTCACTACCACACTGGGCTGTTACTATAATGGCTCACGCACACAAGCAAATCTTAAGGTTCCCACGGAGTGACGAAATCCTATACAAACATTGATTGGTTTTAATTTTTGAAAGGTAAGACCAAACTTTACCAAACTTCGTAGACATAATCAAATGCAATATATCTATGCTTTTAATTAGCCATAATCCAGCTTATTAAAAACGCGTGCTTTTCTCATTATATATTACAGCACTAGTTGTATAATTTTTTATATTTTTTTATATTAACAAAGAGCAAGGAGTTCTATTGTCTAAAATATTTATGACATTTTCGTAAATATATACCTAATGTTGATAAAAATATAATATATAAACAGTTTGTTGCATGAGATTAGTTAAATTTGACAACAAATTAACATTAATTGATTTTCTAAGCAATAAATTTAAAGTTTTTGTACTTTTTCAATGACTACGCTGTTTGGGAGCATTGCCACAGCTTCGTCACAGCTCCTCATTTGAAAAAAGAAATGCGCGCGCAACAAGAATTCCGCGCGCCATTTTTCAGAAGTATTTTCATTTGCTTTGATTTTTGTGACTAACTAACAATGTCGTTCGTCGGTTTCAAGCAATGAAGAGGAACTTAATTTAACCCCTCAGGAAATAATTACTGGGGCACAAAATGCAAGTGAGTCTCCTTCCAGCATAATCAAAGGAAAAATAGGTACATTCTTGCCTACGAAAAGTTCATTGAATGGAAGAACAGCAAAAATGCAATTTCGTTTTCAGAGAATGTCTATTTGGCTTATTTCAATGAGCTGGCGAATAAGTATAAACCTAGCTCTTTGTGGTGTATTTATTCCATGTTGAAAAGTATTGTGAGAACGAAAAATGGAGGCTCAGGAATTGCAGGTAAGTAAGCGAATTTAATTCGTTTTTATTCGCAAATGTGTTGAAAAACGTCGTAAGAAGCTTGTGCGCTTTGATGATTACACCCTCGGCTCAATTACGCCCTCGCCTGCGGCTCGGGCTGCAATTTCTGAGCCTCGGATGTAATATCCAAAATAGCGCACGTGCATCTTAATGTACTATTATGCTGGAAGGTAGTTTTGATTACGAAGCGTTATTTCACTATTGGTTATTTGACTAAATTTATTTTATATTTTTTATAATGAAGCTTTTTTCACGAATAGCCTGGTATAAATAGTTTTGAATCTTTCTGCCTACCCCGACGGGAACAAGGCGTGATGTTATGTATGTATGTAATTGTAAATCTTTTAATATAAGGAATATAGTACTTCATTTTAATATATATTATTATATTATTGTAATAGCTCACTGAATAACTTTTCAAGGACTCACCTCTGTTTGTTAGGGTTCCGTACCTCAAAAGAAAAAAAACGGAACCCTTATAGGATCACTTTGTTGTCCGCCTGTCTGTCTGTCTGTCAAGACCCTTTATCTCACGAACGGGTAAAGGTATCAGGTTGAAATTAATACCATATATTAGGATCCATGAACCACACAAGATCTGAAAATTTAAATTTTTTACAATGACGCAATCAAAAGATATGGCATTTTATGTCCTCATCTCCATACATTTATTCAAAAATGAAAAACCTACAGGGTACTTCCCGTTGACCTAAAATTATGAAATTTGGCAAGAAGCTAGGTCTCACAGTACAAATAATGGGAAAAGTCTGAAATCATTAAATATTACAACTTTTCTCACAACTAATGGTAACCAATTGTGGTGAGCTCCCGTTTCAAGAACATTCATATAAGAGAGGGGTCAAGTTGGATGGTTGCTGAGGCGATTTTTGTTTTAGTTCTATTTAAAAACGGGAACACTTACAAACTTGAAAATTGGTATGTTTATAGGGCATAGGCTATAAAATAACAAAAAATAATAAAATTTGGTCAAGCGCGTGTAGGACTCAAAAAATCTAACACATTAGAACTTACTGAAATTTCAACGAATACAATTACTCGTATGTTTATGTGGTGGTACGGAACCCTCAGTGCGCGAGTCCGACTCGCACTTGGCCGGTTTTTTTTATATTGGGTATCCTATACTATTAAACGAGCAATATTTGTATAATACTCGTATATATAATTGTAATCGGTTTCTCGAAAACGGCTCTAACGATTTCGATGAAATTTACCATACGGGGTTATTGCTTAGAAAGCGATTTTATGTGTGATTTTGAAGAAATAACCAATACGAAAAAAAATTATATTTTTCTACACATTTGCGCATAAAACAGCTCTATTTGCACTGAGTTAAGGTCGATAATCTAGCTTATCAAACACGTGTGCTTTTTCCATTATATTACCGCACTAGTGTTTTATTTCTCAATTTTTTTTATTTCGGCAAGGAGCAAGGAGTTTTTATGTCTATAAAATCCATAATTTTTTCATGAATAAATTAACATTGTTCGATAATATGATCAATAAACATTCATTTCACGATAATATTTATATTAATCAACTTAGTAACAACAAATTCGTATTTTATAGTAGAATTTACAACAAATGCACAAAACGAACCATTTTTCCGAGACTTTTAGCAGCCCGAGCCGAAGGCGAGGGCTGATTGTAATGTTGAGGATAAAATGGTTTTGTGGACGAGTTAAACTCTACTTTTCACTTTGATTGCAAGGAAATAAAACGTAAAAGTACTCTTTAAATGTAACTGAAGAATGAGTTGTTCTGCTTTAGTGAAGAATATGTTGACGCATGGGGGGGTGCAGCAGGCCCGCGCGCAGGGCGTACACCACCGAGATTACTTTTTTGCCCTAGTGCACAAAATTCGATTTTGTGCAGCCTATATCCTGCACAAAGAAGCATTTTCAGAGCATGAGAAGTGAAAAATAATAATGACTAAGCTGTTTGGCAGTTTACTCAATGTCGCATCTGTGTCCGCTAAAACAGCGCGCGCCATTTTTACAAATATTTGCGGTGTTTACATTGTGTTTATTGTAATTATTTTCAAAAGTATCGACTCCTTCAATAAAAAAAAACCGGTCAAGTGCGAGTCGGACTTGCGCGCCGAGGGTTCCTATATACCTTTAGTATTTTTGGAAGCAATAAAGTCCATTTTTAGAACCGGAAAACTAAATTTGTTTGTTAAGGTTTTTTGCAGATTTCTAAAAACCTGTGCAATTCAGAAAGATCGTTTTATTTTTGCTGTAATATTTACACAAACTTCTATCGACTGTAATTAATTCAGATTTTTCCTTTCACAAACTTCGGAGATAATTGTATTTTTTTTGACATTTTTCATCATAAATTGAAAACTAAGAGTAGTAAAAAATACAAAATAATATTTTAGAATTTGTTTGGATTTGTCTGGATTGATGATGAACATGTCAAAGACCAAACTTATGACAAACAACACCAAATATAGCGTAACTGTAGATGGCGAGAGAATGCAGTATGTCCAGGAGTACTTATATCTGGGCCAAATAGTTTCCTTCCAGGCACGACAAGACAAAGAAGTTGCTAGACGCACTGAAAATGCCTGGAGAAGCTATTGGTCCATAAAAAGCGATCTTCCGATCACATTGAAGCGCAAACTAATGGACAGCTGCATTCTCCCGATTCTTACGTACGGTGCACAGGCTTGGTCTTTGACAGAATATCAAAGATCCAGGCTCACGGTTTGCCAACGAGCAATGGAGCGCAGTATGCTGGGTCTGAAGCTTACTGATCGGGTCAGAAACACCATACTGCGCTCTACAACACAAATAGCCGACGTAGCCTATACCGCCGCCAAGCTCAAATGGGACTGGGCAGGCCACGTGTCCCGTATGTCGCCGGACCTATGGGCGAAGACCACCACTACCTGGCAGCCGCAAACCGACAAAAGGCTTCGAGGCCGACCAAGGCGCCGATGGCGCGATGAACTTGACACCTTTTGCAAGCTCTGGCAAGAGCGGGCTTTAGATAGGGACCAATGGAGGGAAGAGAGAGAGGCCTTTGCCCAGCAGTGGGACATTATAGGCTAGATAAGATAAGAAGATTGTAAGTAAAGCCCTTTCATATGATACCCCACTCGACCTAGTAACGACAATTCTAAAGTTTGCCCCCCTATTTGGACCCCCTTTACTTTAATAATCATCTTTATTTTTACTTTTTCATGTGCATTTAAGTTGGGCAACCATATTCTAAAACTATTCCAAATTTCAAGTCGATAGCATGAGTGGTTGCTGAGATATACAGGTGTGACAAACAGACAAAGCGGCACCATAAGGGTTCCTTTTTTTACCAATTTGGTATCGGAACCCTAAAAAAAACAGTTATTAATGTAGTTCCTCAACGTAGAAAATACTAAGGCACGAAACACAAGTCTGGAGAATCGGGTGTACGTTGTCTACGTCTTTTCCTTCGGGAAAAGAGGTACCTAAGCAAATTTTACTTGTTTTTATTCGCAAATGTGTTGAAAAACGTCGTCAGAAGCGCGTGCGCTTTGGACATTACATTACAATAGATGCACTTGCATCTTAATGTCCTATAATGATTTTATTAAAATATACTATATTATGATTTAATTCTCGAATAATAAACCTGGATTTTTATCAGTACGACTAAGTTATTATTGTTTCTTCGCCATTCACCACACAGTTCATCATTCTTAGAAATAGTTCAGCTGTAGAAAAATATGCCGTCAAAAATGAGCGCAAAGCAAGCAAAACATTACAAAATTATTATAAAGCTATTTGACTAGGCTGCCCGTCGGCCACCCGCCCCGCACGCCGCGCCCGTCAAGACCCAAAAACTGGTTTCGCGAGACAATATCGTGCTCTTGCTCTTTTAGCGCCTTGTCGCACTCAGGGTGAGACAGCAACAGAAGAGAGCACTCGGCGCATGATCCCAGCGCGCGATTTCTCGCTCGGTTCGTGGGGCTCTTAATACGAACATATTGTGTTTACTTATTTGAGTTTAGGTAGCGGAATCAGTCCGTTTGTGAGGAGTTTTATGGGTGGCTGTGCATCAAAGACTACTTCCGTAGATAGTAGTCGGTACCATAGGCCTTCCGAAGCATGTATTCATCTTTACTTTTGGGACAATCAGGCAGTTTTTCCTGCAATGTGCTAAACTGGGGAAGTCACACAAACCAATTTTTGATGACCCCACCTGGAATCGAACCCACAACCTCCGCACCGAGAGCCGAACGCACGGATGCAGTTAGACGTATCGAACTACGATTGTTAGTATCAATGCGATCTATGTGTGCCAGCCGCAAAGCTAATAAGCTTGGTGACTACGGTAGAAGTAATTGATTAGAATGACAGCAGTGTAAGAGCAGGACAGAGCGATGCGCTAAACATTGGAGCGACAGAGACGTGTCATTCTAATCAAGCTATATTATTTTGATTGTAATGTGACTATAGTCTATCTCACCTAAAATATACCACAGTTTTTTACTGTTGTGCAATAGAATGGAATGATAATAATGATACCTCTTTTGTCGCTAGTTGGCAAAGCTGTGAAGGTGACTATCCGCAGATCTAAACCAGCTTTTAGCCAGAGGCTGTCCATAACTTTGATCACTTGTAGAACTAAAGAGTCTTGACGCAAATCGTCGCCAACCTAAGGAGGAAAGGAAATAATAAAATTAATAGGATAATACACAAATACAAACACATTTTTCCAGCAAAAGATGGAATTTTGGAGGATTCTGTAGTGGACGTTTCAAGGGATGTTGTAGTGTGCAGCTCGCCTCGCCCACCTTAGTTTATGTATTTTAGTCAATAGAGAACCATCATACGAGACGCTTGTATTTCATTTGTATGTACACGCTCCCGAGTTCTCACACCGCATGGCGACCCTGCCAGGGCTGCTTTATACGGGCAATGTTATGAAGATGATGAGACGTGCTAACGGCTGCGTTTTCAGATGGCATATTTCTATTTGGCACCATTCTTTATATCTTCCGTGGAGGTCATAAAGGCGACTTCCAAAACCAAAATAGAAAATTTGTTCTGCGTGTCAGATCATCGTCACATATTGCGATCACCAATTATCGTGGTCCATTGTACTAGCTGTAACGCTAACACAAGCGGTGATTAATATGAAATTTGCCCCAATATACACTTTTTGCTGTTAATATTCTGAGAAAGTTGCTCGTCCAGCAATGTACGTTTATGGACTTTAAGGAAGAAGAATTATTATAGTAGTAACAATTCGTTTATACCTTGAACATAGCTGGGATCACGGCATTGTCACTTCCGATGAAGTTAATTTTGAGAGGCAGTGTATTGGATGAGAAGTATGTGCACGATCTGAAAATATAATGCTAGAATTATTTTTTATGTTACTGTTAGTTGCTCGCACGCTACTCACTTCATACCTACATACGCTCCGGAAGTGGGAGCTACACAATGGTGTAGAGCCGTGTTTCTTAACCTGTAGTTCACGGACCCCTAGGGGTCTGCGAGTATGTGTATTGGAGTCCACAGTCTCTTATCTTACTAAGGCTCTTTCCTCTATTGGTCTCATCTCTGTTAAATTAAATTAACAAAAATATCCTGTGATTCAGATTCGAAACGTTTTTTTTTTATTTATGAAAAACAAACAGTCACAAATAAATTTCTTAAAATAAAATATAGTTCTGAATAGACCTGAAGTCTTCTTAATGTAAACTGAAAACAGAACTCGTGACAGAAAGAAAGAAAAGATAATTAATTAAGTACAAGAGGAAATTTTGAATTAACTTAGAGAAACTCAAACCTTAACAAAAATGAAACAAAAAATAACAAGATTTTTTGTCAAACAGATCACAAATTAAATTTCAATAAAAATCCTAATATTTGTGGTTCATTCACCCATGGCTGAAAAAGGTTAGGAAACGTTGGTGTCGAGAATAAGGTTAGGGTATACTCACTTGACGTCCACGTCGCGCACGTGTCGCTGCAGCGCCAGCGGGAGCGCGGTGGGAGAGTGTCGCCCGCTCGCCGCCCGCACGCAGCGCGCGGTATACTCACTTGACGTCCACGTCGAGCACGTGTCGCTGCAGCGCCAGCGGGAGCGCGGTGGGAGAGTGTCGCCCGCTCGCCGCCCGCACGCAGCGCGCGGTATACTCACTTGACGTCCACGTCGAGCACGTGTCGCTGCAGCGCCAGCGGGAGCGCGGTGGGAGAGTGTCGCCCGCTCGCCGCCCGCACGCAGCGCGCGGTATACTCACTTGACGTCCACGTCGAGCACGTGTCGCTGCAGCGCCAGCGGGAGCGCGGTGGGAGAGTGTCGCCCGCTCGCCGCCCGCACGCAGCGCGCGGTATACTCACTTGACGTCCACGTCGCGCACGTGTCGCTGCAGCGCCAGCGGGAGCGCGGTGGGAGAGTGTCGCCCGCTCGCCGCCCGCACGCAGCGCGCGGTATACTCACTTGACGTCCACGTCGAGCACGTGTCGCTGCAGCGCCAGCGGGAGCGCGGTGGGAGAGTGTCGCCCGCTCGCCGCCCGCACGCAGCGCGCGGTATACTCACTTGACGTCCACGTCGAGCACGTGTCGCTGCAGCGCCAGCGGGAGCGCGGTGGGAGAGTGTCGCCCGCTCGCCGCCCGCACGCAGCGCGCGGTATACTCACTTGACGTCCACGTCGCGCACGTGTCGCTGCAGCGCCAGCGGGAGCGCGGTGGGAGAGTGTCGCCCGCTCGCCGCCCGCACGCAGCGCGCGGTATACTCACTTGACGTCCACGTCGAGCACGTGTCGCTGCAGCGCCAGCGGGAGCGCGGTGGGAGAGTGTCGCCCGCTCGCCGCCCGCACGCAGCGCGCGGTATACTCACTTGACGTCCACGTCGAGCACGTGTCGCTGCAGCGCCAGCGGGAGCGCGGTGGGAGAGTGTCGCCCGCTCGCCGCCCACACACAGCGCGCGGTATACTCACTTGACGTCCACGTCGTGCACGTGTCGCTGCAGCGCCAGCGGGAGCGCAGTGGGAGAGTGTCGCCCGCTCGCCGCCCACACACAGCGCGCGGTATACTCACTTGACGTCCACGTCGTGCACGTGTCGCTGCAGCGCCAGCGGGAGCGCGGTGGGAGAGTGTCGCCCGCTCGCCACCCGCACACAGCGCGCGGTATACTCACTTGACGTCCACGTCGAGCACGTGTCGCTGCAGCGCCAGCGGGAGCGCGGTGGGAGAGTGTCGCCCGCTCGCCGCCCGCACGCAGCGCGCGGTATACTCACTTGACGTCCACGTCGCGCACGTGTCGCTGCAGCGCCAGCGGGAGCGCGGTGGGAGAGTGTCGCCCGCTCGCCGCCCGCACGCAGCGCGCGGTATACTCACTTGACGTCCACGTCGAGCACGTGTCGCTGCAGCGCCAGCGGGAGCGCGGTGGGAGAGTGTCGCCCGCTCGCCGCCCGCACGCAGCGCGCGGTATACTCACTTGACGTCCACGTCGAGCACGTGTCGCTGCAGCGCCAGCGGGAGCGCGGTGGGAGAGTGTCGCCCGCTCGCCGCCCGCACGCAGCGCGCGGTATACTCACTTGACGTCCACGTCGCGCACGTGTCGCTGCAGCGCCAGCGGGAGCGCGGTGGGAGAGTGTCGCCCGCTCGCCGCCCGCACGCAGCGCGCGGTATACTCACTTGACGTCCACGTCGCGCACGTGTCGCTGCAGCGCCAGCGGGAGCGCGGTGGGAGAGTGTCGCCCGCTCGCCGCCCGCACGCAGCGCGCGGTATACTCACTTGACGTCCACGTCGCGCACGTGTCGCTGCAGCGCCAGCGGGAGCGCGGTGGGAGAGTGTCGCCCGCTCGCCGCCCGCACGCAGCGCGCGGTATACTCACTTGACGTCCACGTCGAGCACGTGTCGCTGCAGCGCCAGCGGGAGCGCGGTGGGAGAGTGTCGCCCGCTCGCCGCCCGCACGCAGCGCGCGGTATACTCACTTGACGTCCACGTCGAGCACGTGTCGCTGCAGCGCCAGCGGGAGCGCGGTGGGAGAGTGTCGCCCGCTCGCCGCCCACACACAGCGCGCGGTATACTCACTTGACGTCCACGTCGTGCACGTGTCGCTGCAGCGCCAGCGGGAGCGCAGTGGGAGAGTGTCGCCCGCTCGCCGCCCACACACAGCGCGCGGTATACTCACTTGACGTCCACGTCGTGCACGTGTCGCTGCAGCGCCAGCGGGAGCGCGGTGGGAGAGTGTCGCCCGCTCGCCACCCGCACACAGCGCGCGGTATACTCACTTGACGTCCACGTCGAGCACGTGTCGCTGCAGCGCCAGCGGGAGCGCGGTGGGAGAGTGTCGCCCGCTCGCCGCCCGCACACAGCGCGCGGTATACTCACTTGACGTCCACGTCGAGCACGTGTCGCTGCAGCGCCAGCGGGAGCGCGGTGGGAGAGTGTCGCCCGCTCGCCGCCCACACACAGCGCGCGGTATACTCACTTGACGTCCACGTCGTGCACGTGTCGCTGCAGCGCCAGCGGGAGCGCGGTGGGCGCGTGGCGCAGCATGGCAGCCAGCCGCTCGCCGCCCGCACACAGCGCGCGCTGCCGCTGCCCTTCCTTCGCGTTCTTCACTGACAACGCCACCTCTGACAGCGTCTGTGTAAAACAATAGTTAAGCTTATCATCATCATAACATCCTGAAAAACATCATCCATCGTTCATAAGCTCCGCCTGGAATTTCACAGCAGAAGCCAGAAAACTTTCGTAGTAACAGTTATTGCCCCATTATCATCATCATCATATCAGCCGAAAGACGTCCACTGCTGTACATAGGCCTCCCCTAAAGATCTCCATGACGACCGGTCCAGCGCTGCTCGCATCCAGCGGCTTCCCGCGACCTTGACCAGATCGTCGGTCTACCTTGTGGGGGGCTTGCCAACGCTTCGTCTGCCGGTACGTGGTCGCCACTCTAGAACCCTCACGCCCCATCGGCCATCGGTTCTTCTTGCGATGTGCCCTGCCCACTGCCACTTCAGTTTAGCGATTCTCAGGGCTATGTCAGTTACTTTAGTTCTTCTGCGGATCTCCTCATTTCTGATTCGATCGCGCAGAGATTCCGAGCATAGCCCTTTGGGTGACTTTGATCTTTCTGATAAGGCCCATCGTGAGCGGCCACGTCTCGGTGCCATATGTCATCACTGGCAACACACACTGGTCAAAGACTTTCGTCTTGAGACACTGCGGTATTTTGGACGTGAAGATATTGCGGAGCTTCCCGAACGCTGCCCATCCAAGTCGGATTCGACGAGTAACCTCTTTCTCTAAGTTGGATTTACCCAGCTGGACTGTTTGTCCCAGGTATACGTAATCATCGACACCTTCGAGCGTAGAGTCTCCAACTTTGAGTGGAGTGGGTACAACAAGGGCGTTAGATATAATTTTCGTCTTATCCATGTTCATTTTAAGACCCACTTGTTGTAAAACTCTACTGAGGTTATTGAGCATCGTGCCGAGATCTTCCAGGGTCTCAGCCATTACGACAATATCGTCGGCAAATCGAATGTGGGTCATGTACTCGCCATTGATGTTGATGCCAAGTCCCTTCCAGTCCAGGAGTTTGAAGACGTCTTCCAATGCAGCGGTGAACAGTTTAGGAGATATGACGTCTCCCTGTCTCACTCCTCGCTGCAATTGGATAGGTTTCGAGTCCTGGTCCTGAAGACGAACTGACATAGTGGCGTTTTTGTACAGATCCTTCAACACTTCAATGTACCGATAGTCGACTTGGCACCTCTGGAGATCGTAGCACGGCCCAGGTCTCGATCGAATCGAAGGCCTTCTCATAGTCCACAAACGCTAGGCAAAGTGGCTGGTTATACTCTTCGGTCTTCTGTATAACTTGCCGTAGCGTATGTATGTGGTCTATAGTACTGAAGCCTTTACGGAAACCGGCTTGTTCGGGAGGCTGGAAGTCGTCGAGCCTGCGCGCGAGACGGTTCGTAATCTCTCGAGAACAGCTTATAGACATGGCTCAGAAGTGAGATGGGTCTGTAATTCTTCAGTTATTGCCTCATTAGTTATTATATATTGTAAATTAAATTGAAAAACCAAATCCTACCAAGGGAGTCCACTGTACGTGACCTAGGAGTAATGCACGATAGTAAACTGTCGATGCCCACGGAGATCATATTGATGCCAAAGCTTCCAAGTCACTCGGTTTTATAATGCGAAGTTCTAAAGATTTTGCAAGGGCTAAGACCTTTAAAATATTATTCTGTGCTTATGTACGTAGCTACCTTGAGTACGCCTCGCAGGTGTGGAACCCTCGGTATGGTTGTTACATCTCCCGAATCGAGCGCATCCAAAAAAATTTCCTAAAATACCTATGTTACAATGTTAAGGGCTCAATACACCCGAGTTGGGAATCGCACTTTCTTTCGAGTGATACATAGTGCTTTATACTACACCTACGAGGAAAATATTTCAGATATAATGTAAGTTTTTTGTATTCCATTATATTGATATCATGTCTTGACAATATGGTACATTTCAACATGGAATACAAAGACTTGGCTTATATTTATATGCTTTTTCACTATAATAAGCAAGCAAAACAGTTCCGAAAATCAATGCGTTTTTTTCTCGCTTTTCCAACGTATAAAACTATCACATACCTACATTGTTGTATATTTTTTTCTAGATTTTTCAGGCAATCAATAACCGCTTGCGCACTTTCTTGTAGTTTGAGCGGCGTCAAAAACTCTTCATCACTGTCACTATTTGACGATATTTTTTGTAAAAAGCACGCACCAACAAAACTACAATTAAAACTTCCAACAACTTTGTAAATAAAACAGGGGTCCAATTTTTGAAAATCACTGGGTGATAAAATATCGCTTGGAGGTGTAAACTTTTTAATTTTACCCTGATAGTGTTAAAACGTTAGTAATACTTTATAAAATTGAACAATTAAACACTAATTTATATTTATGCATTATCAGTCGCAGGCACAATCAGTCGCAGGCGCCGCATCGTAGTGTGCGGACGTTAGCAATGGGTGAATCGGAGGGGTCGATGACCTCTAAAACGTTAAAGGGCGCAAATTGTAGTTATAAACGAGGTTCTGGCCTATATTCAGAACAAATGTGATATTATGGATGATGACTCATTGATCAGGCTGTGTGCTACGGGTTTCCAATTAGAAGAAATCAGTGCAGCAAAGAAACTTCTGTTTAACTCTGTAAAAACATCGAGACGAAATATTACCCGCAAGAAAGAAGGTAAAATCCAACGAGAACTAGAGGATATTATTTATCTGATAAAAGATGTTCACCCCGAAGAATTGCCGATTTTTGTTGCGCGCAATCTGCAAAAACTACCTCCGGTCACTTTTGATCATCTTGACGCAACTAGATTCTTGAAGGACCTTATCGTACTCAAACACGAGATTGAGACTATTAAAGACACGTATGTACCTATGGACCAGTTTTTGCAACTAAAAAACGAAGTAGTCAACTTACAACAGGCGTCGATAGTGAACAATTTCCAACGTGACAACTTTGTAAATAAAAAACGACATATAAATCGTCCACTGGATAGTTTCGAATATAACCCATGTACGGCGACTGTTCATGAATGGTTTCTTTGATAACGCACCACAACCACCTCTCACGACCATGCATTGATGTATTGTTAGGCTATAATTGTTGGGGCTATTTTTTATTTTTTATGTATTTGTTTCCTTTTTTCTTATTTTCATTGGATCCGTGAGTTATCTCTTGCTAACAAATTTCATGCTATGGTTAGATTTACTGTATTTCACTTTTAGTGTTTCTTATAAGTACCTAATAATTGCTTTTAAGTTTCGGTAGACCTTTCGTATGTTAAGATAATGTAATCTTATATTTTTGTTGATATTTAGTTTTTTTTTATCTTTACACATTAACGTGTTATAGGCGAAAACTTGTAAATGGCGTAGTTTCAAGCTACTGTTTTTGAATCAACATAAGTATATTTTTTGCTGTAAGTTTTCCTAATAAATGGTACACTGCACTGCACTTGCTTTCTCGAAATACTCAAGAAAAACTATCAACCGCAAACTTAAATTTGTAATGCCATACACATAGTATGGAAATACAAACTTTTATTTACGTTTTTCCAAAAAAATGTTCGAATGAAATATACAGATCAATTCAGAATTCAAATTGTCAAACATTAAAACAAACAAACTTCAAACGATTTCGAGTAAATCACATGTTTAACTTTTGGTAGTACTGGAACACCCTTTATATGAATTTTCACAGATCGATGGATACTACCGTAGGATACTTGCATGCACATTTTTTTAATTTCCCTACACATGTTCCTTATGGATAATTGTTCAGTTTGGTCTACTGAGCAAGCCCTTTCAGTTTTTGGTACACCCTGTGTACTAAATTTTATTGAAAAAAATCATAAATAATATCCAGTCAGGTTGAAAACCAATCCAGGATTAATATTATAGAGAATTTTAATAAACTCAATGGAACCAATTTTGGGTAAATCACATATTTACGTTTTGGTGGTACAGGAACACCCCTTATATGAAATTACACAGATCAATTGATACTGGAGCATGATATCTTACATGGAGATGCTTGGTCATGCAAAGTTTCATCAAGAATCTATGAGTAGTTTTTGAGAAAATTTCAATTTTTCATTTTATGACAGCTACCCTCAAAATGAGAGCCAGAAGGAAACCACTCAGAACCCTTCGATGGATTTGCATAAAACTCCTAAATTCAAAATATGGTGTCAATCGGACCATTCGTTTAGCCGCTAGGCCAAAGCGTGACGGACAGACCGACCGACCGACCGACGGACCGACCGACCGACGGAAGGACATTTTTGGGAGACTTGTTTTTTATGATGTATAAGTGATATAGAACACATTTTTGAGAAAATTAGAAAAACTTTTTTTTTCTTGCTCCGCTCGAAAGTAAAAAAGTTAAAAAAAAATATATAAAATAAAATAACTGTGAAAGCGGGCCTGTAGGATTATTACACATTTCACAAAAACCGATGAATGAAAGCCATGAGATAATTAATTCAACCTTTGCTACTGATAAGACGGTAGGGCAATGCGCACAGTCACTGTCTCACTCGCACCCGCCTACCGGTCTCAATGTGTCAGTCGCACAGATCCCAACTTGTGAGTCATATTCGGCGCACGTGGAGGCACCCACCGCGGTTTCGAATGCGGAAACCACAGTGCGTTTACAGGGCGCCTCAACTGGAGCGGTGACTAATATTGGGGCATGCGTAAGCGCGATAAATGATCAGCTGATAAAATCGCCGCAGTCGCAGGCCGCGTCGAATAAGGAAAATAAGGATGAGGAGTGGCTAACCGTACAGAAAAAGAAAAGGTATAAAAATCGATTTGTAGGAGAAAAAGGAACTTGCACAGAAACTGGTGGAGGTTTTAAGGCTGCGAGTGTCAGTATACCTCTGTTTATAAAATATGTGCATAAAGAAACTTGTGAAAAGGATATAGTACTCTACATAAAAAGCAAAACAAATGTTGGTGTCACACTTCACAAGATAAAATCCAACTCCTATAAAATGTTTGTACCTAAACATAAGCGGAATTTGTTTTTGGATAGCAACTTGTGGCCCGATGGTATTACGTTCCGGCGTTTAATTGAATTTGGTAAACGAGATACAGACAGATCGAAGAAATCTGATATTGGTGTAAGAAAATAATAATTTTAATGGATAGCGCAACAAATAATGCAAGTTTAATATTAATTAGTTACAAGTCTTTAAAAGATCTTCGGACTGCGTGAGGTTGCTTTGTCACAAGGCCGATATCATTGCACTCCAAGAAACTTGGCTCTTACCAAACGAGATACCAGAGCTCGGAACAGTTAACAGTGACTTTGGATACTGTGGTAAGTCGGCTGTGGACATAGCGAGCGGTATTCTGCGCGGGCGGCCTTACGGCGGCGTGGCGCTCCTGTGGCGAAGTAGCAAGTTTTACCGTGTGTCCGTGGTCCCGTGTGAAAGTAACCGAATCAGTGTGATAAAGGTATGTGCATCGGGACGTTCAGTGCTAGTTTTTTCGGTACATATGCCTACAAACTCATCTGACAATTTTTTAGAGTATGTCCAATGTTTAAGTGAAATAGCGTCAATAGAGTAGTAATATTGAAACTATACTTATAATGGGAGATTTTAATGCTCACCCCGGTGAACTTTTTGGAAACGAATTGCAAAATTTTTGTAAAGAACAAAATTGGACGTGTGTTGAATTGAAAGTTTTAGGTTTAAATTCCAATACTTATACTTTTGTCAGTGAAGCGCACGGCAGCCATAGATGGCTTGATCACTGCTTAGTTACCGAGACTGCATTGAAGTCGGTTTTATCAGTAAAAGTACATTACGATATTTACTGGTCTGATCATTGAGGTTGAATGTAACTTAGGATCAGTTTGTTCTACTGTTGAGCTGCCACCGCACGCTGAAATAAATAAGGTTATATGGGGGGATTGGGACTTAAGTCAAATTGAAATGTATACTAAAAATTGTAATGATAAATTTCGTGTTATTGACATACCAGATAAATTCCAACATTGTTGTGACAGTATGTGTAACAATGATAGCACGGTGCACTTAGCTGAAATAGACAATATTTACACTAATATTGTAACCACATTGCGGGAGGCCGCTACAGTCAGCTATGTTACTCGTACTCGTAAGGGAGGTGGTAAGCCGATGTGTGGTCGTCCTATAACAGGGTGGAATAAATATGTCCGTGGTGCTCACCGGGATGCACTCTTCAACCTGCACATAAACGAGCTGATTGTTGGGCTGAGCGACACAAAGGTCGGCTGCTCGATAGATGGTCACTGCATTAACAGTGTCAGCTAAGCAGACGACATGGTGTTGCTTAGCCCATCAATCGCTGCGCTCAGAAAATTAATAGAAGTGTGCGAGAAGTATGCGGCGGAACACGGCCTCCTGTACAATGCAATAATAAGCGAGCTCCTAGTTTTCCAAGCTAGGCGATGAAAGCTAGTGAATGTGGTACCAGTACTGCTTAATGGCATTGCGCTTCGTAGGGTGACAGAGTTTAAATACCTTGGTCATGTTGTCACTGAGGACCTAAAAGACGATGCTGACATGGAAAGGGAGCGGAGGGCGATGGCGGTCCGCTGTAATATGTTGGCTCGCAGATTTGCACGATGTAGCATAGAAGTAAAGATAACTCTTTTCAAAGCCTTTTGCCAAACCTTGTACACGTGCAATCTGTGGGTCAACTACACGCAGCGGGCTATCAACGCTCTTCGTGTACAATATAATAATGCATTCAGGGTGCTGTTGGGGCTCCCACGGTACTGTAGTGCATCAGCGATGTTTGCACACGCTCACACAGACGGCTTTCACACCGTGCTGCGACGCCGCATCGCATTGCTGATGTACAGGGTGCGCGGGAGCACCAACACCATCTAACACCTGAAGGTCCTCGGTGACAGGACTTACTTACTTGACTATAATTGAAAATTGAAATTTGAATTGTTTTAATTGGATATGTATTTTCTAACATAGATTATAAGTTACTTACTAACAAAATATGGACCATTGACTGAAATAAACTGATTTTATTTTTATTTTATTATAATTTTTTTTTGTTGATAAGAAAAAGTAGAGACCAGTGGAAGGAACGGAGGGAGGCCTTTGCCCAGCAGTGGGACAGAAATGGCTAATAAGATAAGAAGAATAAAACAGAAATTTTGATTTTTGAGTGAGATTTTATCACACGGTCATTTTCAGAATAGGTATCTAATTTGCACGCGCGCTTTCGTTCCATATTTTGGTTTCGTTCTTTTTTCAAATTAATGGTTTTTTCAGAAAAGTGCAGGTGGCCAGCATCATTTCGTGGACTTAGAGATAAAAACTTTTTCTTTTTTTGGCATTATGATATTAAAATAGGTTATCGACAGATTTAGATCTAAATTTAAGAAGAAAAAAAAAACACATTAACCTAGATACCCTTGAAACTATTTATGGTGTCCGAATTTTATAATTTTTTAGTATGAGTTTAATTATGGTCCCAGTGACTTTGGAAAAATACCGAAAAATCCAGCTTCCCCGGAAAAACGGAAAAGCCATGGGCGTTTTAACGCCCAGTAGGAGGATTCACTATTAAGGTAAAGAAAAAAAGGTGCATGTAGGTTATATTAATTTGATGGTGAATAAAAGCTAGTTATTGAATTAAATTTGAGTGTGCTTTAAAGCAAAACATGTTTAGGGACTTTGATGTAATTTCTTGAAAAATTGCACTCAATCAAATGGTCTACTCTCGAGCAAAGCGAGGTTCAAAACTCTTTGGTCTACTCAATCAAAGCGAGACTTTTCGCGGCAATTCTTTTGTGTTTCCAGCAAGCTCACTGCTACCACTCTATAGTATGTAGGCACCTAAGTTTGTTTTGTTTATTTTGTTTTGTTCACCACCATCTGACTTGCTATGAGTAGCCATATTCTAAGTGTCACATCAATGGATATTATGTACAATATTTTCCCCGACTGGCGATTCTATAAAGACCCACGTTCTGGTTAGACCAGCCAACAGCACCGCCCATAATTTCATTATACTTTTCACTACAGTTGAAGCCCTGGAGGATTGTGACAGTTCCTACACACTTAGAGCAATTGCAGAAATGTGGTTGAAGAGTGTTACAGCTGAAGTATCTTGTTCTGTGCAGTGGTTTCAGATACGTTAATTTCTTGATCATGTGTACATGACTTATTTGCTCACGAAGATTACGGTAATTCATATTTGCTATCAACAGCTTCGGTAGCAGAATATATCAGGTCTGTTAGAGCCCTAGGTTGAGAGCCTGTAAAATGAATGTTTTCAATAGAAAACACGCTGACTGTAAATAATATATATAAAATTAACAACTAATAGGGAGTACAGATCACGTACATACGAGTATACATGCAGTACAGATCTTTACACATACATAAACTGTTATTTACCAGATTATGCTAAGTTACAAATTCTACGTCGCCAAAACTTCTTTGTCCAGCCAGACAGTAATTTTGGCGTTAACATTTTCAGGCTATGTTATAACCTACGTCACTTGGTAATTGATCGTCGTCATAAATATCCTTAAGTTTATCAATGGTTTCGTACAATCTCGACGGTTATTTGCGTCAAGGCCTATAACAGGCGGTAGACGCTGATTCTCCTACTGGGCGTTTAAACGGCCATAAATTTTAGAGTTACAGATTGATAGGAAAAAACTATAGCCAAACAGTTATTTCGCATTTATTCGCTTGTTCGTAGACAAGGTTAAATAAAAATACTAAGTTTTCTTTTATTTCAGTTCAAAATAATAGTAAAAAGCTACATTTTAGGAGCCATGACATCAATTTTTTTTCCATACACTTGAACTTCAAAAACAACAAGAAAACTGCTTTTTATTGGCGCCAAACACATAATCAAACAAAGACGTGTTGTTTCTGTGTACATTAATGGCAAATAAAACAAGATCACGTGACGTAAAACCTACAATAATTGAAGGTAGATTGGACTACTTTTTTGGGCGTTTTAACGGCCATTTGGGTTAACAATGGATTTTCATACAAAATTCCATCCCGCTAAAACACGTTAACAATGGATTTCCATATAACTTTTCCGCCCCGCATATTTATACCATAGAAATGACGTATCTTCTCCTTAGTTTTTAAAACAGGACTGAGGTACTTTCCGAGAAGGTGAAGTATAAAAGTTATTAAATCTCAATATGATTGTCATTCGTTGCAAGATGATATAGATGCCTTTTACAGATACTGTGAGAGAAATCACTTACATATTAATAAGGACAAATGTAACATAATTACCTTCTCTCGTAAACATAATGTAATTTATCATCGTTATACTTTGTCTGGAGTCGTTTTAAAAAGAGTGAGTGAAATTAGAGACCTAGGAGTTACGTTAGACTATAAATTACATTATAATTTACACATAAATAACATCTCGCCCTTTTAAAAATTTTATTACTCTAAAAATACTATATTATGCATTTGTTCGTAGTCACCTTGAGTTCGCAAGTATCATATGGAACAGCCTTTTCAACTTGTGTTGGACGAACGTCCAAGTACCAGGTGACTGGTGCAAGGCTGTGATTGTACCGCTGTAGGGTCACAACAGGACTGCAAAAATTACCGCGGGATAAGCCTTCTCAGTGTCGTCGGCAAACTGTATGCAAAAGTTTAGATTGAAAGAGTGATGAAAGATACTGACGAAAAAATATGGGATGTACAAGCGGGATTTAGAAAGGGAATGGGATGTACAGATCAGGTCTTTTCCTTGCGGTGCATAGCTGAAAAGTTTTTGGCTAAAAACCAAAAAGTCTACTGCGCGTTCATGGATTTGGAAAGGGCCTATGACCGAGTGGTGAGGAATGAATTGTGGTCAGCATTGTCTATGTATGGGGTAAACGGTCATCTGATTCAAGCACTGAAATCTCTCTATGAGGATTCCAGTGCTTGTGTCAGAATAAACGGGGCGTACACTGAATGGTTTAGCATCGAAAAAGGTGTTAGGCAGGGATGTGTAGCGTCACCTTGGCTGTTTAACCTGTTCATGGATAATTGTTTGATTGATCTGAAAGAGAGTATGTGTGGACTGAGAGTGAATGAGTTACCCATCAAATGTCTTTTTTACGCTGATGACCAAGTTGTACTTGCGTCATCTGCTGACGAGTTGCAGGAGATGGTAACAATGATGAATGTGGCTTTGGACATGAAAGGAATGAAAGTAAATGTAAGCAAGACGAAAGTAATGGTACTTGAAAGAGAAGAATGTATGACAGAGTGTACTATATTAATAGGTGGTGAACAAGTCGAACAAGTGAAGGAGTTTGTGTATCTGGGCTCAAAGTTTACGAGAGATGGAAAGTGTGAAAGAGTGAATGCTGGAAACATGGTGAATGGTGCCCTGCACGCCTTTATGAGGAGTCAGAAGGTGTCTCACAAGGCTCGTTTGGCTGTTCATGGGGGTGTTTTGGTACCAACACTGATGTATGGCAGTGAAAGCTGGGTATGGCAGAAGAAGCATGAAAGTAGAATGCAGTGGAAATGAGAGCGCTAAGGAGTATGATTGGTGTTAAATTGAGTGACAGGATTAGAAATAGTGTGATAAGAGAACGGTGTGGCGTAAAAGAAGACGTAGTGACCAAAATCGAGAAAGGGATGCTGAGATGGTTTGGTCATGCAGAGAGGACGAATGAACGAAGATTGACGAAAGAGATCTACCAGGCGAGAGTGAATGGAAACGTTGGAAGGGGAAGGCCTAGGCGAACGTACCAGGACCAAATTCAGGACGTTCTGAATAAAGGCCAGGTTAAAAGTACCCTAAACCGACGAGCATGTATGAAAGGATTGATGAAAGTACAGGAAGCAAGGGAAGTATGTCAAGATCGTAGCAGGTGGAGGACTGTGGTCTCTGCCTACCCCGACGGGAAAGAGGCGTGATGTTATGTATGTATGTATATGGAACCCACAATATGCTGTACATAGGGTATGCAAAAACCGGGTAGAAAAGCAAAACCGGTTTTTTCGGTTTTTCTGTATAGAAAACCGGTTAACCGGGTAATTTTCATGTAAGTTCTTAGACCGAGGTATTTATTGAGTTTTACAATGAAAAGCCAGAATAAGATAAATCAATATTATCATTAGAATAGCAGTAACAGTTCTTTATAATGTAAACAATTAAAAATCGAAAATAAGAAGAAAATTATGTCTAACGCCCTTGTTGTACCCACTCCACTTAAAGTTGGAGACTCTACGCTCGAAGTTGTCGATGAATACGTATACCTGGGACAAACAGTCCAGCTGGGTAAATCCAACTTTGAGAAACAGGTCACTCGTCGAATCCGACTCGGATGGGCAGCTTTTTGTTCAAACGTTGAAATGACAGTTAACACTTTTCAATTATGTATTTAAATATTATAAAATCGAGTTCGCGCGTTCATAAATGACTATCCACGTCCAGTTTTTTGTAATAAAAGTTTCATAAAAGTTATCTTTTTAGGGTTTCGTAGTCAAACAGGAACCCTTATAGTTTCGTCATGTCCGTCTGTATGTCTGTCTGTCCGCGACTTAGCTCAGAGACACTTAGTACTAGAAAGCTAAAATTTTATACGGATATATATTTCATCTACGCCGACAAAGTTGTAGCATAAAATTTTGAAAAATATTAATGTAAGTTTACATACATACATAACATCACGCCTTGTAAGTTTACTAGGATCATTTTTCGAGTTAGGGATCTGTTTGCGAAATGTTAAGCTTGAAAGTGTTATTTTTGGTTGGAGTTGAGTGTCCCCCCCCCCCTGCCGGCTAAACAGTCGTTATTGGAAATGTGATAAAAATCACAGTAGTAGCATATATGATGAAATTTAAAGGAAAACTATCACAGTTAAGAAGGCCTCACAGGTTAATGAGCTATAGCCGAAAAACAAAAAGTTATAAAAAAAGAAATAGCAATCAGGCGCTAGGACCTCGTTGAGCATTAGGAGGTAAAAAGTTTATGTTATAAATGTTATGAAAAACCCACTTAGCGATACAAAATCGTAAAAGAATTACGGAACCCTGTACTGCGCGTGGCCCGACACGCTTATGGCCGTTTTTTTTTAATTTTGATTTTGTAAATTTAATTGTAGTTCTAAGACGATGAGTTATTCATAACAAACGAAACTAAAACAGTTTTCTTCTTGATTCTTCATAGTGTGAACGCAAGAGGGAAAATATTTAATAACTAGCTGGTGCCCGCGACTTCGTCTGCGCAGGATTATGAATTGTAGCCTATGTGTTATTTTGATGTATAAGCTCTACAGGGTGTAAGGGACGGTGTAACTTTCGCGTTTATAATATTAGTAGGATAACGTGGTAAGTATGGAAACATAACATTGAATTGAATATACCCCTACATTTATGTCGTTAAGATTTTTTGTAGTAAAAAGCTAAGTATTTATTCTAATTTCAAAAAACTTTAATATCCGAAAAACCCGGTTTTATCTCATTAAAAAACCGGGTAGCAAAACCGACGGTTAACCGGTTTTTTCGGTTAACCGGTTAACCGGTTTGCATGCCCTAGCTGTACACGTAAGTCGTATTGAGAAAATACAAAATAAATATTTAAAATCTTTAGAATCTAAAGTTTAGATTATCGAACTGGAAACTATTTCACGAATTATGAAGTTGCCGCTAAACGTTATCAGTTTGCATCTTTAGAAAGTCGAAGAGTCTATTTAGACTCAGTATTCTTGTTTAAAATAATAAACGGTCTTATTGATTCCAGTTTCTTATTAGAAAAAGTGTGTCTTAGAATTCCATATAGTACCCTCTCACGTTCTAAATTTACCTTTCATGTTAGATTCTGTAAAACAAACTATGCTATGAACTCTTTCTTCTCTCGTGCTATGCGTAATTATAATACTAATCTTACTGATATCGATATATTTTTCCTTTCCTTGTCGCAGTATAAATCACGGTTAGCAGGAAAACTGTTCAGTTTAGTTTGGTGATATCGAGGTAACTGTTATTGTTATTTCTAACTTATTGATGGCGCTTCCAATTTTTGGCGTTTCGTTTTGAGTGCTCATTACATTTATTTTGTTTGTTTTATTGTAATTTAGGGGACTCCAGGTCTGTTTAGTTCTAGTATCATTTTTAAATGTTTTTTAAAGACTGTTTGTTCCTTAATAAACTAAAAAAAAAGTATGTCCGAAGACAGCAAGTAAACCTCGCAACATAAGTCGGTAGGGTGGTTTTTCACCACAGCTGTGCGAGGTAGGTAAGCTGTGAACCCCGGACATTTAAAGAAATAAACCTGAATTATAAAGGAAAATGTGGAAGCGTGTCACAAAACTTGGTCGGCCATATTGATCTCGTCATCAACCTCGCAGTCCTCGCAGAGGGCAAAAAAATATTGTGTCCCGGGCTTTATAAACTCGTCTGCTCATGTACTATCCGAATCCAACCAAACAGGCACATTGGTTGCAAGCTCCGAAATGATTTAATGCTATCCAACCCAACTACTACTGGTTGGAATTTTCCCAGCTCGCAGTTTAGCTCTCTCGCACAGCACTGGTTGAAAACCACCCTACAGTTACGTCTATTTACAAAAGCTGTTCTGTGTTCTCTTTTAATAATATACCGATGAACTCTTGGGCTTGTAGAATATTTGGTAGTGAGAACAAATAATCAAAGAATTGTTGTAAATGTTGTGGCCCGTCCACTTCTTTCGATTCTATCGTATAAGTAAACTTTTAATCAAATATCCAACCAACGTGAACAAGTAATTGTTGCCTCATCATTGTATTAGTCAAATTCTCTCTGCAGACAGCAAGTAAGGCGCGTAACATAAGTCGATAGCGCCAAGCCGCCATGATAGTCACGTCCACTTCTGTTTTCTTCTAAAGATATCCTCAGGAACTCTTGTCTAGGGGTTCGTCCTTTGTCAACACGTATACTATAAATTTTAATGAAAAGTCCAACCAACCTTAACTAGTAGTTGTTGTCTCATCAGGGTATTAGTCAGATTCTCTCCGCAGACAGCAAGTAACGCTCGCAACATAAGTCGGTAACGCCAAGCCGCAGTCACAGTCGCGTCTACTTCTGAAGGTTCTCCGGTGTTTTCTTCCAAAGATATCCCGAGGAACTCTTGGCTCGGCGCTTGAGGCACGTTAGGTAGTGAGTGGACTAGCAGCCAGAATAATTTGTGAGCGACTACAGGGGCGCGAAGAGCTCGGTATAGGAGGAGTTCTGAAATAAACAATGACTTACTATACTACTTAAGCCACTACGAGCTACTCGTTACTGCACTTCAAAACGGTAACTTGCTACGGATTTTGTATGAAATTACTGGATTGAGACGTTATAAATTAGTCGTTATTTTCAATCCTATTAACTTGACTATGAAAATTAAACATGTAAAGCGGTTAGTTGTTCAGCACTATACTAGCTCATTCTGTCACTTCAGGGCAATGGTCTTCCTTCCTTTCATTCACTATTCTTTCTGCGCCCGCTTTCGGCAGTCTTTAGAAAATAAGCCCATTTCGTCAAGCTAGGATCTCAGCCTCTGACGCCCTCAGGAACATTGTTGTTTCTAAAGCCTAGATTCAGCAATTCTACCGGAATTAATCTCTCTCAGATAAAAATTTTGTTTTCGATCAGTTCAACACAGGGTTGTGTTTCAAATTGTACAACAGCGTGCTTAAAAGCACTGCAAGCGCGCCTAAGTAACTCCAAATTAAATAAAAGTGTGCTTTCGAAACAGTATTCGTGCAATTTGGAACGAAGATATAGATAACATCCGGATAGTTACCTGCCAAAGGCCCAGTCTCGTATGTCTCGTGCCGTAGTGCCTGCGCGAGTTGCGGTAATATCCGGCAGAGGTCATCGTCCGGCATCTCGTTCATCAGCTGAGCTGCCGTCTCGCGCACTACCGCGTCTGGGAAACTGGAGAACGGTCATCATGTCTCCATCATCGACGTAAGTAAACATAACTGCTTATAAATATCCACTTCTGGATAATGGCCCTTTCAAAACACTAAATAAGCAAATGAACAGTATTTATTCGGTCACATGAAATTCAGTTCATGTGGCCGAATTTGGGGCCAAGAACGACGCGCAAAGAAGAAGATAAATATTGGTGGTGGTGTTTCTTGTCATAATCGTCCATCTTATAGTGTGGATTGTATTGTAAGATCGATAACTGACTTCAGAAACCCTTATGAGAGGGTTGTTGAGCCGCGTAAATACGAGCCGGGACCAACGTCTTAACTTGCCTTCTGATGCATGTAAATATCTTACTTTTCTGACTATCAGGTGATTAACCCTGCAATGTTCTAATTAAACTGAGAAAGTTTTACAAATAGATTTTTTATTCGATACTTTCTCTACCAAGAATCGAACCCAGAGCGATAGCCAAACGATCTAACCACTAGACCAACAAGTAAAACTTAACGATCTATAGCACAATTTGCGGCTCGTTCAGTTGTGGAAGACAAGCTTTATGAGATACTTTCTCCTTTCCTTTGCCTTTTTATCTTCTCAACTATTATAATATTTAGTGTAAATTTCTATTTGTTAATTGTGCAATAATAGTAGTTTATGCAACTGTCATATAAAACAGGTTATTAAAACACTTGGGTTTATCACACGAGGCGTAGCCGAGTGTGATAATAGAATCAAACGAGTGTTTTAATACCATATTATATGCAGTTGCGTACACTACTTTATCTTCACTCATGCAATAGGTAGGTAGGTACTAGTTATAAAAATTAAACAAAAGTAAGTAAACAGTAAAGGCAACTTATATTATGTACATTACAGTTCTGATACGAGTCTGAAGAAGCCGCCTTGATATATCCGCTAGGTCTTCTTTGAAATATACAAGCAGAACATTTTCTTAACAAGACATGTTTTTCTTTTCGATTTTTTCCCAATCCATTGTAGGTTATGTATGTTTTAAAATGTCCTAGACTAATATGGGAGAAGATCATACATAAGTTATTGAGTATGTACTCGTATCTGTAACTGCAGTATCCTGACTGCACCACTTTATCCACTTTTCCAATAAACTTTCACACACATTACTTTTACGGGCACAAAATACTTGAAAAAGGTAAATATTTGAGAATGGCGGCAAATCTAATATCTTTTTCCAAGTCCTTCTAATTTCAGGCTGCGCGCGCATATTATCCGCCACAGATGAAATAATTGTAACTATAGTAACTGTTACTCTAACTGCTCCAAAATAATAGGTTGTTTATGAGGTACACTTTGTAATAGGTACTAAGAAAAACTGTTACATTTATAACCGGCTCTCTAAAAGACCTTATATTCAGTCTTCTTTAAAAAGGTTTAAGTTCAAGAAGAATTTTATCCAAGTGTTATGTAATGATTAAAAAGTTAAATTACGTAACACCTTTGCAAAAATTTTCATACAAAAATCGTTACGTTATGGTAACTTTTTAATTTTTTATGCATACTCTGCGTAATATTCAGCCTTATGTATCAACTTTTTGAATCATAAGTCAAAGATTACGACATGAGTGTAGATAAAGAATATATATAATATTGAAAATTGATTTTGTCTGTACATTGAATATATAAGGTCCTAATGAAATAGTGAACATAATTTTAGTATGTTACTCAGACCATGAAACTGAACAACTTTCCCCAAGGAACATAGGTCGAAATACGAACATAAATTTTTGACCTCCCATAGACCTATGAAATTGCCGTTTTGTATGGCGAATTTTAGGTAAACTCAATTTTCAGTACTAACATTTTTGCATTCTTCTTAGAAATTATAAATCCAATTTTTTTTTGAGCATTATTGGGAAGACATTAAGCTAACAGAGGCTTAAATTAAATTTTCTAAAAATATTATCTGTAAAAAAATATATTAAATCTAATGATGAAATCGGACGACATTTAAGACGAACAATTTTCGAACCTTTTATTTTATGTTATTATTATTATTATAAGCCTCTATTGCTGCTTTACAATATTTACATATCTTTGTTACTGACAATCGGTTTTGGAACAACAGCTTGTCCTTCGACAAAGGCCTCCTCCAAAAACTTCCACCTATCTCTGTCTCTTGCGATTCGGGTCCATTCTGGACCTGCTACTTTTTTAAGGTCATCTTCCCAACGTTTTACTTGTCGTCCTTTACTTCTTTTACCATCTCTGGGGTACCACTCTGTTATTATTTTAGTCCATTTCTCCCTTTTCTCCCTTAGTATATGTCCTGCCCATTTCCACTTGAGTGTTTTGTATACTTTGCTCACATCTTTAAATTTTGTTACACTTTTAATTTTGTTTAATCTTATTTTATCTTTTCTTTTTACTCCAACTACACTTCTCTCTATTCCATTTTGACATACTGTTATTTTGTTGCTTAATTTTTCAGTCAATGCCCATGTTTGACAGCCATATGTTAAACATGGTAAAATGCACATGTTATAGACATTTCTTTTATCTTTAATTGGCATGTCTTTATTTTTCATAACTTCGCTAAGAGACCAATATCTTTTCCATGTGTTGGCAATTCTTCTGTCAATTTCTTTATGCATAATATCTTGTGTGGAAATAAGCTGTCCTAAGTATATATAATCGTTCACGTATTCTATTTTTTCATTGTTTACGGTGATGTTGTATGTCTGTATAGCATTAGTCATAATTTTTGTTTTTGTTGTGTTCATTGTAAGTCCTGCTTTTATATTTTCATCTGATAGTTGTTGAAGCATTTGCTCTAGCTTTTTAGGACATTCCGAGAATAAAATTAGATCGTCTGCGAAACGTAAGTGATTAAGGTTTTCACCGTTTATATTGAGTCCGTTTTCGTTCCAATCTAGGTTTCTGAATATCATCTCCAAGGCCGCCGAGAACAAACATACTAACATTTTTGCATTTTTCTTAGAAATTATAAATCCAATTTTTTTTTAGCATTATTGGGAAGACATTAAGCTAACAGAGGCTTAAATTAATTTTTCGAAAAATATTATCTGTAAAAAAATATATTAAATCTAATGATGAAATCGGACGACATTTAAGACGAACAATTTTCGAACCTTTTATTTTATGTATCAAACTAAAAATAAAAACTTTATTTTATGCGTAAATTGATAACCTTGAAGTCAACTTTCAAATATAAATGAAATGAAAAAAATTGATTTCATTAATCTGTAAGAAAATTTCGGCAATTTCATAGGTAAAGACCTAATATGGGAGGTCAAATTTGGTTTTTCGTATTTCGACCTATGTTCCTTTGGGAAAGTTGTTCAGTTTTATGGTCTGAATAACATACATACATACATAACATCACGCCTCTTTCCCGTTGGGGTAGGCAGAGACCACAGTCCTCCACCTGCTACGATCTTGACATACTTCCCTTGCTTCCTGTACTTTCATCAATCCTTTCACTAAAATTATGGTCAATATTTCATTAAGACCTTATATTCATAAAAAAATTATCATGCTATGCTACTCGTATTTTGATGCCCTTGTATCCAAATCACAGATTTTTGGACTTTTGGGATTTTAGTCTGTTTGTTCGAGCATGAGGCAAAAGCTACAATAAAAAAGCTACTAAGCTTTTTTGTTTGACTTAAAAACTGGTTTATATTTTATTTAACATGCGGACCAAGTGGCATGTATCTCACCAGGGTAGCAGCAGGTGCATGGCGTTGAGAGGAGACGGCTTCTCCCACAGCTGCACCAGTGACACCAGCTGAGCCCTCTGCTCGCCCGCCCAGTTGGTGGCTGCTAGGAGCACCAGCGGCAATGCGCCCGGTAATTGAACTAGGTATTGACGTTTCTCCCACATCACCTACAACAAATTTAATATTTTTTTGAACTACAAAATGATAATCATAAAGAAATTGACGCAATTGGCCAAATTTTGGGTCAACTCGGTATTGTGAAGTATGGAGTTCGTGGAATATTTGAAACCTATCTTGGAAATTTTTGTGACGATGTTTAGAATCACTTTACAATATCTTTTCACACTTCGATATTTTTTTTTAATTTACAGAATTTTACGATTGCTATGAACTCGTAGAATTTTTATACCAATTTTGGAAATAATTGATATGCTTTACGGAATCACTTCATACTACCTTGCCACGCTTCAAATAATCGATATTCACAGATATAAAGCATCAAGGTGACTACTGACCTATTTGTCTATCTAGTAAGGCCATATCCAACATCTGGACGTAGGGCTTTAGTTTATTACGGCACTCATTCTATTTTAGTGAGACCAACAATGTCACTTGAAAATACGCTGTAAAAAGAGGATTACAAATCTCACCTCCCTACATTCAGTAGGCATCCTCTGATAAGCCCCCTGCTCGATCAAGTGCAGTAGTTGAGACTGCGTGTGTCCGTCCAGGGAATCGAATGCCGGAAGGTCTTCTCTAGATATCTCCTTGCCTTGCTCCAAGTTCGTCCATTTGACTCCGGTGTGGGTGTATAGAGGAATTTCTGGCACAAGACACATTTTGTATAAATCTAGGAAACTAAGTAAAGTTTCGAAATTAGTCCCGGTTGCAATTTATATGCTCCCTCCACAACTCCAGCAAAATCGCGTGATACTATGATGGGGATTTACCGTAGACACCACGCTTGTAAGCGTTGCGGCTGGCGACCGCTGTTGTTGGTGACCGCAGTATGTAAGATCGTACGATACACATAAAGATACTGCTGCCCATACTCCGGTTAATAAGCCCTTAGTGGCTTCTTACAACACCCACGAGTAGAGATGGGTTGGTAATATTCTTTGCCGGCACCACAAGGACGATACCTTGATATACAAGGTTATTTTTTTAGACCTGATATGAGATGCCTACCTTGTTGGTGAGGTCAAAAGCAACAACTTTTGTTCTTCGATTTTGCAAACAACACACATAAAAATTTCGACTTCCCATACAAATCTGTTGGTTACTTACGGTACTTTGTATGGGAAGTCGAAATTTTTTGGCCATTGTCATCAAAGTCGTAGAACAAAAGTTGTTGCTTTTGACCTCACTAACAAGGTAGGAATACTCATATCAGGTCCAAAACAATAACCTTGTATATTTAGAACATGGGTCGAAACAAAAGGGCGAAACAAGTAGAAATAACTATTACTACACATAAATGTGATGCAGATTTCCATATTTAGATTTATGTCTCTTAAGGCACTAACTGAACACTATTATGATAACAGTATAACGGGTTCTTACCACGATATGGATTTTATGCGAGCTCTCGATATCGCAACGGTGTTGCAAGCACCAAGATCACGGATGGGAAAATAAAACACCTGCTGCGCATGAATATAGGAAGCTCATATAAAACCTATATCGTGGTAAGCACCAGAAACACTGTTAACATGAAACAAAAAAGTTGTTCAGTTTTATGGTGAAAAGCCTTATTTACATGTCGCTCATTACATTACTGATAATAATAATATATTAGCAGAACGGTGATTCCAGTCAATATTTTCGCAACTGTATGCAAAGCTAAAGCCATTTTATAATAACCAAGCTAAAAATATCATCAATATACTAAATTGTATAATTGTGTGTTTTTAATTTGAGTCTGCGTTTTTTTTTAAAATCTGCGTTTTTTTTGTGTCGGCGTCCTTGACGATCTGAGTCGGTGGGGCTATATAGAAGCTAGTAAAAACATCTGCGATTGCGACGTACCGCCATAAATTATGGCCCACCTCGCAGCATGTCATGACAACATGTTCGCTTAAGGATCTTTACGAGGTCAGGCCAAATGCTGTCCACGTTGCCAAATACTGGTCAAGAAAAGAGTAAGTGTTGCCATCGACACGAAAGAAGAAGAATTGTATAATGTTATGTGTGTTGCTGCAAATGGTAGAGTTTTACATTACTGTCGTGTAGTTGAATTGAGAACCGGAACGAGGTGGATGAACGCCTCCTTTTTTGAAATAAGAGCACTGTTTGTTTACGAGTAAATAGTAGAAAATGTATATTCCATATTATTTTGACACGTTGTGGGACTTACCAATATTTACAAGTGGATGAGGGTTGGGTGGCGTGTTCATAAGATGTGGCGCGGGACCAATCCGCCGGTCGCAACACGGCGGCCACAGCGGAAGAATGTAGTGTCCTGATGCTAACATCCTATGAGAACGAAAATGTGATGGGTTATTGTCTGACCGCAACTGCAACTAGTTCTTGCTCCTTCCTTGCCACTCCCCCACCTCCCCGCCACTACCTTTACAGCGGTACAGCGGTTGCGGTCACACTAGTACGGTTAACCGCTTGTCGGTAGAAACTTTTTCAACTCTATAACCACGCCATAAGGTCCAAAAGTGTTTCTACTGATGTGCGGCCGTGTGTACTATAGTAGGATTAGGGTGAGTGGTTGATAAACGATTTCAGACTATTTTGCTGATTTCATTTCTTTAATGTAGTTTCTTTATAGAATACTTCTGTCATATAGGGTGATTTTAATTAGTTCTTGATAGTAAAAGATATGCTTGTACTCATGATACTGAACAACTTTTCCCAAAGAACATAGGTCGAAATACGAAAAACCAAAATTGACCTCCCATTCAAAATGCGCTATCAGCTGATGCAGTTTCTATGGGAGGTCAAAACTTGATCTTCGTATTTCGACCTATGTTCCTTGGGGAAAGTTGTTCAGTATCATTAGTACATTCGTACCTTTTTCTATCAAGAACTAATTAAAAGTCACCCTATATACAACAAGGTTATTTTTTTAGTGATTAGTGAGGTCAAAAGCAACAACTTTTGTTCTACGACTTTGCTAACGCACAAAAAAATTTCAACTTTTTTTTGCAACTTACCCATCGTAATTAAACATCTGTATAGACGCCCACCCAAGTTCGACCTGTTCGAACTGCACGTCGCCGTCCTCTTCGTTGGTGTCGCTGTTCTGCTGACTGTTCTCGTTGTTCTGATGTTGGTCGTCTGTTCTTTGTATGCGCCCGTAGAGAGTTGCTTTCCTAAGTATTTTTGATACCCTGTAGATTTACTTCTACAACTTACCCATCGTAATTAAACATCTGCAGAGACGCCCACCCGAGTTCGACCTGTTCGAACTGCACGTCGCTGTCCTCTTCGTTGGTGTCGCTGTTCTGCTGATTGTTCTCGTTGTTCTGGTGTTGGTCGTCTGTTCTTTGTATGCGCCCGTAGAGGGTTATGACTAGGCGGGACTCGCGGGGAAGATCGTTGACTGGTAGATCTTCTAAATTGAGCCTGATAAAGATTTTAAGATCCTTTTAGTGGTATTTATTGTATTAAAAAAAAACCTTATATCAGAATTTGTTGAGCTCGATAGGACGACTGAGAAGCAGGATAACTTAATACTACTTAATTCACAAGCAGACGCACAAGGCTTCTTTAAAGTTAAGGTTCTATTAAATCTGTTGCTGTTCCTTTCCGTTTTGATGACAATGAAAGTGACATCAATAGATTCAAATAAATAACCGGTAATTTGCGTGCCACGCGCAGTGTAGGGTTCCGTTGTTTTATTATGATTTTTTATTGCAAAGCAGGTTTTGATTAAGTATTTCATAATGTTTATAACATAAACTTTTTACCTCCTAATGCTCAGCGAGGTCCTAGCTTTTTCGGTTAGGTGTAGCTCATTGACCTGTGAAGCCTACTTAGCTGTGACAGTTTTCCTTTTACCCCACACGTTGGGGTAGACGAACCGGCCAAGTGCGAGTCTGACTCGCGCCCTAAGGGTTCCGTATCTATCTACCATATGATATAATAAAAGCGTTTGCTCTTTGATTTTAAAAACTCCGCGACCATCCAACTTGACCCCTCTTTTATAGAAAAGTTCTTGAAACGGGAGCTCACCTTAATTGGTTACTATTAGTTGTGAGAAAAATTGAAATATTTGATGATTTTAGACTTTTCCCTTTATTTGTACTGTGAGACCTAGCTTCTTGCCAAATTTCATAATTTTAGGTCAACGGGAAAGACCCTCTAGGTTTTGCTTTTTTGCATAAATGTATGGAGACTAGCTGTTGCCCGCGGCTTCGCTCGCGTGGATTTCGTATTTATGTTGTTACCGGTTTTCCGAAGTAATGAGATATTTTCCCGTCATTTCGGGGTAATTTTAAACTAAGGAAAAACGGGACTAACCCTGCGCAAATCAATGAGTACAATTCAAGATCCAGCTAAATTTTATATAATATACAGACGTTACTCATAAACTCCTCAGAACAGAGGAACTTAGCAGCAGTATTATGCCTTAAAATTGCCACTTAACTAGAGATGGGCGTTATGCAACGTAAATAGTTTCAATAACTATGTATCGGTGCAATAACTAAAATACGGTATTGGGTTCTGCAATAACTATTTATTTGGCGAAACTATTTATCGAAAAAAAAAAACTGTGTATCAATGATATTTTACGGAGGCCTACATTAGGTTTAGAAGTAACGAAATTGGAAAAAACTAAACTGAAGATTATAAAAAAAGTTTATGCCATTTTGGTTAAAGATGCGCAAAAGTCAAGAATTAAAAATATTCATCAATCTTATAAGAAATGAAAAATATTTATTCAAAATACCAAAATATCGAATAAAATACCTAAAATAACGAAATACCTTGTTCACCGCAATAACGCAATAATACCAATAACGCACATATACCGAAATCGCTTCTTGTATCGCCATACCATGAAATACATAGTTATTGAAATAAATAGTTTCAAAACCCGTTATCGGGAACTGATAACTGGTTACGTTTCGGTATTAGAAAATCGCGTACCGACCCATCTCTACACTTAACCTAACAAATGTAGTGAGAGATATGAGAGACTCCTTTGCGTTATATTTTAAAACAGAGCCAACTCGCAGAAGTAATTGAAAAAAACTAAAACCCTCTCCCCGTTCCTCTCTCTCCCTCTATCTCCCTCTCCCCGTTCCTCTCTCTCCCTCTCCCTCCCTCTCCCCCTCACTCTGTATCCCCCTCCCCCTTCTCCCGCTCCTTTCCCCTCCATCTCCCCCTCCATCTACCTCTACTCTACCTCTTCATCTACCTTTACCTCTACCGCTTCTTCTGCCTCTACCCCTACCTCTCTCCCCCTCCCTCTCTCTCTTCCTCTCCCTCGCCCCTCCCTCTTCCCCCCTCACCCTCCCTCTCCCCCCTCCCTTTCTCCCTCCCTCTCTCCCCATCCCTCACCCCCCCTCTACCTCCCTCCCCCTTCGCCCTCCCTCTAACTCTCCCTCTCGCACTCTCTCAGATTGATTTTAGACATTTCAAACCTATCGCACCCCAACCTCATCCCTAGGGGATTATGGTATTTCACGTCCACCACGTTGGATTTCAAAATTATTGTAGTTTTCGTAATCAGCGACCCGATAAACCATACAAACGACACCCATATTGATTTTTAGACATTTCAATTCTATCGCACACCAACCCCATCCCCAAGGGATTATGGTATGCCACGTCCACCACGATGCATGTCAAAACTTATGTAGTTTTTGTAATCAGTGACCCGATAAACCATACAAACGACACCCATATTGATTTTTAAACATTTCAACCCTTTCGCACTTCAACCCCATCTCTAGGGGATGATGGTATTTCACGTCCACCACGTTGGATTTCAAAATTGTTGTAGTTTTCGTAATCAGCGACCCGATAAACCATACAAACGATACCCATATTGGTTTTTAGACTTTTTCACCCCATTTCCCTCTTTTAGGGGTTGAATTTGGGGTGAAATTTCAATAACAGTGATGTACATTCCACAGAATTACAACCCTAATGCCTAAACAATAAATTTTGTGGATTTTACTTTGAAAATGAAGGATTTTCAACTTCACCCCCGTTTTCACCCCTTAGGGTGTAGGATTTTCAAAAACCCTGAGACACGTCAAACTTAGTTTTTAGTCGTCAGCCTAAATACAAATTTTAAAGATCCTAACTTCAAAACTGACGGTCTAAAACCCGTACTTTTTTATTTTTTACCAAAAGCTTAAATACAAATTTCTATAATTCTACCTTTAAAACTGAAAGACTTATAGACCAACATACGGAAAAAAATCATCCCCTTTTTCACCCCCTTGAAGGATGATTTTTAAGAAATGCTTAAACACGTCTTTCTTTATTTTTTATCAAAAGCTTAAATTTAAATTTGTGTGAATCTAGCTCAAGAAACAAAGGACTTTCATACAAACTTTCATCCCTTATTTCACCCCTTGGGAGATGAATTTTCCGAAATCCTTTCTTAGTGGGTGGTTTTGACGCACATAGAACCTGTGTACAAAATTTC
Organism: Athrips mouffetella; assembly: GCA_947532105.1. Lineage (NCBI taxonomy): Eukaryota > Metazoa > Arthropoda > Insecta > Lepidoptera > Gelechiidae > Athrips > Athrips mouffetella. Next base: position 11,797,024 of record OX383958.1, read on the forward strand.
AGATCTGTATCTATAGCGGTTACGGCCCGACGTTGATGAATCAGTCAGTCAGTCAGGACATGCTCTTTTATATATTTAGATGAGGACATAAAAAGCCATTGATTGCGTCGTTGGAAAAAATTTAAATTTTCAGATCTTGTGTGGTTTATGGACCTTAATATTCGTTATTAATTTCAACCTGATACCTCTTCTCGTTCGTGAGAAAAAGGGTCTTGACAGACAGACAGATGGACAACAAAGTGATCCTATAAGGGTTCCGTTTTTTTGTTTTGAGGTACGGAACCCTAAAAATGACCCCCACTTTACTTGTAGGGGAGGTACCCTAAAAAAATCTATTTCAATATTTTATTTTATCACTTTGTCAGCATAGATTAAATGTATATTTGAACTAAATTACAGCTTTCTAGTACTAAGGGTCTCGGAGCTAAGCCGCGGACGGACAGGCGGAAAGACAGACGGATATGACGAAACTATAAGGGCTCCTTTTTGACTACCGAACCCTGAAAAGACTGTGCACTTGGTTGGCATTGTCAAACCTGTACGATGCAAAACTTTACGTCACGACAATACACGTGCGTGCAACACGTGTTTCGGTTAGGTCAATTGGTAACAACTTAACCTTGCAGAGTCGGACAATACATTATAGTCCAAGATCCCACCGTAAAATTCTGCACCTTGATCGAACAAATAATAATAATACAATATGTCTCTCGTCCGTGTGGTGCCGGCAAAGATTGGTACCAACCCATCTCTACCCGTGGGTGTCGTAAGAGGCGACCAAGGGATGGTGAACTGGAGGATGGGTAGCAGTGTCCCTCTGTTTATAGTGCGGTTAAAGAACATTTATTTCCTAAAAAATAATGTAACATTCGCTTACATTGAGAAATCAAGCTTAATCTTAAAACATATTTTTATAAGGCGAGAATTAAGAGGTTAGATTTAGACTTATTCTTTGTTAGTTTAGGTAGTGACGACTTTTAACAGTTCAGACTAATTTATTTTTATGACGGTATCTTGAAATATTTCAATCAATTGTGGAGAAATCCCTCAAAACATGATGTTTTAGCGCTTTTTTGAAGAGTTGAAATGATTGTATATTTTTAATATCACGAGGAAGTTTGTTGTACAGTTGTGCTCCTTCAAATGTAATATTCTTTTTCCCGTAATTTGTTCGAGGTGGTCGTACACTAATATCTTGTAAGTACCATCTTTATTACTGCAGTCACCAACAACCGCGGTCCGTAGTGCAAGCCGCAACGCTATCAAGCGTGGTGACGACTATGGTACTTCCCATACAAGTTATACCACGCGTTTTGCTTGAATTCTGGAGGGAAATCCCTGTCCTGCAGTGGACGTTTCATTGGACGTCATGATGATGCTGATGAATACGTCTTAATTTTATCTCACAAACGAAACATAAATCAATCAGGTATACAATGTGAATTTTCATCTCCTGAAGCCCAGTGATTTTACTCATGAAAACAATTATCTTTCTCGAAGAAAAACCATTTTTACAAAAACTACTTACTAGATGTCGTTCAAACCAATTTTCGGTGGATGTTTGCATGGTAATGTACATCATATATTTTTTAGTTTTATCATTCTCTTATTTTAGAAGTTACAGAGGGGGGGGGGGGGGACACACATTTTATCACTTTGGACGTGTGTCTCGCGCAAACTATTCAGTTTAGAAAAAATATATATTAGAAACCTCAATATTATTTTTGAAGACCTATCCATAGATATCCCACACATGGGTTTGACGAAAAAAAAAATTTGTTTTCGTTCTAAGTATGGGGAACCCCCAAAATTTATTGCTTTCTTTTCTATTTTTGTGTGAAAATCTTAACGCGGTTCACAGAATACATCTACGTACCAAGTTTCACCAGTATAGTTCTTGTAGTTTCGGAAAAAAGTGGCTGTGACATACGGACGGACACACTGACATGACGAATCCATAAGGGTTCCGTTTTTGCCATTTGGCTACGTAACCCTAAAAACCTGTCAGAGCACTAGTGATAGTCTCTGCGTAGTAACGATTTTGATAAAACTTTGCTTAGGTATGGAAAACTTTGCCACGAAACCCTGGGGCGTTGTATGACCCCAAGTGTAACCTTTATTCAAATCACGTTTCGACCAAATAACAGATAGGTGCAGAATTTGAGGGCCAGATCTTACGCCATTAGTCCGTATTTATTGACCTTTGCATGTTGGTACTATAAAAAGTTTGCACAAAAGAATTAAATATTTGCGTGAATCTCAACTGCATCGTCATGGTTTTTTATTTTTATGAATTTGAGAGAAAAATAAAGTAGCAAAATAGTAAAATAATTATAATGTTAAAAATAGTTTGCCACAACGCAACGGGGTGAAAGACATTGGCGTTGACGAGGTTATTACCAATTCTCAAGAGATAAACACGAGATAAAAACAAGTTATTTTAGGGTTCCGTAGTTAACTAGGAACCTTATAGTTTTATCATAATTCTCAACACAAACATGAGATAAAATCACGTTATTTTTAGGGTTCCGAAGTCAACAAGGAACCTTTACAGTTTTGTCATGTCCGTCTGTCTGTCTGTCCGTCTGTCTGTCCGCGGCTACGCTCAGTGACCCTCAGTACTATAAGGCCGAATTTAGTATTGATAATATGGATATACATATTAGTCACGTCGACTAAGTGTTATAACAAAATCATGAAAAAATTTTTTTTGGCCTACCTCCACATTGCACGTAAAGTGGGGATGAATTTTTTTTTCTCGTAGACCCCAAAATGTGGCGTGTCGTTAGATAGGTCTTTTATAGTAGATTGTATCACAAGGCTGTAAAATAATATTTTTAAGGCGATGGCTCCATTCTGAATCCAGATTCTAGAGTAGAATCCTGAACGTAGCGAGGGATTCAATAGGTCACCCAAGGTAAAAATATTTTTACAGCCGCGTACTCGTAATACACTCTACTTTTCATCTCCCTCTATGAGAAAAAAATATATTAATATTATTACTTGATGAAACAATACTAAAAATCATATTAAGTATTATTTGTAACAACTGAAAATGTTTTTGACATTTTTGTATCAAATAGGAACAGAACCTCTTTGGTTAGAGCATATTTCTTTTTTTATATTCATAATAATTTTAATTATATATTTTGGTTCGACCTCTATGGTTGACCTAAAATATCCCTATGGTGGACCTAAATTCTAATTCTAATTTTAAATCCCATTTTTACCCGCTACGAAAGTCTCTTGGAGAAAACAGCTATTTTGTTCGCCTTTATTGACGAACCGTTCAGCGATTTTCGAATAGATGAGATAAAAAAAATATTGTGAGTTAGCATAGACTACTTTTCGATTTAAATATTTAGCTTAGAAGCGAAAATTTTTGTTAGAGTCAAGTGTCCCCTTAGCTTAGAAATTAATTTATTGAGTGTTATGCCAGCTAAACGGTTATTACTGGAAATGTGGCAAAATTCATATTAGTACCATATGATTAAATTTAAAACTATCACAGCTAAGCCGGCTTTACTGGTTAAAGAGAAATAGTCGAAAAACTGAAAATAATAGAAATACAAATAGCAATCAGGCGCTGGGCTTTGCTGGTCGATAGGACGGAAAAAAATTATGAAAAAATAGAAACCTGCTTAAAAATTATAATTCCTAAAGCAACTTTACTACGGAACCCCACATTGCGCGTGGTCCGACACTCACTTGGCCGGTTTTTTAGTTGAAACAACCTTTGGATTGTCGATACGTCGATACACGTCATTATTACGTTCCGTAGTTTTGAAGGTAAATTCTTACATCAGAAAAATCAATATTAATTATTTATGGAGATAGCTACCTATTGTCTATCCATTTAAAATCGTATATTTATCTCATATAATATTAATTAAATATAAGAATTTTGCATGTGTAACTCGCGTGTGCTGGCATGGTATTTTTTATGTTAATAAATAAAATAAAAATATCCTTTATTTATCATCCATAAACTATACAAATTGTACTTATGCAATACAAATTATTATCTTTATCAATTATTTATCAATATTATTAATTTAAACATTATTAAATACTATATTTTCTTACTTAATTAATAGTAAAATAAAAAAGCGGAACCCTTACAGGATCACTTCGTTGTCCGTCTGTCTGTCTGTCTGTTTGTGTGTCTGTCAAGACCCTTTTTCTCGAGAATGAGAAGAGGTATCAGGTTGAAATTTATAACGAATATTAAGGTCCATGAACCACACAAGATCTGAAAATTTAAATTTTTTACAACGACGCAATCAAAAGATATGGCTTTTTATGTCCTCATCTCCATATACATTTATGCAAAAAAGCAAAACCAAAACTTCCCGTTGACCTAAAATTATGAAATTTAGCAAAAAGCTAGGTCTCACAGTACAAATAAAGGGAAAAGTCTAAAATCATTAAATATTTCAATTTTTCTCACAACTAAAAGTAACCAATTAAGGTGAGCTCCCGTTTCAAGAACTTTTCTATAAAAGAGGGGTCAAGTTGAATGGTCGAGGAGTTTTTAAAATCAAAGAGCAAAAGCTTTTAGTATATCATTATGGTAGATAGGTACGGAACCCTTAGGGCGCGAGTCCGACTCGCGCTTGGCCGGTTTTTTTTTCTCAGGGACGCAAATGTTCCTTCACATGAGCATACATGAAATCTTTCTAACATAAATAAAAAAAAATACGCAAATACTAAAAACAAACCAAAGCATACCCCTTTGACTTCTTAATGTATTAGGGACAAGTGAGAGTACCTCACGAGTAAAATAAAAATAGTACGCCAAACTAACTCATTAGACTTTGATGCTCTTAGTTTAATTACCGTAGCAGATCATTATTATTTTGACCTAGCGATGCTTACGAGTTACGACTGACGCGTGCGTGGACTTTAGAATTTTCCATAAAAACTACTTTGTAGGGTTCCGTACCCAAAGGGTGAAAAACGGTACCCTATAAATATGCCTCCGATGTCGGTCTGTTTGTCTGCCAGCGGGCTATATCACATGAACCGTAATAGATTGACAGTTTAAACAGATTATGTGTTTCTGTTGCCGCTATAACAACAAATAATTGAAAAAAACCGGCCAAGTGCGTGTCGGGCCACGCGCAATATAGGGTTCCGTCGTTTTTACGATTTTTATCGCAAAGCAGGTGTTGACTAAGTATTGCATAACATTCATAACATAAATTTTTTACATCCTAATACTATGCGAGGTCGTAACGCCTGATTGCTACTGCTATTTACATTATTTCCAGTTTTTTAGCTATAGCTCATTAACCTGTGAAGCCTACTTAGCTGTGATAGTTTTTCTTTTAATTTCATCATGTACAAGGTTATTTTTTGGACTTGATTTCCTTTTGCCCACTTAGTAGTGAGGTCAAAAGCAACAAGTTTTGTTCTACGACTTTGCCAACAATGTACAAAATTATTTCGACTTTCCATACTAAAGTGGTCACGTGACCGACCCATTTTAAATGGGAAGTTGAAAAATTTTCGTGCGTTGTTAGTAAAGTCTTAGAACAAAAGTTGTTGCTTTTGACCTCACTAATAAGTAGGCAAAAGGAAATCAGGTCCAAAAAAATAACCTAGTATACTACTACTATGACTTTTTTCACATTTCCATTTACTACCGTTTAGCTGGTAGGGGGGGGGGGGACGCTCGACTCCAACAAAAAATTGCGCTTTCAAGCTGAATATTACGCAAACGGATCCCTAAATCGAAAAATTCGCCCACTCACATTATTTTTAAAAGACCTATCCAACGATACCCCCCCACACAATGGGGTGAACAAGAAAAAAAAAATCACCCCCACTTTACTTGTAGGGGAGGTACCCTAAAAAAATATATTTTCTTAGATTTTATTTTCCCACTTTCTCGGCGTTAATGAAATACATATCCATACTAAATTTTAGCTTTCTTGTACGAAGGGTCTTTGAACTAAGCCGCAGACAGACAGCCAGACAGACGGACATGACGAAACTATAAGGGTTCCTTGTTGACTACGGAACCCTAAAAAGGGCGCTTCCCTACAAAAAACGTGTTTTTAGGCGATTTTTGGTCTATTTTCGTTTTAGCTCTATCGCAAAAACGGGAACACTCACAAGCGTGAAAATTGGTAAGTTTACAGTGCAAATACAGCTGTTTTATGAGCAAGTCTGTTGAAAAAAAAAAATTAGTTTAGAAGGATCGAATTGAATAGAACCCAGTGTTTGAGAAGAAAAAGTAGAGGACATAATCCAAAAATTACTAGTATTACGGTTTTCATCTTCTTTGGACAGTGCAATATTTAAAATTGTAAAATTTGTTTGAAAATTACCATTTTGTTACAATATGTTTGTTATCCGAATTACTTAGATAAACGTTTCCATAGCAACAGCACACAGCAATATCCAAACGCAACAGTTTCGGCATTTACAATCTCGTTTAGTAAGTCCCGTTTAAGTGCATGTGATTAGGTTTGTTATTATAATATATCATTTAAATTTTCCTAAATAAGAAAATAAAAAAGATTTGATTACATGGTTTCTTAAGAAATACCTAGATATACGTGGGACACTCAGAAATATTTGCGACACTAAAAAAAATTGTTCTACAGGTACATATATTTTTATTAAATCTTTTCAAAGTACTCTCCACCAGCCTCTATACAAAGATTCATGCGTCTGAACCAGTTTTCAAAACACTTTTTCCAGTCCGCCGTAGACACCTCGTTTACAGCCTGCTCGAACGCAGCCAGCGCATCTTCCGGCGACGAAAATTGTATCCCCTTGAGCTGATTTTTTATTTTTGGAAATAAAAAGAAGTCACACGGTGCTAGATCAGGGCTGTAAGGAGGGTGACCCAGGAGTTTGACTGGTGTGCTGTCCAGGAAGTCCCTCGTTTTGAGCGCGGTGTGTGCAGGCGCATTGTCGTGGTGGAGCAGTAGTCCGCGGAGCCCTGTGTTTGGTCGCTTGTTGCTCACAACAGAAAAAACTTCTGGTAAACATTTGGTAGTATACCATTCGGCGTTGATGCTTCTTTGATCTCGTAAGGGAATTGAGGCCAAGTGGCCAGTCAAATTAAAAAAGCTGGCGATCAAAATCTTCCCCCCGCTTCGAGATCGCTTCACTTTGGTAGGCGTTGGTTCATTTTGAAACACCCAAACTGTCGACTGGCGCTTGGTTTCTGGATCGTATTGATAAATCCAGGACTCATCACCTGTTACGATGTCGTAAACACGCCGAGACGAGCCTGCTTCAAATTTGTTCAGCATATCACGGCACCATTCCACCCGGGCCTGCTTCTGAGCGTCGGTGAGGTAGTGCGGCACCCAGCGCGATACTATCCTCCTCACGCGAAGATGCCCGTGTAGAATCTCGTGAACGCTTCCCGATCCAATCTTTAATATGTGCTGAATCTCCTGATATGTAATTCGCCTATTATCTTGGATTAAATTTTTCACTGCTAGCACGTTTTCTTCCGTAATAGCCACCGCAAAAGGCGACCGCTTCTTTCTTCATCCCCCAAGGTTGGTCGACCGCGCCTAAATTCGTTATACCAACGATACACGGTTGCCTTGGAGGGGCCTTCATCCATAAATGCCATTTGAAGTCTATCGAACGATTCATCCGGTTTCAGGCGACACTTGAAATCGTAAAAAATCATAGCTCTAAAATGTTCCCGGCGCAGATCCATTTTTCAGTAAGACACGATACTTTGAATTGGCTCGCAAAAAATGTGGAGGGAAATTTTGAAAATGGAACACACATATTTTTACTTACAAGTAATCATATTTTCGAAAAAGATTCTGACCGGCCAGTCTCCCATATATAAAAACTATTTTTCGCAATACTTTCTGAGTGGCCTGGTAACGTAATTTTGACTACAAACTATTTAAAAAATGCACAAGAATATAATATGATGATTAATGGCATTTATGAATAATTTGTGAAGTGTTTTATTTTTAGACCAACTACACAGGTACATAAAAAACATATGTACCTATACGTGGTTATTTAACTATGTTAATATTAATTCATACGATAACAACTTCATATCATGCAATGACGTCATTGAACTATTTTTGTGCTAATAATGATGCAAAAACAGAAAATGAAGATATTTATAGCAATTTTACAACATTAGCATTTTAAACGATCATCCAAATATATCTACAAGTTTTTTTTGGAAGAGTCAATATCTCTAAATTTGTACCTCTAAACTTGTAGGTATCAACGTTTGTTATATAGAAACAGCAGTTTTGTAAAGTCAACGACAGGTCTAATTTGACATTCGTAGCGTGACTCTAGCTCTTACGTCTATTGAAATAAATCAAATATTTGTAATATGGCTTCTGTCAACATGGACAATTTTGCCAGTGTCGAAGTTGGAGAATACACGGCACTACAATGACCAGATAAATGGACGGTCAATTAGCATAATCTGGATAAAAATAAAAACATATAAATAAATGATCATAGAAAAAAAAAGGGGAATCATAATTTTATTTCTAGCTCTTACGTCTATTGAAATGAAACGGTGCAAAGTCCAATGTGTCAAACTTGATTACTGTATTAAAGAATACATCATCACACGGCAACCCAAAGACGTTTACTAAGAGCTGGCGGTTGACAACCCTACCTCATCGGTTACCAAAAGCGACCTTCCTAGGCTGGTCCACAATGCAAAGGTGAATCTAAAAAAAACAGTTTTTGTTGACTGTACAAAATGTGCCAGGTTGCGCCCAGGCAACCCTGTTTGTTTAGACTCACTTTTTAGGGTTCCGTAACCAAAGAGTTAAAAACGGGACCCTATTGATATGCCTCCGATGTCTGTTTGTCTGTCAGCGGGCTGTATCTAATGAACCGTAACAGGTAGGAATTTGAAATTTTCACAAATTTTGTATATCTGTTGCCGCTACAACAACTAATACTAAAAATTAAAAAAAAGTTAAAAATTAAGGGGGGCTCCCAAACAGCTAAAGGGGGGAGCGAAAAAAAAAGTTTGACCTACCCCATTGAGTGGGGTATCGTTGTTTAGGACTCATTGAGTAGATAAATACTATATTTTTGTTTTAAAAAATATTTTAAACAAAGGTATAGGGTGCCATCAAAGTCAGCTGTTTTTACAAAATTTTGTTTGAGCTGTATCTCATAAACCATAGTAGCTAGACAAATAAAATTTTCACAGATTATGTATTTCTGTTGCCGTTATAACAACGATTTTTGATTTAGCTCTATCTTAAAAACGGGAACACTTACAAACGTGAAAATTGGTATGTTTATAGTGCACAAGCTATAGAATACCAACAAATAAAAATATCTGGTCAAGCAGGTGTCGGACTCAAAAAGTATAGCATAGTAATTTACTGAAATTTCAACTTATACAACTATGATTATGTGGTGGTACGGAACCCTCAGAGCGCGAGTCGAATACAATATCCGTAAAGTACCAATGTAAATAAATATAATTTTAAAATGATTACATAAATAGATACTTAAACAGATATAATGAATAGTGCAAAGTATAACTTATACACAGAGAAGTAAGAGTCGTACTTAGAATGAGTTAAATATAAATACCTATGTACAAAAGTGTTGTGTACAGTGACAATGGAATTATATAATCGCTCTCTGCATTCATTCGACCTACGACCTACGTTACAAGGAAGTCGCGTCTTGCTTTTCTCGTTCGCCTAAACGCGCAAAAAATAACTTTCACAAATAACTTCAGACTATTAACATTCAAAGAGAAAAGTGGAGGAGATTGGGGGAGGCCTACGCCGAAGAGGCGACTTCCATAAACAAATAAATAATAAATAAACAAAACATTTGGATATAAATTATAAAAAACCGGCCAAATTAATTTGAATTAGGGTTTCAAAAAATATTAAAGCAGGTAGCAAAAATAATAGGTTGGCAGCTACAGTGAAGTATCATTTTAAGCAGAAAATGGCACCTTTATAATCAGTTGTAAGCTTTGTTTTAATTTAAACTGGCATCGATTTTTGTTTTGGCAACTGAATTTATTGTTAAGCGAACACTTAACGGCGGATAAAAACTAGAAAATAGGCTTTCTTAAATAATAAAATGAGGTTGTATATAAAGTTAACTAAGGTGTGAAGAAAATATGAACATGGTCATAAAAAATATACTTTGTGCGACATTTTAAGAGCTCTAAATAAAGGAAATAGTGACATGCATAAAATTGTTTTTGACTTAGAATTTTTATTAAATGGCTTTAAATTTTCCTAAAATGGCGAAAGCGTAAAAGGTATAAAGGTACAAATTTTTTTTTTTTATTTATTTAACCCACAATATTTATTTATTTATGCCGAGCTGAGTGTTCCTCTTAGTTAATTGTTTATAATTAAAGCTCCATTAAAATCCTCTACACTTGAGGTTAGTTCGACGTGGACCCACTGTGCGGGTCCCCTATTTCTGTCTGCGAGGGGTCACAAGGGAACCTAACATAACCTACCGTGTATGTGTCGTCCTGTCTGGAGTTTGTTTTTCCATTCTGCGGAGCTGCGCCCCCTCGTCCCACCGCTTCGTGATGGTAGTGGTCATTTAAAGAAAAGCAGTAGTCATTGTAAAAAGGTTAGGAAGCACTTAATTGATTATAAAGTAAAGCGAATTTATAATTAAAGCTCCAAGGTCATGTTCCAAGGCCAAGTTCCCTTGTCACCCCTCGCAAACAGAAATAGGAGACCCTCACAGCACAAAAAAATATAAAATCGTTAAATATATTCTGTTTCTATGCAATGAGTAACCTTTCGCCGTTTTCATTAAATTATGATTCTACAAACATAAATACTGAAATCCAATTACTTAATAATAGTACCTGTTTTAATTTTTACAGCTGCCTACAAATCGCAGCCCGAAAGTGTATTTTTATATGGGAGCTTATTGTTGCCAATAATACAATCTTTGTTATCCCACTGTTAAAATTAGTCGCCAAGTCATTATTTATAGTACCTCGCTTATGATTTCATTGCCCCTGTTTAATATATTTGCTACATTAAAGAATCAGCCATTATTTAGTTTTTATAAATTCTTGCAATTTGAAGCTCACCTATTATAATTGTTGCTAAAATATTTAATCCCTGCCAGATTAATTTATTAGATGCAAACTGTTAGTTCCCGTTTCATTTGTTAGTTGCCTTAAAAATAATAAGCCTTTTATTTATTGGGTGTCGTGTCACAGCACACAAATCAAAACTTTTGTCGAATTGCTAATTTTGATTCCATATACTCGTATTTGTTATTTAACTATGTTGTAACTATATTGTTTTGTATTGTGATGTCTAAGAATAATAATTATGTCTGATTATGATTCAATCGTCAGCGGGGGTGGGTTGTTTAGCGGGTAAAGGCATTACGAGCTATGACATTACCTCGTCACACAAATTTCACCTCTCCCTACATCTGTCACCCCGCTGCGCTGGAGGGTAGTGCAAGAATTTACCACAAAATACTAAGGAGTATGATATGTAAAATTGCGTGACAGGATTAAAAATAGTGTGATAAGAGAACGTTGTGGAGTAAAAGAAGATGTAGTGACTAAAGGAATGCTGAGATGGTTTGATCATGTAGAGAGAATGAATGAACGAAGATTGACGAAAGAGATCTGCCAGGCGAGAGTGAATAGAAACGTTGGAAGGGGAAGGCCTCGGCGAACGTTCCATGACCAAATTCAGGATGTTCTAACTAAGTAAAGGCCGGGTTGAAAGTACGAGCGTGTATTAAAGGGATGATGAAAGTAGAGGAAGCGAAGAAAGTATGTTAATATCGTAGCAGGTGGAGGGCCGTGGTCTCTGCCTACCCCGACGGAAAGACGCGTGATGTTATGATTAAGCACTTTATCATAACATCCCATAATACGTCCACTACAGGACAGGGAGCTACCAACAGAATTCCGGCTGTTGCTGGAACAATATGGAGGGGAAGAACCTTGACAATCACCACACTTGACAGCGTTTCGGCTGGCACCATGGACCGCGGTTGTTGGTGATCGCAGTAAGATGATAAAATCCACGGAAGAAAGCTGCTGCCCATCCTCCGGTTTATAAACCCTTAGTCGCCTCTTACGACACCCACAGGTAGAGATTGGTTGGCACAATTTTTTGCCGGCACCACACAAGACAGCATTAAGCACTTACCAAGTATCAAAGATTATCCTCGGGTAAAAGCCAGCGCATTCAATCTTGGATGACTGCGTCAGATGGAGACTCTTCAAAGGCCTTGTGCCGTAATACACTTGCGCGTGGAACAAATACTCGTCGTGGTTCCAACATAGAGGGAGACAGTGGACCGCCTCGATACAGAACAATGTGGTCTCTGGGATCGTGTGCGCTGGGATTGCTTCTGTCAATACAAAAAAGAGAAATATATTCAGGGCTATATTTATTCGTGAAAAATTATTATTTAAGGGTTTAGGGGGGTAGGTATAATGCAACAACTTTCGTTTTACGATCTTTCGAGATACGCAAAAAAATTAAGACTTTTCATACAAATTATACCGATCAGCTGATTATTTTGTATGGAGTCGATTTTTTTACATTATTTTATTAAAACCCTGTGTAAGAAGTTTCCTAATTAACTGCATTATTCAATCAGTACGGCGAATACATAATGTGGAAAGCACTTAACGTCTGGGATGGCAGAGTTGTAGTAGGCGGTCGCAGAGTCAATAATTTGAGGTATGCAGACGATACGACTATATTTGCGTCGAGTGAAATGGAAATGGCAAATGTTCTGAAGAAAATTAAAGTTGAGAGTGCCAATCTAGGTCTTATGATCAACCATTTAAAAACTAAAATAATGGTGGTAGACAGAGCGCAAATATCTTGGATCGATGATAACCTGTGATGGCAGCTGCACCGTTGAAATTCGTCGCAGAGCCGGTATGAACCTAGATAAGATCTGGAAGAACAGAGGTATTCGACGTACGACTAAAGTGCGCTTGGTTCGAGCTCTGGTATTCTCAATATTTTTGTACGGTGCCGAAACTTGGTGCGTGAAAAGCCGCGATAGCAGTAAGATCGATGCGTTTGAGATGTGGTGTTGGGGGCGATTACTTCGCATACCTTGGACTGCCATGCGAACTAATGAGTCCATGTTAAAAGAACTTAATATCACGACGCGGCTCTCCACTATATGCCGAAAGCGTGCCCTCCGTTTCTTCGGACGCATTATACGGTCTTCGAGGCATTGTTTGTAGAAACAGATTATTTTGGGCCAAATGGAAGGCAGACGTGATCAAGGCAGGGCACCTACGAGATGGTCAGAAACAATGAAGAAGGCAGTGGGCGGCAACATGCTGCGTGCGGTCCACACATCATACAATCGCAGCCTGTGGAAGGCAACCATATGTCGTGGCGATCCTCATCAGTGAGGGACCGAGGAAGAAGAAGAATTCCCCAAAAGATTCCCCAAGAAACATAGGCGGAAAAACGAGAAAAAAATCCGGTCAAGTGCGAGTCGCACTCGCGCGCCGAGGTTTCCGATGTACCTGTAGTATTTTTAGAAGCAATAAAGTCCATTTTTAGGACCGCAAAACTAAGCTTGTTTGTAAATGTTTTTTGCAGATTTCTAAAAAGTTGTGCTACTTAAAGATCGTTTTATTTTTGCTGTAATAGTTACATAAACCTAAAATTAATTCAGATTTTCCTTTAGAAAACTTCGAAGATAAGGGGGGAATGGATTTTTTTTTACGCTTTTCATCATAACTTGAAAAATAAGAGTCTTAAAAAATACACAAATCAATTTTAGAATGTATAAGTAAACCCCTTTCATATGATACCCCACTCAACCTAGTAACGTAATTATGCCCCCCCTATTTGGGCCTCCTTTACAATATTTTTTTAATTCTTTCATTTGCAATTAAGTAGAGCATTCATATTCTAAAACTATTCAAAATTTCAAGTCGATAGCATGAATGGTTGCTGAGATATACAGGTGTGACAGACAGACGAAGTCTCGAAGTTCCGTTTTTACCATTTTGGTTCGGAAATCTAAAAATTGTCCTTTTCTTTGCTCCTTTTGAGTAACAAACAATTGTTTTTTGCAGTGATGTGACGAAAAAATAACCCGATATATCCTTATACCGGGTTAATCGGGTTATTTTTACCTGATATACATACATAGACCTAAGTATACATACATTTCAAGTGGGAATATTACAGTATACACTCATTTGACGTTGACTGGCCATATTTAGTTTTATTATGCTTTACTGGGTTTTCGTCGAGTTTTAAATAGGGCCAAAAGTCAGTTACAATCTTTCTCGAGTCGATAAATAAAATAATAAAATAGAGTTACAACCCAGCAGAACTACAAATAGTTAAATAATAATTAGTTAATTAATTTAATAATAATTTACGACTTGCGACTACCTGATAACTGATATATATATCTGAGGCGCTAGCACCGAACTCAATCTCTCTTTTCTTTTTGTATAGAAGAAAAGAGAGAATCGATAACGATTGAGTTCGGTTCTAGCGCCTCTGATGACTGTATGTCGTATTATAATAGTCAACAATGTTGATTCAACATTTACATTGTTAGTAATTAGACGCTGTGACAAGGGTTTGAACTTAAAGGTCATTCAAGAGTAACCAGGAAATAAGGTCTCTCATCAGACAACCTCTAAAAGACCGGTCTTTTACAATATTTATCACGTTTTAATTTTCAGTATCTGCTAAAATGTTGGACGTGTCGGGTGTCACGGTTGAAATCGGAATAGTCACAATCGTGCTAGTTGCTATTATAACTAGGTTTTATCAAAAAAATACCAACGCAATATGTAAATCTAAAAAACGTCTCGAAGGCAAGACAGTTTTAGTCACAGGAGGCACCGCTGGCATGGGTCTCGAAGTGGCCAAAGATTTGGCGAGAAGGGGAGCCAGAGTTATCGTAGCATGCCCGTTTGAACAAGAAGGTATCGATGCCAAGAAAACTATTATCGAAGACACTAGAAATCACAACGTCGATTTCAAATATCTCAATTTAGCTTCTTTAAACTCCGTTCGTGAATTCGCTAAGGATATATTGAAAAACGAAGACAGACTGGACATATTAATAAATAACGCTGGCATTTTAACGCCGGACGACATTAAAACTGCTGATGGACTGGGTTTAGTGATGCAAGTAAATTATTTCGGAATGTTTTTGCTGACTATTTTACTTCTACCACTGTTAAAAAAGACGGGAAAGCCGTCAGAACCGAGTAGAATTGTCAATATGTCATCAGTCTTGCACAATGTAGGGACAGTTGACTTTAAAAATATGAATAAAGTCGGATACTGGTTCAAGTGGAGAATATATTGTAACAGCAAGCTATGCGTAGCTATGTTCACAAGAGAGCTCAGCGAGAAATTAGCCGGTTTCAATGTTGTGGTCAACAGTGTGGACCCAGGAGCGGTCGGTACGAGAATTTTTGATAGTTGCGGGAAAATCTTTGGTTCTTTTATAAGGATATTGTTCGGAACGTTATTTAAAACTACCTGGGAAGGTGCGCAGACGACGTTACATGTAGTCTTGGATGACGAGGCTGGAGAAATGAGCGGAGAATTTTTCAAGAATTGTGCATTATCAAGGGCGATATACACTGTGTACAACGATAAAAAGCGTAAGATGCTCTGGGAACAATCGATGAAGCTAGTGAATTTGGACAATGTGATAACATAACTGATTATAATAAACTATTTCTTATAATATGTTTCTTATATGTTATAGAAATAAAATTCAAAAAGCTATGGTTTTTGTACTAATACGGCAGGATTTTTTTTAACCTTAACTTAAAAATGCCTAAATTTAGATTTTATTGTGTTTTCTTCTGTATCAAATTATCTTTTAATTATCTTTCCTTTCCATTTACCATAGCACTGATACTAACAGTTTAAATATGTGGATATGAACACACACCTTCATAATGCCGAAGTATGCTTTCAATAGTTGCAAAAACGAGATGCGAAATCACATTTTCTACCGTTTGAGACATTTTTCATCAAATTAGTAAGTGAAACAATTTTATTTTTGAATTCTGTTTTATTATTTATTATTCGGCCTATTTTTAAGTTTTTTACCGATTGCTTTCACTGTATCAGAGGGTCCGTTTGGACTCCGTTAATGAATTGAATATCAGATTTGAAAAACTATTTTGAACTTTTTAGTTACCGGACCGATTTCTTTCAAAAATGATATATGGGGGTCCATGTGGTCTCCGATGATGAATCTATCATCACATTTGAAAGAAGAAGCCGCTGTTTGAGGCATCATGAGGCTTGCCGTACGCAATAGCGAGCACCTCTATGTAGTAGCCTTAGAGTAATAATTAGTAGTAGCGCTCTTCGAAATTTTGCTTGTTTGTGAATCCCGTTATTTAAATACGAATTTTGTGTCATTGTGAAGTGTATCGAATTGCTCATTCGATGATGTGAACTTTGTCAAAATCAGTGTGTTGATGAAAGATATACCTGAAGAAAGAATTCAAAATAGGTAACATCGTTAAAATCAGTAAAAGAACCATGTCGAACCTATCCCAAAGTACGACTCTAAGCGGGTCAATGTAGGTCAACTGGTGCCGGCCGGGTCTGCGCCCGACGAACTTGTCGACCTTGAGTGATTCTGCACTGTACGGACCACTAATGTGATTAAAAATTTATCGTCGCACTGCAGAATATTAAGGAAGGAACAGATTTCGCGCTCACCTTCGCTATATGGTGAGAAAATAAATAACAAAATTACATAGAATTGGCTGCATGCAAAAATTTGATTACACACACAGAATTAATAGCATGTACGTACAAAATGTCGGGGAAAGTTCCATTACCTCTTTATAGGCATAACCAAAGCCTATTGTAAAAAAAGTACGGTGATACTTCTAAGGGGTGATTCTACATTACTAATAGATTGTAAAAAAAAATAAAACATTACCTTGTTTTTAATATATATTTATTTTTATTTGGAGTGATCACGAAATTTGATTTTCCTTCGAATTACATGATAGTAATTTATTGGAATGGATAGGCACTTTCTAGCAACTGGATATTATACCAAAAAAACATATTTGTCTGATTCATCTGCTGATCATAGACGTCACTGAACCCTCCAGGCGCTTCACTTCTTCTTGAGCTAAAACTACTTCTTCGTGTACTTCTTTTAGGAAAGTAATTTTTTTTTTCGCTTGTGTGGTGCCGGCAAAGAATAGTACCATACCATCTCTACCCGTGGGTGTCGTAAGAGGCGACTAAGGAGCATCAGCATCTTTATGTGTATCGTATTATCTTACATACTGTGGTCACTAATAACAGCAGTCGCCAGCCGCAACGCTTACAAGCGTGGTGACCATTGTAAATCCCCTCCAAAGTACCACGCGTTTTAGCTGGAGTTCTGGAGGGAGCTGCCTGTCCTGCAGTGGACGTTTCATTGGAAGTCGTGATAATGATGATTTTTTTTTTACAATCTATTAGTGATGTAGAATTACCTCTTAGAAGGATCATCGTAATTTTTATTACACTCTGTATAAGCCAATTACATGATTTAAAAAGACACCGCATCACACGTATTGTCTGACAACGGCGCGCGAGTAAAAAAATCTGCTACCGTATTGTTTACTCCAGAGGTAAACTCCACTACATAGAAGCGGATAGTATTATTTATCTTTGTAATCGTAAGGCTGTGGTCATATCGATACGCCTATATTTCTACTAAAATAGAAATCAATGGCCTGTGATTTGTTTTCAGTATAAAAGGCTCACTTCTACCGTAAATATATTGATGAAAACGTTTTATGCCAAAAATTATGGCTGTTGGCCGGTGCTTCCTTTTGAATCTGGCTATAATTGCGTTCGTTAGGTGTTATCAATCTGTACGTGAGAACAGCGCCCAGACCAGCCGGCCCCGCGTCTGAGGTCAGCACCAGCTGCGCACTGGGCTCGAAGTGCGCAAGCACGCGCTGCCGTTCTCCCCGCTGCCATTCGGCATCGGCTCGCAAAAGTTCTTGCAATACGCTTAATAACAATGACGCATTCGGAATAAAATTCCTGTAGTAATTGACTACACCTAAAAAACGTTCAGTCTGCAAGCCCCTTTTACTTATTACGTAACCTATATAATCAATAAGTAATCTGTAAAGAATCTACATTGAATAAAATTATCTGAATCTGAATCCTAAATAGGTAATGAAATCGTTGAAAAATTCGCACTTGCCTTGTTGTAGACAAAAACCGGCTTTGCTTAAACGTCACAATACCTCCCGTAACCTTTAAGATGGATTTCTTTGCTGGGCTTGGACAAATGTCATCCAACTAGCAACTTACGCCTTTAATATCTGAGAGTAAAACCTCCATTGATTTTTTAAAAATCGCTGGAGCGTTTGCCAGCCCATACACCAATTGAGTATACTAAGTGTAAGTGTAGGTGCAGTGTAGTAAGCTCCTGCGAACTATCGTCCAATAAAAACTGGTTATAGGCATTTTTTAAATCAAGCTTCCTATACTGTGCTCCTTCTCCCGAGCTTAGCAAACACTTCTTCAATACGAGGCAGTGAATATTTATCCACCACCAAATTCTTGACGAAGGTGACAAAAAAATCGCCAGCATGATCCGCGCGGCACCGGTCGCCAGCGCGCGTATCCACAGAAATATTTAGAATAGAAGCGGCTAAAATTTTAATAATAAAAAAAAGTACCCCCCCTATCAAAAACCCGTGAAATTGATTCTACTCTCGATTCTGAACAAACTATTTTCTCAGTTTCGCTTATTCCGTTAACACGTTGTATAATGCCTAAACCTAAACTAATCTGTTCTTGATGCTTTCCCCTATCCTCTGAACAGGCACATTGGCATTGTTACGTCTTTTAAAAGACTTTAGGGAAGTAAGAGCCATTCTGGTTTCAGCTAATGCTGATGCTGCCTTCTTTTTGTTGGTGAATCATCATGAAGCATCCGTTGAGCAAAGAATAGTTGGAAGTTCATGTGAGCCTGCTCCAGTTCATCTAAGGGCTGTGCTTTGGCCTGCAGTTCTGGCATGTAAACCTGATTGGCTTTTTTATAGTCTCCGGACTCTTCACAGTAGCAAGCCCATGCTCTATAGAACTCCGAACATTCTACACCTATCCCAGTGTTATACAACCTCTGGTATATCTCCAAATCCATAACTTGACTAATCTTCTATCTTGGAAATATCTCTCATCTTTCTCAAACAATTCCAAGCAATCTTTCACTAATGTATCAATATGCCCTTCATGACCATGCTTTGGGTAGCACTGCTCAACCCATTGGATGTAGTTGAACCAGGGATCAAGTGGATCAGGGCCCTGGTAGTACCTTATTGCGGCTTCATGCTCCTCTTTCTGCAACTGCAGTTGGGCATCCGATCAGAACAAAAACCTCCTTGCTTCGCTCGGAGAAGAAACCATGCTATTTTTTTTTCAGTATGGGATGACAACTGCTAGCATGTCTCATGCCATGTCAAGTCGTCAGTGATCACATCCTACCAAATTAGATGAACGACGCTTTCATTGCATTTACAAAGTTTATAGGATTATCATCTTTATCAGAAAACGTGACGGCAAGCCACCGAACATTGTTCGGACTCTTGATCAGCTTAATCGTATTGCTACTCCACTCGACCATGAAGATTCATTTTCTTAAAAATATTAGTCCACTAAAAATAAGTTGGTTGTCAATTTGTATGCATGCTTGTTATTATCATATAGTATCTATATTATTATTATGCGTCTCACACCTCTTACACAAAAATCGTAAGGTTTATAATATCAATACCTACTTATTCAATAGTAGGTTTAACGCCATCCAAGATTTTTCTCTTGTCAGCTTTATTAGGTTTTCACTTACCTCTGGCAGTTTGGCAGTCAATCATAACAATCTCAAATTCAAGGTACATATCCATCTATTTTTTATACTATACTTACAACTCTGACTGATTTTTTGGGGGATAATATAGATTCAGTAGGAATTGACTGCCAAATATTAGATGAGGCTGAGCATTGTGAGAAAGTGCTTACGTCGGATTACAACTTCAAAATTCTTTCGTTAAATATCCGCAGTATTAACAAAAACTTTAATAATTTTACAGTTGCACTTAATAGATTGCGTGTAGAATATGACGTGATTTGCTTGACCGAGTGCAGAATTAATGATATTTCTATTATTCCACAGATTCCAAACTATACCTCCTATAAAACCGAAAAATATATCAATCAAAACGGTGGCGTAGTTGTGTATGTGAGAGATTCTTGGGATGCCGTGGTCCACGAGCCCGTGTTTGAGGAGGCAAACTGTCTTGTGATTAGTATTCCAAATATTGTTTCAATTCTCGCCATTTATCGCTCCCCTTCTTTCCGAAATATTGAACCTTTTCTCTTATCGCTAGAGTCCACACTAGATACTTTTAATGATAGACAAGATCTTATTATAACCGGTGACGTAAATATTGATATTATACATGAAGAAGAGGACCTCAAGTGTTTGGAATACCTATGTCTAACTGCAGAATATGGGTTTTTACCCGCGATTACTAAAGCTACTAGGGGTAGAGCAGGTTTAGATCACTTTTTCGTAAGAAGTGACAAACCATCTTTAGGTCTAATATGTAAAATGGACATCACAGATCACGACATTATAATGCTAGGGTTAAAGTTAAACAAAAAGAAACCTGTGCGACCCAGCAGATTTACTCTTAAAAGAGATATAGAGGCAATTGAGAAAGAACTATTAGGGATTGATTGGTCTATTGTACTAAATAAGCCAGACGTTAACGAAAACGCTGTAGTGTTTATGAACATTTTAACGGGAGTAATCGCTAAACACACACGCAAGGTTAAGATTAGTAGATCGAAATACAATCTAAAGCCTTGGGTTACGCCCGGCCTTATGCGGTGTATGCGGCATCGAGATCGTCTTCATCTATCTGCGAAGGCAAATCCTAATGATTCGGTTATTAACCTAGTATACACGCGTTATAGAAATTTTTATATAGATATTATGAGGAAAGTAAAAGCAGAATACGACAGAAATGAGTTGCTTGAAAATATGAATAACAAAAAAAGACTATGGAAAACAATTAATAATATCTGTTACCTAACGTCTAGTAAAAAAGAGCCCGTCGAACTTTTGTCCGTAGAAGGTGCGACTGATTCTAAGGAATCGCTTAATATCTGCAATTCTTATTTTTCATCCATCGGCGAACAATTGGCAAATAAAATACTGTGTAATCAGAATCAACGTCCATTGTCCGCAAATGACAGTGCAAAGCTCTCACCAGTTCACTCGTTTTTTATGAGGCCTACAGACACTGGTGAAGTGGAGGCGCTGATAAATCTTCTGCAGAAGGACAAAGCTCCTGGTATTGATGGTTTTAGCAACTCATTTATCAAAAGTATCCGTAATGCTATAATTGAGCCCCTTACAAAAATTTTTAATATGAGTTTATCGACTGGAGTTTTCCCAGCAATCTGGAAATTGGCGGTAGTGTGCCCGATACACAAAAATGGTGCAAAAGATATACCTGATAATTATCGTCCAATATCACTTTTGGGTGCGTTTTCAAAATTATTAGAAAAAATAGTAAATAAGCGACTTATTCAGTACCTGGAGTCAAACAAACTAATTTCAGACAATCAGTTTGGATTTCGTAGGGGCAAGTCCACGGAGGACGCCGTAAACCTCTTGACTTCTACAGTGGCATCCTACCTCGACAAATCTCAATGCTGCATTGGAGTATTCCTGGACCTGGCGAAGGCATTCGACACTGTCTCCATTCCGATACTTTTAAACAAACTAGAAAAAGCTGGCATTAGAGGCGTAGCCCTCAACTGGTTTAAAAGTTACCTCACGGACAGGAGACAGTGTCTAAGGGTCGACCAAACTTTCAGCGACTATCGTCCTGTACTTTTCGGAGTGCCACAGGGTAGCATCTTAGGACCTACCCTGTTTATTTTGTATATGGACGACATTCACACTTTGCCTCTTAAAAATTCAGCAACAATC
Organism: Athrips mouffetella; assembly: GCA_947532105.1. NCBI lineage: Eukaryota > Metazoa > Arthropoda > Insecta > Lepidoptera > Gelechiidae > Athrips > Athrips mouffetella. The sequence continues at coordinate 11,819,038 of OX383958.1, forward strand.
TGCTACGCAGACGACACTGTATTGGTCTTTCACGGAGAGAGCTGGTCTCAGGCACACTCAAATGCGGAACTTGGTATGTCTCAGGTCTATGGCTGGTTGTCTCAAAATCTCCTAACTCTTAATGTAACAAAAACTAAAAGCATGTATTTTCACAAAACTAAAGCTTCGGAACCGCCCTTACTCCCAGATCTTAAAATACACTCTTGTGACTTTCAAGCAAATATGACATGCAGTTGTGAAACCTTGACTAAAACTGAGGTTATCAAATATTTGGGTGTACTTGTAGATCAGAAGCTAAACTTCAAGGAACACGTTGCATGCCTATCGGGAAGAGTAAGAAGAATAATTAATATCATGAGGAAACTCAGAAATTCTGCGGATCTGGATATTCTGAAAATGACCTACTACGCACTTTGTGAGTCTATTACAACGTACTGTATATCTAGTTGGGGGGGCATTGCAAAAACACATAATATACGACTTGAAAGAGCTCAACGAGCTGTAATTAAGACCATGCTAAAAAAACCACGCAGGTATCCAACTTTAGAGTTGTATAGAGAAGCTGGAGTGCTAAGCGTTAGGAAATTATTTATACTTAGGATAACACTCCTAAAACACGGTTCCGTGTTACAGTCCGATGATTACGACAACATAGTAAAACGTCGTGTTTGTCAAACGCCAGTTCCCAACATACGTACTACTTTTGCCCGACGTTTTAGTCCGTACATTGCAGCCTTCTTGTACAATAAAGCTGAGAAACACTGTAAGATTATTAAATGTTCCAAAGTAGATGCAAAACAGAAAATTAAATCTTGGTTAGTACAAAAAAGTTACGCTGAAACAGAAGCGCTACTTGCACCGTTAGTGTAATGTAATGAATCGCAACACTTATATTGTTGTATGTGATGTTTATAACATGATATGATGTATATATCATTTGTATGTACATATTTATTATATAAACATATGTATGTAATTGTTTGTATATGTATGTGTGTCTATGTATATTTTTGTATAAAATGTGAAACATATTTTATAAGATAACATTATTATTTTATCGTATAATTTTTGGTAATACTGATAGTCATAAAATTAAATTAAATTATTTTTCTTCTTACTTGTAAACTGTGTTTGTAGTTGTTATAAGGTAAATTTTCAATTAGATTATGAGGCTTGTACTATAATGTAACGTTTTTGTTTTGGGACCCCACGATACAGGCTTGCCTAGTGTGGGGACCATGGTCAATTCAACTATTGTAAAAACTAAATCTTGAAATAAATATATTTGTATTGTATTTGTATTTGTATTGTTACTAGCTGTTGCCCGCGGCTTCGCTCGCGTGGATTTCGTATTTATGTTGTTACCGGTTTTCCGAAGCAATGAGATATTTTCCCGTCATTTCGGGGTAATTTTTACTAAAGAAAAACAGGACTAAGCCTGCGCAAATCTATGAGTATAATTCAAGATCCAGCTGAATTTTATTTAATATACAGACGTTACTCATAAATTACTCAGAACAGAGGAACTATAATGCTTGTAGCTATAATGCTTATAGTAGCTGCCGTGTGTACCCCATCTTAACTTTCTATCCTATATAATAATATGAAACATGAATTTAAGTGCCGGCATACTATTGCAAATATTATAAAGATGTCTAGAAGCTTCCAATGGTATGAGTATCAATTCATTACTCATTATCGTAAGTAAGTTTTGTATTTTTTTGCCAACCTAAAATCAGGCCGACTGACGAATGTGCCAGGATTTGGCGAGGCAACCGTGTTGATTTTGCCCCTTCTTGAAGAGCTCTATCAGTTGTGATAAGTACCTACCTGGTAATCGATGAGGTAATTTTTGACCACCTTAAAATCAGGCCGACTCGCGAATGTGCCAGGATTAAGTGAGGCAAACCTGTTGATTTAGGCGCTCCTTGATGAGTACTATCGAATGTATACCTATTTGGTATTCTATGAGGTAATTTTTGCCCAAAAAATGACAAGTTTTTTGCCCACTGTACAAAACCTGCCAGGTTGCGCCCAGGCAACCCTGTTGATTCGGATATAACTTTTAAAGGGGAATCACCCTAGATTAGTCGCATCTTGGTAATCGATGAGGTAGGGTTGACGACCACGCGCTCTCCGTCTATATGTAATATTTCAAAACAGAGCCAATTCGCAGAAGTAATTGAGAAAAACTAAAACCCTCTCCCTCTCCCCCCTTCCTCTCCCCCTCCCTCTGTCTCTCCCCCTCCCCCTCCCCCTGTCTCTCCCCCTCCTCCCTCTACCCCTGCCCCTCCCTCTCCACCTCCCTCTCCCTTTTCATCACCCCCTCCCCCTACCTAACTCCCTCCCTCGCCCCCTTCCCCTCCTTCTCCCTCTCCCTCTACCTGTACCCCTCTACCTCTCTTCCCTTCGACCTCTCTACCTCTCTACGTCTCTACCTCTAAACATCTCTACCTCTCTACATCTCTACCTCTCTACCTCTCTACCTCTCTATCTCTCTACCTCTCTACCTCTCCACCTCTCCACCTCTCTACCTCTCTACCGCTCTAACTCTCTACCTCTCTACCGCTCTAACTCTCTACCTCTCTACCTCTCTACCTCTCTACCACTCTACCTCTCTACCTCTCTACAACACAAATATTGCATAAAAAAATATTGCATAAAAAAATGTCAACTTATCATTTCTACAGTCAGATAATATGGAATTGTTACGTATTTTACTGTAATTTATCGTTTTTTGTGGGATCATGTTGGAGTTTATGAGTGATGTATTTTTTATCGATAGTAGTATTTTTACTTTCGAGCTGAGCGAGAAAGGTATTGTATTCGTGAAAAAAGTTGCACAAACTTTCTCAAAAATGTGTTCTATATCACTTAAGCAAGTCCCCTAAAAATGTCCGTCTGTCGGTTGGTCGGTCTGTCCGTCACGCTTTGGCCTAGCGGCTAAACGAATGGTCCTATTAACACCATATTTTTAATTTAAGACTTTTATTTCCGAATGGTTTTTTGCTGGCTCTCATTTTGAGGGTAGCTGCCATTCAACAAAAATGAAGAATTGATTTTTTTTTAAAAACGGTTCAAATTATTTTTATGAAACTTTGCTTGACTAAGCATCTCTATGCAAGGAATCTTGCGCCATCATCAGTTTGTCTGTGTGATTCCATATAAGGGGTGTTCCTGTACTACCAAAACGTAAACTTGTGATTTACTCATAGGGTCAGTGCACCACTAGATGACCAAGCACCAATAGCTGACCAAAACTTAAATTTGAACTGAAAGTAAGAAAATTTTAAAATACCGCGATTTTATATAGAATTTAACTATGTTGGCGTCTTACAATAAAGTTATGGGTTTGTCTAGCTAGTACTTTAGTATGTTTATTCGAAGTGGTCATGCAATGTAACATTTGAAAAAAAAACTTTAAGAGCATATTTTGTAAAGTCCTTAACACTTATTATATCACAAGCCTAACTAATTCATAGTCGAACTTTTAGAAGTGACTCTGAAAGTAGAACTAATAATTTAGTTTTTTTATGAATTTCGTCATAAAACCGCTTAAATGGTCAACTAGTGGTACCTACATTGACCCTAATTGACTACATTAAGTTTGTATTATTTTCTATAATTTTAATTTTGTTTTGGTTATCTACCTGAATGGATATTCAATTTGATTGGATTTTGTGAAAATTTAGTACACAGGATGTACCTAAAACTTAAAGAGCTTTACAGTCGACAAAACTGAACAACTATTCATAAGAAACAGAGTTTTGAAATTTAAAAATCTGTGAAAATTCATATAAAAGGTGTTCCAGTACTACCAAAATTTGAACATGTGATTTGTTCGAAATCGTTTACGGTTGGTTTGTTTTAATATTTTACAATTCGAGTTCCGAATTCATGTGGTAGAACATTTTTCAGAACCTTAATAAACGTTTGTGATTCCATACTATGTGTAGGTATGGTATTACAAATTTAAGTTTGCGGTTGACAGTTCTAATTGCATATCGCGAGAAAGTAAGTGCAGTGCTGCTGTACCATTTATTATATTTTACAACATTCAACGCGTTTTGTTTTCATTCTGGGTTCGATTCCCGATGGGGACACTGTCAAACAAATATAACTTTGTGTGTCTTCGCCAAATTGAAATGTCTCAATCAGCATGAATCATCCTGAATCAACAAATTGTAAGAAAATTAATAAAAATACTAAATTAATCTACATAAAATTCTCTACAAAAAAGGTTTGAAAGTTTTTCGCTACAAACAATACTGACAAGCAATTCTTGTGCTCATGCAACGCTTTGGCTCACAAGCTTATGAAGATTCTGGGTCAAGCTTATCCGAAACCAGAAGACTACAGGCTCCTTGTGCTCTAAGGTCCAATAAGGAACTCAGCTCCACGTTATAAGGCAAGATAAGATACACGAAATTTCGCTTGAAAATTTATTTGAGCTACTTAGAAGGAAAACACAAACCCGTATTTCAGCATTTTTGCAAAACCATCCCAAATGGATTGAATTGAGGGATAAAAGTTTGTTTTAAAATCCTACATAATTTGTATGTAAGCTAGAGATATTCATGAAAATAAAAAAAAAAGAACCTTTACACCTCCTACCCCTCTTGCCTCCACCGCTACCGTCCATTACTTTTAGTAAGTAAGTAAGTAAGAAATTTGGTATCTTTAATATTAAAACACCTACGTAAGAAATCACCTGTAGTAAAAAATGCAAAAAGTATTTTTTTTTAATGAATTTAATCACTGCTTTTAACAGATTTGCCTTTTATTAAAGTTTAGTACTTCAACTTTTTGGTCAAAGTTTCGACATCGATTTGTCCTTGTGTAACTTATCGACTATCGATAGATGAAAGCATGCCCACATCCCTACTTGTGACGAATTATTTCTTATATATTACTTCTATATGAGGTCAAATTTCTTTGGGCATCCGAATCAGACTGTGCTTGCAATGCCGTTCCGAGCTGCGTGAGGTTCCTACCACCTCTCAGAGGCTGAATATTTTCTTTACTAACGTCGATGGCCATTGTAGAACTTTTATAATAAAAATATAACTTAAATATAACACTACTAGCTGTTGCCCGCGGCTTCGCTCGCGTGGTTTTCGTATTTATGTTGTTAACGGTTTTCCGAAGCAATGAGATATTTTCCCGTCATTTCGGGGTAATTTTAAACTAAGGAAAAACAGGCAAATTAATGAGTATAATTCAAGATCCAGCTGAATCTTATATAATATACAGACTTTACTCATAAATTACTCAGAACCGAGGAACTTAGCAGCAGTATCCTAACAAATGAAAAGAGAGAGATGAGAGACACCTTAACCTCACTGACCCTATCATACAAAAAATTCGCAATAATCTATGCAATTAAAAAGAGGGTTGCGAATTTTTACGGTCGTATAATATGGCCTTGAACCCCGGCCGCCATTGACCGACTCAAATCGGTCGGATAATGCCACGTGACCAAGATTTTCAAAAATTTTGAACTTTGGCGCGTCATACGTCCGATTCCCGCCAACTTTAGTCTATGGTTTATACGTCATTCGAAAGGTGATTTCAATAGGTCGTTACGCCCTATACACACCAAACCAAAATAAACCATAGTTTCGACGCAATAAGGCAGAATATAAAGCGCGGGAACTCGATCCTCTTCTGTATCCTTCGGGATACACCGGGGCTCTACAGGTTAATGTAATATTTCAAAACAGAGCCAATTCGCAGAAGTAATTGAGAAAAACTGAAACCCTCTCACTCTCTCTCCCACTCCCCCTTCCTCTGTCTCTCCCCTTCCCCCTCCCCCTCCCTCACCCCCTCCCCCTGCCTCTCCCCCTTCCCCCTCTCCCTCTCTACCTCTCTACATCTCTGCCTCTCTATCTCTGTACCTCTACCTCTCCCTATCCCTACCCCTAACGCCAATTTAATCGCTATCCCTAACATAGAAACGACACCCATATTTATTTTTATACATTTCAAACCTATCGCACCCCAACCCCATCCCCAGGGGATGATGGTATTTCACGTCCACCACGTTGGATTTCAAAGTTGTTGTAGCTTTCGTAATCAGCGACCCGATAAACCATACAAACGACACCCATATTGATTTTTAGACATTTCAAACCTATCGCACCCCAACTCCATCCCCAGGGGGATGATGGTATTTCACGTCCACCACGTTGGATTTCAAAATTGTTGTAGTTTTCGTAATCAGCGACCCGATAAACCATACAAACGACACCCATATTGATTTTTAGACATTTCAAACCTATCGCACCCCACCTCCATCCCCGGGGGGATGATGGTATTTCACGTCCACCACGTTTGATTTCAAAATTGTTGTAGTTTTCGTAATCAGCGACCCGATAAACCAGGGTTAGGTTAGGTTAGGTTTTAGGGGTTGAATTTGGGAAGGAATTTCAATAACAGTGATGAACGTTGCATAGAATTTCATCATTAATGCCTAAATAATAAATTATGTGGATTTTACTTTAAAAATAAAGAATTTTCAACTTCATCCCCCTTTTCACCCTTAAGGGTGTCGAATTTTCAAAAACTCTGAGACACGTAAATATTAATTTTTAGTCGTCAGCCTAAATACAAATTTTGAAGATCCTAACTTCAAAACTGACGGACTTTCATACAAACTTTCATCCCCTATTTTACCCCCTTAGGGGTGGAATTTTGTAAAACCCTTTCTTAGTGCACCCCTAAGCTTCATAAGGAACCTACATGCCAAATTTGGAATCTCTAGACCCAGCGGTTTGGGCTGTGCGTTGATATGTCAGTCAGTCAGTCACCTTCTTCTTTTATATATATAGATTTACACGGATAAACAGTCAAACCATTACAAATTCTCTTCCCAAAACTCTGAAAATCTTGAACAAGATAACTTGTAATTTTTTTTTCAGCCTTATCTTTAGCGCGAAGGAAACATTTATTAAATGATCCTAGTTAAGTTCCTGATGTGTAGGTTTTACTGTAATGTTATCCAAATCAGTCGTAGAAATTATCATGTTAATAAATATATATATATTATCCCTTCCTAACAAAGGCGGACCACCATTTTGTACAACGTAGATTTTAATTTGCTTTGATTGTTTTTGTAAGTACGTAGAGTTTGCAACAAAATATCCTAACGGAGTGATTTTATGTCCATTATAAAAGCACATTTTAAAAATACATTAAGTTAAACGATACTCATTAAATAAATTATTGTACAATTACTCCGAAATCACAAAATTCCCCGATCCCGTGTCTAATTCCATAGTCACACTTTTATTACACAATTTGTACACTCTTCACACACCGATCTGTTCGCGACGACTGTAAATTTTGAGATTGCCGCCGTTTTAAGCCCGGCGAAATAATTATGGCAACATTAAACACCGATTGAAAAGTATCCATCGTCCACCATCATCCAGCGAAGTCCAGCAGTCTCGTCCGGGAGTACACAACCACAAGGGACCGGACGGCGTCTGCAACCGGCCGCATTGCAGTACTACGGCTTACCGAGCAGTCTCTGAACGAGCTAAATTAACACTTCAAACACTACAACCCTGTGGATATCTTGAAAGATTGCTAAACGTTAGTTAAGCTGTTATAGTAAACTTACTGTCCACGTTGTTAGGCGTGAGGTAATGCGTCTCAGCCAAAGCGAAGTCCAGCAGTCTCGTCCGGGAGTATAAAGCCACAAGGGAGCGGACGGCGTCTCTAACTCGGCCGCATTGCATCGCCACAGCTTCCCGCGCGGTCGCAGAGCGGATTGACACGTTGCAGTAGGGGCCACTATCTGCGTGGATCTCTGGAGTTACTACGTTGCTGTTGCCCTGTGTAAAAAAATCAGGTTAAGGTCAATTCAGACAAATAAAGAAGCAAAATCGCTACTTGACATATTAGTCAAATGAGCTACTTGATTGTACTTCAACTGCGATTAACATAAACGTAAGATTTTAAATCGTTAACTATTTTCTGTTAATTAAAAATTTGTAACTTTGATCACACGCAAATCTCACTGCAAAACTGCATTGCTGCGCTTCTATTAATACACAAGTAGAATGTAAAGTTTGTGTGATCTGCTGAATTAATTCATAAGGATTACTTTCATGAAATTTAGACACAGCAGGTGTCACTTTTGTTTTAAATAAATAAAACGGGAAGAAAAATTTGACGCGAGCCGGATTTGAACCTGCAATCTAAGGTGTACTGTGGCGCTAATCGTCCCGTTAGCGACCAACTCAAATAACTCATATGGATATTTACTTGATTTTCAGTTTTTGGTTCAAAACAAAGTGTATATATTTGCATAATAAATAAGTACACCTTTTTTATGCGGAATAGCATATGCGTTTGACCCGATGTCACCCGGTGGTAAGTGGCGATGGGCCGCAGATGTAGCAAGCTCGCCTAGACAACTGGTAAGGTTACCTGCGCAGTGCACGCCTGAGCGAAAGCGTTGAGCGTGTGAGTGACGTGCAAGGTCTCCACGCCGCCGGCGAGCGCGCAGATCGCCTTCACCGCCTGGAACACGGCCTTGGGCGAGCACGCGCCTTCCGCGCCCGTCACGCCGATCGCGCGCGACAGCTCGCCTTCCAGCGTTTCTAAAGGGACAGGACGGAAAACACTAAATTAAATACACTTAATCTGGAGTCGAAGCAAAAAAAAGCACGGCCGTACCATTCTTTTCTCGAAGCAGTTCAGGCCATTTTCGACCCCCCTATAACTTCGTTGTGGATAGAACTAGAAGCCTGTTTTTTTAGTAACCAAGCCGGCATTGTATAAACACGGTATATTTCAAATATCATTTAATTTAAACCAGTAGTTTATGAATTATATCTAACCAGTTTCTTAATTTTGTCACTGACTCACCGATGATCAAAACTCTAAGGCACTTCTAGCAGACATAGAAGCTTCAAATTTAGAATAGGGTTATTGTTTACTGGTATAAATCAAGGAAAAACTATAATATTTTTAAATTTTCGTCCAGTTTTCTAATTTCACCAACTACATAATAGTAGATTGTATCACAAGGCTATAAAATAATATTTTTAAGGCGAGGGCGCTATTTTGAATCCAGAACGAAGTGAAGGATTCTAAAGTAGAATCCTGAACGTAGCGAGGGATTTAATAGGTCGCCCAAACTAAAAATATTTTTGCAGCCGCGTAATACACTCTACTTTTCATCTCCCTCTATGAGAAAAGAATAAGAGGCTCATTGAGACACACACTCGTCATTAATTTTAAATATAAAATACGATTACAATATTATTACTTGATGAAACAATACTAAAAACCATATTAAGTATTATTTGTAACAACTGAAAATGTTATTGATATTTTTGTATCAATTAGGAACAGAAACTCTTTGGTTAGTAGTTTTGTTTACATTTCAAGCAATAGTACAATCGGCCAGTAGCATTTTTCATACAATATTTTGGTTCGACCTCTATGGTTGACCTAAAATATCCCTATGGTGGACCTAAATTCAAATTTCAATTTTAAATCCCATTTTTACCCGCTACGGAAGTCTCTTAGAGAAAACAGCTATTTTGTTCGCCTTTATTGACGAACCGTTCAGCGATTTTCGAATAGATGGGATGAAAATAACTTTTCTAACTTTTTTAATAACTTTTCGAAAAGAACGACTGGGTTCTCCTTTATAAGCACCCAAAGGTTGTGTTTTCTATGAAACTTGATAAGTGCGCCGGAATAGTAGATTGTATCACAAGGCTGTAAAATAATATTTTTAAGGCGAGGGCGCTATTTTGAATCCAGAGCGAAGTGAAGGATTCTTGAGTAGAATCCTGAACGTAGCGAGGGATTCAATAGGTCACCCAAAGTAAAAATATTTTTGCTGCCGCGTAATACACTCTACTTTTCATCTCCCTCTAAGAGAAAAGAATAAGAGGCTCATTAAGTCACACTCGTCATTAATTTTAAACAAAAAATACCATTACAATATTATTTCTTGATGGAAGAATACTAAAAATCATATTAAGTATTATTTGTAACCACTGAAATTGACATTTTTGTATCGACTAGGAACAGAACCTCTTTGGTTGGTAGTCTTGTTTACATTTCAAGTATATTTCTTTTTTTATATTCATAATAATTTTAATTAACCGGCCAGTATCATTTTTCATACAATATTTTGGTTCGAGTTCTATGGTTGACCTAAAATATCCCTATGGTGGACCTAAACTCAAATTCTAATTTTAAATCCCTATTCGAAAATCGCTGAACGGTTCGTCAATAAAGGCGAACAAACTAGCTGTTTTCTGCAAGAGACTTTCGTAGCGGGTAAAAATGGGATTTAAAATTTGAATTTAGGTCCACCATAGGGATATTTTAGGTCAACCATAGAAGTCGAACCAAAATATTGTATGAAAAATAATACTGGCCGGTTGTACTATTGCTTGAAATGTAAACAAAACTACCAACCAAAGAGGTTCTGTTCCTAATTGATACAAAAATGTCAATAACATTTTCAGTGGTTACAAATAATACTTAATATGGTTTTTAGTATCGTTTCATCAAGAAATAATATTGTAATGGTATTTTATATTTAAAATTAATGACAAGTGTGTGTCTCAATGAGCCTCTTATTCTTTTCTCATAGGGGGAGATGAAAAGTAGAGTGTATTACGCGGCTGCAAAAATATTTTTACCTTGGGCGACCTATTGAATCCCTCGCTACGTTCAGGATTCTACTTTAGAATCCCTCGCCATGCTCAGGATTTACTCAAGAATCCTTCACTTCGCTCTGGATTCAAAATAGCGCCCTCGCCTTAAAAATATTATTTTACAGCCTTGTGATACAATCTACTATTGCGGCGCACTTATTGATATATAGATATAAACTGCGCCGCAAAGTGCTTTGCGGCGCACTTATTGAATTTGGTACATCTTTGTGTTCAGCACCAAAGAATAAAAGGCGACTAAGTGCCCTAATCTTCCACTAAGTGTCTTCATTTACCCTAGAGTCTTAAAAGGCGACTAAGTGTCTTAATATGACTCATAAAAGGCGACTAAGTAACTTAACCTTACCTTGTGTCATAAAAGGCGACTAAGTGACTTAGCTTTCCCTTGTGTCATAAAAGGCGACTAAGTGTTTTAATCTGCCCTTGTGTGATAAAAGGTGACTAAGTGACTTAACCTTCCATTAGGTGCTAAAAGGCAACTTAGCGCCTTTATCTAAGCATATGTGATAAAAGGCGACTAAGTGATATAACCTTCTGACATAATATTTTATACAAACCTGTCTGCTAAATTTAATTTGGTCTTGATTTTATCAGTTGCTTAGCAATAAATAAAATATGAGGCGCCTTTTATTTTCTCATAGTAGGTGATGAAAAGTAGAGTGTATCACTCGGGCGCAAATATATTTAAGGCTCTGGCGACGTACTTTGAATCCCTCGCTACGTTCAGGATTCAACTAAAGAATCCCTCACTTCGCTCTGGATTCAAAAATGCGCCCTCGCCGTAAAAATATTATTTTGCTCCCTTATGATACAATCTACTATTGTATTCCCATATGTAAAGGGTGTAAGGGACAGCCTTCAGGACAGGACAGAAAGGGCATGATCAGTCAACGTAACTGAACCACTTTCCGCGAATAAAACTTTCAGGAAATGAAAAAAAAAACGGCCTCTCCATACAAAATTGCAAACTTGATTGGACAGTTACACCCTGTATAGAATTACAAAGTTACATTTGCAGTAAATAAAGCAGTGTACCTGTATATGTATAATATAATGGAATTATAGGTGTAGATAGGTACCTAGATATAATTATGTTCAAAAGTAACTTGTAAAATGGTCAACGGAATGAAAAAGCAAGAATGGCACATGTCTTATGAAGTTGTACCAACATCTCGCAAACTATTAAGTTGACTAATTTGCCCAAAATTGCCGGCGGAGGTGGCTTCCACGCTTCCCGTCCGTCTCAGAAAGGCGGCCACTTTCTCCCCAGCAACCCTTGGGTATACACACAAACCACGTTATATTTAACTTACGCAAATTGTATCAGTCAGTATGGGTATCTCTGATACCTATAGTAGACTTTGCCTAGTTTGGGATTTGATGACTTTGTATGAAGTGTCCCCCAAATAAACAAAAAAATAAGGCCTTAGAAAGAAATAAACAGTGCCATATCCTCTTTCAAAGTTTGATAAACGATTACAGTCAACTAATTTCAAAAATTAAAACTCCTACCAAAACTGGCCTGGGTCCTAAAACTCGTCATGTAAGCACATTGTTTAGTCCAGAATCTGTATTTTTATTTATTTAAAAGTGGTTAGATTTTTCTTGAACAAAAGACCATTAAAATCCAACTCTTTAAGTAAAATAGTTAATTTGCACAAGCATTGTATCAGAAAACGGAATATTGTGTAAATTTTATGAAAATCTGAATCCAAACCTTCCTCTTTTTACAGTCGCAGTTACTTACCTAATAAAATAGACAAATTATCAAATGACAACGGAGGAGTTCCCTGACTAGGAATCAAGTCGTCTAAGGTGAGATGTCCATCCCTGGCGTCGTCTCTTTCTGTCCTGGCGAGGCTCGTATCTCTGCCCTCATGCAGGTACAGTTTGACGTCCTTTTCTAGCCGCACGCATTCTCGGATGTAGTCATATTCGCTTAGTGAGCTACCCGGCGTTAGGTATTCTTTCGCACCCCATACCTACAAATAATAATAAACATTACAGTGTCTTTATAATCAAACTTTTTTTTTTATTTAGCCTGTGCTGTCCCACTGCTGGGCAAAGGCCTCCCCCTACGTTTCCACTCTTCCCTATCAATCGCCATCGCGGCCATTCCTCTTCGAAAGCAACCAGGTCATCCCTCCACCGCTTTTTTGGCCTTCCTCTGCCCAAACTTTAGAGGACTATTTTGTGTGTAGTTCCTAAGAATAATTTTTCAGAAGTTAATTGGAGAGGTTGATGTTTTGAACAAAATAATGGAATTCGGAACAAAGGTCCATATCGACCTTTCGAAAGAAACAAGTATCAACTTGCCTCTTGTGTTAGCCGTGTTCACAAAATTAGTAAGTCTTTTAAAGGTCAGGGATCCAGAATACCAGTTTTTGCTGGAAGAATGTGGAGGGAAAGTACCACCACGCTTGTTAGCGTAGCGGCTGGCACCATGGACCGCGGTTGTTGGAAACCCCATGATGTAAGATAGTACGGTCAACCGCACGTCGGTAGAAACTTTTTCAACTATATTACATGTGTTTCTACTGACATGCTGTTGAGTGTACGATAGAAAGAAGGGCACTGCTGCCCATTTTGCGGTTCATAATCCCTTAGTTGACTCTTACGACACCCACCAGTAGAGATGGGTTGGTACCGGCACAACACGAATATAGTGAAATTTCGAAACATCGTATGCTGAGCCTCTTACAGACGACATAATGTGGCATGATGAGAATGTCAGCAGAAAAACTATGCGTGAGAGCAGTTTGAGGCGATACGTGTCTCTGTCTCTCTAAAGTGTAACGCAAAGCTGCGTCCTGCTCTCACACTACTGTCATTCTAATCAAGCTACATTACTTCGACTGCAGGCGCAAACCTCAGATACGAGTCAAAGTATCTTACCCTCAGCATGTATCCTGACATGTCATCTCGAATGTCTTCATCCAGGGAACACACCACTGTCAGTATCACGTGCTCAACTGTCGACTCCACTGTAACAATAAGTGGTTTGTATGAACAGTATGTTTTGTTTAGTATGATTTGTATAGTATTCATCTTCACGTGCCATCTCCATCCCGGAGGTGGCGACCAAGATGCCGATATGTCTTCCTGTATTCATTCAAGGCCGGGTTCGAAAACGGATAATATTGGCAAAGCTATAGATAAAGCTATCCTGCTGTCAGGGTAATTTTTCACAGTTTTGAAACTATAATTTTGCTGTGCATTCTACTTCCACGAGTCTCTTATATTTTAGTCAACGATGTATGTCATCTCGTCTAGCTAGGCCTCGTTTTTCCTCTATTTTGTCGTTGGGATTTTATTTTCGTTCTAAATTGATTTATAGTGATTCGATAATTGAAATCAATGTAAGCATCACTCCAGGTTATGAAGAAGAGACTAGATTGTGTGGTGGACGATATTTTCGGCTTCAGAACGAACTATTTCAGATTATACTTGCTTTTGCCCGCGACTTCGTCCACATGTTAAATCATTGGATTCGGTTCCTATTCCCAAAAAACATACCAGTGCTTAGGTTTAACTAAAACAGATTGGTAGACGGGATTTTTTTCTTTATCATGAACTCTATCTTTGAACATTCTATCTTTAAGAACAAAGATAAGGTCAACGATTGAACGACCTCTTTTAGAAGCCTCGCAAAAGTTTACTCGCGACTGAAATAGCTTCGTATTATTCAGAAATACAAAAGCAGGTGAGTAATTCCCCTCCTTGGCTCAAGTAATACATTCAATACTGCCTTTCATACCGGTGATAATTAATCGTTCTTGAATTGAAGATGAAGAAGAAGTGTAAGGAAAGACGAACCTATTATATCATAATGACTTGCGAATGAACATTCTGTGGTAACTTGTCAACTTGCCATAGGTTCTTCAGAGTGAGCGTATAGACTAGAATGCTTATACTTATATTTCGAGTAAAGTACCAACTCTGTTTTCGACCATGTAAATAATGCTCATTTGTATGAACATTCTGTCTTAACTTGTAACCTTACTATTCGAAGTAAAGTTCTTCAGAATTAGCGCGATATTCGAAGATTATCATCATATCAGCCGAAATACGTCCACTGCTGGACATAGGCACAGTAAATATATAAGCTAAAGCAGTATGGAAACTAGGGCCTTTTATTGAAAAAAGAACTATTCTGCGTCGGAGCGTCAGGGTTGTAACCCAGAAATTTTGTAAAAAGAATAGTATGATAAACTCAAATATTGGGTGCTTCTATCAACTGTGTTCCTTTCAGCATGTTTTCGGACCGTAAAACTAAACAACTTTCCGTAAGAAGTCAAAATACAAAAAAAAAATTATGTCCATTAGCTATTAAATTTTTTTCGTCTTTCGACCTAGGTTTTTAAGGAAAGCTATTCAATTCGTGTCAAATTAAAGTTAAAATTAAATTTAGCAGATAGTCTTGCATAAAATGTTAAGTCATTACACAAGGTCAGATAAAGACACTTAGTCGCCTTTTCTGACACAAGGGCAGATTAAGATACTTAGTCGCCTTTTATCGCACAAGGACAGGGACATACTTATAGAGACCCTATATGTACTTACCTATTTGTTTGTGATACTCGTATGGTTTTGGCACCCAGGACTTACTTCAGCGCGAAAACTGCTTATTTTCCTGTAGCGGTGTGCGCATGTGTGAGTGCGCCAGTTTTGGACGTTTGTTAAGAGTTTCCATACTGCTTTAGCTAATATATTTACTGTGACATAGGCCTCCCCTAAAGATCTCCATGACTCGCGGTGCGCTACTCGCATCCAGCGGATTCCTGCGACCTCGCCTAGATTGTCAGACCATCTAGTGAGGGGCCCACGCTAAATCTATAGCTATACAGGGTGTAAGGGACGGTGTACCGAAAACTGAAAGGGCGTGCTCAGTCAACGAAACTGAACAACTTTCCCAAAGAAACATATGTAGGGAATTGAAAACAAATTTTGACCTCTCCATACAAACTGTTCGACCAGAGTGGGCAATTTGTATAGAGAGGTAAATTTTTTTTTTCATTTCTCAACATATGTTTCTTTGGGAAAGTTGTTCAGTTTCGTTGACTGAGTACGCCCTTTCAGTTTTCGGTACACCGTCCCTTACACCCTGTATTTGAAGATAGGTATCCACATTTTATCGATCGACTGAATGGTACTGTTTAATATTCCCGCGGTTTGCCTCTGTCAACAATGTACCAATCACGACACATCACACATTCACTTCCGTTTTGTATCTATTTTATGTAATCTGTATCTCCCTTACTAATGGGGTTGGGAATTGGCAACATTAACAAAAGGACGCCGTAAAAAAAAGGTCGACACTTCCAAAAAAGACATGGCGTATAAAGCACACAGAAGAAAGTACGAAATCAAAAGGAAAAACAATTGAAAAGACCGGCCGGCATAAACGGTATCTAGAAGCGTTGGGGTAAGCTTAGTTATATATATATATATATTATAGTTTACTAAGATTTCTGTGTTACACAGTCCCAAGCGATCGATCCACAAAGCAGGTTTGAATCAGCATTATCATCAATCGGTATATACAAAACATTTCTTGAAACCTTCTATTTTAATTATTGTAGGAGCTGAAGTCGCACAACGAGTGTCAAGTTTGATTATCCCTTGAATGAATTCTAGGAACATTCTGTGTTAAATTGTAAACTCACCATCCGAAGTAAATGTTATTGGTTCTTCAGAATGGGCGTGGTGGACTAGAATCTTTATACTGGTGTTGGGAGGGTATTTCCCGCCAGATCTCGCTGCAATCACGTGACCGGGATTTGTTTTCTCGTCTGAATGGTTGAATCTTTCTACAACAAAACGAAGTAACCAATCAGAAGTAAGAATTTCAAATTTCAGATGTACAAACGATGACTTTGAAAAACATGTTCATGTTGCAAAATGATGAGTATGAAGCCTGATGATGAATGTGGGCGATAGTGACAGGTTTTTGCGAAAATTGAAAGGGCATGATCAGAAATAAAAAAAATCGGCTTCTCCATATAAAATTGCAAACTTGATTGGACCGTTAATAGAGGCCGATTTTTTAGTCCATTACGCCCTATATCTAATTTTACCATATTTTTGCGACATAATGTACAAATATTTCGTAAGGTCTAGCCTGGCTGAAGAAGTAATAGCCATACAGCCAGCCAGCCAGCCTACCATACTGAACGGACGCTCTCCGCCTATATTAGCCGGTTTAAATTCGCTTGTTGTATGTACAATCTAGGTCAAATGCAATTTTAGAGGTTTGCATAAAGAAGTATACAGGTTGTAAGGAAAAGTACCGATTTCCTTTTAACCACATGTTCAATGAGTAGAATAAAGAACAATAAGCATGTTTAAATAATAATAAAAAAAAATAACAGGTTTTAAAATTTAATTGTGTCAACCCTCACTAGACTCAAGACTATCGCACCGATAAGCGTGAGTATTTGCCTCAAGTGTCGTCCTTACGTAGTTCTTTATCTCCTATCTCTGTTGCACGCTATTGAATGAAGTTCTTTAGATAATGGCGGCGGGTGCGCGTTGCGATTCTTAGAATAGGGTTGGCAAATTGAACTTTTTTTTTCATAGGAAGTATTTTATTTTTATAAATAATATGTTTTATGTACTTTATTCTACGTACACAACATGTGGTCAAAAGGGAATCGGTACTTTTCCTTACAGGGCCCTGAGTCAAGTGGCTTTCTACAATCGCAAACGCCAGTAGAATAGAATAAAACTCTATGGATTTTACATAAGCTGTCACGTGACATTTCGTTAGCTAATGTCAATCCCATACATTTTCATTCTATTCTACTGGCGTTTGAGATTGTAGAAAGCAACTTGACTCAGGGCCCAGTCTGTATAGCATTGAGTAGTCTTTTCCCTACAAAAATACTTACTTCGGACATCAAGAACCATTTTGAGGAATGCTTTGTGCTCACTATCATAATTTCTTGTTCTAATCTTGACTATGCAGTCGTAGAGTTTATTCTGAAAACAAAAGCACAATGTTAAAATAAATGCATTATTTGTGTAGTAAAAACATCATACGAATAAAGGATTTTGAACTTTAGGATGGGCAACAGAATTCTTCTGCACACCGTACCGCCATACTGCGGTTACCAATATACGGCGTACAAAATAACTCTGTCTGTGACCGTTAATGCGAAGAAGTAAAAAATTTATCGCGGGGGTGAGCGCGGCATGTGGGGGGGGGGAGGCGAGCGAATCGTTCATTGGCTCTCCGCCTGTCACCCAAGCGCGGAAAATAACCGTCATAGCCAAACTTATCCTGAACGCGCTATAACAGCGGTATATTGTGCCAGCCGCTACGCTAACAAGCATGGTAACTATGGTACACTAAATTACCACGCTTTTTAAAAAAAATTGTGGAAATTTAAGGGGTCAACAGAGGGATTTAATTATGATAATTTATTTTAGCCCGTGTGGTGCCGGCAAAGAATAGTAGCAACCCATCTCTACTTACGGGTGTCGTAAAAGGCGACAAAGGATTTACGAAGGATGGGCAACAGCGTCCTTCTGAGTATCGTACCAACTTACATACTGCGGTAACCAACAAACGCGGTCTGTGGTGCCAGCCGTTACGCTAACAAGCATGGTGACTATGGTACTTCCTCTCTAAATTGAATCGTGGGTTTTTGCTGGAATTCTGGAGGGAGCTCCTTGTCTTGCAGTGGACGTTTCATGCGATGTTATGATTAAATTAATTTTATGAAAAGTGTTATTATACTAACTGTAGTAGTCCTTTTCGCCATCGCCGGCACGGAGGGTATCCCTTTGGGGGGAGGCGAGGGAAGCATAGTGCTCTCCCTCTTACTTATGGTAGCGTATACAGGTGTATCCCGCATCTCTGTCTCGCCGTAAAGGAAGTCTAAAGGATCGTATTCTTCGTAAACACTGCTTGAGCATTCACTTGCTACTGCGTATTCTAAAACAAATGTCATTAATCACGGCGACACTTTTAAATATACAGGGAAAAGGACATCTGCAGAAAACGGAAACCTTGGATTCAGACCATGAAACTGAGAACCTTTTCTTAAGGGACACAAATGCAATTTTTTTTTTTACTTTATGTACAAAATGCACTTTCAGCAGCTTCAGCACGAAACTCTAGATAAAATTCAAATCTAAGGTCAAACGTTAGTTTTTAAAGTTTGCTCCATGCGTCAAAACTCAAAAATGGCATTAGGGCTTAGATATAATTTTTATCTAGGGGCTCGTGCTGGCGCTGCAGGTGATGTAAATAGTATGCAAATAAAAAAATCGTTTTTCAACCCACGTTCCTTGGGGAAAGTTTCATGGTCTGATTCCACGCAGTTTTCAGTCACGTTTTTATTCGTCTTATTTACCACATCCTGTATAAACAACCAAATTAACAAAAAATGACTTTCAATGTTTTTTCTGGAAATTAAGTAATGTAACCCAAATTATTTATCTCGGGTGCTGTTATAAAATGTGTGAGCAAAACTGAAGATAAAGTCCTATACGAGTAAGAAGAGCAAAAAATACTTGCTCCACAATATCACACTGCGCCTGCAGCGAGGTAACACTATTTCAAGATAAATACATTAAAAATACTTTCATGCCACACAAAAATTACACCAAAATGCGATTTATCATACTAGCATTTGTATCTAGCCTAGAAATATTTATTTGTTAACACAAGTGACAAGTGATTGAGAAATGTCTTTAGCTTACTTATGAATCATAAATAAATAAAATAAAAAAATGAAATGAATACTTAAATACAGGGAGTCAGGAACAGTACTGCAATGCTTTAAACTACATGTTTTATAGGACAATAGATCGAAATACGGAAAATAATTAAACTCTAAAGTATTAAATCTTACATAACATTAGTAAAAAAATAACAATAAATAAATTAAATAAAAAGTTTTTAAAAGATTATTTCGACCTATTACATTTCTTGCGGACAGTTAGTAAAAGGATCTTAGTAACTTTCATAAAACCCTATATAATAAACACTCTCTGTACCAAAACCACGGCAACACACTATTTTAACACAACTATCACTAGCAACAAAAACTTAGTTCACACAATGGATTTATGAAGAATGAAACATGAACAATAAAAAACCGCCTTCTACCTGAACTGAAGAAATAATTGTGTGATTGAAAATACAGATAGGTCATCTGTTTACCAATATCAATACTTTTCATTACAAAAACATGAATTATATTTAAAAAAGGTATTATTGTGATGCGTGGAATCGAAATTAAGAGACTGAAACACAGGCTGACTTTTTACTGTTACCCATTCAAATCAGCAACTTTTTCAAAGATACGAGACTCGAAAAAGTAGTTTTGGTCATTCCATTCAAAATTTATTTTACGGAAAAAAAACTAATTGCAACATTTTTTTTATAACAAACATGGCATAATATTCCCGCCAGACTATATCTGATCCACAAATATATAAGATCTGATCTAGCGTCAATGAAACTGAATTTGTACCAATTACAAACCATTATAACAAAGTTTTCAATCACACATTGTATTGCTATTGCAACCTGGCTACGCATTGGATATAACTTTGGTAATTATAGGTGCGTTTCGAATTGGCTAAAAATAGGATATTGTTAACTGTACACCTGCGTGCACCTGGGCCAAAGAGTATGTAACAACATAGGGGGGAAAAGAGTCGCACTTTAAGGCTCTTATTTTCTTTCTTTTTTTTCTAAAAAAAACCAAGCGTCATCTCTAAATTTTCCGCAAAAACTTATATATTCGAACATACATACTTCGTATAACTTGTTATGAAAACTCTATGTTACGTTATCAGAACTCTTCAGATTTAAATTTTTCTATGGAAATACTAGAAAAATGTGACAACTTATCAATTTTGTTATCGTGAATTGTAAAAGCTAGTAAAACCTGTAAAATAAAATAATCTGCAGCTTTTATCGGACTAACGTGGGGCACATACGACGTTTTTAGACCCATGTTTTTTTGGGAAAGTTGTTACTGATACTGGCCCACCTCTGAGCTATGGCACGCATTGAAATTAACACCCTGTATGTATATGTGGATATCTTAGTTGTTAAGGAAAATTTACAGATGGCGCTTCAAGACAGTATGCATAAAGCTGCCACTCTTTTCTAATTATAATACTCTTTGACCCAGGTGGACACGCAGGTGTACGGTTAACAATATCCCCTAAAAATTACCCTGACAGCAACATAGCGTCCACATGTGTGGTCAAAACAGACTGCTGTCAAAGGATAATTATTATCCAAAACGAAATGGCCTCTATATCTTGATTCTAAGATTTTCCATAACTATTTAGGGTTTAAGAAGCTTGAAAAACAAATTCTTTCATACAGAATGTATACTCCGATTGTGTGCGATCTTAAATGATTTATTTCTTATTTCGATGCAAATTCGTGGTAAATCGCTGTTACACTCATTGGTAGAATTGCACCTTTCAAATAACATTATGAATCGTATCATTCACTATGGTACACATTGTATCATAAACTCCGGACCCAAATCGACCGGAACACGGAAAAATATGCTGGTGGAGCTATAGCACGGATTCTGTAAGTCCGTGTAGTTTCTCCCCAGACTCCTCTCCTGTATTCTACCTACGGGATTCATTTCGTAGTGTGCGTCTGATTTCGATCTTATTTCACCGTCGCCCTTACATCTTCTGGGAACTAGACGTTCGTTGAAGTGCCACCCCTAAGTCGTTTATTTACCATCTAACCGCACGAAGCGCTTTGCTTTTTCATTCTTAGTGCGCACAGCTAAGGAGTGGAACTCCCTCTCTGCCAATCTATTCCCCAAACATTATAATATGTACGGCAAGAGTGAAATTATCTAGGTAAGCTTGCTACATCTTCGACCACATCGTCACCTACTTTTTTTTTGGAATTTAATGGCCTTGTTACAGAGACCTTTAAGCCAAGTCTTTTTATTTGTATAGTTTAATTTAACACTTCACTCATTGTCACCTACCTATGTGAGATCGGGGTCAAACGCTAACCTATTTCGCAGTAAAAAAAACATTATGTTCTCTATAGTACTAACATATTTTTCTGATTCGCGGTTGTTATCAACCCGTAGCCAGGCAATGTAATGAGGTGACCACTCACCGGTGTTGTTCTGATCAGTTAGTAGGGGGTCAAACGCCTCAAGCACACTGACTCTTACGCTACCTGCGCCCCCCGCCGCCTTACGCCCCCCGAAGTCTATCAGGTTGAGCGACTTAGGCAGGCTGCCTAAAGTGTCGTTTGACTCGTTAGACTGGAACGAAAATGCATTCATCAACATTGTATTAATTTGCACGAGATCTAAAATTCGTTTCAATTTTATCTTCAAAACAGTTGATGAAAATTAGAAAAGGAAAATATCAAAACTTTTAGAAAAACAATTCACATAACATTTTAGTAAATGCTCAGTATCACAACACTATTTAAAAGCTTTTTTTTATTGTCAATGGGCTTACTCTATCCCTTAGCTAAGCTTAGCTCTATTTAAATATGAATTGAATAAAAAATATTTATTCGAAAATAATCACAGGGGTTTGAAACTTCTGTAGAGCTTCTTTAGAACTACGACTTTTTAAAATTAGTCAACAAAATTCTTGAGTTCCCAGACATAAGACCGATCAATTCATTATTTTCTAAGTTACAATATTGCGAATTACAAAATTCCGTAGAACAGTATTTGTTGAGTTTAACCTTAAGAATTATATACTACACTTTTAAGTTTAATTGCTAAAAACTTAAATTATTCTAGTTAATAATTATTTTTTTGTTAATTCTTACCCCAACACTGACTTCAGACGACTTCCTCGAAGTGTTGCTCTCGACACTATCTCTCGAAGGCTCAGTCTTCACAATCGCACTATTATTATTATTCACATTCACTGTAGGAGTTTGTGCGCTGCCTTGCATAGGAGGATAAGTGTGCATCTGGCTTAAGTTGGGGTACAGGCTAGGCCGCGGCGGCCTCTGTATCATGTTTGTAGTGTTGTAGTTATACGTCGGGGTCACCACTTGTGTGGGGTACTGTACGTATGGAGAAGGAGATGCTAGGCGTGTTTGATTGTACGGTACTGGTTGGACTGGTGAGTACATCTGATATGGATTGCTTGGATCTGAAAAACAAATAATAGTAGTTTAAGATACAAGTTCCGTAAGTAGGGTTATTACAAACGAGTTGACGTTTTGTAAGCCCGAGACGAAGTCGAGGGTTTACCATCGGCACGAGTTTGTCATAACCCTTACGGACGTGTATCTTACGACGTTTTTCAATACATTTGTGAGAAAACAGGTATAAGTAATAAACTAGTAAAGGAACCAACCATGGGTACTGTCAGCCTCTTGTCGATTTATGTTCTCCTGGTACTCTCCATTTAATTTTAAATATAGGTAGGCAGTCGTCCCCAAGTAAAAAGTCACCACTGTAGTATTTTTACAAAATAATTTTATGATCAGAGTGTAAAAACTCCTTGGTATTATACCTTTTTTTACTTACCGCACTAGTTCGGTAAGTAACTACTTACGAGCAATGTTTACGTCCTTGTAAGTACGATTTTCGAGCAAATGTATTGAAAATATATTTATCACAAATAGGAATTCCAGTAGAACGTTCGTGGATACTATACTATCCAAAAAAGCTACACGTCTGTGGATACTACCCAAAACGTTAGGCAAAACAGACCAGCCTGAACATTTAAAAAGGCCTCCAGAACTCCAGGCTCCGGTCTGAAGTTCGTTGTTTTCCGAAATCAACTCATAATCCTCTATACAAAGACATCTCGTTTTTGCCCTGAATAGCACGTGAAAAACCAAGGAAAAATCTTCTCGGCCCCCGGTCCATATGATCCATTCCATAAAATAACAGGACGCCAAGTATTAAAATTTTAATTTCTATATGAAACTTACTGGCGGGTATAATTCAGAATTACTTACAACTGTCATCTTAATAACTCCAACCCTACGAATAAATAATTATTTATTCGTAGCTCCAACCTTATAATTTCCACAAAATCAAATCTAAGATGAAACATACAATATTAACAGAGTATTCAGAGTAAGGGACCTCGCGCACTAGCGGCCACGACCACGGCCAGTGGCCGCAATAACCAGAAGCCACATGAACGTCCGCGCACTTGCAACGGCCAACTTAGTAAATCTGGTGATGCGGCCACTGGCCGTGGTCGTGGCCGGCTAGTGCGCGAGATCCCTTATTCTGCCTATCGACACCCTTTGGGTACGGAACTCTAAAATAGAACAAATATGCGATTATTTACCTGGTGTTGGAGTAGGCGGGGGCATGTAATACGGCATAGGCATAGCTCCCGGCATACCATAAGGCGTGGGGGAAGGGTACGGTGGATGTGGTTGTACAGGGTAGCTCTGTGGGGTGTAATAGGGGTACTGGGGGGGGAAAGTGGGGGTGGCAGGGAAGCCCGGGCGCTGGTTGTAGTGGTTATTCATCGTGATCGGTGATTGGTCCGGGGTTATTGCTAACTCTTCCGTCTGCTGACCTAATCTATAACAAAGTATAGAGAAATACTTAGAAACAAAGTGGAAATTATATGAAAGTAAAGTTAGGATTGTCAGCACATGAGAACAATATTCAGGTAAAACAAGCCAAATAAATATCATCATCAACATCCCATGAAACGTCCACTACAGGACAGGGAGCTCCCTCCAGAATTCTAGCTTTTGCTGGAAAAATGTGGAGGGGAAGTACCATAGTCACCTCGCTTGTTAGCGTTACGGCTGGCACCATGGACCGCGGTTGTAGGTGACCGCAGTAAATAAGATGTAAGATACAAAGGAGGATGCTGCTGCCCATCCTCCATTAACCCTTAGTCGCCTCTTACGACACCCACGGGTATGTATGGGTTGGTTCTATTCTTCGCCGGCACCACACGGGACAAATAAATATAGTCGTATCATAATGCAATTTATATTTAAGATGTTTCTGTCGCAATCACTCCATAGAAGGCCTGCACAATTACTACAGTTGAGATAGTGTACTCGTAGCTAGATTAGAATAACAGAAGTTTGACAACAGGATACAGGACGGAGCGACAGAGACACGTATCGCTCCGTCCTGCTCTCGCGCACAGTTCTATCTACTGTCAAATTATATCTACTGTACCAGTTAGAATATGTGACTAAGATTTGCCCTTTAGGGTTATTTATTTATTTATTGATCCAGTTGCAAATTACATGTCATCTTATAAAACTAGTAAATGTCAATGGCATGCAACGCCTTGTTCAGGCACAGCAACATATCTTAATCTAATTACATTATTTTAACGGCACAATTATTTATATAATCTATACGAAAATTAAATAAATCAACTAATTTCTACAATTCTTTGTCAGTAAGGAACTCTTTCACAGAATAATAACATTTCGCAATTAATATGTTTTTGAGTTCGTTTTTGAATTTGTCATCACTTTCTATCGACCGAATGCTCCCTGGAATCTTATTGTAGATTTTCACAAATCTATTCAAAGGGCTATTACAAAACATAGTCATACAACTTGTGAATTTTTTAATGTATCCTTAGGTCTCAAATTCCGGGTTTGCGTCTCTCTTGTTTGTTCAAACATGTAACGGTATTTCCTGACAAATTGGCACACTTCCAAAATATATATAGAGGGAAAGGATAGTATTTTATGCTTTTCGAAGTACGGTCTACAACTTGTTCTACTGCGTATGTTAAAGAGGATGCGGATGCATTTTTTCTGCATAGTAAAAACATCATGCGAATCGGTACTTTCTCCCCATAGGACAACCCCGTATCTCAGCCATGCGTAAGCCTGTCCGTAGTATGTCGATAATGCTGTCTCAAAGTTTGTGTTCCTCTTTACTATGCTCAGCGCGTAAACAAAGGTTGATAGTTTTGTTTTTACTGTTTGAACGTGTTGCTTCCAATTAATGTTTGTATCCAATATTATGCCTAAAAGTTTGCAATTTTTTACCTCTTCTACCTCTTACATACATACATAATATCACGCCTTGTTCCCGTCGGGGTAGGCAGAGACCACAGTTCTCCACCTGCTACGATTTTGACATACTTCCCTTGCTTCCTGTACTTTCATCAATCCTTTCATACATGCTCCATAATGCCTTTAGGGTTACGGCACAGAATAAAGTAATAGTATATCATACAGAACCGACACTCTCCGCCCCTCTTGCAATCCACCATGCACCCCCGCGCGCACCCGCATCGAGCTTCTCGTGGTCTTTCTGAGGGTCTTTTGTGAGACCTTCCAATTTCAAATTCGCACTCGATGCATGTTGTGTCCGCCGTGTCCGGGGTGTGGTTACGGGTGCCACCGCCGCAAGGAAAGTCTAGGCAACGAAGCGGATCGTTGTATGAAGACCCCCGAATTAAATCCTCAGTCGATGAAACTTTGCTGGGGTATTACACTACATGACAAACATTCTATAAAAAATCCAAAAAAAAAATCGGTAGGTACTTTTAATTTTTCCATACAAAAATTACAAAAAATGTATGAAAAAAATTTTTTGTAAATTTTTTTTTGGATATTTTGAATTTACATTTAATTCATAATTTTTTATCATCCTGTCAAATAAAATCTGCCTAAGAAATTTATGTTTGGGTCAACTGCTTCGTTGCCCACACTAGTATCGAAAATGGCAGGGGCGCCGCGAACATTTTTTTTTATTGCATAGGGCTTGCTTTTGACCTTGATGTCTTGAGAACAAAGATGAGGTCGACGATGGGACGAGCTTGCCCAGAAGAAGCCTACTTACTCGCGACTTGAATAGATTAGGGTTATATGAACTCGGGAACACGAAGTATTCTTTACATACTCTTAGTGCTATCGCTTTAAGTATTCCTAGTACACAAAAAGGTTGTTATTATTATCGGCAGATCATTGTCAAAACAGATGATATTTTCAAATTATATGAAAAAAAAATTAATATCTTTTTTTAAGAAACTCATGACAGACAATCAAAATAGTGCTTATTGTTTTCATTTTCTTAAAAAACTGAATTGTTCAATTGTAAACTGTTTACAAAAACAAAGAACGTAACAATTATAGAAAGATAATTTTAAACTTGTGTCGAAATTTTATCGTAATATTCTTATCAAGTTCATAATGCGTGCTCTACCGATAAGATAAAACGTGTTACATTAAATCCCGGCTTCCTAAAACAATTTAAAAAAAAAGTTCATCTTGACACAGAATATATAATAGTAAAATCTTGATCAAAATTATGAAGAGCAGGCTTGGTGGTGATTATTTTTTCTTAACGATTACGGAAGTTCAGCAGCGTTGGCTTCGGTCAAGATCCGGATGGGTGACCGCTAGTGGCTCAACTAATAAAATGGCAGAGCGTTTCCGTACTTCAGAAGGCACGTTAAGTAGTTGAACCTGCCTTCAGTGGTGATCATCATCACAAACCCTGTGGTCAAAGTTTCATATACAAGGTGAAACAGAAAGTCTATATCAACCCTGAAGAATGTGATTCTGCCAATGAAACTAAACAACTTTCCCTAAGGAACATAGATCTAAATACAAAAAAATTGTTTGACCTTCCATACAAAATACGCTATCACCTATCAGTTTCTATGGTAACTCAAAAAAAAAATTTTGGGGAACTTCCGAAGCACGGAATAATCTTTCAAACAATCTGGTGGTTAAGCAATGACAAAGTTAATTTAGCGGCTTGTAAACAGAGGCACTTGTTCATTATGTCCGCTACAGGACAGGGCAAAGACAAGTGTGGTTTATTTAGGGAAGAACTGGCACCTCGCAAGGTCGCAAGGTAAAGACCACGGATTATAGAAAGAATGAAACAATATTTATTTAGCATACAAAAAGACTTCAGTATAAACACATAAAAGAGCAGCTGAAATGGCCTCCAAGCTCAGCATGTGCAAAATCCAAGAGCTAAGGCGCTGATTTTCAACTGGAACCATTTTCAATAGTCTAGTTATGAGAGAGTGACCCGGCTGGACACAGAACAAACGCATATTCATTCATCTTACAAATAATTGTCCTGCGCAGGGATCGAACCAGCGACCTTCTCACCGATGCAGAAGGCAGGATTCCTCACTACCAACCGCGCCAACAGGCCAGTCAACTTCTCCATATTTGTGAAGGTTCATAAGATGCAAAGGCAAACACACTGGTCATACAAACATATATTATAGCCCTTACCTATGAAATTGGCGTTTTGTATGAAGAATTTTAGGTAAGTAAATTAAATTTTCAGCACTAAAACTTTAGCAATTTTTTTTAAATAACAAATCCAAAGGAATCCGCATGACCGTTTCGTAAATGTATGGAACCTGGTCTTTTATGCGAGAAAAATCAAACCACTCTATATAGAAAAAAAATATACGTTCTAGACTAAAAACTGAGCCTACATGCCAAGTTTCGGGACATACTTCCGCACTCAGAGATGTCACTTAAAGTTAATCGTTAATTAAGTCTCCTGTTTTTCTTATTCAATGAAATTAAAAGGGACAGCATGAGACTTAACGAATGATTAATTGGTGCCGTCTCTGAGTATGGCAGTTAATCATCCACCGTTCAGGAGAAATATTTTTTTAAAGTGTTGACTAGTACACTCAGCAAACACATTTTTCTTAAACAAAAGACCGTTAAAATACTGGGAATGGGAATAAATTAATTTTACAGCAGCTTAAATTAAATTTTCGGAAAATAACATCTGTAAAAAATATCACAAATCTTATGATGAAAATTGACGACAAAAAAGACGAACAACTTTCGAACCTTAAATTTTATACATCAAATTAAAAATAAAACCAATATTTAATGGTGTAGATTGATAACCTTGAAATCAACTTTGAAAAATAAAGCAAATAATGAAAATAACTATAGAATTATAGAAAATATCCTGAGCAATATTTGTATTATGTATTTGTAATCAGTTTCTGTTCCGTGTGGTGCCGGCAAAGAATAGTACCAACCCTTCCATACCCGTGGGTGTCGTAAGAGGCGACTAAGGCTTATAAACTGGAGGATGGGCAGTAGCATCCTCATTTGTATCTAACATCTTACTTACTGCGGTCACCTACAACCGCGGTCCATGGTGCCAGCCGTAACGCTAACAAGCGAGGTGACTATGGTACTTCCCCTCTACATTTTTCCAGAAACAGCTAGAATTCTAGAGGGAGCTCCCTGTCCTGTAGTGGACGTTTAATGGGATGTTATGATGAATCAGTTTCTCGAAAACGGCTCTAACGATTTCAATGAAATTTACCATACGGGGGTTTTCGGGGGCAAAAATCGGTCTAGCTAGGTCTCATGTCTGTGAAAATTAGTTTTTACCATGTTTTAGGCATTTCTCTAAAATACCGCGTTTTGGACAAAAACCTACAGCGCCATCTGTTGGCGGGTAGAGTAGCTTGCTCACCCGATGATATTTTAATGAAATTTCGCCAATTTCATAGGTAATAGGTACTAACTTGTTTATCTGTTCTATGTACTCCTTCAGCGATGCATGTGGATCTCGTGGCGCAGTCTTGCTCGTTGGACTCGAGAACGATATCAGGTCACTGCTGTCATTACTAGTGGGGCTCGCTCCACTTGATCTACAAACCAACAGCACAGTTTTAAATCTCATCATCATATTAGCCTAAATACGTCCACTGTGAGGAATCCCATCTCAGCGATGACCGGGCCTGCGCTGCCCTTATCTAGAGGCTTCCCGCGATTCTAACCATATCGTTACGCCTGCCCTCGTTAAGTGTTCCAGTTCGTGGTCGCCACTCAAAACCTTTCTGCCCATCGGTTCTTCATGCCCCTTTAAGCTGGCGATTTTTTGATATCGGTCTTGATTGTACCTTATGTGTAACTACGGTTTCAAAACAATCTATGATAGAAACGTTGGTGACAATTTTAATTATTACATACAAGCTGTTGTCTTACAAAGAATTATAAAGACAAGCCCTGCGTGCTGCCCACCTGTGCGAATAGCGTGCTTTAAATCACTGCTTTGTTGAAATATGTTTCTTCGTAGGTATCTGTTTTCGGCAGAAGTACATTAATTTATTGTTTTTTCCTAGCGAACCGCGTAATGAAAATGTGGAACACACTAACAGTGAAGTGATCACTGCTCCCTCGGTAAAATTTTGCAGTCTATAGTATTAATAGAGAATACCCACCCGCTTTCGCTTTGAGTGACTTTTACAAATGGCAAGCTGTTTTCGCTTATAATTGGGTTTTCATCAAGTAAGATGTAAAGCCGATGTGAACCTAATCCTACTAATATTATAAACGCGAAAGTTCGTAAGTATGAATTGATGGATGTTTGTTACTCTTTCACGTAAAAATTGCTAAATGGATTTTAATGAAACTTTACAATAATATAGCTTATACATCAGAATAACACATAGGCTACAATTTATAAACCTGCGCAGAAGAAGTAGCGGGCATCTGCTATAAATAAATAGACCCTTTAAGAAGTGGATGATATACCTGCTGGTAGTATCGTTGTTTGACGGTCGTCTGGGCGGTTTCCTCGGCGGCGGAGGCAGCGCGGGTGGCGGCTCGCAATCTTCGCGGCGCGAACTGGTCGCCGGCTCGCGAATATTGTCAGCTCCTGCCCATATCAACAGATAGCTTACTGATACTCGATTGATACGAGATTACGACAGCCAATCGGACATTTCTGTGTCTAACGCAACAATGTAAATACCTATTAGCTGTTCCTCGCGAATTTGTAGTCAAAGCAGCCCATTTAGTCGGAAATGATGTAACCACGGAAATTAAAATAATGTAGCTTTCTATTTCTTATCAATTTCGTATTACGAATTAACCCCTAAAAAATATTGAAACAAAAACCATTCACAAAACTGTACCTCTTTATAAAATGTGTGTAGAAGTAAATACTATAGTATAGGGCCTATATTGACTCTCCCAAGAAAACATCTGCTAGCTTTACCTACGAATTCGTTTGCGTGGAATTTGAAGAGAAGTTTAGCCAGGAAAAAGTTTCAGACAGACGGACAGGCAGTTAACGCCGCATTTATACCATTAGTATGGTTTTTAAAGCGGACTTACGCGATTGTGTAGATATGGCACAAAGTTAGTTACTATGTTATGTTATTAATTTATAAAAGTAAATAATAAATGAATTTAAGAGAAACAATTTATTTATTTATTTATCGTATGGCATCTCTACTTTAAAAAATAATAATTTATTATATTTAAGGTACGCTACTGCGTCCGTTGATAGCGACAGTAGGTCCTCCTTCGTGCCATCAAACCTTGTGAGGGCAGTCAAAAACTATATAGAGAAACAATAAAGTTATGATTAGATTTATTAAGTTGACTGCAAAATACGAGATGGTGTAAAAAACGACGAACCTTTTGAATGGTGAATCTCCATCATTAATATTTGAAAACATAAAAAAAAACACTTACACACACTAGTGTTGAAAAATGTTTTTTATGACATTATTCATTCAAATTAATTGTTGTACTGTAATTCAATGAAAATTTAAGATTCATGTTGATAATCCTCAAGTGTAAAAACATTTAAAACAGATCACCATAATTTTTTAACACCCTGCCGAAGGGTGATCGATCGGATTGACATGATATAATTATATCACCCTTCATCTAATTAAAATAAGAATTAGATAGTTGCTCTAGTGTTCTTTGATATAAAAAAAGGCCAAGTGACGAGATAAAGCTAATCTAATGCATAACAAGCAATGTTTTGTTGCTACAGATAACCAACCAAAAGAGGAAAACACCCACACAAACAACCACACATAGACAGACAATTATAGTAGGTTAGTCTAAATCATGTAGCTTGATTTGAATAATAGCAGGACAAAGCTATATGCGTGAGAGCAGGTCAGAGTGATATATGTCTCTGTAGCTCCAATATCTTATGCATCCTGCTCTCACTACATTATTTTGACTGTAGGTACCTAGCGTGCAGCCTCAGCTCAGCAGGATGTATGTATATATTCTTTATTGCATCACAAATAAATGCAAAGGGGGACTTATCCCTAAATGGAATTTCTTCCAGCCAACCTTAGACAGGCTAAAGGAGGATGCCTTAGATGAAAAATATATCTAAGGTCAAATGTATTTTTTTGAGATTTGCTCTATACAGTAAAAGTAAAAGAATGGCATTTGGTCTTCCTGCCGACTTAGCACGCTTCAGTTGTCAGTTTATCTAGGCCCATAGATTAAAGACTTTAAGCATCGTCCCGTTTTTTTGACAGCCGAGCAGTGCGACACATTTTTAAAGACAAGGATGGCTACATGTATTAGTGTGTAAAGCTATCTCTGTCTAAAATATCAAAAACGTAATTTGTAAACTTGCTAAACATTTTCCTCCACTGACATTTCTTCGCGCTTGGAAGTGATAGATTAGATGACAAAATTCCCCAATTAAAGTGACATTTCTCCGAGATATATTTTCTCTTGGGGAGCATGCTAAGCAGGCTGGAATTTGTATCAAGTCTAGTTGAAAATACTTTGAATTTGGCAAAATATGTCTTGCTAAAACACGCGAAACCCATAAAAGGAAGAAAAAAATTAAAAAGATATATTTTCTTTCTAGGGGCTCGTGCTGGCGCTACTGGAGGAATAATAAGAAAAGTCTGACAATCCCCTTGAAATTGTAATTGTAAATTGTAACATGGAAAAGTACTATAAACCTAGGTTTATACTTTTTCTGATACAATTCCTAAAAAAAGTCATAAAGAACCGTACTGATGTTATAAAACCTTTGTAAATACATAATTAAACGAGTTAACTTACAGCAGGGGTTAATGGCCACAGTTTCCTCCTAAATTGATACTGACAATGCAAACTGTTTATTGAATGATACATCTTAATTCTGTCATCAATTTTTTGTCGGGTTTGTTCTTGACTTCTTTAATTTTTTGTGAGATTTTTTATTTAAACATATTTGTTGGTGGGTAGATATTCATATAAAAAATTTTGGTTGCACAGCCGAGAAATCCATGTCTTAGAAAAACTCAAAACATTTAATTCTTAAAGAGATAAAATGATGATTTATGACGAAACAACTAGAAATCCACAAAAAAAGGTTTATAAGATGTCTCCTACCTTACTTGGTAACTAACTACAATATGTTTATTGATAATGCCGAATTTCAAGTCAAGATAAATTAAATTACATTTACAGAAAGTAAAAAATACAATTAATTCTGATAAACATTTCATACAAAAACATATTAAAAATTAATCATGTTGTGGTTCTAAAAGTCCGACAGACCATAAAATGTTTTTAATTTTGAATGCACGGGTAGAGGCTGCATCTCATGCCTATTGCAGACAGCAGGTCCCGATATATACACCGATTGTTCCGAGCTCTTCAGTTTATGAAATGGGGTTGCTGCGTAAATTGTGAGTCGATATTTCTCCTTTGCTCTTGAATTAATCTAGGTTAGTGTGTACGAACAGGGCAAGTTCGTAGATGTACTCGCACGGCTTGGGCAAAATTCCCAGGTCCTTGAAATAAGGTCTGCAAGACAAGTCCTCTTGCACGCCTACCATAGCGCGTATCGCGTGTTTTTGCGACATAAACGCTCTCTCGATATAGGCAGCTCTGCCCCAAAGTTTCAGACCACAGGTAAAGGTGGAATGGACAGTAGCGAAGTAACACATCCTTACCACTTCCCTAGAAGCGGTGGCTGCAAGGCTTCGCATAGCGAAACATGCACGACCGAGCTTGGTGCAGAGCTGATCAATATGCATCTCCCACACAAGGGTGTTGTCAATACAGAACCCCAATAGTTTTGTTGAGCGTACCTGCTGTAGTTGCAAACCACCTATACATACTTTCATGGGCTTGGGCTCATTGCCATTTAAATTTAAGTACATGAAAGATGTTTTATCTCGGTTTAGAGGTCAAATCAAAATCGTTTATTCATTGTTGGATATTAAAATCTCTTAATGACGTCAGCTAAACTACATCGCTTCACAAACAATGTGGCGCCATTGTGGGAAAAAAAAGAAGCGACAATAAAAACCCACGAGCTCTTTTAAATATGTTTGAATGTACAAGGTTGATATACAACATACATAGGTCAGTTTTAATTTTGAATTAGCCTGTGGGTAGGTGTTATAGTAAGTAACCTAGGAGAGTGGATTGTTTTGGTAATTAAAATGTGATGAAAAACTATGTGTAAAATAGAATTCTGTATTAAAGCAGTTTGAAAATTACTACACACACATTTAAATAGCTTTAAATTCTTATGAATTTTTAATATAAAAATGAAATACCTACTAAAAATCATAAAAAAGCAGTAAAAAAAATATTTGTATTATTAAAAAATATAATGAAGAATTCTATAAATTCAAGTTACCTCTGTCCATGTGGTTCCGGCAAATAATAGTACCAACCCATCTCTACCTGTAAGGGTCAGGACTTATTAACCGGAGGATGGGCAGCAGCATATTTCTGTGTATTGTACCATCTTACATACTGTGGTCACCAACTAGTCCAGTAAAAATACGGTTTTGCAAAACATTAAATGCTAATAGCTACTTTTTTATCGTATTTAAATATGATGTTAAGACGCAATATTTACGAATCCACCTAAAATTTAAAGCGGAATATTTTTTTCGAATAACAGCTAAGGCAAAAATAGTAATAGACAATTATATACTTTATATCATAGATAAACGTATACTTTACATATAGGCATCAAAATCCACCATAAATATATTTGAAAATATCAATTTATTTCAAAATATAAAATCTCCACTTATTTTCACATATAAGGGCCAATAAAGTCGAGGTAAAATAATAGCAATAAACTGAGCTAAACTCAACCTTTTTAAATGTAAGTGATTCTTATATATATTCACAAAAATGCCATACTAAATTAAAAAAAAGTTTTTTGTAATCGCTGGTTTACAATGATTTTGTAAACATTTATGTTGGATTTGCCAAAAATGTGATTATATAGCACTATTTAAATTATTAGAAAGCAAAACGGATCTATTACTATTTTTGGTTGCGAAGATAAGCTGTATTTAAATTTCGTGCTATAAAAGTTAAACAATACAAAAAAGCTAATATTTTTAGGTGGATTCATGTATAATATGAAATTCTGCATAAATAGCAAGCCGCAAATAAAAAAAATAATCTATTAACATTTTTTTCCGAAATTCCATATTTTTTTAATGTTTGGATGGCAAAATAAATAAATAAATGAAGTAAATTTAGGTGGATTCCATAAAAAAGCTTTACACAGAAATATAATCTATCGATCTGAAAAAGAATCACGGCTATTATCAATTATTTCCGTTTCGCCATACATTCTCTCGTAATTTTACTGGACTAAACAACAGTGGTCACCAGCCGCAATTTAAAATCCCTCCAAAGTACCACAATTTTTGCTGGAGTTTTGGATGGAGCTCCTTGTCTTGCAGGGAATGTTTGATGGGATGTTATGATGAAATTTAAAGTGTAGGTAATTAATTTAAAGTGAATTTCATAAAATGTCACAAGACCCACAAATTGATTAGTCTCACCAAATTTCACTTAGTAATCACACAGGAAAAATATCAAGTAATTCATAGTAAAATATCAAGTAATTCATGGTAAAATAGTGAAAGCTCCCACCAGATGAGTAAGCACCTATTTTGTTAATGTGTAAGATTTGTAAGTTTGCATCTCGATATAGGCAGCTCTGCCCCAAAGTTTCAGACCACAGGTTTGTAAGTTTGCATACCTATCCGGTCCGATCATATATTGGGTTGCCTTACAAGATTTTGTCGTTATTATTACATCAAAGTAAAAGATTTACGGCCAGGTCGGATAGATTTAGATATAATTAAAAAAAAATCTGCAATGATATAGGAATCAAAAATCAATTCACTACTTTCACTTAGGGAATCAGAGGTGGAAAACTGAGAAACACTGAGTTAGAGAGATTGACTAGTAAAGGGACCAAAAAGTGAGTATCAAAAGTTAATTTGAATATTTGAAAATTTTGGTGAAAAAAATGTGACTTACATTTATTAAATTGTTAGTCTTAATTTTTCTATAAATTACTTATGTACATATTTGACTTGTTTACATAGACTACAGTGTAAAGTTACTGTTGGTTTAAATCTATCAACGGGTAGGTATCTAAGAAAGGAATTTTATTTTTTCATTTCATTGTGTGCAATGAGTTTTTGAACATAAGACATCATCATAGCCTAACCTAGGGAATACGCCTAGAGCACAATCCTGAACGCTAATCAGACCCCAATAAAAAAATATATAAATGTTTTTTATAATTATACACTTCCTTGTATAAGGTACCAAGCTGCACTGAGCACAGAGGTGATTATTGTGTTATCTTGTGTAAACAAAGCCTAAACATAGTACAGGCACACAACATTAATTAGCTATTAATTTCGAGTCGAGGCCTCAGAGGAAGCATTGGTTGGATTGGATGCTTTGTGTAAACAGAATTACGTCAATTACCTGCATTAGCGAGCTTCTGCCTTCGAAACTGCTCAAGCGCGAGACTTTCTAAACTCAGCGCCTGAGCCTTCTCCAGATCAGCTTGGAACTGCAAGTCGTACTCCGACATCATCAGTCATTCCTCGGAAGCCATCTACCGAACACAGAATCACCGTGGGAATTCATAACAGCACAGTTTCAACATAAATGCGATGCGAAAACATCGGCGTTCGTTCTGTCAAAGCGGTACAAAACTGCCCACTTTTACTCACCAATAGCAATAGGTACTTTCCGACAACACAAACGAACACAAATTTGACGACATTATATGATTTTTAATGTTACAAAAACATTTGTTCCCGAATTAATTCAAAGTAAGATTTTACAATAAATCATCATCTCGTCGGCCTGACTGACTTTTGTAATGTTGCATCAAATAATGTGCGTCACGAACATGTGCAAAATATATGCAACAAATAATGTGCAGCTGGTAGTTAGCGTCACGCATCGTTACAAAAAGGGAGTTTTCCTTGACGTCTGTCAACAAGGTATTTTTAAGCTTATTTTTAAGTGTCTGGGTACACTGAAGGAAATGGATGGTACACTGATTACTGTTAGCAATTTCTTTTTTTAGACGTAGTAAATCGACATTCCATCGTCGACCTCATCTCTGTCCTCAGGGCTAGATCGAGGTTAAGAGTAAGTCCATACCATAGATTTAGCACATCGCGGCGCTT
The DNA here is from genome assembly GCA_947532105.1 of Athrips mouffetella. NCBI lineage: Eukaryota > Metazoa > Arthropoda > Insecta > Lepidoptera > Gelechiidae > Athrips > Athrips mouffetella. The sequence continues at coordinate 11,855,940 of OX383958.1, forward strand.
CGCGGCGCTTTTAACCATATTGCGCACTGCCAAAAATAATGCGAGCCGAGAAGGATGTGATATGAGATGAAGCTGTCCCTTTCTGATAGGGTGACCACAATATTTTTGTTGAGTGGGACAAGTATTGTGACGATTTGTTTAAAATTAGAAACAAGGGTAGCAAACTGAAAATAAAACTGGAAAGAGCTGCGTCAGAAAGGTTCTTTCAATAAATATGAATTGACACCTACAGTGCAACATGGCCATTTTCGGGATGACGTTTTCAGGGGGGCGCTGCTGTCATACATTTTGCTGGTTAAATGTCGAAATCTTTTTACAGTGGCTTTAATAAAGAACCTTGAGTTCCGAAATGTTTAAAAAAGTTCCCATCTCATTATGAGATGGCCCCACCCACCCTAATCATTTTCAACCTCATCATGATCATGAGCTGGAAGAGATCTCTTAAAGAGATAAGCTCGCCTTTGTAAACAATTTTCATTTAAAAACTATATTTTATTTGTGTGCAATAAAGAATATATATGATCGACTTCAACCTCCACAACCTCATGCGCAACCCCATTCGAAACCTCATCTTCAAAGTCAGCCTTAACCTCATCTTCATCGTCAATTTCAGTCTCAATCTGTCCTCTCCTCTCCTGCCCTCTTCTCGCCTTACCTGACCTAACGGGACATGACCTGACCTGACTTGACGTAACTCTGACTCAACCAAAGATCTATGTAGTACTAAATATTGCCGCCAGATGGCCCCCCAAACGATACCATAGACGTAACCACGACAAGAAAAGCGACAATAAAGAAACCCACGCGCTATATGTATAATGATATACTCAATGTTAATTGGAATAAGCCTGTTAGAACCGTACCTACTCTAACCCGAATTTACCTATTTACAACCTGGATTTTTCTCTTATAAGTGACTAGCTGTTGCCCGCGGCTTCGCTCGTGTGGATTTCGTATTTATGTTGTTACCGGTTTTCCGAAGCAATGAGATATTTTCCCGTCATTTCGGGGTAATTTTAAACTAAGGAAAAACAGGACTAACCCTGCGCAAATCAATGAGTATAATTCAAGATCCAGCTGAATTTTATATAATATACAGACGTTACTCATAAATTACTCAGAACAGAGGAACTTAGCAGCAGTATCCTAACAAATGTAAAGAGAGAGATGAGAGACACCTTTATGTAATATTTCAAAACAGAGCCAATTCGCAGAAGTAATTGAGAAACACTACCTCCCTCTCTCAACTTCCTCTCCCCCTCCCTCTGTCTCTCCCCCTCCCCCTGTCTCTCCCCCTGCCCCTCCCTCTCCCCCTCCCTCTCCCTTTTCATCACCCCCTCCACCTCCCTCACTCCCTCCCTCTCCCCCTTCCCCTCCTTCTCCCTCTACCTGTACCTGTACCCCTTTACCTCTCTACCTCTCTACCCCTCTTCCTCTCTTCCTCTCGACCTCTCTACCTCTCTACTTCTCTACCTCTCTACCTCTCTACATCTCTACCTCTCTACCTCTCTCCATCTCTACCTCTCTACCACTCTACCTCTCTACCTCTACCTCTACCTGTCCCTATCCCTACCCCTTACGCCAATTTAACCGCTATCCCTAACATAGAAATGACACCCATATTTATTTTTAGACATTTCAAACCTATCGCACCCCAACCCCATCCCTAGGGGACGATGGTATTTCACGTCCACCACGTTGGATTTCAAAGTTGTTGTAGCTATCGTAATCAGCGACCCGATAAACCATACAAACGACACCCATATTGATTTTTAGACATTTCAAACCTATCGCACCCCTACTCCATCCCTAGGGGGATGATGGTATTTCACGTCCACCACGTTGGATTTCAAAATTGTTGTAGTTTTCGTAATCAGCGACCCGATAAACCATACAAACGACACCCATATTCACATTTCAACCCTATTGCACCCCAACCCCATCCCAAGGCAATGATGGTATTTAACGTCCACCACGTTGGATTTCAAAATTGTTGTAATTTTTGTAATCAGCGACCCAATAAACCATACAAACGATACCCATATTGGTTTTTAGACTTTTTCACCCCATTTCCCTTTTTTAGGGGTTGAATTTGGGGTGGAATTTCAGTAACAGTGATGAACGTTGCATAGAATTACATAATTAATGCCTAAATAATAAATTATGTGGATTTTACTTTAAAAATAAAGAATTTTCAACTTCATCCCCCTTTTCACCCTTAAGGGTGACGAATTTTTAAAAACCCTGAGACATGTAAATATTAATTTTTAGTCGTCAGCCTAAATACAAATTTAGAAGATCCTAACTTCAAAACTGACGGACTTTCATACAAACTTTCATCCCCTATTTTACCCCCTTAGGGGCGGAATTTTGTAAAACCCTTTCTTAGTACACCCTTAGTCCTCATAAGGAACCTACATGCCAAATTTGGAATCTCAAGACCCAGTGGTTTGGGCTGTGCGTTGATATGTCAGTCAGTCAGTCACCTTCTTCTTTTATATATGTATAGATTAGTTTAGTTTCCCTCTAGTTTATAATAACAGTTTTTGCTTAATGACTAAATTCATCTAACGGTAAACTTTCAATATATCTAAAGAAAGCTGCGCTTTAAGGGCTTTCCTGCAGTCAACTAGCCCCCCCATCAGTTAAAAAAATATTACTCGCTAAATACAAAACTTATCGAAAATCTGTCTAACCAGATTGAAAGGTTAGTTTAGTAAAGGTTAGTTTATTAAGAGCCAATTAATCCTGAAAAATATAGATCACTGTAGTTACAGATACAAATTTGCGAAAAACGGCCACTTTTAGACGTTTTTGTATCTGTTACTACAGTGAACTATATTTTTAAGAATTCTTAGGTTTTAAATAAACAAGGGTACCTTCATTTCAATCTAGAAAGACAGATTTTCGATAAGTTTTGTATTTAGCGAGTAATATTTTTTTAACTGATGGGGGCGCTAGTTGACTGCAGGAAAGCCCTTAATAGTACAATCGGTACGTCCAGTATTTTTATAAAAAAAAGCAAGCCTTAGTACAGTGATAGGTAAGACTTTTTTAAATGATTTGACCCGTAGTGATTTTTGATTCACCCCTTATGGGCGTATATTCGTATATACTCGTAGGTACTGGTCGGGTGAATCGATTTCAATGAAACAAAGCTTGTGCACGATAGTAAGCCAAACACATTATTGGAAACCCCGTCTGAATCGATTCAGTCATCATCATAACATCCCATGAAACGTCCGCAGAATTCCCTCCAGAATTCCAGCAAAAACGCGTGGCACAGTCAACACGCTTGTTGGCGATGGTGAACGCATTATGTAGGATGGTATGATAAACAGAAAGACGCTGATGCCCATCCTCCGCTAATCCGTTAGTCGCCTCTTACGACACCCACGAATAAGTTAGGGTTGGCACTATTCTTCGTAGGCACGTGCGGGGCGTATTGGACGTATCAACGTAAAACTTACGGCCGTATCAAGGATACATCATAATGTTTTGTTGTAAACATTCTTTCAAAGTGAAATAATTTTATACTCATCATAAGAAACTGTTAAACCAAAATTGTAGTGTTCTTATCAGAATGGCAGTCATAGTATCAACGAACGACATGACGACGTGATTTTTATGCTTCACGCTATGCCGGAGCATGTAGTGTAGTGTGTCGGCCTTCTCTAACTGATACTTTGTCTGCATGCACAGAGTCGATTCTATCTAATACATAAAAAATTCTGTATCCTATCCTTTTCCCCGCTAAGTGATTGTTGTTCAAGTTTTCGCCGGTACAATGACATGGTCACCCTAATTATCACATTACACTTTTATCTTTGATGTCTTACCTGTAGAAGGATATTCCGCATCCACCGTAAGATTCACTTTTACAGTTAATTATGCAGCAAGTTTTACCCATTTTGCAAATAAAAATGTTATAAATTATTCATAAAATCGCAAAGATTTAAGTGATATAAATAAATCAGGTTACCATGATCAACAAAATGTCATGCAAAATCTTTGTTCGAAATAATTTTACCAAAGAGTTTTTAATCCAAATAAATTAAAAGATAATTTCTGCATTTATCAATATTTAATGAAAATTTAATGAAATAAATTTCTAGATACCTGGGAGTGACACTGGACCGCTCTCTGACGTACAAGACCCACTGCAGAAACACAAAACAAAAAGTCAGGTCCCGTAACAACCTGCTGCGCCGCCTCTCCTCCACCAACTGGGGAGCAAACCCAACGGTTATGCGCACTACGGGGCTAGCTCTGTGTTTCTCAGCAGGAGAGTACGCGTGTCAAGTGTGGGCTAGGTCAGCTCACACCAGAGAGGTGAACGCGGAGCTAAATGACACATGCCGCATCGTGACTGCCTGTCTCAAGCCAACTCCTGAGAAGTGACCTGTTCGCTAGAAAAACAAAAACAGGAAAGCGACCCGAGACATCCACTCTACGGGCTCTCTCCCGCCGCAGGTCGGTTGCGAAGCCGCAAAAGCTTCCTGCGATCCACACAGCCTACCGGCCAAAACCCTTCCGACGTGAGGTGCAGACTTTGGGCAAGCGAGTACCCACATTCACTGTACCCCCAAGCGAGTACCCACATTCACTGTACCCCCCCAACGAAAACCTGCCTCCTGGCTATAAGGAACCTTGGCCAACCTGGAGAAGTCTAAATAGGCTGAGGACCCAAGTTGGCCGAAGCAAGGATAACCTATGCCTGTGGGGGTTCCTAAGTAGCGCAGACGCCAGCTGTGAATGTGGAGAACTCCTGCAAACCATGGCACACCTCACTAATTATCCCGCGTGCCCGACCACCTGCTCGCGTGAGGACTTACTTGACGGTAACCAGAGGGCTACCACGGTAGCCGCTTTCTGGGCAAGTAAGATTTAGCCTGTGTTCTTGCCGACACGAAAGAAGAAGAATGAAAACAGAGAGAAGTTTCTACTTTGCACGTTCAAAATTATTCAAATAAGTATTTAAAAATACGTATAAATAAAAATTTGTGCATATAAAACTAAACTTTTTGCACGGAAAATGTGCAAACTTCATTAGTATGGCAACCTCAGAGTAAAAAACTATAGAGTCCGCCATATACATATTCTGTATGAGCTAGTGAAGTATAAGTCTCACTGTCGCCCATGCTAGGCGGTCAAATAACTCAGTTAAGTTTTACAAAAATCAAGATATCTTTAAAAGTCTAATGTTTTAGTATAAACTTTGTTTGCGAAAGTGAAAATATATCGTTTTTTACTTGTGAATTGATCATTAATACTAAGCGTAAATAATCCTTAATAGCCATTTTATGCGTGATTTTAACACCGTTTTTTTCCTGAATGGTAAGTGTTTTCACCAGAAAAACTGTGGTAGTAGCATTTATTAGTCCCAAGTCACATATTTCTCAGAGAGAAAGATAAAAAAGTTACGTTTTTAGGATTTGGAAAAATCCATACATTTTAGTATGGAGGTCCCTCGCAAGAAAGTGATACGCTTATGGCTCCCTCCTTAGCAGAAAGAGCTGCTACTTAAACCTCCTTGATGGCAACAATTAAAAAGGGACGAAGTTGATCGACTATTCCATCTTTGCCTCTGAATAAATTGTTAAGAGTCCTTTATCATGGTACGAGTATACGTAAGATCATTGGTCCATACACAGGTGAAAAAAAAAACTTCTTACAATAAAAACTGTAACAGGCGTTTTACAGCAATCAAACTAATTACATGGTGGCACTATGATGGGTTTTCCTTATGCTGATTTGCTTTGCCATCCAGTAGGACTTTTAAAAGGTGGTTGAAAACACCCTATTATCAGCTGCACTTTATTGTCTGCGTAATAATCTGATGCGCATTATCCAAGCTTCAGAAAAATCCTATACTAAAATTATAGTGCAATATTTGTAATATTTAGGTTTCTCGAAAACGGCTCAAACGATTTTGATGAAATTTAGTATCCGGGGGTTTTTGGGGACGAAAAATCGATCTAGCTAGGTCTCATGTCTGGGAAAAATCGTTTTGCCCGTTTTAAAGCATTTAAAAAAAATACCGCGTTTTAGACAGAAACCTACAGCGCCATCTGATGGCGAGTAGCATAGCTTGCTCACCCGACGATATTTTAATGTTGAGGATGTAGTACTATTATTAATTCTGTGCTATTATTAATTCTGTGGTTGAGGCGACGCTCGGTCGACCAGGTACTAAGGGTTAAAGAAGCAAGATTAAAGAAATAATTCGTCGATAGTCAGGGATGTGTGATGTAAATTCATTTTTAATTACATAATCCTATTAACTAGAAAAACTTTGTTGTCAAAAATGGTCCCGTTTTAGTTCTGAGAAAATTTAATTATCACTTATCTCCTGCTCTATGTTGTGGGTTGGAAATCAATATCCTATTTTAGAAAAATTTACTGTAATGATTTTCTTCCTTTGTGGAAAAATTATATTGGCGGTAAACTGGTGGCATGGTGGGTGAGTGACAGATGACGATCTGGGATCTGGCAGGTGTTCTAGGCGGCACCCCGGCACCGCACGGCACAAAAAAGCGATGCTGGCCGTTATTTCCTGCACATTGGTAACATGCGGGAGGCCAATCACGAATTCACGATGCGCACACAGCACATCCCCGCGACTTATTTTTAGAATTTATCGAGTTCTGCGCACTAACGGTCAGTATTATATAGTCTAAGCGGTCAGCATCGTCCTTTTGCGCCGCGGGCACAGATGAAAAAAACCGGTCAAGTGTTTCCACTCGCTAAATAGGCTCATTGATGTCGAGTTGCGGAATTGCGAGGCGGACTCGCGCGCCGAGGGTTCCGATATAGCTATAGTATTTTTGAAACCACAAATTTAAGTTTGTTTGTAAAGGTTTTTTGTGGATTCCTAAAAAACTGCTATTTAGAGAGATCGTCCTATTTTTCATTAAACATAAACCTCTATTGATTATAATTATTCCAGATTTTTCGCTTTCCAAACTTCGGAAATAACAACCCATTATTTCCGAAGTTTGTAAAGCGAAAAATCTGAAGAAGCTAAGGGGGATGGTTTTTTTTGGATTTTTCATCATAACTTGAAAAATAAGTCGTAAAAAATACAAAAATAATTTAAGAGTTCCATACCTCAAAATAGGAAAAATACGGAACCCAAAGAGGCTCCACAGACGAGAGCATCGTATTTTTTTGATAATAAAAACTCTAAAGATTTGGAAACACCCATATTACATATCAAGTACCTAATTTAGCCATATTCCGGCAGCCAGACCATCCGGCCGTAGAAACTTCTATATAGGTACACTTCGCATCAGATAAATCGAACCACTTCCGTTTTTATGGTTTCCGTCCTAACTTAACACAAAAGAGTTTATACTTCACCTTCTCGGAAAGTACCTCAGTCCTGTTTTAAAAACTAAGGAGAAGATACGTCATTTCCATGGTATAAATATGCGGGGGGAAAAGTTATATGGAAATCCATTGTTAACGTGTTTTAGCGGGATGGAATTTTGTATGAAAATCCATTGTTAACGTGTTTTTTTTTTCTTAAATTTTGATCAAAATCTGTCCTGTCGATAACCTCTTTTAATATCTGCCAAGATAAGAAAAAGTTTTTATCTCTAAGACCGCGAAATGATGCTGACCACCTGCACTTTTCTGAAAAAACCATTAATTTAAAAAAAGAACGAAACCAAAATGTGGAACGAAAGCGCACGCGCGAATTAGGTACCTATTCTTGAAAATCACCGTGTGATAAAATCTTACTCAATAAAATCAAAATTTCTGTTTTTTTCTTATCAACAGGGAAAAATTATAATGCATCAATATAAATTAGTGTCTAATTGTTAAATTTTATAAAGTATTACTGACGTTCTAACACTATCAGGGTAAAATTAAAAAGATTAAACCTCCAAGCGATATTTTATCACCCAGTGATTTTCAAAAATTGGACCCCTGGTTTCTTTACAAAGTTGCTGGAAGTTTTAATTGTAGTTTTGTTGGTGCGTGCTTTTTACAAAAAATGTCGTCAAATAGTGACAGTGATGAAGAGTTTTTGACGCCGCTAGAACTACAAGAAAGTGCGCAAGCGGTTATTGATTGCCTGAAAAATCTCGAAAAAATACATCAATGTAGGTATGTGATAGTTTTATACGTTGAAAAAGCGAGAAAAAGCGCATTGATTTTCGAAAACTGTTTTGCTTGCTTATTATAGTGAAAAAGCGTATAAATATAAGCCAAGTCTTTGTATTCCATGTTGAAAAGTACCATATTGGCAAAACCTGATATCAATATAATGGAATACAAAAAACTTACATTATATCTGAAAAGGAAATCTGAAATATTTTCCTCGTAGGTGAAGTATAAAGCACTATGTATCACTCGAAAGAAAGTGCAATTCCCAACTCGGGTGTATTGAGCCCTTCGGCTTCGCCTCAGGGCTCAAACGACACCCTTGTTGGGAATCGGTCACTTTCTCCTCTCGATGAACAATGTACTATTTCATTGCATGAAAAAATAAAACATAATTATGTAGCTGGCAGTTTGTGGTGGTAAGCGAAAATTCAATATTCAAAATTAGAATTTCATTTGTTTATCCTATAAATGAAATGGGGTAGTAATAAAAGCTCCGACAAGAAAATAAGAATTGTCCTTACTTAAAATATAAAATCTACTACCTAAAATACTAACTTTCCGACTACTTTTGTCCGAATAAAAATGACGAAACGACCGAATGAAATACTGAAATCTTCGAAAAATAAACATGACTTTTTAATGCTGTAATACTTTTTTACCAGCTTTAATTACGTTTTACTGAAAACTTTTGGGACTGACTGAATAAGTACCTATTTAAAAACATAAGTCGGTCCACATGGAAAAATTTCGGCAATTATCTATTATACCAAATTCGCTTCTGGCACTCGCCGGCTACTGCGGTGCTGCCGCAGCACGCTCGCTTCGCTCGCTCGGCTCGTCTGTTGTGGTCGCAAGAGTACCTAACCTAACCCCCTTGCCTTACCTAACGGACCTATAGACCTAAACATTATGTAATGTGCAACAATACCACAGACAATACCCTACTTGAGGCGCGAAAAAAAACTTCTGTTGTCGGTAACTTAGTAGGTAATCTTGTCGGAGGTTCAGTATTTTATTCGGAAGAACACGCTCATTCTTATTTGTTTGTTAAATTCGAAATTATTTTTCGGTATGTTTTGGGTTTTTGTCGGTAATTTATTATAACGCTAGTTAATTAGAATAATACTCGTAGTCGGCCACAGATCGCTGGAGATTAATTTGTTTTTCGGAACCATTATTATTTCCCAATGAAATGAATCACTGTTTTGAGACAAATGTATGTTTAGAGTTGGGGTACTTACATTTCACCTTTTAACTAAAAATTAGCGCTTATCTCATAGATTTATATAATCAAGATAGGGTCTTGGGAACAAGCGGTTCAAAATTTCCCCATACAAGAAAAAATAGCGCCATCTGTGAAAAATCGCGTAAACTACGGTGTGTAGTACTTCGGTCGGTGGTAAATACACGGAACGGAAATAATATGGCGGGAAAAAACAAAACTAACTTTTTACTGTTTATATGTGATTTAGGTCTGGTTTTTCAGTTTCATTAATTGGATTATAGTCAAAAACAATAATAAGAAATAATAATAATAAGAGTATATTGTTTCTTCAACTAAGAACATTCCATTTTGTTGATAAGTTTATTTGCATCCAATGTTGACAATATGACTGACAACGACTGACATTTGTTGGTCCTAAACGTCAGATTTCGGACCAACGAATTGGGGACATCATAACGTGCCGATGGGCTAGTACCTACTTCATCATCATCATCATTACATCCCATGAACGTCCACTACAGGACAGGGAGCTCCCTCCGAAATTCTAGCTTTTGCTGGAAAAATGTGGAGGGGAAGTACGGCTGGCAGTATGGACCGCGGTTGTAGGTGACCGCAGTAAGTAAGATGTTAGATACAAAGGAGGATGCTGCTGCCCATCCTCCAGTTAACCCTTAGTCGCCTCTTACGACACCCACGGGTATGTATGGGTTGGTACTATTCTTTGCCGGCACCACAAGGGACTAGTACTTATATATATATACGTACGTACGTAAGTAAATGGCTTATCTTTAATTTTTTTTGTTCTTTATTTGTTTACTGTGACTTTGGGACGTCTGAAACAAAGTTTTTTTTCTAAACATATTTCTAAAACATAATATGGATACTTCGCCCGCAGAAGCCGCCCAAGTGGTGACATTGCTGGATTCTGGACTTAGTCAGCGTGTTGTGGCTGAAAGACGAAAGATTGCATCTAAGCCTGTCATCTGTTCATAGAGTCTACAAACGCTATCGGGAGACTGGTTTGTTCACGCGCTGTTCAGGATCTGGCTGGCTGGTCACTTCTGAGCGAGACGATCGATTTATTGTAACAACTTCTCTACGAAATCGACGCCTTAACGCTTTACAACTGCAACAGCAGAGCTTTATGTTGTACGTAGGGTGGCTGTAAGTGACTCTGCAATTAGAAGAAGGTTGAAGGAACGTGGACTGGTACCGCACAAGCCAGCAAAAAGACCATCGAAGAGCGCGCCTTAACTTTGCACTTGAGCACCTAAATTGGTCATACCCGCCATTGGAGCAAAGTCCTCTTTTCTGATGAGTGTAAATTTATGCTGTATGGAAACGACGACAGAAGGAACAAGGTCTACTGAAGAGTATGGAAGCAGTAATAAGAGCTCGGGGAGGGAATACAAGTTATTAAATAAACGTTTCTTAGCTTTTTTTTTCATTTACGTGTGTTGTACCTATCCATTTTTCCTGCATACTCCATACAGGGTAAAAATGACTCATTAAACAAAATACGAAACCTATGAAAATTTAATTTCAATTTAGAAAATTAACATTAGGATTTGTAAACCTCATTTTAATCACTATTACACGACATTTGACATGAATTCCTAACTATACACATTTTTATGATAATCCTCACAGAACATAAACTTGCAAGGTGTTTCGATTTTTCTGATTAGAAGTGTATATTAATAGCTTCCTGTGCGAAGCCGAGACGGGCTGTTAGTTTATAATTAAAAATAAAACAAAATTGATATTTTCCTGTTCAGCTTATATTACCTAAATTCCAATAGACTTATCCGTGCATTGACGTATAAGAAGGGGGTAACTGACGTAGCTGTTGTAGGCACAGTTCGCAGCGGCAAAAACCCTTTTCGTTTTTTTTTTCAAATAACAATAGTACGCCCAACAGCACGTCAGTAGAAATATTTTGGACTTTATGGCATGTTAATAGAGTTGGAAGTGCTAAAATCGACATACCCTGGAAAATTTCCATAGATACGCCAATGCTAATATGATTTTCTGATCATACAATGTAAGGTGCGTAATTAATAATATTTTTTAATCACAAACTGAATATCTACGATGATATTTTATTGTTCGAAACCGCTTTTTTCTTTACGTGTGCTTTACCCTTTTTATGGATCTTTCGTTTAGTTGAAGTTCCTCCGATTGGGTAGTCATACAAATCAAAAAGGACATTTTTCTCCTCGCGTTTTGGTTTCGTTTTGGAAATTCTGAGTTTGCGTTTGATGGGTCGGTTTCTCAGCTGTGAACTTGGTTCTTTATGGGAGCCACTTTCGTCGATTGTTGATTGTAATTTAAAAGGGTAAGAAGATGCAAGAGAATTGCCGACAGTATAAATTGGTGTATTTATTATGGTTCTTCCTTGTCTTTTCACTCGCAGTTTTGTCCCAATCAACTTGCGCGTTGTGCTATGCGGAGAGATGCTGTGTCTTTTAGCTCTTAACTTCTTCTTTGCTTCCTGTAGATAAAAATTGGTTTTGAATATAAGCAATTCCATACGAGACCACTTGTCAGTGCTAAGTTTTTACGGGAAAGTTATTCTTTTGTCTTGTTTTTCAAACAATGTTAGGGAACGTTTTTCAGTTTTGTGATCGAGTACCTATAACTAAAACACATTTACTTAAACGTACAGTGCCTGCTACTACTAGGTACACGGCTGGCAACCGAGCCCCGCTCGACAGAGGTCAGATTGGAAACCATTCGAATTCTGGTTTAAAAATGCGAACTACAGGGCCAAAGCCAACCCAGGTGACCTCCGTCTCTTGTCGAGACCCGGTGGTAGGCGTGTAACTGTGTAGCTGCTACACAGTTGTTCCTGCTACACTGTAACAGGTACCTCATAGATTTTAATCGGGTTCATAACGATTCTTATTGAGTTTCTAGCGCAGCAGGGGCGCAGGCATATCAAATGGGAATCGTTTTGAAGCCGATTGAAAGCTGTCCTGTCAAACGCAAATAGTATGAAGCTGTATCTCATTTACGTCATAAAATCGGCTTCATAATATATGCGTTTGATAGCTTTTCATAGGCTTCACAACGATTCCCATGAAGTTTCAATTCTGGCGCAGCAGATCTAATCTGAGGCTTAAATATTCACTAGCGTAACTTACTGATTTTATCTCTAAGAACCCACTTACATGTTCATCAACTTCATTTTTGTCACAGAACTCAAGGATGCGATGACAAACGTGGCGGAGGTTCTTAATGCGCTGTTTCTTTGATTTCCCAATTGGGCACTTTTCTAATTCGTCCATTCTCAAAGTTCTAGAAAAAAAAATTGAGGGGTTTTATGAATTCCGTCGCACATTTTGTTTTTAATTTTTTTTAGACTATTATGATCTGTCGCGCTAATTCGCTTCTGAAACAGAACGGTGTACGAGTACCTTGCCTTACTTAACGGACCTATGCGAGCCTTCGTAAACTAAAAAAAAAAACCGGTCAAGTGCGAGTCGGACTCGCGCGCCGAGGGTTCCGATATACCTATAGTATTTTTGGAAGCAATAAAGTCCATTTTCAGGACCGCAAAACTAAATTTGTTTGTAAAGGTTTTTTGCAGATTTCTGAAAAACTGTGCAACTTAGAAAGATCGTTTTATTTTTGCTGTAAAGTTTATATAAACTTCTGTCAACTGTAATTAATTCAGATTTTTCCTTACTCAAACTTCGGAGATAAGGGGGGGGGGAATGGTATTTTTCTTGACATTTTTCATCATAACTTTAAAACTAAGAAATTTAAAAAAATACAAAAATATATTTTAAAATGTACAAGTAAAGCCCTTTCATATGATACCCCACTCGACCTAGTAGCGACAATTTGAAATTTGGCCCCCCCTATTTTGGCCCCCTTTATATTAATAATCATACTTTTTTCAAAATTTTTTCTTGTGCAATTAAGTTGGGCAACTATATTCTAAAACTATTCCAAATTTCAGGTTGATAGCATAAGTGGTTGCTGAGATATAGAGGTGTGACAGACAGACGGACAGACAGACAGACAGAGCGGCACCATAAGGGTTCCTTTTTTTTACCATTTTGGTATCGGAACCCTAAAAATAATGGTAAATATAATTCTTAAAATAAGCTTTTATTAGACGTAGAAGAAGAACTAAAACGTTTTCTCAGTCTCAGGTTTTCAAATAAAAGCGTGTTACATTATACATCAGCAAGAGAGTACTAAAAGAACTGCTCCAGTGTGTGTCGGACTCGCGCAACTAAGACTGTATTTTTATCTTAGTGGTACGGAATCATCGGTGAAACTAAATAAAAGCTTTTAAATAAAGATTGCAAAATTTTATTCAATTAGACCTTAGAAATTTTATAGTCATTTGGATAACTTTTCCAAAGAAAAAGGTGTCGGAAAAAGAGAAAAGAAATTGGAACAAAAACCACTATTGACAGTGGCAATATTATGTACGGGAAGTCCAACTTTTTGGTGTTTCGGCCTTATGTTTCTTTCGAAATGTTTATTTGTTACAAAAAAATAACGATAAAAGAATAACCGTAGGTAATAAAAATCTACTCACTAAAAATTTACCTTGTAGCATCAGTGCTACAGTTGCTACGAGTACGCCTGCGGTTACGACGTAGCAAGAGTAGACTACATTTAATTAAATATTCGAACGGTTTGATGGTGTGATGCGCTCAATACATTTCATACATTTTAATTCAATTAATTGCTGATCTTGTGTTTTTGTTAAAGATTGCATCTGGCCGGATTGATTCCAGAGCTTCTTTCACTTTTGTGTGTTAGACCCCAGCGTTACAAGGAAGTAATCCGAAGCGGAGCGTAATGTCCCGTCCGCAATATGTCCCACGTGCTCAGTACGGCCTGTGAGCTTATCGGTCCGTGAGCATTCCACCTGCCCTCTGCCTCCACTAATTACAGACGTAATAGTTTTCTATGGCGTGCATGCAGGAATTTCAATCATCTATGTAAAAATTATGATCTTGATTTGTTTAACACGAGTGAATGCCAGGCCAAGCAACTTCTTAGTTATTCATTTTTTAAAGAGTAATGTTAAGTTACTATTAATATGTAAGTAGTTTAAGTGCCAATAAGTACAATAAAAAAAGTGAAGTGAAGTAAATTAAAGTAAAGTAAAATAAATTAGACTAAATTAGACTTAGTTTTATGGGATGTTAAGACATACCATAAAACGTCCATTGCAGGACAGGGGAGCTCCCTCCAGAACTCCTTCAAAAACGCGTGGTACTTTGTAAGGGATTTACCATAGTCACCACGTTTGTAAGCGTTGCACCTGGCGGCCGCTGTTGTTGGTGACCGCAGTATATAAGGTGGTACAATACACAGAAAGATGCTGCTGCCCATCCTCCGCTTGACGGTGAAACGGTGACATGTGAACGGTAATAGTGACACTACTCTATACCGGTATTACGTATGGCGGCGACTGGTCTCAGACACGTGTAAAATAAATACTTACTAGTAGTCTGTGCCACAGAATATACAGGTGGATTTTTAAATTGGGAAACCAAAGGCATGTAACATAGCCATTACAGCTACACAAAAATGGTCTTAGGAAACAGTCCATATTTATTGGTGAAATTTTGATTATAAAAAATGTACGCTAATGTATGCACAGTAGCAAGAAGTTGGCCATTTTACACAAATAGTCTTTTGATGTTAATTTACTCTGTTTCTTGGACCAACCTAAGGTGGAGTAGTAAAAAAAGTCAGGGGTCGGGTTTAGAAGGCCGTCGTAATTTTTTTTTTAAATTTTAGTTTTTCGGTTTAGCTACCATGACTAAAATAGGTCCGTTAGGTAAGGCAAACACAACCTAACCGATCCCGAATGGGATCTTATTAAATCTTATTAGTATCAGCCAGAAGCCAGGTCAAAAACAAAAAAAAATAAAAACAAAACGTGCGACGGCATTCTAAAATTTACCCGGTTTGGTACCTGCACTTGTAGTCTCATTTCAAAAATCCATCCTGTATATAGTAGGTAAGTTGTGCGTATAAAATGACCGTAGACTCAACGTAGAGAACGTGTAATCTGAACAATAGACCAGGCGACTACATAGGCTTCAGGGGCTAAGAAAACCAACTGCAAGTGTGTCTTACTTTATAACTTTAGATTTGTTTAGAATATCTTCATTTTCATGAGAAGTCATAGCTGTGTTCCAGATATTCTTGAAAAGTTGCCGCCTCTCAATGTAGCTCTCCTCAATCGTCATAGGTTTGAGCTCGATTATTGAATCATTAATGTCTACCATGATAATTTTATTTACGAATGATGGAAGATGAAGATGGATTCATTGGATTATTTTTAATTTTGACATTGGTTACGGGTTTTGGTTGGGTATATATCTGAAACTAGTGGATTAATAGAATCATAGGAATTAGGAGTCATATTGGGAATTTATGTTGGGACTAATGCCAAGCAAGGTTTTTTTGTGCAAATTCACGGTTTTACATTATTACAGGATTACACGGATTACAACAAACCATAGAATGACAACGACTGCCAACTGTCATGCAACTGTCAATATTTTTTTTTAATGTTGGTTTCAGTTCGTAGAATCTTATACGGGGTGTAAGGGACAGGTTGGCAAATACTGAAATGGCATGATCAGTCAACGTAACTGAACAACTTTCAGCAAACAAAACTTTCAGGAATTGAAAAAAAAATCGGCTTCTCCATACAAACTGTCCAATCAAGTTCGCAATTTTGTATGGAGGCCGATTTTTTTTTTTCTATTTTGAAAGATTTGTTCGCTGAAAGTTGTTCAGTTACGTTGACTGAACATGCCCTTTCAGTATTTAACCTGTCCCTTACACCCTGTATTAGTAATCCTACTTTTTGTCTGCTTTGGGTCAGGGGCTCAGGGCCATCTTTGCATGCTGGGGCCTTGGACACACTGAGTTCGGAGGCCTTTTAATAAAACCGGATTGAATGAAAACGTGAGCACCGTATTTCATCAGCATTGTAAAAAGGTTCTAGAGACTCTTGCCTTAAAAATGAAGCCGCGAAAGTAATGAGTTTAAGTTGAATGAATTATTTGATTATTCAGTCCCGAATCTCGAAAGAAGGCCCGTCCCAATGTAGGCCAGATGTCATTATCGCAAGCAAAGTCCCGTTCGAGCCACTTGATTCGGTGTTGTCTGGAGAAGAACGAAAACCTTCAATAACTTCGTTGGCTGTATCCTTCATTCGGCCGTAAGTTTTACGTTGGTGTACGTCTATGCAGGTAGCTACAGACACGCCAAACTCCCACCCACGTCAACTCCCTCCTCCCCCTCACTGCCCTTCCCATCATCCCAATCCCCTCACTAGCCTCTCCTCCCCCTCTCGCCCTCCCGTCACCCTCTGACTCAACCAATGCTCGATGTTGTACCAATTATCATCATCATATCAGCCGAAAGACGTCCACTTCTGGACATAGGCCTCCCCCAAAGATCTCCATGACGACCGGTCCTGCCTAATAATTATTGCCCACTCATATATCCACTTTGCCCAAACGAAAGCATAGCGTATCCACGTTAAAAGGGAAAACTGTTTTACTCCTATCCACGATATTACCAAAAACTGGGAATGATAGAGTATTCGCAAAAACATTTAGAAGGAGTAACAGAAAGGGTATATCCATACACTTAAGGATGTGAATCTGCCTATGAAATCGAACAATTTTAACCTGAGGAATATAAGTAGAAAAATCCTTTTATAGTTGTAAGGGGAAGGCCTCGGCGAACCTACCAGGACCAAATTCAGGACGTTCTGAATAAAGGCCAGGTTAAAAGTACCCTTAACCGACGAGCATGTATGATAGGATTGATGAAAGTCCAGGTAGGAAGCAAGGGAAGTATGTCAAGATCGTAGCAGGTGGAGAAATGTGGTCTCTGCCTACCCTGACGGGAACAAGGCGTGAAATTATGTATGTATATATGTACCTTCCATACAAAATGCGTTATCAGCTGATGGAGCTTTTATGGGGACTTCAAAACTAGGATCATGGGTGGATTTGCATCCTTCAGGCTTGTTATACCTTTTCTGTTCTATTCTTCGGTTAGTGACCTGTCAGGAACTAGGGTGCTTCATGGATCACGGGGCCTTGAGCACTTGGCCATTCGTTAAAGATGGAACTGGCATTGGTAAGGCTTTGACCTGACCTAGCCTAAAGCTGTTTGTCTATCGCGACGATTCCAAGCCGATACAGCGCCGATAGAAGTGACACTATGACTAAGTAATAAATAAGGACTGTTTTTGCTCGTAACTTTGTCGGCGATTTTCTCTTGTCTTTCTCTCGGTATCGGATCGGAATCGTCGCGGTGGACGAACACCTTTAAGCCATTTCTCCGTACATTGTGCTACGAAAGAAGTTGCATTTTGAAAATCTAAAGATTCATATACATGTAACAAATACGCAAAGCAACAAGTTGCCTGCAAAGTTTTCTTCAGTCAGTAGGCGGGCAGCACTCAACCGTGCAGCTGACTCGCAAAAAACTCCCCCAACACGCGATCTCACAATGTTTTATAATTCATCAAATGATTTGCCATGATAACATGCCCGATGACTACGACCCTAACGCTTTGTGGGTGGTCATTAGTGAATATGGAGAAGGGAATCTGTTTAGCGTGTGGCCGAAGCTGCTGGCTGAAATTCTCAACAAAGAGGATGCGGCGCGGATTGAAGGTGACACCAGTGAGGCTGAGAAACTGGTGCTGCCCAGCGACAAGGAATGGCGTCTGCAGAAGTACTTTATGCTTGTGTCGATGCAGAAGATTCTGGATCCGGACGAGCAAGTATCACAACGCGGTATACTACTAGTAATTATATGCACTATCACAAGCTGAGATCTATTGGGGCTTCGTTCCAAAACGGGTAATAATTACCTTTGACAGCAGTCTGTCTCGACCTATGTGACCACACATATGGACTTGCATATGGACGTCCAAGGACGTCTTATAAAGCTATCCTACCCGATTTGAAACGCCCCCTAGGTAATAGAACGTAAGCGAAAACATATTCCAGGAGCTGGACTTCGTTGAATAACTTCGGTTTCATATATTTACGTCTCAGCGACTCGTACTTAAATATTGCAGTTCTGTCTAGTAATTCCTTTAATCTGGGCAATACGAGTATTATCCCAGATTAGTAATGTGTGACTAGTAAGCCACATAGTATACATACAGGTTGTTAAGGTAAACACTGTGATCCTTGAAACTGTGGTGTCAGACAATTAAACTGAACAACTATTCCTTAGGAACATGGGTCGAAATACGATAAAAACCAATTTAATTCGCGTAGAAACTGCACCAGCTGATTGCGCATTTTGTATGGGAGATAAAAAAAATATTTTGTTTGGACCTATGGCCTAAATTACAGTGATTACCCTAACACCCGATATTCATCATCATCATAACATCCCATGAAACGTCCACTACAGGACAAGGAGCTCCCTCCAGAATTCTAGCTTTTGCTGGAAAAATTTAGAGGGGAAGTACCATAGTCACCTCGCTTGTTAGCGTTACGGCTGGCACCATGGACCGCGGTTGTAGGTGACCGCAGTAAGTAAGATGTAAGATACTAAGGAGGATGCCGCTGCCCATTCTCCAGTTTATAACCCTTAGTCGCCTCTTACGACACCCACGGGTATGTATGGGTTGGTACTATTCTTTGCCGGCACCACACCCGATATTACCGTAAACAAATTGTACTTGAATGTAGACTCACTCTATTTTAATTGTATTCTGCATGACATACTTACATTATGCATGCTGTAAATAATCTACATTGAATAAAATTATCTGAATCTGAATAAATAGCGTTATTAGATCCAGACTGGGGTTGACCATGACCATATCATGTGTTGATATGTGGCGAATACATGTAATTACCACATCAGACTGTGCCTGGCTCAACCTTGCACCACCACATGTGAATGCTTTAGACCCGTCAATGGATATAATGACTGTTCAAAGTTCCAAACACCTGATTTGTTCTTTATTGACAAGTTATCACGGTGTTCGGAAGCCAATGACGGCGATGTCTTTCTATTAATTTGTGTCACATTTTGTTTGTCCACTGGAGTACAAAGAAATCACGTTTGTTCAGTTGACGTTTAAAAGTATCAAAAATGGCTTAAACGACGCCTAGTCGATTTAAAAAAAAAAAAACCGGCCAAGTGCGAGTCGGACTCGCGCACTGAGGGTTCCGTACCACCACATAAACATAATTGTATTAGTTGAAATTTCAGTAAGTTAATGTGCTAGATTTTTTGAGTCCGACACGCGCTTGACCAAATTTTATTATTTGTTGTTATTTTATAGCCTATGCCCTATAAACATACCAATTTTCAAGTTTGTAAGTGTTCCCGTTTTTAAATAGAACTAAAACAAAAATCGCCTCATCAACCATCCAACTTGACCCCTCTCTTATATGAATGTTCTTGAAACGGGAGCTCACCACAATTGGTTACCATTAGTTGTGAGAAAAGTTGTAATATTTAAAGATTTCAGACTTTTTCCATTATTTGTACTGTGAGACCTAGCTTCTTGCCAAATTTCATAATTTTAGGTCAACGGGAAGTACCCTGTAGGTTTTTCATTTTTGAATAAATGTATGGAGATGAGGACATAAAATGCCATATCTTTTGATTGCGTCGTTGTAAAAAATTTAAATTTTCAGATCTTGTGTGGTTCATGGATCCTAATATATGGTATTAATTTCAACCTGATACCTTTACCCGTTCGTGAGATAAAGGGTCTTGACAGACAGACAGACAGACAGACAGACAGACAGACAGACGGACAACAAAGTGATCCTATAAGGGTTCCGTTTTTTTCTTTTGAGGTACGGAACCCTAAAAACATATATATTTATTTCTACTGGCATACACAGCCAATCAAGTCAAGGATGACTGCCTTATAGTTACACCAACAAGCCTCTCCTGGTTGAAGTTGTTTGCCTGTATGTATCGAGGCTGTAAATAAACGCAAAGAAAATCTTAAACGGAAGCAAGACGGAAGTCGTGTTGTATGTATGCAAACAGCTTTCGTTCGTGTGTAGATATATCCAATAATGAGCAGGAATATTGGTATATAGGTAGGACGGGAAGGAAAAATGCTCCATGCATGCACCTCGGGATTAAGGTAAATTGTATTCCTGTCGATTTCTTTCAAAAACCGATGTTTAACCTTTTGTATAATAATAGCAACATTCGCACAAAAATTGACTACCCTCCTGAGACCCCACGTATCACTGATACCTATGGTACTTAGGCAAATAAGTCCTATTGTGTGATCATAAGGTACATTATGTAACTGCCACTGCCAGTTGGCTGGGTCTTAGGAGGCTACAAATCTTTGAGGAGATAGACCACAAATTGATTGTACTCGTATTACAAATCGATGGTCTTATTAAAAGCTTTCGTGTTTTCACTCTACTATAATCCATTTTTTTCGTTTATTCCAACGGTTACCAACACATTTTGCAGCTATGTCAAAAGCAATCGGCTAAAGCTGTCAGAAAAAACAAGTTTGTAAAACAATGTTATTCTTTCCGTCAAAATATACTTTGGTTTTAGTGTCATGGCTGCAAAATGTGTTGGTAAAAATGTATTATAGTAAGCAGAGTCCTCTACATATTGCACACATTACAGGGTTTAAATTATAAGTATATACAGAAAGTTTGAAAGTGGTTCATTGGAGCACCCGAGGGTTGCGTGCCACGCGTTATGCAATGTGTATTATAGTGCCTTGAATTGCAGCCTACCATGACGATTGCATCAAAAGTTATGAGTACTTGGTACAAAATTGCACATGACCCAACAAAAATGCGAGTGAAGATCATGGATTTAAAAGGGGGCCATATAAAAACCTTAATTAACACACACTATTTTAAGTACTGGCTAGCGCAAGGGGCTAGGCACTGGACCTACAAGAAAAACAATTTTTTACTGTGATTTTGAAAGGATTTTGATGAGTAAATTTGTCAATGAAGTGTCAAAGTAGTTATGAAAAATTTATGAAAATATTGCAATCAAAAAAATCGTTTTAAAATAATAAGTACCTACAGATTAATTTATTATGAAATAAGTTTTTATGAATTTTTGATTATTCTTTTACTAATTATCAAAAGTAAAATATAGTAGGTATACCAAAATTTAAATAGTTCTGAGATTCAAATAACAATGAGGAGAAACTTGAAACCTACTTATTTTGCTCATGATGGATGAGATTCGGAACTGACGAATTTAAATCCTTCAAGAGTAGAATCTCTTAGCTAACATGGAATATACAAGGTAAGAAGGAACTGAGTGTTTGTAAATGGTTTGTATACAATGTGTGTACTATCGCGACCTTTTGCGCTTGCCTCATTTAGATTCTTTTCGTCTGAGTTCTTCGTAGCGGCTAAGCAACTATCACTTAGATAGGATAGAGAAAACGCAATACCTACATATTCTTATAATACTTTCTAAGCATTTACTTATTGTTCAGAAATATTTTTTTTGGCATTTCCAACATCACCAGAGTAGGGCTAGACAGTGCTTTTATTTTTCGAGTTCAAGCAAAAATGAGCTTAATTGCGGTCGGGCGGGAGTAACCGCGATACTACCCTGTGACTGTTACAGCTTTTTTAAATTTTCTATGGAGTTGCTCTTAACCAGGGCTGGGTTGGACTATGTCGGGGACATGGCACATCGAGTTTGGGGGCCTCTTTAAAAAGGAGAATTGGCTAAAAATGTATGGGCAATAGATTTCTACAAGTAAGTTTACTTCAGTCTAGGTAAAGTATTAGCTATATAAAAATCTTACGTAGACAAAAGCGAGGCGACCTCATGTTGAAGATATCATCAAAAATGAAAATTTTCCCAAGGAAAACGTATATTTATTAGTTGGAGACATAACGTGTAAAGGTTTATCTCACGAACGGGTAAAGGTATCAGGAACTAAAGGGGGCACCTCAGGCTCCTGGGCACTTGCTCACTGACTAGTAGTGCAGTAGGGTCCATTAACCGGCTCAGTACGAGACCAGCACCGCCTCGCCTCGCTATAAGGTATTGCAAAAATTAAATGGAGAAGTGAAAGTAGTGGTCAATGCTGGGACCGCGCGCCGGCGTCCACTCTTTTTAGTATATACTATAGGTGCTTTTCTGGTACTAGTTGGGTGCTGATGCGGTTAAATGGACGCCGACCTCAATCTAGAACCACGGACAGAGATGAGGTCGACATTGGAACGAGCTCACCCAGAAGAGGCCGATTCCCACGCGATTTGAATTGATTGTTTAGGGCGCGGTCCGCGAGGTAGGCATGCGAAATAGTGTAGGCAACGAAGCAGGTGCCCCAACATAATTCTCTCAGACAGATTTTATTTGACAGGATGATAAAGTATCATGAAATAAATGTAAATTCAAATGTCCAAAAAAAAAATTTACAAAAAAAATTTTTCATACATTTCTTGTAATTTTTGTATGGAAAAATTAAAAGTACCAATTTTTTTGGATTTTTTTATAGAAGGTTTGTATCATATAGTGTAATACCCCAGCAAAGTTTCATCGACTGAGGATTTAATGCGGGGGTCTTCATACAACGATCCGCTTCGTTGCCTAGACTAAAACGTCACTGCTGGAGTTATGAAAATCCGATAGTAACCCTGTATAATTTTTGTAAAGGATTGGATCGCCTTCGCCTCGTGTTGAAAGTATCTCCGAGAATGCAGTGGAGGAGTGGGCCCCGTGGAACCTTACGTTGGCCACCAAAAATCCGAACGCGCCGCCGCCTGTTGCTATCAAGACCAGCCCTGGGCCAGCCTGGGATATACAACAGGTAAGACACAGATTAAAGGATCGAGATCCAATAGTACTTCTGATTTGTAACTCCGGACCAAATTTACCCCTGGGGGGTGATCGTGGTAATTTCAACGACATTACCAAAGCAAAAACGTTTACCTCAAAAGCTATGTTAACTCTTAACTATGTGTTTGAGGCAAACGTTTTTGTTTTGGTAATATCGTAGACATTACCACGATCACCCCACTGGTGGTTTTGTTCTACGATTTTTTGTATCAAAGTTCAATAATATGAATCTCAATACAGAATCATGTTCTCTTTCACTTCTAAATGTCATAAGTATTTCCTGCAATATACCGAACATACCAAACATACAAGAACATTCTAACAAATTGCGTTTGCGTAATATTTTCTGCGAGTAACCTAGCAAACTTTATCAGATGATGATTATTATTAATCATAATTGTTACTATTTAAAAATCAAGACGACAAAGCTAGTGGATTTTTTTTACCTTATTAGCTTGGAAAACTGCTGTTAGTCGAAATCTGCTTGAAAATATCACTTTGGCCGCCAGCGTGGAAAGGCTGTTTAAATTTCAATCTGTCGAAATCTGCGTGCAAAAGTTATTTTTGGCTAGTGGCGTGAAATAGGTTTTTTAAATTTAGAAAGATTTATGATATAAGGTAACGGCGCTATTCGTTAGTATTTTCCTCGATGTAGCGTCAAATAACAAATTTTCTGCCTTGCATAACAAATAACTCTCAACATCTCTCTGTTAGCGTTTGCATCACGTGCGTCTAAAACTACCGCGTAGCACTTACTACGAGTCTGCACGTAGCAAGTGCTACGCGGCCCGCAGGAGTTGGGTTGCTAGAGGAGTCGATTGGAGCATACACTATTTTCTGGCTGTTTGTTAAGTTCCAAGACGAAAGCTCGTGTAGTGGTTGAACCGATATTCAGGCAACTCACTAAGCTCTACGCAAGCCACATGCAGTTCGTTTTCAGCATAAGGAACTGTCTTATGAAATCTGTAAGAGCTAACAAAGCTGAAACAACACAGACCTACTCGTACAAATAAAAACAAGTGTTAACATTTTAAATTTTAGAACGAAAAACAGTTCCTGCTCGGCCCTGTATGGGATAGTTAATATTTAAGTTCGTCGCTTAATACCAAGTACCTGGGTAACCGAGCTTTGCTCTGTATAATCTTAACTAAAGCCCACTAACAGATGGCGCTGTAGGGTTTCTGAAACGCGCTATTTAAAGAAATGCTAGGAACCGGCCAAGTAGGTACGAGTCGGACTCGCGCCCTAACGGTTCCGTACCTATCTACCATATGATATACTAAAAGCTTTTGTTCTTTGTCTTTTAAAACTCCGCGACCATCCAACTTGACCCCTCTTTTATAGAAAAGTTCTTGAAACGGGAGCTCACCTTAATTGGTTACTATTAGCTGTGAGAAAAAATGTAATGTTTTATTGATTTTAGACTTTTCCCTTTATTTGTACTGTGAGACCTGGCTTCTTGCCAAATTTCATAGTTTTAGGTCAACGAGAAGTACCCTCTAGGTTTTGCTTTAGTGCTTAAATGTATGGAGATGAGGACATAAAAAGCCATATCTTTTGTTTGCGTCGTTGTAAAAAATTGAAATTTTCAGATCTTGTGTGGTTTACGGCAATTTCAATCTGATACCTCTACCCGTTCGTGAGAAAAAGGGTCTTGACAGACTGACAGACAGACGGACAACAAAGTGATCCTATAAGTGTTCCGTTTTTTATTTTGAGGTACGGAACTCTAAAAAGGGAGGAATCGATTTTTCCCAGACATGAGACATACCCAGTAGGCCTATTGTTTGCCCCCAAAAACCCCCGTCTTCTAAATTTCATCGAAATCGTAAGCCGTTTTCGAGAAACTGAGTACAAATATTGCTCGTGTAATAGTATAGGATAAGGCCCTCAGGGATCTTTATTTATTTATTTATTTATTTACAGTTTATTTTCTTTGTGTGGGGGACTAGCGTAATGTGTCTTAATAATATTTTATTGGTAAATCTAACTGTATGTATTTACAACATAGGTGCTGAAAGCTGGTAAATTGCTGTTCAAGCCTCCAAAACCGGTGGAGTTTGAAGACGAACAGGAGATGCGACACGTTTACTCCATCATCTACGATGTTTTCCGCTGTGAGTTTCTTTTTTACAATTAACCTCTCAAGCTTATTAAAGTGTAAGCTGGAACTCTCGACTTTGAAAATTGAATCTCATAGCAATGTCTGTCTCCGGAAAATGTAATATTAGTTATGATTCTCAACATTTAACTCTAGCTTGGAGTTCCAGAGATACAGTAGAAAAAAAAATTACACACGGAGGGCGTGCGGATACAAATTTATTTGAGAGCGGGGTGCACCTTTTTAGGGTTCCGATACCAAAATGGTAAAAAAAAGGAACCCTTATGGTGCCGCTCTGTCTGTCCGTCTGTCTGTCACACCTCTATATCTCAGCAACCACTTACGCTATCGAGCTGAAATTTGGAATAGTTTTAGAATATAGTTGCCCAACTTAATTGCACATGAAAATTTTTTGAAAAAAGTATGATTATTAATGTAAAGGGGGCCAAAATAGGGGGGGCCAAATTTCAAATTGTCGCTACTAGGTCGAGTGGGGTATCATATGAAAGGGCTTTACTTGTACATTTTAAAATATATTTTTGTATTTTTTTAAGTTTCTTAGTTTTCAAGTTATGATGAAAAATGTCAAAAAAAATACCATTCCCCCCCCTTATCTCCGAAGTTTGAGTAAGGGAAAATCTGAATTAATTACAGTTGACAGAGGTTTATGTAAACTTTACAGCAAAAATAAAACGATCTTTCTAAGTTGCACAGTTTTTCAGAAATCTGCAAAAAACCTTTACAAACAAATTTAGTTTTGCGGTCCTGAAAATGGACTTTATTGCTTCCAAAAATACTATAGGAATATCGGAACCCTCGGCGCGCGAGTCCGACTCGCACTTGACCGGTTTTTTTTGAGAATGCGTGCTCATCAAAGTAATGTGTTGACCGCCTGGTATTGCATCGTGGGTTGGTAGGATCCTGCCTGCAGAAAGGTAAGGAATTTTGTGATATTTTGTGATATTTTACAGAATTGGCTATTAAAGTTAACCGACTACCAATAAACCTGGGGGGTGATTGTGGTAATTTCTACGATATTACCAAAACAAAAACGTTTGCCTAAAACACTTAGTAGACTTAACATAACTTATAAATGTCATTGAAATAACTACGATCACCCCCCTTAAATCGATATTTATCGCCTTATAATGAGTTTTCAATTATTATTGCGTGCGAGACATCTTCAACTGCAAATCAGATAAAAAGCCGACCGGTAAACCCATAAATAAGAGAGTCAGAAAAAGCGAAAGTTGCCCGAAGAGTGTCACGAAGGCTGGTTATAGGCGCTGCTGTAAATTACATCACGCCATACCGAACATTGGAATGCTAGAACCAGTTTACAGGCTGTTACGAAGCGCTATTTAACTTTGAACACGATAATATCGCGCTGAATGTGATAGTTCATACTCTAGGGGAGAGAAGGCTTGTTATCGGCATGATCTTTCTAAAACATTTACAAAAGCATATTGTTCGTTTCCATTTCGTATAAATCGTTCTTCGCTTGATTATGGGTTTAAGTTTAAGACGATATGTAATTTTTTTTCGTGTGTATTGAAGACAAATATCTTTTTATCTACTTAGTATCTGGCCGTGATTTTCAGGTATGTGTTTTATGACCATTCAAGTGATAATATTACCAAGACCAAAACATGATTAGTGAAAATCGACTCGACAAAATAAAAATCCAAAGTTGCCTCTTCAATTTTCATTCCTTCCTCTTTTTGTGGAATTTGAGGTGTTTTAAGTAATGAAATTAGGTATACAGAAAGGTATTCGTAGTTGCTATCATATATATGCCCAACCAAAAATTTTATTTCAATACTTAGTTTGTACAAAAAAACTATATTTTATATTTGGCGCTTACGTCATTTTGTTTTGGTACACGCAAAGTATATCTGTCGCAATCTAATGCATTGCGGATGTAATCACTTAATAGGATTGCGCCCTTATATTATTATAGTTTCCTAGCTTGTCAAAGCGCTGTCAAATGGAGCAATCCTATTGGTTGGAATTTCCCAGTTCACAGCTTAAGGGTTCATTGTTTTTTACCAAAATGGTAAAAAACAAGGAACCCTTATGGTGCGACTTTGTCTGTCTGTCTGTCTGTCACACCTCTATATCTCAGCAACCACTCATGCTATCGACCTGAAATTTGGAATAGTTTTAGAATATAGTTGCCCAACTTAAATGCACATGAAAGAATTTTGAAAAGTTTATGATTATGAATGTAAACGGGGCCAAAATAGGGGGGGCCAAATTTCAAATTGTCGCTACTAGGTCGAGTGGGGTATCATATAAAAGGGCTATACTTGTACATTCTAAAATATATTTTTATATTTTTTTACGTCTCTTAGTTTTCAAGTTATGATGAAAAATATCAAAAAAATACCATTTCCCCTCCTTATCTCCGAAGTTTGTGAAAGGAAAAATCTGAATTAAATACAGTTGACAGAAGTTTAGGTAAACATTACAGCAGAAATAAAACGATCTTTCTAAGTTGCACAGTTTTTTAGAAATCTGCAAATAAACTATACAAACAAATTTAATTTTGCGTCTAAAAATGGACTTTATTGCTTCCAAAAATACAAAAAGTATATCGGAACCCTCGGCGCGCGAGTCCGATTTGACGGGTTTTATTAGGGTTCCGATACCAAAATGGTAAAAAAAATGAACCCTTATGGTGCCGCTCTGTCTGTCTGTCTGTCTGTCCGTCTGTCTGTCACACCTCTATATCTCAGCAACCACTTATGCTATCAACCTGAAATTTGGAATAGTTTTAGAATATAGTTGCCCAACTTAATTGCACAAGAAAAAATTTTGAAAAAAGTATGATTATTAATATAAAGGGGGCCAAAATAGGGGGGGCCAAATTTCAAATTGTCGCTACTAGGTCGAGTGGGGTATCATATGAAAGGGCTTTACTTGTACATTTTAAAATATATTTTTGTATTTTTTTAAATTTCTTAGTTTTAAAGTTATGATGAAAAATGTCAAGAAAAATACCATTCCCCCCCCCTTATCTCCGAAGTTTGAGTAAGGAAAAATCTGAATTAATTACAGTTGACAGAAGTTTATATAAACTTTACAGCAAAAATAAAACGATCTTTCTAAGTTGCACAGTTTTTCAGAAATCTGCAAAAAACCTTTACAAACAAATTTAGTTTTGCGGTCCTGAAAATGGACTTTATTGCTTCCAAAAATACTATAGGTATATCGGAACCCTCGGCGCGCGAGTCCGACTCGCACTTGACCGGTTTTGTTTATTTTTCATCAAGTCTCCCTAATCACTACATAAACATTTCGTTTGTCCAGAAAATATCACATTTATCATAGTCTTACGTGAAATTGCTGTTCACCCTGCAATATCTTGCCCCATTTAAAAGACGCCTAGGATTCGTTATGGTTTATTGTCATGCTACTTTTTGAAACACAATATCCTATTAATGGTAACATGATAAGAATGTATCAATCAATAAATAAAATTGCCGGTTTTGTCGAACAGAATTGATGGGAGCATTATAAGTATATGCTTTCGTGACGTCGTAGTCGTGTATAAAGGTCAAGCATGTCATTTCATTTTCTATGCCAATATATGCAGACATCGGCAAAGAATGTATACGTACGAGGAACGTCACGTAAGGCCTTTTATGCCATGGGGGTAAAACAGGCTTTCTCCCACGACTTTTTGTTATATACAGCGTGAATTTGTAGTGGTTTCGCACCCGAAGCCCAGTGATTCTACTCATGATAACAAGCAACTTTCCCGAAGAAAAAAATTTTTTACTCAAAAATAAATTTTCGCCTCTCCATAGTAAAGTGGTCACGTGATCGACTCAGTTTGTATGGGGAGGCGAAAAATTTTTTTCGAGTAAAAAATTTTTTTCTTCGGAAAAGTTACTTGTTTTCATGAGCAGAATCACTGGGCTTCGGGTGCGAAACCACTACAAATTCACGCTGTATATGAGATATAAGATTTTTAACCGACTTCAAATAAAGGAGTGTATCTATTCCTAATATTCAGGCTGGCACTGACCTCAAAAGAAATTGTTGGCATATTTACAAAGATAAAAACACTCACATTTGGTTTAACTTTAGATTTTTGAAAAATTTAACTCTTCGTTTTCATCTTGGTCGTTTTAATTTTTTTTTTATTATTTTTTGTTCTTTAAACTGTCTTTGCGCTCAGTATAAAGCTGCCTCTTAAATGTTTAACACACATTGTGTAACGTGAGACGTCGTGAAAGATGGATACTTATATCATTTACAGTCTTCATACTCACAGTTGATCATTAACGGATAGTGTGCTGGCAATCGCGGTGCTCAGCATAACGGACTGGGTATATCGTAAATGGATGATGGCATAGCACGATCCATACGGCATCGTATTCTGCATGTTACTTTTTATCTTATTTAAGAAACAAACAGTCACAAAGACTATGGTAGGTAATAACATATAGAAAATAAACAGACCTGTAGTTCCCCTTATCATAATACAAATTGTTAATATGAGAAGTCTTATAACATTGGTCACTTTGAAGCAAGGAAAACAAAACAATCTAGAAAAGTAGCAAATTGTTACTTATAAATTATATAAAAATAAGAAAAACGACGACGTTAAATAAGTATTCTGTAAAGAATCTACATTGAATGAAAAATTCTGAATCCGATGGCAAGACAGACCGTGACCTGCTCGAATACAGTAATGCATGGGTACAGGTTGTAAATATAGCTTAGAGACAGCACAAAAATTTACGTACCTAGGTATTTTTTTCTTGAACGACAGCGCAACAGTAGGAAAAGAAAAATAACATTTAAAATTAAAAGTGTTATTTCGTATCCTTGGGGTCAACTCGTCTAAAAAGAAAAACGTCGGTAGGTAAACCTCGATACCAATTCAATTGTAATCTTTTCGAGTCGATGGGTAAATAGCAAACATTTGAATAGGCAAACAGACATGCGATTTTCTTTGAGCATAAAATTAAATGGCAGATTTTTTATTTTGCTTATAAAAGCAAGAAATAAAACGTTGACTACATTTTTATGATTTCAGATAGGACAATCTTAAATCAAGCAATAACTGATGTAGAGTTTTTGGCTGAATACTCGCAGGTAAGACTAACAAATAATAAATAGTACAGTCAATACCACGTCAAGCTTTTGGACTTATTTTAATCACTGGAGCTAGAGCCGCGCTTTAATTATCAGGCTTGACCTGCTCGCTAAAGACTGTAGAGGTAGACTATTAACAGAATAAACTTCAATAAAACTTGTTTTATGTTTTGTCTCGTGAAACAAGTTGAAGTATGTGCATCCCTTAAATCGGCTCATTAATCATTTTTCCAATAATAACAACTATCGTACATTACAGTCTTAAATGGCACACATGATGATGAATCGCATACCTTTATAGCACAAAATTGCGTTCATGAACTCGCCTCAAGGCTAACAGACCTTTAATGCGTTACTCGTACCATACCAAGGCCTGTATATTTGAACTTGATTAACAAACTGTAGGTAATACTAATAAGGCAATTTGCGTAAGGGCGAGCTTTGACAAGATTCCGTAAAAAATACAACCCATCTAACTCGCATTAAAGGCAATAAGCGAACATTACGTGACTGAAGCCATTCTCTCTTTCTGGAGGACGCTCACGAAAATGAGCTGCAGATTTACGACAGTTATTTTTGTAGAAAAAGCGGTATTGGTGGTTTTTGAGGCTGATAAAGTGGGCTCGATTGGCGTAGACACGAATTCTAATATGATAGCGGAGGGTTAGCTTTCAGATTTAATTGTTAGATAAAACATTGATAGATTGTCGAGAATCAGGTTAAAATAATTTATTACTACCTAATTATAGGTAAGGAAGTGTAATCAAAACATCCCTTGAGGATGGACAGTCACCTCAACACGCATGTTTGCGTTGCGGATGGCACAGTGAGACAATATTCTACTAAGCCTGACAATTTTTTTTAGAATCTCGATCACAGGAAAACTTAAGAACAGAACTTAAGAACATGTTAAACAGGAAGATCGACTAATTCCTGCGCGCCCCTTATCCGACGCGTGAAGACGTTGGTGATGTAAGGCGTCAGTTGCGTCATTCCTTTACCCCTCTACATGGGCCGGATTTGTAGCACCACATATAGTTTACCGATAAAAGTTATCAATTTACAGCATGCCGCATCACGCCAGATAATCTGGTTGTTTATAATGGAGCTGGCTCGAAGGCGCTGGGCAGCCAGACAACGGGGAGAGTTAGAACACATCACAGCAATGCTGGAAGCTGCCGGCCCGCCCTTCATCGAGATCGAGAAGGCAATTTGGGACCAGAGAGTGCACTTTGCAGCTGCCCTCGCGAGGATTCGGATAAAGAACAAGGCTTTCTCGTAAGCAAAATTTTGCCTTAAAAAATATGCTATGGGTCGATCTAGCAGATATAAGTAGATGAGGTCTACGATAAAATGAGCTAAACTAGATGAAGCATATTCCTGATACGGGTGATACTATTCTTAATCGGCATCAAACGAAGAACTTTCACAATTATGACCACCTATTTATAGAATTTAATTTTTCTGGAGGGAGCTCTCTGTCCTGTAGTGGACGTTTCATGTGATGTTATGATGATGATGATGATTTATAGAATTTTGGAATTGAAGTCACAAAAATTTCCCACTTCCCAAATAAAAATGTTCCTGGTACTATAATGTTTCAGATTATCAGAACTATTGCCACCACACCTGCGCGAAGAAAGACTAACAGCATGCTGTCATAAGGAGACCATCACCGGATGGGTTAACACTTTCAAGGCCAAGTGAGCATTATAATGATAAATGCCCTTTATCTATATTTTAAGGAAACATATTCGTGTGCCCTTGTTTAACTTTTGAGCCGTGTACGCACGGCAGCAAGCACGCAGAAACAAAACCATTATAAGCTGAACCAGTGCTACGCTACAAACGCCTGAAACCAGGGACCCGCTTCAGGTCAAAGGGTTTCCACCGTCGAGCGGCCGTGTGTACCTGGACGTCCGTGTTAAATAGCCGATTAAAATATAATTTTAACTTCTTAAATTAACCTAGTCTATTTCATGAAAGCAGAGGACGATTTTTAAACATAATAACCTCAATTTGCAAAGCAAGAAGTGTTAAAAATGTGGATACTTCTGACTACAGGCATAGCGGCTAACTGAGTAGGTTCCTACTACGGTAGTGGAGAGGAGAGGTGCGCGAGAAGTGGTTTCATCATCGGAGTAAGCAGTGCAGATGTACAGGTTTTTCCTATCACCTCAGGAACCTACTCAGCACATGCTATGCCTGTAGTTGTATGCTAAGTGTTTTTATGTAGGTATGTTGTGGTAGTTACAAATTGTGTGCTTTGTAAAATTGAAATCTTTTCTTAAATGTCTGTTTAGGTCATATTCTTTCATGATGATGGAATAGACTTAATGCTTTTAGATTGCTGAGTCAGATTTAGATTTCCATTAAGTAGGTTTGTTATTGTATATTGTATACAGCGTGAATTTTCATTCGTTTTAAACCCGAAACCCAGTGATTCTACTCATGAAAACAAGCAATTTTCCCGAAGAAAACAATTTTTTCCCGAAGAATTTTTTTTTCTCCCCATAGTAAAGTGGTCACGTGATCGGCTCATTTTGTATGGGAAGATGGAGTTAAAAATTTTTTCTTCGGTATAGTTGCTTGTTTTCATGAGTAGAATAACTGGGCTTCGGGTTTAAAACGAATAAAAATTCACGCTGTATTATTATTTACAGAAAAATTGCATCGCTGGTAAAACGGCTACACGAGCTAGGCTATTCGTACAGTAGTTCTCGTCTTCTTTGCGCTGGAGAGTACAGATTCGATCGTGTTTGTCCACGGTAAGAACACTTTTCGCGTCAAATTTACGCATTTACAACATAATATTGAATTTTGTTGCTTATTCGCTAGTTCTACATTGTTTTTAGGATTTCGTACCTCAAAATAAAAAACGGAACCCTTATAGGATCACTTTGTTGTCTGTCTGTCTGTCAAGACCCTTTTTCTCACGAACGAGAAGAGGTATCAGGTTGAAATTGATAACGAATATTAAGGTCTATAAACCACACAAGATCTGAGAATTTAAATTTTTTACAACGACACAATCAAAAGATATGGCTTTTTATGTCCTAATCTCCATACATTTATGCAATAAAGCAAAACCTACAGGGTACTTCCCGTTGACCTAAAATTATGAAATTTGGCAAGAAGCTAGGTCTCACAGTACAAAAAAAGGGAAAAGTCTAAAATCATTAAATATTTCAATTTTTCTCACAACTAATAGTAACCAATTAAGGTGAGCTCCCGTTACAAGAACTTTTCTATAAAAGAGGGGTCAAGTTGGATGGTTTTAAAATCAAAGGGCAAAAGCTTTTAGTATATCACATGGTAGATAGGTACGGAACCCTTAGGGAGCAAGTCCGACTCGCACTTGGCCGGTTTTTTTTTCGTAGCGCTTTTCTTCCATTAGTCTCCGTTAATCCATTTTCTCTACATGAACTATTTCTGCCCTTCGGCATTTCTTTCTCAATTGGTCACTACATGTTTTAAGCCACAACGTTCTCTTAACAGCTTTTTATCAATCCTGTCACACACTTTCTTACTAATCATATTCCTCAACTTGTATTCATTGTTCCATTAAAAGAGAACAACATTGTAAAGCAAATCAGACCAGCTTGGCGTCAACCGGCTAACCTCGAGGGGGTTCACTCCCAGCGCCCTCGTTTCTACTGAATAAATTCTACTCTCATGCTTATAGTAATAAATAGACCAGCCTGAAATCTGAATAAGGCTTCCTGAACACCGGGCTCAGGTCTGGAACTTCTCACATGGTTTTTCTTGATCCTCAAATAATCTACTTTGGCATCTCGTTACCGCCTTGTCGGCTCCCGGACCATTAGGGTGGTTTTCCAACAGAGCTATGCGAGGGAGCTAAGCTATGAGCTGGAAAATTCAAACTTATAAGATTGCTCCGTTTGACAACGCATTTGACAAGCTAGGAAAATGCCAAATCCTATTGGTTGGAATTATCCCAGCTCCCAGCATAGCTCCCTCGTGCAGCACTGGTGGTAAACCACCCTTATAGCCGCACATTAATGCCCCAAAGCACAGCCAAACGAGCCTTATGTATAAGACCCTGACTGACTGTTCATAAAAGCACCATTTACCATGTGTCCATAGCATTCACCATTATGTTATTGTTTAATCTTTGTTTGCCTTCTTAGACATGTCTGGTAAGTTAATTACTATTGATTGAGCCTGATCTCTAAGTTTTTGGTGGATCGTTTCTCACAATTGATAACATCTTTGTTTTCAGGTTCATCACACTCCGTCCCTTGCCTAATGTTAGCATTGGTCAACTGGATCTTGTGAAAGATGGTGTCATTGTCCTTCAGGTATTCAAAGACTTCCATAGCTGAATGCATAATATAAAAGGTGTAACAAAAAATAAATGAAAGCCCTGAAGTATGTAAATGTGATAGTAAAAGTGAACAACTTTTCCCGGGCTTAAGGCCAACCTGGTTGTCTGTGTCTTCAAGAGTCTTCTTCTTCTTTTCGTGTCGACGCAAATCTAATAGAATTAAATTAATTTTGCTCAGTTCTCAGAGACTTGTGTTAGCTAGTTACTTTATCAAAGATAGTAGCAGGAAATAACGGCTTAAAGTGTTTTCGTAGTCCGAAAATTGCTCGTTTAGTTGTGTGGTCACCCTTTTAGGTCCTAACCACGACACGACCTATGTTATGTTGCTTCCGCGAGAAAAGCGACACTCAACCTTCCGTTAGACGTGTTACTGTTCCGCTGTGATTTCGTTACTTTCCTAACCAACTATCATATCGTGTGGGTTGTAAGATCGATGACTGACCTCACAAACCCTAATGTCAGAGTTATTCAGCCGCGGTATATCACTTCTCTTTCATTTATTAACATTTGCTTTTAACAGGAGCGCGAATTCTGCGAAGGTGCATCGACGCTATGCAGAGCGTTACGTGCCAACGAGTTGCGTGGGGTGGTGGCTCAAACGCACGCATCCTCGCCACGCTGCTCGGCTTACCTTGCCGCTCAGCTGCGGGAGTTGGCATCTGTGCTCAGCGCTAAGAAGTCGTCAGTTAAAGACGTCGCCACACCCGAGCTAGGCAAGCTTGTGGTGTTCGGAGCTGGTGACAAGTGAGTTCCTCAAAATACGGTTTTGGATCGATTTTGCCATAATTTTGCAAAATTGAATTTACATTGACATTGCCAAAATAAAACTCGTAAAAAAATGTGAACGCAATTTGAACAAAAACGGAATAGAAAATTTTTTTAGCGTTGAAAATTACGTTGAGAGCCTTAGACAGCTGGGAATCCAGGCTTCTGTAGCAACTCCTCGTGAACGCAATTTGAACAAAAACGGAATAGAATTATTTGTTTAATCGTAGTGTTTCAGTTAACGTGCTTACAAATTTTGAAATTTTTCAGCGTTGAAAATTACGTTGAGAGCCTGAGACAGCTGGGAATCCAGGCTTCTGTAGCAACTCCTCCGGATGACACGACAGTCTCCGTATGTGTATACAGTGAGCCAGTGTATTGCCAGACGCCAGCCATTATAGACGCACTCGATGGAGTTGTGGCTGTGTTGGCTACTCCACCCAACTCTTACACCGCTGTCACCGATCCCATTGACTTGGTTTGCGGGAGAGGAGGTGATCTGGCTATGCTTGAAGTGAGTGTCATGTTTTTAGACTTTTAGGTATATTTTAGGGTTCCGAACCAAAATGGTAAAAACGGAACCCTTATGGTGCGATTTCGTCTGTCTGTCTGTCATACCTGTTTATCAGCAATTACTCACGCTATTGAATCGACTTGAAAGGAATGGTTTGAGAATATGCTTACTCAACTATATTGCAACTGAAAGAATTGAAACAATATTTTTATTACATACATACATACACAACATCACGCCTATTTCCCGTTTGGGTAGGCAGAGACCACATTTTTATTATTATTGGTAATGGGGCCCAAATAGGGGGTACGAAATTTCAAAATATCGTGACTAGTTCAAGTGGGGTATCATATAAAAGGGCTTCATTTAAACATTCCAAAATCGATTTTTGTATTTTTTTACGCCTCTCTTTCTATAAGTTATGATACAAAAAAAAAAACAAAAAAAAATACCATTCCCCCCTTATTTCCGAAGTTTGCAAAGCAAAAATCTGAATTAATTAAAGTCGATAGAAATTTATGTAAACATTACAGCAAAAATAAAACGATTTCTCTAAGTAGCACAGTTTTTCAGAAATCTGCAAAAAAACCCTAACAACAAACTTAGATTTGCGGTCCTAAAAATTGACTTTATTGCTTCCAAAAATAATTAGGCATATGAAAATAGTATATGAGTCCGACTCGCACTTGACCGGTTTTTTTGTCTTTGCCCGAGTGAAAAGTTTCAAAGCAAATTTCAAATGACTTTTGGATGATAGAAATAAACAAGCTCTATGAAAAAGTTAAGTTGCATTTGCATGACAATAATATACATATTAGAAGTACTTTAATGTTTGTTGGAGAAATACATTCTTTGACCTAATTCACGTAAGGTTTATAGCCTGACGATGAAAATACTAAATATTTTATTTCTCTTGTGCCGATATTTATTAAAATAGGAGGACATCAAGCAAGCGAGCATTTTTACCATAGTAGGGACAAAATTACAACTAAGTAAGAACAGTTATCAAATTTTATTTCAGATCCTCACCGAGGCTGAACTTGACACTCAAGGCAAGAACCGAGCACTGGACATCTTGGAAGAACAGAAAAAAACGCTAAAGACGTTATTGTCTAAACCACAGGTGAGCAGGATCTTAGAATTATAGAAAGTTTAACTATTTCAAACCCTATTTTGTCTACCACTTGAAATTTTTTCCGCGAAAATAGAGAGTATGATTATAGACCAACAACATCTTGCGCAATCCTCCTACGAGGTGATTGACAGACTTGGAAGGGGGTGAAGTAACGTATGGCAGCGTGACGTCAGTAGCATGTGATTGCTCTCCCCACTACACCGCCCGCCCACACGGAAGAGAGTACATTGCAAAAATAGGCCACATAAGGGCCTGTCCCACAGCGAATTTTATTCGTGCGACATTTATTCGCGCGAATTATATCCAGCGCGTTTTTTTTCTCTCGCAATTCTGTAACACATTGAATCCTATAGGAGTATCCGCACTGCGGGAAAAAAAATCGCGATGTTTTGCTATTGAAATAGCGGAATATAATTCGCGCGAATAAATATCGCGCGGTGAAAATTCGCGCGAATAAATACCGCGCGAATAAAATTCGCTGTGCGGACAGGCCCTAAGCCATATAAGGGCACATCAGCGCAGTCGACAGCAGTCGCCGTGACCGAACACGGTCGGATGATGATGATGATACCGTCCGCCCCTGCTGACGTCTATCACCCCGCAGATATGTCGATTAAAAAGCTGTTAATAGTCTGTTTCATTCGTATTTATTGAAAATGACGACTAGTAACATTATACTCCTAAGTATACTAACGTTTGCCACTATGTTTTCAGATACAACTAGTACTATACGAGACTCACTCGGCTTTAGAAGCCGAAAACCAAGCACAAGTGACCCGAGCCGTCGCTGAAGCGAACCGACTCGCCAGAGAAAAATATTCTATTCTTAGAAAAAAGCCTAAGGATTCTGCTTATTCTGTGAGTGTTCTTCACTTACCTAATTTATTACTGCTGTAAATCTTTTGTAATGCAACTTGGAGGAGCGAGGCATTCCCACTACAAGTGTCTCTGATTACTTACAGGAAAGCCCCGGTATATGTATTTGTTCTGCTATACTTAAAAGTTTTTAATTTTTTTATTTCCCTGTTATCCGCGAATTCATCTTCGCGGCGGCGTGGAATTAAAAGAAGAAAAAAACTGTTTGATTCAGTCTGCCACACAATGAGAGCTTACGGCTTGCAAGGAATCTTCACATGCTGAATATCAGCCGTATATCACGAATTCTAATAGTCCGCCTACGGGGAGACCCGCATGCTAAATCGTCAATAATGAAAATGCGCCTCTAAGAATAAAAGACCAGAACACAGTTGGAATGGCATATTGTTACCAAGTAGTTTAATATAAGAGATATTTTTCAGGCAAAATCAAAAGAAGCTTTTGACGTGCCACTAGCAACTGAAAAGGATTCCTTCGTATCAATGGATAATACAATCTCTCGATCAGACATTAGCAAATCTGAATGTGACCTTTTAAACGATTCAAAGAACGAAGACGAAAGGGATGTCTCTATGCCGAAGAAAATTAAACCAATGAGCGAAAATGAGGATTTTGTACTGAGGAAGAATGCAGATATTTCCGAGAAGGGGTCAAGACCGAATTCTTCAAAAGCCAGGCCCATACCAGATATTCCAGCTCCGGAGAATACTGATCAGATGCCAAAAGACCCGGATCAAGATAGCCCTGGAATTAGTGTAAGTAAATTACTTGTAGTTCACACGGGTACCTACATATAAATAACAGAAAAATTTGTAAAATCTGAATCAACGTAACGCTCAAACCTTAAGAACCAAAGACCCTCTCAAGGTATATAGGTAATAGTGTTAAACTGACTTGCGGCTGACTGCAACTGGAAGATCTAGCTCTTCTTATACTTCATTAACTGAGTATTACCAGACAGCATAGTCGATTAACCAGCCGAATAGATTTATTGCGGCGATGTATAGGAGCTAAGACCGTCAGTCAATATGCCACTTTATTTGGTAAACATTACCTATAATAGTACTGGTAGCTCAATAATAAAATACAATGACTTTGTTTGCAGGTTCCCGACTGCGATCTATTCGAAATTGGAAAGTTGCCAATTCTAGGAAATGGACTAGATATTAATTACATCTTAGATAGGGACGGCTGTTATTTAGGGCTAATACAGAGAAAGGTAAAGTTTTATTTAATTTAAAATTTTATTATATTAGTTAATTTTTATTGATCCGTACCATAAAAGGGAAAAAAAGTCCGACCCTTGTACTTTGTTACCCGTCCGGCGTGCGTCTGTCTGTCTATCTGTCTGTCAAGAACCTTTTTCACGAACGGTTACAATAAATGTATGGATCATTGAAGGTGTGTAAAATACAAGCAAGCAAAGATACGGCCAACCTATGCGGCCGCCCATTTATGTCCCTGCATACAAATCAAAACCTATCAATTGTATGGGTTTTTCTTTAACCTAAGCTCATGAAATTTGTCAAGAAGCAAGGTCTCACTGTATGCATTCGTTAATGTGGTCCATATTTTACGAAACCAAGTCTAACCAATAAAAGGTGAACTCCCATTTAAATTTTATTCACATTTATACAGGGTGTAACAAAAAGGGTATACCAACCCTGAAGGATGTGAATCTGCCCATAAAACTAAACAACTTTCCCTAAAGAAAATAATAGGTCGAAATATTGAAAAAAAAATTGACCTCTCATAGAAACTAATTCAGCTGAAAGCGCATTTTGTATGGAAGGTCAATTTATTTTTTCGTTTTTCAACCTATGTTCCTTGGGGAAAGTTGTTCAGCTTCATGGGCAGAATCACATCCTTTAGGGTTGATATGCCCTTTCTGTTACACGTTGTATACAGGATGTAAGGAAAAGTACCGATTTTCTTTTAACCACATGTTGTGAAAGTAGAATAAAGTACATAAAAATATATTTATAAAAAAAATATATAAAAATAAAATACTTCCAATGAAGACAAAAAGGTCAAGTTGCCAACCCTTTTCTAAGAATCGCAACGACTAACGAACGGGCTAACGAACGCCATTCACTAGCGTGCAACAGAGATAGGAGATAGAAAACTACTTAAGAGGCAAATACTCACGCTTATCGGTGCAATAGTCATTGAGTCTGGTGAGGGATGACACAATTAAAGTTTAATATTAATTTTTAAAATCTGTTCTTTT
Organism: Athrips mouffetella; assembly: GCA_947532105.1. Classification (NCBI taxonomy): domain Eukaryota; kingdom Metazoa; phylum Arthropoda; class Insecta; order Lepidoptera; family Gelechiidae; genus Athrips; species Athrips mouffetella. The sequence goes on from OX383958.1 coordinate 11,896,209, forward strand.
TTTAAAACATGCTTATTGTTCTTTATTCTACTTATTTATAGAACATGTGGTTAAAAGGAAATCGGTACTTTTCCTTACACCCTGTATACATATTTATTATTTTGGCTCATTTTTGCACTATAGTTCATCCATCTTAAGAATGCAGTGAGTCATCGCTTTCCGCCACTTGAAGCCGAGCCCCGTAACCAATCAGGAAGCTTCATAAAATTATAAAGTCCAATGCACAATGACTAACTGAAGGCAAACCTTCGACAGAAACGTTTTATTTCCTTAGTGTGTTACCAAAAATTAAAAAAAAAAAAATTTTGTTGCTTTTAACTCTATTGTAAATACACCTTTACCCCGCATTAGCATTAATGACTTACTGCATTCTTATCGCGGACGAACTATACGTGCAAAATGGACCAAAATTTTTATGATTAAATATTTAAAAGTGGAAACTAAAACTTATCATGGCGTGGAATCGAACCCTAAAACCCCTGAGTCCGACTCGAACTTGGCCATTTTTTATCTTCTATGCTTTCTGACTGTGCAGTCAAAGTATATCGTTCATATTTTTTTATATTTTTTTTGAACGCTTAGGAAATAACTCATCTTGACGCGAAGTTCATGATCCAAGTAGCAGAAGACCGAGGTCTGTTCGGGCCAACCGCCCCAGCATCCGCGCCGCAGAGACGCAAGAAAGCCGAGCCTTCCACAACCACGCGCTGCCGCCGCCGGAAAACCAGCGGCTTCGAGGTAACGAGCAGCTTGGTTACTAGGGTTGCGTTCCGAAACGGGTAAAAATTACCCTGACAGCAGGATAGCGTGATATGACGTTCACTGGTGTGGTCGAGACAGACTGCTGTCAAAGGGTAATTATTACCGTTTTGGAACTCACTCTAAATACTTACAAAGACTAATTCGGCATACATTGTTGGGAGACTTGGTTTTGTTAATTCCAATATCCTTATTACAACCAGCAATGTATGCCGAATTACCTACTTTCTGAATTAAAGAAGCTGTGATCGTGGCGTAAGTGATTTTTCAATATACTGCTTACACGTCATCGCTGTGAACGTGCGTACTACAATCCAAATAACGTAGTTTGATTAGAATGATGACAGCAGGACAGAACTATGCGTAAGAGCAGAACGTAAAGATTCATATCTCTGTCGCCCCAATATCGTACGCATCGCTCCGTCCTACTCACACGCTGCTGTTATTCTAACCAACCTACATTATTTCGACTGTAGGTAGAAAACGCTCAGTCAGGCCTGTGACACTCCGCACTCTAGGTGTGCAACGTGGCGCTAGAAGTCTACTGGGTGAGGCAGTTGATTTTACTTTACTTTATGTCATCTGAAGCTTATGGCGGCAAAATAGGTAAGAAAGTATTTGCATGTTTGATTGAACAATATTACATACCTACTTGCATTTCGCTCAGTATCTCATATAGTAGCCCACCTGTCCGCGATCACCCGCGATTTAAAAACGTGTTCTAAGTGGTGCACTGCAAGTATCGACTTTATGCTTAGACCGTAAGGTTGAAATTTGTCGGCACTCCGCATGGGAGTGTCGGATCTGTAAACGTTAGTTTACTATTTTTTAATCTGTGGCTCAGTCACAAATAAAATAATAGTAAGCTGACGTTTTATGGCTCATTGTATGACGTTCAGTCCGTAGTGGACCGGGAGCCGAGAAGGTTTTTAATCAGGGCGAAAACGATAGATATGTCTTAGTAGATAAGGATGGTTAGACGATTACAAAAAACGATGTGAGATGTCCCAGACCGGAGCCTGGTGTTCAAGAGATCTTTAGGGCGAAAACGATAGATATGTCGTAGTAGATAGGGGATGGTAAGACGATTACAAAAAAACGATGTGAGAAGTCCCAGACCGGAGCCCGGTGTTCAAGAGATCTTTAGGGCGAAAACGATAGATATGTCTTAGTAGATAGGGGATGGTTAGACGATTACAAAAAACGATGTGAGATGTCCCAGACCGGAGCCCGTTGTTCAAAAGATCTTTTTCAGATTCTTAAGAGCGTTCATCCGTTCAAATCGCGCCTGGAGTCAAAATTTACGATTTTCGCCGAAGGATAAAACAATGCAGTTCTCAGTTTTCAAAGAAGACATTAATATCATATTAGATATACTTTCACGATCTGTTTTTTGGTTTAAAAACATTTCAAAATATTGGGATATTTTTCCAAATAGAACAGTTTTTTAACACGTCCGTTTTTAACTTAGCGCTTGACCGTCTGCGCAGATGCGAGATTTATGTAAGATCAAATGCTACAAGATTGAAAAAAAAAATACCATTAGAAAATTCAGGATATTGTTTAGTTTTTGGTTCAAAAAAATACTCGATTTAGGTAAAAATTCATTCAAAAAAACTACAATCAAAAGTGACATTTTCAGTAAATTTACGGGATATTAACCGTGTCATTTTAGTTGAAAATGTAAGACATTATTTTTTCTGTTTGGACTAAGCATGTGAAGTCATTCATACTCTAAAATACTGTATCTTTTTTTTGAATAAATTGTATTTATATTTTACTGTGAATTATTTAGTACTCCTATAAAATCGATGCTAGAAAGCGCCAGCGCTTATTCGTGGCCGAGGCCTTGTTGTGGCGACGCATTGGAGTAACGCTCTTAAGCTGATCTGGTTGCAATTACACAAAGTTTATATGTTGCATTAAATCAAGTCAAATACATTATTGAAAACCACGTTTGAATCGGTTCAGTAGTTTGCGAGTTACTGATGCACAGGCAGCTTGTTACTTTGCATTTGTGTAGCTTCTATTTGAGTGACTCGATTGCAATAAAACAAAGCTTATGTGTTGCAAGGAAATAAGCAAAATACATTATCGAAAACCTCATTTGAATCTGTTGAGTAGTTTGCGAGTTTATCGCGAACAGACAAACAGACCAACAAACAAACAGACAAAATTTTAAAAAAATACCCGAATGGGTTCCATTAATTTTTTGTGACCTCCTAGATAACATTTTTGCGAAAATTTTTAATGTATAATCGGCTAGTTTACGATTTTATTATCCTATACTATTACGAAACGAGCAATATTTGTATTTATATTTGTAATCGCATTCTAGAAAACGGATATAACCATTTCGATGAAATTTACCGTACGGGGGTTTTCGGGGGCAAAAAACGATCTAGTTAGGTCTCATGTCTGGGAAAATTTGTTTCCCCGTGTGTTAAATTTCGCTTTTTAGACAGATACCTACAGCGCCATCTGTAGGCGGGTAGCATAGCTTTATCACCCGATGATATTTCAATGTTGAGGTGGCTATAGAGCGAAGCTCGGTCGCCCAGGTACTAATGTGGTTTGACTCGAATCAAAGCCCATAAAACGCCATACGCCTTTTACCTTAATAGTTATAGTAGATAACTGAAATTATAAAAAAATTAGCATAAAACCCACGGAGTAAGGAAGGGGAAAGGAGCTGCCCCTACGAAATTTTTGTACGACACGAAGCGTGACAGTGCGCGGGGGTGAAGATCGAGTCACGGGTTGACGGGACATAACTAGACTCCACCTACTTATGTAAAATCCACCTAGTGGCAAATAGTGAAACTACTAGCACTTTTTGTCCTTACGCACTTTTTGGTGGTACTGCTATACTCTACTAGATGGCGTAAAAGACACTATAAATACACTATACTACAAAAATAAATTGTTTATACAGGATGTTAATTTAATTGCGTGCCATAGCTCGCGGGTTCAGTATCAGTATCTTAACGACTTTCCCAAAGGAACATAGTTCGATAAAGGACATAAATTTTAGACTTCCCATACAATTGTGTTGGTCACTCAGTAGGTACGGAAAGTCCAAAATTATTTTTTGTTTTTCGACCTATGTTCCTTGGAAAAAGTTATTCAGTCACTGATACGGATCTTGCTCCAGAGATATGGCTCGCAAATAAATTATAACCTGAGACTAAGAGCGGGCAGTCGGTAACCCTTCCTCGTTGCTTATGAAAATAGCGACGAATCTGTACGTATAATAAAATCGCGAACTCGGCGAATCTTTAAGCTAAGCTACACAAACTGTGTATTTTTGACAGGACGGGTCGAATTGATAACCTCTTCTTTTTGAAGTAGATTAAAAAGATAAAAGTGGTGGCAGCTTAACACGTTATGCTCCCTCTATCTATATGAATATAGAGCCAACTATATTGATTTGAAAATTCAAAAATACTGAACATCCACTTAGCTATGGCACGTTATTAAATTAAGACCCTATATACTACTTACTTGCTGAAATCTGGAAGACGGTTCTTGAACCTAACTCTGGCGAGTTTGTCCACTGCATACTAGATGGCGCTACTACAAACAACGTAACTACAAACTACAAATATTTCTCCAAATAAATAAAATATTCACGATATTCATGTAATTTTTATCAAACTATTGTTAAAGCTAAAGCCAGAAATGTAAATTGAGTCTGTGGAAGTAAAAAGAAGGGGTGAATTTCGATCGTCTACAAATATTCCCAAAACCATATAGCGACATAAAGCACAACTAATGTTACGGCCACATGCCTACAGTACATTGATAGCAAATTTTATTGAAAAATCTTACTTACAAGTGAAAAGACACATTTTATTGAAAAATCTTACTTACAAGTGAAAAGACACTTTAAATGCAGTTTCTTTTTGCATTTCTGACGAATTTAAACACAAAGGCACACAACACTTCATAGTGGAGTTGTTTTTACAACTATTTAAAAAATTTTTTGCAGAGCGTGTTTCGATGTGATCACTGGTAACTTCAAAGAGGAAATGGCGTATGCCCCGCCCCCTTTCGTGACGTCATGACTCAATTGATTGAATCACGGCTCGACTGATATCATCTTCTCCTCTCCCCTTCTTTACTCCGTGATAAAACCAGAGTAATTGTAATTTATGTTAAGACTAAATGAAGCTTACTTACTTCACGATGTACGAAGGCTATTCTCGTGTAGGTGGAGCGCGTAGCCGCACCTACGTACGCGTCGATGGTGCGGTCGGCGATCCGACGGAACTCGGCGCCGGCCAACAGATTGCCGCCCGGAGTGGTCATCACGGGAGAGGAACAGCAACTCTGCGAGAAACACGTGAGGAGGCAAGCAGCCGCCGACGCCATGGCTGCCAACTGCGCGTGCAACTCTAGGCACAGAAAGTAAGTTGCACAGTAAGTTAGGCTAAGGTTAGGTTAGGTTAGCATGTATGAAAGGATTGATGAAAGTTCAGGAAGCAAGGGAAGTATGTCAAGATCGTAGCAGGTGGAGAACTGTGGTCTCTGCCTACCCCGACGGGAACAAGGCGTGATGTTATGTATGTATGTATGTAAGGTTAGGTTAGTCTAAGGCCAGGCACGGCAAGTAAGTTGCCTAGGAAATAAGTTAGGCTACAGATTAGATATTAAATGACGCCATGGCTGCCTTCTGCTTGTACAACTCTAGGCACAGAAAGTAAGTTGCAAAAGAAGCAATTTTGGCTGAGGCCAAGTCAGGGAAGTGCTAGGTAGCCTGTGAGCTGGAAAAATTCCAACCAATAGGATTGCTCCCTTTCCTGAGCATAGCATATAAATGTATAGGAAGTAAGTTAGGCTAATGCTAGGCACAGAAAGTAAATGGACCAGGAAGTAGGTTAAGCTAACGCTATAGGCACAGAGAGAGCAGGGGCTTTATGGAGTCGTCCTCGCGAGCCATGAACAACACGGCTGTAAGAAAGTAGGAGGAGGCAAGTAGTTCTGACGCTATTGCTGCCACCCGCGCATGTGAAGCTAGGCACAATAAGTGAATTGCATAGGATAGGAAGTAGGTAATTTAGGCTAACGTGAGTCGCAGAAAGTTGCACACGAAATAAGTTAAAGTTAAGGCTAACGACAAGTACAGAAAGTAAGTTGCACAAGAAGTTAGGCTAAGGCTAAGTTAGGCTTACGCTAGGCACAAAGTGACGAGGGGCTGTATATACTGGTGCGTATCGTCATAGAATTCGTCGGATTTTTAAATCTTTTTTAAGGAGCATCTATTTGGTTAGAATTTTTCTAGCTCACAGACACAGGTTAGTTACCTTGTACTGCCATCCTTCCTATGACCTTGAGCGGGGCGCTGGTTTCTATATAGTGTATCGCGGGTTCAGCTTGTACTCGCTTTGTTACCAATATATGCAGCAGTGTGTACTGCTACATTATAGCCTTCAGGTTTCACTTATGTACTAACAAGGCCGGTAGGTGTGTGGTCTTCGTATAAATTGTGTACAGCATTTGCGTTTGACTTAGCCAGCAGTGCTACAACAGACGCCGGTCGTCAATTGACTCGGGGCAGAAGGTAGTAGATCCGCAACAACCGCCCCCCGGCTGCCGGCGTCCCTTCCCTCTCGTCATCCATGATCTGACGCTGCATACCTTCCTGTCGCAGAAAAACCGCTTCATTGTATGAAACTAACATCATTTTGGCCCTCATAATGTTATTTCTGGTCAAAATACTGTACTTTTCCAATTTTTTTCGAAAGCTGATAAAAGTGAGATAATACAAGGTGTAACAGAAAGGGTATATACAGGTAGTTTGGCGTATCGTGTACAAAAAAGAAAATGACCCTTGCTAATCGTCTAGGTCATTTGCTATGTTCACTGTTATTTGCCCCTAAATTAGATATGCGAGCTGCGACTCGCCCTTCTTTTCCGCCAAACGTTCCCTAGTACTCGTAATACCAAGCTCGTCTCTCATACTGATCCGATACGCCATTCTGTTCTCCCAAATTCCTTAACATAGGAAGGGTCGAAGTAAGAAAAAAATTCGCTATCAGCTAATGCAGTTTCTTTAAGTTATTCTATAAGACACGTTGTTTAGTTGCTAGGGCAGATTCACACCCGTCTGTTCAAAAAGATTTGAAGCTCGCTGCGCTCGGTTTCTGTTACACCTTGTTAACCGGTTGCCTAGCAAAATCTTGCTGCAAGGAAAATTGTTGATGAATTTTGTTTTACCAATTCGATATTCGAGTATAAATGACATCTCTTCAGCAAGACACCGATCTACAAAGCTGGAAAAAAATATAGGTTGCCAAATGCCAGTCCTGTTTTCCGCAACTCTTGCGTTGCCGAAGTATGAATTCATGTGACCATGAAACATGTTTTCTTGTAACCATGAGACTTGTTTTCTTCTCACCATGCGTCACGATTTTGGAAGGCAATCCACCGGCGATGTTATAAACAAATAACTTACATTGAAATAATTTTTTTTCTTAGGCGAAATTGTCCTGCCTCATCGAACGATATGTCTTTTCGCGCATGTTAATTCAAGTTCCGTTCATGTTAAGTATAAAGACACCTCCCGAAAACTAGACCGTGCAGACCACTAAACTGAACCGTGCTTTTAGAACACTAAACTAAACCGTGCATTCATACCATTAAACTGAACCGTGCATTCAGAACACTAAACTGAACCGTGAACTCAGACCACTAAACTAAACCGTGCTTCAGACCCTAAACTGAACCGTGCATTCAGACCCTAAACTAAACCGTGCATTCAGTCAGACTACTAAACTGAACCGTGAATTCAGTCAGACCCTTAACTGAACCGTGCATTCAGACCACTAAACTGAACCATGCATTCAGACTACTAAACTGAACCATGCATTCAGACTACTAAATTGAACCGTGCATTTAGACCACTATACTGAAACGTGCATTCAAAACACTAAACTGAACCGTGCATTCAGACCACTAAACTGAACCGTGAACTCAGACCACTAAACTAAACCGTGCTTCAGACCCTAAACTGAACCGTGCATTCAGACCCTAAACTAAACCGTGCATTCAGACCACTAAACTGAACCATGCATCAGACCTTTAAATACCGTGCATTCAGACCACTAAACTGGAACGTGCATTCAAAACACTAAACTGAACCGTGCATTCAGACCACTAAACTGAACCGTGCATTCAGACCCGAAACTGAACCGTGCATTCAGACCACTAAACTGAACCGTGCATTCAGACCACTAAACTGAACCGTGCATTCAGAACAATAAACTGAACCGTGCATCAGACCTTTAAATACCGTGCATTCAGACCACTAAACTGAACCGTGAATTCAGTCAGACCCTTAACTGAACCGTGCATTCAGACCACTAAACTGAACCATGCATTCAGACTACTAAATTGAACCGTGCATTTAGACCACTATACTGGAACGTGCATTCAAAACACTAAACTGAACCGTGCATTCAGACCACTAAACTGAACCGTGCATTCAGACCCGAAACTGAACCGTGCATTCAGACCACTAAACTGAACCGTGCATTCAGACCACTAAACTGAACCGTGCATTCAGAACAATAAACTGAACCGTGCATCAGACCTTTAAATACCGTGCATTCAGACCACTAAACTGAACCGTGCGTTCAGACCCTAAACTGAACCGTGCATTCAGACCACTAAACTGAACCGTGCATTCATACCACTAATCTGAACCGTGCATTCAGAACACTAAACTGAACCGTGCATTCAGAACGCTAAACTGAACCGTGCATTCAGACCACTAAACTGAACCGTGCATTCAGAACACTAAACTAAACAGTGCATTCAGACCCTAAACTAAACAGTGCATTCAGACCCTAACCTGAACCGTGCATTCAGACCACTAAACTGAACCGTGCATTCAGACCACTAAACTGAACTGTGCATTCAGAACACTAAACTGAACCCTGCATTCAGACCACTAAACGGAACCGTGCACTCAGACCCGAAAATGAACCGTGCATTCAGAACACTAAACTGAACAACTTTTTCCAACCAACGTAGGTCGAAATACGAATATAAATTTATTTCCCATACAAAATCACGATTGACCACGTTTCTCATTTTGTATTAAAAAAATTTTTGGAGTAAAAAAAACTTTTTCTTAGGGAAATTTGCTTGTTTTCGTGAGTAAAAAGTTCACGCTGTAAACGTTACTTTATACTCGCGAAACTAATGACAATTCACGCTGTAAAGGTTGATTTATACTATTTATTGCACACAAAAAACGTAACACAAATCTGAGAAAAGAAGTTAACAATGACGTGCTTATTTCTTTCAGCCTACCAAGTGGACTGGGCTTAAAAACCGTTATGTAAATTAGGTTACCGGTAAATATATTTAATAATATAATAATAAATCATTTATTCGTGTACAATCACAAAGAAGGTTGGTTTTTTTAAAGGTATTTACAGATATCCACCTGTATTTAAATACCGGTTTTCAAGCCCTGCATGTGGAAGTATGAGAATGGGAAGTATATTTCTTTTTTAGTTTTTCGACCTTTGTTCCGGAAAGTTGTTCAGTTTTGTGGTCTTAATCCACAGTTTAGTTTCCGGGATATGTTTTATTGCACCCATGAAACCACGATTACAGTCGGGACTATTAATTGATGCTCAACACGGTTATGGCTCCGAATGATAATCCTATAACGCCGCCAAATTGTAAGTTTATGACTACAGTAGAAATATAACACGATTAGAAAGACGACGGGGAGAGCGAATACTGGAGTGACAGAGACCCGTATCGTTCTGTCCTGCTCTCGCGAATAGCTGTCCTGCTGTCATTGTAATCAAGCTGCATTATTTCGACTATACCCTTTATCAAGTCTCTAACATCCAGTCGGGCTTTTATACAGGATGTTAGGGTAAAATGTTTGCAAACGAGCAGATGGGAGGGACATCTGATGAAAAGTGTTCACCACCGCCCATAGAGCCCGCTGTTTTATTCGTGGCATAACTTGACACTAATAAGACAGCAAAGCACGTTGCCCACCCTGAGAACTAAGATGGTGAGTCTCGTGTGCCAGTAATTTCGCTGGCTCCCTTACCCTTAAAACCGAAACACAGCAGTGCAAGCAAGCAAGCTATTTCACGGCAGAAATAGGCAAGGGGGTGGTACTCACAGTTCTGCTCTGTGGTGGTACTTCCCCAGACGGACTTTGCACAAAAGCCCTTCCACCTACATGTCAAAATCAATCGGTTAAAGCTGTCAAAAAAACAAGTTTGTAAAACTGTTATTCTTTCCGTCAAAATATATACTCTGGTTGTAGTGTCATGTGTGCAAAATATATTGGTAAGCATTGGAATAAACGAAGAAGAAAATGGATTTTAGATGTTTTTACACACTACACAACGAAATGAATGGATCATAAAAACTATGACCCTTGAAACTGTGATTTCATACCATGAAACTAAAGGAACATAGGTCGAAATAAGAAAAAATGTTTTGCTTCTCAAAGAAACTGCACCAGCCGATTGCGCATTTTTTATGGAAGATGAAAAAAAGACTTTCGTATTGTTTCTTTGGGAAAGTTGTTCAGTTTCATGGTTTTAATGCACATTTTCAAGGATCATAAAAGGTGTAGGGGACGGTATACCGAAAAATTAAAGGGTGTGTTCTATCAAAGAGTGCAATTTGTATGGAGGTCAAAATTTTTTTCATTTCTCAGAAGTATTTCTTTGGGAAAGTTGTTCAGTTTCGTTGACCGAGCACGCCCTTTCAGTTTTCGCCACACCGTTTCTTACACCCTGTATATCTTACAGCCTTATAGTGTGCAAAGTCAACTTCTCGTTTTACGGGCAGTTGCTTGTGCAATTGCTTCTTCAAAGTTAAAGCTCTGTTCAAAATACTTCTGTGACTTCTTGTAATGGTTATAAAGTAACCAAAATCAAAACAAAAAATAGATTTAAAGATGCTTTTTTACAAACTTTTTGCACAAATCTTCTAAAGCTCCTTTAAATATAGAGGTGCTTCCTAATCAATCAACAAAACTGGACAACTTTGCCTGAGGAACAAAGAACAAAATTTTGAAATCAAGTTAGCATAGAAACTGCATCAGCTAATAGCGTATTTTGTATGGGAGGTCAATTTTTTTTTTATTTCCTATATGTTCCTCCGGGAAAATTGTCCAGTTTCATGTTCCAAGTAACATACTGAAAGGAACGCGGTTGATAAGGACGCCGGACGCCTCCTTGCCGACTCTTTGTCAATGAAACAAAGGGTTATTAATAGGCTTGAAGGACCTTAAATTTTGAGGGGGTACCTCCCGTCTACTAACGCCGCCATCAGTGAAAAAATATTACTCGCTAAATACCACTAAATACAAAACTTATCGAAAATCCGGAAAGACAGATTGAGGTAAAGGTACCCTAGTTTATTTAGAACTTAGAAAATAGTTTCTAAATAAACAAAGGCACCTTTACTTCAATCTGTATTTCCGGATTTTCGATAAGTTTTGTATTTAGCGAGTAATATTTTTTAACTGATGGGGGCGCTAGTGGACCGGAGGTAGCCTGTTAAAGAGGATTTTTGTAGTGGCGGTATGTTAATTATATTAATGTTTTTTCTATAGCGACAGTTAAGTATTTAAAACCAGATTTTGATAACTAAGAATTATAAGTTTATATTCTAACTTGTTTATTTTTCCTATTAAAAAACAAGGTTTTCTTTGAAAATCAAACAACACTTTTTCGAGATTCATTACATCAAATTTTTAAAGTAGGTAGTCGGACTGTATTGCATTTTTATTCGTTCGTCATATACAGGGTTATTTTTCATCACTGCAAAAACTTTTAGTATACAGGGTGTAACAGAAAGGGTATATCAACCCTGAAGGATGTGAATCTGCTTATGAAACTGAACAACTTTCCCAAAGGAACATAGGTCGAAATGCAAAAAATAATTTTTAACTTCCCATACAAAATGCACTATCAGCTGATTCAGTTTCTATGGAAGGTCAAATCACGGTCAAATATATTTTTCGTATTTCGACCTATGTTCCTTAGGGAAAGTAGTTCAGTTTCATGGGCAGATTCACATCCTTCGGGGTTGGTATGCCCTTTTTGTTACATCCTGTATTACTCAGACCACAAGAGTGGTTTCCACCGGTGCTGTGCGAGGGAACTAAGCTGTTAGTTCGGAAAATTCTCCGTTTTCCTAGCTTGACAAATGCGCTGTCAAATGACGCAATCCTATTGGATGAAATTTTGCAGCTCACAGCTTAGCTCCCTCGCACAGCTGTGGTGGAAATCCACCCTAAAACTACAACTTTTGCAGACATGTAATCAGGTGCTGCTTGTCTGATGGCAAAAGAATATGTTTCTACAGGGTGTAGGTAAGGGACGAAACCTGAAAGGGTTTGTTCAGTCAACGAAACTGAACAACTTTCCCAGGGAAACATTTATGGGAAATAAAACAAAATATTTTGACCTTTCCAAACAAATTGCTCATTCTGATTCAACAGTTTGTACGGAAAGGTGAATTTTTTTTTTATTTCCCTAAAATGTTTCTTTGGGAAAGTTGTTCAGTTTCGTTTACTGAGCACGCCCTTTCAGTTTTCGTTACACTGTCCCTTACACCCTGTATACTTGCCTCCTTAACAATTTCATTGGTCTTTTTCAAAAGAATTGGTCTTAGGAAGCGAAAATTGTTATCTTAGGTACTAGATATAATTTTAATTTAATTATTCGCCAGTTGCGTGAAGCTTCTTTTAAGTTAAACCTCACAAAATTATATTACTGACACTTTCTGTCCTGCGTTTAATGCCACGTTCGCAAAAAGACACTTTCGCAAATTTCTAAGGTCGTAGAATGACACGCTCACAGAACGCTACATTCGCACTAAGTCAGGATAAGGTCTGTCATTCTGCAAATATTAGATATTTTGCTAATGTAAGATTGCGCGCTATTTTGTAATTTTGCGAACGCGACAAGTCGGGTAGTCAAAGAGATGTAAAAGAAGCGTAGCGCAACTGGCGGCAATACGTTAGACCATTGGCTAGTCTCGTTAAGGGTGAACAGTTCCTAAAATATTTTGGTGTTATTTATTGCTTTATTAAATAGTTTCTTAAGAAGATTTTTTTATTCGTAAATAAAACCTCGATTAAACTGTCCCTTCGACTATCACATCCCTCCTGTCCCAAAACTCGTACAAAGATTTTGACTATAACAAATACAGAAGCTTTCATGACCACCTATACAATTTTTTTGGTTTTTGTTTACAAAGGGTGCAAGAGACGGTGTACTGAAAACAAAACAATCCGAAAAGTTTGTGTTTGGAAATGATGTTAAAAAAATCGACTTCATACAAAATTATCACTTTGATCGGGCAGCTTGGACGGAAAACTCAATATTTTACCAACACATGCTTCTTAGGGAAAATTATTCAATTCTGCCTAATAAGCAAGCACTTTGTTTTCGGTACACCGTCCCTTACATACAGTATGTACTTATCTTAGTTAGCCTTCGATGTCCTACGGCTGGGCAAAGACAAAAGGTATCTTCACCGCGCCATCGGCACCTTGCGAAACAAGGATATGACGAACGTCGGTCTCCCTTGGTCGATCTAGATGCCTTCAGTCGCTTTGTGGCTGCCAGGCGCGCTGGTCCTGGCCCAGTTCTTGCGGTATAAGAGTCAAAGACACATGAGGCCAACCAAAGTTGAGCTTGGCGGCTGTGCTGTGAAGGCTACATCGGGTTTATTTTCTAGCTTTCACTCTTCCCTCAATTGTGCAGTAATTGCAGTGGGTTTTTCTATACTTTAAACGAATATAAACACAAATTCATGTATAAATAAACAAACTTTAATTCATTAATGTTACAAAGATACCATCACTATGGCTCTACAACAATAACTAGTTCTCTTACAATCCGTTAGAGCATTCCGAAGCCTTTAGAATAACTTATCGCCTTCATTAGTCTGTCTCTTAGTTTCTCTTTGTTTTCGTATTCGGGAAGAAGTAGCACATTGAAACATGTATGTGCAGTTGGCAAGCGGTCGCAATCTGGGCCGTTTCTCGCGATAACCAATTTTAAATGGCTAAGTCCACCGACTGGTACCCGGTCGGAGCCCGTCGTGAATTGTAACAGTTTCCGTTTATCTTCTAATTCGAGACTGTGTACGATGCTCCAGAAGTCCTTGATCGTTTGTGATTCTGCCGTGTAGCCGCCGTCGTATTCAGTTGATTTTTCTAGTTCGTTGAAGTCGAAGTTCTGAAAAATATTCAAAGTTGTGAAGGATACAGGCTGATGGAAGGTACCAATTGATAAATCTACAAGGTGTAACAGGAAGGCTATACCAACCCTCAAGGATATGATTCTGCCCATGAAACCGTTCAAAACATAACGGGAAACAATAATGCACATTCAATCCATTTGATTCCATTTGCGATTCACCACGCGGGGGTACCACGAGCAATGCCTGGCGAAAATACGTCTAGTCCTCACTGTTCACAATCCCCGAATGAATAGTTGCTTAAGCAGACGCTTTGTGGCGCGAAATCAAAGCAGTTATGAAACTTTGCTGGGGTATTACACTACACGAGACAAACCTTCTTTAAAAAAATCCAAAAAAAAAGTCGATACTTTTAATTTTTGCATACAAAAATTACGAAAAATTTATGAAAAAATTGTTCTGTAATTTTTTTTTCGGATAATTTGAATTTAAATTTAATTCATGATTCTTTATCATCCTGTCAAATAAAATCGGCTGTGTAATATCGTGCCACCAAATTTGAGTAAATTTTTACCAAATAATACTCGTATCCACCAAATTTTGTCTACCAAAATGGATGACTGTACACCAAATTTGCTTCTGGCACCGGCTCGTGCGTTGTGGTCGCAAGATAACCTAACCTAACCGAATGGGATCGGTAAGGTTGTGTTCTAACGAACCTAACCGAACCGGTAACCCAAATTGGTGTACGTTCAGCCAATTTGGTGTACATTCATCCATTTTGTCTGAAGTGTATTGGGGTATAAAAAATTATTTTGGGAATCATTTAATTTGTTGCCAATAAAATCTGCCTGAGAGAATTATGTTGGGGTCAACTGCTTCGTTGCCTACACTAAAACAAGAAACGATTGTCATCATATTGAATTTTGGTTGAAGACCAGTTATGTAGTATATGAGATGAACTAAAGTGAGCCGGATGGTGTGGTGGTTTTGCGTAATTCAATATATAGGGTCCTACTGAAATAGTGATCATAATTCTAGCATGTTATTTCATCATAACATCCCATGAAACGTCCACTACAGGACAAGGAGCTCCCTCAAGAATTCTAGCTTTTGCTGGAAAAATGTAGAGGGGAAGTACCATAGTCACCTCGCTTGTTAGCGTTACGGCTGGCACCATGGACCGCGGTTGTAGGTGACCGCATTAAGTAAGATGTAAGATACAAAGGAGGATGCTGCTGCCCATCCTCCGGTTTATAACCCTTAGTCGCCTCTTACGACACCCACGGGTATTGGGTTGGTACTATTCTTTGCCGGCACCACACGGGGCATGTTATTTAGACCTTGAAATTTAACAACTTCCCAATAAATATCAAATCAAATTTATTATTATTTATTTAGTTTTCAAATTGATTCGTTTAACGTCGCGAGCACATATTACTTTTTGAAACTGTGACAAAGATTCGAACTTTTGCATAGAAAAGTATACTTTACTGTTCGAAAATAAAGTTCAAATTAATTTAGACCTTGTCCAAGAAAATTAAAATATTCGTGTTGGTTTGACTTCATCTCTTTGGTTATGACAAATAAAAAGCTATTGTCATTCTAAGTGTATTTCAATGTCATAAATTAAAGTGTCTGTCACTTTATTATCGATTTATTTGTCACATTGACGAGATGGAATCTGTTCTCTATAGAGTTTGTTTTAATAAAAACTATAAAATATAAAACTCTATAGTGGGTTAAACATACAAAACCTTATTTTGCACCAAACCACACCAAACGTAACATTTAAATATTGGCAGTACTGTTTCTTGTACTAAGATGTTGGTATGATTGATTCTGGCACTGGTGCGAGCGAAAACCAATCTTAAGGTGGCGAACATTTTTTTCCCCCGAGTGTACATGGGTCGATGATATACACGTAAAAAACATTTACATACAAAATGCGCTATCAGCTGAATTTATTTTATTTGCTTTCGACCTATGTTCCTTGAGAAAAGTTGTCCAGTTTCATGGTCTAAGTAATATGGTATAACAATGTTGAGTGTTCCCTGTAGTGTGGGAGCAGTGGCAGTGAAAATCACCTTATTGTCCAAAAGAAATTTATTGATGGGCACGTAAAACCGTAGGTCGCGACTAATATCTACGGATGTAGTCGTTAAGGGCTTACCTGATGTCCCTCAACACAGAATCCTCAGAGAAAAAAACTGCATAAAAACTTATTTTGACGATGCCAAAAAATAGTCATGAAATAGTCATAAATAGTCACCATAAGGAAAAAAATAGTCGCGTTACAATTCTAGAGTTATAGCTATGGTTTGCTGAGGATTATGGGCATAGGCTATAGACAGAATCCTCAGTTCTGATGCAAGCAAACCGTGGGGACTATCGACTTGGTTTTTATTTAGAAAAATAGTCATGAAATAGTCGTCTTGACTTCCAAATTCTCAAAAATAGTCGTTTAAGGATTTCAGAGTTACAGGGGTAGCTTGCTGAGGATTCTGTGCATAGCATTTCACGGACGCAGATTCCTGCAGAACGGTTAGATTTTTCTATTTGATACTGATGTCAAAAAATAGTCAACAAATAGTCGTCTCAAACCATCATAACTTCGGTCTGGTTTACCTAGTAGAAGTATGTTAAAAATGCATGTTAACTTCGCCATACATTTTTCCTTTGTACAGTCGCGTACACAAAATTTTTTGATATTGATTTCAAGTTGTCAAAAAAGATGGATTTTGATATTGTTAGAGGCTTTTATTTTTATATATTGTTGCAGACCCTATTTTAGTGTTATCTATTTTTATTAGGTAAATACGAGGATAAACCGACTGATATATCAGTGCACAGCCCCAACCTTTTGGTCTAAAAACTTATAATGTAGGTTCCAAGAATATCGGGCTTAAACCCAGATGCATTCAGTAAAAAAAATACTTTAATAATAATTGGAAGGTTCGCAAATATTACTAAATTAACTATACTAACTTTACTAATTTCTTGATTGATCAATGTTGTTTGCCTACGCATTTAACTATTCATTAAAAATTAAAATGTCGCAATAGCATGGCAGCGTTCGGCTCGACCGAATTGTGTAACCGAGCTAGCGCTCGCCACCGCCGCCGGCGCGTATTGAAGTGCCCTACAGTGTTGCTATTACAACGACAATTGCCGTGTTCTACGGTAATTATATGAAATGTAAAGTTAACTTACACTACAGCCTATGGAAGCAGTAAATACACAACGCGTTATTCCAAATTAGGATTTCCATTTTTTCAATAATCCTACTTAAAAATTGAATGTAAATTCTAAAACTAACAGCAGCTCGTTAAAAGCGCAGCCTCGGTAGGGCTAATTTTAAAATTTTCAGAATTTTTTAAAAGTAGATTTTTTTTTGTGTTCCTTTATCGTTACTGAAACACCCCCTAAGCTATGGCACGCAATAAAATTATCACCCTGTATTACTCATTTAACCATTTAACGGACATAAGTACGAAGACTGTGATTTATACAAAAAACTAACTTAAAAATAATCTGTAGGTACTGAATATATTCATAAACAAGATTTTTTTATTATTTTAGTTTAAAACCAATTATTGTAGTTTATTAAGCTATATTATTTAACATGAAAACAAATAAACTTTGCTTTTTATTACAGAATTAATTATATTGGGTTCCAAATACATAAAAAAAGTAACTAAATAGTTACCATCAAAGAAGATATGCATTTTGAACACGACTGTACTTGAGTTGAAAAATGTATGGCGAAGTTAACATGCATTTTCAACATACTTCTACAAGGTAAACCAGACCAAAGTGATTATGGTTTGAGACGACTATTTGTTGACTATTTTTTGACATCAGTATCAAACAGAAAAACCTAAACGTTCTGCTGGAATCTGCGTCCGTGAAATGCTATGCACAGAATCCTCAGCAAGCTAACCCTGTAACTCTGAAATCTTTGAACGACTATTTTTGAGAATTTGGAAGTCAAGACGACTATTTCATGACTATTTTTTTAAATAAAAACCAAGTCGATAGTCCCCACGGTTTGCTTGCATCAGAACTGAGGATTCTGTATATAGCCTATGCCCATAATCCTCAGCAAACCATAGCTATAACTCTAGAATGGTAACGCGACTATTTTTTTCCTTATGGTGACTATTTATGACTATTTCATGACTATTTTTTGACATCGTCAAAATAAGTGTTTATGCAGTTTTTTTCATTGAGGATTCTGTGTTGAGGGACATCTTACCTGCAGTCAACTAGCGCCCCCATCATTTAAAAATTATTACTCGCTAAATACAAAACTTATCGAAAATCTGTCTTACCAGATTGAAGTAAAGGTTAGTTTATTTAGATCTTATCAATCCTGAAAAATATACTTCACTGTAGTTACAGATATAAAAACTGCTAAAAGTGGCCGTTTTTCGCACTTTTTGTATCTGTATCTACAGTGAACTATATTTTTCAGGATTGATAGGTTCTAAATAAACTAGGGTACCTTTACTTCAAATTTGTAAGACAGATTGTCGGTGAGTTTTGTATTTAGCGAGTAATATTTTTTTAACTGATGGGGGCGCTAGTTGGCTGGGGATAACCTCTTAATGAGCCATGTCAGAGGCCCTTGGCGGCGCAACAACTCTGCCAGCAGGGCTTGCAGCCCACACGATGGTGAGAGTGCGGGCGGTTACCTTGCTGCCGGCGACCAGCACTTCCACTTCTTCCGGGCGGAACAGCGCGCCGAGCGGGCTCTCGTCCGTCACCATGACGAAGCCGCGCCGGAACGCCTTGAACTGCGTCTCCACTGACTTGTTGAGCAGGAAGTCCGCGTACATCTCCACGAATTCCTAAAACATGTCACTAACATTAGCTCCTTACCTATGAAATTGGCGTCTTGTATGGAGAATTTTAGGTAAACTCAATTTTCAGTGCCAGAAATTTTACCAGCTCTCTTAAAACTAACGAAACACAAGAGTGCAAACACTGCTGCTTTACGACAGAAACAGGCAAAAGGCGCTACTTTTCCAGACGGACTTTGTACAGAAGCCTTACCACTATCTTAATTTGCAATAGGAATCAACAAAATAGGCAAATTATTTATTTGGAGCCTAAATTAACATTCAGGGGTTTTTCTCCTATCAACTTTTTAACGCCAATTTCAGCGAAAAATAGCCCATTAAGCAACAAATTTTTTTTATGTTTTGGGTAGACTAGAGACCTGAAAAGTTTTTTAAATCAACTTCAATCTATGGAACATCCTTTTTGTATTTTAAAATTGATGATCAAAATTTTAATCGGCCCATTAAATAGTTCAAAAAATTTATTTATCATACTTTTTGAGTTACAAGTAGGAATGTTAGGTGTATTATTTTATGTATGAAAGTAACGTTCAAGGCAATCATGACACAAAAAGAAAATCGGAAAAATGTTCAGAAAAAAAAAAGATATGAATTTTTAAATTTCCTTCGGCAGATTTTTTTTTATTAACTCGAAAACTACAAATAATCGCGGAACATACATGGGGGTGATTCGGGTAGCCCAAGGGGTAGTCCACCTCTGGACCACCGCTTGATAGTGTTTCCTAGGACAACCTGTATACAGGGTGTAAGAGACGGTGTACATAAAACTAAAAGGGCGTGCTCAGTCAACGAAACTGAACAACTTTCCCACCTCTCCGTACAAACCGTTCGATCGGAGTGAACAATTTGTATGGAGGTCAATTTTTTTTTTTATTTCCCCAAAAAAAAATCGTTGACTGAGCACGCTCTTTCAGTTTTCGGTACACGGTCACTTACAGCCTATAAGCAAATCACAATATCAGAGAACTTGGATTATGTAGTATTTGAGAAAGGGTAATAAACTTAGCCTTACCAACTTAGTAGAGAATGTTCAATTAACTTACCTTTTTATTTTCTTGCGTAACAAATATCGAGTCTCCCTCTTCTTTTAGGTCGTGGAAAATGGTATTGCCAAACACGTCCTGGTAACATATCCTAAAAGTCTGGTAGTATGCCTCTTCCAAATCGCTGCCTTCGTATTCTAGCATGTCCTTTAGACCGTTGTACAGAATCTGTGGGGAGGGGTGTAAGTTACAATAGTTTACAGATTTTATTTTATTTATTTATTGTAAGAAGACAAACTGATAAACAAAAACAGAAGAGCCAATTGTAGGTCCCTGCAGGTAAAAACAAAATTAAAAATTGAAGGAAGAAGAAAATCCCGTTGAGACAGCACATTATGCATAACCTAATGAATAACAAAGGTACAAACATACATTCGATCTTATTCGCACTTAAACTACTATCAATATTGATCACAATCCAGAGGGATGCAGTTGTAGGAAAGAAATAAATAGTCTAATAGCTTTCTCTCTTGTATGGAATGAGTAAACTCACGGGATTCAAATCAGCCAGGTCTTCAAAGGAGCCCTTCTTGCCCATGAGTTTCCTGTACACCACCATGGGGAAGTTGACGGCTAGGATGATGTTGTTGTAGATGGCCAGACCGACCACGATGCCGATCAACGTGAACTGGGCGTCCGTTTCGAACGATGTGGGATTGAACCTGAACAATATTAAAAGATCAATAGGGAACATGCATAATTTGATTTAGACGCATTTATTAACAAAATAAGAAAATACCGTAGTAGAGATGACAAAAAGTGAAATTAAAATTTATATCGGCTAAGAAATAAGACCGATATAAGCATTTAAAACCACAAATTACGCGCCGATTAGACAGAGAGATCCGACATGAATAGTAACGTCAAAGTGCACTACGGCCTTATAAACTCCATATTAAATTTCATTTTGCTAGAAAGAGACAGAAACAAATCTTTGATGGCTTATATCTTTTTTAATATTATAGTTATTCGAAAAATAGTTTTACTAGACTGCTTATTACATGAATGAGAAAAAAAAATAAAAAAAAAATCTTGCAAGTTCCCTATTATTACGTGATTCTTTTCTAAAGTTAAGAAGACGTTGTTCTTGCAACAACAACGATATTTTAGGTGCTGTCAACTTTGTAAAATAAATTTATTGCGTCACAAATACAAAAAATGTTATAACTTATAAGGTTGTTCGTTTGGCGGCATTGTGAGGTA
Organism: Athrips mouffetella; assembly: GCA_947532105.1. Classification (NCBI taxonomy): domain Eukaryota; kingdom Metazoa; phylum Arthropoda; class Insecta; order Lepidoptera; family Gelechiidae; genus Athrips; species Athrips mouffetella. The sequence goes on from OX383958.1 coordinate 11,917,285, forward strand.
GTTACTATACTAGTACATATTTTACCTTAGCTTGTCGTAAATAGCTTTCAATTGGTAAAGTGCCAAAAACGGCCACTTTTAGCACTTTACCAATACAAAGCTTAATGATAAGCTAAGCTGTTATGGGTTATAAAATTTAAAACGTGTTAATGGAATAAGCGAAACCCTCATACACCCCAACTGATTTTTATCAAAATAAATCCATTCCCGTAAAAAAAATCTTTAAAAGAAAATTTTTTTTTTCAATATATTTTATTTTAAAGTTTCATCATAGTTCTAGTTTCATCGTTGTTCTAGTCCGCGCACACCACGCCAAATTCCCTTCCCTCCTCACCGCTCATGATCCGCGCGGGCGCCGCCCGTCAGCGCGCGTATCCACAGAAATATTTAATACTAGCTGTTACCCGCGACTTCGTCCGCGTAGATTGTATAATAAAACAGAACTCGAACTTAACTGTAACATATTTTGCGGAACGTTTATCCTTCTTGATCCCTACGTAGAAGATGCATTTGTACTTATCCAAGTTGAATAAATGCATCTTACTACAAATTTAATTATCTTTTGATTTTATTCAACTGGTAGGTAGTGCGGAATTTTCATTGTCAATCGTTACAGGCGACCTTAAAAAAGAAGACAATAAAAGGAGTGAAGTGAATGGATAGCGAGGAGGTATTCATAAAAGTCAAAAAAGTCCCTATTCCTCCCTATCTATCATTTTCTATCCCTACCCTCCGTCTCCATCTTCCCCCCTCCCACTCCCCCTCCACCCTATTTCACGTCCACCACGTTGGATTTCAAAATTGTTGTAGTTATCGTAATCAGCGACCCGATAAACCATACAAACGATACCCATATTGGTTTTTAGACCTTTTCACCCCATTTCCCTTTTTTTGAGGTTGAATTTGGGGTGGAATTTCAATAACAGTGATGTACGTTCCACAGAATTACAACCCTAATGCCTAACCAATAAATTTTGTGGATTTTACTTTGAAAATGAAGGATTTTCAACTTCATTCCCCTTTTCACCCCTTAGGGTGTACAATTTTCAAGAACCCTGAGGCACGTAAAACTTTATTTTTAGTTGTCAGCCTAAATACAAATTTGGAAGATCCTAACTTCAAAACTGACGGACTTTCATACAAACTTTCATCACCTATTTTACCCCCTTAGGGGTGGAATTTTGTAAAACCCTTTCTTAGTGCACCCCTAGACCTCATAAAGAACCTACATGCCAAATTTGGAATCTCTAGACCCAGCGGTTTGGGCTGTGCGTTGATATGTCAGTCTTTTAGTCACCTTCTTCTTTTATATATATAGATAGAGAAGAAGCGGTAAAAATTTAAATAATAAAAAATTACCCCTATCAAAAACCCGTGAAATTGATTCTACTCTCGATTCTGAACAAATTATTTTCTCAGTTTCGCTTATTTCGTTAAGCCGTTGTATAAATACCCCATATCCCCGCCAAACGAACAAAATTATAAAATTTTTGTATTTGTGACGCAATAAATTTATTTCTAAAAGCAGCAGCATCTCTGCACAGCAACCACCTTAACGACCTGAGAAAAGCATGTTATGCAAGTGCGCGTAGGACTTTATTTCTATCAAAGCTGTAAAAGGAAGCTAAGTTGTGAGCTAGTGATTGTATTTCTACCAGGAAATTTGTATCATTTATTAGTTATACTGTCACGGAGCGGGGCTGCATGCCTCGCATGCTGCCTCCTTTCGTGATCCTGGCTCTATCGTGCTGGCCTAAAATTCCAAATTCCTATTTCAAATGTCTTCTATCTCTGTCTTTCGGTGTCATTCGTGTCAAAAACAGTCAGTTTACCTTGGATTCTGGTCGTGCTCGGACGTGCCCGAGCGCAGCACGACCACCGCCTTGTATTTTGTACCTACTTTGTCATAATAAACTCGTTCCCTTTACGTTGGTTTTTGCCTAACCCCTACGACCACGACCCTGTGAGGATCCTCAACTTCTGTCTGCCGCTGAGTAGTTTCCGGTGGCAATACGTCATATATTTTGCAGAGAGGAGGTTGATAAAAATCCATACATTTTAATACGCTAATGGCATCCTCCTTATCAGAAATTGCTGCAACTTCCTCTTTGGGTGACATCATTGGAGTAAGCAGTGCAGATGTATAGGTTATCCCTGTCACTTAAGGGCTGGCACCACCTCTGCCGCACCGCGCGGCTACCTCAGGAACCTGTTAAGGCTTGATCATCACATGCCGTCGAAAGCTTCAAAATTTCAGAGAAAATCCGTGGTATATATCGGCGAGGTAAGTACACACTGGCGCACGTTGGTAGCAACCCTTGACCTCCTTAGCAAAATCGGTGGTACTTCAAACTCGTTGGTGCAGGTGTAAGCACTCACCAGACGGTGGAGGTGTCCGGGCTGGTAGTGAACATGCCGTAGTCCGGGGAGAACAGCCGGTCCACCACCAGATGGAAGAACTCCTTGCTCACGCCGCCCTCGTCCACACACTCACCAGACGGTGGAGGTGTCCGGGCTGGTAGTGAACATGCCGTAGTCCGGGGAGAACAGCCGGTCCACCACCAGATGGAAGAACTCCTTGCTCACGCCGCCCTCGTCCACACACTCACCAGACGGTGGAGGTGTCCGGGCTGGTAGTGAACATGCCGTAGTCCGGGGAGAACAGCCGGTCCACCACCAGATGGAAGAACTCCTTGCTCACGCCGCCCTCGTCCACGCCCTGCTCGCCCTCGAACTCCACCACCAGCTGCTTCTTCAGGTCCAGCGCGCGCTCCATCGCTATCATCTCCAACTGAAATTACAATATTTTATTTATCTAGGTACTCCCTTTTCAGAATATTCCAAATTCGAAACCAATGGCAGATTCGAAATAGAGGTCATTGCCCGCTATCATTTTCATTTCCGTATGAACAGTACGGAAATGGAGTGTGGATTTTCATTTTCATTCTGCATAGGCTAAGGCTACTTCCACAGGGCCCTGAGTCAAGATGCTTTCTACAATCGCAAACGCTATAGAATAGAATAAAAATGTATGGGATTGACATTAGCTGTCACGCAACATTTCGATCGCTAATGTCATTCCCGTACATTTTCATTCTATTCTACTAGCGTTTGCGATTGTAGAAAGCATCTTGACTCAGGGCCCAGTACTACATACAGCCTACTGTAATTTTGTAAAAATACTACAGTGCTGACTTTTTACTTGGGTGACGACTGCCTACTTATATTTAAAAGAAAATAGGGAGTACCAGGAAAACATAAATCGAAAAGAGGCTGACAGTACCCATGGTTTTATATAAAGTGACCGTGGCAACAAAAGAAGAAGTGATTTAAACAAAATTGAAAGTATCAGGACAACATGAATCTACAACTTCTACAAGAGGCTGTCAGTAACCATAATAATAACAGTATGCAATGAAATTAATATTAAATCAAGTCCATCCACAAGCTCTGGATCTAGAACAACTTCAGGAATAACTTTTTCATCCCATCTATTCGAAAATCGCTGAAAAGTTCGTCAATAAAGGCGAACAAAATAGCTGTTTTCTCCAAGAGACTTTCGTAGCGGGTAAAAATGGGATTTAAAATTAGAATTTAGGTCCACCATAGGGATATTTAAGGTCAACCATAGAGGTTTGAACCAAAATATTGTATGAAAAATGATACTGGCCGGTTGTACTATTAAAATTATTATGAATATAATAAAAGAAATATGCTTGAAATGTAAACAAGACTACCAACCAAAGAGGTTCTGTTCCTAATTGATACAAAAAAATCGATAACATTTTCAGTTGTTACAAATAATACTTAATATGATTTTTAGTATTGTTTCATCAAGTAATAATATTGTAATGGTATTTTATATTAAAAATTAATGATGAGTTGGTGTCTCAATGAGCCTCTTATTCTTTTCTCATAGAGGGAGATGAAAAGTAGAGTGTATTACGCGGCTACAAAAATATTTTTACCTCGGGCGACCTATTGAATCCCTCGCTACGTTCAGGATTCTACTTTAGAATCCCTCGCCATGCTCGGGATTCTACTCAAGAATCCTTCACTTCGCTCTGGATTTCAAAATAGCGCCCTCGCCTTGAAATATTATTTTACAGCCTTGTGATACAATCTACTATTAAGAGGCCTATCACAAAATTTCGTTAAAAAAAAATGAAAAGTGGAAAATCTCACTCGGCGTCCAGATTTTTCGACACTGTTTTGTAGCTGAAACTAAATGATATAAATACTTTTTGTATTTTCAAGTTATTTGATACTATTATTGCGTTTAAAAGGCCAGCGCATCGGATTATGGAGAAATTTGGCAGTTTTAAATTCGTTCAATTAAGGTATTAAAACGAATTCTTTTTAAACAAACGTAAGCGATTTTGATTTTCTTTATACCAAAGTTTAGTATGGTATAAGTTTTACGAAATAATATTAATATAGTAAAGAGCAATTTGCAGTTAAACCTGAGCGTTGTTTGTAGTTTTTTTCGTTCGGAATTGATTTTTTTTCTAGATTTCCAATATATTTTTCAAAATTCCGAGGCCGCTACGAACTACACTATTATATAAGAGATCTTATTGTATTATTTTAATTTTGTTTGCTTAGCCCAATAGTTCAATCCACGAGCTCAAAAAAGTGCTTTCGCGCATTTTATAAAAACTTGCTTCGGAATATTGGCTATATCTACCAATATAAGAAAAAATTGCAAAAAGCGAGGCCGCTACGAACTTAAATAATAACTATTCTTCAACATTTTATAAGTTAAAGTTGTCAAAATCTTTCCGTTTCTCAGATTAAGGACGCCAAAATTAGCTATTTTGCGCAAAAACACGCTCAAAATGTAATAGGCCTCTTAATACGTAACTGTACTAACTGTCCTCTTAGTTAAATAAATTGATTACTACTCTTTAAAATTTTATTTTATTTTGTCGGTCGTAGATAAAGTTTTCTATGCAACATTACGTAATTAGTAATTTTAACACTCACTACGCAACAGTTGCACAAGTAACTATTTAATTTTAATAGTCGTCGGAAGTACTGTTAAACAACTTTTTATTTTTTATAGGTGTGCCATGACAGTGAGCTAAAAACTGCAAGGAGGGATTAAAAAGGGGGTAAAAAAGGGGGTGAAAGTTTGTATCAAAGTCCGTCAGTTTTGAAGTTAGGATCTTCAAAATTTGTATTTAGGCTGACGACTAAAAATTAAGTTTTACGTGTCTCAGGATTTTTGAAAATTCTACACCCCAAGGGGTGAAAAGGGGGATGAAGTTGAAAATCCTTCAGTTTCAAAGAAAAATACACTAAATTTATTGTTTAGGCAAAAGGGTTGTAATTCTGTGGAACGTACCTAATTCCATCAAAAATTCAACCCCTAAAAGAGAGAAATGGGGTGAAAAAGTCTAAAAACCAATATGGGTATCGTTTTGTATGGTTTATCGGGTCGCTGATTACGAAAACTACAACAATTTTGAGATCCAACGTGGTGGACGTGAAATACTATCATCCCCTGGGGATAGGGTTGAGGTGCGATAGGGTTAAACTGTCTAAAAATCAATATGGGTGTCATTTGTATGGTTTATCGGTTCGCTGATTACAAAAACTGAAACAATTTTGAAATCCAACGTGGTGGACGTGAAATACCATCATCCCCTGGGGATGGGGTTGAGGTACGATCGGGTTGAAATGTCTAAAAATCAATATGGCTGTCGTTTGTATGGTTTATCGGGTCGCTGATTACGAAAACTACAACAATTTTGAAATCCAACGTGGTGGACGTGAAATACCATCATCCCCTGGGGATGGGGTTGGGGTGAGATAGGTTAGAAATGTCTAAAAATCAAAATGAGTGTCGTTTGATTGTCAAACAGTCGTTTAGTTGTGTGTTTGTCGATTTTTAGTTTGACAGCTGTCATCCGAAATGAAGATCTCATCGAGACCCATCATTTGTCTCAGCACACGAGTAGTCTAGTGTCAGTAGTTTTCAAGTTATAGCGATTTTTAGTTTGACAGCTGTCATCCGAAATTTAGATCTCATCGAGACCTATCATTTGTCTTAGCACACGAATAGTCTAGGGTCAGTAGTTTTCGAGTTATAGCGATTTTTAGTTTGTCAGCTGTCATCTGAAATGTAGACCTCATCGAGACCTTTCATTTGTCTCAGCACACGAGTAGTCTAGGGTCAGTAGTGTTATAGCGATTTTTAGATTGACAGCTGTCATCCGAAATGAAGATCCCGATGAGATCTATTATTTTTCCCAGCACATGAGTAGTCTAGGGTCAGTAGCTTTCGAGTATAGTGATTATAAATTTGACAGCTGTCAACCAAAACGAAGTATCATTAACAACAAAAAAAAATTACCTCATTTTCTATGTATAATTTCACCGATTTTTAATAAATTAAAACATTGTGCTGATAATGCCACAGGGAAACGAATTTCCTTTGACACTACCGGTAGTGTCATGGGAAAGGAAAATCCCCGTGACACTACTGGTAGTGCCACGCAGTAGTGCCCAGGGGAAACAAACGGTTTTACGTAGGGATTAAGAAGGAAAAGCGTTCCGCAAAATATGTTTCAGTTAAGTTCGATTTCTTTTTTTTTTTAAATCCACGTGGACGAAGTCGCGGGTAACAACTAGTAAGTGATAAAAGCGTTCATGATTCGCCATCAGGTGATTTTAAGTCAACTAGGAACTTCGCTTAGCATTGTTTTTAAAAACATTATTTTAGAATTCACGATATGAGAGTAGAAAAAGTTGTGTATGCAACAACATAATTAAGTTACCTCGACGAGCGCGTCGTCTATGATGTGCGATTGGCGCACCTTGAACTGCAGGAAGGGCATGGGCGGCTGTATGTAGTGTGGGGGTGTGGTGTGGGTATCGTTACCTGTATGTAGTGTGTGGGTGTGGTGTGGGTATAGTTACCTGTATGTAGTGTGGGGGTGTGGTGTGGGTATAGTTACCTGTATGTAGTGTGGGGGTGTGGTGTGGGTATAGTTACCTGTATGTAGTGTGTGGGTATAGTTACCTGTATGTAGTGTGGGGGTGTGGTGTGGGTATAGTTACCTGTATGTAGTGTGTGGGTATAGTTACCTGTATGTAGTGTGTGGGTGTGGTGTGGGTATAGTTACCTGTATGTAGTGTGTGGGTGTGGTGTGGGTATAGTTACCTGTATGTAGTGTGGGGGTGTGGTGTGGGTATAGTTACCTGTATGTAGTGTGGGGGTGTGGTGTGGGTATAGTTACCTGTATGTAGTGTGGGGGTGTGGTGTGGGTATAGTTACCTGTATGTAGTGTGGGGGTGTGGTGTGGGTATAGTTACCTGTATGTAGTGTGGGGGTGTGGTGTAAGTATAGTTACCTGTATGTAGTGTGTGGGTGTGGTGTGGGTATAGTTACCTCGACGAGCGCATCGTCTATGATGTGCGAGCGGCGCACCTTGAGCCGCAGGAAGGGCATGGGCGGCGCGGCCCCTACCACGGCATGCAGTAGCGACACGCGCCGCTCCGAGTACATGCGGATGCGGTTCTCGTAGTACAGGCCGAGCGACTTGGTCGCCGCCGTTAGGATGAAAGGGTACTTTAGGAACGCGAATTTCTTACCTGAAACATTGTTTACACTTTACAAGCTTTATTTTACAACTTCAACCAAGAAAGGTCACTGGAAAATGATAAGAATCGTAAGTTGAACAACTCAACTTACGATTCTTATCGTTTTCGAAAAATCATAAACGGCAATTAAAATGTATTATTTTACGTACAGATTTCAGGGACTGAAAGATTTTAGAAGTAAACGATATAATTAAAAATAAGTTCAAATTTAAAAAATGGAACCTATTTGTTTTACGCCGGCTCCACACGTTGGTCCCAGCGCTGGTACCAACTTTGGACCGTAAAATTGGTAAGGCGTACACACGTTGGCTATTATACTAGTTCGTTTCCGGCAGGGCCAATGTGAAGATGTCTGATACAGAAACCGAAATTGCTGAAAAGATATTTAAATATGTAAAAAAAAGGATATTAAACTAAAATATCGTCTGCCGACGATCCAGAACGAGTAAAACAGATTTTGTGGATGAGAAAGCAATTTTCGCTCGACGTACGCACTCGAAGCGTGTTGCAACAGGGCTGAGCAAATCGCCAACGTGTGGACACATCGCGAATTTATTTATCGAATCGATTTTTATTTATTCCCGAAAATAAAAGAAAAACTTCGAGGAAAACGTTTTAAGGACGCCGAGGAAACAATGGCTGCGTTTCAAAAGGCTGTCGAAGAGGAGTGGGCAAAGTGCTGTCCTCAGTGGTTCCACCGGATGCAGCGATGTATTGATGTGAATGGATACTATTTGGAAAAGATATAATAACTTGCTAGTTTGTTCAGTTTTTGATTTACTAAGAACTTTCAGTTTCGCCCACGTAGTTGATCAATTTACGTAGTCTCGCGGTAAAAACATCCGACGAACGCGAGGCGTACTGTAATTGGATTGTTAACTATAGAGACTGTATTCATAGGAATAAACACTTGCCACATGCTTGCCACCAATTCCATAGACCAATCAGAGAATTACTTTGCGGGTGTCAGTTTGAAGTAAAATTTATTTATTTTTTATTTTAAAATTGTATGCTGAGCAGCGTCAGACAAACTTAACGCCAGGCAAGTTGATCCATTAGCTGAAATTGAATGTAATAAATAATACATTTCAACTGCCGTATATGATTTTTCGATAGTTGATCAACTTACTAGGAAATTGATCAACTTACAATTCTTATCATTTTCCGGTGACTCATACATAAAAATCCTTGGGTATATTCCGTTTTTCTGTTTAAAGTGGGGGACAATTTACGCAAAGTCATGCGATGCCAAACTAAGCAAAGCATGTACTATGGGTACCAGAGAATGATTTATATACATACTCGTACATACATAAATAGATAAATAACACCCAGACACAGAACACACACTCGTGTTCATCACACAAATGTTTGCCCTGAGCGGGGATCGAACCCGCACCCCACGACGTAAGAGGCAGAGACACTACCAACCACACAAACGGGCCAGTCAAGTTTTTTAAGAAAATGTTATCTAGACAAATCTGAATGTCCGCCAAATCAAACCAGCTTGACGGCAACTAGCTAACCTCAAGGGCGTTGACTCTTTATGGCCTAGTCAACTGAGCTGCTCTTTACTGAATGACAAAGCAGAAATATTACATAGTAATCCTTACACAATATTACATATTGTATTAAACTTTCTACATAGTAAAAAGTAAATAATGTATTTACTATTCAACGTGACTTTTCATCTTGCTTTGATAGACCATTGTATGGAAAAAAAATGGAATTAAAATTGCAAGCATGACTTTAATAATTTTTCCAACGTGTAAGAAAAAGATCGTTATTATCCTATACTATTAAACGAGCAATATTTGTATATATATATATATAAATATATATATATTTGTAATCGGTTTCTCGAAAACGGCTCTAAACGATTTTGATGAAATTTGGTATCCGGGGGTATTTGGAGACGAAAAATCGATCTAGCTAGGTCCCATGTCTGGGAAAAATAGTTATATAAATAGTTAAAGTAAAAAAACCGCGTTTTAGACAGAACCGCGTTTTTCTGTAAGCGAGTAGCAAAGCTTGCTCACCTGATGATATTTTAATGTTGAGGCGGCTATTAAATTATAGAGCGAAGCTCGGTCGACCAGGTACTAAGGTTATAATGTCTCATCATAACATCCCATGAAACGTCCACTACAGGACAGGGAGCTCCCTCCAGAATTCTAGCTTTTGCTGGAAAAATGTGGAGGGGAAGTACCATAGTCACCTCGCTTGTTAGCGTTACGGCTGGCACCATGGACCGCGGTTGTAGGTGACCGCAGTGAGTAAGATGTAAGACAAAGGAGGACGCTGCTGCCCATCCTCCAGTTAACCCTTAGTCGCCTCTTACGACACCCACGGGTAGGTATGGGTTGGTACTATTCTTTGCCGGCACCACACAGGACAATGTATAATAAACAAATTCATTTAATTTTAAAATCGTGCAAAACGTACTCACCATTACTTATTTCAGTTTTATAATTTGCAAAGTCTATATCCATTTCTATAGTATCACTAAGAGGTTCGTTGTAAAATTCTTCAAATGGCAGGTATGGCTTTCTAGCGTCTAATACATTTACATCTAATTCAACAGCTGAAACAAAAATACAATTTATTAGTACTTACAAATATTTGATTAAGTGATTATCCGAAATTAAAATTGTAGTTTTTAGGGTTCCGTACCTCAAAATAAAAAACGGAACCCTTATAGGATCACTTTGTTGTCCGTCTGTCTGTCTGTCTGTCAAGACCCTTTTTCTCACGAACGGGTAGAGGTATCAGGTTGAAATTGATAACAAATAGATAACGGATAGGTACTGAACCCTTAGGGCGCAAGTCTGACTCGCACTTGGCCCGTTTTGTATATGGTTTCAAGAAAATAAATACATACATTTCTATATAGAAATCTTCTTTTAAGAAGAAATAATCTTTCTTGTCCACATTTTCGACCTTCTAAGCTGCGATCAAGTCTATTTATTGTTTAAGTATATGAGTTTGACTCTAAGTTATTTATTTTGAGTCTGAGTGGGACAGTTTAAGTACAAGTAAGACTGGTCAGAATGTTTGAGTATGTCAGTTTGAGTCTGACTGAGTCAGTTAGAGCACAAGTGAGGCTGTTTGAGTAAGAGTCCGTATGTTAGAATGAATCAGTTTGAATCTGACTGATTCAGATAGAGCACAAGTGAGACTGTTTGAGGAGTCCGTATGTTTGAGTGAATCAGTTCGAATCTGACTGAGTCAGTTAGAGCACAAGTGAGGCTGTTTGAGTAAGAGTCCGTATGTTAGAATGAATCAGTTTGAATCTGACTGATTTCGATAGAGCACAAGTGAGACTGTTTGAGTATGAGTCCGTATGTTAGAATGAATCAGTTTGAATCTGACTGATTCAGATAGAGCACAAGTGAGACTGTTTGAGTATGAGTCCGTATGTTTGAGTGAATCAATTTGAATCTGACTGAGTCAGTTAGAGCACAAGTGAGACTGTTTGAGTTTAAGTCCGTATGTTTGAGTGAATCAGTTTGAATTTGACTGATCCAGTTAGAGCACAAGTGAGTTTGATTTTAAGTGGGGCTGTTTAAGTATGAGTTAGTATGTATGAGTGAATCAGTACGAGTCTGACTCAGTCAGTTTGTTCGAGTTAAGTACAAGTAAGACTGTTTGAGTATGATTCAGTATGTTTAAGTTTGAATACAAGTGAGACTGTTTGAGTACGAGTCAGTCTGTTTGTTTAAGTCTCACCGAGTCAGTTTGAGTACAAGTGAAACTGTTTGAGTATGAGTTAGAATATTTGGGTGATTCGGATTGAGTCTTACTGAGTCAGTTTTTGTACAAGTGAGTCTAGGTACGATAAGATACAAAGCCTTAAGGCACAGTCACCTAATGGGTCGGTGGGCTGCGTGGAGTTGGTCTTCTTCATAGAAGACAGATGAAAGAGTAAAGGTGATATAACACTTCGCCAGCTTCGGTCAGAGAGTCCTCTGGTGATCACCATCAGGTCATCGCGAAGATAGTGTTATAGTATAAAAACTTAACTGGGTGCGTTAATTTAATGTGTTCAGGCAGGTTTTTGGGCGAGTCAGTTCAGTTTCACACAGTAAATTCAGTATGGAATGTGATGGCGCACGGTTGATAGATAGATTTACCTAAAGGGTCGGCGGGTTGCGCGCAGTTGGTCTTCTTGATGGAAGAGAGCGGGTAGAGATGGTCGAGCGCGTCCCCGAGCGGGTCGAGCTGGCTGGTGAGGAGGACGGGCTCCTCGCGCAGGCTGCTCGGCTCCACCACGCCCGCCAACACGTTCGCGTAGTACACGATCTACCGACACACCACACCCACACTCACACTCATCATCATCATCGTCAGCATCACGATTTCAAATATACAACGTGATAACGGAATAAGCGAAACTGAGACAATTATTTATTCAGAATCGAGAGTAGAATCAATTTTGCAGGTTTTTAATAGGGGTAATTTTTTTTTTATTATTTAGATTCGCTTCCAAATATTTCTGTGGATACGCACTGTGGATACGCGCGCGGGCGGGGCACGGTTCTTGAGTTCGCGGTTCAAATGGGCGTGGCGTGCGAAGACGCGAGGCGGACGCACTATGATAGCTTAAAAATCGAATACCTGGGCAACCAAGTTATGTATGCTCTGTAATCAAGCTATGTTACTCGACAACAGATGGCGTGTAAGTTTCTGGAACGCACTAAAACGCAATAAGAAATATTGAAAAAGACGGTGAAAAAGAATTTTCCCAGACATGAGACCTAGCTAGATCGATTTTTGCCCCTAAAAACCTCCGTATACTAAATTTTATCGAAATCGTTAAAGCCGTTTTCGAGAAATATATATATATATTGCTCGTTTAATAGTATAGGACTAGAACTACGATGAAACTTTAAAAAAACAATATTTGGAAATATAATTTTTTTTAACAATTTTCTTTTTACGGGAATGGATTTATTTTAATAAAAATCAGTTGGGATGTATGAGTGACAGTTTTGCTTATTTCATTAACACGTTGTATTACACTCCTTAGTTTTTCAAGGAGCAAATGTAACCTTACCCGCCCAGAAAAAGCCATTGTGGTAAATTTTAAGGGAAGAAGTCTTTAAGGTTGACATGATGAGGACTTACCTTCATGACCTTGGTAGCCATGGTGACGGTGTCGTCATCCTGCAGCTGGAACCCGCGGTGGTAGTTGGTGGAGATGACGCGCAGAGTGATCAGCTGCTGCAGCGTCTCCAGGATGTGGCGGAGGTCCTGCTTGCACTGCGCGGCCCACACCCGCGCGAGCCGCGCTTGCGCTGGGGAAACAGAGACGCTTTCTCAAAAATCCGCTACAGACGAAATTGTGTAGCTTGATAAGTATGACAGCAGTGTGGCAGCAGAACGGAGCAATGTGTAAGATATTAAAGCGACAGAGACACGTATCGCTTCAAAGATTTCGGACCTCCTTGCTTCGCTCGCAATAGATACCTTACTAATTTATTTTAGTAGGAGATGACATCTGCCAACATGTCACAACCCCATCATCGATGATCCATAGAAAATATTCAAAACAATCTGTCAAATCCATAGAAAAACACCTACACCACCTAGTGACGAATTATTTCTTTAATCCTCCTTCTAAGTTCTAAGTAAGGATTATTCTGTGTATCGCTTATTCCAACTATCACGCATAAGGGTATGTTTCCACCATAACGGTGAAAGGCAGTTAACCTGAATGCTGGAAAAGCAGCTCTAAGCTAGGTAAATAGAGCAATTCTATTGGTTGGATTTTTTTTCAGCTCAAGACTTAGCTATCTCGTACAGCTATGGTGGAAAGCGATCATGTTGTTATTCTAATTAAGCTGCATTATTTCAACTGTAGTTACTGTATTTAATTCAATATTTTATTTCTGACCTGAAAACTATCATTATCATTAAGGAATGAAAAAAGTTCCCCGAATTATAAACTACGAAAAATTTGCCCGTAATTCAATCCTGAAAAAGACTTAAAATGACCTACCTAAATATAAGCAAAATGATTAGCTTAATGTTGCAAGCATTTAATTTTGTATTGAAAATTTACTTTTCCAGATTTTTATTTGTTCTGCTTCAAATATTACTAAACGATAGACAATGTTACCTTTTTCTGTTAAGAATTCGGCAGCGTGACACATGGCAGGCAGTGCTATCTCCAGATAGTCACTGCAGCCGAGGTCTGGCACTTGGAACGCGATCACGAAACAGTTTACGATGTCTTCGACGCTCATCTTCTTCGTTATCCGGATGTCGATCTCAAGGTTTTCAGCCAGCGAAGATATGGCTGTCACCAGGGCTGAGCTGTAGTATTCTTGAGGCACCTGACAAGATTGAGACTGGTGTAAAGTGATGTCTCCGAAAAACTCATTCAGACCATGTGATTGTAAACTTTCTCCGAGGAACATAGGGTTACAATACGAAAAAAAATTAAGAAGATGGTAGGGCTTTTTTAAAAGGCGGTAGGGCTTTTGTGCAAACTCCGTCCGGGGAAGTACTACCCCTTAAATCAGCAGTATTTGTACTGCTGTGTTTCGTTTCGAAGGATCAGGGAGCCAAAGAAATTACCGGTATTAGGGTGGGCATTTTTTAACAGTGGGGCATGGGAATAATTGTAAAGGCTGTTTAAATTGGCTACTAAAGTGGCGATTCCGGACGGGGTAAGTATAAATTGTGAACAATGTTTTAGGCCACTATAGATGTGGGTACTAAAGACATGGTGTTTAAATGCAAGGCGACTATAAACGTGATAACATTGCAACTACAGGCGTTGTGGCTATAAAGTTGTGACTACAAACGAGGCGGATATTTTAACCAAGTTGTTTTGACATCAATACTCGTAATTTACTCAAAAAGGGATCACAAAGGAGATCGACTCTGCCCAGAAACAAAACAGTGCAATAATGGCATTTCATACATGCATTTTTTTATTTATGTTTTCATGTATATGTAAAGCGCGCAGGCGAATCGCAAAACCGTCTCCAACTCCATAAGAACAGCTGCGAATTCGCATATCAACGTGTCTACACCCTAAGAACAGTCGACCAATGGAGCGGCTTATTTTTCGTAGTGCTGCACGGTTCACCGTTGAAAAAATCTACTATAGCAAGGTCAAAAGCAACAACTTTTGTTCTACGACTTTGCTATCAACTTTGCATACAAAGTAACGTCAGTGACCAGCACATTTTGTATGGAAAGTTGAAAATTGTGTGTGCATTGTTAGCAAAGTCGTAAAACAAAAGTTATTACTTTTGACCTCACTAATAAGTGGTCAAAAGGATGTCAAAAAAGGTACAATATAATTACCTTGTATTGTTACTTGAAAACAGTGGTTTAATATTATTGACCTAGAAGACATCTATATAAACTCACTACAATAAACTTACTTTTGCAAGGTACTGGAAGGCTCTGCGACAAGAAGCCACGTCGAGTCCGGGGCCAGCAACACTGTCAACATCCTTGTCAGGATCGCTCGAAGAACACATCGCCTTTGATTCTTTATCTGCACAAAATAAACTTTTGAACAATAACATGATTTCATGCTGTTGTTTATGAATTTCGAATTTAAACACTAAATTAAACATAATACATGTGTAATTTAAAATTACAGCCCAACTTGATGTCAATGATTAATTATGCAATCCATAAATTTCAAAGTTTTTTTTAATTGAACTAACAAAAAAACAAGTCTACAGGGTGTAAGGGACGGTGTACCGAAAACTGAAAGGGCGTGCTCAGTCAACGAAACTGAACAACTTTCCCATAGAAACATATGTTGGGAAATGAAAAAAAAATTGACCTCTCCATACAAACTGTTCGACCAGAGTGGGCAATTTGTATGGAGATCAATTTTTTTTTTTTCATTTCCCAACATATGTTTCTTTGGGAAAGTTGTTCAGTTTCGTTTACTGAGCACGCCCTTTCAGTTTTCGGTACACCGTCCCTTACACCCTTTATATTTAAAGCAACTATTTTAATTTTTTATTCTAATAAGTCGGCGGATTTTTTTAGTACTTACCTTGACTGCTTTTTACACCACCATTATTACTGTCATCTTTGACCTTCCTCTGAAAACACCGGGCGAGAATTAGGGGCTGCGTGAAAGCCTCTCCTAATGCCCTGATGAGTGGCTGCGGCGCCTTATTCTGAACACACTCGTCGCACAACTGGTAGATACGCTCTTCCGTCAGCGGCGCGCCATCTGGTGGTAACAACATTGCCAGTAACTCATCTAGTTGCTTTATTAGTCGGTTCACACGGAACTGAGAGACTGTTTTTGATTCTTCATTAACACTCATATTTAAAAAAAAATCAAAGCAGTAATTGATATGGATGGCACAGGTGTAACAACTAAAGTGAAGTCAAAGTAAGTGTTTAACAATAACACACTAAAATTAAGAACTAATTATTTAATGAGCTACATTTTTAAATAACCTTTATGAGAATGTGGTAAGTGATTTGTAATAATTACATAAATTCATCAAAGGGTTTCTCGAAACCTTAAATCACCTAATTATGACCCCGGAATTGATAATACTATGGTAGAAATACAAATACAAATAAACCATTTTACTTCTGCAACTTACTGTAGTATATTAAATGAAAGGAGGATAATGTTCCCTTTCTATTAAAGTTTTTAAACAATTAAGAGCATTAATTTCTTAGAGATACAGGGTGGCCCATTAATTCACACTTAAAATAATTATTTTGCTTATTTTTGTCATTCCTGTGATAAAGTCTGAAGGCGGTAGGGCTTCTGTGCAAAGTTTTAGATTATGGACCGTCGATTTGAAAGCTGGTTTTTTTTTTTTGGGGAAAGGTCTTACCATACATAGCCTATGTGCGAAGTTTCAATCTGCGGAAATTTCTATTGTTTTAGAGAAAAAATATTAAAAATTAAATTTTAATGTTTTATTAAACTCCTTCAATGGGCGGAGTAACCCATTGGAGAAAATATAAAAAAATGGTTGTAATGTATTCATACTTACGTTTATAAATATATTTTTTTAAAGAACTAGAAATTTCCGCAGCTTGAAACTATGCACATAGGCTAGACCTTTCCCCCGAAAAAAAAAACAGCCTTCAATTCAACGGTCCATTTTTAGCTGGAAAATGCGCACGTGCGTCTTATGACGTTTTTCAACACATTTGCGAGTAAAAACACAAAAATATTCTCATGTACACCGGATTTCTAGCGGAACGTTTTTTAGGCTTGTATGTTGAACGGTTTGTATGTCGGTGTTTTACTTTGATTTTTACAACCTCTAAACTTTTCGGTTCAGGAACTACATAAATTACAGTTTTTTATTTGTAGAAATCGATAATTTTAGAAATAATTACAATAATATACACCACAAATATTTGAAATATGGCGCGCATTATTTCTTTATCAGTGGGCACAAATTATACGCGTATTTGAGAGGCACAGATAGGGTGACCAGACGTCCCGTATTTCACGGGACGTCCCGTTTTTCGGCTTTGAATTTAACAGTGTGCCGTAATTTTGTAAAACTAATACGGGACAGAACAACGTCCCGTATTTCAGCAAATTGTACTCTCGTGCGTTAAAATAGAAAGCGCTTGTCTATTGATAATATAAAGGCTGAGTTGCAAATCAAAGTTAACTTCGATTTGTCGTTTATTGAAGTAAAACTAATACGGGACAGAACAACGTCCCGTTTTTCAGAAAATAGTACTCTCGTGCGTTAAAATAGAAACCGCTTGTCTATTAATAATGTAAAGGCTGAGTTGCCAATCAGTTAACTTTGATTTGTCGTGTATTGAGTTTTATAAGATTAAACTAATACGGGACAGAACAATGTCCCATATTTCAGCAAATTGTACTCTTGAGAGTTAAAATAGAAACCGCTTGTCTATTGATATTGTAAAGGTTATCAGGAATAAATAAAGGCTGAGTTGTAAATCAAAGTTAACTCGATTTGTCGTGTAGTAACTTTTACGAGTATAAGATTGTGATTCAAAATGAAGACATTTTGAAGGCCGCGAAGTCAAATAAAAAATATACTAAAACAAACCATATTTATAAAAATTAAGTATTTTCATATAATTTACCACTAAATACTATTTCTTATGAAAAAATTGTGTGTCCCGTATTTTAATCCTAAATCCCGTATTTTGAAAAATGAAAAATCAGATCTGGTCACCCTATGCACAGACCATACTGCCAAACAGTCTATTCCTTGAAACTTGAAATAAATCGACAAATATTAAATATCTTGTTACTTAAATGACCAATTTATTATTGATTAGTTAATTAACTTTTGGTAACACTATAAAACTACAGATTCTTTTTATATTTTAATAATAAAATAAGTAGGCCTTTTCTGTATCACTCTTTCTTACTCACCTCAGGGTTTGGGCAGAATGAACAGCGTCACAGCTTGCTGTGACAACATGCTGAGTCTGAACCTGTTCTCTGTCCCAAACAGTACATAGTTGACTTTGTAGATGCTTCTCTTTTAAATAGTAATATTTTATGTAAGTTGTAGTACTTATTAGCTAGAGATAAGGTCTTTTGTGTACTGTCTGTTTACAGAGAATAAACGTTTTTCTATTCTATTCTATAATATAAATAATTTCACAAAATTATTTTTTATCTCTTTAGTTTTTTTTTTAGTTTCTGAATGCCGTCGTCACCTATAATTAGAATGACATTTAACTTGCTAACTTTAATGTTAATTTTTAAGAATTTGTTAATGTACATTCTGTTGGTGACCTAATAAATAAAATAAAATAAATAAATAAAATATTTTCTCGAATACAGTAATAAGCATAAAAACTCCTTGCTCCTTGCCGAGATTAAAAAAGAAACAAAAATAAAACACGCGTAAAAAGCACGCGTCTTTAATAAGCTGCATTATGGACCTTAATACAGTGCCAATAGAGATGTTTTTGAGTAAATTGCAGGAATGTTAGAAAGTTTTTTATATTACGCGTAAAGGCAACATTCAAGTTGATTCTGACACAAAAAGAAAATTTAAAAATTTCCAGTACGAAAAAAGATGTGATTTTTTAAATCTATTCATCAGAAAATTGTAATAAACATTTCAATACAACGACAACTACACATAATTTCGGAACAAACATGGGGGTGATTTGGATATGCTTTAGTATGACGCATCAAAATTTTTCTTTTGGATGTCCTCAATGGGCCACCCTGTATATTGTACAGGGTTAGTAGTAAAATGTCACACCCCCATTAAGGGCTTATTGTGGAAGCTGAATGCAGCAACTTTTGTTCTATGACTTTTGGAAATTAACAAAAAGAAATTTTTACTTTATTTTGTATGTAGGGTAAACTTTTATTTTTGCGAATTTTCAAGTCATAGAACATAATTTGTTGCATTTTGCATCCACAATAAGCCCTTAACGGGATTATGACAGTTTACCAGATACACTGTATATACAATTTCATATAAATTTAGGCAGAGACCACAGTCCTCCACCTTCTACGATCTTGACATACTTCCCTCGCTTCCTGTACTTTTAACAATCCTTCCATACATGCTCATCGGTTTAAGGTACTTTTAATCTGGCCTTTATTCAGAACGTCCTGAATAAATTTAGTTAGATAAAATTTCATGTCTGCTATCAGTTTAAAGTCGTAAAAAGCGAGTAAGGGTAACTAAACAATACTCGTGGTAGTTTAAGATACAATTTCCGTAAGTAGGGTTATTACAAACGAGTAGACGTTTTGTAAGCCCGAGACGAAGTCGAGGGTTTACCATCGGCACGAGTTTGTCATAACCCTTACAGACGTGTATCTTACGACGTTTTTCAATACGTATTTGTGAGAAAACCGGTATAAGTAATACACTTGCTAAAGGAACCAACCATGGGTACTGTCAGCCTCTTGTCGATTTATGTTCTCCTGGTACTCTCCATTTTATTTTAAATATAGGTAGGCAGTCGTCACCCAAGTGAAAAGTCACCACTGTAGTAGTGTTTTTACAAAATAATTTTATGATCAGAGTGTAAAAACTCCTTGGTATTATACTTTTTATCTTACCGCACTAGTTCGGAAAGTAACTACTTACGAGCAATGTTTACATCCTTGTAAGTACGTTTTTCGAGCAAATGTATTGAAAATATTTTTACTTACTGCTATGTCTAAGAGTCTTGTAATCGTCCTGCTGAGATACATTTTGACTAGTTTCTGGTTTGCTCATACCCTCCTGCTCTTTGCTTGAGCTCCCTGTCTCACACAGCTCATTTTTATCTGTGCCCTCTTTTGTTTTTGATGTGGTACATGTTGTGCTGTTAAAAATTATTTATATCATTTAAAATTTACATTGTTTTATTAGAAAGTTATATAAAAACAACTTAATGGGGTTCGGGCATATCTAATATATTTGTTAAACAAAATTCACATACTGGAGAAGGTTTAAAGGTTATTTAAATAAATATATATTTGTTGTTTACTTGAAATAATCTTTTAGTAGCTTGTAAAGTCAATGCCACACCCAAACAATTATGAATAGGCTAGTATTTGAACAAACACCTTCTGCTGAACGATATAACCCCAATTGCTTGTCTATGTCAAGCTAGATCGAGGTCAAGAGTAAGCCCATACACAGTAAAAAAAAAAATGTGTGTATAACAAAGTTCCGATTGACATAAGAAATTTGAAAATTAATTAATTTAAGACAAAACTATACTAGGTTATTTTTTAGGACCTGATTTCCTTTTGCCCACTTATTAGTAAGGTCAAAAGCAACAACTTTTGTTCTATGACTTTGCTAACAACGCACGAAAAATATTTAACTTCCCATACAAAATGGGTCGCTCACGTGACCACTTTAGTATGGAGTCAAAATTTTTTTATGCATTGTTAGCAAAGTCGTAGAACAAAAGTTGTAATTAATCAAATTTATAATGTTAGAAACTTTTTAATAATGAAATTTTAATCTGAAAAGAGATGTAAAATTTTACTATGGAGGTTGGATTTTTATTTCGAGGGAAGATTAACAGGGTTTAAACCAAGTTCATATGGTGGATAGGATAGTAGATAATATTTTGGTGAAGAAAGAATATTTTTATAGGCCACCATTTTTTTACAATTGATTTTTAAAGTTATTGAAATACGACATCACTGATCGGAATTTGGCAACACTGATTAGACTATGACAACCCTACTTACAACAGGGTTTTAAGGTAAGTAAGTATACAGGGTGTTAGATTAGGATCACCATATGTACAGGGTCTTAGGGTAAGTATACAGGGTGTTAAGATAGGATAAGTATACAGGGTTTTAGAATAGGATCACTATATGTACAGGGTTTAAGGATAAGTATACAGGGTTAGATTAGGATCACCATATGTACAGGGTCATAGGGTAAGTATACAGGGTGTTAGGATAGGATACCTATACAGGATGTTAGGTTAGTATCACTTTATGTACAGGGTTTTAGGGTAAGTATACAGGGTGTTAGGATAGGATAACTATACAGGGTGTTAGGTTAAGATCACTATATTTACAGGGTTTGAGGGTAAGTATACAGGGTGTTAGGTTAGGATTACTATACAGGATGTTCGGGTACGTATACAGTTTGTTAGATTAGGATCACTATATGTACAGGGTCTTAGGGTAAGTATACAGGGTGTTAGGGTGTGTACAGGATTTTAGATTAGGATCACTATATGTACAGGGTCTTAGGGTAAGTATACAGGGTGTTACTACACAGGGTGTCAGGACTAACACTAACACACTAACACCCTGTATAGTTATCCTATCCTAAGACCCTGTATAATTACCCTAAGACTCTGTACATGTGGTGATCATAATCTTACACCCTGTATACTTACCTTGAAACCCTGTGTATTTATCCTATCCTTACACCCTGTATACTTACCCTAACATCCTGTATAGCAATCCTAACCTAACACCCTGTATACTTACCCTAAAACCCTGTACATATAGTAGTCATCCTAACCTGACACCTTGTATACTTACCCTAACATCCTGTATAGTTATCCTAGCCTAACACCCTGTATATTAACAAATAATGACCATAAGAAGCATTTTTGATAATACCGAGACTTATAAAAAAATATATTCATGGTATCTTACTAGAAAAAAAAAAAATCATCGACTTCGTGTGTCGATATTATTTTGATCGATCACCTCTCTAATTATCATACAAGAAATCGGCCGACAAAAATACGGTCTTAGATTGTAATAATACTATAAATACGGTCGTGAGCGGGAGCCCTGAAACACACTGCTTCAAAAAATTATTACTTTGAAAAACTCATAAACATTACCCTTTTGCCACAAACAAAAAAAAATTACCCTTTGACAGCAGTCTGTCTTGACCACGCACACGGGCGTCATATACAGCTATCCTGCTGTCAATGTCAAGGTAATATTTTGCCGCACAAATCTTTGGTGTTGCCAGTACTTAAAAAAAAGTCCACTATCAATATTTAAAAAAAATATTATAAAAAAATGGCGGCCCCAAAAAAAAAAATTTTTGTTTTCTTCTTTCTTTTTTTTATTCTCCTTTATATGATATAAATTTCAAGTCTGTTAGTTTTATCTCGGAATAAAAAACCACTAGTATACATGTCTTTTAATTGACGTAATTGTAATTCTACGTTAATATAATATTTCATATGTACATAACTGCCTATAGATTTGTAATGTATGTTTTATTATTATTTTGCATGCTGATGTATTGGCGAAACATGAGGACGTATCTGTAATATTTTCCATCTTGAATACCATTTTTGAAGCAAATAAATACTATTCTATTTTATACTATTGTATTCTATAATAAAAACTAAAAGTTGCCCAATAATAACTTACTGACTCTAAATTTCAAATATTTTAAATTAAACTTCCAAAATGTTTCTGCTGCTGTTTAAGTAGCCTTTAAGTATTTAAAGACTGCAAGTACATTTAAAAAAAATCCAATTTCTAAATTAGTACTCAAAACAACATTTATGCAATTCGATTACCTGGCACTGGATTCACAAGCATTGGCCTCTGTCCTTGGCACTTTGTTGGGCAAAGTGTCACAGAGGCGTGCCTCCTTGTAAAACAACTTTATAGCTTCTGCTGCAGCTTCATTTGGTGTCAAGTTCCGAGCCTTAAATCAACAGAACCCAATACAGTACTTGTACAGGCAAGTGATAGTAGAAACAGTCACATTTGTTAAATAGTCAACACAAAAAATACCTCTCCACTAGAAGCACAGTACTGGTTGTCACAGCTAGGGTTACCACAGCCGTCCAAAAGCTGGTAGAAGTATCTTTCAATCAACTGTTTGGCTGCAGCTCGCTTCATAATGTCTTGTCCACAATTCACACCTGCGTTAGGACATAAACCTGCTGAAGACTGACCCTCAAGATTGCTGGGGGCACTATCACTATTTGACGATGATGCTTCGTTCCCCCTAAAACGTAAAGAAAAATAAACTGCACGTGATTCCGTTCCCCGAAAAAACAAAGCAAAGAACAACAAAAATAGCAAGTAATGCCTAACCTATGCCTTTGTCTTGCAAAATACTCATAGCACAAAAATAAAATTTTAAAAATTCCGACTTTATCAACTCGAAAACAATACTGCGTAATACGATCTAGAAAATAGTAGCAGTATCTGGAAATTACAGGGAAATTTGACAAAATATAAAATTACCTTGAAGCTTCGTCAGTTTCACTTTTAGAGTTCATAGAAATTATTACTTTACAGTAAATCACTTCGCAACAAACAATATAAATTCAGCAATATGTACACATTAGCTTCAAGCAGTCTGCAGATTGTTTTCTTAAAAACAAAACGTAGAACTCACAAAAAATACAATTGTTCTATTCTACGATCTGTCAACCATTTTGAATGAACTTGAGTCAATATTTCGATGTACGCAGAACACAAGCAGTAAGTATGTACCAAGTCTCTGTGAATTTATGTTGGTGTTATTTTAGTAGCTGTTTTTCCTTAATTATTAATGTGATTAGCTTGTTTTAAAGAAAAATAATCAGAAACTAAGTAAGTACATACAATTTTCTTTCAACTAAAGTGACACCTGTAAAACTAGAGTAAAACGAAACGTTTGCTATATGTTCATTTTATCAATATTATAGTTATGAGACGATATTGTTTGATAAAAACAAACATCCTGAAATCTGTATGGTTACTAGAACTTCTATACACGGTGAGGTAGTATATTTATCTAGTCCCTGGGTAGTACATACCTACTTCATTCAAGGCAAAGAAACTGGGCCAACACAACACAAACAACCACTGTTGGAAAAGTATCGATCTTTTTAACAATAAAAAGATCGCATCGAATACCGCCGCTCTATTGAACGTCAATGTCAGATTGACACTCAGTGTTGCCGTTACCATACATTTTACACATTTGACGTACCTTTTTAGCCTCCAATGTGTTATGTGTAATGGGGTCCAGTTTACGTACCTTTTGTTCTTAACCAAAATAATGTGTAATATTTTATAAAACGCCGCCAAAAAAGATAATAATGAAAGCTGCATGTATCAGAACGTACAACAATCATTAACCATGCAGCATGCATTCTACATAGAATTGATCAAACAAATTAAGGACAGATTTACTTTAGTGATCCTGTACTTGAAACATCTATACTGGACCTAATAGTGGCACAATCTTTCGAACGAAAAGATTTAAATGAAGTATTAAAGAGATATCCAGCTTTGAAAACTGTTATGGACGAGCCAGATCTAAACAAAGAATGGCGAGAGCATGATCTGCTGGATCATGAAACATTGAAACTAGACCCAACATTAACGGCCACCAACTACTGGAATATAGTTTTCAAGTTACGAAACATGAACCAAGACCTTCTGTTTCCCAACTTAAAAAATATTTGCCTACTTTTAGTCCTTCGCTTTTAAAAGCTTCGGTCAAACGAATATTTAGCCAGCTGAAACTTATCCCGACAGAGATGACCTTCGTCGGTTCTGACCGTGTAGTTCGTGGTTTACAACAAAAATTTTTTCGAAGCCCTTTGTCTTGAAAGCAGCTTTCCAAACTAAGGTCAAATAGAGGACGTTGGTTACGTCTCCGACCGTGTAGTTGGCGGTTGGCTACCGCATAGATTATAAACTGACGTTTCTTGCCTTTTCCATTGATTAAAAAACAAACGATGACAACGAAATTGATAATTTCGTGACAAAAAATAGACAGTACATAAACAGTCTTCTAAGCATTGATTGCGTATATTCATGTTTTGAACCAAACTACAATAAAACACGAGAACTGTCAGTATCAACTGTCATTTTAATCACCACATCGTATTTTTAAATTATTTCAATGCTTGTTGTCAACAAGTCGGCGACTGTGTAGTTGAAACGGACCAAAATGGTTGCAAACCAATGTGACCTCTGTCGGGAGCTTGTTGCCGACCGTGTATCAGGCATTTTACATCCATCCATTGTAATCATGCATGACTTGGTTGTAGAATTAGTAACATAATCAATTTATTATTTAAGTTTCAATTGACAATTATGAGCACATATACGTTATTTTAAATGATTTTTTATGTCACAAGTGGCTAAACGAGCAGATGGACCATCTGATGGTAAGTGGTCACCACCGCTCATTACACCTACTGTCTTATTATTAGTGAACCTTCAAACCGAAACACAGCAGTGCAAACACGGCTGCTTTACGGCAGAAAAAAGTAAGGGGGTAGTTACTTCCCCCGAACTTTGCACAAAAGACTCATTTCAACCACAATTACGATTCAAGTACTACAAGCGAGCAGGAATTCTCTCGCGAACGTTCATTGCGAGAGAGCCATCAAAGCTGTATGAGTGAGTTAAGTAAAAAAAATGCTTATGTACCTTTTTACCCCAAAATGTACCTTTTCAGCGCTGGATATGTACTTTTTGGGAACTCAGGTGTGGCAACACTGTTGACAGTGTTGCCACCTTAGCCCTTTTGGGGCTAGATCTAGCACTTTTTACTGTAGGTGAACTCGTTGTTTAATAATTTAGCCCGGAAAGGGCTATCTAGCCCTTTTCACAAAACCTGAAATTGGCGCCATCCTAAGAGTACTAACAGATGATCGGTTCGGACTGCTCCGAATTTAGCTCCGGTCCACGATTTTGTCCAATAGCGTTGCGGATTAACCCAAACGACAATTTTGCTATTGGGCAAAATCTTGGTACGGAGCTAAATTCAGAGCAGTCCGATCCGATCGTCTGTTAGTACTCTAACATCGCGATAACATCGAACTTCTGCGATTTTTGTCATAGATATTGATTGATTTATATTTTTGTGGAACCATTTGTTCGATTATAGCAACATACCGCATCTCTACGGTAGGTATGTACCTACAAGGTAAATACTTATGTTTTAAATTTTAAATCTGTTTAATTTTGATTTGTTTTGGTTAACAGCTAAATGATTCTTTTGAAATTTTTAACTGGTTAAATTGGTTTAATTTTAGTTTGTTAAATAACATTTTTTTTTAAATTTTGAACTCATTAAATTGGTAATTGTTTTTCTAATTCAGATTAATTTTGCAAAATGTTATTGTGATTCAAACTCAGAAATAAATACGTACCTAATTGAAATCATTAGTAAAGGTGTTTTTTAGCCTTTTTTTACATTAAGTCTTTTCATGGTCTCCATCTAGCCCAATCTAGCTCTTTTTAGCTTCTTCAACTGCCCCCATTACTAAAACCAAGGTGGCAACACTGACTGTTGACACTTGACTTGACAGGTGCCAGGCCAGTGCCGAGCAGCGATTGTTGTTTTTTTTCAGATTTTTTCCTATTTCCAGCAATTTGTTAGAAAAATCAAGTACAGAGAAACATATTAACCATGACTGAAGTATTACCTGCAGAAGTGACCCAAGAGGAACGCGTGGAAAAAATCCTAAAAGGATTTCAAGTGTATCCTTTACTCAAACATTTACAACATATTTTGCAACATTTGCACATCATTATCGATTTTTTTATTGTTAATGCTATAATAACTAAAATAGTACGCAACAACTCAGGAGTGCGGGCAAAATGTTTAGCGCGTCATACATTTCGCCCGCACTGCCGAGCTGTCGCGTATGTACTAGTTGTATTAGTTTATCCCATGTGTGGTGTTGGTGTGCCATGCTCTGTGGGGAGGGAGTGACAATACTCGCAAAATAGGTTTGTCTTATCAATAGCGATTGTTGTGACTATGTTATTTAATTGATTTAATTAATTTTGATAAAACTTTCGGCATTTGCTATAAAATACGAGGTGGCCCCAATATTACCTATAAGTAATGAAATTATTTTGTTATTCACTTAGTTTTTCAGCTCACTACTTAATGTAACAATTTAAGTTTTCTTGACTCAATTCTAAACAGAAATTGGATGAACTTGCGTGATGCTGATACTGGTTAGTATTGTGTTATGATAGTAAGATATACTGTGCGGTCCAATTTGCGCTAACAGACTGCTTTAGAGCACTGTGAGCGCACTTAAGTCGGTCCAAATTGACCAAAAGCGTGCTCTAAAGCACTCGCTCGTTCACCGCCTTACGTCATTGACGACGTCATCGTTTCTGCTATCAGTGCTTTAGTCAAATAGGTGGAGCAATGAAAGCGCTAATGTCAAAATCAATTTGACACATAAAATCCCACACATTTGCAGCCAGCTGATGTTTCTCAAGTTTTGATTTTAATGAGTTTGGAAATGAGAGTGGATTTGGTGCACATTTTTCAGGGATTAGCTTAGGCTTTGTTAAAGAAAATAAAAACGAAACCGAAATTTTGACAGATGAACACATGAGCGCGCTTAAATCCATTCCAAATTGACTACAGCCATTAAAGCAGTGGTAGCTTTGTGAGCGTGCAAAATCAATTTGGACCGTTCGTCAGTACTGTATACGCTTTTAGCAGCGTTTGTACAATTTGGAACACAGCGTTTGTACAAGAATTAACTTAATTTTTTCGTTGTCTTTATGACTGATATGATTTTTACTTTTTCATCGGAAGCAATGAAGAAGTATTTCAGTAAATGAAAATAAACCCTAGTATTGGCTAGTATCTGTTACAAAAAAGATAATCCAAGAAATGATTTGCTACAAGATAAACATTTTGAAAATTTTCACCATGGATGTAGATTGGGGATGCATCAATATCTGTTACGATACAATATCTATATTCTTCTTCATGCATGAGATTTGCCCACCACATATGCATGGACTGTAGGAAGTCATGGATCCATCTGGTATGGATGTCAGTCATGGATGGCATCTTCTGCTAATTGTGCTGGGATCATCAAAACTGACCTCCCACAGCATTTGGAACTTATACAATATTGTATAACTGTTAACTCAGTTGACTCTTAATAAATATTATTATTATTATAGCTTTATTTATCCATGCACTTAGTAAATTTCTTAAATATAAATTTTTATGGATGTAGTTTATTGCATGGCACCTGTAGGGTAGAAAGCCTCCTGCATCTTTTTTCATGTTTGTCTGTCTTGAGCTGTTATCATCCAGTTTTTTCCAGCTGTTTTTACAATGTTGTCCACCCATCTTTTCCTTTGTCCTCCTTTTTGTCTTTTTCCAGTGGGGCCAAGCCACTTCGTTATTTGTAACGTCCATCTGTTATCCTGGTTTCTAGCTAGGTGTCCTGCCCTGCCCTTAATAAATATTAGAACATCTTTATGCTATGATAACTGTTTAATTTTGTGTAATTGTAGTTGTTTTCTTTAGCTTGCCACTAGATTTGATGAGGACATTTTAAAGATATTACCTTTTTTATTTTGCTAAGATGGATAACTATAGTACATTTTACAACAAGTGCACAAAACGAACCGTTTTACTGAGACTTTTAGCAGCCCGAGCCGAAGGCGAGGGCTGATAGTAATGTCGAGGATAAAATGGTTTTGTGGACGAGTTATAAACTCTGCTTATAACTCGTCAACGTAAAAGTACTCTCTAAATGTAACTGAAGAATGAGTTGTTCTGCTTTAGTGAAGAATATGTTGACGCATGGGGGGCAGCAGGCCCGTGCGCAGGGCGTACACCACCGCGATTACTGGCATGCCCTAGTGCACAAAATTCCTGCACTAAAAAGCACTTTCAGAGCATGAGAAGTGAAATAGTTATTTATGCAACTGTTGCGTAATGAGAGTAATTTTAACACGAGATCTGGTTTTTGATACGAGGCGCAGCCGAGTATCAAAATAGTATAGATCGAGTGTTAAAATGACTAATTACGTATAGTTGCATACAAAACTTTATCTACGACCGACAAAATAAAATAAAATTTTAAAAAGTAGTGATCAATTCATGGAACTAAGAGGACAGTTAGCTAGTACAGTTAATTAAAGTTATTCCGTTATTCCAGATCCAGAGCTTGTGGATGGAGTTGCTTTAACATAAACTTCATGTTACACCCGGTATATGGTTACTGGCAGCCTCTTGTAGACTCATGTTCTCCTGGTACATACTTTCCATTTTGTTCAAGTCACTTCTTTTGTTGCCACGGTCACTTTATATAGAAGCGAGCCAACTGTCAGCCTCTTGTCGATTTATGTACTCCTGGTACTCTCCGTTTTCTTTTAAATATAGGTAGGCAGTCGTCACCCCAGTAAAAAGTATTTTTACAAAATAACTTTAAAGTAGGCTGTATGTAGTACTGTGGTAGTATTGCCTTAGCCTATGCAGATTGAAAATTATGTATTATAACAGTTGCGGAATGAAAATCCATACTCCATTTCCGTACTGCTCGTAGTATGGAACAGTGTGGAAATGAAAATGATAGCGGACAATGACCTCAATTTCGAATCTGTCATTGGTTTCGAATTTGGAATATTCCGGTACGGGAGTAGATAAAATTAGTTTATGAATGATTCAAAATATTAATATGATAAGATGCGATTCTTCGGGAAAGTTGTTTAGTTTTGTTGACTGAGCACACACTTTCAGTTTTTAGCACACTGTCCCTTACGCCTTTACATTCTTTCGTGAATGAGGCAATGTACAGAGAAGACACATGTTTATTTTATATCCAAATCTGTCAGACTATATTTAAACATAGTATGCTAATTCGCAATACTTTTCAAACTGGAACCAATTTTGCAATGACTATTAGGAGGATTGCATCAAGTTGATTTCATACACAAGATATATTTACAAAATATGGCCTTATGTTTCCAGGTAAGATCCTGTGGCAGCACAATGAGGACATGTCGTGTCCTGACGTGGAGCACGAGGCACGTGTCCCCAAGCGAATCCTCAAGTGTCGGGTCGTCTCTCGTGAAATGAACTTTAGCTCAGTAGAATCTATGGAAAAGTTCCGTTTGGAACAGGTATGGTTTTAACAGTTTCTTCTGCATTATTTTTGAACCTCTGATAGGTGGCCAAATTTTTGTATTTTACTTAGAACACGAATCTGAACAACTTTCTCAAAAAACCATAGGTCAAAAAAATTATTTGTTTTTCAAACCTCGTGCCCTCGGCAATTATAGTGCAATTCGTATAGTAATTAAAAAAAAGAAAGAATTTTTGCGTGTTTTCCACGCATTTTATTTGGAAAGGTTGTTCTGTTAGAATTCAAAAATTTTATCAGTTGTCTTTAAATAACCCACTACGCACCCTACTCTTTGAAAGACCTTTGATTGTTAACAAAACTTTTGCTGGCAAGAAGTGATTTCTTTTTAATCATCAGGTACACGTAACCAACAAAAGGCACTATAAATAATTTTGGTTTTGTAAAATAGTATAAAACAAATTGGCTATACTGGTTTGCTATACTGTTTGTAGGTATGTGACTCAAATTTTTCAATTACTTTGATGTGACTTACATCATGCACAGTCACAGCATTATGTTTAAAATTTTAACCCTGCACTATACAAACTTTTTTTACTTTAAACATATTTGTCGTTGTTTCCAGAAAGTCCTGTTCAAGGGTCGCTGTCTTGAAGAGTGGTTTTTTGAATTTGGTTATGTAATTCCTAACTCCACCAACACTTGGCAATCAGTTATAGAGTCTGCACCTGAGTCACAGATGATGCCAGCCAATGTGTTAAAGTGAGTTTTATCATATCTATAATAATCTATAATAAAAACTAATATTATAAATGCGAAAGTTTGTAAGTATGGATGATTGTTACTCTTTCACGTACAGACTACTGAATGGATTTTAATGAAACTGTACAATAATATAGCTTATACCACGGCTTCCCAAACTATGCGTCGCGACGACCAGGGGCGTCGCGGTCTAATCCCAGGGGCTTGTGTTATTCTGATGTATAAGCCTGAAACTGATGTATACATCAAAATAACACATAGGCTACAATTTATAAACCTGCGCAGACGAAGTCGCGGGCACCAGTTAGTCTATAATAAAAATAGCCTCTTTAATTTGTGCTGGTTGTTTTTGCTTTGTGCTTGTGACAAAGGCCTTCTCTATCGCCTTCCAGTGAGTTTTTTTACGTCACGTGCCACTCTTCTCCAGAGAGAGCCAATGGTAAGCTTTAGTTTGTCTTCTGTTCCTCTGGGTGGACGTCGTCTTTCTCTTTTCAAATCGCAACTAATAGTTGCGTTGAATTGAGTTGAATCTAGAAAAGTAATCCTTGGATCCTTAATGTTTAATCTGTACCCATAGCACGCGTATCGTAAAAGGCGACTAAGGGATTCGAACCGGAGAATGAGTATATGTGTCCTTATGCATATCGATCAACTTACGTATTGCTGTCTGTCACCAATAACCGGTGTCTATGGTGCCAGCCGCCGCAACACCAACAAGCACTGGTGACTACGGTGCTTACTTCGCTAAAATATGCTACGCATTTTCTCTGAAATTCTGGGGGGAGCTCAGGAGCTTTCAATGGGATGTGGTGAAGAAACCTTGATGCCTGGAGAATCCAAAAATTTTGTCAAATAGTAATATGATTTACAGGGATAGCACATAACTGAATAGGTTCCGAAGGGTTCGGGTTCGATTCCTGGTCAGGCCAGATATCTGAATGATGAGCTTGATTATATGTGTTCTCAGCTCTGAGTGTGTTTGTATCCAGCACTCACAATAAAGGATATCTGGTGTGAAGCTAAAAAAATGCGAGATTTTGTAATAAAAAGAAATGGTTTATCCATTTCTTCTTTCTTATGAAAAAGGGGCAAAAATTAAAAAACAACAGTTTTTTTTTTCAGCTCAGTAGTTAAAAAACATGTTTT
Source organism: Athrips mouffetella (assembly GCA_947532105.1). Taxonomy (NCBI): domain Eukaryota; kingdom Metazoa; phylum Arthropoda; class Insecta; order Lepidoptera; family Gelechiidae; genus Athrips; species Athrips mouffetella. Next base: position 11,949,091 of record OX383958.1, read on the forward strand.
TTTTAATTTACAGTGGCAATGTCGTGATCGAGACCAAGTTCTTCGATGGAAACATGCTGATCACTACTTCCCGCGTGAGACTCTTTTATATTTAAACCATGCGTCTCGACACAACCCGCATTTACAGTAAAAAAAAATCAAGCTTCATTAGAATGTTAGCAGGATAGACTTATGCGTGAGAGCAAGACTGAGAGATACGTGTCTCTGTCGCTCCAATATCTTACACATCGCTCCGTCCTGCTCTCACACTGCTCTCATTTGAATCAAGCTACATTGATTCTACTATACTAGTCAACCATACACCTGTTGTACTTGGCATACGGTTTTTAAAAAATACAACATATCCAAACTTGTCTCACCAAAATCCGGATCTACAGGGTCCATTAATATTTTATATTGGAAGTTAACTTTATTTAAAATACCTAATGTGTTCTAATTTCATTCCGTGCGATGTTTTTACATTTTCTAAGAGTGATAAATAAATGGTGCAAAAAAGATGGTGTCTAGGTTTGGATTTAAGCAAAAAAAAAATGGAAAAACAATGTAACATGAATTTACTATAAATGGTATATCTACGTTTGTTTAAAAAGCAAACAAAAATGGAAAAGCAAGTAACCAGTAAGCATGTATTGACCAAATAAATATTATATAAAAATGGATGGATGAAGAATCTGAGATGAATTATTCTAATTTATGTAATTAAATAACCTACTGACTACAGAGCATTTGAAATAAACAAATTGCCGCAAAGAGGATGGTGTTATCATATTATAACTCAAACTTACAGTAACTTTAAAATTAATTACAGTTGATGTGTAGAATAGATAAATTGGTGTCGATGTCAATTACCATTATATTCAAGTTATTCGTGAATTTGTGTGAAATGTTTGTATTTTTGTCCTAATTTTACTATTTGACCGAAAAAACCACGGAAAAAACTAATATTATCCTAATCATGAAGTACGAGATGTAAAGTAAATAAATGTTTTATCTTTCTTATAAATTAGCAGTTCAGTTATTTCCAAAATATATTCTCAAAAAGTTGCGTCCAATTAAAGCACATTAATTTTATAAAGTTGCATTTATCTCGTTTTAACATCTTTATTATTTTTATATTTATAAGTTAATTTAATTTAATAAGTATTATTAGTTTAAGTTAAATACAAGTTTATGTGAAGAAAATGTTATTTATTATTTTATTGACAATCAATACTTTCGTAGCGCTTGCTCATGACGGGGCGGGACCACAAAACACATATACTCACTTGTCAGTAACAAGTTTAAGGATTTACCAACAGATGTCATTACCAGCTTAAGGTGATCTGTGACGGCCAGCTTAGCCCCGAACGCAACTAGATGGAGCCACTGCTGCAAATTTACGATTTTATATTTTAATGCAATAAGTACCGACTATATATGTGCAAAAAGATGATTCGCGTAAATTTCATCGTGCAACTTCGACGCCTAACAACAATTTCGATAAGAAAAATATCTCCATAAGTCCACTAAAGTCAATTACTCTCGTCAGTCCGTGTTTACATGAGTACGATCACTCACACATGCACACAAAGCACAACCGTACAGTATTGACCGTAATATTGAACCAAAAATTGCTAACAAAAATAGTACTTTCAGTACTTTAACTGTACTTTTGTATTAATTAGCGAAAAATTTGACTAAAAATAGCAGTATTCGTTCGTTTTTCAACAGAATTTTATGTCCCGCGTAAGAATGCAAGTCATTTGAATTTTTGTATGGAAAACGGATCACCTTAATATACCAATTTCAAAAATTTTCACTGCATGATTTGTTTCGGACATAATGAAGACTTTCCTTGTCCTTTATTAATTTTTATTATTGTATTAAGCTTTCTAAATCTATTGGTTTATTTTAAGAGGCTACCTCCCGTCCACTAGCATCAGTTAAAAAAATATTACTCGCTAAATACAAAACCTATCGAAAATCCGGAAAGACAAAAAGATTGAAGTAAAGGTACCCTAGTTTATTCAAAACCTATCAATTCTGAAAAATTTAGTTCACTGTAGTTACAGGTACAAAAAGTGCGAAAAACGGCTCCTTTTAGCAGTTTTTGTATCTGTAACTACAGTGAACTTTATTTTACAGAGTAAATAGTTTCTAAATAAACAAATGTACCTTTACTACAATCTGTTTCCGGATTTTTGATGAGTTTTGTATTTAGCGAGTAAATTTTTTTTTAACAGATAGGGGCGCTAGTGGACGGGGTAGCTCTTTAAGGAGTTCAATGCTGAAACAAAAAGTATTTTTTGAAGCTTTTTTTTTAATGTAAATAATATTCCCCTATAAAGACTTATTTACGTGATATAAAAATTAATCTGAATCATAAGATTAGCCTCTATTTAGCCTTGCAGTGTGTATAAGGCGCTCAGCAGATGAAGGGGCGGACATACGCGGGCAGTCACGGACATTGTCGCCAGTGTGGCCGGTATTGCGAAAATTATAGTTTTTATGGGAATAAAATTCAAATATAACTAGTTTAATAGTTGCTCTATCATATCAAAATCAATCTGAACAACCTTTTCGAGTGATTAATTCTTTGAATTCAAGCTGTTTTTCTTTCCAAACTAAAGGTTTTGGAAAATACGCGCATAGAAACGGAGCGTTTTTTTCATGTCAATGACTATAGTAATACGAAAATAATTGCAGTACCGGCCACACTGGCGGACTGTCAGAACAAAAAGTCTGTCGTCTGCTGTGCCACTATGTGCAGTTGGTATTGCTTAGGCGTAACCAGGCTGGTATATCATTAGTACCTTGACACGTTTATCAATATTACCATAGAGGAAATGAAAAGCGCGGGTGTGCGGCAGGAAAAGCCAAAAGCAGGTGAGGTTTAAACTTTTTAATCTCAGGGATGGATTTGGGAGAGTCATCGGGGAACATCTGGTGATGTAATCAAAATCCATGTAATCGTATTGGGATAGTAAATATCAAATGTAAGAAATAACAAAAGATGACCTCAAAGTTACGATTTATTCCTGTAAAAATAAAATGACAGTTATAATTTGACTTATACTTTGTCATCGGTCTGTAAATTGTGCTTGTAAAAGTTGAGTCCGCCCGCGCACACCAGAGTAGAACAGCAGTTTCTGATACCATTGCAAAATGAACTTTATCTCGATTGTCATGAAATACAAAATTCCATGACGGGCACAAAAACTGCAGCTGCACGGACGCAAGAACGTAGTGTTGCCTGCTCGACCGTTTTTGGGCTAAATCTAGCATTTTTTACAATTCGTGATTAGCTCGAAAGGAACTAATTTGTAAATTGTTAAGACAGAATTGAAATTTTTCGTGTTTTATTAAAAAATGTTTGAAATTCTCAACAAAAAAAATCGCTCCTGTCAGGTCTACTTCACCAATAATGAAAGTTCAGATATTTCATAATTTACCATAGATAATTCCGTTTCTTCCTATTCAGCCAAAAGTGCATTATAACAATATCGCAGTCCATCACATTCCCGCATGCAGGTCCCAGTGTTGAATTATCGCCACAAATTAGTAACATGGCATGGCAACCCTGGGAAAGTGCTCTCGCAACCGCCGCGCCGCCGGGCTGCATTTTGTCTTTCGGTTTGCGCCACAGTCTGGGGTATGTATAAATGATTTTTGTAGCCGTTTCACGAGTGTAGCTTACTGATTATTTCTCGACGTTTGGCGTGTGGGTCAGTGTTTGCGACCGCCCCCGCCTGCCGCCAGCCCTGCTAAATTAAATCATCGCTGCCGATGCGTACATCCTCTTTAGCTAGAACCCGTCGACGGATTTCTACGTACAGCGGCGAAGGAAGCGTCCCCGTCATGCTGAGCACGCCGCTTGTGCATATAAATAATAGAAATTATCTAATTATGTGCCGGCCGCGGACCAGTCGGGAATCGTAATTCGTTCGTACCTCGATAAATCAATATTATAACTTTGAAAGAGTTTGTTTGTCCTTCTATCGCCTTACAATATACGTAAATTTTACTACAGCCACTGGTTTCATACTAGAAAGGATATTGGCCAATTTTTACAGATAACGTGTTGTTGTGTTGTTTTCATCACAGGAAAATTTAAATCCACAAGGGCATAGCCGCAGGCGGAAGCTAGTATAGACAACGATGACATTAGGCACTTTTTTCGATACAGAGGTCGATGTTATCGGTTACCAGCTATTACAAATTGTAATAGAACGATAAAGTGGCTAATTGGACATGGACATACATTTTGGACGTCGACGAACTCTTTTTCACGCTCTTGAATTTTGTATTGAGAGCGATACATTACTCTTACTTAGATTGTTTTGGGTATTTGATAAGAAAAATTTGCTTAGCACACTCTTCGTTACCTACTAGACTTAAAGGGCACTGTATATTATCCTACGTCATCGAGTACACGAAATTTGCAATTTTGTAGCGATAGTAGTGACCTACTAGGTCCACAAAACGTTGGTCCGCCAATCCGCAACCTGGCAGGTTTTGTACAGTCGGAGCGAAGTGGGTTCTTGATAGAGTACACGAATGAAACCTATTCGTAGAAATGGAAGGTACCTATATAAGTAAAACACAACAGTTGTAGTCGGATGTGATCGGACCACTTTGGTCGGATGTGATCGGACTAAAAAATTGGTCGGACTGACGAAACTACTAAGAGGATGCAAGGCAGACCTGTTAGTCCGGGCGGTACCTTCAAACCCCCCCTCCCCCCCGGCGTTAGGGGTACGGGCTGTAACTTTTGACATGATTACCTCCTAACTAGTCCAAACAAAGTAACGAAGTCAAAAATTCCAAGCATTTCCCTCTATAGGTACCTTTTTTGAGGATTCGTTGACTGAATTACAAAGAAACATTTCTGGAAAATGATAAAAGTTTTAGACCTCACCATACAAACTATTCGATAAGAGTGAGCAATTTGTATGGAGAGGTCAAAAAAATTTTACATTTACCTTATATGTCATTTGGGATAGTTGGTCAGCTTCGTTGACGGAGCACGCCTTTTCAGTTGTCGGTAGGTACACGCCGTCCGTTACACCCTTTATAGGTAGGTATAATCTTTCTATTAGAGGTTGTCAGAAACCAAATCCTTTGACTTAATATAGGTACTACTCTCGCTTCTCAGTTCTGGTACTCCACAGATTAAAACTTCAAATTTGTTGTTTTCAGGGTAAGTTTTCAGGCTACATAATACTTACCTCTATGTTCATTTTCAAATGGAGAGGTATTTCCTTTCTATAAAGGGTGTAAGTGTAAGTGACAGGTTTCCAAAAACTGAATGGGCATGACCAGTCAACAACTGAACAATTTTTTTCAGGAAATTAAGAAATTGCAATCATATTTGCAATTTTGTATACCTAGAGCGGCCGATTATTTTTTAATTTCCTGATAGTTTTATTTACTGAAAGTTATTCAGTTATGTTGACTGATCGATCATGCCCTTTCAGTTTTCTAAAATCTTTCCCTAAAACCTTATAAAGCGCGACTAAAAAGTACGTATTGTTTGTGTAAGTACTGATGCTGTCCCCATGACTATCTACCTAGCAAGCTCTGGGTCGATACCTAGACAGATAGGTATTGATACGAGGAATAGGTTAGGGCTTAGGGTAGCTAGGCTTAGGCTTTCAAATGAGCTCGTTCCAACGTCAATCTCATCTCTGTAGTCTCACTGGACTAGATTAAGCCAGGAGCAGGTCCAAGTTTGTTCCATATTTAACCTGCTTTACGGAAATTTTGTCCAGTCCTACGTTATCCGGCGCTGGCTGGCGTACCGGCGGCGCTCGTTCCGTCCTCCGCGCGCCCGTCGCCGGATGAACACCAAATGTGTGATATTTTTAGGAATGTTGATTGCCGCCTTCCTGTTTCCGGCAGCGCGCTCTGATCTGCCGACGCGACCGCCCGATACATAACTGCTAATTAGTGATGAATAATTAATACTCTACATAGTGGAAATTTACAGGTATTGGAAATCTAGCGGCCCTTATGTGAAGTACAAACAAATCAACTTGGCTGTCTCATCGCAGAGAATATAATTTGTTTGTACTTTGTTCTTTATGCTGAACGTATCTTCATTCAGAAATAATGTAGTCTATGAAGATCAAACTTACTCTACAATGTACCTGCCGATACGGAACAAAAAGTTTATACTTAACACCAAAGGGCAATCCATAAAGATATTGTACTGGTTTATTGCCTTGCTAACAGCACTAGAGTCACCTAGTAAGCTGTCGCGTTGCTTCTGACACTGAAAGCGGAATAAATAACGCGTCGTCGCAGGACGCTATGCGCGGGCGCAGGCAGCGGGTCAGCGTCCTCGCGCGCCCTCCCCGCTCCCCGCATCGCCCCCCTCCGCGCCAACACGTCACCAGTTGTACGTCACACCTTATCATCATTGCTTTAACCTTTTTATAGTCTAACCTAAGAAATTCGACGAGGGCACTGGTTTCCTCCTAAAATCGAAGCGACTGCCATTTTACCTCCGGAAAACTAAACAAAATTCTAAATAGGCGTTGCCAGGTAGTCGCCAAACTGGCTGTCAGCTCTGATTGAGCGTAAGATCTACTAGGTTCTACAGCGAATAATGTAGCTGGGACCAATGACTTAACTTCCCATTCTTTCCAAGTACGGAAAACACTGGAATTGTTTTACTACTAGAGACACCTATCCAGCCTATGTAGCCTATGTTGCTTAAAGCTGCTATCATACCTGCCTGAATTTAGAAACTAATGCGGCACACATTGCTCGTTATAATAAGGATGTTAGAATTTACAAAACCAAGCCTTTCAGCAATGTATGCCGAATTAGTCTGAATTTAGGAAGGTGTGATTGCGCATTATCTTTCGTGATCAGAAAGAAACCACCACTGAGCTACGAGCGCTTCCACGTGCACGTCACACCTTATGTCATTCGATGATACAATCGAACCTACCTACCAATAAGGTGGTTGTAAGCTGACTTTCATTTCCATATTGAATTTAGTTGCCGTTGGATCCGGGTGCGGGGAAACCACAACGGCCGGTTGGTTTTATGATGTGATGCGCGATGCGACTCAATTCCACTTTTAGAGGTAGGACGACTCTACAAATTTGATTGTACCTTGAGTTTCGTCACAGTAAATATATAAGCTTAAGCAGTATGGAAACTCCTAACAAACGTCCAAAACTAGCGCACTCACACATGCGCACATCGCTACAGGAAAATAAGCAGTTTTCGCGCTGAAGTAAGTCGTGAGTGCCAAAACCATAATACCAACAAATTGGTACATACGGGGTCCCTATAAGTATGTCCCTGTCCTTGTGCTATAAAAGGCGACTAAGTATCTTAATCTGCCCCTGTGTCATAAAAGGCGACTAAGTGTCTTAATCTGCCGTTGCGTGACTAAAGGCGACTAAATGTCTTAATCTGCCCTTGTGTCATTAAAGGCGACTAAGTGTCTTTATCTGCCCTTGTGCCATAAAAGGCGACTAAGTGTCTTTGTCTGCCCTTGTGTCATAAAAGGCGACTAAGTGATTTAATCTTCTGACATAACATTTTATGCAAGACTGTCTGCTAAATTTAATTTTCTGTTTAACTTTTAGAACCTAGGTCGAAAGACGAAAAAAATTGCCCCCCCTTAATGTCCCTCAACACAGAATCCTCAGAGAAAAAAACTGCATAAAAACTTATTTTGACGATGCCAAAAAATAGTCATGAAATAGTCATAAATAGTCACCATAAGGAAAAAAATAGTCGCGTTACAATTCTAGAGTTATAGCTATGGTTTGCTGAGGATTATGGGCATAGGCTATATACAGAATCCTCAGTTCTAATGCAAGCAAACCGTGGGGACTATCGACTTGGTCTTTATTTTAAAAAATAGTCATGAAATAGTCGTCTTGACTTCCAAATTCTCAAAAATAGTCGTTCAAGGATTTCAGAGTTACAGGGGTAGCTTGCTGAGGATTCTGTGCATAGCATTTCACGGACGCAGATTCCTGCAGAACGGTTAGGTTTTTCTATTTGATACTGATGTCAAAAAATAGTCAACAAATAGTCGTCTCAAACAATAATAACTTCGGTCTGGTTTACCTAGTAAAAGTATGTTAAAAATGCATGTTAACTTCGCCATACATTTTTCCTTTGTACAGTCGCGTACACAAAATTATTTGATATTGATTTCAAGTTGTCAAAAAAAATGGATTTTGATATTGTTAGAGGCTTTTATTTTTATAAATTGTTGCAGACCCTATTTTAGTGTTATCTATTTTTATTAGGTAAATAAGAGGATAAACCGACTGATATATCAATGCACAGCCCCAACCTTTTGGTTTAAAAACTTATAATGTAGGTTCCACGTTTAAGGAAAGGTAAAACTAGAATATCGGGCTTAAACCCAGATGCATTCAGTAAATAAAAATACTTTAATAATAATTGGAAGGTTCGCAAATATTACTAAATTAACTATACTAACTTTACTAATTTCTTGATTGATCAATGTTGTTTGCCTACGCATTTAACTATTCATTAAAAATTAAAATGTCGCTGCATATGTGTTTCTTTTACCCAATAGAACATCAGTAGAATAATACAAATCAGTTACTTAATAGCATAGTAACAGAGTTGGAAATGTTTAACGTGGGTCGTATAATAGAAAAAGCACCAATATTCTGAGACGAGATATGTTTAACCAATAGCATGGCGGCGGCGTTCGGCTCGACCGAATTGTGTGACCGAGCTAGCGCTCGCCGCCGCCGCCGCCGGCGCGTATTGAAGTGCCCTACAGTGTTGCTATTACAACGACAATTGCCGTATTCTACGATAATTATATGAAAAGTAAAGTTAACTTACACTACAGCCTATGGAAGCAGTAAATACACAACGCGTTATTCCAAATTAGGATCTCCATTTTTTCAATAATCCTACTTAAAAATTGAATGTAAATTCTAAAACTAACAGCAGCTCGTTAAAAGCGCAGCCTCGGTCGGGTCATTGCGCTGCGGGTTATTGCCTTCTGCGTAGGGCAAATTTTTTTTTTTTTTTGGAATTTTTTAAAGTAGATTTTTTTTGTGTTCCTTTATCGTTACTGAAACACCCCCTAAGCTATGGCACGCAATAAAATTATCACCCTGTATTACTCATTTAACCATTTAACGGACATAAGTACGAAGACTGTGATTTATACAAAAAACTAACTTACAAATAATCTGTAGGTACTGAATATATTCATAAACAAGATTTTTTTATTATTTTAGTTTAAAACCAATTATTGTAGTTTATTAAGCTATATTATTTAACATGAAAACAAATAAACTTTGCTTTTTATTGCAGAATTAATTATATTGGGTTCCAAATACATGAAAAAAAAGTAACTAAATAGTTACCATCAAAGATGATATGCATTTTGAACACGACTGTACTTGAGTTGAAAAATGTATGGCGAAGTTAACATGCATTTTTAACACACTTCTACAAAGTAAACCAGACCAAAGTGATTATGGTTTGAGACGACTATTTGTTGACTATTTTTTGACATCAGTATCAAACAGAAAAACCTAAACGTTCTGCAGGAATCTGCGTCCGTGAAATGCTATGCACAGAATCCTCAGCAAGCTACCCCTGTAACTCTGAAATCCTTGAACGACTATTTTTGAGAATTTGGAAGTCAAGACGACTATTTCATGACTATTTTTTAAAATAAAGACCAAGTCGATAGTCCCCACGGTTTGCTTGCATCAGAACTGAGGATTCTGTATATAGCCTATGCCCATAATCCTCAGCAAACCATAGCTATAACTCTAGAATTGTAACGCGACTATTTTTTTCCTTATGGTGACTATTTATGACTATTTTTTGGCATCGTCAAAATAAGTTTTTATGCAGTTTTTTTCTCTGAGGATTCTGTGTTGAGGGACATACAAAACGCGCTATCGGCTGTCGAAACTGCTATTGCCAATTGGACATAAAAAATATTATTTTGTATTTCGACTTCTTACGGAAAGTTGTTTAGCTTTACGGAAAGTTGATAGAAGCACCCAATATTTGGGTTCATCATACCATTCTTATTTCAAAAATTCTGGGTTACAACCACAGAGCAGAAATGCTCTGTGGTTACAACCCTGACATGACGCTCCGACGCAGAATAGTTCTTTTTTCAAAAAAAGGTTCGAGTTTCCATACTGCTTTAGCTTATATATTTACTAACTGTGGTTTCGTGTAGGCTTTCTATTAAGATGATTTTTGGTTCATCAACCCTATAATACAGCAAACGTCAATTTACTTTTACCTTAAATCTGTGATACTTACAGTGTGAATTTTCAAAAGGTTGGCTGTGCTCCCGAAGCGGGAAGCCCAGTGATTCTAGTCATGACAACAAGCAACTTTTCCATAAAAAAATGTCCATCTTCCCAAACAAAATAAGTCGATCACGTGACCAAACAGACCACCGACGTGACCTCTTTATGGAGAATTCGCGTTGTATAGAATCAATGGTATGCGTAACTTCTTCAGATTCAATGATGGTAGGGCTTTGTGCAAATTCCGTCTGGGGAAGTACCACCCTCTTGCCTTTTTCTGCCGTAAAGCAGCAGTGTTTGCACTGCTTGTTTCGGTTTGAAGGGTAAGAGAGCCATGGGCGGTGGTCATACCACTTACCATCAGGTGACCCACCTGTTAGTAGGTAGAAAGATCATATGTGATCTCCCAACTAGGTTCCTAACTTTGAATTCAATCTAATAATAAATAAGTCAATATCCAAAAACGTGTTCTTCGTTCGGAGATTCGGTTATGCAGAAGACCTCGTGTGTACATACATATTTTGGTATCCTATAGATGAAAGAAAATCTGTGACACGAAGATTCGAAATAGACTTTAGAGTAGTGAGATATTATTTTTGTGTACCTACCTGAGAATTTGTGGCGATGTCTTGTTTTGCTGTGATTCGATTGCTATGGTCGTCGTGACATTCGGGAGCATGGCGTAGTCAACCGGCACCGAGGGTAGCTGTAAAAAGTGAGTGCGCTCGACTATGACTGCTGTAACCAATCGAAGGCCACTTTCTTTTGGTTGTGTTCAGGCAGCAACATCTTCAACAGGAACAACTTTTATATAGTTGAATTGATCATTGATAGTACCTTCTATACCAATATCGTACCATGTTCCGATAGGTATAAGTAGAATCCAAGTTACTTAAACTCCTCAACACATCGAGATTAATATGCAGTACCAGCACAGGTTCCGTTCTTAGAGTTTGAAACGTGTGTAAATTTTTGATTCGACAATTAATAATAAAAGTTAACAATAAAACATAGGTCTACATAGTTCTTGAAACGACCTTCCTTGCACGTAAAGCACGCCTCCGATGAACGTTTTGTCGGTCCCTTTTCGGTGTCGCCAAGGATCTCGCTCGCTGCGCATTCTGATAGCGATAATCGTCCAGGTTTGGGCGAGGTTACATCACATCTTGTTCGTTAAGGCGTTGGATTGAAATATGAAATCGGTTATCGTCGTTAATTATCGATTCATCGTAAGTGCGCCGCCATCTTGGATGTAAGTGCGCAGCCATGTTCCCTGGCGCGGCTTCCGGCGAGCGCGTGCTGGTGCATGCTAATGTTCGCGCATGCGTCGCGTCCTGTCCGCTGTCCGCATGTGCGTTCCACTTGGACGTTACGTAGCCTCGTGCTCTTGCGCATCGCCAGCCAGCTTCAACTGACCGCCGCCGCCGTCCGTCCTCGCAGTCTCCCACAGAGGATGTTTGTCATTATTTTGTACGTATCAAGTGATGCCGTAATACGTGCCGTGGCATTTCCGCCCCGTTTGGAGGAATCTCGAGGATGCTGGGGGAAATTAATATGTTCTATCAGGGACGTGACTACGTCCACTCAAGCAAAGGCAAGTTTCGTAATGGATTTCAGAATTTTGTACCTTTACTTTTTTATTACCTACCTACTTGATTTTTGGTAAATATTTTTTTTTCGACAAATAACAGTTTGTCCTGTGCGGAGATCGAACCCGCGACTCACGGCAAAAAAGGCAGGGTAACTGTTAACCGGGCCGAACAAACACCACAGGCCAATCAGTATACCAAACTCTCAACTTACCCTACCAAAAGTTTTTGAAATAGTTACTAGTCCAAGCTTGTAAAGTTTTTTTGATCGATTTGGTTTGTAGTCGATTCGTCTGGGTGCGAAATAGCGCAAAAAAGTCGCCACGTATTGGCTTTGCGATTCGTATCGCGTGATTTACGAGTATGTAAAGCATTATTTACTTATAGTGGATTCGTGTCACGAGCGAGGTTCGGGTGAGACAGCGGGTCGGGAGTCGGGACAAGCGCATAAACTCATAACTCACCATCGATATGCGATAATACCGCTCATTCAGTGCCAACGGCATTGTTTGCAAGTTAACTATACCTACATACGAGACTCATAAAGTATAGAATTATTTATCAAGCGCTGCTGTGTACCTAGAACCTACTTGTTCTAAGTATTTGCTTATACCTTCAATAGAAGAGCACTACAAACCATGCGAAAATATACTTAGTATCTTAAATGACACGTTCACAGAATATAATCCATTGATAGAGATTCATTAATTCCGATGCGTTTTTGCGAGGCATCTATCGTAATACGAAGAAGGCCCATTGAGGCATGGTTTTATTGGAATCGCCCACGCCGCCCCGGCACCGCTCTCCCCGCAGCTCCGCATGGGGCCATAAAGGAAATGACATGTGGTTCCCAAAATCTGCCTACAAAAGAATTGTAGGGACCAGCATTTTTTTGGATATTCTACCTTTTACAAAAGTGAGAAAGGAACTTAATTATTTACCTTCAATTGTCTTTCTCTTTTTACGTATTCGTAATATGCGTGCTTTTCAAAATTGACAATCTAACGTTCCAACGAACCGATGCAATGCAGGTTTCTGAGTTTTTTGAGTAAAACGCATCTCATGGGCTAAACTATTAATTTCGTTTATCTCTTTAGTACCTAAAGGTTGCTACGTAATAGCTTCTAAAATGATTTACTACTTTCTACATATGTTTACCAAGTAACCTACCTAAACTGCAAATCACCAACCTTCTCCAGCACCATATTAAACTCTACTAAAAATATGTACATCCATACTAATCTTTCGGTACTGTCCCGGTGCACACCTGCCGGCATTCCGACCTCGACAGGGCTTCACTGCGGGCTCCATACATCCTACCCTACCGATCTGAGCACCACTCACATCAGCGCAGACTCTTTGCAGCTGCATTGAATAGCATACATTCCATTCGTATTGCGCCCTATGTTGTTCAAGGTTCTCGATACACATATCAAAACGCCGCAATGTGCACCGTTTTGCATATTGATATGCTAGATGTGTGTACTGGAAGTTGGCGATCAAATGATCCCTCACCCTTCTAACTTCACCGTGCACCTGATTCTGGTTTTTGCGGTTCCAAATCTAACAAAGTCTTTAGAAAACCATGAGTGCAGTGCAGGCGAAAATGTAGTAGATGCCTTGGACCACGTATGCGCTTATAGAAATCGTAATCAGGAACTTAATTTGGTTATTCATTGATAATGTACTTTTCTTTTCTACTAGGATTATATCAATAATTTCCACACGTAAGTATCCAATAGTATATTAGAGTTTTATGTAAGTATACTATGTAAGTATCAAAGTATTATAATGACGTATCTTTTCATCCAAGTCAGTCGATCAGAAAACCGTCGCGCGCCTCAAGTTTCAGATTTCTGTTACATTAGAACCTGGTACAAAATAAAACAAAATGGTGAGGGAACAAAGTGTATTTACTTATTATTTGTGAGGGCTGGTGCGGTGAGAGAGGTGGTGCGGGGGAGGCAACGAGCTTTGTTTGCGGGCACGCGCTGGGACGCGCTCCTGCGCAAGAGGTGGTCAATCTTTACTCAAAAGAACGTTTATTTTTCTTTTTATCCGTGTTTTCCAAAACTCAAGCACGTTTAAAGGCTTTTTGACTATTGTGACTGGTTGTGTGCCCGTGGATAGGTATTCCATTTTCTTGAGTTTTGATTGTCCGGTCCTGAGCTTGGAAACTTATTTACTGACGTTAAAACTGCTTTCTTAACTGAGTTCGACAGCCTCTGTGATCTAGTTGGTTAAGACATTTAGTACAGAATGTACCTACCTACCTGATTTTCCGAAAAGTCATCTTGCTTCTGAAAGTATGTTAAGTTAAGCTATTAGTCTCGGCATTCTATTAGAAATCGTTAAATGAGCCGCATGTCACCTTGGGCGTCTTAACAATACTGACACCAGGGTTTTCTTACAACAGAACTCTTTAATGTGTAATTGTTATTTGTATGTTTTTATCTAAACGTTGCGTTGTGATTTATGTGAGCGTTTGATTGTATTTTTGTCTTTTGCTTGTCTAATTTTGTCATTAGTTGTGAAAACCTTTAATTGGCTGTTTGTAGCTATAGGTATTATTAGTATGTTTATCATTAGCTGTTGGTTCTCCAAAAATTAAATAAATAAATAAACCCACACAATATGATGTTGATTGGTGGCTTTATAGAAGAGGAATCTTTATCTGGTAGAAACACCTTGTGGTCTATTAAAAATGCTACAAAAGTTTTAGCACCAATGGACATAAACATCGGCGTGTTAGTTTGCGTTTCACGTTATATAACGAGAACAGGGGTTCGTCGGCCGCCGCAACCTTTAAGGTCGGGCTCGCGGCCTCCACTCCAGCCTTCGAGCCGAGGCACGTTCTGAAACAACACACTGTTTACATGTTACATGCTATGACGGAGAAGAGAAATAGCCATAGGATAAAATCATTTTGGGTAGGTACTCTCTATCTGCTGTTGAACTTTCTGATATTTTAGACTTATTTTCAGAAACAGATTGCATACATTTTAAGGAGTTCACGTTTGTCTCCTTTCAGTTTGCCTTTAGAACTTAGCTATTATTCTATTAATTTCAAAGAAGACATACCTTAACATAAGTCAACATTATGCAAGGCTCCTCTTATTTGTCGTAATGTGGCATATGTACTAGTCAAGATAAACTCAAGCTTGACACTCGCAGCGCGACAAACTACTGCGGTCACCAGCCGCAGTGCTTACAAACGTAGTGACTTAGTAAATCCTCTCCAAGTACCTACCTACTACCTACCATGCGTTTTTGCTGGAGTTCTGGGATGGGAGCTCCTGTCTACATGAATACATATTCCAATTTGTCAAGCTCGAATAGCTCTTTTGTTTACTTATTCTACCATCACAGTAGAATATAGAGCTGGGGGCTCTAAAACCTTTAAAAGCAAAATGATATTTTAAGTAGGTAGCAATGTGCAAAAAGATAGCTTAATCTAAAACATAATTTAAGGCAATTTTAAGATGCAATATTAACAAAGAAATGTCATGTTATTTGTTTCAAATTCTAGTGCTCACTCTCTGATTTTTGAACGAGCCTTTTAATCCTGCCTGCGCTTGCGCACAGCGGCGCAACGCGAGACCCAGCTAGTCCTTGTCTCAAATGAGCCTTTGAAATACTTACCATTGTTTATGCAGCGTAAATATGGATGAAAAGAGCAGACTCATAAACATAAATTCAAAATAACTCTGCTATTGCAGTTTTAAGATTATTTTCGTTTAGATTTACATCCTGCCCATATTATTCAAGAATTCTAATGCTGTCCGAAGATTTTGGAAGTTTTTACAGAGGAAATTGTTCAATGGAATATCACCATATTCTTAAGCTTTTGTAATACGCCAGGCAATGTTGTAAAATCCCAATTTGGGAACACCAAACAGACAGGATGTAAATTTTAATTTATTTCTGACAAAGTGACTCTATTATTATTTCCTTCCGGCAGAAGTCGGGACAAAGATGTATTATGCATTGTGAAAGGTTTAACAATTACTGTATTGTAGCCGAGCGAATCGTTAACAGTAACAACATTGTAATGGTTTGACCCAAGCGGATGCGGGCACAGAACGGAAGGAAAAGGAAGTGCAATTGCAGCAAAACCGTCAAAAAGGAAGCCGGGTGTTGCTCCGTGAATAGATGTTTGCCAAACGTGTCTCCAGCTACCTTTTGCAGCTTTGGAGCAGGCAGTTGGAGTTGTGTAGGGTGCGTGAGCGATGGGTCGGCGCGGGGCTTAGCGCGGGCGGCGGCGCAGTGTGGGGGAGGGGACGGTTTCCGGCGGCGCGGGCGCAGCGTGGGAACCCGCGCACGCACCTACGATACCAGACTGCTCCTCAGATTAAATGACGGGCACTAATTAATTTAACTTTGCGGCAAGTAAAAATAGAGCTCCGTGCTCGGCGAGACCACTTCGCTTGAGCGCTCTCGATTATCGAACAGCCCTTCTAAATACCTAACCTATTTTCAACTCTTGTAAATAAGTCTTGTGAAAAAGGCACCTAACCTATTTTATTACGTTATTTAGTCTAAGCAGCGTCATGTTTATTATAATAACCGTCTCCTTGGCCTAGTGCCTCATTTAAGATTGCCGAAACGTGTTTTGATTCAACAACAATATACTCGCATGGTGCAAAATTATACCACCTTAATTTGTAAATGTAGAGCGGCATTCGGGTGATTTCGTATGCTAGCTCCAGGTGGGGTAGTTTACAAAGGAGATCTCACCTGTTATGTCATATACCTTACTTACATATATTCAGCCTGGCAAAGTAGTTTACCCTTTGTGTGGATTCCCGGAGTGCTCGTTGCCAAGATGGCAGAACACCTGGCACACCGCATCGTTGCGACAGCTGCTAGCATACCATTCAGCCTGCCCGCTGAATTTTATCAATCGGCCTGCTCCGTTCCCATTCACCAACGCCTTTTTATTGCACACAACATATGCGCTACGATTATAGATGATCATGCCGTACAAGCTTTTATGAACAACGAATGTATCTATAAACAGATTGATTTTAATGTAATCACTCTCTTAAAATGTAGAGCTGTTTCATGTGTGAATATAACCAATTTTCGATGTCTATTCATATTTTTTGTAGGATCCTGCATCTTTAGCACATAAATGGCTTATGCGCGAAATATGTACAAGCTTTCATCACTTTTTTTTCATTAGAAGTGATTTTAAAATGTAGAGCTGATTCATGTGTGAATACTTAGTAAGTATGCATTTTATAGAGTCTATTAAATTATTTGTTTTTCATAAAATACTGCAACTTTGTCGTGTACCTATACCTCTAGATAGAGAAGCCTGTGCTTTCGCGAACTTCTTTGAACATTTTTTTTTCTGTTATTGGCGTTATAAAAGGAATTCCTGTCCTGTGCATGCATGTTTTCAACTTTAACCTCCTATTGGTAAAACCTAACCTAGGATCGGGATTGGTTTGCCCTGTGGGTAGTGAGGTCACATGGTAGTCGTTCTCTGTAAAATTCTGCGTCTGTGACAAATCCCCTTGTTTTGAGTAGCCGATTCCATAAAAGCAGGATAAAGCTAGGGAAAAAAGAATATGGGGGATGAACTTGAGTAACCTTCCATAACCAGCAATCACACCTTCCTAAATTCAGAGACTAATTCGGCATACATTGCTGGAAGGCTTGGTTTTGTAAATTCCAATATCCTTGCCTTAACGAGCAATGCATGCCGCATCAGTTTCTGAATTTACGCAGATGTGATAGCGGCTTTAGTGGTTACTCTAAGAACCCCCTTTTCCTCCTACCTGTCGGTTTAGGAAGTGCGTTATCTGTCAGTATCTAAGCTTGAGTCAGTGTTAGAGATTTATAAAATAGGTAAGGTCCCTACATAGTTAGATTTGCTTGTTCATTGTACAACAAACATTTAACAATATGTCGACAGTAAGTACACATAAGTAGTACACAAATTAACATCAATGACTTTTGGCTCGTTAATTAGGCAGTGTTTGTGATAGGAGCTTGGCAAACTTCAAAACACATCAACAGCCCACTATCGCCTTTATCAGTGCTGGTTCATTCATAATTTTCTTGATAACGAGTCAGCAAATAACAGCGATATCTCCGCTCTCGGGTATTATTAGTTTGTAGTTAACTGTGTATACTAACTGCAGTACTTATCTATCTACCTATTTACTTATACCTTGCAGTACCAAACTGCTTCAAACAGTCGTGCTGTGCAGTTATAATATAGGTATCTAGGCATGCATGCAGTCTGTTTGCTTAAAGGCTGCTGGGAATTTCTTCACAAACACTTATAAGCAATTGCTGAACTTATTTATTTTGTGCTTAAGAAATTCAGCTAGTCAGTTTCAAGATTGTTTATTTTAGTAGGTATGCTACTAATACTACAAACTCTACCTACTTGTTAATATATTATTTGAATTTACTGTATGTAGGTATGATGTGATACTTTCTGGACTATTTAAAAAAAAGGTCAAGTGCGAGTCGGACTCACGCGCCGAGGGTTCCGATATGCCTACTCATAGTATTTTTGGAAGCAATAAAATCCATTTTTAGGACCGCAAAACTAAATTTGTTTGTAAAGTTTTTTTGCAGATTTCTAATAAACTAGGCAACTTAGGAGATCGTTTTGTATTTGCTGTAATATTTACATAAATTTCTATCGACTGTAATAATTAATTCAGATTTTTTTCTTTCACTAACATCGGGGTGAAGGGGGGGTGGGATGGGTATTTTTTTTTTGCCATTTTTCATCATAACTTGAAAACTAAGCATCGTAAAAATACAAAAATATATTTTAGAATGTACAAGTAAAGCCAATAGTAACGACAATTTGGATTTTGTGCACCCCACCTCCCCTATTTGGGCCCCCTTTACATTAATAATCATATATTTTTTTTAGCTCTTTTATGTGCGATTAAGTTGGGCAACCAGATTCTAAAACTATTAGATTTAGATTCTAAAACTATTATTAACGTCTGTCTGTCTGTTACACCTGTATATCTCAGCAACCACTCATGCTATCGACTTGAAATTTGGAATAGTTTTAGAATATGGTTGTCCAACTTAATTGCATTTAAAATAATAAAGAAAAAATTATGATTATTGATGTAAAGTGGGCCCAAATAGGGGGGGCAAAATTTCAAATTGTCGGTACTAGGTTCAGTGGGGTATCATATGAAAGGACTTTACTTGTACATTCTAAAATATATTTTTGTATTTTTTTACAACTCTTAGTTTTTAAGTTATGATAAAAATATCAAAAAAAATACCGTTCCCCACCCCTTATCTCCGAAGTTTGTGAATGGAAAAATCTGAATTAATTATAGTCGATAGAAATTTATATAAATATTACAGCAAATATAAAACGATCTTTCTAAGTTAAACAGTTTTTTAGAAATATGCAAAAAACCTTTACAAACAAATTTAGTTTTGCGGTCCTAAAAATGGACTTTATTGCTTCCAAAAATACTAAAGGTATATCGGAACCCTCGGCGCGCGAGTCCAACTCGCACTTGACCGGTTTTTATTACTACCTTCCTATACTTATTCTTTAGAATCTACCCTTTTACATCTTGCATCTGTCTAGGAATGTTATATGCTCTGATGATGTTTTTACTTACAGTTTCGACGCATGAGGAGTTGGGGTTTCTATGTTTGTTGTGCCTTTAAAAAGACCTCATTTTAATCTCAACATGGCAGCATGAACGTTCGAAATCACAGCAAGCGGCCCTGAACTCGATTCACCGAGTTTCTTAATGAAAGCCAGCGAAGGTGGAGCACTCCTCGTCTTAGCCTGTAACGGAACTTACATAATTATTGGTAAACCCTATAAACAACACGCTAAACAACTTAACGACAACAATATCCAGGCAAAAGTATACGTTAAACGTCGAACTTAAAGTTTAACATCTATTGTGTTTCAAAAAGTACTTACGACGTTTATGTTAAGGCAGGATTTAGTTTGTGATCTGAATGAAGCAGCTGCCGTGTTGTGTTAAAGTCGACCTGAGTTGTTTTTTGTGAATTTTAGCCAAATTGACGACCGATTCGGAATAAATTCCAAAAGGAAATGGATTTTTTGTATATTTTTAGAGACCGATACCGCCGTATTTCTTGTGGAAATAAGAGGATTTAGAAATAAGAACTTGGTTGATAATAACCGCTGCCTGCGCAGACCTAGGAGCATACTACCTACTCTCTAACCGAGAGTCAGTCAGTACAGTCAATAGTTGTGGTCACTAGGTAACGTATAGTTAAATATTTTATTTGAGAAAACTCATTTGTCATACCACAAATTAAAGCAGTGCCGTTTTTAACGAAAGGAAATGTTAGGTAGGAAATAACAATTGATTTAAATAGAGAACATTCGCGTCCGGTGACAGCTCGGCGGAAGTAATACCATACGCCGCGCGGGCCGGAAGTGACGAGCCCCTTTCTTCCCTCCTTCGCTGCGCAGGCACATCATGCCCCATTCATGAAACCGTGGGAGAATCCTCAACGGAACTACCCGTAACGTCTAATTCATGAATGAATATAAAGCGACCAATTACGCCGGTATGCGCCATTTGAATAAAATAAACCTGCAACAAACGCTTTCTTCTCGGTCGGCTTGCCATCACGATGAAGGCGTTCAGGATGTGAATGAAAAGTGAGGATATTTTAAAATTTCTTTTTTTAAAACACTTTTATTTAGTATATAGGTCGTCAAAATTAATCCAGTTTAGGTGCAAATGGATCTTCATCGAATTACTATGTAGTATTAAAGCACCAAGATAGAGTTACTAGTACCTATAGGGTAGATTCGATATACCTACATATACTCGAATATAAGAACATAGTAACCTAACCTAAACACGTGTAAGGTAGCTGTAGCTTATTAGCCGTTGAAGATAGTAGTTACACTACACACGGCCGCACGTCGGTGGAAACACTTTGACCTTGAGCGAATCTCTGGTTTTGGGCGTTTTTAGTGCAGCGCTGGTTCAGCTTGTGCTGGTTTTGTGTCTACGTGCTTGCTGCCGTGTGTACGGTCAACCACACATCGGTAGAAACTTTTTCAACTCTATATTAGGTCTTTACCTATGAAATTGCCGTTTTGTATGGCGAATTTTAGGCAAACTCAATTTCCAGTACTAACATTTTTGCATTTTTCTTAGGAATTATAAATCCAATCTTTTTTATTTTTTTAAGCATTATTGGGAAGACATTAAGCTAATAGAAGCTTAAATTTGATTTTCAAAAAATATTATATGTAAAAAAATATAACAAATCTAATGATGAAATCGGACGACAATTAAGACGAACAATTTTCGAACCTTAAATTTTATATATCAAACTAAAAATAAAAACTTTATTTTATGCGTAAATTAATAACCTTGAAGTCAACTTTCAAATATAAGACAAATGAAAAAAAATTGCATTAGTATTATAGGAATTATGATCTCATTAATCTGTAAGAAAATTTCGGCAATTTCATAGGTAAAGACCTATTATTACTACACCGTAAGGTCCAAAAGTGTTTCTACTGACGTGCGGCCGTGTGTACGTGGGATAGATTCGTAGCTTCTCACTTATTTGGTATTCTCCGCATTATTGCCGACCGGTCTGTCTGCGCAGTCCAGTTCGCCATTATTATCCCATACTGACGATATTCCCACTGTAGGTAGTTGCTAGTGATACAGGGTCTCACCTTTTCCTTTTACCTACCCTACTCGAGCTTTTACAAATTCTTATATTGATTGCTATAACGTTATTGCCTTGATTTTTCATAGTTCTCTGGAAGTTATATTCTGCTGTTTGGTAACTACTTACATATTTTTCCATTCTGCTGAGTTTAGGTAACTGTTATTACATTCTTAGTAAATAAGAAGGAAGTTAGTGGATAACGACTCTACATCCATACAAGTAATGCTTGGTTAAAAATTAATCTGATTTAGAAGCAATAGAATAACGTAAAAAATAACCTACGTACTTAATAATCAATTTAATCATTGTTGGAAGTGTTAGTATTTAAAAATAAATTTAAAGTAAGTAAGTAGATAGGTAGGTCCTGCGTGTTTTCGACGTTTTCGTTCCGAGAATGCGTTCGACTGCTGCATTTAGTATGATCAAAATATGTTTATAATAATAATAATAAATAAATCTTTATTGAGCAAAGCCTAATTACAATATAAACTTATCACTAAAGAAAGAAAATAAACTACAAGGCTGATAGAGTAGAGCATACCTACTAGATGTAAGCATACATTGAGTGAGTATGGGAATTGGCAAACCTAACCAAAGATGTTGTATTTTATCCAACCTACTGCAAATTTCGGAGATTTGAATGACTACTTACCCATTTGAATTTGACTTTATTCAGTAAATTCTTGTACACACGGCCGCACGTCTGTGGAAACACTTTGTCCTTGCGGGGTCTCTGGTTTCGGCCGCTTTGGCGTAGCGCTCGTTCAGCTCATGCTGATTTTGTTTCTACGTGCTTGCTGCCATGCGTACCTATACCTACTAAGTATACGTGTACACTCAACAGCACATTCGTAGAAACACTTTTGAACTTTATGGCTTGGTAATAGGGTTAAAAAAAATAAAAAAGTTTCTACCGCCTTGCGGTTGACTGTACTTACCTTCTAATTGCGAGTAATTTTTTTTCGTTGAACAATATGTATCATTGGGTTTGCAATCTGAATTACCCATTTGATACACCCAACAGCAACTGTCGGTAGAAACACTTAGGACTTTATAGCCTGCTAATAGAGTTGCTTTTTCCTCTGACGTGCGGTTGACCCGTTGATCGTACAAATAAGACCCAGTATAGCTAGCTGCGTGTGTAGGCCGTGTGACGACATTCCCTTGATCGAGCTGTAGACCGTATCTTTTAATTACGAGTGGTCGATTTTCTTATTTTCTTTGTATATAATGCATTCTCATCTCACTGATCAAACCTAGTAGGACATTGTCACAGAATTAATAATAGTACTACATTGTAAGAACCGGTTTCGTTAGGTATTTAGAGGTCCTTTATTTTATGATGAAGGTAGTTTTCCTCTTCTATACCTACCTCCTCGTAATACTCTAAATAAAAATAACAGTTAAAATCTCAGATTAGTACCGTAATATCTTTCTTTATTGCTTGTTACATTTGTTTTGGGTAGTTCTGTTGAGCTAAACCAAAGTGTTGGTAGGTTGGTACTTTAGTACTCCACTCCACATTGAAATTGTGATCAGAATAATAAAGAACACCATGTTGCTCTCAATACACTGCTGACCTTCTACAATAAAGGTCTACTGACAATACAAATCGCATGTATTATATCTCAATTAGCATTTATAATGAGCGTGACTCAGACAATGACAAGAATGCAATAAAATAAATTTCATTTTTATAGCGCCGCGATAAGAAAACACCCGATTCACTACTTTCACATCAATTGTTTTCAATGCAGGCCAAGTAGCAAATATATTCCTCTCTCGTTTTATCGCACCTTAGCGATAGCGCGTGCGATAAAGACGGTAGGCGGAAGTGGAATAAGAATGGAGTAGGGGTTCATTCATTGATGTTTCCGCCGACATCAATGGGCAACTATTACACAACGAGTTGACGTAGTTTCCCTGGCCTTTATAAGATTACGACTACAAACAAATAGCTTACTTTATTTTTGTACACCATCTTGTTTTATTAACATGACATTATTCATTCAACTCATGCTGGAGAGCTTTACACTTTTTATAAATCGACAAAAATAGAATCGGTTTATTTTACCTTCGCGACGACTTTTCCTTTGGCTGGTTTTTAGGGTTCCGTAGTCAAAAAGGCACCCTTATATTTCCGTCATGTCCGTCTGTCTGTCTACCTGTCCGCGTTCAGCTTAACTTAAAGACCCGTAGAGCGTAATATTATATATTCTTTGCCCGTAGTACTAGAAAGCTGTAATTGAGTACGGATATACATTTCATCTACAAATATAAACCTTTTAATTTAAATAATTTTTAGGGTAGGTTACCTCCCCTACAAGTGGGGAGTAATTTTGTAACTCGTCTTCCCCATCGTGTGGGGTGTCGTTGGATAGGTATTTTAAAAACGATGTGAGCTTGAAAGCGCATATTGTTGTTGGAGTCGAGCATGCCCCCCCCTTGCCAGCTAAACAGTTGTTATTTGAAATGTGAAAGAAATCATAGTAGTAGTGATATTTGTGACGCAATTAAATGAAAAATTATCACAGCTAAGTAGGCTTCACAGGTTAATGAGCTGTAGCCAAAAACTGAAGATAATAAAAATAGCAATAGTATTCAGGTGCTAGGACCTGAACATTAGGAGGTAAAAAGGTTATGCTATAAACGTTATGAAATAATTTATCTAAACCTGCTTTGCGATAAAAAAAATCGTAAAAAAAACTACGGAACCCTATACTGCCGGTTTTTTGTACCTTTCTATGAAAGTTGTTTCTACTATTGCCAAGGCTCAAGGACTTTATGGAAATGCCAATGAACCCAGCTTTTCGACCCAGGTGTCAAAGTTAAGTATAGCTCGATTGTTATGAATCCGAGCAACTTTTTTTGGGGAATACAATTTGAATTCTAATTCGCATAGGAAACTTATATGTAAGGTACCTTGAAACTTGGCTCATAAACAGGAATAGGATCATTAAAGATAAATAAAAAATTCATTTTTTTTTCTGCCATAAATGACGAGGTTTTTAAAAAAAATCGTTTTCTTCAAATATCGATAGGTCGTATGGCAGAATGTGATGAGAAGTCATTGCCTATCATAATAAAAACTAACAGCTGTATAAACCGACCACAGACTACTTAGAACAGTTGTCAGTTGTTTTTTTATTTTTTAAGATTGGCCATGGCTACGTTTCATTCTGCCATACGACCGACCTATCGATATTTGACAAAAACAAAATTATTTTTTAACTTTATTGTTTGCAACCGAAAAAAACTCGTATTTTTTATTTTAACTTATTGACCTTATCCCTGTCTATGAGCCAAGTTTCGAGGTACCTTACAAATACGTCTAAGCCCAGTGATTCTACTCAAAGAAACAAGCAACTTTCCCGAAGAATATTTTTTTACTCGAATAACATTTTTTGTCTTCCTAATCTTCCCATACAAAATGAGTCGATCACGAGACCACTACCCAAGCAGCACGCAAGCGTTCACCAACATCAATATCCAGCCCATTTATTTAGAGAAGTACTAGAGTAAAAATGTGTTTTTATTTAATAAAAGTTTTAAATGAGTTATACAGTTCAACCTGTATAAAATATTTATTAAAGGATCCGCGTAACCTTAGGGTGCTAAAACAGAATATTGCAACTCTACAATACAACTTAAAGTACATATTTTGGGACACTTCAAGCTAGTTTTATCGTTAAAGCTATATTCAGGTTGTGATTTGCTCGTGATTACTAACTTATCTAAGTGTTGCTAAAGTAAAATGGTATTACATATATGCAAACTTTACTATTAAACTTAAAGTATTTTGTGACACTTCAAGCTGGCTTTATGGTTAAAGCTGTATTCAGGCTGTATTTTGCATGTCATAACTTACTTTTTCAGATCTAAGTGTTATTAAATTATCGCTTAGTACTTGTTACTTTACAATGGCATAAACAAACTCTGCTCTAAAACTTATTCTTATGGCATTATTGTACACTCTTATTACGTACCTATCTACCAGCGGTCATCGATCGCGTCGGCAACGTGACACGCTGGCATGTGTTGCAGTGTCAGCATTCTTCCCTCAGAGCTCACTTTCGGACTTAGCGAACCTCGCATCGGTCGCATTCTAAATTTCTATGTTAATAATGTTAATTAAGTAATTTTAAAACTATATTATACCAACTGCACGAACTCATTTTCTTGTAAATACAGTAGTTTTATGACTTCTATTTAAGAGGGTGTTTTAAATAAAAACAAGTCAATGACAGCTGTAATACAGCTTTAGTCTGTATTACTGACTGAGTCGTCATTGCGATTTGCGCCTCGTAGATGTCTTTTATCTTATCTGCAAAAAAGAGAACTACGATTTAAATGTCTTCATTCCTAGTAAAATAATAAAATCACGACATCTTGTCAGTTAAATTATTTTTACATAAAAACTAGGCTTGGGTTGGAGACCTAATACTACCTTATCGGGTCTGTTATCTTGGGCTCAGGGTTTTCCATTTCTTATACGTATCTCTAAAGAGCATTATAAGTATTGTGTAAGGAACCTATGTACAACCTAAGTAATAAAAATAACCTATACTATTAAACGAGCAATATTTGTATATATATATTTGTAAGACATATTTCTCAGAGAGAAAGATAAAAATTTTACTTTTTTAAGATATGATAAAAATAAATACATCTTAGTATGGAGGTCCCTCTCAAGAAATGGATACGCTTATGGCTCTCTCCTTAGCAGAAAGTGCTGCTACTTCAACCTCCTTAGTAATTTTTTGTGTTTATTTTTTAGCAACTTGACATGTACGACTTGACATTTATTTAAGCGTTACCTTGCCCTAGTCGCTTCCTAATCGGGCTCATAGCGTTAAGAATGTCATAAGTGAATTTAGGAACAGCTTATGGTTAGTGCAAACCGATATATTGCTAGGAGTTTCCTAAACAAGTTAGACAAGAACTTAAGCGATTCCTAAGTTTAGTGCAAACAGGCCTAGGCTGTTTAGCAAATTGTGTGTATTAAAAAAAAGTATAATTAAATAAATACTTGATAACAGTTAAGCCCTTTCATGATTATCAGCATGAAATTTGGTCACTGCATATGCCCTTGCATATATTACTTTAAAAAATAATATCAATAATATCAATAATATATATATATTTTTTTAATATAATATTCTTTTCTTACCTAAAAAAAATACACGTACCGTATTCAGTATTTTTCTTTTGGTTATATTTTGACTAAAACATATACAGCATCACAATAAAGAATCGGCACTTTTACTTACCAGTTATAATATCTAGTCTAAGTTCCTTGATCCTTTACATAAATATTACACTATTATTATAATATTTCATGTCGTCATGAAGACGTTTGTCATCGAAAACAATAATTTTGCTTTCTTTAAATTCATATTCTTTTGTAAATCTCTTTAAAACATATTAAGAACACTTTTATTTACAAGACACTTGTAAGATAACATCCGTAGTGTAATAGTGTTTTTTTACGCTAAATAACAGCCCTAATACAGCTATTGGGGTCGATTCAGGCGTGGCCGCTAAAGTTAAGCCTAAAATTAAAATTCCTAAATTTTATCCAGATTTTAATTACGTTTTAATCAATTTGCTATTCCAGAGTGGCATGTTAACTAAAAAATATTATCGGGCAACTAAAAATAAGAGTGAATGATTGAGTGAATGAAAAAGCTGTCTGTCTCGTTCCCACTTATGGATTTCATAAAAAGCTATCCTTCTCTTCTTTGGAAAGAATATCATAGACAAAATAAAGGTAAAACCGTCAAGTTCGAATCGGAACCGAGTTGCCAGATTGACCAAAAAGAAACGATTTTTGATCCTTTTGGCAACGAGTCATCCCTTAGATGTCCATTCACATACTTCGTCCCTTTTTAGACAACAGGCCAAAATTTTATCTTTGATGGCCCAGTTTTCGGAAAACAGGGGCAAAATTAGCACAAACATTTCCTCAACCTGTCAAAATTAAGAATTCTTATTTATCTCGGTCGCGTCGATGTTGTCGTCAACTTCGCAGCAATATTTTTGAAATCTTTGTGTCATTCACAAGTCATGCGTCTGAAAAAAATTTTGTCTACAGCCGGTTTGCAAGATAGAAGACGAAATTGTTAGCCGTCAATAATTTCGTCGGCGGCAATAGCCGGGCAAATTTTTTCAGCAGCGGAATGTGTTCGTGTTGTTTTATTTTTGCCTTTTCTTTCTTTCTTTCCTTCCACAACTTCAGAAAATGCAAGAGAAAGAGTATGGCTTTTGCTCATTTGGAATAATCTGCTGTTTTTAATTTTAACATGCTGGTTTTTAATCACCGCTAAAATTAGCTGTTCTTGTCTATGGTTTCGCTTAAAATGAGGCTTGTGGAATACCAATTTGCAGTTAAACGGAAATTTAGTAGATTGGTTAAAATTTATTAATGTCAAAATCAATTTACTCCCGTCATTTGATTTTGACAGTTGCGTACAGAATACCAAACGGTTTAGCGACACTTAAATAAATTTAGGAAATTTAGCGGCCGCGCTTGAATCGACCCCATTATGCTGCTATTCAGCTCTACAAAACGCGATAAGCTATATAATTTTGGGCCCTTTTTTACTTATTTGGACTGTACAAGCGCTTATACAGAGTTAATGCAGCCTGAATATACAAAAAAAAGAAAACAAACAACTTCTAGTACTTATACAAAAAAACTAAAATACAGCTTTTGTACAGCTTGCAATGCTACTTAGGTAGTATGTATACAGGGTTATTTTTTTGTACCTGACGTCCCGTTTGCCCACTTATGAGTGGGGTGAGGTCAAAAGCAACAATTTTAATTAATTTGTTCAACGACTTTGCAACAACGCACAAATTTTTAACTTGCAGAATGTGTTACTTAGTCACTTACGTTACTTTGTATGGGAAGTTAATTTTTTTCTGGTTGATAGCAAAGTCATAGAACATAAGTTATTGCTTTTTACCTCACTAAGTAAAATGGTAGAGTCCAAAATTATTTTTCGAGTAAATTTTTTTTCTTCTTATGCATGAGAATCAATGGGCTTAACAATGAAACTTCACTTTTAGACGAAATAATATAAAAAATTTTGACCTCCACATCACGTTCCAAAATAGGAAAGGGAAGGGAAGTTTTATGCAGGTTTTATGGGAAGACACATTTTTTTAGGTTATGGTACATTTTTGTCTTACAACACACCTAGAGGTGAAAATTGATGTGGGTGGTAGGGATGTTTAAGCGCGTCATTTATATGACGCACCTAACTCGAGTACTTATCTTCTAAACTCGATTCTCATTATATTATCCCGATCTCTATTAATTAATATCTCTTTATCTTGTCGATCAAAACGCCTCCTCCTTTCTTCGGTGACGTCACAGGTAATAGATTTTCTGCCCACTCACTTACTACGCTACATGTTGATGTTGAATCTAGACACGCGGTAGCGTGTCAAAGCCAAGTTCAAAAGAAGAAAGTGGCGACGCAGCAACCGTGTGTTAGATTACACGAACCATTTGGAGCCACATTTGTCTCCTTAATAACACAAAATCTATTTAATGTAAATACATTCTACAATTAATAAGACAGGGGTCTTATTAATTGTAATTGTAGATGAAGTAAGACCCCAAATTGCATGAATACAGCTCAAACGGTTATTGAGATATGAACATCATCTTTCAATTTTTTTACATAACAAACATTGTTATAGCAGAAAAAGTAATAAATTGTGTTGTTAATTCATTTTAGAATGTTGTACGTTTTTATAAACCAATTTTAAGATTATTAAATAACTTGGCACCCATTTAGATATCACTTCTTTTGTCGGTTAAGTCAACAACCACGCATATTCTTTATAATGAACTTGGCTTCCATTTTTTTACATTTATGTTTTTGGTGGGATAAGCAGTTCACGCACGACTTCTTCTTTAAACTTAAGAGCTGTGCTCTTTTCGGTGGAGTAATCGCCAATGTTTCCTTGTTTCCGCCAGTTCCAGCACGACACGACTTCAAAATAGCTAAGATCTGCCCATTTATAAATTTATTAGCCATTTTACTAATTCCATTGTTTTTGCTTTCCGGTCAAATTAATTCTCAATCAATTCAATTTCCCTACACGGCATTTCTTTAAATGCTGAATTTGGCCATTTTTATTGAAAATTAGATACCTAAGTATTATAGTCACGCCTTGGACTTTGAACTGACTGACTATGGTATTAGTAGTGCTACTTGTTAAGGTGATAAAGTGATAATTTTTATTATGCTCTTGACTTTTATCTTAATACAATATTGTGTAAAATCAAAAATACTTTAATTTAACTAACTTTGTAAATAGGTAAACATAATTTTTTTAGAGAATCTGATGATTCTTGCTGCAATATCCTAACCAAACTGGGGAAGTCACACATAGTGATATTTGTTTGACAGTGTCCCCACCGGGAATCGAACCCAGAACTTCCGGATCAAATTAAATTTAACAAAAAACATTATTTCAGGCAAGTGACCTATAAATATTACAAATACAAAAACATACAGAACATTCAGTCGAAAATGAAATAATGTCATAATTAAAATACAAAATTAAATTTAAATTAAATTAAAAATTTTACCACAGACCATGGATTCTACCGCAAGTTACCTTTTAAGGAGATTCTCGGCCGTGCGTGGCCGCTGCTAAGTTTCATCAAGATCGTTTGAGCTGTTTTTGCGCAAATTCTTTTTTTCATTTTCGTTGCATGAGAGCTACCCTCAATATAGGTAGTTCTTATTTTTGGGTCAAAAAATTTATAAAAAAACCGGTCAAGTGCGAGTCGGACTCGCGCGCCCAGGGTTCCGATATACCTATAGTATTTTTGGAAGCAATAAAGTCCATTTTCAGGACCGCAAAACTAAATTTGTTTGTAAAGGTTTTTTGCAGATTTCTGAAAAACTGTGCAACTTAGAAAGATCGTTTTATTTTTGCTGTAAAGTTTATATAAACTTCTGTCAACTGTAATTAATTCAGATTTTTCCTTACTCAAACTTCGGAGATAAGGGGGGGGGAATGGTATTTTTCTTGACATTTTTCATCATAACTTTAAAACTAAGAAATTTAAAAAAATACAAAAATATATTTTAAAATGTACAAGTAAAGCCCTTTCATATGATACCCCACTCGACCTAGTAGCGACAATTTGAAATTTGGCCCCCCCTATTTTGGCCCCCTTTATATTAATAATCATACTTTTTTCAAAACTTTTTCTTGTGCAATTAAGTTGGGCAACTATATTCTAAAACTATTCCAAATTTCAGGTTGATAGCATAAGTGGTTGCTGAGATATAGAGGTGTGACAGACAGACGGACAGACAGACAGACCGGCACCATAAGGGTTCCTTTTTTTTACCATTTTGGTATCGGAACCCTAAAAATGAAAACGTCTTTTTTATAAAAATTATGTAGGATCTTATTAGTTTAGGTCTCACTGTATTACAAAAAAATATTCGCCGACCTTGCAGCAGCTCCTACAGCCTCTGCAGCTTAGCATGGAAAATAAATTAGATACGCAAATTCTGGTCTATATGTATCTCTTCGAGAATTTTAAAAAGCTTTTCGAGCTTTAATATCTAAAATAACAAGAAATAAGTGAAGTAAGCATCATACAATTTTGTCCCTTCCGTGGACGTGAGGAAGTGGCACATCCATGGAAATGACCGTAAATCTCATACATTTTTGTCCACGGGAACATGGAAGTGACGCCATGGAAGTGTCATTTTTACATTGTTATGTACGATACTAAACCCCAAAAGCAGGCACGACTAAGCGAATTCGCCAAAGTATTTTTGATGTGATAACGCATTCAAACGACCAAACTAAAATAAATAATTGAAAGGTACATAGCTCTGATGAACAATAAAATTGTGACCACTTATGCTTGACGAGTTGTGAGAATAGACATTCAACATTTTTTTTCTCGTAAACTACACGCCGCAGCAAAAAATTTATAACTGAATCAAAATATGATAGATCAATCCTTGTCTATGCGTATTTGCGTTTGAATCAAAGATTTTGGAAACTACGCCAGGGGGCGTTTATAGATATGCCATATACTCGGCAAAAGCTTGCCACGTAAAAGTAAAAGTGTACATGACCATGGCGGTGTTTAGTAGTGCTGTCTAACTTGTAATCGATATTTTATCGATATGCGGGCTGGCAGACGACGTCGGAGACGTACAAGTAGACATAGATAGATATATTGCTGACAGACCAGCTCACTCGCCTCGCCATCAGTACTTTCATCTCCTATTACTATAACTCTAGCCCGTACGTCTATTGAAATAAGAACGGTATAAAGTTCAATATGTCAAGCTTGATGATGTGTAAGGGCTTATGAACCGAAGGATGGGCAGCAGCATCTTTCTGTGTATCGTATCATCTTACATACTGCGGTCACCAACAACAGCGGTCGCAAGCTGCAACGCTTATACTCGTAAGCGTGGTGACTAGGGTAAATCCCCTCCAAATAACCAAGCGTTTTTTTTTTAATGGAGCTCCCCCCTGTCCTGCAGTGGATGTTTTATGGGATGTTATGATGATGATAAAAAAATATTTGTATTATATTAATAATTATGTAACTCGAGTTTCATAATTAATATTATTACACAATGTAATTTTTGTAAATGTAAGTTATGATATAAATGCGCTAGCATTGCTCGTAGAAAAACATATTATATACAAAATCTCATTTAATTAATTTGTTTAAACAGGGTGTTCCAGGGTACCTGTACCAGCGAATATACCTCAATACCTATATTCAATTAAACCCCATCCAAAGTCCGCCAACTCCAGACCTTCACTAGTACAAGTTTCCTGAGACACCCTGTATAGGTTTCATACCAAAATTCAGGAAATTACAGTAAGGCCTAATATGAAATAAAACAAAAAACTGCTGAACCCATTTCGATAAAACTTTTTATTTAGGCCATCCATACCGGCAGTCTTTTTTATTTCAAGTGATTTAAAGGCCTTAATTATAACGAAAGCATGTTAAGTTTTATGGGCAGAACCACCTGCTAAAATATCCGGGTTGATGAAAAATAACGCAGTATTTTAGTTTAAAAATTTAAGTCGCAATACTTTTTGAGTGACCTGGTTGATTCAGACTGAACGTAATTATACATTTCGAAATAAAATTATTTTATTAAGATAATTGCGATACGATATTTTTTCTGTCATCTTTTTTCCGTGATATCTGTATCTCAGAATCATGTAGGTTTTTATAATACTTTTAATAAGTGCAAACTTATGACTTGCGTCATGTTCAAAATCCCCTGTATTTAGTAAGTGCCTTGAATTGAAAGTGTAATAGTCCATGAATAATTTGAAAATGTGCAGGTAGTATTTTTCTGGTTGATAGTTTTCATTGAAAACACCTTTCAATATTTTTTCAGTTTTTTTTAGGATATCTTCCACATCTTTTGAAGGATAATTTAATCCGCCTCGTGTTTTCAATATTGTCAAGCTTCATTTCGTGGGAATCTACAAGAAAAGGTTAGACATATTATTAAATTCCTGTACATTTAATCCAAAATATTGTTCGGACTGCTGCTGCACAAAGCCTCTCAGTTCTGTTAAATCTTTTGCAGTCTCTTTCTGTTTTAATTTCAAAACAAATTAAAATAAATGGTACAGCAGCACTGCACTAACTTTCTCGCGATATACGAGAGTCATCATTCAACAGTGTCCCCGCCGGGAGTCGAACCCAGAACCTCCGGATCAAGAGCCGAATTCTCTAACTACTATATTATAAACGCTGCGGATAGTAATGAGTAAATAAGTACCAACTGCAAACTTAAGTTTGTAATTCCATACAAATAATATGAAAATACAAACTTACCTATACCTACTAAATTATGTAAAAATGATTTAATGAAATATGCAGTCAGGTAGAAAAATAATTTGTAATCCAAATCGTAGAACATCAAAATAAGCTCAACAAAACCGATTTGAGTAAATAACATTTTTTAATTTTAGTAGTAAGGGAACACCCCTTATATGAATTTCTACAGACCAATTGATACTGCCGCAAAATACCTTAAATGGAGATGCTTGGTCATGCAAAGTTTAATCAATTAATGAGACGTTTTTGCGAAAATTACAATTTTTCATTTTCGTTGTATGACAGCTACCCTCAAAATATGCCAAATATGCCCATTCAGAATATTAGTGCCAAATTTTTTTTTTTATGAATAGGTGAGGTAAGTGACGATGGGATCGAAGATGTAACATGCTCACCTACCTGTTCCTTCTAGCCTTGAAAAGATCCACATTATATTTTTCGGGGAAAGATTGGCAGAGAGGTAATTCCACTCCTTAGCATATTTAAAAGAACCCGTGGGTTTTTATTGTCGCTTCTTTTTTTCCCACCATGGCGCCACTTTGAATAAGAGGTATGTCAACGACAAAGAGATGGGACCCCAATCCACTTCTATTCCCACGTTGGAGGAAGGGGGATGGTGGTATCAGGTCGTGCAATTCAGAAGCTCACTTAAACAGGCTACTTTACTCACTTACTTTACTTATATGAGAATTTGAGAATATTGTAATATCGATATCAGCTGCGCTTGATTACATCACTATGTGTTTGCATTGTTTGTATGTAAACATTTTGTAATGAAATAAAGCCGATAGCGGCTTGAAAACATAAAATAAATATCAATTAGTTTACTTTATAGTTGAATACCGCTACACCTAAAAATTTGATCAGACAAATATGTGAAATAGTAGTCAAAAAGGGAAATAAACACCAACTGACTTGTGTAAAGATAATTGTGGGTTGTTCTTGTTTCTCCTTGCACCACACCACACAATGGAACACTTAGGCATCCTGCCAAAGCCTATATAAAGAAATCAAATTATATAAAATACTCTGAAACTAATTTCTTTGTTTACAATAATAAAATCGTCGAACACGTATACACGGATCTGACAGCCCACGTACTGTCGTATACCGTTTATCAAAATGGCGAACTGGCGACAAAGCGTTATCGGAAAAAAAAGTTTCGACACTGATAAAATATTGTTGTACTTTTTCAACCTTTCTAAACAAAGATTAGTTAGAA
Organism: Athrips mouffetella; assembly: GCA_947532105.1. Taxonomy (NCBI): domain Eukaryota; kingdom Metazoa; phylum Arthropoda; class Insecta; order Lepidoptera; family Gelechiidae; genus Athrips; species Athrips mouffetella. The sequence goes on from OX383958.1 coordinate 11,983,747, forward strand.
AGAAATAGCATTAACTTGATCAGTTAAGTTTTCCATAGACAATAGCTTCAGGTCCTTTAGAAGCGCAGCGTTTTTTCTTACGTCAATGGTTTGAATACACGCACGATGATATTAAAGCATTGACGTAAGAAAAAACGCTGCGCTTCTAAAGGACCTGAAGCTATTGTCTATGGAAAACTTAACTGATCAAGTTAATGCTATTTCTTTCTAACTAATCTTTGTTTAGAAAGGTTGAAAAAGTACAACAATATTTTATCAGTGTCGAAACTTTTTTTTCCGATAACGCTTTGTCGCCAGTTCGCCATTTTGATAAACGGTATACGACAGTTACTGCCGCACAAATCGTAAGTGCAGTATGGAACATCTTAGTACTTTTGAGTAAAACGCGCTCAAAGTTTCGAATTTTAATCTTATAATATAACCCTTTTATGTATCGTTTTAATAAATTTTAATTAGTATTTCTATGGAAACGAGGACGGGGAATTCATTTTTATCGTAAAATATTTAAAAATATTTTTATTAAGTGCTCTAAAGTTTAAAAAACATGTTATGACTAGGACTAGCATGTATATTTTATAGTTGTAGTTTTCACATAAATGCAGTAAAGAACCTTTATAACGTACTTTACTGCGCTTCTAAATTGTCATTTCTGTACTTACTGCGTTAGTGATAACATAATTGTTTTCGTGATTTAAAAACATTCGTAAATATAAGCTTATTAGGACTAAATTTACTGTTTTGGTTTTGAAATAAAATTATGAGACAAATACAAGAATCACATTTTTATTTATTTATTACACTGAACTGACAAAAACAAAGATGAAGAACATTTACTGAACATTAATCCACGAACAAACTATCTTTATCACCATTATCATGATCTTCATCATTATTAGTCGGCAGATTCATCCAAAACGTTCTCCTATTTTCTGGCATGAGCGGTACTAATTTTTTTAAAATATTTTCCTTTCTGCTTTTAGTTATTCCTTTTAAGGATTTTTTTTTGTTTATTTCAGGAAATTTGCGTGATTTGACAATTTTCAGAGGAAGAAAATCCAAAGTGGCTTGTATCTGCTCACTAGAGCTATATTCTAGGAAAAAATTGCCTCTCTGTGCTTTAACACACACAATATTTTTTAAATAGCATCGAGGCGTTATTTTGCGGACTTTTGTTTGTGAAGAAAAGTCTTTATATTCGTAGAAGTCATCAATCGTCATTATCTTTACTACGTTCTTCTTAGAATTAGACTGCTGAACAGCAGATACAAAATCGTCAAAGTCATAAACTTTGCTTTTGCGTTTTAGGGACAGTTCAACCTGGTGATGAAAACTGTCAGCGCTCATAAAGGAATGTCCAGACTCAAAATATTTTATCGTTATTGTTTCAGCTGAAATTAAGTCGCTGTTAATGATGTTAACGAGAAATGAAAAAAATGCCCAGTTTTTATTTTGCGATGAGCAATTATCAGCCCAAAGTACAAAGTCTTTAGCGTCTCGGTTATGAACAAGAAATGCCCTAAAAGTTGATATTATATCCTCTTGGTTTCGACCGGCTATAGTTTCCGGCCAAACTGTTGCAAATGGAAGATTTTTCTCTGAAGCTGTTCCCAATGGGACAAATGTTTCATTAAACACGATCACGCGCGGGCAGAATATGGCTGCTTTAAATTGGTCTATACGTGGCAACATGATCACTTTCTGCAAATCTACTGAACAATAAACAATTTCATCATTCAATTTCTTCGATTTTTCGACATCACGCTGATAATCCGCTCGAGAAGTCTTATATCTTTCATGATGTATTTGGTATGTGTAACAAACTTCACATTCTTTATCAGGATTAAGAACATGGTTTTTATTATGCTGGTGAAAATAAGCGCATTGTTCGCATTCTTCGTGACCTAAATTTGCAAATGAAATATTAAAATCAACTCTTACGATCCTCCTGTAATATTCCGAGGATATTTGGATATTGGGATATTCATTACAAAAATCTGTGTACATAGAAGCTATGTTTATGTCACTGGGCAGGTATAAACGATTGGGAGCATGCTTTCGCCTGTAATGTGAAATAGATGGTTGATATTTCTGAATATGTTGCTTTATAATTTCTTTGTTTATTTTGTTTTCCCTGATGTACTTTCCTCTTAGAATTGTTTGTTGATCAACCGGTTTTCTTATAGCCTGCAAAACCCTGCGATCATTCTTTGGATTAAAACCTAAAGTAGTTAGAAAAAAATATTTACACACTTCAATTCTTTGATCGTCTTCTGAAATAAGATGGTAAGCATGAGAAACTTTTCTTTTTAAAATGTTCTTTGTACTAGTTTTTCTTCGCTCTACTTGCAATACGTCTACCAGTCCCTTAATAAATAGTCCTTGCGACTCCCAGTTCAATTTTCTGAAGCGGCTGTGAATATTTTTTCTAAAATCTTCATCAAATTTCTCTGAACAATTTTTATTGCAAGAGCAGGGTGGTTTTATGACAAATTTTACATCGTTCAACTTTTCACGTTTTTTTATTCTGGTCTCCAAATTCTCTTCGAACAGTTTTCTCTTCCTTAAATTTCCATCTTTGGTTAGTGCAGGACCTTCTGCTACTAAGTCGGTGCTGTTTGGTTTGTGTTGAGAGCATTTAATATCCGATTTTAAGTTAGGAAAATGATCGACACATAACAAACAAAAACAAGTGTCACAAGTGGTAAAAACTTTTTTCTTACAGTCAATAAACTCACAATGCTGCTCATCTTTCGAATCATTATCAAGACTTTTATTACTGTTTGATTCAGAATCACTTTTTTCACATAATTTAGATATCTCAGCCAATTTTTTTACACATTTTTTATTCTCGCGCTGTTTTCTATCGTCGTTATTTATTATACAAGTTGCAGGAGGTATGTGTTCATTACATTTGTTTTCTGTTTTTATACTATCGAAATGATTAAGGCATAACAGACACGAGCAGTCGTCACAAGTGGTAAAAACAGTATCTTTGCAGTCGCGATATTCACAATGCTGAGAACGAGATTCACTAAAACAACTCTTTTGTTTTTCCTTAGTAAAGGTTTTTTGCGCTTCCATCTTATGGTTAGTTATATTGTTAATAATGTTAGCTTCATTAGCCTTTTTTACAATTTCGTTAGATATTATATGAAACTTTTTTTGTTGGGAACTATCATGGCCGGTTATCGTAGATGGAAAAATGTTTTCTTTGTTGGTCGACTTAGACTGTTTCTTAGGCATGAAAACATTATGGCGTTTACAGTCAGTATAAGCAACATCATCATCAAAATGTTCCCAGCAAAGAAAGCATAGGCAGTGACCACAAGTACTAAATATTTCTTTTTTGCAGTCTTCATAATCACAGTGCGGGTTATCATTTTTATTCGATGAAATATTTCCTAGTAACACAATCTTTTTTACTGGGCTCTTACAAATTGTTACGTCCGAGTCATCTGAATCTTCAGGATCCGGAACATAATCAGCATCATTACTATGATCATCGGAATTTGCGTAAGGATCGACTGGACTCTGACAGTCTAAGTCCGAAACATGATCTTCTTCTGACGGTAGCAACACTTCATCGCAGTATAGTGCGCTGATCCAATCATTATTACTCTTTTCCAAATCATTTAACATGTCGTTCTGTATTTTAACCTGATCATTTGAAACAGACCCTGAAAAAAAAAAACCCCTATTGTATTTTGCTACTTAAATACCTACACCTACTTAGCAATTTGTAGTAAATAGATAGGTACAAATATTATTAAGTCATTAAAATTTTACTCCTACTAGGTATTTTTATTTTTTTAATACGTACGTATGTCACAAACTGTAGATAATTATTCGAAATATAGATGTAACATGGCAAAGTTATTACAGTTTGTACAACCGTAAAATAAATTTAATGAGTGTAAGTTGTGCGAAGGTTATTTAGCTAGATTTTTTTACCACATAAAATTCACTAAAAAAGAAAAATAATATACATTATTTTGTAGGTACAGGTATTTGGCCTAACAAATTATTATGGTCTACCACCCTAAACCTTCGTTTTAATTCGTGCGTCATCTCATCATAGAACAACAAGCTCAACAAAAAAAAAATTGTCACACCAGCTCCTTTAATACCTACCTTGCACCTACATAAACAGCAGACAGACGGAATTACTTTTACCAGTTATATTTAATCATCATCATCATATCATCCCATTAAACGTCCACTGCAGGACAGGGAGCTCCCTCCAGAACTAGATACTAGCATCTTGTATAACTACAATTATTTTAATTAGCAAGGCTGTAAGTTATCCGAATAAAATAAAATAAAATAAAAGGGGATTTACCATAGTCACCACGCTTGTTAGCGTTGCGGGTGGCGACCGCTGTTGTTAGTGACCTCAGTTTGTAAGATGGTACGATACACAAAAGGATGCTGCTGCCCATCCTCCAGTTTATAATCCCTTAGTCGCCTTTTACGACACCCACGTGTATTTATGGGTTGGTACTATTCTTTGCCGGCACCACACGGGTGTATATTTAATGTAACTATGTAAATACCTACCTATACACTTTATTGACCTACCGAACTACCTGTCGCCATCTACCTACCTGCTCGTCTAAGGGTTATAGGTAAACAAGTACTTGCGCTTGCGCTGGCACTCACAGCCGCTTCCACACATAAAGATGTTCATAATTGCCTACCCGACCAAATACCTAGCCGCCTACGAATATCTAGATAAGTAAACTAAACAGGTAAGTCACTTACCTTTAGAATCCTTGCTTTCACTAAGCGATTGGAGGGGTTCGTCCTGACGCATTTTCTCTTTGGCCTGAGCTTGTTGCATTAAGGTATTTCTAAACTGTTGTCTAGTACCTAAAGCTTTTTTTCTCTCCTCCATATTTTATCTATCGCTTGCATATATTACAATTTAATCCAAACACAAGGTCGTTAAAAACGGTCGTTGAAAGCGATAACAGAACTGTGTCAAGGTCAAAGGATAGTAAGCAACTGCGAAAAAAATACGATGGGAAACACTTGCTGACCCGCGGCATTCATCTCGCTTTAACAAGTCAAATTACCCTAATTAGCTTTCCTACTTGCACACGCCTACTATCTGCAACGCGCACCCACACAACTACACGGACATAACGTTTCTTATACGCGCTAAAACCTAAAATCAACACACAAACAAGATCAAATATTTCGCGTGCGCGGTAAGCGCGATACCCGCAAATCGAATAGAAAAGCAATTTGTAAATAATAAAAAATGTAATGTAGCTTGTGTCATCAGTTATCACTGTGTTTATGTTATGACCCTCCTTTCTTTACTTTTTATAATTCCTTAGAATAAGCGCCATAAATGTGCTTACTGCAAATGTGATATGCAAATCCACTGCATTAGCTCTAAATATGCATTATTATAAATGCAGTAAAGTCCTACTTTAAGTACTTACTGCACATATATTATGCATCACAAGAATTATTTAAGAGCTGTTTAATAAAAATTTGCAGCAAGTGCATTTACTGCAGTAATATTAACTGGTCGTAAAAAAACTCGAGCCATACTGCGGTTATGATTTTTGAATTTCACCTTTATAATGTAGATATTAAAAAACGGGTCTTTGATTCTTGTAGACCTTACTGCAAGCATTTCGCGCCTATTCTCAACTCTTTTGGCGCGAAAATGCGACTTACTGCGTTTATGTTTTGTGCGGCAGCGTACGTGGGCTGTCAGATCCGTGTATACGTGTTCGACGATTTTATTATTGTAAACAAAGAAATTAGTTTCAGAGTATTTTATATAATTTGATTTCTTTATATAGGCTTTGGCAGGATGCCTAAGTGTTCCATTGTGTGGTGTGGTGCAAGGAGAAACAAGAACAACCCACAATTATCTTTACACAAGTCAGTTGGTGTTTATTTCCCTTTTTGACTACTATTTCACATATTTGTCTGATCAAATTTTTAGGTGTAGCGGTATTCAACTATAAAGTAAACTAATTGATATTTATTTTATGTTTTCAAGCCGCTATCGGCTTTATTTCATTACAAAATGTTTACATACAAACAATGCAAACACATAGTGATGTAATCAAGCGCAGCTGATATCGATATTACAATATTCTCAAATTCTCATATAAGTAAAGTAAGTGAGTAAAGTAGCCTGTTTAAGTGAGCTTCTGAATTGCACGACCTGATACCACCATCCCCCTTCCTCCAACGTGGGAATAGAAGTGGATTGGGGTCCCATCTCTTTGTCGTTGACATACCTCTTATTCAAAGTGGCGCCATGGTGGGAAAAAAAGAAGCGACAATAAAAACCCACGGGTTCTTTTAAATATGCTAAGGAGTGGAATTACCTCTCTGCCAATCTTTCCCCGAAAAATATAATGTGGATCTTTTCAAGGCTAGAAGGAACAGGTAGGTGAGCATGTTACATCTTCGATCCCATCGTCACTTACCTCACCTATTCATAAAAAAAAAATATTTGGCACTAATATTCTGAATGGGCATATTTGGCATATTTTGAGGGTAGCTGTCATACAACGAAAATGAAAAATTGTAATTTTCGCAAAAACGTCTCATTAATTGATTAAACTTTGCATGACCAAGCATCTCCATTTAAGGTATTTTGCGGCAGTATCAATTGGTCTGTAGAAATTCATATAAGGGGTGTTCCCTTACTACTAAAATTAAAAAAATTTATTTACTCAAAATCGGTTTTGTTGAGCTTATTTTGATGTTCTACGATTCATTTTTACATAATTTAGTAGGTATAGGTAAGTTTGTATTTTCATATTATTTGTATGGAATTACAAACTTAAGTTTGCAGTTGGTACTTATTTACTCATTACTATCCGCAGCGTTTATAATATAGTAGTTAGAGAATTCGGCTCTTGATCCGGAGGTTCTGGGTTCGACTCCCGGCGGGGACACTGTTGAATGATGACTCTCGTATATCGCGAGAAAGTTAGTGCAGTGCTGCTGTACCATTTATTTTAATTTGTTTTGAAATTAAAACAGAAAGAGACTGCAAAAGATTTAACAGAACTGAGAGGCTTTGTGCAGCAGCAGTCCGAACAATATTTTGGATTAAATGTACAGGAATTTAATAATATGTCTAACCTTTTCTTGTAGATTCCCACGAAATGAAGCTTGACAATATTGAAAACACGAGGCGGATTAAATTATCCTTCAAAAGATGTGGAAGATATCCTAAAAAAAACTGAAAAAATATTGAAAGGTGTTTTCAATGAAAACTATCAACCAGAAAAATACTACCTGCACATTTTCAAATTATTCATGGACTATTACACTTTCAATTCAAGGCACTTACTAAATACAGGGGATTTTGAACATGACGCAAGTCATAAGTTTGCACTTATTAAAAGTATTATAAAAACCTACATGATTCTGAGATACAGATATCACGGAAAAAAGATGACAGAAAAAATATCGTATCGCAATTATCTTAATAAAATAATTTTATTTCGAAATGTATAATTACGTTCAGTCTGAATCAACCAGGTCACTCAAAAAGTATTGCGACTTACATTTTTAAACTAAAATACTGCGTTATTTTTCATCAACCCGGATATTTTAGCAGGTGGTTCTGCCCATAAAACTTAACATGCTTTCGTTATAATTAAGGCCTTTAAATCACTTGAAATAAAAAAGACTGCCGGTATGGATGGCCTAAATAAAAAGTTTTATCGAAATGGGTTCAGCAGTTTTTTGTTTTATTTCATATTAGGCCTTACTGTAATTTCCTGAATTTTGGTATGAAACCTATACAGGGTGTCTCAGGAAACTTGTACTAGTGAAGGTCTGGAGTTGGCGGACTTTGGATGGGGTTTAATTGAATATAGGTATTGAGGTATATTCGCTGGTACAGGTACCCTGGAACACCCTGTTTAAACAAATTAATTAAATGAGATTTTGTATATAATATGTTTTTCTACGAGCAATGCTAGCGCATTTATATCATAACTTACATTTACAAAAATTACATTGTGTAATAATATTAATTATGAAACTCGAGTTACATAATTATTAATATAATACAAATATTTTTTTATCATCATCATAACATCCCATAAAACATCCACTGCAGGACAGGGGGGAGCTCCATTAAAAAAAAAACGCTTGGTTATTTGGAGGGGATTTACCCTAGTCACCACGCTTACGAGTATAAGCGTTGCAGCTTGCGACCGCTGTTGTTGGTGACCGCAGTATGTAAGATGATACGATACACAGAAAGATGCTGCTGCCCATCCTTCGGTTCATAAGCCCTTACACATCATCAAGCTTGACATATTGAACTTTATACCGTTCTTATTTCAATAGACGTACGGGCTAGAGTTATAGTAATAGGAGATGAAAGTACTGATGGCGAGGCGAGTGAGCTGGTCTGTCAGCAATATATCTATCTATGTCTACTTGTACGTCTCCGACGTCGTCTGCTAGCCCGCATATCGATAAAATATCGATTACAAGTTAGACAGCACTACTAAACACCGCCATGGTCATGTACACTTTTACTTTTACGTGGCACGCTTTTGCCGAGTATATGGCATATCTATAAACGCCCCCTGGCGTAGTTTCCATTCCAAAATCTTTGTATTAAAGTTACGACCAGTGTGACACACGTCCATGGAAGTGACCAAAAACTAAATCACAAACTTTAACTCAGCAGTCCAAACATTTACTTAACGTTTTAGATGCATATGCTTGTGTATTTATAAAGTAAATGTATTCTCAATAATATGGCATTCTTTTTTTCCATATTTAGTCAACCAGATAAAGCACAGATTTTTTTTTCTTCAATTAGACCGTCTAGTCACACCCACGGAAGGGACATTTTTGATGATTAAAATATTTATTAACAAATAACTATCCATTATATCCATCTATTAATTTATTAAATTTATAGTATTTTATCTATTCTTTCATAAAACAAAGCACTATTTCGATATTTAGCTACTGCAGCTTAGAAAAATAGCAGTCACAGTCAGTTTTTTGCAAATTGAGAATTACCCATATGAGAGCCAGCAAGAAACCACACGCACAGTGGCGTAGCGTGGGTCACTGTCGCCCGGGGTCGAGTCATAATTTGCCGCCCTTTTGACGTCATAAAAATAATAATGTTGGTGTTGGTAAGAAAAAATGTACGTTATGAAAGAATTTAGTGAAAAATATTTATTTCAAAACCATGAAATGTGTTCATTTGTAGGTAACACGTTTACAATAAAGTTTACAGTATAAAAATAACATTTAATAAAGTCTTAACAGTCTAAAATTCGACTTTTCGGGCCTTACGCGCAGCAAAATCATTTATAACTTCGTCGAAGTTAATATCGTCTGTCACACTATGTTTTATTGACAAAATGGGCAAATTACTTAATCTTATGGAGCTCATGGTAGAGCTCAAGTATTTTTTTATTAATTTCAGCTTTGAGAAGCTGCGTTCACATGAAACAACACTGATAGCTATAGTTAAAAAAAATTTGAAGCATAATTACGATATTAGGTACGCAAATACCGTAGTTGCATTTCTGAATAAATTCTAAAAGCTCGAGCGATCCTTTTTTGGTGTTGTCTTGAATTTTAGCATCAGTTAAAGCAACGAAATTTCGTAACCTCTCCCTTTCAATTTCTATCTCATCCGCATTCATATCACTGTGCTCTTTTCCGAAATTATACTTGTATTCTGGGTTAAGTAAGTCAGTTGGTGTGAGAAAAGAGTACCTACTTGACATCCAGCTCGTGCAGTTGCTGAAATCCGGTGTTGATTTCTAGTATGATTCTATCCACCGATTCAAACATTTCTTGCTTTAACCGATTTTCATAAGTTAAAGCAGCATCAGCAGCGTTCTCGCCAGCCATATTTTTTATCTTTCTTGTTCGTCGAGGAGATATTTTGATGCCAAGATCTTCACATATTTTTTCAAGTCCATCATTGACCAGAACATCTCGTTTGTCTACTCGAAGTCGAGCGAAGGATGCGGAGCGACGCGTGGGACAAAGACGGACAGAATGCAAAAAAGAACCGCGCGCGGGACGGGACGAAGAAGTTACTGGTACAAGCTCTTGCAAATCGCGAGCGCGGTCGGCCCTTGGTTGTGTTTAGACGTGTACATGCATGGTGTGACAGTGTGGCGGCGCGCAATGTATGCCGTCGCGCTCGCCCCGCAGTGAACGTCGTACACTTCAGGTTGCTATAGTGAATCGTTGTTATTTCATCTGCTTGAAAACTGAAAATCTTGTTAAAGTTACGCGAGCCTCGAAAATATAATTATCTACGTTAAAATCACTTTCGTCTATCATTTGGGGACCATACCCACAACAGTATGCGTGCCCGCATACGCCCCGCGCGCACACATTAACACCCTGCATGTACACGTCTAAACACAAACAAGGGACAACCGCCACTCGTGATTTGCAAGAACTGTATTAGGCGTGACGGACATTCAATACTAACTTTTTACAGATTGTACTTCGGAGAGTGTGCCCAAGAGCTCCATGAGCTTATTCCCCCATCCCCCTTCTACCATCGGGAATCCAGACGCACCGCAGGATATCACCCATGTCTGGTTGATATTCCACACATTCGCACAAAGCGCTTTGAAACATCCTTTAGGGCTCCCGCACAAGACCGAGAATCGGTGGGCGATTATCGGCCAGAACAAGGAGGGAAGATGCAGGTGATAACACGTCAGAGCGGGATGTCGACAAAAAATCGGTCACCGATTCTCGGTCGTGTGCGGGAGCCCTTATAATGCGCACAGCTAAGGAGTGGAATTCTCTGCCTGCGTCTGTGTTCCCGAGCTCTTATAACCCGAATCTATTTAAGTCGCGAGTGAATAGGCTTCTTCTGGGCAAGCTCGTTCCATCGTCGACCTCATCTCTGTCCTCAAGGCTAGATCGAGGTCAAGAGTAAGCCCATACATAGTAAAAAAAAAAAAAAAACTTCTTGAAAAATTAATTGTCTATCTGACTGACCGCCAGTGACCGCACATTTTTTTTTTCCCAATTTTGCCGCCCTCCTAATGGTGCCGCCCGGGGCGGTCCGCCCCTCCTCCCCCCTCGCTACGCCACTGCACTCGCATGGTGTTTGCAGATTTCTGAAAAACTGTACTACTTAGAAATCGTTCTATCTTTTATGTAATATTTATACTTAGGTATAAATCGACTATAATTAATAAATTTTTTTCATCTTGCAAACTTCGGATATAATAGGACTGGTATTTCTTAGTTATTTTTTTATTATGCTTGAAAACTCAGTTGTCAAAAAATATGAAAACCTATTTTGAAATGTTCAAATAAAGCCTTTACATATGATACCCCACTTGACCTTGTAACGACAATTTCAAATTTTGCTATTTATACAGCGTGAATTTTCATTCGTTTTAAAGGTAGGTACAAAAAAAATGTTTCGAGTAAAAAACTTTTTTCTTCGGGAAAGTTACTTGTTTTCATGAGTAGGCTTTAAAACGAATGAAAATTTACACTGTATTTAGGGCCCAATTTACAATAATAATAAAAATATTTTTTTATTTATTTCTTATGCAATAAAGTTGTTGTATTTTAAATTGCAAATCGATAGCGAGAGTAGTTGCTGAGATAAAGAGCTGTGACAGACAGCCATACAGACGACGAAGTCGCACCATAAGGGTGCCGTTTTTTTTTTGGTTTGGATCCCCAAAAAGACACAGCCATTAGTGCCACGTCACTGTCCAGCGACTCCCCCACTAACAATCACAAGTTTGTTTTTCAGACGTAGTAATAATATACCCATATTACACCTTCCGAAATTCAATCGATTGAATTTAAGATAATGGGATTCCAAATTATTTTAACTAAATGTAACTTACTAAGGGTCGTATTCATAAATACCTCTCAAGTGTGAGATTGCTCTCCAGATTTGAGAGATTTATAAAAAAAAATATTCAAAGAAATAAATGCTATTACACTTGACTGAATTTAGTTACTGAATAATTTAGTCGATTGAATTTAGCTGCTATAATCATATTAGACTTGGTTCCAAGATGTTATAAAACTCAAAACCATCGGGAAATATAAGAAAATCAGACTGATCACTTTGTTACTTTGTCTAAAAAAAAAACCGGTCAAGTGCGAGTCGGACTCGCGCGCTGAGGGTTCCGATATACCTATAGTATTTTTGGAAGCAATAAAGTCCATTTTCAGGACCGCAAAACTAAATTTGTTTGTAAAGGTTTTTTGCAGATTTCTGAAAAACTGTGCAACTTAGAAAGATCGTTTTATTTTTGCTGTAAAGTTTATATAAACTTCTGTCAACTGTAATTAATTCAGATTTTTCCTTACTCAAACTTCGAAGATAAGGGGGGGGGAATGGTATTTTTCTTGACATTTTTCATCATAACTTTAAAACTAAGAAATTTAAAAAAATACAAAAATATATTTTAAAATGTACAAGTAAAGCCCTTTCATATGATACCCCACTCGACCTAGTAGCGACAATTTGAAATTTGGCCCCCCCTATTTTGGCCCCCTTTATATTAATAATCATACTTTTTTCAAAATTTTTTCTTGTGCAATTAAGTTGGGCAACTATATTCTAAAACTATTCCAAATTTCAGGTTGATAGCATAAGTGGTTGCTGAGATATAGAGGTGTGACAGACAGACGGACAGACAGACAGACAGACAGACAGAGCGGCACCATAAGGGTTCCTTTTTTTACCATTTTGGTATCGGAACCCTAAAAAGAAGAAGAAAAACGCTTGGCACGTTTTACAGAAAAAGTTGTGTATTTCGACGTGATTTGGTGGAGTTTGGATGTACTGTTTTTAGGGTTCCGTACCTCAAAAGAAAAAAACGGAACCCTTATAGGATCACTTTGTTGTCCGTCTGTCTGTCTGTCTGTCTGTCTGTCTGTCTGTCTGTCTGTCTGTCAAGACCCTTTATCTCACGAACGGGTAAAGGTATCAGGTTGAAATTAAAACCATATATTAGGATCCATGAACCACACAAGATTTGAAAATTTCAATTTTTTACAACGACGCAATCAAAAGATATGGCATTTTATGTCCTCATCTCCATACATTTATTAAAAAATGAAAAACCTACAGGGTACTTCCCGTTGACCTAAAATTATGAAATTTCGCAAGAAGCTAGGTCTCACAGTACAAATAATGGGAAAAGTCTGAAATCATTAAATATTACAACTTTTCTCACAACTAATGGTAACCAATTGTGGTGAGCTCCCGTTTCAAGAACATTCATATAAGAGAGGGGTCAAGTTGGATGGTTGCTGAGGCGATTTTTGTTTTAGTTCTATTTAAAAACGGGAACACTTACAAACTTGAAAATTGGTATGTTTATAGGGCATAGGCTATAAAATAACAACAAATAATAAAATTTGGTCAAGCGCGTGTCGGACTCAAAAAATCTAGCACATTAACTTACTGAAATTTCAACTAATACAATTATGATTATGTGGTGGTACGGAACCCTCAGTGCGCGAGTCCGACTCGCACTTGGCCGGTTTTTTCGTCTGAATCCAATGCTTGTTTCAATTTTTGCCGAGTTGTGAATGAAACAGTGCGCGTGAGGCGAGTGCTGTGGCGCTGGCGGCGCGAATGGGAGCGGAAGCCCGCGGTTAGTCCACTTCCTGTTTCCTGCAGGGCCGAGCCGCTGCGCGCGGGCAACCGACCGTGCCCGAATAATGCCGACTACACCCGACAAATGCCGACAGCTCCCGATTTTTGTCGGCAGCTCCCGAAGAGCCCCGACTGCTTAACTTACCGGAGTTTGTATCTTGTTCGATGCTGTTCTGTCAAAGCGACTACGTTCGAGTAGAATTAATGCCAGAGTAATAAATTCCGGAACAATATTAAATTTATTCCCTCTTTTCACTTTACCCAGTGCTCCAAACCATAATAAAAAAAAATATTTACGCTATCAGAGTAGTTTTCCATTTTATCATGAAAGGGCGTAAAAATACCATGAAACTTAATTTTCCCTTAGAAACATACCATGTTCCTATTACTATGTACCTACCTATATTGCGTCAAAAACGGAAAAAATAAGGCTTGACTTCACTACCAAACATTGCGACCGCTCTTCTGAGCGTATAACCGCCCAGTATTATATTACGCGGTGCTACTCCACGCGCGCCCGTGTTCCTTGCGCGTAATTTAAGCCACGATCACACCTAGCTGAATTCAAAGACTAATTCGGCATACATTGCTGGAAGGCTTGGTTATGTTAATTGCAATATCCTTACATCAACGAGCAATGTATGCCGTATTAGTCTTTGAATTCAGCTAGGTGTGATCGTGGCTTTACCTACCTACTTACTTCTAAAATCATAGAGTTTCGTGTTTTGAATCGACAGTTTAGGGTGATGTGTTTTTTATTTTTTTATCTCAAACAAGACATTTCATCCTTTTGTTTTGATATTCTTTTGGAACTGGATTGAACCACAGAACTATTCTGTGGATTGAACTAACCTGTTAGCACGAGTGGTAGAGCCTTTGTTGGTCATGGGTTCGATAAAGGACATATATTTTTGTGTTAGAAACAAACTGCGTCTGGGTTATTTCGTTTTCCATAAATTTCTACACGTAGTACTTAGAGTAAAAGTTTTTAAATATTCTTGATATATTTTGCATTACAGGTTGTAACAAAAAGGGTATACCAGCCCTGAGGGATGTGATTCTACCCATGAAACTGAAAAACTTTCCCTAAGAAACATAGGTTGAAATACGAAAAATAAATTTTGACCTCCCTTTGAAATTGAATCAGTTCATGCACATTTTGTATGACACGTAAAAAACATATTTTATTAACTGTCAGAGTAGTTTTTCCTTTTTATCATGCAAGGGCGTAAAATACCATGAAACTTAATTTTCCCTTAGATATTAGGTTGAATTACGAAAAAAATTTTTGAACTTCTATAGAAACTGAATAACTAACAAACTATGTTGCTTAGGGAAAGTTGTTCAGTTTCATGGGCAGAATCACATCCTTCAGGGCTGATATAGGTATCCTTCCTGTTACACCTCGTAAACTAAGTTGTTCCGGAAGATAAGAGGTTAAAAGTTGAAGTGTCAAGAAGCTCTTGGTTCTCAGCTCAACAAATCAATCAAGCGTGTGGCATACTGTTTGAGAAAGAAACTGATGTCACGATTGTATAGCGACACGCGCAATATTTGCCCAAATGCGAATAACATTATAATAAGTATAGCTGCCGAATCGCCTACGCCGCCACCACCTACGCACTTCGCCCACGCATGGCCCGCCGCCCGTCGCCCCCGCCTCACACCCGCGAGGTCTGCTGTAGTAGCGTAGGTTCAGGCGTGATAGATCAGGCGATACAGAATCGACAGTGGGATGGAAAATACCTTTCATTAACTTTGCTCTATTCCTTTTGCAAGGTCTCGACTACAGAGGGCAACTGCTATCTGACCTCCACACACCAGATGAAAAACTAAACCTAATCTTAAATTAGGCTTGGTCAGGTTTTTCATCAAGTACTAATTATAACCCTGTCCTACGGTATTTGTCTATAAAGACTAAAATACTCGTGTAATATTTTAGGGAAAACAGAGGCTCTCGGTAGAGACTTTATGTAGGAGTTTTTCACGTCACTGATTGTCAACATTTCAAATCATCCAGATTTTTATAGGTCTCTAAAATAATGTGTTCAATGGATTTGTATGATGGCGAACTTATGAAGGAATATAATAATTATCACCTAACATAACTGTTGCTCTTTGTCACTCTAATATGAATGCTCTGAGTAGCTTAATTGTGACAATACGAGTGTTGTTCGACTCACACGCAGAATTAATTAAATTGTAGAACGCTCTTATTATTGTCAATACCGAGTCTCGTGATTATGATTCCAGCAAGTCGGTTGGCTTGGCTAGTTAGCAAACTTGTCCAATAACTATGCGCATACCATATCCATTTGTTACTGGTTTATCTCAACGCGAATCTTGCAAATAAACTGACGGTTCTGGAAACTTGCTGGATGTCATCAGGATCGTTACACACGTCGGTTATTCTAGGTAATAGGTATATAGGTAGGTACTAGACTAAAAGACGAGCCAAGACTCAGGGAACTTTCAAGTCCATAAAAAGCTACTGTGAATTGAATGGTTTGTCCTTGTGATTACGGAGTTGGCACAATTTCCATGGCTGTTTGTTATACTCGATTATGAAAGTCTAGGCTCCAAGGCTGAAATCCGTCTGTATAACTTACCGATAACTTACCGAGCGAAGGGTGAGGGGAGGAATCCCCCCGCCCCCTTTTCCCGCCTCCATTCACCAGGCAGCCGCAGCCACGATTACGTTATACCGAGTGAGATCCATTTGCATAATCATAATAATATTCAAGAGCCAGAATCGGAGTTGGAAATTGCTGATTTGTGATTGGTACAGTACAAATTCAGTTTACGAAATTGAGGAATTACACACCTCTCTATTGTGTATAGGTACCTACTTACCCTATGTTAAATTATTAACACAGCGGGATGCCTTACTCAAGATGGCTTTTTCAATAGCAATAAATTTGTTTATTCTTGTCAAAGATTCTAAAGAATCGTCGTTTTAGTGCGATTTTTATATTATGTCCATTCAAGCCGTTATCTTCTCAAAACTATCAATGTCGTTAAAACATTGAATCAGTATTTATTTTATTGATAGTAATATCTATAAATCTTGAGTTGAGCTGTTAGTCCATATACCTAAACGGGATTCAGCCTGTAACATCTCATTAATATTCAATTCTGTGTGTTCATGCGTGCTTAGAGGAATAACGTATGTAGTAATCTAACAACATATTTAATTAAGTAACGTAACATAGTTAAGTCCGAGTATAGCCAGCTTTGTGGTTAGTACCTAACGTAACAATTCCCCATTTTTAGACTGTTTTATGAAGGTTTGATATTTAATAGTTCTGCAGTGTGTATATAATGTTAGGTATGTAGGCAACCCTGCAACTACGGCAGGTCGATTCTTTACTGACGTTGTTAGGAAATGTTATAAAACGTCGAAGGAGTGAAGTGGGGTAGAGTGGGTGGGAGTTCTGGGCTGGGTGGTAAGAGTGGAAAGGGGTCGCGTGTAGCGTGGGCTCGATGAATGAACTCGAACCACGCGCCGCGCCGCCGCCGCCGCCACCGCCGCGCGCCGCTGCCGCCGAGCCCACTGCTAATGTAAATTTCAACACGATTATGTTATGATCAATAAAGGTGCAATAGAAAGTGCATCCTACGTAAAAATTTAAACGACAAAGGTGTTAGATCTACGTTTTATCTATTTAGGAATCTACTTCGATATTTAATTATGTGTCTGGAAAATACTTATATTTTATATCGATTTTCTATAAGCTTTGTTTTAAATGCGTATTAATACCGTTAGAATGTCCCAATGGTGTTTTCTAAATACTTATTAGGTTCCTACTTTGCGAAAGATCTTTCGAGGTATTATTATTTCCTATGAAAAAGATGGCAAGACGAGCTGCTGAATGAACATGCTCGTCAATGGCAAACGCTAGCTTAAAATCGGCTGTGTGGAAGGATGGAAGGGAGTAGGACTATGCCGTGCAGAGGGATACGAAGGGCTCTTAAAAAAAAATTTAATAATGAATTTTAGGCATAAGGTAGGTCTGTCGAATTACGCCTACTTAAGGTTCGAGTCAAATATCTCTGGTATTTTAAATGAGGAAATATAAAAAGGTATTTATACCAAAGGGTCGTTTATTAATTATTTAGATTAATCAAAAACAATAATAATATTATCAAAAACCAAAGAAAAATAATTCAAATTTCAAACGGAGTGGTTTTGGCGGAATGAAACTACTAAGGTTTAATTTCGCCTACAATAGTTTTCTAATAATAACTTTTTACTCGGAAGTTATTATTATTTTCTTCATTTATAAACATTATCAGTCTTAGCAATACTAACTTAATCAGCAGTATTAATATTGTTTTAACGTATTTTCACAGTTACAGAATCAGGTAACAATAAACTTAAATTGCTAAGTAACAACAATAATTATTCAAAAATTTTCAATGGTACATAATATAAACTCAAGCAAGCCATCATAAGACATATTTTTTGATAGAATAAAATTTCTAAAACAAGATTTTCCACTAGGCGTTATTATACCAAGGTTCAGGTAATGACGCCTTCTTAAACGAAGTTTTACATTTTGCGACCAATTTACAACTTTAAAAACAACGAAAATTCTTATCAAAAGGCTAAAACGAACACAAAAAATAAATAAATAATATTTATAACTATTATTGATATGAGGACACCTAAAACATGAGGTTATTTCATAGGGTAATTACGCCTACGTGATAGTTAATAGCGCCTAAGATACCATATCGTGCGTGTGGTATCGCCTAGGCGTAATTGCCCATCCAGAACAATTCTAGCAAATTTAATAAATAAATTAACACCGATTACCTTACGCTTAAGAAAAACTACGGCTAGGGAGAAAAATAGTTTCGTTAGCGAACTGGGCTCACATCTTTATACAAAACCCTTGAAAAGTATATAAACTTATCGCGAACTTCTTGATTTGTGTTAGTAAAAATAAAAATCCTCGCAGCGTGTGCTTTTGGGTATATAGATAGATAGATAGATAAAAATGTTTATTCATACACATATTCGACACACAATATACGAGGGACAGTAAACTATGAAAGACAAAAACAAAAGATACAAATTTCTAAATTTTTTAAAACTGGCGCGAGTACATGTGTGCCGCAGCGGTACAAAAAGGCCGTAGCTCAGTGTATTATATCGCCCGGAAGGGCAAAACACCGTTTTTCAGCTACTACCTATAACCTAAACTATGAGGAAACGCGAGTGCCGCGAGTACGCAAGAAAAAAAAATAAAGTTGGTAAATTTATGTGTGTGTGTGTGCGAGTTTAAAAATGACAAAAAGTACTTTGTGACTGGTTAATGTTATGTATAAGGATAAATAGTGTGTAATGTATATATGTATTTATTATAGAAGTAGGTATACCTAAGATTTGTGAAAGAAAGGAATAGTAATAAGTACTAATAAATAAAACAGATATGCCCCAGAAGTCGAATCAGCGTGCAACACAAGCGACAAAGTGATCTGGAATACCTAGTTTTTGGTTTTGTAATAAATAAGATTTAAATTTACTTTTAAAACTGAATTTATACACTGAATTTCTTATTGGTGGTGGTATGTTATTCCAGCACTTTGTCGCATGGTAACGGAAACTGCCCCTAAATGCAACAGTTTTATGATTGTGAACTGCAAGAGGCAATCGCATATATCTATCGTTATACCTATTTAGGAACGTTGAGACTTTTATCTTTGAGTAAAGATATTCAGGCTCTTTAAAATGGATGACATCGAACATCAAGCAAGCAAGATGAAGGTGACACCTTGATTGCATATTAAGCATACCTGCTTGGTTTAAATATGGTGAGATATGTGTTCTAGGAGGAACCGTGAAGCAAAATCTACAACATGCATTTTGCACCCTCTGTATCAGACGCTTAGTTGTGGAGAGCAAGCGAGGGCTAAAAACTATATCTCCGTAGTTAAGTCTAGATAAAACTAACGCCTCGCATAGTGTTATTCTAGCCTTTTCATTGAGCATATTTCTGATCTTATACAGTATTTTTAAACGATAAAAGCAATTTTTTACCAAGTTAGCGACATGTTTCTCAAATCTAAGGGTACTATCTAATGTTATACCCAAGTTTTTTGCCTCTTGAGTAAATGATATGGGAAGCCCTAAGATTTTGACAGATGGTTTTTGTTCCAGTATTTTATCGACCTGAAGTTTTGAGCCTAAGACCATAAATTTTGATTTGACTGGATTAAGGACGAGAGCATTCCGATGTGACCACCGAGCAATACTGTCCAGATCCTCGTTCATTTTAATTTGTGCTGAGGACAAATTATTTGGCACTGTCGATATATAAAGTTGTACATCATCCGCATAACAATGATAATGGCAGTGTTTTATTGCACCTACAAGATCTGCACTATATATAAGAAATAGTAATGGTCCAAGGATTGATCCTTGAGGGACCCCACGGGTTACCAGTCTGCGTTGTGAGTCTACCTGCAATCCATTACTTTTCATAATCCGCACAAATTGGAATCGACCTCTCAGATAGCTGTCAAACCACGTCAGTACGCAAGGCGCAACGCCATAGAAAGAAAGCTTGGACAGAAGCAGCGAAATACTAAGACTGTCAAAAGCACGGGAAAAGTCTAACAAACTGAGAATAGTACCCCTACCCGCATCCTGCTCAGCAAGGATGTTATCAACAACATCTAACAGAGCTGTTATGGTACCCTTACCTTTTCGAAATCCTGACTGATATACAGGCAAAATGTTTTGGCTCTCAACATAATCGCTCAGTTGGGCATGTACTACCTTCTCCATTACCTTTGACATAAAGGGCAATATACTTATGGGTCTGAGCTCTTGTAAATCTTTAGGATCGTCAACTTTTGGCAAAGGCTTGATGATTGCTTCTTTCCACTGCTTTGGAACCTGACCAGTGCGTATCGATATATTTATAATCTTTGTTATTACACTAAGCGTCCGTGGCATGGTAAGGAGTACCATATCTCTTGATATACCATCGCTACCCATGGCGTTCGTCTTTATTGAAGATATAAACTTTGAAATCACAGTTTCGCTTACCGCATGCAGCAGGAATACTGCACTACCGTGACGGTTGAATTCGAAGTATGTCAAATCAGATATACTAATATACTCTGATCCAGGAATATTTAGAAAATGCGAATTGATTGTATCGGGGTCATTAAAACAATCTGGCAGATAGTCACTCTTATTTGGTTGTACTAAAATTTTATATTTGATATTCTTCCAAAAAGATTTACTATTTGTCACTTGTGAATTAACTAAATGATTAAAATATGCCTGTTTTTCGTAAGTTAAACTCGTTTTGTAAAGGTTTTTGAGGTCCTTTAGGTATTGTTTGTCTACATCCGATTTAGTTATTCTGTATTTATTAAGGGCTTCACTACGTAAATCCATCATATATTTTATATTATCTGTTACCCATGGTAGTGCATGTTCAATTTTAATTAAAATAGTCCTAATAGGTGCATGCCTGTTAAATAGACCAAGCAACATATCATTGAACCCCTCAACCATGTCATCGACTGTAGGAAAACCACAGACAGATTCCCAATCTAAGGAATTCAAGTCAACGTTAAAAGAATTTAAGTCAATGTCTCTAATGGGCCTGTATGTGACTGTTTTTGGCGGAATATTTTGCTTTTTAAATGAAAAAGTTACATTAATCATAGCATGACCAAGTCTGCCCGTAATATTGGTAACAGATACATTACTTACTCGAGTATTCGTACATACTAAGTCTATAAGCGTCTCAGCACTGACAGAAAAATGCGTAGGTTGCGTCACCACCTGATTAAGGTCCATGCATTGTAAAAACGTAATTAGTTTGTTATAATAACTATTATTCGTGTCTAAAAAATTAATATTAAAATCTCCTAATAAAATCATATAATCATTGTGTGAAAAATAAGATATCGACTCTGTTAGTGAATCAAGGAATGTATCAACATTTTGCCAAGGGGGCCTGTACGCCGTACCAATAATGATATTACATCCATTCATCTTCATTGTTAGCCACATCTGCTCTATACTGTCACAATTAGGAGGTTTACGGAAACGTATACGCATATTGTTTTTGTAGTAAAAGGCGACCCCCCCGCCACGCCCCCCGCGGACATGAGCCGGTCGCGGAGTGCACCGCAATCTATAGCCAGGCACGGCCGGCGCGCGCGCCTCTTGCCCCTGTGGCAACCAACTTTCATTTATTGCTACAATATATCGGTCAACTACTAGCTTGCGGGGCGGGGAAAGAGCACCACGCGCATGGTTAGCGATGCGGGGCACATTAACCGTAGTGCGTAGATATTAAGTTTTATTTTATCGATACTGTAAATAGGATTTTTGGAGCATAGGCGTAATTATCGTCTAGGCGTATTTCGACAGACCTACCTTATATGTATTATTTTTGAAGAGACTTACAAATGAAACGGCGATTAATAAAGCGAAACACTTGCGCAAATTCCGCGGCAGATATTTTCGTAGCGGAAAGTTCGGCGGTGGAAATCCCGAGTCGGATGGAACTTACACCGCAAGGTCTTGCTTGTCACTTGTGGTAGTGTTGTGAGTAAATAACCAATAAAATCGAAGTATTGGATTGTGATTTTACGCCCTAGTTTACTTGATGGAAAGATCCGTCCCGGATCGTTTTGACGCGGAATTTCTGCAGGTGTGTCGCTACACACATTGTGCATCTACGAGTAACAAATTAATCTGGCAGTAATATCTTTTTGCGACTGTTAATAATTTAGCCGCAATCACACCATCCTATTTTCAAAGACTAATCGAGCATACATTGCTGATAGACTTGATTTCATTAATTCCAATATCCTTACTTCAACGAGCAATGATACGCCGAATTAATTTCTGAATTAAGAAAGGTGTGATCGCGGCTTTAATCAGTTTTAGAAATTGTACTAGGACGTGAATATGGGGTTTACGTTGGACCGGACAGGACGCCGGATGCGGGAGCGTATTATCTGTGGCGGTGTCCGGCACCGACTTGCTTGCCGGACGCACGTCCGCTGCCGGCCACATCCGATTACGATGGAATTCGTATGAGTAGCTTGCACTGTGTTGAGCTCAGGAGGGACACTAGGTAATTCAGTTGTATTCCATAGAAGGTACAGAGTAAAGATAAAGACTTCATGACGTGATACGTTCAAAAATCAAACGGTTACGTTATTATTTTATTTTAGCACTATAAATATAAAAAAATTCACGCTTGTAAATGTTCCCGTCTACCTAAAACACGTTTGTAGTAGGGAAGGGAAGTCCCTTAATTTTTACTTATTTAGTATTTGTTGTTATAGCATCAATAGAAAGTACCTGGGCGACCAAGCTTCGCTCTATAATAGCCACCTCAACATTAAATAAACGAATTTTCCCAGACATGAGACCTAGCTAGATCGATTTTTTTCCCCCAAAAACCCCTGTATAGTAAATTTCATCGAAATCGTTAGAGCCGTTTTCGAGAAACCGATTACAAATATATGTATACTAGCTGTTGCCCGCGGCTTCGCTCGCGTGGATTTCGTATTTATGTTGTTACTGGTTTTCCGAAGCAATGAGATATTTTCCCGTCATTTCGGGGTAATTTTAAACTGAGGAAAAACAGGACTAACCCTGCGCAAATCAATGAGTATAATTCAAGATCCAGCTGAATTTGATATAATATACAGACGTTACTCATAAATTACTCAGAACAGAGGAACTTAGCAGCAGTATCCTAACAAATGTAAAGAGAGACACCTTTATGTAATATTTCAAAACAGAGAAAATTCGCAAAATGTAAGAAACACTCTCCCTCTCTCTCCCTCTCCCCCTCCCTCTGTCTCTCCCCCTCCCCCTCCTCCCTCTCCCTCTGCCCCTCCCTCTCCCCCTGCCCCTCCCTCTCCCCCTCCCTCTCCCTTTTCATCACCCCCTCCCCCTCCCTCACTCCCTCCCTCTCCCCCTCCCCTCCTTCTCCCTCTACCTCTACCTGTACCCCTCTACTTCTCTACCTCTCTACCTATCTACCTCTCGACCTCTCTACGTCTCTACGTCTCTACGTCTCTACCTCTCTACCTCTCTTCCTCTCGACCTCTCGACCTCTCGACCTCTCTACCTCTCTACGTCTCTACCTCTCTACATCTCTACCTCTCTACGTCTCTACGTCTCTACGTCTCTACCTCTCTACCTCTCTACCTCTTTACCTCTCTACCTTCTACGTCTCTACCTATCTACCTCTCTACATCTCTACCTCTCTACCTCTCTACCTCTCTACCTCTCTACCTCTCTACCTCTCTACCTCTCTACCTCTCTACCTCTCTACCTCTCTACCTCTCTACCTCTCTACCTCTCTACCTCTCTACCTCTCTACCTCTCTACCTCTCTACCTCTCTACCTCTCTACCTCTCTACCTCTCTACCTCTCTACCTCTCTACCTCTCTACCTCTCTACCTCTCTACCTCTCTACCTCTCTACCTCTCTACCTCTCTACCTCTCTACCTCTCTACCTCTCTACCTCTCTACCACTCTACCTCTCTACCTCTCTACATCTCTACCTCAATACCTCTACCTGTCCCTATCCCTACCCCTTACGCCAATTTAACCGCTATCCCTAACATAGAAATGACACCCATATTTATTTTTAGACATTTCAAACCTATCGCACCCCAACCCCATCCCCAGGGGACGATGATATTTTACGTCCACCACGTTGGATTTCAAAGTTGTTGTAGCTTTCGTAATCAGCGACCCGATAAACCATACAAACGACACCCATATTGATTTTTAGACATTTCAAACCTATCGCACCCCAACTCCATCCCCAGGGGGATGATGGTATTTCACGTCCACCACGTTGGATTTCAAAATTGTTGTAGTTTTCGTAATCAGCGACCCGATAAACCATACAAACGACACCCATATTGATTTTTAGACATTTCAAACCTATCGCAGCCCAACTCCATCCCCAGGGGGATGATGGTATTTCACGTCCACCACGTTTGATTTCAAAATTGTTGTAGTTTTCGTAATCAGCGACCCGATAAACCATACAAACGATACCCATATTGCTTTTTAGACTTTTTCACCCCATTTCCCTTTTTAAGGGGTTGAATTTGGGGTAAAATTTCAATAACAGTGATGAAGGTTGCATAGAATTACATCAATAATGCCTAAATAATAAATTACGTGGATTTTACTTTAAGAATAAAGAATTTTCAACTTCATCCCCCTTTTCACCCTTAAGGGTGTCGAATTTTCAAAAACCAAATGTCAGCCTAAATACAAATTTTGAAGATCCTAACTTCAAAACTGACGGACTTTCATACAAACTTTCATCCCCTATTTTACCCCTTAGGGGTGGAATTTTGTAAAACCCTTTCTTAGTGCACCCCTAGGCCTCATAAGGAACCTACATGCCAAATTTGGAATCTCTAGACCCAGTGGTTTGGGCTGTGCGTTGATATGTCAGTCAGTCAGTCAGTCAGACACCTTCTTCTTTTATATATATAGATATATACAAATATTGCTCGTTTAATAGTATAAGATACATAATCTGTGAAAATTGCAACTGTCTACCTATTACTGTTCATGAGATACAACCCAAACAAAATTTTGTGACAAAGCTGACTTTGGTGCCATCTTATCCCCTTGTATTAAAATATTTATTAAAACAAAAAATACAGTATTTATTTATCTCTCAGAGTAAAAAACTATAGAGTCCGCCATATACTAGTCGGTCAAAAATCAAGATATCTTTAAAAATCTAATGTTATAGTATAAACTTTGTTTGCGAAAGTGAAAATATGTATATCATTTTTTACTTGTGAATTGATCAGTAAAACTAAGAACGGAAGCGTAAATAATCCGTATAGCCATTTTATGCGTGATTTTTAACACCATGTTTTTCCTGAATGGTAAGTGTTTTCACCAGAAAAACTGTGGTAGTAGCATTTATTAGTCCCATGTCACATATTTCTTAGAGAGAAAGATAAAAATTATACGTTTTTTGGATTTATAAAAAATCCATACATTTTAGTATGGAGGTCCCTCGCAAGAAAGTAATACGCTTATGGCTCCCTCCTTAGCAGAAAGAGCTGCTACTTAAACCTCCTTGATTTATCTATTCAACGAGCTCTGAAACACCGATACCCCTCACGAACGATACTCGATGGGGGTAGGTCAATTTTTTCTTTTTACTTTTTTAATATTTGTTCTGTTTTATTATCTGTTGCCGCTACAACAGACATACATTAGTGAAAATTTTAAATTAAATTTCTACCATCATATCACGGTTCATGAGATACTTACAGCCCGCTGACAGACAGACATGGAGGCATATCAATAGGGTCCCGTTGTTCACCCTTTGTGTACGGAACCCTAAAAGCACGCGTGTTTAATAAGCTGTTATGGACCGTGCAAATATAAGCTGTTTTATGAGCAAATTTGTTGAAAAAGCATTTTAAAAACTTACAATAGCTCTGTTTAATTGACGGCAGCCAACGAACAGCCTGACCTTTTCAAGTTTTCAAAGCCAGCGATGTGAAAAGGGCAATGCTTTTTGTAACTACCTAACCATTTTACATAGCACGGTACTTTTCCCTTTGAACTTCAACTGCACTGCATTTTCTATTTGTAAAGCTGAAAAGTCGTCGCGGGCAGAATTTCTGAATTTGATGTGAAAGTGACAAGTTGACAATCATAATAAAAGAGTTTTGAAGGTCACAGCCAGGAAAACACTTCGCACAAGCAATCGCTGACTTGGTAATTGTACGAGTTTTTTTACACCTTTCATATACGAATTGTTACTCACAAAAAATCAGTTCAAAAACTAGAACCCGACTACTGGCAAATCTTGCTCTAAAAAGTATATAACAAGAAAATATTGTCATCGGAAATTGTTATGTACAAACTATGGTATTAAATAAATATTCATAGCGATGTTCAGATAATAGCCGTGGTCATATTGTTATGCCTCTTTGCCCTGAAGTTTATGATCGCTTTTTTCGGATAGGTGGCATAATAGCTATCTGAACATCGCTATGAATATTTATTTATCTATGAATATTTGTTTGTACATAACAATTTCCGATGACAATATTTTCTTGTTATATACTTTTTAGAGCAAGATTTGCCAGTAGTCGGGTTCTAGTTTTTGAACTGATTTTTTATTTCAATTATTTTGGGGTTGTAAATACATAAAAAAGCTAACAACATATATATTTTTGAAATGTGCTCGTTAAGCCCTTTCATTTTATACCCAACACGGTACGGTTAAATTTTTTTTTTTATTAGTCCTTGACTTAATCTGCTCTAGAGGGCGCCACATACAATTAAACGAAATTTCTTGTATCCTATAACCAGCGGATAATTAAGACGCTTCTAACGACACCTCATTTGTCAAAATATGAGAAGTAGTTTAGAAGTTATGATGGAACAGATGAACATACATACATACATAGCCTGTCAAAATCATAACCCTCCTTTTGCTTTGCCGTAGTCGGGTAATAAAATGTGGCTAATGGCCGCGAGTTGGACCAATCAACGAGGGGGTTGGAGTGATTAGAGCAGCTCCTGTCGCGAAGAGCGATGTCCGTAGATAAAAGGATTGGGTTACTGTCAAAAGTTTCTGTTTTATTTCCGTAGTCGGGAGTGTCCGCGATGTTTAAACTACCTAAAATAAGGACAGTGAAAGTGCCTCTTTATTTATTTGCCTTGCAGTGAATGTGCCTGTAAATTGTAATATGGTAACATCGGCCAAGAGATGCCCGCGTTATCCAGTGTCAGTGTCAATTGGCTGACAGATATTTTTTCTTTGCCTTTCCGAAAGGAAGAATGAAACCAAAAAAAAATTGATAGTCTAGTGGAGACCCCCCCCCCCCCCCTTTTTTTCATTACAAGTCTTTGAGAGTTACTTGTTAGTTCTTTTCTTTAATTACAGCAATCACACAAGACGCGACACAGGCTGGACATGGTGGCTTTGGGTTTCGTCGGATGAGCTAAGTACCCACCTGTAAAAGAAACACAATTTTCAATCTGTAATTTCATTCTAATTTGGGTTCAAAATCTTGACTTCTAGTAGATGATAATCATATTAACTTGAGTATAATAATATGGATTAGAGAATGCGTGTTCGTTTTGGACGCATTATGTTCTAGCAGCAGTGAATTGGGAATCGAAGGGCTGCATGATGGATGTGTAGGTACATACACAGAAGGTTGTGTGAGGTTGAAACGAGTGTCTAAGTTCCCTTGTCTGTCTAAGTACATGTGTTTAAATATTTATCTATGAGCCCCACACACACGCTGTCGAATTTGTTAGGGACTGATAGAGTTTCAAGTTGACTGAGGCATAGAAACTCCCCGTGAGCAGCTGGCTCTTAGATACAGAAGTCACCAAGAGCAGCTGGCTCTTAGACATAGAAGTCACCAAGAGCAGCTGGCTCTTAGACATAGAAGTCACCAAGAGCAGGTGGCTCTTAGACATAGAAGTCACCAAGAGCAGCTGGCTCTTAGACATAGAAGTCACCAAGAGCCGCTGGCTCTTAGACATAGAAGTCACCATGAGCAGCTGGCTCTAGACATAGAAGTCATCCATGAACTACTGGCTCTGAGACATAGAAGCCTACTTACTTAAATTGAGTGCTCACTTAATGGAGCATCCTAACAGCATGACAAAGATTCAGAAAGCGAATAGAGGTATGATAGTTACAAGCAAAACTAGGCTGCGGGCCTTATGAGTAGGACTAAGCCTCAAGTGAATGAATAAGTAGGAATTCATAAAAGGCAGTTTGATCTAATATAAGCTTCTTTGCTAGCCAGCCGAGTATTTGTTTATTTTATTTCAAAGAACATTGCATGGTTACAGGAATAACCTAAGATTTCATGCAAGGAACAAAATTAACACAATAAAATTAAATTAAGTCTAAATTAGCTAACAATATCTAGATACTACTTATGCACTTATTAAGAATTTTTAAAATATAAACAATAGCAACTTATTTGTAAGTTTCACAAAATAAAAAGCATTTTTTACAAATGTTGGACATGTGATCGGCGAAAATGTCAAGATCCGGGTTTGTATTTATGAGCTGCCTAACTAGACCGAGTCCGCGCAGTACTGGGGATTGACGCCGCGACACCGTGCGACACTCTGGCAGGGCTAGTAGTTGGTGACCACGACCACGCAGATATCTGTCCGGTACATAGAGTCTTAAAGTTTGAGTCACTAATGCTGGACAGTCTGATTCACCCCGTAATACTCAGCAGGTAGCGATTATTAGATGGTAATTTCGCCGTGTCTCTAAAGAGTTAAAACCCAATGTACCCAGCAGAAACTTTGTGGGATATAGGAATGGGTAATAATTATTGCATTTTTTGTACAGGGAGCGTAAAAAGGCCTTCTGAACTTTTTCGAGTAGCAGGATATATGAGCTTTCGTGTGGACCCCAAATCACAGATGCGCTTTCAATCTTGCTGCGAACAAGTGATGAGTACAATAGTTGTATAGTATATGTGTCAGTAAAGTCTTTTGTGTTACGAATGACGAAACCCAGTCTACGGAAACATTCAACAGCTAGAGCCCCAATGTGACCATTAAAAGTAAGTTTTGTATCAAACAATACACCAAGGTCCTTGATCGTGTCGACACGTTTTATATTATTTGTACCCAGACAATACGTATTGTGCAAGGGTTGAGAGGAGCGAGTAAAAGACATAGTGCAACATTTGTCAGAATTGAAATTAAGTTTGTTAGTAATGATCCACTGAAGTACAGCATCAATATCTGCTTGCATTTTATAACAGTCCTCTAAACTTCGCACAACTCGCACCAGCTTCAAGTCATCCGCATACAAAAGGCACGTCGAGTAATCCAAAACTGATTCTAAGTCGTTTATCATCACGATATAAAGAAGAGGACCAAGGATAGAACCTTGACTGACGCCAGAGCGGGTGTGATAAGATTTGGAGACAAAACTGCCATGTCGCACATATTGTCGACGGTTATGTAAGTAATCGGCGAAGAATCGCAGTAAGTGCGGTGAAAATCCTATGATAGAAAGTTTAAGCAGTAAAATGTCATTATCGACTCGGTCAAAGGCCTATGCGAAATCAAAGTAAACAACGTCCACCTGGGCGGCTTTGTCCATATTGGATGAAATAAGGTCAACTAGCGTCAGAAGGTTAGAATTTACAGATCGCCCAGTTCGGAAGCCGTGTTGTGAGTCACTCAGGAAAGGGCTTACTTGTTTGATTAATTTGTTATGAAGGACTATTTCGAAGACTTTTGCTATTGCCGGTGAGATTGCTATTGGACGATAATTTTCTACTAATGTCTTGTCTTTACTCTTTGGAATAGGGGTGACTTGAGAAATTTTCCATTGAGTTGGGTATTTACATGAGGCTAGAGAGAGGTTAAAAATGTGTAGTATGGGTATAATGAAGTGATCTTTACTGCCTTTTAGAATATAGGCTGGCAAAGCATCGGGACCTACAGCGCTTTTTGGTTTCAGCTTGTTAAGCGCAGTTACAAATTCAAATGATGATATTTTGTCGATGTGAATGTAATTCGAAGTACAACTTCTGTCATTTGATTGCACAAAGTCAGTATTTAAATTAGGCTCATCAGCTAGAAAGACATTAGCAAAGTATAATAAATTGGAATGATTTAGTAACGAAGAAAGAGTGTCGAGTGCTGGACGGCGCAACACCTCTTATCTAGCTCGATACTTTACATTGATATCTTCAAGCTTTCTTTGTAACTGTTATTTACGGAGTAACGAACTGGATGAAGCGAAGGAAGTGTGCCAGGATCGTAGCTACAACTCGT
Organism: Athrips mouffetella; assembly: GCA_947532105.1. Lineage (NCBI taxonomy): Eukaryota > Metazoa > Arthropoda > Insecta > Lepidoptera > Gelechiidae > Athrips > Athrips mouffetella. The sequence goes on from OX383958.1 coordinate 12,014,220, forward strand.
AGCAAGTTGAAGGATTTGGTCTGTCGCACTCAAAGAATTTCAGTTCATGTCCAGAAGAACCAACTGTCACCAGAGAGAAGGTAATCACTACGTTTTATCTCAGGATGACAGCTGCATAAGGACAATCAGCAGAACTAATTTGTGTTCCTAACGTTTTAGCTTTGTGTAGAGGATGGTCTTATGAACAACGTGAAATACCAATAGCGAGCGAGAAAGGCATTGTATTAGTAAAAAAAATCTAATTTTCTCCAAAATGTGTCCCATATCACTTATGCATCATAAAAAGCAAGTCCCTTAAAAATGTACGTCCGTCGTCGGTCGGTATGTCCGTCACGCTTTGGCCTAGCGGCTAAACGATATTTTAAAGATGTAGACAAATTAATCGAAGGATTTCGAGTGGCTTTCATTTTGAGGGTACAAGGAAAATTAAAAATTGCAATTTACTCAAAAATGGCTTTAAGGATCTTGATGAAACTTTGCATACCTACGTAGAATCTCCATGCAAGGTATCTTACTGCAGTATCCATTGGTCTACGGAAATTGTAAATATTATATGTGATTGACTCAAAATCGGTATTATTTTAATGTTCTATGATTTATCTACAATATTATGACGTGTTATAATTTTTAAAGTTTCACAAAAATTTGGTACCGGTAAGTTTGTATTTCCATATTGGGGGCGATTCTAGCGTGGCCGCTAAAATGATTTTTAACAGGTCTAAAAGTGATGCTGTCTTTTTTCAGCCTATAGGCAGTAACAAAGATAGCAACATTTTTAGACCTGTCAAATTATAGCCTAGAATCACCCCCATTATTTCTATAGAATCACAAACTTAAGTTTGCAGTTGATACTTATTTACTCTCTTTACTCTCTGCTGCAGCTTCCGTGGTCTATTGGTTAGAGAGCGTTCGGCTCTCTCGAGGGGTTTGATTCCCTTTGGGGACACTGACAAATAAATATCACTTTGTATGACATAGCCAGTCTAGGACAGAATGAAAATCTGATTGTCTGAAAAGTAAGATGATTCCGAGCTTCCGGCTAGTCGTAAGATAAGCCATGTCAGAGGGCTTGGGCAGCTCAACAACTCTGACACCAGGGTTTGTCAGGTCGATCGTCGATCTTACAAAACACACGATATGATGATGATGACTCTCGCAAGTCGCGAGAGTACTTCCGGCTAGTCGTAAGATAAGCCATGTCAGAGGGCTTGGGCAGCTCAATAACTCTTCTGACACTCCAGGGTTTGTCAGGTCGGTCATCGCTCTTACAACCCACCCGATATGATGATGATGACTCTCGCAAGTCACGAGAGTGATTCCGGCTAATCGTAAGATAAGCCATGTCAGAGGGCTTGGGCAGCTCAACAACTCTGACACCAGGGTTTGTCAGGTCGGTCATCGATCTTACAACCCACACGATATGATGAGGATGACTCTCGCAAGTCACGACAGTGCTTCCGGCTATAAGCCATGTCAGAGGGCTTGGGCGGCTCAATAACTCTGACACCAGGGTTTGTCATGTCGGTCGTCGATCTTACAAAACACACGATATGATGATGATGCTCTCGCAATTCACGACAGTGCTTCCGGCTATAAGCCATGTCAGAGGGCTTGGGCGGCTCAATAACTCTGACACCAGGGTTTGTCAGGTCAGTCATCGATCTTACAACCCACACGATATGTTGATGATGACTCTCGCAAGTCACGACAGTGCTTCCGGCTATAAGCCATTTCAGAGGGCTTGGGCGGCTCAATAACTCTGACACCAGGGTTTGTCAGGTCAGTCATCGATCTTACAACCCACACGATATGTTGATGATGACTCTCACAAGTCACGACAGTGCTTCCGGCTATAAGCCATGTCAGAGGGCTTGGGCGGCTCAATAACTCTGACACCAGGGTTTGTCATGTCGGTCGTCGATCTTACAACCCACACGATATGATGATAATGACTCTCGCAAGTCACGACAGTGCTTCCGGCTATAAGCCATGTCAGAGGGCTTGGGCGGCTCAATAACTCTGACACCAGGGTTTGTCAGGTCAGTCATCGATCTTACAACCCACACGATATGATGATGATGACTCTCGCAAGTCGCGAGAAAGTAGTGCAGTGCTGCTCATTTATTTTCAAGAATCAGTATTGAGAGTAACTCGAAAAAAATATTTTTGCCTGTATCAAGCAATTCTCAGAATAATTTTAAAAGCTTTATGTCAGTATTATGACTTATGACTAATGCCTAGTAACAGTAGTAACCCACCCCGTAATGTAGTAGATTGTTCCTAGCTATGCAGCCTGTTACGTGGGTGCAAGGATTGATTACATGAACGGAGCATTTGCGTTCGCTCCACTAACTCTGAAACGAGATACTTACCTGCTAGGAATTGAGAGCTATTTTAGTCATCGTACAGAGATCATATACGGCAGGAAATAGGTAGGTACTTACCTAGCTTGCTGGGTGAGATAATCTTGACAACATTTTTAGCGTTCCGTACCCATAGAGTGAAAAACGGGACCCTATTACGCCTCCGATGTCTGTCTGTCTGTCAGCGGGCTTTATCTTATGAACCGTAATATAGGTAGACAGTAGAAATGTTCACAGCTTAAGATGTTTCTGTTGCCGCAAATACTAAAAATATATAAGTTATAGAAAAACAAAAAATAATAAAAACTGGTCAAGTGCGTGTCGGACTCGCGTGTTTCTAATAGGTATACTTCTACTTGACTGCGCGTTTATATAACTAGGACGGTATTTTTACCTTAGTGGCACGAAACCCTCGGTTCGCGAGTCCGACTCGCACTTGGCCGGTTTTTCAATTTAGGTAACTGCGATTATTATGTTGCTTAAGTCTTAACTTAAGACTACCCTAAGGTACTCTTAAAGACTCTTGAGAATTAGGTAGTATATTAGCCTACTACATAATCCACTCCTCTATATTCTGCGCCCGCTCTTGCCAGCCTTTCGAAACTGAGTCCATTTTGAAATGAGTTATACAGGACTTATTATTACTAGATACGTATTAGGCTCGTTAGTCTTAGCGTATCAACGAAGCTTATAACGGCCAAAAATAATGATTAAGAAAAGCGAGGAGCCTACTCATACAGCGAGACGCCTACCAAGCATGATGCGCGAAGTGACCGACAAGGAGGGCAGTTTTTTATCATCCGCGTCGCATGACCCGATGACCGTAGTTTGCAGCGTCGCCAATTTGTACGAGATATCGCCGCGCGCGCAGATAAACCCTGCTCACTCACCAGACTTAGTGTGACACGAAAAATACACATTATCGCTCCATATGGTGACAGTTGTTCAGTTATTATGTCACAATTTGTTTTTTAAGACGCCAGAAAAGCAAGAGAATGAATAGGTTCACTCAGAAAGGTTGATAGTAATCATGTACTAAGTATAATTCACGGAAGGTGTTGTATCTACACACATAACATCCCATGAAACGTCCACTGTAGGACATGGGAGCTCCCTGAACTCCAGCAAAAACGCGCGGTACTTTGTCACCACGCTTGTAAGCGTTGGGGCTGGCGAACGCTGTTGTTGGTGACCGCAGTATGTATGATGGTAAGATACACAGAAAGATGCTGCTGCCCATCCTCCGGTTCATAAGCTCTTAGTTTTTAGAATGGAGGTATATTGAATGACATGACATACTTACGCAACATTGAATTGGGTGAATAAATTTGCTTATTGTGGTGATAAATTTGCTTATTGAGTTGATATATCGAACGACCCGTTGGTTTATTATATCTATGGTTCAGAGAAGATGTACGAGTAAGTACTACGTACATCTTCTATCATCTTCAATAAGCAAATTTATCACCACAATTAGCAAATTTATTCACTCAATTCAATGTTGCGTATGTCATGTCATTACTACGTACCTATGATAATGTAGGTACATGAGTACCTCGCCGTAGATAAAGATTATTCCTTGATTAGTACGGATAAACCCTGTCTTGGCGTATGCATTTCAGGTAAATAAATGTTTCTCAATTATGTACTGTATTGAGCGGGCTACTGAAAACCAGCAGTATTGCTGAGTATCTTGCCATTTCACCAACCATTATATATAACAAACTTGGAATAGGTAAGCTTAATTTTTATACCTACTTTTTATTCTGTTTAGTGAATAAAGTTCTTTTTATTAATTCATGTTGCTCCTACACGTACTCATACTATTTATAATGAAATTTTGATAATATTCTCACCTGTTTGTCGAATTTACGGGCAGGTATTACTAACTTATTCATTTTAAAATGGCGTCAATCACTGTCGTAGAACATCCACCACACCGCTGACTTCATATTAATATCTTAGGCGTTTAGTAAACATTTTTCAGGAGAGGTGAATAAAAAAAGCTCGGGGCATTGGAACTGACGTCATTTGGAAGCGGGAGTCGCTTCCTTGCGTCTGCATCTTTTATTTATAGGCAATTGATTGATGGGGCGACACCGTAATGTAATATGAATGAATCGATTTAATGTCTCATTCGGCGAACACTGTTTATGTGGCCATTTGACGTCAAGAATTTTAAAACAACACGAATACATTTTCATCCTAAAACCGATGTAGGTACTTTCCGTGAAAACCGTGTGTGAAAAACATCCATCCCATTTGCTTCATCGATAAGAAAAACCATGGACAAGCTGGTGTAGATCGCCTATGTAAAACCCCCCCCTGGCCCCATAAGACGGTCGGCCCAGGCCCACTTGGTCCACTAGGACGGTCGGCCCGCACCTGACCCCCTAGGATGTTTGACCCACCTGGCCAACGCTGGTACTGGTCAGGATTTATATAAAAATGCTATTTTTGATAGTATAATCTGGATCGCAGCAGTGGATTTGTACATAAGTTAACAATAAGCAATAAGGCCGCCCATTGTGCTCCGTATTTCATGTTTGTATTTTTTTGTAAATTTTGTATTTCTGTGTGCAATAAAGAGTATTGTATTGCATAAATTACTCGACACTATCGTGACGTCACGCCACACGTTTGTAAACTCATTCAAAAATATGAAAGTATGTGATTTGTGATTCCGTATGATACAATTTTTTAAATATGCACAATAAATTACTGATTGATTATACAGGTGTAGCTCATTGGTTGTAGCGACTCAGACTGGACTATACAGAATCACTCTGCACTGCAAGTGACTGGCTTTACTTGTTCTTGCACTGTTTTTATTTCAATAGCTGTAAGGATTAAAGTTGCAGGTGTCGATTGTGACGTGCTCTTGACTGTACGAGTGTAGCACATCGTTAGCTGCAGCGAGTGCTGATAGCGGCGGATCACAGCGTAGGAAGCGGCGGCGGCGCTTCAAACGGCTTGATAACAGAGCCGGAGCGTGGTTTTGATAATGTGTAAATAATGGTTGATATATGTTTTTTTAACAATTCCTGTAGTCGGATTATTTCGGACACTGCTACAATTCTTAAATTTTTAGATCGGATTACTTAGTTCTAACAGGGCAGGCTACAGACTGATCAAATCATAAATCATGTCGAGGTTTTGATTGTCTAAATAGAAATTAAATTATACCATCATACAAACACTATCATAAACAGGGTGTAAGGAACAGGTTGGCAAAAACTTATCACCGTAAACGTAAATCAATCGGCCTCTCCATACAAACTATCCCATAAAATTTGTGTTTTTTTATGGAGCGTCCGACTTTTCTTTTTATTTGCGGTGATATGTAGTTTTCTTTAACTTTCGCCAAGAAACGTCTGATTTATACCCTTTCAGTTTTTGCCAACCTGTCCCTTAAACTTCCATTATATACCGTGTAACGGAAAGGTGTGATAATACTAAAGGGTGTGAATCTGCCAATGAAACTGAACAACTTTTCACCTTTTTGAAATTTGACCTCCCGAATTTGAATTTGATGCAGTTTAAATAATATAAATAAATAAAATAATTTTTATTTCTGATTTTCCTTAATTATAACATATATTGGAGCCTCCATTTAAGCAGAAGGTGCCTGTGTTTGGAGGCTCCGCTCCTCCTTAAACAACGCCGTAGCTGCAGACGGGATACAGCCCACCCAGCTATGTTTCTTCATCATATTTGGATTAGAATAAATTATAAGAAAAACACAGTTGGGTGAGCTGTATGCATAGAGTAGGTACATAAATGAAGTATTAACAAAATTAAACTTAAAATAAAATTACTTAACTTAAAATAGCAAATGAAACGGTTAAGAAAAACCTAATTAAGCAGGTAAGAGAACCTTATAGCCTAATAAGTAAGTAATTACCGCACTCAGAGACGCCACCCTAAGCCATCCGTTTCTATGGGAGGTCAACAATTTATTTTGTACTATGACTTATGTTCCTTGGGAATAGTTTATCAGTTTCATAATAGATTCATACCTTTTAGTATTTACACACCATTTCGTTGCACGTTGTATAAATAAAGGTATCAAAAATATAGGGGCCGGCGGCAGCAGCGCAATAAAATTCTTCAAATTTTATTATCATGCAGCATTGGTACAGTCAAGAGCTCGTCCAGCTTGGCGCTTGCAGTGCAGTAAAGTTCTAACCTTCACATTGATGGAAATAAGACGCTACTAATTCAAATGTGTCAAGCTCTACGTCTACGTGGTACAGTCAGAACCACATCACAAACTAGTCATTAATTGTGATTTTGGATAATGTGTAAATAATGGTCGATATTTTTTTTTTATATAATTCCTAATTTTTTTATTTTCTTCTTTGTAGAAGTGGTGGATTAAGTTTAAACAGGGCAGGCTGCAGACTTTGTACCTACTACCGAATATATAACGACATCAATACGCTATGTCAGATGAAATTATAGTAAACTCTGTAACTTGATTTAAAACAGTCAAATAGAAAACTTATGTCACTAAAAATAGAGTCAAATTAGATCGGATGATTTTTTTAAATGTACGAAAGCGTCGAAACTACTTTCAAACGATCTTTTAAAAAACGTAGCATTTTGAAAGCTCAGATAACGAAGCTTTGAAAACGATGCATATGCAAAAGTAAACTATGGTATGTATGAGCTGAATAGCCACAATCATTCTGATTCCGTGATTCCATATTTGAGACCCTCTCAGCGCTCTCTGCCAGTTGCCGAAATTGCTGTCACTGTCTTTGTCAGCAAAACAGAAAAGTATTATTTACCTAAGTCAAAGTAAGCCCCAGATTAGTAAGTTAATGTACAAGTAAGCATAAAAACCACAAAAAGCCAAAGATTTTGGAAATCTACGCGCACGAACACGCGTTTTTCTATTTCGCGTAGCGAAGCAAGGAGATTTGAAACCTTTGGCGTAGCACGAACATTGGCACGCGTAGCAGCTCTCGCACGATCAGACACGAGAGCAATGTTCGACCGCGGAAAAACAAGCCCTTTTTGCGCCACTTTTCTTGCGCCACACGCGAAAAAAATACGAACACGCAAACAATGCACTGACGCTCGCTCTCATGTTGGCAGAGCGGCTCGTGAGCTTCGCACGAGTGAATTTGCTCGCGCGTCAGCATAGTATCCATGCGCGTACGCGTGTCAATGTTCGATGTATTTAGATCCTGCTACTTTGCGACCGTACACTCGCTTCTGACTTACGGCACCGAGCTGTGGGCGCGAGCCTTAGAGCAACGCGTCAAACCGCGCTAGCCCGTTTCCGGGCTTTGCGCGCGAAAATCGTGTTACTCTATGGCGCGAGCCGCTGACAGACAACGAGTGTTCGTAATGCAGAAGCGAGCTGTACGGGCTATGGCGGGAATACCGGACGATGAATCTGCTAGACCTTGCTTTTCAAAATTTGAAATTCACACTTCCCTCAATATATATTCAGCAAATAGCCGTTTTTATTAAAGACAACCTTGCATACTTTGCGAGGCGCGGTGATGGTCAAACCCGTTCGTCGAGATACAGTAGCCGATTAAGCACAGTACGTCACAGACTGACCAAATCGGAAAACTCTGTGTACGTGGTGGGCCCATCCGCTTACAACCGACTACCGGAGCTAGTCACGAATGCAACATCCCGTGAAATATTTAAGAACCGTTTAAGGTTGTGGTTGCTGAAAGAGCAGTTTTATGATATCAACGAACTGTTAAATAGGCCAGTGCTCCCTGAGAGCAAGAAAATTGAATAATTATTATCTGTGATAAATGTATTGCATATTATGATATTTTAATATTATTTACATTATTTTTATATACAATTTAATATAATTCAATGATGACTTGTAACAATGGTTATGAATAAAGAATCTGTATCTGTATCTGCTTTCGTGCAATATTTGAACTTTTTTTTATTGTAATCGGTTCACTCAAACAGAAAATGGGCGAGTTCAAAGTTTCAAGCCGTGAAATCGAGCTAAAATCAAACAAAGCTTATATTTGTACGGAAGAAAGTCAAATACGTTGTTGAAAATTCCGTTTGATCCGGTCCAGTTGTTTGTGTAAAAGTTGTGGATACAGCTAAAGATTGGTAAAAATTTAGATTTAGTTCTATTATAAAAATAGTAATACAAAAATTCCTGTTTTGGCATGGCAGTGCAACAAATGTAAAAAAAAATATGAAAGTTCTAAAGTTTTGAAAACTTAGGAAGTAGGTAGGTAGGTAGGTAAACAAAATACTTAAATAAATAAAGAGAGAGATGTGAATCATTGTAATTTAGGAATTGTCTTTTAAGGGGAGAAATAAGTTACAACGATTGTAGGTACAGAAGTGTAGTCCAACAGTTTTGTATGCAGGTACATGTACAGTTAAAAGCATGTGAAGCCACGTTAGACTTTGTACCGCTCTTTTTTCAGTTGCCACAGAAGCTAAAGTGTCTGAGCCTCAGATTTAGTTAGGCTTTGTTTTGTATAAGAAATAACGAAACCCGTATCATAGTTACTCCACGTGGAATTCGACTATGATTTTACACTTACGAGGATAGTGGGCGACGACGAACAGTCCACACGTAAACAAGAGGTGTTTAATTTACAAAAATCCGTGTTATCGGTACTCTGTATACCTAATAATATAAAGGCGAGAACTGCACTGTTTGTCTGTCTGTCTGTTACGCTTTTATGACTAATCCGATAAACCGATTGTGATATAAACTTGGTACGAAGATAGTTTGAACCATGGGAAAGTCATTAGCTACTTTTTCTGGACCCCACGCGGACGGAGTCGCGGGCAACAGCTAGTAGTCAATAAAACAAGCAGATGAGTTGTGCTCCAATCTCTGAATCTAGGTAAGTGGTCGTGGTCACCATCGCCAGTTTTATGAAAACGAACATGTGCCATCCTCGTAAATTCAGTCGATTGAACTGATTGTTGCAATTAGTAAGTTGTCCATAGTCGACAAGGAACCCTTATAGTTTCGTCATGTCCGTCTGTCTGTCCGTGGCTTAGCTCAGAGACCCTTAGTACTAGAAGGTTGTAATTTAGTGTGGATATACAGGGTGTAAGGGACAGTGTACCGAAAACTGAAAGGGCATGTTCAGTCAACGAAACTGAACAACTTTCCCAAAGAAACATTTCTGGGAAATGAAAAAAAAATCAACTTCATACAAAATGTTCATTTCCCAGAAATGTTTCCTTGGGAAAGTTGTTCAGTTTCTTTGACTGAACAAGCCCTTTCAGTTTTCGGTACACCGTCCCTTACACCCTGTATATTCCATCTACGCAGACAAAGTGGTAAAATAAAATCTTGAAAAAAATAAAAAATTTAGGGTACCTACCAGTGTGGGGCGTCGTTAGACAGGTCTTAAAAAAATAATGTGAGTTCATTTTTCGATTTAGAAATCCGTTTGCGAAATAATTAGCTTGGAAATGCATTTTTTTGTTGAAACCGAGTGTCCCCCCCTCATATCAGCTAAACGGTTGTTAAAAAAAAATTACCCCTATGAAAAACCCGTGAAATTGACTATACTCTCGATTCTGAACAAACTATTTTCTCAGTTTCGCTTATTCCGTTAACACGTTCGACTCGCACTTGACCGGTTTTATTACTAAGCTTTGATTAATGAGCATTGATATTTATTTATAGGTACATACATAGAGGTAGAGAAGGTAGAGTACAATAGAGATGCGTCACTGGCGTGGAATGCCAGCGAGCATGCCTCTGATCGAACGCTGTCAAGCCTGCCCATTGTATGTCGAGGGCTGGGCTTGAAGCCTCGCTCATTTCAAATCTAATAAAACGCATTTTATTATAAAATAATTATACGCTAGTGCCCGTTATTAAACACATCGTAGGTTGCAAAAAAATGCTGCCAAATTTTCACGAGCCTACAAAAGTCTTTGCCCGCAATTATCACGCCGCAAAGCTGGAACTCGCAGTGTTCTGCGAGAATGAAGACCAGCTTCTTGTAACCTTCTTCTCACAAGTTGGTCACTTACTTCAATTGTTAATCAGATTGAAGCTTGGGATTGAAGCCTTTGAACCACTTACATAGCTGTGATATTGGGTGGTCTCCTGGCGATGTTTTGTAAGAAAACGGCCTTGTCTAGGAGTATGGTGACACCGAGTGGTGACACGTTTTCTGCCAGAATGTCGTTCCGCAACAAAGAGATTTGAACCTCGATGCGCTCGGTCCTTTAGTCCTTTATGTGAGTTCCGCAACATCTCCCGTGACACACGATAGCGTGACCACAGTCTGGATGTCACGTTTTAGCGGGTTCTTTGAGTGTCGCAGGAGTGTCAACAAGCACGCTTTGAATAGTGCCAGCTATACTCGTATGACTATGATGGATTCAACTCTACTCTGTGGTCCTTGTCTGTGGTAACTATCACGCTAGTATTTGTTACCGTTTCAACTATAGAACTAAAACAAAAAACCGGTCAAGTGCGAGTCGGACTCGCGCGCCGAGGGTTCCGATATACTTTTTGTATTTTTGGAAGCAATAAAGTCCATGTTTAGGACCGCAAAACTAAATTTGTTTGTAACGGTTATTTGCAGATTTCAAACAAACTGTGCAATTTAGAAAGATCGTTTTATTTTTGCTGTTATGTTTACATAAGCGTTTGTCAACTGTAATTAATTCAGATTTTTCCTTTCACAAACTTCGGAGATAAGGGGGGGGGAATGGTATTTTTTTGTCATTTTTCATCATAACTTGAAAACTAAGAGACGTAAAAAAATACAAAAATATATTTCAGAATTTGCAAGAAAAGCCCTTTCATATGATACCCCACTCGACCTAGTAGCGACAATTTGAAATTTAGCTCCCTATTTTGGCCCCCTTTACATTAATAATAATAATTTTTCTATTCCAAATTTCAGGTCGATAGCATGAGTGGTTTCTGAGATATAGAGGTGTGACAGACAGACAGACGGACAGACAGACAGACAGACAGATAAAGTCGCACCATAAGGGTTCCTTTTTTTACTATTTTGGTATAGGAACCCTAAAAACGCCGAAAAAATACAAGTGTTTGTATGGGGAAGGGACTCCCTATTTTTTACTGTTTTTGTTATTTGCGAAGATATTCACCATAATAACACACATTATGTGACAATTTGAACCAGCTAGCTTATCCTACTAGCTATGACGATTAAATATATACAAGCCGTTAAAAATCGGACATGGCTTTTTATAAAATCGAGGGTCTCAGGTAAGTAGACAAATTACAAAACAGCAACATTTTTGCAAATGAACATCTCATTGGAGTCTGCTTAGCTCTAATATGTAATGAAGTGGAGTTGCCGGCTGTCCGCTCTTATTCTATTATTATTTGTAAAGCATTATTTCCTATGAAGTTACATCATAGAATAATTTATCGCTCATCAAACTGGCACTGCATGATGCATCTCGAGGCACGGGTCAGAAGTGTCGGGTCGGGATCGGGAATGTGCCCGATAAATACCTACCTATTGGTACCTAGGTACCTCAAAACCTCGCTCAAAACAAAACCTCGAACTAAGGATAGGAACTCAAAACCTTGCTCAAAACCTTTTTCAAAACCTACCTAGCCATTTTCTCATTTGGAATAGCGTGCAACGGTGCAACCAGAAAACCCGAAGGGTACGGTTGCACGATGTCCAATCCTCTGCCGTCGTCGTTGCCTTGGACCAAACGCTGCGTACACGCGCGGTGGTGTCAGTTTAGCAAAGGGCAACAAATTCGTTGGTGGCTGCATCAATCGGACCAACGAAAGGAAGCGCTTCCCTTCATCCCTTAACACGTCCTCTGCAGGACAGGGAACTCCCTCCAGAACTTCAGCAAAAATGTGTGGTACTTAGGAGGGGTACCATAGTCACCACGCTTGTAAGAGTTGCGACTGGCGACCGCTGTTGTTGTTGGTGACCGCAGTATGTACGAGTAAGATGGTAAGATACACAGAAAGATGGTACCACAGAATATATAATAGTAAACAAGTTTAATGGTACTGCCCATCCTCCGGTTCTTATTTTTATTTATATTACAAGTGAGCAAACGAGCAGGTGGGCCACCTGATGGTAAGTGGTCACCACCGCCCAAAGCACCCACTGATAAGACAGCAAAGCGCGTTGCTCACTTTGAGAACTAAGATGGTATTTCTCATGTGCCACTAATTTCACTGGCTCCCTTGCCCATCAAACCGAAATACAGCAGTGCAAACACTGCTGCTGCTTCACGGCTGAAAAAAGCAAGGGGGTGGTACTTCCCCAGACAGACTTCACAAAAGCCCTACCACCTACCCCCTTATGCCCTTTATGCCCTTAGTCGCCTCTTACGACACGCACGGGCAGAGATGGGTTGGTACTATTCTTTGCCGGCACCAAACGGCTTTCGATGGTTGCAAGGAATATACTAGGTACTCTCTAACCGAGGTTGGTTGTTTGTTAGCCAGGTGGGTGGCTCGGGTAAGTGGTGTATACGTGTACGGTCAACCGCACGTCGATGGAAACTTTTTCAATTTTATTATCATGAATAAAGTCCAAAGTGTTTCTGCTGATAATAGCTTCTTTTTTAAGGCTATACCTACTTCACTTAATCTTCTCGTGAATGCCTACCTTGAGGGCATTCACGAGAAGATTTGTACCTCTACGCAGACATATTAGGTCTTTACCTATGAAATTGCCGTTTTGTATGGCGAATTTTAGGTAAACTCAATTTTCAGTACTAACATTTTTGCATTTTTCTTAGGAATTATAAATCCAATTTTTTTAATTTTTTGTAAGAATGATTGGGAAGACTTTAAGCTAACAGAAGCTTAAATTTAATTTTCGAAAAATATTATCTGTAAAAAAATATAACAAATCTAATGATGAAATCGGACGACCTTTAAGACGAACAATTTTCAAACCTTTAATTTTATATATCAAACTAAAAATAAAAACTTTATTTTATGCGTAAATTGATAACCTTGAAGTCTACTTTCAAATATAAGACAAATGAAAAAAATTGCATTAGAATTATAGGAATTATGATCTTATTAATCTGTAATGATCCTTCCGAGAAAGTAATATCCTTTTACCTTATTCCTTTCCTACACCAAGTATTCCTGTCCCAACTAACCTATCCCTCCCGTTCCTTTTATCCCTGTCCATTCCGTCAATCTAAGGTTGACCGCGCCGATGGATGCGTGGCTAGAGGCGAGTCTAGTCGAAAGCGGTCACAGGCCCTGGGCCCAGGCGAACCCAGAACTAAGCTAGCCTTGTCCTGGCATGCGGGCTCTGCCAGGATGGACCGTAATCCCTTGCTACTCGTGGGAACGCAATGTTTTTGAATAAAAATAAAAACTTAAAAGGCGGCGGTGTGGTTCGCAACCCATCACGTCACGTTCCTCCCGGGGGCGAAAAGCGGGCTACGGAGAGCCGCTTTGCTACGATGAATGTCAGAGGTGGAATGAATGGCAAAATAGATGAAGTATGTCAGATGATGGATGAAAGGCGTATAGACGTTCTCTGTGTGAATGAGACTAAACGGAAAGGTTGTGACACCACAGAACACGGCCCTTACACAGCGTACTGGTCTGGTGTTCCCAGTACCAGCAGAGGCTGTCAGGGAGTCGGTGTCATACTTTCCGGAAGAATGGTAGAGTGCGTGAAAGAAATCGAGTGTGTGAGCCCAAGACTCATCTGGGTCAGACTGAAAGTCGGACTGACCCGAATTTTTGTTCTAGGTGCATATGCACCAAACGAATATTGGTTCGCGAAAGTCCCTGAAAGCCCAGAAAGAAACAGATGAGTTTTGGGAAAATATGAGAGATACGTTAGAGAAATGTGATCAGAATGAATGAGTTATCATGCTAGGTGATTTTAATGGATGGGTAGGAAGAAAGCGTGACGGTTATGAAAGAGTTGTTGGTAAGTTTGGTGATGAACGTGTGAATGATAATGGAATAAGTTTGCTTGAGATATGTTTGGAATGGAGTCTTTTTGTGGCAAACACTATGTTTGACCACAAAAGGATCCATATGTATACAAGAGAGGAGGGTGATGCGAGAAGTATGATCGATTTTGTAGTTGTGGATGAAAGATTGAGAAAAAGAGTTCTGGACGCTCGCGCATATCGTGGAGCCGCCATCGACACAGACCACCACCTGGTTGTGACCCGAATTGGTGGTCTATTTAACCGGTGGCGGCATAGACCACAAGAGCAGACGAGCGTTCTAGAACGTATCAAAGTAGAGAGATTGCAAGAGGAGGATGTCAGAAAAGAATACTTGAAAGAATTGAGTGAAAGATTTGAGAACCTGGATGAAGTAAATGATATTGAATGTTTGTGGAATGAATTAAAAGATGGAGTAGTAAGTATAGCTGTCAATGTTTGTGGGGTGTCAAAAAGGAGAAAGGGTGGAAAGAAGAAGAATATGTGGATGGATAAAAGTGTACAGGCAGCTGTTTGTGAGAAGAAGAAAGCATGGTCAGATTGGTTAGCAGTAAAAGCTAACCAAAGAATGCAGAGGGCAACAAGTGATGACGTGAGTGTAGCAAGAAAGGTATATAAAAGAGCGAAAGGTATTGTTAAGGAAGTCGTTGAGAGAAAGAAAGAGGAGTGTAAGGATGAGTTTGACAGAAGGCTTACTGAAGATTTCCAGTCCAACCAAAAGTTTTTCTGGAAATCCATACGGACAGCCCGAGGAAAGTTTGGAACATCGGAGCTGAGTAAAATCAGAAGCCAGGATGGAAGTATTATAAAAGGTGAAGAATGTGTTCTGAGGAGGTGGAAGGAATATTTTGAAAGTCTGTTTGAGAGAGAAAAAGCAGAGGCCAGCGAACCTAGGTCTTCTGTGGAAATGAATGAGAATGAAGAGGAGAATTGTGTAAGTGAGATAAGTATGGATGAGATTATGAAAGCGATGAAAAGTATGAAATCAGGTAAAGCAGCTGGGTATGATAGAGTGTCGGTCGAGATGTTGAAGGCTGGGCGAGGCATTGTGGCTAGTCAGTTGTACCGCCTTTTCAACTTGTGTTGGACGAACGGCCAAGTACCAGGTGACTGGTGCAAGGCTGTGATTGTGCCGCTGTACAAGGGAAAAGGGTCACAACAGGACTGCAAAAATTATCGCGGGATAAGCCTTCTCAGTGTCGTCGGCAAACTGTATGCAAAGGTTTTGATTGAAAGAGTGATGAAAGATACTGACGATAAAATATGGGATGTACAAGCGGGATTTAGAAAGGGAATGGGATGTACAGATCAGGTCTTTTCCTTGCGGTGCATAGCTGAAAAGTTTTTGGCTAAAAACCAAAAAGTCTACTGCGCGTTCGTGGATTTGGAAAAGGCCTATGACCGAGTGGTGAGGAATGAATTGTGGTCAGCATTGTCTATGTATGGGGTAAACGGTCATCTGATTCAAGCACTGAAATCTCTCTATGAGGATTCCAGTGCTTGTGTCAGAATAAACGGGGCGTACACTGAATGGTTTAGCATCGCAAAAGGTGTTAGGCAGGGATGTGTAGCGTCACCTTGGCTGTTTAACCTGGTCATGGATAATTGTTTGAGTAATCTGAAAGAGAGTTTCATTTCATTTCATTTATTCCTTAAACAATTTTACATTGTGTCGGAAATTAATATGTTACACTCAATTAACACATTCAAAATTTCAAAAACAAGTCAAAATATAATAAATTAAAATTAAAATAATATTCACAGTTAAAATTGTCATCTTAATACTTAAGACTGCAAATCGAACATTTAAGATAAACAATATAAATACTTATAATATAGTTGTACATTAGTACATTAATAATAAAATTGGTCAGTTAATTTAAAAATGTCATATTACCTCTATTAAAAATCATTAATGTTATATAAACATTTCTCCATAAGTGAATTTCTCAAACGCATTTTAAATTCATGTAAGTTCATGTCAGACTTCAGAGCTAACGGAAGGCGATTAAACAACTGAACAGACTGAAATCTCGAACTATGCTTAACAACATTCAATCTTGGGAAAATGGAGTGGGGCAGGTCTTTTCTGCGTGTACTTACTCGTAGTAAGTATTCCTCTTTTGTCTCGAGCGTTTTTAACTGCTTAATGAAATCTACCAAGATTACCAAGATGTAGAGGCTGGGTACCGTAAGAATATTCAACGCTCGGAAGTACGGTTCACAAGATTCCCATTGAGGGATACGTACTATCGTTCTAATTGCCCTCTTTTGTATAATGAATGCCTTTGATATATTGTAGTTAAAACTATTTCCCCACATCTTGATACTGTAACGCAATCGTGACTCTACCAGCGCGAAATATACTACTCGTAACTGATCGATCGTCAGATCATTCCTGAGGCTCCTTATGGCGTAGCAAGCCGAACTAACACTATTGACTAAAACGTCTAGTTCTTTTTTCCAATTTAGATCCACGTCAATTGAGACTCCCAAAAAATTAACCTTATCCACTGTGGGAACATTTTCATTATTCAATGTGATTTTAAGTTTGTCTTTTGATCTTGCTGTTGTTCTAAACAACATTATATTAGTTTTGCCTGTATTTATTTTGAGTCCATTTGTACGGAACCAGAAATAAAAAGCTTCAAGAACTGCACATACGGTATCATTGAGGCTTAAAATATCTTTACCGGAAATGACAGCGTTTGTGTCATCTGCAAAGATAACCAAATTTGTGCCTGCAAAGTTCTGATTTATGAAGGGTATCAGATCATTAATGAAAATAAGAAAAAACAGTGGCCCTAATATGGAGCCCTGTGGCACCCCTCTAGTTACTCTTACTAAATCTGATGTATATGCCGTTTCTTGCCCTTCTTTTGTTGATTTTAATTCAACATACTGATGCCTGTCAGCAAGATAGGAAGTCAATAAGGTTAAAAACTTTCCTCTTACTCCATAAAAATGTAATTTCTCTATTAAAACGTCATGACAGACACTGTCAAAAGCGGCACTAAGATCTAAAAACAGACCACCCACTTTCAAATTTTCGTTTAGTTTAGCTATAACATCATCCACTAAAGTACTTATGGCTTCACTTGTTCCTTTGCCCTTCTGATAGCCAAATTGTCTACCCATTAACATATTTTTCTCCGCAATGTATTGTGTTAGTCTAGCTTTTATAACATTTTCAAATATTTTCGAAATTACGGGTAAGAGTGATATGGGTCTGTAATTATTGTAATCCGACTTGCTTCCTTTTTTAAAAATTGGAATAACTTTTGCTATTTTAAGATCCTCTGGGAAAATCCCTTCGTTATAACAATTATTAAAGAAAATCGCTAAATCGAGTATGTGTGGACTGAGAATAAATGAGTTACTCATCAAATGTCTTCTCTACGCTGATGACCAAGTTGTACTTGCGTCATCTGCTGACGAGTTGCAGGAGATGGTAACAATGATGAATGTGGCTTTGGACAGGAAAGGAATGAAAGTAAATGTAAGCAAGACTAAAGTAATGGTACTTGAAAGAGAAGAATGTATGACAGAGTGTACTATATTAATAGATGGTGAACAAGTCGAACAAGTGAAGGAGTTTGTGTATCTGGGCTCAAAGTTTACGAGAGATGGAAAGTGTGAAAGTGATATTGAAAGAAGAGTGAATGCTGGAAACATGGTGAATGGTGCCCTGCACGCCTTTATGAGGAGTCAGAAGGTGTCTCACAAGGCTCGTTTGGCTGTTCATGGGGGAGTTTTGGTACCAACACTGATGTATGGCAGTGAAAGCTGGGTATGGCAGAAGAAGCATGAAAGTAGAATTAATGCAGTGGAAATGAGAGCGCTAAGGAGTATGATTGGTGTTAAATTGAGTGACAGGATTAGAAATAGTGTGATAAGAGAACGGTGTGGCGTAAAAGAAGACGTAGTGACCAAAATCGAGAAAGGGATGCTGAGATGGTTTGGTCATGTAGAGAGGATGAATGAACGAAGATTGACGAAAAAGATCTACCAGGCGAGAGTGAATGGAAACGTTGGAAGGGGAAGGCCTAGGCGAACGTACCAGGACCAAATTCAGGACGTTCTGAATAAAGGCCAGGTTAAAAGTACCCTAAACCGACGAATATGTATGAAAGGATTGATGAAAGTACAGGAAGCAAGGGAAGTATGTCAAGATCGTAGCAGGTGGAGGACTGTGGTCTCTGCCTACCCCAACGGGAAAGAGGCGTGATGTTATGTATGTATGTATGTATGTAAGAAAATTTCGGCAATTTCATAGGTACAACCTATTATCTGTCAGCATGCTGTCAGCGGTAGGCTCTCTGACAAATAAGTCAGGCAAATCCAGCCCCGAGCCGAACAGACGGCGAGCCGGACAAATCTGTGCGTGAATGTGAATACGTGGACACAGTAAATATATAAGCTTATATATTTACTGTGACGTGGATTTGTTTGCGAACCTGTCACTGTTAAATTGACTAAATTAACGCAAATCGAGAATTTATCTCGTTTTCAAAAACAAAGCATGGCGAAAGCCATGATTTTGTGGCTAACAAAAGTTCACAACTGCAGATTTGTAAAGATTTGTACGGCTCGGGGCTCGTGAATTTCTATAGCGCCTTCAGAACAAGTTTGTCCATGACGGTTATTTTTTGCGCATGTGTGACAGGCGGAGAGCCAATGAACGATTTGCTCGCTCCCTGGGGGGAGCCGCGCTCCCCCCCGCGACTCATTTTTTGACTTCTGCGCATTAACGGTCACGGACAAAGTTATTTTGTACGCAGTATACCCAGGGACTTGATAAGTACTATACGTTATACGTACAACAGTATACCTTTAAGTTTTTCTTCTTCAATATGGTAGGGTGCGTTCCGAAACGAGCTAGTGCCGAATACGTCATTTTAGATTGAATGAAAATCTTTCATTCGTTCTTCCGAAAAATAGGTCCGACTATTCTATAGTCTTAACCACATTAACCAATCTGCAGTCTAGTAAGGGAATCATCATAAAGACTGATTATATTGGCTACTAAAAGTTGCGATTCACAACGGGTTCAATATAAGGCCATTACATTAGATGTAACTACTATTATATAGACGTGGTGTTTAAAAGGCGTGGGGATTATAAATGTTACGCGGCGACTATAGGCGTGGTGGCTAAAAAGTGGCGACTTGCAAATAAATACTCATTCATTCATTCACTACAAACGAGGTGATTAGGTACTTTAAGTACGTTTTCGTAACATCAAAAATTAATCAAAAAGGGATCGATCACAAAGGAGGTCGTCTCTGCTCACAAACAAAACAGATCAATAACGGAATTTCATGCATAAATTGTTGCACTGTTTTGTTATATTTAAGTTGGTGGTTTCATGTACGTACGGTCAACCGCACGTCAGTAGAAACTTTTTCAACTCTATTACCACACGATAAGGTCCAAAAGTGTTTCTACTGATATGCTGTTGAGTGTACCAATACAAGTAGAGTGCGCAAGCGAATGTCAAAAGTGTCTTTGACTATAATAGTTAACCTAGTATACAGGGTTATTTTTGGACCCCTGGCAAAATTTTAGTATGTCTCCGAACAACTTTCCCAAAGAAACATGGATCGAAAAAGACGAATAAAATTTTCAGCCCATGTTCATTTGGGAAAGGTGTTCAGATTCGTGTTTTAAGTAACATACAAATTTTTGGCTAGGGGTCCAAAAATAACCCTGTATTTAAAAGCAATAAAGTCCATTTTTAGAACCGCAAAACTTAATTCGTTTGTAAAGGTTTTTTTGCAGGTTTCTTAAAAACTGTGCTACTTAGAGATTAATTCAGATTTTTCCTTTCGAAAACTTCAGAGATAGGGCGTTTTGACATTTTTCATCATAACTTGAAAAAACCGGCCAAGTGCGAGTCGGACTCGCGCACTGAGGGTTCCGTACCACCACATAAACATAATTGTATTAGTTGAAATTTCAGTAAGTTAATGTGCTAGATTTTTTGAGTCCGACACGCGCTTGACCAAATTTTATTATTTGTTGTTATTTTATAGCCTATGCCCTATAAACATACCAATTTTCAAGTTTGTAAGTGTTCCCGTTTTTAAATAGAACTAAAACAAAAATCGCCTCAGCAACCATCCAACTTGACCCCTCTCTTATATGAATGTTCTTGAAACGGGAGCTCACCACAATTGGTTACCATTAGTTGTGAGAAAAGTTGTAATATTTGATGATTTCAGACTTTTCTCATTATTTGTACTGTGAGACCTAGCTTCTTGCCAAATTTCATAATTTTAGGTCAACGGGAAGTACCCTGTAGGTTTTTCATTTTTGAATAAATGTATGGAGATGAAGACATAAAATGCTATATCTTTTGATTGCGTCGTTGTAAAAAATTTAAATTTTCAGATCTTGTGTGGTTCATGGATCCTAATATATGGTATTAATTTCAACCTGATAGCTTTACCCGTTCGTGAGATAAAGGGTCTTGACAGACAGACAGACAGACAGACAGACAGACAGACAGACAGACAGACAGACAGACAGACAGACAGACAGACAGACAGACGGACAACAAAGTGATCCTATAAGGGTTCCGTTTTTTTCCTTTGAGGTACGGAACCCTAAAAATAAACAAAATGCATTTTAGATTGTACAAGTACAGCCCTTTCATATGATACCATGTATGATAACCAACTAGACCTAATAACAATAATTAAAAATTTTGCCTCCTCTTTTGGGGCCCCCTTTAACAACATTTTTTTTTATTTGCAATAAAATTAGGCAATTATGTTCTAAAACCATTCAAAATTTCAAATGGATAGCTTGAATGGTTGCTGAGATATACAAGTGTGACAGAGAGATAGGCAGCCAGACGATGTCGCATCAAAAGGGTTCCGTTTTTACCATTTTGGTTTGAAGACCTTCAAACATTTATCCATTTGTATTTATACATACATACATAACATCACGCCTCTTTCCCGTTGGGGTAGGCAGAGACCACAGTCCTCCACCTGCTACGATCTTGACATACTTCCCTTGCTTCCTGTACTTTCATCAATCCTTTCATACATGCTCGTCGGTTTAGGGTACTTTTAACCTGGCCTTTATTCAGAACGTCCTGAATTTGGTCCTGGTACGTTCGCCTAGGCCTTCCCCTTCCAACGTTTCCATTGTATTTATAGCCTTTCATTTCTCACTCGCAGGTTTCTAGGGCAACTCTAAATGCAAAAAATACTAAGAATTAGAGCTTTTCTTGATACTCAAAGGTACCGACATAGCTTACTAGCATACTTAGACAGGTAGCAAGAAGAGGCACCTCGGTTACCCCTTCATGTTTGGGGTCTTATTCATCGTCGGAGGCAAGGAACCAATACCCCTTATATCCCCGCCGTCTCATCTGCACCATTGACCTGCACCATTAATGGGGGAAACGAAACTATCTGGCCTTGTTCGTGTTTGTGACACTGAGGTTGTCCCTGCAACTCTGGGTTTTGCTAATTTTCGGAGGTATGTAAAGTGCCCCTTTATATCTGAACTCCTTCGTGTTTATAGGCGTTGAGGGCGTCTATGGATGTCTGGGTTTTATTCGTCTTCAAAGGCAGATTAAACTGAGGACTCTACCAGAACGATTGTTGGTAGTTTTGAATCTCACCGAAGAACATGAAATAAATTAAAAACCTATTATCAGGTAAATTCTATATCTAAGCATTCGCACTGTGTGAACAAATAGCAACAGTCTATAACTACCAGCTGGATGTTATAGTGCAGACGCTTCAATCTGCTTGATGCAAGCATCTAAAAATATCTTGTACAAATATATGTAAGAATACTTACCTGTACTTTACACTTGTCTGTCCGTATGAAGATTTTTAAGTTTTTTTGTTGTATTTTTCATACCTAGTAGGTCTCCATAAAATCTATTCTTTTATTTTCTGTTGCTACATTTTTTACTCTAGTTTTACTTGTTATTGTCAAATGAAATTAATTGATCTAAACAAACACATCTTAAAATACACCCTGCTTGCTGCAATTTCACTTAATTCGACAATGCCTCGTGGGCCCAATAACCAATAATATTCTTTTGTCAAGATGCTAGGCCCCATCCGGCCGTCAAACAGAGCTGACGGCGGCAGCCTGTCAACATCTGTTGTCCCAATTTAAAACTATCTACACTATTCTACACAGACGAGTACACGCCATACGAGCAATTTATAAACAACATTTGAGTTGAGTTGAACAATTCAAAAACTGTTGTCCCTTTTAAGTATGTACCATCCAGCTATCTATTTGAGTAAAAGGTACCTAAACTAAAACTTACTCGTAGTTTATATTCCTCCAATGAATATTTTTATAAAATAAGTATGAGTGTATTTTTCAAGCTTCCTATCAGTAACCTAAGTTGTCATGGCAGTAAATAAATGAACATATTTATACAAACAAAAAGAAGACCTTTCAGATTACAAAGGAATCCTGGCCATGTCTTGTCATGTTTTGTACAGGTACAGCAACGGCATGGTAGCATGAGCCCCTAGAGAAAAATATATCTTTCTTTTTTTTTTGGTCGATGATAGGCTTACTCTTTACCTCGATCTAGTCTTGAGGACAGAATAAGATCGACGATGGGACGAGCTTGCCCAGAAGAAGCATATTCTTGACTTATGTTTATAGTATCCAACCCTGTACATTCAAAAACATATTTAAAAGAGCACGTGGGTTTTTATTGTCGCTTTTTTTTGTCCCACCATGGCGCCAATTTATTTGTGAAGCGATATAGTGTACCTGACGTCATTTATAGATTTAATATACATACATACATACATAACATCACGCCTCTTTCCCGTCGGGGTAGGCAGAGACCACAGTCCTCCACCTGCTACGATCTTGACACACTTCCCTTGCTTCCTGTACTTTCATCAATCCTTTCATACACGCTCGTCGGTTTCCAACAATGAATAAACTATTTTGAGTTTGAATTCACTCGTGACTTGAATAGATTCGGGTTATATGAACTCGGGAACACAGACGCAGGCAGAGAGTTCCTTTTTTTGGCCGTGCGCATTATAAAAGATGTTTTAAAGCGCTTTGTGCGATCTAAGGATAAGTATCATATTTTGAAGTTTCTTGATACCTTTCACCAATCCTTTCATACATACAATGATAGGATTGATGAAAGTACAGGAAGCAAGGGAAGTATGTCAAGATCGTAGCAGGTGGAGATCTGTGGTCTCTGCCTACCCCGACGGGAACAAGGCGTGATATTATGTATGTTTGTATGTTGATACCTACATTTAAGCTCAAGTCACACAGAGGCGGTATGATTGCGAAAGCGGTCCGGGGCGGTTTGGCGGGAACAAAATACCGCGCCGTGACCGCTTTTTAATGTGACAGGGTGCATAAGAACTCATACAAAAAATACCAGCCCCGGAACGCTTCCGCTGCCGCCTCTGTGTGACGCGGGCTTTAAAGTAAAAAAAATTACATTTTTAGATGTAATTTGTATCTAGGGGCTTGTGCTACCTTTGCAGGTGTCAGTTGACTCTAAATACATCACTTAGACGTCTATATGTAATTTTTTTGTTTAATTCGGCATACTTAGTTTACTTATAATATCCTGACATATTTTTATTAAGCCATTTCGGCGTGGTGTTTACACCTATAGAAAAGTGAAAATAAATACTTTTTGCTCAGATAAACCACTGAGGCATTAACATTGTCGTGTCATATTTTGATGATTTTTCTCGTTAAACTATTGGATATTAAACGAAGTTGCGGCGTAAAACTATGTAGTACACACGGACGCACATCAGTAGAAACACTTTTGGACCTTATGGCAAGGTAATAAGGTTGAAAAAGTGAATTATGCTCTTTACGTCGACTGGCTCCTTACGTCGAGTTTCCTTACGTCGAGTTTCTTTACGTCGAGTGGCGTTACGTCGAGTCCCTTATCGTCGAGTCCTCAACGCCGAGTATGGTCAAACACATTAAAAATCACTATTTAAAATGAGGAAAGTACCTCGAAGGTAAGGGCACTCTCCTCCAGGGGGAATGTATACCCCGATAAATACAAGGAGGTAGAGGGCACA
Organism: Athrips mouffetella; assembly: GCA_947532105.1. Lineage (NCBI taxonomy): Eukaryota > Metazoa > Arthropoda > Insecta > Lepidoptera > Gelechiidae > Athrips > Athrips mouffetella. Next base: position 12,038,581 of record OX383958.1, read on the forward strand.
TGGTGGGACATTTTTATTGAAAACTTTAGAATAACAAAGTCAAGAATCTACTGAATTACTAAGTACAAGATTGTGACCTTTTGTACCAATCGCGTATTTGACGAAACGCGTGTTGACCAACTGGACGAACTGGGTGTTGGACGATTTCCACCGACAAGCGGTTGACCGTACTATATTTTTTTTCTTCTAGCAGGTGTAAGCACATAGAGATGGCCGGAGACAAATAATCTTCTTTAGTAATAAAAGACACAATTCACAAACATAGTTTATGATCCATTTGCCGATGGACGGCTCATACTGCAGCTGTAGTTTGTTTATTCGTTATAGCTAAACACTTTAAATTACTTAAAAATTTTAATCATCGTACCGGAAAAAGGAAGAACGATATGGACGTGCGCATCCCGTGTTGAGTGAAAGGAAATACTCGGGCGACGCATGAGTCACGTTCACTTCCTTTTGAGAGTTAGTTCATAATCTGAATTTTAAGGTAAATAGGTATTTTAGTTTCAAATAGTATAAAACTTCTTTAAATGATCCAAATAGGTACTTACACGCGGCTGCTGGTCGGTGGAAACACTTTGACCTTGAGCGGGTCTCTGGTTTCGGGGGTTTGTAGTAGGCATCTACACTATATTTAATATTATAAAGAGGAAAGATTTGATTGTTTGTTTGTTTGTTTGCATCGAATAGGCTCCGAAACTACTGGACCGATTTGAAAAATTTTTTCACCAATAGAATCCTACATTATCCCTGATAAACATAGGCTATAAAGTATTTTCAAAAAAGTTAGGATTCCGTATGAAAACTTCTAAAATGTAACCCCAGGTGTGAAAAAAATACCAAATTGCTTCCTTATATTGCGTACGCTGCGGAAACTATTGACAATAGAGCAAAGTTATGTAGTACAGTCTTATAGAAGACATCAATATCTACAAAAAAGTCCGGAATACCGTATGTCTAACTATTACAGTGATGTCACAATAACTACTTTTTCATGTTAAAACACCGGTACAAACTATATAGGCCACATTATTTGTACCTTGGTATTAATCCTTATCCAAATAAATGACTTCGTTTTCAAGGCTATATCAGTACCTGTAAATTACTTTTTGAGTTATTCAAATCGGACGTGCCATTCAAAAGTTATCATGAGTGTAATAATTATCAAAGTTGAAATTTAAGAAACGGCGCTCTAAGTGACACTAATGGTTTTATCTATCGGTACAACAGAGAATAGACACGTAAAATTTGGCTGTTGGTTCCTGTGTGTGTAAATGAGTGTATCATCACGCCTAAAATCCCTAACGAGGTAGGCAGAGCATTAACGAGTGTATGTGATGATGAGAAATCTAGCTTTGTTTATCTTAAGAACCTAAACATTGAATTAAAAATAATATCCAAATTTTCTTTATATTACTCTTTTTTAGTAAACCCCGACGCAACAAGAACCTATATCTACCCGTGCGAAGCCGGGGCGGACCGCTAGTATAATATAATACTGGTTAAGTTTATTTTGGTTTTGTTTGCTGCCGTGCCTACATAAAAGATTGGTTGTTTACCATTCACTGTAAAAGGTAATAATCATTCATTCAAAAAGCGCGCGTTTTCGGAATCGGAACGTACCCTCCCTTCCTTCCCTCCCTCGAAACTTTTTGACAGAAGGCTCAAGGCGTTTATATTTTTATTGATGCCATAAATATCTATTCCGCGATTTTGTACTACTTTTAAGTGGTTGAAAGTGATAATACTTACTATAAACTGTGTGACGAAAACATTCCGAATTAAATTTGTGATTAAAAGTTTAATTTAAAACGTGAAGCAGGTAGGTTACTTACTTTTGTTGTTGTTATTGTAGTGATTACCTCGTAAAACTAAAGTTACTTGGCTTGAATACGTATTTACAGCTTTATTGCCAGGTTGTATAAAGCATCTTTAAAATTAAAGCTCCTTTAATTGTATTTCGTCACTTTCTTTCTCATCAAAACAAAATGACTGCAGTAGGTAGATTTAACAGAGCTTTTGCTTTAAATATGCTTTGTGCAACTGCCTGTAGATGTCTAAAGCTTACCTACAATGGCAACTAGCAGCATTGAGAATTCAGTCAGTGAAATGAAGTAATGAATTTCCTATATTACAACACCAACTTACTGTTAGGTAGGTGGTCCATTGAAGATAAGTCCTACTCTTTTTGCCTAGATAGAAATGAAGAAGTACCTATTCAATGTGTTTACCTAGTAAGTGCCTGGGTTCAAAATAAGCTGAGCTTATTCCACTTGAAACTTTGTTATATGGCAGTTATTATGTACAACTATTATATTATAATGGTCCTAGTCGGCTGTGTGAAACTTTAGTGGTCAATATTTTTGATCCTTGTAAAAAAATATGCCCTAAGTATTATTAAGTGAACATACTGTTGTGAAAATTTCCATCAAAGAATGCTGAGTTTTTATTGATCGGAATCTGTTAGGCCGGGTTTTCACTACCAGGATGCCAAAGTAAATAGTTTGCACTGAAAAACATTGGTCACCTTTTTTGTGTACACACTGCCCATCTTTATACCTAAATTTGCTTTTTGTTCGTACTGATGACCACCTCAGCAGATGCCTAAGTAACTTTATACTGGGTTGGTTTTGGACCCTAGCCATCCAAACTTTTGTATGTTATTTAGTGCATAAATCTGAAGAAAAACTCAACTCAACTTTCCCAAAGAAACATCCTCAAAATCCTAAGTCTTTACAAACATTGCTTAGGTGGGTAAGTAGTACCTATCTACAAAAATTTGACTGGAGGTAAAAAAAATAACCCTGCATGAAGGGGTAATATTCTACCTACTGTTAAAAAAAATTATGTACTAGCTAGTGCTTAGACTTGTGTGTGACAATGAAGAAGCTCCTGCTTGGCAAGAAAAAAAAACTTACAAGTTTATTCAACAGTAAATGGCAGAACTAATGGACAAGCTTGTTGATACCTACATAATAGTCAACTTTGGACAGTTCATGGACTGTCGAAAGTTGAGTATATTGTATGTTTTCTATCAGTAGGTAAGTACCTACCTACCTACATTTTTTATTTTACTAAGTATTAATTCTTAAAAAAATAAATTCTTTACGTTGAATATAAGGTATTAACAATGATGCTTTTGAGGGTGATTTTGCATCATTATAAGAGTGTAAAAAAATAGGTATATTAAAAATATTTTTTGTGTTTCTGGGTGTCATGAATCTTTAATTTCTTTGAATTACAGCAAGTATAGTAATTTATTTATGTTGATAGTTATTTATTAGTTACTGTATATTATCACTAAAATAACCTACACCTACATGACTGGCTGATCATAGAGGTATACCATACCCATCACTTCCTAAGTCAACAATTATTTTTAAATGATGCAGAATTACTCCTTAAATGAACATGGCATTTTTTGCACCTTGAGTGAAAATATCAAATTATGAATAAGTAAATAAATATATTTCATTTGTAAAAAAGACTGCCCTAGGGCACCTGTCCAAACACTGGTTGTGTTTCCCTGCAGTCCTGCTAACAATAAACTCTGGGCTAGAGAGATTCCCACATGAGATGTGGGAATATACATTGTATACCTTCACCATTTTCCTTCAGATGCTGACCAATGTTAGGTTCTTTGCTTCGGAACCCCACATGCAGCCTTATGACTACACATTTTTTTAAGTATGTTGCTGACTTATAGTAATGTTTAAATTTTACACCCACATAAGGACCTACCTACTCACATGAGTACCTACTTAATTTAAATATTTATTTAAAGGTGGATTTAAACTTGATCTATTATGGTTGTTGCACTGAAATGCCTAAGTTACAGTCCGTAAGTCTATACATATGTATAAGAGTAATATTTTTTTAAATAGTGATTCTGCATAATTATTTTTTTATTTTAAAAAGTGTCTGTGTGTGAAGGTGTGGTTACTTTTGTAGTCATATACATCCAGGTAATATAAGTTTGAATTTGGTATTGTAACTTAAGATTTAAATTAAATTATTGCTTTGTATATTAAGATAGTTCAGATAAGTTTCAAAATAATCTCAAATAGGTAGTTATTTATGTTAAACCTATTATGCTGAATCTCCTTTTTCCAGAGTACACTCCTAAACCGGAGTTCACGAAAGAGTCGGGAGTTTTATAAACAAAAACATTACCTCAGATTCATGGAAAATGTGTTAAAAAGATTAGATCTTTCTGGCTTTCTATATGTAAAACAATAGACTAAATAGCCCAATCAACGAAAAAGTATAGAGGGAAATTCTTGGAACACAATTTTTCACTTCGTAACTTTGTTTGGACTAGTTAGGAGGTAAACATATAAAAAGTCACCGCCCGTACCCCTAACGCCGGGCGGGACGGGGGGGGTTGAAGTTCCCATTTTTCGGTTCTTCGCATATATCTCGGAAATTATACGTCCTAGCAACATAAATGAAAGCTGATTAAATTTACTACAAGTTTTATTCAGTCAAGTTTTTCGATATCTTGTATAGTTTTCGTGATATTCGCAGTGAAGTCACATGGGCTAGTTGACTGATTTTGCCGTCACCCCTCTCTTTACTGGCAATTTTTAAGGGAAATTATCCCTTTTTCACCCACTTTAGAAACAACAGGACTCGATGCAATCACTTCTTCATAACAAACAAAACACTTGCTGCTCATTTTAACGACACATAAATAGACTTTCAAGAGCGGATATCTCGAAAACTATTCAAGATATCAAAAAACGTAATTAAATTAAACTTGTAGTAAATTTAGTCAGCTTTAATTTTGCAAAAAGTTTTCGATATCTTGTATAGTTTTCGAGATATTTGCTCTTGAGTCTTTAATATTGGAAAAAGAAATTTATGTGCTACAACCCTACGGCCAGCATTTATTTTTTGGGTGCATCGTTGAATAGTTTATTCGGTCAAAACAAAAATTTAGACTTTCAATATCGGATATCTCGAAAACTATACAAGACATCAAAAAACTTACAGAATAAAACTTGTAGTTTCCTTGTAGTTTTTTTGTATATGCAAAAAACCTAAAAATGGGAAACCCCCTCCCTGAAAAATGAGTATCTGTCCTATTTAGACATCGGTGCATTGTTGAAGAGTTATCCGGTCAAAAAGAGCAAAAATTTAAAGTAAAATTTTTATTTCCAAAATTAAAGACAAGAGCGAATATCTCGAAAACTATAACTTTTTGCACAATTAAAGCTGAATGAATTTACTGCAAGTTTAATTCTGTTACGTTTTTTCATATCTTATATAGTTTTCGAGATATCCGCTCTTGAAAGTCTATTTTTGTGTCGTTAAAATGAGCAGCAAGTGTTTTGTTTGTGATGAGGAAGTGATTGCATCGAGTCCTGATGTTTCTAAAGTGGGTGAAAAAGGGATAATTTAACTTAAAAATAGCCAGTAAACGGCAAAATCAGTCAACTAGCCAATGTGACTTCACTGCGAATATTTCGAAAACTATACACGATTTTAACTTGTACGAGTACATAGTAAATTTAATCAGCTTTAATAAATTTAATCAGCTTTCATTTTGCAAAAAGTCTTATGTTGCTAGGACGTATAGTTTCCGAGATGTATGCGATAAAATTAAAAATGGGACCCTCAAACTTTTGATATGTTTACCTCCTAACTAGTCCAAACAAAGTTACGAAGTCAAAAATTGTGTTTCAAGCATTTCCCTCTATACCTTTTTTTGAGAATTCGTTGACTGAATTCTAAGTGTTTTTCTGTTGTGTCTACCTAGTGGTTACAAACGTGTACCTCGTGTAATTTAAGATAAATCTTTTCTTAAAAGAAAAACTATTGTTTACAAAACACCTGACTTTTTTTTTACTCCGGTATAAGTGCAGTTACGTTTATGTTTGCTTTGTAAATAAAGTTGTAGTTATATTATTAGTGTACTTTCAGTGCAATTATTTTTAATAAATTATTTTTGAAACTGCATTAGCTGAGACATCTGTATTTTAAATAATACAAAATGACAAAATAGTTTCATATTGGTTCATTAAAATTTGTTAAGAGAAGCAACAAGCAATATTTTTTTACTTTGACTTTGGGAAGGAGTAAGTTAAATCATAATAATGTAAACAATTTGTAATAATATGTTTTTTTTATTTACAAATAAATACAAATTCGTTAATAAATAAATGGTAAATTATCTACATCTTAATAAGTATATCTCATTTCTTAATCTTCTCTGGATTTTGGAATCCAAAATACTAACGTTAACGTTTTTCTTAGTGACACGTTACGGTCTCAAGAAAATTTGAGACTTCGACGTTCGGGCGACACGTTCACGTACATTCACACTATACAACTATATTTACAAGGTACTCGTAGACGTTCACTCAGCGTCGCGGGGCGTTCGTCCGTGGGCCCCGCGCGCTCTCACCACACTCGGGCACGCACAGCGATCACTGAGTCCAACCCCGCGCTGTCCGAAGCTCTCCGCTCGCCAATAAATATTTGTACAACACGACGCGTCTCGCACCGCTCGACGCGGCGCTTCGGAGGGCGCGGGCGACGCGCGGCGGGACTAGATAATACTGGAGAGCTGCGGTGGAGGCTCCGGGCAGCGGCAGCCGGAGCGGCGGCAGCGCGCGTACAGCGACGCCCCCGCGGCGGCACACCCGCGCAGCGGCCAGTACAGCCACAGGCACGGCAGCGGCAGCGACAGCGCGCCCACGCACGCCAGCCGCGGGCCGCACGCGCACGGCTCGCCCGCCTCCTCTTCGCCGCTCCCACAGTGGTAGAACAGCGCTTTCACGCAGCACATGCACGATGCATAGTCCACGCAAGCTTCAGCACTGCACAGGCACGAGCCGCAGAGCCAGCGTGACGGTAGTGGCCGTGGCCTTGCACACTGCTCGCACCGGCAGCGTCCGCAGGTTTCGCACACGATAGAATCGGCCGGAAGGGCGCCGGCGCGCCGCTTATCGGCCGCGGCGGCCGGCTGTGTCGTCACCGGCTTAAGAGGCTGAGCAGCAGCGTGGGATGCTGCTGGCGCGTTGTGCGTTCGTCGTGGAGCCTCGACGTAGGCGTTGCGCTCTCGTTCGGCCTCAGGTCGTGGCCGCAGCAACGACACGGTGGGCTGGCGCGCGCCCGTTGGCCTGTGGACGCGCGCCGCCGGCTTCGGCGGCCGGGGCGGCGCCGCCGGCCCGCCATACTCATCCATCGAGTCCGGCTAACGGCTTTCTGGGCCGTCGCCTTCCTGTTCCCTCATCGTCTCCACCTGCCGGACAAGAAAACGGCTATTAATGTCAAGCTCGCTTGAATTACGACACATAGGTACTTTTTACGATTGTCCCCATTACGAGTATTTCATACTTCCTTTCATACAACGCGATTATTAAATACCTACACGACACGGTTCAGTAGGAGGTGACAAAATAGCCTAATAAGTCTGCGCTTAAAGATTATTGTAATCAAACAATTTAGAGTACCGTCAATATGGTCTTAATCTGAGGAATAAGTAGTTAAAATGTTCACGCAAAGGCCTTCCATTGATAAAATGCTGTCCGTGTGGTAGAGTCCAATGAATTTTATTATGAACTAGTTTTTGCCCGCGACATCGTCCGCATGTTAAAAAAAGTATACCAGTTTTAGTAAGTCAACCTATTAGCTAAGCTATCTAACAAAAAAGTTTCATTAAAATCGGTTCAGTAGTTTTTGCGTGATGCTCGAACAAGTAAATAAATAAACAAACTAACTCAGGATTTGAATTCAGGGGCATCAAATTAGCATAACGTGATATTTTTTTAAATATCATCAATTTACAGGAATAATAATTTACATTTTTATGATAGTGTGGATGACGCTGTAATTGACGAAAAAGAAGAACATCAAAAATGCCTGTTTATTTATCTTTTAATTTATTTTGAAATTATTAGGAAGTAGATAAGTAGGTACAAACAACATTTGACAGCAGATGATCTACCCAAATCAGAGCAGATGTTGTTAGTGCTCTCCTATTTCTCTTGTTCGGCAAAAATGTTTGGCAATTTTTCTTATTCTGTCTCCATTCTCAAAATGTGGAACGTTTTTTGTTCCCGCTTTTAAAAGTTTTAATTATTATCAACTTTCTTTATTTACTTCCAGGGTATTAACGCTATTATTTCTATTAATAAATTTTCTAGTTGAAGTGGTTATCTATCGGCTCTACCTAAATGCACGTACATAATCATGTGTAAAATTTTAACGGTTCTGTTATAGGTACGTGTCTTATTGTTTGTGCTCAGTCTTTTTTATCTTTAAGTTTTATTAACCCCTGAAGGTTCACGATCACAATTTGTTCCTATCAGATCATAATCATTAAAGTAAAGCCATCGTAATAGGTCTTTTCTTACAGCTATCAAACGTATGCAAAATTACGACCTGCAAAGAAAAATGAACCCTGTGTGTTGGTGTAAAGGAAACGTCAAAACGAACTTCTTAAATTGGCCCTACTTAAGGTATTTGAATTTTAAAGCAATCAGTGTCACTTGCTGTAGTGCCCAATCTCTCCAGTTTCCTGCACTCCTAGGAACCTTTTTTGAAGGCAATCAATATGGATGTAGAATATAGATGTTTTAGATAAGTTGTTGTAGACGCTTTTTACAATTCACCGGACAAGAAGAACTTGTGATTATTGCACAACTCCTCTCCACACAATTTGCTGTAGATTTGTTGAAATTGTTATATATTATGGTTCGTTCTTTTTGAATAATGAATGAAACTTGAAAAATAATAGATTTGAATTGTAGCCAAATTAGGCTATCAAATGTATTGCTGACATTCTCTAATAGTTACAACACTGTAAGTACTAGTAGTAAAAGGAGGGGAGGGTTTTGTCTAGCAGTAGATGAATTCCATGATGAGTAGTAGCTATAGTTGGTAACTCAATTACTCATGCGGTACTGTCAACCCGAGTACCTCCAGGTTTAATGTTTAAATTCCACACTCTTTCATGAATTACAACTTGGCTCTGCTCAAAACAACTTAGTATTTATCTTATTCTAGAAAAAATATTGTTTTACATCATTAGGTACCTCAACGTATAATTTGATTTGATCAATGAGCATTGAATTGTTTATATTGTTATTTTTGAGACACGAAGTTTGGTTTCTTATTTACAAAATTTGAAGTCACGTGAATGGTCACGTTAATGCAAAAGTATTTTGCCAGAATTCTAGAGATGTTATTGGTAAATAGTGGAAATATTGAAATATCACATCAAATTATTACATAGTCAAAACAATGAAAAATATACATCCATACAAATGTGGCGGTTAATATTCTTTACGCGACCTAGGTGTTGCATCTTATCAATGTTAGTTAACTTTCAACGGAATTGTTTTAGAGTCAATCAATACTTAATTTGGAACTACCTACGTATTCTTGTCAATCAAGTAGGTAGCAAAAATAAAATCGGTTATTTACAGCATGCCATGTTTGACCAAAATTTTAGGCTGTTGTATTGTTTACAGCCATTTTTGCTGTTACTTTTTATATCTGTAACAATTTCTATCTTTAATGGAGACTTAAAAATAGTAAGGAGTCGCAGTTGAAGGCTTTCTTAACAAAATCAGCTGTAGTCTGGGACTCAATTGAGACATGTAAAGTATTTAAGTTTATTAACTTAATAATATATTTTTCACAGCTTTTATTTTGTTTATCTAAATAAAACACGTTATCGCCAAAGTTCGTTACGAGATATTAACAGTTTATGTACCTAGCCATTGTTTATAATTTATTATTCTTTATCAATGTTCACAGTTATCAAGTAAATATCGAACAAAACTCAAGTCGTTCTGTTGCTATAATAAGTCACAGCGTTTCTTTTTGCTAAATGTTAAGTGCCAGTGTTATTTAAGTATAACTAAGAGCACTTTATAGAGCTCTATCAGTTAAATCTGCAGTTTAGGTTATTTGCAACGAGTAAATTGATACTTAGCTTACTGCATTATGTTATTGAGATAAGGGACAAATTGTTGACAAGGTCAGCTAGAATTGACGAACTCTAGATGTTTGTTTCCTTTTTACTTGTCATTCAGTAGGTATCTATATTGAAGCGAATCTTTAAAACTCAAATATTTCACATGACATATCGAAACCGTATACCATAAAACAGTGTTGGGAGCATTCTCACTGCGATCAGTAAGCGGTGGGGTGAGCGCTGCACGTGTGCTAGCCGGCAGACGGCGCGCGCGCCCAGTCAGGGCGTCACTACTCAGTCATTCATGTTACAAGTTTTATCTCTTAAGAGGTTATTAGATACCTACTTCAACCTAGCCAGGTGTTTGATTTTTCATATTGACCTTTTCTGTTTTTTGCTTCTACTGAGTTGACTTGGGAGCTATAAATCTGCCGCGTGTAAGTACTTACTAAACAGACGAGTCACGGTCACACGTCTCCTAAACACATCATTTACACAGGGCACTCGGGCCGGCAGGCCCCACACACTACACTCGGCTCCTGTCGGCGTCTAGCCGGCTGACCGCACCGCACCGAAACCGTGCCGTAAGATTCACTAACACACAAAAATATAGCAGAAACACCGAATTTCGGTCGCGCAAATCCACGGGAAGGCTCATAAGAGCGCCGCGGTCCGGAGCGGCACCTGGCGCGGGCGGGGGGCGGCCCACGCACCGGCCTCGATTCTCGTCCGCCCGCCGCGCGGTTATCACTGCAATATGGCCGCTACTCACTTCCTCGCTGAAGTTCTTCGTTGATTTCTACTCCTTATCTCGACGACGGCGTTTTTCTTAACCGTTCCGAACTCGTGCGGTTTCACTGCACTTATTCTTATACACATTTTAATGGAAAACCGGGAGCGCTAGCGCTACGCTCCGACGAAACGACCGTTCCGTTCGTTGGCACATTCCGCACTGGCGTCGGGCGCGGGCGCGGGCCGGGGCGGTCGCCTCCTCCCACCTCACCTCTCACCGCCCGCGCCTCGCCTCGCCTTTTTATGAATGGAAGGCGGCCATACTGAATGAACTGCGTACACGGAGCGGTTGGCCGCTATTTTCGCGGGTGAGCGGTGTTAGGGGTCCGGGGGGCGGAGGCCGGAAGCGGGCTGCGAGCGTTCGCGGTGCCAAATTTTGCGGCGCGGGCGCCGGGCGGTGGCAACGGATGTGCTCGTTTACCAAGCTTCCGGTGAGATCCCCCCGCGCAGCCACATCCGGGAATTGGGTTTCCGGTCGGCGAGAGTCATGCCAGCGGGATACCGCCCACTTTTGTCCTGCAACGGCCATGCATAACCTACATACAAACCTACAAAGGCAGCAACCACAAACTGCTGGTAATGTAGTTACTCGGATAGGAACTTAATACCACCAAGTCCACCAACAATTTGATTTCTGTCTTTGTTACTCATTTCGCTGGCTCCTCGTACTTTTGCAATAACAGCGGCGGCGTCTTGTGTGATGAGTTGATGACCCACGTTAAGTTTCCATTCATTACTAGCTTAGCACATTTTGGCATGCGTTTGTTGGAGAGGCCCGGCGACGACGACGGCATCTGTTATCGCGGGCACGGTAATTTTCGCAAGGTTGCAGCGACAGTAAGGCGTGTTGAGTACGCGCTGTGTCTCTGTGTCAAGGACGAGCGATAACGCTACGCCATACGTCGGCGTCTGTCACGTTATACACCATCGCTACATAAATATTCGACAAATAAACATTTGTATTATATTTTCTTAAATATTTTTGGCTCTTTTTGCAGCTGCTATATTGAAGTAGTGTCCTCAATAAATTAAATTATTTATCCAGTCGCTTTTGAATCTTGTTATTGAGCATTATAGTTGTCTTAGCATCAAAGAGTTTGGAGTCGCTTCGCTCTGAGCTTTGTATAAAAACATATTAGGTAACCACGCGAATACGACTACCTTAAGCGTGCCGTTGCCGTTGGTATTAGATTTTTTTTTTCATAATTTTACAATAATAAGTCATCCAGTGTAAAGCATCCAATGTAACCATCCTTTCTTATTATTCGATTTCAGTGCAGTATCCGTGGGCGTTAAAACCTTTCTACGTAAATTTTCCATGCGTCTTTTTTTAAAGAAATATATCGACTCTAGAGGCAAAGATCAAACCACACTGCTCTGTGGATTAAACCAAGGATAAATCAAGTCTATTCACTCGTGATTTGAATGGATTGGTTCGGTTTATAAGAATACGGGAGCACAGACACAGGGAAGGAATTCTATCCTTGGCTATATGCGCATGAAAAAATATGTTTCATTGCAAATAAAAGCTCTTCGTGCGAATGTGTGGAATACCAACCAAGTGGGGATGGCAGCCTGCAATGCGTCTGGACTTGATGGCGGGATAAGATTTTGAAGCTTTTACTCGTAGGCCTTTTAGGGCACACTCTCTAAAATTTGGTCGAGTTCGCACATTTAAAACTGAGCAATGCAATGTTGTGCAGTTTTGAAGAATACTGATTAATGACCACTATATGATAGTTGATGATAGGTGTTTAGAGCATATATGGACTGTAGCAGATGCTAAGTAAGCAAATGGCAATAAGATAAAGAAAGCTCAGCCTCCAGAAATAGTCGAAAGTCTTATAAAAAGCTCAGTGCGAAAAAAGTATTGATCCTCCTAAATAAAATTGATCTTAAACATTAAAAAAAACCGGCCAAGTGCGAGTCAGACTCGCGCACTGAGGGTTCCGTACCACCACATAAACATAATTGTATTAGTTGAAATTTCAGTAAGTTAATGTGCTAGATTTTTTGAGTCCGACACGCGCTTGACCTAATTTTATTATTTGTTGTTATTTTATAGCCTATGCCCTATAAACATACCAATTTTCAAGTTTGTAAGTGTTCCCGTTTTTAAATAGAACTAAAACAAAAATCGCCTCAGCAGCCATCCAACTTGACCCCTCTCTTATATGAATGTTCTTGAAACGGGAGCTCACCACAATTGGTTACCATTAGTTGTGAGAAAAGTTGTAAAATTTAATGATTTCAGACTTTTCCCATTATTTGTACTGTGAGACCTAGCTTCTTGCCAAATTTCATAATTTTAGGTCAACGGGAAGTACCCTGTAGGTTTTTCATTTTTGAATAAATGTATGGAGATGGGACATAAAATGCCATATCTTTTGATTGCGTCGTTGTAAAAAATTGAAATTTTCTGATCTTGTGTGGTCCATGGATCCTAATATATGGTATTAATTTCAACCTGATACCTTTACCCGTTCGTGAGATAAAGGGTCTTGACAGACAGACAGACAGACAGACAGACAGACAGACAGACAGACGGACAACAAAGTGATCCTATAAGGGTTCCGTTTTTTTCTTTTGAGGTACGGAACCCTAAAAACAGCAACACGTGGGTCAAGGTCATCTTCTCTCACACTAGGCAAAGACTTTATAGAAAATATGAACCTAGACACATAATAAACACCTACGTTCATCAAACAAAATGTTGTCCTGAACGGGAATCGAACTCGCGAGCTACAACAGTCAGTCTAAACCAGATACGAGTATGTCTATGAAAGGGTTTGATCAGATATTCTGTCATTTCAAGTTTCGTTCAGATTTTTTTTTGAATCTGCAAACTTGCATAGAGTCACAGAATACTCGTAACCTATAAGTATATTTTTTATACTAGCCTAGAGGAGAGAGTTGTGCAAATATTCCGCGTATTTGGATATGTGATGGATGTGATAGTCAAGAAAATATTCAAGGCAATCAGGATAGAATCGCTTGTTAGTTGACATGACTAGCCACGTGAGAAAAAAAAAGATAAAAAAACGTACCTCAGCGATATTTAAAAAAAAATTAAAAATTCGTTTAGTATGAAAAGTGTTAATTACTAATTACTACCTATTCTACCTACATATCAAAATATAAATAAAAGTCAATGAATTGCATGACCACAGATATTATTGACCTTCGTTAATGTCAAAGACAATTAATAATAATTTAGAACAATTGCCTAACTAAGCAGTCACTGCAATGCAACCGTGAATGGGTGAGCGAGGGAATGACTGTATCTTCACAAAAAATCATTCTCTACCTGGGTTGGTTACTTTAGTTCATTCGCCTTAAATTCTATTGTTATTGTTAAAATGCAGTCGCACACAACATCTGTGTTCATTCCTTTCAACGTTTTGTGATTATTGGTAAATTGCTTGACTGTAACAGTCGCTTTATCATCGCAGATAATATATATAAATAGTATAATTCGTTATTTTACATTTTGCGTTGGCATTCTACAAAATGCCGAGAAATTTTTATTCGTCTTTTCACATAATTCCGTGGCAATTCAGAAAACGGCGCGTAATTCTTTTCTGGTGCTCGCCGGCCGCTGCCGCTGCCGCGTCACGCTCGCTCGACTCATGCACTGTGGTCGTAAGATAACCTAACCCAACCTAACCGTTCCCTTCTCGGGTTTACCGTGGCTAACGAACTTACAATGCACCAGTGATCTAAACCCGTTTACAATCTGCTGGCGCCGTTTTACAATTTGCCGACCGCTTATTGTTTGCCGCCGTTTGTAAACGGCGAGTTATACGATTTGCCTGCAACATACTTATACATAAAATGATAAATTGGTGAATACAAGATTTCACGGAAAGCGTAAACCAACCCTGAAAGATGTGCTTGTTTTCGTATTTCGGCTAATGCTAATGTTTTTCGTTTCGTATTTCGGCTAATGTTCCTTAAGAAAAGTTGTTCAGTTTCATGGGCAGATTCACATCCTTCAGGGTTGGTTTACCCTTTTTGTTACATTCTGTATAATAAACAGCTCAAATTTTGTATTCTTATACTAAAACAGCAGAAAGTGTAGTGCGTTGGCCGTAATTGTGGTTGTGATTTGATCGGCTATCTTTTTCAGATAAAATACGAGTAGTTGCAGTAGGTATCGTCTCTCCTTTACAAGATGTCCCGCTTCAAGTTGTTGAAAAAAGAGTGGATGATATTGTACCAACTCGTTCAAGAAAGTCATTTATTTTGTGCCTCGAAAGTCAATAAATATCTAGTTATGTAGAAAACGTGCATTGCAACGTTTCAAAAATTAATAAATTATATGCTATCAAATTTAAAAATAAATAAATAGTGATGGATATCATAAATTAACTGTACTTATTGTTACTAGAGAACAACAAAAGAAAAAAATATCTGCATAAATCGATAAAGTGTGTGCGTATGTGTGTTTTTTTTTGCATGTGCGCGCAAATGTGTGTATATTTGGATGTAAGTACATGTGTGTCTATAGGTGAGACAGTGTATGCGTGTGTGTGTATTGGTCTGTGCGTTGGTGTGTACTTGAGTGAGTTTTAACGTTAGTGTTGGGGTATCACCAACCATCTACTGAAGTGGTAACTTCCCACAGTTTCTGTGATCTTTACACTAAAAATTAAATTAAAAATTTGAAAAAACCCCCGACAAAAAACGATCCCCTAAAAAGTAAAAAATAATAAATTGCCTACACACACTTGCGCTAAAGATGATACTTGTTATATTTTGTTGTATTGTTGTTGTACAATAAACAGTTTTTACTTATTTTTACTATTGTTGACCCTTACATGCGTTGGGGGACCGCTAAGAAAACAAAGTAGGTAACTGCAACGAAACAATGTACGTATATTGTGTATTTAAATGTTTACTTAGCGGTCCCCCAACGCATTTAAGGGTCAACAATAGTAAAAATAAGTAAAAACTGTTTATTGCACAACAACAATACAACAAAATATAACAAGTATCATCTTTAGCGCAAGTGTGTGTAGGCAATTTATTATTTTTTACTTTCTAGGGGATCGTTTTTTGTCGGGGGTTTTTTTAAATTTTAAATTTAATTTTATTTGTAGCTTTTTAAACTTTTTATTTAGTTACTTCGAACTACAATTTTATTTTTACCTAAAAAGCTCGGAAATATTTGGTTTGTCGGTTAAATTCTGCGGCTAAAAGCGATTTTGAAAAGTTTTTTGTTTGAACGTGATGTATTATTATTTTGTAGTGAACGAATGTATGAAAGAATATTATAGAGTGTATGCCTGGTGCTTAAGGTACTGGCTGCTAATAAAAAGGTAATTCAAAATTCGATCAGCTTTTGTTTTTATGGCAACATAAAAAATATAATGTTTTTCCATAATTTTAAGCTGGGCCGTAACAGGACATAAGCTGCAAGGGACCACTGTGGATAAAACTTATTTAAAGAACTTTCGCGAAAGGTCAAGCGTACGTGGCCTTGTCGCGTAAAGAGCCTGCAAGGTGTGGCTATTATTGAACTGGACCAGAGAAAGCTCCTCAATAATCCGCATGACAGATCAGCTTTAGCAGAATTGATAAGACTAAGAAGTAATAATACACAAACTTAAGGCTCAATTCCCACTGCGGCAGAGTCGAAGCGGTGCGACGCATAATTTTGCACATTGGAGGTGGTGTAGACTCAACTTCCATATTGTAACGTTCAAATTTTTATTGAGCATATTATTTTTGTGTCCATTTCTTACGCTATTAAGTTTAAGCGGAGAAGAATGAGTGCATCTTTTGAAGGCTTGCTTGTACAGTCAAGAGCACATCAAGCTTTTCATTCGCAGCACTACTTTAGCTCCTACAGCTAATTTAATTTTTAGTTTGACGGCTGTCATCCGAAATGTAGATCTCATCGAGACCTATCATTTGTCTCAGCACATGAGTAGTCTAGGGTCAGAGTTTTCGAGTTATAGCGATTTTTAGTTTGACAGCTGTCATCCGAAATGTAGATCTCATCGAGACCTATCATTTGACTCAGCACACGAGTAGTTTAGGGTCAGTAGTTTCCAAGTTATGGGGTTTTTGGTTTGACAGTCTGTCATCCGAAATGTAGATCTCATCGAGACCTATCATTTGTCTCAGTACACGAGTAGTCTAGGGTCTGTAGTTTTCGAGTTATAGCGATATTTAGTTAAAAATGCCTCAAAAGATACATAGCCCTCTGACAGACAGAAAAGACGACGTAGGCTTAGTAAAGGGCTCCGTTTTGACCCTTCGGGTACGGATCGGAACCCTAGAAAGTTGCTACTCTATACTATGTCTTCGCGTTGGTGTCTTAGAAGACGACTTAAGCCCTAAGTAAGTAGGCTATCCAAAGGACAGACAAATCAAACAAAAGTAGAATCACTTGGCTTCGGGATTGCATTGTATTGCCCCATACCTTTCTGTGACTACTTTCAGGCGTCACCATCTTTGACTGTCTCAGTCAAGTTGATACAACAGAGTTGCGTCAACACGTCCGAACCCAACCATTTACCTGCGAAAATGGGCAAATGCGTGTTTGTAGGTTTGTACTATATTTATTGGTTCATTATTAGATATTTTTTATTTTTGACGGGAGTACACTAGCTCCTATTTATTTACCTTATGGCCTTATCTACTGTTATGTTCGTAAATGACCGGAAAGCAGCTTGATCATAAAACGAACACCACATTGTTCTTCCATTTTATCTGCCAGTTCCAGGCACAACTTGATGCAATTCACAGCGTGTTACGAAATGTGATGCCAATCATGGATGAACAATGGAAGTGACAATGGGTGGCCTAAATAGGAGTAGTTAAAATGACACCATTGGCTTCCCAATCGAGCGAATGTATGGTCGCACTTCAAGGAATGTAATCAGTACATAACGTCGAGTCGCACAATGAGCTTAATGAGAAATCCATTTTCGTGGACACAGATCCAGTTACCTATTGTTTTCTTCCTTCTTGTAATTCAACACATTACGTGGTTTTGTCTTATTAGAGCTCTTAATATTTAAGTACATCATCAAGTTTGCTTTAAATATTAAAAAAAATGGTATAATTATAGCTGTTTTTTTGTAAAAGTAATTACAAGAGAGTAGTTCTCGAAGTGTCGGTGATATAATGTTGGGCCCACTCGATAGAAATCAGGTTTCGTTTGTTATTCTGGAGGCGGCGCGGGCGCGAGGTGAACGAAGCGGAAGCAGGCCTCGCCTCTGCCATACTTTCCATCCGCCAGCGCAGCGCCTGCCTTGCTTGCACCCATGCAACTCAAACGACTCTGTTTTATACGTACCCAGCTATAGGTAGCGTGTAAAAAAAGTGAGGAAATCCTTTTGAGGGGTGACTCAGAAAATGGAACTTAAGAACTTTCTCAAAGAAATATGGATAAAAAAATAAACAAAAGTTTGGACTGTCAAACCGGTTAAGTGCGAGTCGGACTCTCGCGATGAGGGTTCCGATATTTTTGAAAGCTATACTGTCCATATTTAAGACCGCAAAACTAAGTTTGTTTGTAAATGTTTTAGCAGATTTCTAAGATTTGAAAACATAGAGTCGTAAAAAATACAAAGAACGATTTTGAAATATCCTTTCATTTCCCCACTAGATTTTGTAACAAATTTTGCCCCCCCCTCCCCCCATTAGGCCATTTACAATAACAGTAAATATATATAAATTTTTTACTATTATTCGTTTGCAATAAAGTTGGGCAAGTATGTTCTAAAACTATTCCAAATTTCAAGTCTTGTAGGTAGTGACATGATCCCGTTGCTGTAGAAGTTTTGGGTTCGGCCGTTAGGCACCCATTCCGACATGCCCCCGGCCGGTACGCTCCCACATTAAAAATTTTGTCACTCCGGCACGCTCCCGGCCGGGACACCTCCGTTGAAAACATCCATTTTTTTTGACGGGCACTTGAGCAAGTACTGTTAAAAATTAAAGTGTTTAGAAATTTAAATATTTTCTTTTACCTATGTGTTTATACTATCACGCATGGCCTTTTAATTAGTATAATGTTGACTAATACGTTATCTACTGTTGATTGTTACCTGCATAAAAATATATTATATTTCTAAATATAACAATGATTTCGTTTTTTAAATCAATCTATCAGTTTGTAGTAATTAAGAAAAAACTGATTTTATAAAATATTTTTAACCAGTGAATTATTCTGCATGCTTATATAGGTTTTGTTGTTTTTTCCATATACGTTAACTAATGTTGATTGTTACCTAAAGATGCAAGTGCGCTATTTTGATCATTACACAAGAGGCTCAGGAATGGCAGCCCGAGCCGCAGACGAGGGCGTAATGGAGCCGAGAGTGTAATGACTATGCGCACGTGCGTCTTACGACGTTTTTCAACACATTTGCGAGTAAATTACTAAAATTTGCTTAACTTAAATGTCCATGCACGTTTACCAGAACATTTGGTAGACTGCATATGTTGGTGTTTTCCTTTGATTTTTATAACCTCCAAACTTATTTCTTTCTTATTTCTCTTTTTTACTAATTTCGTGTCTGAGTATTTTTGACATCAAATATAGTTTTTTATTTGTAGAAGTAGACACTTTCAGAAATAACTACAATATTAAACACCACAAATATTTGTAAACATGGCGCGCATTATTTCTTTTTCAACGGGCAGAGACTAAACGCGTATTTGAGAGGCACAAACTAAACTGCTTAACAGCCTATTCCTTAAACCTTACAATAAATCATCAAAATAGGATATCCTGTTACTATAAAAAAAAAATTGTTGTTTAGTTAATTAATTTAGCTATTTATTAAAAGAATACAGCTTAATTTCATAAAAATATTAAGAGACTTCTTATTTAAAATTATTTTTACAATATTGGTGTTGATTCTATCAGATCCAACATAAAGCTAAACTAAATTTGACAGATTTGAAATATTATTGACTTTTTTCAGCCTAAAGGGGGTAAAAAAACAGCAACACTTTTAGTACTGTAAAAATTTGTTTAATTTTAGTTTGTGTCTACCAGAATTGACACCAATGTTTGAAGATAAACGTAGGTAAGTTAATCGCTCATTAAATTAGGTACTCACACCTATACCATAACTTTTTAATCATGTATGATCGTTGTCTTAATTAAATTTTCATAAGAATTCTGTTCTTAACTGTACTTACTCAAGTAATAAAAACAACGGGGGCGTCCTGGCCGGGAGCGTGCCGGAATAACAAAATTTTCTCTGTGGGAGCGTACCGGCCGGGGGCGTGTTGGAATGGGTGCCTAACGGCCGGACCCGAAGTTTTGGGACTTCTGATCAAAAAAACGCGGCAAATAGTTTAAGAAGTCGTCTCTTGATGTTAACCTGAAACTGAATGAATCTGATCTGACCTCCCAGCCAAACTGTTAATTTTTGCTGATCGGCTAAACATGTGTGCGTTCTAACGTTATCGTGATGAAAGACCACACCTTTTCTATTATTCAATCCCGGCCGCTTTCTTTCAACTTCTTGCTTAAATCTCATCATTTGTTGGCAGTAGAGATCTTAACCCCCTCCCTCACATGTCAAAATAAATAACTTAAAAAGGGTTCCATGTTGAAAGGAAGAAAATCTTATAACATGGAACCCTGAAACAGTAAAAAAACCGGTCAAGTGCGAGTCGGACTCGCGCGCCGAGGGTTCCGATATACCTATAGTATTTTTGGAAGCAATAAAGTCCATTTTCAGGACCGCAAAACTAAATTTGTTTGTAAAGGTTTTTTGCAGATTTCTGAAAAACTGTGCAACTTAGAAAGATCGTTTTATTTTTGCTGTAAAGTTTATATAAACTTCTGTCAACTGTAATTAATTCAGATTTTTCCTTACTCAAACTTCGGAGATAAGGGGGGGGGAATGGTATTTTTCTTGACATTTTTCATCATAACTTTAAAACTAAGAAATTTAAAAAAATACAAAAATATATTTTAAAATGTACAAGTAAAGCCCTTTCATATGATACCCCACTCGACCTAGTAGCGACAATTTGAAATTTGGCCCCCCCTATTTTGGCCCCCTTTATATTAATAATCATACTTTTTTCAAAATTTTTTCTTGTGCAATTAAGTTGGGCAACTATATTCTAAAACTATTCCAAATTTCAGCTCGATAGCGTAAGTGGTTGCTGAGATATAGAGGTGTGACAGACAGACGGACAGACAGACAGACAGAGCGGCACCATAAGGGTTCCTTTTTTTACCATTTTGGTATCGGAACCCTAAAAATGGGCACATGTGCCCGGTTCTCGAGCGTCGATGGTCCTGCCTGGCGGTAAAAGCTTATAATGAAGAATGCCACGCCACCTCTTCCAATCGCACCATACACACAGCATCACCTTTTTGCCACAGTCTGTAAAGCCTGACCGACCTTTGACCACGACCTTTTTCGTCTTCATCTTCATCCGTGCTTTCATCACCAGTTATCAATCTTTTCAAAAACGGTTTGGTTTCACCAGATCTCAATAAAGAACCGCAAAGAGTATTCGGTTCAATAGGTTTCTTTCAGTGAGCTCATGTGGCACCAAAATATCGAGATTTTTGTGTACCCCGTTTTTAGGGTTCCGATTCCGATACCAAAGTGCTAAAAAAAGGAACCCCTATGGTGCGACTTTGGCTGTCTGTCTGTCCGTCTGTGACACCTCATTATCTCAGAAGTACTTAAGCTATCAACTTGAAATTTGGAATAATTTTAAAGAAGCTTTGCCTAAATTCATTGCAAAATTTGAAAATATGTTTTTATTATCATTGCAGTGCAAAGCGGTCCTCAAATCGGGGGGGCAAAATTTCAAAGTGTGATTACTAGCCTACTAGGTCAAGTGGGGTATCAAATGAATGGGATTTACTGGTGAATTTCAGAAATATTTTTACTTTCGAGCGGAGCGATTCGTGAAAAAAAAAGTTTTTATGATTTTCTCAAAAATGTGTTCTATATCACTTACACATCATAAAAAACAAGTCTCCCAAAAATGTCCGTCCGTCGGTCGGTCGGTCTGTCCGTCACCCTTTGGCCTGGCGGCTAAACAAATGGTCCGATTGACACCATATTTTGAATTTAGTAGTTTTATGCAAACCCATCGAAGGGTTCTAAATGGTTTCTTGCTGACTCTCATTTTGAGGGTAGCTGTCATACAATGAAAATGAAAAATTGAAATTTTCTCAAAAACGGCTCATAGTATCTTGATGAAACTTTGCATGACCATGCATCTCCATGTAAGATATCTTGCGCCAGTAACAATTGATCTGTGCAATTTAATGTAAGGGGTGTTCCTGTACCACCAAATCGTAAATATGTGATTTAACCAAAATTGGATCCATTGAGTTTATTAAAAATTTCTATAATATTAATCCTGGATTGGTTGTCTACGTGCCTGGATATTCTTCATGATTTTTTAAAATAAAATTTAGTACACAGGGTGTACCAAAAACTGAGAGGGCTTGCTCAGTAGACTAATCCATAAGGAACATGTGTTGGGAAAATAAACAAATCTCCATGCAAGTATCCTACAGCAGTATCCATTGATCTGTGAAAGTTCATATAAAGGGTGTTCCAGTACTACCAAAAGTTAAACATGTGATTTACTCGAAATCGTTTGAAGTTTGTTTGTTTTAATGTTTGACAATTTGAATTCTGAATTGATCTGTATATTTCGTTTGAACATTTTTTTGGAAAAACGTAAATAAAAGTTTGTATTTCCATACTATGTGTCATCATAACATCCCATGGAACGTCCACTACAGGACAGGGAACTCCCTCCAGGATTCTAGCTTTTGCTGGAAAAATGTGGAGGGGAAGTACCATAGTCACCTCGCTTGTTAGCGTTACGGCTGGCACTAAGGACCGCGGTTGTAGGTGACCGCATTTAGTAAGATGTAAGATACAAAGGAGGATGCTGCTGCCCATCCTCCAGTTAACCCTTAGTCGCCTCTTACGACACCCACGGGTATGTATGGGTTGGTACTATTCTTTGCCGGCACCACACGGGACACTTACTATGTGTATGGCATTACAAATTTAAGTTTGCGGTTGATAGTTTTTCCTTGAGTATTGCGAGAAAGTAAGTGCAGTGCTGCTTTACCATTAATTTTTAGGGTTCCGATGCCAAAATGGTAAAAAAAAGGAATCCTTATGGTGCGACTTTGTCTATCTGTCTGTCTGTCTGTCACACCTCTATATCTCAGCAACCACTTATGTTATCGACTTGAAATTTGAAATGGTTTTAGAATATAGTTGCCCAACTTAATTGCACATGTAAGAATTTTGAAAAAAATATAATTATTAATGTAAAGGGGGGCAAAATAGGGGGGCCAAATTTCAAATTGTTGCTACTAGGTCGAGTGGGGTATCATATGAAAGGGCTTTACTTGTACATTCTAAAATATATTTTTGTATTTTTATACGTTTCTTAGTTTTCAAGTTATGATGAAAAATGAAAAAAAAAATCCCCCCTTATCTCCGAAGTTTGTTTAAGGAAAAATCTGTATTAATTACAGTTGACAGAAGTTTGTGTTAAGTTTACATCAAAAATAAAACGATCTTTCTAAGTTGCACAGTTTTTCAGAAATCTGCAAAAAACCTTTACAAACAAATTTAGTTTTGCGGTCCTGAAAATGGACTTTATTGCTTCTTACAACGCTATAGGTATATCGGAACCCTCGGCGCACTAAAAAAATATTGCTCGCTAAAATACAAAACTTATCGAAAATCCGGAAATACAGATTGAAGTCAAAGTACACACGGCCGCACATCAGTAGAAACACTTTTGGATCTTATGGCGTGGTAATAGAGTTGAAAAAGTTTCTACCGACAAGCGGTTGACCGTACCTACCTCAGTTTATTTAGAACATACCAATTCTGAAAAATATAGTTAACTGTAGTTACAGATACAATCAGTACCAAAAACGGCCACTTTTAGCAGTTTTCGTATCTGTAACTACAGTGAACTATATTTTAAAGAGTAAATAGGTTTTAAATAAACAAAGGTACCTACTTCAATCTGTCTTTCCGGATTTTCGATAAGTTTTGTATTTAGCGAGTAATATTTTTTTGACTGACCCGGGGCGCTAGTGGAAGGCAGGTAGCCCCTCAAAAAATAAAAATAAGTCAAGAAGAATCTCTAGTTGGCTTGCATCCTTGATACGGCCGCGAGTGTTATGTGGATACGTCTATAGATGTATGTGGTCGCTCATCGGTGGAAACGCTTTGACCTTGATCGGGTCTTTGGTTTCGGGCTTTTGTAGCGTAGCGCTGGTTCAGATTATACTGGTTTTGTTTCCACTTGCTAGCTGCCGTGCGTACCGGCAAGAGCACGTCACATCAAGGTTGACACGCTGGTTTTCGTACCGCGGTTAAAAGTTGCACTGCGAGTGTCAAGCTTGAACTGCTCTTGACCTTTGTGAGAATATTCTGAGACTCATACAATTTCTAAATAAACATGACATTATTTCTAAACATCAGTATGGTTTCCGCAAAGGTATTTCCACTGAAGACGCTGTTAACGATTTAGTCACTCATATTACTGATACACTAGACAAAGGTCATAAATGTATTGGAATCTTCCTCGACCTACAAAAGGCTTTCGATACTGTGCACATTCCTACTCTTCTCTCAAAACTCTTTAACATCGGTGTTCGCGGAGTTTCGCTTGATATATTTCGCGATTATCTTACCAATCGCTTTCAGAGCGTTACTATTAATGGAAATAAGAGTGAAGAAGCCAATATTGTCTATGGTGTGCCTCAAGGATCCATACTTGGCCCCACACTATTCCTTATTTATATAAATCAGCTGTGCGACCTAAACCTAACTAACTGCAGAATTTTTACCTATGCGGATGATACAGCTGTTGTCATTCATGGTTCAGATTGGGCGGAAATAAAAACAACCGCAGAACGTAATCTTGCTATAATTAAAGTCTGGCTATCCCAAAATTTACTTTCCCTAAACATTTCCAAGTCTGTTTTCATTCCCTTTTCTATTCGAGTTAACACACAACCACCTGCAAATTTTGATCTATATCTTCACTCAAACTGTAATAACTTTCATAACTGCAGTTGTCTTACTATATCTCGGTCTACCAACATAAAATACCTTGGTGTCTATCTTGATCAAAATCTAAACTGGCTACTCCAAATTAATATGCTCTCTACTAGAATTCGACGCCTTGTTCATATTTTTAAAACTCTCAGACAATCTGCTGATTTGGAAACTTTGAATATGGTATATTCTGCACTTTGCATGTCCATTATTAAATATTGTGTGACGGCTTGGGGAGGCGCTGCAAAAACCTATCTCATCAAAGTAGAGAGAGCACAAAGAGCTGTGCTTAAAGTTATGCATTCAAAACATTTCAGATTTCCAACCAAAGATTTATATGTTATTTCTAAGGTTCTTACTGTAAGGCAGCTCTTTGTGCTCCGTGCTATTTTACGTATACATCCTCATGTGCCACTACCTGACCCCTCTAAAAGAAAAAGACACATTATTTGTCCCGTTCCGTCTCACAGAACCAAATTCTCGGTTCGACAATTTTATATCTGTAGTTGCATTATTTACAATACTATTAACAAAGTTCTAAATATTTGTAAGTCTAATAAGTTCGAGGTTAAAAAGAAATTGTCTAGTTGGCTCCAAAATCTCAGTTATGATGACACTGAAAGGCTTTTACCAAATTGTAATCAATATTAATAATTTATTCTCCATACACACACTCTTACACACCCATACTCACACACTTACACACGCATTCACACACACTTACACACACATTCACACATGCACTTTCAAATTACCCTAATACATATTGTTTGACAATGTTTGTTTATAGTCAGTATCCTAGTATTACTCTACTCAAATAAATTGCTGTTACTGGTTAATTACACTACATTCAATAGCTCCTAGTAGAACACTGACTCTCAAAATACAGGCTTTCGCTTAGCTTGGGAATCAGGGTTTAGCAATTAATTTGTACACCACTTGTGTAATAACCACTGTACTGCTTAAGTTTACTTTGCTGATGTACAAATCCATTGAAATAAATAAATATTTAATTTAATTTAATTTAACTTTCAGAGATATTGAACTTCAAAGAAAGCTCGATTATATTTTTGTTAAGTTTTCGAAACAATAGTCAGGGAACCTTTTTTTGTGTTACTTTTTCATTCAGTGAGCGTCAGTGCACTGTACTTACCAATTTTTTTAACAAATATGTCCTAGGTTTTAATTTAATAGGCTTCAGGTCAAGTGCGAGTCACGCCTATAGTATTTTTAGGACTGCAAAACTAAATTTGTTTGTTATAATAATAGATACCTAAGGGTATTTTTTTAATCTCTTGGAGAAAATAGCTATTTTGTTCGCCTTTATTGACGAACCGTTCAGAGATTTTCGAATAGATGGGATGAAAAGATATTTTTTTGGTTTAGGCATCCATTTGCGAAATATTTAGCTTGAAAGCGCAATTTTTTGTTGGAGTCGAGTGCCCCCCCTCCCACCGTTAGCGTAGTTAGCATATATGAAAAATTAAAAGGAAAACTATCACAGCTAAGAAAGCTTTACAGGTTAAGGAGTATTAGTCGAAAAACTGAAAATAATACAACGAAGACGTTAACATTTGCCACGTAATTACCTTATTAATACGGTGGTTCTATGTTTTTCAGACAAACAAATAAATAAAGTTTTGAAACTTATGTGGGATGATACCTTTGGGTGTGGTGTTCAAAACTCATCTCTTCCCTCCCCTCCACCTGACGCTTCACCGCTTTCAAAGGAAAAAAATAATCCTTATGAAATTCTTAACAAAATGTCGGTCATACATTTTTAGGGTTCCGTATCCAAAGGATGAAAAACGAGAACCAATTAATGTGCCTCCGATGTATGTCTGTGTATCAGTCAGTAATAGCTGGACGAAATTTTCACAGATTATGTATTCCTGTTGCCGCTTTAAAAAAAAATATAAAAAAAAATAGAAAAAAATTAAGGGGGCTAACACCCGTTTTTAGGCGATTTTTGCTCGATTTTTGTTTTAACTCTATCTTAAAAACGGGAGCACTTACAAACGTGAAAATTGGTATATTTATAGTGCGTAAGCTATAGAATAACAACAAATAATAAAAACTGGTCAAGTTTGTGTCGGACTCGGGAATTTTTAATACACTTCTGCTTGAATGCGCGTCAATCTTAGTTATTGCTGGATTTTTGTTTTAGCTCTATCTTAAAAACGGGAATACTTACAAACGTGAAAATTGGTATATTTATAGAGCATTAGCTATAGAATAACAACAAATCATAAAAACTGGTCAAGTTCATGTCTCCCTCCCATGGCTCCCTTAATTTATTACTTTTATTATTTTTAGTCGAGATATTTTATGATCTTCTTAACAAGGCATGTGACGAAAACCGGGGCACTTGGACTTTTATTCTCGGCGACTTCAATTGTAAAATCGGAAACAGAGAAGATCTGGACAATGTAGATGTCATTGGCCCACATGGTCTCGGGATACGAAATGAGCGAGGTGCCCGTTTGATACAGTTTGCATTTGGACAAAATCTCAAAATCGGAAATAGATTCTTTCCTAAAAAACCACAGCGCCGCTGGACTTGGGCTTCACCCGACAATAGAACTAAAAATGAGATAGATTTCATCCTTACTAACCACAGAGATATTGTCAAAGACGTGGGAGTAATCAATAGAATTAAATTTAGTTCAGATCACCGACCATTAAGAGCAAAAATCTCCTTAAATTTAAAAATCCACCGTAAAAAGCAATTCACCTGTAAAATAAAAAATTAAACAAACAAAGTTTGCTAAATAACGAAGACCAATTCAAATTAGAGGTGAAAAATAGTTTTGATGCACTCGGTACAGAAGAAATTACTGACACAGACGTGGCATATAAGAACTTAATTACTAGCATTAACAGAGCAAGTAAAAAAGTGAAACCGGTAAAAAAGAACAACAGTAATAGAATACGGAAGGAAACTAAACAATTAATAGAAGATAGAGTAAAACTTCAGTCGACATATCAGCATACAGAGCTATTGATAAACAAGTTAAACGGCAAATACGAAAAGACATTCGAGACTATAATACATATATTATAAAGGTTGCACTTGAAAAGAACACATCGCTCCGAGTGGCTAAACAAGGCATTTGTGGATACAAGACTTGGATTACTTCCATGAGAGACGTCGACAATATTAATTACAGAAGCCAAGACCAAATTTTAAGAATTTGCACAATTTTTTACAAAAATCCATATTTGGATCCATCCAACTTTAATTATGATAGACAAATGGATTACTCTTGTAGTGACACCATTCTCACAATAACAGAACATGAGGTTCACGTTGTTTTAAAAACCATGAAATATTTCAAAGCTCCTGGGGATGATGGTGTCACTACAGAAGCTCTTAAAATTGGAGAACCAGTCTTGCTTCCCCACTTAGCAAACTTATACAATTGTATTCTACAAACAGGTAAACTACCCGATAAAATGTGCCATTCTAATATCGTGCTTCTCCACAAGAAGGGAGAAAGAAATGATATTTCTAATTACCGCCCTATTAGTTTAATCTCACATATTTACAAAACTTTTATCAAGATTATTGAAAATCGTATAGCTGGAAAACTTGACTCCCATCAACCCCCTGAACAAGCCGGCTTTCGTCCTAGTTTTGCTACCACAGATCATCTTCACACCTTAAATCAAATAATAGAAAAAATTAATGAGCTTAATAAACCTCTTTATTTAGTTTTTATAGATTATTAAAGCCTTCGATAGTATTAGCCATTCTTCAATTTTTGCAGCACTTAAAAAACAAGATATCGATTTGACTTACATCAACTTACTAAAACTCATCTATAAACACAGTACAGCTAATGTTCAATTACAAACTTCAGGACCATCGTTCCACATACGACGTGGTATTAAACAGGGTGACCCGTTATCTCCGAAACTTTTTACTGCAGCCCTTGAAGAGATATTTAGGAGTCTAACACCCGCCTGGTCATCAAAGGGCGTCGTCGTTGGCAAAAAACGTCTGACCAACATCCGTTTTGCGGATGACATCGTCCTGTTCTCCACTTCAGCTACAGAACTCGAGACCATGCTACGTGATATAAGCGAGACAAGCCTTGAGATTGGACTTAAGATGAATATATCAAAGACTCAAATCATGTGTAATAGCACCAAACGTAGGGTCGAGGTAGATGGGCAGGTAATACATTTTGTTGACGAGTACACCTACTTGGGCCAAATAGCATCCTTCGAAAACAGGCAGGACAAAGAGGTCGAAAGGCGCATTCAAAACGCCTGGAAGAGCTACTGGTCCATGAAGGAGCTAATGAAGGGAGAACTTCCACTGTCACTAAAGCGAAAACTCGTCGACATGTGTATCCTGCCTATCCTAACCTACGGGGCACAAACGTGGTCTTTGAAAGAGTCACAGAAGTCCAGGCTCCAGGGTCCAGGTTTGCCAGCGCGCCATGGAGCGCAGTATTATAGGTGTAAAGACCGGATTAGAAACACTACGCTGCGCTCGAAACTGGAATTGTAGATGTCGGAAAAAAGTCTGCTAAGCTGAAGTGGGACTGGGCAGGACATGTATGCCGCATGCATCCGGATAGGTGGGCTAGAGTAGCTACAGAATGGGTGCCAGAGGATGGTCACCGCCGTCGAGGCCGACCTCGGAGACGATGGCGCGACGATTTAAACAACTTTTTAGAAAACTGGCCATCAGAGGCTCAGAACAGAGACGAATGGCGAAAAAGAGGGGAGGCCTTTGCCCTGCAGTGGGACACCATACAGGCTACATTAAAAAAAAAATTGTGTTTGTTTTTGTAGCGGCAACAGAAATACATAATGTGTGAAAATTGCAACTGTCTAGCTATTAAGGTTCATGAGATACAGCCCTCTGACTGATACACAGACAGACATTGGAGATATATTAATTGGGTCCCATTTTTCACCCTTTGGATACGGAACCCTAAAAATATGACCGTTATTTTGTTTAAATTTTTTCGTATCTGTAATATTTTTCGCAAAAAAGTGAAGAAACCGGTAAATGGAACACATATCACGGCGAGGGGGGTGAAGCGTAAGGTGGAGGGGGTGTGGGAGGGTTGTGAGCTTTGAACACCACACCCGAAGGTATAATGTCAAATAAGTTTCAAAACTTTATTCATTTGTTTATTTTGGCCATAAATTGATTACATAGAATTAGTCTGGAGGATTCAGGCGGGATAGTAGGATAACTAAGAAGGCGAACCTTGCACCTAAACCTGCTGGGATGAAACTTGGCAGGAATCAAGTACATAATATAAGGTAACATAATACGAGTGGTGCTCCCCAGCAGGACGCGACTGAGATGCACAGTGGGGCATAATGTCTAAAATGTCTAGTTTTTTACTAGGTTGAAAATTTTATCTGTTGAACCGACATAGGCAGCTGGTTAAAAATTTCACAGAATATGTATTTTTAAAACAAATATATTACCTTAAAATTAAAATAAAAAAAAATGAAAAAAAGGGGTGTCGTCCTACAAGAAACGTATTTTTTTTTTTTTGATCTATCGTCAGAACGGTTAGTAATTCGAGTGTCAAACTTGGTATGAGTATAGTTTACTAAAATGTCAATTAAATAATATGTCCTGACTGACTGACTGACTAACTGACTGACAGAGTGACTGACTGACGTCTATCCGTAACCGCTTTAGCTATAAAATAAAAATAAAATAAAATATGTTTATTTTGCATTTAACAAAGTATTTTGAAAATAGGGACAGGTGTCTCCTGCTAAGCTTATCGCCTGTGTTAGGAGGCACCGCTCTTCCAAGACTTATATTAAATTACAGTTAAATTGCTTTACTCCACCAGTGTGTAATAAAAAGAAACAATACATCATAAGTGAAAAAGAGGAAGATTACCTAGAGTCACTTATTTAGACAATTTTTTAAGAGGAAGTATATGAGTACAAGTAGAGTGTATGTGTGTATATGTGCGTGTGTGTGTGTGAGCGTATGTGAAGTTAGTGTTACTAGTAGTATGATCATACATAATATAAATGATTACATATACAGGGTTCAAGCCTTTAATTATATATTATATTATTATATTAGACGTACGGTCAACCGCACGTCAGCAAAAACTTCTTCAACTCTATTACCATGTCATAAGGTCCAATAGCTTTATACCGATGCGCTGTCGAGCGCACATCTAGTAACTACTGAGCAGCTAGCCCTACGACAATAGTCTTGGGATCGACAACATGAGTACAAGTTCCACTAGCTGCTCAGCAGCTCCTGAATATAGTCATAAGTCTTATCCATTATCCAATTATGAATGCATTTCTTGCATTCGTATAGCGTTTTAGGGTAAATTGAAAGCTCTTTATTTATTAAATTATATAATTTATTGGAGCGCTGGTTAAATTGTCTGCTAGCAAATGTAGTTTTCACATTAGGCACCGTGCAAACTATGTCTTTCCTTCTTTTTTTACTCAATGTCCTGGGATCATATTGGAGTGTCTTATGCTTTTTAATAAAACATTAGTTATATATAATTTTCTAACCGATAGTAATGCACAAATCTGATAAAGTTCTACAGTAGGAAACCTCCTTTTTTTAAAATACATAATCTTGATCAGACTACGTTGGGCACGTTCTAGTTCTAGAAATTTTGTTTTACTAGCTCCACCCCAGATTGAAATGCAGTAGACTAAAACAGATCGAACCAAGGCTATGTAAATGTCTCGTAGAAGGTCCCTGGTTTCACAGCCTGGCATACCCTCCTGGCATCACATGTCTTAATGTTTTAAAAATCCATGAAAGCTTGTTTAATCGAAGTATGACATATTCGTGTGAAATTTAGTATGCTATAAGTGTGAAATTTAGTATGCTAATTTATCGCATGCCACAAACACCACCCAAGAAAGGATTTTCCAAAACTCATCCCCCAAGGGGGTGAAATAAGGGATGGAAGATTTTCAAAATTTTTTACTTAGCTTTAATTTTCATCCCTTATTTCACCCCCTTGGGGGATGAGTTTTGGAAGATACTTTCTTGGGTGGTGTTTGTGGCATGCAATAAATTAGCATACAAAAAATCACACTTATAGCTAAAGCGGTTACGGATAGACGTCAGTCTATCTCTGACTCTGTCAGTCAGTCAGGACATATTATTTTATTGACATTTTAGTGAACTATACTCATACCAAGTTTGACTCTAGAATTACTAACCGTTCTGACGATAGATCAAAAACAAAAAAAATACATTTCTTGTGTAGCGACCCCCCTTATTTTTAATTATTTTTTTATTATTTTAAGGTGATATATTTGTTTTAAAAATACATATTCTGTGAAATTTTCAACCAGCTACCTATGTCGGTTCAACAGATACAATTTTAAACCTAGTAACTACACATTTTCAACATTATGCCCCACTGTGCATCTCAGTCGCGTCGTGCTGGAGAGCACCACTTCTAATATGTTACCTATGAGTATGTACTTGACTCCTGCTAAGTTTCATCCCAGCAGGTTTAGGTGCAAGGTACCCCATACAAGCTCAGCCTTAGTGATCCTACTAGAAGCGTGTTTTGGCGTCTGCAATATATTTTAATTCATTTTCATGATGTTTTAACGCTACTGAACAAGATTAGACAGGGTGTCGCGGTGTCGCCCTGACATCCTTAAGGATTTTGTATAAACTCCATGATTAGATAAAAGGATGGGAACGAAATAAAAATTTTGATCTACCCCATCAAGTGGGGTATCGTTATTTAGAGCTCGTTGAGAAGATAAATGCTGTATTTTTGTTTAAAAAATATTAAAAAGTAATACCCACTCGATGGGGTAGGTCAAAATTTTTATTTCGTTCCCTTCCTTTTATCTAATCATGGAGTTTATACAAAATCCTCAAGGGTGTCAGGGCGACACCCTCCCTAATTTTGTTCAGGAGTCCTTAAATATCAAGAAAATGCAAAAAATGTATTGCGGACGCTAAAACACGCTTCCGACAAAATGTAGGAGACCGTCTGCAGGACTAAATTACTGTATAATATGTTTGACGAAACCGCTTTTTTTCCTGTATTTTTTACTTTCGAGTGGAGCGAGAAAGGTATTGTACTCGAGAAAAAAAAAGTTTTTCTAATTTTCTCAAAAATGTGTTCTATATCACTTATACATCATAAAAAACAAGTCTCCCAAAATAGTCCGTCCGTCGGTCGGTCGGTCTGTCCGTCACGCTTTGGCCTAGCGGCTAAACGAATGGTCCGATTGACACCATATTTTGAATTTGAGAGTTTTATGCAAATCCATCGAAGGGTTTGGAGTGGTTTCCGGCTGGCTCTCATTTTGAGGGTAGCTGTCATACAACGAAAATGAAAAATTGTAATTTTCGCAAAAACGGCTCATAAAATCTTAATGAAACTGTGTATGACTAAGCATCTTCATTTGAGGTATGTTGTACGATTTAAATTTAATCAATATATTTATTATAAAATGGATTTCAAATCTATGAGGAGAATTCGAGTTGAGGGCGAACTAAAGAGTTATAAGGGTGAATGTAGTTGACGGGCGTTTAAAGTCACGGCAAGTCCTCATGACGAAGCCATACATCCGGATAGCATTATTAATGATTTTATCTATGTGGAAATCAAAATAGAGCTGACCATCTAAAAGCACACCAAGGTCCTGTATCACTGATACTGAGAATAGTATTGTGTCATTTAGTTTATAAGGGTAGTTAAAATTAGTTTTTTTTTGTAAATGTTATTTTATTACATTTAGGAAGACTGACGTGCAATTTATTTTATATTCAGTAATCTGACAGCCTGTCAAGATCAGCTTGAAAGTTGGTACAATCAGTATCAGATTGAATACCCAGGTATACCTTTAGACCGTTAGCGTAAAGAAAAAAGATAGATAGATAGGGCACAACACCAGCCAGGCAGACCTGTCCCCGGCAAGCCGGATAACACCAGTGTGTGCGTTTTTGGGGATTTTAGGAAGACATGCCCGAGGGAGGGGGGGGGACAGCAAAACACCGCAGCGTATTTGCTGAGAACCGACCGGCTGTACAACCTTTAGCCAGTAGTGGGATGAGGGAGAGACGGGTTTATCATATTAGGAATGGGCGTTGACGACAGTGGGAGTTGGGCTTTCAGTGCCTTAGATGGGTGCAGTGCTGAAGGTGCTGGTAGAAAGTGCGAGGTTGTTGGTTGTCTCGTTGTCTCCATCCGTTTCACTATCAGTTTCCTCCCGCTTAGATATGTCCTGAGCTGCTGTTCTCATCTTATTCTTGTCCAGGGCGAGTAGTTGCCATTCGTCGAAGTTCCTGTCGTAATATTGCATATCTTGCTTGATAGAGTTACAGAAATTGGAGCAGTCCCCGATATCTTTGATAAATAAAACAAATAACAAGAGCCCAAGTATGGAGCCCTGCGGAACGTTGGAGGATACGGTGACAGTCTCTGAATTGAATCCGTTGATGACTACTCTTGAGTCCTAGATGTGATGTGTGACGCAAACCATGGTAGTAATTGCCCTTGATTCCGTTGTAACCAATTTTCTTCAGTAGAATCTCAAGATCCACCTTTTCGAAGGCTTTCTTAAAATCAGTATAAACCGCGTCAACCTGAACGCGATTATCTATGTTTTCAAATAAGTAAGTTGTGAAAATCAATAAGTTAGTGACTGTTGAAGGAGTTTTAACAAAACCATATTGTTCAGGTGTTATGACATTTTGAAAAAGTGGATAGATAGATAGTGTAGTGTACTAATCTCTTATAGAGTTTCAACAAGAAGGTGGTCAAAATAGAGATAGGACGATAATTTTATTTTCTACTAGATGCTTGGGATCACTCTTATAAACAGGTGTAAAATTGGCTAATTTCCAGGTCTGAGGAAATAAACCTTCGCATATACATTTGTTACTCGTATGTAAAGGATGCACTAAAGATGACGTAGTTTGTTTTAGGAAGGAGGGTGGTGGAATACCATCAGGCCCAGCACCTTTAGTACAGTCTAAGCGTTTTAATTCCTTGAGGTTACAGTTGTGAGAAAAGAATATATTATTTATGTACACTTCGTATTCGGGGCTACCAGCAGACTCGAATGAAGTGTCAAGTGTTGAGCTTTCGTAAACAGAGTGAAAAAAGTCGCGATGCAAATGCGATGTAGCATCGATACAAACGCGCGTTTGCATTGATCCAGTCGCGATGCTGCATCGATACAGCGTTGCCATTACGTTACTTTTGTATGTCGATTTGAGTTGTTTTCCTCAACCTCATTATCACCGTCATAGTGATGAGGTTAATGATGATGAGGTTGATGATGATGAGATTAATGTTGTGAGATTGACGTTGATGAGGTTGATGATGGCAATCATCAAAATCAACCTCCTAATCATCACCAACCACATCATCATCAACCTCATAATTACCATTAACCTCACCATCATCAACCTTATTACTATCAACCTCATAATCATCCTAATCTACAACCTCATCATCATCCTCATCATTTTGTTGGTGATGATGAGGTTGAGGATTAGAATAACGACACTAATGGATAATGAGGTTGGTGATGTATCGATGCTGCATCACGTTTCCACGTTCTTTTTTTTAGAGCGACCGGCTTTGGCTCTACGTTGTCTGTTACTCAGCGTTAAATTTTCTAGACACAGAATCTTATTTTAAACTACTAAGTAATAAATGAAACTATTTCAAACTACTAGCATAGTAAGCTGACATTACGAAATAAGTTTTCTAGTATCTACTTAACAAACTGTCCGATAATATTGTTTTGAACATTAGTTATCTTTTGCGAGTAGAGACCTGATAAATAGTTCATTTAAAAGTTGTTCGTTTGCTATCTTATTGTGTACCCAAATCGTATGTTAGATAACCGCAGATTGGAGTACTACCCGCGGATGCGTTCAAAATAATACCGGATGTTTGCCAGAGATAAGCGAAACGTAATAGAGAACATAATTTGTAGCGATGCATGCACGCACAGTGATTAGATCGCATCATCGTTCGTTTCTATAAGACTAACTACTTGTAGATGTTGGAGGCGTTGGGTAAATGATGTGCTATAGAAATATAGGCTATGCCCAGCATTAGGACGTTGTTGGCCATACGGCGACAGTAAGTAATTGGACCTACGCGCTATGTGCAGATAACTTTTCACTAAAGTCACACGGTCACACTCATACTATTTACATCTACTTATTTACATACCTACTAACTATTCGAGTTTATATAACATCAATGAGATAATACTCTTGAAGTCTTGCTACAAGCAATGTTTTTAAATTAATCGACCAATAACTCAGCATTACGTAAGAACAGAAGCAAGAATGAAGGATCTCATTGAATGGGTGTCTCGCTCCACACGATCCATTCATGACACGCACTCATAGCCGGTGACCTTAGTCGCACCGCCAACCCGTGTTGCTATTTAGCGAACCGGCGGCGGCGAACGTTTTGTTGTAACGAATAATTGAAATCGAGTGAACACATTTTTTTTCTTCCATTTCTGCCACATTTCAAGTGGTCGTTGTAACTGCGCATGTTAGAAGTCGAAAACTGATCTTAAATTTTCTTATTTTAATTGAAGGCAATTACATAAATTCCATGTAGCGGTCGAGTGAGGGCGTGTAAGGGAGAGCTGCGGTCGCGGGGAGAGTGCGGCGGCGAGGCGGTCGACCTTCCGTGAGGCCGTCCGCCGCCGCCGCGCGCCGCTCCGCTCCTACTCCGTCCGAGCGAGCCGTGTCGCGAGAACTCCATGTCCGTCGTCCGCTACCGGCCGTGTCGTGATGTGACGGATTAAGGTTCCTGCCTGGCGACCGACGACCGCCCGCCGCCGTAGCAAACAGCCACAATCAGCCTTGCCCGCGGCTGCTCCTCCCGCTTGCCTAAACTACCACAGCTCTATATTTAAAAACCTACCTAATCCTAAAGGAAAATGCCCAAGTAACTATGGGACTTAGTATCGGTCAAAAATCGGTATAAACCTTGTTGTGTCACAATGCTTTATAGTTTAATTTAAAGTTAGCTCTACGGACTTCATTAAATAATTAGGCATTTGATTGTAGTTCTCCGTGTTTCACAGTAATTAGCCCAGGTATTTAGTCTTGAATTCCAATTCTTGAATTAGAGATTTCATACCCCGCGTTCCAAATTGCGCTAATAGTGTACTTAAGAGCACTGTGAACGCGCTTAGGGCGTCTGCCACATGAAGCGTATATAAGCTGGCGTTTGTGTTTATATGAACAGCGCAACGTGACGCGTATAATAATCGCGACTCTCTACACGCGGCAGAGGGCCTTCAATGAGTACACATCAGGCGAACTAAATAGCTGTTTTCTCCAAGAGACTTTCGTAGCGGGTAAAAACGTGATTTAAAATTCGAACATGAATTTAGGTCCACCATAGGAACCATACAATATTTTAGGTCAACCATAGAGGTCGGACAAAAATATTGTATAAAGATTGTTGTGATACTGGCTGGTTGTATTTTTAATATTATTATGAATTTTAAAAAAGAAATACGCTCCAAATGTAAACAAGACCTCCAACCAAAAAGGTTCTGTTCCTAATTGATACAAAGTGGAGGACGACCGTCGGCGACTGCCGACAACAGTCGCGCCCGATTCTCGACAACCGCCGGCGACAATCATCGGCGTTTGTTCTCTCACCTTGTAGCTGGTTTGTAAGTTTCTTTACTGCTTGATATACTGTTATCACCTCTGGCGGTATTTGATGTGCGCTTGACTGTACATAAAGGCGCGGCGTTCGAACGCGGCGGCGCGAAGTTTACAATTTGGGACGCGAGGTGATCCGAGGTGACTTTGTCACTGACATTACTACTGACAAGTGTAGTGTTGCCAGGCAAGTCTTACCTGAATTGTATAAAAATGTCCCCCTTTTGTGGGTACGATAACCTTGTGAATGAGAAGAGCTGATAACTTCGCAAATGGGTACTCATTTAAATCTTAACCGCCGCAGCAGGAACCTGCTATGCCTAACCTATCAACTGTTGATTCCCTTCTACAGGAATAAGTATTAAAGACTAGCTGTGCCCGCGGCTTCGCCCGCGTGGAATTCAGACAATCTGCAGTATTGTGCAGTCTCCCTCTACCTCCCCCCCTCCCCTTCTCTCCCTCCCTCCCCGCCCACCCCCACTCCCTCTCCCTCTCCCTCCCCCTCCCCCTCCCCCTCCCTACCCCTAACGCCAAATATAAACAAAGAAACGACACCCATATTGATTTTTAGACAATTCAACCCTATCGCACCCCACTCCCATCCCCAGGGGATGATGGTATTTCACGTCCACCACGTTGGATTTCAAAATTGTTGTAGTATTCGTAATCAGCGACAACGATACCCATATGATGACTCCGACGCTATTAGCAAGCCCTTCACTCTAAATGAAATAGTCTCATGTATAAAAGCTTTGAAAAATGGTAAAGCCGCTGGTTTGGATAATATAACAATAGACCAAATCAAACAATTGGGCCCTGTCGCTGTGTCATGGCTCTTGGCTATGTTCAATTCGTGCCTACAGGATCTCAAAATCCCAAAACTATGGAGGCGAGCCAAAGTTATTGCGCTTCTAAAGCCAGGTAAATGCCCAAAAGATCCCAAAAGCTACCGTCCCATCTCACTGCTTTGTCATACTTTTAAACTATTTGAAAGAATGCTTCTGAACCGTCTGACACCAATTTTAGAGAAATCACTTACACAAGATCAAGCAGGCTTTCGTCCAGGAAAGTCCTGTACCAGCCAAACGCTTAAACTCGTACAACACATCGAAGATGGATTCGAAACCCGGAATGTGACTGGAGTTGTATTTGTCGACCTAACCGCTGCATACGATACCGTAAACATAAGGAGGTTACTGTCAAAAGTCTATGACGTCACCAATGATATGGGTTTCGTTGACATTTTAAGAGAAGTTTTAAGCAACCGGCGGTTTCAGGTACATATGAACAACAATAAAAGTAGATGGCGTTGTCAAAAAAATGGACTTCCACAAGGTAGCGTTCTGGCCCCAGCTCTATTTAATGTATACACCAACGATCAGCCAAAAACTCCAGGAACTCAACGCTTTCTCTATGCTGATGATCTGGCTCTAGCCGCCCAGGCACCAAACTTCGAAGAAGCCGAAACATCGCTCACAACAGCGCTGAACGCACTTGATAAGTACTACGACGAAAATGCCTTAAGGCCAAATCCTGCCAAAACACAATCTTGTGCGTTCCATCTCCGCAATCGTGAAGCGAGAAGAGCTCTGAAACTGTCGTGGCGTGGCGTCAACATCGAGCATTGTCCCAACCCACGTTATCTGGGTTTATACTTAGATAGATCTCTCACCTATAGGGCACACTGCACCAATACAAAGCAGAAAGTTGAAGCCAGAAATAACCTACTAAGACGCTTAACATCCTCGTCTTGGGGAGCAGCCCCACATGTTCTACGCACGACCGGTCTTTCGCTCTCCTTTTCGGCGGGAAAATATGCGTGCCCAGTCTGGCACCGATCAACCCACGCCCAAAAAAGTAGACGTTGCGCTGAATGAGACATGTCGGATAATAACGGGCTGCCTTAAACCTACGCCGCTGAACCTCATTTATCCTCTGGCTGGCATAGCTCCTCCTGAAGTTCGCCGAGAAGTAGCTTGTGCAGTGGAGAAACAAAAACAAGAAGCGGATCCCCGACACCCGCTGCACGACTACACGATGCCCATAGTCCGCCTCAAAAGTCGTAAAAGCTTTCTGAGGTCAACTTCTCCCGCAACAAGCAATAACCCAAGCTCGGCAAGAGAGCAAGTGTGGGTCGAAAAATTCCCAGTCCCATCAGGATACGTCCCACCTGCAGAAACTCTGCCACCAGGACACAATCTGCAGTGGTCAACCTGGAAGTCGCTAAACCGTCTGCGAACTCAGGTTGGCCGCTGCAGAGAAAACATGGCGAGGTGGGGCTTCGCAGACCAGTTGCTAAAGCACTGTGACTGTGGAGCTCCATCTCAGAACATGGCGCACTTGCTCTCTTGTCCACTGTGCCCCTCTACCTGCACTGGCGACGATCTTCGTGAGGCGTCGAATAAAGCCATAGAAGTGGCAAGGTTTTGGGAGGAAGACATTTAAAAGCATCTGGTATTTGAACATTGACACGAAGAAGAAGAAGATACTCATATTGGTTTTTAGACTTTTTCACCCCATTTTCCTCTTTTAGGGGTTGAATTTGGGGTGGAATTTCAATAACAGCGATGTACGTTCTACAGAATTACAACCCTAATGCCTGAATAATAAATTTAGTGGATTTTACTTAAGTATAAAGTCAAATTCGTGTGAATTTAACTCAAGAAACAAAGGATTTTCATACAAACTTTCATCCCTTATTTCACCACTTTAGGGGATGAATTTTGAAAGATTCTTAAACATGTACTTTTTTATTTTTTAC
Organism: Athrips mouffetella; assembly: GCA_947532105.1. Lineage (NCBI taxonomy): Eukaryota > Metazoa > Arthropoda > Insecta > Lepidoptera > Gelechiidae > Athrips > Athrips mouffetella. The sequence goes on from OX383958.1 coordinate 12,078,783, forward strand.
CAAGAGTTTAAAACTAAATTTATAATTTATTTTTATTCAAAAATTAAAGACTTATAGACCACCATACGGAAAAAAATCATCCCCGTTTTCACCCCCTTGAAGGGTGTGATTTTTAAGAAATGCTTAAACACGTGTTTCTTTATTTTTTACCAAAAGCTTAAATTCAAATTTGTGTGAATCTAGCTTAAAAAACAAAGGACTTTCATACAAACTTACATCCCTCATTTCACCCCCTTGGGAGATGAATTTTTCAAAATCCTTTCTTAGTGGGTAGTTTTGACGTGCATAGAACTTGTGTACAAAATTTCAGATCTCTATCTATAGCGGTTACGGCTCGGCGTTGATGAATCAGTTAGTCAGGACAAGCTCTTTTATATATTTAGATATATTTAGATATTTTTTTTTGATACTTTTTGTTTTGTACAAAAAACGTACCTTTTTTACGGTTCAGGTAAGTTTGACGTGGCAGGCAACTCTGAAAGGGTCTTTAGTCATCTCGGAACATTTCAAACTCGGTACAGTGTACCGAGTATACCAATCAATATTTTTCGTTAATTTCCTTTAATCAACTCGGTACACTTGTACTTAGAGTTCAAAATCTGTTGTTTTCTTTCAAAACTGTGTACAGGCGTGTAAAAAAGTCCGGACAGAATTAAAAGAATAGACCACTATTGAATTTTACTATTTTATTTATTGCAAAACGACAGTCGTAATTAAACTAAAGCTATAAAACCCAGTCGTTTGATCTGAAATTCCGTTTATTCAAAATAAACCAAACAGATTGAAAATCACAGTTGGTTGCCTACATAATTTCAACCAAACTCTTAATTAAAATAATACAGTTGTTTTATTAATATTGATTTAGAACTATTTTAATATTTTTTTTCTTTTTTGTATAAATATTCTCTTAAAACCATAAAAATCAACAATAGAGATATTATACTTAAAAAAACATGCAAAATTACATGCGCTTCATAGTGCACAGTTTTTTTAAGCTTTTTTAAGCATTTTCTTATAAAAAAATCAACAATGTAAAGATATTGTACTCAACAACATGCAATATCACATATGCTTCATAAATAGCGCTCTAAAAATATAGGGCCGTTTGCACTAAACTTAAGAATCGCCCAAGTTCATGCCTAAGGGCTGTCAAAGTATTGGTAGGAGTGTCCTAAACAAGTTAGGGGCGATTCTTAAGTTTAGTGCAAACGGCCCATAGTGTATTTCTTATGTGTAAGCGACAGCCTTCCGAAAACTGAAAGGGTATAATTAGTCAACGAGTTTGAATATTTTTTCCTAAGAAAATAAAATTACAATAAAAGCACTTTTCTCCGCGTCTGTACAAACCAAAAAAAAAACAATGTACCGAGTTGACCGATGCAAAAAAGCACTTGGTCAACTCGGTACAGTGTACCGAGTTCGAGTGTACCGAGTTGACTAAAGAGCCCTCTGAAAAGGCGCATCGGAAATACGAAAATCATTAAAAAATCTAAATATTTTTACTTTTTTACCCGGAAAAGGGGACATTTCCGATTAATATATAAAGTTATCTTTAATATAAACAAGAATTACTGATGTCATAGACTTGTGACACAACTTTGATTTACCACTCATGGGCATTCTCCTTTAATTTTGTTCTTCTTAATTTAAAAGACAAGTTCCTCTTAAGCATCTAATGCTAAGCTAAATCAGCTTAGACTAATTATCTTAATCGCTAATTTGCGTATGCTTACGTTTGACCCTTGCTTGTCTTCATTTTGCAGAAAGTTTTGTATGATGTTGATACTGTACCTACTTTAATCACAACGTGAACAATCGGTACGGTATCCTTCTGTTCCCACACTTGTAAACTGCTTGTATCTCTTCTGAGAAATAACAGCCAGTTTGAATCTGTTGGAAGAACTAGAAGGCTGATTTTCCTCCGGCGGTGTATCCGACTGGTTTCTTTCTTAGCTCATATTTACTTTAGAATTTATTGTAAGAATCTGATAAGTTTGAAGAAACGCGTTCTTGATTTTAAAGATAAGTTTTTTTTACTATATTTTTGTACTTATTGTTTATGAGCTCTATTCTACTACTAGCATTTCACACAGAGATACTTTAGTTTTTGATCTGACTTTTATAGCTCATAGGTAGGTAGCAAGTAGAGTCTGGTAAGGTAACACCGTACGGAGGTGTAATGATTTATGCGACTCTTTGGCTACGTCGCAGCTATAGGTGCGACACCGCCGCCGCCATGGGCCGTGGGCGAACGAGCGAGCCGGCCGCGGCCCACGCGCTGCCATCGCCTGCGCATTCGTCCCCAGCGCGACGACGTTGTTGCCGCGAATTCCGAGCCCACCACTCGCTGCTCCGCGTCCCACACCTGCGCTCTCTACCTCCTACATTTTGTGTGACACACACATGTCAAAATCGATACCAGTTGGCCAAAATGGAGCCGTTCTCTTATTATCCAGCTTTCCTCTTCAACTTTCGCAAGATATATCAAGAAATTGATTGCAGGGAAGCAAGACATACCTAATTTTAATAACTATATTATTTTAGAAGTTTTGCTGTCTATTCAATAACAACTTTGAACATAGGTACCTAAACAGATACAAAACTTGACAAACTTGTAATGTAACCAGGTCTACTAACAAATGCCTGTTGTAATTTCATTGGATTTTAAAGGTAAGATTGTGGTTGATTTAAGGGCAAACGGCGCCGCGTGATGAGGGGGGGGACGGGGGACACTAGCCCACTGTTTTTCATTCTTAGTACGGGCAAAGAACGCGGTATGGGTTTGATTATCTTTTATTAATTATTCTTATAAGTAAAAAAAAATCTTTTGGAATAAAAAAAAATGCATTGGAAATAAAAACTACAGATAGAAGGATACAAAGTAATAAAAAAAAACTCAAATTTATTAAAAAACTGTAACTAACTCACCTACATTGTTACGAAGATACGAATGATCCAATTTTCCTGTAAATAACAAAAAAATGAACTTTTACAAAATTATTAATGATAAAAGCAATTGGGTACCTACCTAGTTGTTGACACATTGTGTTCTGCAACAAATATATTATTTAATGAATAAGTATACATATTCATGAAATAATATATTTGTTGCAGAACACAACAATCATATATATGAAGACGGTTTAAATTTAAAACTAAAATGTCACTTTGGCAGTTTATTTTTTATTTATTTTGATTTTTCTTCATAGGTGGCGTCGTTTCTAGATTGAAGTTCTAATAATGTTTCCAAATTATTGCAACACTTGGCTATAAAATATTTCTAAACGAATGATAGGGGCCATTTTTGAACGATAATTTCAAAAAGGCAGAAGAAGACGCGCGTGGGTTTTTTTTGATGTTTCGGGGTATTTTTTGATGTTTTGGGAAGATAGAAAAAGAATTTCAGTCAAGAAAACCAGCCTAACTAGCAGAATTACAGACTATTGGTATTAATCAATGAAAATACAAGAAATTTAATAGTAGCCGCAAGTTTTATTGAGTAATCCTTATAGAAACCAACTCCATGAACGAGACATCTGATGACCCTTAGTCATATTACTTAACAGAATTCTAAATCAAATAAAAAATTGGTCGAAACATAAAATACTTACATACCTAGTTTAAAACTTATATATAGAAATATATGTATCTTATTTATAAACATATTAAAAACTTTTTATACCAGGGTATTTGTAACTTAAAAAAGCTTCAATTTAACTTATTTTAAAAATGTACTACTAGCCGATTGCTTCTTGTGAACACTAGCCGATTATGTGAGCAAGGGGTCGAATGGGAAGTCGCCGTCGTTTTGCTAAGAAAATTGGACGCGGGCTAGATAAAAACAACAACAAAACAGAAAATCTAGACCACTAATTGTAGGCACTACTAGGGACAAATACATAGGTAGCTTAAAGGCTTGAAGATATGAGTAGTAGCCGCAACAGTTTTTGGCTGCATTTTGTGGTACCAATCAACGCTATTTGTCATTACTTGATTGGGCGGTCAAATTGCAAAATGAAGACTACAAAATGAACATTTCGGATATTATTATGTATTTAGCATCGTGAATGAACAAACAATTCCACGTTCATAGCGTTAATCAATGGGTTGCATGCAGGCTAGAGCCAGAGTTGATGTCGTGCTCATTGATCGATCGACTCTACAGACACAACTACAGATGAGCTTCGTTCGGACAGAGAACTCACTAGCAAAGAAAACCGGATGGCGCACACTTGCACGTCTTCTAGTGTGTGCGTTCGTGCGCAAAGGATTTCCTACCGCCCCGCGCCTGCGCCCGCGCCCCTGCCGCAAACCTGTTGCGCCGCTACCGGAGTTACGCCGCATAGTTACCAGACTTGATATGCCTGCTCTGCGCTCTGCGCCCGCGCCGTGTTCAACTCAGCGCTTCACGCACACCACCACCGCAGTGCGTTCGAACACTTAATTATCATTGCAGCACTCGTGAAATTGCTGTGCATCTCATCTAGTCTCATCGACATCTTTTATTAATCTGATATCTTCCATTACCGGTTGCAGTAAAGTGAAACATTTAACCCGTTCGATTTATAGCCCCTCTTGTTGATGCAGCCGGATACATGACATCATTTGATGCTAATTCACTCCGACGCGGCGCTATCATTTAGCATTATAAATCTTCTAGAGAATCGGTCATTACGCTTAGCATTTTATTAGGGTTCTTCAGTGTAAGTGAACGTTTTAATATTCGGCAACTTGTTTTTGAGCAAATGATGAAAGCTATCGCATTTATAAAAAAAAAAAAAAAATATGAGCATTAGGTTCGTACTACAAGGTTATTATTTTATCATTTTTGTTGTTTTATTGGTTGATGATTTTGTTGTTTTAGATGTTTAGTGATAATAATTTCTTCTATTTGGTATCTAGTGAGGATAAAATTGATCTTGTACAAGACTAACAGGAAGAGAGAGTAGATATACTTACCCACGATATGTTTCCTCAGAAATAGACGCATCCGCTGTCCACTTTCATCTAACACTAAGCTTACTTCGATTCTTTTAAATTAATGTTTTGGACTAATACGTGACTTCTTTGAAGTTATCTAATTTAAGATTTACGGGTTCACTGACCAACTACTTACATAATAAACAATGATTCTGTGTGAGGGACGATTCAAGAAGGCAAAATAATAAGATGGGTACCTAGTAATAGGTTAATTAATGACTGTTTAATGTAGATATGTTAAGTCAGCCTAGTAGATGTAGATAGGTAAGTAGGTATCAACAGCGTGCAAGCTCCAAGCACGGTGAAAAAACAGGTAGCGCCGTTCCAGCGTATCGATCTTAATGTTATTTTTCTTATTTATCTTTTTTATCTGGGGCTCCGCTTCGAGACTCGGACCCGAACGGAAGTTGTAACGATTTTTAATCGTAGCAAGTATCTCGGCCGGCCGGTTCGTATGGCCGCCTTGGACAACGAGTTTATGTATATTTTTTGTAAACAACCACCGGAAACGGGTGGGAGAACGTACTGCTCTGGAACACATATCTTCCATTACGTCTGTCTCTCATTCTCAGTAATAATGATAAGGACATAGATAATGTCGAAATGTGAAGAGTATCTATGAGACATTTAGATCCTATCTACCTAATAGGTACACTATAAACAAATATTGATTTTTAAATGAGCAGTATTATTAATTAGATTTATGGGGTATGACTAGTTAATAAAATAATATTAATAACAAAGTTGAGTTGAATGTTTGTTTCTGAATCGTATCAATGTCCATTCTTGAACTCTGCTAAAAAAGCTGTAAATTACGTCGTTTTTTTTGTCAATAGCAAGGGTTTAAGGCGTTGAGCGCCTGCTAATAGTCAGAAATAACCAAGCTCCCGACGCCCACCCAGATCAACAAGAATATTACTCTGCAAACATCTTTTTTTTGTACTATTTATCCGTGGGTGGGTTCAGTTCGAATAAAACTATCGTACCTAACCTCGTTACCGTTTGCACACTTCACCCATTTACATGTTTAATGCATTGTACCTATCCGAAATCGTTTATTTGGGATGCTGCTGCCACTGCTGCTGTTTAATTTCATTTGGCGGCTAGCAAAGAAGATGGGTCGTCGTACCTACTCGAATGCGGGACACATACTGGAAGTAGTTGCTTAGTTCGCAAGTGGGTAGATCGTTATTTTAGAGGTGACTTCCGCCCGTGGAGTAGCGCGCCAATCAAAACCGCGTGCGATAGGTACTAATATTAAATTTATACAGTGATGCCATTATAGTGATCATTATTCACCTTAATTAACATTATAAGAATAGCTCACTGTTTCAAAGAAAAAAAGCACAGTCGTTTTTGAGGAACGTTATCAATGTTGTCTGAAATTCCAGATAGATTTCAAGAGATAAAATAAGTAGTATTATACTATTTTTCGGGGGGAGTGATGTAGATACAAATATGCCAATGTTAATTGTGAAATAAATTTAATCTTAACTTTTTTGGTGTTCACCAAAACATCCTATAATAAGTAGCTGACCAAAAAAATTCAAGGATAGAGATAAAGTGACATATGCGACCATATCAAACTCTGGAGCTGTGTGACTCGTTGTTTAGTGTGTCGGTCGCCAGCATATTCTAGTTTACGTTAGAAGTTTCCTTCATTTTGGCAAATCAAATTGGTATCGTCTGTTTAAACCGAGGTCTAAACTCTGAACGAAAGATTGGCTGTCAGGATTAAGTGTTCCGTATGTATGTTGTCACGGGCGCCACGAGGTATTTATATCCCTTTGAAGCAACCGCACCTAAAGTTCTAAGATGTAAACTAAAGTCAAAGTTAAAATTACGACATGTACCTACCCATTTTCACAGCAACATGGAACTGCATAGTCAATATAATTGCACGATAGCTAACATGACTTGGGGAAACTCAAGGGACTTTAGATTTATTTTACCCTTTTTAGGGTTCCTCAAAAGGAAAAACCGGTCAAGTGCGAGTCGGACTCGCGCGCCGAGGGTTCCGATATACCTATAGTATTTTTGGAAGCAATAAAGTCCATTTTCAGGACCGCAAAACTAAATTTGTTTGTAAAGGTTTTTTGCAGATTTCTGAAAAACTGTGCAACTTAGAAAGATCGTTTTATTTTTGCTGTAAAGTTTACATAAACCTCTGTCAACTGTAATTAATTCAGATTTTCCCTTACTCAAACTTCGGAGATAAGGGGGGGGGAATGGTATTTTTTTTGACATTTTTCATCATAACTTGAAAACTAAGAAACTTAAAAAAATACAAAAATATATTTTAAAATGTACAAGTAAAGCCCTTTCATATGATACCCCACTCGACCTAGTAGCGACAATTTGAAATTTGGCCCCCCCTATTTTGGCCCCCTTTACATTAATAATCATACTTTTTTCAAAAAATTTTCATGTGCAATTAAGTTGGGCAACTATATTCTAAAACTATTCCAAATTTCAGCTCGATAGCGTAAGTGGTTGCTGAGATATAGAGGTGTGACAGACAGACGGACAGACAGACAGAGCGGCACCATAAGGGTTCCTTTTTTTTACCATTTTGGTATCGGAACCCTAAAAACGGAACCCTTATAGGATAGGATCATTTTGCTGTCTGTCAAGACCCTTTATCTACCGAACGCCCACCGATGCGAAACGGTTATAGGTATAAAGTTTAAAATAATACTAAATACTTAGGTCCTTAAACCCTTAAAGCTGTGAAACTTCTAAGCTTCTACGACTACACAAAAGCTACGGCCATTTATATATCTGTACATTTATGAACCAAACCTATAGGGTCAACATCCCGTTGACCTTAGAATAATTAAATTTGGCAAGAAGCTAGGTCTCATACATAACACAAGCAAAGGAAAATGTCTAAATTTTTTAACTATTGCCATGTTTGTCATATAACCTATTCTTGTAGCAGTCTTGCCGTATAGATTAGATTTAAAAAATCACACAGTTTAGTTCCACAGAACAACGATAGAGCAACACGTATGGACTTCAAAGCTCTGTGTTTTGTTCCCATACTTCTTATTTTTATTTACAAATTAATCTCAAGTTTTGCTATGCCAGAAACTTGTTAGGGAAGATCTTCTTAAAATACTTAAATGTAATTAGCCAAAGTCATGGTTTGTCGTAGAATAATCGATAATTATCGCCTGCTTTACATTTAAAGAGTCGGTTATGTGCTCCGACTAGGAGTGGTTGCACTCCGTTCTAACTGATGATATGTTCTCTATTTGCGCTTGATTTTTCAACTTACAAATGATTTTCGACCTTATTTTTGAGACATAACGGGTGCGGTGAGGTATCCTCGCAGCTGTCGGATGTTAAAAGAGTAGATGTGGTGTACACATCGACATCCCGGCAGCGGAGCGGTCGTCGGAGAACCAGTTTCATTTAATCATCATAATTGCGTCCTCCGTTAAGTCTTTCCCGCGCACCAGTGTGCCTCAGCACACATGTGTATACCATGTACTCCACTCTATTTGATTCGCTGTACAGTAAAAAAAAATTCTACTTTTACCACCTCCCTCCATTTATTTATACCTTAGCGATAAAAAAGTCAACATTTGGTAAATATCCATCCAACATAGGTGCAAAACTCTCAACGTTGAAACTTAGTCCCAAGAAACTAAACCAATGTCAAAAAAGTTACAGAGGACATTTTAAGGATATTGAGTAGGTAGGTAAGTACTTAATTTTTTATGGTTTCGTAAATATTTACCTGCTATCGAACCAAAAACCAGCGATTGACTTGTTCGTAAGTACGTGCGGTATCTGATAAAAATAGGTCGTAAACGCGCTTCTTGAAACATATTATTTTTGAGTAAATTCCCTAGGAATCCTCTTGGAAATGTGATTCGAGTGACATATATATTTTTAAAACGTTTGGTCAGAAAAGGTCTAGTTGGAAATTGGACAATACAGCGGGTTGTTGTTTTTTTTTTTCAATAGGAGGTCACGATTTATTCGTCGTGCTGTTGCCCGCTGCGATTGTTGCAAGCTTGGTTCAAAGACAGACCGTGAACTTGGAAGTCTCTTGGCAACGTAAACTTAGATTATTATTATTATTACCTACCTATATTAGATTGTAATTTGTAAGAGGCCCACCTACCACACACCTGTAATTGGCTTATGTATCAGTCAAAGTGCATTATGTAATAGATTAAGTAATTGTTTTAATATGTATGCTGTTGGTGTGTCTAATAAATAAAATAAAAATAAAAAATAAAATAAGAGGCCTGTGTGGTGCAGTTGTCTGTTATGCCGAAAGTTTGTGGTCCGATTCCAGCTGTTAAGTTTGAGCATTTGTTCCCTGGTCTGGCCTGGGTCTGTTTGTGCACGTGTTTGCGTGGCTGGCACGAAGATACGGTTACATATTTTCCAAATAATAGGCTGTGAGCGTAATTGTGTTTTTTATCTACTAATCTACACCTTAAACTTTGGACCTAAAGCAAAAATGGCGAGTAGAGCGCTCTACCCTTTTTAAATACCTACTTAATAATAAAAAATACTTTACTCTACTTCATTCATCGTATAAATAAATGAATAATTGTTTATCTGTTTTATCACAATATTTTCGTGTGATTCTTCCTTCCCCGTACGTTTCCTAAGAAATGACGTTTTATATTTTATTATGTATTCCGATAGTCAGCTTCGACGCGCAGTAGCCAACAGACGGCGCGGTAAACAGGAAGCGGTGTCGGGTAAGCCCTCTCTCTATTCCGCACCACTCGAGCCCAAAACTATTCGATAAATCTCGCTCTGTACTCTCCCAAACTTCGGAGACACATGTTGGCGTGAGTGAGATGACGTAAATCTTATCGAATAGATACATGAAGAATATTCGAGTGAAGTGGTACTGAGCACAGAAGTGAGCGAGTTGGCAACTCTTCAATTACCACGTGCTCAGGCTGCGCTGACGCCGCATTGCGCACTAGCATTAACATTGTATTGATAGAGCTATGAAGTTTATTCACTCGTCATCGAAATAAAAGACAGGAAGTCTATGCGAGTTTCGTAAATTGAAATGGAATCGCTTTGACTGTAAAATCACTTTCAATTCGTTTTGCTGATTTTAACATTGCGATCCCATGCTTGTATGTAGAACAAATAACTATTTATTAATTTGACGTCGCGATTACATAAATATGTAGATATTTATTATTATTATTTATTTAATCAGGAAGGCAGTTTTCACTGATATAGCCTGTAAACCGACTTGAACGTTGAATTTACTTTAAACTACTTTGGTATTAATAGGTATTTTGACCGTTGTTTGTCTGAACCTTACACGGGAATAAATAATCTGGTTTTCTTTGTAGTGTGCCAAAAAACGCGGCAAAAAGCAGCGCGTTCCGTCCGCGAGCCACATGGTCGTGATGGAACAAAAGGCGCGTTCGAATATGCGCTACAGATGTGCTATGTGGTCCACATGTCACGAACAATGCATGCCTCTTCGCCGACAAAACACTATGTACCTACCTACTCAGTTTTTACTAGCTAGATGTAGATAGTCAGTCAAGAGGCGCTACTATTGTATATACCTATCTACTTATTATTAAAGCAAAACCAAAGTGGGCCTTCTGCTCTTAACTTCCTGCTTGAAAGCCTACTTACTCCTGAAACAGTTGATTTTCAGTGACGGATGATCCTTTAAAACCTAAAGATCTGTTTCTGCTTAGACATAAGTGTCTTCGTCTCGACGTCTCGTGTCTTGACGTTAGCGTCAAACGTTTTTGTCACAGTAGCTACCTACCTACGTCATATTTATTTATGTGTTAGATGATGCAGATGATGATGATATTCTATTTTGGGTAGGTATACATTTTAGCAAAAATAATACTTTGTTTATAGCACAAAGTATTGGGTACTTACCTTACTAGCTAGCGTTAATATACCATGTGTCCGGTGATCGACTGCACAAACTTAAACGGTAGATTCTATCCAGCCATGAAACTGAAAAACTTTGCCTAAGAAACACAGGTCGAAATACGAAAACTTTCGACCTGCTATACAAAATGTGCTATCAAATGATGCAGTTTGTATGGGAAGCCGAAATTTTTTTTCGTATATCGACCTATGTTCCTTGGGAAAAATTGTTCTGTTTCAGGGTTAGAATCTACCGTTTTATTTTGTGCAGTCGGTCACCAGACGCATTGTTTAAATACATCTTTCCCGTCGGGGTAGGCAGAGACAACAGTCCTCCACCTGCTACGATCTTGACATACTTCCCTTGCTTCCTGTACTTTCATCAATCCTTTCATACATGCTCCTCGGTTTAGGGTACTTTTAACCTGGCCTTTATTCAGAACGTCCTGTTTACTTATTCATTAAATAATATATTTGTCGCAGAACACAACAATCATATATATAAAGAAGAACATTGTATAGCAATGCAAGAAGAAAGTAAAGCGTTAAAAAAATTGACAAATTTGAATGATTTAGTAGGTATCTAGTATGAATTAGTCACTTCTAATTTCACAAGTTAATTTTAAAAACACAACATGTTTCAAATAATAATAATACCTACAATAAGTAAGTTAGTTTGTCAAATACAATGATCGTTTATGAATGAATTAGTGAATGACAGTTCGGCCATGTTGTTTGTTTACGCTTGCGCAGAGCATCGCGCGTTCGGAACGGGCGCGCTCGCCGGCGCTCGCGACTCGAAATAGCACGCACCAACGTCGAAGAGTGAGGGTCGACGACCCTGCGCCCTGCCACACCGAAATATTGGAACTCTCTACTTCGATTCAATCCTTTCTCTGATTGCGATGCGATACGGGTCAAATAAAGCTTATACTTTTCCGTTTAACGCTTTTAACTTGATGTAGATCGAGGAGATGACAATAATATTATTTTAAACAAATGACAATAATGAAAAATAACCACAAAGCAATAAAATAAAAATTAAGTTAAAATAAATATTGAGTAGGTAGGTGTTTCATAGGTAAGCTTAATCTGAAGAATTGTCTTATTGTTTATCCTACCTCTTCTCTTTCTAAATTTCTAACAAGAAAAAAATTCTAACCAAACATCGAAGTTAGTGGGTAATAGACCAACGACCTTGAGTTTATTTTTTATCCACTCATTTCAACGCGTTTTCGCTTTGTAACATCAGAGGAAAGTCTCGGAGTGGAGTACTTATACCTAATAATCAAGTTGTAACTACTTTACATCTTTTAAAAGGCTACTGTTTGTAGAAAATAACATTAATTATTATCCCATCTTTAAAAATTTGCTGTAAAAGTCCAAGCTAGAAATAAAATAAAATCCATCGACAAGCTGCGCCCTCTCGCGGGATTGTCAAGAACTAAGCTCTACCTCATTTGTCCGATAACTTTACCTCGAAACCCTCTCGCCATGCCGCCGCCGTCGCGTTAGCTAACTAGCGTATATTTTGGTAAAAATAAACTGGTTTCTAACCTAGCCTTGTCGAATAAGCTGCATAAATCTAAGTTGACGAAGCTAATATGGTACCTTTAACGTAAATTTTTTGAAATTAGTTATTTGTAATTAGTGCAGTCATAACTTCTTGCAGTCGCTTGGGTATAAACAGCCTTACCTAGACCAAACTGAAAACTTTCAATTGCTTTCAGTTTTTTTACCCGCTTGTTTGACTGACAACATCTTTCGTTGCACAAACTTGCGATGATCACATCGCGTAGTCGTTTTCAGTTCGAACAAAGCCTTATTGGCATTGGCACACAGATAATATCCTCAAATTAGAAGCTACGCGATCGTCAATGCAAAGATCGACCTTATTAACACTTATATAGCGTTTACGTAAGAGTGCTCTTCAACGTGGCTGTTACGATGAGCCGGAATTTTGTCAAAAATGAGAAAAAACTTACTTTTTCGTATGAAATATAACAGATAAAAAAAATCGTATGTTGTATTTAATGAGGATTTTTTAATTTATTAGTGTAAAAATATTTCCAAATAGTATAGCGCTTTAGGAACAGTAGGGAATTCACGTAAACGTAACGTAGTTATTTTGTTAAATATAGAATACAAAGACATAAAGAAATAAAAACCGGCCAAGTGCGAGTCGGACTCGCGCACCGAGGGTTCCGTACCACCACATAGTGCTAGATTTTTTGAGTCCAACACGCGCTTGACCAAATTTTATTATTTGTTGTTATTTTATAGCTTATGCACTATAAACATACCAATTTTCTAGTTTGTAAGTGTTCCCGCTTTTAAAATAGAACTAAAACAAAAATCGCCTCAGCGACCATCCAACTTGACCCCTCTCTTATATGAATGTTCTTGAAACGGGAGCTCACCACAATTGGTTACCATTAGTTGTGAGAAAAGTTGTAATATTTAATGATTTCAGACTTTTCCCATTATTTGTACTGTGAGACCTAGCTTCTCGCCAAATTTCATAATTTTAGGTCAACGGGATGTACCCTGTAGGTTTTGCTTTTTTGCATAAATGTATGGAGATGAGGACATAAAATGCCATATCTTTTGATTGCGTCGTTGTAAAAAAATTAAATTTTCAGATCTTGTGTGGTTCATAGACCTCAATTTCAACCTGATACCTCTTCTCGTTCGTGAGAAAAAGGGTCTTGACAGACAGACAGACAGACGGACAACAAAGTGATCCTGTAAGGGTTCCGTTTTTTTATTTTGAGGTACGGAACCCTAAAAACCGGTCAAGTGCGAGTCGGACTCGCGCGCCGAGGGTTCCGATATACTTTTTGTATTTTTGGAAGCAATAAAGTCCATTTTTAAGACCGCAAAACTAAATTTGTTTGTAAAGGTTATTTGCAGATTTTAAAAAACTGCAACTTAGAAAGCTCGTTTTATTTTTGCTGTTATGTTTACATAAATTTATGTCAACTGTAATTAATAAGATTTTTCCTTTCACAAACTTCGGAGATGAGGGGGGAGAATGGTATTTTTTTTTACATTTTTAATTATAACTTGAAAACTAAGAGACGTAAAAAAATATAAAAATATGTTTTAGAATATACAAGTAAAGCCCTTTCATATGATACCCCACTCAACCTAGTAGCGACAATTTGAAATTTGGCCCCCCCTATTTTGGGCCCCTATACATTAATAATCATAATTTTTTCAAAATTATTTCATGTGCATTTAAATTGGGCAAACATATTCTAAAACTATTTCAAACAAGTCTATAGCATGAGTGGTTGCTGAGATACAGAGGTGTGACAGACAGACAGACAAAGTCGCACCATAAGGGTTTCTTTTTTTTATCGTTTTGGTATCGGAACCCTAACAACGAATGTACCAAAGAGCGAAGCAAGGAGGTTTTTATTCTGAGACCTCTCCCCCTTCCCCTCTACCTCTTCCTATCCCTGCCCCTGACCCTACCGCTATCCCTGCACCTAACCCTGCCCCTACCCCTGCCCCTAATCCTATCCCTATCCCTACCCCTAACACCATCTATCCCTATCCTTATTTAACATACAAACAACACTCATATTGATTTTTAGTTTTAGACATTTCAAACCTATCGCACCCCAACCACATCCCCAGGGGATGATGGTATTTCACGTCCACCACGTTTGATTTTAAAATTGTTGTAGTTTTTGTAATCAGCGACCCGATAAACTATAAAAACGACAACCATATTGATTTTTAGACATTTCAACCCTATTGCACCCCAACCCTATCCCCAGGGGATGATGGTATTTCACGTCCACCACGTTGGATTTCAAAATTGTTGTAGTTTTCGTAATCAGCGACCCGATAAACCATACAAATGATACTCATATTGGTTTTTAGACTTTTTCACCCCATTTCCCTCTTTTAGGGGTTGAATTTGGGGTGGAATTTCTAAACAATAAATTTTGTGGATTTTACTTTGAAAATGAAGGATTTTCAACTTCATCCCCCTTTTCACCCCTTAGGGCGTAGAATTTTCAAAAACCCTGAGACACGTGAAACTTAATTTTTAGTCGTCAGTCTAAACACAAATTTTGAAGATCTTAACTTCAAAACTGACGGACTTTCATACAAACTTTCATCCCCTATTTTACCCCCTTATGGGTGGAATTTTGTAAAACCCTTTCTTAGTGCACCCCTAGGCCTCATAAAGAACCTACATGCCAAATTTGGAATCTCTAGACCCAGCGGTTTGGGCTATGCGTTGATATGTCAGTCAGTCACCTTCTTCTTTTATATATATAGATTTTTTTGTAGTTCAAATAAGGCCCACTGCCATAAATGTGGTTCTTATAATCTTAATAAGGCCCAAGGGCTATGATTGAAAAATGTCCTAAACGTGTAGCTTTTTGTGCTAAAAATTATTTTAATCAGTAAATAGCATTACGAATCCAAATTGTGTTTTATAAAAATAATTTAATCAAGCATATTTTTCTGTATTTAAGTTTCTATAGTCTTTTTTAGGACCATCACAATGTTTTTTATTTATTTATACAACGTGTTAATGGAATAAGCGATACCCTCATACACCCCAACTGATTTTTATTAAAATAAATCCATTCCCGTAAAGAATTATTGAAAAAAGTTTTTTTTTAAATCTAGATATTGTTACTTTAAAGTTTTATCGCTGTTCTAGTTTCATCGTTGTTCTAGTCCGCGTACTCCGCGCACGCCACGTTCACTTCCCTCCCTTCCTCACCGCTCATTACCCGCGCGGCGCCCGGCTGCCAGCGCGCGTTTCCACAGAAATATTTAGAATAGAAGCGGCAAAAATATTGTTAATAAAAAAAAAAAAATTACCCCAATCAAAAACCCGTGAAATTGATTCAACTCTCGTTTCTGAACAATATATGAATATTATGAATATTTTCTCAGTTTCGCTTATTCCGTTAACACGTTGTAGATTAGTTTTATGGTAATAAAAAAATTAATTATAGCTATGTTCCACTAAATTGAAATAAAATAATAAAATAATGTGGTTTCGAAAATATCTAAGGACTAAAAATGGCCCTTATGGAGATCACCTATTCCTAATAAGGTCCATTGACGAGCTTTTTTAAAATCAATTTTGTCGTTTATTGACTGTTGATACATGATTTTTGTTCAATGTTTTTAGTTCAAATAGAAGCAATTAGTGTATTTTAGATGTTTTTAAAATTGACGTACTTCTTATATCAGATTTATAAGGATTTAAAAAAACGTGGTCCTTATTGGGCGTACTTACCTTATGTGTTTAATACTGCGTTTTAGACAGAAACCTACAGCGCCATTTGAGGCGGCTATTATAGAGCGAAGCTTGGTTGCCCAGGTACTTTTAAAGTATTCTGTCATGGGTGGGTGGATAGGGATCTACTTTAAAACGAGTGATATTTTTTACCAAAGTTTAATAAATTACCAACTGATAAACCGTAAATGTGTCGATGATCGTGTTAGGTATATACATAGGATCAGGGTAAGTCCGATATTAGCTACTTTCGACATGATAACTGTAATTACTAAGTTTGATTGTCTGACTCTTGGTGTTGTTATCTTACCCGAAATGTAAGTATAATTTAGTAAACAGGCGCGGTGAGTAGGTCCGACTGATTTATGAGCGGGTTGCAGGAACCGCATCGAGCCGCATTCCCGAGGGATGACTCCACAGTCCACCGGCGAATCGGACGCAGTGGGCCCTCACTGACCCAACAACCGCAAACAAAATAAAACTTGCTCGGTGAAATTCGATACAGAGAACAATTCGAGACAAAGAATAGAATCGACTCGGTTGTAGGTAGGTACTAGTATAGATTTAAAAGAAAATAATAAAAAAAAACCCGGACAAGTACGAGTTGGACTCGCGCACCGAGGGTTCCGTAACACCACATAATCATAATTGTATTAGTTGAAATTTCAGTAAGTTAATAGGCTAGATTTTTTGAGTCCGACACGCGCTTGACCAAATTTTATTATTTGTTGTTATTTTATAGGTTATGCACTATAAACATACCAATTTTCAAGTTTGTAGGTGTACCCGTTTTAAAGATAGAACTAAAACAAAAATCGCCTCCGCGACCATCCACTTTGACCCCTCTCTTATATGAATGTTCTTGAAACGGGAGCTCACCTCAATTGGTTATCATTAGTTTTGAGAAAAGTTGTAATATTTAATGATTTTAGACTTTTCCTTTTATTTGTACTGTGAGTCCTAGCTTCTTGCCAAATTTCATAATTTTTGGTCAACGGGAAGTACCCTATAGGTTTTGCTTTAGTGCATAAATGTATGGAGATGAGGACATAAAATGCCATATCTTTTGATTACGTCGTTGTAAAAAATTGAAATGTTCAGATCTTGTGTGGTTCATGGACCCTAATATATGTTATTAATATCAACCTGATACCTCTACCCGTTCGTGGGATAAAGGATCTTGACAGACAGACAGACCGACAACAAAGTGATCCTATAAGGGTTCCGTTTTTTTCTTTTGAGGTACGGAACCCTAAAAAGTATTATTTTAGGCATTTCAGATCGAAAGATAAACAGTTTCTTACAAAGAGGAAAATAAATTTTGTTTATCATTGTGAGATAAAGCAATGCAATAAGTATTATCCATTCTCCCATGCATAAAAATAATAAATGGTTACATTGTATGAGTATTTTTTTTTTCAATTACTCCATTCCTAAATAAAAAATGTTACAAAAAAAATATTTTTATTATAATTTCTTACTTATTTTTCTAATTTTGTTCGTCCAACGAAGGAAATATAGCGGAAATAATTCGTGGGTGAGCCAATTTTTGGCACAATTGTAGAAGAAAGTGTATTAAACAACAAACGAATGATTTTGTAAAAATGCTCTGACACACTGTGTTTTTTTTTTCTTTCCAAGTTTTTATGCATACCTACTGTAGGATTTTCATACAAACTTTCATCCCTATTTCACTCCATTGGGAGATGAATTTTGGAATATCCTTTCTAAGTGAGTCATTTTTACAGGGAAGAAATCTTTATACAAAATTTAATCTCAGTAGCTACAGCAGCGGTTACGTTACGGCTCGGCGTTGATGATTGAGTCAAGATATATTGTTTTATGCAGCTATATCTATCTTAACGGCCCATTTTCTTTCTTAATATCCCTTAAAATATTAGTTTCAGCGAAGACTTAGACTTTTTTACGTATAGGTACTTAGGTACAATAGGTAAAATAGTGCAAAAAAATGCGGAGTTTTGGTGGAAGCTCTCAAATGCTAAAATAATGAGACTATACGAAAAAGAAACCAAACCTGTCGAGTAAGAGACACAGAATTTACGGCAACATTTTGCAACATTACAAAAATTAACTAATTTTTATCTTGTTGCATGAAGTTTCTACTCAAAAGTAACTGGTTTAGATGCACCTCTAGAATAATGATAATCGAACAGTGTGTAAATGACGGTGATGTAAATGGAATAAATATCACTATAGTGAATATTAGTAGGCGGAGGCGCACCCACTAGTCAAACCCACTCCTATTCTATCTACTGCCTTCGACACACAACCTAAAGAGGACTATTTTAAGTTAAAAAATATCATAATAATGTCTTACCGAAATGAATTAATGGTGTGATTACTTTTTCTTTGTTAGTCTGGACTGCCACACTCACTGCAGGGCAAAGGCCTACCTAACCTTTACTCTTTTTCATTTCAACCGTCACGGCCATGCCATGGGCCATGTCCTGCCAACCCTTCATGAAGACATCGAGGTGGCCACGCCACAGTTTTTAGGGTTCCGTAGTCAAAAAGCAACCCTTATAGTTTCGTCATGTCCGTCTGTCTGTCTGTCCGCGGCTTAGCTCAGAGACCCTTAGTACTAGAAAGCTGTAATTAAGAATGGATATATATATCATTCACGCCGAACATAGGAACCGGAACATCGCGTAGTATTATTGCTGGGAATAGAGAAAAATATTACGAAAAGGTTTGTTCTTGAACACATAATTTTAGGATTTACGATATGAGAGTAGATAAAGTTGAGTATGCAACTCCATAAATCAAATCAAATCAATGTTTATTTGTGAAAACACAGGTGCCATTTTTAGACTTTTTCACCCCATTTCTCTCTTTTTAGGGGTTGAATTTGGGGTGAAATTTCAGTAACAGTGATGTACGTTCCACAGAATTACAACCGTAATGCCTAAACAATACATTTAGTGGATTTGAAAACGAAGGATTTTCAACTTCATCCCCCTTTTTACCCCTTGGGGTGTAGAATTTTCAAAAACCCTGAGACACGTGAAACTTAATTTTTAGTCTTCAGCCTAAATACAAATTTTGTAGATCCTAACTTCAGAACTGACGGAATTTCATACAAACTTTCATCCCCTATTTTAGCCCCTTAGGGGTGGAAATTCGCAAAATCCTTCCTTAGTGGATGCTTACACTGTATAAGGTATCTACGTGCAAAATTTCAAGTCTCTGGGTCCAGCCGGTTGGGCTGTGCGTAATGCGTTGATATATCAGTCAGTCAGTCATTCAGTTTATCCTTTTATATATCAAGATTAGGTAAACCCCTCTCCATATGTACCGTTGCATGAACTACTACTTCTTCTTCTTTTTGAAATTGTGAAATTTTGAATCGAATATGAAAAGTGTTGGTCATCCTAACAAATCCCAATATTTCCGGCGCAAAAATTTTTGTTCTTCGACCTCTAACGTTTTGGAAAAGTTAATCAGAAGTCCATTTCTTGAATAACACTGGGTGATAAAATATGACTCAAATGTTAATGTTAGTTAATATTTATTGTTAATTTTCATGAACTTTAACGGTTTAACAGGGCAAAATTGCTCTCACATAGGTAGGTACTAAAAAGAAATTTGAGCTTAGGATTGTAATTTTATGAAAGTTATTATTACCAATGAGCAGTTAAAGTGGCGGCGTGATGTTTTGTTTGGAGCTTGCCATTTATTGACTGAACAGATAACATATGAACTGAGTTAATATTTGGGACCCTACCGATGAATGACTAATGTTAGGTCCATGTTCGTCAATGCATAATCATCCATTATGAGCAGTCACAGCACCTACTTAGCTGCTATAGAATGCGGCTCCACCTACTGGTTGCACGTTGCACAAGCATCAAGCATTGATATTCAATCCGTGGGCAATTACGCGATAACTGTCGCACTGGCACAATGCGACGGAAGTCGAGTGTCGGGTTACTTACAGTTTTAAACACCAGTCAATTAAATAATTGCTTGCCTTTGCACAAAAGAACGACTTAATTATGGCTAGTGTAAAATACATTAACTACATGAGTTAGCAGTGAAAATAAACCTTTAGGGATTAGTTGTTCTGTTCATTTGCATGAATAAAATATTGTGTCCTGTGTGCGTAACCTTACCCAACAATACAATTTTAATAATTACTGAGGCTTAACAGCCGCAGTCGTGGGCAGCACAGTTGGTTGCGCCTACGCATTTGTATTCTAGCTTCTACCGTCAGTTTCGTGGTGAGTTTCACAACGCTATGCACTCGCCCAGCCTGTCTCCGCGACACCAAATTCTTAGCCCACAGGCTTCCATCCGCGGCCCGTGGGCAGGTGAAAAGCGGACCACGCTTCACTTATAGGTTATGCAACTCATCGATATGGTATGCACCTTATTGGATGCGAAAGTCGACGGTACCGTACTCACACCGACCTTCAAAAGGCAATGGCATTTAAGTTTTAACTGTTACAATAGTGCAATGCAATATTGACTTTTATTTTGAGCGTAGCAATTTATGTGTTAGTCACCAGAGCATCAGCCACTCAATGCATGCTAACTTAACTGCAAACCAAAAAAAATAACCGCAATTTTTATTTATTTTTACTTGTAATAAGTTTTTACTTGTAATAACCGCAATGTTTTTACTTGTAATGATTATGAAAGGATTGATGAAAGTACAGGAAGCAAGGGAAGTATGTCAAGATCGTAGCAGGTGGAGGACTGTGGTCTCTGCCTACCTCAACGGGAAAGAGGCGTGATGTTATGTATGTATGTATGTATGTATGTAATGATTAATTTAACATTTCGCTTGTGTGGTACCGGCAAAGAATAGTACCAACTCATCTCTACCCGTGGGTGTCGTAAGAGGCGACTAAGGGATTTTGAACCGGAGGATAGGCTGCAGCGTTCTTTTGTGTCGTACCATCTTACACACTGCGGTCACCAACATGTGACAACTGCGGTGCAGCCGCAACGCTAACTAGCGTGGTGATGGTGACTACGGTACTTTCCCTCCAATTGTACGACGCGTTTTTGCTGGAATTCTAGAGACAGCTCCCTGTCCTGCCGTGGACGTATTATGAATTAAAATAAAACAAGGATACAGACCAATATAGGTTTCAAAATTTCGCAAAATTCTTAAAATATATTGGGTCCTACAGGAATAGAGCATGTTACTTAGACTATGAAACTGAACAACTTTCACAAATGATCATAGGTCGAAATAAGAAAAACCAAATTTGACCTCCCATACAAAATGCGGTATCAGTTGCTGCAGTTTCTATGGGCGGTTAAAAATTGATTTTGGTCTATGACCTATGTTCGAGAGGAATTCTATGATGTAATATCATTGTGACCAAACAGTGGTTTCCCCTTAACGCAGCTGCCTAATCTATAGCAAGTAACTGCGGTGACTCAATTACTTAAAAACATTAATGTGAGTCAATCTTTTCTACTGAAATTAAATTGTTATGCCTGCTCATGACGACAACCATGAGGTTCCAGAGGCGATAATGTCTTTTCCTATCCACCTTACCCAAGGTGACTCTTACTCTTACACCTTACCCAGTCAGGATCTGCAGTGGTATAGCCTCAAGGGCGTCTCAAGTCAACGCAAGAGAAGGCAAGATCCAATTTGCTTTCTTGATTCTTTATTCAAGAAGCCGAAAATTATTTAAAAGTCTGCATAAACTAAAAAGTCGGAAAATAAAATAGTCATAAATTATGCTTCGCGCGACACGTGTTTTACAAATATAGTGCGCAACTATGGGGTAGGTATTTTCTCCGATCGGAGCATAAGAGACACAAGGTAGGTAGAGCTACGTCAGAGACAGCAGGCAAGAGATATAAACTGTTAATTTATTAATCGTACTTATTAGGCTCATAATATAAAGGAGGTTCTCCTTGGTGCATCCAAATGGCACGCCCCCGTCTCGATTAGTGCGTAAGACCTGTTATAATTTA
The DNA here is from genome assembly GCA_947532105.1 of Athrips mouffetella. Lineage (NCBI taxonomy): Eukaryota > Metazoa > Arthropoda > Insecta > Lepidoptera > Gelechiidae > Athrips > Athrips mouffetella. The sequence continues at coordinate 12,100,894 of OX383958.1, forward strand.
CGAATGGTCATGGAGGATAACGATTAGTGTACGTACATTTTTGTCGCACTTGGTCGCCCGTTTTGAAGGTGCTGCCTACGCCACACTTAACATAATGCGTGTATGTATGTCACGAACTACATGCTTCAATAAGAGATGTCATAAGCTGAATATTGTATCAATAATTTACAAATAGTCGGACCAAGATTGTTTACAAATTCCATATAAACAAACGCACCTACAATACAACCTAATTCTTACCTCGAATTGAACACAGGTCCATAACTAAGGACTAAGTGCGGAAACCAAAAAAGATATTATGATACAGTTTTACACTTTAAGAATATTGCAATGTGGAATTCCGCCAAAAAATTATCCGTGGAATATAAAAAACAAACGCCTAGGTAGGTATAGTACGCGAAACTAACTTCAAAACTAAGTTACTAAACTAAAAGTAGTCCTTGTTGGCTTATAAGGCAAATTTAAGAAAATGCAAATCTAAGCCTATAGGTTAGATTGCATTTTACGTTACCTACTATTTGATTTAACTTAAGGGGCTGATAAGACCTAAATACGCTTCACTTGAGCAGGTTTTCAACGAAAAGTGATGAATATATGGCAGTAAAAAAAAATTATGTGATAATTAAGCATCTTTACAATAATATGGCCGACTCCAAAACACGATTAAATATATTTTGTACGCCATAAAAAAAATCCAAAGTTACTTCTGCTTTTAAACCGTTTTTCTTAAGTACCCATTAATCTATGATGCCAAAACTTTTACACATTATTCAATACATTATGCATAATAATATAGCCATTTGATAATTAAAATTATGGGTACAGATTTTGATAAAAATGCAAAAATGAGCAAAAAACGTAAAACAGCGCGAATCCGCTCCGTTCTAGCACGCACGTTCTGCCCTTTGTTAGAAAGGGAGGCAATTCAGCTCTTATCAGCCCCATCTTGGTTTAACTTAAGTAAAAAATACCTCAACTCACCCCCTTTAGTAAAATTTTTAAATACGTGTCTTATTTCACTTTTCACTAACTTAATTCTAAATTTATTTAAGCATCTCTTGTAATAACTGTAGGATTTTCATACAAAATTTCGTCTCAATTTTAACCCTCTCGGAAGATGATTTTGCAAAAATGCTGAAACGTGTGTTCTTTTTACCTTTCATTAGCTCAAATCCGAATTTTTATGCAGCTCATGTCAAAACTGTAGGATACATACATACATAACATCACGCCTTGTTCCCGTCGGGGTAGGCAGAGACCACAGTTCCCCACCTGGTACGACCTTGATATACTTCCCTTGCTTCCTGAACTTTCATCAATCCTTTCATACATGCTCGTCGGTTTAGGGTACTTTTAACCTGGCCTTTATTCAGAACGTCCTGAATTTGGTCCTGGTACGTTCGCAGAGGCCTTCCCCTTCCAACGTTTCCATTCACTCTCGCCTTGTAGATCTCTTTCGTCAATCTTCCTTCATTCATCCTCTCTACATGACCAAACCATCTCAGCATCCCTTTCTCAATTTTAGTCACTACGTCTTCTTTTACGCCACAACGTTCTCTTATCACACTATTTCTAATCCTGTCACTCAATTTCACACCAAGGATTTTCATACAAATTTTATCCCTCATTTCATCCCTTTAGTTAGGGGATAATTTTGCAAAAAAGCTGAAACATGTATTTTTAGGGTTCCGTACCTCAAAATAAAAAAACGGAAACCTTATAGGATCACTTTGTTGTCCGTCTGTCTGTCTGTCAAGACCCTTTTTCTCGCGAACGAGAAGAGGTATCAGGTTGAAATTTATAACTAATATTAAGGTCTATAAACCACACAAGATCTGAAAATTTCAATTTTTTACAACGACGCAATCAAAAGATATGGCTTTTTATGTCCTCATCTCCATACATTTATGCAAAAAAGCAAAACCCTGTAGGTTTTACCCTGTAGGGTACTTCCCGTTGACCTAAAATTATGAAATTTGGCAAGAAGCTAGGTCTCACAGTACAAATAAAGGGAAAAGTCTAAAATCATAAAATATTTCAATTTTTCTCACAACTAATAAGTAACCAATTTAGGTGAGCTCCCGTTTCAAGAACTTTTCTATAAAAGAGGGGTCAAGGTGGATGGTCGCTAAGTTTTTAAAGTCAAAGAGCAAAAGCTTTTAGTATATTATATGGTAGATAGGTACGGAACCCTAAGGGGTGCGAGTCTGACTCGCACTTGGCCTGTTTTTTTTTTCTCGTTAGCTTAAATCCAAACTTTTATCCCTTATTTCATCCAATTCGCATAGGAAACGTATGTGTAAGGTACCTCGAAACTTGGCTCATAGACAGGGATAAGGTCAATAAGTAAAAATAAAAAATACGATTTTTTTTCGGTGGCAAATAATAAAGTTAAAAATTAATTTAGTTTTTGTCAAATATCGATTATCCGTATGGCAGAATGAAACGTAGCCATGGCCAGTCTTAAAAAAAAAACTGACGGCTGTTCTAAGTAGTCTGTGGTCGGTTTATACAGCTGTTAGTTTTTTTTTATGATAGGCAATGACTAATCATCACATTCTGCCATACGACCTATCGATATTTGACGGAAACGATTTTTTTTAAAACTTCGTCATTGATGGCCGAAAAAAATTGGTATTTTTTATTTATCTTTAATGATCCTATTCCTGTTTATGAGCCAAGTTTCAAGGTACCTTACATATAAGTTTCCTTTGCGAATTGGGGGATGAATTCTGCAAAATCCTTTCTTAACAAAAATTTACGTGCAAATAACCTCTGTACAAAATTTCACTTCTGTATTTAGGGTACGGCTCGGCGTTGATGAATCAGTCAGTCATTCATTCAGTCAGAAAATGTTCTTTTATATATTTAGATTGCAGACGGGGACAAACAAATATAGGAACCACGACTATATTTCCGTCCCCCCCTGCAATAAGTATCTTATAAAATTCAAGTTCACCAAATCCTCTAGATACACGAGATTGTTTTCCACTTTTCTGTTACCTACGCAGACAAGTTTTTATATATATTTTTTTTATTTCAAACTTTATAGTTATCAGAAAAATAAAATTCCAGAATAGGCAAAAAGGTAACAGCAACAGTAGAAGCAGACAGAGATACGGTTTGGTTCAGAGTGCAGCAGGCGAGCTGGGGCACTTCCTCAGCTTGCGTGACACGCGTCCTCTTATCGCTCGCGTTCATTGATAGATTTATCTCGGCGAGGTCGTGTCGCCCGTCCGGCCGCAGCACGGGCAGTCACGCGCGCACTCTCGCGCAAAACGGCGAAATGCCTCTTTGCAACACGATCACGACAGCAAAAAGTAACTACGACGATCCATAGGTAACGATTTGTAGATAGGTGCAGGATTTTTTTTAGACTTTACGATCTACTCTTACTCTTTTAAATAAACTTCCCTGAGCTTAAATTATTATTTCCTGCATCATTTAATTTATCTGTTTCAAATGAAATTTTGGTACGTAGGGAAAGTAGTGAACACCAATCGGGAAAGTGGACCGATCGTTCCGGAGAAAAAGAAAACGAGAAATAGAAAACTTCAACGTACTTAAAATTAACAATTAAGAAACCTCGAATTTCCAAAACCACATTAAATACTTTCTTGTTAGAAGTCTTTCTATTCTATAAATAATTTTTGACCTATTAAGATTGACAACATTTTTCATGATATACATTTATTTGGACCAAGATTATCAATTTTAATGTAATTTTAATTTTATTGTCTTAAGTGCATTTCAATTTGATATTAATTTTATTCTGATTGTATTTGTAGCTTCATTTATTAATTCGACACAAAACATTAAATATGAATGATAAAGTTCAAAGTATGCTTTATTCATATTATGATTCTTTGATCATTTTATGACGTCAATTAGACTAAAACTACGTCGCTTCACAAACAAAGTGGCGGCATGTGGGAAAAAAGAAAAAAACCCACGCGCTCTTTTTAGGGTTCCGATACCAAAATGGTAAAAAAAAGGAACCCTTATGGTGCCGCTCTGTCTGTCTGTCCGTCTGTCTGTCACACCTCTATATCTCTTATCTTCTTATCTTATCTTATTTAGCCGTTGCTGTCCCACTGCTGGGCAAAGGCCTCCCTCTTTTTTCTCCATTCGTCCCTATTAAGAGCCTGCTCTTGCCAGTTTGTACAAAAGACGTCAAGTTCATCGCGCCATCGGCGCCTTGGTCGGCCTCGACGCCTCCTGTCGCTCTGCGGCTGCCAGGTGGTGGTGATTTTGGCCCATAGATCATGCGGCATGCGGGAAACGTGACCTGCCCAATCCCATTTAAGCTTGGCGGCTGTGTAGGCTGCGTCAGCTATTTGTGTTTTTGAGCGCAGTATGGTATTTCTGACCCGATCTGTCAGTTTCAGACCCAACATACTGCGCTCCATTGCTCGCTGGCAAACCGTGAGCCTGGATCTTTGATGTTGTGTCAAAGACCAAGCCTGTGCACCATACGTGAGAATCGGGAGAATGCAGCTGTCCATGAGTTTGCGCTTTAATGTAATCGGAAGATCGCTCTTCATGTAGCTTTTCATGGACCAATAGCTCCTCCAGGCATTATCCACCTCTATATCTCAGCAACCACTTATGCTATCAACCTGAAATTTGGAATAGTTTTAGAATATAGTTGCCCAACTTAATTGCACAAGAAAAAATTTTGAAAAAAGTATGATTATTAATATAAAGGGGGCCAAAATAGGGGGGGCCAAATTTCAAATTGTCGCTACTAGGTCGAGTGGGGTATCATATGAAAGGGCTTTACTTGTACATTTTAAAATATATTTTTGTATTTTTTTAAATTTCTTAGTTTTAAAGTTATGATGAAAAATGTCAAGAAAAATACCATTCCCCCCCCCCCTTATCTCCGAAGTTTGAGTAAGGAAAAATCTGAATTAATTACAGTTGACAGTAGTTTATATAAACTTTACAGCAAAAATAAAACGATCTTTCTAAGTTGCACAGTTTTTCAGAAATCTGCAAAAAACCTTTACAAACAAATTTAGTTTTGCGGTCCTGAAAATGGACTTTATTGCTTCCAAAAATACTATAGGTATATCGGAACCCTCGGCGCGCGAGTCCGACTCGCACTTGACCGGTTTTTTAAAGATGTCTGATTATACCTACCTTCAATGTGAAGGGTTGATACAATACAATTAACATAAGTCATAAATTTCAAGAGGGTGATAGGGTTAGATACTGAAAAAGACTGTTCCAAAGAATACCTATTGCCAAGCTGTTTCTTAAATTGACAGCCACTTAGTTACAAAATAAAAGCTTAAACAGATAACAGATGACGGACTGGTGCACTTACAAACAGTAGACGTTGTTGTATTTCGGTGAAGTTAGTTTCTGCGAATGCGACCACCGCATTTGGCCAGCAACGATTGATGATCTCGCGAGCTGTCACACTGTTGCGCTCGCAAACACATATCTGCCCACAACCCTTTGTAAACTAAGTGCCAGATAGCGACCTAAAACGACCAAAGGAATGTCATTTGGAACTAGCAAAAAATCACCTACTCAGACAGGCGCCATGCGCCACTTTGATAAACCGTTCTAAAGGTTTTAAGTCTCGTCGTATTGGCTTTGGATCAGATAACGGAATATTCTTTTGAATTGAAATAATGCTTGCTTTGGGACCCTTCAGGTTTTTTCTCTAACAAACAGTATCCTGATTTTTTTCTGTACCGTCGGTTTCATTTGGCACGCGTTGCGTTACATTTTTAATAATGGCGAACAATTCAAAGAACTATAGAGAACGTCGGTAGTATAGTACGAGTATCAGTTAGCATCACTTTGGAATATTTGCATATGTACCTAGTGTAAAAGGAGGTACTTCTGATGTGGAGGTTGCAAATTGCAATAGGACTCTAATCCACTACCGGTGATCAGACGCCTCAGCTGATGGCTTTAATTTCCTGTCAGTGGGTGGTATATATGGAAATATTTATGACTGGGCGATCCAGTGATTAGCTACACAGCTACCTACTTCATAATTATAATTGGTTACAACCGGAAATGTCGGTAGCTACAAGGACATAGAGAGTTTGAGCCCTCGAGCATAAGTGGAATTTTAATGACATTATTCGAGATGGATGCCATTTGGTAGCGGTCCTGTTTGTGGCTTTGGTTAGTCTAGTCTCATAGGCCCAGACTAGAATCGTAGTAAAATAGACTTATGGGCTACTGAACCGATTGAAGAAAAAATACCATATTATTAACAACCAAGGTTAATAAATCAATCAGCTTTAAGTAAGCGGGGTATTAGTAGTCTTTTGAAAAAGTATCATCTCAGCAACTGTTTTACATCCAATAAATTATGATCGATTACGGAAGCGAACGCGTCCATGAAAGCCAGTTTTCTATTCAAGGCTACTGTTAGGGAGTCTTGAAAAATGGTGTATAAATAGTTGACGCACCGAGAGAGGATCCGTTGTGATGGCAGAGGATGAGCACTGAACAATTTGAAATAACGAATCAGTCGCGATAGTTGTCAGAGGTGGCGTGGCGCGGCGCGGCGGCGGCGTGCGCGCTAGAGAGCGGCGGCCGACTGTTTTCAGCGCCTGCGCCGGTGTCGCTCCCCCATTCATTTCTACGCATGAATGAACATCGCTCACCACGTGCCCGAAAAATTCAACTGAAAATTTCAACCCGTCTGGCAACAACGGTTGACCTGGTGACGTTAGAGGAAATGCTGATCCGACCTTGTACCGCACGCAAGAGAGGCAATCATCACTCAGTCTACTCTGTGAAGCATGATATTTTATTGGTTTTGTTCAGAAACATACCGAAAGAGAGCGATTCCTTGTTACTCATAAAAATTTAATATTTTTATAAAAATATAACAATTCGTAAAAGAATATTTTCTCTATTTTACATCATAAGTAAGTAGGTACCTACCTAATATAAGGAATCGGGAAAAATATCAAATAAAATGGTACCTAATTGAAATCTGTCATAAATTAAAAATTTTAACGCTATAATATAGCAAAATACATATGTTATTTTGTTGAAAATTATAATATACGTAGGTAGATATTTTTTCCCGATTTCTTATAATGTAAAAACGAGAAAATCTATTTTTAACAACTTTTTAAAGTCGTTTTAAAGGTCGAGGTAAGGTAGTTTTATATCGATTTCAGTTAATAGGTGGACCACGGGCAAAGGTGTTCCACGGGAGAAAAAAATCTCCCGTGGTACACCCAGGTGGACCACGCGGGTGTACCACGGGCAATGCCTGAGTTTTGATTTCAAATTGTTTAGTTCCTAGAGCTGTAGCCCTTGGTAGAACTGAATATTTTTTTTTTGTAATTAAACACCATTTTCACACTAGTTCCACTATTTATTTAGTAAAATTTATACAGAGTGCCGAAAGACGTCCCCTGCTGGACATAGGCCTCCCCTAAGGAACTCCATGACGACCGGTCCTGCGCTGCTCGCTGTCTTTCGGCTGATATGATGATGATGATACAGAGTGCGATAAATATTACTAAATAAATAGTGGAACTAGTGTGAAAAAGGTGTTTAATTACAAGTTCCATCAAGTAATAACAACACAAAGTATATCGAACTGAATATTGAAAAACCAGTGTCAAAAGAAACAACAAAATGCAAATTATATTTTTCGATTGTTAGGTACCTGCATAACACCTACTTTTCTGCGTACCGTACTGATAATTGTAGCTTGAAAATATGTAGGGTTCTTCCTATCAACTGTATTCCTTTCAGTATGTTACTTGGACCAACTTTCCATTCCGCTATGCATCTTCTATGGGACATAAAAAAAAAATTCGACATATTTTAAAGTACCTACCTAAGTAGTAACTTCCTCATAAGTTGAGAGGTTTAAACTAGGTAATTCAATTTGTACTTTTTTTTAAGAATATATCCATTTCTTTTTTAAGGTTCCGTAGTGAACAGGGAACCCTTATAGTTTCGTCCCTTATGTCCGTCTGTCTGTCTGTCCGCGGCTTAGCTCAGAGACCCTTAGTACTAGAAAGCTTTAATTTATTACGGATATATACAATTTACGCCGATAAAGTGATGCAATAAAATCTTGAAAAAACCTTATAAATCATTAAACCTTCCATACAAGTAAATTGGGGGTGAATTTTTTTTTCGTCTACCCCATCCTTCGTGTGTGGTGTTGTTGGATAGGTCTTTTAAAAATAATATTCGATTTAGGCATTGAAAGCAAAATTTTTTGTTGGAGTAGAGTGTCCCCCTGCTGCCAACTAAACGGTTGTTATTGGAAATGTGAAAAAAATTCACACTAGTTATATGTGATAAAATTAAAACGAAAACTATCACTGCTAGGCTTTACAGGTTAATTAAATTATATTATTATAAATCAAATGATCAATCTAATGGCTTTAGCTACTAACATACTTAGTTAATTAAGTTTTTACTAACAATGAACTGTTATAAGTTGTTTGAATAATAAAAAAAAAAATTAAGTATAGCCGAAAAATCAGAAATAAAAAAACAATAGCAATCAGGCACTAGGACCTCGCTGAGCAAAGGAGGTATAAAAATTTAAATTATGTTATATGAACGTTATGAAATAGGTACCTAAACTACACCTGCTTAGCCATAAAAAAATCCTAAAAAAACTACGGAACCCCATATTTCCCCGACACGCACCTGGCCACTTTTTTTTATTTCACGATTTGTTTATGTTGATTATTATGATTTAATGCTATTACTAAGAATGTATAGGAATGACAATTCACACTTATATCAGCCGAAAGACGTCCGCAGATGAATACTCGTATTCCTGCCTTTCCTGGATATCGCCACCACGACCTAGGTATGTAGAAAATTATCAATAGGTACTTATGTTATGACTGTAGAAGGGGGTATCCCGGGCTACCTGTTTCGTATATATTTTATTTCGTGTGTAAAAACGTATTCAGGAAAAATTAAGGAGCGACGGCAGTTGGTAGAAAAGGCCTAGGGACTCCTGGCGTATTGAATATTGTCATGCTTTTGTATAGTTTTAACATAAACTACTCACGTCGTTAAAGATATAAGAATGCCTTATTGATAATATTAAAGTTAATTCAATTGATTATAGATCAAAATAGTAAAACATTAAAAACCTACCGTTTATGCATTTAACAACTGATGTGGGTGCACTTGTTAACTTCACTCACAATTAAATGCTACTGCACCACTTAACACTTCTGGGCACTGCAACACTAAGTATCTGGAGTACTAATCACTTGGAGTTTTGAGCAGTAGAGCTCGCTTCCACCAGGATGTCGGACGGGGTTTGAGCGGAACCGGTTCTAGATCGGAGCCTCCGTTCGCGCCTGCGCTCTGCAGCTCTGGGCGTGACCTAGACCCTGAAAACACCACCCCCTTGCCCACGCAATCCGCGTCGCCATAGTTACCGCAAAAATTCAACTGCACAAATTCATACTGAACATGAAAGCTTTTACTTCATACTAGTTATTTTAACGCTTTTGCAGTTCCTATCATCCCCTGTGCATTATCCAAGCGTCGTCGTTCAGTCAGAATGCTCCAGAACAATGCGATTGCACTAACTGCGTCATACGGAAGTGCTGGAAGATTAAGAAGCGCTACCTACTATGATTCGCTCCACCCAACTGACGATGTTCCGTGGTCGGTATTGGTTCTTTGAGAATGGTGTGAGAAGTAATGGCCTGCCGAGCGATCATTATTGACAACAAAGATGGTCCAAGTAGGACTAGGTTAAAATATCACAGCACTTAGTACCAGGGAGCCAATTCTTGAATATCACTGGGTGATAAAATATCACTCAAAAAATTCAAAATCATAGATTTTTCGTTTCAAAAATGAAGATTGATATTCGTAAAATATAAAGCAGTCCTTGATTGTTAATTTTCATGTAGGTATTCTGATTTACCTTTCAACAGTTTATCAGGGCAAATGTGAATTTTTAAAGTCTCAAAAGTAATATTTTATCACCCGGTGATTTTCAAGAATTGAGTCCCTGGAGCGATAGCTTACAGTACAATAAAACTGAATATGTAAATTTTACAAAAAACCGTCGTTGCTCAGTCGTCGTCATAACAATTACTGTCAACCCTACCTGCAGACGTCCTGAATAGATAGATATACCCATTTATATCACTTTGGAAAGGACTTGGCATCAACATCAATGGCGAGTACATGACACACCTTCGATTTGCCGACGATATTGTCGTAATGGCTGAGACCCTGGAAGATCTCGGCACGATGCTCAATAACCTCAGTAGAGTTTCACAACAAGTGGGTCTTAAACTGAACATGAATAAGACGAAAATTATGTCTAACGCCCTTGTTGTACCCACTCCACTCAAAGTTGGAGACTCAACGCTCGAAGTTGTCGATGAATACGTATACCTGGGACAAACAGTCCAGCTGGGTAAATCTAACTTAGAGAAAGAGTTTACTCGTCGAATCCGACTTGGATGGGCAGCGTTCGGGAAGCTCCGCAACATCTTCACGTCCAAAATACCGCAGTGTCTCAAGATTTGACCAGTGTGTGTTGCCAGTGATGACATATGGAACTGAGACGTGGCCGCTCACGATGGGCCTTATCAGGAAGCTCAAGGTCACCCAAAGAGTTATGTAAAGGGCTATGCTCGGAGTCTCTCTGCGAGATCGAATCAGAAATGGAGATCCGCAGAAGAACAAAATTAACTGACATAGCCCTGAGAGTCGCTAAACTAAAGTGGCAGTGGGCAGGGCACATCGCAAGAAGAACCGATGGCCGATGGGGCGTAAGGGTTCTAGAGTGGCGACCACGTACCGGAAGACGAAGCGTTGGTAGGCCCCCCGCAAGGTGGACCGACGATCTGGTCAAAGTCGCGGGAATCCGCTGGATGCGAGGAATCCGCTGGATGCGAGCAGCGCAGGACCGGTCGTCATGGAGATCTTTAGGGGAGGCCTATGTCCAGCAGTGGACGTCTTTCGGCTGATATGATGATGATGATGATATCACTTCGATAACAACTTTACCAACTTACCATCCTTCCGTGAGTGTCGTGGGATTTCGAACCGGAAGATGGCCGGTCAGCAAATTCCTTCTGAGTAACCACCATGACCAATCCACCAATCGACCATGTGGTGCCGGCAAAGTATAGTACCGACCCATTTCTACCCGTGGGTGTTGTAAGAGGCGACTAAGGGCTAATGAACCGGAGGATGGGCAGCAGCTTCTTTCAATGTACCTATCGTACCATCTACTGCGGTCACCAACAACAGCGGTTGCCAGTCCTAACGTTACAAGCGTGGTGACTATGGTAAATCCTCCCCTAAGTATGCCATTTTTGCTGTGAAAATGCCATTTTTGCTGTGAAATTCTGGGAGGATCTCCCTATTCCTTTGAGGTATTTGTTTCGATGTTCTAGAGACAGGATTATATGCAACATAAAAAGCTTGAAATATGCACGAAAACTGACAGAATATGCAACATTAAATGACAATTTTTTTTTGTTTTGTATATATTATCCCTTTAGATTTAAGTTTATTGTTAGTAAATATTTGTTGACTCGTCTGGTATATTTTATTTTAAGCAATATTTTTGCAGAAACTGATTGAGGGTAGGATTTTTTAGTTTATGGAGAGGAATATTACTTGAAAGCAATGCTTCACATAAATCCATGCTAAACTGGTTGTTTTGTTTAGAGCTAGAAGTAGACGCCGTTATAAGCTGTTGTCGTGGACCTTTTTTCTGCAATCCAACGACGTGAAACTTTTTAGTGCACAAAATATTTTTCTCGCAAACTCGACAATATAAAACAGTTCTGTCGTAAGTAAATGTTTGAGGAAAGTCACTTATTCACGAAGACACACTTTTTTTTTCGTAGACGAGCGCGACGATCATTTGTCTCTTTTATTTTATTATCGTACCAAAACAAAAGACGCGCGCTGCTGAGTGCGCTGCGCTCGAAAAATACTGTAAATTATATTTCGTCGCTTCATTCTTCAGATATAATTTGTTTACAAGTAGTAGTCCTTAATTCGCCAGGCAGACGATGCACGCATTTAAGAGTAATTCATTTGATTCTCTTATTTAAAACGATTTCCGTCCGAGTTCACTTCACCACTGTAGCTGACATTCGCTTCATTCCTTTTTCGTGCGGGGCAGTGAACGCACGCGTCCCATGCCGAAGCGCAATGTTCAATAAGAAGTAGATAGATTATACCTGAAGTTGTAATATTGAAGTTAAATTACAAATACTTAAAATTATTTTCGATAAAATAAGTTTTTGCTCCGTGTGTTAGTGTAATTGTACTGGATTCAAAACTTTTCAGTAAGTGTTGTTTTGATTATTAATTCTTTCTAAGAGAGAAAAATTTTCAAGATTACCCACATGTTCTATTCTTAAATTTGCTAAACAGAAGCCTACGAGTATCTTGCGGCCCGATACCTCCAGTTACTTGTTTTGTATACAAAAACGTAACATGACAACGTAACAACCATGATTATGACCTATCGGTCGCACCCAGAACTTTTACGAAAATTATGGAAAATTTAATAAGATAGACGTAAACCATATAATGACATTTTGTTTATGATAATTCCGACAAACGTTAGAACATTGTCTAATCGAGAGATTTTGAAACCTTTTCAATATATTTTTTTTTGTAGTTAATTACTACAAAATTTCATTACCACCTACACAGGCTTAAAAATTTTAGCCTTCGTTTACGTCATACAATTTTATCTTTTCTTACCTTCCGACAAACAAAGTAAAAATAAAGGAAAGTAACAAAATTAAACGTTACCGACGTATTACAATACAATACAATACTCTTTATTGCACACAGAAATACAAAATTTACAAAAGAAAAAAAATACAAAATGAAATACGGAGCACAATAGGCGGCCTTATTGCTAAAAAGCAATTTCTTCCAGGCAACCTTTGGGTGCAGGAAACAAAATAATTGTAATACGGGGACGGTGCACAAAGAAACCATAAACTGAATAAATAGTGGGTACATACATAGTATTATAATAGACATACATACATATACCTAATATTAATATACTACATACATATATACTACATACAATATACATGCATAAAAAATAAAACACATAAACAAGCAAGCGGAAACAAAGAACAACAACCAATATCAGATCACGGGACGTGAAAGAGAGAAAAAAATAAGAAAATAAAATAAGGTTAGCCAGAGAGTGAGAGGAAGTGAGCTTTAACATTGTTTTTGAATGTGTCGAGTGAGGGAGCTTGCCTCAACGTGGTGGGAAGTGCGTTCCAGAGTCTTATAGCTCTTACTGTGAAAGAGTCGTGATAGAAGTTTGTGGAATGGGAAGGTAAAGAGAGGGATAGGTCAAGAGAGGAACGGAGTGTACGGTCGACGTGAGAGGGATGGAACTGAAATCTTTCTTTGAGATAGGAGGGGGTAGTGGGTATGAATAAGACAGAATACAGAAGGGAAAGGATATGACAATCTCTTCGATGGCGAATGGGCAGCCATTTTAACTGCGCTCTAAAAGATGACACATGGTCATATTTCCGCAGCCCAAAGATAAACCTGATGCAAAGGTTCTGAAGACGATCTAGTTTATTGAGCAACTCTTCCGTGAGGTCGGGGTAGGAAGTGTCAGCGTAATCTAGGATAGGCAGCAGTAAGGATTGCGCCAGAGCAATTTTCGTACTGGTCGGTAAGAAATTTCGTAACCTTTTTAGTGACCCGTATGCCGCAAAAATTTTGCGACTGACATCTGATACTTGTGGCCTCCATGAAAGAGTATTGTCAAAAGTGATCCCAAGGTTTTTGACAGTTTGGCTATATGGGACACAAACACCTTCAAATACAACGGGAGGGAGTAGCCCAAAGTCTACTCTTGTGACAAACCATCGACTGCCAATAACTGTGACTTGCGTCTTATTAGGATTCACTCGTAATCCGTGAGAGTGACTCCAAGCGGAAATGTGAGCTAGGTCAGAATTTATGACAGATATAGCGTCGTTAAGCTCATTGATTCCCGCTTGAGAGTAGATCTGAAGGTCGTCTGCGTACAGGTGATACGAAGATTGAATAGGGAGGGTAATCGAGTTGATGAAGATTGAAAACAGGAGTGGGGACAAGACGCCACCCTGAGGTACACCGGCGGAAGTTTCACACCACGAGGAGAAGGATTCTTCAACCCGGATGCGTTGCCGGCGACCAAAAAGGTAACTACGAAACCAGTCAATTGCCGTTGGAGATATGTTAAGAGAGTGCAGCTGGCCCAGTAGGATGTCAAAGTCAACGGTGTTAAAGGCGTTACTAAAGTCAAGTAGGGTCAGTACTGTCAGCTGCTGTCGCTCCATCCCCATGCGAATATCATCAGAGATCTTGACAAGGGCAGTAGTCGTACTATGACCAGGACGAAAACCGGATTGGAGTGGATTGAGTAGGTTATTGCGATTTAGGAATTGGCTCAGCTGGTTATAGACCAACCGTTCCAGTACCTTAGAAAGGAATGGGAGAATGGATATAGGACGATAATCGGAGAAAGATGCAGGGTTACATTTTTTGGGAATAGGCGTAATTTGAGCTTCTTTCCACGCTGTTGGAAATACGCCGGAGGTAATGGAGTTGTTAAGGATTTTGGTAAGGATTGGAGTAAGGATGTCAATAAGGGGTATGATCATATTACGGCTAATGCTGTCACTGCCAACAGCATTCGAGGTGATGGAGAGAATACTCTTCTTAACATCACAATCGGAGAACTGACGAAAATTGAAAGAGGGAAACGTAGGAATTGGCTTTGAGAGTAGTGAACTAAGTGTACTGTTTTTAATACCAGCAGCAATATGAGAAGAAGAGGAAAAGTGGTCATTTAGTGTGTCGAGATTTGTATCCTTTGGTATATTACCATTTCGTGACTTGCCAATTCCTAAAGTATAGAGAAACCGCCAGACTTTGGCGGGGTCTCCGTTTTCTACAGCTTTATGAATATTGCGTCTTTGAGCGTCCCGTATCACCATGTTGCAGTGATTTCGTACAGCATTATATTTACGTTTGTTTTTGTCACAGGAGTCGACCTTGAACTTTGATTTTGCTCGAATCTTCCTTTCCATCAGAACCTTCATGTCATCAGTCAGCCAAGGAGCCGGTAGGTGTTTAATTGTGACAGGGCGTACAGGAGCGTGAATATCATATAGTTCTGTTAGGAGTTGAATAAACAGGTGAACTTGCTCATCAACAGTACCAGCACGATCAATTACCGACCAGTCGATATTCTCTGCATCTTCGCGAAGACGCGCAAGATCAATGTCTTTAAAATTACGCTGAAATAAGGTGCGGGGTTTGAGTTTAGGGGGACGAATTTTATATGAGAGATATATGAGGTGGTGGTATGAGAAGGCATCTGCCTCAATCTGACCATGTTTTGCAACATGGTCTGTTGAGGAGACAATCATAAGGTCAAGGAGAGAAGGAGAGCAATTTGGGAAGAAATGAGTGGCGTTAAGTGGGAGAATATTTAGATCACTGGAAGAGACAAGTGACTGTAATTTTTGTGTTCGCAAATCATTTTTAAGGAGGCAGGTGTTAAAGTCGCCCATTATTATGGAATGACTGTATGAAGGAACAAACTCTTCAATAAGGTTTTCAAAAGAAGGAAAGTAATTTATTTTAAGAGATGGGCTGTAATATACACC
This sequence comes from Athrips mouffetella, assembly GCA_947532105.1. Classification (NCBI taxonomy): domain Eukaryota; kingdom Metazoa; phylum Arthropoda; class Insecta; order Lepidoptera; family Gelechiidae; genus Athrips; species Athrips mouffetella. Next base: position 12,116,565 of record OX383958.1, read on the forward strand.
AAGAAGAATTTTAGAATGGGATAGGTTGACCTCTAGAAAGAGATGCTCAGCGGTGTTGGGAGGTGGGGGCTGAGGAGATTGACTAATGATCGAAAAAGGAATATGGCTGCGGAGGTATATAGCGACACCACCATGTGAGGAGCTCACTCGATCATTTCGGACAAGCTTAAAGCCCGGTAAGGAATAGGAAGTAGACGGAAGACAAGGATTGAGAAAAGTTTCGGAAACAAGAATAGCTTGGATATTTTTGTTATCAAATGACGCAAGCATATCCACATAGTGTGCAGGAATGCTTTGAGCATTGATATGCACCACGTTAAAGTTTTTTGAGACATCACTGAAAACAGTAGTTAATGTCTCATTGAGAGTAGGTGGAAGGCTATGGAAGCTTGCGTCATCTGATTCGGACAAGTTGGAGGAAGAGAAGGAATAGAAGTGATCTGAGTGGTTGTCATTGTCTGCACCATCGGAATTGCTCATGTATATAATATATGATACCTATAAAATATATATATATATAATAAGATATAAATATGAAAATAATAATAATTAAATAGATATATAAATAAATATAACAATAACTCGCATTTCACCTGCCAGTATGCCATGGAAGAATCAATTTCAAAACAAACAAAAACAAATAAATAAATTAAAAAAAAAGAAGAAAAAGTTACACAAAACCACAGAATTAATAATAGTACTACAAAACTTTACATAAGTACTAAATAGTTCTTGGTGCAACTTATGTTTGCGTGGAACGGAACATATGAATAAGACGTTTAAGAAAAATTTACAAGGAACTAATCATTAAGAAAAAAAGAGACGGAACAATACATAGCCGCACCGCTCGGCAGAACAAAACGCGCTCAGTCTGTGCATGCAAAGCACATCTGACAAATTGATTGAAGGTAAACATTTAAATAAAATGTTTATCAAATAAAACGAAAAGCTAGACTACCTAACCAAAAACACGGTGTTAAATTATGATTAATAAATGCAGCAATAAGTGCAGTGACAGGAATAAACATTGCACCGCATATAAAAGCTATAAAACTTGCACGATGAACACACTCCATCACTTCTTTGCCGGCTTCCTGTTTCGCAGAGGCCTATTGGTTTCAGCGGCGCCTCCATGTAGTTGAGCCGCAGGAACCACGACTGCAGCTGACGCCGAAGATGGTGAACCGGGTGGTGAAGCAGCTTGTTCCTGTTTCGGAACATAGCCAGGGACAAGGCTCAGCTCGTCGAGAGAAGTAACACGGTGTCGCTTGCCTTTCTGGTCCAGAACGACGATGACACCGCCATTCGTCCAACATTTTGTGACTCCATAGAAATCGCGAGCCGCAAGAAAAGTGGCATGCCGCTTCTTTGTCAAAAACTCGGAGAGCGTTACGCCACTCGCCTTAAGGCCAGTTTTTGAAGACCAGGCTTTGTCGCGTACCTCTGTACTGCGGAACTTGACCAAGACGGGCCGGGGCTTGCCATTGGTGGTAGGTCGGCCAAGGCGCTGGATACGGGTGAATGTTTCCTTGGTGGCATCCTGAATATCAAGCTGTTTCTTTGTAAGCTGCAGAACTGAATCGGTCAAGTTCTCATCTTGGACTTCAGATACACCATGGAGCAGTAGAATCTTGCGACGAGACCTCATTTCAGTGCGATCCCAACTTTCAGCTAGTAGAGCAACTTGTCGTTGCAGCATAGACAACGCATGCAAAACAAAAGTCTTGAACTCTGCATAGTCTGGTGGTAAATTGGTGGCAGCAGGGGTAGTTACAGGTGCACCCATCTGAATGTCTTCAAATTTTGCCATCCTTTCCTGGAAGTGCGCAGCAATTGCCTCGATGGACATTCTTAGCTCCTCCATTGTGATGTGATGGGTGATGATGACAGTGCACAAATAACAGGTGTTGTGAAGTTTTGTTGTGAAGGGCGAAAGGAAACTACTAGCAGGTTAATGCAGTTATAGTACCATAATAAAAATGTAAGTACTGTTTGTTAACACTTTTAAGAATATTAAAATAAATTTAAATTGCAGAGCAACTAAAAACGCGTCTATCTTTTTCGCCGCCTACCCGCAAAAAAAAAAAAAAAGTATACGTGTGTATGATGTGTGTTAGATGTTTTTTCGTCTAATGGCGAAAGTTACGAGGGTAAGTAAAAAATGAAATATATTTTCTTTTTTTGTGTTTTAAACATTTATTACCAAGTGAATCATAGAACAACTTACGTCGGAATGGACTGCGAGTCAATTGCGACGGCAGTAACTTCGAGTTACCGCCTAATATTATTTACGATGTGTTACGTGAATGGATATGATGGAATGCGATTGTCTATCTATTATTATGTCGGGATTGACTGCGAGTCAATTGCGACGGCGTTAACTGCGAGTTAAGGCCAAATAATATTGACAATACGCGATATCTACGTAGATATGAACTGTGGGTTACCAAGTATCTATTGCTTGTCGGGATTGACTGCGAGTCAATTGCGACGGTGTTAACTGCGAGTTAACGCCACATATTATCGAAAATACGTGATGTATAAAGTTGCCTATCTATTATTATGTCGGGATTGACTGCGAGTCAATTGCGACGGCCCTAACTGCGAGTTATGGCCAAATAATGTAGACAAAAATCGACATCTGAATATATTTTTACTGCGATTCAACTATCTATTGTCTGTCGGGATTGGCTGCGAGCCAATAACGACGGTGTTAACTGCGAGTTAACGCCAAACTATCTGTTGGTTGTCGGGATTGACTGCGAGTCAATAACGACGGCTTAACTGCGAGTTATGTCAAACCATATCAGCATAAATACACTGAAAATGAGAATTTAATTCAAATTCAGCAGCTGGAATACACTGAAAATGAGAATTTAATTCAAATTGTGGAAAAAGTAGCCCAAAAATTAAATTTAAACCCGGAAAGTATCACTGAAGCAAAGAGGGTAGGCAGAGAAAAACAGTCAGACAAAAAACCAAAACCGGTAATGGTTAACCTAAGCTCGAAATCTGCTAGAAACGAGTGGGTGAAGCAAAGAAAAATACGCATGACGAACAACGATATTCTATCAAACAATAACAACGAGCGGATTTACATAAATGAATGCCTTACGAAGTCGCTAAGACAGCTGTTGTGGACTGTCAAAACAATGCTAAAAGACAAATACAAATATATTTGGGTGCAAAATTTGAGAATTCTCGTTAAAAAGGAAGAGGGCGCTAGGATTTATAACATCCGTACAGCAGCCGACGCCGCTAAACTGTGCATTGATAACGATAGCGGGCATACGGAGAAATGAGTAGCCGTCGCTGCTAATCACGGCGCGGTAACACACTACGTGATTTCTTAACATCAAAATTCAATGACAACTTAGCAACTATCGAACAAGACTTTGAATATCATAAATTTGAAGACCCAATAGAATGGAGTAAATACCTACAAAATTCAGGAAATAATTTACAAGTAGTACACTTGAATATAAGATCGCTCAGGAAAAATTTTTGCGAGTTTTTAATATTATTAAAACAATGCAATTACAAAATAGATGTGATAGTACTTAGTGAAGTCAACATAAAACGAGATGAATTGTGTTTCTACCAAATAGATGGATATGATATGCACGCCTATACGCGTGAAACGCGCAGAGGAGGAGGGCTAATAGTTTTCTCAAAAACACAACTATATATTGAAGCTACAGAAATAGACGGAAATGCATCCGAAATTATCCACAGTAAAATCAAGACTTCGAAAAAAATTATACATATAATTGCGACATACAGACCACCTAAGACAAACAAACACAGATTTATCTCCGAAATTAAGATGTTATTACGGCCAATTCCGAAAAGTGAGGACGTTGTAATTATTGGTGATATGAACATAAATCTAATGGATGACAGCAACCCCGCGACGGAGTGCTACAAAAACATGATGTGTGATTACGGTCTACAGAGCGTTATCAACGAGTGTACGCGGGAAGAAATACTTGCCGGGAGGCTAGTGACGTCATGCATAGATCACGTTTGGATTCGGAGCCGTGTGCACCTACAGTCACACATTCTCACGTGTAAGCTATCAGATCACTACCTGGTGGGAGTTAATCTTGCGGTCGGCTGTAGCGGGAATGATGCGGTAAGCGACAAGCAATCTTATAGGCAGAATGTTATGTTAAACAATCGTTTGGTGGAAGAAAACCTACAACGAGTGAATTGGAAAGAATTGCTTGAATTAGATTGTCCAATACTCATTTACGAGAAGTTGTGTTTCATTTTCGGGACAATTTATAATCGTTCGACTTTAAGTAAAAGGTCTTCAGATAAGAAAAACAGGGATCCGCAACCTTGGGTGACAAAAACACTTAATAAAGTTGTTCAACACAGAGATGAACTCTTTAGGCGTTGGAAATCGAATCCAAAAAATAAAAATAATAGATTAATATATACAAATTATAGAAATATAGTAAATAAAATTATTTATGTAGCTAGAAATAGGTATAGACAGAAGCAACTACATGACTGTGAAGGGGACTTTAGAAAAATTTGGAGTACAATAAATAGCTGGTTAGGATTTACTAAGCCTAGTATAGATGATATAGTATTAAAACATTTAGGGAAAACATGTGAGGTCAGTGACATATGCACGAACTTCTCTAGAACATTTACAGAGGAAATTAGTAAAATAAAACATTCGTGTGATAAAAAGTTCTTAAAGCGTGAATCATACATAAAACAAAGTGAAGTTTCATTTAGATTCCTTAAAGTTACTGCTCGTCAAATAGAAAGGGTCATAGATAAATTAAGCTGCAGGAAGTCACCAGGTTTGGATGCTATTCGGATAAGAGATTTAAAATTTATAAAAAACGAAATTAGTCCAGTTCTCGCGAAGTTCGTGAATTTATGTGTGCAGACGGGAAAATATCCTGATATGTTAAAAAAATCTATAATACGACCCATATTTAAGCAAGGCGATCATCTAGATTATTCCAACTACAGACCAGTTGCTATATTATCGATAGTCAATAAAATTATAGAGAAAGTTATTGTAGGACAAATAAGCACATTTTTGGAAAAACATAAAATTATATCTGATACGCAGCATGGATTTAGAAAGTTAAGAAGTACAAACACAGCCTTAACTCATTTCGTGGACGATGTGAACGAAAATCTCAACAATAGAAAATATGTTGTTACTCTTTCCATTGATTTTAAGAAAGCGTTTGATACGCTGGACCACGGACTCCTCCTTCAAGCTATGCAAGAATGTGGTGTCCGTGGTCCAGTGAACAAATGGTTTGAGAGCTACCTGAAAAATAGAACACTGCGCACTGCAATCGGCGGTGAGACCGGGGAAGAAGCTGAAGTGAGTTACGGTGTTCCCACTGGATCTGTGTTTGGCCCTGTCGGATACATCATGCACGTGAACAGTATTGCAAATGTTGTGAAGTACTGTTCCATGTATATGTACGCGGATGACACTTGCTTGATGTATGCCGACAGGGATCTCAGTAAGATAGAAACGTGCATTCAGGAGGATCTAGAAAATATTTTGAAGTGGTCTCATGATAATGGGATCGTACTGAATGTAACCAAAACAAAATGTATGTTGCTTCTCTCTCCATATATCAGAAAACCAGATAGAGCAATAAATATTGTTGGACATTCTTATGAATGTTTACACCGAAATAAATGTTTATGTAATTGTGAAAATATTCAGTTTGTCAATAGTTATAAATATTTAGGATTAACCATTGATCGCCATTTTAGCTGGAAAAAAACATATAGAAAACGTCTGCAATAAGCTTAGGTCTATACTTTATAAATTCATTAATTTGCGCTATATAGTAAACAGAAAAACACTGTATATGTTATATCATGCTTTGGTCGATGCTACTTTAAGCTATGGTCTATGTATATATGGGCGTACTTTTAAGACATATATAGATAAGGTTTTGAACCTTCAAATGCGTTTTATAAAAATGTTGTCATGCAAAGAAGTTAGGAGAAAATGTAGTGATGGCAATTATAACTTACTGTTCAGAAAGTGTAATGTGTTGCCCGTAAAAGAGAAGCATGATTATTTGATAGCCATACAACAGTTCAACAGGCCCGAATTCAAAATCTTAACTATGGCTCATAGCGGCCTAAGAATGGCAGGTATAAGAAAGACATACAGTGAACCGAAAGCATGTAACTACTACGGAGAGCGTACAACAAAATATCTGACCCCTAGAATATTTAATAGGATAGATTTTGAGGGTGAATGCAATAGCGTCATGATTTTTAAAGGCAAACTTAAGAAAATGTTATTGGAAAACCCTAAAGTGAGCTAATGTTTTTTTAGACTGGATTTTTTTTTTTTTTTTTTTTTTTTTTTTACCAAATGTTTAGCTTCAACTAAATAATTAGGTACGTAGGTGGGTACATTCGACCGCACGTGAGTGGTAACAATCTGACCTTTGAACGTGTCTAGGGTTATAGGAGCTTGTAGTTCAGCGCTGGTTTTTTAGCTTAAACTGGAATTGTTGCCACTTATTTGCGGCCGTGTGTACATGGTGGTGGGTAATTTTTTTAAGAATAATATAAGATTAGAAGTAAAGTGAGTGCATAATAAGCGCCAACAAACAGTTTTACTGTTTGGCGCTACAGAACAAAAATGTAATGTGATTTAAATAATGATGTTGAATAAATAAATAATAAATAAAAAATCATGCATAAAAATACAAGTTATCTATTTTCACGTCGGAATCGACTGTGAGTCAATCTTAACGGCGTTAACTGCGAGTTAAGGCCAAATAATGATTAAAATATGCGATATTAAAATTGCTATTGACTGAGAGTCAACTTTTTATTGTTAAGGTCGGCATTGACCGAGAGTCAATTACGACGGCGGTAACTGTGACTTAACGTCAAAATTTATCGTCAATGAAAACAATAATATCAAGTTCATCTATGTGTGTCGTCTGCGATACATTGTCTTTAGTTTTCACAACAAGCCTTTTTGTTTCTTAACCATAACCAGAATATTTTTATTGTAAAATACCCACCTACTAAAATTTTATTTTTGGGTGCCAGTAATAGTAAAGAGAACAAAACCGTCCACGAGGCAAAAGATCATGCCAGCCCTGGACCAACCGACACCTAAGGTCTGGACACCTGAGGAGTCTTCGAGACACCTTAGGCGTCTACGTTTGATACGCCAAACTTGTTCTCTATCATATTCACGACACACTGTCGAACTTTTGTACGCCTAAGTATATTGAAAAAAGGCATGCCTATAGACAAGCACATACTTCTCAAATATCACCTAATACCGGTTTATTGTAAATTATTACAAACACCGATACTAAATTGCTAATTGAATTCCAGGCTTAGATAAAAATATCTCCGCTTGCATGTACAAGTATCTGTAAAAGACAAAACTTGTTTTTATAAAAAAGTTAAAGCAAATAAAACTATTGAGAGATAAAGATGCATCTTTTCAAACGTCGGGAGCTCGTTTAACCCAGAAGAAGAAGCCTTGGTCGGGGCCTCATTACCCGTCAAATGGGGGGGGGGGGGAGCGAGGTTACAGGCAGGCTCTGGCCTTATCCCCAAGCTCAAGCAGCATCGACTAAAAGTTACAATCCATCCAAAACTCATGCTCCAGCACAGAACCGTAACACAAGTACATGCTGGTATAATACAATGTTTTTTTTTTTCAACACTTCCTGTGTCCGGATAATTCTACGAAGTAGAAAATCGCAATATTTCATAACCACAATGTTGCTATAATACATGCATAAGCATGAACCCTAAACACCACAGTATCCTAGTGTTACCTGGGAAAAACGAGGAAATAATATTCCGTGTAGTGCTAATGTAACGTGAAATCCACGTTTAAAATTTACCCTCAAGAAAAGCCAATATACAAAGTTTATATTGATTTTAACTGGAGAATAAGTTCCTATTTCCAGCGTTACAACCGTTACGAGTTACATTCCATTGGAATTTATATTGGATACCTAATTTTAAAGCACCAAAACGCAATAGCTGTAACCGATTTATTCTAAATCCAAGAAATAAATGTACCTATTGCAACGTGTCATTCAACCGCCTCAAAAATTATGTTTTGAAAAACGGCTTCCTTGCTACGAAAAGCCCATCTCTTAATTTATGTTTTTAAGATGACCGAAAATTTCTACATTTAAATTTTCAACATAATATATGAAAGAAGTCACGCTATATAATTCTTTACGATTTTACAACCGTGCCTTATGAATATTATGATATTTTAGAAGATCTTATCTGATGGTATGGTAATGTTTCTACAAATTCCTGGCCATCACAAGATACTTGTCTTACAGAAAGAAATTAAATACAGACAACTCCCTAACTAGTACCTAGTGTGGAGCAGTAAATAAAACCAAAGGCTACGAAGAAGGCCGAAGAAGTAAAATTATTTGTTTTAAGGTTACAAAAAAAAAAAAAAAAAAAACAAAAGAGTATGTAGGTACCATACCATATTGTACAAATAACTTGTCAAAATTGGCAATGGTACGATTGGCACAATATTTATTTATTTAAATTTTACGAAACACAAATTGCCGCAGGTGCCAGCTGAGTCAATGAAAGTCACTCCCGGGCTCTGTGTGCAAACTTTTAAGACACAGCTTTAAAGTTCGCTGTACTCTTAGTTTTGCTCTTAGCGACAATCCTTAGCGATTTATGTTTTTTTTTTTTTTTTATGAAAACTAGATCCAGACGCTGTAGCTATGGATACTTTATCCTTTGACCTGGACATTTTATGCGGTTCCGGTTCCTTTTATATTTGGGAAAAATTACTGATGACGAAGGCACCAGTATTTTGTGTTTTCACAAGGCCTTCTCTGCCTTTTAGCCCATCTTAATTATTTATATCATACAAAATAAGTGTCCTTCAACACTTGAAACTTTTATAATCCATATCAGAGTATACTGTTCCTTTTTAACTAATCTTACAGGTCCTGCGGGTAGCATTCACGCACCACTTGATCCTCTCGCTTGCACTGATGTTCTCTTGAGCTTCGCTGTCTGAGGCTCCTATTTAACAATATATGTCAAAATACGCTTTGGGTAACAGCTTGTCCCCAGAAAAAACGCAAACGTGTTTGATAGTCCTACAACCAACAACTACTGTTATTTTTGACAAAACAACGTGACGAGATGTTTGGTTCGTATGAACAGCTGTACAACGGCTCTCTTGACAATCATCGTTTGCCGTAATCTTTGCTACTTACTTATTAGGTGATAGAATTGGAACCAATAATTGGTTTAAAACCTTCTTCTACTTACAATCACAAGCCTAATCGGCCTAGTACTCGTAATAGTTACTTGGGACACACAACTAATAAGTAAATAAGTGTGTATCTAAATAGTCCCTTAATTTAGAGTTAATGATATAAAATAAAATGAACAGATCAGCGATTTCACTATATGCTCATGGGGCACAAAAATTTTCAATAATAAAAAGTGAATACTTATATTATTTTGCAAATAATGGAGTTGAGATAGCCATAACGTATTTAATCAAACTTCCACTGCGGGCTAAGATTAGCCGATATTGTTCTAATATTATTTAACTGAATATATTATGCACTCGTGTTCTGTCCATATTTTTGTTCAAAAAATAAAATCAAGAACTGCCAATGTAGGAAAATTGTAAATATCAATTAACATCCACGTTAATCAGCTTAAGCAGCTGTGATTTATAAGCTGGTTGATTTACCAGAAACACTATCTGAGAGAAGACTTGTCGATACATGCATCTTCCCCGCTTTGCAAAATTGCAACTCTCTCAGCCTCGACTCGTGAAAACAGATGGCTGGACCAGCACGTCTAGCAATTTTATTAGTTTGATATATTAGACCAGTACGTAGATGATTTTATAATATCAGTTGTATCGAATGAGTAACTTATTATATAAGTTGATTTTTGTTGCATACTTGCTTTTGGTATAAATCAAAGGTTAAAAACTAGAACATCTTGTATAGTAGTTATACAGTTGTTTCACAGTAACCAAACAAAACTTTGTTCTCTAAACATCTACTTGTAAACAAATTATATCTGAAGAATGAAGCGACGAAATATAATAGATGATCAAACGAACTCCAGGAGTGAAGTTCGATCGTTATTATATGAGTCGCTTCATTCGAAGATATAATAATATAACAACCCTCCCTCCCAAAAAACCAAACACTGTGTCACAAGTTGTGGTTTCCACCCAAATGCAAAGTTTTGTTTAAAGGTTCATAGGTACAGACTCTAAAAAATGAAGCGAATGTCAGCTACAGTGGTGAAGTGAACTCGGACGGAAATCGTTTTAAATAAGAGAATCAAATGAATTACTCTTAAATGCGTGCATCGTCTGCCTGGCGAATTAAGGACTACTACTTGTAAACAAATTATATCTTCGAATGAAGCGACTCATATAATAACGATCGAACTTCACTCCTGGAGTTCGTTTGATCATCTATTATAGCAATAATATGCATCATCACTAGATCTTAGGAAAAATATGCTCTTAGCGCTGAAAATGGTTTAAATATGCAAATGCATATTATCCGGTCTCTAGTGATGAATTCAAAGGAACGTCGACGATATCGTGTGTTGCCAATAGTTAGGTTGCTTATGAACATTGCGACCAGAGCTTATTGCGTCAATAGGACTGTGGTTTCTAACGGCCCTACCCCGACGGGAAAAAAGCGTGATATTATGTACCTATGTAGTTGCTGACCTTAAATAAAATCCGCACAAAAAAGATAACTTTAATTTCTGACCAATATTATGACCGATCTGCACTTTTTGGTAAGTTTCCTTTTAGATTATTTTGTTTCATGTAAGTAAGTATTAGTTACAGAATACTCGTACTTATCAAACGCATCCCATCTTGTAGAATAATTCTGAGAAATTCAAATGGAGCAAAGTAGTCCACCGCTTCGGAGTACTATGGTAGAGTAGCGACGACGCAAGAAACCCAACTCTTCTCTCTCTAAATTTAATGTCATCTTTGACTTTTAATGTAGGTAGGTAAAGATCGGAGGTATAATTTATTTTTTTTCGTTTCTTCCAACCCCTTCGCAACGCTTACCAACCAACACATTTTGCAGCTATAGGTATGTAAAACCATGTTATTTTTTCCGTTAAATATACTCTGGTTTTAGTGTCATGACTGCAAAATAATAGGTCTTTACCTATGAAATTGCCGAAATTTTCTTACAGATTAATAAGATCATAATTCCTATAACTCTAATGCTATTTTTTTCATTTGTCCTATATTTGAAAGTTGACTTCAAGGTTATCAATTTACACATAAAATAAAGTTTTCATTTTTAGTTTGATATATAAAATTAAAGGTTTGAAAATTGTTCGTCTTAAATGTCGTCCGATTTTATCATTAGATTTGTTATATTTTTTTCCAGATAATATTTTTCGAAAATTAAATTTATGTTCCTGTTAGCTTAATGTCTTACCAACAATGCTTAAAAAATATGAAAAAATTGGATTTGTAATTCCTAAGAAAAATGCAAAAATGTTAGTACTGAAAATTGAGTTTACCTAAAATTCTCCATACAAAACGGCAATTTCATAGGTAAAGACCTAATATGTCGGTACCTATACGTTGTAATAAACAAAATAAATGGTAGTACAGCAGCACTGCACTTACTTTCTCGCGATATTTGGTACGAGAGTCATCATTCAACATTGTCCCAGAACTTCCGGATCAAAAGCCGAATGCTCTAACTACTAGATTATAAAGGGCTGCGGATAGCAAAGAGTAAATAAAGACCAAGTGCAAACTTAAGTTTGTAATTCCATACAAATAATATGGAAATACAAACTTACCTATATTAGATTTATGTAAAAATGTTTAAATGAAATATAAAGTGAGGTACTTAACCTATTTAGAATTCCAATTTGAAGCATTAAAATAAGCTCATTGAAACCGATTTTGCGTAAATCACATTTTAAAATTTTAGTTTAATTTTTTTTAAGGGAACACCCCTTATATGAACTTCCACAGAACAATGGATACTGCCGAAAGATACCTTTCATGGAGATTCTTGGTCATGCAAAATTTCATCAAGATCGTTTTAGCCGTTTTTGAGCTAATCGCAATTTTTCATTTCCATTGTATGACAGCCACCCTCAGAAAGAGAGCCAGCAAGAAACCACTCAGTATCCTTCGATGAATTTACAAGAAAATCTTAAATTTGAAATATGGTGTCAATCGGACTATTCGTTTAGCCGCTAGGCCAAAGCGTGACGGACAGACCGACCGACGCGACGGACGGACATTTTTGGGAGACTTGCTTTTTATGATGTATAAGTGATATAGAACACATTTTTGAGAAAATTAGAAAAACTTTTTTTTTCACGAATACAATACCTTTCTCGCTCCGCTCGAGTAAAAAGTAAAAAATAAATGGATTATGAAAGAGTAATCCGTTTATCTCCGGCACCATGTTGGCGCTGCTGCACGGTAAATGCTGGTAATATTTTAACGTTGATCAAAAATCTTGTGTCGCACTTTAATATAATTTCTTTCTAAATTAGTTATGCACCTGTCTCTGAAGACTGTTAGATAATGTCAGGCTTTAGGTCCGCCTTTATACATCCTTTATAGCTATCTTTGTGCATGAAGATAAATAAATTTCACATAATAATGTGATATTTATTATTAATGTAATGTTACATTCTTAAGGTCGGGTGAAAGGTAATAAAATAAATAAAAAACTGGAATATAGTTTTTAGAATTTAATAAAATTTCTTCAATATAAGAATATGTCCGATTCCATCTAGGTATATAATACAAAGCTTTTCAAAAAGGGGAAAATACCTACAATATAAAATACAACCTTCTGTACCTCCACTATGGACACTGTCCCGCTTGCCATCAATACGTCATCCCTGTATGCTAACTATGAGCTGCTGAATACAATAATAAATTATAATACTTGCAGGAAACCTCGGGCCATTACACTTGAACAACTCATTTGCCTCACTTTGTTAAAAATGGTTCCATCTGATAATCAGCGCCTCAGCAGTGACTCAATTCTTGAATATCACCGTATGGTCAAATATCAAACAAACAAATTCAAAAGTGAAGATTGATATTCTATGAATATAAAGTAGTCTTTAATTGCGAATTCCCATATAATATAATTTACCTTGTAAAGGTTTATCAATCAGGATAAATTTGAATTTTTAAAGTCTCAAAAGTGACATTTTATCATCCGGTGATATTTAAGAATTGAGTCCTAGCTACATTTCTTGTGTTTCGCTGATATTTAGTACTCGTATATTAACTATTATTTCGTTCATTTTTCTGGCGACTTTTGTTCTAATATTCTTAATAAAAACTGCAAATTTTGTATGGAGAATGGAGTACTTACTTAAATATACTTAAATATACAGGGTGTTAATTTAATTGCGTGCCATAGCTTAAGAGGTGTTTCAGTTACAATAAATTAACACAAAAACAATATTTTAAAAAATCCTACTGAAAAAATAAAAACTAAAACTGCATTGAAACGGATAACTAACGCGGAGCAACGTCGCTAGCGCGCGAGTATCAGTGAATAAGGTAGGCACATCATCATCATATCAGCCGAAAGACGTCCACTGCTGGACATAGGCCTCTAAATATCTCCATGACGACTACATAACTGAAACTCTTTCGCGTGCTTTTGATAGCGCGCCCATTCGCGCGGTCATTTCCCTCCACGTTAGTTTAGTTTAAATGGAGTTAAATTTTTTATGAGTAGGAATTATTTAAATGATTTTTTTGGGATTCTTTATCGTTACTGAACCACCCCTTAAGCTATGGTACGCAATCAAATTAACACCCTATATATTAACGAGGTCGACTTTAAGGATTCTACTTGGCTCGGATGTAAACAAAACGATACACTCTATTGTAAATAAACTACGCAACCTTTAATTCAATCTATTTTTGCTAAATTTTTACAAAAAAATAACGGATTTTTTATAAATTTTGTAGGTACTTCTCGAGGAGCACTATTTTTAGGTTTTTTTTTTACTGATGAATGCTATTGTTAATGAATGATGAAACGAAAGCTGTTGCATATCATGTAGCCTCCAGAAGTCCAGAATAAGCTGTAAACATATTGGAGAGAATAGTAGGCCCTACCTAACAGAGTGATAGAATCAACACTGATAAGTTTTCCAATTAGATGATAATGGGGTCGATTTATGCGTGGCTGTTGGATTTAAGCCTAAAATTTACTGGTCTAAAAGTGGTGCTGTCATTGTTACCCTCTACAAGCTGACAAGAGACAACATGAATTTCAGACCTGTCAAATTTTCGGCCCAACTGTCTAGGTAATAATTTCATTACAAAGTCAGAAAATACTGAGTTCTTCAGCAGCTCGCCGTATGAGGGTACTAATGACACGATTGATAAAAATATAAAATAAAACATTTCCGTACAATAGACGACCTCTGGAACTGCAATATCTCTATGCCTTCCTTGAACATTGTAGTAATAGACATCGACTGACGACACATATACAAAGATCGAATAAATCCACTACGAGAATAGGAGCACCGTAGAGAAAAAGTATTGCCCTAGAAAAGACACCATTGTTGAGATCGTTTATTGCACTATATGATACTAGCTCGCTTTTACAATGCCCTATGTTCCCTTAGAACTAATCTGTTACAAAGAACCTGTAAAAGTAGGCCAGCGATAAATCATCAAACTGTTGTCTTCAAGTTATTTTCTATTTACATACAACTACAACATTATTAGTCATGAATATTTACACAGAAATTCGACAACATTGAAAATCGATTTATAAATACACTAGATTATAAAATGTTTCAAAGTTCTTTCGCCAATTCTCACTTTTGTACAGCTACGAGCTTACAATCGTCTGTCCAATTAAAGATACCAAAGGTTGAAGCTGTATGCGACTTGCAACGGAAATAAATAACTTGAGGTGTTACTATTTACAATAAAATTCGTCGCTCAATTTAAAATTCCTAGACGTTTCGAAAAGCATTGCAGATGGTACATAATATAAACAATTACGTGAACAAGCTATCTGTTTACGTAGCGTAAATTACTTTCAAGGAATATAATACCGGTATTGAAAAAATGGTATGGCGAACCAACTCGATAATCAAGCTAAACGATAAACTAACATATGGTTACATTCATAGGTATACAGGATTGTCATTAAGCCGTTAAACAAATGAGATTCCGTCAGCAGGGCGGTAGATGGAATAGACTACGATTTTGCGACGTGTTGACCAGATAAGACGGTGAAGGAACCAGAAGGGAAGTACGGGAAACGACTTCTGACCGGGAAACGTACGCGATCTTTAATCTTCGCGTGTCCACGGTGCATTCAAGAGTTCGCAAGAGGTTTGATGTTTACTAGAGAGACGTTTAAAGGATCTGGAAGAGTTTCTTCAGCTCGACCATAAGCTGCCAGTCGGTCTTGATCAGGTCGTCACGGAAGTAATCCTTGCACGCGTCAATACTAGCGCGAGAGATCTGAAACAAAGAAATATTGTTAGGAGATGTAGAACCTAGATCAGTCCTTAAGCTTTGGATCGTCTCATTCCATAAAACAACGGGATCTTGCATTATTGATTTTTCTGTTAGGTTTGTGAAGCTATTAAAACGCCGCAAAATACGGATGAATTTAAACATCCGTCATCCGTCTTTTGCGGCGTTTTAATAGCTTCACAAACCTAACAAAAACAAAAAAAAAAACAATAATGCAAGATCCCGTTGTTTTATGGAATGAGACGATCCAAAGCTTAAGGACTGATCTAGGTTCTGAATAAAGGCCAGGTTAAAAGTACCCTAAACCGACGAGCATGTATGAAAGGATTGATGAAAGTACAGGAAGTATGTCAAGATCGTAGCAGGTGGAGGACTGTGGTCTCTGCCTACCCCGATGGGAAAGAGGCGTGATGTTATGTATGTATGTAAAAGACGGATACAATTTGAATATCGAAAAAATCTGTTCAGATACAACTTGTAGGTATGTGTGCAGGTCATCGAATTGTCATAAATTAATCGGCGGAGCGCAAACTTAATTGCAGCCCCCGACGTCCGCCTAAACTGGTTTCTGAGCTGACTCCGAATTACGGCCGCCTTCGGGCTAAAAATAGCAGCTCATGATGAATGTACCAGTGGTTCATTCAGGTCGACCCAGTTTAAGGCGCATCGATTCAGCACTTCGGGGTGAATGGTGCTATGACGTCATAGGGAAAATAGAGCAGTTCTGTTAGCAAGTAGGTCACGGTGCACCCCACTCCCCTTGCCAACCCTGGTGCAACCCTCGCTCAGTGGCTCCCGGGCCTAGCCTCCGGAGCCTCAGCTAAATGGCATTGAATAATTTACCAATGTATCTCTCAACCACCTCCAATATCAAGAATATTGAATATTCTGAAGAAGGATTAAAAGTTGTAATAATTACAAAACGATGTAAATAAAAATTAGAATAATGCAATGCACAGTAAGTAGTCATTTTAATTTTGAATTCCCATCCGGTTTGAATGCATCTAATCTTACGGCCTCACTGACATCTGATCAACATATGAATGAGTTGAATGAATGGAGAATTGACCAAATTCCCCTCACTTAAAGGAGCATTCGTTTATGAAGGTTAATTTTTTATCAGCACAATAATAGCGTGACTTCATACAAGCTTGTTGGTTTCCTCAATGAAACGGTAGCAAAATATCAATGGGCTTCTAGAATGAGGGTTTGACCCGGTCAGTGCGTCTGTGTGCAAGCATCGCGTGGCGTGTGCGCATGTGCTGGTAAGTAGCCTTGTGCACCCATAAAAGGAATTATGACTCGTATTGCCCATGCTGTAAAGCCTGTTTTAGCAGAGTAGTGAAACACGGATGGCCTAATTGTCGGTGTGACGTCAAATCTAACCTGGTAGATCATCGGCCTCTGCCCTTATAGTTGGCTGAGCAGGGGATGGCACTTAAGTCTCATGACGACAATAGAGAATAGAGATCGGCTATTTATAACGACGAAGACAATACATATTCTGAAGTCAAAAACAAAAAACCTATAACATATTTAAATAGTATCGGCAATGGAAAAGTGGGTACCTAAGCCAGGGTGTAAATAGACATCTGTCGAATACTGAAACTGGATTCAAAATCATGAGACTGAAACACTTTGCCTAAGGAACATAGGTGGAAAGACGAAATAGTATAATAGTTACAATGGTGAATTTTGTATAGGAATAATATCTTTTTTCTGCTTCGTTCGACCTACATACTAGTGTTAGGTTTCGCTAAATTCGCTATTGATCTATCAATTCTACAAGAAGATTTAAAAGTAATTCTATTGATTTCACAATCCTTTTGCTTTTTCTGATTGGCTGGCTTTCGACCATTAAGAAATAAGGAAAGTATCGGCACAGTAGATATATAAGCTAAAGCAGTATGGAAACTCCTAACAAACGTCCAAAACTGGCGCAATCACACATGCGCACACCGCTACAGGAAAATAAGCAGTTTTCGCGCTGAAGTCAGTCGTGGGTGCTAAAACCATAATACAAACAAATAGGTACATATATAGAGTTCCTATAAGTATGTCCCTGTCCTTGTGCGATAAAAGACGACTAAGTATCTTAATCTGCCCTTGCGTGATAAAAGGCGACTAAGTGTCCTCATCTGCCCTTGTGTCATAAAAGGCGACTAAGTGTCTTTATCTGCCCTTGTGTCATAAAAGACGACTAAGTGACTTAACCTTCCCGTGTGTCGTAAAAGGCGACTAAGTGACTTCTTAACCTTTCCTTGTGTCGTAAAAGGCGACTAAGGGTTTCGGAAAAATTTGTTTAGTTTTACGGTCCGAAAACATGCTGAAAGCTTAGAGCAACGCGTCAAACCGCGCAAGCCCGTTTCCGGGCTTTGCGCGCGAAAATCGTGTTACTCTATGGCTGAAAGGAACTAAGTTGATAGAAGCACCCCAATATTTGAGTTCATCATACTATTCTTATTTCAAAACATCTGGGTTACAACCCTGACGCTCCGACGCAGAATAGTTCTTTTTTCAAAAAAAGGCCCGAGTTTCCATACTGCTTTAGCTTATATGTATATTTACTGTGGTATCGGGTAGCAGTGAAAAAAATGTAGGTGAGGGAAGAGGGTCAGCCAGTCGAGCCACAGGAGCGAACACGCGTAGATGAATTAAGAATTGTTACAGTGTCTAGTCTTTAAGGTAATAAAATATTATGTAATACTAAAATATAATCCAAGAAAAAAATTCAAGTTGAAATAAGCAGTACCTGTTGTGTCTGTTCTCTAAATGGATGTTTTGTTTGTATTTTTATGTGTACAATAAACAGTTAAATAAATAAATAAATAATCTTAACTAAATAATTAAATAAGTGAGTGCCTGCACAGAACGAGTTTATATTACACTAGGTTATTTTTTTGTACCTGAAATCCGTTTTCCCACTTGTTAATAAGGGTTCCTTTTTTTTACCATTTTGGTATCGGAACCCTAACAACAACTTTATGCCATCCAAGTTGATTTTTTTTTGTGCAATGTTAGCAAAGTCGCAGAACAAAAGTTGTTGCTTTTGACCTAACTAAGATTTTTTAACGGTGCAGTACTCGAAAAATAAGACGCTCATTAGTCAGTTGTCTTAGGGTGTAGACACGATTATATGCGAAGTCGTAGCTTTTTTTATGGAGTTTGTAATTATATAAGGGAGACCCCTCTACTTGTATACATGAAATCAAATTTAGTGCAACAATGTATTATGAAATTCTATTGATGCACTGTTTTTTAGGGTTCCGAACCTCAAAATAAAAAAAACGGAACCCTTATAGGATCACTTTGTTGTCCGTCTGTCTGTCTGTCTGTCAAGACCCTTTTTCTCACGGACGAGAAGAGGTATCAGGTTGAAATTGATAACGAATATTGAGGTCCATAAACCACACAAGATCTAAAAATTTCAATTTTTTACAACGACGCAATCAAAAGATATGGCTTTTTATGTCCTAATCTTCATACATTTATGCAAAAAAGCAAAACCTACAGGGTACTTCCCGTTGACCTAAAATTATGAAATTTGGCAAGAAGCTAGGTTTCACAGTACAAATAAAGGGAAAAGTCTAAAATCATTAAATATTTAAATTTTTCTCACAACTAATAGTAACCAATTAAGGTGAGCTCTCGTTTCAAGAACTTTTCTATAAAAGAGAGGTCAAGTTGGATGGTTGCGGAATTTTTAAAATCAAAGAGCAAAAGCTTTTAGTATATCATACTAGCTGTGCCCGCGGCGTCGCCCGCGTGATATTCAGACAATGTGCAGTCTCTCCCTCTCCCCCTCCCTCACCCTCTCTCTCTAACTCCATCCAACTCCCTCTCTCTCTACCTCCATCCCACTTCCTCTCTCTACCTCCATCCCACTCCCTCTCCATCTCCCTGCCCCTAACCCTACCCTTACTCCTATCCCTATCCTTAACGCTGTCTTAACCGCTATCCCTAACCTTATATAAACAGAAACGACACCCATATTGATTTTTGGACATTTTAGCCATATCGCACCCCAACCCCATCCCCAGGGGATGATGGTATTTCACGTCCACCACCTTAGATTTCAAAATTGTTGTAGTTTTCGTAATCAGCGATCCGATAAACCATACAAACGACACCTATATTGATTTTTAGACATATCAACCCTATCACACCCCAACCCCATCCCCAAGGGATGATGGTATTTCACGTCCACCACATTTGATTTCAAAACCGTTTTAGTTTTCGTAATCAGCAACCCGATAATACAAACGATACCCTTATTGGCTTTTAGACTTTTTCACCCCATTTCCCTCTTTAAGGGGTTGAATTTGGGGTGGAATTTCAATAACAGTGATGTATGTTCCACAGAATTTTAACCCTAATGCCTAAATAATAAATTTTCTGGATATTACTGTGAAATTAAGGAGTTTCAACTTCATCCCCCTTTTCATCCCTTAGGGTGTAGAATTTTCAAAAACCCTGAGACACGTAAAACTTAATTTTTAGTCATCAGTCTAAATACAAATTTTGAAGATCCTAACTTCAAAACTGACGGACATTCAAACAAACTTTCATCCCTTATTTCACCCCCTTAGGAGATGAATTTTGAAAAAATTTAAAACACGTTCTTTTTTATTTTTTAACAAAAGCTAATAATTCTACCTTTAAAAATAAAAGACTTATAGACCAACATATGGAAAAAATATCATCCCCCTTTTCACCCCCTTTTAGGGTGATTTTTAAAACATGCTTAAACACATGATTCTTTATTTTTTACCAAACGCTTAAAGTTAAATATGTGTGAATATAACCTAAGACACAAAGGACTTTCATACAAACTTTCATACCTTGTTTCACCCCCTTAGGGGATGAATGTTGAAAAATTCTTAAACACGTACTTTTCCATTTTTACCATGAGCTCGGAACCAAATTTCTATAATTCTACCTTTAAAAATGTAAGACTTATAGACCAATATACGGAAAAAAATCATCCCCTTTTTCACCCCCTTGAAGGATGATTTTTAAGGAATGCTTAAACACGTGTTTCTTTATTTTTTACCAGAAGCTTAAACTCAAATTTGTGTGAATCTAGCTCAAGAAACAAAGGACTTTCATACAAACTTTCATTCCTTATTTCACCCCCTTGGGAGATGAATTTTCCAAAATACTTTCTTAGTGGGTGGTTTTGACGTGCATAGAACCTGTATACAAAATTTCAGATCTGTATCTATAGCGGTTACGGCTCTGCGTTGATGAATCAGTCAGTCAGTCAGTCAGGACATGCTCTATTATATATTTAGATGGTAGATAGGTACTAGGGTGGGTCGCTGTTGTATTATTTTTTTTTTAACTCAGATCTTTTTTTAATAGCGATAAAAATGTGAACCACCTCTAATGATAAAAAAGGTAGCAAAAATAAAAATTCTAAGTAGTCTCCTTCTACCCGCGCATCGACTTTGAAAAAATAAAATTATTTTCTTTTTACTCTATGTATTTGAACCACTATTTTTTATGACTTACAAGGAAATACCTGCTTAATAATCTCAATACCCTTGACATTCGTTTTCGAGAACCAATTTTAGGTAAGTACTTAATTATCAGTTTCTTTTGAGTTTTCATGATAAAGCTGTAAATACACCTCAGTGACTGTCTTCTATAGTCGATAGCTCGTATTGGCAGTAGCATGAAAAGGACTTCATCGTTACCTCCTCATTCCACTAAATAATGAAGAGTTTGACCCGAAACAGATGACTAAGCAAATGTTTGCTCTCAGTTCACCAAGTCAAGTAAGACAGAGCGTTTAAATTAACCTTTGGTACTTCAAATACCAGAAGCTGTCTAGAAGCAGGTGCTATTCTTCTCTTTAAAATGCGCCTAGCATCGAGTTTTCTTTCTTTTCTTAACTTTCAGATAGTGTCTTAGATAGCATAGACAAAAACAAGTTTTCTGGGTGCACGCATTTCGCATGATAACAGGATTGACTACACTAATTAATTCTTAAGGAAGATATCTTGTATAATAAAAACGGTTTCCAGAAATGTCTTGCCTCTAGTTTGCAAGACGGACGTCCCTTAATTTCAAACCAAACGGAGCTGTTAACTATATAACAACAAACAGCAAGTTATTTTATTTAATTCGTTGGTTTTTAGTTGCAACATATAACCGAAAACTCCTGTGAGCTTTTGTCAGCCATCTTGCATGAACTTGAACGGTTATCCAAGTAAGGTAGACACTCACCACTTATGACACCAGATTTATATCACAAAGGTAACGTTTATCAGAACTGAGCTCTGTGACTGCTGGAATATTTGGTGACGTGCCCTCTATCTTTTCAAATAACAAAACAGTGTGCTATTCACAGCCTTCCAATAATTTTCTGATAGCACCAGATTATGCAGAAGGTCCCTCTGTGGTACAATCAAGTATTAAAAACATGTCTCTCAAAAGCTATTTATTAATTATAGAAGACAAATAATCCAGTGAAGAGGCCTATTTCAACACTAATAGTCGTATAACTCCGCCATATGTACCAGTATTTGTTACTGTTCTATCATATTCAATAGTGTGTTACTGTTCACTTGTAACTCTATACTCCAGTAAAAATACGGTTTTGCAAAACATTAAATGTTAATAGCTACTTTTTTGTGTATATCCTATTTAAATATGATGTTAAGACACAATATTTACGAATCCACCTAAAATTTAAATCGGAATATTTTTTCGAAATACAGCTTAGGCAAAAATAGCAATAGACAATTATATACTTTATATCATAGATAAACGTATATTTTACATATAGGCATCAAAATCCACCATAAATATATTTAAAAATATCAAATTTTTTTCAAAATATAAGATCGACACTTATTTTCATATATAAGGCCCAATAAAGTCGAGGTAAAATAATAAAAATAAACTGAGCTAAACTTAATCTTTTTAAATGTAAGTAATTCTTATATATATTTACAGAAATCCCATACAAAATAAAAAAAAAAGTTTTTTGTAATCGGTGGTTTACAAAGATTATGTAAACATTTATGTTGGATTTGCCAAAAATGTGAGTACTTAGCACTATTTAAATTATTAGAAAGCAAAACGGCTCTATTACTATTTTTGGTTGCGAAGATAAACTTTATTTAAATTTCGTGGTATAAAAGTTAAATAATACAAAAAAGGTAATATTTTTTGGTGGATTCATGTATAACATGAAAGTATGTATACATAGCAAGCCGTAAATGAAAACAATAATCTATTAACATTTTTTTCCTTAATTCCATATTTTTAGGGTTCCGTACCTCAAAAGAAAAAAACGGAATCCTAATAGGATCACTTTGTTGTCCGTCTGTCTGTCTGTCTGTCTGTCAAGACCCTTTATCTGACGAACGGGTAAAGGTATCAAGATGAAATTGATACCATATATTAGGGTCCATGAACCACACAAGATCGGAAAATTTCAATTTTTTACAACGACGCAATCAAAAGATATGGCTTTTTATGTCCTCATCTCCATCCATTTATGCAAAAAAGCAAAACCTACAGGGTACTTCCCGTTGACCTAAAATTATGAAAGTTGGCAAGAAGCTAGGTCTCACAGTACAAATAAAGGGAAAAGTCTGAAATCATTGAATATTACAACTTTTCTCACAACTAATGGTAACCAATTGAGGTGAGCTCCCGTATCAAGAACATTCATATAAGAGAGTGGTCAAGTTGAATGGTCACGGAGTGAAAATTGGTATGTTTATAGTGCATAAGCTATAAAATAACAACAAATAATAAAATTTGGTCAAGCGCGTGTCGGACTCAAAAAATCTAGCACATAAACTTAACTGAAATTTCAACTTATACAATTATGATTATGTGGTGGTACGGAACCCTCGGTGCGCGAGTCCGACTCGCACTTGGCCGGTTTTTTAAATCTTTGGACGACAAAATAAATAAATAAATGGGGTAAATTTAGGTGGATTCCATTAAAAAGCTTTACACAGAAATATAATCTATCGATCTGAAAAAGAAACACGGCTATTACAAATTATTTCCGTTTCGCTATACAATGGTCTCGTAATTTTACTGGAGAAGCGTACCGAGACTACCGAGACTACCGAGACAACGACTTCGCGATTGGTACTTTTCTTCGCCTCTCCCTTCTCCTTTCCCTGCACTTAACGGTCACGGTCAATGTAATTTAAGCAAATGAAAATCATTGCTTGATATTTATTTTATGATATAAACACTCATACAAAAGTACGAATTTAAGACAATTCTAGAAAATTTCAAAGGAAATGCGCGGGTAGTTGTAGAAGTAAAAAAAATACTAGGTTTCTAGTTTATAACCGGGTCACAGTTTGCGCACTATTAGAAATCGAAATAGAAAAAAAAAATTCGACCCACCTTAATAGGTACGGAACCCTTAGGGCGCGAGTCCAACTAGCACTTGGCCGGTTTTACGATCACGTTGTGAGTGATTATTGATGTTATAACAACCACGATTATATTCACTCCGTTCGAAATCGTAACTTTTATAACAAGCCATTATAAACAGCCTTTATGATGATTCCCGTACTGCACCGTTAAAAAACAGACTATAATAAGTGGGCAAACGGATATGAGGTACAAAAAATAACCTTGTATGTAAATCCCTTTGTGAAAAAATATTCAGTTTTGTATGATAGGTACTTATAAAACAAGAAACGAAGATGAATTATTTCCAAGCTGCTAAATGGTCCCACAGTGAAACCAGTCGGTATGGTCAACCGCTCGTCGGTAGAAACTTTTTCAACTCTATTACCACGCAATAAGATCCAAAAGCGTTTCTACTGACGTGCTGTTGAGTGTACCTACCTAGCCTATCTATGTAAACGCGGAACTATCAACGACCTTGCAAGGTATTGAAGCACCAAAATACTATTAGCGGTCATCCATTCAGGACCCATTTGTCATTAGGATAAGTAATTACTAATCTGGTACTTATACCTTATTTAGTGAATACATGGAAATAAAGGGGAGTGGCTGGAAGCGATACAGTGGATCGAGGAAAGCATATGACGTCACACAACGCGCTCGAAATAACGCGGCCTTGTGGGAAAAGCTCACTTCGCACACGCTTGTTTTCTGCGTGTTAAAAGCTAGTTTGCAGATAATGGAGATGTACAAAGTATGCGATTATAAAACATATACAACATAATATAACAACCTGATAGTTTTCTATAAGTATGCACGGCAAAGCACGTAAAAACAAAACCAGTATAAGCTGAACCAGCGATACGCTACAAATGCCCGAAACCACAGACCCGCTCAAGGTCAAAGTGTTTCCACCGACTACGACTTGCGGCCGTGCTATAACAATCCTGGGCCTAGAGACAAGTGGCCATTCTGGCTTCACGGGTAGGTTTTGAGTCCCTTGCCCGAAAATTTGCGGCATAAACGGCTGTATCTTTTGATTGCGTTGGCTTAGAAATTTAATTTTTTCACATCTCCAAGTGACAGTAGACCTGAGTATTTGATATGAATATCAGTTTGATACCTCCACACGTTCCTGAGAAAAAGGGTCTTGACAGACAGACATACGGACAACAAAGTGATCCTATAAGGGATCCGTTTCTTCCTTTTGAGGTACGGAACACTAAAAACAAGAAAAAAAAGTCTCATGAATGAATTCATATTCTTCAGGGTTGTTGTTTTATACCCTTTCTATTACACCAAGTTATTAACATTTTAGTCCTAAATCCCACATGCTACCATTTCATCAGCTTTACCTCTTGAGAGCAGAACACGTTTTACGCGTAGTACCTAAGCGTTTAAAACGTGGAGCTACTCGTACTCGTATTAGCGTATGGTATTTAGTTACATCATTATAAAATGCATGCGAGCAAATTTAAGTTGAATAAGACTTATATGCTTCTTGCTATTTTGGAAAATATACAACGTGTTTAAGGCTATTAACGCAAAAAAAAAATCGGGTGATAGTTCCACCCACGTGCGTGGACCTACATAATTAACAACTTAAGAAAAAATACAATAAAAAGATACTTTTCATACAAAATTAAAATCTGATCCAGTCAATTTGTATCGAAACATTTTTATTTCTTAAAGGTTTTTTGTAGATTTCTAAAAACTGCTACTCAGAAAGATTGTTTTATTTTTCATGTATTATTTACATAAACCCTTATCAACTGTAATTAATTTTGTAATTTTTCATTATAATATAACTTGAAACGGTCGTAAAAAAAAGAAAAATCTGTTTTGGAATGTACTTATACAAGTAAAGCCCTTTCACATGATAGATACCCCACTCCACCTAGTAACGACAGTCAACATTTTTGGCCCCCTCTATTTGGGCCCCCTTTATAATGATAATAATGATATTTTTTAATTATTTTGTTTGCAATAAAGTTGGATAGTTATATTCTAAAACTATGCCAAATTTCAAGTACATAAATAGCATAAGTGGTTGCTGAGATAAACAGGTGTGTGTGACAGACAGGCAGACGAAATCGCACCATAAGGGTTCCGTAACCGTTTTTACCATTTTGGTTCGGAACCCTAAAAATGTTCAGTTACATAGATTACATGGATCTATCACCCGAGAGGTTTTGCGTTTTTAGCGCTACACGTTGGATATGAAACAGATCGCCGAGCAAGCACTACCACCTAAGGTGGCAGTTTACCATTATAATTGCAACACTACTGTTTTCCCTCTTATCTGCCCCACAAGCAATTAACCACTGGCGTGTCATACCAAAATATTTTTTTAGTAATATGCCCTTTGGGTACCGGTAGCATCCAAGACCAGTTAAGCAACCTATTGAAATATTCACGAGCGCTACAAGAAACCTAGCTCCAAGATTTATTACTCAGAATGCAACAAGCAATTAACAAAAAATCGCTGATCTGCCTTTCATCTTATCTTTCATAATCAAAGTAAAATGTGATTATTAGCTTTCAACTAATATCCACCCCGGTTATCCACCTACTATTATAGACAGATATAAACATGTTGGCAACGGAGCGAAATATCTTATCACATCAAGTTGCACCCCCCTCCCCTGTCATTTTCCCCTCGACCTAGTGACCTCGCCCCCCCGCTACTGTCGTCGCCGGCGATCAATGAAGTCGAGAACGTTCATTGATGCGAACACCGCATCGTTTGAATTCATACAACGCAACGGAAAAATAGATGCAATACCAATACAAAGTGCCAAAAGAAGGGTCAAGGGACGCACGTGTAAGGGTTCAAACAAATAATTTCACGAGGGTAAATTTAGGGATACAATGTAAGTACGTACGTTCTTACATCGAGGGCACAACATCGTGTTAAACGAACACATGAGTTTCTGTTCATATTTTCGTTATTTGTCTTATTGTTTTTATTGTGGGGAAATACAAAACTTTCGCGGGCTTTTTAACGAAAATGAAGTGATTTGAGTGTAAAAGCGAAGAGCATTTTAGATTGTATGGTGTCACAATTATGAATAAACTTTCTTTCTTGAATGAAGAATGTTCTCATCCCAAAGAAAAAAGCAGTGCAGTATGTTTAAAAGAAGAGGGCATGACATTGGGTAGTGGAGGCAGCTCGTAAAGCCTTAGGTACCAGCAGGGTACCTAGAATGCTAACTACAACATATCTATAAATAGTAGGTATGAAGTTCTGATGAATGAGCGACGGGTACGAGATATCACACTATTTTAGTCGCGGTAGACAATTGGCACCGATTGACATAATGGATGTTTGGAATCGTTCTATTGTATAGGATTGATGAAACGTATAGGTAATAGTATCTCAAGACGAAAGTCTTTGACCAGTGTGTGTTACCAGTGATGACATATGGCACCTGGCCCGTGGTACGTAGCTTATGGCACGTGGCCGCTTACGATGGGCCTTATCAGGAAGCTCAAAGTCACCCAAAGGGCTATGGAAAGGGCTATGCTCGGAGTCAGTCTCTGTGCGATCGAATCAGAAATGAGGAGATCCGCAGGAGAACTAAAGTAACTGACATAACCCTGAGAATCGCTAAACTAAAGTGGCAGTGGGCAGCGCACATCGCAAGAAGAACCGATGGGGCGTAAGGGTTCTAGAGTGGCGACCACGTACCGGAAGATGAAGCGTAGGCAGGCCCCCCACAAGGTGCACCGACGATCTGGTCAAGGTCGCGGGAAGCCGCTGGATGCGAGCAGCGCAGGACCGGTCGTCATGGAGATCTTTAGGGGAGGCCTTTGTCCAGCAATGGACGTTTTTCGGCTGATATGATTATTATAGGTAATATTCGTTGATGATGTGCGAAACCTGAGCAAGCATCATTAACATATCGTGTGGGTTGCAAGGTCGATGATCGACCTCACAAAACCTGGTGTTAGTGTTATTGAGGCGGTTTCCGCATGGCTTATTTAAAGACTGCTCCGGAAGATAGCATCCTGAGACCAATGACTGCAAGTAGCTTGCCGTCGGAAACGCGGAATCATTTAACGTTTCGCATAATCAGGTGATTTAATCTGAAATGTCTTAACCAATCTGGGGACAGACAGTCTCACAAATAGATTTTTCCCCGGGATTCGGTCCCTTACCGCGGACTGCACAAAAGCCTTACGATTACAAAAAGCTTAGCAAAGATAAAGTAAGGACTAAGATATAGACCAATATCAGTATAATTTATTGTTCGGTGTCAAGACATTTATGTAAAGACTTAACCTTTTAATCTTTCGATGTAACAGTTCGCGACCTGTTCGTTGATATCGGTTTATTTTCGCTACAGTATTTAAATGGTGTCGGTTGACAAACTATAAATAGTTTCATTCTGATCCTACTGATCGAATGTTACGGCTCGAGGGAGAATCAGTTTCAAATGAATGCGTTGTTAAATTTTGCCAGTAACTCGGCTATCTTCTAAATTTATAAAATTGCTTGTCCTGACTGATTCATCAACGCCGAGGCGTAACCGCTTGAGCTACAGGTCTGAAATTTTGTACACAACTTTATTGCGCTTCAAAACCACTCACTAAGGAAGGATTTTTACAAAATTCATTCGCTAAGGGGGTGAAATTAGGGATGAAAGTTAGTGTGGGAGCTAGATTCACACAAATTTGAATTGAAGCTTTCGGTTAAAAATAAAGAAACACGTGTTTAAGCATTTCTTAAAAATCACCCTTCAAGGGGGTGAAAAGGGGATGATTTTTTTTCCGTATGTTGGTCTATAAGTCTTTCATTTTGAAAGGTAGAATTATAAAAATTGGTTTGAGCTCTTGGTAAAAAATAAAAAGGTACGTGTTTTAGTTCCTACACGATGGAACTATCTTATTTAGTTTAGGAGCTCCTATGGTCACATTCTGACTTTATCACCTGAACCCTGATCATTATCTGAGACGAAAGTGCTTATGTGCTTGTGCTTACGAGTATAAAGTGCTTTATGTGTTTCTCTTTACTACATCAAGTCCCACCAGTACGGTACAGATTCCATAATACAACTCTAACGTACACAAACACGACGGGTTTACCCTGTTTATTATATAAGTTCCTTTGGCCACCGTCCGGCTCCATCACCTGGACCCTGATCATCATCTGAGACCAAAGTGCTTGAGAATATAAATCTAACGAACCCTAACACGATGGGTCTACCTTATTTAGTTTAGGAGTTCCTATGGCCACCTTCTGAATTTATCAGCTGGACCCTGATTATCATCTGGGACCAGAGTACTTGAAAAGACATATCCAACGAACCCAAACTCGACGGGTCTATCTTGTATAGTTTATTAGTTCCTATGGCCGCCTTCCGACTTCATCATCAGGACCTTGGGGATCATCTGGGACCAGAGTAGGTACTTGAAAAGACAAATCCAACGAACCCAAACTCGACGGGGTTACGCTGTTCCGTTTAGAAGTTCCCAGCTTCCGTCTCCATCAGCAGACCAACTCGGTGATATCACAAGATTGTATTGTCACCGAACTTACATAATTATGCCAAATTTCAGCGCGATCGAATTAGGATAACTGGTCTAAAATTCAATTTCAAGATTCGTCCCACACTAACATACTAACTAACTAACAAGGCAAGTTAAATAAAAGCTTGTAAAAAGCTTACTATAGATTAGATGACTATGTGAATGACAAAGAGGTATGATGCTCTGATATTCCAGCGAAACTCATTGTAAAAAGCCGACTCTTAAAGTAGGCCGTGCTGCAGTGGTTTCTTGCCGTTTCTTTTACGCTGCCATAGCACGATCCGAAACGGCGTAGACTCGCTCTATTTGCATTGTATTCTGCATGACATTCAATATGTATTCTGTAAAGAATCTACATTGAATAAAATTATCTGAATCTGAACAGTCGGACTTTCATACAAAACTTTCAACCATTATTTCACCTGTTTAGAAAATGATTTTCGAAAAACCGCTTTCCATATCTTGAACCAAAATTATTACAAATCCAAAATATTTATGTATCTTGCTTCAAAACCGTAGAAATTCCAAAAAAAAATTGCAATCTTATTTCACAACTTTGGGGATGATTTTCCAAAACTGCTAGAACATTACGACGGCCAAACCGAAAAGATCGGGAATAGAATATTCAGGAATAAATTAGATTAAAACCTTTTTGGTTTATGACATGTAGTATTATTTCAAACACAATTCCATTTTTGAATTTTTTTTAAAGTAAAAAAGAAAAGAATAGTAGCCATTTGAATTTGACAAGTCAGTGGGGAAAATGGAGCTTACGCGGGAACATTTCCGTGCCATAATTTTTCACAACTTTCGTCGAGGTTTATCTCAAGAACAATGTCGCGCCGAGCTTGTTTTTGTTTATGAACTTGAAGCACCCAGTAAAACGACTATATATCGTTGATATTCTGAGTTTCGTCGTGGACGTTCCTCTCTCACGACAGTTCCTTCTACTGGTCGACCAAAAACAGCGGTAACACAAGATAACATCGATCCTGTGCGCCAATTAATAAAAGAAGATAGACATGTGACATACGAGCAGATTCGGGCTTCTCTCAGCGTTGGTATGACAGCGATTCAAACTATTTTACATGATGAACTGGGTGTCAAGAAGTTAGTTTCCCGCTGGGTGCCCCATCGTTTGACCGAGGAACAAAAGTCGGCTCGTGTTGATTGGTGTCGGTCTACTCTGCAACGGTTCAATAGAGGGAGCTCAAATGCAGTTTACAATATCGTCTCTGGTGATGAATCGTGGATTTATTCATATGAGCCCGAAAGAAAACATCAATCGGCTGTTTGGGTCTTCGAAGGCGAGGTCAAGCCAACAAAAGTTGTCCGCTCTCGTAGCGTGTCGAAAAAAATGGTCGCTTCGTTTGTATCGAAAACTGGTCATGTGGCTACGATTCCTTTACAAGAACGCAGAACGGTTACTGCTGATTGGTACACAATAGTTTGTTTGCCGGAAGTCATAAGAGAACTTCGTAAAATTAATCCGAATCGTCGCATCGTTCTTCACCAGGATAATGCGAGCTCACATACCGCTCGCAAAACGATCGCGTTTTTAAATCAGGAAAACGTGGAGTTAATGGACCATCCACCGTATAGCCCTGACTTGAGCCCCAATGATTATTTTACATTCCCAAGAATTAAAGATATGCTACGTGGTCAACGATTTCAAGGCCCAGAAGAGGCAGTCGAAGCTTACAAATCGGCCGTTTCGACTATATCCACTTCAGACTGGAATTACTGTTATAATAATTGGTTTGATAGAATGCAAAAGTGCATCGATTGTCACGGAGAATACTTCGAAAAACAATGAAAGTAAATATTGTTGTATTATTTTTGTACTTTTTTCTATTCCCGATCATTTCGATGTGGCCCTCGTAGTAACGTTTTTTTTTTCAATAAATAAACTTAGAGAATTTTACTTCAAAAAAACTTTATGTAAGTACAACATTTCATCTCCCCTTTCATAGGGTTGAAATTCCGAAAACATAGATATACGTTGCGTTACTTTTGAACCATAAGACGAATAAATAAACGTAGTGAATTTTAGATAAAAATAAATTATGTCACAAGTGGGCAAACGAGGAGGTGGGCCACCTGGTGGTAAGTGGTCACCACCGCCCATGACACCCACTGTTTTATTAGTAAAATAATTTGACACTAATAAGACAGCAAAGCGCGTTACCCACTCTGAGAACTAAGATGGTATATCTCATGTGTCGGTAATTTTACTGGCTCCCTCACCCTTCAAACCGAAACAGCAATGCAAACACTGCTGCTTTACCGTAAAAAAGACCAAAGGGGTGGTACTACCCCAGATGAACTTTGCACAAAAGCCGTAACACGTGTAAAGTTACTTCATTTTTTTAAATTCCATCCCCTTTTCACCCCAAGGGTTGAAATTCTAACAACACCGACATACGTTGCGTTTATTTTCCAACCATAACCTGATTTATTAAACTTAGTGAATTTAACTTTAATAAAAAACTTCTTTTTCAAAATTTCATCTCCCTTTTCACCCCAAGGGTTAAAATTCCAACAACGCCGACATACTTTGCGAAATATTTCGACCATAAGTCAAATTAGTAAAATTATTGAGTTTTCTTTAAAACATAAGAATTAATTTAATCTCCCTTTTCACCCCAAGGGTTGAAACTAAAATAACACTGATGTACCTTGCGTTATCATAAACAAAGTGGTATTTTCTTTGCAAATCAAAGCCTTTCAGACATAACGACGTCATGCCCTTTTTCACCTAACTTCGAAACTGACGGACTTTCATACAAACTTTCACCCCTTTGGAGGATGAATTTCGCAAAATCCTTTCTTAGCGGATACGTTATTAATATCTATCAGTGTGTTAAATTTCAGCCCGATCTGTCCAGTGGTTAGAGCTGTGCGTTGATAGATCAGTCAGTCACGTTTTGCTTTTATATATGTCACCGGAAAATAATACGGAATCGCATCAATCGCAAATTGATCAATTCCCTAGTAAGTTGATCATCTTTCGAAAAATAATAAACTGTACCTACCGAATTCGCTTTGGTCGAAAGAGAAATTAACACAACTATGGGATCCTTACCTAACGTACTTAAGGATCTACAAATTTCCTACGAGTTTGTGATTTTTCGGATCAACTTTCTAGGCAATTGATCAACTAACGATTCTTATCATTTTTGGTGACATATATACAGATGAAGTATGCATGTCACCGGAAGATAACACGGAATCGTAAGTTGATTAGAGTAAAAAGTCAACCAATGAAGTGAAAAATTCCTTTCTACAATTACGAGATATATCCAGTTTTAAACGTAGTTTATTATTTAAATAATAGTATTTACTTCAATTTCCACGAATCCAAGAATCGCTTGGGAAAAGGTGGCATGATTTTTTAATACGATTGTAGTGCACAAGCTATAGTCTAAAAATAAGTAATAATACTGGCCCAGGGCGAGTCGGACCCAACAAAACTGGCACATTAATTAATTATGAACCTAGTACTAAATATTTTTTTTATTAATTTGGCAATCGTTAACCCATATTTGGGGACATTTCTGCCAGTGTCGTGTTCTAGAACATTCTTCAGTTTTTGGAATTTCTTCACTGTTTAGAGGTTAAAAATATGGCAAACCGCCAGTGTCGAGTGGGGAAATTGTTTGAATTTGTGTGGACTTTACGAAGGAAATTTCCATGACATTTTGAGACACCACAAACTAGGTTCAAACACAAGATCGCTTGAAATCTTCATCAGCTGCGCACTCCGTAGTTAAACTCACTGCTTATAACACTATCTTTATGACTTACCTTGCTGACCAACATATCTGTCTCGTCGAAATTTCGTCTAAGTGTCGTCAGAATTTCGTCGAAATTTAGGGCGACTTTCCGGTTATGGGGTCTATCTTGATGTCGACCTCTTGACCTTGGCGCTAAGTTATTTTTTTTTTTTAATTTAAATGGGCTTACTCTTGACCTCGATCTAGTCTTGAAGACAGAGATGAGGTCGACGATGAAACGAGCTTGCCCAGAAGTAGCCTATTCACTTAGATTCACCACATAATAGATTCATTAATAGATTCATTTATTGCGACTTCAATAGATTCGGGTTTTATGAACTCTATGAACGGATGGGCAGCATTCGGGAAGCTCCGCAATATCTTTACGTCCAAAATAGCGCAGTATCTCAAGACGAAAGTCTTTGACCAGTGTGTGTTGCCAGTGATGACATATGGAACCGAGACGTGGCCGCTCACGATGGGCCTTATCAGGAAGCTCAAAGTCACCCAAAGGGCTATGGAAAGGGTTATGCTCGGAGTCAGAATCAGAAATGAGATCCGCAGAAGAACTAAAGTAACTGACATAGCCCTGAGAATCGCTAAACTAAAGTGGCAGTGGGCAGGGCACATCGCAAGAAGAACCGATGGCCGATGGGGCGTGAGGGTTCTAGACTGGCGACCACGTACCGGAAGACGAAGCGTTGGCAGGCCCCCCACAAGGTGGACCGACGATCTGGTGGCGGTCGCGGGAAGTCGCTGGATGCGAGCAGCGCAGGACCGGTCGTCATGGAGATCTTTAGGGGAGGCCTATGTCCAGCAGTGGACGTTATTGGCTGATATGAACTCGGGATCACAGACGCAGGCAGAGAATACCACTCTTTAGCCGTGCGCATTATAAAAGATGTTTGAAAGCGCTTTGTGCGAATGTGCGGAATATCAACCAAGTATGGGTGATATCCTGCGGTGCGTCTGGTCTCCCGATGGTAGAAGGGAGATGGTGGAATAAGCTCGTGGAGCTCTTGAGCACATTTCGAAGTACAATTTGTAGAGGACCGACAGACATGCAACTTTGCGACGGTGGGCCATACTGTGAAACTTGGTTTTCACCAGCATCTCATCACCAACGAGCTTCCTGGATATTATAATGCTAGTGATAGCGAAACTCAAACACTAAAGGGTTATTTTTTGAAATGTTTGTATGTCACTTAAAATACAAAGCTAAGAGAATTTTCTTAAAGAAAAATAGGTCTAAAAGAAGATTTTATTTTTTTGCTTTCCCATACGTTTAATGTGCCGGAAGATTTTTTTCGTTATCAAAAGTTCAGATATATGTTCTGAGTAACTAAGGTTTATAAATAGCCCAGTATATTGTTTGACTAACCTTGCTGACTAGCATATCAGTCTCGTCGAAATGTCGTCCGAACATCTTGGGCGACTCTCCGGGAATGGGCTCTATCTTGATGGCAACCTCCTGTCCTTTGCGCGCATTTTCCACTTGCTTGTGGTTTAGTTCGATGGACGTCACGATGCCCAAATCCAAGAACTGTTCAACAAAGAAAATTATGTTAACAAAGCTGCAAAAAATTTAAGATGTTTAACCTGCTCATCAAGTTACTCCCGTGATTGTACGCTCTGTGTGTGAAATACTTACTTCTTTACTAGGTACACAAATAGGCGTTCCTTCTTTGACTATGCCGGCTTCGACCATCACGCCAGCGACGATCGGGTCACGCGAATTGAACACGAACTGAGGCATTATCTACCAACAAAAATTATATTTTTTAATAACGTTCAGCGAAACAGTATAATAGTACAAATCTGTTTTGATAGCTAGACTTTCAGTAAGTTTTACGTTTACTTGTTGGTTGGCTTCATCAGGACAGTGAATAACCTGACCTGAGTTTTCAAGCCACTTAATGGATGCTGGCATAGCGTAACGATTACTGTCTAGAATAGTGTCTAGAATAAAGTGGTCCAACAGCTTCATCTCTTAAAAAAGGCACAGAAAACGATATAGTTTTTTACATTTAGACGCAAAAGGTATACCACTTGCGGTCACCCATTTCTGACCACGGCCGATGTTGAGTATTCGCCGCTAGGCCACTAGAGCCTCAAGTTAGATCGTGCAGAAAATTCTACGCAGGGTACGCTTCCTTTTTCTTTTGACATACATTCACACTATCCTCTGCCTGCCTGCTTGCGTTGTTTGAATACCTTGCGGTAGGCTGTAAACTTGTCTTACAAATAATAGACGATGTCCACAGCGGACATCCTTAAACCAAGATTGTCTACCCGAGGCACCTTAAAAGGCAAATCAGGGACCTTGAACCGAAGAATGAGCAGCAGCACCTTCCCGCGTCTCATACGACTTCACTGCAGACAGTCATCGCAGGGTTTTCTTTGTGCCAGCCGCCACTCAAACAAGCGTGGTGACACGAAAAAAATACACTTGCTGTGAAAATTTTGAGGGGCGGCTGTAACGATCATGGTGAATTTATACTAAGTTATTTTTTTGGACCTAATTTCCTTTTGCCCACTTATTAGTGAGGTCAAAAGCAACAATGTTTGTTCTACGACTTTGCTAACAACGCACGAAAAATTTTCAACTTTCTATACAAAATGGGTCGGTCATGTGACCACTTTAGTATGGAGAGTCGAAAAATAGCAAAGTCGTAGAACAAAAGTTGTTGCTGTTGACCTCACTTTTGAAATCAGGTCGAAAAAAATAACCTTGTATAAAGTATATTTTCGAGTTCATTACCCTGAGCTTGCAAGGGAAAACGGCGATGTGTTTAAACTCCTCCCGCTTGCGTTGTTTGAGCTCCTCGCGGTAGGCGGTGAACTTATCGAACAGGTGGTAGATGATGTCCGCTGAGAATATCTTCACGCCTAGATTGTCTGCCATCTCTTGAGCGTCGCGCTCGATCTGGTGAACAAAAAGTTATGATCATATCGTTGCAGAGTTTGAAAACCTTTTTAAAGCAAGTTGTAAGTTTCTTTAAAGCCACTGCTGATACTACATTCTGTATTGTTTACAAAGAAAAGATTAGCAATAGATAAAAAAATACTTTTCAATACATTTGCTCGAAAAACGTACTTACAAGGACGTAAACATTGCTCGTAAGTAGTTACTTACCGAACTAGTGCGGTAAGTAAAAAAAGTATAATACCAAGGAGTTTTTACACTCTGATCATAAAATTATTTAGTAAAAATACTACAGTGGTGACTTTTTACTTGGTTGACGACTGCCTACCTATATTTAAAATAAAATGGAGAGTACCAGGAGAACATAAATCGACAAGAGGCTGACAGACCCATAGTTGGTTTCTTTACCAAGTGTATTACTTATACCTGTTTTCTCACAAATGTATTGAAAAACGTCGTAAGATACACGTCCGTAAGGGTTATGACAAACTTGTGCCGATGGTAAACCCTCGACTTCGTCTCGGGCTTACAAAACGTCAACTCGTTTGTAATAACCCTACTTACGGAACTTGTATCTTAAACTACTATTTTGCAACTAGTGCGAGATTTACACTTCAAACCATACGACATTCAGACAAGGACAATTCTTTACAGTAAGATAAGAGATTGAAAAAAAGAACGGAAACAAGCTCACCTAATAGAAGCCTCTTTATTTGCGAATCGAACAGATTCGGTTTAACAAGCGGCAAAGCAGATAATTCAATTTCTTGTATGAACCATACATCAGCGTTCACGAAAGACGCTGGGGTTTTTGTAAACAAACATTTTGCAGTGAAGAAAATATTTCTTTTCAAGCATACGAGGTACACGTTTGTAAAACAATACACACACAGAATAGCGCTTAGACTATCGTTTTACATACAGCTAGTCAGAAATATCAACATCAACCCTTTTTAGGGTTCCGATACCAAAATGGTAAAAAAAAGGAACCCTTATGGTGCCGCTCTGTCTGTCTGTCTGTCCGTCTGTCTGTCACACCTCTATATCTCAGCAACCACTTACGCTATCGAGCTGAAATTTGGAATAGTTTTAGAATATAGTTGCCCAACTTAATTGCACATGAAAATTTTTTGAAAAAAGTATGATTATTAATGTAAAGGGGGCCAAAATAGGGGGGGCCAAATTTCAAATTGTCGCTACTAGGTCGAGTGGGGTATCATATGAAAGGGCTTTACTTGTACATTTTAAAATATATTTTTGTATTTTTTTAAGTTTCTTAGTTTTCAAGTTATGATGAAAAATGTCAAAAAAAATACCATTCCCCCCCCCTTATCTCCGAAGTTTGAGTAAGGGAAAATCTGAATTAATTACAGTTGACAGAGGTTTATGTAAACTTTACAGCAAAAATAAAACGATCTTTCTAAGTTGCACAGTTTTTCAGAAATCTGCAAAAAACCTTTACAAACAAATTTAGTTTTGCGGTCCTGAAAATGGACTTTATTGCTTCCAAAAATACTATAGGTATATCGGAACCCTCGGCGCGCGAGTCCGACTCGCACTTGACCGGTTTTTTGTATTTATTTCGTTTACAAAGTCCTAGAGTCTTGTGAACTTCGATATAGATGAAGAAGTATAAGACACAGTTGCGTAGGGGCTAAACTTCTACGTACAAAAATTGTAAATTCGACCCGCCTAAATAGATTGTGCAAAAGTTAGTTTTGCTTACCTTAACGTCGAACGCCAATATAACAGCCCACTGCGAATCGTGTTCCAACATGGCAGATGCTTTCATTACGTCACGCTTCACCACTGGACCTATCCTGATCGCTGAGTACTGGAAACAACATTAAAAAAAATAAAGCATGTATGTTCACATACAACTAAAGGGAGGATATTTCCATCCCGTAGATCTTGTAAACTGTGTCTAACCCTCTTGGAATGTATGTGTAGATAGGATAAGAAAATGCCAATTTTGTAAGAGGAAGACCTCTCATTATGCAGCAGTCTAGATAAGTCGCTGTCTGTTATCCGATGAGGAAGGGTTGCCAACTGTCCGCTCATAGTCTAATAGGTTGAAATCCGAAAAAATAATTTCGACCTCTTAAACAAATAATGTGATGCCAGCTGATGCAGTTTGTATACAAAATGGGAAGTCGAATTTTTCAGGAAAAGTTCATTAGTTTAATGGGCAGAACTAACTCTTTAAAATTTACGGGCTGAAATAAAGTAAGGGTGCATAAGAGTGGATTCAAGCTCAAGATCCTATTACGTGGAAGGATGTGGTCACTGTTTAACTCTACGGCAAAAAAGGCGTGACGTTAGGGCACATCTCCTGTCATCCGGATTTATGTCTGGGACCTGGTACCCATTTCATAATTTCATTAAAACTTTGCTTTATACCGCATCCGCGTCACGCATACGGATGGCATATGAAATTATCACAGTACGCATCCGTACCAGATCCACACACGAAGTAAATTCCGTTTGACAGGAGAATCACCCTTCATGTATGTGTTCTATGTGAATCTCAGTTTCATAGTACTTACGGGTATTTTGCTGGTCCTAAGGAACTCGAGCAGCGCTTCAAGCGAGCCGAGCGTGGAGGCTTGCACGTAGACGCCTCGATCCGACAGTTTGATGGATGACAGCGCAGACTTCAACTCGCGAGCCACCTCCTCTCTGAACAAGTCAAAAACAAAAAATTACAAGTTTATTTTATTCCGGGTCTTAGCGCGATACTAATTAGTCAAAATAAATTACCTTTACCATTCCCGACGATTCAGCTGCGTTGCATCAGCCGTGGTCACGGGTAGACTAAAGAGAGGTGAACTACGTAGATATTATTATGAGGGTAGACTAAAACTGTTATTGTCTCGCGCGGGAATGTCGGGAATAGTAAAGGTAATTTATTTTGTCTAAATAGTATCGCGCTAAGACCCGGAATAAAATAAACATGTATGAGAAGTGCGAAAGTTTAAAACAAAAAAAAATTACAAAGTGCTTGCTTAAACAAAGAAGCAAAGGTTGTTTAGATGACATCGCTTCTAGCGACTTTTTGGGACCGCCGTTGACTAATTTCAAGAATTTCTTGTTAATGGATGTTTGGCTACTGTGACTTTTTTTGTGTGTGTGACGATATAGTACATTACGTACGTACCTGGGTCAGAAAAGTATACCACGTGTAAAAAGAAACGTGTAACAACCGGGACCAACGGCTTAACGTGCCTACCGAAGCACGGAAATGCTTTAGTTCTTGTGCCACTAGAGGTCACCTATCCGGGTTCTGACCACGGCAAACGTTGCTTAACTTTCGTGATCGGAAAGAAGGAGCAACTACCACTCGGCCATATACACCTAGTCTATAGCTTTCTCTTTTTTTCTTATATTTGCATCCTGGTCGGATCATACATCTGATTGACCGTCTGCGACCCATTAGTTTTTTATACACCTCACTCATTTTATTTAAAATATTGGCAACACAGCTTGATGCTGTCTTTAGCTAAAGAGCAAATATTTTGGGCATATTTGATGTTCGTGCAACAACTTAAAATTAAAGATATAGTTAGCTTAATGGCCTCTTTACGTAACGAAAACTTTAAGATGAGCTACCAGAAACTGGCTGTTAATCAGGTGTTTGTTTGGCAGGGTCACTACATACATCGAGCGCGAATTTGA
The DNA here is from genome assembly GCA_947532105.1 of Athrips mouffetella. Lineage (NCBI taxonomy): Eukaryota > Metazoa > Arthropoda > Insecta > Lepidoptera > Gelechiidae > Athrips > Athrips mouffetella. Next base: position 12,156,424 of record OX383958.1, read on the forward strand.
AATTGGAAGGTCGCGTAGGCTTGCGTATTCAGTACAAAAGACCCTCAGAAGGACCACGAGAACCTCGCGCGCGAGTGTGCGGGGTTGATTTCAAAGGGGGCGGATTGTCGGTTCTGTATGATAGTACTATTATTATTTTATTTTATTTGGGATGCTTACGGATGCTTAAGTTAATAAATGCTTAGAACTAAGCTAATTACAAGCATCCACTTTACTTTATTGTGTGCCAGGGTTATACGGAGTTAGGGCTAGACGTTAACGTATAGCGCGTTTAGAACAAGTTTGTCCATGACGGTTATTTTCCGCGCATGGGGGTAGCCGCGCTCACGCGCATTAACGGTCACGGTCAGAGTTATTTTGTACGCAGTATACGTGACGGTAAAGAACTCACTTGAGCACTTCGACCTCGTCCGGTTTTTGCGCGACGAGCAGGTTGAGTCCAGCGATGGCTTTCTCCAGCTCCTTAGCCGCTATCTTTACCCCCTGCGCACCTACCACCTCTTTGTACTCGATGTAGGCGTTCTGGATTCAATAAAACAACATTAACGTAGCATCAAGAAGCCTATTTAGTGTAGGTAGGCAGGCAAGGAAGCAGTTGACCCCAACATAATTATCTCAGGCAGATTGTATTTAACAGGATGATAAAGTATCATGAATTAAATGTAAATCCAAAATATCCAAAAAGAAATTAACAAAAATTGTTTTCATACATTATTTATAATTTTTGTATGGAAAAACTAAGTACCTTTTTTTTATAGAAGGTTTGTCTCATATAGTGTAATATAATATACCCCAGCTACTTTAATGCATACTTTCATCGACTGAGGATTTAATGAGGGGGTCTTCATACAACGATCCTCTTCATTGCCTAGACTAATTCGTGAACTTTGTTTTAGTCTCGCGTACTACAGCTTCCAACAGTGTGAGTAAAAGAGACGACTACAGCTAGCTACTCCCAAAAGGACGTTTCCAAATCCTCTGTTTCGCCGTCAAATTATTTTTCACCTTTATTAAAAAAAAACAATAATCTGTGCCTCTATGCTTCGTTTATAATTATAATGTGTCACAGTTACGGCCTTGCTATGAAGGTGTCAGGAACTAATGTCTTTAACTGTACATATGTGATCTTTCTATATGTCACAGGAAAATAATAAGAATCGTAAGTTGATAAATTTTCTAGTAAGTTGATCCACTTTCCAATAATCGTCAACGGCAGTTGAAATGTATTATTTTACGTATGATTTCAGGTAATTGATCAACTTACGCTGCCTGGCGGTAAATTGATAAACTAACTATTCTATTCTATAGTGTTAAGAACCGTCAGGTTATGACGGTGTCAATCTATGAAGATGTCAATCTATGAACCCACCTTGACTCTCAGCTCCTTCATAGGCTGCGGCATGAGTAGTGACCGAATCTGAGTGACAATGGGTCCGTCAGTGCCGGCTAGGATCATAGTGTCGCCTTCCCGCAGTGTTCCGTTGATGGTATAGTGTCAAAAGCCTACATGCTATGAAGGTGTCAAGCTATGAAGATTTATGAACCCACCTTGACTCTCAGCTCCTTCATAGGCTGGGGCATGAGTAGTGACCGAATCTGAGTGACAATGGGTCCGTCAGTGCCGGCTAGGAGCATAGTGTCGCCTTCCCGCAGTGTTCCATTAATGAGGATAGTATCGATCGTCGTACCAAGACCGGGGATCGCTTTCACCTACACAAAACACAAAATAAAATTTAGTAAGGGGCAATCATTATTATAATCGAAGTTAATACAGTCGGGCTACGTCTAAAATAAACTGCAATGTGATGCGATTTCGTACTCTGCAAGCTTGCAGATTTTGTTGCAGCAATTCATGGATATAATTACTCCCCGAGAGGTATTGCGTATTTAGAAGTACACGTTGTATATGTTGAACTAGCGCAATTGCGATGTACTGCCTAGAGTTGGAATTTTATTAACTGAACAACCGTATCGAAAAAAAAAAAAATTCTCCATACAAATTGAACGGTTATAATTTTTTCAAAAGTACTACTACTCAACTGCCACCCGAGAGTTTAGCGTATTTAGAATTACATGTTGTATACTGAAAAACTTGCAACGAATACTGTCACAATGTTATTTCCCGCATAGTAGCGAGCAGGCTGCCATCCCTCCTCTGTCTCTATAGGACGGCCCTAGTGCCACATGTAGCGCTGTGTTACCTCCAGCACAGTTGCGAGCAGCTGCTGTGAGAAGATCAGTCGCTTGTGCAGCGGGCCCTCGCACGCGGCCACGATCATAGCGAGCAGGTTGCCCATGCCCTCCCCGGTGACGGCGGACGTGGGTACCAGGGACACATAAGATCGAGGGTCCGGGTTTTCGTAGAATAGCGCTGCGTTCAAACCCTGGAAAACACATCATAAGCTATACAACGGCAAAGGATACGAAACTGCCAACAAAGCTGAAAAACTTTTCATAAGGAACATAGGCCGCAACACGAAAATAAAATTTTGGCAGCTTCTGCGTGACTGACTGCGCGTCCTATAACAAAGACGGTATTTTCACTTTACTGGTACGGAACCCTCGGTGCGCGAGTCCGACTCGCACATGGCCGGTTTTTTGTATGTCAAAATGACTGCGGCATGTATTTGCCTGCGACATATACATGCCGCAGACAAACGGCCGGCAAATTGTAAAACGGTGTCGGCAGATTGTCAATGGATTTATATCACTGATGCATTTTAAATTACTTAGCCAAGACAAACTCAACGAAACGGGATCGGTTAGATTGGGCAACATAACATTTTGAGCAATTCTAAAATAGGCGTGCATGAATTTAAACAACAGAAGTGAAACCATATCGCGACTATTCTTATAATTATACATTTCCTTGGAGGAAACAATAAGTTACAGTTTAAACACTTACCTGTTCAGCAAACTGCAGTATAACATCCTTACTTCGCTTCTCAAACTCCAACTGTGTGTTAGGGGCTTGCATCTTCAATATATCTCGCACATCTTTCCTCTGCGCGCTCTGCCAGTCGTAAAGACGGTCGATCTTGTTTAGCGCCACTATGAACGGAGTCTTTTTCGTTTTCAATAAGTTTATAGACTCGATTGTTTGAGGTTCCAACCCGTGCATTATGTCTACGACCTGAGAAGAAAAATTTTATGATTGCGCGAAGCTTCGACAAAAGTGAATGGAAACAATGGAGGACCAAGATTTCGACGAACATTCTAAAGCTAAATTAGGACTTTTTGAGTAAAGGCCAGACAGGTCATAAGACAACATCTTTTCTACGATCTTGACATACTCCTCGCTTATCCTACTATCATCAACCCTTCAATACAGGGTGTAAGAGACGGGGTACCGAAAACTGAAAGGGCGTGTTCAGTCAACGAAACTGAACAACTTTCCCAAGAAACTTTTCTGGGAAATGAAAAAAAATTCTCCTCTCCATACAAATTGCTCACTCTGGTAGACCAGTTTGTATGAAGAGGTAAATTTTTTTTCCAAAAATGTGTCTAATAAAGTTGTTCAGCTATGTTGACTGAGCCGCCCTTTCAGTTTTCGGAACACTGTCCCTTACACCCTGTATACGCTCTCCGGTAAGGGTACTTTAACCTAGCCTATATATTCAGAAAATCCTGAATTTGGTCTTGGAACGTTCAAGAACTACTTACTTGTCGAAACAATGTAGCATGATAAGATAGACAGCACGGGTCAGAGCTATGCGTGAGAGCACTGAGCGATACGTGTCTCTTTCGCTCCAACATCTTACACATCGCTCCGTCGTGCTAATTCTAATTAAGCTACAATATTTGAACTGAAGTATCTTTGTGTATTTGTGGCATCTCGCCAGCAATGGGGATATAATTATAGGCAACCAGCAGGGTACAATTTTACCGCAGTTCTATCCTAATTTGAACTAATATGATTCGACAGACATGGTGTTTAATATAACAATGTTTCAATTAAGAACTCCGAGAAGAACATACTCACGAGAATCGCAATATCACAAAGAGAAGACCCTCTACTCCTCAGGTTGCTGAAGGACTCGTGACCAGGAGTGTCGATGATGAGCAGACCTGGTAACTTGAAGGCAATATCGTTCACCTGGAACAAACATCAACAATTAGCACAGTCATAAAGTGATTGAACGATAAAAGAACAATTTGTACAGTATAGTAAAATAATTGTTGAGCAGATTGAGCATACACATATAACAAATTTACATTCAGCCCATGCCGCTGCTCCACGCGCTGCAGAAAATAATTCCCTAAAGTGTGTATACACATACTGCCCTAGCGCTCACTTCGCTTCTGACCACCGGCAATGGCAAAAGTCGAAATAATTACACCGACCGCGCTGTCTTCTTGCTATTCACAATTATGTTCCGGGCGCTCAGCGAGAACTGAGCGACGGAGCAGAATGTAAACACGCACTGCCCGTCCTTTGACTTCCGCACAAAAAACCGTTCTTTTGGGGAGCGCCGGGCAGCGCGAGTGGCAATAGCATGAGAAGTATCGTGTTCACACACTCGTCCTGCCATTTTCCCTTCCCACCTCTCTGCTCACTTCGGCTGAATGTAAACGTAGTATACGTAGTTGTTAGGTTGCCCGCCGGCAAAGAATTGAGTCTCTACCCGTGGGTGTCTCAAGAGGCGAGTAAGGGATTATGAACCTTCCGTCCTTCTGTGTATTGTACCAGCTTACATACTGCGGTCACCTACAACCGTGGTCCATGGTCACTATAATGCAACACTAACAAGCGTGGTTTTGCTGGAATTCTGAAGGAAGATTCTTGTCCTGCAGTGCAGTGATGTTATGATGATTTGTTAGCTAGAAAATAAAGCCTCAAATAGAAGGACAAATAGAACAGGAATAAAGAATCTCCTTTTATCTAGTTGAAAAAAGTGTAAAAGTGTTTTGAAAGTAAGCCTCTTTCTCTTATAGCTTGGATTTTTTCGTTTACATATCCAACTAACTGAAATATATTAAGTCAAAAAGGATAAGGTCAGTAAGGCATGAACCACTTTCATTGGTCAATAGAGTCAAGAGATTCAGTCAGTCACTTGCCTCTTTGACATGTTTGGTTTGGTCTGCTTCTTGATATTGTCAATAGGCGCTGTAGGGGAATTACATGACTCCTATTTGCTGAGTCGCACCGCCCACTTTCCAATGTTGCACGTTAGTTTGTCGCAACTTTTCAAAGATCTATTTCTTGGCGAATAACCTTACTATAAGAGTTACTCTCAATTGTTAAAAGTAACCACTTACCCCTTTGACATGTTTGGTCTGCTCCTTGATATTCTCAATGGGCACATTAGTGGCTCCTATTTGCTGCGTGATACCGCCCGCCTCCCCGTCCTGTACGTTGGTGCGCCGCAACTTGTCCAAGATCTTGGTCTTGCCGGTGTCCACGTGACCCAGCACGCACACCACGGCCGCGCGCAGAGGGTTGTTCACTCTGTTAGCTTCGTTCTCTTCTTTACGTTTCTAGATGAAAAAAAAATGAAATAAAAAGTTTCAATTTTTATACTTCAAAAGAAATTTGTACATTTATATAAGAAGACTGATATTTAGCTAATCTTAAGAGATTTATGTATCTTTTTTTCTCTTTTCAACTTTTTATAATAACATGTCCCATTATATTAAAACACAAGTTATGGTTAGGAATCGGTTACCCAGGGTAGGGTGTGGGTATAGACCACAACTGAAACCGATAGACTTTTTCCTTGTAAATTTAAACCAAACGCGAGATTAATTATAATTCTAATAGAGCTACGAGACAGTACTCGTAAAACAAATAAGTTCAAATTTAGTATCATACATTTTTAACCTAACCTAACAAACGACGAACTGAACTATGTACGTACTTCTAATCTCTTGAGAACAGCTTCTCTCTTCTTCTGCGCATCCGTCATCTGGTCGTCCTCCGAATCTTCCTCTGAGCTGGAGTCTTCATCAGAACTCTCGTCTTCCTCATCTGAGCTTTCTTCATCTTCTGCATTCTAAAAATGTAACGGAAAAACACGCACTTAAGTATTTGTTGATTTCAATAGATGAGTGGGAATTTGCGACCGAGTCACTTCACGGAAAGAAGTCTAGGGAAAAATTTTTGATCCAGTTGGCCAAAAATATGTCCAATGGCTATAAATTTCATTTGCACGCTAAAATAAAACATCAAGGACTTTCCTCTGCAATAATATTCTAAAAGTTCAATGCAATCTTAGGTATAAGTTACAACAAGACAAGTTAAGTCAAAACTGAAAGACTACTGTGTTTTGGACTATTTATCTTGATTTCACGTAGTGTTAGTGAATCTACTGTGATTTTTTTTCACACATCAAGAAAATACAGTTTTCTCTATACTAGTAAGACAGTTCAAAACAGTTTGTTGAGGAAAGATATTCGATATCCGTATCTCGTTTGCAGAGCGAGGGAACTCAACAAATGCAAGCTTGAAATAAAAATACTCAGTTCAAAAAGTTTGATCCTACAATCTGACCTTGACTTGGAAATTCTCTGAAACAATCAGTACCCAGTAGACATAACAAAGCCTGCTTGTGTTTGTTTAAACAAGCGGACCATTTCCTATTTGGAATCAAGACCAAACAATACAGGTAAGGTTTGAACCACTAAAAAAGAAAGAGGCTATTTCTTTTCTACTTATTTGTCCATCTTAATAAAATGTGCCAGTGGATGTTAGCGGTCGTAATTTTATGGTTTAAAAGGCTACCCACCATCCACTAGCGCCCCCATCAGTTAAAAAACATTACGCGCTAATTACAAAACTTATCAAAAATCTGCAAAGACAGATTGTAATAAAGGTACCTATTTAAAACCTTTCAATTCTGAAAAATATACTTTACTATAGTTACAGATACAAAAAGTGCGAAAACGGCCACTTTTAGCAGTTTTTGTATCTGTAACTACAGTCAACTTTATTTTACAGTCTAGTTTCTAAATAAATAAAGGTACCTTCAATCTGTCCTTCCGGATTTCCGAGAAGTTTTTTATTTAGCAAGTAATATTTTTTAACTGATGGGTGTGCTAGTGGACGGCAGGTAGCCCCTTAAGTCTGGTGTTTCTAATTTCAGCTTACTGTAAATTATAAGGCTACAATATAACTGGTATTTGTTTTCTACCTCCTTTGGCTAAAGTAGACCTGAAGTTTGCAAGCCTCAACCCTTTGCCCCAAAACATTAAACATTTCTACCTCTTTGGCCTTGTCTTGTTCAGGTTTCTTAGCAGGAGTTTCAGTTATTGCAGGTTCTGGTTTCGGCGGTTCTTCTTCTTCCTCAGAAGATTCAGCATCCCAAGCGTCTTTCACCGATTCATTGTCCGATTCCTTCTTTTCTGCAGCCTTTTGTGCTTCCTCCTGAGAAATTTACAAAATATGTAACAAATTTAAATAAAGGTATAAAAAACATTTTATATTAAAATTTTTTCTCTAAAATACTATTTGCTTAATCTTGGAACATAAAGATTATGGGACAGTGAGTCGTATATTTGAGTCTTTGACAGCACAAAATTTTGATTTAAAAGCAAAGACAGCTTTTAGTAAGTGTAGAAAAAGACATGCCTTTTTGTCAACAATCTCCAATTCCACCTTCTTTTCTTCTGATGGAGTAGTGGGGGCCTCCTGTGACATTTGAGTCTTCAATTTTGTTGGCTTAATCCGCGTGCCAGGTCGGGGTGGTTTCTTCTCTGAACCTATCTCTATACCTTGTGCCTTCAAAGACTCCAGCATGGCTTGAGCCCTTGCCTTTTCAGCTTTTTGTTTAGGTGTAAGAAGTTTTCCTTCAGCTTTGAGTCTTTCTTTTCTCTCCTTTTCTTTCTGCTTTTTCCGCTCTTTGCGTTCTTTTTCTAATCTAATAGCTTCTAGTCTTTGTAGCTCTCTCTCTTCTTCCTGTTTAATTCTTTCTTCTTCCTCCCGTTTGAGGCGTTCTTCTTCTTCTTGAACTTTCTTTAATGCCTCCTGCATGGCAGCAATAGTTTTCTTGGTAGGACCTTTCTTTCCTTTGTCTTTTTCATCTTTGTCTTTATCTTTATCTCCCTTCTTCTTCTTTTTCTTACCTTTAAATAATAATATAAATATAGTATTGAGATGTTTCAACCAAGTTACAAAAAAGAAAGAATATTATTTTGTTACCTTCTCCTTCCTTAGTGATATCTCCCTCCCCTTCCTTCTCTTCCGAAGGTTCATTTTTCTCTTCTTCAGGTGTTGCCTCTTCTAAAGGTTTCTCTACAGGTTTACTCTCTGCTTGTTCTGTTTTCTCCACCTTAGCTGGTTCTTTTACTTCCTTTTTGCCTGTAAAAACAGGAAAAACAACATACTTTATAAACCTACAATTTGATTGATAAATTCTACGAAAGATTTTATTGTAGTTTAATATAATTATTTTCAAGCCTCAACCCTCAACTGGCCTGCGGTGGCACAGGTACAGGCTTCATAAAAAAATAAATTACCTTCTTGTTCCTTTTTCTTAGCTTCTAGCTTTTTTTGCTTTTCTCTTTCCTTCTTTTCCTTTTTCTTTTGTGCAGCAGTTTTGATTGTGATGTCACCTTCATTGTCACTACCTTGTTTGTCTTCCTCATCTTCAGGTTCAGGCTTTGGCTCTTCTTTCTTACCTAAAAAAAGAGTTTTAATAATCTATGCCAACAAACATTTTAGGACATATTTTTTAAGCTTTTAATTCGTTTTAAAAAAGAATACATACACACATAAAATTTATACCTTTTTTCTTAGACTTAGGTTTTTCTTCTTCAATCTCTTCTTTAGGTTTTTCTACTTCAGGTGCTGGTGTGGGCTCCTTCTTAACACCAGCATATTCCATCTCCAGTTCAGCAAGAACTTTCTCAAGATCATCATCACTCTCATCCTTCTTTCTTTTGGCTTTTTTGCCTTTCTTGCCAGCTGGCTCCTTCTTCTCTTGGCCTGGTTTTTTCTGAGCTTTGACAGGTTTTTCATCATCAGAGGAAGGTGGGGCTTCAGGTGGTGAGTCAACATCTACATCTTCTACTTCTAGAAGAGAGAAGACACTCTTCTTTTCTTCTTTCTTGCCCTTCTTTTTTGGCTTGACTACTTCTTCCTCAGATTCATCTAAAAGGATAAAATGTCAGTTTTAAATACATCCACTAGAGGAGATTCCTCCCTAGAACTTTCGAATTATTTTAATTGACTAAAGTCTGACACTTGCATGGGGCTTCCCGAAGCATGGGTGTTACAAAATAATTTTAATTATCTTAAACTAGCAGTTGCATGCGATTTCTTCAATGTGGGTGAGATTGGGGGATGAAATTCGCAAAATCAATCAATCAATTTGAAATTTATAAGAAACATTTATTTATTTTTTATTTATTTCTTAACAATAAATAAAAACTAAACTAAAACTAAACAAAACTAAGCTAAACAACTTCCGCATCAGTTGATAAACTGTTGAAAAATATTAAAATTCATCAATCTATAGTTCTGTCAGTTAAGGCAAAACCCAATATTGATATGGTTTTGCCAAATGCCTAGCCACCCATTTGTGCCTCACATCCCCATATAAAAGTTAGGTTAGCTGTAGGAACTTTCCTTATGTTTATTTCTTTACACTTGAATTTAAGCAATTTAAAAAATAGAAAATATTTTATATTATTATTTATTACTATACCGTCACTGCTAAGATCCACCTTCTTCTTTTGAGACTTGTTGGAAATTGATACATTTTTAATATTTTTTGTGACCTCTTTCACATCCTCATCCACTGATTTCTTTTTGCCTTTCGGTTTTGGTTTCTCATTTTCACTGTCATCTGAGTCCACAACAATCCTTAAAAATACAAAAAGAAAGTGAAAGTTAAAACATAAGATGTAAAAGCATTAACCTGTAAAGCTTCTTAATATCCAATCGGATGAAATGACATATTGACATTTGATTCCTATAGCAATTTCCCACAGAGTTTCCGGAAAATGGAAAATTCATGAAAAAATTATTGAAATTTTCATGAAAATATGACTTATTGAATAAATAACTACGTTTTCTTTTCTAATAACTCTTTAAAAACTTACTGATTTAAAAACAGGCTACTGACACAATTATTTATTTAAAAAAATATTTTATTATTTGTAATTATTAGATTGGCATTGTCTAGTTTTATTATTATCTACTAATTCTAAGGTCTGTCATCTGTAACTATACTAGTACAATAAAAAATTTATAAAAAATTATGAGAATTCAATAAAAGCTGAACATAGTTAAAAAACTAACATGGTTCAAAACTTATCTATCCACTTACAGTTTAATATTGGAACTATGGACGAAATATTTGTCGGACAAAAATACGCAACAGCAGCAGAACGGATTGCTAATAAAGCAGTTCCATCTACCCAGAAGATAACCTAAAAGCACTTACTTCTTTCCCTTGCTCTGCGCCGGTTTCACATTGTCGATGTTGGTGGTCTCTACGTCGCTGTCACTGAAACATACTCCCAATTATCACCAACCAACCGTAAAGCTAATAGCCGATACTGAAAACATATGCTGAAAGAAACTCAAGTCTTACCCGTCCTCCGCAGCGGCGTTCTTTTTCCCTTTTTTAGCCTTTCCCATGATTTTAGTTGGCTATATTAAGTCACTATGCCTGTAAAATAGTGTTCTGTTTCCGTATATTTTGTGATTTCTATCATGTGAAACGTAATCAATGCCCAAATGGATTTATTAGCCGAAAAATTCGAGTCGTGTCCGACCTCTCTCACGTCACGTCACAAATGTGAAAAAAAAAAGTTTGACAGCTACGTAGAGTTGTGTTGCAACTGACTCTTTTTTACGGTTTTTATTTTCTCGATAAAGATCGAAAAATTATACTTTTTCATTGGCTTGGTTTTGTATTTTGTGGTGTTGTTTTAACAGTTTATTAATTTTCTACTTGTCTTCATGTAGGTACTTTTTTTCAAAAATCGTTGCGTGTGGTTATATCGATCTTTTGTAATTTCGATCTTTCGCAAATAATCGTCACATTAAACGGTTTTCAGCCACACTATTTCATTCAAAAATGTGACAGAAGATGAACACAGTTGTAAAATTTTTAGTAAATTTTAATTTGTTTCTTATTCAAAATGTACAAGAGTTTCACACGAGTACTGGCTCTTTACTGTGTGGACAAATTGCAACCATGTGTTTCGCCATTCCTGAGGTCCAATGTCTTGTGTACCCGTCGAGGTTGTATAGGTTATGTTTTTAGGAGAGGAAAGAAACACGACCGTGGAAATCCTTCGGCTTTATTTGTCCCTGTCCCTGTGAAGCCAAATCCAGATGACATGAACATTGGGGAAGAATTCACTGGTCGGTTAAAAAAGCAGGATCTACTGAAAATACTGAATAAGTTCTATCAGAAGCCTGAAGTCCGAGTCTTAGCTTCAGAGAATGGGCTCGATGATCAGTTGTTACACCAGGCTTTCCTGTCTTTTAGAAGACATTGTTTAGAACATGATTTACCTCCAGATTTACATATTACAATCAGTGATATACTACAAGGTAAGCCCATAGCATGTCATGTTATTTTATGATGTAAGAGGATGTTTTTTATTGTAATTGTAATGAAATGTATTGTAGGTGCTGGTCATGTTGACGATTTATTCCCCTACTTCCTCCGTCATGCTCGATTAGCATTTCCACACTTGGACTGTTTGGATGATTTAAAGAAAATTTCTGACTTGAGAACACCTGCAAACTGGTAAGTTTTAAGTAGTAAATAAGCTTAACTTATTGAAATATCACTACTTTTGCTTGCACAGATATTTATTTTTTCATTTCTGTGCTTACATAGTCATTTAACCAAACAGTCTCACACCTGGTGGTAAGTGGTGACCACAACACATATCTTATTTGTGTCATACTTGATAGAAATGAGACAGCCAAGTTCATTGTCCACTCTGAGAGCAGTTGGGTTGCTGGTTTATTTCATGTAATGGTAATTTTCTCTTTGTATTATTATCCCCAGGTACCCCCAAGCTCGTAGTATGAATAGAAAAATAGTCTTCCATGCAGGACCCACAAACTCTGGCAAGACATACCATGCCATGGAGAGGTTTCTACAGTCCAAAACTGGAGTATACTGTGGCCCTCTCAAACTATTGGCTACTGAAATTTACCATAAGTCAAATAAAAGGGTGAGTTTTTTTGTCTTAGTAGTTGCTCCCTCAGTTTTAAGAATAATGATCTGCAGTGGTAGCTGCCATCTTACCTTGGCATTAATGATTTATGCACCAGGAATCTTAATCTTGTGCTGGATTGAGATACCTGGTGCCTAATTTTTTCTTTATTTTCCAAATTGAAACATTGTACAACACTTATATGAAACTGTTGTAAAGTGGAGATAGCTGTTATTATAGAAATATCACACTAATATTATAAAGGTGAAAGTTTGTATGAAGTTTGGATGTTTGTTACTCCTCAGAACCTAACCGCTGAACAGAATTTTCTGAAATTTGGCAGAGATTATTATCCAGAAAAATATAAAGTTTACTTTTACATTGGAAAACTTAAGGATTTCCTTGCTAGATCATCTATGCGTACAATGTAACAGCTAATAATTTTTTTTTTTAAAGCAAATGCAATTTTTTAAATCTTCTTTTCTTTGGTCAGACATGTTGCATAAAAAGATCTAAATAAAACAATCTGCTGTGCTGGCCTTGATAATGATTATTTATTGCCAATAATTAGTGCCAAGTAAATTAAACATGCAATGAACATTATAACTATTTTTGGTGATAGTATAGGTCTCAAGAAATAATACTTATTTGTAATGCAATATTGTTAAAGTAGATACACTTCAATTTTACAATACACACACTTGTAACCAAAACATAGGCACAAAAAACCTTTGGACTGGCAATTAGTCAGAAACATCCACTTAGTTTACAGTTTACAATCGAAATTGACATAACTTTATCCATTTAATTTTATTTTTTCTGGTGTACACTTAACACTGGATTTTTCCAGGGAACAGCCTGTGACCTAGTAACAGGCGAAGAGAGACGACACGCAACCCAGTATAACACATTAACAGGTCTAGAGGAGCTGGAACCTACTCCTGAGAAAGAACCCTTTCTGCTTGATGAGATTGAGCTGACCCCGTCCGACCATGTGGCTTGCACTGTTGAGATGACCTCATTGAATCACACTTGTAAGGATAATACTATTTAATGTAAATAGAAATTATGATGGGAGGTCGGAACCCAGATGAACTGGGAATATTTGTTGGACGGAGATAACGAAAGAAAAAAAGCCTCCCGGCGCATAATGTCACGTTCGCAAAATGTCACACTAGGGTTTACCATAGCAAAATTTCACGTTCGCACGTGCGAACGAGACAATTTGCGATCGTGACATTCTGCGAACGTGACAATTTGCGAACGTGAAAGTGACATTTTGCGAACGTGACATTATGCGTCGGGAGGAAAAAAAAACAAATGAAAATTATTAAATCTTCTTGATCAAAGTTGTAGTCAGAATAACTCATAAAGATTTTTTTTTTCAAATGAATAAATAATTTAATTACATGTCAAAATTGTGAAGCTTAAGCAGCATAAAATATATTGTCTTAACATGATTAATCAAATACCAGGCCTCTGATCGTTCCCAGTGCAAAGGTGCCCAATACACTAGCTGCGTAGCCGCTGCAACGAATGGCGATGTCTAACCTTTGCATTAGGAACGATCCTGAGTGGGAGTTGCCCCCTTTTTACGAAATCGCCGTCCGTTCTCGGTGACAAAACATTTTGCGTCGAAGTCATGAACCTATAAACTTATAAATTAACCATGAACTTATATAAGTTAGATTCACAACTTGCTGAAATTTGTGCAATAATTCACTAAGCTACCTGGGGTTAATTTTATTTTCACTTTCAGATGAAGTAGCTATTATAGATGAAATACAAATGATTGGTGATAGAGGAAGAGGATGGGCATGGACAAGAGCAATTTTAGGTAACAATTAAGTTTTATTTTACTAACCACAAACAAAATTTTGTCTACTATTTTAAGCTTAGGGGATAAATTAAGAATTAGCTACTAACGTGATATTCAGAATAACATAGGTATAATTTTAAATATCAAGCTTTACACCAATTATTGGCTTATGCTTTGTATGATCAGCCGATCAGTAATGTAATTTGTATACTTAAAAAATAAATTAATACAAGTGTTCAATGGTCGCTTCAAATATATTAATATTCAGCAATTAATTATATTTTTTTATTAAAATTGGCAGGTCTTCAAGCAGATGAAATCCATTTATGTGGGGAAGCAGGAGCGATTGGCCTAATAGAGGAAATATGTAACACAACTGGGGAAGAAATGGAGGTAATTTTATTTAGCGATGTTTGATAGAGTTTTGGAAATATTTATTTAAATAGTGGTGATTGAAATTTTTGCTGATGAAGAAAATTAGACTATAGCAGTCCTGCCTGGAGTCTGATGGGAGACTACGTACTTTTACGGGCTATGCCGCCTGCTGAGTTAGATAATTTTCGTTTATATCCTGCATAGGCGCTTAGCCTTGAACTCAACTTTCAAATATAAGACAAATGAAAAAAATAGCATTAGAATTATAGGAATTATGATCTCATTAATCTGTAATAAAATTTCGGCAATTTCATAATGACCTATTATCTGTGTATTGTTTCAGGTCCGCTCATACAAAAGGCTAACAGAATTAAAAGTGGAAGATTCAGCACTAGGCTCGCTGGACAATGTGAAGCCGGGCGACTGTATAGTATGTTTCAATAAGAACGACATTTACAGTGTAAGTCGAGCCATTGAACAGAGGTCAGTCCCTTGAGGCAGGTATCCAATACTGTCCTGGGATTAAATTTTGAAAATCACTGGGTAGTAAAATATCACTTTAGAAATTTAAATAATTTAAATTCACCCTGATAAACTAAAACATAAAAATTAACAAACAAACACCTCTTTATATTTCACAAATATCAATCAGAAATTTCGAAAAGAAAAATCTGTGATTCCAAATAGTTTTTGGTGATATTTTATCACCTGTTGATATTCAAGAATTGAGTCCCATGTCTCGTGATGAAGATATTTTCACATGTCTAAAAAATCTGCTAAATTATGAGTACGTCACTTTTTGCCGCGATACTCATTTGTGACCGCTATAACTTAAGATGTAAAAAAATTGTACTATTTTAGCATGTTACTTAGACCATAAAACTAAACAACTTTTCCCAAGCAACATAGGCCGAAATAAGGAAAAAAGAAAACAGCTTCTTATAGCTCTTTTGTATAGGAAGTAACCATTTTGTTTTCTCATTGTAGGGAAAGTTGTTCAGTTTCGTGGTCTACGTAACAGGCTAAAATAGTGCTTACTATTTTTTTACTTTTCTTGTTTTTGTGATAGTTATTGAATACAATCAACTTTGTTATTATTAATGATAGTTTTTGATTGCCTGTTAAATCAGTCTTTATTACACTTATTTCTATACCTGAATATTGCTATTATAGGTTTTAATATTTATTTTGTAAATATGTTTTTATATTAATATTTTATTTTAGGGGCCATGAAGTGGCGGTAATATACGGTAGTTTGCCTCCTGGAACCAAGCTAGCTCAGGCAAATAAGTTCAATGATCCAGACAGCTCATGTAAAGTTATGGTAGCTACAGATGCTATTGGACTGGGAATCAATTTGTAAGTAAATTAGGGCACTAGAAAATAAATAAACCGAGGGTTCCGTACCTTTAAGGTAAAAATACTGTATTAGTTATGGACGCGCAGTCACGCAGAAGTGTATTAAATGCGCGCGAGTCCGACACGCACTTTAACAGTTTTAAATATACCAATGTTCACGCCTGTAAGCATAAATCGCCTGAAAAACATGTTTTTAGTAATTTCTTAATCCTTACTTAATTTCTTATTTTCTTTATTTTTATTAATTTGTTGTTATAGCAACAGAAATACAAAATTTGTCAAAATTTTAACTGTCTACCACTGACCTCTATATATACAAGTACGCTGGACTAATTATAAGCCGGGTCATAGTGAGGCGATTTGATTTTCGCCATTTCGCGCTGATAGCAGCAGTGGGTGGGAACGGAACTAATAATAGAGATGGGACAGTGAGATAAAATACATCGATAAAAATGACTATACTTAAAACTTACCCATGCAGTAAAATGAAAATAATTATGATCTATTCCTTTAATGATAGCAATTGGTTAATACTTAGATTAAGCAAATAGCCGAATCGCTCATGGGATCTTAGAATAAGCCGAAGTGGGACTAAGGGGCGCTAGCTAGATCCAACAATAAAATAGGGAATGTTTTTTAATAGAAATTACGTTTTTTCGAAAAGAATGGAGTAGGTAAGGTATTTATAGATAATAAAAAAATATGGTACAATACTTTAACGTTTTTTATTAGTTATTACTTTAAAACTAAAATCTACATACATACACTAAAACTCTAGCGGGGTCGTGTCTATACTGTACATTAAATGTTTTTATGAAAAAATAAATGCAACAGTCAACATCAGCGACACCAAGACCAAGACAATTATTTAATTTTTTTTGTCTATGTCTGTCTGTCTGTATGTATGTTACCACAACACGCCAGAACTACTGAACCGATTTGGATGGGACTTTTTCTATTCAACTGAGTGTTACCTGGACTCAAACTTATGACACATTTTATCACGCTACATAACTTCGGGGGTAGGTAACCAGGCAAGTCGCGGGCACACCTAGTTTAGTAAAAAGTGTAGATACCCTGTAGATACAGGGTGACTTTGAAGACAATCGACAAATTTTAAGGGTGTGTTCTGTTATTGATATAGATCAACTTTGTATAGGTCTAAGGAAATTTGTAGTTGTCGATTTTTTTTTGTATTTATTGAGTTATATTCTTGAAACTGATACACTGACGTAATTACCTAAAAAGTATAAAATAAGCATAAATGATGCATTTTTATTTTTGAGCATTAATTATGCTTATTTTATTATTTAAATTTTTATGCAAGTACGTTTGTTTATCGATTTCAAGTATGTTTACCGTAATAAAATAAGAAAAAAATACAACTCCAAATATCTTTAGACCTAAAAAGTTATCTATATCGATAACAGAACTTACCCTCAAAGTTTGTCGAATGCCTTCAAAGTCACCCTGTAGTCTACAAATAAAAGAAAGGGCCTTTTGCCGCAACAAACTAATCATTGGTGAGCCCAAATAATTTAGCGCGACAAAAAATTTCGAACATTTACACCTGTAATATATAGGGAATAGTTTTTAGCGGCTGCGTACAGACGGATGTCTATATATTTGGTGATAATTTGTTTCAATAAAATATGAAAGTGGCTGTTAAAATTATCTGACACTAAAGTATCCTTGAAGTGGTTCTGTAGATCAGGAAACAATCATATTTCTTCGGACGCCAACTAGGTTTTTGAATGTTTTTCAGCCATAATTCCAGTCTTCTATCGTCAGTCGGAAATCTGTGAATTAGTAATCGTTGTTTTAAATCAGAAACCTGTGAATTAGTAATCGTTGTTTTACATCGAAAACCTGAGAATTAGTAATCATTGTTTCAAAATAATATGTATTTGATAATAAAAATCTGTCGTCGGCTATTTCCGTTTTAGAAAGTAAATAGATAGGTACTGATAGAAAAATATCGATAAGTTTTATCGACAAGGAACTTTTCAGCACTATTGGATTTTATTATTTATGAAAAACCGGTAGTACAAAGGCAAAATCACGTATAATATGATTAGTGCCGATTTTTAAGTGCCTGTTATATCAATAGAAGTTTAATTTGTTGAATATTAGCAGTAAATTTACTTACTAGGGGAATGTAACCCCACTTCCCTTCTGGTAACGAGTTTTGCATAACACGCACTCTTTCATGGTTTACCTATTAACTACCACCACTTATTTATGTATCAACTAAAGTAATATGACACAAAAAACAAGCGTAATCGCGTTAAACCTACAAAAACACTTTATAAATACGGAGACAATCCAAACTAAGCAACGGTCATTTGCAGTTTACGTCAGATTTAGTTCCTTTCCCCCGCATTGGGGGCGCTTCAAATAGGCACAATAGAGTCATTTTATGGGGAATCATCAGTCCAGCGTACTTGTATATATAGAGGTCAGTGCTGTCTACCTATTACGGTTCATTAGATACAGCGTGCTGACCACGTGCTGACAGACAGACATCGGAAGCATATAAATAGGGTCCCGTTTTTCACCCTTTGGGTATGGAACCCTCAAAAGATCGCATACTTGAAAATCTAAAGCTTTAGCTACTTCTCAGGAAGGCTTGTTAGGCTGCTTTTCCACCAGTGCTGTGCGAGGGAGCTAAGCTGTGAGCTGGGAAAATTCCAACCAATAGGATTGCGCCATTTTCCTAGCTAGTCAAATGCTGTCAAATGGAGCAAACCTATTGGTTGGAATTTTTCAGCTCACAGCTTAGCTCTCTCGCACAGCACTGGTGTTGATGTTGTTTCACCCTTACCTGGCTTTCTATACAGGGTGTAACAAAAGTACGATGATCCTTGTAGTGTTGCAGGTACTTACTAGTAATATTATAACAAAAAACATGTTTTTCTGCTTCACCAGCTGATCATAGCGGTCATTTAACCCTCCAGGCGCTTCATCTCATGTATTTTTATTTTTTATGCAACTACTGGAGCTTACAATAGCTACTTGTCTACGACCCATGGTTATACATATATGTTTCAAACTTGGTTACTGGCTACTCCATACATTCATTCACAAACAGAGCGTTAAAGTTTCGCTCGAACGGAATCGATAAATACGAGTACCTGGTCTTGGACCGGTATAAACCAGCTTGAACTGGTTTGAGTGAGATTTTTACTAAGCCCGCGGGCTCAGCACGAGCCCCTAGATAAAAAAAATTCTAAGGCCAAATGTACTTTTTGACTTTTAATGTATGAAGCAAACGTCAATCTTTCTCACGTGAGTAAATGGAAACCGTTTATCTAGGGGCTCGTGCTGTCGCTGTTGGCTATTTATATTTTATTTTATCGACGTACACAACAGTCAATAATTAGTAAATATGCAAAATATACTATCTGGTATAGGCACATTTAAGAAAGAACTAACAAGAGAAAACAAACAAATAAATATAGAATTATAGTAACATACAACATACAAAAATAACATTGATAATTAAAGAATTTATTTGAGGTTGAGGTAATCCAAAACAGACTATTTAAATAAATCTTGTTTTGACTAAAATATCCTTATCTCGTTTTTATTTACACAACTCATTGTACTACCGACATAATCTTGTTAGAGGGTTATAAAAGGAGGCATTATTTTTATAGAAATATTTTGGAATGGCGAGAGAAGAGGCATATATTTTTGGATTTTTAAAATACCGGTTACAAGCCTTACTTCTCAGCTACAAACCTCAAGTTGCTGGCCGCTGGCCATACAAATATAATTGAAAATGTTAAGCCAAAAATATCTCCCACTCGTCAATGATGAGTCGATATATTTTTTTGTTGTTTATAACAGTTGATTTGTTTGGTTTTGTGCTTGATCAAATCAACTTTTATTCATTTAATTATTGAATAAAATTATGAACGAATTTATTAATAGCAGTAGATTTGTTTGGTTAAATCCACTTTTATTCATTCGATCGTTGAATAAAATTATGAACGAATATATTTACAAAAGTAAATATGTTTGGTTTTGTTATAATCCACTTTTATTCATTCGATCGTTGAATAAAATTATGGACGAATTTATTCATAAAAGTAAACTTGATTGGTTTTGTTGTTTGAATCAATTTTTATTAATTCAATCGTTGAATACAATAATGAACGAATATATTATGAACGAATAAAATAAAAAGAACGAATATATTTAAAAAAGTCGGTTTCTTCGGCTTTGTTTTACACATAAATTTGTTAATCAAGTTACAAGGATACTTAATTTTATCATAGCCTTGTTTTACCAATCGTAACGATTTGATTTAACTGATAATCAGAATATATTTTACAGGAGCATACGAAGGATAATATTCTACTCGTTAATAAAACCAGTTATAAATGAGGATGGAGAAAAGGAAATGGATGTTATAAGTATATCACAAGCGTTACAGATTGCAGGTAAGTTACAAGATTTTGATTTTGAAACCGTGTTTTTTAAATGTTTTAAATTAAAGTAGAGTGCGAAGAGTGCAGGCGAAATAATAGGTCTTTACCTATGAAATTGCCGAAATTTTCTTACAGATTAATGAGATCATAATTCTTATAATTCTAATGCATTTTTTTTTCATTTATCTTATATTTGAAAGTTGACTATAAGGTTATCAATTTATGCATAAAATAAAGTTTTTATTTTTAGTTTAATGTATAAAACTAAAGGTTCGAAAATTTTTCGTCTTGTCGTCATGTCGTCCGATTTCATCATTAGATATGTTATATTTTTTGAACATAATATTTTTCGAAAATTAAATTTAAGCTTCTGTTAGCTTAAAATTCGCCATACAAAAAAAACGGCAATTTTATAGGTAAAGACCTATTATAAAGCGCGTCTTTCGCCTGCCCATCTGAGGCTGTCGTGTACTATAATGTCGTTATTATAATCACGTGCTACTGACGTCACATCTACATACATTACCACAGATTAGATAATTGTAAAATGACACTTTATCTCTCTTAGGGTCGTATTTATAAATTCCTGTCAAGTCTGAGATTGTATGTGAAAAGTACATCTTGAGAGCAATCTTACACTTGAGAGGGATTTATCTATACGACCTCTAATGTCCATCACCCCGCACGAAGTTGTTGGAATAACATACGTACGTATGTAAAAAAAACTCGCGCGTCGAGGATTCCAATATACCTGTAGTATTTTTGGAAGCAATAAAGTCCATTTTGAGGACCGGAAAACTAAGTTTGTAAAGGTTTTTTGCAGATTTCTAAAAAACTGTGCAAATTAGAAAGATCGTTTTATTTTTTTGTAATATTTACATAAACTTCTGTCGACTGCAATTAATTCAAATTTTTCCTTTCACAAACTTCGGAGATAAGGGGGGGAATGGTATTTTTTTTTTCGTTTTTCATCATAGTTTGAAAACTAAGAGTTGTAAAGAAATACAAAAATATATTTTATAATATACAAGTAAAGCCCTTTCATATCATACCCCACTTGATCTAGTAACGACAATTTGAAATTTTGCCCCTCACCCTATTTGGGCCCCCTTTACAGTAATCTTTCATGTGCAATTAAGTTGGGCAACCAAATTCTACAACTATTCCAAATTTCAAGTCGATAACATGAGTGGTTGCTGAGATATAGAGGTGTGACAGACAAAGACGCACCATAAGGGTTCCTTATTTTACCATTTTGGTATCGGAAACCTAAAAAAGGAGATCCAGTCTTATCGAACAAATAACGTTCAAAAAATCATGTCAACTAATATTCCAATTTTGTATTTCCTTTTAGGCAGAGCCGGTAGATACGGCAGCGCATGGGAAACGGGCTACGTCACGACTTATAAACCTGAAGACTTGGCCACGTTGAAACAGTTACTATCCAAACCCCCTGATCCAGTGACGCAGGCCGGTCTGCACCCCACAGCTGAACAGATGGAGTTATACGCGTACCATCTACCTCACGCTAGTCTCAGTAGTCTTATGGTGAGTCACTATAATGGATTATAGGAACACCTACTTCTCGTGAGCGATAGATATTAAATTATAAAGCCTCCCCATAAGAAATGTGACTTTTAGAGGGATTTTGCCAAGGTCTCCCGCATCGTAGTGTATATCGCTTAAGGTTCCCACGGAGTGACGAAATCCTATACAAACATTGATTGGTTTTAATTTTTGAAAGGTAAGACCAAACTTTACCAAACTTCGTAGACATAATCAAATGCAATATATCTATGCTTTTAATTAGTTTTTGTTTGAAAATATTAACCATAAACAAAATTAGAACGAATTTAATTTCTGACAAATTTCACGCAAAATACGTGTCACTTGCAGCCAGGTACAACATACGTAATACACTTTAAAATTAAATGGAAACCAATCGTAAGCATTGATTTAATAGTGTACTTTGAAAATAAACTAAAAAAATATAAATAAATTAAATATTAAGTTAATGAAAACGAAATAACCACAATGTTTCGATAAATAGCTAAATTTCGGCCCGTTCGCTGCAGCTTCTCTCTCGTTAGCGGGGGTGTGCAGGTATAGAGCGGGGTCGGGGGAGGGACGTCTAGCACGGACTGTCTCCGCCTTCGATTTTCTTTGTTATCCTTATCAGTGCAGTGCGTCGTTAGCTCTCCGCGCGATTGCACTGCGCGTATTCATTTTACGTGCTTTTCGATAGGTACTCGATACAGCTTATGTATTTTTCAACACATTTGCTCATAAAACAGCTCTGTTTGCACTGTATTTAGGTCCATAATCCAGCTTATTAAAAACGCGTGCTTTTCTCATTATATATACTAGTTATATATATATATATTTTTTTATATGAACAAAGAGCAAGGAGTTCTAATGTCTAAAATATTTATGACATTTTCGTAAATATATACCTAATGTTGATAAAAATATAATATATAAACAGTTTGTTGCATGAGATTAGTTAAATTTGACAACAAATTAACATTAATTGATTTTGTAAGCAATAAATTTAAAGTTTTTGTACTTTTTCAATGACTACGCTGTTTGGGAGCATTGCCACAGCTTCGTCACAGCTCCTCATTTGAAAAAAGAAATGCGCGCGCAACAAGAATTCCGCGCGCCATTTTTCAGAAGTATTTTCATTTGCTTTGATTTTTGTGACTAACTAACAATGTCGTTCGTCGGTTTCAAGCAATGAAGAAGAACTTAATTTAACCCCACAGGAAATAATTACTGGGGCACAAAATGCAAGTGAGTCTCCTTCCAGCATAATCAAAGGAAAAATAGGTACATTCTTGCCTACGGAAAGTTCATTGAATGGAAGAACAGCAAAAATGCCATTTTGTTTTCAGAGAATGTCTTTTTGGCTTATTTCAATGAGCTGGCGAATAAGTATAAACCTAGCTCTTTGTGGTGTATTTATTCCATGTTGAAAAGTATTGTGAGAACGAAAAATGGAGGCTCAGGAATTGCAGGTAAGCGAATTTAATTCGTTTTTATTCGCAAATGTGTTGGAAAACGTCGTAAGAAGCTTGTGCGCTTTGGTGATTACACCCTCGGCTCCATTACGCCCTCGCCTGCGGCTCGGGCTGCAATTTCTGAGCCTCGGCCGTAATATCCAAAATAGCGCACGTGCATCTTAATGTACTATTATGCTGGAAGATAGTTTTGATTACGAAGCGTTATTTCACTATTGGTTATTTGACTAAATTTATTTTATATTTTTTATAATGAAGCTTTTTTCACGAATAGCCTGGTATAAATAGTTTTGATTCTTTTAAAATAAGGAAATTGTCTATGTATGCTATGTATGGGGTAAACGGTCATCTGATTCAAGCACTGAAATCTCTCTATGAGGATTCCAGTGCTTGTGTCAGAATAAACGGGGCGTACACTGAATGGTTTAGCATCGAAAAAGGTGTTAGGCAGGGATGTGTAGCGTCACCTTGGCTGTTTAACCTGTTCATGGATAATTGTTTGATTGATCTGAAAGAGAGTATGTGTGGACTGAGAATGAATGAGTTACTCATCAAATGTCTTCTCTACGCTGATGACCAACACTTACAAACTTGAAAATTTATATGTTTAAAGTGCATAAGCTATAAAATATTAACAAATAATAAATATTTGTCAAGCGCGTGTCGGACTAAAAAAATCTAGCACATTAACTTACTGAAATTTCAACTAATACAATTATGATTATGTGGTGGTACGGAACCCTCTGTGCGCGAGTCCGACTCGCACTTGGCCGGCTTTTTTTTTATTTCGGGAAGGAGCAAGGAGCTTTTATGTCTATAAAATCCATAATATTTTCATGAATAAATTAACATTGTTCGATAATATGATCAATAAACATTCATTTCACTATAATATTTATATTAATCAACTTAGTAACAACAAATTCGTATTTTATAGTAGAATTTACAACAAATGCACAAAACGAACCATTTGTCCGAGACTTTTAGCAGCCCGAGCCGAAGGCGAGGGCTGATTGTAATGTCGAGGATAAAATGGTTTTGTGGACGAGTTAAACTCTGCTTTTCACTTTGATTGCGAGGAAATAAAACGTAAAAGTACTCTCTTAATGTAACTGAAGAATGAGTTGTTCTGCTTTAGTGAAGAATATGTTGACGCGCGCGCGGCGTGGGGTGCAGCAGGCCCGCGCGCAGGGCGTACACCACCGCGATTACTTATTTGCCCTAGTGCACAAAATTCGATTTTGTGCAGCCTATATCCTGCACAAAGAAGCATTTTCAGAGCATGAGAAGTTAACAATAATTATGAATAAGCTGTTTGGCAGTTTAGTCAATGTCGCATCTGTGTCCGCTAAAACAGCGCGCGCCATTTTTACAAATATTTGCGGTGTTTACATTGTGTTTATTGAAATTATTTTCAAAAGTATCGACTCCTTCAATAAAAAAAAACCGGTCAAGTGCGAGTCGGACTTGCGCGCCGTGGGTTCCTATATACCTTTAGTATTTTTGGAAGCAATAAAGTCCATTTTTAGAACCGGAAAACTAAATTTGTTTGTTAAGGTTTTTTGCAGATTTCTAAAAACCTGTGCAATTCAGAAAGATCGTTTTATTTTTACTGTAATATTTATACAAACTTCTATCGACTGTAATTAATTCAGATTTTTCCTTTCACAAACTTCGGAGATAAGGGGGGGGGGAAAAGTATTTTTTTTTGACATTTTTCATAATAAATTGAAAACAAAGAGTAGTAAAAAATACAAAAAAATATTTTAGAATTTGTAAGTAAAGCCCTTTCATATGATACCCCACTCGACCTAGTAACGACAATTCTAAAGTTTGCCCCCCTATTTGGACCCCCTTTACTTTAATAATCATCTTTATTTTTACTCTTTCATGTGCATTTAAGTTGGGCAACCATATTCTTAAACTATTCCAAATTTTAAGTCGATAGCATGAGTGGTTGCCGAGATATACAGGTGTGACAGACAGACGGACAGACAAAGCGGCACCATAAGGGTTCCTTTTTTTACCAATTTCGTATCGGAACCCTAAAAAAAACAGTAATTAATGTAGTTCCTCAACGTAGAAAATACTAAGGTACGAAACACAAGTCTGGAGAATCGGGTGTACGTTGTCTACGTCTTTTCCTTCGGGAAAAGAGGTACCTAAGCAAATTTTACTTGTTTTTATTCGCATATGTGTTGAAAAACGTCAGAAGCGCGTGCGCTTTGGACATTACATTACAATAGATGCACTTGCATCTTAATGTCCTATAATGATTTTATTAAAATATACTATATTATGATCAGTGTAATTGTTTCTTCGCCATTCACCACACAGTTCATCATTCTTAGAAATAGTTCAGCTGTAGAAAAATATGCCGTCAAAAATGAGCGCAAAGCAAGCAAAACATTACAAAATTATTATAAAGCTATTTGACTAGGCTGCCCGTTAGCCACCCGCCCCGCACGCCGCGCCCGTCAAGACCCAAAAACTGGTTTCGCGAGACAATATCGTGCTCTTGTTCTTTTAGCGCCTTGTCGCACTCAGGGTGAGACAGCAACAGAAGAGAGCACTCGGCGCATGATCACAGCGCGCGATTTCTCGCTCGGTTCGTGGGGCTCTTAATAGGGCAGTAGAAGTCGTTTGTGACTGCCAGATACGTGGCTGATACAAATACAGTCTAGAGCAAGTATAACTAGACTCTAACACGTAAAGTTTGGAATAAGAGCCTATGCACACCGCGATTTTTTATCGCGCGCGTCGTCGCGTGATTTGGATACGCGCGTCGACAGCGTGTTTTCCTTTCCACAAAACAGCTTGCTTGCGATTGCAGCTATACAAAGGCACAGTTGACGCGCGCGTCGGGTTGAGGTGTTCAAAGGTGTAAAAGTTGCGTATGACTCGCGTGCGTTTAGCGTTTGTCGCGCAACAAACGCGCGTCGACGGCGCGATAAAAAATCGTGGTGTGCACAAACCCTAAGAATGATAGCAAGTCTAAAGTCAATCATAACTTGTTCTTGACTGTACTTCAGCATATAGTAGAATAATAACCTCTGGTTTAGGTACTCTTAAGTCTTTTACGAACGACACTTACAGAATAAGATGGTGCTGTACCATTTTTACCTGGTACCGCGCGTTTACAGTCGAAATAATGTATATTATACAACGTGTAACGGAAAGGTGTGATAATACTAAAGGCTGTGAATCGGCCCATGAAACTGAACAACATTTCCCAAGGACATAGGTCGAAATACGAAAATCAATTTTTGACCTGACCTGATAGCGACTGCATCAGCTGATAGCGCATTTTGTATGGGAGGTCAAATTTGGTATATTCCTTGGGAAAAGTTGTTCAGTTTCATGGGCAGATTTACACCCTTATGTATTATCACACATTTCCGTTACTCGTTGTATTGATTAGAACAACAGCAGTGCAATAACAAGAGGACTAAACGTAGCGTATACAGGTGTAAGGAAAAGTACCGATTTCCTTGAAATGAAATGAAATGAAATTTTATTTTGTGGATCATAGGTCATTGAGGTGTTACAATAAAATTTTAAATAGTTCCAGCTATGTCCCGCCATTAAGGCATACAAAAATTACTAAAAGATTAAAGTTATGTCATGTAAAATATATGTCTCCAAATAATTAATATGTCAAGTACTTAAAAAATATGTACCACATGTTCTATAAGTAGAAAAAAGAACAATATGCATGTTCAAAACATAAAAAAAAAATATTAAAATATAATTGTGTCAACCCTCACCAGACTCAAAACTATCGCACCGATAAGTCGTGCGTCGATAGCTTACGGACGTCGGACGTTTGTTTCGTTGCGGTCCTAAGTAGTGTGTGATTCCGTGCGAATATCTTCATAAAAATGGCGAAGTCCACTGTGGATGCGCTGGAAAAAGTATTAAAGAAGATCCTCGGACCGATTGAGACTAAAATTACTGCAATATTGGACCAAATGAAGAAAATAGAAGATAGAATTTGTGTACTAGAAAATAAATCACCATCAACGACGTGTCTGTCATGCGACAGCAAAAAGGTACAGACGCCAGGCGATTCTCGCCCCAATGGATCGATGTCATCGAAGACACAAGAAAAAAATTCTACACATCTCCCAACAAAGCCGACTTCATCAGCTGCGTCACTGAGCTCGAGGAGGGGATCGCTACCGGTCGGCGCAGGCGCAGGGAATCCCGCGCCCGCACCCGCCGCTCCGTCCTTCCCCCCGCCGCCGCCTCCCCACACCTCCACAGCCGTTAGCGCTGCCGCGATAACAACCGCGCAACGTCTACCCACCAAGGAAAATGTAACGGACAATGAACATAAACAAAATAAAAAGGACGAGGAAGAACAATGGGAAGTTGCAGGACGCCCCAAACGGAAAAATATGCGTCGATCGAAACGCATCACTATCACTGGCACTGGCCCTGTAGACAGTATGGTTCAGACAGCCATCAGATTAAAGAAGATACACGCATGCTTCTTCAAGTCAGACACAACAGTAGATGCCGTGAAGGCGTATATGGCCAATCAATGTAAAAGCGAAAGTTTGGATTTCACTGTTGATAAGCTAAAACTTAAGCATCAGTACTACTCATCGTTCGCAATATCCGTTCCAAACAGTAAGTTTGACTTTTTTATGCAAGCCGGAAACTGGCCTCCTGGTATCGTCATCAGTGAGTGGTTTCGACGCAGCGGAGGGCGTGCACTCCGCGCGCTCTCCGCCTCCGGCACCGCCACTGTCGCCCGGCCTGTACACACAGATAAGATAAGATAAGATAAGATAGAACCACCTAGAAGTATTGTTAGTGTCCGAATTGAAATGCGATGTTCTGGTAATAACAGAGCATTGGCTCCGTGCTAACCAGATAGTTTCCGTAACTTTAGGTAATTTTGACCTTATTTCGCATTACTGTAGGCCCAAAATAGAGCACGGGGGGAGTTGTATCTACGTAAAAAACGGCATCAAGGCCATTAATAGGCAAGATTATTGCGACTTGTCACAAGAACAACTCTTCGATACGTGTGCTGTTCAGTTGCTCGATGAAAATATTCTTATCGTCGGAATCTATCATTCAAACCTCACCAACGTATATCGGTACCTTCTTTTGTTCGAAAAATTACTAACAAAAATCACAGATGAGGGCATAGATGCCATTGTGGTGGGCGATACAAATATAGACTTACTCGACGAAAAACCTGCTAACCGACGCTTGTTCGATGTACTAAGTAGTAACGGATTTAGTCAGTACGTTGAATCGGGAACTCGGTTTCAAAATAACAAATGGACATTGCTTGACCACGCGTACACGAACGTTCCCGGCGACCGTGTGTCAGCTGTCACTAACGTAAGCACGCACCTAAGCGATCACTTGGCTCAAAAAATTTGCATAGCGCGAGGCGCGCAACAAGCCGGGCAGTCGACTGTGATGAAACGGATACTCTCACAAGCCAATATTATTAACTACGGAATTGCGCTGTCATCGGTCGACTGGCTACATACAGGGGTGGAAAATGGTCAGTAAAGTCAGTAAAAGTCAGTATTTTTGACTAAGGTCAGTAAAAGTCAGTTTTTTCGAAAAATGGTCAGTAATGACAGTATTTTGAGGATCTGAGATCAACGACATCATCTTTCTTTTACAAAAGGGGTATATTTTCTGCAAATTGAGGTAAAATTGTGAGATTTTTGTACATCTCAATGGTGTTTTTCTATTGTTATTTTCAGGGCTTGTCCTCGCCCATCATTTCTATCCTACTTTGTATTTTCGCGCTGTGTACTTCCTAACTCGATATGCGTATAAGCACAATTCTTGTCATTACAATGTATAATAGTTATTATTTGTTATAGTTTTTTCTTGGCTGTAAAGTTATTGTTTAGCGCGAATAGCTTGTTTTGAAACCAGAGCATAAAATAATATTTTTAAGGCGAGGGCGTTATTTTGAATCCATTAAAAATATTTTAAAGATTTTTGTCAATTTGTTTGGCTTGGGGTCAACAAGATGGTTATAGTGTGAAAATGTTAAGACCATGCTCCAACTGTTTTTGGCTGTAAAACTTGTATGACCTGTAGACGACGGACAGACACGTGAGTGACAGCAATAAGGCTCCGCTCCGTTCAGGCTCTTTGGATACGAAACCTTAGAAAACGCTGCTAATCATCACATTTTACTTTTCCATGCTAGTGGACAAAAAGCACTTTTGTAAGCAGATTTCAAACGATAAAGCTAACTACTTTCTGACCTAGTGATGTGAAAATTTTTCCAATGGTGGTATAAAAGTGGTGCGTGGTCGACACATTTTATGTGGGAAGACGAAATTTTTTTCGTCTTCCTGAAATCAAAAATTTTCATAAAATTGACGAAGACGAAAAAATTCTTTTTCTTCGCAAATGTTGCTTGTTCTCATGAATAGAATCACTGAGCTTCGGGAGCAAAACCGTTAAAAATACACGTTGTTTCTGCTTCGTTTTACCTACATCTAATCCAACATCATGGGACCACTTAATCAACAATGTAAACTCTTGTTTTTAATTGAATTTGGTAGGTAGTTTATAATTTACCCAATAAAGGTTTATCAATTAGGTAGGGCTAAGATAAGGTAGGGCTAACAAATAGGCAAGAATCGTCGGTAATCTTGTAAACACAGGTTGCCTCCCCTGACCTCTGCACTGCTGCTTAGCTTGTTCCCGAATTTAACCTGATTATGTCTGTCGCAATTATTAAGCAGCTCCAGTCACACATAGATATACGTATTTCGATGCTAAATTAACCGACGGAAGGTCATTATTATAGAAATTAGGTCAGTAGGTGGTCAGTAAATAGTCAGTATTTCGGAGTGTTTAAGTCAGTAAAATCAGTATTTTTAGCCATAGATTCAGTTTCCACCCCTGTACATATTATAGCAGCCAGTTCAAATGACTGCCAAAAGTTGGCAGAATGTATCTTAAACGTTATGACCGATAAACTCGATATATCGTGCCCTATACGTAAGCAGATATGTAGTAGCCACAGCTCACCTTGGGTAGATGAAGAACTCATTAATATGAAACTTTTAATGTTCGACTTTAATAACTTAAAAGAAAAGTACCCACAAAATTTAGAGTTAGCAAATATATCGGACCAAATCAAAACTAAATACTACGCAATGCTAAAAAATAAACGTACACAACATTTCAGCTCAGCGATAAATAATAACAAAAACAAAAACAAATCGATGTGGAATGTCGTAAATATAGAACTAGGCAGGAAGGTACGCGACCGCGTAGATTTCACCGAACTGATTCGGAAAAGTGACGGACAGCCATTTACTTCCAAGCAGGAGCTCGTAAATTGCCTAAACGCCGAGTTTGTGAGCGCCGCGCTGGCGTGTGGCGCCCCAGCAGCCCGCGTCGCTTGCTGCGTGGCCGCGCTCTCCGCCACCGTCCCAGCCAGTGACGCTTGCCTACGCCTTAAGGTTTTTACACCCGCAGAAGTGGAGCAAATAGTGCACAAAAAAATTGCAGCCAAAAGTAGCACAGACATATACAACCTATCCGCTAACCTAATAAAAAAGATCAGCCCAACTATTCGCGATATATTATCGTATCTTTTTAACGAATGCATTCGTAGCGGCAATTTTCCCACCTCATTAAAGCGCGTCAAGATTGCACCACTGTACAAGGGCAAGAGCAAAAAAATTGGTAGTGACGTCTTATCGCCCGATATCCTTAGTACCATGCATCAGCAAGGTGTTTGAAGTAGGAGTAGACCGGAGGCTTCTGTCGTTCTGGGCATCTCGAAACGTAATGTCTGCCAGGCAATATGCGTATCGCGCCGGGCGCAGCACGACCGACCTAGTGCGCGAAACAGTGTGGCGTGTGTTGAGCGCGCGCGAGGCTGGCAGGCAGGTGGCGATCCTGGAGACGCATTTTTGAAGCGTTCGAAGTGAATCTTTAGTTCGCATACGAAAACGAATCGTGTGCGAATTCAATTTCTAATGCTCTCGATTTTACGCATTTTTGAATCATTCGAAAGCAGTGTTGCCATTAAATTCAAATCTTTGAACAATTTTCTTTTCACGCAGAAAAAATAAAAACCGGAAAGCAATTACTCATTGACTTTAAAAACCGGTAATAAATTGCGGTGGAATGGAACGCAAATTAAAAAGTTGATATGTCAGTATAATGTCATATGTGAAGGAAACGTCAATGTCGTTCTCATCACAGATTATATATACTTTCGAGCGGTAGAAGTGCAAAACGAGTGGGTCGGACCACTCGTTGCAGAATTCACAGGTATGAATATTCAAAAATTGCGATTTTACGGATTCGTATACGAATCTTGCCAATTCGAATGCGAATCGAAGTTCGAACGCTTCAAAAATGCGTCTCCTGTGCTGCGACCTCTCGCGCGCGTTCGACACCGCCGACCACAAGCTCATTGAAGCCAAGCTGCGCCACTACGGAATTGAGGGACCTCCGCTAGCACTACTAATGTCCTTCATGTCAGAAAGACAACAAGTAGTAGTCGGCGACAAGGGGAAGGTAAAGTCTGCCGAAATGAAAAACATACTGGGAGTCCCACAAGGGTCGTGCCTATCGAATACGCTCTTCAGTATTCTCCTAAACGACCTCCCCGAGGCTCTTCCCGGCGTAGAGGTATATATGTACGCAGATGACGTAACCGTCGTAGTCTCTGAACCCACAGAAGCCACACTCAACCATAGTCTAAATAACACCGTGCGAATCCTACACGAATGGTTTAGCTCAAACGAGTTAGCGCTCAATATAGAAAAGACCAGTTTCATGAAAATGAGCCTAAATGGTCATACACCCACACCCATGCGAATCGTCGCGGCAGACACCCCGCTTGAGCAAGTAACAACCACCAAACTGTTAGGATTCCACATCGACAGCGCGCTTACGTGGGAACATCAAATAGACACGCTGTGCAAAAAACTCGGGCGATCATGCTACGCGCTACGTCGCCTCACACTTACCGCGACCAGAGACGTAGTCAGGAGTTGCTATTTTGCCACCGTGCACTCCGTACTCACGTACGGGACAGAGCTGTGGGCACGCGCCGCTGAATGGCGCCGCGTGTTCTCAATGCAGAAACGAGCGGTGCGGGCTATAATGGGTGTCCCTGATGACGTCTCTGCTCGCGAATATTTTAAAAATCTTAAGATCATGCCCTTGCCCTGCATATGGGTGTATCAGATTGCCCTGTTTACACACATAAACCGGGAATCCTTTAAACGCCAAGGCGTGAACAAATCACGGTCCCTGCGTAGTAACATACACAAAGACAGACTAGTTGCGCCTACACACAAGCTAGCGCGAACGGAGCAGTCGGTATACGTCGCCGGGCCGGCCGTCTATAACCGGTTACCAGCTGACGTGCGAGATGCAACTTCCCTATGCGTGTTCAAAGGCCGTTTAAAAAAGTGGCTGTTGACTAGCCAATTTTATGATTATAATGATTTTTTTAAATTAGAATTAACATTATAGGAAATTATTTGTTATTACACTAAGTAAATTAAATTTATATAATATAATTCCAATAAAAAATTATCTAGGAAGTCTAGACGTGTAATGTAATTTTTGACTTGTAGCCATTGTTACAAATAAATTTATCATTTATCATTATCATTTAAGCGTAAGTATTTGCCTCAAGTGTCGTTCTTAGGTAGTGTTCTATCTCCTATCTCTGTTGCACGCTAGTGAATGATGTTCGTTATTGAATGACGGCGATTCTTAGAATAGGGTTGGGAACTTGAACTTTTTTTTTTCATAGGAAGTATTTTATTTTAGTGTTATTTTTTACTTGTATGTTTTATGTACTTTATTGTACTTACAGAACATGTGGTTAAAAGGAAATCGGTACTTTTCCTTACACCCTGTATAGAATGACAGAAACACGTTTCGCTCCGTCCTGCTCTGCGTAGCTCTATCTTGCTTTCATTGTAAGTTGGGACTATTTTCCACCCACCAGGATATATTCGTCCACCTGTGCACAGTAGACGACTCGCTATACTTCATGTGCAATACGGAAGGCTTCAAGTTCCTCGCGGAGATGATCCAACACGTGCCACTACCGTTACGAGCCCGCTACGTATTCTGCTGTGCGCCTATCAACAACAAACTGCCATTTGTGTGTGCGCAGTTTCTAAAGGTAGGATAGTGTAAGATGTCGACAATTAAAGATTTAAAGCGATCCGTTTTCAATACTAATTTCAATTGACTTGCATTCAATTGAAATTGAATGCAACTCGTTTTTCAACAGCATTTTATGTCCCGCATAAGAATGTAAGTCATTTGAATTTAGTATGGAAAAACGGATCGCATTAAACACGTACCTATTTTTTTTTTTAGTCTGAATACAACGGATTTAACCAAATAATGATAATACGAGCCGAGTGCTCCCAATGAGACAATCTATACATCTGTCAACACTAAGGCTGTATTGTTAAAATAGTATTGTGCACAACTCTATAGATAGTACATACATAACATTACGCCTCTTTCCCGTCGGGGTAAGCAGAGACCACAGTCCTCCACCTGCTACGATCTTGACATACTTTCGAAGCGCGCTAAAGGGGTATTTAGAGTCAGGCAAATTAAAGATTCGTGAGTTTTTGATGACTAGGAATTAGCTGAGGGCAGGCGAGCCTGTTTGTGTCCAAAGTTGTGACTTTCTTCCTTGTTCTTGATGATGAAATCATACAAATTTTATGAACACAAAATGATCCAGAGCTTTTCCAGGCAACCCTGTAGATTTTAAAAGGCCTATTCTGGTTGAAAGACCACAAATTGGTCCCATCGTGGTATTCGATTACGCTAGGTTTTGCTGTCGGGTCTTGTACTATTTATTGTTGGCCGTAAACTACGACCATGCGTGGTTTTTGTAAAAAGGAAAAACATAGAGTAATTAACATAATACTTAGAGACAACGAATGTATCACAGAGTACTTAACATACAGAAATATTGACATGTTAGTACAAAGTAGGTATGTGTCCTCAACAACTATAATATAAGCATTTAAAAGGTCCCACTATGGGGTGACTTTCTTCGACCGAAAATGGCCGATTTTGTAACCGACTTTTTGTAGCACGTGTGCGTTTCTCTGTTGTAGGTGAAAACTTAGTTTAGGCTCCAGTTTCTCACAAACATTTCTTTGCACATAATTTTTATTTTGTTATATCACATATCCCTGAATTTTTAAAATTTGTGAGAGAAAATAAAGATTTTTATTTATTATAATCAGTGCGTTCCATGTTTCCCCTACAAAAAAATTGTCACTGACTATCGGACGTGGACGGGCGCCCTAACTGGGAATTCATTTGAAGTCTAACCTTGTAATACACTGCATTCCATTTTTGGCTAGAAATATTTCGTGAGTACGAATTTTTAATTAACGCAACCTGTGTTATGCAGATGGTCCGGCAGTACAGTCGCAACGAGCCAATCACAAAAAACTGGATGTGCAACGCAGTGGACTGGCCACTTCCTTCACCAAAGACTATCATGGACCTCGTACACTTGGAGTCGGTCTTCGATGTGCTCGAACTCTACTTGTGGCTAAGGTAACGATATTAAGGATTGTGTTAATCAATTCCCTCAAGTATGAGATTACTCTCAAGACGTAATAGGCGTTTCAAATAAGAATAGGACTGGTTAATTACTAACTTCAAAGCGATTCCCAGTGGTTGTGCAAAACTAAATCGAAAACGGGTTAAGTTGGCTTGCTATCGTAAATCTGTATAGGCCCAGTCCTATTCTCATTTGAAACACATAGTTTACCGACGGAAGAAAACAGGTTTTGTTAATGTCAGTAGCTATTGATTACTAGTTCCCAATTATTGTGATAAAAAATTAAAAATAATTGGTACCCGCACACAGTCAATCTTAATCGCGAGCCGACTAATACTTAATAAAAAATATATAGGGAGAAATTTTACACAAGGTCATGTGATCCCAAACGAGGCACTATACAGAGTCTGCATACATAACAAACACTTGTGTTCATCACACAAATGTTTGCCCTGCGCGGGGATTCAACCCGCGGCCCACGGCGTGAAAGGCAAGCTACTACCAACCACACCAACGCGCTTGTCGAATTATTATTACTATATCCGATCGAGATGCAGCTATAGGGAAGAAAGAGAAGGCTAGATCGCGAGTTTGTCAATCATCCGTTACACAGTCAATATTGAACATATCGCGAAAAATATGGCGCTCAGCTTTCTTTCCTATAGCTGCATCTCTAGCGATTCGCGATCAAAATTGACTGTGTGCGAGCACCCAATAAGTTCCTATCTTTACCTTTAAATATGTGTATTACTAATTGGCGTTATGTTTTTGTACCAACAGCTACAGGTTCCCAGACATGTTTCCGGACGTAAAGTTGGTTCGAGACATGGAGACTGAACTCGACGCCATCATCCAGCAAGGAATATTCCAGATCACTAGGTAAATACTTACACCAATATGAGCTAATATCAAATTCCACATCCCGGATATCTGAAAATAGATACACGGATTCAATGCGTGAAAAATTAAAAGATGACGTTTAGCCAAACGATATCAAATCTTATAACAAGACAACACATTTAATAGTATATTTTACAACAAGTGCACAAAACGAACCATTTTTCAGAGACTTTTAGCAGCCCGAGCCGAAGGCGATGGCTGATAGTAATGTCGAGGATAAAATGATTTTGTGGACGAGCTATAAACTCTGCTTTTCACTTTGATTGTGAGGAAATAAAACGTAAAAGTGCTCTCTAAATGTAACTGAACAATGAGTTGTTCTGCTTTAGTGAAGAATATGTTGACGCGCGCGCGGCGTGGGACGGGGTGCGGCAGGCCCGCGCGCAGGGCTTACACCACTGCGATTACTTTTTTGCCCTAGTGCACAAAATTCGATTTTGTGCAGCCTATATCCTGCACAAAAAAGCACTTTCAGAGCATGAGAAGTGAAAAATATATTAGTTTGCCAGAGAGGGATGCAATGTGGTATTCTTGATATAATGCGAATAGACCGAGTCAGACCTTAATGCTTTCCAAAACTGGTATTGCTGACGCAAGGAATGCTAAACTAAAAGCATACCCCGGACACTACATACATCGAGCGCGAATTTGAAATTGGAAGGTCGCATAGGCTCGCATATTCAGTACAAAATACCCTCAGGAGCTAGAATCTCGCGGGCAGGTGCGCGCGGGGGTTGGATTGCAAGGCGGGCGGAGAGTGTCCCTTCTGAATGATAGTACTATTACGTCACTTACTTTATTCTGTGCTAAAAGTGGAAATGGGCTGGAGTGCCCTAAGGCAGGTTGTCTACCGCGACGATTCTGAGCCGATACCGATAACAAGAGAAAAGCGGCGACAAAGTTGCGAGTAGTATTTAACGGTACTTGTTACTTACTCATAGTGTCGCTTCTATCGTCACTGTTCTTTTGTTTTATCGGTTGGCTCGGAATCGTCGCGGTGGCAAACTGCCTAAAAGGTTTGCAAAGAAAGTCACCCATTAAAGCAGACCAACGGACAGCCGCGGTGGAAGGTCTTTGCTCAGCAAAAGGATCTGTTAGGTTAAGAAAAAACTACTCCCTTTTGCATCTATTAAAATTCATCTTCTATACCTACTTGCCTTACTTTGGAACGGCTTGAACGATTTAATGTATTTTTTTTTGTTGTGTTCGTAATTGTCAGTTCAAGGTTTACATGGAAAGAAAATTGGAATATTCCCGGAAAACAGTAAATTCGGGAAGAACTAAAAGTTCTTTTTCCTATGAGATCCATAGTCTTCGCCGCCGGTCAGGTCATGCAGCCATCGAGACTTTGTGCGTCTCCGTGCAAAGCCGGGGCGGGCCGCTATTATCTTTCTAATGAAAATCTTTTCTTTGGTAGGTTATTAAGAAACTCAGAACAAGTTTTTAGAGAAGATTCGGACGGCGAGCCTCTACCCAGACGCGGCAAGATGACGTCACAAGCGCACGCGCAGAGAACAGAACATGAACAGAAAGGGAAACTGTCAGATATGCTCGTTGCTAGGGTAAGTGCTGATACCGTACAAAAAAAGTCTATAGAAGTGACTTATTATACCCTGATATACATCTGATATGTCAGATGTCGACATACAAAAGTTTTACTAACGAAATAAAATTATATAAAATAGCAGCACAAACAAACACTGGGCTGGGCAACTTATTTTGTAATTCCATTCACTCTGCATAATTTTTATGTAAGCATTTTATTAAATCCTGAATCCGTTCACAGTTATCTTCTCCGTTGTTGCCTTGAGTAACTTCTTTAGTGGGATTGAAGATTCCTGATTTTATATACAAGTTTCTGTTATTATTTAGCGCCAACTTTAGGACTTACATAAAATTAGGAGATAAATCTTCAAAATATATTTGAAACCCCCTAAATCGGCACTTTGCTTCAACGCAGTACCATATCTTTTATAGGTTTTAATAACAGCTTAGGTTTAAGCGGCTAGCGGTTGTATAACACAGCGTTGATTACCTATTATACTCGTATCGCACGCACGCAGCGATGTGTCGGCAGTGTATTGAAAAAGAATCCCTGGTTGCTTGTGTGCTGATACGGTTTACGTGGATACTGGTGATTTTCCACTGTGAGCTAGGCAAAATTATACCACTAGGATTACGCCTTTGCTTTTTGCCTACGCTTTGATAGGTGGTAGGGCTTTTGTGCAAAGTCCGTCTGGGAAAGTACCACCCCCTGGCCTATTTCTGCCGTAAAATAGCGGTGTTTGCACTGCTGTGTTTCGATTTGAAGGGTGAGGGAGCCAGCAAAATTACTGGCACACGAGATACACCATCTTAGTTCTCAGGGTGTGCAACGTGCTTTGCTGTCTATCTTAGTTTCAAGTTATGCCACTAATAAGACAGCGGGCTCTATGGGCGGTGGTGAACAATTTTCATCAGTTCCCACCTGCTCGTTTGCACACTTGTCACATAAAAAAAACGCCTTTTTCCTAGCTTGTCAAATACGATACGCTGTCAAATGAAGCAACCTTCTTGGTTGGATTTTTCCAGCTCACAGCTTAGCTCAGTGGAAATCCACCCTATGTCTATGTAGGTAGGAACAGTTAAGAGTCCGTCAAGCTCCCACCCACGTCCAAACAGCCTTCACTCCCCTCCCCTCCCTTTGTAGTACCAATAGGGAATATGCATACATTTTTTTTGTCGCATTTATTAACAAAATATGAAAATACCGTAGTAGAGATGAAAAACGGCCGATATAAGAATTTAAAACTATTAATTACGCGCCGAGTAGACAGAGACATCCGACATGGACAGTGACGTCACATGTCACTATGGCCATATAAACTCCGTATAAAATTGCGTTTTGCTAAACAAATGTTCGATGGCTTATATCTTTTTTTATTTCATAGTTATTCAAAAATAGTTTTACTTAACTGTTTATTACATGAATGAGTATATTCTTTTTAATAAAAAAAATCATGCATTTTCCCTATTAACTTACCGCCAAAGGGCCTATGTCCACTTTGCACTAAATTAACCACAAAAAGAAAGCACAGACGTCATAAACGCTCGCTGCTATTGCCGTAGCGGCAAGTTGTATAAGCTGCAACAGACACTATTTGAATGATAGTTCTAACCTAACTTGGGACGATACAGGTCCTTCGGCAAGATCCAAAAATCAAGCCAAAACACGGCAAGAAGAAATCACTCGCGCACTTACTGAAAATAGACGTCCAAGATAAGGAGAAAATCTATGATTTGCTAGTTGCGGGGGTAAATTGAATTAATTTCACTATTATACTGCTGTCAAGGTCATTTATCTCATATGCATTTGTTATCTATACTATTATAAAATTGAAAATTGATGTTGTCTGTACATTGAAGATATTTGTAAAAAAAATATCACGTTATGCTATTTGGATGCCCCTAAATCCAAACCACTTATTTTAGGATGTTTTGTCTGTTTGTTTGTTGTTTATTGGTTCGAGCAGCATGCAAAAACTACTTAACCGTTTTTAATGAAACTTTTTTGTTTGATAGCTAACTTTTTGTCGTTTGACTTAAATACTGGTATTTTTAGGGTTCCGTACCTCAAAATTAAACAAGTGCGAGTCGGACTCGCGCGCCGAGGGTTCCGATATACCTATAGTATTTTTGGAAGCAATAAAGTCCATTTTCAGGACCGCAAAACTAAATTTGTTTGTAAAGGTTTTTTGCAGATTTCTGAAAAACTGTGCAACTTAGAAAGATCGTTTTATTTTTGCTGTAAAGTTTATATAAACCTCTGTCAACTGTAATTAATTCAGATTTTTCCTTACTCAAACTTCGGAGATAAGGGGGGGGGGAATGGTATTTTTCTTGACATTTTTCATCATAACTTTAAAACTAAGAAATTTAAAAAAATACAAAAATATATTTTAAAATGTACAAGTAAAGCCCTTTCATATGATACCCCACTCGACCTAGTAGCGACAATTTGAAATTTGGCCCCCCCTATTTTGGCCCCCTTTATATTAATAATCATACTTTTTTCAAATTTTTTTCTTGTGCAATTAAGTTGGGCAACTATATTCTAAAACTATTCCAAATTTCAGGTTGATAGCATAAGTGGTTGCTGAGATATAGAGGTGTGACAGACAGACGGACAGACAGAGCGGCACCATAAGGGTTCCTTTTTTTACCATTTTGGTATCGGAACCCTAAAAACGG
This sequence comes from Athrips mouffetella, assembly GCA_947532105.1. Classification (NCBI taxonomy): domain Eukaryota; kingdom Metazoa; phylum Arthropoda; class Insecta; order Lepidoptera; family Gelechiidae; genus Athrips; species Athrips mouffetella. The sequence continues at coordinate 12,196,270 of OX383958.1, forward strand.
AACCCTTATAGGATCACTTTGTTGTCCGTCTGTCTGTCTGTCTGTCTAGACCCTTTTTCTCACGAACGGGTAAAGGTATCAGGTTGAAATTGATAACGAATATTAAAGTCCATGTACGACACAAGATCTGAAAATTTCAATTTTTTACAACGGCGCAATAAAAAAATATGGCTTTTTATGTCCTCATCTCCATACATTTATGCAGTAAAGCAAAACCTACAGGGTACTTCCCGTTGACCTAAAATTATGATATTTGGCAAGAAGCTAGGTCTCACACTACAAATAAAGGGAAAAGTCTAAAATCATTAATTATTTAATATGTTCTCACAACTAATAGTAACCAATTAAGGTGAGCTCCCGTTTCAAGAACTTGTCTCTATAAGAGGGGTCAAGTTGGATGGTCGTGGTTTTTAAAATCAAAAGTAAAAACTTTTAGTATATTATATGGTAGATAGGTACGGAACCCTTAGGGCGCGAGTCCGACTCGCACTTGGCCGGTTTTTACTGGAGATATAACAATGTTTTCCCATTTCTTTTTAGTAGTTTACGCAATTGTCATATAAAACAGGTTATTAAAAGACGAGTTTGTGTGATAATAATTTCACACGAGTGTTTTAGCATGCAGTTGTTTATACTCGTACTACTTTATCTTCACACATGCGATAGGTATAGGTAGGTACTTACTTATAAATTAACGCGTGCATCCGTTCCGTCCGCCTCAGAAAAAATATTATTATATCAATAGTAACTGTTACTCTTAACTACTCCAAAATAATCGGTTGTTTATGAGGTACACTCTGTGGATATACTACTGTGTATAGTAGCTACTAAGAAAAAATTATACATTACTAACTGGCTCTCTAAAACACCTTCATTCATTCTTCTTACAAGTACAAAAAACTTTTAAATGCAAGGATAATTTTTAGTCTAATCTAAAGCCGTGCCTCCTGCATGTTTTTTCGAAACATTACACAGAAAACACGAAACAAAGGGGAGTGGCTAGTGGCTATACACATTTATCTATGCTTACCTCAATTCTTACACAATGTTTTAGTTTGCTGAGTCGGGCTGAAAACAAATGTTTTTGATTCGTGTTTTTGTGTAATGTTTGCGGGAAGGAGACACGCCTTAAAACATGACAACACATGTTTTTGTTTCGTGTTTTTGTGTAATGTTTGCAGTTAGGAGACACGCCTTAAAAAAAATACAACAAATGTTTTTGTTTCGTGTTTTTGTGTAATGTTTGCGGGCAGGAGACACGCCTTAAAACATGACAACAAATGTTTTTGTTTTGTGTTTTTGTGTAATGTTTGCAGGCAGGAGACACGCTTTAAAAAAATACAACAAATGTTTTTGATTCGTGTTTTTGTGTAATGTTTGCGGGCAGGAGACACGCCTTAAAACATGACAACAAATGTTTTTGTTTCGTGTTTTTGTGTAATGTTTCGGTGCAAGAGACACGCCTTAAGTGTTACGAGTACATAGTGATTAAAAAATTACGTAACACCTTTGCAGAAATTTCATACAAAATCTGTTACGTAATAATAACTTATTAAATTATTTTAGTTTATTCTGCATAATATTCAGCCTTACGTATCAACTTATTTAATTATTTAGTCTAGGCAACGAAGCAGATCGTTGTATGAAGACCCCCGCATTAAATCCTCAGTCGATGAAACTTTGCTGGGGTGTTACACTACATGAGACAAACCTTCTATAAAAAAATCCAAAAAAAAATCGGTAATTTAATTTAATTTTTCCATACAAAAATTATAAAAAATGTATGAAATTTTTTTTTTATAAATTTTATTTTGGATATTTACATTAATTAACATTTATTATTTTAATATTTTTTGGATATTTACATTAATAATTTACATTTAATTCATGATTCTTTATCACCTGTGAAATAAAATCTGCCTGAGAAATTAGTTTTGGGGTCAACTGCTTCGTTCATCATAACATCCCATGAAACGTCCACTACAGGACAGGGAGCTCCCTCCAGAATTCTAGCTTTTGGTGAAAATTTTTTGGAGGGGAAGTACCATAGTCACCTCGCTTGTTAGCGTTACGGCTGGCACCATGGACCGCGATTGTAAGTGACCGCAGTAAGTAAGATGGTATGATACATAGGAGGATGCTGCTGCCCATCCTCCAGTTAACCCTTAGTCGCCTCTTACGACACCTCCGGGTATGTATGTGTTGGTACTATTCTTTGCCGGCACCACACGGGACCACACGGAAACTGCTTCGTTGCCTACACTAATTACGATATGAGTGAAGATAAAGTTTTTTACAATCATTTTACATGTGGACGAAGTCGTGGGCAAAAGTTCGTTAGTATCTTAATAAATCTCTCTCTAATATTTTTTTTATCTTAATTAAGTAAACAAAGTTGCATATTAGTGTCATTTCCTAGATATAAGTACATATCGAAGATTGATAATAATATATAGGGTGACTTTTAATTAGTTCTTGATAGCCAAAGATACGCATGTACTCATGATACTGAACAACTTTTCCCAAGGAACATAGGTCGAAATATGACCTCTCACACAAAACGCGCTATCAGCTGAATTAGTTTCTATGGGAGGTCAAAATTGATTTTCGTTCTTCGACCTATGTTCCTTGGGGAAAGTTGTTCAGTATCATGAGTACATTCATACCTTTTTCTATCAAGAACTAATTAAAAGTCACCCTATATGTGTGTTATTTATACGTAACCCTGTCCCATAATACAGCAAGCTAATACAGGGTGTACCGAAAACTGAAAGGGCGTGTTCAGTAAACGAAACTGAACAACTTTCCCAAAGGTTAGAAGAGAAAATTGTTTCTGCTCTGTGAGAAAAATATATGGGATTAGACTGCGGTTCTTACAGGCTAATACAAATGACTTATGTTTTTTGTGTCAATCCTTGTACATCAAACATATTTAAAAGAGCGCGTGGGTTTTTTTATTGTCGCTTCTTTTTAGGGTTCCGATACCTAAATGGTAAAAAAAGTAACCCTTATGGTGCCGCTCTGTCTGTCCGTCTGTCACACCTGTATATCTCAGCAACCACTCATGCTATCGACCTGAAATTTAGAATAGTTTTAGAATATGGATGTCCAACTTAATTGCACGTAAAAAAATTAAGAAAAAATTATGATTATTAATGTAAAGGGGGCCTAAATAGGGGGGGGCAAAATTTCAAATTATTGGTACTACGTCGAGTGGGGTATCATATGAAAGGGCTTTACTTGTGCATTTTAAAATATATTTTTGTATTTTATTACAACTCTTAGTTTTCAAGTTATGATGAAAAATGTCAAAAACATACCGTCCCCCCTTATCTCCGAAGTTTGTGAATGGAAAAATCTGAATTAATTACAGTCGATAGAAGTTTATGTAAATATTACAGCAAAAATAAAACGATCTTTCTGAGTTGCACAGTTATTTAGATATATCTGCAAAAAACCTTTACAAACAAATTTAGTTTTGCGGTTCTAAAAATGGACTTTATTGCTTCCAAAAATACTAAAGTTATATCGGAACCCTCGGCGCGCAAGTCCAACTTGCACTTGACCGGTTTTTTTTCCCACATGGCGCCACTTTGTTTGTGAAGCGACGTAAATGTTAATTTCCTACAATGAATAAAGAATATATTTTTTTATAAATTTTGAAAGAAATATTTCTGGGAATTGAAAAAATACTTTTTTTTGCCCAAATATGTTTCTTTGGGAAAGTTGTTCAGTTCCGTTGTCTGAGTACACCCTTTCATCTAGCGGTACACCGTCCCTTACACCCTGTATAGTTAGTAGCTGATCAGTACTCTCAAGTGTGTACTCAGGATTATATAATATGCGGGGCACAGGAGCTCTTTTCTCTATTCGATTATTATACGAGTAACGTAACCCTACATACAAGATTTTCTATCAGTTTTAAGCACGCCACTTGTAAATAAAATATTTTTTTTCTAGGGCCTCATCACCCCTCAAATGCTGAAAAAACTTCAACAAGAACTATCTTCAAGTGACAGTAAAACCGATAGAAGTAAAAAGAAGTCAGCAGGAATCCACAGGAGAAGAAAATAGTAGCAATTTGTAAAATTATTTAAGGCGGTAACAGTGCAAATGTAGTGCCATTTTAAGAAATAAAATTGTGTCTCTATAACAAAACCTTCCATAGATATGCACGTTTTGTGTATGGAGGGCCTGAGACTAGCGGCTTTGTATTATCGTAAACGCTTGTAAAATTAAATGAAAATGTTTGGGATAGACATTAGCCAACGAAATGTCACGAGATATCTATTGTCAATACTATAAATTTTCATCCTAGCGTTTTTTACAATAGTATAATATTAATAAGTAAAAAAAACAAAGATATTCCCAAGCTGAAATAAGCAGCACCTGTTGTGTCTGTTCACTAAATGTTTGTTTTATTTGTATTTTTATGTGTACAATAAACAGTTAAATAAATAAATAAATAGTAATTTATACTGTCGAAAAACGTTATAATAATAATAATATGCAAAGATTAACATTACCAAGGAGTGAGGGAGGAAGGGGCCTCATAGACATCAAAAACCTACACAATAAACAAATCACTAATCTTAGGTCCTATTTCTACAGAAAAGTAGACACATCAATCTTACACAAAGCTATAGTACAAAATGACCATAAATTGACGCCTCTTAACTTACATGACAGCTCTACCCAAAGAAACGAATCTCAAACTGACAGACAGACGAAAACTGATGAGTGGTCCCGTAAAACACTTCATGGAAGGCACTTCCGCGACTTAAACCTACCTAACGTCGACAAGACAGCGTCGAACGAGTGGCTTAGCCGCGGAGAGCTCTTTCCAGAAACGGAAGGATTCATGCTAGGGATACAGGACCAAGTCATAGAAACCCGCAACTACCAGAAATTCATAATGAAAGTACCAAATACTGTAGATAGATGCCGACGTTGCAACAGTGCCCCAGAAACAATTCAACACATTACAGGTGCTTGTAAGACAATAGTACAGACAGACTATAAGTATAGACACGATCAAGTAGCTTACATCATTCACCAAAAACTTGCAATAGACCATAAACTCATTTTAGATCGACCTAAACCCTATTACAAATACAAACCTGAAACAATACTTGAAAATACCACCCATAAATTGTATTTTGACAGAGCTATATTGACTGACAAAACCACTCACTACAACAGACCGGACATTACACTTGTAGACAAAATTAGTAGAACAGCCCACATCATAGACATAGCAGTACCCAATACGCATAATTTACAGACAACAATTGCAGAGAAATTGAACAAATACGCAGACCTTAAAATTGAAATCACCCGTATGTGGAACCTTCGGAAGGTAGTCATCGTTCCCATAGTTCTTTCTACAACAGGCGTTATACCACAACAACTTCACCAATCTATAAAAATGCTTAACTTATCAAAGTTTGTTTATATAACTCTGCAAAAAGCCGTAATTTTAAATACATGCCGGATTGTCAGGAAGTTTTTAGATGCTGATCGAACAATCATTGAACCAAACAATTATCATGATGCGCACTTGGCCTAGGCCCGTGGGCACTCATATTACCGGTGAAAAATCTGAAACCGAGCTGATTTAAAAAACAGAATACCAAATAATAATAATAAAATTATTTATTCAGATGACCAGGATCCATTATAGAGAAAAAATTACAAATTCAATTAAATTAAATTACAATTATGTCTACAAACTAAGAATTAAAATTACAGTTATGGTTTTGTGTGTAAGACACTTAAATTTATTTCTGAAATTGGCGCCATCTCTGCTCTGTTACAATCCTAGTCCGTTTTATTGGAAACAAATCCAGAGTACAAAATTAATTTGTTGCTACAAAATAAACAAATAAGTATTTCACTAAAACGTTGTAATAAATAAGTTTTAAAAAGGAATATGAATTATTAATAGGCAGTATCGTCGTTTATGAATAAATACAACTACTCAATTAGTCCAGTCAATCTACGAAAGTTTGTATGGAGAGGGTTGCATTAAATGCACATTTAGGGAAATAAATTTTACATAGTAATATAGGCTATTTGAAGCTGTAAATTAATTAAATCCGGCAATTTTGAAAAACATTTTTTTTTTGTAAAATTACCAGTTTAAGCCGACCTGTGCTACATGGTAAATATTATACAGGTTGAGTTCACCTTATACTGGTTTTAGGAATATTAACGTTATGTCGGGGATTACTGTGGTATTAAATTTTTGAATGTTTTTACTGGTAATTTAACAAATTATCCCCTAATGTGCATTTAATGCAACCTCATATCGTACATTGACTGGACTAAATCTAAAAGCCAGTTACACAAATCATCTTTCAAGTTAAAGCTCCTTTGAATTTATTGCTGGCACAATCTTATTCAACGAAACAGAAAGTGTTAGCAATAGATTTAAAGACAGGCACTTAGGGTTTTCCTCGAATAGGGCTGATCCCCTTTTTATTATTACGTATTTTATCCAATTCACTGCGTATACAAAACTATCCAAAAAGTCAAGCAAGCGTAACAATAGTTATTCTTGCAAACTTGTTTTTGCGGTTACATTCTCATATCGTAATGGTGTGGATATAGGAAAATTTGTTATACAGAGGCAGATTAATTTTGTACCAAAGGACACTCTTAAAATGGACTCGATAGAATCTGTTGTAACATGTGTATTGTAAATAGTAGTTGTTGATCAAAATGATGAATGTGTTATGCAATAAAGTGTTCAGTGACTGCGTTCATATTTTTTTTCTTGAGTTTTATAAAATGTACCCATACCTAAGCATAAACATTTGAGTAGGTAGTTTTCTCATACATAAAGCATAGAGTAACACCACTTTTTCCCGCGGATTTGCCAACGGGCGCGGCCAACGTCAACTAGGCCCGTTTGCCGTTTGCGACAAACGCTGGCCGGCGTGCCGCCGGTTGTCGGTTTTTTGTGCACGATTCAAAGGGATTTGCCACGAGCCACAAACGGCGTTCACACGGTGGCCGTGCCCTCATTTCAAATAAGTGCGTATAAGCAGATGAACGTTTTATTTTATTTAAAATAAGTACCTAAATATAATTTTGTTTATTTTTTCAAACATGGTGCAGCGGGAAATAAAAATTAAAAGCACTGTATAAGTATATTTCGGCGGAAGCGATAGTCTCCGCGTATACGTACATCTTGCTTGATAGACCAACACGGTTGTATTTATATTTCTATTATTTTCAGTTTTTCGAATATTACTCTTAACCTACCTACCTACCTGTAAAGCCTACTTAGCTGTAGTATGATTTTTACTACATTTCCATTAATAACCGTTTAGCTGGCAGGACAGACACATGACTAGAACAAAAATTTGAGCTTCTAAGCTAAATATTTCACAAACGGATCGCTAAATCGAAAAGTGGTCTTTGCAAACTTATAACATTTTTAAAAGACCTATCAAAAGACAACCTATGAAATACCATGTTATACTATATGGGGTCGACAAGAAAACACATTTTCATCCCGACTATGTGTAGGGGAGGTACCCCAAAAAAATGTTTTTCAAGGACAAACAGACAGACGGACATGACGAAACTATAATGTTTCCTTTTTGACTACGGAACCCTAAAAATGGGCTTATAAAAATGCGTTAGCGTAGCTACACACATGTTCGATTCGGCAAGTTCGGTTCGGCTTTTTCTTAGAACTTGAGTCGTCTGTTGTATGAAAAAAGCCGAACCGAACATGCCGGCCCGCTTATGCGTGTAGCAACCCTTACGGTAACGTATTGAGCATCATCATCATCATCCCATAATTCGTCCACTTGAACTACTCCCTCCAGAACTTCAGCAAAAATGCGTGGTACTTAAGAGGGGATTTTCCATAGTCACCACGTTTGTAAGCGTTGCGGCTGGCGACCGCTGTTGTTGGTGACCGCAGAATGTAAGATGGTACAATGCACAGAAACATGCTGCTGCCAATCCTTCGGTTCTTATGCCCTTAGTCGCCTCTTACGACACCCACCGGTAGAGGCGGGTTGGTACTATTCTTTGCCGGCAGCAAACGGGATGTATTGGAGCACCATGAGGCTATACAAGGTGTAACAGAAAGAGTATAAAACGAGACAAGCCTGAAGGATGTGAATCTTCCCATGAAACTGAACAACTTTTCTTAAGAAACATAAGTCGAAATACGAAAAAAAGGACGGGTTGCACGCCGAGAGTGCCGGCAGAAGTGAAAACTTGCATTTTTGAATATTATGCTTTTTGTAAGGGTCAATCGCGCCATTGCTCGCGTACTTTGATGTCACTGAATAAAAACCCGTATTGTAATAACAATACGGTTGGCAGTTGACGCTTTTTCGATCAGGCTACAGATCTGTCGCGAGTTTAACATTTTTTACCCATCTATAAAAAGTGCCCAAGCGCCGCTAAAGAAGCTTTCACTTTTCCTTACGAAATACACTATCAGCTAATATCCAGTTTCTTTGGAAGGCAATCGTTTTTGATTGGTCAACTTTTATTTTTTTATTTTGACCCGTTCCTTCGGAAATGTTGTTGGTATCTCGGGTCATATTTGATTAGTCCTTGAGTGAAAGTAGGTAAATTAAAAGGCATGTATTTAACGCGGCGACAAATTAATCTGAATTAGGGTTTCAAAAAATATTAAAGCAGGTAGAAAAATAATAGGTTGGCAGCTACAGTGAAGTATCATTTTAGGCAGAAAATGGCAGCTTTATAATCAGTTGTAAGCTTTGTTTTAATTTAAACTGGCATCGATTTTTTGTTTTGGCAACTGAATTTATTGTTAAGCGAACACTTAACGCCGGATAAAAACTAGAAAATAAGCTTTCTTAAATAATTAAATGAGGTTGTATATAAAGTGAACTAAGGTGTGAAAAAATATGAACATGGTCATAAAAAACATACTTTGTGCGACATTTTAAGAGCTCTAAATAAAGCAAATAGTGACATGCATAAAAAGTTGTTTGACTTAGAATTTTTATTATATGGCTTAAAATATTCCTACAATGGCGAAAGAGTAAGTACAATAATTGTCTTTGTTTATTCAACCCGTAATATTTATTTATATATGCCGAGCTGAGTGTTCTTCTTAGTTCATTGTTTATAATTAAAGCTCCATTAAAATTCTCTTGACTGTAGGTTTGTTCGACGGGGACCCACTGTGCGGGTCCCCTATTTCTGTCTGCGAGGGGTCACAAGGGAACCTAACATAACGTACCGTGAATGTGTCGTCCTGTCTGGAGTATGTTTTTTGATGGCGGTGGGCTCTGCCCCCCAAACCCCCCATTCTGGGGAGCTGCGCCCCCTCGTCCCACCGCTTCGTGATGGTAGTGGTTATTTGTAGAAAAGCAGTAGTCATTGTAAAAAGGTTAGGAAGCACGCGGAAGTATGATTAATTGATTATAAAGTAAAGCGAATTTATAATTAAAGTTAAAAGGTCATGTTCCAAGGCCAAGTTCCCTTGATACCCCTCGGAAACGGAAATAGGAGACCTTCACAGCACAAAAAAATATAAAATCTTTAAATACAGGGTGACTCAGCAAACTTTTTAAATTTGAATCATTAATAAGTTCGCGGGCTCCGGGGCTAGCGGGGAGCGGGGTGTAGCGTTCGAAAGCTGACCGTTTGGAAATTTTTAGTCGGCGCCATGTCGTGGTCGGGAGCGCATCGTGCGTACGCAGTGGAGGCTTATTTAAGCAACGGACATTCATACACACTTGCACGGCGCAAATTTTGTAGTCACTACAATATTCGGTATTCGAGAGATGCACCAAGTGTCCAATTAATAAAAACGTGGGTGGAAAGGTTTCGGCTAACGGGCTCAGCAATAAACAAAACGAATCGGCGTCGAAACAGGGTGTCTACTCTCAAAGTCCGAAATATCGAAACGATACTACTCGAAACATGCAAATGCAAAACATCGTCTCTTGAGAATAGAGTAGAATATTGGTAGGATGTATTTTCAAACTTGCATCCAACCAATATTCTACTCTATTGTCAAGGGACGAAGTTTTGCATTTGCATGTTTCGAGTAGTATCGTTTCGATATATCGGACTTTGAGAGTAGACACCCTGACCTGTGCGTTCAGCTGAAAACATTAACCGCGTCGCCGCTGCAGTCGCGGCTCAGCCTACTGTTACTGGCACTACTGTTACAGTGTCGAGTGAGCGCTATACCGATATGATAAACAACTTTTTTATGCCAGAACTAAGACAGGGTATCAGTAACTATCCAGAAGTGTGGTTTCAACAGGATGGGGCCACAGCGCACACTGCCAGGATCTCAATGAATACAGTCAGAGGATTATTTCCTGGGAAAATCATCAGCAGATTTGGAGACATACCCTGGCCGCCAAGATCACCCGATCTTACTCCATGCGACTTCTTCTTGTGGGGATACCTTAAAAGTAAAGTTTTTACCGACCCGCTTGCGACTCTTGACGATTTAAAGGCAAAAATAACCGAAGAAGTGAACAGTATCCCCAGCGAGTTACTGCAGCGTGTGATAGGAAATACACGTGTCCGACTCGAAGAGTGTGTACGGCGAGAAGGAAAGCATCTTGATGATGTTATTTTTCACAAATAAATTTCCATTCAATGCAATTTCTTTTAATGTTATCAAAATTTCCATAAGTACACCTGATATTTTTATTTTTTAAGTTTAAAATCTGGACTGAGTCACCCTGTATATTCGACCCGCACTCTGTTTCTATGCAATGACTAACATTGTCGCCGTTTTCATTAAATTATGATTCTACAAACAAAAATACTGAAATCCAAATACTTAATAATAGTACCTGTTTTAATTTTTACAGCTGCCTACAAATTGCAGCCCGAAAGTGTATTTTTATATGGGAGCCTATTGTTGCCAATAATACAATCTTTGTTATCCCATTGTTAAAGTTAGTCGCCAAGTCATTATTTGTAGTACCTACCTCGCTTATGATTTCATTGCCCCTGTTTAATATATTTGATACCTTAAAGAATCAGCCATTATTTAGTTTTTATAAATCCTTGCATTTTGAAGCTCATCTATTATAATTGTTGCTAAAATATTTAATCGCTGCCAGATTAATTTATTAGATGCAAACTGTTAGTTGCCGTTTCATTTGTTAGTTGCCTCAAAAATAATAAGCCAAATTAAAATCAAGAAAAACAATTTAATAGATGAATATAACAAAATGAATATAATATAATAAAATAAAAAAATTCGACCTCCCATACAACATATGCTGGCAGCTGATACAGTTTGTATGGGAAGTCGAGAATTTTTTTTCGTATGTCGACCTAATGTTCTTTGGGAAAAGTGTTTTAGTTTCATGGACAGAACCACTTGTGATAAAAAAGTAAGGGTATGCAGTCAGTGGCTATGAGAAACAAAAAAAAATCGTATTTCGTACCTACTTTGTTCCTGGGTAGAAGTTTTTCAATTTCTTGGGCACACATCCTTCAGTGTTGGTACGAGTATAACCCATAGGTAACTTATATTGGTTTGGCAAAAATTCTGATGCACAGCCCTATTGACCGATCCATCCATTAAGGTTGCGTTCCAAATCGGGTAAAAATTACTCTGACAGCAGGATAGCGTTATATGACGTCCATCGGTGTGGTCGAGACAGACTGCTGTCAAATTTTAACTATTACCGTTTAGGAACTCACTCTTAATGACCAAAAGGTTGGGTTTCAAAACGGGTAATAATTACCTACCCTTCGACAGCAGTCTGTCTCGACCACACGTAAGGACGTCATATATAACGCTATTCTGCTGTCAAAGTAATTTCAAGCTGATTTGAAACGCGCCCTATATACATACTATTTACTAAGCAACGCTCATAGAATACAAAAAGATTTTCATAAAAATCGTACAAGATTTATCTACTGGCCTTGCATTAGTCTTAGCTTAGACCCTGTTTAGATGTACGCGTGAGTTTGTCTTACAATGCTTGATCGTTAACAATTTCATTACCTGCCCTGTTAAACAAAGCGGCAGTGTAAGTGAAATCGCGGCGAATTCGCCCCTTCTAGGATCTGATGCACGGTTTAACACATGGCGGTCACTCTTTGTTGGTATCTTGTAACCGTAACTGACTCCTAAAACGATTTTCTTTACACCTACACGTCTGATAGCAAAATAGCACCTATGTCATAAAAGATACGATCGAAGTTAAATACGTATTTCTGATAAATCTTATAAAATATGAACTATTGACTTCTTATCATTTATAAGTAGTTTACATAAGAGGGTAGTCATTTAAACTAGTTAGCATTTGTTTACTGGTCGCAGATAGTAGACATTATGACGATCAACGCGACACTTTCGTTACTTACATTTTTTATTATAAGTTCGTCGATTTTCGGTAAATATCATTCGGAAATTAGATTATTCAGTTTTTTGTGAATGTTACTTCAGTGCAGTTCTTGGTTTGATCAGCTTACAGGGTGTTTGATGTGGATGATGTGCATACAATTCTTGCGCTGGAGAATGAAGAAGTCCCTATCGTTTGTAGGACTGGGATGCCCATGGCGTACTGCGGTTTTGTTGACCCCAGTGGAAAGAGATATTCGTACGTATGCAGTTTTACTGTAATTGTAACAAAAAATTGGCGTTATGGCTACTACGTGATTTATTTCAAATTTGCAATAACAACCGTTTAGCCGGTGGCACTTGACTGCAACAAAAAATTGCGCTTTCAAGCTGAATATTTCACAAACGGATCCTTAAATCGAAAAATGATCTTTGTAGACTTATCCAACGACACCCCACACTACGGGCTAGACAATAAAAAAAATATCATCCCCACTTTACTTGTAGAGGAATTTTTTTTTCCAAATTTTAGTTTACTCTTTTGTCGGCGTGAATGAAATGTATGTCCGTACAAAATTTCAGCATTTATTACTAAGGGTCTCTGACCTAAGCCGCGGACAGACATAAAGACAGACGGACATGACGAAACTATAAGGGTTCCTTTTTGACAACGGAACCCTAAAAAATCGAAACTTGCATAACAATAATAATTCCTAAAGCAACTTTACTACGGAACCCTACATTGCACGTGGTCCGATACGCACTTGCATGTTACCGGCCATTCCAGATTTTAAAACAAATTACCTAGTTTAGCTCAGGGACTAGATAAGTACTATACGTACAACGGTTTAGCTTGTATATTCTGCTTAACGAATATAAAAGCTTTAGTCCGTATAATCTTAACTAAAGCCCACTAACAGATGGCGCTGTAGGGTTTCAAACAAGGTATTTTCAAGAAATTATAAAAAAAACGGAGAGCACAAATTTTCCCATACCTACATGACGCCAACTACAACACCTGACTGGATCAATTTCTCGTTCCCTAAAACCCCCGTTACAGTAAGTTTCGATTTCGATTCAACTAGATCAAGATTAGTAAAGGCCAGGTTATCTAATCCGTTGACCCTTGCACCCAGAAATTAGAACACCGGCGGCCCAACGAGCTTTCGCCTGATCATATTATCAAACTACACGAACTGTCCCTGCAACTCTAAAATTAGTTCTCTGCTGGAAGGGTCGAATTTAAAGAATTTAAAATCGAAAGCCAAATTTAATTCATGAAAATAAGCAAATTTCCAGAAAATAAAATCCTATACTATTAAAAGAGCAATATGATATTTTAATCATACAGAGCCTAGCTCTGTCGCCCAGGTACTTACCTAGATAAGTAGGGGAGAGCGGGGCTGAAAGTGCCGATTTTGAGCAATCCTTAAATAAATCAAGTTATATGAATGCTAAGAACCGTAGTTATAGGCTATACGACGTTAAATTTAATCTAGTTTTTATATTTGAATCGAGTTTTTGGACATTCTAAATAGTTTTTTAGAAATAGTGATTTTAAGAAGCAGTGGCGGCTAGGCACAACCAACCCCTCTCGGGGGCAAGTTGTGCCGGGGCTGAGGTCAGTTGTGCCGGTCATAATATTTGATCATTTTATAGTTTAAAATGAATTTAGAAATCAGAAATCATGAAATATATCGACATTATACTAAGCAATAATTGACTTTTAATAAAAAGACAGCAACCTGGCCTTTTTATTCCCTTAAACTTATTTTAATATTTTATGACAGAAGTTTTTGTCAAATGAGCCAATGTTGGTTATCAAAACTAAACAAAAATATTCTAACTTCAAAGTAGGTTTCTACTCAAAATTAAAAATCGTTTGTACCCACTTGTTATAAATGAGATCATAATTAAAAATCAACTTTAACAACCTACGATAATAGTAATACAATGCAATGCGTAATTTGCATCCATAATTTGATCTCAGCATCAGCAACCTTTTGTAGAAATATTTAGGAGGTACTCCCCTAACGCTTATAGGTACTTATTCCGTTAAATAAAGTAATCAAAAATTGTGAAGGTTAGTACGGAATTCGCGGCACACCCAGCCCCGAATGAAAGGCACTTTTTACCCCGTTTTGAAGACATTGAAAAACTAAACATTTAAAAAAAATCACTGATACAAAGCATCAAAACTGCATAGATTAACATGAATGGATAAATTACGATCACTTCAATAAAACTCCCATGTGCGTAGCACTATAAATGCCACGGTGGCCACTAGGCATTTCGCGAGGCATAAAGAAATTTTAGCTATAATTTTTTATTTTTGAGATATTTGCGTCGGAACAACTTACCCCCGGCACAACCAGCCCCGCTCTCCCCTAACTAGACAAAAAATTCGACCTGCAAAATGATACGATCCCGTGACTATACTTTAGTATGTTATTTGCTCCTACGGGAACGAAACCAACTAAAATTCAAGTATTTTAAAGCGACTACGCTTGATAGTGTTGCGGCTATCATGATGGACTGCGGTGGTTGATGACCGCAGTTTATAGAGGTGCGATCGATACACAGAAGTACGATGCTGCCCACTCTTTGGTACTAAACCCCTATAGGACATCCGCAGAGACGATGTGGTACGCTCAACACGTCAGTGGAAACATTGTCAACTTTATTACCATGCCATTAAGTCCAAAGTGTTTGTACTGACGTGCTCTTGGGTGTACTATTCTTAGCCGACACGGCACTACACGGATTCAACTTAAAAAACCAAACTTAACAGATTTTCAGGCCACACTTTAGCAAATGGTCACTGTGCTATAAACATTCGAGTGACAAAAAAAGACTCGGGAGGTTGGCGATGCCACATCGGCAAGAGGACCATCGGTTTAGAGCTCATGCAGAAGATCCAAGTGAGGGTGGTTTCACCCCTAGCGGCAATCCAACAAAATGCAACGGCAGTTCATGGCAAGCAAGTGACTCTTAGCTGCGTCACTACTAAGGACAAGATCCCGCTGAGATACTGTCGGTTTGAACCACCTAAAGGCAGTCCTTTCAGCATTGATTCAGCTGTGAAGCCCACAAGGTTGGTAATAAGGTTTTCGAGATAAACTAAAGTTTACCACCACACAGTTTGAGTTTTTGTGTTTTTCAAGGTGGTAGGGCTTTTGTGGAAAGTCCGTCTGGGAAAGTATCACCCCCTTGCTTTTTTCTGCCGTGAATCAGCAGTGTTTGCACTGCTGTGTTTCGGTTCGAATGGCAAGGGAACTAGCGAAATTACCGGCACATGAGACATTTCATCTTAGTTCTCAAAGTGAGCAACGCGCTTAGCTGTCTTATTAGTGTCAAAATATGCCATTAATAAGACAGTAGGTGTTATAGGCGGTGGTGACCACCTACCATCAGGTGGCCCACCTGCTCGTTTGCTAACTTGTAACATAAAAAAAAATAGTACATTATGGTACTAGTGTGTAACATTGGTGATTACCGCCGAGTCGCCATTGAGACCCGAGCCGTAGGCGAGGGTCTTAAAAGAGCCGAGGACGGTAATCATCAATACACACATGTATCATACGACGTTTTTCAACAGACTTGTGAATAAAATAACAATAAAATTTAAACCAATAAAATTAAAAAAAATATATTTAACTCACTAGTGAGTTATAAAAATGAAAAATTCACAGTTTGATTATGAGTGTTATTCTGTGCCTAATTGCGGTGACCTAGAGCCACTTTATGAGCAAGTGTGTTGAAAAAACTTTTTTAAGAACGAAACAACTCAACAAATAAAATTTAAAAAAAATCTAACTCACTAGTGAGTTATAGCAATGAAAAAGTCACAGTTTGAATATGGGTGTTATTCTGTGCCTAATTGCGGTGACCATAGAGCCACTTTATGAGCAAGTGTGTTGAAAAACACTTAAACAGTCAAAAGCAGATCAAGCTTGTCACTCGCAGTACGACTTATAAGCTTGAAATGCTCTTGACTGTGTAATACATTCAACCGCACATCAATGGGATATCATCTAATAGTCAGATAGAATTAGCTTTCTGGCCCAGTAAATTCCTATTGCACGGGAAAAATTTTTATAGATAAAAGTGTCATGAATTAATACCAATAGTTTTTATAAGTGAATATTGGGCGCTATGGTGCCAAAAAATGGTAGAAATGGTAATATAAGATATACGAGTATATGGTACTTATACGATAGTTGGATAGTAGCATAACATAGTACTTTAATTGGTTTTGCGACTTGGCTGGCACCGACTCCAAAATGTACTGTTGTAATCTATATATATAAAAGAAGAAGGTGACTGACTGACTGACATATCAACGCACAGCCCAAACCGCTGGGTCTAGAGATTCCAAATTTGGCATGTAGGTTCCTTATAAGGCCTAGGGGTGCACTAAGAAAGGGTTTTACAAAATTCCACCCCTAAGGGGGTAAAATAGGGGATGAAAGTTTGTATGAAAGTCCGTCAGTTTTGAAGTTAGGATCTTCAAAATTTGTATTTAGGCTGACGACTAAAAATTAATATTTACTTGTCTCAGGGTTTTTGAAAATTCGACACCCTTAAGGGTGAAAAGGGGGATGAAGTTGAAAACTCTTTATTTTTAAAGTAAAATCCACAAAATTTATTATTTAGGCATTAATGATGTAATTCTATGCAACGTTCATCACTGTTACTGAAATTCCACCCCTAAAAAAGGGAAATGGGGTGAAAAAGTCTAAAAACCAATATGGGTATCGTTTGTATGGTTTATCGGGTCGCTGATTACGAAAAATACAACAATTTTGAAATCCAACGTGGTGGACGTTAAATACCATAATTGCCTTGGGATGGGGTTGGGGTGCGATAGGGTTGAAATGTGAATATGGGTGTCGTTTGTATGGTTTATCGGGTCGCTGATTACGAAAACTACAACAATTTTAAAATACAACGTGGTGGACGTGAAATACCATCATCCCCCTGGGGATGGAGTTGGGGTGCGATAGGTTTGAAATGTCTAAAAATCAATATGGGTGTCATTTGTATGGTTCATCGGGTCGCTGATTACGTAAGCTACAACAACTTTGAAATCCAACGTGGTGGACGTGAAATACCATCATCCCCTGGGGATGGGGTTGGGGTGCGATAGGTCTGAAATGTCTAAAAATAAATATTGGTGTCGTTTCTATTTTAGGGATAGCGGTTAAATTGGCGTAAGGGGTAGGGATAGGGGCAGGGATAGGGAGAGGTTGAGGTAGAGAGGTGGAGAGGTAGAGACGTAGAGAGGTACAGGTACAGGTAGAGGGAGAGGGAGAAGGAGGGGAAGGGGGAGAGGGAGGGAGAGGGAGGGTTGGGTCAGGGAGAGCGAGAGGGAGGGGGAGAGGGAGGGGCAGGGGGAGAGGGAGAGGGTTTTAGTTTTAGTCAATTACTTCTGCGAATTGGCTCTGTTTTGAAATATTGCATAAAGGTGTCTCTCATCTCTCTATTTACTTTTGTTAGGATACTGCTGCTAAGTTCCTCTGTTCTGAGTAATTTATGAGTAACGTCTGTATATTATATAAAATGCAGCTGGATCTTGAATTATACTCATTGATGTGCGCAGGGTTAGTCCTGTTTTTCCTTAATTTAAAATTATCCCGAAATGACGGGAAAATATCTCATTGCTTCGGAAAACCGGTAATAAAATAAATACGAAATCCACGCGAGCCAAGCCGCGGGCAACAGCTAGTGTACCTATAAATTTATAGTTGAAATAAAAAACAGGCTTGGTTATTTTCTATCACTAGTTACTGATTGTTTACTACTATGGTTACTTTATACTTTTTAGTGCTAATAGACAGACACCTTGCAAAATTTGAAGGAGGTGCGTAGTTTTTGTTAAAACTATTTTGTTAAGTTTTTTAATAAGCTCAAGGATCTTTTTGATTAGATTCAAGATAGGATTCTGTAAAAAAAAATCCATACTAAAAATCAAATTTCTTTTTCCATTCTAGCACAAACTACTTAGGGATGCATTCTAGATCTAGATGAGTGGTAGCAATACATTTTGTAGGTACGCACGGAAGCTAGCACGTAGAAACATAACCAGTGTAAGCTGAACCAGCGCTACGCTACAAACGCCCGAAACCAGAGACCCGCTCAAGGTCAAAGTGTTTCTACCGACGTGCGGCCATCCATTTGTACATAATAATAATAATATTTATTTATTTACCACAATTTACAATAATATTAAGCTTACATAACTTATCAAGTACTGCTCAGAGTAAGGTACGGCTTATGATAAATTGTGGAAGGACTGATGCCCGAGATGGGACTAAGCCTGTGTTTCAGGTCATCAGGGCTTCCATCTCGAATCGCAATGACATGCAGAACAACTAAATAACAATAAGCGAAGGTGATCGTTATTTAGTTGTTCTGCATGTCATAACTACCTATTTTTATAGGTTATACTGTTCAGCCTCCGTGGTCTAGTGGTTAGAGCGCTCGGCTCTCGATCCGGAGGTTCTGGGTTCGATTCCCGGTGGGGACACTGTCACACAAAAATCCCTTTGTGCGACCTCCCCAGTTTGGTTAGGACATTGCAGGATGAATCACCTGATTGTCTGAAAAGTTAGATGATTCCGTGCTTCGGAAGGCACGTTAAGCCGTTGGTCCCGACCACTATCTAAGCATGTAGTCGTTAAATGAGCCATGTCAGAGGCCTTTGGCGGCTCAACAACTCTGACACCAGGGTTTGTGAGGTCGGTCATCGACCTTGCTACCCACACGATATGATGATGATGATACTGTTATGTTGTCTAACTGTCTAAGCTAACTCTATTTCAGGGCCATTTTGGACAAGTACTACTACCCTGCCAACAAGAGCTTGGATCGGGGCGACTGTGCAGTTACTATCAGGAAGGTGAAGTACGGTGATGTGGGCCTGTGGACTTGCGGGGCCGGTCTTGATGACGGCAACGAATATACTGATACAATCCGAGTGGAAGTTGAAGGTATCAAAAGTACTTACTTGAAGTTAAAGTGTCTGAGAACTATTTACAATATATACCTAATTCAATTCAAATTCAAATTCAAAAATGTTTATTTGCTAGAATACAGTATGGAAAAAAAAGGTCTTAAAATTAAATTTGTACAATGTATTCAGCCTGCATGCAGGCATGCAAATATGAATAAGTCCACCAAAATGAAGCAAGAATAAAAATAATAATAAAATGGAGATGAGAAAAAATTAAATAAAAATACAATTATTACAAAACTTAATTACATGTCAATATTCCTATAGGTCATATACTCTCTTACATTATAAAAACACTTTTGCAGCAGCCACTTTGTCAATTTAGATTTAAAAGGTTTACCAGTCAAAGATTTTAAGTCATCAGGTATGTTATTATATAACAACAATTACTTATATGATACCTTTTGCTGTTGTATGTATTCATATATAATGTAAATATATTTATTTATTGTGTATGTTACATTTATTCTTATGTTTAAATTATTTATTTGTATATATATTATATATATTTGTATATGTACATATTGTATTGTAATAGTATATAATTATTATATATTGGCACACTACTGCAGTTTTCTATCACACTTTCCTACATGCAAAGGTTGTCTGGAAGATATCGCTCCCAGCGATAAGACCGCCTTTGTCACCCTAGATTTAAGACTCCCTTTTGTAATTGTTAATGTGTTCTGTGTGTGACTATAAAGTGTTTATCTATCTATCTAAATAACTTTCGATCATACATTTTGGTAGATGCACAATCGGGAGACCCATTTTTGAAGCGTTCGAAATGAATCTTTCGTTCCACGGTTAGTTCGCATCCCGTACGAAAACGAATCGGGATCGAACTTGATTTCCATCGCTCTCGATTTTACGCATTTTTTAATCATTCCTTAAACAATTTTCGTTTCACGCAGAAAATATAAAAACCGGGAAGCAATTAGGTACTCGTAGATTTTAAAAACCGGTAATGAATTGCTAAAGTACCTAACTGTCGAGTGTAAACAAAATTGTAAGCAATATTTTAGTCTTTTACAAACTTACTGCCATACTCAGAGACGTCACTTAAAGTTAATCATTCGTTTAGTCTCATGCTGTCCTTTTCAGTTTCATTGAATAAGAAAGTGACAACACGAGACTTAATTAATGATTAATTTTAAATGACGTCTCTGAGTGCGACAGTTAGACCATGAAACTGAACTTCTTCGGGAAGTGGTTCCGTTTTCATGGTCTGAGTAAAACACTAAAATAGTACCTACTTAATTTTTTTTACACCTTTTAAGGGTTAATTACCCCAGCCAAAAACTGATCAACTTTCCCAAATAAAAAGGGTCGAAAAACTATTTTTTAGCTTGCCTTTATAAACTTTGCACACCAGCAATAGTGATGTATACAGGGTTATTTTTGGACCCCTGGCCAAATTTAAGTATGTTGCTCAGAGCTACAGCTGAATAAATGGAAGCTCAGAGCATGTATCTGAAGAACTTTCCCAAGTAGTGTAGGCAACGAAGCAGTTGACCCCAACATAAATTTCTCAGGCAGATTTTATTTGACAGGATGATAAAGAATCATGAATTAAATGTAAATTTAAAATTAAAAAAAAAAAATCACAAAACATTTTTTTCATACATTTTTGCCGATTTTTAAAAAAAAAAATTATATGTTTGTCTCATGTAGTGTAATACCCGAGCAAAGTTTCATCGACTGAGGAAAAAATTTTGGTCCAAATCTTGTGCATTATTTTTCAATAGATAAAGAGGAAGAAAAATTGTGCATTATTGATTCGTATGGGAGGATCAAAATTTTTTCTCGTTTTTCGACCCATGATTCTTCGGGAAAGTTGTTCAAATTCGTGTTGAGTAGCATAGGTACCAAAATTTGGCCAGGAGTCCAAAAATATCCCTGTATTGTAATTTTTTCTCGGTATTAAATTGTTTTTTCGACGCATGTCACTTTATCAGTTTTATACCAGGAATCGGCCAGGGCGGTTTAAAAATAACATTTTATAGCAAAAAGCATGTGAAGTTTTAAACTTGTAGCACAACCTGTAATCTCAACAGTGGTTTAAAAAGACCAGCCGTGTCTACATTCACTTGCTATTGACTGTTCTCTCAGGTCTGCTTAAATGTTAGTGTTTTACTAACGATTTTCATCTTTATCAGACTAGTCACCAGCACTTTACGACAAATCCCATCTGAAGGCAAAATTTGCATGATACCTACCGATTGGCAAACGCACGTAAGTCATTAATTTATTTAGATAACCATCTTCCGTCTGACCAGGATTATACACCATGTCTACAGCCTCCACGATTGGTATAACCTTCGGCACAATCGGCATCGTCCTCTTCTTAGTCATTCTCGGCCTGATAGCGTGGAAGAAACGCCGGATTATGGGCGCGACTGTGAGGCAACCAGAAACTGTGGAAGTCCAAGAGTTGGAAGAAATTCGAAGGCCAGAGTCGCGAGGTGAGACCAGGTCTCTAGGGTCGCCAGAGCCAGGCAGTGCTCCAGTTCTAGTCGTACAGCCTCCTTCAACGCCAGGCTCGTCGCCAAAAATATCACCATCTACAAGCCCAAGATTGTCGGGATTGTCTCCAGCTAGGAGTTAATAAGAGACCTTAGGAGTTATTAAGGGACCTATATTTAGTTAAGACAATACTGCCTAACAAGTTCCTTTTTAATTGGTGTGGAAATGACATAGGTATATACATATATAGGGTGACTTTTAATTAGTTCTTGATAGCAAAAGATATGCATGTACTCATGATACTGAACAACTTTTCCCAAGGAACATAGGTCGAAATGCGAAAAACCAAATTTGACCTCCCATACAAGATGCGCTATCAGCTGATGCAGTTTCTATGGGAAGTCAAAATTTGATTTTCGTATTTCGACCTATGTTCCTTGGAAAAAGTTGTTCAGTATCATGAGTACATTCATACCTTTCTCTATCAAGAACTAATTAAAAGTCACAGGGTCCTAATATGTATTTGTGTAGGGTCCTAATGAAACAGTTTCTCTATGTGAGGTCGGTCGCAAAGTTTTTTTTCTTATTTTGATCTATGTTCTTTGGGAAAAGTTGTTCAGTTTAATGGTCTTAGTAACAATCTAAAATTATGTTCACTATTTCATTAGGACCTTATAAGTAGAAAAAGAATGTTAATGTCTGCGATTTTGTTTATCAGCCTCTTGCTTATTTGAAATTTCCGTCTTCAGGGTTATTTTCCGGAGATTCGTTTTGTATGTTACTCAAAACTTTCCCAGTAAGATAAATGAGAACAAATGGTCGTCCAATGCAAATTCCACTGTTGCCAATACAAGGTTTGTTGGTCAAAAAAATCTTATTTTTGAATCATATTTCTTTTGAAAAGTAGTTCACTATTATCATCTATTACGGTTTGAGTTGCAAACAAAATAATACTGACATGAAACCCCTGCAGAATCGCCACTATTTGAATTCTGTAATAATAAGGGTGATCCAATTCGAGGTTCCTGTGGAAGCACTGTAAATTAGATGTATAGTGGCACGTATTTTTTATCTTCAAACGTTAGTTTGAAGACCACCTATTTACAAAATCCACATATCCGATTTGCGTCGAGCCGGTTCGGCGCCCGGTCGATCAGTAATCGTTTGATCAGTAAAGAATTGAAGCCCTAGGAGGTGTATCCACGTGTCTGGCGCAAGCACCGGTCGCTTGTTGGTCCAGCGCTCAGTCTTGTATGACACTCTGGGAGAGCTTTTCCACTTAGCGGACCTACGCACGGCACGTGCGGTCTACCTACAATAGGGAATATGCATGATTTTTTTATTTTAAAAAAATATCCTCATTCATGTAATTAACAGTGTTTTTAGAATAACTGAAATAAAAAAAATATATAAGCCACCGAAGATTAAATCTGTCTCTTTCTAGCAAAACGAAATTTAACACGGAGTTTATATGGCCGTAGTGACATGTGACGTCACTGTCCATGTCGGATCTCTCTGTCTAACCGGTGCGTAATTAATAGTTCTAAATGCTTTTATCTTTCCGGTTATCCGTAGGTATTTCTTAGCCGATTTTAATTTTAATTTCACTTTTTGTCATCTCTACTACGGTATTTTCATATTTTGTTAATATAATGCGACTAAAAAAGTTTATGCATATCCCCCTATTTAAATAGATTCAGAAATATCTACATGTTTTAATTTCAAATATAGTCCGCACCGCAGCCGGCCATCACGGATAGCCGGCGACGGCGGCGCCGCAAACCGGGAATGTGGAAATACGTCCTTAAAATCGTTGCGCGAAAGATTTTGAACTTTTGCATTATTTTACGTTACTGTCATTTAAACTAGCCGCCAAGGTCATACGATTTAATGTAATTGTTTTTTTTTTTCTAAAATCCGCCAAGTTATTGTCGATATAAGTTTTTTTTTTAATTTGACAAGTGAGCAAACGAGCAGTAAGTCCCGAAACTAGCGTAACAGTAATCAAAAATCTATTGCTGCAGACTGTTCAGAGTACTCTAGAGACGGCCATTTGCTTAATAATTTTAATGAATAACACAAAATATTCGATTCAAGAAAAAAATATTAATTGTTACATTTACGTCGAATTGGATCACCTTAAACATACTTTGAACAAACTATCCCTCCAGCTCATTAAACGACGTAAGTCTTCACAGAATATACTGATTAGCTTAATAATTTACTATTGATTTTGGAATATTTTATCTTTGCTAAGTATTTTTCTTTGATGGTTCCTCATTAATAATAAATATTGTATTTTATTTCAATGAACAAATGTATTGTAACCTAATAACCTATGAAAGTATAAAATAAGCAACTGCATTGTAGTCAATTTAACTTTTTCATTGAACTTTATATTGTATTTTTTTATTTTAAAATATAATTTTATTGTTGTTAATTATGTTAAGATTTACTTAATAGAAAATAAAAATATTGAATAAAATCATAATAACGACTTTTATATATCCACATATTTATTAAATATAAATGCAATACTTAGGACAATCTTTTTCAGTTATGCCTCTTTCTTTGCGGTGAAAAGCAGTTTAATTTTTTGCATCACAAAATAATTCATATCTCAATTTTTTATGCCCTTCAGAGAACACCGTTTATTCACACTTTCCATAGTAAAAAAAAAATTGTGTGCAGTTTCATGCCCCGTATTAAAAAAAAGCAAAGTAAAATACTCAAAACATACCCGACTAAGCGCTCTTACTTACAGACCAGCGACAAGGTGAAGCGACAACTGTTGACGACATTCGAAGATCGTCGGTCGTAGTCAGTCACGCGCGGCTGTCGTCGGCAGTCGTCAATTGTCGCGCGCGGCTGTCGTCGGCAGTCACCGGCGGTCGTCGAGAGTCGCGCAGCTGTTGTCGACTGTCGTCGCCTCACCTTGTCGATTGCCTGGAGCCCTAATTCGAAGTTTTTGCTGTGACTTGCAATACTTGGCGTGATAAATTGTTCTTTTAAAAAATAAATGACAAAAAATAATTATTTAGGTATTTAGTACAATTTTTTTCAATATAGTGACTCTCCCTTTAAGCTTTCAAGTTGCCTGTGTCGGGTCGGGAGACACCACTCTTAATAAGCGAGCCACTGATAAGTATACAAGGTTATTTCTTTGGACCTGATATGAGTATGCCTTCCTTATTAGTGAGGTCAAAATCAATAACTTTTGTTCTACGACTTTATTCATAGCGCACATAACAATTTGGACTTCCTATACAAAATGTGTTTGTCACTTACGGTACTTTGTATGGGAAGTTGAAATTTTTTCGGCCGTTGCTAGCAAAGTCGTAGAACAAAAGTTGTTGCTTTTGACCTGAGTAACAACTAACAAGGTAAGGTAGGAATACTCATATCAGGTCCAAAAAAATAACTTTGTATTAACAGTAGTATATAATATATATTAACATATTATTTTTTAAACTTTGGGTTTTAATATTTTTTTTTTTTTACTTTACGTATTAATTATTTTTTTAAACTTTACAACTTAGTTTTTGATTTTAAAACTATAACAATCATTACTTTATAAAACCAGATAACTCCTAAGATTGTACTGATAATAAATCCACAAATCACTAAACGACTCGTGAGTGTTACACTAATTATGTACTCGTACAAACTCGTTAGGGCCGACACGTTTCGATCCTGTACGCGGATCTTCTTCAGGGAGGTTAGCAGTGGCGCTGCACGGCGAGCGCGAGCGGAGTTCGGGAGGACGCGGGGCAGGAGGGTGAGGCTGATGGATTTTCATGCTCCTTATTTTGCAACCTTATTTCGTAGGTGAAATTGCAAGGGTCAATGTACGTAGCACTGGTTTCCACGCCTGCGACAACGACCACCCACTGTCACGGTTGAAATTCAGACGTCGGCTTATCGAACGTGAACGAGCTTGTCTTAAACGTGAGTTTATCCGTCGAAGTACATAAATTATAAATTGTTGTATTTTTTTTATTTACGGGACATTGAATTTACGGGACAATTCTTTTAAATTTAATTAATAAATCCTTCGATATTTGATTCATTTACCACTACAGAAGGGAAGCATGACTGTCTTGCTTTTAACACTTGACTATACGGTGGATATAAAGTAAACCCTGTTTTCTCTGCGTCCTGTTGCAAAAATTTGTAAGTCTCCACACTTAATTTTTGATCAATTATTATACCGAGTGCTTCTTCTGGTGTATAAGGGCGAGTTTCTTGATGGGTTTTAGTTAACATCTTATTGGTTGGGTTTTCGGAAGTTAGACAATTATTAATTATGACCTCTGAGTCACATGCATCTTTCCTATCAAAATTTTCGTGGCTAGCTGTTAAAGCTTGATTAAAGCATTTAATCAACTTTTGTGGTTGTTCATTTTCTAATGTAGATTTCAGTCTTTTGTTGGCGGTTACTCAACTCTTGATTAGCCACGGATTTCTACTAGGTGTAGAAATCAAATTTTCACTGTCACCTCTAATGCAGGATAAATCTGTAGGAAGATCGTCAATAAATGATTTACTTAGCCAATCTTTATTTTTCTTTACAAAAAACGGCATATTTGATTTGCAGGCTTGATACTTTTTTTCAACTTTACAAATAAAGACTCTTTCTTCTTAAGACGCAAAGTGGCATACACATATTTCCTGTTAACCCCAATGAAATTAAGGAAATCCTTTCAGATTTACTAAAGCTCACGTCACACAGAGGCGGTAGCGGAAGCGTTCCGGTGCCGGTATTTTTTGTAATGTATGAGTTCTTATGCACCCTATCACATTGAAAAGCGGTCGCGGCGCGGTATTTTGTTCCCGCTAAACCGCCCCGGACCGCTTTCGCAATCATACCGCCTCTGTCTGACTTGAGCTTAAGGTCTTTTGGTCTTTCAGATCTTCCGTAATTTTTTTTGCTTTCATTAGTAAGAATTTTAAAGCATCTAACCAGGTAAATTTTTCGGATTGTGGTGCTCCTAGCGGACTTGCGGTCCCTTCCGGAGCATTAGAAGGACCGGCTGCGGCGTGACCCACAGCTTCACTTGCCACTCGCCGACCAACGTGAAGGATGGCGCCTCCACGTCCTCCTCGCATTAAGTCACCCGATCGGAGCTCGGAGTGACATCCCCCAGCAGGGTGGGTCAAGCCCTGCTGAGGCCAAGTGGCACTATGAGTCTTTGACGGCTCCATAGTGCCTCACCCCCGTTTCCTCAAGATAATATGCGCATACGGGTTTTCAGCATTAGGGACCTCGCGCACTAGCGGCCACGACCACGGCCAACGACCAGAATAACTATGTTGGTCGTTGCGGCCGAGTGCGTGACCTGACCGTGGTTGTGGCTGCTAGGGTGGACTCCTTCCCGCACCATGATTATCTATCATTGGAAGAAACTCAGCTATTATCGCGAACAAACGTTTCGAAACGACGAAAATCCTAACAAACTATCTAAATGACTTTATTACTGCTTTATCATCATTTATTATTATTTGTAATATACAGATTTTACAAGTTTATAGTTTTAATAATGTGTAGACTTAAAGCGTCATTACATTAAGTCAGTGCTACAATAGCAGTCAGATTTTTTCACATTGTCCCGTAAACTTTAACGTGCACTATCTCGGAACTTCTGCAGTATTAGATCTGGTAATAGTCCTTATTTGTGGCTAGGTATTAAAGCAAAGTGCGGCATCTAATATGAAGGAAGAAACCATAAAAAAGATACTAAAATGACTCGACTGCAAATTACTCAGAATCAATAAGCTCTAGCACCTCCAGTTTATACATACAACAATTTTATCATACCAAGTATTTGTAAGTCACAGCAAAATCTTCGATTAATTTCGGTGTATTTTGAGTAATTTTTTTACTAAACTAATATACTTAATTACACGTAACTTTGCATGCAAGCTATAAATTAATCAATTGGAAGCTTTGGAAAAATAATGTTTTGTAACTTTTTGGAATAATAAGAACCCGTCCGTTTTTTTGCATAAAAGAAATACTGGTAATGAAGACATATTAATATTAAATATTCCTTTACTGCATAAATGTCACATGGAATCTGAAGAGAATTTGAAACACAAACAGGCAATATTTCACCTGCTCGTGTTTTTGGTTGCTAAGTAGTACAAAAAATATATAATATATCTCTTATACAGAATGTTAGAGGCCGCACCACGAAACTGGTATTTTAAAGTGAGAAGAATATTTCCATCCATCCATCCTTGTTGTTTCGAAGCCACAATACTTAATTGGTAATATTGTTGTTTTCACTTACACTAAATACTTGCAGAAGTTACAACTTAATAACTTGGATGATTTAACATGCAAGCCATACGTTCCATATTGACTGCATAGATGGAATGACATGCAATAACATTTTTGTGTGTCATTAGAGTGTTGTAGACCTCATCTATTGTCACCCTCTCATCATTCTGCTCTTGTTTTGGCATACTGAAATAAAAAAACCAAGATAATTTGATATAAAATAAATTGCTACATGTATGCTGGAACATCACTTGAGAACAGGTCAAATAATTTGGCAGATTTTTTTCCATTGTTTGTAATTTTAAGGACATGGTTTGTATGTATGATCCATTTCACGAGTCAATATCCAAGAATTTCGCAACCATAGAACCAGACAAACCATCACGAACCAGAGTATATTTGACAGAAAAAATAACATTGTTTTACAAACTTGTTTTTTCTGTCAGCTTTCGCTGATTACTTTTGATCATAGAGCACAATAGCCTTGATATAGCTGCGAAATGTGTTGGTAAGCTTCGGCATTGACTCATGAAACGGATTATAAAGAAAAATTTTAAGATTTTGTGGAATATGTACGAAAGCGGAAAAACCTGAAAATTCTTAATTTCTATCCAATTTTTGTTTGAATCCGAAATTCTCTTGAAACATTGTTCATGTGTGGTGCATTTCGAGGGGGGGGGAGGGGAGGGGGGGGGGGGGTTTGAGATAGTAACCAAGTGTTAGCAGCGCAGCTACCATAATATACTAAGGTCGTCAGTCTATGGTGGTATGGTATGTTGCGCAGAAGGAAAGTGCTGCTAAATATTTGGTTCAAGATCCCTTAGTCCTAGATCTTATTCTTAACTGGCAACATACAGTCATTATGAATAGATGTCATGTATAATAAAACTTGAAAGGTAATCATAATATAGTTCGTCCGCATTAAGGATGCAGTAAGTCCTTAATGACAATGCAGGGTTAAAGGTGTATTCACAATGGAGTTAAAATTAAAAAAAAAAGATATTTCTTAAATTTTTCTTTTTTGTTTTTTAGGTTACACACAAAGGAAATAACCCCTTCTTTCAAAGGTTTGCCTTCATTTAGTCATTGTGCGTTTGAATTTATAATTTTAAGCAACCTGCTTGGTTAAGGGGCTTAGCTACTAGTAGCGGAAAGCGATGACTCACTGAATTCTTAAAAACGACAAACTGTAGGAAAATTCTGTTTCTGTGTTGATCAACTAACTACCTGCCTCCCTATAGGATAAAATTTTGGCTACAACAAAAATCCAGTATTGCCTTTCTGTCAGAATACCAAACAGACAAAAAAATTCTAGACATCACAATTACCTGCAAGCAATTTCAAAAGCTGTAGACTGCTCAACTTCATCTATAGTAGGTGGGCAGCTTGGCCCTAAAGCATCCGGGCCATCATCTACGTGTACCCTGCCTTCAGTCTGCGGATCGTACAACTTGGATGAGTTACGCAGCCACATGTTGGGCACTTCACCTCCAACATCGTGCATAAACAGGTTGTTTCGCATTTTGTAACCTGGAAAATTAGTTATATAATGAGTTGATCTACTAAATTAAAAATCTTCGAATGAAATGCAGTTGCCGCGCTGGCCATAGGTTTCAGGTAAGATTGTTTATATCACATTAGTCTTGAGCTGTATGAGTTTTGTTGACAAAGAAAGTGTCAAAAATAGAGTAACAATGATTTTAAATGTAGGGCATGGAATTCTGATGCTGACCATTAATGTGCATCAAAACATTTGTCACAGGGTTGGACCGGGCAGGAGTGCTAATCATTAATTTTCTCACCATGTGTCACCCACAGTCAACATCTGAATAACTGTTAGCATCTGAGTTTTTATCCCATATTTATACTTTAATAAGTCTTTCTGCAACTGATAGTATACCATACAGAAAGAAAAATACAACCAATTTTAGTTTGGCCCATTGGTATGGTTAGACTGTCTTCTACTGCCATGGGCTGTGGTTCCATCCCCACCCAGAGTAAACATTTGTGTCATTAACACTATTGGTTTTTCTGTGTCCGAGTGTTATTTATCTATTTATATCAGTCTTAGGTACTTATTTATTTTAACTGCTAGTTTATCAGACAAAAACAAAAATATAACCAATATTATTTTCATTAGTTGAAATAGTTAATCCTTTCATCCTTATAAACAATCAGCTTATCAGAGTCATAATTACAGCATATAAGTTCACCTTTTCGCTGTGAGACGACAGCACTAATAATATTCTTCAGAAAGTTTTGCAAAGCCACCACAGCCAAGTCAGCTGCTTCATCATCAGCTCCTTCCAATCCCAACTCCCAGGCTGCCAGCATGAACCGGCCTACCACAAGGGCATGGTCAGGTAAAAAGATTTCCTATAAAAAAAAAATGCATGAAGCTACATGTCTCTAAAGAACAACATTGAGTAGTTACAGTTTAGGGCGTCCGCTAAAACTCGCATGAAATTGAATTTGAAATAGAGGAACACCAAAAAACCATTGCAGTAGCCTTGACTGGCCCGATAGCATGACAAGTAGTAACAATTGACACAGGAAGAAGTGACCAAGAGAAATGTGTCCAGGAATATTAGTCTGATATCAATTGCTTGAGCTAGTTCGAGATTAGATAGCTTCATGTGAAATGAACCTATATTTGAATTTTAGCCAGCATTTCTGACACAGAAATACAAGGAAAAGAGAAATTTCAACAAATTGGTTAAAGATGCAAAAGCTCAGTTGGAATAGCATTGGCACAGTACGACGGGGGCGGGCCGTTGGTTGAATCCCGGCTCGCGTCAGAGTTTTTTATTGTATAGGTATGAGAAAAGGTTTAAGAAGGTGTGAGTGAATTTACCTGTGCAGCATACTTGACGCCATCGCTGCCTGCACCAGGTGGCGAATTAGGGGGCAAGTACTCTAACAAATCAGCAGGTTCGAAGTTGGACCTTTCCGAAGTCCGCGAGCTTCGTTTGTGTCGCCGACTATTCCTGTTGTGAGAACTAGCCCTCTCTTGCGATATTGCGAGTGAAGCCTCCGCTAAACCTTCTACTTTATTTAATAACGCTAGTAGAAACTCATTGTGGTAATGTACTTGGTCATGCGTTAACATAGCTCTAGCTTCTGAATCGAATTCTTCTTTGGTAAGTTGCATTCGGAACCACTGTTTCATGTGGTTAAAATATTTTGTGGATTTCTCCCCGAGCGCCTCATTTAGGTTTCGGCGAGCCACATTTAGCGTGTCTGAAGTCATCGCTACTTGAGAATTTTAAATTTCAACGCTCTGATCTAGCTCAGGAACTAAAAATCACCAAAACAAGACAACTTTTAAAACAACAAGCAAGAAGCAAGCAAGGGTTTTTTTTTTATATATTTGTTTTACGGCTCTGAACACTAGTCCTTTTGAGCCTCTCGTTTATTTCATTGTCATTTGCACATCTTCACTTCAAACGTTCAAAACTTCATTAATTTCGTTCGTCAAATCGTCACATTGACGTAAGAAAAACCCTGGCGTAGTTTCCAAAATCTTTGCATTGACCTGGCGTAGTTTCCAAAATCTTTGAATCGTCATCATATTTTCTCAACCGTGGAGCAGATGTATTTATAAATCGGCTTGTAATATTGCCAATCCTTTTGATCTCAATTCCCCAACACCAATGATCTAATTCGCCGTAGATTTTTGTCTTTAATGTTGTTTTTTGAGCAAACGAATTATTGACGTTTTAATATAAAAATAATTGAAACATATCTAGCGTAAATCAAGAAGGAAAATTTTGATTTCGCCAAACTTTTTTGTTTAGCATTTTATTTGAGATTTAAAACTTAAAAATAGCTCGTTATAGCGGGCGCAGGATAAGTTCGGCTCTGACGCAAAGATGTTTTAGGAAAGATAAGTTACCTTCATACTATGCAGCCTAAAATATTGGTTGCTTTGACACATACATACTAAACTTCAATATGACTGACTTAACATAGATTAACTATGGAATAAGCAGAAGAGCCATTAAATACCCAAAACATATTTTCATGACCTAAGCTACCTAACTTCTTATAGAACAGAACATTTTACTATGGCATTGGGGAAAAAAATACCTGGCAAAGATGAATTGGTTGTTGTACGTAAATTTAAACTTTTTTATTTTCAATGGGCTTTCACTCGACCTCAGTCCACCCCTAAGGACAACGAAGGTTGACATTGCAATGAGCTCACTCCGGAAAACCCTATTTATTTTGAGATAAATAGGGTATTCAGGTAGATTCGGGGTAGTTATATAAACTAGAAATACAGAAGCAGGGAAGGCATTGGTTGAATTGCGCGTACTATACAACGTGTTAACGGAATAAGCGAAACTGAAAAAATTGTTTGTTCAGAATCGATAGAAGAATCAGTTTCACGGGTTTTTGATACGGGTAATTTTATTTATTTTTATTATTTAAATTCTTGCCGCTTCTTTTCTAAATATTTCTGTAGATACGCGCGCTGGCGGCCGGGCGCCGCGCGGTTAATGAGCGCTTAGGAGGGGAGGGAAGTGTTCGTAGCGTGCGCGGAGTGCGCGGGCTAGAACAACGATGAAACTTGAACAGGGATAAAACTTTAAAGTAACAATATCTAGATAAAAAAGACTTTTTCCAAGATTTTTCTTACAGGAATGAATGGATTTATTTTAATAAAAATCTGTTGGGGTGTATGAGGGTGTCGCTTATTCCATTAACACGTTGTATAAGATGTTCCAAAGCGCTTGGCACTCTGATTTTACGCAACACAAAGAAATCCAAAAACCATCTAGGTTTATATCGAGAATATTCGGAATCCATATTTTACGTTATGTTTCTGCTATGTATCTTAAAAAATAAAACATTTTCATGGAATCAACGTTTCATTGTTTAATTACTGTCTTAAGTAAACAAACCTAAGCCCAGTGACTGTTCGCATGAAATAAGCAACATTTCCGAAAAACAATCCAAAACGTGTTTCAGCTTCTCTTAGGCACTAAAGTGTTTCGAAATTAATGAGAATGGCGCTTCTGTTAGTTGATCTATGTTTACGTTTTATGTCCCTATCACTCCAGTTTCAAAAAGGAATATGGTTATCTTTTTCTTTCATGTTACCTCTACTACGTCATTATGGCGTCATATTTTTTGAGATAAAATAATAAACCGAATAAAATGTAATAATTTTGTCTAACTTACCTGTGATTTGTGATCCTGTCGACTTTTTTCTTTTTTGCCCAACTATCTTTTACATTTATGCACTACACACGTTGGCATTTTGTTTTAATAATACAAAAAAGTAAACAAGGTCTCAAATATGACAGGACGTGCACATAGTCTCCTTGTTCGAGAGCGACTGATGCGGGTTGCGCCATGTGGCGCAACTTTTGAGCTTCATTTTTGAAGTACTAGTAACGTATCTACGTCGGTTATATAATTGTAATATCATTGCTCTGACGGTTATTTTTAGTCATAGTCAGGCAGAGAGCCAATGCACGATTCGCTCGCCTCCCACCCACCTGCCGCGCTCTTATAAGCGTGACCGTGGTTGATTTTTGTGTTCTGAGCATAAACGGTCATAGCCAAAGTTATTTTGTACGACGTATATCTGTTTTCATTGCTGCTTTTGGTATATAAATTCGAAAAACTCGGATTTCCCGGATCGACACACTCCCCACAAATACCCCAATCGGTTTACAGTTCCCTGCATTTTGAGGAATTTCCCACAAGTTGGCAACCCTCTACTTGACAGACACTTGACAGTTGGTGGATGACAGAAGTCAAAACAGAATTGTCTATGCCATTTTTTTAGAATGGCTACAATAGTTTTGAAATGTTAGGAAACTTAGGAATGACTAGTAGCCATCATAGTCCCTATGGAGCTTTTGGACTGGAAAGCTGCAACTGGGGAAGATTAGAAGCCGCTTTGCACAGTGATAGAGTGGATAAATATAAGCAACTTTTCGCGCAGCAGTGGAGGTTTCAGTCGTGCGGAACAGAGATGGCGCCACTTTAAAAAAATAACTTAAAAAAATTCTACAGACCTAACGGGTGCACCGATTTCAATGATTTTGATGCCAATTGAAAGAAAATTACTTAATTTATTATAAAAAAAATACTTCTATGAAAAAAGTTTTTATTACTACAGACAGTCCAGCTTTTTCTGTTTTTTTTTTTACTTTTTATTATGATTTTACTATATAACGTAAAAAAAACGTAGGAAGAGGGTATTTTAAAATATTATATATTGTTGCTAAGTAAATAACTAACCGACCAAGTGCGAGTTGAACTCGCTCACAGAGGGTTCCGTACCACTACGCAAGTACAAAATGTCATTCAAAATTTCAGTTGTGAGTTCAAAACTACTGAGACCAATTTTATTGAGTCCGACTTGGACTTGACCAGTTTTTTATAATTTATTGTTATACTTTAGCTTCCGTACTACAATTATACCAAGTTTGACGCTTGTGTTTGATAAAACTTTTTGTGATAGAGCTTAAACAAAAATCGCAAAAAAAACACGTTTCTTGTATGGGGGCTCCCCTTATTTTATAACATTTTTTTTTACTACGTGTCGGTTTACCTTGCACATTAGCCATAATAGGGTGTTTTCAACAATATCTATCAATAATCAGCTTCTCAGAGTAATAATAACAGCATGTAAGTTCATCTTTTCGCTGCAAGACAACAGCATTTACAGATGATTTACATCCTACTTTATAAAAAATAATAACGAAAATACAGGCATTTAAAAAAATGCGTAATACTGACTTTCGGAATACTGACATACATACTGAGCATACATAATCGTATAAATTATTAAAAGAAAAATAGATCCACTGAAATAGAACATTGTTTCCGCGACCGATACTTTACTGTTACTGTTTACGGAATTTAAGGAATACCTCGTTAGTATTATATACATTATATAGTCTAAGACCTCGGAGGAATACTGACTTGTATCCAGAATACTGACATGCTGTTAAGAACTGCATTCCGTATCAATGATAATATAATATCGATTTTATCGCTCACAGCGTGATCAAAAGCGTCCCGCCCGCTTAGCACGCTGCATTTGTCAGTTTATCTAGGCCCATATATTAAAGACTTTAAGCATGGTCACATTTTTATTTTGACTTCCGAGCAGTGCGACACATTTTGAAAGACAAGGACGGCTACATGTATTAGTGTATAAGGCTATCTCTGTCTAAAATATCAAATACGTAATTTGTGGATTTTCTAAACATTTTCCTCCACTGACATTTCTTCGCGCTTGGGGGTGATAGATTAGATGACATAATTCCTCAAAGTGACATTTCTCCGAGAAATATTTTCTCTTGGGCAGCGTGCTTAGACGGCCGAACATAGACGTATGTCCCGAATCACTTTTGGCGTTCTTTTGACAGCGCTGTGTGTGAGCGATAACAGCAATATTATCGTTGATTGAGAACGCAGCTCGGTAGATTCAGATTCAGATAATTTTATTCAATGTAGATTCTTTACAGAATACTTATTGAATGTCATGCAGAATACAATGCAAATAGAGCGAGTCTACGCCGTTTCGGATCGTGCTATGGCAGCGTAAAAGAAGTAAAAGTAAAAAGTAAGGTAAGTTATAAAAACTTAGTTTATATATATTACTCTAGTAGTCTAATAAATATGTAATTAAACTAGTACCGCATTCCAATAATTACAAAATTCTATATTTGAGATTTAGCTCCATAATACGAAAAAAAAAATTGCACAAACGGCTCTTATATACGATCTTGAAGAAACTGGCGGCAGTATCCAAAATGCAAACATGTGATTTACTAAAAGCCGGTTGGATTATTGAATTTATATGCTGTTAAGATTGCATATAATAACAAAATAAATAACACAAAACAAAACTAGGACAACTCCAATATTATTTACGACTAGCTGTTGCCCGCGACTCCGTCCGCGTGGGGTTCAGAAAAAGTAGCAAATGACTTTTCCCATGGTTCAAACTATCTTCGTACCAAGTTTATATCACAATCGGTTTATCGGATTAGTCATAAAAGCTTAACAGACAGACAGACAGTGCAGTTCTCGCCTTTATATTATTAGGTATACAGAGTACCGATAGTACGGATTTTTGTAAATTAAACACGTCTTGTTTACGTGTGGACTGTTAGGTCACCCACTGTCCTCGTAAGTGTAAAATTATAGTCGAATTCCACGCGGACGAACTATGATACGGGTCTCGTTATATCTTATACAAAACAAAGCCTAACTAAATCTGAGGCTCAGTCACTTTAGCTTCTGTGGCAACTGAAAAAAGAGCGGTACAAAGTCCAACGTGGCTTCACATGCTTTTAACTGTACATGTACCTGCATACAAAACTGTTGGACTACACTTCTGTACAATCGTTGTAACTTATTTCTCCCCTTAAAAGACAATTCCTAAAAAACAATGATTCGTATTTTGTTTATAAGTACTTACCTAATTCCTAAGTTTCCAAAACTTTAGAACGTTCATAATTTTTTTTACATTTGTTGCACTGCCATACCGAAACAGGATTTTTTTTATTATTATTTTTATAATAAAACAATCTAGATTTTACCAATCTTTAGCTGTACCCACAACTTTTACACAAACAACTGGACCGGATCAAACGGAATTTTCAACAACGTATTTGGCTTTCTTCCGTACAAATATAAGCTTTGTTTGATTTCAGCTCGGTTTCACAGCTTGAAACTTTGAACTCTTCCAGTTTCTGTTTGAGTGAAACGATTGCAATAAAAAAAAGTTCAAATATTGCACGAAAGCAACCCAAATACGTTATTGAAAACTCCGTTTAAGTCGTTCAAGTACTTTGTGAGGTATTGGTGTGGCCGCTTAAAATTTCGCGAACCTTCAGTGTGAATGAACCGTTTGCAATGTAATAAAGCTTATATGTTGCACAAAAAGAAGCCCGACGCGTCATTGAAAACCTCGTTTGAACCAGTTCAGTAGGTGAGTTCTTGGTTCTGCAGCTTGAAACTTTGCGTATCTTCCGTCAGAGTGAACCTTTCGCAATGAAACTAAGCTTGTTTATTGCACAGGAGTAAGCCAAACGCGTTACTGAAAGCCACGTTTGAATCTGCTCAAAAGTTTGTGAGTTATTAGCGCCTTTGCTTGAAACTTTGCGTAACTTCTATCTGAGTGAACCGTTTTCAACTAACCTTAGCTTATATGTTGCACGAAAGTACCTAATCCAAGCACGTCATGGAAATGCCAGTTGGAATCGGTACAGTAGTTTGTGAGCTATTGGCGCCGTCTATTGAAACCTCGGGCATTTCCCGTCTGAGTGAATCGTTTTCAATGAAAGTAAGCTAATACATTGCAAAGATTTAAGCTAAACACGTTATTGAAAACCCCGTTTAAATCCGTTTAGTAGTTGGTGAGTTATTGGGGCCGCCGCTTGAAACTTGGTGAATTTTATGTCTGAGTGAACCGTTTGCAATGAAACTAAGCATACATGTTGCATGGAGTAGCCAAATACGTTACTGAAAACCTCCTTTTAATCGGTTCAGTAGTTTGTGAGATATAGGCGCCTCCGCTGGAAATTTCGCGCACCTGTTTGAGTGAGCCGTTTTCAATGAAAGTAAGCTAATATGTTGCAAAGAAGTAAGCTTGACAGTTTATTGAAAACCCTGTTTGAATTCGTTCAATATTTTGTGAGTTATTTGCTCCGCCGCATGAAACTTAGCATACCTTCTGTCTGAATGAACCGATTGCAATGAAACTAAACTTTTATGTTGCACAAAAGTAAGCCAAACTCGTAATTAAAAACTCAGTTTGAATCGGTTTGCGAGTTATTGTCGTACAGGCAATTTAATACTTTACATTGGTGTAGCTTCTGATTGAGTGAACCGATTTGAATGAAACATAGCCTATATGTTGCTCAGAGCTAAGCTTAATCTATCTGCGAAAACCGCGAGAAAATCCGTTCAGTAGTTTCGGAGTTTATCGAAAACATACAGACAGACAGACAGACAAAAAGTTCAGAAAACATATTTTTGAGTTCTATTAGTCGTTTCTTATCGCCCACACTAATTTTTTTATAAATTTATCAAAAGTAGGTACAGACACGCGGTTTTTACTCTTTTATTATATGTATAGATGAAATAGAGGGGGCCCACATTAGATTTAAAGTAGTTTTAACTTAAAAGACGCTTTCTGCAACTTTCATTAAGTCTCATGCTGACACTTTTTATATCAATGAAACTTTTCCAATTCTGTTAACTGATTCATCATTGGAGACCTCGGATATCGATTTCAAGAGATCATAATAATATCGTCTGAGTTACAAGGTCGGTGATCGACTTCACAAACCCTGGTGTCAGAGTTGTTGAGCCGCTAAAGGCCTTTGACATGGCTCATTAACGATAACTACATCCGTAGATAGTAGTAGGGACCAACGGCTTAACGTGCCTTCCGAAGCACGGAATCATTTATAATCATGACATTTTTACAACATAACAGTAATAAAACCAAGGCGTTGTAAAAGCTAAACACAAATACAAATATTCTTAGACTAAAACACAAATACAAATATTCTTAGACGGCAAGAGACCCGACGGACTGACGCTCATCCCTTGGCAACAGGGTAGATGCTTGGTGTGGGATGTAACCTGCGTCGACACATTGGCCCCATCTCACGTGCGTGCCACCTGTGAACGAGCCGGTGCTGCGGCGAGTAACGCCGAAAATTTAAAGACTACTCGCATATTGCGAGCTATCGGAGTCTTACATGTTCTCACCATTAGGGTTCGAGACAATGGGTACTTGGGGTCCATCAACCAAAAAGTTCATCAAGGATCTCTCGGAGCGTCTCAATGAGACCTCTGGTGACCGAAGAGCTGGCAGCTTTTTTGCTCAAAGGCTGAGTCTCGCCATTCAAAGGGGCAACGCTGCTAGCCTTTTGGGAACCATGTCTTGTGGGGACGCCCTTGAAGAAATTTTTAGTTTATAAAGTTTATGCAAGTTATAAATTGTAGATATTGTGATTAGATGTTATGATATTTAAAAAAAAATAGACTAAATTATACTTAAGTTTTCTCAGCAAAGCCTAAGCATTTGGTCCGAAGCTTTGCCAAGGAATCCGCAAATAAATCGACGTCTGGGAACAAGGTCAGAAGAGTGTTGAGCTGTTTAAGCGCAAGCATAAGCGGGGAGTGACAGTATTGGCTTGTGCGGTGAGTGGGCACCGCGAGCAGGCGGTGGGAGCGCGCGCGCGTGTAGTTATCGGGCACGTACAGCCGACATGCAGTTGTTACTAGCTGCGGACAAGTGGAAGCTTCACCACGGAGAAGACCAACAGTTGTAAGAAGGGAAACAAACGCACGCCTAGTTTGAAGAGAGTGGAAACCAAGGATGCCAAGTAGAAACATTGTAGGGTACAGAAAAGGATAATAGCAATATATTTTTTTGTAAAGGAATCTTAGAAATGCTTTCTGGACTTTTTCCAATAGTAAGCGATAAGATGCTTCGTGCGGACTCCATACTATGGAAGCAGTTTCCAATTTACTG
Organism: Athrips mouffetella; assembly: GCA_947532105.1. Classification (NCBI taxonomy): domain Eukaryota; kingdom Metazoa; phylum Arthropoda; class Insecta; order Lepidoptera; family Gelechiidae; genus Athrips; species Athrips mouffetella. The sequence goes on from OX383958.1 coordinate 12,235,886, forward strand.
CGGACAAGTGCTGTATAAACCATAATAATAGCTTTAGGGTCACGGAAATCACGACAGTTTCGCAACACAAAACCAAGTCGGCTATAGCAGTCAGCTGCGAGAGATCTTATGTGGCTATTAAAAGTAAGCTTAGAATCAAATTCTACACCTAGGTCTTTGACAGAGGTACCGCGACTTATAATATCTGTGTCGAGAGTATAACAAGCCACAATGGGTTGAAGTGCGCGAGTGTAACTCATAACGCTACATTTATTAATATTAAAGAAGAGTTTATTATTAATGCTCCACTGAAAAAGAGAATTAATATCACTCTGAAGCAGTTTACAGTCTTCCTGTTCATTGACAGCACGAATCAACTTAAGGTCATCAGCGTAAAGTAAACAGCTAGTATGTTGCAGGGATGTTTCTAAGTCATTCACCATAATAGTAAAAAGTAACGGGCCAAGAATTGAGCCTTGACTGACTCCTGAACGTGTTTCATATCGTTCGGAGACGAAGGAACCATATCGAACAAACTGCTGGCGATCACGTAAATAGTCAGCGAAGAGGGCTAGCAAAGCAGGACTGAAACCAATGTTTGATAACTTCTCTAGTAAGATATCATTATCAACTGGGTCAAAGGCTTTTTTAAAATCAAGATAAACGACGTCTACTTGACCGCCTTTATCCATTCGACCTGAGATAATATCTACCAGAGTGAGAAGGTTGGTATTTACTGATCGGCCTGGTCGGAAACCGTGTTGTGCATCAGATAGAAAAGGAGCAAGTTGCCGAGAAATTTTCTTATGTAATATGGTTTCAAACAGTTTAGGAAGAGCAGAGAGAACTGCTATTGGTCTGTAGTTTTCAACTGACGTCTTATCTTTTGTTTTAGGAATGGGAGTATCACGGGTAACTTTCCATAATTTGGGGTAACTGCACGTATTTAGGATGAGGTTGAAAATATGGGTAATAGGACTAAGTAAATATTCTTTACAAGCCTTTAAGAGGAAAGCAAGAATACCATCTGGACCAATAGCACTACGTGGTTTAAGCTTTTTAAATGCATCTAAAATATCGGAACTTGTGATTTGATTTATATGAATAAAATTAGAAGAAGAAGAATAGGCATTGTGGCTAATTTTATTGACATCGAGTGTGGGTGTATTTGGAAGAAAAACTTCCGAGAAAAAATCTGCAAAAGCATTAGCTGCATCTGGACCTTCATGAAGGTTACCGTCGTAATTAATTTGAGGCTCAAAACCACCAGACGACTTTAAACTATTGACGTGCTGCCAAAAAGCGCGAGGGTTATCACGCAGTCTTTTTACCACGCTTTCAATGTGAGCATCATATGCAAGGGATTGATTCAATTTAATAGTTGTTCTGAGGGAACTAAATTCACTATATACAGAAGGATCATTAGAAGCTTTCCATAAACGGTGTAGACGGGATTTGTCTCTAATATCATGGATTATGTCGCGTAGACGGGATTTGTCTCTAATATCATATAACTTTTCGGAAAATCTGGTGATTCAGGACGTCACTCAAAGAGATAAGGGAAAGGAGCTAAAAAACAAAAATAAACACAATAGATTGTATAACTTTAATAATTATATTTGTAAATAGGTATGAATTAACTTTCTAGGAAAAGAGCTTGATAGCAGTATAACTTATTATTAAAGAGAAGGTAGGTAGGTATGTACCAAGAAATATACTACTCCCTAGTATGTAGTGTAGAATCGTTACATTAATTCCTCTTTACATTTCCAAGATATTAAGAAGAATAGATAAATAGGACACTCTGATTTAGATTTTTTGCTATTTTGTTTAGAAATACAATAAAATATGTTTCTGTAGCTAAGTATTTGTTTAAATATCTGGAGAATCTAGAATTTGGATTTATGTTCATTATGTTGTGAAGCGACAAAATTTTCTCAGTTCCAATATCATATACTTTTGCAAAGCACGGTGTCTGCTGCTTTCTGCGAAGTTTTTTAGTAGGTATAGTCGCTCTAGGTACCTACGCTAAAGGTAGATTAATTTTATCAGAACCCTATTTTTTGTGCTTGTTGGCACTCTATTTTCTGACGGATTATACTTTTGGTGAAACCTTTGAAAATAACTCTATTAGGGTTTTGAGACCCACTGTATTATTTTTCTCGTTTAAAAATTGTTTAATTTTGAACCAATTTTAAGAAATTACTGGGAGTGTCTTTTTGGCTTTTTTATTTTTTATCAGTGTATTATATACAGTAAGTAGGTACTTATTCATTATTAATTATTGTTGTGTCTGTATCTCTTTCCTTTTTGAGGCCTCCGGCTTTTTCCGGAGACTTGTTGGAGCACCAAAATATTTTGTCTAAAGTAGGTACAGTATTGTATATTCCGCGGCTTGTGTACAGTCAAGAGCACATCAAGCTTGACACACTGGACTTTGTTCCGTTCTTATTTCAATAGACGTGCGGGCTAGAGTCGCGCTGCGAGTGTCAAGCTTGACCTGTCGTTGACTGTACCTACTTAGCTTCGGGCATCATCGGGCTAATTCTCCGGGCATTATGAGCGGGGTTCTAGTTTTACATGTACTCCATTTTTCGATCTAAGTACAAGATCTGCTCCTAAAATTGGGTTTTCTAAATCAGAAGGCAAAATAATAAAGTTTCTAACTATGGTCGACACGGTGACTTTCATCTCCAACATGGCAAATTTTTGACCTGTAAAAAATATTGCTTGTAATGTAGGTTTATCTACGAGTAGGTATCTACTATAATCGGTTCATATTAATTTTAATTTGTTGCAAAGTTAAAAGTGGATGGACGTAAAAGGAAAATACAGGTAACGCTCTGCAAGGACACAGCAAATAAAAGAGTCTCAACTGCATAGTTGCCATAATTACATAAAAAAATACGAGCTATGAATTCTGTGTGTATTTATCTACAGGGTGTAAGGGACAGTTTGGTATAAACTTAAAGGGCATGGCATGGGCATGATCAATCGATGAAACTGAATAACTTTCTCCAAAAAAATTATCGCTGGAAATTATAAGAAAAATAGTCTCTCCATACAAAATTAAAAATATTATTGAAGAGTCGGTATGGGGAGGACGATATTTGTTTTACGTTTTCGGTGATATGTTTCTTGGTAAAATTTGTTCAGTTTTATTGACTGATCGTGCCCTTTCAGTATTTGTCAACCTGTCCCTATTGCACCCTGTACGTATACCTATCAAACTAATTAAATAATCAAAATTTTAATGTCAAATATAATATGTCGAAATAAATAAAGTTAATTTACAAATGAGTCATTTAAGCATCTTATTTATTAATTTAAAGTTCAGTCCGAGTACGAGCTATTTTGCGTATAGTTTTGATGTGTTTACTTATCAATTAGATACTTGCCTATACAATTTCTGGGGCCAGCACTAAACGGTATCCAATGAAAGGGGTTAGTCAAAGCGTTCTCAAAACGTTCAGGATGAAACTCAAGTGGATTTTCAAAAATATTTGGATTTCTTTGCATGTGAATGATATCTACAAGGCAAGACGTGTTTTTAGGTACAAATATTCCGGCCAAATCTGAAACATAGAAAATGAAGTTGATAACCTGGTAATAAAAAAATAATAAAGAAGAATACAAGAATTCTTGTATTCTATGGTATAAACACGGATAAACTTACGTTATTACATTTAATGGCATGATAATTATACGGCTGAGAGTGAATTGCATGCGGACTCAGTAGATGTAGACAACTACCTAAGTAAGGGAATGTAAATGATACTTCTTAATCAACTGTGAACCTTCGAGTACGTTACTTGGAACAAAAAAATTAAAAAAATCGTAAAACAAAAATCTGCATCCCATAGAAATTGCAACATTGTGTGGGAGGTTAAAGATTGTTTCGTTTTTCGACCAATTTAACATAGGTCGCAATATCTATGCAAAAACTTACCCTAAGGAACAAAAGTTGTTTAGGAAGCACAAAAATAGCTAATTGATCTTACCAGTGTCTCGTGTAATTAATCTTTCAATGAGAGGAACTGGAGGAAACAAGCGAAGCGACTCTTTTATAACTAACTCCAAGTATTTCATTTGATGAATCTCACTGAAAAATATACAGGTACATATTTTTGGGTTCTTCAGGTTACAAATTCTTCATTGGGGAGGTTAAATTCTATAATTATTGGACCATGAAAATTAGACCGAATAATATATATAGTTAGAATCGTTACTTTTTGCGGCTTAAAACAAATTCTTAAATCATATTTACTGTTTGGGTAATACCTACAGTTTTCTATCCCTACCGATTTTGCTTACCAAGCATCTTCTGAATAATATACAGGGTGTTAATTTGATTGTGTGCCATAGCTCAGGGGCGTCATCAGTATCAGTAACTGAACAACTTTTCTTAAGGAACATAGGTCGAAATACGGAAAACAATTTTTGACCTCCCATAGAAACTGCATCAGCCAGCTGATAGCGCATTTTGTATGGAAGGTCAAATTTGGTTTTTCGTATTTCGACCTACATTCCTTGGGAAAAGTTGTTCAGTTACTGATACTGATGACGCCCCTGAGCTATGGCACACAATCAAATTAACACCCCGTATATATTATATGTGTACATAAATACATATGTGTATCTACATATACCAGGTTATTTTTTTGGACCTGATTTCCTTTTGCCCACTTATTAGTGAGGTCAAAAGCAACAACTTTTGTTCTATAAATAACCTTGTATATTTTACCTAATTTAAGATTCAGAAATAGGTAATCTTAACTTACCTGAAAGTCGGATCCCGCTTTATATTATCGACGAATATAGTTTTTTGCTCTTCTAGTATTTTTGATTGTACTTCTTGGTGTTTAGAAACACAAAAAAGAATAAAAACTATACCGGATGTTGTCGTATCGTGACCCTGAAATGGGATATTGAAAAACATATGTTTATTGTAATTAGGTTGAAACGTAGCATTCTACCTCCAGTAGCTACAGCAATACATTATTAGCATTACAAAATTTGTATTTTGTAGTACTTGTTCATATTTTTAGTATTTATAATGAGTGACTTTGAATTAGTAACCAAAAGATATGCATGTACTCGTGCATGATTAGATTACAAATAACTTTCCTCACTGCCAGAATCACCGCAAGTAGCAATGGAGCCATAAATACTAAAAATTGAATTGAAATAACTTTCCTAAGAGACATGTATTGAAAACCAAGATATTGTTTTGGAATTCCTAATTTCCCATGTTAACAAACCTTGCCCTATTTAGCAATAGTAAAATTTGTATGGCACGACGAAAATTTTCTCTCGTTTTTCAACCAATGTCTCTTCGAGAAAGTAGGTAATCACGATTACCTACTTTCTTATCACGAACTAATGTCCTCAAAACTAATTAATATACATACCCTACATACATAATAGGCAGAGACCACAGTTCTCCACCTGCTACGATCTTGACATACTTCCCTTGCTTCCTGTATTTTCATCAATCCTTTCATACATGCTCGTCGGTTTAGGGTACTTTTAACCTGGCCTTTATTCAGGACGTCCTGAATTTGGTCCTGTTACGTTCGCCGAGGCCTTCCCCTTCCAACGTTACCATTCACTCTCGCCTTGTAGATCTCTTTCGTCAATCTTCTTTCATTCATCCTCTCTACATGACCAAACCATCTCAGCATCCCTTTCTCAATTTTAGCCACTACGTCTTCTTTTACGCCACAACAAAACTAATTAAAAGTCACCCAAAGGTCCCAATTGAAGTTCATTGATCAACAACTGGGTACAACGTTACTGTTTGAGTCGGAGATTATAATACACCCTTATTTTTTTATCACCCCCGATATTTTAAGAGGTGGTTCTGTACATGAAACTTAACCACTTTCCACAAGAAGAAGAATTAGAATAGGTCGAATTTTTTTTCGATTTACGGTCTATGTCCCTTGGGAAAAGGAGTTCAGTTTCATGGGCAGAAACGCCTCTTAAAATATCCGGGGTGATAAAAACAAATAACAATAATTAACTATTAACATCTACAATTAATATAAAACTAATCATGTCTTAGTATTGTTAGGTATAAGTAAGTATTAACAAATATGTAATGCCGGTCAATAAACCCATCATCGGGCCAAGGTTATGTGGAGTTTGACTAGCCAACTTGTTATGGACTTGAATAACCAGCCTCAATTCAATTCAGTTGTAACATAACAGTATAAAGCATACCAAAGCGTTACACCTTAATATCAAGCTTATTTACCTTACCAAAAATTATAGAATAGATACAATTGTACAATACCTACCTCAAACATAAATGTATCTACTTCTTCTCGAACATGTTCATCTAGAATTCGTTTACCGTCTAGTTCTGCCAGCAGTAGCAGATCTAAGAAAGCATGTCTGTTCTTAATACCTGAAAATATTGATTGTTATCGGAATTTTTGATATAGATACAGTTATGCTTTCATTGGGGTAATTCCGAGAAGTGGAGGATATAGGCCACCTGGCGGTCGTAAGTGTTATTAATTATATCCAGATTTGGTTGATTCAGACAGAGTTAAGTTGAATTGAAAATGAAATTAAATGTAATGAAGATAAAAATAAATAAAATCAATGAGATTAAAATAAGATTGATTGAGATGAAAAAAGATAAATTGAGAGAGAAGAGTAATCGAGATAAAATTGGATTAATAAGACATACTTAATAAAATAAAATTTTGTGAAACTAAGTATAATGAAACGAGATGAATTAAGATGAAGTGAGATGAATTGATATAAATTTAGATGAATCGAGATGAATTGATATAAGATGAAAAACGTAAAACAGCGCGAATCCACTCTGTTCTGCCTTTTGTTAGAGAGGGAGGTAATTTTGACTATAGTGTTCTCTTTTAAGTACGTACGGGCAAGAGCAGGTCAAGCTTGATGCTGTATAAGAAATAATCCCGGTGCAAAGTCTAGTGTGTCAAGCTTCACGTGCTCTTGACTGTATCAACGTAGACATATCTACATAAAAATTACGACCGTATCAACGATACAGCCAACCAGGGATTTGATTTTCTCAATAGTAGGTACAGTCAAGAGCACATCAAGCTTGACACATTGGACTTTGTACCGTTCTTATTTGATTAGACGTACGGGCTAGAGTCGCCAGTGGCGGCCCTAGGAATTTTTTTAGGTGGGGCGAGATATCATAATGGCGCCCCCTAGAAATAAAAAAATTGGTGCGCTTTCTACTGACGCTTGTTGCTTGCTTGTTGCACAGGTGGGTACCTGTGATTGATTACGCCCTGGATACCTAATAGTTGATTATAGGTAAGTTCTAATTGAGCAGTATTGGCCAGCAATGCAGCGAGGAGTGAGACAGGGAAAAGTCATATCTCCTGAACCGTTTCATTGGATTGGAAGACGTTTTTAAGCTAATTGACGGGGTAGAAGTCAGTATCACCATTAGCTTCGATTTGCCGACAATATTATAGTAGTAAAGTAACGTAATTTCCCATGTTGTCTGTACCCACTCCATTAAAAGTTGAAGACTCTACGCTTGAATGAGTATTCTGTAAAGAAACTATATTGAATAAGTAAATCTAAACTGAATCTGTAAGTCAAACTTAGTTTAGTAGTAGTAACTCCGGAAGTTTCGCGATACCTTCTTGTCCAAAATACTGCAGTGTCTTAAGACGACAGTCTCTGTACAGTAAGTGTTGCTGGTGATGACATAGGACCGAAACATGGCCTCTGTGAGATCGAGTCAGATTCAAGGAGATCCGCAGAAGAACTGACATAGCTCTGAGAATAGTTAAACTAAAGCGGCAGTGGGCAGTGTACTCTGCGAAAAAGGAATTAGTCGTCATGGACTATGTCCTGCCGTGCAGTGGACGTCGTTCGGCTGATGTGACGATTATGTTATCGGCCAGCAATGGGATTATTCCGACCTAGATGACCAACTGCCCAGCTTATGCGCCTGCATATAGTTTTCGTAAGTTGGAATCAAAGAATTTGGATTTTCGCTCTTGCTCATTTATCTTTGGGCGGAATAATCTAATTTCAACTATTTTCAAAAAATGAAATTCCAAGATCATACCAGATTCTGACAGTTTTTAATAAGCTTGGCGCCACATTGTTTGTGAAGCGATGTAGTTTAGCTGACGTCATTAAGAGATTTTAATATCCAACAATGAATAAACGATTTTGACTTTGACTTTGCTTAAATTGCCTGAATTTGTGTTTTCCAAAACGATCATTAGACATACATCTAGCAAGATACGAAGGGCGTTGCTCACAAATTTGGGCAGATGCCTGCAAATTATTTTGAGTTTAAGTCGAGTCAATTAACTTTTATAGGTTCTACTGACTGAAAATTACACGTCTCATTTTTCCACTTTCGTTACTTAACCGATTTGCAAATCAAGGCAACAACAACTTCAACTTCTTCGTTTTTCTGCTTTTTTTCCTTTTGCAACTTTGTTCAAAGCGGATATTTAATAATTCTAAGAAATTTTTAGCAATCACGATGCGTTTGGTAGATTCATAGTTAGAAGGATATGTGAAAAGATAGATATTTAACAGGGGGCGCAGTCTTGTCGCTTGAAAGAAAGGGATAAAGTACGCAATTCGCAACGCATTAGATTGCAACAGATATACTGTGCGTGTTACCAAAACTAAATGACGGAAGCGCCCAACTTTTTGTAAAAAATATGAAATAAAATTTTAGGTGAGGCATATGTTAGCAACTACAAATACCTTTCTTTATACTTAATTTCACTACTTAAAACACCTCAGATTCCACAAAAAGAGGAAATAATGGAAATTGAAGAAACAACTTTGGATTTTTATTTTGTCGAGCCGATTTTTACTAATCGTGTTTTGGTCTTAGTGATATGGTCACTTGAATGGTCAAGAAACATACCTGAAAATCACGACAAGATACTGAGTAAATAAAAAAGGACGGGTTGCACTCCGGGAGTGCCGGCAGAAGTGAAAACTTGCATTTTTGAATTTAATGCTTTTTGTAAGGGTTAATCGCGCCATTGCTCGCGTACTTCTTTGATGTCACTGAATAAAAACCCGTATTGTAATAACCATACGGTTGACAGTTGACGCATTTTCAATCAGGCTACGGATCTGACGCGAGTTTAACATTTTTTACCCATCTAAAAAAGTGCCAAGCGCTGCTAAAGAAGTTTTCACTTCAAAAATAAAAAAAAAGACTTAATAACTTTACGATGGGAACAACTAACATATTATGGGTAGGTACGCCTGTTAAAAATGAAGTGATGGTTAACCTGGTTAACATTAAAAATTATAAGGCCACTCTTCCCCGTCGCGTACGCCCTAGATATTTTTTTACTCAATTCTGCGCCCCCCCCTATTTCGGCGCCCGGTGTGGTCGCACCGCTCGCACCGCCCTAGGGCCGCCAAGCTTGACCTGTCGTTGACCTTACTTTCTTATATTAGCTACAACTATAAAACTACCGTAATCATGATCATAGTTCAAATGGCGAACATTGGCATCTTCTAATTCTTTACGTCGGGTTTCAATAACTTTTTTGGAATATTGATGTAAAAGCTCTATTGCCTTGTCCTGCAATTTTTTAAGAGGCATCAATTTAAATATAGCATCTTCCGCTGCAAAAGCGTCTCTCATTCGACGAGCCATTATTTCACTTATACTAAAAACAGAAAGAATAAGGATTAGAAAACAAACTATAACGATTGAATAATGAATTACACATGTACTAGGTACAATGCGCGCAACGAAAGAAGAGTCCTTTTGCTGAAAGTAGAGGGGATTTTGCGCAGGTACACCCTAGCGTGGCCTGCGAACTGTCTACTGCGCAGGTTACCCACGAGATCCGTCAAGGCTCTTCTTTCATTGCGCGCATTGTACAGTGCTTAAAAATGTTGGCACTTACTTTCCAATTGCTTTAACATACTCAGATTCAGTATCCGTCTGAGCGTTGATTGATACTCCCATGATTGACTCTGAAAATTATCATTGCATTAAGCATAATGCCCGTGTGGTGCTGGCAAAGAATAGTACAAATCCATCTCTATCCGTGGGTGTCATAAGAGGCGACTAAGGTTTAATGAACCAGAGGATGGGATGCAGCATCCTTCTGTGTATCGCATCATCTTACAATCTGCGGTCACCAACAATCTCGGTTCAGGATGCCGCCAGCCTTAACACTATTACACTAACAAGCGTGGTGACTATGGTACTTTCCCTCCACATCTCCCTGTCCTGTAGTGGACGTTTCATGTGATGTTATGAATGATGAATTAAGTATTGTTAATACTAGGCCTGTTTTACTTTTTAAAGAAAATAGTTGCAAGACTCATAAATTAAGTTAGGAATAAATAATTTTTGGTACATTTACCTGTAACGTTGTCAAGAGCAGCCAAAGCAATTATTTGAAAAAGTTCAATATTAGATCCATCAGCTAAGGTTCGTAGCTTGTTAACTAAGATCTTATCATTTTTTAAGAAAACCATAAAGAAATTTTGCAAAATATTGAAATGAAACGCTGGAGTCAAAAATTTTCGGTGCAGTTTCCATCTTTGACCTTGAAAAAATATTCAACATTTAAGGTACTTATGTTCATAGATATAAACTTCACATTTTTTATGGGTACCTTTTGATGTGAGAAGTCCTTGGCCTAACCATGGGATTAAAAAGCTGTATGACCTTCCTTTTTCAAGTAGTTCAGTACTGGACGTAATAGCCTATAGGAACATTTTAACGTTTAATCAACGATACACATATAAAACTTATTTTATTTACAGGTGTTAATTGCAAATAAATAAGACTTATTATGGAAAAGCTATGTTCTTACTTCTATATGCTTAGGTTCAGTTATGAGAAGGTACCGGTTGGAGAGAATGTAGAACCGAAACAATCCTCCATATTTTTCGGTAAGTGATTGTATTGCTTTTAAAAAATCTGTAAGTTAAATTATCTTTCATTAACCTTACAGTCTGTAGGTGACATACGAGTATGACATCGGGACGGGTCAGTATGGGAAAGTTTGAAGCTATATTTATTTTAAGAAACCACGTCGTCGATTTTGGAATCGAACCCGGTCATAAAAAAAGAGGTAAGTATGTTATTTTATTACAAAAATAATTGTGTACGTAATAAAATAAGAAATAAATTTATAAAATTAGTAAAATGTAAACTTTGAATTTAAAATTAAAATTAGTAAAATTTTAAATTAATTTAAAATATTAGTTTTCATTTTGATTTGTTATAAAATTTATTCTTTACATTCCATACAATCAACTTTCGTAATAAAATAACTTAATATTTTTGTTTACAAAACTGACAAGGTTCGATTCCCGATCCCGAGTCGTGTATGAGTAATTTTTTTAAATCTTTGAATTCAGTTTTTCTTAACTCTTAATTTGACGACATGGTTCCTTAGAACCACGGAACAAATATCTCTTATAGTTTCAGTCTTCCACATACTGTCCCTTCCCGATGTATAAAATTGTAGGTAATAATTTTTAGCATTGCGCTATAAAATCTGTAACCAAAATATTGTTTTCTTTTACGAAATTCTTTTTAGGGTTCCGTACCTCAAAAGAAAAAAACGGAACCCTTATAGGATCACTTTGTTGTCCGTCTGTCTGTCTGTCTGTCTGTCTGTCTGTCTGTCTGTCTGTCTGTCTGTCTGTCTGTCTGTCTGTCTGTCTGTCAAGACCCTTTATCTCACGAACGGGTAAAGTTATCAGGTTGAAATTAATACCATATATTAGGATCCATGAACCACACAAGATCTAAAAATTTAAATTTTTTACAACGACGCAATCAAAAGATATGGCATTTTATGTCCTCATCTCCATACATTTATTCAAAAATGAAAAACCTACAGGGTACTTCCCGTTGACCTAAAATTATGAAATTTGGCAAGAAGCTAGGTCTCACAGTACAAATAATGGGAAAAGTCTGAAATCATTAAATATTACAACTTTTCTCACAACTAATGGTAACCAATTGTGGTGAGCTCCCGTTTCAAGAACATTCACATAAGAGAGGGGTCAAGTTGGATGGTCGTTGAGGCGATTTTTGTTTTAGTTCTATTTAAAAACGGGAACACTTAAAAACTTGAAAATTGGTATGTTTATAGTGCATAAGCTATAAAATAACAACAAATAATAAAATTTGGTCAAGCGCGTGTCGGACTCAAAAAATCTAGCACATTAACTTACTGAAATTTCAACCAATACAATTATGTTTATGTGGTGGTACGGAACCCTCAGTGCGCGAGTCCGACTCGCACTTGGCCGGTTTTTTTAATTAAATTTAGATGGTCGCGTTTACTTACCCGAAGAATCTCCTAAAAATAAATGTCCATTACCTATTATTGGAATAGGAAAAGGTCCTGGGATGTTTAGTTTCTTGGAATCTTTAATAATATTGATCCACGTATACAATATCAGCAAACATATTAGTACTATCACTATAAATAAAATCATTTTAGCACTTAGACTATAGACACATTAAAATTATAGCAAACAACACACACGCGTTTATCTGAATAAGCAAGCAAGTTATGAAGGTCTAGCTCCTCCAAGTTATGAAGTAACAACTGTTGTGTGAAGCCGTGTGTTGGCTGTCAATTTGTAATATGACATCACACAATACGCTGCAAATAAGTAGGTACCTACCTTTATATTTACACACACACACACAACAATGCTATTGATGAATTATTATCATCTTATTCTTTTATAAATTCTGATTTCTTAGGGATTCTATACAAAATAAATACGAAACTAACTTCAAGTATTCAGCTGCCTATTCTCTCCAGTTTAAAAATTTTGATAATTTTTTTGATATTCCATTTTTTTTTATTTTCGGCCCATTGTTAAATTTCTCCTACTTTACCTTATTTTAAAGTCTTTTATGACTATTATGATTTACTTAGAAGCTGCATTCATCTGTTGCAGGCGCCGGAACATAACTCAAGGAACATACCCACTACTCTCTGCACCAATTCAGGCAATATCTTGATGTCTTTATAGAACAAGCTCGAAGCATTAAGACGGATAACGTTCATACATATAAGAGTGCCCTGCAATAAGGCACTGAATTTGGGAGAAAATGGGTAAAGTATTTTTATTTTGTATTTAGTTTCACAGATATCAAAAAAATCAACGACCTTATCATTTAAATATTAGTAGGTACCTGTGCGACCGAGCTATGCTCTGTATGATTAAAATATCATCGGGTGAGCAAGCTATGCTACTCAATCCCAGATGGCGCTGTAAGTTTCTTGAACGCTCTAAAACGCGCTAAAAATATTAAAAAAGACGGTGAAAACGAATTTTCCCAGACATAAGACCTAGCTAGATCGATTTTTTGCCTAAAAAAAACCCCTGTATACTAAATTTCATCGAAATCGTTAAAGCCGTTTTCGAGAAACCGATTACAAATATATAGGGTGACTTTTAATTAGTTCTTGATAGCAAAAGATATGCATTTACTCATGATACTGAACAACTTTTCCCAAGGAACATAGGTCGAAACACGAAAAACCAAAATTGCCTTCCGTACAAAATGCGCTATCAGCTGATGCAGTTTCTATGGGAGGTCAAAACTTGATTTTCGTATTTCGACCTATGTTCCTTGGGGAAAGTTGTTCAGTATCATGAGTACATTCATATATTTTTCTATCAAGAACTAATTAAAAGTCAACCTATATATATAAATATACACAAATATTGCTCGTTTGATAGTATAGGATAAAAATGTATAAGTAGGTAGGTACTAGGTTATTTTTTTGGATCTGATATGCATATGCCCACCTTATTACAGAGGTAAAAGCAACAACTTTTGTTCTACGACTTTGCTTACAACGCACGTAAAATTTTCAACATCCCGTCAGCGCTTCCCGTACAAAATGTGTCGGTCACGTGACCACTTTATTAGGGGGAGTCGAAAACTTTTTTGTGCGTTGTTAGCAAAGTCGTAGAACAAAAGTTGTTGCTTTTGACCTCTGTAATAAGGTAGGCATACCAAAAAAATAACCTTGTATATTTGGCAAAAATGAAGCAGTAAAATGGGAAATTCTGAATCGAGCTTTGCGTGAAAAATAAAACGATCTTTCTCAGTCGCAAAGTTTATTAGAAATCTGCAAAAAAAATTACAAACAAATTTTATTTTGCAGTCCTAAAAATGGACTTTATTGGTTCCAAAAATACTATATACCTAAAGACAAAAAAGGGGTATGAGAGATAATAAGCTGTAAACTCGTGTACACCTTAATTTTGTTGTTCTAAAAGTTGAGTCAAAAGTCACATAAAATCTCGTGTCCGCGTCGAAATTTATTCAAGGTCAAAATCAGTTTTTCTTATTTTTTCAAAAGCATTTTGTTTTTGCAAATTTTGTTTAAAAGTTTTTTTATACGCCCAACCGTTTTTGTAATAAAGGGCGGAGAGCTTGCAGCGCTCAGCCATACTTACTGTTAATGCAAGATTAACCGTGAATTATTTATTCAATTTCCTTTAAACCACATGTTCTAGGTAGAAAAAAGAACAATAAGCATGTTTAAACAATAAAAGAAGAATAAAAATTAACAGAAATAATAATTATTAAAATTTAAGTGTGTAACCCTAGCCAGACTCGCGGCGCACATGTAGGTACCTATTTTACTTGTTAAACGGCCCACACAAAGCCCTGCCTGCAGTGCAGGGCCCTGCTTGCAGTGCGCACTGCCAATCGTACCGTGTGTGGTGTTGCAGGGCCGATGTAACGGCCATTTTGTCGGCCCTGCATGCCCACACAAAGTACGATTGGCAGTGGCACTGCAAGCAGGGCCCTGCAGGCAGGGCTTTGTATGGGGCCCTAAAATTGGTGCCTGTGATTCTTAGAATAGGGTTGGCAACTTGTATGTGGTTAAAAGGAAATTGGTACTTTTCCTAACACTCTGTATATTTGTAAATTGTATATATATTTGTAATAGGTATCTCGAAAACGGCTCTAACAATTTCGATAAAATTTAGTATACGGGGGTTTTTAGGGGCAAACAATTGATATAGCTAGGTCTCATGTTGGGGAAAATTCCAAAAATATCTTAAAAATTGCGCGTTTCAGAAACCCTACAGCGCCATCTGTTGTCGGGCTTTACTTAAGATTATATAGAGCAAAGCTCGGTCACCTAGGTACCAATATTTAACCACCACTTTAAAAAACAAAAACTCCTTTAAATTTAATATGGCACTTTTTTACTTCATAATGGTCAGCTGGGTCCTAGCGCCTGATTGCTATTGCTTTTTTATCATTTCAAGTTTTTCGGCTATAGTTTACTTAGCTGTGATAGTTTTCCTTAATTTCATCATATAAGTATACTAGCGGTCCGCCCCGGCTTCGCACGGGTAGGTAATAGTACATTAAGATGCACGTGCGCTATTTTGGATATTACGGCCGAGGCTCAGAAATTGCAGCCCGAGCCGCAGGCGAGGGCGTAATGGAGCCGAGGGTGTAATCACCAAAGCGCACAAGCTTCTTACGACGTTTTTCAACACATTTGCGAATAAAAACGAATCAAATTCGCTTACCTGCAATTCCTGAGCCTCCATTTTTCGTTCTCACAATACTTTTCAACATGGAATAAATACACCACAAAGAGCTAGGTTTATAGTTATTCGCCAGCTCATTGAAATAAGCCAAAAAGACATTCTCTGAAAACGAAATGGCATTTTTGCTGTTCTTCCATTCAATGAACTTTTCGTAGGCAAGAATGTACCTAATTTTCCTTTGATTATGCTGGAAGGAGACTCACTTGCATTTTGTGCCCCAGAAATTATTTCCTGTGGGGTTAAATTAAGTTCTTCTTCATTGCTTGAAACCGACGAACGACATTGTTAGTTAGTCACAAAAATCAAAGCAAATGAAAAATACTTCTGAAAAATGGCGCGCGGAATTCTTGATGCGCGTGAATTTCTTTTTTCAAATGAGGAGATGTGACGAAGCTGTGGCAGTGCTCCCAAACAGCGTATTCATTGAAAAAGTACAAAAACTTTAAATTTATTGCTTACAAAATAAATTAATGTTAATTTGTTGTCAAATTTAACTAATCTCATGCAACAAACTGTTTGTATATTATATTTTTATCAACATTAAGTATATATTTACGAAAATGGCATAAATATTTTAGACATTAGAACTCCTTGCTCTTTGTTAATATAAAAAAAAAACAAAAATTATATAACTAGTGCTGTAATATATAATGAGAAAAGCACGCGTTTTTAATAAGCTGGATTATGGACCTAAATACAGTGCAAATAGAGCTGTTTTATGAGCAAATGTGTTGAAAAGGTTTTTGTTGCGTCGAGGGTTACTAAAAAAGAGATTATTAAGAAAATTTGGATATCATTTTTAATTAAATGTTTTGGTTCTTAAGTAATAGACAAAGCTAGATTTCTCCTCATCACATACACCCTCTGACGATCTGCCTACCCCGTGAGGGATATATAGGCGTTATGATACACTCATTTACACATACAGGAACCATTAGCCAAATTTTATGTGTCTATTCTCTGTTGTGGATAAAACCATTTAGAGTATAGTCAGAGCGCTGTTTCTTAATTTCACTTTTGATAATTATTAAATTCATGATAACTTTTGAATGGTAGGTCTGATTTGAATAATTCAAAAGGCAATCTACAGGTACTGATATAGCCTTGAATACAAAGTCATTTATTTGGATAATTAATTTTATTTATTTGGATAATTTATTCCAAGGTACCTACTAATAAAGTGGCCTAAAAGTACTAATGCATATTTTAACATGACAAAGATTGCAAGATAACTGTAATAGTTAGAAATATGGCATCGCGGACTTTTTGTAGGTATTGATATCTTCTATAAAACTGTACTAAATTA
The DNA here is from genome assembly GCA_947532105.1 of Athrips mouffetella. NCBI lineage: Eukaryota > Metazoa > Arthropoda > Insecta > Lepidoptera > Gelechiidae > Athrips > Athrips mouffetella. The sequence goes on from OX383958.1 coordinate 12,252,753, forward strand.
CTTTGCTCTAACGACAATGATTTCCGCAGCGTACGCGATATAAGGATGGTATTTGGTATTTTTTTCACACCTTGGGTTACATTATCTAAGTTTTCATACGGATCCCTAACGCTTTGAAATTGTTCTATCGCCTTATATTTATCAGGATTCTAATGGCGAAAGAATTTTTCAAATCGGTCCATTAGTTTCGGAGCCTATTCAATGCAAACACACAAACAATCTAATCTTTCCTCTTTATAATATTATGTAGACTAGCTGTTACCCGCGATTTCGGCCGCGTGGATTATATGAAATTACGTAGCAAAAACAGAACTCTGCAAGAGAAGTATGTCAAGATCGTAGAAGGTGGAGAACTGTGGTCTCTGCCTACCCCGAAGGGAACAAGGCGTGATATATTATTATTATGTATGGAACTTAACTGAAACATATTTTGCAGAACGCTTCTCCTTCTTGATCCCTACGTAAAAGATGCATTAGTACTTATCCAAGTTAAATGCTATCTTACAGCAAATTTAATTATCTTTTGAATTTATTCAACTGGTGGGTAGTGAGGAATTTTTATTGTCAATCGTTACAGGCAAACCTTGAAAAGAAGGCAATAAAGGGAGTGAATGGGTAGAGAGTAGGTATTCATAAAAGTCAAAAAACTCCATATCCATCCCTATCTCTCCCCATCCATCTCTATTTATTCTTTTCTATACCTGTGTATCCTTTTTTATCCCTATCTATCCGTATCCTGCCCTACCTATCTGTAGATATACCTTTCTGTTCCTGTATATCTCTATCTATCCCCAAATCGCTACCCCTGTCCCTTACCCTGTCCCTACCCCTATTCCCAGCCCTATCCCTTCCCCTAAATAGAAAGGAAATTCCCACCCTCATCCCCAAACCTATCCCCACCCCTGTCCCCACCGCTGTCCTCACTCCTGTCCCCACGGCTGTCCCCACCTCTATCCCTACCGCTGTCCCTGCTGCTGTTTCTACCGCTGTCCCCACCCCTGTTCCCATCCCTATCCCCACCCCTATCCCTAACCCAATCCTTATATCTATCCCTATCCCAATCCCCAACCCTATCCCCACCCCTATCCCTAACCATATCTCTATCCCTATCTCTACCCCTATCCCTACCCCTATCCTTACCCCTATCCCTTCCCCTACCCCTAAATAGAAACGACATTCAAGTTGATATTTAGATAGTTATAACGCAATAAAATATTGATGCCCCATACAAACTTTCATCCCCTATTTCACCCCCTTCCAGTTTCGATTTTGCAATCAAAAGAAGCCTATGTCCTTTCTTATGGTTTAGACTATCTCCATACAAAATTTAATCGAAATCGATTTAGCGGTTTAGCCGTGACAGCGTAACATAAATTATTTAATTGATTTCCCATACAAACTTTCATTCCCTATTTCACCCCCTTTAAGTTTCATTTTTGAAATCAAAAGTAGCCTTTGTTTTGTCCTTTCTAATGGTTCAGACTATTTTCATACCAAATTTCATCGAAATCGGTTCAGCGGTTTAGCCATGAAAGCGTAACAGACAGACAGAGTTTCGCATTTATAGTATTAAAATAATAATAATAGTTGTGCTTTTCCTAAAAGTACTAATAGACGATCGGATCGGACTGCTCCGAATTTAGCTCCGGACCACGATTTTGTCCAATAGCGTTGCGGATTGACCCAAACGACAATTTTGCTATTGGGCAAAATCGTGGTACGGAGCTAAATTCAGAGCAGTCCGATCCGATCGTCTATTAGTACTTTAAAACCCCGCGGGTAGACGACAAAAATAAAAATAAGTTTGTTTGTGCCAAAGATTTTGGAAACTACGCCAGGGGGCGGTTTGTGCTTTGCAACTATATGCCAAAACAGCCGACTCAGCACGCTCCAGTTGTCAGTTTATCTAGGCCCATAGACTAAAGACTTTAAGCATGGTCACGTTTTTTTAACAGCCGAGCAGTGCGACACATTTTTGAAGACAAGGATGGCTACATGTATTAGGGTATAAAGCTATCTCTGTCTAAAATATCAAAAACGTAATTTGTAAATTTGCTAAACATTTTCCTCCACTGACATTTCTTCGCGCTTGGAAGTGATAGATTAGATGACATAATTCCCCAATTAAAGTGACATTTCTCCGAGATATATTTTCTCTTGGGGAGCACGCTAAGCAGGCTGGAAGAAAGAAACAAATTTGTCTATGGTGCAATGCCAGCTGATAACGTCAGTACCTACAATAGAGCTGCGTTCCGAATCAACGATAATATCGCTGTAATCTCTCACAGCGCCCTCAAAAGCGTCCCGAATCACTCTGTGCGTTCCAATATGCACTAACAGACTGCTTTAGAGCACTGTGAGCGCGCTTAAGTCGGTCCAAATTGACCAAAAGCGTGCTCTAAAGCACTCGCTCGTTCACCGCCTTACGTCATTGATGACGTCATCGTTTCTGCTATCAGTGCTTTAGTCAAATAGGTGGAGCAGTGAAAGCGCTAATGTCAAAATCGATTTGACACATAAAATCCCACACGTTTGCAGCCAGCTGATTTTTCTCAAGTTTTGATTTTAATGAGTTTGTCTCTAATGGAAATGAGAGTCGATTTGGCGCACATTTTTCAGGGATTAGCTTAGGCTTTGTTAAAGAAAATAAAAACAAAACTGACATTTTGACAGATGAACACGTGAGCGCGCTTAAATCCATTCCAAATTGACTAGAGCCATTAAAGCAGTGATAGCTTTGTGAGCGTGCTAAATCAATTTGGACCGTCCGTGAGTACTGTATACGCTTTTAGCAGCGTTTGTACAATTTGGAACACAGCGACTGTTAGCGCGTCTACGACTGACTATCGCTACGTCATCGATGACGTCATCAACGCCGCCATCTTGCGCTCACAACGCCAACACTTCCGAGCATGGTCACTGTAAGCGATCTGTCAAAAATGTCAGATTTTGCCGATGTTTGTTGATAAATAAAAACAAAAATTTAAAAACTGAGGTGAAAGAACAAAATATTTTTGGAAACTTGGAAAGAATGACTCAGAAAGAAAAGGAAAAAAGGTTAACAATTAGAGTGGAAGAAAGAAATAAAGATATCAAGCTAGATTTATTTATATGACATGGCAGCTACCAACGTTAGCGCGAAAATAACCGTTCCGAATGAAAATAGTCCTGCCAGCTTAGCACGATGTAGTTGTCAGTTTATCTAGGCCCATAGATTAAATACTTTTTTTAAAATTTATTATGGCATTGGTTACTAGGCCATCTGCCGAAAATTAAACTTAAAGACTTTAAGCATGGTCTCTTTGTTTGACATCCGAGCAGTGCGACACATTTTGAAAGTAGAGGTGGGTCGTAACAGGTCAAATTCAATACCTGTTGTCACTGTTCCTGTTCCGTAAAAATAACAGTTCCTAAAACCTGTTACTAAAATAACAGCCCAACACAGGCCATTACGAGCAGATAACAGGTCTATGAATACAGCAAACCCGTGTTTTCTTTCATAAGGGTGGTTTCAGAGCAGAGCGTGTGGCCGGCGCCGGCGGCCGGCGGGCGTGTCGACTTGATCGCTAACCAACCACTTGACTGCCAACCAACCACTTGACCACAAGCCGACAACTTGACCAATAGCCGACCACTTGACCACTAACCGACCTCTTGACCACTAACTGACCACTTGACCACTAACCGACCACTTGACCACTTACCAACCACTTGATCACTAACCGACCACTTGACCACTAACCGACTACTTGACCACTAGACGACCACTTGAACACTAACCGACCACTTGACCACTACACGTCCACTTGAACGCTAGACGACCACTTGACCACCAGCCGACTACTTGACCTCCAGCCGACCACTTGACCACCAGGTAACCACTTGACTACTAGCCGACCACTTGACCACTAGACGACCACTTGACCATTAGCCGACCACTTGACCACTTAGCGACTACTTGACCACCAGCTGACCACTCAACCACCAGCCGACCACTTAACCAACAGCCGACCACTTGACCACCAGCCGACAACTTGACCACTAACCGACCATTTGACCACTAGCCGACCACTTGACCACTAACCGACCACTTGACCAATGACCACTAATCGACCACTTGATCACTAACCGACCACTTGACCACTAGACGACCACTTGACCACTAGACGACCACTGGACCACCAGACGACCACTAGACCATTAGCCGACCACTTGACCACTAGACGACCACTTGACCACTAGACGACCACTTGAACACTAACCGACCACTTGACCACTAGACGTCCAATTGAACGCTAGACGACCACTTGACCTCCAGCCGACCACTTGACCTCCAGCCGACCACTTGACCTCCAGGTAACCACTAGACTACTAGCCGACCACTTGACCACTAGACGACCACTTGACCATTAACCGACCACTTGACCACTTAGCGACTACTTGACCACCAGCTGACCACTCGACCACCAGCCAACCACTTGACCAACAGCCGACCACTTGACCACCAGCCGACAACTTGACCACTAGCCGACCATTTGACCACTAGCCGACTACTTGACCTCTTGACCACTAGACGACCACTTCACCACTAGCCGGCCACTTGACCACTAACCAACTACTTGACCACCAGATGACCACTTGACCATTAGCCGACCACTTGCCACTAGACGCCCACTTGAACGCTAGACGACCACTTGACCTCCAGCCGACTACTTGACTACCAGCTAACCACTTGACTACTAGCCGACCACTTGATCATTAGCCGACCACTTGACCACCAGCCGACCAATTGACCACTAGCCGACCATTTGACCACTAGCCGCCCACTTGGCCAGCAGCCAACCACTTGACCATCGCCGTATCAATGGCAGAAAAACGACAAACAAAAACTGGACAGACCAGACGCCCCGTATCGATGAAGACCTGTGACAAGTAGCAATATCATTCTATCCTACTTTGACCTATGGGGAATGCGTATGCAAGAGTGAGAACGACCTGTGACAGTACATAACAGAATGAAAAAATACTGGTTGGATTTGGTGGAACAACGGCAGGAACATATTGTTACGTATCACAAGTGGTGACAGCCGATATTTAGGTTACGAAATACCGGAACATATCGCTATAACATGTTGTTACTAAAAACAACAGGTATTTCGTACTGTGTATAACAGGACGGAACGGTGACATTTAAATACCTGTTATATTTATCTGTTGCGATAAATACGCCTCACTCCTATTTGAAAGAAGGACGGCTATATGTATTAGCAAAGAAATTTGACCTCATATAGAAGTAATATATAAGAAATAATTCGTCACAAGTAGGGATGTGGGCATGCTTTCATCTATCGATAGTCGATAAGTTACACAAGGACAAATCGATGTCGAAACTTTGACCAAAAAGTTGAAGTACTAAACTTTAATAAAAGGCAAATCTGTTAAAAGCAGTGATTAAATTCATAAAAAAAATGCTTTTTGCATTTTTTACTACAGGTGATTTCTTACGTAGGTGTTTTAATATTAAAGATACCAAATTTCTTACTTACTTACTTACTAAAAGTAATGGACGGTAGCGGTGGAGGCAAGAGGGGTAGGAGGTGTAAAGGTTCTTTTTTTTATTTTCATGAATATCTCTAGCTTACATACATATTATGTAGGATTTTAAAACAAACTTTTATCCCTCAATTCAATCCATTTGGGATGGTTTTGCAAAAATGCTGAAATACGGGTTTGTGTTTTTCTTCTAAGTAGCTCAAATAAATTTTCAAGCGAAATTTCGTGTATCTTATCTTGCCTTATAACGTGGAGCTGAGTTCCTTATTGGACCTTAGAACACAAGGAGCCTGTAGTCTTCTGGTTTCGGATAAGCTTGACCCAGAATCTTCATACGCTTGTGAGCCAAAGCGTTGCATGAGCACAAGAATTGCTTGTCAGTATTCTTTGTAGCGAAAAACTTTCAAACCTTTTTTGTAGAGAATTTTATGTAGATTAATTTAGTATTTTTATTAATTTTCTTACAATTTGTTGATTCAGGATGATTCATGCTTATTGAGACATTTCAATTTGGCGAAGACACACAAAGTTATATTTGTTTGACAGTGTCCCCATCGGGAATCGAACCCAGAATGAAAACAAAACGCGTTGAATGTTGTAAAATATAATAAATGGTACAGCAGCACTGCACTTACTTTCTCGCGATATGCAATTAGAACTGTCAACCGCAAACTTAAATTTGTAATACCATACCTACTCATAGTATGGAATTACAAACGTTTATTAAGGTTTTTCTGAAAAATGTTCTACCACATGAATTCGGAACTCGAATTGTAAAATATTAAAACAAACCAACGGTAAACGATTTCGAACAAATCACATGTTCAAATTTTGGTAGTACTGGAACACCTTTTATATGAATTTTCACAGATATTTAAATTTCAAAACTCTGTTTCTTATGAATAGTTGTTCAGTTTTGTCGACTGTAAAGCTCTTTAAGTTTTTGGTACATCCTGTGTACTAAATTTTCACAAAATCCAATCAAGTTGAATATCCATTCAGGTAGATAACCAAAACAAAATTAAAATTATAGAAAATAATACAAACTTAATGTAATCAATTAGGGTCAATGTAGGTACCACTAGTTGACCATTTAAGCGGTTTTATGACGAAATTCATAAAAAAACTAAATTATTAGTTCTACTTTCAGAGTCACTTCTAAAAGTTCGACTATGAATTAGTTAGGCTTGTGATATAATAAGTGTTAAGGACTTTACAAAATATGCTCTTAAAGTTTTTTTTTTTTCAAATGTTACATTGCATGACCACTTCGAATAAACATACTAAAGTACTAGCTAGACAAACCCATAACTTTATTGTAAGACGCCAACATAGTTAAATTCTATATAAAATCGCGGTATTTTTAAATTTTCTTACTTTCCGTTCAAATTTAAGTTTTGGTCAGCTATTGGTGCTTGGTCATCTAGTGGTGCACTGACCCTATGAGTAAATCACAAGTTTACGTTTTGGTAGTACAGGAACACCCCTTATATGGAATCACACAGACAAACTGATGATGGCGCAAGATACCTTGCATAGAGATGCTTAGTCAAGCAAAGTTTCATAAAAATAATTTGAATCGTTTTTAAAAAAAAATCAATTCTTCATTTTTGTTGAATGACAGCTACCCTCAAAATGAGAGCCAGCAAAAAACCATTCGGAAATAAAAGTCTTAAATTAAAAATATGGTGTTAATAGGACCATTCGTTTAGCGGCTAGGCCAAAGCGTGACGGACAGACCGACCAACCGACAGACGGACATTTTTAGGGGACTTGCTTAAGTGATATAATAGGTCTTTACCAATGAAATTGCCGAAAATTTCTTACAGATGAATGAGATCATAATTCCTATCATTCTAATGCAATTTTTTTCATTTGTCTTATATTTGAAAGTTGACTTTAAGGTTATCAATTAACGCATAAAATAAAGTTTTTATTTTTAGTTTGATATATAAAATTAAAGGTTCGAAAATTGTTCGTCTTAAATGTCATCCGATTTCATCATTAGATTTGTTATATTTTTTTACAGATAATATTTTTCGAAAATTAAATTTAAGTTTCTGTTAGCTTAATGTCTTCCCAACAATACACAAAAAAATTTGAAAAATTGGATTTATAATTCCTAAGAAAAATGCAAAAATGTTAGTACTGAAAATTGAGTTTACCTAAAATTCGCCATACAAAACGGCAATTTCATAGGTAAAGACCTATTAGAACACATTTTTGAGAAAGTTTGTGCAACTTTTTTCACGAATACAATACCTTTCTCGCTCAGCTCGAAAGTAAAAATACTACTATCGATAAAAAATACATCACTCATAAACACCAACATGATCCCACAAAAAAACGATAAATTACAGTAAAATACGTAACAATTTCCATATTATCTGACTGTAGAAATGATAAGTTGACATTTTTTTATGCAATATTTGTGATAATAATCCACAAACATGAAAAATACTGAATAAAACTTACAGATGAAAAGACAAAATTTCTTTGCAATTTTCGTTTTGTTGTTTTGAAGATGTACAGCCATCAACTACACACGTTATTATTAAAAAGAACAATCACTAATATGGAGAGCAACTTAAGAATAAATTCACGATATTTTCAAGTTATTCACTACATGTTTTTTATAATTTACACAATGTTTACAACATATAATTTAGGAAATATTTTCAACCGTTAAAATCCCAACAAGTTACAATAATCCTATAAACTTTGTAAATGCAATGAACGCGTCGTTCATAGATAGATATTTATTTAATGGCGTCACATCTCAGATGTATTTTGCACAATGTCAAGTTAACAAATTATTATAAAATTATGGCGAGTTCGCCAATGTCAAGTGAAAGATTTACACAGGAATCCACATCACGAAGACGAGGGCCTGTGTACTACTAATTTGGTAGGATGTGATCACTGACGACTTGACATGGCATGAGACATGCTAGCAGTTGTCATCCCATACTGAAAAAAAATAGCATGGTTTCTTCTCCGAGCGAAGCAAGGAGGTTTTTGTTCTGAGTGTATTAGTCTTAGACTATATAAGTATTAGTGTATAAAGCTTTCTCTGTCTAAAATATCAAAAACGTAATTTGTGGATTTGCTAAACATTCGTCGCGCTTGGAGGTGATATATTAGATGAAATAATTCATGTAATTCATCAAATAAATAAAGTGACATTTCTCAGAGATATATAAGATCAAAGAGATTTGAACCTCGCTACGCGAGGTTAAAATCTCTTTGTATAAGATCCATCCTATTCCTATCTCATCGTAATATTTTAGTTTCTGAGGTTTATGATTATTAAAAATGTCTTTCAATGTAATTTCTCTGAAAACTCCTTGCCTATCAGTGCTCAAAGGTAAATTGAACGGTTTATATTGTCGATATCATGTAACATTACACTTGCAGGTTACAATTTAATGTGTACTTACGGTTTTCCTTTAGATTTTGTGCGATACGCGAGCAAAAAGACAGGTGGAAGTACTAAAAACACAAATTGCAAGACAAAGCCGAAGCACAGGGGCTGGAAAGTTCAGGATGGTCATTTTGTTCAGCCTGGTCATATGCTGGTCACACAAAACAAAACTAGGTTTCACGCAGGTCTAAATGTAAGTATCTGTTAGTATAGTATGCATACCATAGATTTATATAGTCATGCATACTTTATTTATTCAGCTCATTAAATGTCCACTGCAGGACAGACCTGTACCAGATTTTTTACAGCTAAAAGTACCTATAGGTTATTTAAGGGTACGTATGTTGAGGTGTCATGGAATTGACTTCTCTATGCTTGTTAGTTGCAGGCGTTGCAGCTCATGATCTTAGTGATTGTCGACCACCATAGTAGTACAAAATGCAGACAGATGCCCATCCTTCAGTTTTATTTTTAATAGAAAATGGGCTTACTCTTGACCTCGATCTAGTCTTGAAGACAGAAATGAGGTCGACGATGGAACAAGCTTGCCCAGAAGAAGCCTATTCACTCGCGACTTGAATAGATTCAGGTTATATGAACTCGGGAACACAGACAGGCAGAGAATTCCACTCTTTAGCCATTAGCATTATAGAAGATGTTTCAAAGAGTTTTGTGCGAATGTGCGGAATATCAATATCACTTCAATTTGCTTAATCCCTTTTTTGCCAACACCTATGGGAGATGAGGTCGCAATGGTCCTTACTGGACTAAGTGCGGAAAACACACACTTAATTTAGAACTTTAGATGAGGTCGCACTGTTGTGAGCCGGCCCTATAATACTCATTAAACATCTGGTGTAAAAAAACTGAATTAATTAATTTATAATAATATTACAAACTTTGATAAAAAAAAATGCAAAATAGGTCACCATTTGACCCCAATCTCACCTAGTGGTAAGTTTAGATGGGGTTGAAGATATAGCATGCTTACCTAGATAATGCCTGTTCACTCTTGCCTTAAAAAGGTCCAGATTATATTGTTCGGGGAAAAGATTGGCAAGGAGGGTTCATGGATTGGTTCCACTCCTTGGCTGATATCGACATGAGACCAATTTTGACCACTATTCTAGATTTTGTTTTGCTACATATGGTTATGTGTATATATAATGAAAGAAAGTAAGCAATTCTTAGTGATAGTTATTGAACTTTGTGTACATAGGGCTACAAATCCCTCTGCCAAACAGTACAATTACAATTATATTTGTATTGTTTATAAAATTTTGTAACAACAGGTCTTTTAATCAGGTCTCTGCCCTCTGCATATTGTATCACCATCTCACAAAAAACGCAAAAAAAACTTCAGGTTCCTCCACTCTATCTAGCAACAGTGTCAGCAGTATGTTAAAAAGGAATTTAGGAATTTTAGGAAATTTATGGGATGTTTTGCTATTTGCATGCACTTAGGCCGGTATTTTACTGGGACACCATGGCAGCGCAACCAGTTGCCGCTACCAACAAAATGTATACAGCTCTATAGAGAGTTACTCACCTGGTGTCCGTTTGGTTGCGCTACCAATTTGGCGGCGCAACCAGTTCGGATGCTGGTCGCGCTACCACTCCCAGTGAAATATAGCCCTTAATACTGTGGCCGCAGGGTGTGGCGACTCTGGTGTCAAGTTACGGACACCAGTGGCGCAACCAGTCGCGCCACCGTGGTGTTCCAGTGCAATACCGGCCTTACTGGATCTGTGTTTTTTTTACAACATTGTTTTTATTATTTGTGTTTTTGTTTCTTTGAGTGCTTCAGGGTCATTAAATATTTTTGTACCTAAATACATGTGAAAGATCGAGTTGTTCTGAAGCAGGTATGATGTAGTTAAAAGAAGATCCCTGCCACTTGTATTTATTATAAGTTTCTTATTTAGTAAAGGCTTTGTAACTTCAACATTGTGCCCACCAATCGCCACATACTAGGCACAGGAGAAACAAGAGTGGTGAGGCAATTATGGTAAATTATCCCCAAATATAAAACATATTTTGTGAAAATTCTTTGGGCAGGTCTTTTTCCAACTGTGGACTTCGACTATTAAGAAGTAGGTCTATAAATCCATGTCTTTTTATATTTTCAGGTGGGGTTTGGTGCTAATGCTACACTCTTTGCAATGGTACCAGGTAAAGTAGTCGTCACATGTGAAAAGTTTGACCCCGACTGGGAACATCCATGGGTGCAGAGGTTTTACGGAGGCAGAGAGGGTCAAACAATATACAAGAAGTATTACAATGTCATACCAGAGCCTCAGCATCAGAAATTCAAATTAGTTGATGAAGTGTAAGGTAGATTTATCATCATGTAAATTATAGCTAGTAGAAATAACATTTAATTATATTCATAGTTACCAAAGCTTTTTTTTCTTATTAACAATTTTTTTACAACATCACTTAATAGTTAAAGTATAATAATTATTATAGAATTAAGAATTAATATTTTTAATAAATTTTATAAAAACTGAACAACTGTTCTACAAGGTGTAACAAAAGTGAGGTCGTAAATCTGCCCATGAAACTGAACAACTTTCCCTGAGAAATATCTGAAAAAATAAATTGACCTTATGAAACTAAATCAGCTGATAGCGCATTTTGTATGGGAGGTCAAAAATTCTTTTTTCGTATTTCGACTTATGTTCTATAGGGAGAGTTGTTCAGTATGTTCAGTAACATGGGCAGAATCACATACTAGAAGGTTGATATACCCTTTCTGTAACACCTTGTATAAAGTTAAAATAAACAAAATGACTTATTATTATAGCAACAAACATTTTTTAACTTCTTGGTGCAAGTTTGACATGGACTCCGTTTTGGGAGCGCAATATGAGGTCTGCACAAAGAATGGGTTCTATGTGGGAAGGTATGATCTTGAAGTTTCGCACTATAGCTGAAAGAGTCACTTTCAGTTCCATCATTGCAAATTTTTGACCTGGAATCAGATATGAAAGTTTTTTTTTCGTTTAGAGGGAGTTTGTGGAAGATCTGAGAAACTGTTGAGATAGTTGGTCAGGCTATATTTCGTCCATCTTTAGAATGCAGTTTATTGGTAGGGTTTATAGAGATGTTTCTTGTATATATGACTTTGCCACCTAGCATTATTTAGCATTAATCAGAGAAACTGTCTCAATTTATAAGTGATACGAACCTATGCAGTTCCTAGGCCCAGCACTGAAGGAAAGCCAGTTGAAGGCGTTTTTAGAGTCCTTGCCCTCATTGAATCTTTCTGGACGGAACTCCAGCGGCTCCTCGTAGACATCTGCGCGTCGCTGCATGTGGAAGATGTTGATCACAATGTTGACGTCACGTAGTAAGTGCAATCCCGCTACATCTACGTATAAAATGTGTGTAAAGAATAAGTTACAAGATTGTACGGTCACTAGCACGTCAGTGGAAATATTTGCAACTCTATTACTGTGCCATAAAGTCCAAAGTATTTAAACTGACATGCTGTTGGGTGTACAGTACTTTGCTTTTCCTCAGCGAGTAATATTAGGTCCTTACCTATGAAATTAGCGTTTTGTATAGTGAATTTTGGGCTTTTGCATTTAAAATCCAAATTTTGTATTTTCTTTGGGCCTGCATGCGATTTCTTTGGACAATAAGCTTACAGGAACTTTAATTTAATCCCTGTCCAGAAAGGGCGAATTCGCCGCGATTTATTCGCGCGTGTTTCGCGCGTTCATCTGGACGCAAACAAGGCGCTCCTAGTATCTCGACTCGCGCGAGCCGAGAAAATTCGCGCGATGCTTGTGGACGCAATGTATTGACACCCAGTACCTCGCCGACGCGCGTAGAAACTCGCGCGTAACAATTCGCGGCGAATTCGCCCTTTCTGGACAGGGTCTTAATTTTCGATAAATGTCATCTGTCCAGAATATAACAAGTGAACAAATCAACAAATCAATCTTCGAACCTTTAATTTTAGATATCAAACTAAAAATAAAACCGATATTTAATGCGTAGATAGATAACCTTGAAATCAACTTGAAAATAAAATAAACAATGAAAACAGCTAGAGAAGTATAGTATTTATGATCTCGTTAAGCTTCAAGAAAATTTCGCCAATTTAATAAGGACCCAAAATTATTTTTACTGATGGGGGCGCCACAGGGTAGAACGAGTTACCTACGTGCACAATCAGTGGTTACAAAGTTAAGTTTTTGAGTCCAATAATAATGAGCCAGCTACAACTCGAAATTCGTCAAGAATGTTAAATTAAGACTTAGCACATTTTTGTTTAAAATTTAATGAGGATATTTTTTGACCCTTTTTGTATCTATTATAGATTTTTTCGCAATAAGATAAAAAAACCGGTCAAGTGCGACGAGGGTTCCGATATATCTATAGTATTTTTAGAAGCAATAAAGTCCATTTTTAGGACCGCAAAACTGAATTTGTTTGTAAAGGTTTATTGCAGATTTCTAAAAAACTGCAACTTAGAAAGATCGTTTTATTTTTGCTGTAATATTTACATAAACTTATATCGACTGTAATTAAATCAGATTTTTCCTTCCACAAACTTCGGAGATAAGGGGGGGGAATGGTATTTCTTTAGACATTTTTCATCACAACTTGAAAACTCAGAGTTGTAAAAAATTCCAAAAATAATTTTTTGAATGTTCAAGTAAAGCCCTTTCATATGATACCCCACTCGACCTAGTAGCGACAATTTAAAATTTCGTACCCCTTATTTTGGCCCCCTTTACAGTAAAAATCATAATTTTTTTTTAATTCTTTTATGTGCAATTAAGTTGGGCAACCAAATTCTACAACTATTCCAAATTTTAAGTCGATAGCATGAGTGGTTGCTGAGATATAGAGGTGTGACAGACAGACAGACAAAGTCACACCATAAGGGTTCGTTTTTTTTAGCATTTTGGTATCGGAACCCTAAAAACTGTTAGGCTTAGCGTATATTGCCACGCAGATGGCGCAGGGCAGGGCAGAGCAGAGCAGAGCAGATTTTTGTAATGTATGAACCTTCATAGAGCAACGCAAGCTGGGATGCAGACATGTGTACGCAGACACATGTCTGCGCCTTGTTTCTGCCAGCAATTGTTTCTGCGTGCCACAGAATAAATAACACACTATTGCGTGTGAAAGCAGACTCTCGCAACTAGAAACAACAAAAAGTTATGCCTCAGATAAAATAAATTTGTGGTTAATTGCTCAAATGTGGATGAGAAGTACCATTGTCACCACGCTTGTTAGCGTTGCGGCTAGCACCAAGGACCGCGATTGCTGGTGACCGCAGAAAGTAAGGTGGTATGATACACAAAAGGACACTGCTGCCTATCCTCCGGTTCATAATTCCATAATCGTCTCTTACGACACCAGTAGCGATGGGTTAGTACTTTAGCGCAGGCTTTGCCCGTGGTACACCCGCGTGGTTCACCTGGGAGTACCACGGAAGATTTTTTTCTCCCGTGGAACACCTGATCACTTTTGAAATAAAACTAATTCAAAACTATCGCCCGTGGTGCACCTATTGTCTATGGCTAAAATCTTTCTAATTTTTTTTGTAATGATAGATCCCGTCGCGATCTTCATTTTGGTTGACAGCTGTCAAATTTATAATCACTATAACTCGAAAGCTACTGACCCTAGACTACTATTGTGCTGGGAAAATTAATAGGTCTCGATGAGATCTACATTTTGGATGACAGCTGTCAAACTAAAAATCGCTTTAACTCGAAAACTACTGACCCTAGACTATTCGTATGCTGAGACAAATGATAGGTCTCGATGAGATCTACATTTTGGATGACAGCTGTCAAACTAAAAATCGCTATAACTCGAAAACTACAGACCCTAGACTATTCGTGTGCTGAGACAAATGATAGGTCTCGATGAGATCTACATGTCGGAAGACAGCTGTCAAACTAAAAATCGCTATAACTCGAAAACTACTGACCCTAGACTATTCGTGTGCTGAGACAATGATAGGTCTCGATGAAATCTACATTTCGGATGACAGCTGTCAAACTAAAAATCGCTATAACTCGAAAACTACAGACCCTAGACTATTCGTGTGCTGAGACAAATGATAGGTCTCGATGAGATCTACATTTCGGATGACAGCTTAAACAATTGACAATTAAATTAGCTGTAGGAGCTAAAGTCGCGCTGCGAATAAAAAGCTTGACCTGCTCTTGACTGTACATTATTTTTAAAAGACCTAACCAACGATATCCCACACGTTGGAAAAAAAAATCACTCCCACTTTACTTGTATGGGAGGTACTTACCCTAAAAAAAAGATATTTTTTAAGTTTTTATTTGACTCCTTTCTCGGCGTGGATGAAAGACATATCTACACAAAATTTTAACTTTCTAGTACTAATGGTCTCTGGGCTAAGCCGCGGACAGACATACAGACGGACAGAAAGGCAGACGGACATGACGAAACTATAAGGGTTCTGTTAACTACGGAACCCTAAAAAGTTGTTGCATTTAGCCTCCTAAATAAGTCTTTAATAGGTTTTACAGCTATTTTTTAAATCCCTATGTAGATATTAGATACAGTACAAGATATCATTACAGTTTATGAGAAGGGAGAATTCAAACCTTCTTTCTATTATATAAAAAAAAAGTCTAATTTTTTTCACTATGAGTTGTCATTCTTCCTTCCGTAGGTGTGTAATAGTATTCTGTGCCCGCATGTGTTTAGTATCTGCGTCCCAGCTTGCGTTGGTCACCTACGTCTGCGGCCTGCAAAATCTGCGGCCTGCGGCCTGCGGCCTGCGTCCTGCCCCTCAGCTTGCGTTGGCCCTTAACAGTGACAATGTCACCCAAGTTTTTAAACTTTGCCCTATACATTGACTAAGTACATAAAATTACTTCGTCAAGAAAGTAAATCAGTGTGTCTTATCTATCCATAATTTGTCTAGGTCGAATATTTAACTCATCATCATCATATCGTGTGGGTTGCAAGGTCGATGACCGACCTCACAAACCCTGGTGTCAGAGATGTTAAGCCGCCAAAGGCCTCCAACATGGCTCATTAACGACTACATCCGTATAAATTAGTCGGGACCAACGGCTTAATGTGCCTTCCGAAGCACGGAATCATCTCACTTTTCGGACAATTAGGTGATTCATCCTGCAATTTCCTAACCAAATTGGGGACGTACCACAAAGAGTTTTTTTTGACAGTGTCCCCACCGGGAATCGAACCCAGAACCTTCGGATCAAGAGCCGAGCGCTCTAACGACTAGACCACATAGGCTGTTATCTAATTAGTCTAGGCAACGAAGCGGATCGTTGGTATGAAGACCCCCGCATTAAATCCTCAGTCGATCAAGCTTTGCTGGGGTACATGAGACAAACCTATAAAAAAAATCGGTACTTAAAATTTTTCCATACAAAAAATGTATAAAATAGTATATTATGCAATTAGTGAATAAAAGACGGATTTAAAGCGAGGGCCAGAGATGAATCACGAGCGTAGCGATTGATTCTAGTGTTAGAATCCTGAGCGACGCGAGTGATTCATGGCCCTCGATTTAAATCCCTTTTATTCAAGAGTTGCAAATTATACTTTATACCATGACTACGAGAAAAAGAAAGATTTAAGCGAAAATATACATTTAAGGAGGTTGTATAGCATTGAGATCGAATATATTCATGTAAAAAATATTTGGTAATAAGGCGCGCATCGCATTATTTCTTTTTAGCGGGCATAGATTATACGCGTATTTGAGAGGTACAGACAACTTCCAAAGAGCCATCAAAAATTGATATCTTTTTATTAAATGTCAAATTTATAGTTAAGTAAATATCATAAAAAGAACATTCATCATATTTTCTAGAATACAGCTTAATTTGCTGACCACCCGGTTTGCTGACCACCTCTTTTATATTTATGCTCTCCTGGTAGGTACTTGTTTATTTTATGCCCCTACAAGCCTCCAGTTGCTGTCCTCCTCTTGAAAATTCATGTTCTCCTGGTACTTCGTATTAAGTCGTGTGTTCTAAATTCAAACACCAAAATCGCGATTAAAAGGGCTTTTTATTCACTGTTTTCAGTGAATAAAATAATCTTTTTAGAGATAAAAAAAAATGTAAGATTTTTTTTGATATTTTGAATTTACATTTAATTCATGATTCTTTATCATCCCGTCAAATAAAATCTGCCTGAGAAATTTATGTTGGGGTCAACTGCTTTGTTGCCTACACTAAATATCTAAGATTAGAGTTTTTCTTACCCGCATCTTTGAGGACTTTTCTCCCGATAAATGGTACTGACGGATACAAACGAAGTGATTCCTTAATCACCAGTTCCAAGTACTTCATTTGACTGATCTCACTATAAAACAACGTATGCATTTAGTTTAGGGACAAGTTAAGGCGAGGTGGTCCCAAAAATTAAGACTAACTTTTTCTTTAGGTGTAAAGAGTAAGAAAATTAACCACACTTTTCTATGTTTTTCGATATCGTTTAGTATTATCACAGAGGCTGCAGATAATAAGTACCAACTGCAAACTTAAGTTTGTAATTCCATACAAATAATATGGAAATACAAACTTGTATGTAGTTTTTTTTGAGTGAACCAATTGCAATGAAACAAAGCTTAGATGTTGCAAGAAAATAAGCTTCATACATTGTTGAAAACTCCGCCTCAATCGGTACAGTGGTTTAAGAGTTTATCGCGAACACACAAACAGACAGACATACACACAAACGGACAATAATTTTAAAAATGACCCGAATGGGTTCTATTGCGTTTTTGTTACCCCCCAGATCATATTTTCGCGAAAATATTACTTACAGAATCGGCAAGTTCTCGATTTGTACGAGTAAGTAGGTATGTATAGATTTCATATTAATTTATAATTATCCTATACTATTAAACGAGCAATATTTGTATATATATAAATATATATGTTTCTCGAAAACGGCTCTAACGTTTTCGATGAAATTTAGTATACAGGGGTTTTCGGGGGCAAAAAATCGATCTAGCTAGGTCTCATGTCCGGGAAAATTCATTTTCCCCGTGTTTTCAAGCATTTAAAAAGAATTGCCGCGTTTAGACAGAAATCTACAGCGCCATCTGTTGGCGAGTAGCATAGCTTGTTCACCCGATGATATTTTAATGTTGAGGTAGCTATCATGGAGCGAAGCTCGGTCGCCCAGGTACTGTATATCATTATTATAGGTTGGGATTGTTAGTAGTAAAAATAAATTAGTAGTAATAAGAACAGTAAAAGCAGTAGATGCTGACTGTACCTGTATGTGGGATCTCTATAGAAATCATTTGCGAATATGGACCGTTGTTCTTCGAGTATTTTCCTTTGGACGTCCTCGTGATTCGATATGCAGTACAAGGCAAAAACTATTCCTGATGTTGTTGTGTCATGACCCTAAAACATATTTACAAACTTAATATGTTTATTCACGCTTGTCATTAGATAAATTACGTACAGTCAAAAGCACATCAAGCTTGACACGTTGAACTTTGTGATTTGCAAAGAAAAATAGTCATTATGTGTTGGTGTAAAAAGGTTGGTACAAAACATGGTGTCTACTCTCAATTTTCGATATATCGATATGATACTACTTAGATACAGTCGAATTCATAACTTCAGTCACTAACAATAGGGTAGAATATTGGTTGTATCGAAAATTGAGAGTAGACCATCATCTCTGAATGACAACTTGTGTATGTGTATTCAAAGTCGTGTCCAATCGTTGAACAGTTTGGTTCAAACCTCAAACATAAATGTGTCGACTTCTTCTCTTATCTTCTCGTCATTAATTTTTTTACCATCTATATCGGCCAGCAAAAGCAGGTCCAAGAATGCATGTTTGTTTTTAATACCTGAAATTAAAACGAACACTTAATGACTTGTAAATGCTGTGTCAAGGCAGATACTTAGATGGTTTGATTGATGAGTCCTTGCATGACTAGGTCTCTTAGACAGAGCTATTAGATGACATAGCTTATTGAGGGATGTAGCAATTTAGTTATCAGATTACTCTGTGGTGTTCTGCTTGACTTCTTAATGGATTAACGCATAACTTATCTCACCGTATCTTAACTTTTCAAAAGTTGTGGGTAATTAGGTACATAGTTAAAAAGTAAAGTAAAAAATATGGCTACGCCTCAAAGTAATAGCTGTTGCAAGCGAGTTCACTACGTAAAGATTTATTGTCTTTGTATTAAATAACGAATTGTCCGCTACACTAACATCGAACGAAACATCGCATATAGGCACAAATATCAAACTTTCTAACATCTATGCGAACTACAAAACTATACTTAATTCTTCGCACTCATAGATATCAGAAAAAGGTGTTCGCACCTACAGGTGATCTACACATCGTAGCAGTTGGAGGGCTGTGGTGTCTACCTACCCCGACGGGAAAGAGGCGTGATGTTATTTATGTATGTACTAGCTGGTGCCCGCGACTTCGTCTGCGCAGGATAAATTGTATTGCCTATGTGTTATTCTGATGTATCAGCTATATTTTTGTAGTTTAATTAAACGCCCTGGGACGCCCTGACACAACGCCCTGACACAACACAACGCCCTGGGACCGGGCGAACCCAGAAATAGGCTAGCCTTGTCCTGGTATGTGGGGCTCTGCCAGGATGGACCACCTGAATATCCCTTACTGCTGGTGGGAACGCAATGGATTCATGTAAAATTAAAAATTCAAATGGCGGCGATGTGATTCGCAACGCATCACGTCCCGTTCCTCGCGGGGGCGAAAAGCGGACTACGGAGAGCCGCTTTGCTACGATGAATGTCAGAGGTGGAATGAATGGCAAAATAGATGAAGTATGTCAGATGATGGATGAAAGGCGTATAGACGTACTGTGTGTGAATGAGACTAAACGGAAAGGTTGTGACACCACAGAACATGGCCCTTACACAGCGTACTGGTCTGGTGTTCCCAGTACTAGCAGAGGCTGTCAGGGAGTCGGTGTCATACTTTCCGAAAGAATGGTAGAGTGCGTGAAAGAAGTCGAGTGTGTGAGCCCAAGACTCATCTGGGTCAGGCTAAAAGTCGGACTGACTCGAATCTTCGTTCTGGGTGCATATGCACCTACGGATGTGGGTTCGCGAAGGTCTCCAAAAGCCCAAAAAGAGATAGATGAGTTTTGGGAAAATATGAGAGATACATTAGGGAAATGTGAACAGAATGAACGAGTTATCATGCTAGGTGATTTTAATGGATGGGTAGGAAGAAAGCGTGACGGTTATGAAAGAGTTGTTGGTAAGTTTGGTGATGAACGTGTGAATGAAAATGGTGTAAGTCTGCTTGAGATATGTTTGGAATGGAATCTTTTTGTGGCAAACACTATGTTTGACCACAAAAGGATCCATATGTATACAAGAGAGGAGGGTGATGCGAGAAGTATGATCGATTTTGTAGTTGTGGATGAAAGATTGAGGAAAAGGGTTCTGGACGCTCGCGCATATCGCGGAGTCGGCATTGACACAGACCACCACCTGGTTGTAACCCGAATTGGTGGTCTATTTAATCGGTGGCGGCATAAAGCACAAGAGCAGACGAGCGTTTTGGAACGAATTAAAGTGGAGAGATTGCAAGAGGAGGATGTCAGAAGTGAATACTTGAAAGGCTTGAGTGAAAGATTTGAGAACCTAGATAAAGTGAATGATATTGAATGCTTGTGGAATGAATTTAAAGATGGATTAGTAGGAGTAGCTGTCAATGTTTGTGGGGTGTCGAAAAGGAGAAATGGTGGAAAGAAGAAGAATGTGTGGATGGATAAAAGTGTACAGGCAGCTGTTTGTGATAAGAAAAAAGCATGGTTAGATTGGTTAGCTGTTAAAGCTAATCACAGAATGCAGAAGGCCACAAGTGATGATGTTAGTGTAGCACGAAAGGAATATAAAAGAGTGAAAGGTATTGTAAAGGATGTTGTTGAGAGAAAGAAAGAGGAGTGTAAAGATGAGTTTGACAGAAGGCTTTCTGAGGATTTCCAGTCAAACCAAAAGTTTTTCTGGAAATCCATACGGACAGCCCGAGGAAAGTTTGGATCATCGGAGCTGAGTAAAATCAGAAGCCAGGATGGAAGTATTATAAAAGGTGAAGAATGTGTGCTGAAGAGATGGAAGGAATATTTTGAAAGTTTGTTTGAGAGAGAAGCAGAGGCTAGCGTACCGAAGTCTTCTGTGGAAATGCATGAGAATGAATATGATAGTAATGCAAGTGAGATAAGTATGGATGAGATCATGAAAGCAATGAAAAGTATGAAATCAGGTAAAGCAGGTGGGTATGATAGAGTGTCGGTCGAAATGTTGAAGGCTGGGCGAGGCATTGTGGCTAGTCAGCTGTACCGCCTTTTCAACCTGTGTTGGACGAACGGCCGAGTACCAGGTGACTGGTGCAAGGCTGTGATTGTGCCGCTGTACAAGGGAAAAGGGTCACAACAGGACTGCAAAAATTACCGCGGGATAAGTCTTCTCAGTGTCGTCGGCAAACTGTATGCAAAGGTTTTGATTGAAAGAGTGATGAAAGATACTGACGAAAAAATATGGGATGTACAAGCGGGATTTAGAAAGGGAATGGGATGTACAGATCAGGTCTTTTCCTTGCGGTGCATAGCTGAAAAGTTTTTGGCCAAAAACCAAAAAGTCTACTGCGCGTTCGTGGATTTGGAAAAGGCCTATGACCGAGTGGTGAGGAATGAATTGTGGTCGGCATTGTCTATGTATGGGGTGAACGGTCATCTGATTCAAGCACTGAAATCTCTCTATGAGGATTCCAGTGCTTGCGTCAGAATAAACGGGGCGTACACTGAATGGTTTAGCATCGAAAAAGGTGTTAGGCAGGGATGTGTAGCGTCACCTTGGCTGTTTAACCTGTTCATGGATAATTGTTTGACTGATCTGAAAGAGAGTATGTGTGGACTGAGAATGAATGAGTTACTCATCAAATGTCTTCTCTACGCTGATGACCAAGTTATACTTGCGTCATCTGCTGACGAGTTACAGGAGATGGTAACAATGATGAATGTGGCTTTTGATAGGAAAGGAATGAAAGTAAATGTAAGCAAGACGAAAGTAATGGTACTTGAAAGAGAAGAGTGTATGACAGAGTGTACTATATTAATAGGTGGTGAACAAGTCGAACAAGTGAAGGAGTTTGTGTATCTGGGTTCTAAATTTACGAGAGATGGAAAGTGCGAAAGTGATATCGAAAGAAGAGTGAATGCTGGAAACATGGTGAATGGTGCTCTGCATGCTTTTATGAAAAGTCAGAAGGTGTCTCACAAGGCTCGTCTGGCTGTTCATAGAGGCGTTTTGGTACCAACACTGATGTACGGCAGTGAAAGCTGGGTATGGCAGAAGAAGCATGAAAGTAGAATTAATGCAGTAGAAATAAGAGCGTTGAGGAGTATGATTGGTGTGAAATTGAGTGACAGGATTAGAAATAGTGTGATAAGAGAACGTTGTGGCGTAAAAGAAGACGTAGTGACTAAAATTGAGAAAGGGATGCTAAGATGGTTTGGTCATGTGGAGAGGATGAATGAAGGAAGATTGACGAAAGAGATCCACAAGGCGAGAGTGAATGGAAACGTTGGAAGGGGAAGGCCTCGGCGAACGTACCAGGACCAAATTCAAGACGTTCTGAATAAAGGCCAGGTTAAAAGTACCCTAAACCGACGAGCATGTATGAATGGATTGATGAAGGTTCAGGAAGCAAGGGAAGTATGTCAAGATCGTAGCAGGTGGAGAACTGTGGTCTCTGCCTACCCCAACGGGAACAAGGCGTGATGTTATGTATGTATGTATGTTAATTAAAATCCATTCAGTAGTTTTTACGAGAAAGAGTTACAAACATCCATCCATCCATCCATACTTACAAACTTTCGCGTTTACAATATTAGTAGGACGTGGGGAGACCCAAAAGTTTTTGGCCCGGGTATAAAAAACCGGCCAAGTGCGAGTCGGACTCGCGCACTGAGGGTTCCGTACCACCACATAAACATAATTGTATTATAAATTTCAGTAAGTTAATGTGCTAGATTTTTTGAGTCCGACACGCTGTTGACCAAATTTTATTATTTGTTGTTATTTTATAGCCTATGCCCTATAAACATACCAATTTTCAAGTTTGTAAGTGTTCCCGTTTCTAAATAGAACTAAAACAAAAATCGCCTCAGCAACCATCCAACTTGACCCCTCTCTTATATGAATGTTCTTGAAACGGGAGCTCACCACAATTGGTTACCATTAGTTTTGAGAAAAGTTGTAATATTTAATGATTTCAGACTTTTCCCATTATTTGTACTGTGAGACCTAGCTTCTTGCCAAATTTCATAATTTTAGGTCATCGGGAAGTACCCTGTAGGTTTTTCATTTTTGAATAAATGTATGGAGATGAGGACATAAAATGCCATATCTTTTGATTGCGTCGTTGTAAAAAATTGAAATTTTCAGATCTTGTGTGGTTCATGGATCCTAATATATGGTATTAATTTCAACCTGATACCTTTACCCGTTCGTGAGATAAAGGGTCTTGACAGACAGACAGATAGACAGACAGACAGACAGACAGACAGACAGACAGACAGACAGACGGACAACAAAGTGATCCTATAAGGGTTCCGTTTTTTCTTTTGAGGTACGGAACCCTAAAAAGAACAGGATGAACCAAGGTTGAACCCTAAAAAATATTTATTTTTCTAGGTAATCGCCCCCCATATTGACACACTTATTAAACGTGGGTTAAGCATATATATACCTTTATAATTATAAACTGTTTCTTAGGAGTAAAATGAGTCGATCACTGCAGCTTTCAACTCATTGTCGGTGCTAAACTATGGTGCTAAACGTCGTCCATGCAACGTTTTTTTAAAGTAATTTATTCCGTGACTTTATTAAAGCGTTGAATATTCTCTAGTGCCAATATCCGGACTGAAAATGGCGCAATCCTATTGGTTGGAATTTTCTCAGCTCACAGCTTAGCTCCCTCGCTCAGCTCTGGTGCAAAATCATCCTTAAATACTGGCCAGACAGTAGAGTTTTAAGACGATGTTGGTACGCGGGCACATGTCTCTTCTATGTCCTATCTTTACAAAATATATTTGTATAGAAATGATCGAACGTAAAGACGCCGTTTGTATGTGAAGGCGAATGACAACGTCCAAGTCCCGTCCTCGCCTTACGTCTCTTCTGTTTGGTCAGCCCCTTATTGTATTTTTGAACACGACCCCCCCTTGGTGTCGCGGCCCCCAGATGCCCAGGTTGAGAAACTATGCTCTATCTTATAATAATATAGAATACTTAGATCTTATTCTCGCTCACATAAAATAGCTACTCAGCCTTTATCATAGGAAAATCTTACCGAATTCGGCATTGTATTTCAAATCAGTGATGTTCAATTTCTTCAGTTCTTCACGTCTTGTTTCTATGACCTTCCTAGTCTGACCATGTAAAATTGTCAGGGCTTTATCTTGCCTTCTCTTATGAGGCAGAAGATTGAATATTGCATTTACGCGAATTAATGGATTTCGCATTCTAGTTGAGATTAAATTGCTTAGGCTGAAATATAAAAAAGTACAAGTACATAAATACAAGTTTTATTAGATATTTTACAAAATATTGAGGCATCTTTTTTAAAAACTTTGTAAAGTCGAATGATTTATAACAGGGACTAGAACTTGCGCCTTCTTCGTTTATACCGAAGGAAGACACCTTACCAACTGGGGTATCTAGAAATTCTCGATCTCTTTATTTATTATCGAGTGTATAGTGGCGCCTTCATCATAAATTTATTCATCGACATCTGACCGCTAGTTGTAGAAAGCATCTTTAGTGCCTTTAAATAATATTGCTGTTACTTTATATGCCATTCCTGGAGTCTACAATGAACGAGAGCTAAGCCACTACCTGTCAAAATTTGAAAATGATACAAGCGTGGGGCTGCTCAGCTCAATACAAATAGACCCGGCCGCAAACCACATTCGAGACATTTAAATAAGTACCTACCTAATTTGGTAGTATGATTCATTTACGAAAATAAAGCACTGTTTACCCGTGCATCGACCCATTGTTAACATCTGATCGGAAGATTGTAGGTGTTCAGATTTTATTCAAACGTTATCATAAAGTCAAGGGTCAATGTATACTTTATTCGTAACTTTAGTCGTATTAGGATTCTTTAATCACTTTATGACGTCAATTAAACTAAAAGCTACGTCACTTCACAAACTAAGTGGCGCCATGTGGAAAAAAAAAAATAACGAAAATAATTTTAATGTGCTAAAGTGTGGCTAATTGTATTACTTAATCCTTACAAGTAAACAAAAATATAGACCTCGCCTAAAACTGAAATAAAGAGATCGACAATTTCACAGCTCTTATCTGTCGATATGTTACGGCTAAAACCCGAAGCGCGGCTGCACCTAGTTTTAGCCGGTTAGAACTAGGTGTAGCCACCTACTCTTGGTTAAACCTAGTACCAGCCGATTACTAACCTAACCTTTTTTTTTTTTTTTTTTTTTTTATGATGGAGAAAATGCATACGCATGCCGCACCGTTCGGGGAAATGGTACGGTTATGTGGGACTTGCACCCACTAAAAACTCCACCGTGTGCCACTCTCGCATTTCGGGTGGGTCACGAGCACTGTACGTTCGCACTACTTTCGCAACCCACCCTGCGACAGCCTCTGGAGAGGCTCCCTCACCTAGACGACGTCTGAGCACATATCAGACGTCGCCCCCTCACTGGCCTTTTAGAGCGAGCGACGGGCTCCCCGGCCCGCCGCACGCAAGCCTACGGAGCGGGCGGAGGACGGGCGTACTCCCGTCTCCTGCGCCCCCTGCGCCTTCTGCGAAGCGGGTGAGACAGGGGATTATCCTCTCTTTCCCGCTCCGCGGCCTCCTTCTGCGAGATGACTGACTCACAGAAGGAGACCATGGCCTCCCAAGACCTCTTGCTGCCGACCATTGCCTGAACAACAACCGAACCTAACCTAACCTAACCTAACCGGCTAAAACTAGGTGCAGCCGCGCTTTAGCCGGTTAGAACTAGGTGTAGGTTAGGTTAGTAATCGGCTGGTACTAGGTTTAACCAAGAGTAGGTGGCTACACCTAGTTCTAACCGGCTAAAACTAGGTGCAGCCGCGCTTCGGGTTTTAGCCGTAACAGATATAAACTGAAAAAAAAAAAACGTATTATTTCCTTGAAAACTTCGAAATTTTCAAAGAAATGAAAGTGTCCTTCGATGTATAGAAGCGTCAATTTCGTAATCATAATCACTTACTCTTCGATAGCCTTAACGTATGGCGATTCACAGTCTTGTTGTGCGTCGACGCACACTCCCATAATAGATTCTGAAAAATATGTATTCTATACACCGTGTTCCTGAGGATATACATTAATTTTAAGAGCACGTTCAGTTAGCGAAACTGTACAACTTTCCCTAAGAACCATAGGTTGAAATATGAAAAAAAAATTGCCCTCCCATATTTTTTTTTGTATGCATTAACTCTAAGACCACGTGCTGGCTTTGCGCGGGAATCCGTGTTGCAAAGGCAATGTTCCTTTTACGGCAGACACGTTCAGGCTACCGTAATAGCCCCCCCCTGTAATACAGGTGCGATCTTCGAGAGAATCTTTGTCAGACATCTTATCTTACGGTTTCACTATTCAGATACATATATTTTATTGACGCTTAAATTGACCCCATCATTCTATGGAAATGTAAGGCCTGGATCAGTGTGACGCGGACGCGGAACGAACGTCCGAATCGGATGGACAAGTAAAATGTATGAAGCCTATAGGTACAGTATGTTCGGTGCGTTGCGGAGCAGATCCGGAGCGGATAGTTGCGCATTAGGCTAAACGGACTGCTTCATACATTTTTACGGTCCGCGTCGCAATGATCTAGGCCTAAGTAGGTATGCCAGAAAACAAAACGGAAAACAGTTTTTGTTTTGGCAACCCAGTGTAGATGTAGGTGACTTACTTACCTGTGACGTTGTCAAGCGCAGCTAAAGCGATAATCGGGAACAGATCGAAAGCAGTCTTCCCATCAGCAAGTTTCTTCAACTTCTTCACGAGAACTGTGCCATTCTTACAAAAGACTGGCAGAAAGTTCTGCAAGATGTTGAAGTGGAACGCAGGAGTCAGAAACTTTCGGTGAGTTTTCCACCTGTTGCCTGAAAACAAAGATGCATTTATTCTTTTGTCATTTAGTATGAATAGCGTGTTTGCCTAACTAACTCGCTACCCTCGGGACTCTAGAATCCTTCGCTGCCCTCAGGATACACCTTGGTCCCTCGACGGGAATTTCCTTTTTTTTTACGTGAATACGTCTAATGCTCTTGTTAGGGGGGTCATTTCGCGCAAAGTGGATATGGGCCCTCCTGGGGCAACAATGGTACTATTTCGAGGTTTACATGAGTGAGAGGTCGTGGTGAGGGGGAGGGGTGGTGAGTGGACGTGACCTTACCGTGCCCTTGAATGTACCTACCAGCTACCTACACAGACGTATCCACCGGATACCGCCAACCAGGGATTTTTTCACGTGTTGGGTAATTTAGGTACTATTTCTCTCTTTAGGTACTAGTCTCTTTCTCTTCTCTTTCTCTTATTTCTTCTCTTTCTCTTTTTTTTCCCCACAATGGCGCCACATTGTTTGTGAAGCGATGTAGTTTAGCTGACGTCATTAAGAGATTTTAATATCCAACAATGAATAAACGATTTTGATTTGATTTGATTTGATTTCTGAACGATTAAGCTTACCTGAAGCAGTAAGGAGGCCTTGTCCAAGCCACGGCTCCATGAAGGAGTAAGATATGTCTTTTGTGATGAATTCCATGTTCGATATTACGGGCTGAAATCATTAAATATGAATAGGTACTCCAAGTATATTCTACTATAGACGCTTACTAGGTATTGTAGGTATAGGTTAAAAGTGTTCTTTTAGCATAAGTACTTAGAAATGCCCGTACTCACTTATGCAAACTCTTTTTGTATAGTCAGTAATTAATTATTTCCTGTACTATACCTACTTACTAATCTGGGGATAATAAGTCTACCAAGAACTTCAAATCTTACGTTATATATTTGCAACTTACAAAATTTTTACACAGTCTGATAATTTCATCTCTAGATGAATCTGCCAATGAAACGGAACATCTTTTCCTAAGGAATATATCGGCATGCGAAAGAGTAATTTGATCTCCGATACAAAATGCGATATCAGAACGTGGACGTCTTTTATCTTCACTATAATTCGATTTTAAAAGATCAGAGACAAAAACTATTGGCTAGTACTTTGACTCAAGAAAAAGTTTAATGGCCTCTATAATCAGAAGGTGACGCAGACGAAGATTACTTGTCTGATAATATTATACTTGCGACCCGCCCCGGCTAATTGTCAGCTCTTTTGTCATTAGTCATTACAAACACGTTTTCTTTAGAGGTTACTCTTAAAAGAGTTGCATAATTGGTCATGTGAAAAAGACTCAACGCTCAAATCTAAGCCTGCAACGTTAAAAGTTTGACGGCTAAAAAATTGTTATTGTGGGTTATCCCTAAGAGATAGACATATACCAGCGCGGACTTTTTTGTAGACCTTTTTGAGGGGTACAATACTGTAGTACATTATTTTGATCTATCTCGTAGGGTTCAGCCAGCAGCGTTTGCAATGTAAACGCAAAGAATGTGTTTATTTACGACATCACATTAGAAATTTCTAAAATTATCAGTATCTCTCTCTACTACTTATATTACGCATGTACGAGAATTATACATAAAAACCTTCCTCTTGAATCACTCTATCTGTTAAAAAAACCGCATTAAAATCTGTTGCGTAGTTTCAAAGATCTAACCATACATAGGGACAGACAGACAGCGGGCGACTTTGTTTTACACTATGTAGTGATATAGTCATGAGTACAGTTCCACACGGCTGTGAGTTCCACCTTGTTCCACCGACTTTTCTGTTCAGGCAGATAAATGGAGAACCAACGACGAACTACAACTGACAAAATGCGATGGATGACAGCGAAGCCGCCGCCTGAACCATGCCTGGGGGTCTACTCTTAAAGTTCGATATCGATGTATTCGTTGTCGTTATCGTATCGTTGCCAACTCTAAACACTATCGATTCGACAATTCATCCGACCGATAATCGATAGATTTCCATCGTGCAAAATGCTACTCTAACACAAATGTCAATCTTCGAACATTTGAATTTGACACTTGTGGAAAACGACAATTGTTACGACAGCTCTAAAGGTATCGTTCAAAGTTTCGAAATTGGATAATTTGCGGCTTTTTCCCTGTATAATTAAATTTTTATTGTGTTTATAGTAAAAGAGCAAGTTTAAGAGGTAAGCGCAAGTTGTTTTGAATGTTTTTATTGAGAAAAATGAGTAAGAAATAGCTGTACTTTTGTAAAATATTTTGGTAAATTTTTCTCTTCTATTTTATACATTTTTCCTTCTAAATCATATAATTCCACTAAAACAGCCATTTCATTTTCAGATTAGTGATGCAGAAAATTATATTTTAAATGTGGATGCACAGTATGGAGGTCATTCTCAAACTCAGGAGGGGCAACTCACTATGTTTTTATTTGGAACAATTCAATGATAAAAAGCCATTTTGAAAGCATTTCTCAAAATGAAACTGCATATATTCTGAGTGAGCATGTTATGAATTTTATTGTGTCTTTAGTCTGGTCGCTGAGAGAATTGCATTATCTACTGAAATTTTCTGAACTCATAGTGATAGGGCTCAGTTTTCCATGCATGTATCAATTTTATTGTGTATGCATTCTCTGAGCGACCAAAGCCACAGATTTAAATAACTACTTCAAGGCAAATAAATTAGCACATGATATTTTTTCTATTTAATTTTCAGGGGACTCCGGTACCAACTTAGAACAATTGAAATGAACCTCAGAACGAATGTTTTAATAAAGTGCAGAAATGTGCCTGTTCTACTATTGAACGCACATTTGGAATGTTGAAACAGCTGCCTCTTGTCCACACACAAGCTGGATTTCTTGCCAGAAAAAACAGGAAAAATTGTAGAAGTAGCATGCTACGTATAGCACAACATGTGTGTTCGTGCTGGAGTTGAAGGGCTAGATCTGACGTTAGAGCAGCTGCGCCAAGAGAGGCGGAAAAGAAATAACATCAACCAACAGCCATTTGCCAAGTCACCTACTACAGATGAATAGGACAAAGCTCCATAATGCATGCAGTAGGCACAATAACAGGACACATTGCTCTCAATAAACATTACTACACTTTAGGCATAACAGACAGCCCTCTATGCAGGGCCTGTATGGAAAGGGACGAAACCATCGAACACATTATTCTGGAGTGCGAAGTAATCAACACTATCAGAGAAAACACGCTTGGAGCAGACATATCTTTGGATCAACTACCAAACAAACTGGACAAACTGACTGAGTTCTGGCAACAGTTAGGGTGGCTAAATTGATGGCTAAATAAGCCCACGCACAATGGTCCATATATGACGAAGTGCGGAAACCACACACTTAATTTAGAACTTAGAGAGGCGGAGACAGCCACCAACATCTGCGAAGAGGGCAAAGGCTGAAAGAAAACTTAGTGAGAATGCTGGAGAGCAAACAAAAAATTTATTTTAGGTATTTTTTACTGTTATCTTACACATTGGCAATAAAAACCCCGAGAATCTTTATACCATCGAGGGCAAAGTAGTGACTAGCGCGTCCTGTCAGAAGGATCTAGGCATTACAGTTACTCAAAACTTGAAGTGGGAAGAACACATTACGAGTATTAGTATCACAAAAAGAGCAAATTCTCTACTATACATTATAAGGAAGGCATTTTTCCACATTGACAAAGAACTTTTCCTAAAGATATACAAAATCTATGTTCGTCCCTTGCTAGAGTACGGATATCAAATATGGAGTCCATATTTTCAAAAGGACATCGACCTTCCAGAAACAGTACAGCAAAGAGAAAATGGTAACCTGCCTTTAAAACCTGTACTACGAGCAACGCTTAGCATCACTAGGCCTTACCACATTAGAAGAGAGAAGAAGAAACATATAAGATACTAACTAGTTGCTACAATGAGCCAAAGATGGAAAAATCTTTGTCATGATTAAAAACAAAGAAACGTTCACACTCCTCGAGTTCAAGCAAACCTCGGTACCATTTCCTACCAAACCGTGTAGTCAAGAACGCCTCAGATGCATTTAAAAACAGATTAGATAAACATTTGACACAAGTGCAGTGATATACACGCATCAGCACCATGTGCTGCTAGTTTATCAAATGTAATAGTAATCTTACTTAATTTTCATGTCAGTCGTTTGATTGGAAATAAAGTAAAATTTGGTTGAGGTGAATAAATATATTAATAATATAGACTCGCTCTATTTGAATTGTATTCTGCATGTTATGACTAAATAAATGATACTGAATATACAGGGTGTAAGGGACGGTGTACCGAAAACTGAAAGGGCGTGCTCAGTCAACGAAACTGAACAACTTTCCCAAAGAAACTTTCCTGGGAAATGAAAAAAAAAATTGACCTCTCCATACAAACTGTTCGAGCAGAGTGAGAAATTTGTACGGAGAGGTCAAAAAAATTTTACATTTCCCAAACATGTTTCTTTGGGAAAGTTGTTCAGTTTCGTTGGCTGAGCACGCCCTTTCAGTTTTCGGTACACCATCCCTTAAACCTTTTAGATAATTAAGATTATTAAAAAAGAAATAAGAATATTACTTACCGACTGTATCTGTTTCAGATTGAAAGTTTTTAATTTTAGTTAATGTAGGCATTGAAATATTCTATAATCTAAATATAAACAATGCACCTATGTAATTATTTTCATTTTTAACTTAAAAAAAAAGGTCTAGTGCGAGTTGGACTCGCGCGCCGAGGGTTCCGATATACCTTTAGTATTTCTGAAAGCAATAAAGTCCATTTTTAGGACCGCAAAACTAAATTTGTTTGTAAAGGGTTTTTGCATATTTCTAAAAAACTGTTTAATTTAGAAAGATCGTTATATTTTTGCTGTAATATTTACATAAACTTTTATCGACTGTAATTAATTCTTCCATTAACTTAATAAGGAAAAATTAAACTTAATTTTTCCATTCACAAACTTCGGAGATAAGAGGGGGGGAACAGTATTTTTTTATCATAACTTAAAAACTAAGAGATCTAAAAAAATACAAAAATATAGTTTAGAATGTACAAGTAAAGTCCTTGCATATCATACCCCACTCAAACTAGTACCGACAATTTGAAATTTAGGGCCACCTTTACATCAATAATGATAATTTTTTCTTAATTCTTTTACATGCAATTAAGTTGGACAACCATATTCCAAATTACAAGTCAATAGCATGAGTGGTTGCTGAGATATACAGGTGTGACAGACAGACAAAGCGGCACCATAAGGGTTCCTTTTTTTTACCATTTTGGTATCGGAACCCTAAAAGTATAAAAGTATCAATAAAAGATGTTTATTTTTTTATCAAATATAATAAAAATTAACAATATATACCAACAAGTTTTGATGATTGGGATCGATAACAGTCACCCTATGATTCCCTCTCACTGGAAATGTTATTTAGCAAGGTCCACAAGTTCTGTTTCTTCTCATATACGTCTCAGCTCGGCTAATTCTTCTGGTTCATTAGTAAGTCTGTTCTGTTCGAGACGGTAAAGACTTTCTTGAATGCAAGGCCTTCGTCTGGCTTCTTCTTCTATCGTGTCGATGGCAACACTCACACTTTTTTAGACCAGTATTCGGCAACGCAGATGGCATTTGGTCTGGCCTTGTATAGATCCTTTAGCGAGAATATTGTGGGGCTTGATGCGCATGCTGTGAGGTGAGACATACGAGTAGTTTGTGGCATCACACCGCAGTTGCAGATGTTTTTGCTAGCTCAGGTTGTCTCTGCATCTCCCAACCTCGGTGCGCAGTCTATTTAGGGCCTTCCAGGTTGGCCAGGGAAGTTTATGTCAGGTGGTAGTTTTTCTGCAGGTGGGACAAAGTTGGGCAGGGAGAACTTGTTACTCCATAAGTCTACCCTGGATTTTGAGGCCTCATCCATGCAGGTGGTCACTGAGTCCAAGAAACTAGAGCGGCTTTTCAACCTCTTTACATGTGGGGTCTGGTTTTACATTGGGTGCCTCAGGTCGGTCTCCTGTTTTAGTTTTTCAATGGCACAAGCTACCTCTCTGCCAACGGCTGGGGAGCAATGCCTGCCAGTGGATATAGCATCTTCATCGGAGTCTTCATCTGGCTGTAAATAATAAATAACATTTTGAAATTAATAAATAACTTGCTCCGTGTCGTGCTGGCAAAGAATAATACCAACCCATCTCTACCTATGGATGTCGTAAGAGGCGACTAAGGGTTAATGAACCAGACAATGGACAGCAGCATCCTTCTGTGTATCATATCATCTTTCATTCTGCAGTTACCAACAACGGTCCATGGTGCCAGCCGTTATGTTAACAAGCGTGGTGACTATGGTACATCCCCTCCTCATTGTTTCTGCACAAGCTGGAATTTTGGAGGGAGTTCCCTGTCCTGTAGTGGATGTTTCATGGGATTTCATGATGATATTTAACTTCTTAATTTCTTATTTATAGATTTTATTTCTGACTGTTTCCTTCGTTAATACCTAATCTTTATTAACTATATATTTTTTTTATGTTACAAGAGAGCAAATGAGCAGGTGGGCCACCTGATGGTAAGTGGTCACCGCCCATAGCACCCACTGACTTATTAATGGCATATTTTGACACTAATAAGACAGCAAAGCGCGTTGCTCACTTTGAGAACTAAGCTGGTATGTCTCATGTGCCCGGAATTTCACTGGCTCCCTTGCCCCTCAAACCGAGACACAGCAGTGCAAACAGCTGCTTCACGGCAGAAAAAAACAAGGGGGTGGTACTTCCCCAGACGGACTTGGCTGCTGTACGGCTCGAAAGAGCCTCACAGCAAAAATTCGCCGCAAGATAAATAGGTTATCTGATTGTTAATAATGAAAAAGTTATTTACTTACTTTTTGCCACTGTTGGACAAATTTTCACTGCCTCCTAATGAATTGAGCTCTTGGGTTTGTTGGTCCTACAACTTTTTGGCCTTGGCCCTTCCATTTTAACTTGAAAATTTCAACTTCAACTTATATTAGCAGTCGGAAGAATTTTAGCAGCATATGTCAACGTCAAGTCGAGGCGCGTGGTGAAATGACATTTGTAGGTTTTTTAAAGTGCCGCTTTTATATCTGCGGTTTAATTATATTTTAAGTAATATACATATGCTTTACACACAAGTTGGCAGTCGTATTTATTCTTTTAAATTAAAACTACACTTAAAGTACAAAAATACAATAAAATAACTGTTTAAAATAATGTTTTTAAGTAATTTATTAAAAACCGGTAAAATGCCTTGAAAACAACCTTTTCATTCAATCAACCCTCAATCACGGACATCCCTATCTGGAATTGTCAATGGTTACGAGAAAAATAAAACTATTATTGTCTATGCTTCGATAATGCGTTCGTCTTTCGACAGTACAATAGAGTACCATTTTATCGATAAATCGAAATAGTATCGTATCGATCCGATTGTTCGATGTCGAACTTTAAGAGTAGACGCCCTGAACAGATAGTCGGTGACGGAGTAATAAGGACCTATCTCATTTAATGATCTGATTATACTCGTAAGTAGCTACAGTATTATATTGCCCTATGTAGGAGGTAGCTACCTAAAGTCAGCCAATAATTTTGACTGACCCGGTGCGGTGTGGTTGGTAGTGATAGTTTTTCTCTATAGTGATAGTGAGCCTGCCTTCTATCCTCGCTCAGGGCAAACATTTATTTGATGAACACGAGTGTTTGTTCTGTGTCTGGGCGTTATTTATCTATTTATGTATGTATATCAGTCTGGTTCCCATAGTACAGGCTTTGCCTAATTTGGGATCAGATGACTTTGTGTGAATAAAAAAAAAGTATTTTTCTTTATGTACAGGCTGTAAGGGACAGCTTTCCGAAAACTGATAGGGCATGATCAGTCTACGTGACTGAACAACTTTTCGAGAATAAAACTTTCAGGAAATGAAAAAAAAAAAAAAACGGCCTCCATACAAAATTACAAACTTGATTGGACAGTTTGTATGGAGAGACCGATTTTTTTTTCATTTCCTGAAAGTTTTATTCGCTGAAAGTTGTTCAGTTACATTGACTGATCATGCCCTTTCGGTATTCGGAAGGCTGTTCCTTACACCCTGTATACAGGCTGTAAGGATGACAGCTTTCCGAAAACTGATAGGGCATGATCAATAAACGAAACTGTAAAACTTTCAGTGAAAAAAATTTTCAGGAAATGAAAAAACATTCCATGTCGCCATACAAAATTGTAAACTTGATTGGACATTTCGTATGGAGAGGCCGATAGTTTTTTCATTTCCTGAAAGTTACAATCACTGAAACTTGTTCAGTTTCGTTGACAGATCATGTCCATTCAGTTTTTAGAAAGCTGTGTTAGGGTACACCCCATGTATTTTATAATATCTCCCCCGTGGTCTATGGTTAGAAGAGCAGCGTTCGTTTCTCGATTCGGAGGTTCTGTTGTGGTAGTCCATTGTCCACCTGTCCAGTTCGGCTTGGACATAGCAGGATGAATCACCTGTTTTTTTTTTTTGTTTTGGTTGTCCGAAAAGTTAGACGATTTCGTGCTTCTGAAGGCATGTTAAGCCGTTGGTCCCGACTACTACCTACGGATGTTATGTGAGCCATGTCAGACGCCTTTGGCAGCTCAACAACTCTGACACCAGATTTTGGGAAGTCGGTCATCGACCTTGCAGTTGCAACCCACACGATATGATGATGATGACCCCTTATAAGGATTAACGTACGCACAGCAGCAAGAAAGTAGAAACAAAACCAGTATAAGCTGAACCAGCGCTACTCTACAAACGCCCAAAACCAGAGGTCCGCTAAGGACTTTAGCGGACCTCTGGTTTTGGGCGTAAGGTGAAAGTGTTTCTACCGACCTGCGTATGTTTAACAGTGAGTACCTGGGCGACCGAGCTATGCTCTGTACGATTAAAATATCATCGGGTTAGCAAGTTATGCTACTCAACAACAGATGGCGCTGTAAGTTTCTTGAACGCACTAAAACGCGCAAAAAAATACTTATTTAAAAAGACGGTGAAAACGAATTTTCCCAGACATGAGACATAGCTAGATAGATTTTTTGCCCCTTCCCCTGTATACTAAATTTCATCGAAATCGTTTTCGAGAAACCGTATAGGATAAGTATGTAACATAGAATTAAGACAATAAAGAGAACCTACCTCAATGCAGCGGGGTTCAGACAATACGACGTAAATTTGAGAGAGAATTGATACAGCCAAGTTTTCACCGCATTCTCCCAATAACCTCTCCACAGTATTGAAAAAATCTGCAAAGATTGTTGTTTTTGCTAGGCTATTTCGTGTCTATCAAATTTTTATTTGCGACGATATTGGGGTGATCCGGGCATGACACCTCAGGCTATTGACTGGTTGCGTAGCCTGGATGTAGACTTATAAATTTCTTACAATTAATTGAATTCGTCATACGATTAAATAAAAATAACGTTCTGGAGGGAACTTAAATTATCAGAGAAGTGCTTTTGTGCAATCATTCCGTACAAATACGATTTGCTGGCACAAGGTTTTTGGGGGAGACCCAAAAAAATCTTTTCCCATATTTATTTGGGAAAGTTGTTCTGAATAACGTATTAAAATTTGGTTCAGGGTCCAAAATAACCCTGTATAATTCACGCCTGCAGTCCCGCAGCGGATGGGCAGACCCACAAGAAATGCAGCGCCCAATTAAAAAGGTTTTTTCTACATTTATTAGGTATATAAGGTGACTTAATTAGTTTTTGATAGAAAAAGGTATGAATGTAGGTACTCATGATACTGAACAACTTTTCCCAAGGAACATAGGTCGA
Organism: Athrips mouffetella; assembly: GCA_947532105.1. NCBI lineage: Eukaryota > Metazoa > Arthropoda > Insecta > Lepidoptera > Gelechiidae > Athrips > Athrips mouffetella. Next base: position 12,289,736 of record OX383958.1, read on the forward strand.
AATACGATAAACCAAATTTGACCTCCCATAGAAACTGCATCAGCTGATAGTGTATTTTGTATGGGAGGTCAAATTTGGTTTTTCGTATTTCGTCCTATATTCCTTGGGAAAAGTTGTTCAGTATCATGGGTACATACATATCTTTTGCTATCAAGAACTAATTAAAAGTCACCTATATAAGGTGTAAGGGACGGTGTACCGAAAACTGAAAGGGCGTGCTCAGTCAACGAAACTGAACAACTTTCTCAAAGAAACATTTTTGGGAAATGAAAAAATCTCTCTGAATTGTTCGACCAAATTGAGCAATTTGTATGGAGAGGTATATTTTTTTTTAATTTACCAAAAATGTTTCTTTGGGAAAAATCTTCAGTTTCGTTGACTGAACACGCCCTTTCAGTTTTCGGTACACCGTCCCTTACACCCTGTATAATAATTCTAGCATGTTACTCATGGAACTGACTGAACAACTTTCCCAAAGGCACATAGGTCCAAATACGAAAATAAATTTTTGAGCTCCCAAAACTGCATTAGCTGATAGCGCATTTTGTATTGGAGGTCAAATTTGGTTTTTCGTATTTCGACCTATGCTACTTTGGGAAAGTTGTTCAGTTTCATGGTCTAAGTAACGTGCTAAAATTATGTTCACTATTTTTGTAGGACCCTATATATATACCTATATCTATCTGTTTATTTCTTTTAAACTACTTACGTGGGGAATCTCCTAAAAACAAAAGTCCGTTTCCGAATATTGGGTATAATGTGGGACCGGGTAACCCAATCACATTCCGACATTTGCAAAGTCTAAACCATGACATAAACAATATCAATGCACTGATTACCAGCATTAAAAACATTTCAGACAAATTGATTTAATTTAACGAAAAAATTTAACGAGTGTCTTTTGTATGGAATATAAAAAAAATGCAAAAGGTATGTATTGAAAAGTACTGGAAACGAAATAGCACTATTTATAACACCAAATTAAAAGAAATAAGTACAAAACAGATTTTTTATGTCACTAGAACGAATTTAATCATTGTATTCCATCAGCAACATGTATGGGTCTGAGGGGTAACTGATGTAAAATAATAGACTTACAAGATCAACTTTTTATCTATGTCGGCATTATTATTCGATATAGAGTAATATTAAAATTATTAGCAACCTCCTCCTCTTGTGACTATAAAGCACACAACTTATTTAATCATGCAGACAGACCACCTTATGGTATAAGTGGTCCCCACCGCGTATAGTACCTACTAAATTCCCGGACTATTTATTAGCGCCATCTAGTTTTATACTTTTCCGGGTTACGATTTCTAAAAGGGGATAGTCAGGCCTTCTTATTGTTCGTCCATGCCGTAACGTACTTAGACACTAAATGAGACCCTAAGAACGCGTTACACCCACAACCGCTATCACAGCTTCCTGAATCCAAAGAGTAATTCGGCAAACACTGCTGGGAAACTTGGTTCTGCAAATTCCATCATTATTCGCTCTCTTACAGTTTGAACTAAAATAAGTTACCCAAATGGCAGTACTTGAATAAATATTGTAAAAAGTTAAAAAAAAAGCACAAATGACGGTTTAGATTTGGTATTGTCTTCAAAGTGCTCTTCCAATAAAATATCTATGGAATTAAGCAAAAACATTCAAGCAGTATTTAGGTAGGCCCCTACAAATTGCTTACTCAATTTAGGTACCTATGTTACTACTTGCCATATGCATATACATACATTGGCGCTCAAAAGAACGAAGATAGTAAAGTCAAAGCTCCTAACTTATAACACTCCTTTTGAAGTTGGTGGTTAAATCATTGAACTGTTGTTTACATCAACTGGCGTATATCATAACAAGAAAAACAATCACGTTTATTAATAGACAAACTAATTGGAGATGGCATGTTCTTATATAAAAGAATTAGTGCGTAAATGCGTTTGTTCAAAACATTTTAAAACTATCAATATACAGGGTGTTGGGGTGAATGCTGTCTTCCTTCCAGGAGGTAACTCTATCTTTTGTAAGACAATTTTTCTTGAGGGACCCATGTCAAATGCCCAATTTTTTTACATATCATACTAGACTAACCGATTCTGTGGAGCTTTATGGAAAATGTTAATAATAACCTCCAAGGCCCCGTTGTGCCGAAACGGGAACACCAAAATTTTGACATATGACACCTATGTCAACTTCCCATAAAGTTCCCGGAAAATGGAAAATTCTTGAAAATTCATGAAAAAATGTATTGGAATTTATGCGAAATTATGCTTTATCGCGTAAATAACTACGTTTTCTTTTCGATTCCTGCGAATTTTGACATGAGGCTTGAGAGGTATAGTGACGAGCTTATGCCCGCGACTTCGTTCGCGTGTGATTCGACCGTAATTTATTGCTACCATAACCTTAAATTAATAATTGTCATGCATCTCGCTTCTATAAGTAGGATACCACCTTTTAACCCATATTTTTTACCGCCTATGGGTATATCTAATTATCCGTCCATCCCTATGTATTCTTATCCATCTCTATCTATCCCTATCAGCTATACCTTTCTATCCCTAACTATCCCGATCTGTACTGTGCACTTGCGGAACCCTAAAAAAATTTTAAATGCATAAAATACTATTTAGAGGAAGTGTCAAGAAGTGTAACGGGAAACGGGGAGTAGAAAAATATGACAAGGCGTGACAGTCGTGACAGGGTCGGGAAAGGGTCGAAAAGGAAAAATGAAGAAAAAAGCGATTTTTGCTGATAAAAATGAATAGTTGCTAAAATTTTGATAAACGAAAGCAACAGAAGAAAACTATGAATCAGGTTTTGTTGAATAGTGAGGGCAATGAAGCTGAAATAGAATTTTAACGTTTTTTTTAAAGGTTTCAGGTGAGAGAGATTTTGGGCCGTCAAACAAGGAAAATTGGGAAAAAACGGAGAAAAATGGAAGAAGGGAATCGGTAAACGCTCCAAATATCCTTGTTGTTACTTTGAGACGTCTGTGAAAGAACAGAATCGATAGTAAGCTGGATTTCTGTGAGTTATATTTTTTTTTATTTTTTGTAGCTCGCGAAAGATAGAATTCATACAGCTGATGAGACGAATCTTTTGAAGGAGGCTATGATCCTGGATTGTGGATTCCTTCAATTGAGATAAAGATAGGGATTGCTTCGTGTAGGATATAGTATAGGAAGGTTTATTTGCGCATAATTTCAAGATGCTAACATTCAGGGTTTGATTCCAAAGTGTAAAGAATAAGTGGAGTGAAACTAATGTTATGTAAGTATTCAATTTTGTGGTTTTCCATCCTTTATTTATTTTCGGTTCAAAGTTGTTGTGTGTATTTGAGTTAAGGTGAAATGTGACTTAATGAAATTTATAGTTTCTTCCAGGATATGTGAGCTAAATAACGTTGAGAAAATCAGATTTCAATGTCAAAAGAGGAAGAGTTGATTGGAGAATATTTGCAGCTTTACAGATCTACCTGCGAGGTCAAAGAGGCTTGTACTGTGTGATACTTTAAGTAAATTGATATTCCCACTTAATGATTTTCGTTTGTAAACATTAATAACTCTGCGGAAATTATAACATACTGTGTTTCTAATCTGAGTCGTTATTTGTAGATAGTAATAAAGATTTTCTTTTCCCATAATTAAGTATAAACTAGTTCTACAAGTGTCTTTGTTCGCGTATAGCTAGGCAGGATAATGTTTATTTCTAAACAGGTACAGGAATTACAAGGAACATTATAGACATGGAAAAGCAAACCACAAATGATAAAACGTGAAGGCTAAAAAAAGGTATTGCTTGGATTGTAAAGGTAATGTAAATTTCATTGTGTTTAATTCTTTCCTTTACAGAGAAATTGATTAAAATAGTCCTTGGTGAAATCATGGAAACTGGACTCTGATGTATATATATTGTCATCGATTAGGGGTGGCTTTAGATGTTGTATATTTTGTCAACATATCAAAGAGACTTTGGACGATGTATATTATTATCATCAATTCAAGGAGACTTTAGTCAATGTATATTTTTTATACTTTTTTTAGGTAGAATTGTCTACTTGACATTATTGTCAAATAGTCAACAAATAAATCATTTTTGATTTAGTTTTACTCAAAGCTAGACGCTATTTTGAAATCTTTATAAATTTTTTATCTCTTTAACTAAAAATAAATCAAAACCCAAAATCAAAATGGAAGAAAATATTAATACATTAAATAATTACCTTTTTTAGAAAATAATATAAAATCTTTGGCCCTAAATCAAAATTCCAGTTTTAAATATACTAATGTCTTCATATGATAAAATTTAAGAAAAATATTCCGTCAGATCAAAAGAATTAGAACGTCAATTCAAAATCTTAAAATAATATATCTGAAAACTAAAACTTGGATATAGATTGTGATATTTTATTGTGAAATAAAGGGTAAGTTTAAGTAGAGTGAATATTATAAATAATAATATTTCAAGTAATAATAAATTGCTTTGATAGTGATTTTGAATCTTCTGCCTCAATTTCCCAAAATTGGAACATGCTGAGAGCATTGCTACATCTCTGTACTCAAGCTCATAGGAGGTGCTTATCTTTCCTTTTACTTTCATACTATAGGAGTCCCAGATTTTGAGATTAAGAAATGCCTGCTCTCAGGTTTATTTAGTTCAACCAAGCATGGATGGATGCCCTCGTGACATGTGTCCCCGATGTCCACTATATTGGTTGTGGCTAATGTAAGTCGCGTGTCACTGGAGTATCTGTCTAAGTCTATCTGATAATATCAACCTTCGGATTTATTTATTTTAATCATCCTTGGGCCGGAGCCCTCAAGCCTAAAAGGGTCTGATACTAAAGTTCTTCTCTTTCTATTTGTGTGAGGTTTCGCTGATTCATCCTGAATTCCCTCTTCTGTATGTGTGGGATGAATTGGAGTTACTCCAATACAAATGGAAGGATATTAGCAAGGTGTTTTAACGTTGGATTTTGGAAATAGTGTTTCTTGTGTTATGTGCTGACAACGCTCGCCCATTATTGGATGCGTCGTTTGAGTGGCATATACCGCGGGAGGACCTCCTGATCTTAGCGTTAGATTACCAAATGTAGAGTAGATTGACAACTTAAAACTTTCTTCTTATGTGAAGGGACATACTAGTTTAGTCTAATGACATTAAATTGTTTATAAGGAATAAATTAGATTTGTCCTGAATCAATAGGAAGAATATTCTTGAAGGAGACATTACATTCGTTCGTGGGTTGCTTCTTGTAAAGTGTGTTGACGACGTTCGCCCGCAAGGCTGCGACGGCTGTACGACACTCTGACCTTGGGGGACCTCTGAACTTTATGTGTGTCATCCTAAAGTAGTTAAATAATTTATTTAATCTTCATTGAATCATACAGGAATCTAAACTTTATAAGATTCTAAGTTTTATTTTCCCTTAATAAAACTTGTCATAAATTATCATACTTAAAATTATACTTTGACTCAGTGTGAAACCACCTTAACTTTACTAAATAGATTCTTGAAAACAATAATGGAACAGAAATTATAATGTTTAGTTTCTTTTCATTGTAGATAAGTTCCGAATATTTAAGTATATACAATAACCCCATTTTTTTATACTTCTTTTGAGTCCTCTTTTAAAGAACATCGAGTTTTAGCTAGTGTTGTTTACGCTAAATTCTCCCAGTGTTTTTGGTTTTGAATACTCGATGCTTTTGATTTTCCCTTAAGATCTTAAATCATAAATGTTTGGCCCAACCTAGCTTAGATACTACTATCCCGTATCTTCTCGGTTCTGGTCATCATACTTCACTTTTATTTAAGGATTACCTTCAGTAATCTCTTGTCATACTTACTTCTTATATGTTCTTCTTCGAAATATGCTGGGTAATCCCATTATAGTTTAGATACTTTTCATTTTATTTAAATGAGTGTTTAGACTGGGGTTACTCTACATAATCCTTGTCCTGCGTGGGTTGGTAACGGAAAAGAGATTTAGCTACGCATCACAAGTGAGAGCTATGAAGGATATACGGAGACCTTGTTGGTGCAATAATGTCACTCAGTGACTGGGGGGAGGGAGATTGCCCTTCAAACTCTTTATGTCTCTCGTTATAAAACCGTTATTGATCTAGGCTGGCCATGCAAGCAATAATACTATACCCGTATCTAGTACAGACTTCACACTTGGACGTGTGGAGCTGGCTAATTATTTTCAGTTTAACTTATTTCAAAACAAACTAAGGGATTCGATGATGTCGATCATTGTCTGCCCGGAGGGATTACAGGAAGAGCTCTTATAGCTCATGATGGAGAGTGCCCTGTTTTCCTAAAGGAAGACTGTATGCTTCGTGTGCCTGGCGGGCTCGGTGACCAGCTCTGGTATGGGTGACTAAAAGAAATAGTCAATACCCTGTGAACCCTGGATGAGTCAGTGATCGTCCCTTAAAGGTGGGCCACGTGGAAGTCGGGTTTGACGCGGGGCATGAACATACCGGGGGGAGACATCATCACCGTCTGGGTTGTACTGTGGTTAGTTAGTTCCGCTCTCCACATACATTAACCCTAGTCTTTACTGTAGTTTAAGTTTTCGGTGGGATTTCCAGCTCCGCGAGGATGATCAGAATCCTGACGATCCAGTTGGATTGTTAGGGTAGTTTAGCGTCATGTCATCGTGAGCTGGGTGATGATATGCCTCGGACCTAGGACTTAGGGTAGAGGAGGCCTAGGACGAGCTGCTTGGGGCGATGGCGGTGCCCCAAACCTGGGGATTGTCCCCACATTATTTTTATTACTTCGTTTATATTAACATAGGTTTCTTTTCAGAAACTTATCGGCCCTAATATTGCATTGTAAATGAGATGAAACCTTTCCTAAATTGATGAAACTACATGAATTCAGATGAACTACTCCCGTCAATATGAGACTAAATATAAATAAATAGTGATCCAATATAAAATAAATAACACAAATTAGACATGTAAAGAATGGGTTTATATTCTAATATAAGTATTAAAATAACAAGTGTGTTTCTTTTTCATTCTTCTATTGCCACTCTCCACCGAGCAGAATCTGTAAATTACAAGATATTATAAATATATAAAACGGAATGACGTAGGATTCAGGAAAAATATAATATTCTTAAAGGATATTATTCTAGACGATCAACCTTGGCCAAAACTTTCACGTATCTGATTTGAGGATCCTATATGAAGGGACTTCAGATCTGTACAGCTGGTGCCGTGACCAGGATATGCTGGTTTCAAGCGAGAGAGGTATTGAAGAGTGAAAAAAGAAACAAAATGAAAAATACACTAATTTCGAGTTTTGAACTGAAGAAACTTGAGAGTAAAGTCTATCTAAGTTAAAGTTGTTAAGCGGGACGTTATAATTGGTTTTAGCTTAGGGTTATTTGTTTTGGAAACCATAGAAAATATGATGCATTCCTTGTTTCAGAATAAAGATGGGAAATTTTACAGTCTCAATAGAAGGAAACATAGGGTCAGGGAAGTCTACTTTGTTGGCAGCTTTGAGAGGCAACTCTGATTTTGAGATAATACCAGAACCAATTGATAAATGGACTAATTTATCTGGCGTCAATCTCTTCCAGTTATTTAAGGAAAATCCTAAGAAGTGGGGTTTCTGTTTTCAAAATTATGTTCTTCTAACAATGTTAGAAAATCATACGAAAGAATCTAGCGCTAAGATTAAAGTTATGGAACGTTCCATCTATTCAGCCAAAAACTGTTTTATTAGGGAATTGCAAGAGAGTGAATTGTTGCACCCGGCTGAGTTTGCAGTTTTAGATGAAACCTATTCTTATTTCAAAGAACAATTGGTTACTCGAATTAATTTAGTGGTTTATCTTAGGACTTCCCCTATGGTTTCTTATCAGAGAGCCCTAAGTCGTGGTCGACCTGAAGAGACAGGGATAACGTTAGATTATATAGAGAGGATTCACAACATTCATGAGGAATGGTTATTGAACCCTAATATAAAGGAAGATTTTGACAGGATAGAGATTATCGATGGAGATCAAAATATTAGCTCCATAAAGCAACAGTTTTGGGAAGTTAAGGAAAGAATATTAGATAAGCTTTCTATTCTTTAATTTAAACAAAATTCCAACCTATAATTTGTAATAAACTTTCAGTATCCAAAGAAAAGAAAAAATGCCTCCTCGTTATAATCTTAGATCATCTCAGGGACAAGATGAATTAGAAAGGACAGGTCAGCAAGAAGAACGTCCACGACCTTCTTTACGCAACTCCACTATGTTTCGCCAACTTCGAAGAAACATGGGAATTCTGACACAGAAGGTGTCGAGTTTAGAGAATCAGCTGTCGCAAGCACGGGAAACTAACGCTGCATCAGCTTCGTCTGAAAGGCATGAAGCACCGATTAATATATGCCCGGTGATTGATACAAGAGTCGAAAAACCACGTTTTCCTGGAAGATTTGGGGTACATCCAGTGTCGTTTTTGGAGGATCTTCAGAATTATTTACGGAGGATGCCTAATGAAGATGCTACAATTGAAACTATAATCAGTTGTTTAGAAGGTGATGTTCGAAAATGGGCCAGAATTTATAGACAGAGATGGTTTACACAGTCGGATTTCAAAAGAGACTTTTTGGATGCTTATTGGGGAGAAGCCGAACAAAACACCTTGAGAAGAATGATTGTGAATGGCACTTGGTCTAAGGAAAATGGAACAATGCTAGAACATTTCGTTAGTTTAGCAGGGCAAGCAAAGATGATGTCTAGACCAATTCCTGAATGGCAAATAGTGGAGGATTTGATGAGACACTTTCCGAAGGATGTACAATATGCTTGGCGGATGAAGAAAGGAAATACTTTGATTGAGGCAACAGAGTTTCTTCGTGAATTGGATGACGTGAATAAACAATGTGGATCTTCTTCCTTTGACTCCTCTACTGGAGCTGATAGGGGAACAAAGCGTCAAAGTCCATTCGTTTCGAATAAAGACAAACCATTTTATAAAAAACCAAAAGTGGTGGCTCACATCGAGGGGGAGACTTCAAGGGGAAGGATCACTGATGAAATAATTCAAGAAGAAGATTTAAACTAGTTGGGGCCATTTCCAATAAGCAGGAGGTGGCCGCAATTAACAAAAAACTAAATTATCTTTTTCCTGTAAAATATTTAATAAAACAAGGTTGGAAGCCAGGGGTAGGATTGGGTTGTGACCAAGTAGGGATCTTATATCCTGTTTCCCCGAATAATACTAGAACGAATTGTGATAGAGAAGGTTTAGGATATTCTTCAGAAGAATATAATAATAAACAAACAGTCGTAGATCTAATTAAAGTTTTTGACGTTTCCGTGATTAAACAAAATCAACCAATCTATAATCAGTTCATTAGAGAATATGAAGGTAACTCTTTATATGATGAAGAGGTTTGCTTTGAGAATGAGGGGCCCAAATTTAAATCAGAAATAGAGTTACAAATTTTGGGGCAATCTATAGTTCTCTTGGTAGACACTGGAAGTGAAGTAACTTGTATTTCGGAAGAATTCTTAGAGAGTTTACAAGGAGAATTAAAGTTAGAATTCCCTGCGTTACCAGTTAGACCAATATGTGTGAGGGGAGCCGTTGGACAAAAGAGTCTCCAAATAAAAAAACTAGTCTCTATACCGTTGACGTGTGGTTCATTTGATATTGATACGGGATTTTTAGTGATTGCTAAATTAACTTGTTCTGCTATCCTTGGGGTAGATATTTTATCTAGATATCCGCCAGGGGGAGTTTTGCAAGAAGAGAAGGTGTGGTATCCAACTGTTATGTATGTAGGTGTTTCTACTGACCGTGACTTGAAAAAAATAAATTACAACGTATGATGGAATATCAACGGCTTGACAACGTCATATGTGGGATTAAGGAGAAAATAAATGGTTCTAGAGTACCCGAAAGAACAGATAGATTTACACGTATAACTTTGCGCTGTATTGTCAATAATGATCTACTTTATTTTAAAACTGTACGTGGAGATTACGTTTTGTTTATGCCTAAGGTTCTACAAGAAGAGATTTGTAAACAGGTACATATAGAGATGGGTCATCTTGGCGCATATAAAACTTTGAAATATTTACAATTAAGGTGTTATTGGATAAATATGGGTAAGACAGTGAAGTCTTGTATTCAGAAGTGTCATGTTTGTCAGCTTTCTAGACCTGACTATATAAAAGGGGTAGGGAAATGTAAATCGATTTTAACTGAAAACCCGGGTGAATTAATAATGGCTGATATCTTCGGACCACTACCTAAAACTGAGGCTGGTTATATTTACATTTTTGTAATACAGGATTCTTTTAGTAAATTTATTAAACTTTTCGGACTTCGTGGAGCTTCAGCAGACTCAGTGCTTTATTGTATGAGAGTGTTCACTGAAATAATACAACCTAAGGCTGTTATGACAGATAACGGAAAACAATTTATTAGTCACAAGTGGAAAAATGGACTCAGAGCTTTGAGAATTAAGACTTTGTATACTACTATTCGTAATCCTCGACCTAACACTACCGAACGAGTGAATAAAGAATTAAACAAATTCTTTAGAATTTATTGTCATGATGACCATACTAGATGGGATCATTACTTGTTGGAGATTGAGGAATTGTATAATAATACGTTCCATGAGAGTACGAAATTTTCTCCTAATGAAATATTATTTGGAAATTCAGAGAAACTTAAAGTAGACTGTTTTCTACCACGGGCACTCACGAATAAAACGTTAGACCAAATTAGAGAGGAAGTTAGAGAAAACCTTAGACTTTCGAGTCAGAAGCGGCAGGATAGATTCAATAGAACTCATAAGTTGATAGATTTTCAAGTTGGTGATTTGGTAAAATTAAGGAGGCTTAATAAATCGGATTCTAGTCGAAATAAAACTAAGAAATTTGATTTATTATATGATGGACCATATCGAATTGGAGGAATAAAATATGCTAATGTGTATATTCTCGTTGATCCTGAAACTCAAAGTGTCAAAGGAGTTTATAATGCAGTCCATTTGGCTAAATATTATACTTAGGATGTTAGCTATTGAGATTTTCACGGGACTATATCATAAATTTTAACTTTAGAGGATTTGAGATATTCCTGGTCACAACCTAATTAATATAATTTTATTAGTTATAATTTAATAACTAATATTAAAGGACTATTTTGATTATAGTATATAGTGAGTCAATTTGTTAGTGAATTGACTGGCATTATTAAATCGACTTCGTTTTAAAAAAATATAATGAATTATAATAATTTATAATTTAATACAAATTTAATTTGGTTATATAATCAGGGTTGAACTGAAATAAATCTAAATTTAGATAAACATGTTAAATAATTTTAATAATTTTGAATAAAAAATTAATTTAGTTTAATGTTTTATAATATTAGTAGTTTAGTTATTTGTTTTGTTTATTGTATTTGTGAATAAAAAATTTAAGGGCCAATATAGGAGGTTTTATTTTAATAAAATAATAATAATAATAATAAAAAAAAAATTAATTTAAAATTGAAAATTTTAGAATTCTCGAAAAAAAAAAAAAATGTTTTCATAGATTTTTCGAAATAATAAAATTTTGGGGGAGGCTGTGCACTTGCGGAACCCTAAAAAAATTTTAAATGCATAAAATACTATTTAGAGGAAGTGTCAAGAAGTGTAACGGGAAACGGGGAGTAGAAAAATATGACAAGGCGTGACAGTCGTGACAGGGTCGGGAAAGGGTCGAAAAGGAAAAATGAAGAAAAAAGCGATTTTTGCTGATAAAAATGAATAGTTGCTAAAATTTTGATAAACGAAAGCAACAGAAGAAAACTATGAATCAGGTTTTGTTGAATAGTGAGGGCAATGAAGCTGAAATAGAATTTTAACGTTTTTTTTAAAGGTTTCAGGTGAGAGAGATTTTGGGCCGTCAAACAAGGAAAATTGGGAAAAAACGGAGAAAAATGGAAGAAGGGAATCGGTAAACGCTCCAAATATCCTTGTTGTTACTTTGAGACGTCTGTGAAAGAACAGAATCGATAGTAAGCTGGATTTCTGTGAGTTATATTTTTTTTTATTTTTTGTAGCTCGCGAAAGATAGAATTCATACAGCTGATGAGACGAATCTTTTGAAGGAGGCTATGATCCTGGATTGTGGATTCCTTCAATTGAGATAAAGATAGGGATTGCTTCGTGTAGGATATAGTATAGGAAGGTTTATTTGCGCATAATTTCAAGATGCTAACATTCAGGGTTTGATTCCAAAGTGTAAAGAATAAGTGGAGTGAAACTAATGTTATGTAAGTATTCAATTTTGTGGTTTTCCATCCTTTATTTATTTTCGGTTCAAAGTTGTTGTGTGTATTTGAGTTAAGGTGAAATGTGACTTAATGAAATTTATAGTTTCTTCCAGGATATGTGAGCTAAATAACGTTGAGAAAATCAGATTTCAATGTCAAAAGAGGAAGAGTTGATTGGAGAATATTTGCAGCTTTACAGATCTACCTGCGAGGTCAAAGAGGCTTGTACTGTGTGATACTTTAAGTAAATTGATATTCCCACTTAATGATTTTCGTTTGTAAACATTAATAACTCTGCGGAAATTATAACATACTGTGTTTCTAATCTGAGTCGTTATTTGTAGATAGTAATAAAGATTTTCTTTTCCCATAATTAAGTATAAACTAGTTCTACAAGTGTCTTTGTTCGCGTATAGCTAGGCAGGATAATGTTTATTTCTAAACAGGTACAGGAATTACAAGGAACATTATAGACATGGAAAAGCAAACCACAAATGATAAAACGTGAAGGCTAAAAAAAGGTATTGCTTGGATTGTAAAGGTAATGTAAATTTCATTGTGTTTAATTCTTTCCTTTACAGAGAAATTGATTAAAATAGTCCTTGGTGAAATCATGGAAACTGGACTCTGATGTATATATATTGTCATCGATTAGGGGTGGCTTTAGATGTTGTATATTTTGTCAACATATCAAAGAGACTTTGGACGATGTATATTATTATCATCAATTCAAGGAGACTTTAGTCAATGTATATTTTTTATACTTTTTTTAGGTAGAATTGTCTACTTGACATTATTGTCAAATAGTCAACAAATAAATCATTTTTGATTTAGTTTTACTCAAAGCTAGACGCTATTTTGAAATCTTTATAAATTTTTTATCTCTTTAACTAAAAATAAATCAAAACCCAAAATCAAAATGGAAGAAAATATTAATACATTAAATAATTACCTTTTTTAGAAAATAATATAAAATCTTTGGCCCTAAATCAAAATTCCAGTTTTAAATATACTAATGTCTTCATATGATAAAATTTAAGAAAAATATTCCGTCAGATCAAAAGAATTAGAACGTCAATTCAAAATCTTAAAATAATATATCTGAAAACTAAAACTTGGATATAGATTGTGATATTTTATTGTGAAATAAAGGGTAAGTTTAAGTAGAGTGAATATTATAAATAATAATATTTCAAGTAATAATAAATTGCTTTGATAGTGATTTTGAATCTTCTGCCTCAATTTCCCAAAATTGGAACATGCTGAGAGCATTGCTACATCTCTGTACTCAAGCTCATAGGAGGTGCTTATCTTTCCTTTTACTTTCATACTATAGGAGTCCCAGATTTTGAGATTAAGAAATGCCTGCTCTCAGGTTTATTTAGTTCAACCAAGCATGGATGGATGCCCTCGTAACATGTGTCCCCGATGTCCACTATATTGGTTGTGGCTAATGTAAGTCGCGTGTCACTGGAGTATCTGTCTAAGTCTATCTGATAATATCAACCTTCGGATTTATTTATTTTAATCATCCTTGGGCCGGAGCCCTCAAGCCTAAAAGGGTCTGATACTAAAGTTCTTCTCTTTCTATTTGTGTGAGGTTTCGCTGATTCATCCTGAATTCCCTCTTCTGTATGTGTGGGATGAATTGGAGTTACTCCAATACAAATGGAAGGATATTAGCAAGGTGTTTTAACGTTGGATTTTGGAAATAGTGTTTCTTGTGTTATGTGCTGACAACGCTCGCCCATTATTGGATGCGTCGTTTGAGTGGCATATACCGCGGGAGGACCTCCTGATCTTAGCGTTAGATTACCAAATGTAGAGTAGATTGACAACTTAAAACTTTCTTCTTATGTGAAGGGACATACTAGTTTAGTCTAATGACATTAAATTGTTTATAAGGAATAAATTAGATTTGTCCTGAATCAATAGGAAGAATATTCTTGAAGGAGACATTACATTCGTTCGTGGGTTGCTTCTTGTAAAGTGTGTTGACGACGTTCGCCCGCAAGGCTGCGACGGCTGTACGACACTCTGACCTTGGGGGACCTCTGAACTTTATGTGTGTCATCCTAAAGTAGTTAAATAATTTATTTAATCTTCATTGAATCATACAGGAATCTAAACTTTATAAGATTCTAAGTTTTATTTTCCCTTAATAAAACTTGTCATAAATTATCATACTTAAAATTATACTTTGACTCAGTGTGAAACCACCTTAACTTTACTAAATAGATTCTTGAAAACAATAATGGAACAGAAATTATAATGTTTAGTTTCTTTTCATTGTAGATAAGTTCCGAATATTTAAGTATATACAATAACCCCATTTTTTTATACTTCTTTTGAGTCCTCTTTTAAAGAACATCGAGTTTTAGCTAGTGTTGTTTACGCTAAATTCTCCCAGTGTTTTTGGTTTTGAATACTCGATGCTTTTGATTTTCCCTTAAGATCTTAAATCATAAATGTTTGGCCCAACCTAGCTTAGATACTACTATCCCGTATCTTCTCGGTTCTGGTCATCATACTTCACTTTTATTTAAGGATTACCTTCAGTAATCTCTTGTCATACTTACTTCTTATATGTTCTTCTTCGAAATATGCTGGGTAATCCCATTATAGTTTAGATACTTTTCATTTTATTTAAATGAGTGTTTAGACTGGGGTTACTCTACATAATCCTTGTCCTGCGTGGGTTGGTAACGGAAAAGAGATTTAGCTACGCATCACAAGTGAGAGCTATGAAGGATATACGGAGACCTTGTTGGTGCAATAATGTCACTCAGTGACTGGGGGGAGGGAGATTGCCCTTCAAACTCTTTATGTCTCTCGTTATAAAACCGTTATTGATCTAGGCTGGCCATGCAAGCAATAATACTATACCCGTATCTAGTACAGACTTCACACTTGGACGTGTGGAGCTGGCTAATTATTTTCAGTTTAACTTATTTCAAAACAAACTAAGGGATTCGATGATGTCGATCATTGTCTGCCCGGAGGGATTACAGGAAGAGCTCTTATAGTTCATGATGGAGAGTGCCCTGTTTTCCTAAAGGAAGACTGTATGCTTCGTGTGCCTGGCGGGCTCGGTGACCAGCTCTGGTATGGGTGACTAAAAGAAATAGTCAATACCCTGTGAACCCTGGATGAGTCAGTGATCGTCCCTTAAAGGTGGGCCACGTGGAAGTCGGGTTTGACGCGGGGCATGAACATACCGGGGGGAGACATCATCACCGTCTGGGTTGTACTGTGGTTAGTTAGTTCCGCTCTCCACATACATTAACCCTAGTCTTTACTGTAGTTTAAGTTTTCGGTGGGATTTCCAGCTCCGCGAGGATGATCAGAATCCTGACGATCCAGTTGGATTGTTAGGGTAGTTTAGCGTCATGTCATCGTGAGCTGGGTGATGATATGCCTCGGACCTAGGACTTAGGGTAGAGGAGGCCTAGGACGAGCTGCTTGGGGCGATGGCGGTGCCCCAAACCTGGGGATTGTCCCCACATTATTTTTATTACTTCGTTTATATTAACATAGGTTTCTTTTCAGAAACTTATCGGCCCTAATATTGCATTGTAAATGAGATGAAACCTTTCCTAAATTGATGAAACTACATGAATTCAGATGAACTACTCCCGTCAATATGAGACTAAATATAAATAAATAGTGATCCAATATAAAATAAATAACACAAATTAGACATGTAAAGAATGGGTTTATATTCTAATATAAGTATTAAAATAACAAGTGTGTTTCTTTTTCATTCTTCTATTGCCACTCTCCACCGAGCAGAATCTGTAAATTACAAGATATTATAAATATATAAAACGGAATGACGTAGGATTCAGGAAAAATATAATATTCTTAAAGGATATTATTCTAGACGATCAACCTTGGCCAAAACTTTCACGTATCTGATTTGAGGATCCTATATGAAGGGACTTCAGATCTGTACAGTACCTATCTATCCCTATGTGAATACATAGGTATAGATAAGTACAAATCGGGATTTATCCCTATCTATCTCCCTCTGTCTATCTATACTTTATTGTTACTTTAACCCTAAATTTTAATGCATCTCACTTCTAAAGAGTTGGACTTTCATACACAAATTTCCACTAGTATTTCACCCCCTGCGGGATGATTTATGAAAAACCTTACCTTAAATCGAAATTGATCATGTATCTTCCTTCAAAACTGTCGAAATTTCATATAATTTTTCAACCATTATTTCATCCCGTAGGCGGATGAGGTCACAAAACAGGTTATTGTTGTTACCATAACCCTTAATTAAAATATTTTTTGCGTTTCGCTTCTAAACAGCAGAACTCTTCACTTCCACTCTTATTTTACACCCGTAGTGATGGTTTTAACCTCAGTAGCCCTGCGGGTTCACAAGTGAACCGTGACAATTTTTACATATGACTCCTATGTGAATTTCCCATAGAGTTTTCGGAAAATGGAAAGTTTATGATAATTGTTTTGAAATTTATTCAAAAATATACCTTATTACGTAAACAACTACTTACATTTTCTTTTTGTTTCTTCAAATTTTGACATGGTGCTTCAGAAAAATAAAGCCGATGCCGTTTTTTTTGTTTCAATCCGAGTTTTTCTATACAAAATAATTGTAATATCATTGTTTCTATAGATAATTATCTTTATCAAAGGGATTTGAACTGCGCTGCGCTCGATCTTTATATCATCATCACCATCTCGTAGTCATGGCACAATCGTATGACATTTTGGTTCCTACGTTTTAAATTGAAGGTCTATAATGGGTGTAATGGACGAACGGGCGTGATCAGTCATCGTAACTGAACAACCTTCAGTGAGTAAAACTTTCAGGAAATTTTCAATTTTTTATGGAGATGCAATTTGTTCCTTTTTCATTACCTGAAAATTTCACAAACCAACAGTTATTCAGTTTCATTGACTGATAATGCCCTTTTAGCGTTCTGAAAGCTGTCCGTTTAGTTAGATTTGTGTTTCGTTTACTGTTTTCGCGATTTAACAGTCCACCATCCGTTTATGTGCAGAATAACTAGGTAAAGTAAACGTTAGTTTATTATTATTTAATCTGTGGTAAAGTGCGAAATTCGGCTACTGTAAAATTTCGCACTTAAACGTATCGAATCAAATAATCTGCTGATTACCTATTATATGTATAACTTTGTATGTATATGTAGATATGTATTACCGATTATATGTATAAGGTTTAGGAGGCGCCGTGTCAAGTTTATTTTATAATAACATGTAGACGATGAATACCGGTGGCCGTAAAAACCTGATTAAGGTTTAGGAGGCGCCGTGTCATAAATTATTAGTTTATAAATTGTCAATGATTTCAATAAATAAAAATAACTACTATACGAGTACACAAGAAGATGATGATGAAATACTTCATTGGGTTATCGGTTATGATAAACTATGACGTTGTAATGAATTTAAATTGAGTAGGTTTACAGAGTGTAGGGGCAGCTTTCCGAAAGCTGAAAGGACATTATATCAATCAATGAAACTGAAAAACTCTTAGTTTGAGAAATTTTCAGGAAATGAAAAAAGAAAAAATACATCTCCATACAAAATTGTAAACTCGATTGGACAGTTGGTAAGGAGATGCCGATTTTTTTTCATACCCTGAAAGTTGTTCAGTTTCGTTAACTGATCATGCTCTTGCAGTTTTCGGAAGGCTGTTCCTAACACCCCATATGTTTTATACATTATAACAAACAATAGCTTGTTTTTTTTTTACGATAATTTTATAACTACGTTAGCGTTATATAATTGTGTTGATTCTGACAGAGAGTAGTATATACTACTTTTTTTTTTTAGGAATATTCCTAATTCTAAGGGTGTCAATCTGTCCATGAAACTGAACAACCTTTCCCAAGGAATATAGGTTGAAGTTTGTAGACTTATTTGGAATATAAAGCATTAAATCAAATATTAATCATAATTATACCGGCCCTAGGCATATTATACAGCGTGAAATTTCATTCGTTTTAAAGCCGAAGCCCAGTGATTCTACAATAGATTCTACTCATGAAAACAAGCAACTTTATCGAAGAATTAAATTTTTTACTCGAAATAATTTTTCACCTTCCTATACAATATACTTGTTTATTTTATACCATTTATTTATTTTATATTATTACATCTGGTTTTTGTGGATTTTAATAATGCACTACTGAGTCCCGCTAATGAACACTCTCTCTCACTACCATGGGTTGGCTGGAAGAAATCTCTTTTAGATATAAGCCCGCCTTTGTAAATGTCCTTTTGTATGTAACTTTCTGTATGTAAATTTGTGCAATAAAGAATATATACAAAATGAGTCGATCACGTGACCACTTTACTATGGGAAGATGAAAAGATTCTTTCGAGTAAAAAAAAATTTTCTTTTGGAAAGTTGTTTGTCTTCATGAGTAGAATCACTGGGCTTCGGCTTTAAAACGAATGAAAATTCACGCTGTATACTTGACAGGCGCCAAAAAAAAAATTTCGATGCCTCATGCTAAGGGTACGAGTATCGAAATCCATCCATGAATCCATGTATGTTCGGCGATTATTTGTAGTTTTCGAGTTATAAATTAATTTATAGTTACAAAATTTTCTGCCGAAGTAGTTCTAAAAATCATATCTTTTTTACAAAGTATTTTATCAATTTTCTTTCTGTGTCATTACCTTCTTGAATGTTACTTTCACACATAAAATAATAAGCCCCCTAACATTCCTGCTTATTACTCAAAACTATATTATTACAGATAATCACATAGCAAATTTTAATTTACTCACACACCAACTCACACATGCTCTGTACACACAAACTCACACACACAAGCACACACACACACACATAAACACACACACACACGAACGCGCATATTTTACACACATGCAAAGATACATCCGTACAAACACTTCTAACGAAAAACGACTTCTTTTACTGAATTTGTTTATTTTTTATTATATTAACATAACTTCTGTTTATAATTCTTTTCTTACGTACGTACTTGCGCAATAGAAGGTGAAAGCCCAGGAAATATCTTGTCTGCTCCAGTGGCTGTAGGGTGAGAGCCTGGTGCTCTGTGACACAGGTTTATCCTAGTATGGACACCAGACTCTCACAAAGGAAACTTGTATTATCTTAATATTTTCCTTATTTTAAGTAACCATGTACCTTGATCATAAGTTTCGTTTGTGAGAGAGAAAAAAATAAAGTAATTTATTTATTATTTATTTATTTATAGTACCTAAATAAAATTTTCAATAATTTTGTAGGATAAATACAAATTTTTATCGTCTATTTAAAAATACAAAGAGGATGTTCCATAGATTGTAGCTGCTTTTGAAAACTTTGCCAAAATTTCAAAACCATACAGTCAAAGTCAAAATCGTTTATTCATTGTTGGATATTAAAATCTCTGAATGACGTCAGCTAAACTACATCGCTTCACAAACAATGTGGCGCCATAGTGGGAAAAAAAGAAGCGACAATAAAAACCCACGCGCTCTTTTAAATATCGGTCTATGTAACATCGTCGTTATGTTTTTTAATTAATGATCATAATTTGGATTCACCCTGTAAGATTTATAGAATTTACTATACTTTTTGAGTAATTAGCAGCATTGTTAGGTGGTATATAAAGTTTTCCGATAAAACACTTCTCGGCAATTTTTTTTTGTAAAACGTTATTTGATGAAAGTATTTTCGGTAAAACGCATAGGACCCAAGTTGGATAGGTAAATGAAAATTGGTGTTTGGGCTTTGTTTATATATGAAAGTAAATTTATTTGTACCAGCAATTTTGCAATTTTGTATGGAAGATCGTATCGTAATTTTTGAAGCTATGGGTAGAACAAGTCATACAAAAACTAAAAATCGGATAGTTTCTGAGATGATGCCGATGGAAAATCTCATTGGGCAGACGGCTGGTAAGTAAGTCAATCTTGGAGAAGAAAAAGGTAACTTTAACTTATAAGTAAGAACTAGGCAAGGTGGTAGGTAAGTAAGTACTAAGGTAAGGAGTTTTTTTCGAATACTAACTACTACAAACGGCCGAAAATAAAACAGGTCGGTCTATTTTTTGCCATACATTTTCATACAAGTAGATATGCACAATGTTTCACAAAATTGTTGACAAGGTTCACCTAAAGGTCGTACTAATTAGATTCGTATATTTATTCGACTTGATCCCATCATTATATGAAAATGGATAGCGAAAATACTACAGACTCGTATTCTTTGATGTTGAGTACGAACAGCGTAGAAGGTAAAGAGGTAACAAAAACAAAGCAAAATAAAAGCAAGAAAAGTCAACCAGCCTGGGCATTGAGAGTTTCACCGATAATTATGTCTTCTTGTTTAAGATATAGGTACAGCGTGTAAGGAACATGTCCCCGAAAACTGAAACGGAATGATCAGTCAACGTATCTGAACAACTTCCTGTGGATAAATCTTTCAGGAAATGAAAAAAATAATCGGCCTATCAATGCAGAGTCCAAACAAGTTTGCAATTTTAATTGGACGAATTATTTCATTTCTTGAAACTTTAATTAATTGAAAGTTGTTCAGTTACGTAGATTGATCATTCCTTTCCAGTTTTCGGAAACATGTCTCTTATACCCTTTATAAAATGTCTAAACGAAGAAGTTAAGATAATTTCTACAGTGGCTATACTTAGACATATCCTCGTAGATCTCCTAAAGCACTTTTAAAGCATATTTTACCTCGATATATTTTGGGTGGGATAGTACAGCGTATCCATCTGAAGCTACGTGCACGTAGCACCCAGGCCCATAGTCTTCGGCGAACTCATGAAGAACTTTGATGAATTCTGTAAACACACACCGGGATTCAAATTTAATTCAAACTAATATTATAAAGGCGAAAATAACTCTGTCTGTCTGTTACCAAGAGTATATAAGTCACTAGCGTTTTCGTTACCAAAGAGTATATAAATCACTAGTGTCTGTTACGCTTTCACGTCTAACCCGCTGAACCGATTTAATGAAATTTGTTATGAACATATTCTGAAAAATAAAATAAAATGGGAAAGTGAAATAGGGAATGAAAGTTTGTATGGGAAATCAAATAAATAATATTGGTTACGCTTTCACGGCTAAACCGCTAGATTGATTTCAATAAAATTTGGTATAAATTAAGTCTGCACCATAGAAAGGCCAAAAGCCACCTTGAATTGCAAAAATGAAACTTAAAGGGGGTGAAATAGGGGATAAAAGTTTGTGCGGGAATTCAGTAATTTTGTGCGAGAATTCAGGAATAAAGTATCTTAAAGTCCACAACTTTTTACCATGTGAAAATTAGCTTAAGTTTACTTCAGTTAAGTTCGAGTTTTATGTTTTTTGGTAGATCCATGCGGACAAAGTCGCGGGTACCAGTTACTAGGTTTATAAATGCAAAAGTACCGAATGTGAACTGAATCGATTTCGATAATATTCAAAGTTTAAAGCATGAGAAAGGAAGGTTAAAGGTTATACAATCTATATCTTTAAAGCAAGATTGGACGGGCATCTTCTAGGTAGGCTTGCTACATCTTCGACGGTAATGTAGATAGGAGTCAAATTATTGAGATTGAGGAAAAGTTTAATTTTCTTTCCAATTTTATCTTGTAGTTTCTTCTTTACTTTCTGAGTGTGCAATAAAGAGTTATAAATGCGTCTTAAAGTACCTACCTATTCATTTAAAGTAGACTGTAATATGATTGAAAGAGAATTCAAGTTTCACGATCATAAAAAAAAAATGTTACACTCAAATTATAACGAGACTGAACCCCCCTTCAAGTTAACAGGATCTTCGTATTTTTTACACCCTGTATTTTATTTATTTACAGGGTACTGAAAGGGCGTGCTCAGTCAATGAAACTGAACAAATTTCTAACCTCTTAACTATTTGTATGGGGAGGCAAATTTTTTTTAACTTTTCCCAATTTTTTTTTTCTTTGAGAAAGTTGTTCAGTTTCGCTTACTGAGCAAGCCCGTTCAATTTACGGTACACCGTCCTTTACACCCTGTATGAATTGCTTTTTAAGAATATAGGTAACGGTTTAGTTGCTATTTTGATCGATAAGCGATTAAACAACTATGTAATTCACGCACGATAGGTGTATAATTTATTTTTGACCTTGGCATGCCCCGACTTTTTCATCAACTGATAAATTTATTTTTATATTTAATCACAATATTTCAATACAATTAACTCAATTTACGACAATTTGCGTTGTATCAAGATAGTGGAAAAGGACTATGAAATAGATAGGTTTTCCTTATTTAGTTTTTTTTAAAACGAAGTAGACTGACTGACTTGGATAATAAAATTGAAGAACTTACGAGACGGGCTGCATATAAACCGATGACCACTGCCTAAGATAGGCCACGGTGTGGGCCCAGGAAGTTTGACCTTCCGTTTTCTATTCATAAATATAATCCAGGTTATCAATGAATACGACACTAGTGTCAGTACCAAACACAGAATAAATATCATGATGACCTTCGAGTTTGGAGTAAACAACAAACATGTAGTGTCGCGAGTGGGCAAACGTGAACTGACTGCAAAATATGTGCATTACTTGCTCAGATACTTTTAAGTTGGGTAAGGTTGGGTTCTATTCTAACCGGTTTCAATTTTGTTTCCTTGGCATGATATTAAAAATCTTGATTTATATTAACACTTAAGGAGTTAAGTATACTATCGATCGGCAAATAAGTAATAATCGCGTAGTTACGTAGCTTTTAAATTTTGTGCACGTCAGTTTGTTTTGACTGCACAGAGTCGATTTCGTGTACTACCTACTTATAGTTAGTTTGCCCAACATCAGTGAGTATACCTACTTTATCTGAGGTTTGCCCAGATTTATGACTGTAATTCAAAACTTTGAGCGTTTTCTTATTTATCTAATAATAGTGAATATAATTTTAGCTTGTTACTTAGACCATGAAAACTGAACAATTCTCAAAAAACATAGTAAGTAAGGTCGAAACAAGAAAAAAAAATTTTGACCTCCCTTACAAAATGCGCTATCAGCTGACCCAGTCTCCATGTGAAACTTTATTTTATTTTCATATTTCGACATATGTTTTTTAGGACAAGTTGTTCACTAGTATAGTATTATATTATCTGTGCTTTCACGGTCCTGAGCCTCGAGTGTAAATAGCAAAATAGCGCACTTTCATCTTAATGATAAGTACTAAGGTAAATTACTATTAACACCTGACCTACTTTGCATTTTCATTGCATGATAAAACGCCTGTTGCCCAAACCAATTTTAAAGTAAATTTTTAGGGTTCCGATACCAAAATGGTAAAAAAAAGGAACCCTTATGGTGCCGCTTTGTCTAAGATACGTAAAAAAATACAAAAATATATTTTAAAATTTACAAGTAAAGCCCTTTCATAAGATATCCCACTCGACCTAGTAGCGACAATTTGAAATTTGGCCGCCCCTATTTTGGCCCCTTTACATTAATAATCTTAATTAGGGTTCCGTACCTCAAAAGAAAAAAACGGAACCCTTATAGGATCACTTTGTTGTCCGTCTGTCTGTCTGTCTGTCTGTCTGTCTGTCTGTCCGTCTGTCTGTCACACCTCTATATCTCAGCAACCACTTATGCTATCGACTTGAAGTTTGGAATGGTTTTAGAATATAGTTGCCCAACTTAATTGCACATGTAAGAATTTTGAAAAAAAAAAACAGCCAAGTGCGAGTCGGACTCGCGCACTGAGGGTTCCGTACCACCACATAAACATAATTGTATTGGTTGAAATTTCAGTAAGTAAATGTGCTAGATTTTTTGAGTCCGACACGCGCTTGACCAAATTTTATTATTTGTTGTTATTTTATAGCCTATGCCCTATAAACATACCAATTTTCAAGTTTGTAAGTGTTCCCGTTTTTAAATAGAACTAAAACAAAAATCGCCTCAGCAACCATCCAACTTGACCCCTCTCTTATATGAATGTTCTTGAAACGGGAGCTCACCACAATTGGTTACCATTAGTTGTGAGAAAAGTTGTAATATTTAATGATTTCAGACTTTTCCCATTATTTGTACTGTGAGACCTAGCTTCTTGCCAAATTTCATAATTTTAGGTCAACGGGAAGTACCCTGTAGGTTTTTCATTTTTGAATAAATGTATGGAGATGAGGACATAAAATGCCGTATCTTTTGATTGCGTCGTTGTAAAAAATTGAAATTTTCAGATCTTGTGTGGTTCATGGATCCTAATATATGATATTAATTTCAACCTGATACCTTTACCCGTTCGTGAGATAAAGGGTCTTGACAGACAGACAGACAGACAGACAGACAGACAGACAGACAGACAGACGGACAACAAAGTGATCCTATAAGGGTTCCGTTTTTTTCTTTTGAGGTACGGAACCCTAATTAAGATTATTAATGTAAAGGGGCCAAAATAGGGGCGGCCAAATTTCAAATTGTCGCTACTAGGTCGAGTGGGATATCTTATGAAAGGGCTTTACTTGTAAATTTTAAAATATATTTTTGTATTTTTTTACGTATCTTAGTTTTCAAGTTATGATGAGAAATGTCAAAAAAATACCATTCCCCCCCCCCTTATCTCCGAAGTTTGTGTAAAGAAAAATCTGAATTAATTACAGTTGACAGAAGTTTCTGTAAACTTTACAGCAAGAATAAAACGATCTTTCTAAGTTGCACAGTTTCTCAGAAATCTGCAAAAAAACCTTGACAAACAAATTTAGATTTGCGGTCCTGAAAATAGACTTAATTGCTTCCAAAAATACTATAGATATATCACTTGCACTTGACTGGTTTTTATTTGTTTTATTGATGAAGCAAATGACAGCAGTAGATTTAAAGGACCTTTAACTTTAAAGGAGCTTTGTGCAATTGGCTGAAAGTTTAGTATCCTACTTGACAATAATTTAATACTGATCATAGGAATTTACTTTTAAACATATTGTAATTGTCACCTACTACCGTACGAGTTACGATTCTTAAGTGCAGAGTAGTGTGTTTCTTGCTTAAGTGACATCAGTTTTTGACTATTCAAGGTTGTTGAATTTAAATGTCTTATAAGTAAGTAGTATTATTTAGCAAGAAGGAAGATTTCTTTATTTAATACCTACCTACTACTAGACACGCTTCACTTGAGCAGGTTTTTAACGAAAAGTGGTGAATATATGGCCGTGAAAAAAATTAATGTGATAATTAAGCATCTTTCCAAGAATATGGCCGACTCAAAAACACGATATTTTGAACGCCATAAAAAATAAATTGTACAGCAGCACTGCACTTATTTTATCGCAATACTCAAGGAAAAACTATCCACCGCAAACTTAAACTTGTAATGCTATACATATAGTATGGAAATACAAAATTTTATTAACGTTTTTTCAAAAAAAAAAATTCGTATAAAATATACAGATCAGAATTTAAATTGTCAAACATTAAAACAAACAAACCTCAAACGGTTTCGAGTAAATCACATGTTTTACTTTTGCTAGTACTGGAACACCCTTTAGGTATATGAATTTTCACAGATCAATGGATACTACCGTAGGATACTTGTATGGAGATTTTTTTTATTTCCTATCACATGTTTCTTATTGTTAATTGTTCAGTTTTGGCCCTTTCAGTTTTTGGTACATTCTGTGTACTAAATTTTATTCTAAAAGAACATAAAGCATATTCAGTCAGGTAGACAACCAATCCAAGATTAATGTTATAGAAAATGTTAATAAATTCAATGGAACCAATTTTGGGTAAATCACATATTTACGATTTGGTGGTACAGGAACACCCCTTATATGAAATTACACAGATCAATTGAATTTTATTCTAAAAGAACATAAAGAATATTCAGTCAGGTAGACAACCAATCCAAGATTAATATTATAGAAAATGTTAATAAATTCAATGGAACCAATTTTGGGTAAATCACATATTTACGATTTGGTGGTACAGGAACACCCTTATATGAAATTACACAGATCAATTGATACTGGCGCAAGATATCTTATATGGAGATGCTTAGTCATGCAAAGTTTCATCAAGATTCTATGAGCCGTTTTTGAGAAAATTTCAATTTTTCATTTTCGTTGTATGACAGCAACCCTCAAAATGAGAGCCAGCAAGAAACCACTTAGAACCCTTCGATGGATTTGCATAAAACTCCTAAATTCAAAATATGGTGTCAATTCGACCATTCGTTTAGACGCTAGGCCAAAGCGTGACGGACAGACCGACCGACGGACCGACCGACCGACCGACGGACGGACATTTTTGGGAGACTTGTCTTTTATGATGTATAAGTGATATAAAACACGTTTTTGAGAAAATTAGAAAAACTTTTTTTTTTCACGAATACAATAGGTACCTTTCTCGCTCCGCTCGAAAGTAAAAATGCAAAGTTACCTCTGCTTTTTGCTTTTAAACAGTTTTTCTTAAGTACCCATTAATGTATGATGCCAAAACTTTTACACATTATTCAATACATTATGCATAATACTATAGCTATTTGATAATTAATATTATGAGTACAGATTTTGAGAAAAATGGAAAAATGAACGAAAAACGTAAAACAGCGCGAATCCGCTCCGTTCTAGCGCGCGCATTCTGCCCTTTGTTAGAAAGGGAGGTAATTCAGCTCTTATCAGCCCCTTAATCCAAAATAAATTCTTCATCATGATCTAATTTCGAAAACATTTTTCACTTAGCGGCCAAAAATAACTAATACAGATTTCGACCGATTAAAATTTTAAGAACCCATTTCCACGCTAGCGGCCAGTAAGATTTCGACTGATAAAACAAAGTTTTCCGAGATAGTTAAGTGAAAAAATATTGTTTGTTTAAAAAATAATATATAACGGTACAATAGACAAATTTGTGCCAACAGTCACTATCTCTCGTTTTCATTATCCCATATGGTACAGTAAGGCTCTCATAAATTTAATAAAAGAAAAAGATAAAGTGCACTCACTTTGTAAAATTTACGATAACCCACGGGATCGTAAAACTTTTAAAATGCTTCGTACTAGGATGAAGGATATGCAAGCAAAATGCTATCAAAAACATATCAAAAAAACACAGCAGGCCATTAAACATAATCCTAAACTATTTTGGTCATATGCTAATTCTAAGCGTAAATCCTCTGCTGGATATCCAAGTGTGATGACATATGGCACTGCTACCCTAACTAATGCAAATGATATGTGCTCGGCCTTTAGTAACTTTTTTGAACAAATGTTTATGCAACCCGCAAATCAGTACCCTGAACCTGCTTCCCATAATTGCTCTTACAGTCACACAATCAGCTCAATTGAAGTGTCGACTGACTATATTGCAAAACTGCTTCTCAAGCTCGATCCAAATAAAAGCGCAGGAAGCGATCGTATTCCGCCATTATTCCTGAAAAACTGTGTTGCCTCTCTTGCTTTACCAGTAACCATTTTATTTAATCGCTCAATTAGAGAAAGTTTCTTTCCATCAATTTGGAAAGAAGCACACATAGTGCCATTACATAAAAAGGGTTCTAAACGTAACGTGGAACACTATAGACCCATCTCGATTTTGAACGTGTTGAGTAAATGCTTTGAGCGTGTTGTTTATGACCATATTTATCCAGTCATCAAGCAAGGCATACCTGAGCAGCAACACGGTTTCTTTAAAGGGCGTTCGACAACAACTAACCTAGCTGTATTTACTGATGACGTTTTACACGGGATGGGATTTCGCTCTCAAGTGGACGTGATCTACACGGATTTCGAAAAAGCTTTCGACCGTGTAGATCACGTGATACTATTGCAAAAATTGCAAAATCTGGGAATACACGGAGACCTTTTAAGATGGATAGAATCTTACATCTCGAACAGAAGGCAGGCTGTCGTAGTTGCTGGATATCGTTCTGATTACATCCACATACCCTCAGGAGTACCCCAAGGTTCAATTCTTGGTCCTTTGTTGTACCTAGCCTATCTTCACGACATAGGAGATTGTTTCAGACATGCTAAGTATCTGCTTTACGCAGACGATAAAAAAATATACCACACAATAAAAGGTTGCGTTGATAGCGCTAACTTACAAGATGATTTAAATAGATTATCTGAGTATTACTTCAGAAACAGAATTGGAGTAAATCTAAGCAAATGTGTGCACATCACATTCACACGTGGCGCACCTATTGACACTTATTATCACTTAAATGGAACTAAAATCACGAAAGACAGTTTTGTAAAAGACTTGGGTGTGCTCTTGGATACTAAATTAACATTTTCATCCCATGTAGATCAAATTGTAAACAAGGCCTTTAAAAATCTAGGTTTTATTTACCGAATTACAAAGCCTTTTACAGATCTGTCATGTATGAAAGTTCTCTTTTACGCTTATGTACGCAGCATATTAGAATACTGTTGCAGCATATGGAATCCACAGTATATTGTATATGATAATGCCTTAGAACGTGTCCAGAGAAAATTTGCTAAACACCTGAACTACCGCAGTCGATTTACTTCCGACTCCTATGAACAGTCGTGTCTGAAACATGGTTTGATGTCACTGAGAAATCGAAGGTTAGTACGTGATATGGCACTGTTCCATGACATATGCTCTGGTACTCTTGATTGCTCACAGCTTGTCAATGACATTTTACAGTAGCGCGTGCCGGAAAAACGCACCAGGCATACGCAGCTTTTTTATACACCTCAAACCCGAACTAATTATGCAGCGAACTCTGTAAAAATACGTCTATCTCGAATTTATAACAAAATGTTCTCAGAAACAGATCCTTTCTTCCAAACTAAACTTCAATTTATTAAGCAAATTGCAAGTACCTTGCAAAATAAAGATAAATAATTTATCTTACTACTTTGCGGCATGTAAACCCATTTTAAGATACAACTACACTGACACTACTCAACACAAATACACACTACTTCACACACACACCGTATCTTCATTGCTAATGTGATTTGTGAGCGACAAACCTTATCAATTTTGTTTAACTTTGTAATTGTCTTAATTTTTATTTCGAAATTTTTTCCTACCTGCCCTAAATTAACTTGATAATATTTTTTGTTTACGTAGTGAAGATCTGTAATTGGCTAATGTACTGTTTATTGTATTGGTTTGTATTTTAAGTATTAATGCTGTAGATCTTAGTTAAATAAATAAATAAATAAATAAATAACACGCAGACACAACACAAGCACCTAGGTATGTTCGTCGTTTTTTGTCGCGCATCATTTGCCCCTGGGAGTGGATTGAACCCACGACCTCTGGAAGGCAGGGTCACTACAAAGTTATGGAGGATTAGAGTCGAAATTCTTTCCGCTTAACCTGTAAGAGAAACGAGCGTCTATATGACATACTATTTGGAGATCATATTGATTATTCTGATAATAATTTGACGAACTTCCAAGAGTTTATGCGAAGTTTCAGGATAAACGTATATATAACCTACATACTCGTAGCAGAGCAAAAAATCATTTAATTTTATTGGATTTGCGTCGACACGAAAAAAAGAAGAAAAAGAGTGCTAAAACGGCTTAAAATCTAAGATGATGATGATTTACTTATTGATGAATACATTGTGCTGTTGAGAGCGGGCTTAGTGTAAAAAAAAACCGGCAAAGAGGGAGTTGGACTCGCGCACCACTACAGGGTTCCGTACCACACCTACGGTAAAAATACTGTCTTATTCATGGTTGCCCAGTCATGCAGAAGTGTATTAAAATGCGCGAGTCCGACACGCATTTGACCAGTGTTTATTAATTGTTGTTATTCTATAGCTCATGCACTATAAACATACCAATTTTTACGTTTGTAAGTGTTTCCGTTTTTACGATAGAGCTAAAAGAAAAAATCGAATAAAAAATCGCCCAAAAACACCCTTAATTTATTATTATATATTATTTTTAGTATTTGTTGTTATACCGGCAACAAAAATACATAATCTATGAAAATTTCAACTGTCTACCTATTATGGTTCATGAGATACAGCCCGCTGACAAACAGACAGACATCGGAGGCATATTAATAGGGTCCCGTTTTTCACCTTTTGGATACAGAACCCTAAAAAGTAAACCTAATGTGTGAGATTGGCCATGTTCCGCGCCGGGATGACGTCCGGCCGGGCCGGATGTTGACCGTCCGGTCCCTCTTGCAGTCAGTCCTACTTTATTAGCGGACCTGGATTTTGAATTTCGAATAAAACGAAATCAACAAAAGGATTTTAAGCGATGAACTCGAAAAGAAAATATGGCTACTTCTAGGCCAGCCCGTTCCATCGTTGCCATATCTTTCTGTCTTCAGGGCTAGACTAGATCGAGCCCATTAACAATAAGAAAAAAAAACTTATGTAGGTACTTTCCGTTTCAAAAACTATGAAAATTTTCAAACTGAGTTTCTTTTTTTACAACAGAATTTACGGACTTTATCAACAATGAGCTTGGTAATGGGAAACAAATTTTAGCGTTATTTATTGATTTTAAAAAAGGCGTGCGATACGCTGGAACATTGTCAATTACTAAAATCTATGGAGGAGTGCAGTATTCGTGGACCTACTAACAGGTTTTTTAGTAGCTATCTGAGTAACAGGACACTGTGCACCTGTGTGTCTGGCACAACAGGAGCAGAGGACCCCATAGCTCTAGGTGCATCAACCGGATCAGTTTTCGGACCAGTAGGGTACATTATACATGTTAACAGTATGGTGAACGTAGTAAAACATTGTAACAAAGTTACAATCAGATTTTGAAAATATTACTAAATGGGCCCACGACAACGGCATAATTCTCAACAACAACAAAACCAAGTGTATGCATATATGTTTACCCTACGATAGAGTAGCAAGTGAAATAAAAAGCGAGAGTTTAAAAATCATAGGTCACTCATACGAATGTATGCACAGTAATAAAGTTTTGTGGAAACTTAGAATATTTGCAAAGTATAAAGTATTTAGGAATTATTTTAGAAGATTTTGATGGAAGAAGCAAGTAAACAGTGTATGCATCAAGTTCAGGTTGATCCTAGGTAATTTGTTTTCACCTTGAAAAAGTGTTAGACAGGAAAACTTTGTACATGGTTTTCATGTATTTGCCTGAATCATTAGTGAGCTATGGGCTTAGCTGCTACGGATTAACTTTTAAAACCTTATTAGATAATATAAAGAAATTGCAAGTAAGGTTCTTGAAAAGCTTGTTGACAAAAAAACCAAAGAGAAGTGCAAAGACGATTACAACAAGCTCTTTGAAGAATGTGAGATATTATTGGTTGATAAGAAAGTTTATTATCTAATAGTACTGGAAACATATTACACAAGCGAATTTAAAATAAAAAGAAATTTTGAATACAATACTAGGTCTAAAGAAAAGGAAAAAATTGTGCAAAATAGTGTTAAAAATTTCATAGTTCCACGCTTGTGTAATAAGTTTCCAATGCTATTGGACCAAATAAAAATTACTTATTAGTCTTGCTTGAAGATTAAATAAAAAAAAAGAAATCTAGTTAAGCAAGGACAGTCAAAAGCGCGTCACGCTTGACACTAATGAGAGGAATCAGAAATGTATAAGGTCCACTGTGTCAAGCTTAACGTGCTCTTGACTGTACATATAGGGTGAGTTAGCATTAATTACTCAGAGTAAAAAACTATAAAGTCCGCCATATACATATTCTGTATGAGCTAGTGAAGTGTAAAGCGTCTCACTGTCGCCCATTCCAGTCGGTCAAAAAACTCAGTTTAGTTTTACAAAAATCAAGATATCTTTAAAAATCTAATGTTTTAGTATAAACTTTGTTTGCAAAAGTGAAAATATATAGTTTTTTACAGGTGAATTGATAATTAATACTAAGAACGGAAGCGTAAATAGACATTTTATGCGTGATTTTTAACACCGTTTTTTTCCTGAATGGTAAGTGTTTTCACCAGAAAAACTGTAGTTATAGCATTTATTAGTCGCATGACACATATTTCTTAGAGAGAAACATAAAAATTTTACGTTTTTTGGATTTGAAAAAAATCCACACATTTTAGTATGGAGGTCCCTCGCAAGAAAGTGCTACGCTTATGGCTCCCTCCTTAGCAGCAAGAGCTGTTACTAAAACCTCCTTGATTATTTATGTAAAACGCATGTTAGGTTAGGGAAAGCTATATATGTACCTACATAGTTTAAATATCTACAGTCTGAGCTAATAATAATATAAAATTGATGTATGAGCGCAACGCCAACGCCTATAAACTATTACATAGTTTGGCGAAGATTTAGGTACTTTGAAAATGTAGATTGTAGTTTATGAAATAAATAAATGAAAAAGAAGAAGACATTTTTGAAATCGAGAGTGGTTCCTTAATCCATACGGACATAACTATAGTCTGACCGTAACCGCTGTACCGGGCCTTAGGTATGCGCGGGGAGGTGGGGGAGTGGGAAGGAAAGAGCAAGAACAAGTTGCCGCTTAGATTATGAATAACGGCAGCTTTACTGAGTTGCCGCCGTGAGCGATGACGAGCGATGGCCTCCGTTTCGCCGCTCGCATACCTAAGGCGCGGTACAGCGGTAGCGGTCAGACTATAGTAACGATAATTTAAAATTTTGCCCCCCCTTATTTGGGCCTTCTTTACAACAATAATAATAATATTTTTTAAATTTTTCATTTGCAATAATGTTAGACAATCATATTCTAAAACTATTCCAAATTTCAAGTCGATATCATTAGAGAGATAAACAGGTGCGACAGACAGTCAGACAAAGTCGCATAAGGGTTCAGTTTTTACCATTTTTAGTCGGAAGCCTAATAAAAATAACTTAGTAAGTATGTAGTAGAAAAGTTTCTAGTGCAGTAGTACTTACAAAGTGTGAAATAAGAAATCACTAATATTTCTTTCAGCAGCACGTTTCCCGTGACTCTGCCTCTCCCTACTCCCCCCGGCGTAGTTTGAAGGGTGCCGGAGATTTCCCACCACTCATTTTTCTCTCCATATTGCACCGCTACCAAAAAAACGAAAATCTAAAGATATGTGATGGATAAACCACTTGTGGACCACTTTTGCCGACTGCACTGTTGAAATATTTTTCGTCACGACTTAATCTCCATGAGGGAAGTCAAATTTCTGGTATTGCCACGGTCAGCCTACAGGGCGCTGGCGCTTCTGTGTTTAGAGTGGGAGAGTTGTTGTCGGTGTTACGTGTATCCGAACGTATATAAAATTAAGATCTAAGTGTTGCCACATGTATAAAATTTGTACTATGTATTTCCTTCTTGTCATGGCCGCCTGCCCAACAATAAATGCTCTGAATCAAAAGCGTCTTTATTAATTTAAATATATACGCCCGCACAAGTTACAACATGGTGCCATCGTGGGATTATTAGTCAAAAGCCCATCAAGCCGTCGATTCAAGCCACAGTCACGGATTCGAGTGAGTCAAAAAATTTTTTTTTCAATATCACGCCGCCGCCGCGCCGCTGAGAAGTCGAAATGCCTGACCCTCCTCCGCCGCCGCCGCCGCCCAAGAATCCGACAACTCGTCCTTTGCCTCCAAATAACTTTAGCTTGGATGTTAACGCTAGCAATATGCCATTAGCCTGGCGTAATTTCAAGACTAACTTCGATATTTTCATGGTTGCAAATGGCCTCGAGGGAGAACAAGATCCACGTAAGGTAGCCATTTTGCTTCATACCATTGGTCCCGATGCTCTTCAAATATTTCATTCCTTTGACGTCGAGATGTCTAGCATCACATTTAAGGACTTGTTAACCAAGTTTGAGAACTATTTTGCGCCGCGTGTCAACATCTCAATGGAGAGACACAAGCTGTTTAATCGAAAACAAGCCGCAGGGGAAGAAATCGAGTCGTACGCCACAGATCTCAAGAATTTAAGCATACAATGCAACTTCGAAAGTCTTGCTGACAGTTTGCTAAAAGATATCTTTTCCTGGAACCTAAATTCTTCATGCGCGTACATAAGAGAACGCATTTTGTTAGACAAACCAGCAACATTCGAAGAAGCTGTCAGTCTCGCCAAAACATTAAGAAATACGAAGCAGGAAGCACAAGCCCTAGCATCTAATGAAATCATCGCCGCCACTGTCAGTAGTCGTCCATCGTCACGTCAGAGTCATCAAGCCAACAACGGTAATCAACGTCAACGTAGTCAAACTCGTCAAGACAATACAATTCGTCCAGGTAGTCACAGTCGTCAAGAGAGTCACCACCGTCCAAGAAGTCAAGATCGTCAATCCAGTCAACAAGCGTCATACAAGTCTAATATATGCTCAAAATGTGGTCAAGTTCACCGTCTACGCTGTCCAGCCTTAGGAGTCACCTGCAGGAATTGCAACAAGCTGAACCATTTTGCCAAGTGCTGCCGCTACAAGCAAGTAAGAATAGTAGAAGAAGAACAAACTGTTATAGCTAACGAGGCAGATACCTTCTATTTCAATTGTCTTTTTATTGATGCAGCTACTCTTAAAGATTCTTACCAAGCCAGTCTGTCTATAAACAATAAGAACATTGATTTTCTTCTTGATACAGGTGCCGACGCTGACATTTTGTCATTTAACTGTTATAAATCACTTAATCTGCCCCTGTCCAACATAAAGAAAAGCTCTTATAAGCTTTCAACACTAAGTGGTGAAGTCTTACCTACAGTAGGTTATTGCAGTCTATCAGTCAAACATAATAATAAAGTTTACAATGTCAATTTTCATATTGTGGATTTGCCTTGCAAGAATATAATAGGTCGCAACAGTTGTGAGGTCCTTAAATTGATTAAAAGAGTTCACAATGTTCAATTTAGTCAATCTACGGACACTCTGCTGGTTGAATATAAAGATCTTTTTACCGGAATAGGTTGTCTTAAAGATTATGAATGCCACTTGTCAATGAAACCAGATGCCACTCCTTCAGTCGATGCTTGCCGCAGAATCCCATTTAGTCTCTTGGAACAATTAAAGGAAGAGTTATCTTTGTTAGAAAAAGATCAAATTATTATCAAAGTCGATGAACCTACTGACTGGGTTAGTTCAATTGTAATCACTTCCAAGAAAAATGGCAAACTCCGCCTGTGCATTGATCCAAGAAAACTAAACAAGGCTATAATGCGTCCACACTATCAATTTCCTACTATAGACGAGATAAAGTACAGCCTTTCTGGTTCCCAGTACTTTACAACTCTTGATGCAAATAAAGGATTCTATATGTTAAAGTTAGATGAACCGTCTTCAAAACTCTGTACTTTCATCACACCTCAAGGTAGGTATAGATTCCTCAGACTTCCCTTTGGCATAAATGCTGCCCCAGAACTGTTTCATTCTATAATGACACAAAAATTCTCTGATATCCCAGGCGTCAAGATCATGATGGATGATTTTCTCATATATGGTCAGACAAGAGAAGAACATGATTTTAGACTAAAACAAGTCTTAGAGAGAGCTAGGCAGTTAGGGATAAAATTCAATAAAGAAAAATCGAACATATGTCAGACAGAAGTCAAATATTTGGGCCACATCTTCACTCAAGATGGTGTGCAAGTAGATGATACTAAAGTCAAAGCTATTTGTGATATGCCTTGCCCCCAAAACGTAGCAGAACTACAAAGGTTCTTGGGTATGGTGACATACCTTGGTTCCTATATAGAAAATTTGTCAGAGAAAACCTCAAATCTAAGAAAACTTTTGTCTAAAGAAAATGAATGGTGTTGGCAGGACATCCATACTTCTGAATTTAATTTATTAAAAGAATGTATCACCAAAGCCCCTATTCTGACATACTATGACCCTAATAAAACAATCACTTTGTCAGTGGATTCCTCCAAGGATGCCATGGGTGCGGTTATCTGTCATGACAATCACCCGATTGCATATGCTTCAGCTTCATTAAGCCCATGTCAACAGTCATATTCCCAAATTGAAAAGGAGCTATTAGCTATCCTATTTGGTTGTACGAAGTTCCATCAATATGTGTATGGTCGTCACATACTAGTCGAAACAGACCACAAACCCATAGTCTCGCTTACTAACAAGCCAATTTACAATATTCCTCCCCGTCTACAACGAATAATGTTGAGATTACAACCATATGACCTGAATGTAACGTATAAACCTGGCAAATACTTATATGTCGCTGATACTCTGTCTAGAGCAGCCTTACCTGAACAGTCATTACTTGATCTAGATTCTGACCTAGATTTACATGTCAACTTAGTCCTCAAGTCACTGTCAATCAGTCCTCAGAGACTAAAAGATATCCAAGAACAGACCTCCAAAGACCAGGAATTGTCACTATTAATTAAATATTGCACATCAGGTTGGCCAGAACATAAAAAATCAGTTCCAGACATTATTAGACCATATTTCCCTTTGAAAACTGACTTACATACAATTAATGGCATTGTTTTTAAAAATAACAGTGTTATTATACCCTTAGTAATGAGAAATGACTTATTAAAACAGATTCATGCTGGTCATCAAGGAATCAACAGTTGTCAAAGATTAGCTAAAAACCATGTATATTGGCCTAACATGTATTCTGATATAGAAAAATATGTCAATAATTGTCATATCTGCCTCACTAACAGACGCAGTAATTCTAAAGAGCCCCTACAGCCTCATGAAGTCAAACCAATTCCTTGGTACAAGGTTGGTGTTGATCTATTTGATCTCAATTCAGATAAATATGTCATAGTCGTTGACTATTTTTCCAAATATTTTGAACTTACCAAGCTGATAGGTGGTTCCAATAGTAAGATTGTTATAAGTCAACTAAAATCTATATTTTCCAGACATGGAATTCCCAACATTTTAATGTCCGACAATGGTCCCCCATTCAACTCCAAAGAGTTTCAAGATTTTGCCTCAGATTGGCAAATACAACATATAACTTCAAGCCCCTATTTAGCACGGTCCAACGGACTCGTAGAAAGAACTATTGGCACTGTAAAAAACATTTTAAAAAAATGTTTTGCTGATAATTCTGACCCCTATCTAGCATTATTGCAGTACAGAAATACCCCTAAAGATTGCATGTATTCTCCTGCACAATTACTCATGTCTAGGTCTCTTAGGTCTACACTCCCAGTCCTAGAACAATCTTTGAAGCCTAGAGTACCTAACTACAGGTTGCTTAAAGATAAGATACAAAAACAAAATAACCAATCACAGATTTATTATGATAAACATACAAAGCCTTTGTCTTCACTAAGCATTAGTGATAAAATATACTTTAAAAAACACCCCAATAGTGTTTGGATTCCCGGTACAGTTTCAGCCTTTGGTCCACAACCTAGGTCTTACATCATTTCCTCTCCAGAAGGTACTTTCCGCCGCAACCGCCAACATATCCTGAAACCAAAATATTCTCCATTACAGTCTAGTTCATTCTGTCCCTTATCACCTCCCAAATCCAACAGTCATCCTGTTTTTCAGCCTGACGCTGATCCTCCTCAACGTTCCTCGCAGACTTCCAGTCCTAAGCTGTCCTCGCCTTCGTCATATCACTCCCCTCGTCCAGTCACTCCCGTCCAAAACCCTGAAATAATACCAAGCACTGAACCAACTCCAAACGTTCACGTAAACCAACCCAACGTTACTTATTCATCTTTTGGTAGAGCTATTATTAAGCCTCGTAGATTTTGGTAAATCATAAGTTTTACTTTGTTTTTATTTCGATTGTTTTTGTCATGTAATTTATTAGA
The DNA here is from genome assembly GCA_947532105.1 of Athrips mouffetella. Taxonomy (NCBI): domain Eukaryota; kingdom Metazoa; phylum Arthropoda; class Insecta; order Lepidoptera; family Gelechiidae; genus Athrips; species Athrips mouffetella. Next base: position 12,327,729 of record OX383958.1, read on the forward strand.
TTTGTCATAACCTCAAAATTGTATTTTTGTTCACAGATTATTGTAATGTCAAAGTCAAATTGAAGTTTAGCAAATGTCAATGTTACGTCACTTTTAGGGATGTTCGTTTCATATCATAGATAATAAGTTTGAATTGTAAAAAAAAAAAAAAAAAAAAAAAAATGTACTTACGTTCCGTTTCATGATTTGTCTTTGTAAAAGAAACTTTCTTTTTTAACAGGGAAGATGTTACGTGTATCCGAACGTATATAAAATTAAGATCTAAGTGTTGCCACATGTATAAAATTTGTACTATGTATTTCCTTCTTGTCATGGCCGCCTGCCCAACAATAAATGCTCTGAATCAAAAGCGTCTTTATTAATTTAAATATATACGCCCGCACAAGTTACAACAGTCGGAGTACGCACGGCAGCAAGGAAGGGGAAACAAAACCAGTATAAGCTGAACTAGTGCTACGCTTCAAACGCTCGAAACCAGAGACCAGCTTAAGGTCAAAGATTTCCCACTGACGTGCGGTCGTATGTCAGCTCTTGTTGAAAGCATAGACGTTTATCGAATCCTTGTTTCTTGAAGTCTTTGTTTCGCCAAATATGACGTTTGTCAAGGCTTTCCTTGGAAAATTAATAAGTTATTTAAGAGTAACTTTTTTAGAGTTTCGAAACAAAATTTCTAAAGCCGGCCAAATGTGTGTAGGCCACGCGTAATGTAGGGTTCCGTAATAAAGTTGCTTTAGGAATTATTATTCTTTAAAGATGGTTTCGATGTTTTCAAAAAGTTTTTCCGTCCTACCTAAACATATATTTAGGTAGGAAGGGTTTATTGTAATTATTTTCAAAAGTGTCGACTCCTACAAAGGGTTCCGATATACCTATAGTATTTTAGGCAGCAATAAAGTCCGCAAAACTAAATTTGTTTTTAAAGGTTTTTTGCAGAATTCTAAAAAACCGTGCAACTTAGAAAAATCTTTTTATTTTTCTGTAATATATACATACATGAACTTCTATCGACTGATTTTTCATTTCACAAACTTCGGAGATAAGCGGAGGGACATTCTTCATCATATCTTGAAAACTAAGAGTCGTAAAAAAATACAAAAATATGTACTAAAATGTACAAGTAAAGCCTTTCATATAGTATATCACTCGACCTAGTAACGACAATCTCTATTTAGGCCACCTTTACATAAATAATTATAATTCTTTTAGAATTATTTCATATGCAATTAAGTTGGGCAACCATATTCTAAAACTACTCCAAATTTCAAGTCGATAGCATGTGCGGTTACTGAGATATATAGGTGTGACAGACAGACAAATTCGCACCACAAGAGTTCCTTTTTTTACCATTTTGGTATCGGAACCCTAAAAACAGTAATTAATGTAGTTCCTCAACGTAGAAAATACTAAGACACGAAACACAAGTCTGGAGTCTGGAGGATCGGGTGTACGTAGAAATCTAAGGAAAAATACGTAGCTTGTTGTGTATGAATTTTCCTTCGGGAAAAGAGGTAAGCAAATTATTATTTGTTTTTATTCGCAAATGTGTCGAAAAACGTCGTAAGAAGCGCGTGCGCTTTGGTCACTACACTCTCGGCTCCATTACGCCCTCGCCTACGGCTCGGGCTGCAATTCTAGAGCCACGAGCGTAATCAACAAAATAGCGCACTTGCATCTTAATGTACTATAAAAGACCCACCTGACGACCACCCACACTATGGGGTCGATGAGTAAATAAAAAATCATCCCCACTTTACGGGTAGGGGAGGTAACCCAAAAAACGCTTTTTTTTTCAAGATTTTATTATGCCACTTTGTTTCCGGGACTAATAATATAATATGTAAGTACGAGTATATTCATACTAAATTACAGCTTTCTAGTACTAAGGGTCACTGAGCTAAGCCGTGGACAGGCAGGCAGACGGACATGACGAAACTATAAGGGTTCCTTGTTGACTATGTAACCCTAAAAACGGAACCTTTATGGTGCGACTTTGTCTGTCTTTCGGTCTGTCTGTTACAGCTTGACCAACTTTTCTGTAGAATGGCCAAAAGCGGAACTACTTACGTCATTTTGACAACCTCAGAGTAAAAATGTATAGAGTCCTATATGACGGACTAGTCGTGTTAAGCGTCTCCTAGTCGACTATGACAAGTCGGTCAAAAAACTAGGGTCTAGGTAACGTTTTACAAATCAAACAAATCTAATGTTTCATCCAAACCTTGTAATATGCGAAAGTAAAAATATATCTTTTTAACTTGTGAATTGAAGCGTAAATGATCCGTAATAGCCAAAAATACGTGATTTTTAACAGCGTTTTTTAGGGTCCCGATACCGAAATGGTAAAAAAAGGAACCCTTATCTTATGGTGCGACTTTATCTGTCTGTCTGTCACACCTGTATATCTCAGCAACCAATCATGCTTTAGACTTGAAATTTGGAATAGTTTTAGAATATGGTTGTCCAACTTAACTGCACATGAGATAATCAACAAAAAGTTATGATTATTAATGTCAAGGGGGCCCAAATAGGGGTGGGGGGGCAAAATTTCAAATTGTCATTACTAGGTCGAGTGAGGTATTATAAGAAAGGGCTCTTCTTGTACATTCTAGGATATATTTTTATATTTTTTTACAACTCTTAGTTTTCAAATTATGATAAAAAATGTCAAAAAAAAATACCATTCCCCTCCCCTAAAAACCATCTCCGAAGTTTGTGGAAGGAAAAATTTGAATTAATTACAGGCGATAGAAGTTTATGTAAATATTACAGCAAAAATAAAACTATCTTTCTAAGTTGCAGTTTTTATAAATGGACTTTATTGCTTCCAAAAATACTATAGGCACGTCGGAACCCATCGGAATCCGCGCGAGCCCGACTCGCATTTGACCGGTTTTTTTTTTGAATGGTAAGTATTCTTACCAAAAAAACTGTAGTAACAAGATTATTACTTTTAAGCTATATATTTCTTAAAGAGAAAGACAAAACTTTTACGTTTTTGGGATATAAAAAAATTTTCATACATTTTAGTATGGAGGTCCCTCGCTAGAAATGGATACGGTTATGGCTCCCTCCTTAGCATAAAGAGCTGCTACTTAAACCTTCTTGTGTCAGTCAGTGTTGCCTGTGCTGTTCTTGTTTTCCTGCATATTTCCAAGTATTTTATGAGAAAGTCGTATCAAAAGCGATCGAAAGTGGTGTGCGAGAAATGATTCTCATAATGACATCGTTCTTTGATGCAGAAAAGGAGCAAGAATCTCCAACAACACCATTTGTTCATGTAAGTATACAAACCTTAGAGCAACGCGTCAAACCGCGCAAACCGGGCTTTGCGCGCGAAAATCGTGTTACTCTATGATACAAACGCATTGCTGCCGCTACACGTCAGTGTTACCCAGATCTTCTTCTTTTCGTGTCGACGCAAATCCAATATTGATCCAGATTATTATTGCAGTAACAAGTAGAAGCACTAGTCAAAGACCTGTATAACGTTTCATTAACCTAAGTTTAAAAGAGCATTTTGAAAATCCCAAATTTTGCCAATTGTAAAAACATGCTGTAATTCCGTGAATTCCGTAGAATTTACCTTGTACTTGATAGAAACGGTGCCATAATCACTTTTTAGACATTTCCAATAAGATCTAACTTTTCTTTTATTGTTTTGGAGAAATTTTTCAAATTATCAGAAAAACAGGTGCTGCTGGAGATTTTTGAAGTGAAATCTTTTTTAGCGGCGCCTAGCACTTTTGTAGATGGGGAACAAATGATAAATTCGCATCAGATGTCGCGTCTTTGTCGCGTCAGATCTCATACGAAGTTAGAGCAGGCTCAATATATACAAAAGTTCTAAAGTGTGATAAAGACCAAAACATCTATTTTGTCTTTGTCGCGTCAGATCTTAAGATCTCGGATGAAGTATAGAAATGGATTTTCAAATAATCATACCAAGTTAGAGCAGGCTCAATTTATACTTACAAAATTTCTAAAGTGTGATAAAGACCAAAACATCTTTTTTGTCTTTGTCATAGTCTCGGCTCTTTTTTTAGCAGTCAAACTAAATACAGTTGTCAAACTAAAAATCGCTATTACTTGAAAACTACTGACCCTAGACTACTCATGTGCTGAGACAAATGATAGGTCTCGATGAGATCTACATTTCGCATGACAGCTGTCAAACTAAAAATCGCTAGAACTCGAAAACTACTGACCCTAGACTACTCATGTGCTGAGACAAATGATAGGTCTCGATGAGATCTACATTTCGGATGACAGCTGTCAAACTAAAACTCGCTATAACTCGAAAACTACTGACCCTAGACTACTCATGTGCTGAGACAAATGATAGGTTTCGATGAGATCTACATTTCAGATGACAGCTGTCAAACTAAAAATCGCTATAACTTGAAAACTACTGACCCTACACTATTCGTGTGCTGAGACAAATGATGGGTCTCGATGTGATCTACATTTCGGATGACAGCTGTCAAACTTAAAATCGCTATAACTTGAAAACTACTGACCCTAGACTACTCATGTGCTGAGTCAAATGATAGGTCTCGATGAGATCTACATTTAGGATGGCAGCACTTCAAAATGAACTGTTGTAATGTACCTATAAATTTATAATTGAAACAAATAACAGGCTTGGTTATTTTCTATTACTTCACTTAGTTACTGATTATTAACTGTTATAGTTATTTTATACTTTTATAATAGAAACCTTGCAAAACCTTGAAGGTGTGTAGTTTTTGTTTAAACTATTTTTATTCTAAGTAAAGTTAGACTTTCCAAATTTCAAGTCGATAGCATGAGTGGTTGCTTTAATGCAGGTATGAGTGTGACAGACGGACAGACAGACAGACAGACAAAGTCGCACCATAGAAAAGGGTTCCTATCGGTGATATCGGAACACTAAAAAGGCAGAAGTTGTTTATTTTTGTAATAGGTGGCAATCCTTTTCGATCGTAGCGCCATCGTAAAATTCTACAGATAAGTTGGTCAAGCTGTACATCTATTTACCTCAACAACTACTCACGCTTTCGACAAAAAAGGTACAAGTCTGGAGGATGCAAATCTGCCCATGAAACTGAAAAACATTAGGATCGAACCATAGGTCGAAAAAGGAATTTTTGTGACCTCCCACAAAATAAGCAGAGCAGAAAGTTTTTCGTAGTTCGGCCTATGTTTCTTGGGAAGAATTAATTTTTATAGGCAGATTTATATCCTGCAAGCTTGTTATACCCAATTTTTAGGGTTCCGATACCAAAATGGTAAAAAAAAAAAACCCTTGTGGTGCGACTTTGTAGGTCTGTCTGACACACCACTATATCTCAGCAACCACTAATGCTATCGACTTGAAATTTGTAATAGTTTTAGAATATGGTTGCCCAACTTAATTGCACATGAAAGAATTAAAAAAAAAATATGATTATTACTGTAAAGGGGGGGTTAATTGTTGTTACTAGATCGAGTGGGGTATCATACATAGGAAAGGACTTTGCTTGTACCTACATTCTAAAATATATTTCTATATTTTTTACGACTCTTAGTTTTCAAGTTCTGATGAAAAATGTCAAAAAAAATCCATTCCCTCCCTTATCTCCGAAGTCTGTGAAAGGGAAAATATGAATTAATTACAGTCAATAGAAGTTTATGTGAATAGTAATATCTATTAATAAAAAATAAAACAATCTTTCTAAGTTGCACAGTTTTTTAGAAATCTGCAAAAAACCTTTACAAACAAATTTAGTTTTCCGGTCCTGAAAATGAACATAATTACTTCCAAAAATATTATAGGTATATCCGACTCACACTTGACCGGTTTTTTTTTACAGTGTATTTTACTATAATATTGAAAAGATGTCTTCCTGTTTTCTATATGTCAAAGGCAGTTGCCCAATATCGCAGTTTCACCCGTCGCTGATATAACTCAAGGGCTAAATTAAACTTTTTGCCGGCAAACTAGATTTGTCATGTGCAACTGGGTTTTATGGATTGGCTGATCCGGCAGTGTTATTGCTGTTTTGATGCGACTGTGACTTGTTGCCAAAACAAGAACCGGTACTTTACGGTAGGTATTTTTTTGCCCAACATTAGCAAGATATTTGCATAATGTTATCATATTAGGGTTCCGAACCTAAAAATTTATTAAAAAGGGAACAGTTTCAGGGTCACTTTGTTGTCTGTCTGTTGACCTGTCTATCTGTCAAAACCCTTTCACTGACGAACGGGTAAAGAGTTTAAGGTGATATTATCTATGAGCCCTTGCCGTTGTAAATAAAACACAAACCAAAACAAACGGCAATTTTATGTACTTACCTCTTCTTCAGACATTTATGAATCAATACAAGACCAAAAGGATATTTCCTGTTAACCTAGAATACTTAAATTTAGCTAGGTATATAGCACATGCAAAGGAAAAGCCTTAAAACATTAAATATTTTTACTTTTCTACAACCTATTATGACCAATTAAGGTGAGCTCCCGTTTCAAGTACTTACATTCATATTAAAGAGTGGAGAGTTCAGGTTTGAGTGGACGCGGAGCTTTTAAAATCAGTGGCAAAATCTTGTAGTATATCATATAGTGAACATATTATACGGAACCCTTAGTGCGTGAGTCCAACTCGCACTTGGCCGGTATTTTCATTTATTTTTGTTAACTACTTGTTGTTTTGTTTAGTATGATGCGTCACCATAACCTATGTAATCGTGAATTAACTAGGCACGTGTGTAACCGATATTTTTAGCTGAGCATCAATGATTTCAACACTAATAAATTCTAAAGTAAAGATGCTGATCAAAGAGGATCCTCAACGCGCGAGAAGAATAGTACATTAAGATGCAAGTGCGCTATTTTGGTGATTACGCTCGAGGCTCGAGAATTGCAGCCCGAGCCGCAGCTGCGAGGGTGTAATGGAGCCGAGAGTGATTCAAGACAAACAGATTCTTTGTTCGATATTTTAATAGATAGTTAAAAATCGCAATCACAATTGAGACGAACTGATAAAATGACGCAATGTAAACAAAATAAATAACTAATAATGAAGCTCAAAGTCCGCCTGAGTATAGACGATAGTTGTGCCAATATCGCGACAAAAAGAATTTCGACAATCTAGCCTTTCAAATTATTTTGATTACAGGTACTTTTGTGACAGAACGTATTTTGATCGAAGTTACCAGGAAGATATTATAATTTTCGTGTTTTACCTATTCTAAAATATTGTGATTGAGACATAAAAGAAGTGAAAGATAGGCAGAAGCGCCGTCAACGTACTATCAAGATGACATCAAAATTGATACATTCGACTTTGTACCATTCTTATTTCAAACGCTCTATGCGCTAAAATCATGTTAAAAGTGTCAAGCTTATTGTGCTCCTGACTGTACCACCATACTGCAGTCGTGTCGACTAAGTCGCGATGACTATTATGGTAATCTCTTTGCTGCAAAATACCTACTTGGCCCTAAATAAATGCGCTAATAAAGACAGCCATACAGTCATGGGGTTATGTAATACATTTGTATGTGTCCCCAATGCAGATTACCTGCCATCAGCTCTTAAAAGAATTGCAGACGGTACAGGAAACGTATTAGAGGTATCGATTGGGGTGATTTACATCGGTGCTCTGTAATTCGTTGCTCTGACGGACGCCCTGAATAAATCAGCGTTGGACCCGCCGCGCCGTCGGGCTAACCGGACATTTATTTCACCGGATAAAAAACTTCGATCCAAAGTCTGAGGGGTTATTCTTAAAAGTTTAGAAATATGTGAAAGAAATAACCTGGATTGATTTGTACATGCATACATTTCGCCATACGCTTTTGAACAACAATATACCTTAAGTAAAAAAAAAAAATCGCTAAACTGAAGTGGCAATGGGCAGGGCACATCGCAAGAAGAATCGATGGCCGATGGGGCGTGAGGGTTCTGGAGTGGCGACCACGTACCGGAAGACGAAGCGTTGGCAGGCCCCCCACAAGGTGGACCGACGATCTGGTCAAGGTCGCGGGAAGCCGCTGCATGCAAGCAGCGCAGGACCGGTCGTCATGGAGATCTTTTGGGGAGGCCTATGTCCAGCAGTGGACGTCTTTCGGCTGATATGATGAAAAAAAAAAATAACGAGAGTTATCTCGTACACATTTTTTTTTCAATACCAGATTGACAGGATTGACATATTTCTGACAAGAACTTAAGAAAAAGTCACGCAATTTCAGCGGATTAACATAAAATTCATCCCACTTATGAATCCATGACGGAAATGCACACAGATAAGGGAAACAGCTAGTAGCTAATAAAACGTTGTGCATGCTAGATTAATGGTTGTTTCGATGATTGCATGAAAACTGCAATTTATTTCAACGAAAAAAGTTGATGTGCCCGACATTTGTATAGTTAGAAATCATGGCAGAAAGTCGAAATTTTCGTGAATAGGGCTCCGTCTGTCCGGAAAAAAGCTCCGGTCGAAGGGCCTGCAGCCCGGGTGCATTGCCGCGATTATTTACGTCGCGCTACCGGGCCTACGATTTATTGACGAGATGTATTGATTGAAAGTGTTTGTCGACTGTCCAATACGTAGAGTGACGACCTTTGGGGGAAAACAGTGATTCTGTTTTCCTTGTAAAGCAAATGCAGATAAATGGTAAAAAAAATCAGTATAAACAGAACCAGCGTTACACAACGAACTTTAGAAACTTAAGACCCACTCAAGGTCAAATTGTAATCTTTGACTTGCAACTGAATTTCACCAAGGCGAACAGACTTGAAGTTATATTATAACAAAAAAAAATAAAGTAAACTTCTGTAAATATAAAAGTGAAAACTTTCTAGCTAATTCTATCTAGAAGTATTTGATTAAAGGCTTCTTGTCAGCCTGTATGTTTTTGGAAATAGTGTTCTAAAGGCAGTTGTTTAGTACACACTTACTTATTAAATATCAAAAGGCTCGTGTAAGGTTGCAGGTGCATAACTCGACGAGTACATAAAGAAAGGAGCTCATTTCGATAATAAATAATATTCCCGAACCAATTTCCTTCCACGAGCTACACTAATCCGTTTACCGCTTTCAGGGTGCTATAAATTATGATTCATCGGGAGTTTTTCATAGTTAAATAACACAGAAAGATTGCGACATCGAGTATAATATTCATGGAAAGACATAATTTAATTCGGCAAGACGTTCCCGACCCTGGAGATTAGGCGGTTGTCTTGGAGAAGCCGTAATGAAGGAAAACGCCACAGAAATATGGAATTATGAAGTAAAAAGGAACATTGCCTTATTTATCTTTTTTTGTAAGCATGCTATTTATGATGCGCACAAACATCGAAATTCTTTTTCTTTGCGGTTACTCTGCTAATAAATGTATGGGTTTGAATTTTTCATGAGGTTTGTAAAATAATCCTCTTTTGGGCTCGGGTTTGTCGAAGAAATTTGCGATATTTTACCCAACGTCTCCTTTGACAAAATAACAATTTAAAAAGAATATTACCTACTTCAGGTATTAAACATCTCGCACACAATACGTCGACCTCTAGAACCTCGGTCTAGAACCCAATTAAAATGTTTTTCCCATAAAGATGTCGGAAATGTATTGAAATTCATTCAAAATTTACTACATTTTCTTTCTCATTCCTTCTACAGAGGTAAAAGCCTACCATACTAATTTCTAGCCATTAACAGGAAGTAGCTTAGAGCTTCTTTTAATTTAAAGCTCTTTCAAAACTAAGTATTTCTGTCACTTTCTTGTTCAATGACAGAGAAAGAGAGCATTAAATTAAAATAACTTTAGCTTTAAAGACGCTTTGTGCAATAAGGAGTATATCTCTAAAACATTAGTAAGTACAAAACCGTTTGTTCGATCGGAAAGCCTGACATCCACGAGATAGTCTCAGGCAACGCCGGCCGCAGAAAAGGGTTGACTGTGACATGACATTTACTGGTTAACTCGATTAACTAGCTCTATTTGAAGCTCTATTGCTTTGTCAGGTTTACTAAGGTAGCTTTTACGACAAAATTCACGTAAAAGGTTTGATTGACGTAAAAAGAGAGACAGATTTGTTACTTCCGTAAACAAGTTATCGGCCCAAATCAGTCAAGTTATGCAGATTTCCGCTTCGAAAATTGGATTTAGAATCTACCCAATCCATGTCATTCATCAATTGCTTGAAGATTATTCGATTTTGAAAAATATGAAGCCGATAAAAACCTATTAAAATGTTTGTTTCCTACCCTTGATTTACTCCTTTTTAGGTGCTACGTAATAGTACATTAAAATGCAAGTGCGCTATTTTGGATATTACAGCCGAGGCTTAGAAATTGCAGCCCGAGCCGCAGGCGAGGGCGTAATGGAGCCGAGGGTGTAATTACCAACGCGCACGAGCTTTTTACGACGTTTTTCAACACATTTGCGAATAAAAACAAATCAAATTGGTTACCTTTAAAATACTAAACTTTGCTAACCTTACGTCCACCGCATTTTGTCGGCTGCAAATGTTCATGTTTTCCTTTAATTTCACCAACTTTCAAAATTGTATTTAGTGTATGAGTATTTTAGACGGTTCAGGAACAGTTTTTTATTTGTAGAAGTCGACACTTTTAGAAATATTACAATAATAAACACTACAAATATTTGTAAAATGGCGGGCATTATTTCTTTTTCTGCGGGCACAGATAATAAGAGGAGACCCAAAACATTACCAACTGTGTTATCTTACACCATCAATCTTTTATCAATTATTAGTCAATCTAGTAATCAAGCTATAAAAAAAAGTAATTGTCACTCGGTACCCAAACATCCTATTCCAATAACCTTGAAATAAATTATCAAAAATTGAATATCTTGTTACGTAAATGACAAATTTATTGTTAATTAGTTAATTACTATAAATAATTTCATAAAATCAACATTCATTTATATTTTCTCGAAGTCAGCTTGAAAATTTTAGTAACATAAAAACTCCGTGCTCCTGGCCGATTAAAAAAAAACAAAAATAAAACACTAGTTAAGTAATATTAGGACAAAACACGCGTGTTTAATAAGCTGGATTATGGACCTTAATACAGTGCAAATAGAGCTGTTTTATGAGCAAATGTGTTGAAATAGTACATTAAAATGCAAGTGCGCTATTTTGGATATTACAGCCGAGGCTCAGAAATTGCAGCCCGAACCGCAGGCGAGGGCGTAATGGAGCCGAGGGTGTAATTACCAACGCGCACGAGCTTTTTACGACGTTTTTCAACACATTTGCGAATAAAAACAAATCAAATTGGTTACCTTTAAAATACTAAACTTTGCTAACCTTACGTCCACCGCACGTCCACCGGAACATTTTGTCGGCTGCATATGTTCATGCTTCCCTTTAATTTTACCAAATTTCAAAATTGTATTTCGTGTATAAGTATTTTAGACGGTTCAGGATCAGTTTTAATATGTAGAAGTCGACACTATTAGAAATAATTAAAATAATAAACACGACAAATATTTGTAAAATGGCGCGCATTCTTTCTTTTTCAGCGGTCACAGATTATACGTCGCGTGAGGAGCCCCCAAAACATTACCATGTTATCTTACACCATCAATCTTTTATCAATTATAAGTCAATCTAGTAACCTTCTTCTTCTCATATTTAAGAGCCGCGCTCTTTTATAGTAACCAAGCTATAAAAAAAAGTAATTGTCACTCGGTACCCAAACATCCTATTCCATTTACCTTGAAATAAATTATCAAAAATTGAATATCTTGTTACGTAAATGACAAATTTATTGTTAATTAGTTAATTAATATGAATAATTTCATAAAATCAACATTCATTTATGATATTTTCTCGAAGTCAGCTTGAAAATTTTAGTAACATAATAAGCATAAAAACTCCTTGCTCTTGGCCGATAAAAAAAAAAAACAAAAATGAAACACTAGTTAAGTAATATTATGACAAAAACACGAATGTTTAATGAGCTGGATTATGGATCTTAATACAGTGCAAATAGAGCTGTTTTATGAGCAAATGTGTTGAAAAAATTATTTGTCTAAACGAATATGCGATGAAGGACTCGATCGAAGATTGTTCAAATTTCCACCTCAATATCGCAAGCTATAAATTTTAAAATAATCGTGTGCCGCTGCCATTTTTCATAGCAATATTGTGTTTTTCCTACATTGTTTATTGCTGTTACATTGTATTAAAATATTATATATTTTCAGCGGCGCACCGCGGGTGCCGTTTTAATTTTCCGCTATCCTTTTAATTTATCCTTTCCAATAACGATGTTTATGAGTTTTATTTTTTAACTCCACCCGGTTGGTTCCCTAATTTCTGTTTTTTTATTGCGGCAATAACTTTTTATTTACATTTTCACAGAGTTTCCGATCAATACAAAGCTGTTTCAAATGTGCGCTCACCGGAAAGGTCGAAGGAATAAAGATGGGAGATTATCGGACCTACTTTTGCAAATGCGATCACGATAAAACACCTATCCAATATTCAACCCGAACCCATAAAATCTGAGACGGAAAGTCTCTAAAGTCCACTCAAAGCTTATTCGACGGCCCATTCTGATACCGTTACAGCGCCATTGTGTATTTATAGGATTGCGCGGAAAAATAAATATTTTTAAATTTGGAACAATATGGCCGACAGGGGTTCCCATAAATCTGAAGATGGTCGTAATATGCGACTACGCGTCTGGAATTCTCGATTAAGTAAGGGGTGCCACGTTTAAGTTAACGTATACTTATTAAGATCAGTTTCTGATAAGTGTTAAAGACAGATGGATAACTGCAAAGTCTAATCAATCGATAAGTGGTAATGACGTATAGCCGCGTTCTCCCGCCTTGTGTAAATGGGAATTACAGTGTGGTACGACAGAGCAAGTGCATTACGATATCATTAGCCGGAACGATCGAAAACAATACAATGCGATCAGTCAGACAACATATTATATAGAAGTATAAGTTTCTATCCTTGGTTTCTATAGGTTAATTGAAGCAAAATTTTGTTTGTTTATTGTAGGTACTACGTGTTTTGATTAAATTGTTTGTCAATGTCAATTGGCTTGCTCCTGACCTCGATCTAGCCCCGAGGACAGAGATGTTGTGTGCATAGAAGACCCATTCAATGTAACCATAATCATTTATACAACAATAGTTTTACAAAATGCCAACAATAATTTAATGTTATGTTAGTGTTGTAAAGTTAAAGGAGTTTGAATATGTGGATCTACTTACTACTATACCTTATTCGCAAAACGCAATAATTTCTTGTTTCTCTATTTGTGACTAGCTGATAGGTAGATAAAATTCACTTCGATGGCAGTTTGTCCTGCCATACTCGCCTCGGGACGTATTTTAATTTTCCGCTAGCCTTCGGATTTATATGTTTTCACTCGCCGTCAATTCCATTTTTAATTTGGTCCTTTATCTCGAAAAGGCAACTTCAATTATTTTACCTTTGCCAGCCTTTTGTTTTACAAATGACTGCTCTTTTTCAGTTTTTTCGTTCCTTTCAGTCTTAATATTTGTCTAGTAGAAGCTTTAAATCACAGAATGTGTGCAAAATTTGTTTTATTTTTATTTTAGATTTTATATCACGTGAAAAAGAAAATAGCGTAAGGCAGCATATGGGCTCAAACTAGATTTATCCATTTTGTAAACGTGTTCTTGATCTCAATGTAAGATTAACGTGCGAGTTAGATAATTGAGTCTATTTCCTAACTTGCCTGCCACATAAATTGTAAGGTTCGATTCGGTTGTCTGCCGTTTGCTCTAACTGTAAGTACACATTCTGCGACTGCAGATAACATAGTTTGCAAAAAATACAAATTACCGAGATTTTTTTTTAACTCTCATTATACAAAGGAAAAGAAATATATAATAGAAAATAATCACATTTCATGTTACATGTCAAAGCCTTTACAAGTTTAACTAGCCGGTTAATTGAATGGCTAGCAGGTTGACTGGATAACGGCATTCAATTGAACGGTTAAAGAATACCTAGCCTGGACGTTGAATGCAACGTCAATGTCATGCACCCGGTAAGATAAGGCTATGTTCCCTTGCGACTTCAACGTACGAGTTGAACGAGCGAAGCGAGCACGCCGCAGCAGCGGCCAGTGAGTGACAGAAGCGAATCAAAACTTGTACTGCTGCGGAAATAATTTATTCTGTTGCACATATTATAATTATTTAACTTGACTTATAAATTTCGAGCTGCGCAATTTGATTTTTTTGCTGGATATAAGGTGCTGTTTATCACCCGGCTGATTCAAGGTTAGCCGTTTCAATCGGGCTAGCTTTCAATTAGCCAACTCGTTAGACGTTGAGTACTTTAGTCAACAATTTGCCTAAGCATTCAACTGTGAACACCGCTAGTCCAGTGGCTATCCTTTTAATTACATCTGTTTAGGCCTGATTAGATCAATTTTCATTTGTTATTCTAATGACTCAACTAATGAAATAAATGGTACAGCCGCACTGCACTTACTTTCTCGCAATACTCAAGGAAAAACTATCAACCGCAAACTTAAATTTGTAATGCCCTACACATAGTATGGAAATACAAACCTTTATTTACGTTTTACCAAAAAAATGTTCGAATGAAATATACAGATCAATTCAGAATTCTAATTGTCAAACATTAAAACAAACAAACCTCAAACGATTTCGAGTAAATCACATGTTTAACTTTTGGTAGTACTGGAACAGCCTTTATATGAATTTTCACAGATCAATGGATACTACCGTAGGATACTTGCATGGAGATTTTTTAATTTCCCAAAACATTTTATGGATAATTGTTCAGTTTAGTCTACTGAGCAAGCCCTTTCAGTTTTTGGTACACCCTGTGTACAAAATATTATTCAAAAAAATCATAAATAAAATCCAGTCAGGTAGACAACCAATCCAGGATTAATATTATAGAAAATTTTAATAAAATCAATGGATCCAATTTTGGGTAAATCACATATTTACGATTTGGTGGTACAGGAACACCCCTTATATGAAACTGATATCTTACATGGAGATATCTTACATGGAGATGCTTGGTCATGCAAAGTTTCATCAAGATTCTATGAGCCGTTTTTGAGAAAATTTCAATTTTTCATTTTCGTTGTATGACAGCTACCCTCAAAATGAGAGCCAGCAAGAAACCACTTAGAACCCTTCGATGAATATGCATAAAACTCCTAAATTCAAAATCTGGTGTCAATCGGACCATTTGTTTAGCCGCTAGGCCAAAGCGTGACGGACAGACCGACCGACCGACGGACCGACCGACCGACGGACGGACATTTTTGGGAGACTTGTTTTTTATGATGTATAAGTGATATAGAACACATTTTTGTCAAAATTAGAAAAACTTTTTTTTTCACGAATACAATACCTTTCTCGCTCCGCTCGAAAGTAAAAAGCAACAAATTCGGACCCAAAAAACTACATCCGGACAAAGAAAGAAATTTCCAAAGTGGTTATTGTTTAACAATGCGCTCAAATGTGATAATTAGTATATTTTAGAATCAGCTCTTGAAGCACTTTCATTTCATGTTCCATACATAAGGATGCAAAATTAAAAAAAAAAATTGGAAAGTGTACCAGGTTGCGCAAGATATTTACTAGGACACCTACTAAACATTTAATTTTCTTTCTACCAACAAACTATCTTGCAGTTTGGCGGAGGTTTATATGTAAACTGTGTTAGATTTTTTTTAATAAAGGCCTTTTGTTATTTTTTTTAGGTGAACTTCCCTACAGAAGTATAGCTAGAGACAGGAATATTCACAGTATTCATACTACGTACGGGCACACAGCTGCGCCAGCCTGCAAGGGGCTTCCGGAAAATTGCAAACATAAAGTTTCTAATCGACGGGTGTTTTATTCCCTAGCTTTCGAGATACACGCCATTAGCTTCGTAATGGGACGCTCCGAATTTATTTTATCATCTTAAGGCACGTGATGTCTTTGTTTACGGTACAGGCTAGATTTTGAGTTGGAGATGGATGTTATGCCATTCTATTAAATGTCTTATTTTTAAATGACCTAATAGTCTTTTACAAATTTTAAATTTGATAAACACTTTGAATATCAAAATCGGTGACGGAGACGGAGTCGTTAGTTTCTGATCTTCAATGCTAGTTAGTAAAATTCCAAAAATGCAAAATCTCAAAATGTTTTCTAAGTAATAAAACGATGAAATACGTTCCCAAACTACAGAAATATCATACTTGTGGCTGCAACAGCTTGGTTATTTGTTTAGAACCCTAACGCTTTAGCATCCAAAAAAGCTTCCATCACACCATGGGCACCTTTCCAAATGCCAATGTAGTCGTAACATTAGTTGGTAAGGGCTCATTCACACACAGGCGGCGTGCGATTTATACGTCGCGCGCAGCGGGAGCCGTCGTACGTTGCGCGTTAGATGATCGCACTGCGAATGAAACTAGCGCTTGGGCTAATTTACGTGACTGAAAAGTGTTCCTGGAATCGCTTGTGCAGAGTTATTCTAAGGGTTCTGAAAGAATAGGGGCTTTCTTTCTTTCTTTATACAGAGTGAATGGGACACGCGGCATTCCGAAAACTGAAAAGGCATGACGAAACTGAACAACTTTTCGTGAATGAAACTTTCAGGAAATGAATAAGAATCTGCATCTCCATACAAAATTATAAACTTGATCGGACAGTTTGTCCGTATAATAACTTCAGCGGTACGAGTTGTTGAAAAACTGAGACTGTTTACCGTAACAACAACTTTAAAAGTTTTTGAACACTAAAAAATAAGGAATAAATATCAAACGTTTTGTAAAGGTCACATAAGTATACGATATTAATAAACAAAACGAAGACACATAGACCAACCAGTGTGTAAAATAAAGGCAACTGCAAAAGTTGTGGAGTCACTATAAATCCGGCTGCGTTTTCACCAAACTTGCGTCGTGTTTACGACGAGCGAAAGCGACTTTAAGTAGTTGGTGTAAAGCGGGCCTAGGGTGAACATTTTTCATTGTAAATAAGTGGAAGCCCAAGGGAAAGTGTTGTCAAGGAACAAAGATAAGTCGGGATTGTCGCCAGGCTCGTCTGGAGGAAATTACAACTAGCACGATACAAAGAGGCTGAGACTCAACGTTTCTATTTAAAAGTTTTTCGTCGCCAACAATGGATTTAAGGCGAACGGAAAAGTTTAAGTGTTTGTGGTTTTGAATCTGCAGTTCTTTTGGAGGGATTTACGGGTGAATGAAGTGCCTCTTGATTGCGTTGTTGTAACTGTATTCGAGGAGAGTGGAGATTTAAATTAAAACTGATGATGTTCCGAATTTTACATAAAATTACGTAGCTTTCAGTTTTTAACTTTTATTGTTCACGAGGTCAGGAAGTTTTATCCGAAAACTGGAAAGATAAAAAAGTCGCAAAAAATCGTTTCTGGGGCGAAGTTAATTTTATTTCGCTTTACGTCAGTGAGGTGAGGAGAGAGGGGAGAGGTAATCCCAGTAATCGTCTCACGTCTATCAAAATAAACCCCCGCCTTCCTGTTTGCTGTTTATAATTTCGAGAGCGAGCTCCAAATTTAACAGACGTGATTTGAATTTTTCTGACTCGCCACTCTTAAATATCCAACACTCATAAAAGTCAGAAGCCTTTCATCACATGCACCAGCTAGAGTTTCTTACATCCTTTTTGATATGTCTAAATACCTTTGTAATTTAAACTTGTAGTTCGAAAGCTGTTCTGATGGCGAAGATCAAAACACTTCACAGTAAAACGATCAGCAGAACAAAGAAGCAGAATATTTAAGTAGGTAAGTACTATTTACTTGAGATGTGAGTAAAGATCATCTACTTACTCGTACTATCCTATTTCTTTTTATTTATTAAGATAATTACTTGTGATGGGTACAAAAACGGGTTAACATAGATACAACGAGCTTAGATTCATTTGAGTTTTATACCAAAAAGATATATTTGAGCAATTAATTTACTTCTGAATTCGCTGCTTCTGAACATGTAGGTACAGAGATTTTTTCGTTCGCCTCTAACATACAACTTCTGGGTTCAACCGAACCTTACTGACATTTTGTTACATTTTGTAGACTATGTGAGCACCAAATAGCCTTTCCAAAGCCCCGTCTGAGTGAGAATTAAACACTTATCCGGGTAATTCACTGCTCTGGCAACACCGAGACATGTATTTACAGGAAACGAAATTAAGTTGGGGTGAAAACAAGTACTCCGGGATTACTTCGAGGGTTGTAAGTACGTACTTTGTTTTACTCTTCGGAGGAAATTAAATATCAGGAAGTAAATGCATAACTATAGATACCTAAATAAAGATTGTCTGACAATATCTTTTTCATTTTACTTGTCGGCTTTTGCTATTTCTATTTCAATGTTCATAACAAAGTTAAAACTTTTAGTTTATGGATCGGTTGTCAACGAAAAACAAAGTTCATTAACTTCTGTATTCATAATCCGACCTTATGCTTTAACACGTCCAATGCCCTTAAAATAATTTGATACCTTACGTAAATAACGTTTACGATGAATTTCACAAAACCACAACCTTGTTTCATAAAGCACTAGTATGAGAATAGTTTGATAGCTCAATATTAACTCTGCCATATGCAGTCAAAGAGATTCCTCGAATTTCACTACTAGAGTGCCTCCCTTCATAAACCCTTATTTTTTATCACCTCGTGAAACTGAACAACTTTTGCCAAGGAACATAGGTCGAAATACAAAAGAATTTTTTTGACTTCCCATACAAACTGTATCAGCTGACAGCACATTTGAGAGGTCGAAATACATTTCTCCTGTTTAAATCTATGTTCCTTCAGAAAAGTTGTTCAGTTTCAAGAACAGAGCTACCTCTTAAAATATCCGGGGTGATAAAAAAAGTGAACCCCTTGATATTGATTTGCATGCCCAATTTTTATTTGACTTTTTAAAATAACATTTTACCACTTTCTTGCAGTAGTGCTAGATCCTGTCTTCAAATTTTGATATAAACTTCGGAAAAAACCTGTTCCCTGGCGTGATAACTCTTGTTGCAAAATAAATAGAATTTCATTGGTCGCAGTACATAATGTTGAAGTAAGACTTCTAGCCCGTGTTAACACAGCTTTGCTAGGTGGTTTCCTTTACTACCTACAACTACTGTCTATCTCTTAAACGAGTAAGTAGGTAGGCAATTCCTGTTTGCCAAAAAATAAATTATACATGTATCATGTTGAATACATTTTGCGCGAGGTTATTAAATCCTACATGTAAGCTTCGAATTTTACTTTCTTGTAGATATTACATGTAGGTAAATCTATTAAAATTTATAAGAAACTTTATTTATGCAAGTTCGAACAACGCCAAACACAGTAAGGAATAGTGACAAAAATAAATTTTCTATGGTAATAATCCTTTAAATAAGCATGCTTTCTTGCTTAAACTGGTATTTTTGGGGTGGATTAAAAATATTAGTTTCATTGCAAATAATAATACAATAAATTAAATCAAAAGTCCATATTGTGTTACAAATATATCTTAGCATATAACAAAGATAATGGTAGGAAGTTCCAAGTTGTTTTTTATTTTTATTTTGCGAGGATTTATAATTCTTCGTCGCATCTTATGAATCTGATTTTGTTCTATTTTATAATATTTCTAATACTGACTTACAACCTCGACCAAAATCCGCAGATTATAATGATGTTGAATTAACGTTAGCAAGTTCATCCAAAATTAAAAGGGCTCATGTTTTAGTCAGAGATCACGCTTAGTTGCCGTCTCGTAATCCGATTTCATTCGCCAAGTAATGAGCACCATTAAACACATGTCATCTCAAGTACAAAACGTAATAAGTACTCAAAAATATCAACCGAAACTGAACGTTGACATTATGCGATTAGAGATGACATTTCTTTGATGCATCTACGCAATCGTAGCATTCTAAAATAACATAAACTTCTAATCCTTCTGCAAATATCATCCTTAACAATAAAAATGTAGAGTCGAAATTACCGTGTAGAATCATACTCATGTGCAATTCATTTTAGACCTGAAAAGATATGCCGAACCCGGGCTAGACGAAATATGAGGATTAAATTCCTGTAGTGCACTTAACAAGACTAATTTATGCATGCCTGGTACCCTGGCTGGGGTGAACTAACTAAACTAATTGAGAGGTAATGGTTCAAACACACCAATATGTTTTGATGCTGTTTAGTTTACGTTTTAGAGGGAACAGAGTAGTATTCGTTTTATATGAGGTAGGGAAAGCAAGCAAGTTATACAATCTTGCATAAATTAAAACGTGGTTTCGCTAGCTTTGTTCATTAATCCCTGCAGCAGCGAAAAGTCACAGATACAGAAGTCACAGATCTGACTGGAATGGAGTATCTAGCGCCACGTGAAGTACGTTTTTTAGTTCGCGTCATAAAGTATTTTGAAGTGTAATGAAATGAATGTTTTATCGGATAATTTAACAGAAACCGCACATTCAACGCATTCTTCATGTCATAACACAACATAATCTACGAACTGTTTCCTACCTGAGAAGGCCATGTCAAAGGAAAATTAGACGATACATTGCTTGAATAAAGTAATAGGGCAAATTTTTCACTGTCGCGTTTAAGGTGGAGCAGTATGAACGCCTACGAAGGGCTACGATCTTGCTACGGGCTACGACGAATTACGCGCGCAGCCTACGACGACGGCGCGTGAAATTGACTTCGGGGTAGAAGGTGTTCTTCGTTTAAATATCAAAATTGGAACGCATTTTTATCAGGCTGGCGAAGACGAGTCTTATTTACCTTATTATCACCCGGATATTTTACGAGATGGTTCTGCCCAAGGAATATAGGTCGAAATACGAAAAAAAAATTCGACTTTCCATACAAACTGCATCAGCTGATAGCACATATGGGAGTACGAAATTTCAGATAGAAGAGAGCGTTCTTATGGTCGCTTCTTTTTTCCCACCATTGCTCCACTTTGTTTGTGAAGCGATGAAGTTTAGCTGACCTCATTTAGAGATTTGAATATCCCACAATGAATAAAATATTTTGAGTTTGAGCTCATAACATCCCATAAAACGTCCACTGCAGGACTGGGAGCTCCCTCCAGAGCTCCAGCAAAAACGCGTGGTACTCTGGAGAAGATTTAACATAGTCACCACCCTTGTAAGCAATACGGCTGGCGACCACTGTTGTTTCTGAGCGCAGTATGTAAGACGGTACGATACACATAAAAATACTGGTGCCCATCATTTGGTTCATGCCCTTAGTCGCCTTCTATGACACCCATGGGTAGAGAGTGGTTGGTACTATTCTTTGCCGACACGACACGGACCAGAGAAAGTTATTGGTCACGAATCATGTGGATCGACAATGTATACGTTCTGCGCCGGTTTATGCACAACATAAATCACCCAATCGGAAAATGGCAAAACGAGGTGCGAAAATTCTAAAATGAAAATGATAAATAATTCGCTCGTTTGCGGTTTGTATTGTGTGTCTGACTGAAAGGCTTTCCCTGGCAATAAGTCTTTACCAAAGGCGATTATGACGGTTCCGCACCTTTGAACGGGAACGTTTTAGGCGGAAACGTTTTAAGGGCTTTTAAGGATTAAACGCGAGTGTCTGGTGACTGTTGTTACCATAATTATTACTTCACGCTTTTATGCATTCATATTTTTAAAGGAGTTGGAACCTTTATTAAAATAAACAGTGTTTCTAATATTCAGTGCAGGTGCACTTGTATACAGCGTGAATTTTCGTTGGTTTTGCTCCCGAAGCCAGTGATTTTACTCATGATAACAAGCAACTCCGTAGTAAAGTCAAGGGGTTGACTCATTTCGCATGGAAAGGCAAAAAAATATTAAACAAAAATATAGTAAAAAATATTTTTCTTCGGGTAAGTTGCTTATTTTCATGAGTAGTTACTATCGCCGGGCTTCGGGAGAAAACGAATGAAAACTCACAAAAAGAGCAAAACAACACTGAAGGATGTGAATCCGCCGTTGAAACTGAACAACTTTTTTCATAGAATATAGAGATTTAGAAAGGACAAATAAAATCAGCTTCCTACAGAAACTGAACCAGCTGTGTTTTTTATTGTCACTTTTTTCCACATGGCGCCACTTTGCCTAAGCGACGTTATGTAGGTAATCTTGGTGATTTCCTACAATAATAAAATAACTTTGAATTTTTTTTCGTCAAAACTTATTTAGTTTCTTGAGCAAATTAACATAATACAGGATTGTTACACCTTGTCCTAATGAAATAGTGAACATAATTTCAGTATGTAGATTATGAAACTGAACAACTTTCCGCAAGGAACGTAAGTCGAAATACGAAAATAATTTTTTAACATCCCATAGAAACTGCTTCAGCCAATAGCGCATTTTATATGGGAGGTCGAATTTGGTTTTTCAAAGTTGTTCAGTGACATGGTCTAAGTAACATACTAAAATTATGTTCAAATTTTCTGTAGGAGCCTATATTATGTTGGTCGGTTGTTAAAATTGTCTGTTTATGGATTTGTACATGGTGTTACTACAAATAAAACTTCTAGACCGAGTTTCTTGAATTATAAAGTTATTAATGCTGTATGAAAGTCACACAGGTATTTGGCTCTGTACATACGAAAAGCAGATAATTTAAAATTTAAACCCAGTAACGGGTTTAAATGAATTGTTTCAAAATATTTGCTTTCCGAAGAACGTATCGTTCGTTGTTTGCTAAGAGGTTCCGTTTGTCTGTGAAAGTGACTCCGATAGGTTGAGTTTGTGCCTTTTTAGTGTCTACTACAAAAATACACGCATTTTTTATTTTTAGCCGACTTTTTTTACTTTGTATGGGCTTATTCTTGAACACAATCAAGCCTTGAGGACGACGATGGAACGAGCTTGTCCAGAAAAAGCCTATTCACTCGCGACTTAAATAGATTCGGTTTATAAGACTCGCGAACACAGACGCAAGCAGAGAACTCCACCCATCCCAGTTCCTTAGCCATGCGTATTATAAAAGATGTTTTAAAGCGCTACTGCCGCCAACGGATGGTTACATTTTTAACTAAGGTCTAGGCGGTAGTATGAGCTATTCCTATATTGCCGCTAAACGACCAACACTCTGTGACGCTGCATAGACCTGTTTAATTTTTATTCTGAAACCGTCCGAATGACACAAAATAGAGACGTTGGCGTACGTTTTTTAGTAATATGCCGGCTAAATAAAGGGTGTAATGGACGGTGTACCGAAAACTGAAAATGCGTGCTCAGTCAACGAAACTACAACTTTCCAAAAAAAAAAAAACATTTTTTCTAAATATTAAAAAATGTTGATCTCTTCATACAACCTGTTCGATCAGAGTGAGTGTAAGTGTGTGAGGTTTAAGTTATTTTTCATTTCCCAAAAATGATTCTTTGGGACAGTTGTTCAGTTCCGTTAACTGAGCACGCCCTTTCAGTTTTCGGTACAGCTTCCTTTACACACTGTGTAGGTAACCCATCTGCTCTCATGCGTATCCTAAGCAAGAGGAGGAGTAGGAGCGTACTTCTGTATATCCTACACCATATTATTATTACTGCAATCATCAACCACCGCGGTCTGTTGTACCATCCGCAATGCTAACAAACGTGGTGACTATGGTACAACCACCCCAAAATATACCACGCCAAGACTCAAGTCTTGTTACTAAGTTACCCTCCAACTCAACAGTAAAAGCACTTTTGCTTTACGGTATGAATATACAAACAAGGAGTTTAGAACACAAAAGCCCAACCGACACATAAAAAAAACCGGCCAAGTGCGAGTCGGACTCACGCTCCGAGGGTTCCGTACCACCACATAATCATAATTGTATTAGTTGAAATTTCAGTAAGTTAATGTGCTAGATTTTCGAGTCTGACACGCGCTTGACCAAATTTTATTATTTGTTGTTATTTTTTAGCTTATGCACTATAAACATACCAATTTTCAAGTTTGTAAGTGTTCCCGTTTTTAAAATAGAACTAAAACAAAATCGCCTCAGCGACCATCCAACTTGACCCCTCTCTTATATGAATGTTCTTGAAACGGGAGCTCACCACAATTGGTTACAATTAGTTGTGAGAAAAGTTGTAATATTTAATGATTTCAGACTTTTCCCATTATTTGTACTGTGAGACCTAGCTTCTTGCCAAATTTCATAATTTTAGGTCAACGGGAAGTACCCTGTAGGTTTTGCTTTTTTGCATAAATGTGTGGAGATGAGGACATAAAATGCCATATCTTTTGATTCTGTCGTTGTGAAAAATTGAAATTTTCAGATCTTTTGTGGTTCATGGATCCTAATATATGGTATTAATTTCAACCTGATACCTGTTTTTACCCGTTCGTGAGATAAAGGGTCTTGACAGACAGACAGACGGACAACAAAGTGATCCTATAAAGGTTCCGTTTTTTTCTTTAGAGGTACGGAACCCTAAAAAAGGACGGGTTGCACTCCGGGAGTGCAGGCAGAAGTGAAAACTTGCATTTTTGAATATTATGCTTTTTGTAAGGGTCAATCACGCCATTGCTCGCGTACTTCTATGATATCACTGAATAAAAACCCGTATTGTAATAATAATACGGTTGACAGTTGACGCTTTTTCGATCAGGCTACGGATCTGACGCGACATCTGACGTGAGTTCATCATTTTTTACCAATCTAAAAAAGTGTCAAGCGCCGCTAAAGAAGTTTTCACTTCAAAAATCCTTATAAACCGACAACAACCAATATTCCACGTAACTAAAGCCAGACATGATTTAACTGCTTATGACTTGACATACAAAAACCAGCAAAAGCTTCCGCAAAAGAACACCTCCAAAAGGGTAGCCTTTATTTGTTTACTTCGAAATTAAATATCAAGTGGTACCATTACAATGGCTGTTTGAGATTAAAGCTGTTGCCTGCGGAGCGTCGATAACGAAATTAATATTTGCACGGGAATATCTAAATGCAAACGTCCACACACAAAGGTTCATTTGGCAAGAATTCGGCACCAGATTTAAATCAAATGAATTTATTGTTGTATTTCAAAATTTAGCTGTTTTTCTTTGTTTGGACCAGCGAACTACGATACTATAGAACGATAACTACGCTTCAAACTTGACCCCAGGAAATAGTTACCTAAGTAGGCGGAGCTAAAAATAGTTACCTCTCAACTACCACTACCTTGAATCGAAACATCTTGATGTTTTAACCTACATAAACAATGCAAGCTACGTCTAAAGTTCGTTGTAATCAGAACGTGATTGCATGACTGCTAGTTTTACGTACTTGAGATGAAACGTTAAGGCTAATACTCGATGAATGATCTTGACACTGAATAACTTCGTAACCACTTTTTACATTAAATAAGACATTTATCTTAGCAGAAAAAAAACGTGTAATAAACAAAATGTTAGAAGTGATGTGGTCGAGATAGAATTTTAATTTAACAAGGCGTGATGTTATGTATGTTAGTATCACTGTAGGTAAAAAATTCTAAAATGAACATTATTTTGTCAATTTTGTCCTATTTTTAACCATTTTACTGCTACAATTTTTATCAAAAACAAATGAAAATTTACAATATTTTGGATAAAAAAATATTTAATGATGTGTTCATTTTACTTTTTTGATATTTGTAAAATAACATACGAAAAAATACTTTTCTCTCTTTTTTGTGAATCTCGGAGTCAACGTGTTGGTCGTAATAGCCACGTTGCAAGGCCGCTTATGTGAACGTTATTTACTTGTACCTACATGAAGTCTATATTTGCATTGACGAGTGTATAGCTGCTAATTTTAGGGAAAGTTGAACTTTCTTAAAAGTAATGCCACAGATGAAATAATTGTAAAACTACAAGCCAAGGTCTTTTGGCGGCTTGCAAACTTTGACAGCTGGGATCTACCTAACCCAGTATTGAGTCTGGTTTGCCCAAAGATTTTGAACTTCCGTGCTTGGATTTGCCCATTTTCAAATGGTAGTAGTGTTGTGTAAACAATAGTCGTTTTGTGTAAATAGGCTATAAGCGATAAAAGAAGACTCTATGATTTATTCTTACCGGGTCATCCTATCGGTTATTAGTATGATTACTACGGTAGGTTTCGTTCACCAACAATAGCAGTTGCCAGCCGCAACGGCTTCAAGCGTGGTGACTATGGTAAATCCTCTCCATAGTACCACGCGTTTTTTTCTGGAGTTTTGCAGGGAGCTCCCTGTCCTGCAGTGGACGTTTGATGAAACCACAATTACCTTACCACAATTAAACTTCTTTATTGTGAATACAAAATATCCAATAACATTTGCGAATAAAAGTCAATGCCTTCAATACACTCTCATAATATTTTCATTTCAGCTGTGTGCGGGAAACCATAGATCTAGTATCGAGAGCTATCGGACAAAGCATTGCTGACAACTCTTCCCATTCAGTCCATTGTTGCGGTATTGGAGTGGGCAAACATAAATATGAACCAATCTGGTCATTGCGACTGCGACATAGCTTGTAAGTCAATGGTAGGTATAAGCTATGGTATAAGTGAAAATTGCTCATACATATTACTATCATAAGTACATTTAGATCGGTCCTTACCACGATAGGCGTTTTTAGATGTTCACCCGTGATCATGGTCCTTGTGACAATGTCAAAATATTGAAAGCTCTCAAAACGCCATAAAGTCAAATGGGATTAATACAAGATTAATGCTTAGAGCAATGCAACCTCGCTTTGTGCGCGAATTTCGTGTTACTCTATGGATTAATGTGATTATAACATGCAAAGAAGATCCATTACTGCTGCCGTACTCCGAAGTTAAACTACGATAATATCGCGCCAATAATTAGTCTATGGTTCGGCCTTTGACAAAGAAATTCCCATACAAAGTAAATTTCCGAACGTAATTGTTGTTGTCAATCTGATAATATCGGAGCTCCGATAAAACTTCGGAGTGCGCACCCGGGAAAGGACCTTCTCAAAACACAAAGTACCAATTATAAAAATAATATCAACTTAAATAAAAAATCGAGCCTAACTGAGTCCGGTAGGATCGTTCTGTATGTAACTGCACAAGTAAACAAAACAACTGTGCTCCCGTTTGCTGACCTGTTTTGTGCTCCGGTTGAGTATTAAAGAAAAATGTTATCTAACCAAGCATTTGTTTTGGCTTTACCTGTAGTTATATTTTTCTTGTACTATGATGAAAGTTAAGTGGAGTCTACGTGAGATAATTTGTAGAATTTTTTATCAAGTACTTACAATACACATACTTTGATTTGCTAAGAGCGTTTAGCAGGAGGGTAAACTTAAAATTTAAAAATGGGCTGAAAAAGCTTCAGACGAGACGGTGACTGGAATACTTTGAACCAAAATTAGACACACGTAGCATTGACGCTTGATTATAGATAGACATATAGGTAAAAAACTAGTTACCTATTGGAAAACAAACAAGCTTAGATACTGGGTGTGCTATTTGTATAGAGCCGTATCGACAAAATTTCGGAATACAGTTCCTCTATGGTTTGGTAGTTTATAAAGTTGAAACTTTTCCTCTGAGCTACAAGTTCCTGCTTTTCACAAGTATATTTTGTTGGAAACTAAACTTGAGATAGACAGGAAGATAACTCTACACTAGCTTTTAAACTTTAAAGTTCCTTGTTACGTAGACTTAGAATTTACAAGGTAAGCACGAAGAATTTCCACAGTGTGTATTTTAATAAGGTAAAATCTTCACATGCACTTATGCATTGCGCATATGACCGATCATGTTTCATGATAGCTGACAAAAGCGTAACAGCTGGATCACGGAGTAAAGAAGGGGAGAGGAGAAGATGATATCAGTCGAGCCGTGGTTCAATCAATTGAGTCATGACGTCACGAAAGGGGGCGGGGCATACGCCATTTCCTCTTTGAAGTTACCAGTGATCACATCGAAACACGCTCTGCAATTTTTTTTTTAAATAGTTGTAAAAACAACTCCCACTATGAAGTGTTGTGTGCCTTTGTGTTTAAATTCGTCAGAAAGGCAAAAAGAAACTGCATTTAAAGTGTCTTTTCACTTGTAAGTAAGATTTTTCAATAAAATTTGCTATCAATGTACTGTAGGCATGTGGCCGTAACATTAGTTGTGCTTTATGTCGCTATATGGTTTTGGGAATATTTGTAGACGATCGAAATTCACCCCTTCTTTTTACTTCCACAGACTCAATTTACATTTCTGGCTTTAGCTTTAACAATAGTTTGATAAAAATTACGTGAATATCGTGAATATTTTATTTATTTAGAGAAATATTTGTAGTTTGTAGTTATGTTGTTTGTAGTAGCGCCACCTAGTATGCAGTGGACAAACTCGCCAGAGTTAGGTTCAAGAACCGTCTTCCAGATTTCAGCAAGTAAGTAGTATATAGGGTCTTAATTTAATAACGTGCCATAGCTAAGTGGATGTTCAGTATCGATAAAATAGGTATTCAAATTAATACCTATTGTTATTTTTGAATTTTCAAATCAATATAGTTGGCTCTATATTCATATAGATAGAGGGAGCATAACGTGTTAAGCTGCCACCACTTTTATCTTTTTAATCTACTTCAAAAAGAAGAGGTTATCAATTCGACCCGTCCTGTCAAAAATACACAGTTTTTGTAGCTTAGCTTAAAGATTCGCCGAGTTCGCTATTTTATTATACGTACAGATTCGTCGCTATTTTCATAAGCAACGAGGAAGGGTTACCGACTGCCCGCTCTTAGTCTCAGGTTATAATTTATTTGCGAGCCATATCTCTGGAGCAAGATCCGTATCAGTGACTGAATAACTTTTTCCAAGGAACATAGGTCGAAAAACAAAAAATAATTTTGGACTTTCCGTACCTACTGAGTGACCAACACAATTGTATGGGAAGTCTAAAATTTATGTCCTTTATCGAACTATGTTCCTTTGGGAAAGTCGTTAAGATACTGATACTGAACCCGCGAGCTATGGCACGCAATTAAATTAACATCCTGTATAAACAATTTATTTTTGTAGTATAGTGTCTTTTACGCCATCTAGTAGAGTATAGCAGTACCACCAAAAAGTGCGTAAGGACAAAAAGTGCTAGTAGTTTCACTATTTGCCACTAGATGGATTTTACATAAGTAGGTGGAGTCTAGTTATGTCCCGTCAACCCGTGACTCGATCTTCACCCCCGCGCACTGTCACGCTTCGTGTCGTACAAAAATTTCGTAGGGGCAGCTCCTCTCCCCTTCCTTACTCCGTGAGCTGGATGGAGTGATGAGTTATACTTTGGAGCTACAAAGACATACTAGGTTATTTTTTTGGACCTGATTTGCGTATGCCCACGTTATAACAGAGGTCAAAAGCAACAACTTTTGTTCTACGACTTTTCTAACAACGCACAAAAAAAATCGACTCCCCATACTAAAGTGGTCACGTGACCGATCCATTTTGTATGGAAAGTTCAAAAATTTTCGTGCGTTGTAAGAAAACTCGTAGAACAAAAGTTGTTGCTTCGTGGGCATACGCAAATCAGATCCAAAAAAAAATAACCTTACCTCTGCTTTTATTTGCTGTAATTTTGCTCAAGCTACTTTATTTCGATGTAATAAATCTTTAAGACAACACATACAATTCTCACACTATTACCAAAACAAAAACGTTTGAATAAAATCGAATGGCTTTTACGCCATTATACGGGCAAGGGTAGCATCCCTGATGCAGCGGGTGCGCGGCAGCCGTAATAGCCTCCTGACTGTGGTGGCAGAGCGTGTGGAAGGCCCGATCCTTGAAAATTGGACCTCCATTCATGTCATCCCCTCGAATAGAGCAGCCAAATAACATGTTTTGACATTTTGTGAAATTTTGTGATTTTGATATTTTAATGTTGATTATTAATTTCCTAACATAGTTTTTAAGTCTAATGTTACTAACAAATATGGATTGTACTTATCTGATTGAAATAAATTGAATTGAAAAAATGCTTAGTTAGGAGGATATGTGAAAAGATAGTTATTTGACAGTCTTTTCGCTTGAAAGAAAAGGATAAAGTGCGGAATGTGCAACGCATTAGATTACGACATATATACTGTGCGTGTTACCAAAACTAAAGGACGTAAGCGCCCGATATAAAATATTGACTTATTGTAAAAACTAATTAATAAAATAACATTTTAGGCTGGTCATATGATAGCAACTACGAATACCTTTCTGTATATTTAATTTCACTACTTAAAACACCTCAGATTTCACAAAAAGATGAAAATAATGAAAATTGAAGAGGCAACTTTGGATTTTTATACTGTCGAGTCAATTTTCACTAATCATGTTTTGGTTTTGGTGATATGATCACTTGAATGGTCAAGAAACACACACCTGAAAATCACGGCAAGATAGTGAGTAAATAAAAAGATATTTGTCATCAAAATACCCAAAAAAAATTACATATCGTCTTAAGGCTTAACAATATAACGTTTCTGGCAAACGTTTTATTTTGAAGATACCGTTCAATTTACCATGATCACACCCTTGGTGAGGACTTAAGGTAGGACTTATCAATAATCTCGCACAGAAGTACAGCGATATTCAGCACTAAGCGAAGACTTTAGAGAAAGGGGGATTAAAGTATGTAATGTTTGTATGGAGGTTTGAGAACTCTACTTGTATACAGATGAAGGCCATACAAATGAAGGTCATACGGCGAAAGTTTCGGGCGAAGCGCAGGCATGGCATGGCATGGGCGTGGAACGAATACGAAACGGACGCGACATTACATAATATTAAGAGCATAAGGCAATAAGAAAGAAGCAAACGGCGAAGTGGCAAATTGCGCCGTGCCTTCTCCTCGCCTTCCCCTTGCCCTTTGCCTTATATATTTCAGGCCTTAAACGTGAACATAGTGGGCAAAGACATTTTACGGAAATCAAAATCCATCTAAGAAAAATTAAGTCGTATCAAATTCGTTTCTTTTTTCGTTATGATAAGTGAAAGAACAAAAAACATAGTGACGGAGTTTTCACTACGAAGACTAATAAAGTGATAGTTGAAATCTGTGGTTGAAAACTCAAAGTCGCAGTCAAGTTTGAGGTATGTACGTAAGTTTATGCCGAGTGGAGTAATTAGTTTCTGGGACCGTAAAATTTGCATGACAGTACCGTTTCCTTAGGGCTCCTCTGGGTACAAGCGCGCCGTAAAGGTATTAACCCTTTGGAACTTCTTGGGAGATAATATTACCTCGTAAAATCTTCTATTACAAGTATGAGCACTGAAGTTTAAGTTTCGTCAGAAATTCGACTGTATGCCACAAGAACGCATTTTATAGTATCGACTAAGTTATCATCATATCTGCCGAAAGACGTCCACTGCTGGACATAGGCCTCCCCTAAAGAACTCCATGACGACCGGTCCTGCGCTGCTCGCATCCAGCGGCTTCCCGCGACCTTGACCAGATCGTCGGTCCACCTTGTGGGGGGCCTGCCAACGCTTCGTCTTCCGGTACGTGGTCGCCACTCTAGTTATAATGAGAACCAATTAAGTACGATATAAGTATAGAAAAAATATTAAAACTAAGTCTTTTACTCTTAAATTACTTACTCGTGATCACAAAGATTTTTGCTGTGGAACCGACTCTGACATCTGAACAATAAGTATTTTGTCCCATTAACAGCCAGTCAAAGTATCTATAAAGTTAAAGCTACTTTAAATCTTTTGCTGCCATATTTTGTTTTGTTGACAAAGAAAGTGACAGCAATAGATCTAAAGAAGCATTAACTTTAAAGAAGTTTTGTGCAACTGGTTGTTAGTCTTCAAAGTTTCTTTAACTAAACAAAATGCTAATGTGGTACCGTTTCGGGAAATATAGGTAAATATTCCTGAAAAAAAAAAACTTTTTACGTGAATTTCCCTACCACTCCCTACAGAAGAATATAAGATTGAGAGTCCGTTTTTTTCCTTTTGAGGTACGGAATCCTACCAAATATATATAAAAAGTAACGATAAATTTAATTTACATAAAAATAAATAGATTAAAATTCCTAAATAAAGTATTAAAAAAATATATATTTAATTAAAATTAAGACCTTCTCTTTAAAAATTCCTCCAGCCAGGTAAGAGGCAGACTGCTGTGTAGCTAGGTCCTGGATCATAGCTGGCGGCACAAAAAGATGACTGTTTACTGGATCGACAACGTAAGAACCGATGTTATAAATTGAGGAAAATAATTTTATACCTTTTCTCTACACCTGTACGTACAGTTGTGTACATAAGAGTAGAGTTTTGTTACCGTTGACTTCAGCCATTGGGATGCACCCTCGCTATAAAGATGGCGGGACCTAAGATGGCCGCTTTAAGTAAGTGTTAATGCATATTCTACTACCAACTTTCGCCTTTTACTGTTTGTGTCTTGTTGTGTCTACGATTTACTGTTGTTTAGTGATTGTGGTTGCAATTTGGAGAGAGTCCCTATGATATTTGTTTGGAGACAACACCCACCCACATAAACGTTAGTAGAATAAAATATAAAAATATTTTTTATGTCTATTTATCACTCATTTTTCATGATTTCTTTGGTTTGTCTTTTTTTTTAGAGAGTTGTCCAGTCTACTGGAGCATCTATTACATTCCTAGACTATACAGGGTGTAAAAAAGTACGATGATCCTTCTAAGGGGATTCTACACGCTGATTCTACATCACTAATAGTTTGTAAAAAAAAATACTTTTTCTTACAAAAAAGTAGTTTTAACCTGTGGTTTTAACTCAAGAAGAAGTGATGCGCCTAGAGGGTTCAATGACCTTTATGATCAGCTGATGATGCAGATAAAGATGATTTTTGTTATAATATCCAGTCACTAGCAAGTACCTATTCATTTCAATAAATTACTGTAATATAATTCAAAGAAAAAAGTAATTTTTTACAATCTATTAGTGATGTAAAATCACCCTTTAGAAGGATCATCGTACTTTTTTATTTAAACCCTGTATTTCTAAGTCTTGACTTTTCGTAGCAGTTACTACGGCGTAGCTGACGTAGCTCACACATTATTTTTATCATACAGGATTATTATTTTTTTTCCAATTTTTATTTAAGTTACTCAGGCCATAAAGTTACAGAAGTAGTCTTCCTCAGTTTAAAGCGTGGCACTTGTCGTTTTAGAAATTTAGACATGAAATATCATTTATTTAAGAGGGATTTCTTAAGGGATGGGATAGCAAAGAAATTCTCGTTCATCGACATATGTTTCTTTAAAAAAGTTTGATAAATATCTGAACAATAAACAAAAATATTTTCTACAGTAAAAATATCTCTGACTGGACTAGGGTTCGGATAGGTTATTTTAGATATTATATTTTTTATATTTTAG
Source organism: Athrips mouffetella (assembly GCA_947532105.1). NCBI lineage: Eukaryota > Metazoa > Arthropoda > Insecta > Lepidoptera > Gelechiidae > Athrips > Athrips mouffetella. The sequence goes on from OX383958.1 coordinate 12,361,056, forward strand.
AAAGGGTGTTGCTTGGTTTGGTTACTATGCGCTTCACAAATCCTCGGTATACACGCCATAAACCTTCCTAAATTGGTTCGAAAATTTTAAAACAATTCCTCGTTCCACGTATGCAAATAACGAGTGTCGATGAGCTGGTGATAAAATTTCAAATTCCATTGTTTATCCCAAAAAGCGGGTCATAAAGTGGAAGTTATCGCCCCCCGGACCCCAATCACAATCTCCACGAGATACATTGCATATTTACTCGGTGTGGTTCAACCCTAAAGCATATTTCTTAACAGAACGAGTGTACAGTGGGCGTTATTTTTTATATTAGGTGTAGGTTTCAATATGTTAATGAGTGTATACTGGAGTTCACGAAAAAGTCAACATAGTCGATTCTATGTATTTAGTTAGTAAAATTCATTTAAAATGTCCTAGAGTTGGTCTCAGAAATAAAAATATAATATTTTCTACAGATTTTTGCCACACTAACTATGCCAGAAACAGATTTGTTACAAGATCCACACATGCTTATAATGATAGATATTACAATGTTGATATTTTCCATAATAGTTTTACAAAATTTAAAAACTTCGTCAGAAAACTATAATTTGAGTATGTTGAATTATGATTTCCAACTATTTCTTGCTCAATTTGTTTTTTTTTTAGTTTTTTTTTTTACATAAAATTCTTTAAGTGTGTTACTTTAATCTTTTAGCGTTTACTCAATGGCATAGAACTTTTTTCTCTTAGTGGAAACTTTGTTGGCTTATGTATTTTCTATGTAGTTTAAGCTATTATGTACTAAATTTAAGCTGTTTGTTTCCCAAAATAAATAAATAAATAAATAAATAAATAAATAAATAAATAAGCAAAATAATAACCTCAAATACAAAATAAAAGTGTTAAAAATTTATTTTTATTTTATTTATTTAGAATTACAACAGCTGTTTCCAAAACTAAAAGTTTGCTTATATATTAAAGGTACATGAGCCTATAACAGGTTTCCCTAATAAAAATTTAGATGGTAAACGATATAGACACAGCGAATTTCTGAGTATGTATACTTCGTGTAATTTAAGATATATCTTAACTTAAAAGAAAAATTACTGTTTATAAAAAAAACTGACTGTTTCGTGAACTCCGGTGTATGGTAGTACTTAGTAGAAACTTGTTGATGATTTGATAAATTCGAGATATTAGGATTTTTCATTAGAAGCTTTCTATCTTTTTGAAGGTCGGTCAACAATTTATCGGGAGCTCATTAATAACCCATATCGTGGTACGTACCCGTTATATTGTTATCATATTATTATTAATAGTGTTAGTGACAGCTAAACTCACAAACAATATTTCAATAAACAAATTTTAAGATAGGTAATTTCTTAATCGTCACAATCTTGACGATTAAGAAATTACCAATCTTGAAACACTTTGCGCGCGAAAATCGTGTTACTCTATGGTCACAACAGACAAAACAACGAAGATAACTTTACTTCCAATATAAATACTCAATAAATAATTTGTTGTCCATTTCAAATAAACATATGAGTGGATTAGAAAGAACATGTATATTTTAGGGTTCCGTATGAAAGGGTAGAAAAACCGGCCAAGTGCGAGTCGGACTCGCGCACCGAGGGTTCCGTACCACCACATAATCATAATTGTATTAGTTGAAATTTCAGTAAGTTCAGTAATTTTTTGAGTCCGACACGCGCTTGACCAAATTTTATTATTTGTTGTTATTTTATTACTTATGCACTATAAACATACTAATTTTAAAGTTTGTAAGTGTTCCCGTTTTTAAAATAGAACTAAAACAAAAATCGCCTCAGCGACCATCCAACTTGACCCCTCTCTTATATCAATGTTCTTGAAACGGGAGCTCACCTCAATTGGTTACCATTAGTTGTGAGAAAAGTTGTAATATGTAATGATTTCAGACTTTTACCTTTATTTGTACTGCGAGACCTAGCTTCTTGCCAAATTTCATAATTTTACGTCAACGGGAAGTACCCTATAGGTTTTGCTTTAGTGCATAAATGTATGGAGATGAGGACATAAAATGCCATATCTTTTGATTGCGTTGTTGTAAAAAATTTAAATTTTCAGATCTTATGTGGTTCATGAACCCTAATATATGGTATAAATTGCAACCTGATAGCTTTACCCGTTCGTGAGATAAAGGGTCTTGACAGACAGACAGACAGACAGACAGACAGACGGCCAACAAAGTGATCCTATAAGGGTTCCGTTTTTTTCTTTTGAGGTACGGAACCCTAAAAACGAGACTCTATTAATATGCCTCCGATGTCTGTATGTCTGTCTGTCAGCAGGCTGTATCTTAAAAGAAATAAAAATGTTTTTTACTCTCACATGTTCATTTTCTTATTTACAGGATGTAAGTGACAATAATAGACCATTAATTTAAAATACAATGTGAGAACCTGGTGTCTGTACCTAAACAGCAAAAACCTGTATGGCAGATAACCAGACCCTTGCCCCTCTCAGTAGAAAACAATGATCAGAACTGTTGAGTGCCGAGGTTGAGTGACACAGAAAAACACAAACATGGAGTCTAAACAAAATTTTACAATAGAATTTTACAAAATTTTCCAAGCCCAAAAGAATTAGTGTCTCAAAAAAGGGAGGAAGAAATACAGTCTCAAAAAAAGGAGAAAGAAAGAAAGTCAATGGTTTATATATTAGGAGATGAACAAGTACGAGGGCTAGGTCCATTGATGGTGAAGTTGAGACTTAGTAAATGGAATGATGTGTACAACGTGTCAAGTTTAGTCAAGTCAAGAGCTACAACAGCAGAAATTTTGAATGGAGTGAGGACTTTGTCGGAAAGAGTATATAAAGACGATATAGTTATTCTATCTGTTGGAGCAAATGACAAAAATCCATATCTGTGTTACTACACGCTTTGTAACGCGTTATTTTTATTAAAAAACTGCAAAGTATTTTTATTGAATGTACATAAAAATGATTTTTTGAATGTCAAGCTATTAAATAATGGATTACATGTACTGGCCAATTATTATGAAAATTGTAAATTAATTGACATATCTAGCATTTATAAAAGAGGTTCAATGTTAAAAAAAATATGCTTGAAGTTAAATGAAGAAATTGATTACTTAAAATATGAACACCAATATATTAAAACTGTGATAAAAAATTCAAATCAAGGTAATCTTAATAATAATGACAAGGCAATAAAGGGTACGATTCCTTACTACTTCAAATCAGTAAGTCTTGTTAAAACTTTGAATACAGAACATGCAGAACAATCGCCAAATAAAACATTTTTTCGAGGCATTAACCAGTAATACGCTGACTAAAAAGCAAGGAATCGAACCCAATTTGAAGATTGATGAATGTGATGATGATAAATTGACAGTTTTACATCAGAATATAGCTGGTGTACGTAACAAACTAGATTTAATAGAAATATATTTATTGGACTTAAAAAATAACGGACATGAAGTTGACATTATTTGCTTAAGCGAAATTTTTGTTAATCAAGGCTCGGAAGGTAACATTAAACTTAATGATTTTAAATTAGCATCAAGCTTCTGTAGAGACAAAAGTAGGGGTGGAAGTTGTATTCTTGTTAAAAAAATATATGAGATTAAACCAATAAATTTGGCAGCAAACCTGTATTTTGAATGTTGTAGTGTAGAAATTGTAGGTCTTAATCTCATAGTGGTAACTATCTATAGAATTCCTGAACAGAAGAAGGTTTATATCAATTTGTTTCTTCATAAACTCAACCAACTTTTACATGAACTGACAGAAAAAACTAATTGTAGGAAAAAAGTTGTCATATGTGGTGACTGGAACATAGACATTTTGAAACAAAATTATTCATCCATAGAACTGGAAAGTGTATTACAAGGGTATAATTTTAATATACATATAAAAACTCCAACAAGAAAGAAATCTTGCATAGACCTGATAGCAAGTAATATTAAAGAAGTAGAATTCGCATTACATCAGTTGAATCTTTCAGACCATGAGACCGCTCAAACAATAACGTTTGCAATTAAGAATAAACGAAAAGCTTTTACCACATGGTTTGAATATAAACGAGACTTTTCAGCTGATAATTTTAGAAAATTTTATAATTGTATATCTTCACTGTCTTTTTCTGATGTTTTGAACAGTCAAAACACTAATGAAGCCTTTGTACTTTTCCATGAAACTTTGCGTCTTTTTTATGAATTGTGTTTTCCAGTCATTAGAGTTAAAATAAATAATAGGGCTTCAAAACTAAAATGGCTGACCAAAGGTTTACGAAAGTCGTGTAAAACTAAAAGATTATTATCCTTTAACAACCGTGAAACAAAGAATTATGTCAAATCTTACAATAAACTACTAAAGAAATGTATAAATTTATCCCAAAGAATAACAATAGATATATTTATAACAATGGGCGTAATTCAAATGCAGTCTGGAATACGATTTCTTCAACAATTGCTACTGACATTCACAAACATGACATAAATTCAATAAATTTTGATAATAAAATTATTTATAATTCTAAATTAATATGTGACATTTTTAACCAATATTTCATTCAGTTGACTAATAGTAACTCTGACAAATACAAAAGACAACCTAAAGTGGCTCCATATAATAATTCCACAATTTTTCTTAAGCCCATCAATGACAAAGAGGTTTTAAAAATTATCACATCGTTAAATAATAGTAAGGCCTGTGGCTATGATGAAATAAATACTAAAGTGATAAAACTATGCGGTGATATGATTTCGATCCCAATAGCCCACATTATAAATTTATCATTCTGTCAAGGAATTTTTCCAGAAAATCTTAAGATTTCAGTAGTAAAGCCTCTTTTCAAAAAGGGTAATAAATCAGATCCGGGAAATTACAGACCCATTACATTAGTCCCAATTCTTTAGTAGAGAAAGCAATGTCGAATAGATTAACAGGATTCTTCACTATGCACAATGTACTTAGACATGAACAATACGGCTTTAAAAAAGGAAGCTCCACAACCCTAGCTTGCTTCAATCTTGTAAAAACTGTAGTTGAAAGTTTAAATGTCAAAACTCCTGTCATGTCTATATTTTTGGACATGAGCAAAGCATTCGACTTCGTTAATCATGATATATTATTAGATAAATTAGAAAGTTGTGGAGTCAGAGGAAAAGCCCAAGACTGGTTGCAAAGTTATCTAAAAGGGAGAAAACAGTATACAGAAATATCAAAAACTACAATTATAGACAAGCAAATAGTAAAACAAAAGTCTCAATCTAGTTACATGAGTGTTAAAAACGGTGTACCTCAAGGGAGTATTTTAGGGCCTTTGCTTTTTCTAGTGTACGTAAATGATCTTCCTCTTGCAACAGCGCAAAATACAATTTTATTTGCAGACGATACGACTCTTATAATCAAAGGTAACGATAAGGACTTGTATGAAACAAAAATAAATAACACTCTTATAGAAGTAATAGATTGGTTAAATAAAAATAATTTGAAAATTAATTTGGAAAAAACAAAGATGATGCAATTTGTATCATATAGATCAAATCCGATTAAATTAGAAATTAAATTTAATAATACAATAATTGAAGAAACAAATACGTTTAAGTTTTTAGGAATAGTAATAGACAAAAATTTAAATTGGAAAAGTCACATTAACTCAATCTGTAGCAGACTCGATAGATTCATATTTGCACTAAAGCGCATCCTACAAACAGTTTCTAAAGATGCAGCTTTGACAGCCTATCATGGCTATGTATCGTCCATTCTCAGTTATGGATTGATAATCTGGGGCAATTCTGTAGAAATAAGTAGGGCCTTCATATTACAGAAGAAATGCATGCGGGCTATAACTAACTCATGGTACTTAGATAGTTGCCAACCAATATTTAAGAAATTGAGAATTCTCCCCTTACCCAGCTTGTATGTACGAGAAATATGTATATTTGTAAAATTGCACCCAGAATTTTTTAAAAAGGTTTCAGATGTTAATAGACGACAATTCGATCGCTTTATGCATATCAGCTGTACCAACCACCGAGCCAAACGGACATTTATAAGAAAAACGTCTTGAATATGTGTATAATAGTATATAACAAACTTCCTGACAATTTCAAAATATTAGATTTTAAGAATTTTAAAAAGGAACTGACAAATTGGTTAATTGACAAATGTTTTTATAGTGTGAAGGAATTTTTGGAATATAAAGAAGCGACTTAAATTTGAACTGTAAAATGTTGAAATGTACAATAATATTGTAAAATTTGCACGCTTGCTTGCAGGTAGAAGTACAAGGACTATGTAAATATGAACATCTTTTTAAAACTGTATTTCATGCAAATAAATTTATTATCATTATCAATAGTAGAAAATAAAACAAGACGTATATTGCATTTTCTGTGTGTGTATGTTTGATAGAAAAGTAATGTACCTACGAATTTAAGTTGTTGTGTGAAAATATTTTTTTTGGGCGAGGTTTGCTCGATTTTTGTTCAAGCTCCATCGTGAAAACGAGAACACTTACAGGCGTGAAAATTGGTATGTTTATAGTGCAAAAGCTATAAAATAACAACAAACAATAAAAACTGGTCAAGTGCGTGTCCGCCTTGTGCGTATTTAATTCACTTTGTCTGGTCAAGTGGTCAAGTGCGTGACTGCGCGTCCATAACTAAGACGGTATTTTTACCTTAGTAATGCAGAACCCTCAGTGCCCGAGTCTGACTCAAACTTTGCCGTTTTTAGGGTTTTGTACCTCAAAAGAAAAAAACGGAACCCTTATAGGATCACTTTGTTGTCCGTCTGTCTGTCTGTCTGTCTGTCAAGACCCTTTATCAGGTTGAAATTAATACCATATATTAGGATCTATGAACCACACAAGATCTGAAAATTAAATTTTTTTACAACTACGCAATCAAAAGATATGGCATTTTATGTCCTCATCTCCATACATTTATTCAAAAATGCAAAACCTACAGGGTACTTCCCGTTGACCTAAAATTATGAAATTTGGCAAGAAGCTAGGTCTCACAGTACAAATAATGGGAAAAGTCTGAAATCATTAAATATTACGACTTTTCTCACAACTAATGGTAACCAATTGTGGTGAGCTCCCGTTTCAAGAACAGTCATATAAGAGAGGGGTCAAGTTGGATGGTCTCTGAGGCGATTTTTGTTTTAATTCTATTTAAAAACGGGAACACTTACAAACTTGAAAATTGGTATGTTTATAGTGCATAAGCTACCCTAAACCCTAAAAATAATAAAATTTGGTCAAGCACGTGTCGGACTGAAAAAATCTAGCACATTAACTTACGGAAATTTCAACTAATACAATTATGTTTATGTGGTGGTACGGAACCCTCAGTGCGCGAGTCCGACTCAAATTTTGCCGTTTTTTGTATCTATTTGTCTGTGTCGTAATAACTACACTTCCTTATCTCATCCAGTATGTGTTGGACTAAGGGAACTTGAACAGGGCGAAGAGAAGCAGCGTCCTTCTCTGTATCTATCCTTTTACTACATTGCGCTCGCCAATCAGGGTGGGTGCAGATACACGGATGGCGATGCAACGCAGCACAATAAAGTATTTCTATTCTCCAGTTTTTTTTCATAATAAATCGAGATGGAAGACGTGTTCGACCTCCTCAGCATACGCCCAGCCTCCAGTGGTCCACTTGTGGTGGCTGTGGTCTATCCCTTCCAAAATATGCCATACTGGTGGCTTTATTGGTGATAGGGCTTTTGTGCAAAGTCCATCTGGGGAAGTACCATCCCCTTAACTTTTTCTGCTGTAAAGCAGTCAGTGTTTGCACTGCTGTGTTTCGGTTTGAAGGGTAAGGAAGCCAGTGAAACTACCGGCACATGAGACATACCATCTTAGTTCTCAGGGTGGGTAACGCGCTTTGCTGTCTTATTAGTGTCAAATTATTTCACTAATAAGACAGTGGTTGTCATTGGCGGTGGTGACCACTTACCATCACCCACCTGCTCGTTTTGCCACTATTTTTAATTTTGATAGAATTCCTTGTCCAGCATGGTTCGATTGTCACCATGATAACTTTAGTACACCCTTTATATCGTGGGTCGATCCGATCCCTAAAACACATATTTTTCAAACATTCGCTACATTGCGGTTAAAAGGCAGTCATAAATCGGAAAACGTGTCCGTGACCGTATTTTGGTAACGTTTATACGCTACTGGTTCGTGTTTATGACGTGACATTCGATTGTCTCTAAATGTATAGCACGAAACCTACGTTATTTATCAGACAAGATGAAATTTATTGGCGGGAAAGTTTGTTTTACGAGGGCCAAGCCGAAAAGATCGGGAATAGAATACTCAGGAATAAATTAGATTAAAACCTTTTTGGTTTATGACATGTAGTATTATTTCAAACACAATTCCATTTTTGAATTTTAAAAAAAGTAAAAAAGAAAAGAGTAGTAGCCATTTGAATTTGACAAGTCAGTGGGGAAAATGGAGCTTACGCGGGAACATTTCCGTGCCATAATTTTTCATAACTTTCGTCGAGGTTTATCTCAAGAACAATGTCTCGCCGAGCTTGTTTCTGTTTATGAACTTGAAGCACCCAGTAAAACGACTATATATCGTTGGTATTCTGAGTTTCGTCGTGGACGTTCCTCTCTAACGACAGTTCCTTCTACTGGTCGACCAAAAACAGCGGTAACACAAGATAACATCGATGCTGTGCGCCAATTAATAAAAGAAGATAGACATGTGACATACGAGCAGATTCGGGCTTCTCTCAGCATTGGTATGACAGCGATTCAAACTATTTTACATGATGAACTGGGTGTCAAGAAGTTAGTTTCCCGCTGGGTGCCCCATCGTTTGACCGAGGAACAAAAGTCGGCTCGTGTTAATTGGTGTCGGTCTACTCTGCAACGGTTCAATAGAGGGAGCTCAAATGCAGCTTACAATATCGTCTCTGGTGATGAATCGTGGATTTATTCATATGAGCCCGAAAGAAAACATCAATAGGCTGTTTGGGTCTTCGAAGGCGAGGTCAAGCCAACAAAAGTTGTCCGCTCTCGTAGCGTGTCGAAAAAAATGGTCGCTTCGTTTGTATCGAAAACTGGTCATGTGGCTACGATTCCTTTACAAGAACGCAGAACGGTTACTGCTGATTGGTACACAATAGTTTGTTTGCCGGAAGTCATAAGAGAACTTCGTAAAATTAATCCGAATCGTCGCATCATTCTTCACCAGGATAATGCGAGCTCACATACCGCTCGCAAAACGATCGCGTTTTTAAATCAGGAAAACGTGGAGTTAATGGACCATCCACCGTATAGCCCTGACTTGAGCCCCAATGATTATTTTACATTCCCAAGAATTAAAGATATGCTACGTGGTCAACGATTTCAAGGCCCAGAAGAGGCAGTCGAAGCTTACAAATCGGCCGTTTCGACTATATCCACTTGAGACTGGAATTACTGTTATAATAATTGGTTTGATAGAATGCAAAAGTGTATCGATTGTCACGGAGAATACTTCGAAAAACAATGAAAGTAAATATTGTTGTATTATTTTTGTACTTTTTTCTATTCCCGATCATTTCGGTGTGGCCCTCGTATTGACTTGTTTCGTAAATACTTTGTTACCCGCCTATTAAAGAAAACAAAGTATAATGGTCTGCTTTTCCGACGAACATTGTAATTTAAATACATTTGTGTTGTCAGTGGGCTACTAATCCTGTTATCTCTACGCTCTGCCTGTTGTTTGACTTCCTTAATGTTGTCTAGTTTTCCTTTTATCTCATATTTATTCCCCAGGAGATAACGTGTCGTATCAGGTTCAGGTGTGTCTATGTTCAATCTTTGAGTAAATACCTACCACCTAAGTCTTCCTGCTGAGTTTGGCTTTTTTGCATCTCTGCAGCATTAATAATGCACTCCTGTATAAGGTTTATTAGTTACTTGCATGTAGTGTGTTATTATTATGTGTATGTTTTTTGTTATGTGTAAATAAAAGCTTTTTCATTCTATTATGCACCTAGAATGAATGATTCCTAGTATAATATGTGTTCATGTAATTATCATCAAAAAGTGTCATCACCATCCCGGAGGTCAACGAACATATTCCTGTCTTCAGTCATGAGAATCAACATGTGTTCACTATTTCGAAACAGTCATGTTTTACGTCCATGATGTTCATCGTCTGCCTCTGTTTCTTTTTCCTTTATATTTGACTCCATTGGTTGATTTAATTACCTATTTCCTGTCGATGTAACCAAAATATGCCGCTTTCTTTATTTTTATAGTCAATTCAACTTTTCGCTCATAAGATCGAAAATCCTTAAAATCGTTATCCACATTTCCAAAGCATCGAGTTATTTGATTAATTCGGCTTTAAAGTTCAGCTTTCAGAGCCGTACGGAATAATGTAACATTTCGCCATCCTCATGTTTAAATTATTTTTTTTGTTTGTAAACAGTTCATGTATTACCAATCGTGCAGTTTTTATCAGCCCGCATACTTCCTTAAATCCAAGGTGGTCTAATGCTATGTTACTTAGCAATAAATACTGCAACAGAATTCACCGTTCGCATGATTTCAGCAAACTAGTCCATCAGTATGTCAATAAAATGCAAATGGTTGACAATATTGGATATAGGGCGGTGGTCGCGTGCGGTTACGGAGTTAGCGTGCGACTTGGCGACGTTTTTCACAAACCGATGTAGCGGATACATGGTAAATCGGTCAAAAGTACAAATCACATAGATTTGTGTAGATTCTTCCGCTTAAACCTGGTAGCGATCGTACCTTTCATTACAGATCAGGTTATTGTTGTTCGTTTTGCCATCGTTTTGCACAGACTATAAACACAGTTTATTTAAGTAAATTAGCCATCAAGACTAAGGACCAAGGAATTTGTTTTTTTTTTTTTTTATATTGTTTATTCAACACAATTTTTGTACAAAAAATTATTACATTGAAACACTTATCTAAAACCTAAAGAGGTTTATGCGAAAAGTGATTAGTCACAAGATCGCTAATATACATAATATTAAATCGCTAGTTAGATATTAAGCATTTAGATAAAACTTTTTTACAATTGTTTTACATTTGTCCTTATTATTAAGGATATTTGACAGAACAGTGCGGGAGTGCGCGGGTACGCGAAACAGCTGACTGACGTGTTTATGTTACGCTCGTGATTTTTGCCATGTTTTATAGTGCAAATCTAAAGTCTTTACCCTAAAACATGTATAAATAGATTACTCAAGTCGGGTACTTTTATGTAGTGCACTTCTATGGACAGTTCGTTTAGTAGTTGTCGATAAATAGACACTATTTATCTGTGCAGTAATCAGTTTGTTAGTGACATTTTACTGTGTGTGCTATCCGCTGTGCGATATCGACCTAACCGGTTATTGACTGCGCCTTGCGACGTGACTCATGCGTATGAGCCGTTCGAAGCTAGTATTTCTGTAAACACTTATCTTTGATTCGTTTGTATTTTTATAATTTGGCCGCTCCCAACATGTCGAACAGTGTTATTTGCTGTGATGGTTGTCGGCAACCCATTACCAACCGTCAGTTTCTGTGCTGTAGCTCCTGCCGACAGAACTATGACCTGCAGTGCGCCAATGTATCGGAGCAACGCTTTTTGAATACTCTGACTGACGAACACAGGGCAAAGTGGAAATGCGTGATCTGCGTGAGTGTTCTACCTAAAGCGGACAACACCAACACTCCTGTGCGCGCGGCAGTCGAGGAAGCAGCTTATGTTTCGACTCACCGAGGCGCATTCATAAACAAAGCTCATGACGATGATGTGATAGATGTTTCATTGATGAATTCGACTATCCACAGTAACTCCGCACACGATACTTTCACAGAGGAGTCTTGCATGCGCGCTCTTATAACAGAGATGCGACTATTTAGAGAGGAGTTAACCGCCACTAGGCATCAAATGGCGGTACTGAACGATACTATGTCCCAACTTACAACCAGGATGGATGCCTGTGAAAACCGCATCACCAGTATCGATGAACGAGTTGCTGCCTTAGAGCGTTGTAACAAGGGCAAGACCCCTGGGGCTGACGCCTCGCTGCTCGCCACTGTAGAACAACTCAAGGTCGAACTTAATGAGCGAGATCAAGAGTTGCTGCAAAACGACCTTGAGATTTCTTGCGTACCTGAGTTAAAAGGAGAAAACGTGACTCACACTTTTATAACGCTTGTTAGCAAACTAGGCATCAACATGGGTGAGCAAGAAATCGTGAGTGCGACGCGAGTGGGGCGTCCTTTAGAAGCGGGAGACGCAACGGCATCGCAGCAGTCAGGGCGACCGCGACTCATCGTGGTACGACTTGCGCGGCGCGCGCTGCGCGACCAAGTGCTGCAGGCGGCTCGGGTACGCCGTGGTTCCACCACCGAGGGTACGGGCTTGCCGGGTCCGCCGCATCGTTTTTATGTCAACGAGCGGCTGACCAGGACCAACCGGCAAATCTTCCGACAAGCCCGTGAGCTTGCAGGGCGCCTGGGCTGGCGCTTCGTGTGGTCGCGCGGTGGCCGCGTCTACGCGCGTCAACACCAGGGACCTGATGCGCCGCGCCATCGACTGCGTACAGAAGCCGACTTAACACGTGTTTTTGGAGCCGCTAACGTTGGCGCTCTTAATTAGTATATGCACAAATACAATGTCGATCTGTTCGCCTTTGGCTACCTTATTATTGTTTTTCCATATGCTATATATTTTTCAACTACATGCGTGTATCCAAAAAGGTCTGTTTGCCTCTAAAATGTTCTTTGTTTTCTGTTTAATTTCTACTGATTTATTTAACTTTTGTACAGCTGAAGTGAAACAACAAGGTCCGGGTAATTCTCCTTTTTCACTGCTACTATTAAAACGACTGCTGATCTTTTCCAATATTATATCCTACACTAAACAAATCAACTCTGCAAATAACTATTCACATGTCACAATACTAAATATATTTATACCCAGTATATATAAGATTCACATAATATTAATCTTGACTAACCTACTTACTGGTTCTAGGGTTCCATTTATACCAATTTTGAAACGTTATTTTTGCTCAGATACTCACCTTCTTAACAAAAATGACAGATAGTAGCAAGTATCTTAAATTAGCTCTCTACAATGCAGGATCTTTGAACACTGGTCATGATAATTTCATTCTTACCATGGATCGACTAAAGCCTGACATTGTTGCAATAAATGAGACTTGGCTCCGGGAGGGTGAAGAGATGCGCGCACCAGCTGTGAGTGGTTTTCGACTGCGCTCTTCCCCTCGGCCTGCTCACATGCGGGGTGGCCGAGGTGGGGGGGTAGCTTTCTATATCCGGCGGGGCATCAATGTGCGTTATGAAAAGTTTCCGGACGGCGACATTGAACAAATGTGGATATCCTCTAGGTTTAACCGACAAAGAATCATCATCGGGACCGCGTACAGACCTCAATGGGTTAATGTTGACAAATTTATTGATGCCTTAACACAGTCAGTATCTTACTTTTCACACTTTGACATTATAATTCTTCTTGGGGATTTTAATATTAATTTACTTGTACCTCATACCACAGATTCTTCTAAGTTTAAACAGTTTTTGAGCTATATGGAACTTGAACAGGTTGTCACAGAAGAAACTCATTACACTGAGCATAGTGCCAGCTTGAATGATTTAATTTGTACTAATACCGCTGTTCGAGAAGTCGGTCTTACTAATGTTAACGGGGCTCAAATTGGGCATATGATGGTTACTGCAACCTTCAAAATAATTAAACCTAAATTCCCTCCTCGAATTCGAACTTACAGGCCTATTAAAAATATGGACATTAATAAGTTCAACCTTGGGCTTGATCTCATAGACTGGGAATCAATCATGACATTGCCTACAGTTGACGAGAAGGTTAAGTGTTTCAACAGTTTAATGTTATATTTATACGACTTATTCGCTCCTCTGAAAACTGTCAAGGTCAAACATGAGCATACTTTTCCCTGGATCACTGATAACATTAGATTCATGTCAGATCTACGCGACCAGGCTCTTCAACGTTACCGGATAAATGATTCAGACTCTAACAAAGATATTCTAAAGGATTACCGCAAGTTAGTTGAGGCAAGCATTTATCGTGAAAAAGAAGCTTATTTCTCTCACAGTATTAACTCTACAGTAGCTCACGGGAAAACGTTCTGGAATAACTTGAAGGAGAATGTTTTGGTGGACCCTAAAGGAAAGACTGAACTTCCTGATGGCTTGAAGGATCCTGATGCTATAAACAACTCTTTTCTGAATGTTCCCGGTAATAAAACTGCCCCTGTGCCTTTGATCTCTCTTTTTAACGAGGCCAGATACAGTAACTCACAATTTTCTCTAAAGGCTGTCAGTGAAGGGGATGTATACAAGTACCTGGTCTCTACTAAATCTAATGCTGTTGGCTGTGACGGCATCAGCAGAGATATGATTATTCTAAGTCTACCCCATACGCTGAAGGCAATAACCGACATTGTGAACAGGTCAATATTAACGGGTACATTTCCTAGCTTATGGAGGCATGCACTAGTTACTCCCATCCCCAAAGTCGATAATCCTACTGATTACAGCCATTTACGACCAATTAGCATACTCCCATACCTCTCGAAAATTCTTGAAAAAGCCATTTACGATCAATTAAGTAAGTATATTGAAGATAATAAGTTTTTGCCCGAGTTTCAATCAGGTTTTCGTAAAGGTCGTGGGACTACAACTGCATTGCTTGATGTTGTAGACAACATGTTAGCTGAGCAGGATAGAGGTCAAGGCACTATACTCACACTACTAGACTTCTCGCGTGCCTTTGATTGCATAAATTTACCTCTGTTACTGGCGAAGCTCAAATTTTACGGATTAGACAATCTGTCTCTGAACTGGTTTCGTGAGTATCTTACTAATCGGTCTCAATCAGTGAAATTACAAGATTGTAATGGTCAAACTCGTACATCTGCGCCCAAGCCCGTACCACGAGGGGTCCCTCAAGGGTCCATCTTAGGTCCCCTCTTATTTATCTTATACTGTTCCGATCTTGTCAAAGTTATCAAACACTGCAAGTATCACTGCTATGCTGATGACATACAAATTTATATCTCCGATCTTCCAAAAAATATATGTGACGCAGCGTCAAAGATGACCTCAGATCTTAACAGGATTGCAGACTGGTCGGCTGATAATTGATTAGTACTTAACCCTGCTAAGTCTAAGTTCATGATCGTGGGTACAAAAAAGCAGACTCGGGACATTTTACTTAATAATCCTTGTGTCCTTATTCAGGGTACGAATGTCGAGCAAGTGCACGAGGCTCGTAGTCTAGGAATCACTATAGACAGTCAGTTGCGCTTCGAATCTCACGTCATGGGTTTGGTAAGAGGATGCATGTTTAGACTAAAGGTACTCTATAAAATTCGGAGATTCCTTACAGAAAAGACGCGTATAATGCTGTGTGAGGCACTTATTCTCTCTAAACTTAATTACGGTGACCTAGTATATGGACCGCGCTTGCTTGCTAAAACTCAGCGCGTCTTACAACGAGTACAAAATGCTTGTTGCAGATTCTGTTTCACTATCCCTCCCCGTAGCCATGTTTCACCATTTTTAAATGCTGCCTCCATGCTTAACTTGGACTCGCGTCGCCATTTTCATTTGGCATGTCTACTCTTTGATGTTGTCAAACTTAAGAAACCTGAATACTTATATCAAAAGTTACGCTTTTCCCAGTTCAAGGATCTATACAGCGTTCGTTGCACACGAGCTCCTCTCGCCGTTCCATCTCATCAGTCCGCAGCGTTCAGAGGCAGCTTCCGCTTCCTAGCCAGCAAATGTTGGAATGTGTTACTTCCTCCACTTCGGAACCTAAACTCCAAAAACTCTTTCAAACACAAAGTAAAACTCTATATTTTAGAACAGCAACGTTTGGGTATTCCTAAAATTTATAAAGGACTATGATAAAGGATAGCGTAAGC
Source organism: Athrips mouffetella (assembly GCA_947532105.1). NCBI lineage: Eukaryota > Metazoa > Arthropoda > Insecta > Lepidoptera > Gelechiidae > Athrips > Athrips mouffetella. The sequence continues at coordinate 12,377,039 of OX383958.1, forward strand.
TGCCCGCAAAATTGGTGACAGACGCCTTATTAAAAAGGTCTTTTTAATACTCATACGCGTATATATTTTGGGCTAATTAGTTTATGTACTTAGGTATTTATTTGTTAACACTTTACACGTATGCACTTCTTCCATTACTTTTTACCGTCATTGCATGACTTTCCACTAGATATTTATATTGTCCTTTTCCTACAAGAACGCAGCGTAACCTGCACACGTCACATTTCTTTTATTCTGGTGCTAGTTTTCTATTTATATTTATTTTCATAATATAATTTCATAGGTATATCTTCATAGCACCCGCGTTACCCTCACTGGCGAGGGCTGAAAATCAGTGTTGCCCTCTCTAAGGGCAAATCTATCGCTGAGCCTAGGCCTTTTTGTCACACTACAGCACATATGTGTTTTGATTTGTTCTTCAGTTCGTCCTAATCATTGTTTATATGTATGCTTCTTTATCAATGTACATGTGTGTTGGTGTCACAAATAAACGCTTTATCTATCTATCTATCTATCTAACATGCTCAGGCAATGAATTGAGTATGTCTGGTAGAAAGTATTCCCAAGTCCTCATACCGTAGACATTGATAGTTTTAGGTAGTCTATATGTTGGTAAATAATCAATATTACGCAATCGATCATTTCTACTGTTTTTAGCCAGAGAGTTAATGTTGTGAATTTTATCTAGGATAATAGACATTTTAATTTTATCAAAGACTGAGATAACTTTACAATATTTAAACAAACCATTTTCATCGTCTTTATATTTATTTTTTATATTTTTAGGTACAATGTTTTTTAGTATACTCAATTGAAGTATATATATTTTATTAATATACGTGGGACACTCAGAAATATTTGCGACACTAAAAAAAATTGTTCTACAGGTACATATATTTTTATTAAATCTTTTCAAAGTACTCTCCACCAGCCTCTATACAAAGATTCATGCGTCTGAACCAGTTTTCAAAACACTTTTTCCAGTCCGCCGTAGACACCTCGTTTACAGCCTGCTCGAACGCAGCCAGCGCATCTTCCGGCGACGAAAATTGTATCCCCTTGAGCTGATTTTTTATTTTTGGAAATAAAAAGAAGTCACACGGTGCTAGATCAGGGCTGTAAGGAGGGTGACCCAGGAGTTTGACTGGTGTGCTGTCCAGGAAGTCCCTCGTTTTGAGCGCGGTGTGTGCAGGCGCATTGTCGTGGTGGAGCAGTAGTCCGCGGAGCCCTGTGTTTGGTCGCTTGTTGCTCACAACAGAAAAAACTTCTGGTAAACATTTGGTAGTATACCATTCGGCGTTGATGCTTCTTTGATCTCGTAAGGGAATTGAGGCCAAGTGGCCAGTCAAATTAAAAAAGCTGGCGATCAAAATCTTCCCCCCGCTTCGAGATCGCTTCACTTTGGTAGGCGTTGGTTCATTTTGAAACACCCAAACTGTCGACTGGCGCTTGGTTTCTGGATCGTATTGATAAATCCAGGACTCATCACCTGTTACGATGTCGTAAACACGCCGAGACGAGCCTGCTTCAAATTTGTTCAGCATATCACGGCACCATTCCACCCGGGCCTGCTTCTGAGCGTCGGTGAGGTAGTGCGGCACCCAGCGCGATACTATCCTCCTCACGCGAAGATGCCCGTGTAGAATCTCGTGAACGCTTCCCGATCCAATCTTTAATATGTGCTGAATCTCCTGATATGTAATTCGCCTATTATCTTGGATTAAATTTTTCACTGCTAGCACGTTTTCTTCCGTAATAGCCGTCAAAGGGCGACCGCTTCTTTCTTCATCCCCCAAGGTTGGTCGACCGCGCCTAAATTCGTTATACCAACGATACACGGTTGCCTTGGAGGGGCCTTCATCCATAAATGCCATTTGAAGTCTATCGAACGATTCATCCGGTTTCAGGCGACACTTGAAATCGTAAAAAATCATAGCTCTAAAATGTTCCCGGCGCAGATCCATTTTTCAGTAAGACACGATACTTTGAATTGGCTCGCAAAAAATGTGGAGGGAAATTTTGAAAATGGAACACACATATTTTTAGTTACAAGTAATCATATTTTCGAAAAAGATTCTGACCGGCCAGTCTCCCATATATAAAAACTATTTTTCGCAATACTTTCTGAGTGGCCTGGTATGTTCTATAAGTGCGTCCATAACTACAGAGACCGTATCCTATAATGGCATCCGCTAGAGCGAGATAAAGCATACGCAGCGTGTGGAAGGGCAGCTTATATTTGAGAATAGCTAACTTAGCGTTAATAGATCTGAGTTTATTGACCACACTGTCAATATGAGGACCCCAGTTAAATTTTGAATCTATAGTAAGGCCAAGATATGTGTGCTGATCTACAGACTGTAACGTAGGACAAGTGCACCCGTTGGAGGTGAGCCCACGATGTAGGCACAGGTGATCGTGCGCAATAATCGAAGGTACTTGAGTAGCTTTTATATAAGGTGAGTGGATATGGATGATTTTCGTTTTACTGGCATTGATAACCAGTCCCACGTCGTGTGCCCATTTACACAATTTGTCGAAATTACGTTGCATTGCATATTGTGCAAGTACAACATCTTTATTATGGGAAAGTAAACATGTGTCGTCGGCAAATTGGAATACAGAGTCCTCCTCTAGAACATTAGTCATATCGTTGACATACAATAAATACTCAGTTGGGCCGACTATTGACCCCTGGGCCGTACCCATTACAGTAGGTATTTTGTCGCTATAGCAAGAGTCTAAGCGAACAACTGTGTGACGGTTTTGATGGTAGTTTTTGAACCATTCTAGAAGAGGACCCTGTATACCACTTTGCTTAAGCTTGCTGTACAGTATATCGTATTTTAAGGTATCAAAAGCTTTGCTGAAGTCGATGAGGGCAACAAGCACATGTTCGCGAGCATCCAGGTGCCTGTTGACCTCATCGGTAAATATAGACAATAATTTGGATGTACTTCGACCTTTTTGAAAACCAAATTGTTTATAAAAAAATAAAATAAAATAAAATAAAATAAATAAAGTTTTATTTCAGGTGACTAAGGACCCATATACAAAACAAAAAAACAACACAACTGAATCGAACTAAATCCAAAAATACAATATTAACAATTATTTTTTGTTCCCGTTTTGGTGCACAGACAGCCAATACCTGTAAATAGGGCTGTTCCGGTCCTCATAGATGGCTCTTAATATGCTGTTGTCAGTGCAGCTCAATCGCTCCCAAAAGGAGGCGATGCGTGCTCTGACAACGGCATAGAAATCAGGTACTCTGGCTTCCGCGAACATGGCCGAAGCACTGCAGAATCTCGGTAGCCCCATCAGGATACGGAATATATCATTATACTGCACCCTAATGGTGCTGTACGATCTTCTGCAGAACCTCACCCAGAGTTGACAAGTGTAGAAGGAAAGGCAATATGCATTAAACAATGTCAACTTGACCTGCCTGCTACACCCAGCAAATCTGCGTGCGATCATGTTCCCACGGACAGCCAGAGCTCTCCTCTCTCGCTCTATGTCCATGTCATCCCGCATGTCACCGGTAAGTATATGTCCCAAGTACTTGAATTTCTGTACAACCTGAACCGTTAAACCATTCAATTTAACTTCTGGCACATTGTCCGGACCTCTTCCAGCCTTAAAAATCAGGAGTTCAGTTTTACCTACATTGTACTTCAGCCCATGAGAATTTACATAATCCTCACAGACCGAAAGTAGTTTCTTTAATCCTTTGATAGAGGGGCTGAGAAGCACCATATCATCTGCATAAGTGAGGCTGTTTACACAGACCTCACCTATGTGGCACCCAACCTTGGTGTCTCTCAGCCTCTCTATCAAGTTGTTAACATATAGGTTGAAGAGATCCGGCGATGTTATCCCACCTTGGCGCACACCGCATTCTAACTTAAAGTCGTTAGAGGTCGTGTCGCCCCATCTAACACAATTGGTTTGATTTCCGTACCAGTACTCGAAGACCCTAACCAGTTCCTCAGGTGCACCTGAGTCGCGCAATTTGCTCCAAAGAATTTCATAATTCACCAGATCAAAAGCGCGACTCAGGTCGAGGAAACACGCATACAATGTAGTATCGCGATTCACATAATAGTTAACAGCGTGCTTTAGGCTGAAAATGGCAGAGTCGGTCGAGAGACCGGGACGGAAACCAAACTGCGCATCATCTATTTTGATATGATTTAACAGTTCAGGCTGCAAAAGTCGCTCAAACACCTTTCCGATTACTGTACCTAGTGAAATAGGCCGGTAATTTGCAAATGAAGACAAATTACCGGTTCTATTCTTCACAATTGGGACTACAATAGTGCGCATCATATCGGGAGGCAGATAGGAATACCGCATACACAAATTGAATAGACTACTTAGCCTTTCAAAAATAACGTCGCCAGCACAGATTATATGCTCAAGGCTGAGGTCATCATGCCCGGGTGATTTACCGCGTTTCATGTTTTTTACGGCTTTTGCCACATCTTCAGGCCTGAAACGGATAATATTGCTTGAACCCTCGTTCTTCTGCTTGAGCATATAATCTGAGACGGGCTGTGGATCGATTTTAAATCTGTCCCGAAAGGTATTGGCTATCTGTGCAGGCTGCTGGATGCCGTCTATACTAACCGGCAGAGACTGTTTAAAACTAAACTTTTTAGTTTGATTCCAAAAACTTACGAAGTTTTTACTTTTGCGAGCAGATGCTAAAATATCCAATTTAATTTTACTTTCATTCTTTTGGCACCAACTGAGTTTGCTCTTAAAAAGTTTACGACTGACGCAAAAGCTTTCATATATCGGTCCAACAGACGGCTTACCAGCATCAATCCAGCAGTTAAAATGCATTCTGTACACGTTGTGGCTTTCTTTAATGTGGTAATTCCACCCAACAACATAGCCCTTTTTCCTGTTAAGTACAAAGCGGGAACTTGATGTCCTTTTAGCACCTACGGTTAAAATGTTAACAATCGATCCATACAATCCATTAATAAAATTAAAATGCTCATTAATAAAAATACAATTACTAGCGTCTAATTTATCACAGTTACAGTTATATCATTTATGATATCATTTTTTATTAAAAATTTATTTATTTTTTTTCCTAAATACCTTTCCACAATTTTGTCTATGCTACTCAGGATTGTAATAGGTCTATAGTTATTTATATCGCAAAAAGAGCCTTTTTTATGGATGGGTCTAATTATGCCAGCCTTCAATAGATCTGGGTATGAGGACGTGGATATAGATAAATTTATTAGATGAGTGATAACAGCTGTTATTTCTGAATTTATGCTCTGTAAGTCGGAAACTCTAATGCCATCAATACCTGGACTTTTTTTTTAATTTAAGTGCTTAATTATGGTAAAAATTACTTGATTTGAAGCTTTTTGTAGTCTCATAGATATGGATGGTACTCTTTGGTAACAAGTATCAGGTAAAAGAGGTATAACACATTTTTGGCATATATTTTGTACATTATTTTCAAAGCCATGAGCAAATTCGTTACATAGAGAACTGAAATCCATTCTGAAATGCTTTTTAATTACATCATCGATTGTATTGCAGACTTTTCCACAGATATTATTAACAATTTGCCATATTTTTCTACTATTTTTGAAGTACTCGGATACCTCTTTTCTGATATGCTTATTTCTAGTTTTAGATATATATTTATTTGTTTTATTCCTATAAGTATTGTACAATATTCTGTTTTGCAAATTATTTTCATCTTGTTTCCAAATATCGAATAATTCCAGCTTTTTATTACACATATATAACATTCTACTATTAACCCACGCACACTCATTTCTTTTCCCTAATTTTATTTTAGATTTTATTTTACATTTATTATAAATCTCATTAAAGCTCGACGTTATAAATTTTAAAACTTCACCAGGACTATGTAATTCTAAAGCAGACTTCCAATTGATTTTACGTAACTCTAGTTGTAATTTATCCTTATCTATTTTTGTTATAATCTTGAAATTATTACCCTTGGGACGTGTGTTATGCAAAAGTACCAAACCAGTAATGTAATGGTCAGCCAACTTGTAGTTAACCACAGAAGAGTACGCTTCTTTACAATTTACCATGCGAGCAAAAATATGATCTATACAGGACTTCGTTAACAATTTGTAATTAGTGAGCAACAATTAGTAAGCTTCTTGATAAGAACTATTTGTTTCAAAATACAAACTAACTATTTTTCTCACTATTATTTAAGAAAGGAATCTACATATTTTTTATTCACTTCAGAAAGTTGTTCAGTACTATGTCCTGAGTAACAAACTAAAGATTTCAAAAATGAACCAGTAGTCATTATATTTTTTTCATTTGGTTCGGAATTCCAATAAAAATGGGCTAACTTTCGACATTTCACAAGCAATCAATTCTCGATGACACTGGTTCCGATATTTCAGACAGCTCGGCAGGGGTGGACATAAAAATCCCATCCATCATGCCCACGACAAACCTATAATAATAATTATTCTGTTTTGTTACTAAAAATAAATCGTTTTTTTTGTCCGATGAATTGATTGGGTCTGAAAAACGGAAGACTCAGAGTATAGGCTATATCAAATGAAAAAATGAAGGCCTTTGCCCAGTAGTGGGGCATCGACAGCTATGTATGGTGAGATAGTAGTGGTATTTTATCGAATATTGAATATTAATGGGTAGTATTGGATTTTGGGATGCATAAAAAAGTGTCTAGTTTTTATCTAAAACGTGCATAACTAGGCGATATTTTTTTTATGAAAAAATATAGGGTGTAAGGGACGGATGTACCGAAAACTTAAAGGGCGACCTGAGTCAAAGAAAGTGAACAAATGTCCCAAAGAAAAATTTTTGAGAAATGTATGGGAAATATATTTTTTTTTCTATTTCGACTTGCGACAAATTGTTCAGTTTCATGTTTAGAACCTCCCCTATAAGTTTGTTACTGTACAGTCGGTCACCAAGTCACCAGACACAGTTTTAGGGTCCCGATCACAGATACCAAAATGGTAAAAAAAGGAACCTGCGACTTTATGTCTGTCTGTCTGTCACACCTGTATATCTCGGTAACCACTCACGCTATCGACTTGAAATTAAGAATAGTTTTAGAATATGGTTGCACATGAAAGAATTTAAAAAATATATGATTATTAATGTAAAGGGGGCCCAATTAGGGGGCGCAAATTTCAAATTGTCGCTACTAGGTCGAGTAGGGTGTCATATGAAAGGACTTTACTTGTAAATTCTAAAATATATTTTTGTACTTTTTTACAACTCTTATAGTTAGGGTGCTGGCTGCAATTCGGGTATATGATTTGCTCATGATTCATATTAATAGGGATGATAGATCAACTCAATACGAATCGATTTGGCCCTTACACGTTTTTCTGTGCGTCGCTGCGTTTTTGAGTTAAAGCAAAAAAATTGAAAATAAGATACTAAATAATGTTTTTTTGTCTGCCTTTGTGGCTCCTGTTTAAAATACTTCTGAAGATGTAGAAAATCGAAGAGGCAGACATGCAGGGCTCTGCATTATCACGGGACGAAGTAGTGTATTTTTGCATTTTGAAGCGCTGTAACTTTACGACGCAGGGCTATTATGGTGGCAGACCATTTTTCTGGGATTTTATACATTGTATTTAATCAGATATTCATAGTCTGCCAGGTGTACGTTTCATTGTCAAATTTCAAAATAGTTAAAACTTAATTCCTCAAAAACGCAGGGGTGTGGATGTCCGCCAATATTTTTTGTATCTTCTAGAGGATGCTCCTTATCATCAGTCAAAGAGGCAGACAAGAGCAAATCATATAGAAATTTGTCCTTCATCACCCTTACTATTAGTTTTCAAGTTATGATGAAAAATGTCAAAAAAAAATACCATTATCTCCGAAGTTTGTGAAAGAAACAATCTGAATTAATTACAGTTGGTAGCAATTTATTTAAATGTTACTGCAAAAATAAAACGATCTATCTAAGTTGCACAGTTTTTTAGAAGACAGAATTTAGTTTTGCGGTCCTAAAAATGGACTTTATTGCTTCCAAAAATACTAAAGGTATGTCGGAACCCTCTGCGCGCGAGTCCGACTTGCACTTGACAGTTTTTTTTTAAATATTAGAGGACAATTCACACAGTCATCTGATCACTAACTAGGCAAAACCATGCATACATACATAAATAGATAAATAACACCCTGGCGCAGAACAAACATTCGTGTTCATCACACAAATGTTTGCCCTGGGTGGGGATCGAACCCGCGGCCCACGGCGTAGAAGTACCAACCACACCAACGGGCCGGCCATATGATTCTCCCACATATGTAACAGAAGAAGACATAAAGAATCAAAAGATAATGAATTATTGATATTTCCAAGGAACTGTATCAATTTGAATCTAAACTTGACGTAAACATAACAATGAGTTCACGAGTATAACCAATTTCAAATCCACATCACAAAGGTAACTCGGCCAAGTTAAATAATTTATAAAGAGTATCAGCATCCAAACATACATGTACATTCACACATAACAGTCGTATAAAAGCGAAGAGTGTGTTTGCACTCGTCGACGAGGATTAGCCGTTGTGCCTTTAAATATTACCCTTGTAGCCGGTGGTAGAGTAAATAAAACAAAATAACAGAAGCGACAAATTGTACAGCGCAGACTCACTTCCGATCTAGTTTTGTTCTTGGTTGACTTTTATATTTGTGTTAATTAAGTACTATGTGAACGATTTGTAAAGGGTGACTAAGGCCGGTATTTCACTGGGACACCACGGTGGCGCGACTGGTTGCGCCACTGGTGTCCGTAACTAGACACCAGTAAAGACACCAGTAAAGACACTCCCTGCAGCCACAGTATTAAGGGCTACATTTCACTGGGAGTGGTAGCGTGACCAGCATCCGAACTGGTTGCGCCGCTAAATTGGTTGCGCAACCAAACGGACACCAGGTGAGTAACTCTCTATAGAGCTGTATACATTTTGTTGGTAGCGGCGACTGGTTGCGCTGCCATGGTGTCCCAGTGAAATACCGGCCTAAGGGCTTTGAAGCGTCTTTTTGCCAGTATGTAACTGGCTACCCCACGCCCGCAGCAACCGCGGTCAATTTGTGTCAGCCGTAACGCTAATAAGCGTAGTGACTATGGTTCTTCGGTACTTCCACTCCAAAATGGTATTTTGTCAAGATTTATTTATTATAACTCATACTCGAATACATACCTACTTTTTTATTTCAAGTTTCAACTTTGAACAAAAAGTTTGAACGGTTAGTCCCAATTTCTGTTTTTCATTGAGACACTCCCGTGTTTCATAATTAATGTTTCAGTTATTCTTTTCTGATTTCCTACAAACGCATTCATGATGCATATCTGCGTAGTTTTAATCTATGGCATAGCTTTTATGAGAGAATTGCAAAGTTTATTTGACGTCTCCCCGAAGGGCGGTACGGAAAGTTCACGCTCAAACGCTTTGTACAACCTGTAATCAAATTAATTGCCATCGCTGTTCCGCGGCCCTTGAAAAATGAAACAAAAAGAACCGTACGAGAGTTCAGTTCCTGCGGGAATGAAGGTTATTTTTGGATTTCTCAATTAACGTGCTTGAAAAAATTTGGCCAGTTTGTGTTTTGCGCTTGATTTAAAATGGGAATTTTTAATTTTAGCCGTGGTGTATTTAGGGACTATTATGGTAACCGGAACATGTCTGCTATAATCGAACCATTGTCTTTGAAACATGAATTCCCGCGTTGGTAAGGGAGTGTGTAAATAGTTCTGACATTTTTGACTTTAGCAGAGGGGAATGCTACTGGGCTCTACGCGGGAATTTTTGTAAATTTTTTTTCGTTTCTCAGCATTTGAAGATGGCGGTCATGTATCTGTTTAAATTTTTATTTTTTATTAGAGAAATTTTTAGTTTTTTATTAGTTGTTTATTAGAGAGATTAATGTATAATTTTGATGGGGTGTTATCCAGTAAACGACTTTCAATGTAACCATATAATAGAAGATTGAAATACATTCATTTACTAATATTTTCGGATGGTGAAAAGAGGCTGTCGTCGTGACTTCAATAATTCCCCCAATCAACTTATCGGAGTCATCATAGTAGTGATGTGGATTCCTGTGTAAATCTTTCACTGGACATAGGCGATTTCGCCATAATTTTGTAACATTAACTTAACTGGCGAAATAAGACATGTAATGAGATGTGATGCCATTAAATAAATATCTAATGGTTCGTTTATGTTATGGCACACACGTTCTGGCTACCGTAATAGCGCCCCTTATTAATAAAAATATCAGCTAGAAAACATACAAAAAAATACTAAGAATAAAAACAAGGTTGTAATAACGACAGCCACTATTACATTGAAGGTCAAATGTTGATTTCCCCTTTGCGTACCTCTTTGGTATTTCCCTATAATCCTATTAAAATTAGCATTTTTATAACTTACCTATTTTGTTTCACCAAGTGCCGACAATCGCAAGTATAAATCATACCTACTGTATATATTTTGCTCATATCAACGATTTATTCTTGGATTCTCGACCATCAGTTGGTAGATAATTATTGACAGGCTAGTACACCACAACATCCTCAGCCAGCGAGTTAATTAATAGAGCAGCCTCTTTGTTGGCGAACAATGCTCGTATTGTGCTCCTGCGGGCCAATCTTCCGGGTATTTCTTCATGCAGGGCTGCCGAACCTTGCTCAAGATTCTTAGGAAGCTTCCAAGTAGGTATAATAAAACTGATCAAAATATTCAAATACTAAAGCTTAAGGGGCTGATAAGAGCTGAATTACCTCCCTTTCTAACAAAGGGCAGAATGCGCGTGCTAGAACGGAGCGGATTCGCGCTGTTTTACGTTTTTCGCTCATTTTATTAATTATCAAAATCTGCCCATTATATTAATTATAAAACAGCTATATTATTATGCGTAATATATTGAATAATGTGTAATAGTTTTGGCATTATAGATTAATGGGTACTTAAGAAAAACGGTTTAAAAGCAAAAAGCAGAGGTAACTTTGGATTTTTTTTTATGGCGTACAAAATATATTTAATCGTATTTCAGAATCGGCCATATTATTGTAAAGGTGCTTAACACACAGGTGCTTATTATCACATTTTTTTTCACAGCTTTTATTCATCACTTTTCGTTAAAAACCTGCTCAAGTGAAGCGTATTTAGCTCTTATCAGCCTCTTAACAGTTCCTTTATTTATTTATTTAACTTTAATAGATGATTAGTTCTTTTTAAATAAATAGGTATAGCGTGTGCAGGATAAGTTTGTCCCTGACGGTTATTTTCTGCGCATGGGTGACAGGCGGAGAGCCAATAAAAAATTCGCATGCCTCCCCCCACCCGCCGCGCTCAACCCCGCAAGTAATTTTTAGAATTCTGTATAGCAGAGCGGTGGCTCGAGTTCAAAGTAAACTGCGTGAATTAAAGAAAATCGTAAAAATGTATTCGACAAACAACTTGATACATTGAAAGACACAAGCAATGACACATGACGTATATGAAAAGACTAACAAAAAAGATTCTCAATGTAGTAAAAACTCCTTTGATCTTAACACTTTCCCTCATTGAAAACTTTTATTAGCACCAGGCCAAGTTCTTCACGCATAGGAACAAATACTGGTCTTGGTAGTCCCTTCGTCATAATGTCAGCGATCTGATTCGTCGAGGAAACTCGCTTCACTTCAATTGCCTCTTCTGACACTAGTTCTCCGACATAGAAATGTCGAATCCGTTTGTGTTTCGTCCGTTTATGAAACTCCGGATTGTGTGCTAGTCGAACAGCGGCTTAGTTGTCCACGTTCAACGTCGGGATACATGTCAGTGTCGTGAGTTCTTTCAATACTCTCTTAAGCCAAACAATTTCTCTGGCAGCTTCGCTCGCAGCAACTAACTCTGCTTCTGTAGTCGATATAGCTACTGATGCTTGTCTTTGGCTAAGCCAGGCTATTGCACCACCTGCGTAGCGGCATATGACGCCAGTCGTTGATCTCCCCGTTGTAGCATCACCACCGTGATCTGCGTCGCTGAAACCTTCTAAAACTCTGACTAGGTGATGATGGTTTATATCTCAAGCCGTATGACATCGTGTCTTTAAGATATCGCATAATCCGTTTCACATTTAGCCAGTCATTCTTTGTCGGTGCTTCTAGTTTCCGAGATGCGACTCCTACTGCATAGGCTAAATCAGGTCGCGTGGCTACCATCAGGTAAGCTAATGCTCCAACAGCTTCACGATATGGGAAGGACTTTAATATAATATTTAATATAATAAACTGTCTTCCTCTCTCCTACATTGCTGTGCCCGACAGGGTCCATGTTTTGTACTTATTTATTGTTTAAGAACTTGTAAACACACATGGAATGCAATAAATAATTTGAATTAGAATTTGACTTCACTTCTGTCTCATCAGTGGAATCGATTACTTTCCCTGACTCAAATAACTCTTTGTCGATTTGCGTTGTTATCGGATTGCAATCGCTCATCCCAAATCGCTCTAAGATCTTTCTCGTACAGGCTTCTTGCTTCAGTACGATAGATCCTTTGCATTGCAGAATTTCCATGCCAAGATAGAAGGTAGCTGGTTTGGTAGTTATCTTTAGTTTTTCGCGCAAGGTGCTAAGAAACTCGTCTGCTAGCTTCTGATCTGATGCTGCAACCAATCCATCGTCGACAAAAAGCGTAAGAAGTATCTTCTTGTCTCCAAGTTTCTTTATATACAGGCAGGGGTCTGCCGTGCTCTGAACAAACTCAAGTTCCTTTAAGATCTCGTGGAAACGGTAATTCCAACATCTTGGGGATTGCTTTAGTCCATATAGACTTCTGTTAAGTCTACAGACTTTGTTAGAGCCGTCATCGAAACCTTCGGGTTGTTTCATATAAATTTCTTCTTTCAGATGACCGTGAAGGAACGCTGTAGTAACGTCGAACTGTGTGAGTGTCATTCGCTCGCTTGCAGCTACACTAATCAGTGGTCGCCATTCGGGCCACTGGACTGAAAGTTTCCTCGTAGTCAATTCCTTTCTTTTGGCGAAAACCTTTAACTACTAGGCGGGCTTTGAACCTCTCAATTGTACCCACTTGCATGGTATCGCTTTACGATCTCTAGGTAGTTCCTGCAAAGTCCATGTTTTATTTTCGTGGAGTGACGATATTTCACTTTCCATCGCTTTCAACCATTTCTCTTTGTCGCTACTAAGCATGGCCTCTTTGTAGGACAAAGGCTCGGGTATATCATTGTTAAGAACTGCCATAACATAATCATCGAATTTTACTGGTGGTTTGAGGGTCGATCTATTTCTCAAGTTATATCTAGGTTCAGGTTCACTGTCCTCATTCGCGTCTTGAATTTCTTCCATAGGTTGTTCGATTCTATCGATAAATTCGTTGAGTGTTTCTTGGTACAGATCAGATTCTTCAAACTCATTTTCTCCCTCTAATTCGATCGATTCTAAGTTCACTGGTTCTTCTAACGAATCTCGATTGTCTCCCTCTGTTACGATAGGGTCATCGACAATAATATGACGTTGCGTGTTCTGTTGCGTGGGTTGGACGTCAGGTATACGTCCAAATGACACTGTAAACTCATTCACGTTGGAGTTTGTGTCCTGCGCTTCCACTTTCGTTTCATCCTCAATTGATGCAACAGGCTTTTCATCAAAAATTACATCGCGCGATCGAATAAGGCGACTCTTTTTGCCTTCAGTTACCCAGATACGATATCCGTCTTCATCATATCCGATTAAGTAGCCTTTAACAGCTTTCTTGTGTATTTTTTTGCGCTTTTTTTTTTATTCGGAACACTAACAGCTAAGCATACATTAAAATAAGTACGTAAAGAAAACACTACAAAGCCATTTACAAGTATTCGCAAATAGAAACAAAACAAGATGCAGACTAGAAAGACAGAAACATATCAACCAAAAACCAATGAAGAGGGTGTTACATTCACATCTTTGATAATTAATTACCTACAGGAGTTTGTTGCTTAAGTGGGCCCAAAGAAACAATGAGTGTAGATGCGCCTTATTTCCGAGGGTTTCAAATTAAATAAGTCTAAATATTTATGTTCGGTTAAAAGACAATTAAATTTATTACCAACTCTTAAAAAGAAAGAGTTTCTGCGATAATTTGTGTTTGCTCGAGGAACAGCTAAAGTTTCAAAATGTCTGATACAGAGTCTATTAGGTACAGAGATACATACTTTTTCGGACAAAACAGGACAATTAACACCTCCATTTATTATATTTAAAAGATAAATTATATCGGATATCTCCCTCCTTTTTTCTAAAGGGAGAAAGTGATATCTTTGACAACGCTCTTCATATCCGTGATCAATCCGTTTACACTTAAATTGGAGATATCTGAGAAATCTTTTTTGAATAGATTCGATTCTGTTAATATGGACTTTATATTGCGGGTTCCAAATGACAGACGCATATTCCAGAATACTACGTACGTAAGCGCAATATAATATTTTTATTGATTTTATAGTTTTAAATTTATAGGTGGACCGTTTTATAAAGCCTAGTGATCTGGAGGCTTTTTTAATTAAATAATCAATGTGGTTATTATACGATAAGAGGGCATCTTGGATGATTCCGAGATCTTTCGTAAAGTTAGCTCTCGCAAGAGGGTTATTATTGATGGTGTAGTTAAACATAACTGGTTGCGGCTTACGAGGCATTTAGCAATGTTTAAGTCTAATTTGTTTTTTGTACAATATTGTTCAAAGTTGGTTAGGTCATTCTGAAGAAGCTCACAATCAGTTACGTTTTGAACAGACCTGTAAATTTTGGTGTCGTCGGCGTATAAAAGAAAGTTAGAATGATTAAAGCATGATCCGATGTCATTGATAAAAATTGCAAAAAGCAAAGGTCCTAATAAAGATCCCTGTGGGACTCCAGATGGTATAGGCATCCATGTAGATGTAAAGCCATTTATAGCGACGGCCTGGGTTCTATTATTTACATAGGAACAAAACCAACGAAAGAGATTTCCATGTATACCGGCATTAAGAAGTTTTTCTAGAAGCAACAAATGATCTATCCGGTCAAAGGCCTTGCTAAAGTCTGTGAACACGGCATCCACTTGGGCCCCAGAGTCCATTTGTTCTGAAGCAAAATCTGTAAAAACAAGCAAGTTAGACGTAGTTGATCGATGGCTCAGGAAGCCATGTTGTTCTGGTGAGAAGAACGTTTTCAGTGACTTATACACCTGATTGTGAACAATTTTTTCAAATATTTTTGCAAAGATGCAGAGCTTAGATATCGGCCTATAATTCTTAACGTCTGATCTATCGCCTTTTTTTGTTTTGGAATGTGTGCATAGCAAATACTGCCGATGATGCGTAGGTGCTTGATGCTCGCTTTCTTTCCAAACCAAAGTTCGTAGGGTGCTTTCCCTTCCACAGGTGTCGGGCCGGTTCGATTTAGAATGTAAACAGCAGTATTAACGAGTTCTGCCCACAGTTCTTGTGGTAACTGCTTTTGAGAATGCATCATTGAACGTGCGGCTTCTACAACTGTTCTATTCTTACGTTCGGCACACCCGTTTTGTTCAGGAGTGTATGGACACACGAGTCTCTGTTTTATTCCCTCCTTTAGTAAAATTTCTCTCATCTTCTGATTATCGAACTCGCCTCCGTTGTGACTAAATAACTCTCGTACTGTATGACCGGTGTTCTTTACTTCAGCCACTAGTTGCTTGACCTTTTCATGAACCTCTGATTTCTCTTTCAAGAGATAGATGAAGCGAAATTTTGAATAATCATCTTTGACAAGCAGGAAATATCGGTACTTCGCAAAGGTATACGGAAACGGTCCACATACATCCGCGTGTAGCAACTCACCTGGTGAAGAAGCTCTAGTTCTCGTACCGAACCACAGAATTCATAATAGTACTACATACAGAACGGAAGCTCTCCGCCTCCCACCAATCGGAGTACCTCAAGTGCGCGAGCATCACCCCGCGGGGCCCTGCGCGATATCTCGTCCTATTTCTCGTCCTGTTGCCACGCGATATGCAACGCTTGCAAAAGTTGAAAAAATGGTGCGTGGTTGTGCAGTTTACGGTTCTCTTTCGACTCTCCAAGACAAAGTAAAATTTTGAATAAAGTTAAACAATAATAAGAAGCAATTATTATGGAATAAACACCATAAGGTAGACACAGATGTTTTCTTTCCTTTAAACATTTCTTTCATTGATAGATTTAATAAGGCATTTTTTGGGTTAAATGAAAAAAATAAAGTTTTGAATAGTATGTATTTATTTATTCCTTTCCACATTAAAGCAATAATATAACAGCATTTTTTTCATTTTCTGGAATAAAGTTTGGCAGATTTTTTTGCAGTGATGATATGAGCAGATTCGCCATTTTCGCGATAGTCACCCTGGTGCACCGGCGGCGGCGGCCAGCCAGCCGTCAAAGATGAAGTTTATTGAAAAAAAATATTGTTTTTAGAGTTTGTGAGATTATTTCAACGTGTGTTTGTTTGTTTTAATTGAAATTCGATTACTAAATACAACAAAGTGAGGTGACGAGTGATAGTAAAGTTATAATTCGTTTGTGAATTGTGTAAGTCGCTTTATAGTCGAACGAAAAATGTGCAACTCGAAACTGTAATAAAAGTATAATGCTAATGTTCTGTTATCTACGTTTTCTAGGGTAGGTAAGTGTTTTCTAGATACCATCAACCCTACACTCACACATCTTTGCCCCACCCACACATTTGCGCGTGTAAAAATGACAGCTGTCACTTTAAAGCCCGATTGTATGGAGCTTCCGAGGTGTGACCGAACTTAAGACGATGAGCTTTGCCATTGGTACAGCCTTCGCATAAGTCGTGGTCGGTAGGCAAATCGATTCCCAATTCAGGTCTTACGAAAGCTCTAACGTGGTTCTTATTCTGGTGACCAAGTCGCTCGTGGTACAGCTGAGTCTCTGTTGCCATGAAAACCTCTAAACGTTTCTTAGGTTTCACGTTCTTTACGTCTAGTTTGTAAAGTCCACCTTTCAGGCAACGACTTCCTTTTACTTTTATTTCTCCGTCTATAGACAAGCTGCATTGTCTCGGGGTTGAGGAGAAGATGCTTTGCGAATTCTTATCATGAGCAAATAATACAGAGAAAAGGTTTCTTTGGATTGATGGAACATACCAAACATCTTTCAGGGTAATCGGTACTTTCTTCCCATTAACATTTGCTTCAATGATTACAGATCCCTTGCCTTTGGCGCGAATAGTATCTCCATTGGCTGTGGTGACTGTAGAAAAATCGTCAAAATGTTCGAAGGTGTGGAATAAGTCACTCTGATTCGTGATGTGGCTTGTTGCGCCATTGTCCACCCACCAATTTTCTCCATCGGTTTCTACTAACAGGGTTGTTGTCTGTGCCGTCTCTACAGACATCAATGTCATACTTGCTATTCCACTCTTTTGCGTAGAAGGTTTGGGGTTGTCGGTTTTGGGTGGCTTGCCGTCATTGATCCACTTCGAACAGTTTCTCACACGGTGTCCTAGCTCCAAGCAATAATTACACCTCAATTTTTTATCATTCTTTTTCGATATCTGTGTGCTTGTACTTGCGGTCAGGATGTCTTCATCGGGCACGGGTTTACTCGATAAAGCTCTCTCAAAGGCACAAAGATGGCTCGTAAGATTCTCTACCGTTCGTTCTAACTTTGGTATTAATACCCAACCAACCAACCAACTGCTTTTAAAAGAGAAATATTCTTCACTGAGAGTGTCTAAAATCTTACAGATAAGAACCAGTTCGGGTAACTCCTTCGTCGGTTTAGATTGTAACATTTCTTGATTCAATTCAGTCCAAATATTTTTCAATTTTGATAAATGAGTAGCGATATCGTCGGATGGATCTCGCTTGAATCCGAAGAAACTCATACAGAGGTTGTAGGAACGATCCTCACATATACCATCGTAAAGTCGGTGGAGCTCTAGCCATACTTCACGAGAAGTGGTGTAGCGCATGACTTTCTTTAAGGTGTCTTCTTTCATGTTTGTTGTAAGGAGTAGAGGAGCGCTTGTATCAGCCTTTACATAAGCTGCGAGTTCAGTTTTGTAAACGTTGACGTTGGCGTTGACAGCGTCACCTTCAGCTGCTGCGGATTCTACATTGTTTCCTTCGAGGATCGGTCTTATAAATTTACCTTCGACGACATCGAGGGCGCGGTCGACAGATCGTAGTAGGATGCACATTTTGTACTTCCATGTACTTCAGTTTGATTTCCCATCGAGTAGTCCGATTGACACTTTCGAAGTCAGATTTTCCATTTTGAAATTATTCTCGCGGAAAACTTTAAAACAAACTCGTGAACGTGATCAGCACATAACCTATAGCAGAGCGGTGGCTCGAGTTAAAAGTAAACTGCGTGAATTAAAGAAAATCGTAAAAATATATTCGACAAACAACTTGATACATTGAAAGATAGACAGACACAAGCAATGACACATGACGTATATGAAAAGATTAACAAAAACCGGTCAAGTGCGAGTCGGACTCGCGCGCCGAGGGTTCCGATATACCTATAGTATTTTTGGAAGCAATAAAGTCCATTTTCAGGACCGCAAAACTAAATTTGTTTGTAAAGGTTTTTTGCAGATTTCTGAAAAACTGTGCAACTTAGAGAGATCGTTTTATTTTTGCTGTAAAGTTTATATAAACTTCTGTCAACTGTAATTAATTCAGATTTTTCCGTACTCAAACTTCGGAGATAAGGGGGGGGAATGGTATTTTTCTTGACATTTTTCATCATAACTTTAAAACTAAGAAATTTAAAAAAATACAAAAATATATTTTAAAATGTACAAGTAAAGCCCTTTCATATGATACCCCACTCGACCTAGTAGCGACAATTTGAAATTTGGCCCCCCCTATTTTGGCCCCCTTTATATTAATAATCATACTTTTTTCAAAATTTTTTCTTGTGCAATTAAGTTGGGCAACTATATTCTAAAACTATTCCAAATTTCAGGTTGATAGCATAAGTGGTTGCTGAGATATAGAGGTGTGACAGACAGACGGACAGACAGACAGACAGACAGACAGAGCGGCACCATAAGGGTTCCTTTTTTTTACCATTTTGGTATCGGAACCCTAAAAAGATTCTCAATGTAGTAAAAACTCCTTTGATCTTAACATTTTGCGCATACGTTCTGCGCATAAACGGTCACAGCCAGAGTTATTTTGTACGTCGTATAGCTAGCTCACGTCAGTTGCAAAAAGCGTCTTTAAAGTTAAAACACCTTTATATCCATGTCACATACCATAATCTTGACAAATTCTGTTTTGTTAAGAAACAAAGTGACAGCAATAGATTTAAGGAAGCTGTATCTATGAAGAAGCTTCCTGCAACTGGTTGTTGGACAGGTATGTAAATTCGATGAGGATTATGACAATATTGAAAAAATGACTGTCTGCCAAACATCTTTTTCTGAAAATAAGTTAAAATATTTTATCCCTTCATTTTTGTCATTTGAAATCTTGGATTTAAAACATAACCAGAGATTTGCCACATCTGCTCTACTTGAACAGCTTGATGGCTAGTTGCGATCTGAGAGGCAATACACAGGTATGTGATCGCGTCTTTGTTTAGCCCAATGAGGTACGGTTATTGGGTCACCACGTGTCTCTCAAGTACTAAACCATATTTATCACAGTGCTAACATGAATAGAAGACCTAAGTTCTTAAACATACAGCACACAAGTTAATTTTACATCATGGAAAATTAAATTGTATGATATTGTGTGTTTCGTTGCTATGATAGGTTCACACGGTCGCACGTCGTCGGTGAAAACTTTTTGACCTTAACATTTCTAGCGTAGCAATGGTTCACCTTATACTGGTTTTGTTTTTACGCGCTTGTTGCCGAGCTTACATAGTTCTTGACGCACGAGATGTCTCCTCTTACCTGTCTGGCGCTGTCCTACATGTTTGTTCCTTCGTCATGAAACCATCTGAACGACACTTTTCCAAAGAAATATGGCTATAGGGAAATGAAAATCTCGTTTGGTCATCGGCGCAAGATTTGTATGGAAGAGAGAAAATATTCCTCGTTTTTAGACTTATGTTTTTCACAGATTGTGTTCCGTCCAGTTTTATGTCGTCTTGAACATGTTTGCTATAATGCTTTTTATTTGTTAAGATAGTCCTGGATATCATACAACTGTATACGTATGTGTACACTCACGCTCACAATACTAGTTTCGTCTCTGAATTTCGGAGTAAGTTTTGATAGCAATCAGACATGACTATTGCATACAAATCATCGCAATTTTACTTATCTCACTTGCGACAAGATAAACTAGTTGCGAATTCCAGTAAATCGGCGCACAGGGTGACATTCCTAGCAGTAAATTATGGAGCCCTTATCATTTGGCATCTCCACTCTCGATAGCAAGTTCGAAAGCGGAGGCGAAACCCTAAAAATCCTTTTACAGCAGTCATGTTAAATACTCAATTAGTAGACTATTAATCATTAAAAAGATAATATTCAAGTAGATAGTTTTAGTGGCGCTTGTATTTCATATGCGTAATTTCCTAACCTTGATAATATTGTATTTGAATTGAATTTAATATGTCTTTGTTACGGGCGAGATAAACTTGTATCTTTTTATTTTTAAGTCTGTAATTTAAGTGCGTTTGATTTGATAACGATATACAGCGTGTTGGGAAAAGTACTTTGAAGCCTGAAAGATTAGATTTTTCTAATAAAACGCGAGAAAATAGGTATTTTGTTCTTTCATGGTAATAATAATTAACGTATGTGAATTTCAACCTATGTTTATCTATAGGCTCTGAATAAACTCACCCATGAGGAGATCCGCAGAAGAACTAAAGTAACTGACATAGCCCTGAGAATCGCTAAACTACAGTTGCAGTGGGCAGGGCACATCGCAAGAAGAACCGATGGCTGATGGGGCGTAAGGGTTCTTGAGTGGCGACCATACGTACCTGAAGACCACTGAGCAAGGAACCACGTACGAGTATATATACGTTTTACCGGATGACGAAGCGTTGGCAGGCTGACGATCTGGTCAAGGTCGCGGGAAGCCGCTGGATGCAAGCAGCGCAGGACTGGACGTCATGGAGATCTTTAGGGGAGGGTAGGCCTATGTCCAGCAGTCGACAACATTCGGCTGATGTGGGGATGATAATGACGATGAAACTCACCCTTAGTGCCTTCGCCCCGTAAAGGTACCAGATAAACATACTCAAAACCTTATACAATTCACGTGAACACGACGTTACCACGTTTTACTATCAGCCGAATCTTAAACTAGATATTAAGCACGTTTAACAGGCTCCAAAGTACTTTTTCGAAGACACTGTTTACGAACACGACTCTTTATAATTTCAGAAAACATGTATTTTATGCTTTTCATTTTGTACGTAATTATAAACTTGAATAAATAAATAACACTTTTTTAATTCTCGCCCATCATCATCATATCGTGTGGGTTGCAAGGTCGATGACCAATCTCACAAACCCTGGAGTCAGAGTTGATGAGCCGATAGTAGTCGGGACAAACGAATCGAACTCGAACCTCCGGATCGAGAGCCGAGCGCTCTAACCACTAAACCACAGAGGCTGAGGCTGTTCTCCCCCGCTGAAGAGTTTTATGCACCCTTTGTGGTACGCGGCACTAGGGCCTCTCGGGGGCTTTACACTTTAGCGGCCTAGAGCCTGCTGTTATCAAGCTTTACAAAAGACGTCAAATTCATCGTTTGGCCGGCCTCGATGCCTAGAATCTAAATTACACAAAACTAACTAACTACGCATTTCATCATCATCATCATAACATCCCATGAAACGTCCACTACAGGACAGGGAGCTCCCTAAAAAATGTGGAGGGGACTACGCATTTAGAGGAAGATAAAAGCAGCGAAAACTGCGACGACGCCATGTTCGACGTGACAAAACTTTCCAAATAAATTAAAATAATATAAAAGGCACATGCCTACACGAGACTTATCTCGCGCAACTAAGTTTGCGTACGAGTTGACGTTAATTTTCAAAATAAATTAAAGAGGACGCCTCGAGCGTCCGCAGTTGGAAACTCTGAACAGTCAGGTCAGTGGTTCCTAAACTTTTCTAATGATACTCTACTTACACTTTAAAAATCTATGTTCTTTATATAGGATGATGAGGAATGAGCGAAGCTGCTTTATTTTACCTTCATACCTATATAACCTATTTCTGAGTAAAAGGAGAAGAAGCGAGGGAAGTATGTAACGAAATGAAATATACGAAAAAGATGTGTAATCTTTATGTATACTGAACCACTAATATTAGTTAGGAATATACGTACAGTTCCACAAAAAGTTGTATTCAAAAGTGTAAAAAGTTTGAAAATCTCTGGATGACGTACACCGCACCACACAGACATGCACCTTATTTACCTTATTTTAGATAGAGTACATTTCTACACTCGAGCAAATAGGAAGAGTGTACTTAGCAACAGTTTAAAGCTATGTTAGAGGGTATTTTCAAAGGATTTGTCTGCTTTCAAAGAGCGGACTTTTTGTGGAGTTTCCCAGTTTCAACACTCAAAAGTCGGAATTTATCTTTTGTTGTAGGTAATTTTTGAAAAGGCACTTTATAACAGGTACAGAATATGTATTAAGAGATTGAAATTTTATGTTTGAATTGGGATGGACAGACTGACAGAGGTTTCTTGCTACTAATTAATTAATAATTAACTACTAATTAACTAATTAATTGCTAGTTAAAGAAATATTTATTGGAAAATGGTTTTTACACAACTAAAGATTTTCTAAACTGAATAAATTGCTCAATCCTAATATAATATAAACAATAGTCCAATATTTTAAATTTTCATTATTATGACACTATACGTAAGACTGACATAGATGTTTTGTAATGTATAATTGATTGATTCCGTTTTATAATCTTTTTTGTTTTTTAATTAGTATTAATTTGGGAAATTGATTGTACAAAATTTTTAATTATTTCATTTCTATAATTATTAAGCCAGTGTTTGCTACGCCTAGTTCAGGCATCAAGTGAGATACCTAAGTTAGTTTAAGACCTATATTGTACCATTTGAAAGCAAATAAATATGAATATGAAATATGAATATGAATACGCCGTGGCGACCTCCTCTTGAGAATGAGGCATGATCATAGAAGAGGTTTTTTTCCTCAGGCTTGATGTTTATGTGTATACAAGGTGTAACAGAAAGGGTATATCAACCCTGAAGGATGTCATTCTGCCCGTGAAACTGAACAACTTTTGCTAAGGAACTTAGGCCGAATACGAAAAAAATTTTACGATCTCCCATAAAAAACGCGCTATGCTGATTCACAGTCAAAATTCAGAGTAAACAATTTTTGAATCAAAATGTTTTATAGGACACGTTGTTCAGTTTAATGGGCAGATTCACATCCTTCAGGATTGGTATACCCTTTTTATAACACCTTGTATAGGTAACCTTTAGCTAGTTCTTAGCAAAAGAAATGAATACTTGTGATACAAACAACGGTTCCATAGAAAAATGGGTCAAAAAACGAGGTAAAATTTTGGTCGTGCCATACAATAGTTTATGTTGCTGGCGCAAGATTTTTATGGGAACGGCAAAAAGAAACTTGTTTTTCGACCCATATTGTTTTTTTGGAAATAAAAGTTATTTGGGAGCAATAAAGTCCATTTTCAGGACCGCAAAACTAAATTTGTTTGTAAAGGTTTTTTGCAGAGTTCTGAAAAACTGTGCAACTTAGAAATACGTTTTATTTTTGCTGTAAAGTTTACATAAACTTCTGTCAATTGTAATCAATTCAGGTTTTTCCTTACTTTTTCCTTTTTTCCTTCGGAGATAAGGGGGGGGGGGGGGGGGGAATGGTATTTTTTTTGACATTTTTCATCATAACTTGAAAACTAAGAAACTTAAAAAAAATACAAAAAAAATATTTTAAAATGTACAAGTAAAGCCCTTTCATATGATACCCCACTCGACCTAGTAGCGACAATTTGAAATTTGGCCCCCCTTATTTTGGCCCCCTTTACATTAATAATCATACTTTTTACAAAAAATTTTCATGTCAAATTAAGTTGGGCAACTATGTTCTAAAACTATTCCAAATTTCAGGTCGATAGCGTAAGTGGTTGCTGAGATATAGCCCCAAGCAGCATCACAAGCTGTATAACAGCTCTATTAAAGTTCGTTTATACTCTTAATGCTTTATTTCTTGGCCGCATAAAGGCTGTATAAGCGCTTATACAGCCCTAATACCCCTGAAATTGGCACAAATTATACAGCGTATTGCGTTATATTAGCTGTACAGTAGCTGTATAAGCATAAAATAGGCTGCATAATAGCTGTTTTGCGGCTGTACTATGGTGTACGAGGAAACCAATACACTCCAATCACTACATTGTAACTCACTTGTTAAGCTTTACGTTGTAAAAAGTCTGTCTGAGAAGATATATTTTATGATGGCGTTTTATTATTGATCAAATAAGTGACAATATTTATTATAAACGCTTTGTGTTTAAAGATTTGGAGATTCGATAGGGGCAGGATACTGCATCATCGTGCAAAAATAAATTTATTGTGGACATATATATGTTTTGTGATAAAAAATAAACGCGCCAGCAACATAACCAAGGAAGAGATATTAAATAAGGTAAGTAAATATGGTTTTTTAGGTTATAATTTAAAAATGTTTGAATTAATGGACGGAGAGCCTCATTGGTGCATAGAAGGTTATTGGACAAACTGAAAATATTGATAAACATAAAAACAGTAGTCTAATTTTTATGTACTCATGTTCGTAATCTTCGATTTGTAATTGATAAAATGGCGACAATTTGCTAAGCAGCCTAAATTCTATTTTGATGGTCTTATAGCATTAATAGCTGTACTATGTAGGTAATGGATACTAGTATTCAGCTTTTAGCGGTTGATGGGCTGTATAAACGAATAAATTTAACGATTTAAATTAAATTTTTTTGTTTCGAACATAACCTGTAACTCTTTTTAGGGATACGTAATATTAAGTGAAAAACCAAAATGCACTGAGAGTAAGTAAAATAAAGTATTAAAGTTATTTTTTAGAAATTTCAAAGAAATTATTGTAGATTTGCGTCCTAGAATTTGTAAAGAAATAAATAAAGTGATGCAGTCCAAAACATATGCAATTCATCAATTAACAACATTTCATTTCCCTTAAGGTACTAAACTGAGAAAACCGTTTCGAGATCTAGGTGGCCTGATCACTTATACAGATTAAGGCTGTACTATATGCGTCATTTATTTTTATTGCTGTTTATTACTCTCAAAGACAGAAATAAGACAGCTATCGTCTGTAAAAGGGTGTACAATCACACCATAAAAAGAAGCTGTAGAAGAGAGTTTGCCTACTTCATAATACAGAAATAAGATTTGAGGACCACCATAATACAGTTCTAAGCTGTATTAAGTAAGTGACGGTATGCAAAATGCAGCTATTGTACAGCTTTAATGCTAAAATGAGATTAAAGCGTTACAGGAAACTTAAAGCTGTACATGACAGTTATCATACACAGATTTAGAACTTTAAGCGTACTTTGACTCCTTAATACAGACTTAATACAGTTAGAGCTGAATAATTACTCCTAAACCGACATTATAACACTACAATGTCTTTACAACGTTCTTATACAGCTGTAAAACAGCGTTAAGTGCTATATTGGCTGCTTTTTAGGTGTTCATTACGCTTGGTTGCGAGGTGTGACAGACAGACGGACAGACAGACAGAGCGGCACCATAAGGGTTCCTTTTTTTTACCATTTTGGTATCGGAACCCTAAAAATCACCCTGTTTGTTTTAATTCCGTATGCGAATGCTTTTTTCAAGGCAAAATGTCTAAACCTTATAAAATACCAGGCAATCATAAGTAGCATAACTTAAAAATAGCCTATTATATAAGTAGTAACATTTCTAGAATTCTGTTTCTATCTTACCTGTCAAATAATCAGCTCTTAATTAAGGAGATAAATAACTGGTTCCCACTTTCACCGACGGGCGTTTTGCGCATTTCCGAAATCTAATTTAGAGTGATACACGCCTCCGTCGCCGCCAGCCCGCAATTGCGTTAGTATGGTTGCCATAAATTTCGCAATTACAGACGCGATGGCTAAACAGGGGCGCTAATATGCTGCTGTTGTTGAAAAATAAAAATTAATCAAGCTATGTGACGTGATAACGCACAGCCTAAACTGTTTGGTCTAGAGACTTGAAATTTTGCAGAGAGGTTCTATCCAACGTAGGCGACGGTTAAAAAAGTATTTTTACAAAATTCATCCCCTTTATGAACCCACGGAAATCCACGCAGACGAAGTTGCAAGCAACAGCTAGTGGTTTAATTTAATATCATTCAAATATCGAAAGGTGTAGAAATGAGCAATAGTTGCGCGTAAAGAACCTAAAAGGCAATGAACTCGCTACGCTACAGTAGCGTTTTAAACACGAACAAGGGTTTAAACTACGAACGCATTTTTGAGAACCGGACTTTTTAAGAACGTGACGTTTTATAAAGGGGACATTTTGAGAGTAGGAAATATTGAGAACGAGGGACGTTTTGAGAACGGGACGTTTTGTGACTAGATTATTTTGTGAGTGGGATATTATTGCAATCAAAATCCGATCGTAAGCCGTTTGTTTTAATGAAGCAATCAAAAAATCTATTGATTTTCAATGTTCCAAATTGTCGAGTTGGATAATTGGAACTGCTAAAATATTTACCCACACCTTTTTTTCTTAGCCTAGTACATCTTAGGCACCCCTGTAGAAAGGGAAGAGGGTAATGCTAGTGGCGTCGTTGCGGCGGACAAAGCAGTCGGAGGCTGGTGGCAAAAAGATGTTTTGGCAACACACACCCTACTGCATTTATAGCGTTTAAGGCTGAAATAGTATGTGAAGTTGAAGATAAAATTAGCTTACGTTTTCATTCGGATAATTTTGCTGGAAGTTAGTGTCCTAACGAACCGTAGCAAATAATTTAAATTATACTTCAATGTGTAAACATAATAATATAGTGTTTCTGATTTCTTTCTTTTTTTGACTAGCCTTTTAGTACAATTGGTAATGACTCCTGCGCCGTAGGTAGCGGGTTCAATCCAAGTGCAAACATTTGTGATTAATAGAATATCTGAGTTTATTAATCTATTTATGTTAACAAACCAGCCTCTGATACGGCTTTGGAAGTATGGACTTGGGATCGGGGAGAATGTGGATTTTTCCTCCCATTTCGTCATAGTACGGTCAACCGCCATAAGGTCCAAAAGTGTTTCTACTGACGTGCTGTTGAGTGTACTACTTAAGGTAGTGATAAAATATAAAGGTACAACATAAGATCTGATTTCATTGAAACGAAAAGAAGCCTGAAATAATGATTTTGTGACAATACTGTAGGAAGCTAGAGTCAGATTTGTGACAGAAAAACGATAAAATAACTATAATTTATAGCAAAGACCCAATTTCAGGTAAAACTCTGTCAGGATTCTTAACAAGGTCGTTGTTAGCAAAATATATTGCCTTGTTATCTGGTCATTATTTGGACGTGTGTTATAAATAAGGCGGGCAAAATTGAGATGACATTTCTAGTTTTTGTTAAGAGTTGACCCAATTAGTTAAACATAATGCTAAATTGGCTCGCTATTGGCTTACAAAAGGATGTTTTGAGTCGAAGTGACGAAAATTTAAGACAATAACAATAATTCAGTCAGTCAGTAATTCATACAGACAGCCTACTGCTATTTAAATGAATATTTATATAAACATGATGATGGGTACTTGAATAAATGTTTGAACACATAATGGCAGATTTTTTGTGAAACTTACGATGTCCATCTTCTTCAGGACCTTGCTCTTCTAATTTTCTTTCTCCAGGGACATAATTTATGACTGGTCATGTATGGCCATCACTGCGTCACTGGCGGTGCAGCTGGGCGAGGCGGAACAGGAGGCTACTGAGTCGGAGCTGAAGGTCGAAAAGGCCCTGCGCGAACTTGATCACGCACGAAACGACACTGCTCGGGCGACTGCACCTGAGGCATCTGATTTTCCACCATTGCGTCCGCCCTCTTTCGCTTCGGTTCTACACATGTCGGGGAAGACCACCAGGCCCAAACCACAACAGCAGGGGAAACTACTTACAATTTATCCGGCCGATCAGGAGGAGGGAGTTTCATCCATTAAGACTGCGGAGGAAACGAAGGCGATCTTAAAGAAGGCGGTTGATCCGCGAACTCTTGGCATACAGGTCAATCGGCTGAGGAAAGTGGGCAACGCTGGAGTGCTCCTTCAGACTACGACAACCGAGGCAGCCGAGAAAATAAGAAAGGCGATGCCATTAACGCTGACGGTGTCTGAGCCCAGAGAGAGGGCCCCCTTAGTGGGCGTGGTAAATGTTGAGGGCGACGTGGACTCAGCTTTATTCTTAGACACGCTCAAGGAGCAGAACCTAAGGGGTTCGGCGGGCTGGTCCGACGAGAGACTCGACAAGGAGCTAGAAGTCGCATTTAAGAAGTGGCGCAGGGGAGGAGCGGCAACAACCATCGTGTTAAGGTGCAGTCCAGCTATGAGGGATACTCTGATCACGAAGGAAAGGGTATACGTTGGCTGGGAGCGATACCTCGTCCGCGACTACATAGACGTATCCTGCTGCAGCAAATGCCAAATGTACGGCCACGTAGAACGGTACTGTCGGGCGACGAAACCAACGTGTGGCAAGTGCGGTGAAGAAGGGCATAAGGCAGATACTTGCTCCAACACTAAGTCTATTTGCGCAACTTGTAAAGCCTTCAAGAAAGATGGAGCAGAGAGTCACAAAACCGCTGCAGTCAGTTGCCCGGCAAAGAAATATGCGATGGAGAGAGCCGTAGCAAGAGTCAATTATGGCTGCACAAAATATAAATATACCGACCTGGATAGCGCGGCTTCGTCTCGGGCAAGTAAACCTGCAGGGATCAGAGCTGGCAACAAGAGAAATTGACGCACTGGCAAAGGAGCTCAAATTAGATATGGTGTTAGCTCAAGAACCTTATCACCTGTCATGTCCACACCATCTGGTAACTTCATCGGACGCTAAGGTGGCTATTCTTATATATAACCCTAGAGTTGCAGTCACGTTGCTCCACCACCTGTCTACGCCCCACTGTATCCTTGCCCATATTATGTATGAGGATACGGACTTCTACGCTATGTCTGCATATTTCCAATACTCGCATCCTATCGATCCTCATGCATCCCATATTGACAGCATACTAACAGTACTTAAGGGTAAGCCGATACTTATAGCGGTGGATACGAACACTCACTCTCCATTATGGAACAGTAAGCCAAGACACTATCAGGGCCGGGGCAGCGAAGCCTCTTGGCGTAGACAGGTTCTAGAGACACTCGTAGCTGAACACGATCTCCAGATCCTCAACACAGACGATCAACCACCGACGTTCAGAACGGTAAACGGCGAATCTTATATAGATGTTACCTTTAAAACAAGGAGCCTAAAAGTTGTAAACTGGAAGGTGGTGGAAGGTGCCAGCAGCAGCGATCACGAGCTCATTACCTACGACATCCCTGCAGGAAGATTTCCAGCCCTTCGGTGTCAAGGAAGGGAACAAGGTGAAGAGCCAACGAGGTACCGGGACCGGGGGGTGGAGTGGGGCGTGTTCCAATCTGTGTTGCACAGGCGCGTTGCTAATGTGAATATGGGGGCTCCAGCGGAGCAAGCATGCGCACAATTTCAGGGCGTTCTTGGTCGTACCGCTGCAGATTGCCTAGGTACAGTTAAACCGAGGTCTTATTACGGGTACGAGTGGTGGTCCCCAAAATTGGATGGGTTGCGTAGGCGGCATAATGCGGCTCGGCGGGAATGGCAGTGTACTAGGCGCAACGGGGGGGAAGCGGAGATGTCCGCTCGTACGCGATTTCACCGTGTGCGCGCTCGGTACCGGCTGGAGATGCACCTAGCGGAGAGCACCCATTCGAGGCAGATTGCCGATAGTGGTAATGTGGAGCCTTGGGGGATGGCTTACCGTGCTGCGAGCGGCAGGGTGCGCCCTCCTTCAGGGGTCATCAATGGGTTAAGGTTGGCTGAGGGCTTCGCGGGGGATACAAGGACGGCAATGCAGGGTATTCTGGGGGTTATGTTCCCGGATGACAGCGCCGGATCGGACACGGAATACCATAGGCGGGTTAGGCTGGCAGCAGCGTGCGTTCCTTCAGGTAGAGATGCAGAACCCCTAAGCCGCGATCGGGTAGAAAGGATTGTAAAAGGGCTCCAGAACAAAGCCCCTGGTGTGGACGGTATCACTGCCAGAATTGTGCGGGCGGCTTGGGCAGTAGCGGGGTGGGAGATGACGGAGCTATTCGCCTAATGTGTACGGGAGGGAGTTTTTCCAGAGGTATGGAAGGTTGGAAGACTTGTCGTAATACCAAAAGGTAATGGCAAACCAGCTACAGACCCAAAGGCGTATAGGCCCGTCACCCTGTTACCCGTTTTGGGGAAGGTCCTCGAGACGATATTAATCGAATGTACCCCGCAACTGTACAGCCGTATTGCTGACGGCCAACACGGATTCGTAAAAGGAAGAAGTACGGTTACTGCACTGGGTGAGATCCTGCGTTCTGCAGGATCAAATGACTTCAAATATGTACAGGCAGTGATGCTGGATATAGCAGGGGCGTTCGATAACCCGTGGTGGCCGATGGTGCTTTTGAAATATAAGCAGGGGGGCTGTCCGCCAAATATTTATAGGCTGCTGTCCTCCTACTTTGTGAATAGGCGCGTACTGCTGCACGCAGGTGACAGCACTGTTAGCAAGGTGTGCACAATGGGGTGCCCACAGGGTTCCGTGCTCGGTCCGACGTTGTGGAACGTTCTTATGAACGACTTACTTAAGCTGCCGATGCCTGAGGGGGTACGGATGATAGCGTACGCGGACGACGTCACTGTCCTGATTGGGGCAAATTCGCGAGCAGACATTGAGAGAAAGTGCGCAACGGCTTTGGAGCTTGCGCTTGATTGGGGGCTGAGGAATCGTCTGCAGTTTTCCCCGGCGAAAACTCAGACGATTACTCTGAAAGGCTCTTTCAAGGGCAGGGCCCCACTGGTCCGCATTGCGGGGGCCTCGATCAGGACGGAAACCTCTGTCAAGCTACTGGGCGTAACGATTGATGATAAACTGTCATTTGGGGAGCATGCACAAGACATCGGGGACAGGGGCGCACGGTGTTTTGGTAAAATGGCACGTGTTTCTGCGTCTTCCTGGGGGGTTAGGTATTATGCCCTGCGGCTAATATACCACGGGACTTTTGTGGCCACACTAGTTTACGCAGCCTCCATCTGGTACCGGCGGGCAGTCATGTATGTGGTAAAGGCGAAGTTACTGAGGGCTCAGCGACCGGCACTAACCCTGCTCACAAAGGCGTACAGAACTACAAGTACTGCAGCTCTGGCGGTTCTGGCCGGTGTGCTCCCAGCGGACTTGGAGGTGCTGCGGGCGGGTTGGCTGGAATCGCTACGGGTTGAGAAACCGGTAGGCGCAGCTGAGGGTAGACTGCGGAAAAAGGCAGAGTGGGATACGGTCCTCGGCGCTTGGCAGGAGAGGTGGGACCAGGAGGAGAAAGGGAGGGACCTTCACCGATTCTTTCCAAGCGTCAAGGATCGCTTGGCTTTTAGGTGGGTCGAGCCGGATTATGTCGTGTCGCAAATGCTGACGGGACACGGGTGTTTTCGTGGTAGGTTGCGGGACTTGGGCTTAAGCGCGGAGGCTACCTGCAGTTGTGGTGACGCGGAGGAATACCGTGACCACATACTGTGGGAATGCGTGCGGTACGACCAGGAAAGGGGGGTCATGCTAGACGGCATTACGGGGGGGTTGGAACACGGCCCGGTTTACTTTGCGGAACTGGTGTCTTCGGCGGCAAAACTTTGCAAAGTTCAAGGAGTTTTGTGCGAGTTGGCACCGTAGAAGGAGAATGGAGGAATGAGAGTAAGAAGGCGAGACGGAGACGCCGACGACGAAGCCGTAGCTTTTAGCGTCTTGCCCCAGAAAGCGGACTGGCGACGCAAGGGACACAAATTGAATTTGTAGGGAGCGGAGAAAACGGCACGATGGGGAAAGAGCAACGCAAGTACCCGTGCTACTCCCGTGATTCGGTCTGACAAGGTCTATATGACCGCAAGGTCGGTAAGACCATGGGATGGAGGTGGGTGTGGTCATGTAGAGAGGATGAATGAAGGAAGATTGACGAAAGAGATCTACAAGGCGAGAGTGAATGGAAACGTTGGATGGGGAAAGCCTCGCCGAACGTACCAGGACCAAATTCAGGACGTTCTGAATAAAGGCCAGGTTAAAAGTAGCATGTATGAAAGGACTGCTGAAAGTTCAGGAAGCAAGGGAAGTATATCAAGATCGTAGCAGGTGGACTGTTGTCTCTGCCTACCCCGACGGGAACAAGGCGTGATGTTATGTATGTATGTTTGTATGTATGTATGTATTTATGTATGTATGTATGTATGTATGTATGTATGTATGGGTCTACAGCGTGTAACGGAAAGGTGTGTTAATCTAAAACTGAAGAACTTTTCCTAAGGAACAAAATTAATAGAACAAAATTAATTTTTGGCGTCCCAAACTGCATCAGGTGATAGCGCATTTGTATGGGAGGTCAAAATTGTATGGATTTTGACCTATGTTCCTTATTGTTAAGTTTCATGAGCAAAATCACACCCTTCAGTATTATCAAACCTTTCCGTTATACGTTTCATATTTATATTATCATTATTTAATATTATGACCACCAAAAGATCAGAGAGTCAATTCTTGAACTAAAATAACACCAATAATATTCAGAATCACACACGTTTCTTTTAAAAAATTAAGATTATCATTCGTTACATAAAGCAGTATTTAATTGTTAGTTTTCATGTATAACTTTTAACAGTTTATGAGAGTAAATTTGAAATTTTAAAGATTAAAAAGGAATATTTTTGTCACCCGGCGATTTCCTAGAATTGAGTCCTAAAGAAGTAAAAGTTTTATATTTAATTTCAATTGCAAGAAACATCTTGTAACAAGTTTCCTACATCACATACGCACATAATTCAGCTCCAAGACATACAAAGGATACAAACGGGTAATTTTTGTCATCGCAACGAAAAATATGTTCCGTTCTGCGGTATAAAGAAAACCCTTCCTTGAAATGGGCTCGAGATGTTTTATGGCACTAATAAAATATCATCGGCATATAAATCAAGGGGTATACCGAGTAACGAGTTTGAAAATTGCTTGGCGAGAATGTTTTGGTAATTTCCCAATAAAGTTATTGTTAACGCGTTTTGGGCTTTTAAATATTTGATGGTGGTTGTGAATTTGGGGTTGCTATAATTTACTATTGTACTATATTATACCTATTTCGTAAGAGGGGAGACCTTTACTTAGATTTGGAAAAATTACAAAGTAGAATGCTTAGAAGCATTTTTTTGCTTTTTGTCAGTAGCACTCAAGCCCGTGTGATTTTACTGTTTCGATTATCAGCAAATTACATATCTATATCGCTTGAATCTCTTTTGCTGACGCCTAGACTTTAATGAACACTCAAATTCGAGATTTTTTTTAAATCGAGTTACTGTTTCAACTATCAGCAAGTAACATCTTAATGTCTTGGGACTCTCGCTGTCCCACAGTCTATATTTGGTTTGGCTCAATTCGGTCCTGTTTCGGTTTGAAATAATGTGTATTGTCGAACATAAAGAAATATGCGAATATAATACACTAGCGGTTCGCCCCGGCTTCGCACGGGTAGATATAGGTTCTTGTTGCATCGGGGGTTACTAAAGAAACCAGCCAAGCGCAAGTTGGACTCCCACCGAGGGGTCCGTACCACTAAGGTAAAAATACTGTCCTAGTTATGGGCAGTCATACCATCTTAGTCACGCAGAAGTGCATTAAATTCGCTCGAGCCGACACGCACTTCATCAAAACCATCATAACATCCCATAATACGTCCACTACAGGACAGGGAGCTCCCTCCAGAATTCGAGCCCTTGCTAAAAGAATGTGGAGGGGAAGTATCTTAGTCACCACGCTTGTTAGCATTAAGGCTGGTTAGCATGGATCGCGGTTGTTGGTGACCGCAGTATGTAAGATGGTGCGATACACGGAAAGATGTCGCTGCCCATCTTCCGGTTTGTAAACCCTTAGTCGCCTCTTACGACACCTACAGGTTGAGATGGGTTGGCACTATTCTTTGCCGCTACCACACGGAACGACACGCACTTGACCAGTCAAATTTTTAGTGTCTATTCTCTGTTGTAGATAAAACCATTACAGTCACTTAGGGCGCTGTTTCTTTAATTTCAATTTTGATAACGATTACACTCATGATAACTTTTGAATGGTATGTCCGATTTGAATAATTCAAAAAGTTATTTACAGGTACTGATATAGCCTTGAATACGAAATCATTTATTTGGATAAGGATTAATAGGTACGAATAATGTGGCCTATATAGTTTGTACCGGCGTTACTATTACATATTTTAACATGAAAAAGTAGTTATTGTGACATAACTGTAATAGTTAGACATATGGTATCGCGGACTTTTTTGTAGATATTGATGGCTTCTATAATTCTGTAGTACATTACTTTGCTCTATTGTTAATAGTTTCGGCAGCGTACTCGATATAAGGATGCTATTTAGAATTTTTTTGACCTTGGGTTACATTATCGAAGTTTTCATACGGAACCCTAACTTTTTTTTAAATATTTTATAGCCTATGTTCATCCCGGATAATGCAGGTTTCTAATGGTGAAAGAATTTTTCAAATCGGTCCAGTAGTTTCGGAGCCTATTCATTACAAACATACAAAAATAGGTACAAATCTTTCCTCTTTATAATGTTAGTGTAGATGTAGATAAAATTATCGATAAAAATTCAATTTGTTTTTCGAAAAGTTTGCTATGTAAAAAATTAAAGGCGCTTAAATTAAAAAAAAATTTTTTTGGTTTTTATTTGTTTCTTTTTAAGCGAACGGTGTTTTTTCTTCAAAAGAAGAGATAAAAAGTAACAAAATCGTTCAGAAACTTAATAAAAGAACGAAATAAGAAATTTGCAAAAAAATGTACAGATTTTTTTTATCTGTATCTTTAAAACTGGGTCTAGTTCAGTCGTTGAGGTCGGTATACTCAAAGTCGGGATTTATATTTATTAAATCACTGTTTCGGAATTTTGATATTGCATATCTAGAAAGGAGGAAGGGTCTTAATCTGATGCCTAAATCTATAGCCATTAGCATGGATTCAGTTCGGACAGAATTTTATGACCACTTTACTAATAAAAAAACCGGTCAAGTGGGAGTTGGACTCGCGCGCCGAGGGTTCCGATATACCTTTAGTATTTTTGGAAGCAATAAAGTCCATTTTTAGGACCGCAAAACTAAATTTGTTTGTAAAGGTTTTTTGCATCATCATCATATCAGCCGAAAGACGTCCACTGCTGGACATAGGCCATATGTGCATATGTCTAAAAAACTGTTTAACTTAGAAAGATCGTTTTATTTTTGCTGTAATATTTATAAAAACTTCTATCGACTGTAACTAATTCAGATTTTCCATTCACAAACTTCGGAGATAAGGGGGGGGGGGGGGGGGAACGGTATTTTTTTTGTCATTTTTTATCATAACTTAAAAAGTAAGAGTTTTAAAAAATTACAAAAATATATTTTAGAATGTACAAGTAAAGTCCTTTCATATGATACCCCACTCAACCTAGTACCGACAATTTGAAATTTTGCCCCCCCCTATTTGGGCCCCCTTTACATCAATAATCATAACTTTTTAAATTCTTTTACGTGCAATTAAGTTGGACAACCATATTCTAAAAGTATTCCAAATTTTAAGTTGATAGCATGAGTGGTTGCTGAGATATACAGGTGTGACAGACAGATGGACAGACGGACAGACAGACAAAGCGGCACCATGAGGGTTCCTTTTTGTACCATTTTGGTATTGGAACCCTAAAAACTACACTAGTAGGAATAGTCATGTTCCAATTACATATTTTGACCAAATAAGAAAATTGTGTCGTATCGCATTACTTACTTTGCAACATTTTTCTGGAAAAATCAGTTCAGGGATCTGTACTACTAATCATGGATAATTTATATGGAACATATTGATACAGACGCTGGATAACGAAAATTTAAGATATAAACACATTTTTAACAAAAAATAAATGCACTCAAAATCACTACTTTCCGATTGACAGTTGCATCTTATGCCTGTGGCCTTGTAGTTGCTCCCGTCGATCCGTAATAATGGAATGGATTCCAGCATTGACCACGACTCTCAGCAGAGGTTACGTATCAAAAATGGCAGGTGGTGGAGCGTGTCAATTCTGTACGAAGTACCTTCCTCTTGACCTTAGGAATAAGCTTCCTTCAAGGCAGGTCGACTAAGCGCAGGACCAGCCTCATTGAAAAACGTCCACTACAGGGTTTACAGGACAGGGAAGCTCCTTTCAGAATTACCATAGTCACCACGTATTTTAGCTTTGTAGCTGTGCACCATGGACGGCGGTGTGTACATACTGCAGTCCGCAGTATGTAAAATGGTGTGATTTACAGAAGGACACTGCTGCTCATCCTCCGGTTCATAATCTCTTAAGTAACCTTTTATGACAGGTTAGTAGCCCAAAAATGCCAAATCCTCCTCTTACAATTTATTTTTTATTTTCCACAATATATCCTTGCTACTCACATACTGAGCTCACACATTATTTACATTCAATTGATGGCTAGGCGTGCGAGCAGTTGGATCGAACTATTCGCATTTAAGTCATTGCTTATTCATTCTCCGCACTCACCGCCTCTTTCAGCTAATTGCAGCCCAACTGATTGTCAGCTCGTGGCGTCCATTATCTATTAGTTATTTTTAGTCGAAGCTAATTTCGGCGTTTATAGTTGATTTCATTATGTTAGTGAATCGCTTAATAGACAACAGGATTAAAGGGATATTATAATTAATTTTAATTTTTCATGTTACAAGTGAGCAACTGAACAGGTGGGCCACCTGGTGGTAACCAACACCCATAGCACCCACTGTCTTATGAGTGACAGGATTTGGCCTGACATGATATGAAAGTGCGTTGCCCACCCTGAAAAATAAGGCGGAGGGCGCTCTTTTACTTACTCTTCGAACCGACTCACGGTACACAAACGCTGTTGTTTTACGGACCTTCAAAATAAAAAATGAAGCAAAGATTCGAATGGGTGCCCGCTAGGGGTAGTTTTCACTTTTTGGTAGCCATTACGCCATATTAAAGCTCATGTGATAATTTAAAATTTCAGAGAATTCAGACAGGTTGGCCTAATGGCGGGGCCCAAAACAAAATTGTACGTATAATCATAAAAGATATACCCTCCTCCGGAGAAATAAAATTGTAAATGTCTCTTTACCTTAAAATTGCGAGTGCATCCAAATGGGATGTTTATAGAACGCGGCTGCTAGCTGCATTCGAATTTCAAATGAGTACATTTTTTAGGCCGTCTGAGCGTAAGGGAATTAAATTAAAGTCCGAACGTAAACTTCGTCCAGCCAGCTATTTACGTACGTGATACCGAGAGGGGAGAACAGACTAGCAAATTGCGAATGAGCCTCTTATTTCATTAGCTTAAATAAGTAGAGGGCTTAATGCATATTATTATAGCAAATCTTAGCGACAAATCGTACCAGATTCGTAGCCGTCACGTAGCAGTCGCTACGTAATTAATACGAAGATGCTCAAATTCAAGGGCATAGGACTTTACAGTAATTTAGTTACTGAAAATAACGAAACGAATATTATAGATTTGAAAGGAATTTAATTACAATATTTAATTCACATTTTTTAGCTGGACGTGCAACGAGTGACATGATACATTGTGAATTTTAAGACAGTAATTCTACTCATGAAGAAAGCATCTTTCAAGAACAAGAAAAAATTACTTTATAAAAAACTTATTTAATAAATTTTCTTTGAGACTATGAAAATACTTTTTTGCGTAAAAATTTTTTTTCGGGAAAGTTGCATATTTTATTGGCTTTATTACTTTTATGGCTTCGGGAGCGAAATGATAAAAAAAATCACGTTGTGTATTTACGTAACTTTTTTTTAAATCTTAGACCACCTTAAGACAGAAATAATAAAATATATTATTAAAACAAGCCCCTTCATTTAGAAACTTTTATCGCCTGTAATAATTTGTACTAAAAGTCGTTATCGCCTACGTGTTTAAGTAAATTTACTTCATAAAGCACGACAAGGGCTTCCTCATGGCGTTACATTTGCATGATAACAGAAAACTAACTTTTACGTTACAGCACACATTCAAACGAGTTGTTCATTTGGTTAATTCTCTGAATAAGAACATTTCATGATACTGTAGGTTCTAGAGAAAAATTAACAACGCAATCATAAGCATAACGTATTATGAAAGGAAATGTAAACACCTTGGAAGAATCGAGCGTGATTTGTTTTTATGTATGTATGATATGGTTTTTATGTAAGTTTTCGTTCCACATTCCACGTTCCACGACCAAATTCATGATATATTGTTTGAGAGTTTCGCGGTCACTAACACTATTATAAAAACAGTTTGACGGGTTCTTACCACGATATGGATTTTTGATGAGTTTCCGATATTTCGGCGCTGTTGCAAGCACCATGATCACGGATGAACTGGAGTCTATGGGTAGTTAAACTTATTGGCAGACATATCTGTCTACCTTCCTTCTAGTTCTTTTATTTTGGTGACTGCCGGAACTGTTGAAACTCGATCGAAACTCACTTCGACAATATACGCTCACTACGTCACTGCGAATTGCCGTACGTTTATCGCGCACATTGTTCCTACATAGGTCCACTACTGGATTCCACATGTTAGATAGTTTGTACCCATCTTCCCTTCATGGTGCTTGCAACAGCGCCGAAATATCGGAAACTCATCAAAAATCCATATCGTGGTAAGAACCCGTCAAACTGTTTTCAAATTCATGATGTTCTAAATAAAGGGTAGGTTAAAAGTACCCTAAACCGACGAGCGAGAATGAAAAGTTGATGAAAGTGAAGGAAGCGAGGGAAGTAGGTATGTCAAGATCGTAGCAGGTGGAGGACTGTAGTCTCTGCCTACCCCGAATGGAAGGAGGCGTGATGTAATTATACAGGGTGGCCCATTGATTGGCGTTCAAAATAAAAATTTCGATACCTCATACCAAGAGGTACGAGTATCCAAATAACCCCAATGTTCCGCGATTTATTTAGTTTTCGAGTTGATTGTAATGTTTAAAGGAAACATTCAGCAAGTTGCAAGAGAAGAAGAATGTAGAGGAGGCGGCCGATAGAGAGAAATGAAAGCAAAATTAAGGCGTCGCGCTGATTCTAAATATGTAAACGATGATGTATAATTGTGTACGAGGGTCAACTATTTACGAAAACTTTCATATAAAACCATTATTAAGTATAGTAATTTTATTTTAATAATATAACACTAATTATTAAATATTTTTGTGAGTTACACAAAGTTTTTATTTTGACTAACAAAATATGGACTATAAGTGTCTTAAAATAAATTATTTGATTTGATTATTCTAATGACAAAAACCATGAACAGTACTGGAAGTGAGGGGAATATGTCAAGTTCGTAGCAGGTGGAGGACTGTGGTCTCTGCATACCCTAGTCCCTAGCTCACCCGATGATATGATCAGGTTGAGGCGGCCATTATAGAGCGAAGCTCGGTCGCCCAGGTACTTGGAAAAATTATATACATACGTAAAAATTTGTTCACGGGGGTCTCACGGTGGCGCTTCGAACCGTCACTTTAATTTAGCGGTCATTTTGTTCCATCTCTTGTTTATTACTTTAAATATTTTGAAAATAGGAAAACCTTTTTTTTATTTCACCAAAAAAGTACCCAATGAATCGTTAGTGATATAACCGCGTACTGGTTACATCACATCCA
Source organism: Athrips mouffetella (assembly GCA_947532105.1). Classification (NCBI taxonomy): domain Eukaryota; kingdom Metazoa; phylum Arthropoda; class Insecta; order Lepidoptera; family Gelechiidae; genus Athrips; species Athrips mouffetella. Next base: position 12,417,089 of record OX383958.1, read on the forward strand.
TAACATTGGAAGAGCAATTGTGACATTTGCTCCCTTTCTTTCCAAACATGGAGAGTCAGGGATCTCAGTTCACATACATTTCATTCTGGAAGACATTTTCAAGACAATTTTGCAACAATCATCCTAACCGACCATAACAAAATGTGCTCGTCTCCTCGCGAATAGTGACTGTCTATTTTGAGTGTAACGTCGTGACGTCGATTTATTTAAGCTTTAAATAAAACGAACATAAAATACTTATGAAATGTTCACTTGATTTAAGTTAATCCATACAATTAGCTCCTTACGTTTTCCTTTGCAGGTAGTGGAAGAGCAGCTAGTGGACGAGGATAATGAAGACGTGTACGGGCTGTCTCGAGTGGCGGATGTCCTGCACGCGCTAATGTCTACGTACCGCGAGGCGTTCTACCCTCATCTCGACACCTTACTGCCGCATCTCGTGGCTCTGCTCGCTCCCGGACGCCCCCGCCGCCCGGATGTTATGTATGTACTCGTATGTACGAAATCTTTGAAAGTTCTATCTCGGTGGCCTACTCGGAACTTGTGATAACGATGCAATGTGGAAACGATATTGCTTCAAATAGTAAAATTATAAACTACGTTAAAACTGACAAAGAGTAGCATATTTATTAGACCCCCTAATCTTTGTCGATTTGCTTTATTATCACACAAACAAACAAAGTCTTGTATCAACGAACAAAGTTTTGAATTTGACTGTTTCGAAGCAACGAGGAATCGATGTCGGAAATTGAGAGTAGACCATCCGTTATTTGAAATGAGTTGACATGTCGATGACGTATGCGGATTAAGCTGACCGCAGACGACAAGTGGCGACAGGCAGGTGGGTCCGCTTCCGCTCGTTATATGAATCCATTGTTGGTTTTAGTTCGTTCACTAGCACCGTAGACTAGCACCTATACTTTTATGTGTACAAGTTGTTCCTTGGCAAGAAATTTATTTTGAGAAAGAATACATGTACTGTTCTAAACATAGGTTCTAAACCCTGCACGTAAAATGTGTAAATTTTAACCTAGTGATTTCATAATATGAATTTGTAACAGATTAAAACAATGAACGTTTTTGTTTTAATACTTTAAAACAATAACCCTTGAATACGTTTTAATATGAATATAATATACATTTTATGTTTAGCGGTAAGCATTAAATAAACAGAAATAAAATGTTTGAATATGATCCGCGGTTGTCGGATTTGTCGTTTGTTTGTTTAGGATTAGGATTAAACTTGATTGATGGGAGCGTTTGACTGAATTGTGTACACAATCACCTAAATCCTAATTGGTTTTGCTGTAACTAGTACAGTCAGTGTCTGTATCATTTGTTAGAAAAAAAATATTTACTGAAATAAGTTCCATAATAAAAATTAACGCAATATTAGTATCTTTATTATTATATTATTACCTAAAAACTCCGCGACCATCCAACCTGACCCCTCTTTTATAAAAAAAAGTTCTTGAAACGGGAGCTCACCTTAATTGGTTACTATTAGTTGTGAGAAAAATTGAATTATTTAATGATTTTAGACTTTTCCCTTTCTTTGTACTGTGAGACCTAGCTTCTTGCTAAATTTCATAGTTTTAGGTCAACGGGAAGTACCCTGTAGGTTTTGCTTTTTTGCATAAATGTATGGAGATGAGGACATAAAAAGCCATATCTTTTGATTGCGTCGTTGTAAAAAATTTAAATTTTCAGATCTTGTGTGGTTCATGGACCTTAATATTCATTATCAATTTCAACCTGATACCTTTTCTCGTTCGTGAGAAAAAGGGTCTTGACAGACAGGCAGACAGACGGACAACAAAGTGATCCTATAAGGGTTCCGTTTTTTATTTTGAGGTACGGAACCCTACAAAGCGAATATTGTACGATGAATCTTGAAATCTATCTAAGATTTACCAACATTGGTTGTGTCTTAAATGTAAACAGTAATAGTCCTTAGGCCAGGACATATATCGGTATAATTTGACGGTACCCATTTTCCTTTTTACCACAGTTAGATAGGTTTATAAGGATGTCAATAAACTATGATTGCTGTCTCAAAGTGGTAGCTGACCAAAATAGCAGCCAATCCAAGTGTTCAGATGCTGCCCATATTTGGAAAAATTTGGGGAGAACAATTTCCTTTTTACTTTCGACCGGAGCGACAAAGGTATTGTATTCGTGAAAAAAAAAGTTTTTCTAATTTTCTCAAAAATGTGTTCTACATCATAAAAAATAGGTCTCCCAAAAATGTCCGTCCGTCGGTCGGTCGGTCGGTCCGTCGTCAGTCGGTCTGTCCGTCACGCTTTGGCCTAGCGGCTAAACGAATGATCCGATTGACACCATATTTTGAATTTAGGAGTTTTATGCAAATCCATCGAAGGGTTCTAAGTGGTTTCTTGCTGACTCTGATTTTGAGGGTAGCTGTCATACAACGAAAATATTTTTTTTTTCGCAAAAACGTCTCATACAATCTTGATGAAACTTTACATGACCAAGCATCTCTATTTAAAGTATTTTGCGGTAGTATCAATTGGTCTGTAGAAATTCATATAAGGGGTGTTCCCTTACTACTAAAACTTAAAAAATATGATTTACTCAAAATCGGTTTCGTTGAGCATATTTTGATGTTCTACAATTTGGATTCTAAAACGGTTTTATACCTGACTGCATATTTCATTAAATCATTTTTACATAAATTTAGTAGGTACGAGTATAAGTAAGTTTGTATTTTAATGTTATTTGTATGGAATTATAAACTTAAGTTTGCAGTTGGTACTTATGTAGTCATTACTATCCGCAGCCTTTATAATATAATAGTTAGAGCATTCGGCTCTTGATCCGGAGGTTCTGGGTTCGACTCCCGGCGGTGACACTGTTGACTGATGACTCTCGTATATCGCGAGAAAGTAAGTGCAGTGCTGCTGTACCATTTATTTACAGTAGTTAGAAAGGCTTATAAGGACGTCAAGAAACCACGATTGGATGAAGTAACAACCAATTAAACTTGTAAAATGCTGAATTTAATAAAGTTAACTGTATCTCGAGAATCAATCATCCGATTTCCTTGTTTTTAGGGTTCCGTACCTCAAAGGAAAAAAACGGAACCCTTATAGGATCACTTTGTTGTCCGTCTGTCTGTCTGTCTGTCTGTCTGTCTGTCAAGACCCTTTATCTCACCAACGGGTAAAGGTATCAGGTTGAAATTAATACCATATATTAGGATCTATGGAACACATAAGGTCTGAAAATTTCAATTTTTTACAACGACGCAATAAAAAGATATGCCATTTTATGTCCTCATCTCCATACATTTATTCAAAAATGCAAAACCTACAGGGTAGTTCCCGTTGACCTAAAATTATGAAATTTGGCAAGAAGCTAGGTCTTACAGTACAAATAATGGGAAAAGTCTGAAATCATTAAATATTACAACTTTTCTGACAACTAATGGTAACCAATTGTGGTGAGCTCCCGTTTCAAGAACATTCATATAAGAGAGGGGTCAAGTTGGATGGTCGCTGAGGCGATTTTTGTTTTAGTTCTATTTAAAAACGAGATCACTTACAAACTTGAAAATTGGTATGTTTATAGTGCATAAGCTATAAAATAACAACAAATAACAAAATTTGGTCAAGCGCGTGTCGGACTCAAAAAATCTAGCACATTAACTTACTGAAATTTCAACTAATACAATTATGTTTATGTGGTGGTACGGTGGTGTGGTGGAACCCATACATACCCGTGGGTGTCGTAAGAGGCGACTAAGGGTTAACTGGAGGATGGGCAGCAGCATCCTCCTTTGTATCTTACATCTTACTTACTGCGGTCACATAAAACCGCGGTCCATGGTGCCAGCCGTAACGCTAACAAGCGAGGTGACTACGGTAGGTACACTCGACAGCACATCAGTAGAAACACTTTTGGACCTTATGGCGTGGTAATAGAGTTGAAAAAGTTTCTACCGACAAGCGGTTGACCATACTTCCCCTCCACATTTTTCCAGAAAAAGCTAGAATTCTGGAGGGAGCTCCCTGTCCTGTAGTGGACGTTTCATGGAATGTTATGATGATGATGATGGTGGTACGGAACCCTCAGTGCGCGAGTCCGACTCGCACTTGGCCGGCTTTTTTTGTTTAGACTGAAGGTCTGCATGTGTACTTCAAAGTATGTCATAGGCACTGTTACAGTAGATTTAACCGTTACTAAATAATTAAAGAAAAAACTATTTTTTAGTATTATTCTTTTTTTCAAATCGAGTAATCATTAACTATCTTGTAAATTTGAAAAAAATAATATATATCAGATGAACTACAATAAACTATCTTTAATTTGATGCATACCATGTTTGGGTTTGATGGCTCAAAACACATGAAAACAAGTTTAAGTTCAATTCAATACAGTGAGTCTGCACCGTTTCAAAGCTTGTTTTTAGTACGCACACTTATTTAGCAAACACTAGAAATTGGCAAACTCATGTTTCCATGTCTTTTTAGCCATGGAATAGAAGCGTGTCATACATCATGTTTGGAGGATGCGACCGGCGGGTCGGAGCCGGGAGGCACGCAGCAGCCCCCGCCGCCGGTAGACGAGGCGGCCTCCGGTCCGCGCCCCCCGACGCCGTCAGCCCGTGCGCTGCGCGCATATAAAAGACAACATCAGCGGGATCTGCTAATGTAACGTCTATAAATTTTAGATCTGCTACTAGTATTTGAAGCCTAATTTAATTATATGTATAATCGCAGCATAATTAAAAAGGGAAAGGTGTTGGGTTTAGTAATAAGTAGATATAGGTCTGTGACGTAGGTAGAAGCAAGTTTACAATAAACCAGTCAACCGCTAGCCACCGCCTTTCATTGACGTTACAATGTTAAAGATAATTTTTTACACTTCAACTTTAATATGAAGATCTTCTCCAATGACTTAAGTATTTTGTAAAAACTTGATTTAAAAAAGAAGAATATCAGAAAGTTATCAGTATTTCCTTAATAACTTAATAGCAGTTGATTTAACTGAAACAGTATCATGACATTATTTATAGAACACATACAGACCTTTAGTTTAAATGAAAAATAAATGAAATCGGACGATTAGTTCCTGAGATACAGTAAAATTTGTGAAATTTAGCATTTTCCATCTTTGATTGGGTGTCATTTTGTCCAGGTACCACTTTGAAATCACAATCATGGTCATTTGACATTCTTATAAGCCTATCTAACTACTGTGAAAAGGAAAATGGTGTCCCCAAATCATACCAAATATTAGCAGCATCTGAACTCTTGGATTGGCTGCTATTTTGGTCAGCTACCACTTTAACAAAGCACTCATGCTTTAATGACATCCTTATAAACCTATCTAACTGTGGTAAAAAGGGACATGGGTACCCCCAAATTATACCATTTTCTCATTTTTGGCCATCTAGCCCATGGACTATAATAACAACTTTGAACATTTGCCACCAAAAATGGTTTACCAGATCCGCAAAAATAAAAACCTTCAATATTTAATTCAAAAATTTATGTATAGAATTCACCAACACGGTAAATGTTGCACTATTTTATTACATAACGCTTACGATATGCAGCGTTACTTATACTATTATTTTTTTGAGTGTACGCTAAAATAAATTACAATACGAGTATTCCTTTTTTCATTAAGTTGTTTAAAAAAATATTTTAAATTATCTATATATATAAAAGAAGAAGGTGACTGACTGACTGACTGACATATCAACGCACAGCCCAAACCACTGGGTCTAGAGATTCCAAATTTGGCATGTAGGTTCCTTATAAGGCCTAGGGGTGTACTAAGAAAGGGTTTTACAAAATTCCACCCCTAAGGGGGTAAAATAGGGGATGAAAGTTTGTATGAAAGTCCGTCAGTTTTGAAGTTAGGATCTTCAAAATTTGTATTTAGGCTGACGACTAAAAATTATAAATACGTGTCTCAGGGTTTTTGAAAATTCGACACCCTTAAGGGTGAAAAGGGGGATGAAGTTGAAAATTCTTTATTCTTAAAGTAAAATCCACATAATTTATTATTTAGGCATTAATGATATAATTCTATGCGACGTTCATCACTGTTATTGAAATTCCACCCCAAATTTAACCCCTAAAAGGGAAATGGGGTGAAAAAGTCTAAAAACCAATATGGGTATCGTTTGTATGGTTTATCGGGTCGCTGATTACGAAAACTACAACAATTTTGAAATCAAACGTGGTGGACGTGAAATACCATCATCCCCCTGGGGATGGAGTTGGGGTGCGATAGGTTTGAAATGTCTAAAAATCAATATGGGTGTCGTTCGTATGGTTTATCGGGTCGCTGATTACGAAAGCTACAACAACTTTGAAATCCAACGTGGTGGACGTGAAATACCATCGTCCCCTGGGGATGGGGTTGGGGTGCGATAGGTTTGAAATGTCTAAAAATAAATATGGGTGTCAATTCTATGTTAGGGATAGCGGTTAAATTGGCGTAAGGGGTAGGTATAGGGACAGGTAGAGGTAGAGGTAGTGAGGTAGAGAGGTAGAGAGGTAGAGAAGTAGAGTGGTAGAGAGGTAGAGAGGTAGAGAGGTAGAGAGGTAGAGAGGTAGAGAGGTAGAGAGGTAGAGAGGTAGAGAGGTAGAGAGGTAGAGAGGTAGAGAGGTAGAGACGTAGAGACGTAGAGAGGTAGAGAGGTAGAGAGGTAGAGAGGTAGAGAGGTAGAGAGGTAGAGAGGTAGATAAGTAGAGTGGTAGAGAGGTAGAGAGGTATAGAGGTAGAGAGGTAGAGAGGTAGAGAGGTAGAGAGGTAGAGAGGTAGAGAGGTAGAGAGGTAGAGAGGTAGAGAGGTAGAGAAGTAGAGAGGTAGAGATGTAGAGAGGTAGAGAGGTAGAGAGGTAGAGAGGTAGAGAGGTAGAGAGGTAGAGAGGTAGAGAGGTAGAGAGGTAGAGAGGTAGAGAGGTAGAGAGGTAGAGAGGTAGAGAGGTAGAGAGGTAGAGAGGTATAGAGGTATAGAGGTAGAGAGGTAGAGAGGTAGAGAGGTAGAGAGGTAGAGAGGTAGAGAGGTAGAGAGGTAGAGAGGTAGAGAGGTAGAGAGGTAGAGAGGTAGAGAGGTAGAGAGGTAGAGATGTAGAGAGGTAGAGACGTAGAGACGTAGAGAGGTAGAGAGATCGAGAGGTAGAGAGGTAGAGAGGTAGAGGGGTACAGGTACAGGTAGAGGTAGAGGGAGAGGGAGAAGGAGGGGAAGGGGTGAGGGAGGGAGTGAGGGAGGGGGAGGGGGTGATGAAAAGGGAGAGGGAGGGGGAGAGGGAAGGGCAGGGGGAGAGGGAGGAGGGGGAGAGTCAGGGGGAGGGGGAGAGACAGAGGGAGGGGGAGATGAAGGGGGGAGAGGGAGAGAGAGGGAGAGGGTTTTAGTTTTTCTCAATTACTTCTGCGAATTGGCTCTGTTTTGAAATATTACATAAAGGTGTCTCTCATCTCTCTCTTTACATTTGTGAGGATACTGCTGCTAAGTTCCTCTGTTCTGAGTAATTTATGAGTAACGTCTGTATATTATATAAAATTCAGCTGGATCTTGAATTATACTTATTGATTTGCGCAGGGTTAGTCCTGTTTTTCCTTAGTTTAAAATTACCCCAAAATGACGGGAAAATATCTCATTGCTTCGGAAAACCGGTAACAACATAAATACGAAATCCACGCGAGCGAAGCCGCGGGCAACAGCTAGTAATTGCATAAACATGCATATAATATGTTTAAACATTTATTAACCATTCACTCCACGCTGGCAAGCAGCAAAACAAATACTAATTCCCTCGAAGAAGCTATTACTATTTATTGTATTAGTTTGTTCTCAAGTTAAATTGAAGCAAACTTTCGGAACAAGCGCCGGTTCCCGGAAACACATTCTGTAGTTGTTTCCCATTATAATGTTAAGGGGAAAGATAGAAGGGCGGACATATTAAGCCTTACCAAGAAATTGGTGAATGGAGAGAAAGTAGCAAAAAAAGTTGGTTAAATTTGTATTAAAAACAGCTTTACGTTCAAGTTATCTAAAAGTTTTTTTTTATGAAACTTCTCTCTGAATGGTAAAGTATAGTATTAAAAACACTGTAACGAACAAAGATCTTAAAATAAAAAACCGGCCAAGTGCGTGTCGGGCCACGCGCAATATAGGGTTCCGCAGTTTTTTACGATTTTTCTCGTAAAACGGGTGTTGACTAGTATGTCATAACATTCATAACATAAAGTTTTTACCTCCTAATACTCAGCGAGGTCCTAACGCCTGATTGCTATTTACATTATTTCCAGTTTTTCGGCTATAGCTCATTAACCTGTGAAGCTCACTTAGCTGTGATAGTTTTCTTTTTAATTTCATCATATATACTACTACTGTGAATTTTTTCACATTTCCAGTAACTACCGTTTAGCTGTCAGGGGGGGACACTCGACTCCACATAAAAATGGCGCTTTCACGTTGAATATTTTGAAAACGGATCCCTAAATCGAAAAATAATCTATGCAACTCACATTATTTTCAAAAGACCTATCCAAAGATACCCCATACGATGAGGTAAACAAGAAAAAAAAATCACCCTCAGTTTACTTGTACGGGAGGTACCCTAAAAAAAATTTTTTAAATTTTATTATACCACTTTCTTAACGTGGATGAAATTCATATCCGTACAAAATTTCAGCTTTCTAGTACTAAGGGTCTCTGAGCAAAGCCGCGGACAGACAGACAGACGGACATGACGAAACTATAAGGGTTCCTTGTTGACTACGGAACCCTAAAAAGAACAAAGTGCCATGTATAAACTTAAGATGTTATATTTTTAAACTATGTCTGTGGCGTAGAGCGTATTGCGAGTTCTCTATCGTAGGGAAGCGAGGCTGCAAGGGCGAGTAAAATATGTGACAGTGCGGCTACGCTCTACGAAGCACGAAAGAAATGTGACCTTCCACGGTGTAATATCTGCAGGGTCGTATATTTGATGGGGAGCAGCGGTGAGAGCAAGGTTTAAATATTGTAGATCTTACGTCCACCAACGGTGCCTAAAATAAAAAAAACCCTGAGTATTTAATAAAAATAAAATAATAAAATAAAAATTGTGTTTATTTTCTCCCAAAAACTTAATTTACAACTTTTGTAGGCGCAATATTATTATAACATTAATAAAACCTCTATTTGGGAGACAGGAGCCTAAACTAGGTTTGACCTGTGTCATAGGTCTCCTGGATCCCACCCTCGGGAAACAGAAAATACAGTAGATGATATTTTAATCGGAAAATACGAGTATTACAGAAAAACTGGACTTAAAATTTGAGAGCACACTAAAACATAGTCAATTTAGTAAAACATTCATGCAAACATAAAAAATATACAAACATTTAAAATCATGTTTAGTAGATCTGTAAATGTGTATGCGTGTGTGTGTGTGTGTGTGAAAGAGATAGGGTATGTGTGTGTGAGAGAGAGAAAGGGTATGTGTGAATGTAAATAAGTGCATGTGCATCAGTAAATGGTAAAAATGCTTTAACATCGAGAAGATTAACTCGAAAAACGGAGAAGAGCCTCCGTGTTCTCATAGTCTAGTGACAATAGCCAAGCAGTTAAACGTTTTTTACATTCTTGTTTTGTCAATGGATAAATTTTTAGGAGCTTATTTACTTTATTGTATAATTGACCACTTAGATATTTATAAGACCTTTGAGCTAAGGATGCAGTGATAGTAGTTGTCTCACATACGACGTAGTTGCGTCGTTTCACGGCGTTAGGGTGGTCAGCTTCAAAACCTATTTCAGAGTGCTTCCTGAGTAATAATTGCAAAATAAATAGTTGTCTGACCGATAATACTTCGGCCTCAGCATAAAGACTACAAGTTGGGTAAAGGCGCGGCTTGAAAAGGGAAATTTTTAGTATGAGTCTTTGGGCTCTCTCCAATTTTATTAAGTGAGGCTTTGCTGCACAACCCCAGGAAGATATGCAATATGTTAAAACCGATTGGCATAGTGCATAGTATACCGATTTTATGAGATTTGCGTCAGCCGAGTGACGTAGCTGTTTAAATACATAGGTGAGCTTGCGAATCTTTAATGTCATGTTATTTATATGTTCGGCAAAATTCAAGTTATTATCAATCGTAACACCTAAATATTTAATTGAATTCGTTTTCTCGATAGATTGACAGCTACAGCAAAGTCTCATAGTATCATTGCAGATGTGATGGTTAATTTTGAAATTAGGATTCTGAGAGTATGGCGGATTTCTGATTGAAAAAGTGATGAATTTCGTTTTACATGTATTCAGGGTTAACGAGTTTGAAGCTAGCCACTCACATACTCTATCAAAACCACGTTGTGCATTTAGGAAGACTTCATTCCAGGATTCGCCGTAGAACGTGAGAGATGTATCATCAGCGTAGGTTATAATTTTACAGTTTTCTAGCTTCATATTGCATAATTCGTTTATGTAACACAAAAAGAGGGTAGGACCAAGTATACTGCCCTGAGGTACACCGAATTTAATTTCAAGTTCACTGCTAACGATACTATCTATTCTAACGCTCTGAGTCCGTCCAGTAAGATATTCGCTGAAAAGTTTGAGTTGAGTGCCTCGGATACCGATATTTTGTAACTTCTGTAAGAGTATTGGAGAAGAGACAGTATCGAAGGCCTTAGCCATATCTAAAAATATAGTTAGACATTTCAGACCATTTCCAAGAGTATCTATTATGAACCTAGTAAAAGAATGTACTGCATCGTCAGTGGACCTGCCGCTCCGAAATTCATACTGTGCATCCGATAAAATACCTTTTGACTGCAAATATTTATTCAACCTATAGTTAATAATTTTTTCAAGGATTTTCGATACCGTAGGGAGCAGAGAAATAGGTCGGTAATTATTCACAAGATCCTTTCTCCCACCCTTGTGCACAGGAATGACGATAGCTTTTTTCAATACATCCGGGAAACAGCCCTCAGATAAACAGCGGTTAAATAAATCAGTTAAAGGAGAAACAATGCAACTTTTTAAAGTTTTTATAACTTTTGCTGAAATTCCGTCGCATCCAGCGGACTTTTCCTTGAGATTTAAAATTATTCTTTCAACCTCTTCACAAGTGGTTTCTAACAATACAAATGAATTAAGGAAATGTGTGGCAATATACGTGGGTGGTACAGGAGAGGGAGCAGATATACGACAAGCAAGTTCAGCTCCTATGCTACCAAAAAAGACGTTCACTGATTCAACAGATAATGTCTTAGTCGGCCCTATAGATAAAAGTGCACTAGAATCATCAGGCATTTGACGTAAGTTTGTGATATCTTTGATTGTTAACCATAGTTGTTTTTTGTTATTTTTTGCAGCATATAGCTCCTGTTTTTCATACTGCCTTTTGCATTTTTTAAGTATGTTATTGCAAAAATTGCGATATCTTTTATATGTTGCAGCCAAAACAGCATCCTCAGGTTTTTTCTTCAGCTTAGAATGCATTTTGTCTCTATTTTTAATACATCTTAACAGACCAACAGTAATCCAGGGCTTTTTTGCAGTTTTTGACCTAGGTAATTTTAAGGTGATTGTGTTTTTAAGTACTATATTCTGAATAAAGTTTATGAATAATTTAAATGCATCATTAATTTCAAGAGACTTTAATAGGTCAAAATCTATCGTTTGACAGTCTTCTACAAGACCATCAAAATTAATTTTTCTTGTGATTTTACATTTTGAGATCTGAGGTTGAGTGACTTTAAGCCAAAAAAGAATAGCTTCGTGGTCCGTAAGTGCAGTTTCTATTATAAAAGTTACAGACGGTAACTTAGTTTTAAGAATGACGTGGTCCAAACAACTTTCCCCTCTAGTGGAGGCAAAGTGAGCGGGAAACATACCATAAAATAAAAGTAGATCTAAATAGTTGGACGTGTCACTACCGTTTACTTTAATATTAATATTTAAATCACCCAACAAAATTATGTTTTTGTACTTAGTTAACAGTGTTAGTAATTGTTGTAAAGAAGCTAAAAATGTGTCTATTTGTTTAAAACAATGCGGCCTATAAATGCCTATAACAACCGTTTCTGATCCCAATTTAATTAGTAAACAGCTTGCCTCATTCACTATTGGCTCCTCTATAGTAACTTCCAGGCTGTCCTTAACAAATATTACCACGCCGTCGTTTTGGTTATGATTTCTGCATGTGGAAAAGGCCGAAAAGCCTTTAAGGCTTGGCAAATTAGTAACACACGATAGCCAGCACTCTGATAACACTATAATGTCATAATATGTATTTAAGCGCGAGAGAAGTACACACAGGCCATCAAAATTTTTATTGATGCTTCTTATATTTTGATGTATAGTTTTAACGTACGAGTTTGGATTACTAATAATGTTCTTACACTGTTCTGGTTCATAATTAGTGTATAATTCTGAAAGTTTGTGGTCATCGATACAATCAATTAATTGGTTGATGTCTGCGAATTTTGTTTGAAGATAAATGCAATTCCTGAGGCCAATAAATAGTTAAGATTGAGGCGATCTCATCATTGATTTGAACATGCACGTACTTGTGAGTGTGTGTGTGTGTGTAGTAAGTAGTGAGAGAGATACAATTTTTATATATAGTTCTAGACAAAACAATATTCATATATAGTCATAGTAAGTTTGACAAATCCTCCTCGGAAGCGATGCGAATCTTGGGCGTTCCTTCAGCTTTTTGCAGGTAAATTTTTCCATAGACAACCCAGCAGCTTGCATAGTTATTTATTTTTCTAAATTCTCGGGCCAGGTAAAATAATCGTTTTGTCCTGCTGGTTAGGTACTCTGCTACGTATATCGGCTGTGGGGAACAATCAATCTTAAGATGTGAGGTATTCAGTTTTTGCCCCTTATTTTTGCCCTTATTAAAAACAGCTACAGATTTTATTATAGATTCTTTCTTTGGCGCAGAGTGTAACTCCAGTACTATTGGTCCTGATTTATCGTTAGTCTTCGTCTTTTGACGGTAGATGTCGCGAATGTCGGTGTCGTTAATCTCATGCTGGATCACTTCTCCCAGGGTCCGGGTGTACTTTCGCAGAGAATATTTATCTTCGGGCACAGAAAGCGGGACGTTTCGTACCTCAAATGTCGTTGATTTTTCATTTCGTTCTAACAAATCAACCTTCTTTTCGAGACTTTGTATTTGGTTTTTGAATGTAAAATTTTCTTTTTCAACTTTATTTAGCCTAGACATTAGATCGTCATATTGTGCAGAAAAAAATTCTAGTGACGATTTCATTTCTGTATTTTGTCTTTTCAAGTCTTCCATACTCACTTCCAATGAAGAAAATTTAATATTCTGACTTTGCTGAATTTTATTTAGTTTTTCCATCAATTTTTGGTAAGAATGAGCTCTATGTGTTACAGAAGAGTCATCTTCAACTAAAGGTACTTCATTATCTTTAAAAGGAGGTTCCGACATACCTTGTTTTGATGCAGACGGTGGAGTGCGTTTTAACGGCATAGTTTCGTCGCGCTAAAGTGGGTAGGCCTATTTTTTCCTGACGGAATGTTGAGGCGTTATCGGAATGATGCCTATGTAATTGCAGTATTCGATTGATAAATATTACAGTTAGGCGTGTTAGTGCTAGTGAAAATTCTTGAAAAGTGAGGCTTGGCCTATGTGTGCAAACTGAAATGTTTTTGCGTGCGAAAACAGCGATCTTACTCTCTTGATGTTTCTTCTTAACCTCTGTTACGTAAGTACCGAGTCGTTGCCTTGCACATATTAATATTTCTCTCACGTCAACTTCTGTCTCTTCTTGAATTTTGTGGATCACTGATAATTACTTAAGATGAATATTTGATGTTTATATTAATTTTTAAAAAGGTAGTAAAATAAACAAGACCGTACTCCACGGAGGTCCGAGGGGGGAATATTCACCATATGGTTTCATTAAAGCATTATAATGAAATCCACAAGTAACTATTTTCCTTACTTTTTGGTTGTAGACTTTATAACTCGCACGTTGAGAAAACTATTCTGTACATCCGTTTCACAAAGTTCTATGAAAAAATCTATTTACTGCGAACAACTAAAAATACGAAATTGGACTGAATGCTTTCTGTTTCTGCTCACAAAAAGGAATTCTAATCAATATGACAAATGCACCGAATGAACCCCTAACCTTTTGAGAGGAGCTCGTAGATTCGCTCATTACATCCTGCCAATCACGTACCGTGTGAAATCATAACTCAGGGCTGCCATCCCGTTGTAAATCTTGGGGAGCCAGGCAGCCAGGCAAGCCATCTATTGCGTTTAATTATCCCAACCCCGCTCTCCACTACCTGGCGTCGTTAATCTTTCTTAAAGATATATTCCCGGAGGTCTTGAGCCTTCGCTGCGAAGCGGTTCTGCTTGGCACCCCTACGATAATCGCTTCATGTCTCATCGGGATATTCAGTCTAGTAAATCTTAAAGCTAAACTTTACGCTGTCTCGTCGAACCTCTCAATTTATTTTAGTTAATACTAAGTAAGGCTGAGTTGCTTTCGGAGCTTAAGATTATAATATGAGATAAATTAGGTTTTCCTTATTTCTACCAAATAACTCACTGCAGTAATTATCAAATAAAGTGCTCATTGACTTTTAGTGACTGCTCTTAAGATAGGAAGACCCGATACCAAAACTGCAACAAAGTCACGGGACAATGATAAGTATTGATAAGTCTTAGGGCTCCCGCACACGACCGAGAATCGGTGGGCGATTATCGGCCAGGACAAGGACGGAAGATCCAGGTGATAACACGTCAGAGCGGGATGCCGACAAAAAATCGGTCACCGATTCTCGGTCGTGTGCGGAATCCCTTAGAGTGATCCATGATTAAATAGGCAGGTACGTTGAGGAGTTTGTGCGGCTTTTATGAGAGTGTTCCCCAGCTCACTTTAGAGGCCATTCGATAGACTAAAAACCTTGACAAGGTTGGCTACCGTCCTGGCAATAGGAGCATTTTTTATCCTAGAGACCTGCAGATTAAGAATTTATCCTTGAAATCTGAAACCCTTTAAATTGGTATCCGTTTTAACCCCCTAGAGAATCAGAGCGGGACTGCGTCTATTCAGCCTGTTTATTGATTAGCAGCCACCATTCACTCAGCTCCATTAACCAATTTGTGTACAAGTTTTGCCAGCTCAAACTTCATGATGTCTCTTAAAGCTTTCAAGTTTAATTGGGGATCAATTTAGTGTCAATTTGGATTTGTGTACTTTGAGATGGGAGTCACAGGTTAATGAAATTACAGGTCTTACAAAGATAGTATTATACGAATTTACATGTCCCTCAACACAGAATCCTCAGAGAAAAAAACTGCATAAAAATTTATTTTGACGATGCCAAAAAATAGTCATGAAACAGTCATAAATAGTCACCATAAGGAAAAAAATTGTCGCGTTACAATTCTAGAGTTATAGCTATGATTTGCTCAGGATTATGGGCATAGGCTATAGACAGAATCCTCAGCTCTGATGCAAGCAAACCGTGGGGACTATCGACTTGGTTTTTATTTAAAAAAATAGTCATGAAATAGTCGTCTTGACTTCCAATGTCTCGAAAATAGTCGTTGAAGGATTTCAGAGTTACAGGGGTAGCTTGCTGAGGATTCTGTGCATAGCATTTCACGGACGCAGATTCCTGCAGAACGTTTAGGTTTTTCTGTTTGATACTGACGTCAAAAAATAGTCAACAAATAGTCGTCTCAAACCATAATAACTTCGGTCTGGTTTACCTAGTAGAAGTATGTTAAAAATGCATGTTAATTTCGCCATACATTTTTGCTTTGTACAGTCGCGTACACAAAATTATTTGACATTGCTTTCGAATTGTCAAAAAAAATGGATTTTCATATTATTAGAGGCTTTTATTTTTATATGTTGTTGCAGACCCTATTTTTGTGTATCTATTTGTATAAGGTAAATAAATATATATAAAAGAAGAAGCTGACTGACTGACTGACTGACTGACATATCAACGCACAGCCCAAACCACTGGGTCTAGAGATTCCAAATTTGGCATGTAGGTTCCTTATGAGGCCTAGGGGTGCACTAAGAAAGGGTTTTAAAAAATTCCACCCCTAAGGGGGTAAAATAGGAAATGAAAGTTTGTATGAAAGTCCGTCAGTTTTGAAGTTAGGATCTTCAAAATTTGTATTTAGGCTGATGACTAAAAATTTAATTTCACGTGTCTCAGGGTTTTTGAAAATTCTACATCCTAAGAGGTGAAAAGGGGGATGAAGTTGAAAATCCTTCATTTTCAAAGTAAAATCCTCTAAAATTATTGATAAGGCATTAGGGTTGTAATTCTGAGGAACGTACATCACTGTTATTGAAATTCCACCCCAAATCCAACCCCTAAAAGAGGGAAAAAGTCTAAAAACGTTTGTAAGGTTTATCGGGTCGCTGATTACGAAAACTACTACAATTTTGAAATCCAACGTGGTAGACGTAAACTACTATTATCCCCTGGGGATAAGGTTGAGGTGCGATAGGGTTGAAATGTCTAAAAATCAATATGGGTGTCGTTTGTAAGGTTTATCGATCCGCTGATTACAAAAACTACAACAATTTTGAAGAGGGAGGTAGGAGGAGAGGGAAGGGGAGGGGGGAGGGAGGGGGAGAAAGTGTGAGAGGGAGAGGAAGAGTTAGAGGGAGGGAGGCAGAGGGGGGTGAGGGATAGGGGGGAAAGGGAAAGAGAGGTGGGGAGGGAAAGGGAGGGGTGAGGAAGGGTGAGGGGGGGAAGAGGGAGGGGCGAGGGAGAGGAAGAGAGAGTGGGAGGGGGTGAGGGAGGGGGAGTTGCGATGTATGGGGGGGGGATAGAAAAGGATAGATAGGGAGAAATAGGGACTTTTTTACTTGTATGAATACCTCCTCGCTACCCATTCACTTCACTCCCTTTATTGCCTTCTTTTTAAGTTCGCCTGTAACGATTGACAATGAAAATTCCGCACTACCTACCAGTTAAATAAAATCAAAAGATAATTAAGTTTGTAGTAAGATGCATTTATTCAACTTGGATAAGTACAAATGCATCTTTTACGTAGGGATCAAGAAGGATAAGCGTTCCGCAAAATATGTTTCAATTAAGTTCGAGTTCTGTTTTTTTATAAAATCTACGCGGACGAAGTCGCGGGTAACAGCTAGTAAGAGGATAAACCGACTGAAATATCAGTGCACAGCCCCAACCTTTTGGTCTAGAAACTTTTAATGTAGGTTTCACGTTTAATGTAAGGTAAAACTAGAATAATTGGTAGGTTCGCGAATATTACTAAATTAACTACACTAACTTTACTAATTTCTTGATTGATCAATGTTGTTTGCCTACGCATTTAACTATTCATTAAAAATTTAAATGTCGCTGCATATGTGTTTCTTTTACCCAATACTACATTAGTAGAATAATACAAATCAGTGTCTTAATGGCATAGAAACAGAGTTGGAAATGTTTAACGTGGATCGTATAACAGAAAAAGCACCATTATTCTGCGACGAGATGTTTCGTTCGGCTCGACCAAATTGTATGACCGAGCTAGCGCTCGCCGCCACCGGCTAGTATTTAGGTAAGTGACCTACAATGTTGCTATACAACGACAATTGCCGTGTTCTACGTTAATTATGTGAAATGTAAAGTTAACCTACACTACAGCCTATGGAAGCAGTAAATATACAACGCGTTATTCCAAATTAGGCTTTCCATTTTTTCAATAATCCTACTTTAAAATTGGATGCAATGCAAGTTCCAAAACTAACAGCGGCTGGCTCGTTTAAAGTGCAGCCTCGGTCGGGTCATTGCGCTGCGGGTTATTGCCCTCTGCGTAGGGCTAATTTTAAAATTTTCAGAATTTTTTGTTGTATTTTTTTTGTGTTCCTTTATCGTTACTGAAACATCCCCCTGAAATTATCACCCTGTATTACTCATTTAACCATTTAACGAACATAAGTACGAAAACCGTGATTTATACAAAAAAGTAACTTAAAAATAATCTGTACTGAATATATTCATTAAGAAGTTTCTTTTTTTATTATTTCAGTTTAAAACCAATTATTGTAGTTTATTAAGCTTTATTAAACGGCAACAAATTAAATGATTCCCAAAATATTTTTTTATACCCCAATACACTTGAGACAAAATGGATAAATGTACACCAAATTGGCTGAACGTACACTAAATTTGGGTAACCGGTTCGGATAAGTTGTGTTAGGTTATCTTGCGGCCACAACGCACGAGCCGAGCGAGCGTAACGAGCGTGCCGCGGCAGCGGCCGGCGAAGTGCCAGAAGCAAATTTGGTGTACATTCATCCATTTTGGTAGACAAATATTGGTGAATATTATTTGGTAAAGATTTACTCAAATTTGGTGGCACGTTAATACACAGCCTTATTAAAAATTAAAACAAATAAACTTTGCTTTTTATTACAGAATTAATTATATTGCATGGATTCCAAATACATAAAAAAAAAATCAAGTAACAAAATAGTTACCATCAAAGATGATATGCATTTTGAACACGACTGTACTTGAGTTGAAAAATGTATGGCGAAGTTAACATGCATTTTTAACATACTTTTACAAGGTAAACCAGACCAAAGTGATTATGGTTTGAGACGACTATTTGTTGACTATTTTTTGACATCAGTATCAAACAGAAAAACCTAAACGTTTTGCAGGAATCTGCGTCCGTGAAATGCTATGCACAGAATCCTCAGCAAGCTACCCCTGTAACTCTGAAATCCTTGAACGACTATTTTCGAGAATTTGGAAGTCAAGACGACTATTTCATGACTATTTTTTCAAATAAAAACCAAGTCGATAGTCCCCACGGTTTGCTTTCATCAGAACTGAGGATTCTGTATATAGCCTATGGCCATAATCCTCAGCAAACCATAGCTATAACTCTAGAATTGTAACGCGACAATTTTTTTCCTTATGGTGACTATTTATGACTATTTCATGACTATTTTTTGGCATCGTCAAAATAAATTTTTATGCAGTTTTTTTCTCTGAGGATTCTGTGTTGAAGGACATGAATTTACAGTAAATCCAATAAGATGTACGTGAACTAAATACATTGTGAATTTTACATAGTAATAAAATCTGGTTTACAGTTAAATAAAGAAAGGAAGTATAATAAAATCATGTTACATTTCAGTTGAATATTTTAACTACGAAACTCAATTTTGAAACGGAAAGTCCGTTTTATTTCGCAGTAAATTTAAAATAGTGGACGCAATGTCGGTCTGCACACAAAATTATTAAACTGAAAATCTATTTTATATTATACAGATCTGTGTAAATTTATGACCAGTTGGTAATCACGTACAAGATTTGAAAAGTTGGTTTTATAATCCCGAGCTGAAGATTAAGATGTCGCTCCCCCAGCCGTCCGCAGAAAAGTAGCTAGTGCCGTTGAAAAACTAAAACAGAAGACCGATCCAAGGCGCCCAATCTATGACCAGATCCAACATGTAAAGAGGTTGAAAAGTTGCTTTAGTTTCTTGGACTCAGTAGCCACCTGAAAGAAGAAGATAATCCCGAGACAAAACTATTTAACTATACAGGTTGTTAATTTAATTGCGTGCCCTAGCTTAGGGGGTGTTTCAGTAACGATAAAAGAACACAAAAAAAATATTTAAAAAAATCCTACTTAAAAAAACTGAAACTCCAAACTAAACTAACGCGGAGGGCAATGACCCGGACGGAGCACAGCGGTATCAGTGGATAAGGTAGGCACATACATAACTGAAACTCTTTCGCGTGCTTTTGATAGCGCAGTGCTCCGGGCCATTGCCCTCCGCGTTAGTTTAGTTTCGATGGAGTTTTTAATTTTTTTTAAGTAGCATTTTTTAAACATATTTTTTGTGTTCCTTTATCGTTACTGAAACACCCCCTAAGCTATGGCACGCAATTAAATTAACACCCTGTCTAGAGTATCAAAGATCTGGAAAGTGCGAGAATTAAATTTATTACAAATAAAATCCAATCTAATTTAATAAAGTACTTTTTAGAGTTCCGTAGTCAACAAGGAACCCTTATAGTTTCGTCATGTCCATCTGTCTGTCTGTCCGCGGTTTAGCTCAGAGACCCTTGGTACTAGAAAGCTGAAATTGAGTACGGATATACATTTCATCTACGCCGACAAAGTGGTGAAATAAAATCTTAAAAAAAAGTTTTTTAGGGTACCAAGTAGGTTTGGGAGTGAAATGGGGTGAAAGTGAAATGGTGGTGATTTTTTATTCAAGTCTACCCCATCCTATGGGGTGTTGTTGGATAGGTCTTTTCAAAATAATGTGAGTCTGCTCAGAGAATTTTTCGATTTAAGGATCCGTTTGCGAAATATCTTGGAACCCTTGCTTGAAAGCTTGAAAATGCATTTTATTCAGTTTTTTCAGTCGAGTGTCCCCAAACGTGAGAAAATTCACAGTAATTCGTAGTGTATATGATGATATTAAAAGGATAACTATTACAGCTAAGTAGGCTTCACAGGTTAATGAGCTAAAGCAGAAAAACTGAAAATGATAAAAAAAGCAATAGCAATCAGGCGTTAGGACCTCACTGAGCATTAGGAAGTAAAAATTAAAGTTATGAACGTTATGAAATACTTACTCAAAACCTGCTTTGCGCTAAAAAAATCGTAAAAAAAGTACGGGACCCTATACTGCGAGTGGCCCGACACGCACTTGGCCGGTTTTTTTTTAGTTTACATATTTAAAAATTCAAAGATTTTGAAATATATTACACATAAGGTCGTATGAATAAAGGTAATTAAAGGTACATACACTTTTCGAATCATAAAGCCTACAGTGCCGAAGTTTGCAAAACACACAGACTGGGCATCAAGCACCGAGTAAATACCTGCGTCCGCTTTCAGCGCAGGCTTGTTTGAGTTACGAAAATCATACCTGCTCCCTTTGACGTCCGTATTCTCCCACATGTGACTTGTTTTGCTGACTTTTATTGAAAAACCCAGCTGCAACTTTGTCAAACTTCCAGTCATTTCCGTAAACTTTGTAGACAGAACTAAATGAACATACCTGTTGTACGTAAGTACCACTTTTTGTCTCTGTCCGTAGTTGATTTATTATATTGCGCCTTACAATAAAGTTTATGCAAAAACAATATAAGAATAACGTTGAAAAATGGAATGCGGAAAAAAGTAATCTGCGAAAACGTTTCAGAATGAGATTCGGGAAGATTTATATCGTTTTACATCTAATAACAGTGAAAGCTGTCTTGAGGCGCGATGCTAGCAGACAACGTCTATTCGCAAAAATTAAGACGCCTTTCGAAACCGAAGATTTATGTACTCGAGCCTTTACAAACTGAAGACAATGGAGACTGGAGTTGTTAAAATTATGCGACAATTTTCTTAGGTTAGATTGTTTAAGTGGTAGGCGGAGAGACCCCGCTAAATGAGGTTTTAAGCCGTTGTTTTCATGAAAAGGGATTCGCGCAGCAGATTTCAAACGCCTCCGGCTGGAGCAGGCACGCACTGCACAATGCTCTCGTGATCCCCGAGAGCCAGACGACACTCAAAATATTATATTGTTTTATGGATCCCGCTTATGACACTTTAAATTAAGTGAGTAAAGTTCGCCTTTTGTTTTGCAAATTAAATGGAACTCCGTAGTCTACGTTATTATATTAATGAATGGGTAAAATCATATAATCCATAGAATAACTGAAGAATATTAAATAGGTGCAAAAAGGAAACTGTCAGCAACAGTGGCGTGCACTCCATAAAGACAAAAAGACACTGCCTACTCTACCTACTCTAACAAAATAATCGGATTTTATTTGGATACCTTGTCACATTGTATTTATTTATTAGTGGTATTTACTACCTACCATCCTTGAAAGCATAGGTTGAAAGAAACATTCTAAACATTCTTTATTTAACATCGTTATTGTACCCCATTCAAAGCAAATAAATGATTATGATTATAAAAACTTAAATTAGCTCCACCTGTCGAGTATCAGTGGTATTATCGCCTCGGTAAGTACCTGTGGTATGCACATTCCACATCGCATTATTATTGCGCTGCACTAGCGCCGCCACGCGCCTAACGGCAAAGACACATACTATTCCTGTCTAAATGTTTGCATGTGTGCCGACGTGGTTATGCGAATGCACTATGTGTGCGTTCTTATAAATACATGGCACACAATGATACAATTAACGCACACAATCGCACAGGGTAGGCAATGTCTCACTTTGGCCGAAAGTTACCGAAGTCTTACGTAACAATTTTAAAAAGTATTATTTTCTTCGTGCTTATGTACCTATGTATTTGAATGATAAATTTTATTTATTTTTTATACTGAGTCGTCATTGTTTGTTTTGTTTTGATTTGTTTTGGCGATAGTAGGCAAATAAATATAAGATTTTAGAAAACAGAAAACGGAAAATTTCGAACCCCATTTTTAAATTAAACACACAAACCAATACGTATTAGTATTTTTGTAAGTAATAGCATCGAAATTTTTTTGCCTACCCTGTCTAAAATCTCTGTGCACGCCACTGGCAGCAAATAGATTTACGATAATATGGCACCTCAATTTAATCACACTCATGCATAAACGTGCGACATATAGATTCCTATTGAACAACTACAATATGCCTGTGGTTTTAATAGTCAGTGAAAAGTGTTGCTTTCCGTACAGTCAGAGTCAGACGATAATATAATTATTATTATTCCAAAAAATGCGGTCAGGCTTCGATCAAACATTTTGGTAGATGCACGATTGCTGCTCAAAAAAAAGTTAAAGTAAAAAAGGTTTATGCTCTCAGTCACATTATGGCTTAGGAAACTTATTTTGATTTTAAAATTGAGAGCACACAAAAATAGGGACACTTCTTCGTTCGCATCTTGAATGCGACTGTGTATTAACCAAAATGTCTGGTCGAAGTGAACTGCATTCCTTTGAGTATGTTACTTGGGCCATAAAACAGAACAGCTTTCGAAATACGAAAAACAAGTTGATCTCCCATAGAAACTGCATCAGACGATAGCACATTATGAATGCGAGATATTTTTTTTCGGTCCTTAGGGAAAATTGGTGAATTTAATGGCCCAAGTAACATACACAAAGGAACGCAGTTGATTCAGAATTTAAACAATAAAATTGTGTAGCAGTCGCAACTGTAACGAGGCCAATTGTGTTTAACTCTGAAATAATAAACAAAACGCGTTTACAAAAGTAATTTGTTGGTAAGTTTATGAAATTTAAGGAAATGATGTCGCCAATTTGTTGGCCTTTCGTAATTGAGTAAACGTCATAAGGAGGCCGGTTCAAAGAGCTGTGTAAACAAGATTATGATTTGGAGAGTTTGTCCGCAGAAATGTTCCCGAAGTTTGAACAAGATTATGAAAATTATGCACTATTGTTTGAGTTTCGTCGGTTCACGTGAAAAACGAACGAAGAATTAAACGTACGTTCCCAGATTAGTAAGTTTATGTACAGAGTCGTACGTTGATCACAGATTTTTTTCTGTAATCAAATCTTTTTAATAAAAAAATATGTTTGTCAAATAGGGATTTTTCCTTGACGTTTTTGTATCAATGGGTGGTACCTCAGAACAAAAACCTCCTTGCTTCGTATGAGGTCAAATTTCTTTGGGTGGTACGCTGATCACTGATGGTAATTTTTTTAAGGCTTGGTAAAATAAATGAAAACTTTTTAGAAGAAAAAAGGCTATAGGTATTTGACAGCAGAAATAAAACTGACTTGGTGGAACTATAATGGTTTTTCCCATAGATATAGTAAGCGTTAGCGCGCTTTTGCTAGGTCTGTGGTTTTTCCTTACGCTGATCTGCAGCGGGATCCAGTTGAACTTTTAAAAGATGGTTGTTTGTCAACCACATTTTTAAATGGGTGTAATTTCTTTTTGGGCTTAGTAAAATATATGAAATCTTTGAACAAGTCAAAATATATAAGACGTAAACATTTAATAATTTTCATACGTGTTGATTACATGGTCGCACCATAATGGTGACGAATCAGTAGATCAGTGTTGCAGTTGTCCATTTTCCTTAACCGTGAAACCTAAATGTGGTGGAAAACTCCCTAATAGTACTCATAATTTGTGAATAAAGCAAAAAGCAAACCAAATTATATCGCTAAACCTGGCGGTCTACTCTCCACTTCTGACATCAAAAACGACATCGATACAATACTACTCGAGCGCAGCAAGGTTCAAATCTTTTTGGATACTACATCTAACCATCAAATTCAAAACTTCTTTCCTTAATTAATGATTAGTCAAAATGACGGGATCTTCCATTCAAATCCGACCAATATTCTTCTTTATTGTAAGCGAATGAAGTTACAAATTCGACTGTTTCAAACTATGGTTTCAAAGAAGTATCGTATAGATAGATGTCATTTTTGTTGGATCATCTTGTGTGGCCTTTTTTATGTTTTCGAAATAAAAAACTTCTTAGGACGAATATGTTCTTTCCAACTGTAACATAGTAGGTAACTGTGAATTATTCCACTTCTATTAGATTATAAAATAAGTGGCAATTAAAAAAAATAGAATTTCATTCAGAACAATTCCTAAAAATTTAGCAGAACATTCAATGATTGAGCACGTACGTTCAGTTTTTTTGGTTTGGGACAGTTTTATATTGTTTTATTCTATTCTTTTCTATTAGGTCTGTTAAGCTCGGCTAAGATTGCACTCGGCCATTCGCACCGGGATGCAGATTGTGCCGAATCCCACCAGCTATGTTTTGCACCAAATTTATTGCAGATTCGTAAAATCTGCAAGATTTCTTTTTTGTCTGTTGTTCTCTTTATTTAAAAGAATTTTAATTTTATAACACAACGTTAGAGTGAAAAAGTGTTAGCCGATTCCACCCGTGAAAATTAAACACTGAGGCTTCATCCTATCCCGTGAAGGCTATAGAAATAGAAACCATACATGACCATACAAATATAAAGGGTGTAAGAGACAGGTTTCCGAAAACTGAAAGGGCATGATCAGTGAACGTAACTGAACAACTTCCAGTGAAGAAAACTTTCAGGATATTTAAATCTCTTGATGACGTCAGCGTCTACATCGCTACACAAATAAAGTAGCGCCATGGTGGGAAAAAAAACCGGTCAAGTGCGAGTCGGACTCGCGCGCCGAGGGTTCCGATATACCTATAGTATTTTTGGAAGCAATAAAGTCCATTTTCAGGACCGCAAAACTAAATTTGTTTGTAAAGGTTTTTTGCAGATTTCTGAAAAACTGTGCAACTTAGAAAGATCGTTTTATTTTTGCTGTAAAGTTTACATAAACCTCTGTCAACTGTAATTAATTCAGATTTTCCCTTACTCAAACTTCGGAGATAAGGGGGGGGGGGAATGGTATTTTTTTTGACATTTTTCATCATAACTTGAAAACTAAGAAACTTAAAAAAATACAAAAATATATTTTAAAATGTACAAGTAAAGCCCTTTCATATGATACCCCACTCGACCTAGTAGCGACAATTTGAAATTTGGCCCCCCCTATTTTGGCCCCCTTTACATTAATAATCATACTTTTTTCAAAAAATTTTCATGTGCAATTAAGTTGGGCAACTATATTCTAAAACTATTCCAAATTTCAGCTCGATAGCGTAAGTGGTTGCTGAGATATAGAGGTGTGACAGACAGACGGACAGACAGACAGACAGACAGACAGAGCGGCACCATAAGGGTTCCTTTTTTTTACCATTTTGGTATCGGAACCCTAAAAAGAAGCGACAATAAAAACCCACGCGCTCTTTTGTTCATATGTTTGAATGTAGCATCAGCGTAGCATAGCAGGCAGGATCAAAATCAACCACACCATCGGTCATATACATATAGTGTATAAGTTAGGTAGGAGTTAACAATTTTACAGACATAAATATATCACACCTCTTTCCCATTCAGATAGGCAGGCAGAGACCACAGCCTTTTACACTCGCTTTTTATACTCTCATAAACCCTTTCATATACGCTTTTATAAAAAATAATTTATTTTCGTAACAAAATTATAGTAAAAAACTTTGCAATAGTTTTAAACATACATTTAAAATTTTATACAACGCTTTTTAGTCAAAGAGTTAATTTACTATTTTGAATACAAGTCATACTACGTTTTTGAAGAAACCAAGCCTTTTCCTTGTGAAATCTGAACCAAGACGTAAGTAGTTGTAATAAATCAGAGTAGTACGGGTGCAGCCGCATTCAGAATACCGAAGCAGCGTCACACGATGCTTCCTGAAATATGGACGCAGATAAAGATAGTCCCCGAACCACTGGGCCAGAGGAAAATAAAGATCTGTTTTAGGCACTCGTTACGAAATGGCTCCTGTTTAAAAAAGAACTGTGTTATTAGGGACATGATTATTTGTCTACGGCGTAGTTAAAAGCGTAGCCGTCAATGTAGCTATTGCTGTTGGTTAGCGAATTTTCCCGTTTTCGTAAAAACCAAAAGATTGGTGGAGTACTCAGCTTAAAAAGCTCCAACAAAAAGATTTGATTTGAAGCTTATTCAGGTTATAATGTATCTTTCTGCCAGACAAATAACAGTATAACATATCTTTGTTTGACTTGATTTAACCCCCGAATAGTTCCGAAGAATGGCCTGGTTTACCATAATGCGAGGCAGTTAGTCATCGGTCCGTTATCAAACGGAATATATCGCGGGCCCACGGCCATCCGTCACCAGTTTGTTTTGGTTCCTATCTGTGATAGACTTGCGTAATCAAATGGAGATATTTTGAAAACTTTTTCGGGAAAAACTGAGGATTTTTTTTTTCAAAGAGTTTTGTTGGGTCATGTGTTCAGGTTGAGGCAATACTTATATAATGTCGAGTACTCAAGGTAATGAATGATGGTGTACAGAAAATTTTAAACCAGTCTCTGTTTTAAAGCATATTACTTGAAAACTTCTTTAGGATGATTATAAAGTTTTCTGGGCATGCTCTTATACCACGATTAAACGGAATCCGTCACGATACGAGTTTGTTTTGCTTTCTATATGTGATAGAGTCGCATATGAAAAAGAAGTATCTAAGACGGCCCATTGCCATTAAATACCAGTTCAAGTTGAAGTTGAAAAAGGAAATATATTAAGTACTTTAGGAATAAAATACGAAAAATCATATTTTTAAAAAGTTCTGTTTTCTTCAAATAATATTCGAGTGCTCATGATGATGGATGAAGGTGAAACTATCGAAAATAATCATTATCGTCTCTAAAGCAAATGTCAGTATTTTTGGAATGAAATGAGTCCGATTATCAAACAGAATACATTGGGGGCCCAAGATAATTCGTCACGAGGTTGTTTTGGTTCATCTATTTCTGTACGAGTATCATGGATCCGCATTGAAAAACTTTTTGTTATCAACGGGTGGACTCTTTTTCTTATGAATTGTCTCTATGCATTAAAAAAATTTTGCTCATCATCGCTACAAAAATTAGGTACAATAATTCACGGTCGTAAACCGACCAAAGGTAAGTTGTCCATGGTCCACCATCTTAAACCATGATTTTTGGTCTTATCAGGTCCTTGTAGCGTATACTCAAACCCTACCTGCATGCTCTGTAACAACCTGTGCAAAACCGTCCAAAAAATCTCGCATCAAAACTATTTCGAACCTCACTTATACACTCTAGACTCTCCATTCCTTCTTAATTTATTTTCATGAGCATTCATATATGACATCAAGTAAGGCGCTTGTGTCGAGAGGGGATGAGAGGACGATTATGGCCACTCCTCTCTTGTTGGGTTAAGAGTCAGTAATACTACCTATCTATGATATTAGTCTTTTCAATGCGATTACGCAAGTATTAGTTCTGTGGTTTTTTTAATGGTGTTAGTGCTGGCTTGAACGAACTTAATATTTTCTCAAGTGTCGCAACTACTTCAGGGTTTTACAGTCAAGAGCACAACAAGCTTGATACATTGGACTTTGTACTGTTCTTAATTCGATAGACATACGGGCTACAGTGGCACTGCGAGTGTCAAGCTTGACCTGTCGTTGACTGTACGTAGGTTGGTCAAATACGATTCCCATTAAATTTTTTTTTTTTCCAAAAGAACACTATTTCAACCTTTTAGCAGAAACTCGATCAGCTGAAAGCGGATTTTTACGGGAGGTAATTTCTTTTTATTAAATCGACATTTTAACAGCCTCTGTTGTATAGTGGTTAGAGAGCGTGGTCAAAGAATATATATGGCGTAGTTCTTAATCCGAAGGTACTAGGTTCAAATACCGGCAGACTTTGAAACAAAAATCACTTTGTCAGACTGCCCAGTTTGGTTAGGCCATCATCATATCATATTCAAGATCGACCAAAGAGCCAATGCAGGATAAATCACCTAATTGTTCGAAAAGATGATTCTGATGAGATGACCGCTTGCTTACTCGTAAATTTTTATAACGTGTACCAACATGACAGACAAGAATAAGAGAGCATTAGTTTTACGAGTGAGTGTTAAATTCAAAGCGTACTCGTACAAGACGGCGTAATATGTCACCGTAGGCCTTGATATATGACGGGCTATGTGCGACCCGCTAGCTCATGGAGTTCCTTGCTACTAGTGATGTGAAATAAAAATATTGTCGATGAGTAACTTCTTTTTGCCGCCCCTAATTTCGCAAACAGCGCCATTATCGTTGACGTGTATCTAGAAATTTGAGTCATAAAGTTCCAAATCCACTTTTTTAAAATCTGTGGAATGATAAACTATCTTATAATGAATACCTTTTCAAAAAATTAAAAGCCCTGGCCAGAAAATAGAGTAGACGATGTAGAGAGCGCAAATCACTACATGCAGTAACTACATCCAAAAGGTGCACTCATAAAGTACTAGGTATAAAAAACTATAGAAACTTACACTAGTCTTCCCTAGCACTTGATATGCATCACCTCACCCGACCGGCAAGCGACTAATCTTTTGATATACCGACACGACGACACTCACCTCACCTACCCTCATCGCAGGATTTACAAAAAGTGCTCCTTTATTACAGAATTACCCCTCTACAAAACCTACGGGTGCTAGCTGATCCCGTTAATAAAGGGTGAAATACAATAGAAGTAAGAAGTGTAGTAAAAGGTTATTACAACACCATTTTCTTTAAGCGAAAAATATAAAAATCGGTAAATGGAACCCGCTCTTTGGTTTGTTTGTACCTAAGCACAAATTAAAATATATAAGAGTAAACTGTTATTTTCCAGATAAGTTATTGCTAATTACTGTCTTCTTCTAGACCTTATCCAAACAATGCTATTATCTATACAACTATTCATTGTGGGGATCGTAGGAAACAACTGTGTGTTCAACAGTGGATTGGATGATTTTTTCATTGTGGGGATCGTAGGAAAAAACTGTGTGTTCAACAGTGGACTGGATGATTTTTTCATTGTGGGGATCGTAGGTAAAAACTGTGTGTTCAACAGTGGACTGGATGATTTTGGTCTTTTAGGACAATTATTGATAACTAGCTGTGCCCACGACTTCGTTCGCGTGAAGTTTGGACTTTTAAAAAGTATACACAAACAAATGGACCTATTCAAACGGGGTTTTTTGAATCGGTACAGTAGTTTGTGAGTTATTGGCGCAGCCACTTAAAACTTTGCGTACCTTCTATTTGAATTAACCGATTGTAATGAAACAAAGCATATATGTTGTACAAAAGTAAGCTGAACACGATATTGGAAACCCCGTTCGAATCGGTTCAGTAGTTTCCGAGTTATGGGCGCCTCCACTAGAAATTTTACGTTTCTTCTGTTTGAACGAATCGATTGCAATAAAACATAGCTCATTTGTTGCAAAAAGTAATCAAAATACATAACTGAAAGTTTTGTTTGAATCGGTTCAGTAGTTTGTGAGTCAAAGCTTACATGTTGCACAAAAAAAGTTTAATACTTTATCGAAAACTACGTTTAAATCGGTTCAATGGTTTGTGAGTTTATCACGAACACATAAACAGACAAAATTTTTAAAAATTACCCGAATGGGTTCTGTTACCTTTTCTGTGACCCCTTCAATGTAACAGACTCGGCAAGTTTACAATGAGCCGGTTTAAAAAAAAGAAAAACTAGTTTAAATTTTTTTGATAGATAGCGTTGTTGTAGGAAAATTTAACTGTCAACTTATTTTTCTATGTGTTGTTAGTGTTGCCTAAGGAGGTTTATTTACTTCACGCTCCATCTATGACCCATTTATTTTAAGTTCTTTAGCAACTGTTTTCAGAGCCATCTATCGACACCTTTGAATACTCAGTTGACGCTTAGCTGCCAAACCGGCTCATTTTATTAAATAGAAATAGATGATTAAAAATTACCTTAAGTCTAATTTAAGTTGCGTGAAAAGCACAGGATGCTTTAAGATTGGATTTATTTAAAAAAAAAACGTGAAGAAATAGATATTGATGAGAAGAAATAAAAATATGTCATTTTATCTTGTTATCAGAAAAAAGTTCTCTTTATTACTCGACTCGCGTCCCTTCACGAGCCTTGAAAAGCCTCCTCTTCAATGGAATTATACGCTGATCTGGTTAATAAAGCGCCCTAGTGGTGAAATGTACTTCTATAAATATCTGCCCTTTTTAGGGTTCCGTAGTCAACATGGAACCTTTATAGTTTTGTCATGTCCGTGTGTCTATCTGTCTGTCCGCGGCTTAGCTCAGAGACCCTTAGTACTAGACTAGGAAGCTGTAATGATATACATTTCATCTGCGCCGACAAAATGGTAAACAAAATACTGAAAAAAAAAATTTTTTTTTGGGCTACCCACAAGTAAAGTGAAGGCGATATTTTTTTCTCGTCTACCCCATCATGAGGGGTAACGTTGGATAGGTCTTTTAAAAATAATAATAATAAAGTTTATTTATTCAGACAATCACAGTCCACATTGTTAGTCAATACACACAACTTAAACTACGTTAGTAACAAATAATCACACTACTTAACCTACTACTTACTTACTAAGTCGCTCCTGTCTAACCAGGAGACTAACAAAGTGCCTAAGCATAGGCTCAGCCAATTTTGCACTCAACATTTGAGACTGCAAAGATTTTTAAGGAATTCGTATCCGAAATATTTAGCTTGAAAGCGAAATTTGGTCCCCGACCCTGCCAGCTAAACGATTGTTATTGGAAATGTGAAAAATTCACAGAAGGAGTGTATATGATGAAATTAAAAGAAAAACTATCACAGCTTAGTAGGCTACACAGGTTAATGCGCTATAGCAGAAAAACTGGAAATAATTACTCGAAAATTAAAATTCGTCTCCCCAATATCGAATCGGGTCGTACGAATGCATTTTTACACACACCTTTACTTGAGGCATTAACATTGCTTAATGTCTTGGAGCAATTGGACGTTAACATATTTTCTGACACAGAAAATTCATTTCTAGCATCTGCAGGCCGCTACCTACAATCCATTTATACTAAAACAACTATTGTCGCTGCATAGTGATTAAGATATTTTTTGTGCTATTACTATATTAGATTAAGGACTTGCATGTTTAGCGTAAGCTGTTAATGTAAGTTTTCATTAATAAATAATAATAATAATAGTAAAGTGGTCATGTGAACGATTCATTTTGTATGGAAAGGTGAAAAGCTTTTTCGAGTGAACAAAATTTTTTCTTCGGGAAAGTTGCATCGGGAGCAAAACCAATGAAAATTCACGCTGTATAATATCATCGTTCTTTTTATAACCCAAGAAATTTTAGTTTATTACTCATGAACAAAGTTTCCCAAAAAACATAGTAAAATGCAATTGCTTTTAATTTTCCCATCTTAAGAGGGTTTTGACTGAGAGTTCTATGGCCTAAGTAACGATAAAAAAATAAACCTGCAGGTATGTATAGGTATAAGGCAATAAACAAACTGTCTTATTAAATTGCACTGTTTTGGGCCGCTCATCAAATTTATTGCCGGAAAATGGATAGCATAATAATACGAGTATATAAGCGCAGCTATATCCATTAGGCAATCCCAAATTTGTGAATTTTTAATAAAATTTTACATTTTAAACACCTGTTCAACGTACGCCCCACATGAAAAAGGGGCATACTGCAAACTCGAAAACAAACAAGTCGGTTATCTTTAGCCGCGAGCAGTGGAAGTTTGACAAAGCATTTATTGTTGGAAGAAGTCTGGAGTCGGGACTCGCGCCGAGCCGGCTCGATAACGAGTTCTAAAGTCGGAGATAGCGACTCTAAAAACACACTTACCACCTTTTGAATTATGGCCCAGGCAGCTTACATCTACGAAATTCTATTATTATAGTTTTCGACAACTTTTTGAACCGATCGTTTTCCTATTACGTTTTATAATTTTCACATTTTCTTTTTTTTAAATAGATGATTAGAAAAAGGGCTTAGATTATTGATATGAGAGTCCAATAATCTGAGAGGTCTAGGTCTAGAAAGCGAACATCACGAAATCATTGATGTTATGTAATTAAAAAAGCGCACGCGCCGCTTTAAATGTATGGAATGACATTTCTCATACTATATCATCCCATACATTGTATGGCCAGACATTTTGTGACGTTCGCTTTTATAATGGCACTTGATCACTTTGTCAAATAGTTACTATAATCAAATTTTGAGGAATTTCTCTGTGTTTTCGCTAAGCAGAGCTCGGTCGCCAAGGTACCAAGTTATAAGTAAAATTCTTTAAGTTTCTTTACAAGCAACTTGAGCGTTGTTGTTATACACATACGTTTTCATCAAAGTAAATTGTTTCCCGTTTTTGTCCCGTGTGGTGCCGGCAAAGAATAGTACCAACCCATACATACCCGTGGGTGTTGTAAGAGGCGACTAAGGGTTAACTGGAGGATGGGCAGCAGCATCCTCCTTTGTATCTAACATCTTACTTACTGCGGTCACCTACAACCGCGGTCCATAGTGCCAGCCGTAACGCTAACAAGCGAGGTGACTATGGTACTTCCCCTCCACATTTTTCCAGCAAAAGCTAGAATTCTGGAGGGAGCTCCCTGTCCTGTAGTGGACGCTCATGGGATGTTATGATGATGATGATGAAATTATTTCCTTTACCGTAAATAAGCTCAGCTCATTGACGTAAGAAAACGGTCGCTGCGCCCTGCGCGTGGGTTTCCAAATCTTCGGCTCAGCTTAAACCAACTAGCGATTGTATGTACTAACATTGGCTTGGATCCATCGTTGTATCTCCTACGATGCAACGTGGATTTAGGATAATACCTGCACTTAACCATTCTATGTACTTAACTCTCTCGTCGTGTAAGCATTATTCGATGCTAGTTTAAAAGCACTTCGAAAGACAATGCTGCTTTGTTGTTTCTGTTACAGGTTTGCAACTAAGGCCCGTATTGATAAATCCCTCTCAAAATCTTCCCCAAGACCATGTCAGCTGACTTAATTATCAAGATGCAATTAGCATCTCAAGATCTTGCTAATTAATAAACTACAATCCAAATACCAATCTCAAGTGTCCGTCTTTCTGCCTATTGTTTTTTTTTCGGTTTTTTTTTTGGTAAGTTCACTTTCAGGCAGGCAACGGCCAAAGAATATACAGCCTGAACAAAATAATACTCAAGTCACTATTTGACAGCATCAACAATTTCGAGTTAAGTTTCGTTTATAAATTAGTGAGTGTGTTTTTAACACTCAAGTGATAATTGCTCTGATGACAGCTACTCAATTTCTGTTTATTAATTAATGCAACACCTCAAGATGTCCCTTAAGGAGAATCTCACACTTAAGCGGGATTTATCAATTCGACCCTTAGTACCTGGGCGATCGATCGATGTTGCTTATTTAATCTTACAACAAAGTGAACTAACAGATGGTGCTATACGGTCTTTAAATCGCGCCATTTTCTCTTTCCGATGAATTTCAAAAAACCGGCCCATCGAGGGCTCCGTACCACAATTTAAAAAAATCGTTAAGTCCGATTCGGACTCGTACACCGAGGGTTCCCATTTACCTATCTATAGTATTTTTGGAAGCAATAAATCCACTAAGCAATAAATCTATGAAGCAATAAAGTCCATTTTTAGGACAGCAAAACAAATTTGTTAGTAAAGGTTTTTTTGCAGATTTCTAAAAAACTGTGTAATTTAGAAAGATCGTTTTATTTTTACTGTAAAATTTACACAGACCTCTATTGACTGTAATTAATTCAATTTTTTTCTTAACATACTCCGGAGATAGGACTGTCTACCTATACTTAAGGAATGGTATTTTTTTGTCACTTTTGATCATAACTTGAAAACTAAGTCGTAAAAAAATACAAAAATATATTTTAAAATGTACAAGTAAAGTCATTTTATATGATACAACAACAATTTGAAATTTTGCCCCCCTATTTGGGCCCCCGTTACATTCATCATCATCATCATATCGTGTGGGTTGCAAGGTCGATGACCAGTTTAGTTGGGCAACCATATTCTAAAACTATTCCAAATTTCAAGTCGATAGCATGAGTGGTTGCTGAGATATACAGATGTGACATACGGACGGACAGACAGACAAAGTCGCACCATAAGGGTTCCTTTTTTTACCATTTTTGTATCGGAACCCTAAAAATACCGTCTTAGTTATGGACGCGCAGTCACGCAGTAGTGTATTAATTGCGCGAGAGTCCGACACGCACTTGACCAAATTTCATTATTTGTTGTTTTTCTACAGCTTATACACTATAAACATTTAAATTTTATTGTAAGAGCTCCCGTTTTTACGATAGAGCTGAAACAAATTCGCAAAAATCGCCTAAAAACATGTTTTTAGTAGGGAAGCCCCCGTAATTTTTTTAAATTATTATTTACTGTAATATCGGCCACAGAAATACATATTCTGTGAAAATTTCAACTGTCTACCTATACTCGTACATGAGATACAGCCCGCTGACAGACAGACAAACATCGGAGGCATGGGGTCCCGTTTGTCACCCAACCCTAAAAACGAAGGAAGTCATGAGGACTAGCTAGTCCGATTTTTCGTCCCCGAAAACCCCAGTATTGTAAATTTTGTTGAAATCCATTTAATCCATTATTTTCCGTTTCGTTTCCGTTTATCCTTTCCGATCCGTTTTCCAGAACGCGGTTACTAGTATTACGAGTATACATATTAATACCAACCTACGTACTTATACAAATATTGCTCATATTATAGGCAGTGGTATATCACAAGTTTGTGTGATGATATTTAAGCGCGTTCTCAAACTGAGTTCTGTTTGTTGATTATTTTTGTTACTATGTAGCTCTAAAGTTTTTTTTTGTTTGTTGATATTGGCCAAAAATTTTTAAATGAATGTTCAGTTAGTTTCCACCTAAAAATAGATAATATAGGTAAGCAATTCAAGAGAAATTTTTTGGAGGCACGCCAATCAATCGATTAGATAAAATTTCACGGTTCGCGAGTTTTACGACGATCCGATCATAATGAAGAAACTTTTACCATTGCCGACGCTTTTTTGGATGAACTTTGTTTTAAGCTATTCGATGCTGGCTTAGAATTGTACTACAGCAGCATCACACAATATCACACAGCTCACATAATATCACACAGCTCTCTACCTGCTACCATCTTGACATACTTCCCTCGCTTCCTTTACCTTCATCAATCCTTCCATACATGCTCGTTGGTTTAGGGTACTTTTAACCAGGCCTTTATTTAGGACGTTCTGAATTTTGTGCTGGTACGTTGTCCGAGGTATACATCCCTCCAAAATTTGCTTTGTTTTTAGCAATGAAATTCTGAGGGGAGCTCCCTGTCTAGCAGTTGTTTGTAGGTTTCATGGGATTTCCGATACCGAATGCCTCGTGAATCAGAGCAAGAGTTAGACAGCATGAACGCCCAAGACAGTTGTACACTTCACTATTTACGGCATGTTATAATGTTTTTGAAACAAAAATGTTTTAGCTTTCCCTATGTGCAAGCTTTTACAAACGCCAGCACTCAATACGGACGCACATT
Source organism: Athrips mouffetella (assembly GCA_947532105.1). NCBI lineage: Eukaryota > Metazoa > Arthropoda > Insecta > Lepidoptera > Gelechiidae > Athrips > Athrips mouffetella. The sequence continues at coordinate 12,453,045 of OX383958.1, forward strand.
GGTATGATTACAGCGATCACTCTCCGCCTAACTGGATTTTTTCTCTTTTCCGTCTACCTCTGATAAATTCTGAGCTTTGTTTTCCGGATGTAATTCTACGTTGGTACAGTCAAGTGCACGTCTAACTTGTTACACTGCGCTTTATACCGTTTTCCTTTATATAGTCGTAAGATCTAAAGTCGCGCTACGAGTGTCAAGGTTGATTTCCTCTTGACTGTACACAGTTTTCACTGCGCCAGTAAAGCCAAGATACACAGGCTTTTTCTAGAGCACTTTGTACCTAATAAGAATGGTAGTAGCGTAAAATTGCTGGCATCCTTTTAACTAGTAAATCGTTTGAAACAAAAAGAAGCTGAAACATTTTATGTTGTTGGAAGTATAAAGCTATTTTTATTAAACCTAGGGCAAAATTGTGTAGTCTTTGCCTAGGGCAAGTAAAACGCTGTTTATGTACGCGGAATTACGAACAAAGTAAAGTCGACTGAGAAATTCACGTTTTGATATTTGCTATACGAAACCTTTCTGTTTGATATGGGAAAACATACAAACGAATATTTGACATCAACTTTATGTTAACCGCGAACAATGTCGTCTGTTTCATTCATAAAAGAGAAAAATATTTGAAATTTTATATTGACTGTAACTTTCACAAGCCTTGGGTCATGAAATGAATCTCGTTTACGAGCAGTTTTCTGTATCTCCTCAAGTTGGGCATTTTGTGAACAGTATAAATACATGGTTGCTACTCTGTAAAAGTTACTCTGAACTCTATCCGGCTGGAATTAGCGCGATACCAAAAAAAAACGTACGTCTTACGTTCAGCCGTAGATCACACCCAATTTTTTTGATAGATAGCGTTGTTGTAGGAAAATTTAACTGTCAACTTATTTTTCTATGTGTTGTTAGTGTTGCCTAAGGAGGTTTATTTACTTCACGCTCCATCTATGACCCATTTATTTTAAGTTCTTTAGCAACTGTTTTCAGAGCCATCTATCGACACCTTTGAATACTCAGTTGACGCTTAGCTGCCAAACCGGCTCATTTTATTAAATAGAAATAGATGATTAAAAATTACCTTAAGTCTAATTTAAGTTGCGTGAAAAGCACAGGATGCTTTAAGATTGGATTTATTTAAAAAAAAAAACGTGAAGAAATAGATATTGATGAGAAGAAATAAAAATATGTCATTTTATCTTGTTATCAGAAAAAAGTTCTCTTTATTACTCGACTCGCGTCCCTTCACGAGCCTTGAAAAGCCTCCTCTTCAATGGAATTATACGCTGATCTGGTTAATAAAGCGCCCTAGTGGTGAAATGTACTTCTATAAATATCTGCCCTTTTTAGGGTTCCGTAGTCAACATGGAACCTTTATAGTTTTGTCATGTCCGTGTGTCTATCTGTCTGTCCGCGGCTTAGCTCAGAGACCCTTAGTACTAGACTAGGAAGCTGTAATGATATACATTTCATCTGCGCCGACAAAATGGTAAACAAAATACTGAAAAAAAAAATTTTTTTTTGGGCTACCCACAAGTAAAGTGAAGGCGATATTTTTTTCTCGTCTACCCCATCATGAGGGGTAACGTTGGATAGGTCTTTTAAAAATAATAATAATAAAGTTTATTTATTCAGACAATCACAGTCCACATTGTTAGTCAATACACACAACTTAAACTACGTTAGTAACAAATAATCACACTACTTAACCTACTACTTACTTACTAAGTCGCTCCTGTCTAACCAGGAGACTAACAAAGTGCCTAAGCATAGGCTCAGCCAATTTTGCACTCAACATTTGAGACTGCAAAGATTTTTAAGGAATTCGTATCCGAAATATTTAGCTTGAAAGCGAAATTTGGTCCCCGACCCTGCCAGCTAAACGATTGTTATTGGAAATGTGAAAAATTCACAGAAGGAGTGTATATGATGAAATTAAAAGAAAAACTATCACAGCTTAGTAGGCTACACAGGTTAATGCGCTATAGCAGAAAAACTGGAAATAATTACTCGAAAATTAAAATTCGTCTCCCCAATATCGAATCGGGTCGTACGAATGCATTTTTACACACACCTTTACTTGAGGCATTAACATTGCTTAATGTCTTGGAGCAATTGGACGTTAACATATTTTCTGACACAGAAAATTCATTTCTAGCATCTGCAGGCCGCTACCTACAATCCATTTATACTAAAACAACTATTGTCGCTGCATAGTGATTAAGATATTTTTTGTGCTATTACTATATTAGATTAAGGACTTGCATGTTTAGCGTAAGCTGTTAATGTAAGTTTTCATTAATAAATAATAATAATAATAGTAAAGTGGTCATGTGAACGATTCATTTTGTATGGAAAGGTGAAAAGCTTTTTCGAGTGAACAAAATTTTTTCTTCGGGAAAGTTGCATCGGGAGCAAAACCAATGAAAATTCACGCTGTATAATATCATCGTTCTTTTTATAACCCAAGAAATTTTAGTTTATTACTCATGAACAAAGTTTCCCAAAAAACATAGTAAAATGCAATTGCTTTTAATTTTCCCATCTTAAGAGGGTTTTGACTGAGAGTTCTATGGCCTAAGTAACGATAAAAAAATAAACCTGCAGGTATGTATAGGTATAAGGCAATAAACAAACTGTCTTATTAAATTGCACTGTTTTGGGCCGCTCATCAAATTTATTGCCGGAAAATGGATAGCATAATAATACGAGTATATAAGCGCAGCTATATCCATTAGGCAATCCCAAATTTGTGAATTTTTAATAAAATTTTACATTTTAAACACCTGTTCAACGTACGCCCCACATGAAAAAGGGGCATACTGCAAACTCGAAAACAAACAAGTCGGTTATCTTTAGCCGCGAGCAGTGGAAGTTTGACAAAGCATTTATTGTTGGAAGAAGTCTGGAGTCGGGACTCGCGCCGAGCCGGCTCGATAACGAGTTCTAAAGTCGGAGATAGCGACTCTAAAAACACACTTACCACCTTTTGAATTATGGCCCAGGCAGCTTACATCTACGAAATTCTATTATTATAGTTTTCGACAACTTTTTGAACCGATCGTTTTCCTATTACGTTTTATAATTTTCACATTTTCTTTTTTTTAAATAGATGATTAGAAAAAGGGCTTAGATTATTGATATGAGAGTCCAATAATCTGAGAGGTCTAGGTCTAGAAAGCGAACATCACGAAATCATTGATGTTATGTAATTAAAAAAGCGCACGCGCCGCTTTAAATGTATGGAATGACATTTCTCATACTATATCATCCCATACATTGTATGGCCAGACATTTTGTGACGTTCGCTTTTATAATGGCACTTGATCACTTTGTCAAATAGTTACTATAATCAAATTTTGAGGAATTTCTCTGTGTTTTCGCTAAGCAGAGCTCGGTCGCCAAGGTACCAAGTTATAAGTAAAATTCTTTAAGTTTCTTTACAAGCAACTTGAGCGTTGTTGTTATACACATACGTTTTCATCAAAGTAAATTATTTCCTTTACCGTAAATAAGCTCAGCTCATTGACGTAAGAAAACGGTCGCTGCGCCCTGCGCGTGGGTTTCCAAATCTTCGGCTCAGCTTAAACCAACTAGCGATTGTATGTACTAACATTGGCTTGGATCCATCGTTGTATCTCCTACGATGCAACGTGGATTTAGGATAATACCTGCACTTAACCATTCTATGTACTTAACTCTCTCGTCGTGTAAGCATTATTCGATGCTAGTTTAAAAGCACTTCGAAAGACAATGCTGCTTTGTTGTTTCTGTTACAGGTTTGCAACTAAGGCCCGTATTGATAAATCCCTCTCAAAATCTTCCCCAAGACCATGTCAGCTGACTTAATTATCAAGATGCAATTAGCATCTCAAGATCTTGCTAATTAATAAACTACAATCCAAATACCAATCTCAAGTGTCCGTCTTTGAGTCAAACGTCAATATGTCTGCCTATTGTTTTTTTTTCGGTTTTTTTTTTGGTAAGTTCACTTTCAGGCAGGCAACGGCCAAAGAATATACAGCCTGAACAAAATAATACTCAAGTCACTATTTGACAGCATCAACAATTTCGAGTTAAGTTTCGTTTATAAATTAGTGAGTGTGTTTTTAACACTCAAGTGATAATTGCTCTGATGACAGCTACTCAATTTCTGTTTATTAATTAATGCAACACCTCAAGATGTCCCTTAAGGAGAATCTCACACTTAAGCGGGATTTATCAATTCGACCCTTAGTACCTGGGCGATCGATCGATGTTGCTTATTTAATCTTACAACAAAGTGAACTAACAGATGGTGCTATACGGTCTTTAAATCGCGCCATTTTCTCTTTCCGATGAATTTCAAAAAACCGGCCCATCGAGGGCTCCGTACCACAATTTAAAAAAATCGTTAAGTCCGATTCGGACTCGTACACCGAGGGTTCCCATTTACCTATCTATAGTATTTTTGGAAGCAATAAATCCACTAAGCAATAAATCTATGAAGCAATAAAGTCCATTTTTAGGACAGCAAAACAAATTTGTTAGTAAAGGTTTTTTTGCAGATTTCTAAAAAACTGTGTAATTTAGAAAGATCGTTTTATTTTTACTGTAAAATTTACACAGACCTCTATTGACTGTAATTAATTCAATTTTTTTCTTAACATACTCCGGAGATAGGACTGTCTACCTATACTTAAGGAATGGTATTTTTTTGTCACTTTTGATCATAACTTGAAAACTAAGTCGTAAAAAAATACAAAAATATATTTTAAAATGTACAAGTAAAGTCATTTTATATGATACAACAACAATTTGAAATTTTGCCCCCCTATTTGGGCCCCCGTTACATTCATCATCATCATCATATCGTGTGGGTTGCAAGGTCGATGACCAGTTTAGTTGGGCAACCATATTCTAAAACTATTCCAAATTTCAAGTCGATAGCATGAGTGGTTGCTGAGATATACAGATGTGACATACGGACGGACAGACAGACAAAGTCGCACCATAAGGGTTCCTTTTTTTACCATTTTTGTATCGGAACCCTAAAAATACCGTCTTAGTTATGGACGCGCAGTCACGCAGTAGTGTATTAATTGCGCGAGAGTCCGACACGCACTTGACCAAATTTCATTATTTGTTGTTTTTCTACAGCTTATACACTATAAACATTTAAATTTTATTGTAAGAGCTCCCGTTTTTACGATAGAGCTGAAACAAATTCGCAAAAATCGCCTAAAAACATGTTTTTAGTAGGGAAGCCCCCGTAATTTTTTTAAATTATTATTTACTGTAATATCGGCCACAGAAATACATATTCTGTGAAAATTTCAACTGTCTACCTATACTCGTACATGAGATACAGCCCGCTGACAGACAGACAAACATCGGAGGCATGGGGTCCCGTTTGTCACCCAACCCTAAAAACGAAGGAAGTCATGAGGACTAGCTAGTCCGATTTTTCGTCCCCGAAAACCCCAGTATTGTAAATTTTGTTGAAATCCATTTAATCCATTATTTTCCGTTTCGTTTCCGTTTATCCTTTCCGATCCGTTTTCCAGAACGCGGTTACTAGTATTACGAGTATACATATTAATACCAACCTACGTACTTATACAAATATTGCTCATATTATAGGCAGTGGTATATCATAAGTTTGTGTGATGATATTTAAGCGCGTTCTCAAACTGAGTTCTGTTTGTTGATTATTTTTGTTACTATGTAGCTCTAAAGTTTTTTTTTGTTTGTTGATATTGGCCAAAAATTTTTAAATGAATGTTCAGTTAGTTTCCACCTAAAAATAGATAATATAGGTAAGCAATTCAAGAGAAATTTTTTGGAGGCACGCCAATCAATCGATTAGATAAAATTTCACGGTTCGCGAGTTTTACGACGATCCGATCATAATGAAGAAACTTTTACCATTGCCGACGCTTTTTTGGATGAACTTTGTTTTAAGCTATTCGATGCTGGCTTAGAATTGTACTACAGCAGCATCACACAATATCACACAGCTCACATAATATCACACAGCTCTCTACCTGCTACCATCTTGACATACTTCCCTCGCTTCCTTTACCTTCATCAATCCTTCCATACATGCTCGTTGGTTTAGGGTACTTTTAACCAGGCCTTTATTTAGGACGTTCTGAATTTTGTGCTGGTACGTTGTCCGAGGTATACATCCCTCCAAAATTTGCTTTGTTTTTAGCAATGAAATTCTGAGGGGAGCTCCCTGTCTAGCAGTTGTTTGTAGGTTTCATGGGATTTCCGATACCGAATGCCTCGTGAATCAGAGCAAGAGTTAGACAGCATGAACGCCCAAGACAGTTGTACACTTCACTATTTACGGCATGTTATAATGTTTTTGAAACAAAAATGTTTTAGCTTTCCCTATGTGCAAGCTTTTACAAACGCCAGCACTCAATACGGACGCACATTGGTATGATTACAGCGATCACTCTCCGCCTAACTGGATTTTTTCTCTTTTCCGTCTACCTCTGATAAATTCTGAGCTTTGTTTTCCGGATGTAATTCTACGTTGGTACAGTCAAGTGCACGTCTAACTTGTTACACTGCGCTTTATACCGTTTTCCTTTATATAGTCGTAAGATCTAAAGTCGCGCTACGAGTGTCAAGGTTGATTTCCTCTTGACTGTACACAGTTTTCACTGCGCCAGTAAAGCCAAGATACACAGGCTTTTTCTAGAGCACTTTGTACCTAATAAGAATGGTAGTAGCGTAAAATTGCTGGCATCCTTTTAACTAGTAAATCGTTTGAAACAAAAAGAAGCTGAAACATTTTATGTTGTTGGAAGTATAAAGCTATTTTTATTAAACCTAGGGCAAAATTGTGTAGTCTTTGCCTAGGGCAAGTAAAACGCTGTTTATGTACGCGGAATTACGAACAAAGTAAAGTCGACTGAGAAATTCACGTTTTGATATTTGCTATACGAAACCTTTCTGTTTGATATGGGAAAACATACAAACGAATATTTGACATCAACTTTATGTTAACCGCGAACAATGTCGTCTGTTTCATTCATAAAAGAGAAAAATATTTGAAATTTTATATTGACTGTAACTTTCACAAGCCTTGGGTCATGAAATGAATCTCGTTTACGAGCAGTTTTCTGTATCTCCTCAAGTTGGGCATTTTGTGAACAGTATAAATACATGGTTGCTACTCTGTAAAAGTTACTCTGAACTCTATCCGGCTGGAATTAGCGCGATACCAAAAAAAAACGTACGTCTTACGTTCAGCCGTAGATCACACCCACATTAGTACCGCGATCGGAGCCCAGGGCTCATACAGGGTTTTTCCGAATTTGCGTGAAACCTTTTAAGGGCTTCATCATCATCATGACATCCTTTGAAACGTCCGCTATAGGACAGGGAATTCCCTCCTAAATTCCAGATTTTGCTGAAACAATGTGGAGGGGAAGACTATACTCGTAATAGTCACCACGCTTGTTAGCGTTACGGCTGGCACGATGGACCGCGGTTGTAGGTGATCGTAGAATGTAAGATGATGCTGCTGCCCATCGTCTGGTTTGTTAAACCTTAGTCGCCTTTTATGACACCTACGGTTAGATATGGGTTGGTACTGTTCTTTGCCGGTACCGTACTGGGCAAGGCCTTATATTTTTAAAATTCATCGTATTTTCACAAAAGATGATACGATACGATGATGTGAAGGCCCGCACAGGAACTCAGCTATCGAGACAATAACTAGTATCCTAGACATACTGAATCAATAAACTACTAGTACGTGTATGTTACAGTAAAAACCAACGGTTACATTAGTTAGAAACTGATTTCCTAGTTCAACTAGTTTACTAGTTAAACCAGTTTACTAGTTAAACCAGTTTACTAGTTAAACCAGTTTACTAATTAAACTAGTTTTTCAGTTAATATCAAAAACAAAAACGGGTTTTCAATGTGAACTTGTATACTATGATGCAACTATACGATGATTATTTTATTTTTTCTAAGATCCTTAGTTCAACAAAACATTCAAGGGTTAATCTTAAAGACTAATAAAACAGCTACAACTTCGTCAATCGATGACGGGAGGCTTGAGTTGAGACGCTTCTAAATTCTTAATACCTCACGTAAGAGCAACTGTTGAGATTAGGACAGGGGAGAAACGGGAGGGGAGAGAGGTGAGCGGGGGAAGAGTCAGGGGCAAACTGCACTTAACTTTTATTGTGTCTTCGATCGATGATAATGCACCTTGCAAGGGAATCTTGGCTAATCTGGCGTAAGACAAGCTTTGAAGTTTATTCGGCTCGTTTGGCTTTTGAGCAAGGTACTCGCTGATGTTTGTTGGTTTTGACAGGGTTATTTGCAAAATGCTTCATTTATTATTAGTATTATGTAAGTTAAGGACGCCGCGACACACGCAGACAGGTAATCGGATCACTTAGATGGATCTATTTCACCCAAATGTAATTCATGTTTCAGTTAAGTAATGTTGCATTTAATACTCGTATACGACAATCAAACAATTCCATCTTCTAGAAAAAGATGTGGCAGGTATTTGTAGCCATGCTACACTATCTATGTATACTAAGTTCGAAATTTTCAAATACAGAAAATGATGCATACTTTTTACTTATGTGAAACGAATCACCGTCAAAACCAGGTTTACTCGTAGACCAATCTTATTTACAAGCAGACAAATATGTACATAAAGATTCGATTTCGAATTGAAACATGCTAACTCCACCGAATCAAACAGGATTACCTACATTGCACACTGCAATAACTTTTAAGTACCCTCAATACTAAGGGTAACTATGAATGTATTCCATGTATTTCATCAACCATACATGTGCTTCCATTTACGGCATTTAAGGCTATCGTGACCGGAGCGGCTGCTATACAAAAGAAATAACTTTTTTCACTTTCAAGATTGCAGTTTAAGCTAGATCTGCTTTTTCACTGTGAAAGCGGTGTGCACTTCTAGTTTCATTATTTATCAAATAAAGAACGTCTACACATTTTTAAAACTGCGACTCATAAAAGAAGATGTAAGTAAAACATAAAGACTCAAAACAGAACTATAAAAAATCTGCTAATTTTCATTAAACATTAGTTCCGGAGGTTCTGGGTTCGATTCCCGGTGGGGACACTGTCAAATAAAAATCCCTTTGTCATTGATTGGATTAATCACCTGATTATCCGAAAAATTAGATGATTTCGTGCTTCGGAAGGCACGTTAAGCCGTTGGTCCCGACTACTATCTTAGGAATGTAGAAGAGGCCTTTGGCGGCTCAACAACTCTGACACCAGGGTTTGTAAGGCCGGTCATCGACCTTGCAACCTACACGATACGACGACGACAAGTTCATGAGAATACTTATAAGTTTAAAATATTTTTGTGTGGCTCTGGTTCCTCAAACTATATTCTTAATCCTCAAGGGTAGCATGTTGAAGTAACTAAGCTGATTATAATATTGAGAACCCTAACAAGGAATGTCGACTTGTTAGCGAGATGGAGGATCCACCTCCAACTTGTTATAACTCTGCCCGGAGTATGACATACCAGGCAAACCTTTGGCTTAGACTATAAGCTTGAAGCTTACATACGAGTATTGAGTTTCTGTATGTATACACTGAGTGAAAGCTGTTAGCAAGATTGAACTTCGAAACTGATACTGGCTCATTAGAGATGTGATGCATTTTGTAAGTGACAAGAGTGCCCATACAATGCTTTAGAAATAAGTTTTATAATGTTTTGAATATTCTCTGTTGTTTTTTTTTCTTCGCTTGCACACATTTTTCTTTAGAGGGCTTAAAGAAAAATTAAAAAATAACTTGAAATATGATAAAGGGGTAAAAATACTAAGTGGGACATCTTAACATGCAAAAGCTTATGACTCATATCTTTTTTAAAATTTCCCAAAAGCAAATCGCTCAAAATTTTAAAGTTTATAGGTTAAAAGATTTTCAATAAATTGGTAAAACCCTGTAAAGAGCAAACGAGTTTTATTTTTCATGGATGAAAACATTTCACATATTTTGTCCCTTATGCGAACATATAAAAGTACGTGTAAGCAGGCGAATTGCGAGAAGCGTGTGACACATCTCGGGCCTCGTTGGATTTGGTTAACGAGATTAGAGAAGCGAAAAATGCCAGACAATGAACACAATGAACCCAAATTAACCTCGCGATGTGGGCGTATTGCTACAACGTGACTCCTCGGGCTTAGATTTGCGAAATGAAATACGCATCCGGAGATATTTTTTCCGCTTGAAGAGAAAGTTCAAAATATTAAGCCAGATTATTAAATAAAACTGATAGTGATTGCTCTAACGTTACAATTTCGAAATAAATAATACAAGCTGTAAGGGACAGTATACCGAAAACTGCAAGGGCGAGATTCAGTCAACGAAACTGAACAACTTTCCCAAAGAATCATTTTTGGGAAATGATTTTTTTTTTACTTCTCCATAGAAACCGTTCGATCAGAGTGAGCAAATTGTATGGAGAGGTCAAACATTTTTTTCACTTACCAAAAATGTTTCTTCGGGAAAGTTGTTCAGTTTCGTTGACTGAGCAAACCCGTTCACTTTTCGGTACACCGTCCACCCTGTATAAAATGAATTAAGATGTTAAAACGTGGTGGTCTTACAATAAATTATCATAATTTTGGCATGGTTTCTACCAATATTTTTGAATTAGGCGTACTATTTTGACAAGTGTATAGCGAGGGAGACCCTCGCTATTCATGAAGAAGGGAAAACCACATATTACAGTACTATCACTTTATTACGAGTATAATATATCACAATACAATTCAGGTTACCAGGAAGACGCGGATCAAATTCTTTCGGTCCTACATAAATAAACACCGTAACACTAACAATACCGAGTTGCAATATCCCAGTGCCGCCATCTAGCGGTGGCAGTAGTGGGCACACTACATCACCCCCCTCCAGAGACCTACAGACGATAATATGCAGGAAACCGCACTTTACGACCCGAACGCGTCGTGAATTCTGGTTCCTTGGCCACAGGTAGTTTTTGACCCTCTGACTGAAGATTGTGAGGTTGTGAGGGATGAATGATCGGTGTGTGAACTGCAGTGTCTGGGTCACGCAGTATGTGGGCCGGCTTGACGCGGTCCACCGATACCGTAACAACCTTACTATTCACCTTAAGGGTGAAAACTTTGTCACTGCGTTTAAGAACTTCGTATGGTCCCGTATAAGGTGGTTTTAAGGATCCACCAACAGTGCAGTCACGTAAAAATACATGCGAGCAGGTGTCAAGCCCTTTGTAAACAAATGTAGAACGTTTACTGCCATGTCGAGAAGCAGGCTTCGGCTGTAAATTTTGAATAAAATTACGTAGCCGTGACGTGAAACTCGTTGAGTCGAATGTGAAGTCAGACACCGCAGTAAAGAAATCGCCTGGAAGGCGTAAAGGCTCGCCATAAAGTAATTCAGCAGAAGAAGCCTGAATATATCATGGGGCCAAATGTATTTAACAAATTACCAGATACAATAAAATATGCCTCTAGTAAAAATACTTTTAAAGCCAAGCTCAAAGCCTGGCTTGTCGAGCAGGCATTCTATAGTTATAAAGAATTTGTAAATTATAAACAACTACACACCTTTGTAGTGAGATAATAATATTATTATTGTATTTTATCATGACTTGTAATGTTTAATTACCAATAAATTTATCTCTATCTCTATCTCTCTCTCTATCTTCTTTGAACGCGCTGCGAACCCCTAATAACACCAATGGAAGAGATTCCACCCAGTTAGTGCTGTCGTGGCAGATTATGGCAGCCTTTAACTGCCGGTGAAACCTCTCCACTAAGCCATTGCAAGATGGGTGGTATGCAGTAGTGCGCCGATGTTGAAACCCAACTAACTGCGCTAAACTCTTAAAAAGGGCTGACTCAAATTGCGCACCACGATCCGTAACAATATCTTCTGGACAACCGAAGCGCGATATCCAACCACTCAATAAGGCTTTCGCCACCGTTTCTGCGGTAATATCTGCTAACGGTATAGCCTCCGGCCATCGTGTAAAGCGATCAACTGCCGTAAGGCAGTATCGAAACCCCTGCGAGATAGGCAAAGGACCAACCAGATCAATGTGAACAAATTAAACCTGGCTGTTGGAACTTTAAATGATCCGAGTGGTGAGGAGACATGCCTCGTGATTTTCGCACGCTGACATGCTAAGCAAGTGCGTACCCACTCCCTACAGTCCCGCCTAACACCTGGCCATACATATCTCTCTGCAACCATCTTCGCCGTAGCATTAGCACCTGGATGGCTAAAAGAGTGAAGGCTATCGAAGGCTTTACGGCGAAAAATCTTTGGAATGAATGGCCTGGGGGAATCTGTGCTAACGTCACAGAAGAGAACTGAGCTGGTCCCAGGAAGTCTCACTTTTTCAATGCGCAGTGAACTTGCCTTATTGAGGAGTTGAATGAGCTCAGGATCCGAGTGCTGTGCTGCTGCCAGCTGGTTTGGATCAACAGGCTGAACAATTTCCTCAACCCGAGAGAGCGTGTCGGCTACCACATTATCCTGGCCTGAAATATGGCGGATGTCGGTGGTAAACTGCGCAATGAGGTCTAAATGGCGAAACTGTCTGGGGGAGCAATTTTCCTTCCGGTTGTGAAAAGCAAACGTAAGTGGTTTGTGATCTGTATAGATCGTAAAATCGCGCGCCTCAACCATATGACGGAAATATTTGATGCTTTCATAAATAGCAAGAAGCTCCCGATCGTAAGGTGAATACTTTTGTTGAGTGGGGCTTAATTTATGAGAGAAAAATGCAAGGGGTTGCCAAGAACGTCCATCATGTTGCTGCAAGACTGCACCGATGGCGCTGTCAGACGCATCCGTCACTAACGCAAGCTTAGCGCCACATTGCGGATGAGCTAGTAAGGCGGCCTGACAAAGACCTTCCTTGCAAGCTTTAAATGCTTCGAGTTGTTTGCCTGTTATACTGACCGGATGTGAACCTTTTACTGATCCCGTGAGCAGTGCGTGCAAAGGTGCTTGGTGTTGAGCGGCTTTAGGGATAAAGCGCCTGTAAAAATTTATCATTCCTAAGAACCTACGCAGCTCCCTAACTGTTTTGGGAACAGAAAAAGTTTTGATGGCTTCTACCTTAGCTGGTAGTGGCGACGTACCCTTTGCGGAAATATGGTAACCAAGAAAAGTTACCTCTGAAACACCAAATACACATTTGGCTGTGTTGATTACCATGCCGTACTTTTTCAGACGGTTAAACAGCTGGTGCAGGTGCTCTTCGTGGGTTTTCTGGTCCTTGGAGAAGACCAAAAAATCATCTAAATATGTATAAACGAAGTCCAGACCTCGAACCATTTCATCAACGAAGCGCTGGAACGTTTGTCCGGCATTACGAAGTCCGAACGTCATGAACGGAAATTCGTAAAGTCCGAACGGCGTTGTAATGGCAGTCTTCGCTATGTCTTCAGGATTAACGGGTATCTGGTTGTAAGCCTTTACAAGGTCTATTGTGGAAAAAACGTTGCACCCTGAAAGACTGTGAGCAAAGTCGTGTATGTGCTTGATTGGGTACCTATCGGGTACAGTACGTGCGTTCAGCATCCGGTAATCACCACAGGGACGCCATCCATTGTCCTTCTTAGGGGCGAGATGTAATGGCGATGACCAAGGTGATTCAGATGGCCGGCAGGTACCATTTTGTAGCATGGCTTCAAACTCGGTTTTAGCTATCTTTAGTTTTTCAGGTGCAAGACGGCGTGGGGTACCAGATACCGGCGGCCCAGGTGTCGTGCGAATGTGATGTACAGTGTTGTGCTGAGGTGTGCGATGAATACCGGGTGGACGGGTGATTTCTGGATATTGAGTTAGTATGTCATGATACACAGAGTTGCCTGAAACTACCTTGACCGAAGAAACATCATCCTTCGCGGAAGCAGGTATACCTGAGGTCGTGAGCGTAGTGCTACCATCGATGAGGCGTTGGTTACGAACATCAACAACTAAATTGTAATATGAAAGAAAATCCACGCCTATTATCGCCTTTGTGACATCGGCGACGATAAACCTCCAAACAAAGTCACGGCGCAAGCCTAGGTTTAGCACTAAGTGAGCGTAGCCGTAGGTACTAATAACGGAACCGTTTGCCGCACAAAGTTCATAGTCCGTTTTCACTCGACGCTCCTTAAGGAGTGTTTTAGGAAAAACGCATAAGTCACTCCCGGTGTCCACAAGAAACTGCATACATGAACTCTTGTCTGTCACAAATAAGCGACCGGTACTCGGACAGTCGTCGGCCGCCATTATCGACTGCCCGTTGCTTTTCCCGAAAAGTCGCAAGGCTTCACACACTTATGCGCCTTCTGCCCGAACTTGGAGTGGTACCAGCAGATGGGAGAGTTTTCATAACTAGACTCTGATCTAGTAGAAGAAGAACGTCTGCTACGCCGTGAAGTGGATCTGCTTCTTGAACGAGATAATCTATCCAGCTTAGTTGACAGCATCTGAACTTGCCTGGTAAGTGCTGCTATTTGTCCTGACTCTGAAGCCACATCAGGACATGAAGAAGAAGTTGACGCAACTTGTGGGCTCGGAGCGGTGACATCCAATATTTGATCTGCCAACTCGGCTATCTCCAAAAGTGATAACTTAGCTTGCGATGCTAGGATGGACTGTACGCCACTAGGAAGGCGACCTGCCCAAAGGGACCTCAGGAAGTCATCAGGAATATTTGGTCCTGCCAGTTCCTTTAAATGGCGCAAAAACTGCGACGGCTTACGGTCTCCAAGCTCTTCATGAGTCAACAGCTGCTTAAGTTTACGCTCACGGCTCACTGTGAGCCGCTTGATTAGCTTTGTTTTTAAATGCTCGTACTTATTTGGTTCAGGCGGAGCTGTAATGATATCCTCCACGATCTCGGCATAGGCTGGCTCCAGCTGAGACATGGTATAATGGTATTTGGTTGTATCTGAAGTAATACCAGCCAGCACAAACTGGCTCTCTAGTGACGCAAACCAAAGCGCCGGCTTCGCTGGATAAAACGGTGGTATCCGAACACCGATACGATTAACAGACTCACCGCCACTCGTTAATCCGCCACCGTCTTTGTTGGCGGCGGTACCCGATGCGCTTTCATCCTCCAGACCTCCCGCCATGGAACTGAGGTTCCGATAACGGGGTCAAAACCAGTGAAACTGCTGAGAGGGTCTCCAGTCACTCTCAGCCCGGCGTGGCGTGGCACACGTGTTCCTCGGGGTCACCAATATAGCGAGGGAGACCCTCGCTATTCATGAAGAAGGGAAAACCACATATTACAGTACTATCACTTTATTACGAGTATAATATATCACAATACAATTCAGGTTACCAGGAAGACGCGGATCAAAATCTTTCGGTCCTACATAAATAAACACCGTAACACTAACAATACCGAGTTGCAATATCCCAGTGCCGCCATCTAGCGGTGGCAGTAGTGGGCACACTACAAGTGTGTGTAGGCATACTTTAACTAAGGTAGGTACGGGTAAGACCAGAAAAAATGGAAAAAGGAGAATTTGATATAGGTGCGTTAAACTCGAGGCAGACGCAGGATTATGATAAATCCCACCTGAATTACGAAACCCTTTATTATTGTTGTATACGGAGCGACATTTTAATCCTTGTAGCGGAAAATAAAAGCTAAAACAGTGGAGGCACAATAATCCTTTTCATTTAAAACTGTCCGTATAAACTCACACATGGATTTCAAAAACAAACCCTAAATTGAAATAATCGTCGATCAAACTTACGGCAATTAGGCAACCTGTGCACGAGGAAAAATTCGTTTGATGATTTAAATCAAGGGGTCCCTAGACGGTCAGCTGATTGAAACTCTCTGTAAATAATCCAGAAATAACGAGGTAGCAATTAAACTGAGCTTTGAGACAAACAGTGGCCGAGGGTCCGTCAAAGGGAAGATAGCTGACACGTGGCGTAGATAAGTCCTTTTGCGAGGTACGGTACTACAGTGCACAGAACTGTGTACGCTTTGAGAGAGTATGTTGCTCGAGGCATAGTAAGAGCCGGTTCCCACTATGTCGGATATCGGATATCGAATTGAACAGCGCCATAGCGATCATATGCGAGCGTTGATCCGACATGAAAATCAGCTGACAAAACACACGACATTTCTTGTCAGATCCGACACAAAATCGTTGTCGGACAAGTGTGAATAGCTTCATATAAAATGCTCTGCCACAGGAACCTCCGATTATTAAACGGATCCGACACACGACAAGTGGGAACCGGCCCTAATGGAACGAGTCAAGACAAGAATCAAGGCAAGGTAATGTACCTTAGGCAGATATAGTTAATTATGTATGTATGTATGTACATACATACATACATATAGTTAAAGTAAAAGCATGGTATCACTTAGTAACTGAGATTGTAGGCCGCCAAGGTGATCCATCCGTATATTTCCAAAGCTTATACAGACGACGGAAAATTTTCCGTTGATTCTGCCCTTGAAAATGAACAACGTTTGCATTATCTTATCAGCTGATGCTGTTTTTATGTAAAGTTTTTTCGTATTTTGATCTACAAGGCTATTTTTAAAAAAACGTTTGGGGGAGGTCTTGGCTCAGCATTGGGACAGTATAGGCTACTAAAAAAAACCACAGATGGAGCTTGTTTCCCTCTGATCTGTTTGCTATTCTTACGCAGTCGGTTTATTTTTATATTTTTATATAAACTTTGCTTACAAACATACTTGTTAATCGCATTCGTAGATCAATAGATTGCTTTGCATTTAAACCTATTCTCCCCTCTGTACTAATACATATGAATGGTCTGCTAAAAGGCTTATTGGTTTCTCTTTGAGTACTAAAGTCAATGTTTGGTTTGACAACAATCGGTACTAAGTATGATTAACAAAAATTGGTCTTGATCTAGTATACAAGGTGTAACAGAAAGGGTTTATCGACCCTGTTCTGCACATCAAAGTGAACAACTTTAGGTCGAAATACAATAGAAAATCGTCTTGACCTCCTATAAAAAATTAGTTTCTATGGTAGGTCAAAATGTTCCTAAGGGAAAGTTGTTCAGTTTCATGGGCAGATCACATCCTTCAGGGCTGGTATACTCTTTTTGTTACACCCTGTATAAGTGTAGATCTAGCTGCGAGTAAAACAAAGACTTGGACAAGCTTATGGAAAATAATTTCTTTAAGGAAAAAGGATTTTTGTATACATGTCCCTGCGTGACCTTATTTTGCTTCTTACACAGTTTTGTATTTTATTAATCAATAAAAAATATTCTTTTATTTACATTTTGCATCATTTATATAAAATTTAAAAAAGCAGTGGAGCATCTTTCGCAAAGATTCTTTCCAGCTATTTTTAGGGTTCCGATACCAAAATGGTAAAAAAAGAAACCTTATGGTGCGACTTTGTCTGTCTGTCCGTCTGTCACACCTCTATATCTCAGCAACTACCTACTCATGCTATCGACCTGAAATTTGGAATAGTTTTAGAACATAATTTTGAAAAAATTATGATTATTAATGTAAAGGGGGCCAAAATAGGGGGGGCCAAATTTCAAATTGTCGCTACTAGGTCGAATTGGGAATCATATGAAAGGGCTTTACTACGAGTAATAGGTCTTTACCATAGAGTAACACGATTTTCGCGCGCAAGGCTGCGCGGTTTGACGCGTTGCTCTAAGGTAAACTCAATTTTCAGTACTAACATTTTTGCATTTTTCTTAGGAATTATAAATCCAATGTCTTTTATTTTTTTAAGTATTATTAGGAAGACATTAAGCTAACAGAAGCTTAAATTTAATTTTTAGAAAAACATTATCTGTAAAAAAATATAACAAATCTAATGATGAAATCGGACGACCTTTAAATCGAACTATTTTCTAACCTTTAATTTTATATATCAAACTAAAAATAAAAACTTTATTTTATCCGGAAATTGATAACCGTGAAGTCAACTTTCAAATATAAGACAAAGGAAAAAAATGCATTAGAATTATAGGAATTATGATCTCATTAATCTGTAAGAAAATTTCGGTAATTTCATAGGTAAAGACCTATTATTATGAAATATATTTTTGTATTTTTTTACGTCTCTTAGTTTTCAAGTTACGATGAAAAATGTCTAAAAAAATACCTTCCCCCTTCCCTTATCTTCGAAGTTTGTGAAAAGAAAAATCTGAATTAATTACAGTTGACAAAAATTTATGTCAACATTACAGCAAAAATAAAACTATCTTTCTAAGTTGCATAGTTATTTAGAAATCAGCAAATAACCTTTACAAACAAATTTAGTTTTGCGGTCCTAAAAATGAACTTTATAGCTACCAAAAATACAAAAAGTATATCGGAACCCTTGGCGCGCGAGTCCGACTCGCTCTTGACCGGTTTTTTTACCCACATTTCTTTTACTGTTATTTTTATATTTATTTTGTCCTTCGCTTAACTTTTTAGCTTTATTTACTTTATAGCAAGTAAATTAAAACATTTTACTGAAGAAGAAGCCACTAAAACTTGTAGTGGAGAGACTACGTGTCCTATCTTACAACATCTTACAATTGGAAAGCTAACGTGTCTAAATAAAACGAAACGCTACAAGCCAAGCCACGGAAGCCGAAACAAGCCAAGCCGCATAAGCCACTAAGTTTACAAATCCCGCAGTAGCTGGCAGAGCAATTATTTGCTTAGACACTTTTAAATTCTACCAACATTGGGGAAATGGAAACGTCAGTCAGGATGCAAGCCAGTGCGAGGCATGCGGGGTCGTGGACTGCAGAGTCTGCTTTGAATTTAGATGCAAAAGAATGGAAACAAGACCAGAAACAAAATATTCAACCATAAGTATCTTATATGCAATTGTTCAGTTATGTTGCTGTTTAAAACGAAATCTCTCTCGTTTTTGTAAACAAATTGATTAAAAGTTACTTTTCTTGTATAAGATCTCCTCTTCATCATACTTACTCTTTTTCGCAATTTAATTATTCATCATCATCATATGAGCCGAAAGACGTCCACTGCTGGACATAGGCCTCCCCTAAAGATCTCCATGACGACCGGTCCTGCGCTGCTCGCATCCAACGGATTCCCGCGACCTTAACCAGATCATCGGTCCACCTTGTGGGAGGCCTGCCAACGCTTCGTCTTCCGGTACGTGGTCGCCACGGTCAGTCGTGGTTTAATTTTATTATTAAATCGCTATAATAAACTAACATCTAACTAGCTATTGCAGTTAAAAAGGCGAGAAAGCCCTGTGATGGTATGATATACTTAGCTTTCCACCAGAGCTACTACGCTAGGTAGCTAACCTGTGAGCCAAAAAAATCCTAACCACTATTGGTTGAAAAGTGAAATATATGATTCTATTTTAGATTCAAATATTTCACTTTAACACATAGAAGTAAGTCGTCAGTAAAATATTATAATAGCCTATTCCTAGCTTAGCACATTGCAGCTTTAAGCCATCAAAATGCACCCTTAGGCTGATTTTTCACCAGTGCTGTGAGAGGGAGCTAAGCAAAATTTCAACCAACAAGATTGCGCCATTTTCCTAGCTTGACAAATGCGCTGTCAAGTGAAGCAATCCCATTGGTTGGAATTTTACAGATCACAGCTAAGCACACCACCCTTTGGTTACACGGGGTACACACACTACACAATCCTAAAAATGGCCATCTCAATACTTAAGAGGCTACCTCCCGTCCACTAGCGCCCCAATCAGTTAAAAAATATAACTCGCTAAATTCAAAACTTATCGAAAATCCGGAAAGACAGATTGAAGTTAAAGTACCCTCGTTTATTCAGAACCTATGAATTCTGAAAAATACAGTTCACTGTAGTCACAGATACAAAAAGTGCGAAAAACGGCCAATTTTAGCAGTTTTTGTATCTGTAACTATAGTGAACTTTATTATTTTAGAGAGTAAATAGTTTCTAAATAAACAAAGGTACCTTTACTTCAATCCGCCTTTCCGGATTTATGATAAGTTTTGTATTTAGCGAGTAATATTTTTTTAACTGATGGGGGCGCTAGAGGACGGGAGGTAGCCCCTTAATAGGCCAGTTCTAACACCTGTCAGGGCCAGCAGTGAGTCCAGCTAATCAGTTCTTGTTGTTATTCGGGCCACGTACAAATCGGGCGACCGCGTACAGTAGCTGTATGTAATTACGGAGTGGACCATACCACTGATTGGGCTTTTATTTACTTGGAAGGTAAGAAATATTGTAAGAACTTTGTGAGCGAATGACGGCGTAGAATTTTTTTTTTCCTTTATTAGTTTCATAAGGTGCCACGATCAATCTTGATCGCGATTCAGAGAAAAGAAAGAGAAAGCCATAGCACAGAATAAGCGAGCCACATCTCTATTTTTAGGGTTCCGTACCTCAAAATGAAAAAACGGAACCCTTATAGGATCACTTTGTTGTCCGTCTATCTGTCTGTCAAGACCCTTTATCTCACGAACGGGTAAAGGTATCAGGTTGAAATTAATGACATATATTAGGATCCATGAACCACACAAGATCTGAAAATTTCAATTTTTTACAATGACGCAATCAAAAGATATGGCATTTTATGTCCTCATCTCCATACATTTATGCAAAAAAGCAAAACCTACAGGGTACTTCCTGTTGACCTAAAATTATGAAATTTGGCAAGAAGCTAGGTCTCACAGTACAAATAATGGGAAAAGTCTGAAATCATTAAATATTACAACTTTTCTCACAACTAATGGTAACCAATTGTGGTGAGCTCCCGTTTCAAGAACATTCATATAAGAGAGGGGTCAAGTTGGATGGTCGCGGAGGCGATTTTTGTTTTAGTTCTATTTTAAAAACGAGAACACTTACAAACTTGAAAATTGGTATGTTTATAGTTCATAACAACAAATAATAAAATTTGGTCAAGCGCGTGTCAGACTCAAAAAAATCTAGCACATTAACTTACTGAAATTTCAACTAATACAATTATGTTTATGTGGTGGTACGGAACCCTCAGAGCGCGAGTCCGACTCGCACTTGGCCGGTTTTTTTTCTTTCCTATAGCAGCATCCTTCATTCATCTGGATTGCGATCCAGATTGAGCATCTATTAGCACCTACACAGACTTAGTACAAAGGAAAAGGAATTAATGAAGGAAAAGAAAGAAAACACGTGTACTATAGAGTATAATAGAGCTCAATGGTGAACACTTTTGTAGAAAAGAGCCTACTTCACTAATAAAAATCTTTACTGCAATAATACCGCAGTTTTATTTAAAGTCATCTAAAAAATAACGACATGAAGTTCCCACTTACATTTTTTAATGCCACACTTATAAAAACCCATAATTTTCACGGTCAAAACTGGCCCTCGTATTAATATAAGTGCGGTTAGTCAATGTAGTGGAAATGTGTGAAAAAGGGAGATACGGTCGCCAACACGTTGTAAATATCTCGTCTTTTGGATTTATTCCGGACAGTTTACATTTTATATCGGTATGCGGTGTTTGGACGAGGCAGCGGATGTGAATGAATTTATTATAATGCAGATAGGGTTATTTATTTATGTAGGAAGGAACCGTTTTTTGGTTAGGAATATCTTGGGTAAAATTATTTCAATTAACATTTTTTAAATGCTTTAAGTAATATTTAGATCAAAATGACCGATGAAATCAAACGCAACATGAAATTTCGTAGTTTTAGGGAAGATATTCGAAGTTCACTTCTCAAAAATAACTTTAGCATTAATTGTATGTACTCGTATGTTGATCCATTGCATACTACAACAGTAACGTAGCAAAAAGATGGCAAATATGAAGTTGCAGCAACAAAGTGATAAATGAACTTTAAAATTTGAGGTTTGAAAAATCGGCACATCCAACTGGATTGAACCTACCTAAGGTTAGGGTAATTCCAAACAAGGGTTAATCTGAACTCACGAGACACCTAGCTCCTCCAAGCCAGACACTATGAAACTAAGTAGCCCATATTTTTTGTTACAAAAATTTAGACGCGTCCCTCTTAGTCTCTCCCGCTCCAGTATCCAGAACAAAAGTATTAACAGGTTCAGTAACAGTTAGTAATTTTCGGAATAACTTAACTCGTATTCGAAATCACCCAATGCACCAACTAATACTATACAGGGTGTTAATTTAATTGCGTGCCATAGCTTAGGGGGTGTTTCAGTAACGATAAAGGAACACAAGAAAAATATAAAAAAAATTCCTACTTAATTTATTTTATCATCAATGATAATTTTTTTTTTACAATTTATTAGGTATTACGTTTTGACGGTCCTAACTCCGTTAAAGTATGAAGGGAAAATTGGAGTCACACACAAAAAAAAAAGAATTACTTGATACTCGTGCGCTGGCTCTGTGATAGCGCGGTGCCCCGTCCGGGTCATTGCCCTCCGCGTTAGTTTAGTTTCAATGGAGTTTTAATTTTTTTAAGTAGGATTTTTTTAAATATTTTTTTTGTGTTCCTATATCGTTACTGAAACACCCCCTAAGCTATGGCACGCAATTAAATTAACACCCTGTATACTATTATAATATTCATCACCATGTCCCCCTATCGTAAATACTGTTGGTAACATCCGGATGGTTTACGTTTCATTTCTCTTGTTAGTTGAGGGTACTTGCCATTTGATGTTCGATGGTGGCACCCAGGTGGTACAACGAGTACAGTCAGCTGCACGTCGGTAGAAACACTTTGACCTATGCTAACGCTTTATGCTATAACGCTTTTATTACGTAGCAGTAACGCTGATATTTGTATAGAAAGTGTTTCCACCATGTGTGCCTGATCGTAAAACTGAGGGTCACTGTAGGTACGCCGAAATTAGGGGTGCGTTGAACAGAGGAGAGCGTGGAGACGTCTACGGAGTGATGTATCTTTAGTTTTTGATATTTTTACTTTGATTTTCAGATATTATAACATAATTTTGCAACGATGATCTATCATCATTGCGGTATAAAAATATCTATGTTTCAAGATTATGTAAGTAGTATTCATACTTTAACTAATGGCATGCTTCTTGAAGTCAATCCATACCTACTAAATTGTACCACAGGAATTGTTGCTGTCGAGATTTAAGAGATACTTATTCCCTAGTTAAAATCCATCTCCATCAGAAAGAATCAATGCGGTCTGTAAAACCTCTCCAGGCCTCTGTGCAATTGGAAAATGACGGTAGACGAAGATTATCGTTGTCAGTGGCTGCGACCGGAAACTGTACAATAGGGCGGCGCCCGCGGTGCTACCTGCTACGTCACTTCCGGTCCGCATGCCCTCCGCTTTTACAGGTTATGTGGCGTGCGAGGGTTTGTTTATGTTATATTCTGTTGTTTCAAATGAGAAATTCAAGCTGCTTCTTTTCTTACCGAATTTATTAGATCGAATGGAATGTTAGTGCTGATGGTAGTGACCCTGTCTGCTACGCTGTAGGTTGCAGGTATGTTTTCCGTCCAGAAGCTTGGGTGTTTGTTTTGTGTGTGATTAGAGTTTTATTTACTAATATTTATGAATGTATTCATAGTATCGGATCCGTACATGCTTTATCTAGTTTGGATTCATATGAACTCTTGTGACTTAATCCTCATTTTAATTTGTAAGATATATGTTTTTGTTTGCATATTGCAAACTAGTTGCTGCTCAAAGCTTTGTACACTTAGCAATCATCATGACATCCCATGAAACGTCCACTGCAGGACGGGAGCACAAAATGCGTGCTACTCTTGAGGGGAATTACCATAGTCACCACGCTGTTAAGCGTTGCGGCTGGCGACCGCTGGTGTTGGTGACCGCAGAATGTACGGTGGTATGATACACAGAAAGATGCTGCTGCCCATCGCGCGGTTTATAAACCGTAACAACACCCACGGGTAGAGATGACGAGTTAGTACATCATTTTCTGGCACCACATAGCTTAGCAATATTTGTTTTTTATAAATAATTACACCACGTTGCTACAACCATAATTGTTATTGACTTTTACCAACATATACCAACACATTTTGCAGCTATGTCAAATGCAATTGGCTAAAGCTGTCAGAAAAAAAAACTCGTTTGTAAAACCCCGTTATTCATACCGTCAAAAATACTCTGGTTTTAGTGCCATGGATAAAAAAACCGGGCAAATTTGGACTTGCGCCCTAAGGGTTCCGTACCTATCCACCATAAATATAAAAGCTTTTGCTCTTTGACTTTAAAAACTCCGCGACGATCATCCAACTTGACCCCTCTTTTATAAAAAAGTTCTTGAAACGGGAGCTCACCGTACTATTAATTGTGAGAAAAATTGCAATATTTAATGATTTTAGACTTTTCCCTTTATTTGTACTGTGGGACCTAGCTTCTTGCCAAATTTCATAATTTTAGGTCAACGGAAAGTACCCCATAGGTTTTGCTTAAATGGTTTGCATAAATGTATGGAGATGAGGATATAAAAATCCATATCTTTTGATTGCGTTGTTGTTAAAAATTGAAATTTTCAGATCTTGTGTGGTTTATGGACTTTAATATTCGTTATCAATTCCAACCTGATACATTTACCCATTCGTGAGAAAAAGGGTCTTGACAGACAGACGGATAACAAAGTGATCCTATAAATGTTCCTTTTATTTCTTTTGAGGTACGGAACCCTAAAAAGTGTTGGTGAGCGTTGGAATAAACGAAAAAAAGGATCATATCTAGATGTGAATAGTCTAGGACCTAGAAGTTAGAAAGAAAAATTAATAGAAACACTCAATAGCGATCAATATGCATAAATATTGGCCAACCAATGCCATTTTCATCGTCTGTGCCGGCTGCCCGGTCATCTCATCAAATCTGAGCTCAAAGGGTATTTGTCGTACAAGCCTCGCTCGACAAGCAATCGGCTAATTGAAATGTCCTATGTGGAATATAGAGCTGAATGAGTCAGCTATGCTATAATATTACAAAGATGTCTTTCCCAAAAGGTGTTCCGATCGAGGAAAAACATCAAACTACATAAAAGTTGTCCGTTGTAAAATACATCGATTAATAAGTCAGCTTTCTATAGATAGTAATATGGAATAGATAGAGATGTCTTTTTCAAAAGGTATTTTTTACTATCGAGGAAAAATACTTAAATTAAAGCAAAAGTTGGAGCGGCCGGGTAAATTTTTTAATCACTTATTTACCTACAAAATTTATTTACATATTTTTTGTCAAGTCAAATCTCTATTTAATTTTGTCGAAAGGCGCGAGAACAGCTGGTATCGAATAAATCTTACAGCATTGCTCGGGTCATCTATAAAAGTCCATGTCCGTGTGATGCCGGCAAAGAATAGTACTATCCCATAGAGACCCGTGGGTGTCGTAAGAGGCGACTAAGGATTTATGAACCGGAGGAGGAGCAGCAGCATCTTATCGTACCATATTACATTCTGTGGTCACCAACACAGCGGTCGCCAGCCACAAGGGTTTAAAGCGCGGTGACTGTACTGACTATGGTAATTCACCTCCAAAGTACACACGGCTGCGCATCAGTAGAAACACTTTTGGACCTTATGGCGTGGTAATAGAGTTGAAAAAGTTTCTACCGACAAGCGGTTGACCGTACCACGCGTTTTTGCTGGACATCTGGAGGGAACTCCCTGTCCTGCAGTGAACGTTTCATGGGATGTTACGACGATAAAAGTCACTCCAAGACAAAAACGAAAAATTAACTTGTGCCCGATAAACTTTCCCATCATACGAGTATATCTCTAGCAAGTATATCTCTAGAAACTTTATTACTTGAGAATTTGTTACTTCATCATATCAGCCGGAAGACGTCCACTACTGACTTATCTCGTTCCATAAAATAGTAGCTTTATTTAGTAAACATGATTTTTTGTCGCCAGTATAAAACTCCGAACCTAAATTGTGGAAATTTAAGCGGAAGCCATAATCATGATCAAACTGTTAACGGTTAAGCAATGTACAACAAAATGCGACAAACTCGCGCGTACATCTGAAGCGTGCTCTCGTCAAATCCTCGGGTAAAAAGCGAATAGCGGAACTTGATTAGATTAAATTACATTAGGTATGCAAGTCAGACTTAACGGTGCCCACACGGTAACTTACCATTAGGAACTACATAAACTTATAATTTACTTAAGACTTAACAAAGATCCACAAGAGGCAGGTAGCCATTTTGATTAGTTCTGATTCGCATATGCTAATGGCACCACTGGAACTTAGGTTGTTACGAAATTAGTACAAACTCAACTCCTTGCATGTGACGCTGCATATGACTGATTAATGTTCCTAGTTATAAGGTGGTTTATCTATTTTGAATATGAAAAAATCTGTGTCCATGTAAAAATTTTTTCTGTCCTCAGTTTTTTACGTTCTTAACTTGTACGTTGTATGGGGTTAGGTCTCAGGATCGGGAAGATTAATTTGGTTACGTTTTACTTCTTTGTTTAAAGATTTTAAATTCCAATAGGTACCAATAATTTTCAGAGATTCATTTAAAACTTAATATTTACTTAGGTGGTTAAAGGACCACGTGTAACTTTGTGCCTTGTGGTGGGCGAAAGCAGTTTAATGTTTTCATCCATTAACTCGACCGACTCACTTATAACATTCGTGCCCGCGATCCGAACGCGATTATACGGGCTAGCAGACATGTTCCTAATGACAGGGCTGCCAGAACGTTATTACACACGTGTTAATGGAATAAGCGAAACCCTCATACACCCCAACTGATTTTTATTAATAAAATAAATCAATTCCCGTAAAAAAATCTTAAAAAAAGATGTTTTTTTCTAGATATTGTTATTTTAAAGTTTCGTCATCGTTCTAGTTACTTCGTTGCTCTAGTCCGCGCCCGCCACGCACACTTCCCTCCCCTCCTCACCACTCATGATCCGCGTGGCGCCGCGCCGCCAGCAGCGCGCGTATCCATATTTAGAATAGAAGCGGGAAAATTTTTAATACTTAATAAAATAAAAAATACCCGTATCAAAAACTCGTGAAATTGATTCTACTCTCGATTCTGAACAAACTATTTTCTCAGTTTCGCTTATTCCGTTAACACGTTGTATATAAGTACGTGAATCCTTTTAAGGGGTTATTTTTAAATGAATACAAGAAAAATAAAAGGTTGTTCAGAACCGTTTTTCTATGGGTTAAAAAACCGGGAAAGTGCGAGTCGGACTTGCGTGCTTAGGGTTCAGTACCTGTCGCCCATATCATACTACAAGCTTTAGCCGTTTGATTTTTTTAAAACTCCACGTCTAATCAAACTTGACCCCTCTTCAATATGAATGTAGTTGAAATGGGAGCTCACGTTAATTGGTTATAATTAGCTGTGAGAAAAGTTGTAATAAGTATGTAACGATTTTAGACATTTTCTTTGGTTGTGCTAAGAATCCTATTCCTAGCTTCTTGCCAAATTTCATAGATACATCAATGGGAATTGCCCTGTAAGTTTCAGTTTGGTTCATAAATGTATGGAGATGAGGGCATACATGGCCGTATCTTTTGATTGTGTTGTTGTAGAAGCTTGAAATTTTTACGTCTTCAAAGGTCTGTAGACTTTTATATCTCACATTAATTTCACTTGATATCTTTACCCAATCATGAGAAGGTCTTGCAAGACAGACCTTTAAGGGTATCGTTTTTAGGGTTCCGATACAAAAATGGTAAAAAAAGGAACCCTTATGGTGCCGCACTGTCTAGATGTCTGTCTGTCCGTCTGTCTGGCACACCTCTATATCTCAGCAACCACTTATGCTATCGATCTGAAATTTGGAAAAGTTTTAGAATATAGTTAAGAAAATTTTTTGAAAGAAGTATGATTATTAATGTAAAGGGGGCCAAAATAGGGGGGACCAAATTTCAAATTGTCGCTACTAGGTCGAGTGGGGTATCATATAAAAGGGCTTTACTTGTACATTTTAAAATATATTTTTGTATTTTTTTTAATTTTTTAGTTTTCAAGTTATGATGACAAATGTCGAAAAATATACTATTCCCCCCCCTTATCTCTGAAGTTTGAGTAAGGAAAAATCTGAATTAATTACAGTTGACAGAGGTTTATGTAAACTTTACAGAAAAAATAAAACGATCTTTCTAAGTTGCACAGTTTTTCAGAAATCTGCAAAAAACCTTTACAAACAAATTTAGTTTTGCGGTCCTGAAAATGGACTTTATTGTTTTTTATAGAATAAAATGTTTAAAGTTGTGAAGAAAAATCCCGGGTACAGAACTATAAAACATTTTTTTTTTCATTTTCATGTTATTTGGTACAGTTGGAAATATTTTATGATATGAGATATTTTGGCACTAAATATGTAAGATGTGAATATAATACAAATTTCCAAATACCTAGTCAAAGTAAAACCGGCCAAGTGCGAGTAGAACTCGCGCATCGAGGGTTTCGTACCACCACATAATATTTATTGTATTAGTTGAAATTTTAGTGCTAGATTTTTTGAGTCCAATTCGCACTTGACCAGTTTTTATTATTTCTTGTTATTTTGTAGCTTAATGCACTATAAATTTTCAATTTTGCACCCTCGTAAATATTTCCGTTTTTACGATAGAGATAAAACAAAAAAACGGTTGTCTGTAAAGTCGGTTTACTGACGATAGTTGAACGTGACAACGGTCATAAGAAAATACTGATTGGTTGCATTTTTCTTTCTTTTTACCCGTACCCGAACCCGTACCCGTAATTTCACTCTCCTTATATAAACATAGAAACGCCGATTGTGCCTCTTTGTCGCTCGTTCCGCGCTCTTGCTTGCACTTCAGGCCTTGAATGGAACGCCTCAGAGCGAGGTAACGCCGCATTTTTTCGTGCGTGCAGCCGGCTCCATCGAATTATAAGACGTTGTCACGTCAAAAATCAAGCAAAATTCGCCTAAAAACACGTTTGTCTACTACAAAGCAGAAAGGAAGCCGGAACGGAACCCTAAAAACACCTTTATCGATCTTTATTACTATATTCTATAGCAAAAATGTTAACCATGGTACTAAGAGATTAACAAACCAAAAAAAATCTTAATATTAGAATTCACACTTATTTAAATTTTTCTCATAGGTACTTGTACTAAACATTGTCATGTGAATAAGTAAAACATTTTCAAATAATTTTGTGAGCCCTGTTCCGCCCACTCGTTACCTGCCTGATGGCACCTGAGGCGTTTGTTGCGTCTTAAACTAGACCAGCTTTATCAGACCTCTGATAACGTATCAAATTCTCCTCAACTCTCTTTATCATAACGGAACCACTTGAGAGGTAAGAGGTCTTTCTACATTAGACAATCGGGTGGCAAGCTAAACCGTATTTGCTAATGGAATACAGATGTGAGATGAACAATATTGTGGTTCGCCGTAAATACCTCCTCCATCCCTCATGTGTTTAATACTTATACAAGGCATGTATCGGTTGTTTACACGATACTATCATTTACCTACCACTTGATACACCTACAAACCCCTTTGGAACATTAACATGTACTTATAGAAACACAACTGATCTAGGTAAGTAACTACTTATTGCGATAAGTACATGGGATAAGAAAAGGTACAGATATAAAAGAGATTTAACGTCAGTTGCAAAAAATATCTTTACAGCTAAAGCACCTTAAAATCAATTGCTGAATTGTCATCAATAAATTCGAAGAAACTCTATTTTAATAGACGCTTTCTGTAACTTTCAATCATCTTTTGAGAAATATTACTGTTATTCTATGTTTTCAGTCAAACCATTTTTTAAAGTTTTGAAACTTGTGTGACATGATACCTTATATATGATGTGATGTTTAAAACTCACAACTCTCCCCTCCCCTGTGGGCTACGCGCCCCCTCACCGTGAAATTGGTCCTTGTTAACCGTTTTTAATTATTTTTTTGCGAAAACTATAATAAATAAAAAAAAGAGCCAGAGACTAAAATAATCCTTATTAAATTCTGAACACACACATACCATGATTAAATTTTATAGGCTTGACAGTTTTCAAACTGTGACCAGTTAAAAAAACAAAAATCAATGTTTAAAGTGTGGAGTCGTGTCTTGAGTTTGTAACACAGTGGATTAAGAAGATATGTTAGAAAATATTTATTCAACAGTGGGCGGAGTCTTCTCGCTTCAAAGAAAGGGATAAAGTGATTACATCTGCAACGCATTAGATTGCGACAGATACGAGTATACTGAGCTTGTACCGAAACTAGATGACGTAAGCGCCCGATATAAAATATCGACATTTTGTAAAAAATAAGAAATAAAATAAAATTTTAGGTTAGGCATATGATAGTTACTGCAAATACCTTTCTGTGTTCCTAATTTCACTACCTAAAACACCTCAGATTTCACAAAAAAGAGGAAGGAATGGAAATCGAAGAGGCAACTTTGGATTTTTATTTTGTCGAGTCGAATTTCACTAATCATCTTTCGGTCTTGGTAATATTATCACATAAATGGTCAAAAAACACATATCTAAAAATCACGGCAACATGCCGAGTAAATAAAAAGATATTTGTCTTACCCCTTTAACCCTTACTGTGAACTGAAGCGCGAAAGCAAACCGAGAACGGTCTTGTGTTTGACTCCTCATTTTCAGTGTCCACACCATGCGTTTTCAGTTTTGACACACGGTGTTGATAGAGTGAAATCTTCATATTTTTTTTCTCATTCATTTAAATCGATGCTGTCATCAAAGTATCGTTACGTCGAAGGAAAGTATCTTATTTTATGGCCTATAACTTTTCTCTGAAAAACTCAAAATTCTCAATATGAAGGTAAATGTGGTATGGTCAAAGATTAGATAATGGTGTGGTATTACGGCTAGTATAGGTACAGTCAAGGGCAGGTCAAGCTTTACACTCTCAGCGTGACTTCAACTTTTACCGCTAATAAAATATGAACGGTACAAAGTCCAATATGTCAAGCTTGACATTCTTTTTACTAACTAGGGGTCGGATTGATAAATCCCGCTTAAGTGTGAGATTGTCCTAAAGGGGCATCTTGAGGTGTTGCATTAATTAATAAACAGAAATTGAGTAGCCGTCATCGGAGCAATTATCACTTGAGTGTTTAAAACACACTCACTAATTTATAAACGAAACTTAACTCAAAACGCAGACATAAATTATTTTTGCTCTTTTGACGTTTGACTCAAAGACGGACACTTGAGATTGATATTTGGATAGTAGTTTATTATATAGCAAGATCTTGAGATGCTAATTGCATCTTGATAATTAAGTCAGCTGACATGGTCTTGGGGAAGATTTCGAGAGGGATTTATCAATACGGGCCTTGAAGTAGGTGGTTGTAACTTAAAACTTAAGGATGGCCCGAGGCCAGGAATTTTTTTATTAGACAGTCATATGTAATTGAGGACCTGAATTTACATTGTCACTGTTGAGTAGTTCTTCAACGCCTTGTAAACGCGATTTGCATGTCTTTATGTCTTTGTTGAGAAGACGCGGTACAGACTTTAGATGTGAGACAGGTGGAAGGCAATATGGACGTTCTTCTTCACAAAGTAGTAAAATTAAATCCTATCCTACTAATATTATAAACGCGAAAGTTTGTAAGTATGGATGGATGGATGGATGGATGTTTGTTACTCTTTCACGTAAAAACTACTGAATGGATTTTAATGAAACTTGGCACACATATAGGTTAGGTCCTGGAATAACACATAGGCTACTTTTTACCGCGGGAAAACACTTCATTCCCACGGGAAAACGCATTTAATTTTAATGAAGCAGGTGACTGACTCACTGACTGACATATCAACGCACAGCCCAAACCGCTGAGTAAAGAAATTCCAAATTTAGCATGTAGGTTCTTACGGTGCACTAAGAAAGGGTTTTACAAAATTCCCCCCTTAGGGGGGTAAAATAGGAGATGAAAGTTTGTATGAAAGTCCGTCCATAATTATTATTTAAGCATTAGGTTTGTAATTCTATGCAACGTTCATCACTGTTATTGAAAAATCACCCCAAATTCAACCCCAAATTCAACACTTATGTTACGGACGGCGAGGCACAAACAAACCACGAAACACCCCAAACTAAACTAAGACGAGAGAGGGGTGAGGAGCAGGGGGGCGGCGGGGGCGAGAGCAGCTCAGAGGGAGCGAGCACGCACGATGCACCGGCCACAACGCGCTGATTGGCCGGACGCCGCGCGCTCTGCGTGGTTCACGAGACTTGTGACCCCCGAATTTTCGCATCGAATGTGAATATAAGTAGGCCAGATTTCAAGTAAAATCGTAGTCGTCGGCCAGAAGTCCCCAGGATACAAGGAAGAAGTAAATATATACAAGTGTTTTAAATTGGCTAAAGTGTGCCAAGTCGAGTCAGTGAACCCTCTCCTTTTTGACCCGGCCATCAGCTGAGTACAGGTCATTGCCCCCCCTCAAGCCACAGCTGTGGTAGTGAAGTGAGTCACGCTTGACCTCGGTCAGCTGACAATAGGGCGTCGACCCCTAAGTGAAATTATCAGCTGGGATTGACCCTCTGTTAATAAGTGGAGTGATCATATGTTCATCGAACATATGTTAAATAAGTTTAAGTGTATGGACCGTAAGTTTTTAAAAATTGTTAATTTTACAAACTTTTGTGAATCATATGTGCACCTTTTACTTCCTTTTGAAACATTTGTATTCAACATTTTTACTTTCTTTTACCTTGTTTGTGTTTTATCCTGACTTGTAATCTTTTACTTTATTGATATTTTACTGAACTTTTGTAAAATATTTTTGTACTTGTAAATGTTTTATGAGGCTTTCATAAAATATTTCTCGCGCTTTTATCTGAACTTTGAAAACTTTTAAGAACTTATTAAGTATTTCTGCGCATGTTTTATTTGAGCTTTCATAAGATATTACTTGATTTGTGTGAACCTTTTAAATACTTTCTGTGCATTTTGTATTTTAATATTTTAAAATATCTGGTGTCTTGTGTAACTTTAATAACAACTTGTTGACTTTTCTGTACAATTTTAAAATACTTTGCGAACTTTTTCAATTTATTTTTCTTGTATTATCGACTTGTTTAAACAATTAAAATATTCCTTTCAGAACCTTTTATGCACAGATCAAACATTGTAAAATTTCTTTTATTTTACTATATTGTGTTAACTGTGTTTGTGAACTTTCATTTATTATACTTTTGTGATTATGTACCTATATGGTGTTTTCCTTATAACAAAGTCCCACCGGTGCCCCCTGAGTTATTGAACTTGAGGAACGTGTCCAATCACGTGTCTACGTATCATATTGTATGATCCTTGATACGAACCCTGTAGTCACGTGTTTGGGCAGAGCTGTCCTCGCTTTTCTAGGCTGCTATTGAAGATCCGATCCCGATCGACAGTTACGCGTCCGTCGTCAATAGTTTATGGTCCTTCGAGCCGGATCTGGGACTTTGTTATATTGGTACCGAACTGTAACTCTGTGCCGACTTACCACTGAACTATTTTGTATTGTGAACTTGTGACTGTGTTGTGTATTGAACTTTTGTGTGTGAACTATGACTAAGACACGCAGTCAATCCGCGATGGAAGCACCATCGATGTCCCAGCCTGGGCTAAGCCAGGCGGAACGGGACGAGCTGCCGGTTGGCATGGCCCGTCAACGCCGGAACGCTGCAGCGCCGTCGCGCCCTGCTGGCACCGACGCCGCCGACGCCACCGCTGCTCCACCGTGCCCGGCTGGCGCTACCGCCGCCGGCACCTCACCGCACCGCGCTGGTGCTCCACCGTGCCCGGCTGGCGCTACCGCCGCCGGCACCCCACCGCACCATGCTGGTGCTCCGCCATGCCCGGCCGGTGCTCCCGCCGCCGGGGCTCCGCTGCACTACGCTGGTGCTCCACCATGCCCGGCCGGCGCTCCCGCCGCCGGGGCTCCACTGCGCCATGCTGGTGCTCCGCCATGCCCGGCTGGCGCTCCCGCCGCCGGGGCTCCGCTGTACCATGCTGACGCTACCGAACTGCGCGCCCTAACGAACGGCGCCCACCCTCACCCGGCCGGCGCTCCCGCCGCCGGGGCTCCGCTGCGCCTTGCTAGCGCAACTGAACCGCGCGCCATAACGAACGGCGCCCACCCTCAGCTGGCTGGGCTCATTGCCTATAGCCAAGCACCTGCCTCGCCGAGCACCATGACTGCGGACTACCTAGTCGACCTGGTCAGCGCGCCGAGTGCAGCAACCGCCGGCTACACTGATCCAGCCGGCGTTACCTCCGGCCACTACGCCGGCCCTTCAACGCACCCTGTCAACGCGCACGACGTGAAGACTTCAGCCCAACTCTTGGCAATCATGGCTAAGAACCCACACCTGCCGTACTTCCAGTACCAAAGGGACCCGGATACCACCCGAACCGATCCGGCCCTGAACCTTGACTTCGTCAGCGAAGACAGCGACTGCCACCGCAGGTCCTCAGCCCCAGAACAAGGAAGATCCACAAGCGACTCAGCCCATGAACGGGGCAGAACCGGAGTCGTTTCCTTGCAGCAAGGCCGAGCTTCCCGCGCCGCCAGCGATGTCTTCTCAGTTGTGTCAACGGTACGAGCCAGGGAGAAGGCGATAATGGACAAAGCCGCCATGGACAAGGTACGGAGCAAGCTGAAAGCAGACTTCATAAAGCGACAAGAAGAGTACGAACAAAGCCTGAGGGACCTCGCGATAGACGAAGCGGCGTCTCAGGCAATACTACAGGCCCGACTCGCCGACACAGAGGACGACCGAAGGGAGCGCCGCAGCCGTCGTGGGGACTACACGCCTCCTGCCAGCGTGCGCACAGGCCAGTGGATAGCGGAACAGAACGCGCTCACCCAGCACGCCCGGCCCGAACTACGGGGGGAGGAGGCGCCTCTACCCGGGGCGACGCCACAGCATCACCAGCTGCCTTCCCACGCCGGCCCACAGCTGGCCCAGGGGGGTCAGCATCACCAGCTGCCTTCCCACGCCGGCCCACAGCTGGCCCAGGGGGGTCAGCATCACCAGCTGCCTTCCCACGCCGGCCCACAGCTGGCCCAGGGGGGTCAGCATCACCAGCTGCCTTCCCACGCCGGCCCACCGCTGGCCCAGGGGGGTCAGCATCACCAGCTGCCTTCCCACGCTGGCCCACCGCTGGCCCAGGGGGGTCAGCATCACCAGCTGCCTTCCCACGCCGGCCCACCGCTGGCCCAGGGGGGTCAGCATCACCAGCTGCCTTCCCACGCTGGCCCACCGCTGGCCCAGGGGGGTCAGCATCACCAGCTGCCTTCCCACGCCGGCCCACCGCTGGCCCAGGGGGGTCAGCATCACCAGCTGCCTTCCCACGCCGGCCCACCGCTGGCCCAGGGGGGTCAGCATCACCAGCCGCCGCCACACGACAGCGGCCCTCAGCTGACGTGGCACAGTCAGCACCACCAGCCGATGTCACACATCGGCGACCCACCGCTGACACTGAACGGTCAGCATCAACCCGAACCACGCTGCGTCGAGCCACCGTCGCAGCACCACGTCGGGGCCCAGCAACACCTCGACGACCCGCCACGCGCCGGCGGACCACAGCTGACACTGAACGGTCAGCACCACACCTCGCCGTACCACGGCGGACCACCGCTGCCACAGAACCGGCAGCACCGAACAGAAGCAGATCTACGCTTCAACGAGCCGTCGCCGCACCGCGCCGACAACCCACCGCTGACATCGAACGGTCAGCACCACATGTCTGCGCCGCACCAACAGCTGTACAGCCAACCAGAACAGTACAGCGCGCCGCAGCATAACGGGTATGAACATTACAACGCTGCTATATTAGAACCGATCTGCAGCCAACCTCAACCGATGTCGGAGCGTCTGATACAACCTCACCACGTGACGTACCACCAGGGAGTCCAGGCGCTGCGGCCACCCCAGCCGATGCTTCAGCAGAACGTGTGGAAAGAACCACGACCACACACTGAACCACCGTTGCAGCGGCTACAGTATGAACCGTACGAGCAGAGGTACGAACATCCGACGGACATGCGACCGAAGTCCCACCAGGCGCTGGAGCTCCCACACTTCAGCGGGGCTGCCAGCGAGTGGCTGCCATTCAAGGCGGCACTGCGCGACTCAACGGCGCTCTACCGGATTTCGCCGATCGAGAACCTGGGCCGCCTCCGTATAGCCTTACGGGGGGAGGCGAGGGAATGCGTCTCGTCGCTACTCTACACCGCTCGACATCCAGACGTCATACTGCAAACTCTCGAGCAGACTTTCTGGCAGCCTAACGAAGTAATAAACAAGGTACTGAACGAGCTACACAGACTGCCGGACCAAGGGGAGTCTGCGTCAGAGCAGAACAAGTTTGCACTCAAGGTGCAGAACATCGTTTGCGTCCTGGAGGGCGTGGCCAACCGAACCTTCCTGATGAATCCAAGCCTGTCCGGAGAAATTAAAAATAAGATGACTCCGACCGTAAGGAAGTTCTGGAGGATCCAGTCCAAGCTAGAAGACCCGAACGAGCCTGAGATCCTCGCCGTGGCTCGCTACCTGATGCAGGACGCCCAAGATGCCATGCAAACCACCTACTTCAAGTCTGACTCCAAGCCGCCCAGA
The DNA here is from genome assembly GCA_947532105.1 of Athrips mouffetella. Taxonomy (NCBI): domain Eukaryota; kingdom Metazoa; phylum Arthropoda; class Insecta; order Lepidoptera; family Gelechiidae; genus Athrips; species Athrips mouffetella. Next base: position 12,489,584 of record OX383958.1, read on the forward strand.
CGCGAGCCGGCACCAGCCCGCGCCAAGGCAACAACGAAGAACCAGCGACGACCAGAACCACGGCAGAAGGAGTCTGCCAGGGTCTTCGCCACCACCACCGCTGATCCTGAGCACAAGAAGACGCCGACCTGCTTGTGCTGCGGAGGTGGCCACTTCCCTGATGGGTGTAAGAAGATGAAGAGGATGACCGTCGCCGAGCGATGGGAGTGGGCCAAGAACGAGAAGGTCTGCTTCCGTTGCTTGACTAGCAGGCATCCTAGGAAGGCGTGCAGAGCAAGGAGGTGCTCAATGCGGGACTGCCCGCACTCTCACCACGTGCTGCTGCACAACCCCACGCTGGCCATCTTGCCGCAGGAACCGCAGAGGCCGCCCGAACCAGAGCCCGTCCCACAGCCGAACCAAGAAACCGTCGCCGCGGCCTCAGTCTGCGGGAACAGCGACAGTAGGGTCCTCCTGAAGATCATTCCAGTCAGCATCAGGGGGCCAAACGGGACAGTCAAGACGCACGCGCTGCTCGACGAGGGCTCGACTATCACACTAGTCGACGAGGAGCTGGCGCGTCGCATCGGGGCCAAAGGTAAGGTGGCACCACTCAACCTACGCGGCGTGTCAGCCACCGCCGCCGAACCAGCCAGCCAGCGCGTCCGCCTGTGGGTGCAGGGGCGCGAAGCGGATGAGCATCACATCAACGCGCGGACCGTACGTGAGCTGGCCATCCGAGGACAGAGCGTCGACCCAGCAGCCACTAAGCTCGACCACCTCCGCGGGCTGGACTTACTCGACTGCTGCGAAGGCGCCAAACCCGGGCTCCTGATCGGGGCCGACAATTGGCACCTCATAGTAACCCGCGAGCTACGTGCCGGCCGACGCAACGAACCTGCGGCCTCACTTACCTCACTGGGTTGGGTGCTACACGGGACACTGCCACGAACCAGACTCCAGGGAGACGAGGAACAAGTCCTACACATTTGTACGTCTCCGGGCCTGGACGCTGCAGTGAAGAACCACTTCACCCTGGAAACATTGGGGCTGAAGACAACACAGCGGCCGAACCCCAGGGACAACCGCGCCAAGGAAGTCTTCGAGCGAACCGTCAGAAAGGTCGACGGGCGCTTCGAAGTTGGACTACCGTGGACGAACGATGAACCCAAGTTGCCGCCCAACTACGCAGCTGCTCTGAACCGCCTGCACGGGATTGAAAAGAAGCTTGATCGGGACCCAGAGCTGCGCAGTCAATACGTGAAGCAGATCCAGAACCTCATCGACAAGGGCTACGCTACACTGACCACTGAGAAGGAAGCAGACGACCCCAAGAGCTGGTTCCTGCCTCACTTTGCCGTCCGGAATCCGAACAAACCGGGTAAGGTACGTCTGGTCTTTGACGCGGCTGCCATCTGCAATGGGACCTGCTTGAACGATCACCTGCTGGAGGGACCTGACCTGCTCCAGCCTCTCTTCGGAATCCTGTTTCGCTTCCGTGAACGAGACATCGCCGTCACTGCAGACATAGAGGAGATGTTCCTACGGGTAAGAATAAGACAGGAAGACCAACCCGCACAGCTGTTCCTATGGCGCGGGGATGACCGCAAGGAGCCGCCTAAGGTGTACAAGATGACCTCAATGATCTTCGGCGCCAAGAGCTCCCCTTTCCTGGCCCACAGCGTGCGGAACCACAATGCTAATGAACACGCCCTGCAATACCCTGAGGCAGCAAGGGCGATAACCACTAGTCACTACATGGACGACTACGTGGACAGCATGGCGACCACGGAGGAAGCCCTCAAAACGGCGAAGGACGTCGCCGAGGTCCACACGAAGGCTGGCTTCCACATCCGGGGGTGGAACTCGAATAGCCCCCAGGTGTTAGCCGCCTTCCCACTAGAGGACCGAGCCGCCGGCCACACGAACCTGGGGGCAGCACCAAGCGATGGACGAACTCTAGGCCTCGTCTGGATGGCGGGGTCCGACCATCTGAGTTTCAACACATCAATGAACCGCGTGCCACGCGACGTGCGCTTCCTACAACGGGCGCCTACCAAGAGGGAGTTTCTGAGCGCGGTCATGTCAATCTATGACCCCTTGGGACTCATCAGCCACTACACCATTGTGGCGCGAATACAACTACAGGACCTGTGGAGGGGCCACTTGGGCTGGGACGAGCCCATTCCCGCTGAGGCAGCCGAGAATTTCAACACTTGGCTGTCGAACATAGACAGCGTGACCAGCCTGCGCCTGCCGCGCCGCTACGAGGCGGGAGAGGAGAGAGAGCTTCACGTCTTCTGCGACGCGAGTGAACAAGCATTCGCAGCCGCCGCGTACTGGAGGACGACCAGACCAGACGGGACCTTCGCCGTCACGCTAGTCTCTGGTAAGGCCAAAGTCTCCCCTCTGAAGACCCAGACGATCCCGAGACTGGAGCTCCAGGCCGCCCTCATCGGAGCACGCCTCGCGCAAGCCATCATCACTGAGCATCGCGACCAGCCCACCCGAGTCATCTATTGGTCCGACTCTCAGACGGTCCTGCACTGGATCAATAATGATACCAAAAAGTACACCACCTTCGTAGCCCATCGACTGGGGGAACTCGGCGAGCTCACCAGCCCGTCCCAGTGGCGATGGGTGCCCACAGCCGAGAACGCAGCGGACGATGCTACACGGCAACACACCGAACCGGTAACCAAGGACGACCGATGGATCTGCGGGCCAGCCTTTTTACATGAACCCGAAGAAGCCTGGCCAGAACAACCGCACATCATGCGCCTTGACAACGAGGATGATCTGGTAGCCCACACAACAGAACATGACGACCCAGGCCTGCCAGACATAACCCGCTTCTCATCATACGAGAGGCTCATCAGGACGACCGCTCGGGTAATATACTTTACTCAAAGGTGCCGCAACCCATCCACTGAATTCGGGCTGCAGCACATAGAACGAGCAGAACTCCTCTGGCTAGCCAAAGCCCAGAGGGACTCCTACCAGGGTGAGATCGACGCGTTACGAGCCGGCAAACCAATCCAGAACCAGAGCCGACTCATCACCTTAGACCCACGCTTAGACGAGAACAGCGTACTCCGAGCACGGGGGCGCATCAACAGCGCCACATCCGTCCCGGAGACAATGAAGAACCCGATCATCCTGGACGGCCGCCATCCGTTCACACGCCTGCTCGTCCTCCACTCTCACGGACGAGCGAACCACGCGAATAACGGGCGGGTGGTCAATGATCTCCGCCAGATGTACCACATCCAAGGACTACGCCCTGTGGTGCGCAGCGTTGCATCCCGGTGCCAGACGTGCCGCATCCGCAAGGCGTCACCCACCATCCCCTCCAAAGGGGACCTACCTGCTGCCAGAACCGAGCCCTTCAGCCGCCCCTTCACGAACTGTGGGGTGGACTACTTCGGCCCCATGCTCATCAAGATCGGCAGACGAAGAGAGAAGCGATGGGGCGCCCTGTTCACCTGCCTGACCACACGGGCGGTGCACCTCGAGGTGGTGCCTTCCCTGACCACCGACTCCGCTATCCAGGCCCTGCGCAGGATGGCTGCGCGCAGGGGCTGGCCAAGGCTCCTCTACAGTGACAACGGAACCAACTTCAGAGGGGCCGACAACGAGCTACGTCGGGCCTACGAAGAATGGCTGCCCGAGTTGAAGTCCTTCGCCCTGACCTACCGGGCGGAGTGGCGCTTCATCACACCGGGGGCCCCCAACCAAGGGGGGGCCTGGGAGCGCTTGGTGCGCTCAGTAAAAACCGCACTCAAGGCGACCCTCTCCGAGCAAGTAACCACGGACGAGACCCTGACGACCCTGCTGGTAGAGGCCGAGCACGCAATCAACAGCCGGCCTCTCACTCACGTGCCAGTGGACATCGGGGACCCGGAGGCCCTCACTCCCAACCATTTCCTCATCGGGAGTTCGAGTGGCCTCCCATACACCGGGACCTGCTCACCGGCGGACAAACGCGCCTGGAGGAGGACTCAGGCCCTGGCGGACACCTTCTGGAAGCGCTGGGTCGAGGAGTACCTCCCCACGCTCGTGCCACGCGGCGGGACCACAACGGAGAACCAGCTGCAGGTTGGAGACCTGGTCATCATCGTCGACCCCAACCTACCGAGAAACACCTGGCCCCGAGGAGTCGTCGAACGAGCCTTCCCCGGACCAGACGGCGTCATCCGGAACGCCGAGGTGCGGACGAACGGAGGCATCCTACGGAGGCCCCTGAGGAAGCTCGCCATCCTCCCGACTACACTGGAGGCTGCGGGCTCTCGCCGGGGGGAGAATGTTACGGACGGCGAGGCACAAACAAACCACGAAACACCCCAAACTAAACTAAGACGAGAGAGGGGTGAGGAGCAGGGGGGCGGCGGGGGCGAGAGCAGCTCAGAGGGAGCGAGCACGCACGATGCACCGGCCACAACGCGCTGATTGGCCGGACGCCGCGCGCTCTGCGTGGTTCACGAGACTTGTGACCCCCGAATTTTCGCATCGAATGTGAATATAAGTAGGCCAGATTTCAAGTAAAATCGTAGTCGTCGGCCAGAAGTCCCCAGGATACAAGGAAGAAGTAAATATATACAAGTGTTTTAAATTGGCTAAAGTGTGCCAAGTCGAGTCAGTGAACCCTCTCCTTTTTGACCCGGCCATCAGCTGAGTACAGGTCATTGCCCCCCCTCAAGCCACAGCTGTGGTAGTGAAGTGAGTCACGCTTGACCTCGGTCAGCTGACAATAGGGCGTCGACCCCTAAGTGAAATTATCAGCTGGGATTGACCCTCTGTTAATAAGTGGAGTGATCATATGTTCATCGAACATATGTTAAATAAGTTTAAGTGTATGGACCGTAAGTTTTTAAAAATTGTTAATTTTACAAACTTTTGTGAATCATATGTGCACCTTTTACTTCCTTTTGAAACATTTGTATTCAACATTTTTACTTTCTTTTACCTTGTTTGTGTTTTATCCTGACTTGTAATCTTTTACTTTATTGATATTTTACTGAACTTTTGTAAAATATTTTTGTACTTGTAAATGTTTTATGAGGCTTTCATAAAATATTTCTCGCGCTTTTATCTGAACTTTGAAAACTTTTAAGAACTTATTAAGTATTTCTGCGCATGTTTTATTTGAGCTTTCATAAGATATTACTTGATTTGTGTGAACCTTTTAAATACTTTCTGTGCATTTTGTATTTTAATATTTTAAAATATCTGGTGTCTTGTGTAACTTTAATAACAACTTGTTGACTTTTCTGTACAATTTTAAAATACTTTGCGAACTTTTTCAATTTATTTTTCTTGTATTATCGACTTGTTTAAACAATTAAAATATTCCTTTCAGAACCTTTTATGCACAGATCAAACATTGTAAAATTTCTTTTATTTTACTATATTGTGTTAACTGTGTTTGTGAACTTTCATTTATTATACTTTTGTGATTATGTACCTATATGGTGTTTTCCTTATAACAAAGTCCCACCGGTGCCCCCTGAGTTATTGAACTTGAGGAACGTGTCCAATCACGTGTCTACGTATCATATTGTATGATCCTTGATACGAACCCTGTAGTCACGTGTTTGGGCAGAGCTGTCCTCGCTTTTCTAGGCTGCTATTGAAGATCCGATCCCGATCGACAGTTACGCGTCCGTCGTCAATAACTTAAAAAAGGGAAATGGGGTGAAGAAGTCCAAAATCCAATATGGGTATCGTTTGTATGGTTTATTGGGTCGCTGATTACGAAAACTACAACAATTTTGTAATCCAACGTGGTGGACGTGAAATACCATCATCCCCTGGGGATGGGGTTGGGGTGCGATAGGGTTGAAATGTCTATAAATCAATATGGGTGTCATTTGTATGGTTTATCGGGTCGCTAATTACGAAAACTACAACAACTTTGAAATCCAACGTGGTGGACGTGAAATTGGGGTATGATAGGGTTGAAATGTCGAAATAACATAAACATAGAAACGACACCCACATTGAATCAATATAGGGATAGCGGTTAAGATGGCGTTAGGAGTAGGGATAGGAATAGGGGTAGGGAGAGGGAGTGGGAGAGGGACAGGAAGAGGGAGAGGAAAAGGGAGGAGGAGAGAGAGGGGGAGAGGGAGAGGGGCAGGGACAGGGATGGTTTGACGGACGGACGGACGACAGATAGACGGAAGGGTGGATGGATGGATGGTCAGATAGATAGAATCCCTCGCGGACGAAGTCGCGGGCAACAGCTAGTTACTTTATAAAGTCAAGATCACGTTATGCTTATTGCTTGCCACTTGCATGGCGAGTCCAGTTACTATGCTGATGAAAAAAAAACCGGCCAAGTGCGTTTCTGCCTTCACACATTTAGGGTTCCATTTTACGGCTAAATTAAGTTGGTTGTAATAGGAAAATGAGATTTCAAAGAAGAAATTTGATGTGTCATCATGTTGGTAAAATACTATAATTATACGTTATAACAAACATTATCCACCTTTCAAGTTCATTAGTCAATGGAAAGTTAAAAAATCGTTCGGATCAATTTAAAAAAAAAAGCTGACTTTGGTAGCTATTCATTCCTTTCTATTACAATATTTTTTAAAACAAAAAATTTATATATTTGCTTGACAAGTTCAAAACTACGATACCCCACACGATGGGGTAGGTCAAAATGTTTTATTCAGGCCCCCCTTTAGTTGTACGGGACCAATTTTTTGACGATTTTTAGGTACGAGTATGGCTTTGAATGCTTTGAGTAAAGAAGACGTTCATACTGCGATTATTTGAAGACTGTAGCTCCAACCGTTTGACTGAACCTGTGTGACAGACGACGGACGGACGGACACGTGAGTAATAACAAAAGGGCTCCGTTTGGACCTTTTGGGTACGGAACCCTAAAAATAGACTGTAAAGGTAAAGAATCGTAAAGTGCTCTTCACTTCACCTTTGGGAACAGGCTTCGAATTCCTTTCGAGAAATTTACGAAACAAATTTTTTACACTGCGAACAAAATTGTCTGCTGGTCTGTCCAGTTAGTGAGTATTAGGAATTCAGAATAAGATCTGAAGTCCTACTTGGAGAACGTTTTTACATAAAATAAAAGAAATTAACCAGTCTAAATCACGTTGGATTACTTATGATTGATAACAGTATGAAACAGAGGTTTTAGATTAGTTATCTGTCGATAAGCGATATTCCAGCAGTATTGCATTGGTTGTATGTAATTCAGTATATGTGGAATCAAAGGCGAATACGTGCATGTTTCTTTCTATGTAAATAATGAGTTCCTGGCTTGCAAGTGTAAAATACTGCGTGACAATATACTTCTAACCTTTTATTAACTATTATTTTATGCAATGGGTGGTAATGGTAAGTGTTTTATTCTTAACCAATTAATTATCCATCCCATACTAACTTTTAAACATCCACCGCTATATACTGGGGTCTGTCACCAGAATTTCTATTGCAAATAGTGTCATATATTTGGTGGGTTCCGTAATAGTTTGACGGATCAGACTAATTTGGATTTCTTTTTTCATGCTTCGAAATTTTTCATAGAAGAAAACGTCTAATCAAAACTTAAGAGTCTTGGAAAGAATTGGAAGTTATAAGTAATATTATTTCTTTACAGACACAGCAGAACTCTCTGGTCAAAATGTGGCGTACAACCCTCCACCTAACCCACCACCCTACACTCCATACACACCACAGGCCCAGCCAATAATAGTCCAGCCAGGAGTACAGGCCATTGTGACGCCAGTGGTCATCAACCCCGTAGGCTCAAAACCGAGCAGGATCACCTGCAAATCCTGCCAAGCAGACATAGTTACTAGGGTTTCCTTCAATCCCTCGATCAGGACCCACTTGTTGGCACTCCTTTTGTGTGTTATAGGGTGAGTTTAGTTGTCAAAATATCAACACTTATCATCTTAGTAAGCTTAAAGCCAAGCAGGATCACCTTTAAATCCCGCCAGATGGACATAGTCACCAAGGTTTCCTTCAATCCCTCGATCCGGATCCAATTGTTGGCACTCTTCTTGTGTGTAAGAGAGAGTTCAGTCGTCAATCAATAATCATCAACCTAGTAGTCTTCGAGCCAAACAGGATCACCTCTACATCTCACCAGAGTTTCCTTCAATCCCTCGATCCGGACCCAATTGTTGGCACGCTTCTTGTGTGTAATAGAATGAGTTTAGTTGTCAATGAATATTCATCATCCCAGTATATTTAAAGTAAGGAAACGATTCTGATAAAAAAATTGGAAACTAGGTCAATCAGGTTAGGGTTTTCCAAAAGTCTAGTTTAATCTCAAAAATACAATGATAAATGAAAACAAATTGATATAAGAGGATGATAAAAATGCCGTAGAGATGAGCTATGATGACATGGCCCGCCCCTCCACTTGACTTGGCAAGCGTAGTTAATAGTTTAAGGGTCGAATTGATAAATCCCGCTTAGGTGTGAGATTGTCCATCTTGAAGTGTTGCATTAATTAATAAACAGAAATTGAGTAGCTGTCATCGGAGCAATTATCACTTGAGTGTTAAAAACACACTCACTAATTTATAAACGAAACTTAACTCAAAATTGTTGATGCTGTCAAATAGTGACGAGTATTTTTTTGAACTGTCAGTCTCCATTATTTATTTATTTTAAAGAAGAAACTTAAAATGAACATTAACAGCATTATTAAAAGCAAAAACAAAACGCAGACATAAATTCTTTTTGCTCTTTTGACGTTTGACTCAAAGACGGACACTTGAGATTGATATTTGGATATTAGTTTATTAATTAGCAAGATCTTGAGATGCTAATACATCTTGATAATTAAGTCAGCTGACATGGTCTTGGGGAAGATTTTGAGAGGGATTTATCGATACAGGCCTTAGTATCTGGTCGACAGAGTTTCGATATCTTTGGGTGAGCAAGCTGTGATATCCGCAAAAAGATGGCGCTGTAGGTTTCTGTCTAAAACGTAGTATTTAAAAGAAATCCTTAAAAACACGGGGAATACAAAGTTTTCCAGATATGGGACCTAGCTAGATCGATTTGCCGCCCCCAAAAACCCCCGTATGTATAATTATGGTAATTTGTTAGAAATCGTTACAGCCATTTTCGAGATACAGATTACAAATTTAATAGTGTAGGATACTTGAATCAATATGAAGGACCGGGCAATGTTATCGTAGTAAACTTTATCTCTGCTTGTAAAGCAAACAAACTTTTCGTACTTTGTATTAGAATCGAAGAATTCTCAAGTTAATTGTTTTTTCATATTTTTTTATTTGCTTTTGTGAAATTATAAATGTGTTTAGAGTAGCACTAACCTCAAAAAATATTGTAATATCTTTCATTTGCTGAGATGTAGAAGATTATAAATATTTTTTTTTATATTGCAGTTGCTGGCCTTGTGCGTGTGTTCCATATTGCATAGATACTTGCAATAACGTCGACCATTACTGTCCAACCTGCGGTGCCTTTATCGGATCATATCAGAACTGAAAATGGACGCGTGAAGTTTAAATAAATTAATAATAAATAATTATTCCTTGTTTATGGAATTGAATTATTACCGGACTCTCTCCGTCTTTCATTATACGTCGATAAAGTGCGAAAGCTATAAACATATTATTATTTTTCTCCGTTATATTCTATTTTATTTATTGCTTATATTTTAGGCCTAAAAACTATTTTGGCTTTGTTAATTCAATGTTGATTCTTTACTGAATACATATTAAATGACATAACATAAGAATACAATGCAGATAGAGCAAGTCTTCTACCTTTCTGAAGTGTACTATGGACCAGCGTAAGTGAAACGGCAAAACCCAGTGATTTATGTATGCATGTGTTTTGCTGGAATATCAGAGCACCAATATCTCTTCGTCATTCATTATAGTAATTTAATGTATTTTTATAATTATTAAATAAACAGAAATTGAGTAGGTGTCATCGGAGCAATTATCACTTGAGTTTTAAAAACACACTCACTTATTTGTAAACGAAACTTAACTCAAAATTGTTGTTGCTGTCAAATAGTGACTTGAGTATTATTTTGTTCAGGCTGTATATTCTTTGGCCGTTGCCTGCCTGAAAGTTAACTTAGCAAAAAAATATTTTATTTGCCGCGAAAACAACACCGCGAAAATGAAGCTGGAAAATATTTTCGACGAAACATTATTAGAAGCAAAAACAAAACGCAGACATAAATTATTTTTGCATTTTTGACGTTTGACTCAAAGATGGCCACTTGAGATTGGTATTTGGATAGTATAGTTTATTAATAAGCAAGATCTTGAGATGCTAATTGCATCTTGATAATTAAGTCAGCTGACATAGTCTTGGGGAAGATTTTGAGAGAGATTTATCAATACGGACCTAAATTAGATTAGAAGATGTGTTCCACTACGCTGGATTTTTGCAATGACAGTCGACTTTTTAATGTACCAACAGTAGAAGGGGGCATTACCATATCTCTAATACAGCTGAGACCAGCTGAGGATTCTTCATCAGATACTTCAGACCTTCGATTTTTGACATCAAATGAAGCGGCCCACCAAGTTGAATATTTTTTGTAAGGGCGGTATGTCGATCTCTAATAGTTTGGTTGGGCTCTTGTGTTTTCTAATCAGGGTCACCAGGTACTCCACATCTTTGATTATCCTAGTTTTTATAGTTTTCCCTGTGGCCATTAAACCCTAACTCTGTACCAAATTTCAGCTCTCTGAGTTTATGGGAAGTACCTACTAGTTCTATTCTGATGAGTGAGTGAGTGTCATAAATGCAAAACTTTGCTTTCGGTTAACTTCGGAACTAAATGACCTACAGACTTGAAATTTTGGATTTTAAGTATGTGATTATAGCTTACTGGATGACGAAAATTTCTGCGTTCTGGTCTTATCCAGAGGTTCTCAAATAGGAGCCTGAAAATGCGACGAAATGGCGGGGCACTGCCGTGCCCCCCGATTATACCTAGTTCCTGGTTGAGATACTTCGTGTTTGGTAAGTATTTAGGTAGTTTATGATTTGAAAGACATTTTAAATATGCTGTAGGTCCTACAGGTTTATATGGAGGTTCGGCTGCCGTTATTCATAATCTAAGGGAGGTTCAGTAATTTATTCGTGGCATTATTTAAATTCTACCGACATTAAAATTGTCGGTAGAATTTATTTTATTTTTTGTACATTAATTTTAATGGAAATAAATTAGTATAAGAATTAGCGAACATTGCATTCGCAGAAAGGTAAGTTGTTATTCGGAGGTTTTATTATTACCTTATTAATTTTATTATAAGGTTAATAGCCAGGACAGCTATATAATTTTCAACACATTTGCTCAAAAAACAGCTCTATTTGCACTGTATTAAAGTCCATAATCCAGCTTATTAAACACGCGTGCTTTTTTCATTACTATAATTTCACTAGTGTTGTAATGTTTGTCTTTTTTTTAATCGGCAAGATGCAAGAAGTTTCTATATCTATACCATTCATAATATTTTCATGAAAAAGTAAACTGTGTTCGATAATATGATAAATAAATGTTAATTACATGGAAATACTTATATTAATCAACCAACTTACTACAAATTTGTCTTTAAAGTAACAAAATATTCAATATTAAATAATTCATGGGAGTGAGCCTCAGAACAAAGACCTCCTTGCTGAGTAAGCTGTTTGACAGGTTAGTGTTTTATTTTTGTTTTGTTTTTTATAGCGGCAAGGTGCAAGGAGTTTCTATATCTATAACATTCATAATAATTTAATGAATTTAGAAACTGTGTTCGATAATATGATAAATAAACGTTAATTAAACGAAAATATTGATTTTAATCAACTAACTAACTACAAATTTGTCTTTAAAGTAACAAATTTTAAAATAAATTGAAAAGTAGTCTGTTTGATAGCTTAGTCATTGTCTCCTGCGCGCGCATGTATAATAGGTGTCTTCGAAAAAAGTAATACGCGCGCCATTTTAACAGATATTTCTTGTTGTGAAATGTGTTTAATGTAATTAAAAAATAAATGACTTCTACAAATAAGAAAAACAGTGATAAGTGTAGAACGTCGAAAATACTTGAACAAAAACACAAGTCCGTTGTATAGGGTTGTAGTGTATAGCCTTTGTCTCGAGCGTGCATACTCAGTCTGCAACCGACCGTACAGCGAGTAGGATGTGCAACGTGGTGTGTGCGTTGGCGAGCCAAATAAAGAGCTTAACAACTAACATCGGCGACGCTACAGTTGGCGACGAGGATTAAAAGTGAGTACTTGCTTAGAAAATAATAAAACAGAAAAAAAAGGAAAGGAATTACCTAATTTCACCGAATAGTTGTGGAAAAAAAAATTTTTGGCCTGATGTAAACAAACATAGTTATTGTCGGCCGGCTATAAATAGAACAGGTTTGAACGGACAAAGGATGCGTGTTAGCCTATCCAGATTTTGCATTATATTTAAAGATTTCCTTGGCTGTGGTTTGAGTATTTTAACCAAAGAAATCGGAACGGATAGAAGTCAATACGTAGGTAGTTGGGTCAAGCCAATCAAAATAAGGAGGATTTAAGGATTTAAGGAAACTTGAAAATAACCTATAGGGTTCCTGTAGGTTTCGTCGAACAGTGGTTCGGTCGGTCGTTGACAACTTGTCACGGCAAGAATTATTTTTGATGAATATACCTATGAACTACCTACACAAACTTATTTACTTTACTATTAAAAGGGCTGACCCCTCATAATTGACCCACCGTGTGGCATATTACGGGGTTACCAGTACAGTAGATACTAATACTTTGATACATATTTACCATTGGTTTTGATACCACCACCCATGTAATAATATTTGGACTGCTACTTCGAATAACGTATAAAACTAGAACGCAAGGATATTACATGAGATAAAACGATACACTTCGTAGCGCAGACGCAGATAGAATGACTGAAAAAATGTTCGATGAAACTCGATTCAAAAATAAGGTTATTTTTTAGAGTATACGTCGTTGAGTTTTTAGGGCCGCTGCTAGAAAACTCCACTGAACCCAAAAAACTAACTAGCTGGATGCTAACTCAGCGCAGGTTATTTGTGCTGTTTTTACTACTATTTATAGAATAATTTACTTACCTTGGATCCAACGAACCAGCCACGAGTTAGTTTTAATGATCCTAATTATTTTATATCCCGTGTAGTGCCGGCAAGAATGGTACCAACCCATACATACTCGTGGGTGTCGTAATAGGCGACTATGGCTCATAAACGGGAGGAGGTAACTGACATGCCAATTTTTATTTATCAATAAATTTTGAATTGTATTGATGGGTTATCCTCCTGTGTGCCTTACCATATTACATACTGCGGTCACCTACAACCGGGTTAGATGGTGTTAGCCGTAGCGCTGACAGGCGAGGTTCCCCTCCTCACTTTATACAGAAAAAGCTAGAATTCTGGAGGGAACTCAGCGTCCTGTAGTCGTCGTTACTTTGGATTATGATGAAATATTATATGATATAAAATATACTCTGAATTTGTCAAATGCAATCTATTTAAGTTGCGTTAAGTGGTACTTGTGCTACATATGTACCATGTTATGAGCAGTTATGATTATACTAGGCATTAAATTGCATATTATACATATTAGCAGTTATACACTGGGCATTAAATTGCATAGTCTTTTAGTAATTTGACATATTGGCAGTTATATACCTACTGGGCATTAAATACGTATAAATACGTACGTTTAAATACGTATACGCTGCCAGCCTTTTGGGCACCCTACCCAGATATGATGATCTGGGTGACATTTTTTATTTAGTTTAGTTTATAAGGTAATTAGTACCTATTACGTATGACTTGATCTGTAAAGACATGAATAAAAAGGCATTAAATTGCATATTGTCTTTTAATATTTTGACATACAAGCAGTTAAATACTGGGCATTAAATTGCATAATACACATATTGGCAGTTACATACTGGGCATTAAATTGCATATTACACGTATTGGAAGTTAAATACGGGGCATTAAATTGCATAATACACATATTGGCAGTTATATACTGGGCATTAAATTGCATATTACACGTATTGGAAGTTAAATACGGGGCATTAAATTGCATATTACACGTATTGGCAGTTATATACTGGGCATTAAATTGCATATTACATATATTGGCAGTTATATACTGGGCATTAAATTGCATATTACACGTATTGGCAGTTATATACTGGGCATTAAATTGCATATTACACATATTGGCAGTTATATACTGGGCATTAAATTGCATATTGTCTTTTAATAATTTGGCATATTGGCAGTTACATACTGGGCATTAAATTGCATATTACACGTATTGGAAGTTAAATACGGGGCATTAAATTGCATAATACACATATTGGCAGTTATATACTGGGCATTAAATTGCATATTACACGTATTGGAAGTTAAATACGGGGCATTAAATTGCATATTACACGTATTGGCAGTTATATACTGGGCATTAAATTGCATATTACATATATTAGCAGTTATATACTGGGCATTAAATTGCATATTACATGTATTGGAAGTTAAATACGGGGCATTAAATTGCATATTACACGTATTGGCAGTTATATACTGGGCATTAAATTGCATATTACACGTATTGGAAGTTAAATACGGGGCATTAAATTGCATATTACACATATTGGCAGTTATATACTGGGCATTAAATTGCGTATTACATATATTGGAAGTTAAATACGGGGCATACAATTGCATATTACACGTATTGGCAGTTATATACTGGACATTAAATAGCATATTACATATATTGGCAGTTATATACTGGGCATTAAATTGCATATTACACGTATTGGCAGTTATATACTGGGATTTTAATTGCATATTGTGTTTTCAATAATCTGATAAACAAGCAGTTACAAACTGAGCATTAAATTGAATATTGTCTTGTTAATGATGCGATATGTTATAAACGGTTACAAACAGGGCATTTAATTGCTTATTGGCTAATAATTGTTCCAATAATGAGATACATACGAGCAGCTACATACTGGGCATTAAATTGCATATTGTCTTTTAATAATTTGACATGTAAACATTTATAAACTGGGCATTAAATTGCATATTGTCCTTTCAATAATCTGACAAACAAGAAGTTACAAACTGAGCATTAAATTGAATATTGTCTTGTTAATAATGTGATATGTTATAAGCGGTTACAAACTGGGCATTTAATTGCATATTGGCTAATAGTTTTGTCAATGTTGAGATACATACGAGCAGCTACATACTGGCCATTAAATTGCATATTGTCTTTTCAACAATTTAAAATATGAGCAGTTACTAACTGGGCATTTGATTGCATTATGTCAATTATAAAATGAGGCATAATTGGAGCAGTTGTGAATTCCAACTGAATTATTAATTGGTCGGCTCCAATGGTTGGAACGGCTTAGTCCTCACCAGTAAACAAAACCATAGAATTACCATTATATGCATGTTTATGCAGGTAACATGAACAATACCTACATAATTATTTAACAATTCTGTAAACTGAATCAGCTTTCATTTCCTTTTGTTTAATATGTAAGCGTATGGAAAAAATGTGTAATTATTAGACAAAAATGATAGTAAATCGTATGTCCATATTTGTTGCATCAATAATATTATGAAACTCAAAGAATAGCCACGCATAAACAAAATATAAAGAAAATAAGGAAGTCTAGATACGATAGCACAGTGGTCTATGCATTGGATTCGTGCTGCTTCTGATGTTTGTTGTATGTAAATACAATTCATGCTTGGTCCGTTCCAAAGGTGCGGGTTTAAATCTAGCTCGCGTCTTAAAATATTTCTCATATATTTTCAGAAAGGTTATATGCGTGGGCGAATGACATGTGTTGTTTTGAGCCATGGTATTAAAGAGTGCAAGGAAAGTCCGGGTGGATAATGGATAATGAAATGATACGATTCGGGAACCGATTAGTGTGAATTATAAATAACAAAATGCTTCCTTGTTTAGTTGAAAAGAAGTAACAAATGGATTTCAGATTCACACACATTTTTTGACAGTCAAGTCATCTTTATAAGGACATATGGTGACAATTTTATTTTGTCCATAAATTCAGTTTAAACATGCTGAGTGTTTGGAAAAGGTATGATAAAAAGTACCAACCTACAGTTTGAAATTTAAATAGTTTGATACCTACCTTACAGTTTTCAATACCACTGGTGTAGTTAGGGAGCAGGTAAATTCTGGCACTTGTAGCGAGAGTACCCATTACTGTACATTTCCTACTATAATTAATAAATACCCACGAAAAGTCAAATTATTCTGGAAGGGTTTATTTAATGATCATGTCCCTATTTCATTATGTTTAACATACGTACTTTGTACAACGATGCCATAGCAAAAAAAAAAACTTGTGTACATCGGCGTGTAGCTAGTATATTGTATTGAACGATTTCACTTAAATTGGAAGGACCGGTACATAGACAATATGCGTACTTAATACATCTTAAAGTTATATTGATTCTCCTCTATGGGCCAAGACAACCACAAATAATACCTACCAACCTATTTCAAGTGCCTAAATCAAGACATTGGGATCAAGGATTATTTCTTCTTCTTGTCGTGTTAATCAATAAATAAATAAAGCTCAAGAAGCAATCGATTTTAAACATAATTAAGTAAATAATTTTACAATGTTTGAAATAAATTATGTGGTTTGTCCATTTACAACGATAAAAAAAACTAACCTATCATTCTTAATAGGTACCTATTTAAAATTAGTGCATACTCAAATATACTTTGGTTGGTAAATAGCTTGGTTCCTGTGAAAGGCTACAGAAATTGGAATAATAATCCGGTCACCTAGTAGGATTTTTGTGGTAAATAAGCCTCGCAGGTAACTATTGAAAAGCAGTTTTAATTTAGGTTTTCTTATGTAACTTTACTGTAAAGCAACAAAATACTCTTTAAAACGTTGTAAAAATAAACATACCTATGAACTTACGAAAACGTAATTAGGTATATTTGCTTAAATAAATGAATAGTTCTGTCTGAATAATGAGTCCCAATGAATTAAAAATTTAATGGAAAAGTTGATTTGTCGACATACACGGTACAGGTAAGATAATAAAATCAACAAAGTGGACAAGCAGCAATTCCACAAGAAATTTGTGAGCAAAGGTTTTAAGAGATTAAAAACAAAAATAAACAATAATAATAATTCCTTAAATTTGACAATAAGGTTTGAAAATTGATTAGTAACATAAAAAATAGTTTTCGACAAACATTTCGAGTTTAATTCTGGTGAGATTCTACATTCAGATTAAAGGTACCAGTAGTTGAATTAGATTGAAAAATAACTTTATTTGATATCGCCATCTTATTAATTTATGTCAAATTGTGACGAAGCACTTTATTGCGATCAGGACAACTTTAGTTTCCTTTTTATATGGGAAAAACACCATGGTAAACAGAGATCATTCACCTGAAAGCTATCATTAGCCTATCTATATTATAAATTATTGATGTCATAATTGCTACCGTGCTAACAGAAATAATATAGTACAATAATAGTTTAAAATACTTATTCTTATCATAATAGTCTTGGAAGATGTGTTGGACGCTCGATCCAGACGTGGTGGGTTGGAGTTCAGCAGGTACGTGCAGAGTAATGAGCCGAATTGATAGATCGACTTTCCGAGGAGTTCCTGGTTTGAAACAGCCAGTTTGTATCATCACCACACATTTCGATGACATAGGTGTGCACCATATAAATATGTACTTTGAAGAGTGCGTTTTGTATGTCTGGGTATAGATCATAATTTTAATAGGTGTAATTAGAACACCAAGAATTCGTTGACCCTGCAAACCATACGAAAAAAAAAAGAAAAGAAATTATATACCTATAATAAATAGCTGAAGAACTTGTTATTGTTCTGGATTAGTTGTAATATTTAAAACCTTCATTTAATTTGAATAGTCTTTGTATTTTTCTTTGTTTATCACCTGCAAACCTATGGAAACCAGTAGTGTGAAATAAAAATATTAAGAAAAAAGGTAGAGGAAAGACAGGTAGTGGTGTTTCTCACTCTTGCCTTCCTCTCAAGGCTTTAAAGTAACACAGGGCTTAAAAGTAAGGTCCTCCTGGAGTTTCTGGGTTGGCTGCTGTAGGCAAGCTTCATTGGTCAATAGTTGTTGTAAGTCCAGAACAAGGAGACGGGGCAGATAAGAAGAAACGTAGTACATTTGAAGAATATACATGGAGACTGGAAAGTGTTAGACATAAAGAATAATTTGGGAAAAGATAACATTTGCAACAGTAGTGGAGAGGAGGAGTAACTAAGGAAACTATGAAAAACTATTTTGTAGAAGGTACCGCTAGAAGCGTATTATGATTTGATAATTTCCGATTCAAATGTAATTTATTATTTTAATTAGGTAATTCATGAACGATATAAAAATCTAATTAAAATAGGGAAGGGATGTAGTGTATAGCCTTTGTCTCGAGCGTGCATACTCAGTCTGCAACCGACCGTACAGCGAGTAGGATGTGCAACGTGGTGTGTGCGTTGGCGAGCCAAATAAAGAGCTTAACAACTAACATCGGCGACGCTACAAGGGTGACCTAGAAATGTGTGGAAAACGTCTACGAAATTTCCTTAGGAAAAAAAGGTAAGCGATTTTGATTCGTTTTTATTCGCAAATGTGTTGAATAACGTCGTAAGAAGCTTGTGCGCTTTGGTGATTACACCCTCGGCTCCATTACGCCCTCGCCTGCGGCTCGGGCTGCAATTTCTGAGCCTCGGCCGTAATATCCAAAATAGCACACGTGCATCTTAATGTACTATTTATTGTACACGTAAGTTTGTTTTAGATTGAGATTAGATTTTGACATTGGAAATGTCTTTTCGTTCGTTCTAGTATTGGCCCCGATTTCACGAAAAAGTGCGATTCCCTTATATCTCGGAGAGTTGTGAAGATATGATATTCAAAAAAGACTCAAAAGACGCGTATTAATGAGGTCTGTAATATTTAAAAAGAATTATTTGAGAACATCAAAAACTAAAAAAGTTATAGCCGAAATAGTAAAAAAAAAATCTTTTTTTTTTCCGAAATTTTAATTTTGGCTCTCGATATTTTGGAAACGAAGAATGATATCAAAAATTTGAGAAAAACTCCTCTGGACAATTTAGTTAGCTACAATTTGAGCCTAAAAGACAATCGGGTTAAGGGTTTGCCCTGTAGCCTAACCTTTTTATTACAAGATTTTATTAAACTTGCCTTGTTACTGTGGGACAAATCTAGTAACAGAATTATATCATTATTCGATCGGGCTGAAAGGCATACTTATGTAAGTTCGGTGACAATACAATGTTATGGTATCATCGAGCTGGTCTGGTAATGGAGACAGATGGTGGCCATAGGAACTTTTAAACGAAACAACGTAACTCCGTCAAGTTTGGGTTCGTTGTATTTGTCTTTTCAAGTACTCTGGTCTCAAATGATCACCAGGGTCCTGATGATTAAGTCAGAATGGGACCATAGGAACTAATAAACTAAATAAGATAGATCCGTCGAGTTTTGGTTCGTTAGACTTGTATTCCCAAGCACTTTGGTCCTAGATGATGGTTAGGGTCCAGATGAAGAAGTTGGAAGGTGGCCATAGGAACTTCTAAACTAAATAAGATAGACCCGTTGTATTTTGTCGTCTGATTTGGGTTAGCACATACTCTAAACTTTCCAGGGTTTAAAGATGGAGCAGGATATTAGACAAAGCAGCTTTGTTATAAATGTTGCCATCCTATATAGTTTCAGCTCGTTTGTCATTGGTGATTTAGCGAAAGGTTTAGTGAACAGTGCCATTGGATACGTGACCAAAACAATGTGGCCCTGCTGTCGGTGAGCACAGCTTTACTATCAGTCCAGATAGAGTTTGGCAGTGACGGTATTCACATAAGTTCACCAATTAAAATAGTTGAAATAAAATATTTAATAAAAACACTTTTTCTAAAAACAAGCTTTTATTAAAAAAAATCTGTTGTACTAAAATAAAAAAATAATGCATTACAGTTAAGGCTAAAAATAAGGCAATTATCGCTTGAGTGATATTGGACGATAATTGCCATTCAGCCGCAACTTGTATAGTGCTTTTCTCCTATTTGTAAGTAAACAGAGAACAAAGTTAAAGGAATAAATCAAGTCCTTATTCATTCGTATTCAAACACTTTTTCCAGGTAGATGTACCTACTTGCGTTGTATACCTTGACTTTAGACCTAAAGCAAAAATTCAAACAGCTATGAGCTATTCAAACTGTTAAGAGCAAACAGGAGAAAATAATTTAATGCAAGAGTCGTGCTGATAAATGTTAGTTATATAGATAAACTAGCTGTTACCCGCGACTTCGTCCGCGTAGATCTTATATAAAAAAAACAGAACTCGAACTTAACTGAAATACTTTTCGCGAAATGCTTCTCATTCTTGATTCCTACGTAAAAGATGCATTTGTACCATGGAGCACAATAGCCAACTTATCCAAGTTGAATGCTATCTTAGTACAAATTTAATTAGCCTTTGAATTTATTTAACAGGTGGGTAGTGAGGATGTATTTGTAAAAGTCATATACATTTTCATCTTTATTTACTATGTTATGAATGTAAGACGTGTAATCAGTATTGTGTAAGATTCGGCAGTTTTTAGGGTTCCGTACCTCAAAAGAAAAAAACGGAACCCTTATAGGATCACTTTGTTGTCCGTCTGTCTGTCTGTCTGTCTGTCTGTCTGTCAAGACCCTTTATCTCACGAACGGGTAAAGGTATCAGGTTGAAATTAAAACCATATGTTAGGGTCCATAAACCACACAAGATCTGAAAATTTAAATTTTTTACAACGACGCAATCAAAAGATATGGCATTTTATGTCCTCATCTCCATACATTTATTCAAAAATGAAAAACCTACAGGGTACTTCCCGTTGACCTAAAATTATGAAATTTGGCAAGAAGCTAGGTCTCACAGTACAAATAATGGGAAAAGTCTGAAATTATTAAATATTACAACTTTTCGCACAACTAATGGTAACCAATTGTGGTGAGCTCCCGTTTCAACAACATTCATATAAGAGAGGGGTCAAGTGGGATTGACGCTGAGGCGATATTCGTTTTAGTTCTATTTAAAAACGGGAACACTTACAAACTTGAAAATTGGTATGTTTATAGTGCATAAGCTATAAAATAACAACAAATAATAAAATTTGGTCAAGCGCGTGTCGGACTCAAAAAATCTAGCACATTAACTTACTGAAATTTCAACTAATACAATTATGTTTATGTGGTGGTACGGAACCCTTAGTGCGCGAGTCCGACTCGCTCTTGGCCGGTTTTTTAGGGTTCCGATACCAAAATGATAAAAAAAAAGGAACCCTTATGGTGCCGCTCTGTCTGTCTGTCCGTCTGTCTGTCACACCTCTATATCTCAGCAACCACTTATGCTATCGACCTGAAATTTGAAATGGTTTTAGAATATAGTTGCCCAACTTCATTGCACATGAAAATTTTTTGGAAAAAGTATGATTATTAATGTAAAGGGGGCCAAAATAGGGGGGGCCAAATTTCAAATTGTCGCTACTAGGTCGAGTGGGGTATCATATGAAAGGGCTTTACTTGAAAATTTTAAAATATATTTTTGTATTTTTTTTAATTTTTCAGTTTTCATGTTATGATGAAAAATTTCCAAAAAAATACCATTCCCCCCCCCCCCCCCCCTTATCTCCGAAGTTTGAGCAAGGAAAAATCTGAATTAATTACAGTTGACAGAGGTTTATTTAAAATTTACAGCAAAAATAAAACGATCTTTAAAAGTTGCACAGTTTTTCAGAAATCTGCAAAAAACCTTTACTTTCGCACTTGACCGGTTTTTTTTCCAAGGGGCGTTGTTTTGGGGTTAATCCAAGGAAACAATTTTCTGTGTCTATCTTTCGTGGCGTGGAAGTATTCATGAAAGTCATGTAAATTTACGTTGAGTATGTATGTTATGAGTGTGTATGGATAATGTTATGAGTGTCAGACATAATTTACCCGTTTTGTGTAAGACTTTTAATTTTTTTTTTCTAAGTGAAGTCGTTTTTGAGTTGCCTGTAATGACGACAGAGGAAGTTTTCATAAAAGTCATATAAACTTTTACCTTTATTTTCTATGTCATAAGTGCCAGACATGTGTCTGTGTGTGTAAGAATTTGCAATTTTTTCCAAGTGACATAATATTGTTTTTGTGTTAATCCGAGTGTCAATCGTTACAGGCAAACCTAAAAAAGCAATGAAAAGAGTGAATGAGTAGAGAGGAAGTATTCATAAAAGTCATATAAACTTTCACCTTTATTAACTATGTCATGAGTGTCAGACAAACGACCTGTGTTGTATAAGAATTTGTCATTTTTTTTTAGGTGAGCGACTGGTTAGTGAGGAAAAAAAATCGTTTAAACTTTCACCTTTATTAACTATGTCATGAGTGTCAGACATACGATCTATGTTGTGTAAGAATTTCGAATTTTTTGCATGTGAGCGACTGGTTAGCAAGTAATTTTATTAGTTTAGACTATCTTCATACAAAATTTCATAAAAATCGGTTCAGCGGTTTAGCCGTGAAAAAGTAACATTAATTATTTAATTGATTTCCCATTCAAATTTTCATCCCCTATTTCACCCCCTTCCAATCTCATTTTTAGAATCAAAAGTAGCTTATGTCCTTTCTCATGGTTTAGACTATCTTCATACCAAATTTTATCAAAATCGGTTTAGCGGTTTAGCCGTGAAAGCGTAACAGACAGACAGACAGAGTTACTTTCGCATTTATAATATTAGTTTGGATATAATAAAATTATCGATCGAAATCATGCATACAACTATATAATATTCAATGGGCATCAAACGATTTGAAAGCTTACAAAGCGCAAATACAAAAGGAGGAATTATAGCTATAAAAACTTCATACCCCATACAAGCTTTCAAATCTTTTGATGCTATTGAATATTTTAAAGTGGTATGCATGATTTCGATCGACCTATTTTATTATATTTATCTATATAACTAATATTTATCAGCACGACTCTTGCGTATTTTTTTATATTAGCACAACTGAATTTTTTAATAAAAGCTTGATTTTAAAAAAGTTTTTATTAATATTTTTTGTTTTTTTTTTCAAATTCTGAAGATTCATTTCCAATATGCTCCATTGTCGTGTGACACACCAAATCTGTGAATTTTTTTTATTACAACCATCATCATAACAGGTACCAATGAAGACGTCAATATGACTCTAAATCTTATATATTCCTTAATCTAATCTTATTTATTATTTACTAAATATTATTATCAAATTTATATTCTACATTAATCAATATCCAGCATCTTTAATACTGACAATTAAAATGAATGCTATATCTAAGCAATTTACTAAATAGTGCTCTTATTGTCTCGAAGAAAATGAAATAAAATAATATTAGGTCAAGGGCACGTCAAACATAACACTTTGAACTTTGTAACTTTTATATACTTGGTCCGAGTTTGTAACATTTTTTTCCATATTTCCATAAAGGGGTAAAATGACGTTGCGATTGGCAATATTGAAATTGCTCTTGACTCTACTACGTGGCTTTTACACACAAACTGAGACTAAGCATCAGTCCATATTATTTTTTTCTCCTGGTTGAAATACCAGCACATAAACTGATAAGTCATATCAGAGATACACCAACACAATATCCGCAAAATAACAACGTTTATCTACTTACTTGCTGTTATCAGTCACGCAAGCATAGATCATGATCATTTATCAACATATTTCATAAAAAACTGGACGTGAAATTGTATACATTATTGTGTTTAAGAGTTAAAAATAGCGCAGTTCACAATCCAACAGAATAATGGAAGGTAAGAGAAAGAATGATTTTGTTTTGAGGTGAGCAGTCTTACTCATAGCACCCACTTTCTTATTAGTGGCATGATTTGAAACTGATAAGTAAGCAAAACGCGAAGTTTTAAAGTTCTATGCCTAATAGAAAGACATAGAAAGAAGTAACAAGTTCGCACTACTGACTGATGTACCAGTTTCTTTATGTTGCTTTATCCTGATTTTCTTGTACCGAATTTGTCCTGAATGATAGTCTGGCACAATAAGGGTGAATTTCCACCAGAGCTGTGCGAAGGACCTAAGCTGTGAGCTGAAAAATTCCAACCTA
Organism: Athrips mouffetella; assembly: GCA_947532105.1. Taxonomy (NCBI): domain Eukaryota; kingdom Metazoa; phylum Arthropoda; class Insecta; order Lepidoptera; family Gelechiidae; genus Athrips; species Athrips mouffetella. The sequence goes on from OX383958.1 coordinate 12,513,795, forward strand.
TAGGATTGCTCCATTTGACAAGCTAGGGAAATGGCGTAATCCTATTATAAGTTATAATTTTCCCAGTTCACAGCTTAGCTCCATAGGAGGGAAAGAGGGGCCGAGGCCGACCCGCCGCCACCTGGAAGAGCAATGTCGACAAAGATATAAAAGCTATGGACGTGGACACAACGACAACACAAAACAGAACATTGTGGCGAAATCGTACAAGGAGGGCTGACCCCAAATGAAATGGGACCAAGCCAGGAGAAAGAAGAAGAAAGAAGAAGACAGCTTAGGTCCCTCACATAACACATTTGGAAATTCACCATGCTTTCACTTAAGGTTAGGAATCACTCCACTCGCCTTAAATTTTAGCCATTACTTTTTCAGGACCATCATCAAAAGAAACAAATGTATTCGAATCGGACAACACAGGGACGGCAGGAACACACAGTATGGACAACTTCAACCATTCTGCTCCTCCCCCTCCTTACTATCAAAGCCAGCAGCCCCAAGTACATTATCCAAGCCAGCACCCCCAAGTGCACTACCCAGGTCCAGGAGTAGTTATAACACCTGGAATCACACGACAACCAGGAGTTGTGGTGATGCAGCCAGGGTACGGAGCCCCAGTGACTGCTACCGTCGTCGGGAACACAATTGTTTCAACAATGGTCGTAGAGCCTACTGTTGGGAGTCAACCTTCTGTGATTAGATGTCGATCCTGCAATAACCAAATTGTGACAAGAGTGGAATACCAGCCAACGGGAAGGACACACATTGCTGCTTTATTGTTATGTCTCTTCGGGTGAGTAGCACAGAATATGTAATTAAACAAACATAAGTACTAATGATATGCTCTGATTGGGAAAATAACTTATTTGTTATGTTGCCTTAACAATGTTGGAGTTATATTATCCTAGTACAGGGTGTTTCAGAACGACCTTACGATTTTGGGAGTTATTATTATCAATCAGTATACACTACAACATAATAAAAAAACGGCCAAGTGCGAGTCGGGCTCACGCATCGAGGGTTCCGTACCACTAAGGTACAAATACCGTCTTAGTTATGGACCCACAGTCACGCAGAAGTGTATCAAATGCACGCGAGCCCGACACGAATTTGACCAGTTTTTATTATTGTTTGTTACTCTATTTTATGGACTATTAACATACCAATTTTCACGCATTTTTTAAGTGTTCCCGTTTTCACGATAGAGCTAAAACAAAAATCGATCAAAAATCCCTAACATTCACGATTTTAGGGAAGCCACCCTTAATTTTGTTTTCTTTTAGTATGTTATTTGTGGTAGCGGCAACAGAAATACATAATCTGTGAAAATTTCAACTGTCTACCGCTCAGAGTAAAAAACTATAGAGTCCGCCATATACATATTCTGTATGAGCTAGTGAAGTGTAAAGCGTCGCACTGTCGCCCATGCTAGTCGGTCAAAAAACTCAGTTAAGTTTTACAAAAATCAAGATATCTTTTAAAATCTAATATTTTAGTATAAACTTTGTTTGCGAAAGTGAAAATATATAGTTTTTTACTTGTGAATTGATCATTAATACTGAGAACGGAAGCGTAAATAATCCGTAATAGCCATTTTATGCGTGATTTTTAACACCGTTTTTTTCCTGAATGGTAAGTGTTTTCACCAGAAAAACTGTGGTGGTAGCATTTATTAGTCCCATGTCACATATTTCTCACAGAGAAAGATAAAAATTTTACGTTTTGTGGATTTGAAAAAAATCCATACATTTTAGTATGGAGGTCCCTCGCAAGAAAGTGCTACGCTTATGGCTCCCTCCTATAGCAGCAAGAGCTGCTACTAAAACCTCCTTGGTCTACCGTGTCTACCTATTACGGTTCTTGACATACAGCCCGCTGACCGACAGACAGAATTCGGAGGCATATTAATAGGGTCCCGTTTTTTACCCTTTGGGTACGGAACCCTAAAAAGTATTTGTATTTACTAATGGACATCTCGTATGCAAGACAAATTATCAAGAAATAATAAATTTGATCCTGATCGAATCTTCTAAATTTCGTTGATTGCTCTCGTGGATGATGCCTTTAATTCTGCTTCTGCCATACTTTCAGTGTGGGTGTCAACATCAACACTCGTCAATGCACAGTCAGACGAGGCTTCGGTTAGTTCATAATAACGTACAAATCACCATTCATCATATTTCTCTTTACTACTACTTTCATACTTTCCAACTTTAAATCCAGAGAGCCACGTGAAGCCTTCATTATCAAAGTAGCCTACTTAGAATTAAGTCTTTTTCAAAATTTATTATCTTCCAGTATAAGCTTAGAGCGATCGCATCTCAATCCGTAGGATCTGGGTTCGATTCCCGGTAGGACACTGACAAACAAAAACACTTTGCGAGACTTCTCCAGTATGTAAATTGTAGGATGAATCACCTGATTGTTCGAAAAGTAAGATGATTCAGTTCTTTTATATAATTGTAATACCTATCATTGTTTGGAAGGCCGTTAAGCCGTTGGTCCCGGCTAGTATCTAGGTACGGAAGTAATCATTAATGATTCATGTCAGAGGCTTATCGCGGCTGCAGGATACTGACAACAGGATTTGTAAGGTTATCAATCTTGCAATCCACACGATATAATGTAATCATCATATCATCCCAAACACGTCCACTGCAAGACAGGGAACTCCCTCCAGAACTTCAGCAAAAATGCGTGGAACTTTGTAGGGGATTTACCATAGTCACCTAGCTTGTAAGCGTTGCGGCTGACGACCGCTGTTGTTGGTGACCGCAGTATGTAAGATGGAAAGATACACAGAAAGATGCTGCAGCCCATCCTCTGGTTCATTTTTGTTTTTTTTTTATCGTCATTGGGCTTACTCTTGACCTCGATCTAGTCTTGAAGACAGAGATGAGGTCGACGATGGAACGAGCTTGCCCAGAAGAAACCTTTTCACGCGCGACTTGAATAGATTCGGGTTATATGAACTCGGGAACACAGACGCAGGCAGAGAATTCCACTCTTTATGTTAGGTAGGTTTCTTTTGCCCTAAGTCGCCTCTTACGATACCCACGGGCATAGATGGGTTGGTAATATTCTTTGCCGGCACCAAACGGGATATACGTGAAGCCTTCATTATCAAAGTAGCCTACTTAGAATTAAGTCTTTTTCAAAATTTATTATCTTCCAGTATAAGCTTAGAGCGATCGCATCTCAATCCGTAGGATCTGGGTTCGATTCCCGGTAGGACACTGACAAACAAAAACACTTTGCGAGACTTCTCCAGTATGTAAATTGTAGGATGAATCACCTGATTGTTCGAAAAGTAAGATGATTCAGTTCTTTTATATAATTGTAATACCTATCATTGTTTGGAAGGCCGTTAAGCCGTTGGTCCCGGCTAGTATCTAGGTACGGAAGTAATCATTAATGATTCATGTCAGAGGCTTATCGCGGCTGCAGGATACTGACAACAGGATTTGTAAGGTTATCAATCTTGCAATCCACACGATATAATGTAATCATCATATCATCCCAAACACGTCCACTGCAAGACAGGGAACTCCCTCCAGAACTTCAGCAAAAATGCGTGGAACTTTGTAGGGGATTTACCATAGTCACCTAGCTTGTAAGCGTTGCGGCTGACGACCGCTGTTGTTGGTGACCGCAGTATGTAAGATGGAAAGATACACAGAAAGATGCTGCAGCCCATCCTCTGGTTCATTTTTGTTTTTTTTTATCGTCATTGGGCTTACTCTTGACCTCGATCTAGTCTTGAAGACAGAGATGAGGTCGACGATGGAACGAGCTTGCCCAGAAGAAACCTTTAAACGCGCGACTTGAATAACTCGGGAACACAGACGCAGGCAGAGAATTCCACTCTTTATGTCATGTAGGTTTCTTTTGCCCTTAGTCGCCTCTTACGATACCCACGGGCATAGATGGGTTGGTAATATTCTTTGCCGGCACCAAACGGGATATAAATGAGATCTTCAAATGTTTTAATGATTGATTTTCTTGAAGCCCTGTTTGTATAATGTTTGACTTTGAACTTTTCGATTTCCAGTTGCTGGCCGTGTGCATGTCTTCCGTATTGTATGGGATCCTGTCAAACTGCTCAACATTACTGTACAAACTGCGGGGCCTACATCGGATCCTACTGAAAAATTAAAACTTGTGTACTTAAAATTATGGTCAAGGGCTTTTTTATTCGGCAGCCTTCATGAAAAAATTGTACTTAGGTCTTTTGAAATTTCGGATTCGCTAAAAAAGTTTGGATTCAAAATTATTAGTGGATAGATATAGGTTCAATTATAATGTAAGTATTTTTTTGCATGCTGTATGGCTAAATAAGCTAGTTAAAATCTGGCTTTCAAATTTTCGGATTTTTCTACTAGTTAGGGCACATTTTCATTGGTCTGGTCTATAATACAGTTGTTAATGAAAAGCAGGCGGATAATTCCTGCAGTTGGGCATAGGACCAATGAATCAAAAACGATAGTTTTATAAAAAGTTGCATTATCTATCGCACGCTTTATAGACCACCGTAAATAAGTAAAATAAATAAAATGTACACGAATCTGTAAAAAATCTTTATAAATACAATCTAATAACAAAGACAGCAGGGATATCACTGCCTATTCAATGCACTTGGTCCATATTAGAGCTATATTGGAGGTCGTTCCATTCATCACAGTTTGTTATCTCTGAAAAACTGTAATAAATCTAAAGCAGAGTCCCAACTAGTAAAAGACAAAGAAGACTGTATTTTTTTTAAGTGCCTGGATAATTGGAAATTAACATATGTACGTTACTTAGTTATTGCTATTTAAGCGCACTAAGGCGTTATATGAAGCCGATTTGATGCCGGCCATCAATCTACGTCGCAACTTAAGCCACGAACGATCACACCAAGCTGAATTCAAAGACTAATTCGGCATACATTGCTGGGAGGCTTGGTTATGTAAATTGCAATATCCTTACTTCAACGGGCAATGTATGCCGAATTAGTCTTTTGATTCAGCTAGGTGCGATCGTGGCTTTATGCCTGCTATTGTTATTATCATTATGTAGATAATAGGTATTTTTACCAATTTTATTGTAGTTCTAAATATATTTCTAATATACCCATACAACACACTTTTACTTCCTTCTGTTATTATTACAGTCTAACCGGTGCTCCACTAATCCAAGCCGGTTATTAACCTTGACCATGGTTTTTATACTCGTAGATACACCGACGCTATACCTATTATTAACACAAACGTACGCACCGCAACAAGCACGTTAGTGCGGTCAGTTAGCTGTTTCACGTAGACACGCCTTACAATTTCACAAAAAAAAAATCCAGGCACCTACTAGTTAGGTACATAGCTCTCAATTTTTGATAGGAGCCAATTGTTGAATTTAAAAAAATTCCATAGAAAATTCAAGAATTGGCTCCTATCAAAAATTGAGAGCTATGTACATACCTAAGAAGTACCTGGAAAAAATTAATAAGGGACCGGACTACGTAGAAAGAAAGCCAGTATAAGCTGAACCAACGCTACCCTAAAAACGCCCGAAACCACAGACCCGCTCGAGGTCAAAATGTTTACACCTACGTGCGGCCGGCCGTGTGCACCTATCACGGTGTTCAAAATCGTCTCACGACTTATAAGCAAGGATAGTGACATGTTATTTGTTACAGTAAGAGCGGCAACTTGTAAGTATTTTAACAGTTTCTTATTTAAGAGGTTACCTTCCGTCCACTAGCGCCCCCATCAGTTTAAAAATATTACTCACTAAATACAAAACTTATCGAAAATCCCGAAAGACAGATTGAAGTAAAGATATCCTAGTTTATGCAGAACCTATTAATTCTGAATAATATAATACACTGTAGTTACAGATACAAAAAGTGCGAAAAACGGCCACTTTTAGCAGTTTTTGTATCTGTTACTACAGTGAACTTTATTTTACAGAGTAAATCATTTCTAAATAAACAAATGTACCTACCTTTACTTCAATCTGTCTTTCCGGATTTTTGATAAGTTTCGTATTTAGCGAGTAATATTTTTTTAACTGATGGGGGCGCTAGTGGACCAGAGGTAGCCCCTTAAGTACGAGTAAAATGTACTAACTAACTTTCATTTCAACTCATTGTGTTCCTTGAGACTTGTGAAACTGTAACCAGAGGGTGTAACGATCTTGAAACTTGTGAATCCGCCCATGAATCTGAACAACTATTTCTATGGAACAACGTTTAAAGGAAAGGTGTGATAATACTGAGGGGTGTGAATCTACTCATGAAACTGGGACAACTTTTCCCAAGGAACGTGGGTTGAAATACGAAAAATCTTTGACCTCCCATACAAAATGCGCTTTCAGCTGATGCAGTTTCTATGGGTCAAAAAGTTATTTTGATTTATGACCTATGTTCCTGGAAAAGTTGTTCAGTTTCATAAGCAGATTAGTAGTATCACACTTTTCCGTTATTTATTACACACTGTTTAAACAGTAGACCTTATGGTCCTAATGAAATAGTCTTGGGAAATAGTGAACATGATATTAGTATGTTACTCAGAACAACTTTCCCAAAGAACATCAAAAAACGAAAATCAATATCAAAATCAAGTTTTGACCTCCCATAGAAACTTCATCAGCTGATAGCGCCTTTTGTATGGTCGGTCAAATTTGGTTTTCCGTATTTCGAATTTTGCGAAAGTTGTTCAGTTTCATGGTCTTGGTAACATGCTGAAGTTATGTTTACTTTTTCTGTAGGACCCTATATTCGAAAAAAAAAATACAAATTCAACGTACCATGAAAACTGCATTAGCTGTATGGGAGGTAAAATGTTTTCCGAATTTCTATCTATGAGCTATAGGAAAAGATGTTCAGTTTTGGGGCAGATTCATAACTTCAGGCTTGATATAGGTAGTTTAGGTAGCCTATCTGTTGTATAAATCGCAACTTACGATAATAATAAGATAAGCCGTACCTTGCAAAACACGGGTAACGCTATAGTTTCAGTGATAACTCATTTGGTTCTATTCCTATAATTTATGTATTCCGTATAACGATAACAGTAGTCGTCGCACAAAATAACTGTGGCCCTGTCATTGATGCGCAGAAGTCAAAAATGTGCAAAAATGGGCCATTTTTTTCTTCTGCGCATCAATGACAGGGCCACAGTTATTTTGTGCGTCGTATAACATAATGTTACTGAGAAAGCCTTTATAGGATTTACCAATGATCAGGCTTTTGCAGTGACATATTTGTTTGATGTATTATATTCACATGAAGATCTTTAGGAGAGGCCTTTGTTCTCTGGCATGATAATGATATTCTCAGTATTAAACAGTATGAAAAATATTTCGTAGGTACTTATGAATGCAGTAAGTATCTACTTAATTTGCTTTAAGTCGTTTTAATGTTAACTATCGTTACTATTCGTATAATATGATAGGCCACGTACCGATCTCGAGAAACCGCTGGATACGAGCAGCGTATGGTCGTTTTGGAGATCTTTAGGGGAGGCCTATGTCTATATAGCAGTGGACGTATATTGGCTGATATGATGACATTATGATCTTAGTAATTCATTTTTTAAAGATTAATGTTAAGTTATTGTTAATACCTATGTAGTTTAAGACATTTACCGTCCACATTTTTCCAGCAAAAGCTAGAATTCTAGAGGGAGCTCCCTGTCCTGTAGTGGACGTTTTCATGGGATGTTATGATGAGTTTAAGAGCGAATAAGATCAGATGTATGTTTGTACCTTTCATTAGGTTATGCATAATGTGCTGTCTCAACGTAATTGTCTTCTTCCTTCTGTTTTTATATTTCTTTTTACCTGCGGAAACGTGTAATTGGCTCTTCTGTTTCTTTTTATAAGTTTATTGCAAGATTGTAGTAGCTGTTGGTCTTCCTACAATAAATAAATAAAATAAATTAAAAATAAAATAGGCCAAAATATGTCTACTGTAAACTTGGACAAAGGCCTGTTGCATCTAGCGTTTCCCGCGACCTTCACGAGAGATCATCGGTTCACCTTGGTGGGGCCTATGCTTCATTGCCCACGCTACGTCTTCCGGTGTTTCCATTCGCCATTAAAGAATGTATTTTTTTGGCAATTCTTGCCCCACCACGATTGTACGTTATTTGTATGTATCATTATTAAGTTATCCTATTCCTAATATTTCAATTTTAATTTGTTTGTAATCACGTTCTCGAAAACGGTGTAACTATTTCGATGAAAGCTGTTTTCGTTTTCTTCGTATTTTTATCATTACATCCGAATTTAAATCCCGTTAAAAGTAAACTGCTAGATGGCGAGCTCGTTCCACAACTTGAAAGCAAAATGCGTGTATATTTCGAAAGGGAAATGCCATAAACACCACGCTTGTATCATTTATTAACTCAAATCTTTATTATTGTATCTATAGTTGACTTCAAGTATCTTGGTCATGTATTGACTCCAGACTTCAAAGACGATGAGGATATCGAAAGAGAGCGAACATACTAGCTCGCAGATTTGCACGTTGTTGCTCAAACGAAGTTAAAATAACTCTTTTCAGAGCATATTCTTCTTCATTCTATACGTGCAACCTGTGGGCTAGATATACTCAAAAATCTTACAACGCCTTTCGTGTTCAGTATAATAATAATATTGTTGCGCATCAGGGTGTCTACTCTCAACGTCCGATATATCGAAACGATACTACTCGAAACATGCAAATGCAAAACTTCGTCCCTTGACAATAGAGTAGAATATTGGTTGGATGCAGTTTGAAAATTCATCCAACCAATATTCTACTCTATTGTCAAGAGACGAAGTTTTGCATTTGCATGTTTCGAGTAGTATCGTTTCGATATATCGGACGTTGAGAGTAGACGCCCAGGGATGTTCGCGGATGCGAAAGTAGATTGCTTCTATGCAATATTGCGTAAGAGAAGTGGATCCCTGGTGCGCCTCGTGAGATGATTTACGTTTTGTCAACTTTATTATTGATATAATTTTATTAAAAGTAAAATTTTAAAAAAATTTAACTTTATATAAAAAAAACAAATTTTAATAGATTTTTTTTTTATAATTTTATTAATTGGATTATACCATGAATGAAATATTGAGTTCCTTTTGTTTTTGTCATGTTTTGTTTACTAACATAGTTGTAAGCTTACTAAACTCATGAGTCTTGGTTACTTGAATAAAAAAAAAAAAATATAGACCGATTTATTAAATCAATGCAAAAAAATTGTTACTCAAGGCACAAAACCTTCCCAAAAAAAAAAAATTTTGCGATAAATCGATATAAAAATAGTACAAAACCATTTAAGAGCTAATTCTGGAGGCTAAAATCAACAACTTTTGTTCCACGACTTTGTAATATACAAAATGATAAGCTGATCTGACCTATTTGTATGAATAGTCGATTTCCCAAAAGTCGTAAAACAAAATTTGTTACTTTTGTTACTCTTTTTGATAGATCTATAGATAAAACGTTTATTTAACACCAACACACCCACAACCCAGGTTCTTTTGAAGAGTAGTTTATTTGTATAGACTGAAAATATTGAAATTGTTGCACTTTCAAAAACATGCGTACGCCTATAATTAAAACGCGTATAAAAATTCCTACAAAGATATGATTAATAAAAAATATCATGTCATACTTTAACTATGAGCATCGTAAGCGACTGTTGCCACTCAGAAATTTAGTTTAATCAGTCAGAATTTTTAGACCTTGAACTACTAATTTGTGACTAATTCTGTTTTATTATCAACTGTACAACTAAATTGCCGTGGGTGGCCCATTGATAGGCGTCCAAAAGAAAAAAATCGATGCCTTATGCTAAGGGGTATAATCTAAAAATAATCGCGGAATATAATGGGGGTGATTTAGATACCCCTTAGCATAGGGCATCGCAGGGCACATCGCAAGAAGAACCGATGGCCGTTGGGGCGTAAGGGTTCTAGAGTGGCGACCACGTACCGGAAGACGAAGCGTTGGCAGGCCCCCCACAAGGTGGACCGACGATCTGGTCAAGGTCGCGCGAAGCCGCTGGATGCGAGCAGCGCAGGACCGGTCGTCATGGAGATCTTAAGGGGAGGCCTCTGTCCAGCAGTGGACGTCTTTCAGCTGATATGATGATGATGTTGATGATAAGGCATTGAATATTATCAATTAGATAGAATAGATTGTGGCGCTTAAAAATGACTCATTGTGGTGAGTAAACAAGTACTTATCCATAAAGCATGACGTCTCCCACTACTACTATACTATACCTACTCTTTAACACTACGTAATAGTTAGTTGGCTAGTGATCGTGAGTGCGACCGTGAGTGAGCACGCATCCTACTATAACTATTTTATAGAGGTAATTTTAACTTTATTACTTCAAAGTGTGTTCTTATTACAGGAAATTATTGTGATATGAATAGACTTTAAAAACCCTCGACAGTACTATACATTATGTAAATGTATTTGCAGTAATTTGAGTGTTATTTTCAATAAATTTCCACATTATAAGTGTTATATTATAACGGTATTCTACAGAAACCGGTACCTATCTCATAATCTTGACAAGTGCTACAGGTAGGTTGAAAATGTATATTTTATATTGCTTATTTTCATGGTAATTTCAGATAGTATTTATTTCATTGCGTCAATACTGAGAGTTTACTTATGTTGACTTTCATTGAAATTCAGCTGTGTTAAATGTTAACATATGGTTAGATACGTGTCTACTTACTTTAATACCTACTTATGATTTTTTTTTCATGTCTTTTTCTAATCATCCTAACTTATTAATGCATACTTAGACAATTTTTTTCTTTTTAGATTGTGAATGCGTTTCACAATGCGTTAAAAATCACACGAGAAATATCTTTATTACCTAACCTAACAGCATTGACGCTCGGAAGTCATCGTTCAACTAGATTTGAGGCAGAAATTTAAGAAACCCGAAGTTTGCTATTTATAAAATTGATGTCTAGTAGATATATTAGATTTTTATAATAACCGGAATCGTTGGAAAATCTTTGTATTGCTTATTTCAATAGATAGTATAGTATTCTTTGGTTGCTAAATAATTCGACAAAAGTGGATTTCAGAACTTATAATTGTGCTTAGGAACGCGTGCCGCATGTGATTAAGGAGAAATCTTGCCTGTTAAAATATTTGTTTAATAATTGTAACTCTTATCTAATCTGTGTTCTTGCGAGGAATTAATTAGGTACATATAAGGTCCTAATGAAATAGTCACCTTAATTTTAGTATGTTATTCAGACCATGAAACTGAAAAACTTTCTCCAAGAAACATAAGTCGGAATACGAAAAACAAAATTTGACCTCCCATACAAAATGCGCTATCAGCTGATGCAGTTTCTATGGGAGGTCAAAAATTGATTTTCGTAGTTCGACCTATGTTCCTTGGGGAAAGTTGTTCAGTTTCATGGTCTGAGTAACATACTAAAATTATGTTCACTATTTCATTAGGACCTTATATACTTCAAAGTTAATTGTATACTCGTACTCATCTAAAAAAGAATAATATGTAGGTACATTATTAACTTCACAAGACAAAACAGTATTTTAAACAAATTAAGGTTCATCATCATTATATCGTCTGGGTTGTAAGATCTATGACCGACCTTACAAACTCTGATGTAAGAATTTTTGTGCCGCCCAAGACCTCTGACATGGCTCATTATTTAAAAACATCTACCGTAGATAGTAACCGGGACCTGCACACGCTTAACGTGCGTTCTGAAACACGGAGCATCTTAATTTTCGGAAAATCTGGTAAATCTTGCAAACTCCTGTCACACAAAGTGATTTTTTCTTTTTTGGCAACTGGTTACCTAACGTGGTTGCCAATACGGCCGAAATCTGTTTGACAGTCGAAAATCGAACCGAGGGCCTAAAGACAAGTGGCTTTCTATGATCGTAACCGTTCATAGAATAAAATAAGAATGTATGAGATTTACATAGGCTGACCAAATGTTAGTCCCGTGTGGTGCCTGCAAAGAATAATACCAACCCAGCTCTTCCCGTGTGTGCGATAAAAGGCGACTAAGGGCTAATGAATCAGAGGATGGGCAGCAGCATCATTTTCAATATCATACCATATAACATACTGCGGTCACCAACAATAGTGGTCGCCAGCCGCAACGCTTACAAGCGTGGTGACTATGGTAAATCCCCCCTAAGTACCACGCGTTTACACTGGAGTTCCGGAGGGAGCTCCCTGGCCTGCAGTGGACATTTTATGGGATATTATGATGAACAAAATGTTGCATGACTACTAATGTCAATCCCATATAAAGGGTGTAAGGGACGGTATACCGAAAATTGAATGGGCGTGCTCAGTCAACGAAACTGAACAACTTTCCCAAAGAAACATATGTTGGGAAATGAATAGAAATTTTGACCTCTCCATACGAACTAAGAGGGCAATTTGTATGGAGAGGTAAACTTTTTTTTCATTTCCCATCATATGTTTCTTTGGGAAAGTTGTTCAGTTTCGTTGAATAAGCACGCCCTTTCAATTTTCGGTACACCGTCCCTTACACCCTTTATATGGGTGTAAACTGTTCCACCAGAGTGGGAAATTTGTATGGAGAGGTGAAATTTTTTTTTCATTTCCCAACGTATCATTCATTGAGAAAGTTGTTGAGTTTCGTTGACTGAGCACGCCCCTTCAGTTTTCGGTACACCGTCCATTACATCCTGTATCTTCATTATACATTATTCTTTATTATTACTAGCGTTAAGGTACCCAGAACCTCCAAATCGAGAGCCAAAAGCTCCTGACTACGGAGGATAAGTTTTACCACTAAACCCAGGGTGATTCATCAATAACATTTTCCGCCCTCATTTCAGGATGATGTCACGATGTTTTGTGTTACTGCTTTAGGTAGTTTTAGTTATTAATCGCTTAAAATGTGGGGTCATTTCCAAAGCTAGGCAGTGTTTTTTTTATGAACAATTAGCTTATGTATGTCACGTAGGTATATAAAACGTTGTTAAAATTGTCCTTGGATTCTAGCTAATGCTTGAAATGAAATATGCTATTTCTTATCAGACAACATTTAGTATGGTTTCGTTTTGTAATAAAACTGGAAATAATCTCCAGCGAGGTTTACTGTTTTAGTTAACAAGATTCCTGTTTTCTTAACTCCTAAATATCCTATACTATTTAAATAGCAATATTTGTATATACAGGGTGGCCCATTGATAGACGTTCAAAAGAAAAATTTCGATGCCTTATGCTAAGGGGTATCCATATCACCCCCAAGTATGTTCCGCGACTCCTATTGCAAATTATGATGGTGGTAAGGCTTTTGTACAAAGTCCGTCTGGAAAGTATTTTTTATTGCTTCCAAAAATACTATAGGTATATCGGAACCCTCGGCGCGCGAGTCCGACTCGCACTTGACCGGTTTTTTTTCTTCTGAACTTACAAAGTGGGTACGAAAAAATAAATAATTAGACATTACAAATCTGAGACTAAAAATGCCTGCAATATCTTATTAAATTAAATTTAACTAAATCTTTAGAACATGTTTCTCTTTTTACTTTCGAGCGGAGCGAGAAAGGTATTGTATTCGTGAAAAAAAAAGTTTTTCTAATTTTCTCAAAAATGTGTTCTTTATCATTTATACATCATAAAAACCAGTCTCCCAAAAATGTCCGTCCGTCGGTCGGTCGGTCCGTCGGTTCGTCGGTCCGTCGGTCGGTCTGTCCGTCACGCTTTGGCCTAGCGGCTAAACGAATGGTCCGATTGACACCATATTTTGAATTCAGGAGTTTTATGCAAATCCATCGAAGGGTTCTAAGTGGTTTCTTGCTGGCTCTCATTTTGAGGGTAGCTGTCATACAACGAAAATAAAAAATCGAAATTTTCTCAAAAACAGCTCATAGAATCTTGATGAAACTTTGCATGACCAAGCATCTCCATGTAAGATATCTTGCGCCATTATCAATTGATTTACCCAAAATTGGTTCCATTGAGTTTATTAACATTTTCTATAATATTACTCCTGGATTGGTTGTCTACCTGACTGGATATTCTTTATGATTTTTTGAATAAAATTTAGTACACAGGGTGTACCTAAAACTAAAAGGGCTTGCTCAGTAGACTAAACTGAACAATTATCCATAAGGAACATGTGTTGGGAAATTAGAAAAATCTCCATGCAAGTGTCCTACCAGTACTACCAAAAGTTAAACATGTGATTTACTCGAAATCGTTTGAGGTTTGTTTGTTTTAATGTTTGACAATTTGAACTCTGAATTGATCTGTATATTTCATTCGAACATTTTTTGGAGAAACGTAAATAAAAGTTTGTATTTCCATACTACGTGTATGGCATTACAAATTTAAGTTTGCGGTTGATAGTTTTTCCTTGAGTATTGCGAGAAAGTAAGTGCAGTGCTGCTGTACCATTTATTTATTTAATATATTTATTTAAGCACTACATGTATTGATAAATTTGAAAATTGTCTATTATTAAATTGTCTATTTTTAAATTAAATTGTCTATGTACGGGATTTATTTAAGCACTTGTCAAGTATTTTCATCGGCCTTTATTCTATTACTATATTAAAGTTATGTACTTCTTTACTTTAAATATATTTTTCCTGCTTTGTCTATTATCGTATTTTCCTCGTTTGATTTAAAATAAACCGAGTGCGGTTTACAACCCGTACAAGTCCTGCGGGTTCATGAACCAAAAATAATCGCATATCATTTACCATTCATCATCATATTTTTATCGCGTAAAACTTGTTTACTAACTTCATCATAACATCCCATGAAACGTCCACTACAGGACAGGGAGCTCCCTCCAGAATTCTAGCTTTTGCTGAAAAAATGTGGAGGGGAAGTACCATAGACACCTCACTTGTTAGCGTTACGGCTGGCACTATGGACCGCGGTTGTAGGTGACCGCAGTAAGTAAGATGTAAGATACAAAGGAGGATGCTGCTGCCCATCCTCCAGTTAACCCTTAGTCGCCTCTTACGACACCCACGGGTATGTATGGGTTGATACTATTCTTTGCCGGTACCACACACGACATTTACTAACTTGGAGGTATCAAATTATTCCTTGACAACATTCGGACTAGGATTATGCCATTTTTTTTCTTTTCAGTATCAATATGAACGTGACTCCCGTAGGCCCGAAACCCACCGCATTAGTGTGCCCGTCATGCCGAGCCACGATTCAAACCCGAGTCGAAACAAAAGCCACTACGAAAACACACGTCATCGCATTATTACTGTGCCTCTTCTTGTAAGTACCTATCTACCGGACATTTTTACTTTCGAGCGGAGCGAGAAAGGTATTGTATTCATGAAAAAAAAAGTTTTTCTAATTTTCTCAAAAATGTGTTCTATATCACTTATACATCATAAAAAACAAGTCTCCCAAAAATGTCCGTCCGTCGGTCGGTCGGTCGGTCGGTCTGTCCGTCACGCTTTGGCCTAGCGACTAAACGAATGGTCCGATTGACACCATATTAGAAGTTTTATGCAAATCCATCGAAGGGTTCTAAGTGGTTTCTTGCTTGCTCTCATTTTGAGGGTAGCTGACATACAACGAAAATGAAAAATTGAATTTTTCTCATAAACGGCTCATAGAATCTTGATGAAACTTTGCA
Organism: Athrips mouffetella; assembly: GCA_947532105.1. NCBI lineage: Eukaryota > Metazoa > Arthropoda > Insecta > Lepidoptera > Gelechiidae > Athrips > Athrips mouffetella. Next base: position 12,529,428 of record OX383958.1, read on the forward strand.
TGACCAAGCATCTCCACGTAAGATATCTTGCGCCAGTATCAATTGATCTGTGTAATTTCATATAAGGGATGTTCCTGTACGACCAAATCGTAAATATGTGATTTACCCAAAATTGGTTCCATTGAATTTATTAAAATTTTCTATAATATTAATCCTGGATTGGTGGTCTACCTGACTGGATATTCTTTATGATATTTTTGAATAAAATTTAGTGCACAGGGTGTACCAAAAATTGAAAGGGCTTGCTCAGTAGACTAAACTGAAGAATTATCCATAAGGAACATATTGTGTTGAGGAATTTAAAAATCTCCATGCAAGTATCCTACGGTAGTATCCATTGATCTGTGAAAATTCATATAAAGGGTTTTCCAATACTACCAAAACTTAAACATGTGATTTACTCGAAATCGTTTGATGTTTGACAATTTGAATTCTGAATTGATCTGTATATTTCATTTGAAAATTTTTTTTAAAAAACGTACATAAAAGTTTGTATTTTCATACTATGTGTATGGCATTACAAATTTAAGTTTGCGGTTGATAGTTTTTCCTTGTGTATTGCGAGAAAGTAAGTGCAGTGCTGCTGTACCATTTATTTTTCTTATTGTCATTTAAAATAAATATTCTAGTAACAGAATGATTTTATTGTTTTTTTTTAAATATATAAAAAAGGCTGTCATGTTGATTGAAAAAATGAGAATTTCATTGCTACACAAATTTAGATTGGCTGTAAAAAAGAATTGTATAGAAAAATTATAAAATTGGTAAGTAATTCTTATCGAGAAACACCTTTACCATAATTTTTTACGAAGGTGAAGTTTCAGCCATTCACAGATTAGATAGAATATCAGCAATTAATATTCTTCGTAACTTGGTTTGTTATCGAGCTTGCTGGGAAGGTACTAGGATTTTCCAATACAAGAAAACCGGTCAAGTGAGAGTCGGAATTACGTGCCGAGCCCACCCAGCCCATGGGTTCAGTTGACCTCCTCTTTTTTGTGGTCGACTTGACTTATATTAACTCCACGTCGACCAGTGTTACTCGTACTTGGGGAAAGAAGTTAAGTTTTAAGATCTGAAACCACAGTCATATTTTTGGGTGTAGTTTTTTTTTTTCACTCTGTACCCTATAATATTTTCTTTTTTCCAGATGCTGGCCATGTGTGTGTGTCCCATACTGCGTGGACTCATGCATGAACGCTGACCACTACTGCCCTAGCTGTAATTCCTTCCTGGGCACGTATCAAAACTAGGTAGCTCCTCAATAAATATAATTACACCTAACTTAGTTATAATATCAATATGCAAAGTGTGTCATACCAGTGTGTTTGCGTGATTGTGAACTGTACTGAAACACGCGATAACCTTGATGTAAAATAAACAAAGTCAGAAATAACATATCTCGTAATGTGTTCACTATGCATTGAAGATAACTGTTATCAACGATTAGAAATGTTCTTCATTATTGTGCATTATAATATACTACCTACTTAATTTATAAACAAGAATATTATTCGTCATAAGGTGGCCCACACACCTACAATTTTAACTGAACTGAATTGTTCAGGTGCACAGACGATCTTCAATAATACGTACAAATGGACAATAATATCGCGCAATCGTGAATATTGTGCAATATTATTGTAGGTGTGAGGGCCGCCCTACGCCTAAAACAGTTGTTTCTACATCATTGGTCTGTGATTGCTTTGGTAATACAGTTTTCTCTCTGTATAAAACTTTATTTTTACCATCGCAACTATTTCCGTTCGAAAAGAATCTGTGTATGTGTAAGTATCTGATGGTTATGAGTTGTACACTGAAAAAACGGAGAGCCAACCAAGATCAATTTTCTCTTGTTTGGCATTTTGTGATTAAATCGAAAAAGATATTGATAGATTCAATAAAGCGTCTTAGTCAATTTAAATTTATGATCTTTAATTCAATTATCAAATTGATACAATCCAATAAGGTCTTTGCAAGCTCAAATGGAGTCAAGATGCTTGTTCGATTGAAACGTTTAAAATCTTGATTGAATCAGCAATATTTTTTTTTCAGTGTAGGGAAGTGTAAAATATACAACGTATAGTCCTAAATAGGTACGAAAAACCTCTCGGGTAGTTCTACCCATGCAACAGAACAACTTATCTTCAACTTATGCCCCTGAAAATTTCATCGAAACCCCATCACAAGTTCCTCAAACTGATTATAAATATAGGGTCCTGCAGAAATCGTGAACATAATTTTATAATTACGAGAGGTTTTGCGTATTTAGACTTACTTCGGTGTTGTTTTCTTTTAAATTAAGCAAATGGGACTTCATGGTCTATGCATATTTACAATGATTAAAAAAATGTGGTATTACTTAAGTTTTTAGAGTTTTTAATGAGTAGAAATTATTCATATAAATATAAGATGATTGTTTTTTTTTTTATGTATTTTACTATAAGATAGATGAGGTGTGTTTCCAATAGTCAATGTAATTTGTGTACCCTGGTAACACTTACATACCAACATATTTTAAGTATAATTTATCTATTTTATTTTGGCAAAGTCGATCCGATAATGATTACCTACAACGAGATTATGTCTATAATAATACGAATAGAGGTATTGCTATAACAAAAGGCCTTGAAACAAGCAAAATATTAATTACAATTGACTGAGTGGCTTGAAGAGAAGATACACAAATATGTCGCAGGCATATCGTATAATTCGCCGTTTACAAACGGCGGGCAAACTGAATGAGATAATAGTCAAATTGTGTTGCATTTGTCTTCCTTACCGGAATTTCACATTATATATTTGCCATTATTTAAATTACAAGACCTCTTCTGAGAATTTATCGGTTAGTTTTATTATTAGTTTGTATAAAATTATTATATATATTTTTGTACGTTTACGCTCTAATAAATAATAACACGTTTATAAAATTATCTATATTTATGAACAATAAAATCTGTGCGTAAATTAAATTTTGTGTTTTTGTGTTTTTAACCATTAAATTCTACTACAGATCATCTTCATGCCCTGAACCGACCGACTAATAGAAAAATATCACGGATACCACCTACCGTTGTGCCTTGCTTTCTATTCATGGACTATTCAAAAGCTTTTGACAGCCTTCATCAAACTTCAAACATCTGGTAGACCATTCAAAATAAACAGAAGCGTTAAGCACGGCGGTCCGCTTTCCCCAAAACTTTTCACAAGCACCTTAGTAGAAGTCTTCCGAAGACTGGAAAGTTCCTGGATGAGCTAGGGTATTAACGTCGGCGAAGCGAAGCTAACAAACCTTCGTTTCGCCGACGATATTGCACTTTTATCAACATCAGCCTCGCAAATGGAGAGTATACTGCAGAACTAAGCATTGCAATTGCACGCCACGAGGTTTGATTAAAGATGAACATATCAAAGACCAAGCTAATGACCAATGGCACAGAGCACATTATACAAGTGGCTGGAGATAAAATTGCATATCTCCAGGCGAATATTTACCTAGGTCAACTAGTCTTATTCCAGGCACAAGAAGATAAGGAAGTCGAAAGACGAACTTATAATGTCTAGAAGAGCTATTGGGCCATGAAAGACTCATGGACATGTTATGTGGCTTTTGTGCAAAGTCCGTCTGGGGAACCACCCCCTTGCCTATTTCTGCCGTGAAGCAGCAGCGTTTGCACTGATGTGTTTCGGTTCGAATGGTCAGGGAGCCAGCGAAATTACCGGCACACATACCATCTTAGTTCTCAAAGTGAGCAACGCGCTTTGCTGTCATATTAGTGCCAAAATTTGCCACTAATGAGACAATAGGTGCTATGGGTGGTGGTGATCACTTATCATCAGGTGGCTCACCTGCTAGCTCACTTGTAAGAAAAAAAAATGTGCATTCTTCTCATCTTACCTATGGAGCTCGGACTTGTTCTTTGACAGACATCCAAAATTCCAAACTGAAGGTTTGCCAGCGTAGTATAGAGCGGAACATACTCGGAGTAAAACTCACGGACCGAGTACGAAATACCACGATACGCTCTGAAACAAAAATAGCGATCAAGGCGGCCAATCTTAAGTGGAAATGGGCTGGCCACGTGGCTCGAATGCTACCATAACTGTGGTGGACGAAACGAACGACGGAATAGATTCCACCTTAACGCCAAGCATCCTCGTGGTCGGTCTAGAAAAAGAATAGAATAGAAATAATTAATTTATCCACATTCTTAATACTAAAACGACTTATTATTTATTCGTAGTCTAAAACACACTATACAATAGGATCACCTCACCATAGATTTAGTACTTCGCGGCGCATTGCACCTCACCTTACAGAATGGCCCGTGAATGTACCATTACCTTCACTCAGAGTAGCGGATAATTACATGTAAAAAATTTATCCACAAACGTATTCTTACCTGATATTTTTTTTTTACTCATAGTGCTTAATTATTATTGTTATTTATTTTTATGTACCTACTTGACTTAACTTTTCAACTAATTTCAATGTCCTTGTTAATTTTATTTCTATTTAGTTTAATCTGCAATATTATTTATTTCCCGTCATTTTAAGAAAGCTGTAATCATCTCTAATTGGTTTACCATTTAGCTATAAACCTAGTTAAACTGTATCTTCTATATCTTTGTTTAATGTGTAATCTGTTGATGATCCTAAATAAATAAATAAAATACTCGTAAAATGTCTAAATCGTAGGTGTAGGAAGGTAGGTGGACTGTGTCTCTGCCTTACGCAATGGGAAAGAAACGTGATGTTATGTACTTAGATATGTATCTTTATGTAGTATCAAAGTATATACATGTTTATTCTTTGCACCAGTTCACCTTCAATACTGCTGCAACACTGCTGAGTGGCGGAGCATTGGTCCAATAATGCTTGACAACGGAATCGAGACAAAAGAAAAGGGTGTCGTTTGCAGCATAGTTTGCAGCCTGGCAAATGTGCACTATTTATACAGGGTGTTAACTTGATTGCGTGCCATATCTCAGGGGCGGGATTAGTATCAGTAAATGAACAATTATCCGTTAAAATGTCACTCTGAGTGAAGGTAATGTTACATTTACGGGCCATTCTGTTAGGCGAGGTGATCCTATTGTATAGTGTGTTTTAGTCTACGAATAAATAGAAAGTCGTTTTAGTATTAAGAATGTGGATAAATAAATTATTTCTATTCTATTCTTTATCTAGGCCAACCACGTTAAGATGGGATCTATTCCGTCGTTCGTTTCGTCCTCCACAGTTACGGTAGCATTCGAGCCACGTGGCCAGCCCAGTTCCACTTTAGATTGGCCGCCTTGGTCGCTATTGTTTTAGAGCGTATCGTGGTATTTCGTACTTGGTCCATGAGTTTGCTGCTTCACGGCAGAAATTGGCAAGGGTGTGGTACTTCTGACGGACTTTGCACAAAAGCCCTACTAAAACATCTCCATGAGTCTTTCATGGCCCAATAGCTCTTCCTGGCATTATCGGTTCTTCTTTAGACATCCTTATGTCGTGCCTGGAATAAGACTAGTTGACCTAGGTAAATATTCGCCTGGAGATATTCAATTTTATCTCCATCCACTTGTATAATGTGCTCTGTGCCATTGGTGATCAGCTTGTTCTTTGATATATTCATCTTTAATCTAACCTCAAAGCTTGCATTGTTTAGCTCTTGCAGCATACTTTCCATTTGCGAGGCTGATGTTGATAAAAGTACAATATCGTTAGCGAAACGAAGGTTTGTTAGCTTCGTTTCGCCGACGTTAATACCCTAACTCATCCAGGAACTTGCCAGCCTTAAGAATACTTCTACTGAGGTAAATTTGACCTTCCATATACAATGCGCTATCAGCCGATGCAGCTTCTATGGGAGGTCAAAAATTGATTTTGGTATTTCGACCTATGTTCCTTTAGAAATGTTGTTCAGTTACTGATACTGATTCCGCCCCTGAGCTATGGTACGCAATCAAGTCACCACCCTATATAAACAACTTTTAGTAGTTAGTAGTTGATAATTACTATTATTCGTCCATGTAATTACTCAGGAAATCCCCGGTTAAATATTTCAGTGGGTACTATAATAGGACGATAATTATAATTTTGAATACAAACTAAGTACATAAGCACGTGATGTTATGTACTTAGATATGTATCTTTATGTAGTATCGAAGTATCTGCATGTTTATTCTTTGCTCCAGTTCACCTTCAATACTGCTGCAACACTGCTGAGTGGCGGAGTATTGGTCCAATAAAGCTTGACAACGGAATCGAGACAAAAGAAAAGGGGGTCGTTTGCAGCATAGTTTGCAGCCTGGCAAATGTGCACTATTTATACAGGGTGTTAATTTGATTGCGTGCCATATCTCAGGGGCGGGATTAGTATCAGTAAATGAACAATTATCCGCTAAAATGTCACTCTGAGTGAAGGTAATGTTACATTCACGGGCCATTCTGTTAGGCGAGGTGATCCTATTGTATAGTGTGTTTTAGTCTACGAATAAATAGAAAGTCGTTTTAGTATTAAGAATGTGGATAAATAAATTATTTATATTCTATTCTTTATCTAGGCCAACCACGAGGATACTTGGCGTTAAGATGGGATCTATTCCGTCGTTCGTTTCGTCCTCCACAGTTACGGTAGCATTCGAGCCACGTGGCCAGCCCAGTTCCACTTTAGATTGGCCGCCTTGGTCGCTATTGTTTTAGAGCGTATCGTGGTATTTCGTACGAGTACTCGGTCCGTGACTTTGCTGCTTCACGGCAGAAATTGGCAAGGGGGTGGTACTTCTGACGGACTTTGCACAAAAGCCCTACCACTACTAAAACATCTCCATGAGTCTTTCATGGCCCAATAGCTCTTCCTGGCATTATCGGTTCGTCTTTAGACATCCTTATCTTGTCGTGCCTGGAATAAGACTAGTTGACCTAGGTAAATATTCGCCTGGAGATATTCAATTTTATCTCCATCCACTTGTATAATGTGCTCTGTGCCATTGGTGATCAGCTTGTTCTTTGATATATTCATCTTTAAACTAACCTAAAGTTAGTAGTTGATAATTACTATTATTCGTCCATGTAATTATTTAGGAAATCCCCGGTTAAATACTTCAGTGGGTACTATAATAGGACGATAATTATAATATTGAATGCAAACTAAGTACATAAGCACTTTATCACTGTATAAAAGTACCTAGGTACTTATCATGAATCATTGTTTCGAGTATCAGTTAGGTACTACTCGTATTTATCTACAGTACTGTCCAAAATCGAAGAATTGAAACGCGTACACGCCGGTACTTATGGCTCAGAAGTTCAAGGTCAATTTGGAAGATGGTGATTATGAGATGAAACCATCAGGGTTTTAAACTTTTAGAATTTCAAAAGTTTCGTACCCGAAGGGTGACAACGGGCCTCTATCGTCTTCGTGTTATTCGCCTGTCTGTATGTCCTACTTTAGGGTTAAGGGCTAACCTTCTGAAACGTACTATAAGAAACATATATTAAATCGGTAACAATTCACACATACCCCAAACTTAGTTGCTATGATAATCATCATTAAACATTCAATAAAACTTCCATTGCGGGACAGGGAACTCCCTCCAGAAGACAGCAAAACCACGTGCTAAAGGGGAAATTACCATAGTCACTAACGCTTATGAACGTTGCGGGTGGCGACCGCTGCGGTTCGTGACCGCAATATGTAAGATGGTACGATGCGCAGAAAAATGTTGCTGCCCTTCCTCCGGTTTATAGACACTTAGTCACCTCTTACGCTAACCACGGGTAGAGATGGGTTGGTATCACTGACCTCTATATATACATTGTATATATAGAGGTCAGTGGTCGGTATTGTCACCAAGAAAGCCCTAATTTTTTTTTATGTTGTCAACTAGAATGACATTTTCATTTTTGACTTGTGTTTTTGACAGTGTAATGCCGACTCTTGAGCCTGAAGTCTGCCATCAGAGATTATTTAGTGTATTTGCGCCGCTTCATGGCATTTTCTGTTAGTTTTTCTGGCTCCGAACCCTGTTAACGCAACTGCTAATATAAGTTTTCGTGAATAAATATACTTAATTAAATAAATAAATTTCAGCTTTAGTAATATTTTTATTTCAGTTAGGTTGTAAAAGCTATCATTGAGGATTCTTACAGTACTTTTATTTGCCGGCACCACAGGGGCGCGTGGGAATACTATTACCTATTCTGTGGCGTGGGTATGATTAGAGACGAGAATTACACTCACCAATCGCGCACGCTGGAATATCTTTGAGGATAACTGGTCATATGACTGTATGATACGACATGCATGACCGTCATTCACCGTCACTCTTTGCTTAGGCTGTTTTTCTACCTATGTTCTTTACGAAAATTTGTTCAGTTTCATGGACAGAACCACCTCTTAAAATATCGAGGGTTATAAAAAGATAGCGCTTTATAGATTCTCTTTTGTCCAATATTATAGTATAAAACCAGGATAGTTGAAGACCTAGAATAAGTAAGTACCTGATGGCTCTGATGTGAAACCCTAATAGACCAGCCAAACTATGAGGAATATTGAAATCATTGACGTAAGAAAAAAAAATACTAATAAAATAATAGTAAAAACTTCTTTCGGCTAATTCTTCCTAAAGCAAAGTTTTGAACCTGGGCCCTGAGTCAAGATGCTTTCTACAATCGCAAACGCTAGTAGAATAGAATGAAAATGTACGGGAATGACATTAGCGATCGAAATGTTGCGTGACAGCTAATGTCAATCCCATACATTTTTATTCTATTCTATAGCATTTGCGATTGTAGAAAGCATCTTGACTCAGGGCCCTGGAACCCTCAGAGTAAAAAACTAGAGTCCGTCATATATATACATATTCTGTATGAACTAGTGAAGTGTAAAGCGTCTCACTGTCGCCTATACTAGTCGGTCAAAAAACTCAGTTAAGTTTTACAAAAATCAAGAAATCTTTAAAAATCTAATGTTTTAGTATAAACTCTGTTTGCGAAAGTGAAAATATTTTTTTTTACTTATGAATTGATCATTAATACTAAGAACGGAAGCGTAAATAATCCGTAATGCGTGATTTTTAACACCGTTTTTTTCCTGAATGGTAAGTGTTTTCACCAGAAAAACTGTGGTAGTAACATTTATTAGTCCCATCTAAATATATAAAAGAGCATGTCCTGACTGACTGACTGATTCATCAACACCGAGCCGTAACCGCTATAGATACAGATCTGAAATTTTGTACACAAGTTCTATGCATGTGAAAACCACCCACAAAGAAAGGATTTTGGAAAATTCATCTCCCAAGAGGGTGAAATAAGTGATGAAAGTTTGTATGAAAGTCCTTTGTTTCTTGAGTTAGATTCACACAAATTTAACGTTAAGCTTTTGGTTACAAATCACCCTAAAAGGGGGTGAAAAAGGGGATGAAATTTTTTCCGTAAGTTGGTCTTTAAGCCTTTTATTTTTAAAGGTAGAATTATAGAAATTAGTTTTGGAGCTTTTGGTAAAAAATAAAAAAGCGTGTTTTAGAATTTTTCAAAATTCATCCCCTAAGGGCGTTTAAATAAGGGATGAAAGTTTGTTTGAAAGTCCGTCAGTTTTGAAGTTAGGATCTTAAAAATTTGTATTTAGACTGACGACTAAACGTGTATCAGGGCTTTTGAAAATTGTAAACCCTAAGGGGTGAAAAGAGGGATGAAGTTGAAACTCCTTCATTTCAAAGTAATATCCAATACATTTATTATTTAGGCATTAGGGTTGTAATTCTGTGGTACATACATCACTGTTATTGAAATTCCACCCCAAATTCAACCTACAAAGTAGAAAATCGCAAAATTTCACAACTACAGGCAGGATTCGAACCTGCGTCTTCTGCGTCAGTACCGCAGACGCTTTACCAACTAGGCTACTGTACAACATCAGGCAGGACCACAGTGAAATTTTGCGATATTCTACTTTGTAGATTTATCCGAACACTGGAAGTGTTAAAATAAAATCATTTTCAATAATACGTAGTGTTACCAATTTTCGACTTGAATTCTATTTGCAATAATGGACTAGTTGGGCTAGTATAGTTCATGCTTACTAGGTGGCAGCACTAACGCAACGTTGGAATGCGTATAGAGATCGCAGATTTCACAACATCAGGCAGAACCACAGTATATAGCCTAGTTGGTAAAGCGTCTGCGGTACTGACGCAGAAGACGCAGGTTCGAATCCTGCCTGTGGTTGTGAAATTTTGGGATTTTCTACTTTGTAGATTTATCCGAACACTGGAAGTGTTAAAATAAAATCATTTCCAAATTCAACCCCTTAAAGAGGGAAATTGGGTGAAAAAGTCTAAAAACCATATATAGGGTATCGTTTGTATGGTTTATCGGGTCGCTGATTACGAAAACTAAAACAATTTTAAAATCTAATTTGGTGGACGTGAAATACCATCATCCTCTGGGGATGGGGTTAGGGTGCGATAGGGTTGATATGTCTAAAAATCAATATGGGTGTCGTTTGTATGGTTTATCGGATCGCTGATTACAAAAACTACAACAATTTTGAAATCTAAGGTGGTGGACGTGAAATACCATCATCCTCTGGGGATGGGGTTAGGGTGCGATAGGGTTGATATGTCTAAAAATCAATATGGGTGTCGTTTGTATGGTTTATCGGATCGCTGATTACAAAAACTACAACAATTTTGAAATCTAAGGTGGTGGATGTTAAATACCATCATCCCCTGGGGGTGGGGTTGGGGTGAGATAGGGTTAAAATGTCTAAAAATCAATATGGGTGTCGTTTCTATGTTTATACAGGGTGATTGGTAGCTGGGTACAAAGCCTTAAAGGGGTGATAGCTGAGATCATTTAGAACATAATAAGCCATATTTGTCTTAGACCAAGTCGCATTTTTTTTTTCATTGTTACTTTAATGATTTTGACAAAAAACTCCAAAATTTTACTATTAATTGCTAACAGTGTTAAATCAAAGTGGTTTGGTCATTATTTTTTTATTTTTTTTACTTATGAAATGTTTGGCCAGTCTGATGAGACATTTTTTAAGCATTTGTGCCATCAGAAAAATATTTTGAAGCTGTTTGAAGTTCAAAATGATTTTAAAAATGAAGATAACTGATTTGTTTAAGGCATTTAAAAAAATAAGTAATCAAGCTTAAGATTTACAAATCTTTTAAGTAACATGCTTGGTTATCGCCCTTTCTTTTGAGGTATCATATACGCAGATGTCTCACCAACTTTTAAAATTAGGGCGTATTTAAGCTTAACAGAGGAAGATCAGTAAAAATTTTAATAGGCAAATTATACACATTTTTTGTTAATTACATAAAATTGTCGTGTATAAAATGAAGACTGCAATTGCTCATACCAAGCGAGCCAGTCTTCTGACTTCTGTACACGTGACTTGCATCTTCTGCTTCATGACATGTTGGTTGGAACGTGTGTTTTAATTCTGCACTGGTTGATATTTCTACACTAAAACATCCAGGAGCACTGCATCAGGTGATTCGAACAGGCCAATGGAAGGACCCGTCCGCTTCAGGTAGGATAAATGCTTTCGAATTGTGGTAGTGGCGTAAAATGCTCCAACCAAACAAACCAAAAATTTCACCTGGCTCTCTACAACATGCAAGCAACGAGTTTCAAAATTCTTTTGGAAACTCGGTCATTCGGCCAGTGATGTACCCTTTCCAGGCTGTATCTCATCTGACCGAGTTTCCAAAAGAATTTTGGGACTCGTTGCTTGCATGTTGTAAAGTGCCAGGTGAAATTTTTGGTTTGTATGGTTGGAGCATTTTGCGCCACTACCACAATACGAACGCATCTATCCTACCTGAAGTTTGAGCTTTTAATATCCAACTCTAGTGCACTGGGCTCTAATTGTGAGAACAACTGTTTCCCAGAAAACTGGACTGGCAGGGACGGGCCCTTCCATTGGCTTGTTCGAATCACCTGATGCAGTGCTCCTGGATATTTTGGTGTAGAAATATCAACCAGTGCAAAATTAATACACAGATTCCAACCAACATGTCATGAAGCAGAAGATGCAAGTCAAGTGTACAGAAGTCAGAAGACTGGCTCGCTTGGTATGAGCAATTGCAGTCTTCATTTCAAACACGAAAATTTTATGTAATTAACAAAAAATGAGTTTAATTTGCCTATTAAATTTTTAACTGATTTTCCTCTGTTAAGCTTAAATACGCCCTAATTTTAAAAGTTGGTGAGACATCTGCGTAAATGATACCTCAAAAGAAAGGGCGACAACCAAGCATGTTATTTAAAAGATTTGAACCTCATAAACTTGATTACTTATTTTTTTAAATGCCTTAAACAAATCAGTTTTCTTCATTTTAAAAATTATTTTGAACTTCAAACAGCTTCAGAATATTTTTCTGATGACACAAATGCTTAAAAAAAGTCTCATTAGACTGGCCAAACATTCTTTAAGTAAAAAAAAATAATGAGCAAACCACTTTAATTTAACACTGTTAGCAATTAATAGTAAAATTTTGGAGTTTTTTTGTCAAAGTCATTAAAGTATAAATGAAAAAAAAAAATGCGACTTCGTCTAAGACAAATATGGCTTATTATGTTCTAAATGATCTCAGCTATCACCCCTTTAAGGCTTTGCACCCAGCTTCCAATCACCCTGTATAAGGATAGGGATAGCGGTTAAGACGGCGTTAAGGATAGGGATAGGAGGGGTAGGGTTAGGGGCAGGGATAGGGAGAGGGAGAGGGAGGAGTGGGAGTGGGATGGAGGTAGAGAGAAAGGGAGTGGGAGAGGGTGAGGGAGGGGGAGAGGGAGAGACTGCACATTGTCTGAATATCACGCGGGCGAAGCCGCGGGCACAGCTAGTATCACATATTTCTTAAAGAGAAAGATAAAAATTTTACGTTTTTAGGATTTGATTAAATCCATACATTTTAGTATGGAGGTCCCTCGCAAGAAAGTGATACACTTATGGCTCCCTCCATAGCAGAAAGTTCTGCTACTTAAACCTCCTTGCTCGAGCCCCTCTACAGCGCCATCTATGAGATTTTTGAAGAACGTTCAACAGAAAGTTTACTATGAAAAAGTTTGTTGTTTCGAGTTCTACTTACAATACGTACAAACGAGTCCTTTATTTTTTCGTTGAGAAACTTTTCCATAGACAATATAAAAATGACATTTTCGTCTAAAATAATTTGTACAAAAGTACTTATCTAGTCCCTGAAAATAATATTTATTATGGTCGCTGTCATTGAGCAAGGCAAGGAACTACCAGGTTTATAAATTATTATCTCGGCTTGATACGATAAGATCATCCCAAGAAAAGGTCCTAAGAAATTTCTGTGTGTACATTGTGGTGAAGAACACGTGTGTCTCGTTCGATTTGAGAAAAATCTAGCCTAGCCAAAATGATCGTTCAATAATCTCCCGGTTCTTGCGTGGAACAGATTTTAAGGTAAATTAGGGAAACAGTGCATTCAAATAATAAAAAAAAATACTTATAGACCGAGGGCGCTGCAAGTTACCCTACGTCATCGAGTCCCAGAAATTCCTTACGTCATGTCATCGAGTCCAAGAAATTTGCAACTTTGTAGCGAGAGTAGTGGCTTCTTAGGTCCAAAAAAGGTTGGTCTGCCAAATCGCAACTGGCAGGTTCGGTACCAGACTGAGAGCTGGCAACGGATAGCGTTAGCTCATTTATATAGCTCCCAGAACACCCTAGTTAGTAAGCCCTACCTACTACCATTATTCATAGATCAAGGCGCCTGCCAGCTGTGTGTTGGTGTGAGTGGGAGGACAGCAAAGGGGTTAAAAATCTACCGAAGTTGAGCCATTTAAAGAAATCTGGGTTTAGTGTGGTATTGTAGCTGCTTATTCAATGAATTCGTACATGACATTGGCTGATATTCTTATCGGTGGAAAACTTAGAGCAACGCGTCAAAACGGGCAACGGCTTTGCGCGCGAAAATCGGGTGGAAAGTACTCGCAGGCGTTGACCTCAGAAAAATAAGGGTTATATATGCCGGGAATTTTAGACCATTTTTTGACCAAACCCGGACATTTAAAATTACTAAACGGGACCTTTTGTAATATGTTCGGACACCTTCAAGGATGACGCTCAAAAAAGTCCCAGGACCTCCCACGTGGGAGAGCCGGGAAATCCTGGAAAAACTGGAATTTCAATAAAATTCCTGTAGCTTGCCTAAAATCGTCATAAATAAAGCATATTTTTTTTAAAATACAAGGTATCTGAGATTACTAATTTATAATCCAGTACATTCCAGTCTCAAAAAACCTGGAAAAACTGGAATTTTCCTGGAACTGGCCGGAAAAAGCCAGGATTTGTTTCGAGAAATGACAGGACGCCGTTTTTATTACTAAACGACTTTCTATTTTTCTAAGTAATGTTGACGTTTAATATTTACAGTTTCATTTCAGGATTCCAGGGTACATGGAAGTAACCTTGGAGTAAGTTTAAAATAGTTTAAAAAGCTAATTTGTTAACTTTTTTCCATTCTTATGCGGTTTTTGCGCTCTGTGCAACCATTGCCTCTATACTACTCAGATTCAAGCCCATGCGTATTGCAGTACAGGATTCCTGGAAATCCTTTTTTGTCATGTTCATTAACTTTTCATAATACAGGATACTTATTATTATTCTTCTGAAATGAGTGAGAAATGTACTGATATAAACAAAATTTACTATATTCAAAATGATAAAAATATTTTTTATCACCGCGAGCAAGAAATCATCAGCATGGCTCAGTTCCATATCAGTTTCTGAAACAAATAAGTTTATTAGAAAAAATAAATTACACATCCTGTAAAGAGACGCGACTATGTATGTTTGGTGACGTACCAGTACACGGGATCGGCTCATGGTCTCCATCTGGATCGTCGTCGTTGTCCTCGTCCTCTACTCTTAACATATTGAAAAAAACTGGAATTGAAAATTAATTGAAAAAACTGAAATTTCAAGAAAATTTATGGAGCGGGCCTAAAATCATTCCCACCTAAGCTCCTTAAGAGGAAACTAAAAGACAAGTTTGGGGAGGGAGTTGTGTTCACTGAAAGACAGGGACGAATTTTTGCTGTATGTGAGAACTGGTACAGTAAAAGAAATGCGGACAATCAAAGTGAGAGACTGAGAATCATCCTGACAACAGCTCGCCTTCTTCGTCAGGACATACTCTCTAAATCATGTGACACTTCTCGTTATCCATCTGTTTCAGACATGTCAGTAGGGGGAAAGGACGTAGTCCCCGAATTTCTTCAATTATTTCTAGAGGAGCTCTTGCAAAAAAAAGGCATGAAAGTGCATGCAATTAAACAGAGAAAGGCAGTTGCCATTGGCCAAGTGATTGTTTCTACTCTTCGTCCGCGCTCTTTTCTTTCTCCGCTCTTATTTGGACTTGGTGTAACTCTGCACAGGCTATTTGGTTCGAAACTACTCATTGACATGCTTCACAATTTAGGTTTTTGTTGTTCGTACAATGAAGCCGGGAAATTTGAGGATTCAGTGGCTAAAAGCGCTCCCGCTACTATCGACCAAAGTGCATAGGTATATCCAAGCTGTCTTTGATAATGCAGATCATAATGTAAGAACCCTTGATGGCCACGGCACATGGCATACCATGGGTGGTATCTTGTGCGTAACGCCAAAGTCTTCTCTACATGCAGACAAACCTGATACGCGACCGTCTCCTGGCAGCTGGGTTACTTCCACAGGAAATGAAACAAACGGCTACCTTCCTATACAACAATATATCACCCCATATCACGACGGATATTCCAAGCTACTTGCTGTAGATATGAAAAATGTAAATATAGACTGCAACTCGCAAGATTTGGCACGTTCTCTTGACTTACTGTGGGCCTCTGGACGTGGAGTGGAGCTTCACCTCATCCAGGTTGGAGTGGATACATGGAGTTCACTCACCAATCTCAACCCTAACAAGTGCCCTATCAAGAAACAATTTCCAGGAATCCTGTACTGCAATACGCATGGGCTTGAATCTGAGTAGTAAAGAGGCAATGGTTGCGTAGAGCCCAAAAAAAGCATAAGAATGGAAAAAGTTATCAAAGTACCTTTTCTTTAAATATTTTACGCTCGCTGCAAGGTAACTTCCAGGTGCCCTGGAATCCTGAAACTGAAAATATTTAACGTCAACATTACTAAGAAAAATAGAAAGTCGTTTAGTATTAAAAACGGCGTCCTGCCATTGCTCGAAACAAATCCTAGCTTTTTCCGGCCAGTTCCAGGAACATTCCAGTTCTTCCAGGTTTTTTGAGACTGGAATGTACTGGATTATAAATTTATAATTTTAGATATCTTGTATTTAAAAAAATATGCGTTATTTATGACGATTTTAGGCACGCTCCAGGAATTTCATTGAAATTCCAGTTTTTCCAGGATTTCCCGGCTCTCCCACGAGGGAGGTCCTGGGATTTTTTTAACTTCATCCTGGAAGGTGTCCAAACATATTAAAAAAGGTCCTGTTTAGTAATTTTAAATGTCCGAGTAAAAATTAATTTTCCCGGGGTATATAGAAGTAGAATTAAAGGGATGTGTGATGTTAAGTCACAATAAATTACATCCTATACTATTAGACGAGCAATATTTGTATATATATACTAGCTGTTGCCCGCGGCTTCGCTCGCGTGGATTTCGTATTAATGTTGTTACCGGTTTTCCGAAGCAATGAGATATTTTCCCGTCATTTCGGGGTAATTTTAAACTAAGGAAAAACAGGACTAACCCTGCGCAAATCAATGAGTATAGATATAATTCAAGATTTAGCTGAATTTTATAAAATATACAGACGTTACTCATAAATTACTCAGAATGGAGGAACTTAGCAGCAGTATCCTAACAAATGTAGAGAGAGAGATGAGAGACACCTTTATGTAATATTTCAAAACAGAGCCAATTCGCAGAAGTAATTGAGATAAACTAAAACCCTCTCCCCCTCTCACCCCCTGTCTCTCCCCCTCTCCCTCCTCCCTCTCCTCCTGCCCCTCCCTCTCCCTCTCCCTCACCCCCTCCCCCCCTCTCTCCCTCCCTGTCCCCCTTCCCTTCCTTCTCCCTCTCCCTCTACCTCTACCTGTACCTGTACCTCTCTACCTCTCTACCTATCTATCTCTCTACCTCTCTACCTATCTACCTCTCTACCTCTCTACCTCTACCTCTACCCTATCCCTACCCCTAACGCCAATTTAATCGCTATCCTTAACATAGAAATGACACCCATATTGATTTTTAGACAAAACCTATCGCACCTCAACCCCAACCCCAGGGGATGATGGTATTTCACTTCCATCACGTTGGATTTCAAAATTATTGTAGTTTTCGTAATCAGCGACCCGATAAACCATACAAACGACACCCATATTGATTTTTATTTCAACCTTATCGCACCTCAACCCCATCCCTAGGGGATGATGGTATTTCACGTCCACCATGTTGGATTTCAAAATGTTTGTAGTTCTTGTAATCAGCGACCCGATAAACCATACAAACGACACCCATATTGATTTTTAGACATTCCAACCCTATCGCACCTCAACCCCATCCTCAGGGGATTATAATATTTCACGTTCACTACGTTGGATTTTAAAATTGTTGTAGCTTTCGTAATCAGCGACCCGATAAACCATACAAATGATACCCTTATTGGTTTTTAGACTTTTGTACCCCATTTTCCTTTTTTATGGGTTTAATTTGGGGTGGAATTTCAATAACAGTGATGTACTTTCCACAGAATTACAACCTGAATGCCTCAACAATTAATTTAGTGGATTTTACTTTGAAAATGAAGGATTTTCATCTTCATCCATCTTTTCACCCCTTAGGGTGTAGAATTTTCAAAAACCCTGAAACACGTGAAACTTAATTTTTAGTCGTCAGCCTAAATACAAATTTTGAAGATCCTAACTTCAAAACTGACGGACTTTCATACAAACTTTCATCCCCTATTTTACCACCTTAGGGGTAGAATTTTGTAAAACCCTTTCTTAGTGCACCCCTAGGCTTCATAAGGAACCTACATGCCAAATTTGGAATCTCTAGACCCAGTGGTTTGGGCTGTGCGTTGATATGTCAGTCAGTCAGTCAGTCAGTCAGACATGTCAGGAGGGGGAAAGGACGTAGTCCCCGAATTTCTTCAATTATTTCTAGAGGAGCTCTTGCAAAGAAAAGGCATGAAAGTGCATGCAATTAAACAGAGAAAGGCAGTAGCCATTGGCCAAGTGATTGTTTCTACTCTTCGTCCGCGCTCTTTTCTTTCTCTTTAATTAATTCCGATTTTTCTTTTTGCTAACTAATGGTATTTTTTAGACATTTTTCATCACAAGTTTAAAACAAAGAGTCGTAGAGTAGAAAAATGGTGCATTCCTCGTAGTTACACCAAGTTGTTACACCAGTGTAACCACGAGGAAAAACCAATTCCTGGTGGTGACACCGCAGTAGAGATAGACTATCGATTGGCGATACTACATTTACCTAAAACCAGGCCGCGATCTTACTCCGCGTGTAGGTACGACTTAAGAGCTGAACTGTCACGGGCTGTGGAGGGGTCAGAACTTCAGCGGTGGGTTTGGGGTCCTTAGGATGTAAACATCCTGCCTAAAAGTACCCCCGACGCTGAGAGTTCCGGGGAAGGGGGACGTCATACAATTTTTGTATGGGATCTTTTAATTGAAAGCGGCGACATTCGTCAAATCCTTGTTTCGTTAAATTTTTTAAATGTCAATCGCAAGTACAGCTATGCAGAAAGAAAGAAAATTAACAGAAAATATATATTTTTCTTATTTGTTCTATTTTAAAATTCCGTTGACGTCAGAACGGGCGATTTTCCTGCGCGTGGGTTTTAAAATCTTTAGACACTAACATAATATAAGCTGGAAAAAAAAATAAAGAGATCATCCAGATCTTAATTTCGGTTGACGGCTGTCAAACTGAAAACTGCTATAACTCGGAAACTACTGACCCTAGACTATTCGTATGTTCGGACAAATGAAAAACGTCGTCGAGATCTTTATTTCGGATGAAAGCTGTCAAACTTAAAACCGCTATAACTCGAAAACTACTGATCGTAGACTAATCGTATGTTCGGACAAATGAAAGATCTCAATAAAATCTTCATTTCATTTTACAGCTGTCAAACATAAAACCGCTATAACTTGGAAACTACTGAACCTAGACTACTCGTATGTTCGCGAAAATGATAGATATTTTTAAGATCTTCGTTTTTGTTGACAGCTGTCCAATTTTTAACCACTATAACTCAAAAACTACTGACCCTAGATTACTCGTGTCCTGAGACAAATGGTAGATCTCGTCGAGATCTTCATTTCAGTTGACAGCTGTCAAACTTTAAACCCTTTAAACTTTAAGTCAGGGTGGGTGTCTCACCAGCTTATCCACCGTTACCCTTCTTCCATCAAGAATCCAGAACCGCCTACCTATCACCCCTACCTGGTTAAATATTCCACAACTATGCACAAAGCGCTTTGAAATATCTTTTATTATGCGCACAGCTAAAGACACGCGGAGTGAGACCGCGGTCTGGTTTCAGGTAAATGTAGTATCGACAATCGATAGTCTATCTCTACTGCGGTATCACCACCAGGAATTGGTTTTTCCTCGTGGTTAAACTGGTGTAACAACTTGGTGTAACTACGAGGAAGTCGTCGAAAAAATTAAAGAATCTATTCTGATATGTACGAATCCCTTTTATATGATACCCCATTCAGCCTAGTAACGATATTTTAAAATTTAGACCCCCCAATTTGGGCCCCCTTTATTATTCTTTTACTATTTTTAATTTCAGTATCAAAATGAGCGGGACAGCAGTAGGTCCAAATTCAACCAACTTAGTGTGCACGTCATGCAGAGCTACGATACAAACCCGCCTAAAAAAGAGACCCAGTACCAGAACACACCTCATAGCAATATTACTGTGCGTCTGCTTGTAAGTACCTTGGTTCTTTTTCTAAATATTACTATGCAAATGCATTATTTGCGCCTTTTAATAGAATTATTTGACATTAATAGTAAAAACAGATAGAAAACCGGTCAAGTGCGTTTCGGGCCCCGCGCATTATAGGGTTCCGTAGTATTTTTTACCATTTTTATCGCAAAGCAGGTTTTGATTAAGTATTTCATAACGTTCATAAAATAAACTTTTTACCTCCTAATGCTCAGCGAGGTCCTAGCACCTGATTGCTGTTGCTATATCTATTTATTATTTCCAGTTTTTTGGCTATAGCTCATTAACCTGTGAAGCCTACTTATCTGTGATAGTTTTCCTTTTAATTGCATCATATACAGTGTGTAAGGAAAAGTACCGATTTCCTTTTAACCACATATTCTATAAGTAGAATAAAGAACAATAAGCATGTTTAAAGAATAAAAACCGGCCAAGTGCGAGTCGAACTCGCGCCCTAAGGATTCCGTACCTATCTGCCATATGATATAATATACTAAAAGCTTTTGCTCTTTGATTTCAAGAACTCCGCGACCATCCAACTTGACCCCTCTTTTATAGAAAAGTTCTTGAAACGGGAGCTCACCTTAATTAGTTATTATTAGTTGTGAGAAAAATTAAAATATTAATTGATTTTAGACTTTTCCCTTTATTTGTACTGTGAGACCTAGCTTCTTGCCAAATTTCATAATTTTAGGTCAACGGGAAGTACCCTGTAGGTTTTGCTTTTTTGCATAAATGTATGGGGATGAGGACATAAAAAGCCATATCTTTTGATTGCGTCGTTGTAAAAAAAATAAATTTTCAGATCTTGTGTGTTTCATAGACCTTAATATTCGATATCGATTTCAACCTGATAACTCTTCTCGTTCGTGAGAAAAAGGGTCTTGACAGACAGACAGACGGACAACAAAGTGATCCTATAAGGGTTCCGTTTTTTTTATTTTGAGGTACGGAACCCTAAAAAAATGATAAATAATTACAGAAATAAAAAAGTTATAGAATACTTACCTACTGAATGTCCTGCAGAATACAATGCATATAGAGCGAGTCTACATCGTTTCGGATCGTGCTATGGCAGCGTAAAAGAAACGGCAAGAAACCACAGCAGCACGGCCTACTTTAAGAGTCTGCTTTTTACATTGTGGTTCTTGTGTTTCTCTGGAATATCATATAGTAAGCTTTTTTACATAACGTTTGCTTTACCCATTTTTTAAATTTTCTCTCAGGTAATTGCACTACATATTCATATTGCACGTCTCGTGTGGTGCCGGCAAAGAATAGTACCAACCCATACATACCCGTGGGTGTCGTAAGAGGCGACTAAGGGTTAACTGGAGGATGGGCAGCAGCATCCTCCTCTGTATCTTATATCTTACTAACTGCGGTCACCTACAACCGCGGTCATAGTGCCAGCCGTAACGCTAACAAGCGAGGTAACTATGGTACTTCCCCTCCACATATTTCCAGCAAAAACTAGAATTCTGGTGGGAACTCCCTGTCCTGTAGTGGACGTTTCATGGAATGTTATGATGATGATGATCGTACACACAGACCAACGAAAGATGTATTGACTTTTGCTAATCTTCTATATATATAAAAGAAGAAGGTGACTGACTGACTGACTGACTGACTGACTGACTGACTGACTGACTGACTGACTGACTAACATATCAACGCACAGCCCAAACCACTGGGTCTTGAGATTCCAAATTTGGCATGTAGGTTCCTTATGAGGCTTAGGGGTGCACTAAGAAAGGGTTTTACATAATTCCACCCCTAAGGGGGTAAAATAGGGGATGAAAGTTTGTATGAAAGTCCGTCAGTTTTGAAGTTAGGATCTTCAAAATTTGTATTTAGGCTGACGACTAAAAATTAATAATTACGTGTCTCAGGGTTTTTCAAAATTCGACACCCTTAAGGGTGAAAAGGGGGATGAGGTTGAAAATTCTTTATTTTTAAAGTAAAATCAACATAATTTATTATTTAGGCATTAATGATGTAATTCTATGCAACGTTCATCACTGTTATTGAAATTCCACCACAAATTCAACCCCTAAAAAAGGGAAATGGGGTGAAAAAATCTAAAAACCAATATGGGTATCGTTTGTATGGTTTATCGGGTCGCTGATTACGAAAACTACAACAATTTTGAAATCCAACGTGGTGGACGTGAAATACCATCATCCCCCTGGGGATGGAGTTGGGGTGCGATAGGTTTGAAATGTCTAAAAATCAATATGGGTGTCGTTTGTATGGTTTATCGGGTCGCTGATTACGAAAGCTCAACAACTTTGAAATCCAACGTGGTGGACGTGAAATACCATCGTCCCCTGGGGATGGGGTTGGGGTGCGATAGGTTTGAAATGTCTAAAAATAAATATGGGTGCCATTTCTATGTAAGGGATAGCGGTTAAATTGGCGTAAGGGGTAGGGATAGGGACAGGTAGAGGTAGAGGTAGAGAGGTAGAGAGGTATAGAGGTAGAGAGGTAGAGAGGTAGAGTGGTAGGGAGGTAGAGAGGTAGAGAGGTAGAGAGGTAGAGAGGTAGAGAGGTAGAGAGGTAGAGAGGTAGAGAGGTTGAGAGGTAGAGAGGTAGAGAGGTAGAGAGGTAGAGAGGTAGAGAGGTTGAGAGGTAGAGAGGTAGAGAGGTAGAGAGGTAGTGAGGTAGAGAGGTAGAGAGGTAGAGAGGTAGAGAGGTAGAGAGGTAGAGAGGTAGAGAGGTAGAGAGGTAGAGAGGTAGAGAGGTAGAGAGGTAGAGAGGTAGAGAGGTAGAGAGGTAGAGAGGTAGAGAGGTAGAGAGGTAGAGAGGTAGAGAGGTAGAGAGGTAGAGAGGTAGAGAGGTAGAGAGGTAGAGAGGTAGAGAGGTAGAGAGGTAGAGAGGTAGTGAGGTAGTGAGGTAGAGAGGTAGAGAGGTAGAGAGGTAGAGAGGTAGAGAGGTAGAGAGGTAGAGAGGTAGAGAGGTAGAGAGGTAGAGAGGTAGAGAGGTAGAGAGGTAGAGAGGTAGAGAGGTAGAGAGGTAGAGAGGTAGAGAGGTAGAGAGGTAGAGAGGTAGAGAGGTAGAGAGGTAGAGAGGTAGAGAGGTAGAGAGGTAGAGAGGTAGAGAGGTAGAGAGGTAGAGAGGTAGAGAGGTAGAGAGGTAGAGAGGTAGAGAGGTAGAGAGGTAGAGAGGTAGAGAGGTAGAGAGGTAGAGAGGTAGAGAGGTAGAGAGGTAGAGAGGTAGAGAGGTAGAGGTGGAGAGGTAGAGGTAGAGAGGTAGAGAGGTAGAGGTAGAGAGGTAGAGAGGTAGAGAGGTAGAGAGGTAGAGAGGTAGAGAGGTAGAGAGGTAGAGAGGTAGAGAGGTAGAGAGGTAGAGAGGTAGAAAGGTAGAGAGGTAGAGAGGTAGAGAGGTGGAGAGGTAGAGAGGTGAAGAGGTAGAGAGGTAGAGAGGTAGAGAGGTAGAGAGGTAGAGACGTAGAGACGTAGAGACGTAGAGACGTAGAGACGTAGAGACGTAGAGACGTAGAGAGGTTGAGAGGTAGAGAGGTAGAGAGGTAGAGAGGTAGAGAGGTAGAGAGGTAGAGAGGTAGAGTGGTAGAGAGGTAGAGAGGTAGAGAGGTAGAGATGTAGAGAGGTAGAGAGGTAGAGAGGTAGAGAGGTAGAGAGGTAGAGAGGTAGAGAGGTAGAGAGGTAGAGAGGTAGAGAGGTAGAGAGGTAGAGAGGTAGAGAGGTAGAGAGGTAGAGAGGTAGAGAGGTAGAGAGGTAGAGAGGTAGAGAGGTAGAGAGGTAGAGAGGTAGAGGTGGAGAGGTAGAGGTAGAGAGGTAGAGAGGTAGAGGTAGAGGTAGAGAGGTAGAGAGGTAGAGAGGTAGAGAGGTAGAGAGGTAGAGAGGTAGAGAGGTAGAGAGGTAGAGAGGTAGAGAGGTAGAGAGGTAGAGAGGTGGAGAGGTAGAGAGGTGGAGAGGTGGAGAGGTAGAGAGGTAGAGAGGTAGAGACGTAGAGACGTAGAGACGTAGAGACGTAGAGACGTAGAGACGTAGAGAGGTTGAGAGGTAGAGAGGTAGAGAGGTAGAGAGGTAGAGAGGTAGAGAGGTAGAGAGGTAGAGAGGTAGAGAGGTAGAGAGGTAGAGTGGTAGAGAGGTAGAGAGGTAGAGAGGTAGAGAGGTAGAGAGGTAGAGAGGTAGAGAGGTAGAGAGGTAGAGAGGTAGAGAGGTAGAGAGGTAGAGAGGTAGAGAGGTAGAGAGGTAGAGAGGTAGAGAGGTAGAGAGGTAGAGAGGTAGAGAGGTAGAGAGGTAGAGAGGTAGAGAGGTAGAGAGGTAGAGAGGTAGAGAGGTAGAGAGGTAGAGAGGTAGAGAGGTAGAGAGGTAGAGAGGTAGAGAGGTAGAGAGGTAGAGAGGTAGAGAGGTAGAGAGGTAGAGAGGTAGAGAGGTAGAGAGGTAGAGAGGTAGAGAGGTAGAGAGGTAGAGAGGTAGAGAGGTAGAGAGGTAGAGAGGTAGAGAGGTAGAGAGGTAGAGAGGTAGAGAGGTAGAGAGGTAGAGAGGTAGAGAGGTAGAGAGGTAGAGAGGTAGAGAGGTAGAGAGGTAGAGAGGTAGAGAGGTAGAGAGGTAGAGAGGTAGAGAGGTAGAGATGTAGAGAGGTAGAGACGTAGAGACGTAGAGAGGTAGTGAGGTCGAGAGGTCGAGAGGTCGAGAGGTAGAGAGGTAGAGAGGTAGAGAGGTAGAGAGGTAGAGAGGTAGAGAGGTAGAGAGGTAGAGAGGTAGAGGGGTACAGGTACAGGTAGAGGGAGAGGGAGAAGGAGGGGAAGGGGGAGAGGGAGGGAGTGAAGGAGGGGGAGGGGTGATGAAAAGGGAGAGGAAAGGGGAGAGGGAGGGGCAGGGGGAGAGGGAGGAGGGGGAGGGAGGAGGGGGAGGGGGAGGGGGAGATAAAGGGGGGAGAGGGAGAGACAGGGGGAGAGTTTTTGTTTTTCTCAATTATTTCTGCGAATTGGCTCTGTTTTGAAATATTAGTAGAGGTAGAGAGGTAGAGAGGTAGAGAGGTAGAGAGGTAGAGAGGTAGAGAGGTAGAGAGGTAGAGGTAGAGAGGTAGAGGTAGAGAGGTAGAGAGGTAGAGAGGTAGAGAGGTAGAGAGGTAGAGAGGTAGAGAGGTAGAGAGGTAGAAAGGTAGAGAGGTAGAGAGGTAGAGAGGTAGAGAGGTAGAGACGTAGAGACGTAGAGACGTAGAGACGTAGAGACGTAGAGACGTAGAGATGTCGAGAGGTAGAGAGGTAGAGAGATAGAGAGGTAGAGTGGTAGAGTGGTAGAGAGGTAGAGAGGTAGAGAGATAGAGAGGTAGAGAGGTAGAGAGGTAGAGATGTAGAGAGGTAGAGAGGTAGAGAGGTAGAGAGGTAGAGAGGTAGAGAGGTAGAGAGGTAGAGAGGTAGAGAGGTAGAGAGGTAGAGAGGTAGAGAGGTAGAGAGGTAGAGAGGTAGAGAGGTAGAGAGGTAGAGAGGTAGAGAGGTAGAGAGGTAGAGAGGTAGAGAGGTAGAGAGGTAGAGAGGTAGAGAGGTAGAGAGGTAGAGAGGTAGAGATGTAGAGAGGTAGAGACGTAGAGACGTAGAGAGGTAGAGAGGTAGAGAGGTAGAGGGGTACAGGTACAGGTAGAGGGAGAGGGAGAAGGAGGGGAAGGGGGAGAGGGAGGGAGTGAAGGAGGGGGAGGGGTGATGAAAAGGGAGAGGAAAGGGGAGAGGGAGGGGCAGGGGGAGAGGGAGGAGGGGGAGGGGGAGAAACAGTGGGAGAGGGAGGGGGAGAGGGAGGAGGGGGAGGGGGAGGGGGAGATAAAGGGGGGAGAGGGAGAGACAGGGGGAGAGTTTTTGTTTTTCTCAATTTCTTCTGCGAATTGGCTCTGTTTTGAAATATTACATGAAGGTGTCTCTCATCTCTCTCTTTACATTTGTTAGGGTACTGCTGCTAAGTTCCTCTGTTCTGAGTAATTTATGAGTAACGCCTGTATATTACATAAAATTCGGCTGGATCTTGAATTATACTCATTATTTTGCGCAGGGTTAGTCCTGTTTGGGTGTCATTTCTATGTTAAGGATAGCGATTAAATTGGCGTTAGGGATAGGGTAGAGGTAGAGGTAGAGAGGTAGAGAGGTAGAGAGGTAGAGAGGTAGAGAAGTAGAGAGGTAGAGAGGTAGAGATGTAGAGAGATAGATAGGTAGAGAGGTAGAGAGGTACAGGTACAGGTACAGGTAGAGGTAGAGGGAGAAGGAAGGGAAGGGGACAGGGAGGGAGAGAGGGGGGGAGGGGGTGAGGGAGAGGGAGGGGCAGGAGGAGAGGGAGGAGGGAGAGGGGGAGAGAGAGGGAGAGGGTTTTAGTTTATCTCAATTACTTCCTCGAATTGGCTCTGTTTTGAAATATTACATAAAGGTGTCTCTCATCTCTCTCTCTACATTTGTTAGGATACTGCTGCTAAGTTCCTCCATTCTGAGTAATTTATGAGTAACGTCTGTATATTTTATAAAATTCAGCTGGATCTTGAATTATACCTATACTCATTGATTTGCGCAGGGTTAGTCCTGTTTTTCCTTAGTTTAAAATTACCCCGAAATGACGGGAAAATATCTCATTGCTTCGGAAAGCCGGTATCAACATAAATACGAAATCCACGCGAGCGAAGCCGCGGGCAACAGCTAGTCTAGTATATGGTTGATGAAGTTTGTACTTATTTCTAGTATTCAAAGTACACAATTTTTAGGTAATTTATAAATCTTCTTTCTAGCAATATTTTCATAAATTGGCATGGCACTGTCATGATTTTGATCTCCTCAAACAGTTCTCTCAGGGAATCACGAGTCTTCAGGCAATAAATTAATCTTATAGCCCTGTTTTGTAAAGCGAATATCGAATGGATATAAAAAAATCACCCCCACTTTATTTGTAGAGACCACCTTAAAACATTTTTTGACTAGATTTTATTTTACCACTTGGTCGGTATGGATAAAATGTATTATATTCGCACTAAATAACAGCTTTCTAGTACTAAGTTCTCTGAGCTAAGCCGCGGACAGACAGACGTACATGATGAAACTGTACTATAAGGGTTCCTTGTTGACTACGGAACCCTAAAACCGGTCAAGTGCGCCCCACGCCATATCGGGCTCCGTACTTTATAATTTTTTGTCGTAAAGCAGAAAACAAAAAGGGGCACCCTAACAAGACCAATCATAAAATTAAGCAAACTACTTGTAAACACCTCTCTTGCTTGACCTATACCGACGACAACCATGAAACCTGCACCGAACGTGCTCCGAACCAATCATCAAGTACTAGAAACAAGGCGGAGCGTAGAACAGATAACGTATGGCGGCCATTGCGATCAAGAAAGCTTAAATGCAACTTTCTATGTATGCTACTAACACTCATAATAATGTTTCATCCAACTAAACAAGCAGATGACATAATAACTGTAACATCATTTGAACAAAATAGACCCATATACTTCGATAAAGTTGGCAGCTTACAAAGTGTCCATGATCAATGGAAAATCGCGACGTACTACAATACGAGTATGACGTCATACTGGCAAGGCATCGAGAACATAAAAATGTTGTAAACCATCTGAACACTCGCTGTCAAGAATTCGAATATAAAACAATGTGCGAAGCAATCATTAGCGAGTTCAACCAAGAATTACTTGAATTAGACTACAATAATTACCTGCTGCAAACTCATCATGGTCAGTTAAGAGGACGTGCCACTCGAGGTCTTATATAGTGGCACGTCCTCTTAACTGACCATGATGAGTTTGCAGAATATGGCATAGGGTATTTGGCTAACACCTTATTTTGAGTTCTCGACGAGAGATTTGCTCACAAATATGTTAATACAGGCGTTACATAAAAATAAAGATCATCTTCTATCTAACATTAATAAAAGGGCAAACATCGAAGGGATACAGCCACCAACATTCATCACGGTAACGTTGACACTCAACTTCTACCACAGAATCAGTTGCTCCAGGAGCTAAACATTATATCAGGAAACTTACCTAAGCATCTATCACTGCCCGTCGAACACACAAGAACAGCTGGCAGACATCTACAAGCTGCTAGAAGTTAGATCGAGAGTTGTTGATAACTTTTTCCTGATAGAAATAACAATGCTACTGACCGGCGATAACCAATTCATATTATACAGAACTATCCCAATACCTATTCTAACTAACTTAAATAACACAATAACAATGAAAACATCATCTGAATATATCACAGTGAACCTTAGAAAATAAATTTACATGACCTTAACAGAGAAAGATATAAGACCCGAACCGATGGCCTACATATGTACAAGAAACCGAACCGATGGCCTAAATCGAACCGATGACCTACATATGTACAGTAAACAAACCTACGATGAATATGCGCAAACGGCATGTCCCTTGCAAAGTAAGCGTCATCACAAATACTACGTCGCCGTATTGTGCATACACAGAAAATAAAAATTATCATAACTATTGGACACCCCTACGAACACCTAATACATGGTTGTGTGTGTGCCACAAAGATTGTCAAGTACAAGCTATATGCCAAGATCGCATGACATCAAAACTAATAAAATTAACAGGAATAATAGAAGCAAGTCCGGGTTGTATTATCAGGAATGGAGAAGAAACGCTTTACACACAGATGTATCATCAAAATAAAATCGATATTAACTCGAACATACAATCGATACAATTTGGAGACATAAACAATTTAACATCTGTTCAACAAAGAGAGCCATCTATCATGCAAATTAACACTGAAATAAATTCGACAGAGAACAACATTCTTCGAAACAAACTGAAGACTGTATGTAGTATCGTATTCAATCTTTGCTCTTGTGGTGATTTTTGTGGTGGTCGCAGGGAGCACTTACATGCACTGGAGAAAGCGAAGAGGCAACGAAAGTGTTGCAAACAACGACAGGCAACTACCACAACCCGCAACGGCGGCTTCGTTTTGGTCGCACAAAGCTATAATTCTCGTTGTGATCGCACAAAGCTAGATTTTCTTGTTGTCAACGTACAAAGCTATTTCTCGTTTTGGTCGCACAAAGCTGTTTCTTGTTGTGATCGCACAAAGTTAAGTCTTTTTGGATCGCACAAAGCTACTTCTTGTTTGAACGCACAGAGCTATTTCTCGTTTAGGTCGCACAAAGCTATTTCTCGTTGTAAACGCACAAGGCTAGAGGAAACGCTCAGAATGCACGACCAACCACCACGCGAAGAACTATCTACGCTACCCCACATCAATTTAATGATGCATTATCTTTTTAAATGAAATATTTAAATAGTATACAGTAGCACATTTTTTTTGATATTAACTTTGTTGTTTAGTTTAACACTGTTTTAATTAGTTAAATTTTATTTTTGTCGTTGCCAATATGTGCAGTCAACGACCCTACATTGGACTTTACTACTAGCAACCTGAATATCACTGTAAAAATGTGATTTCAGCAACTCGTGGCGCTAAGTAAAATATGTATAAAAATTAGTTGTCAACCAGCTCGCGCGCGAACAGTAACTTTAACATTAAAACAGAACATAATTTTGAACAATTCTTAACATTTTTTTCAACACATTTGCTCATAAAACAGCTCTATTTGCACTGTATTAAGGTCCATAATCCAGCTTATTAAACACGCGTGCTTTTTTCATTAATGTTACTTCACTAGTGTTGTAATTTTTGTCTTTTTTTTTAAGCGGCATTTGCAAGGAGTTTCTATATCTATAACATTCATAATATTTTCATGAATAAGTAAACTGTGTTCGATAATATGATAAATAAATGTTAATTACATGGAAATACTTATATTAATCAACCAACTCACTACAAATTTGTCTTTAAAGTAACACAATATTCAATATTAAATAATTCAAGGGAGTGAGCCTCAGAACAAAGACCTCCTTGCTGAGTAAGCTGTTTGGCAGGTTAGTGTTTTATTTTTGTTTTGTTTTTTATAGCGGCAAGGTGCAAGGAGTTTCTATATCCTTAACATTCATAATATTTTAATGAATTAAGAAACTGTGTTTGATAATATGATAAATAAACGTTAATCAAACGAAAATATTGATTTTAGTCAACTAACTAACTACAAATTTGTCTTAAAAGTAACAAAATATTCAATTTTATAATAATTTGAAATCTAGTCTGTTTGATAGTGTAGTCATTGTCTCCTGCGCGCGCATGTATAATCTGTGTCTTCGAAAAAAGTAATACGCGCGCCGATTTAACAGATATTTCTTGTTGTGAAATGTGTTTATTGTAATTAAAAAATAAATAACTTCTACAAATAATTAAACAGTGATAAGTGAAGAACGTCGAAAATACTTGAACAAAAAACACAAATCCGGTGTATCGGGTGATGTAGAAACGTGAGGAAAACGTCTACGAAGTTTCCTTAGGAAAAAAAGGTAAGTGAATTTGATTCGTTTTTATTCGCAAATGTGTTGAAAAACGTCGTAAGAAGTTTGTGCGCTTTGGTGATTACACCCTCGGCTCCATTACGCCCTCGCCTGCGGCTCGGGCTGCAATTTCTGAGCCTCGGCTGTAATGTCCAAAATAGCGCACGTGCATCTTAATGTACTATTATAACATTTAAATATCAGTGTGGAAAGTAAATTATAAACAGATTTATCTTGAAGCCTGGTCTTTTAACATATTAACATCTTAACAATCAACATTTAACACTACATGTAAGGGTGGAACACATCTACCCTTACAAACTTGTTAATGTTTAAGGTCTGAAACCACATTTGCATTTTTCGGAAGATGTGTTTTTCACCCTGTACCGATAATAGTTTTTATTTGCAGGTGCTGGCCATGTGCTTTTATCCCATACTGCATGGACACATGCAAGAACATTGAGCACTACTGCCCTAACTGTGATGCCTACCTGGGCACGTATCATAACTAGAAAGCTCTTAAATAAATACAAAATATGTCATACCATACCCTGCGTTTGCGTGATTGTGAACTGCACTGAAACAATCGATAACCTTGATGTTTAATAATGTGTTCACTATGCATTAAATATAAATGTGGCAAATAAAACCAAGATCGACACGAACAAAGTGTACAACTGTCCGGTCGGAATCGGCTTGCTTTCACCGAATTTATTATTTTAAGGAAGTTGATCAACTTACTAGGAAATTGATGAATTTCCTAGTAAGTTGATCAACTTCCTAAAAATAATAAATTCGAAGGAAACTCTTAGATCCATAGGTCTGTTAGGTAAGGCGGACATAATCTAACCGATCCCATTATATTAGGTTCTCTTTCGACCAAACGCACGAGCTGAACGAGCGATGCACCAGAAGTGAATTCGGTACAGTTTATTATTTATTTATCGAAAGTTGATCAACTTACTAGGAAATTCTTTAACTTACGATTCCGTGTTATTTTCCGGGGACATTATATAATATTTGTTGCATCTAAATGCGACCCCAAGATTAAATATAAATGTTATCAACGATAAGAAAGTAAGTCGATGGCCAAAAAAAAACCACGATCGACACGAACAAAGTGCACAACTGTCCGGTCGTGATCGGCTTACTTTCACCGAATTTATTATTTTAAGGAACTTCCTAAAAAATAATAAATTCATAGGAAACTCGTAGGTCCATAGGTCCGTTAGGTAAGGCGAACATAATCCGCTCCCGACCCATAGTCACACCGGTGTGACCGGTGTGACTATGGATCAATAAAATGATCCTCAGTCACACCATAAGGATATTTATCCATCTAAGCGGCTTGTTGTGTGTGTGTGTAAACTGGGTACTTATAAATAAAATACTTGAATATGAATATAGAAGTAAATTCCTACTGTTTTGTATGGAGGTACATGTTTAGTTTAAAGCATATGAAACTAGACACTTTGAACTTAGTACAGCCCTCTTTTCAGTAGCTACAGAAGCAAAAGTGACTGCGCCTCAGATTTAGTAATAGGTTCTGTTTTGTACAAGAAATAAAGAAACTCGTATCTTAAACTCGTATCTTAAACTCGTATCTTAAACTTCGTCCGCGTGGAATTCGACTGTGATTTCACACATTCGAGATAGGGTTAACTTACAATCCACACGTAAACAAGATGTTTAATTTACAAAAATCCATAGATATTATTTGCACTCTGTATAATATTGTGAAAGTGAAAATTTGCTCTGTCTATCTGTATGTTACGCTTTTACGACTAATCCGATGAACCGCTTTTCATAAAACTTGGTAAGAAGATAGTTTGAATCATGTAAAAGTCATTAGCTACGTTTTCAGAACCCCACTCGGACGGAGTCGCGGGTAACAGCTAGTTTTTAAATAATGGAATACAAAATATGATGATGTGTATTTTAATTTAAATGAAATGATACATACATACATACATACATAACATCACGCCTTGTTCCCGTCGGGGTAGGCAGAGACCACAGTTCTCCACCTGCTACGATCTTGACATACTTCTCTTGCTTCCTGAACTTTCATCAATCCTTTCATACATGCTCGTCGGTTTAGGGTACTTTTAACCTGGCCTTTATTCAGAACGTCCTGAATTTGGTCCTGGTACGTTCGCCGAGGCCTTCCCCTTCCAACGTTTCCATTCACTCTCGCCTTGTAGATCTCTTTCGTCAACCTTCCTTCATTCATCCTCTCTACATGACCAAACCATCTCATTATCCCTTTCTCAATTTTAGTCACTACGTCTTCTTTTACGCCACAACGTTCTCTTATCACACTATATCTAATCCTGTCACTCAATTTTAAACCAATCATACTCCTCAACGCTCTCATTTCTACTGCATTAATTCTACTTTCATGTTTTTTCTGCTATACCCAGCTTTCACTGCCGTACATCAGTGTTGGTACCAAAACGCCTCTATGAACAGCCAGACGAGCCTTGTGAGACTCCTTCTGACTCTTCATAAAAGCATGCAGAGCACCATTCACCATGTTTCCAGCATTCACTCTTCTTTCGATATCACTTTCACACTTTCCATCTCTCGTGAACTTAGAACCCAGATACACAAACTCCTTCACTTGTTTGACTTGTTCACCACCTACTAATATAGTTCACTCTGTCATACACTCTTCTCTTTCAATTACCATTACTTTCGTCTTGCTTACATTTACTTTCATTCCTTTCCTATCAAAAGCCACATTTATCATTGTCACCATCTCCTGTAACTAGTCACCAGATGACGCAAGTATAACTTGGTCATCAGTGTAGAGAAGACATTTGATGAGTAACTCATTTATTCTCAGTCCACACATACTCTCTTTCAGATCAGTCAAACAATTATCTATGAATAGGTTAAACAGCCAAGGTGACGCTACACATCCCTACCTAACACCTTTTTCGATGCTAAACTATTTAGTGTACGCCCCGTTTATTCTGACGCAAGCACTGGAATCCTCAAAGAGAGATTTCAGTGCTTGTATCAGATGACCGTTCACCTCATACATAGACAATGCTGACCACAATTCATTCCTCACCACTCTGTCATAGGCCTTTTCCAAATCCACGAACGCGCAGTAGACTTTTTGGTTTTTGGCCAAAAACTTTTCAGCTATGCACCACAAGGAAAAGACCTGATCTGTACATCCCATTCTCTTTCTAAATGCCGCTTGTACATCCCATATTTTTTCGTCAGTACGAGTATCTTTCATCACTTCGTTTATATTTACACAATGATTACTTCGTTTATATTTACATTTGTCTGAATAGTCATTATTACTGAAACAGTCGTACCTACACGCAGAGAGAGATCGCGGCCTGGTTTTAGGTAAATGTAGTATCGACAATCGATAGTCTATCTCTACTGCGGTGTAACGACCAAGAATTGTTTTTTTCTCGTCGTTACTCTGTTGTAACGACTAGGTGTAACTATGAGGAAGTCGTCAAACATACCATCTTCTATCAACAGGCACTGGTTATTTCCAAAAAAAAAGAAATGGCCAAGTGCGAGTCGGACTCGCGCCCTAAGGGTTCCGTACCTATCATATGATATACTAAAAGCTTTTGCTCTTTGATTTTAAAAACTCAGCGACCATCCAACTTGACCCCTCTTTTATACAAAAGTTCTTGAAACGGGAGCTCACCTTAATTCGTTACTTTTAGTTGTGCGAAATTTTTTAATATTTAATTATTTTAGACTTTTCCTTTTATTTGTACTGTGAGACCTAGCTTCTTGCCAAATTTCATAATGTTAGGTCACCGGGAAGTAATTACCCTGTAGGTTTTGCTTTTTTGAAATAATGTATGGAGATGAGGACATAAAAAGCCATATCTTTTGATTGCGTCGTTGTAAAAAATTGAAATTTTTAGATCTTGTGTGTTTCATGGACCTTAATATTCGATATCAATTTTAACCTGATACCTTTACTCGTTCGTGAGATAAAAGGTCTTGACAGACAGACAGACGGACAACAAAGTGATCCTATAAGGGTTCCGTTTTTTTTATTTTGAGGTACGGAACCCTAAAAAGAACTATAATATTCGTTATCACTTTCAACCTGAAACCTCTTCTCGTTCATGAGAATAAGGATCTTGATAGACAGACGGACAGACGGACGGACAACAAAGTGATCCTCTAAGGGTTCCGTTTTTTTATATTGAGGTACGGAACCCTAAAAAGAACTTTATAACGCCGCTTATTCTATGGTGTGACTAAGGATCATTTTAAGGACGCACCGGTGTGACTATGGGTCGGGCGCGACCACAGAGCAGAAACAAAGTAGAGTTGCCCTTTCTTGTTTTCTATATAGAATCAGGTGAAGCTGGCAAGCGGGGGTGCGGGGGACGTTACGCGATGCCACCGCCACCTAGTAATGAGTATTGGAACCAAGTGGAGCTCTAGAATAGAACCTAGTGGAATCTGGGGTGTGCTTATGTTGTTAACCGCTATTGAGCACTAGATGGCTAATATTTTTTTTCGACCAGGTACGTATTAAAAACCCCCCGGGGGGTTCTAGGTAAAGATAAGAAATAATTAAAAATGAAATAAATTAGCTTTATCTTCACTACATAGTATAAAACAAGGTCGCTCCCCGCTGTTTATCTGTCTGTCCCTATGTATGCTTAGATCTTTAAAACTACGCAACAGATTTTGATGGCTGTGAACGTTATGTCACAGCCGGATTGAAGAATCCGCCGAATTACAATTTCGCGCCGCCGTATTAAAAAACGTCGCCGTTTTGCTTTGATTTCTCAGTTGAAAGATCGTAAAATTTTTGACCCCCTGTTTTACTTTATTCTCGAGTACGTCCCTGAACTTTGTCCCTACCAAGTAAGTCTACTTGGCACTAGGTGGCATTAAGAAAAATGCCATCGCGATGCAGGATTGTATACTAAATTCAATGGTCTAAAATATTCTACATAAAAAATAAATAAAATACTTAGGAGTGGAAAGTAAATCTGTTTCCGTTTATTTTATTTGGAACATCCGTGCAGCTTTTACATCCAATGATATAACACTTAATTTTGCACTGGGAAACACGTTAAAATAAAGATCTCCGAGGAACAGTAACGTGCACACTCCACGAGAACTAGCCGCGTACTGGGTGTCTACTCTCAAAGTCCGATATATCGAAACGATACTACTCGAAACATGCAACTGCAAAACTTCGTCCCTTGACAATAGAGTAGAATATTGGTTGGATGAATTTTCAAACTGCATCCAACCAATATTCTACTCTATTGTCAAGAGACGAAGTTTTGCATTTGCATGTTTCGAGTAGTATCGTTTCGATATATCGGACTTTGAGAGTAGACACCCAGATGTCAGCGCTACTAGCGTGGAGTATCAGGACTATAGAGTATGTGACGTCAGGACTACATTGATTGCATCAAGGCTACATTGCTTACAGCATCTCTACTTTGTTTCTGCTCTGTGGGCGCGACATAATCTAACCGATCCCATTATGTTAGGTTCTCTTTCGACCAAACGCACGAGCCGAACCACAGATTAGATAATAGTTTGGCCGAACGAGCGATGCGCCAGAAGTGAATTCGGTACAGTTTATTATTTATTTGTCGAAAGTTGATCAACTTACTAGGAAATTCTTTAACTTACGATTGCGTGTTATTTTCCGATGACATTATATAAACTTTGTTGCATCGAAATGCGACCCCAAGATTAAGGGTCCCATAGAGCTGCGACTTCCCATACAAATTAAAATTTGCGATATAGGTAAAAAAGAAAAAAAGGGTAAAAAAATTGAGATATACCTACAACTGGATAAGATGTATAAAGGTTTAAAACAGGTTTTTGATTTAAAACAATTAATCAAGATAAAGAAAGAGCGAGTTTACATTTTCCATACATATTTTCAACTAGCTTTATCTTTTATAAACAAATTTTAAAACTTGCGGATCATTATTAAATTGTAGGTACAAAACTTTGTCAATGTATTTTGTAGTAGGTATAGAAGTTATCGCAAAAGTTAGTTTGTATTGGAAGTCACAGCTCTAGATGAGAACGAACCACAAAACATTTTATTTTTATATATTTTTACTTACACATGATATAACATGTTCGATTTGCTTTTCAGTACATCAGTATTTACATCAGTATACCGTATACATACTTCTCACCCTCACCCATCTCTTCATTTTCCAACCATACTTTGACCCCGTTGTTGTATGAAATTATACGCCAGGTACAAGACCAACCCCGGCCCAGTGTATGCTATCTTTAGTAAATTTGTAGATAGAGTAGCAAATTTTTAGGTTTATTACCATGTTACTGCTGCTCACTTAAAATTGAAAAGCTTTTCGATTTCTGAACCTGCCTATGTCAAGTCCAATGGTGAACCCAATACTCCTTTAAGACCCAACCACATATAAGGTAGTATACTATGAGCCAGAACCGGTGTCGTTTACATAAACTGTGGTTTTCCGGAGCGACGACGCGCTGTCGACTGTTTCCATGCAGGGCTGTACTTAGGGCGAGTTTCACTTTGGACACAACGTGACGCCTTTGAATCGAAAAGGTGATTTGAAATTTGCTTACTTCTGTTCATAAATATCGGCCTAAGGTTCTTGCGTCGAGTATGGTTACTAAAGGGAGAATGTCAGATAACTCGCCGTTTTCTGCAGTGCCACCACGAACCCCGAAATTTAAAAAATATTTTAGGCGAAATGTAATTATTTATTTATTTAATATTTAATGTAAGGAGCAAACGTCAAAAATACATTTAACATTAGATATAATTCTTATCAAGTGGCTTGTGGCGCTGCAGGTCTCGCTTGTTAATTGCCTTTTCGGAGAGACTGAATAAACTTGGTAACATCTGGTTATGTGAGACTTCTCCTATCCAACACATCCATTGGGACGTGGAAGAAGAAAAAAAACTGAGTTCTTAGTTTATTGTACTTTGAGTTTAGGGCAATTTTTTTTGTTAATGTCTTTAGATAGAGTCGATCATTTGGCCAAACAAAGCGTTCACTTTTAGGTCTAAATAGTGCTACCATTGGTTTATTCTGGTGGGAAATGCTATATTCGCGGTTTACAACCGCAATGTTGATGAATGCAGTGTAATATGCAATGGGAACAAAATACGTAGAAAGAC
Source organism: Athrips mouffetella (assembly GCA_947532105.1). Lineage (NCBI taxonomy): Eukaryota > Metazoa > Arthropoda > Insecta > Lepidoptera > Gelechiidae > Athrips > Athrips mouffetella. The sequence goes on from OX383958.1 coordinate 12,566,962, forward strand.
ACTGTTGCCCCATTCTGTAGTTAATGTTTTCGTAGTCGTCTTTTACTAAACTTGCGGGGCGGGATATTGTAGCCCTCGTCAAGTTACTCCGATGTTGATCACGATCCGCACGCCCGCGCCCTGTCCCGCGCACCCCTACGACTCTTTGAGTTCTGCTTCATAATTACGTGCCGGGGTTAAAATCGTTTTTTTTAGTTTGTCCCCGAATATATATTCTTAAAGATTTTTAGATAGTACACCCAACAGCACGTCAATAGAAACACCTTGGACTTTATGGCAGGGTAATAGAGTTGCAAATGTTTCCAATGACGTGCGGTTGACCGTAGAGTAGGTATATTCTGTTTTCAGGTATGCAAATGGAGGGCATGCATTGTAACAATTATAAAAAAATATAATATTAAAATTTAACAAGTCATTTAAAACTTGATATGAAATACTACTACTCGTACTAGCATGATGACAGGACCCACTCAGAGAATGACTTACTCCGTCACTGCTTTACAAATATTTTTATGTGCGGAACCACTCGACGGAGTTTACGATCCGTCCCCAACGTGTCTGTGTTGCCGCGTCTCATAAATGTTTTATACATTCTCGTAGTAAAGTCAGTTGACGAATTTGATTTTATTTCTTTCTTTCGATTTCTTGATTCTCATTAACTGAGATAGTTTCATTTTGGAGCACACATGCTTACAAAAATCAGTATACAGGGTGTTAGGTAAATAACGCAAAACCTCCCGGGTGGTAGCTCTGGACATGAAACTGAACAACTGTTGTTCTACGACATTTAGAAATTGCAAAAAAAAATTTAGCTTTTTCATACAAATTGGCTCGGTCAAGCTGGTTGATTTGTATGCAGAAGCAAATTTTTTTTGCGTATTTCCAAAAATTGTTCAGTTTCATGTCCAGAGCTACCACCCGAGAGGTTTTGCGTTATTTACTTAACACCTAAGTAGTCTAGGCGCTGACCCACGTCTCGTTTGCACTTCTACATGTACTTACCCAAAGTTTGGTTGCGGGGGGTTTTATTGAACACCTATATAGTAGGATCACTAAGGCTGAGCTTGTATGGGGTACCTTGCACCTAAACCTGCTGGGATGAAACTTGGCAGGAGTCAAGTAGGTACATACCCATAGGTAACATATTAGAAGTGGTGCTCCCCAGCAGGTCGCAACTGAGATGCACAGTGGGGCATAATGTCGAAAATGTGTAGTTTTTTACTAGGTAGAAAATTGTATCTGTTGAACCGACATAGGTAGCTGGTTGAAAATTTCACAGAATATGTATTTTTTAAACAAATATATCACTTTAAAATATTTTTTTTTGCCTTTGCCTTTAAAAAGCAAGTACCTGTATCGGGTGAGCAAGCTATGCTACCCGCCAACAGATGGCGCTATTTTTGTCTAAAACGCGATATTAAAAAAAAATTGCGAAAACGAATTTTCCCAGACCTGAGACCTAGCTAGATCGATCTACCTATTGCATGAGTAAAGATAAAATAGCATACGCAACTGCATATAATATGGTATTAAAATACTCCATACTCACTTGCCTCGTTGGCTTTGTCTCGTGTGATAAACCCAGACTCGTGTTTTAATAACCTCTTTTATATGACAGTTGCTTAAACTACTATGTAGTATGTTGTTGTGGACACTTCCTTCTATAATTGTGCCAAAATTGGCTCACTTCCGAATTATTTCCCCTATATTAGAACTATAATTATTATTTTTATTGAAGAAATTAAAATGTTTGTAATGAGTGTCTGTTTTTCAAATGTGTTATAGGTAATTAATTTTCTTCGCTCAGACAGTCTCGCGTGTGGAGACTGTTTGCTAGAAATAACATTTGAGTAAGCCTTTACAGGGATCTAAGTTGGTTAGAGATGAAGTTTGTCCATTGAATGCAGGCGAACCTGAAACTTGGCGTGATCCAGGCACGGAATAGGAAAGGGACTCAAAACTTATAAATTTCAGGGCCTGAAAATAAGACTAGACGTGAGATTTAAAATTTATGAAATAAATTGACAGTATTTAAAACGAGCTCAAGTTTCCTGTTAAGTTCTTCATCAATGCATTTAATAAAACTGTAAACTCAGCGAATTTGTGCATAGTTTTTTTTGCAAAAATACAACTTTGGGGGACACTTAAATAGTAATACAACCCATTCAGATTATTTATAGGGTTCCGTACCCAAAGGGTGAAAAATGGGACCCTATTAATATGCCTCCGATGTCTGTCTGTCAGCCTTTTTACATTTTAATTGGTTATGTATTTCTGTTACCTCTATAACAACAAATATTAAAAGCAAATAAGGGGGCTCCCCTACTAAAAACGTGTTTCTTAGGTGATTTTGTTTCTCGATTTTCTTAGCTTTGCTTTATCGTATAAACGGGAACCCTGTAAGCGTGAAAATTGGTATGTTTATAGTGCATAAGTTATAAAGTAACAACAAATAATAAAAACTGGTGAAGGGCGTGTCGTACTCGCGTGTTTTTATCACACTTCTGCGTGACTGCGCGTCCATAACTAAAACGGTACTTTTACTTTAGGGGTACGGGACCCTCGGTACGCAAGTCCCACTCGCACTTGGCGGGTTTTTGAAATTGTGGTCCGTTTGTCCGTGATTCACTCAGTGTGTGTTCGTTTTATTTCTCTTTCATATAAGCACAGTAAAGAGATGGGCTGATGATATAAGCGTCGTTTTTAGGGTTCCGTAACTCAAAAGAAAAAAACGGAACCCTTTTAGGATCACTTTGTTGTCCGTCTGTCTGTCTGTCTGTCAAGACCCTTTATCTCACGAACGGATAAAGGTATCAAGTTGAAATTAATACCATATATTAGGGTCCATGAGCCACACAAGATCTGAAAATTTCAATTTTTTCAACGACGCAATCAAAAGATATGGCAGTTTATGTCCTCATCTCCATGCATTTATGCAAAAATGCAAAACCTACAGGGTACTTCCCGTTGACCTAAAATTATGAAATTTGGCAAGAAGCTAGGTCTCACAGTACAAATAAAGGGAAAAGTCTGAAATCATTAAATATTACAACTTTCCTCACAACTAATGGTAACCAATTGTGGTGAGCTCCCGTTTCAAGAACATTCATATAAGAGAGGGGTCAAGTTGGATGGTCGCGAAGGCGATTTTTGTTTTAGTCTATTTTAAAAACGGGAACACTTACAAACTTGAAAATTGGTATGTTTATAGTGCATAAGCTATAAAATAACAACAAATAATAGAATTTGGTCAATCGCGTGTCGGACTCAAAAAAAATAACTCATTAACTTACTCATCATCATCATATCGTGTGGGTTGCAAGGTCGATGACCGACCTCACAAACCCTGGTGTCAGAGTTGTTGAGCCGCCAAAGGCCTCTCAAAGGAGGTCGCACAAAGAGATTTTTGTTTGACAGTGTCCCCACTGGGAATCGAACCCAGAACCTCCGGATCGAGAGCCGAACCCTCTAACCACTAGACCACGGAGGCTGTTTTTCTGAAATTTCAACTAATACAATTATTTATGATTATGTGTTGGTACGGAACCCTCGGTGCGCGAGTCCCACTCGCACTTGGCCGGTTTTTTATTTTGATATCAGTACACTTAAACACAATAGATACTCCGAACTGATTCAAATGGAGGCTTACTTTGGTTTCTTTGGTGTAAGCTTTGTTTCATCGGCTTTGCCTTTCTAAACTTCGTACTCACATATCTTCTGTTTGAGTGAATCTCGGTATATCGCCTTCAACTCTATAACGCTCAAGTTAGGCCCCACATGGAGTACTATTGCCATACCTCTAGGCTGGAGCGCCTCAGTATCAGCTACTTCCTCTTGACCACGTTCAACGCCGAGCGACTCGAATCGTTGCCGACGACGTTCTCACCGGCCGACTCGACCATCTGGCACTGCGGAGAGATATTGCGTCGTTGTGCATCTTCTATCGCATGTATCATGGGGAGTGCTTCGTAGAATTGTTTGAGCTCCAGAGCTGCGAGTAACTGCTGCAGAATTTCACCAACGTACCACTCGCCAGCAGTTGAAATTTCATACATTTCACCTGGGTAACTGGCTGTCTACCACCATACGTTTCAAAAAAAAACTTTCTGCCACGTAGGACCGCATTGTGGAATCTGCTTCCTGTGCAGGTATTTCCGGACGGGTACAACATTGCTGCTTTCAAGAAACGAGCTTAAATATCTTAAAGGTCGACAGCGCACCTGTGATCCCCCTGGAGTTGCGGGTGTCCATGGGCGACGGTGAATACCTACTCGTACTTACCATCAGGTAACCTGTCTTCTCGTCTGCCGCCCTCAATGGTCATGAGTACAAATAAAACCTACTCACTTCTTATATTACTGAAATTCTGTATTATTTATTATTATGGTGATGTTAGAATTCTATAAGCGAGCCAGGACCACATTGAAACTTATAATTGAATATCTATTTCAGCCGAGAATCATAACCTCGAACCTTAAAATTGCCGTCAATTAGTCGCTCAAAGCTCAAACACAATCCATCCCTGTTAAAACGGTCTTGTCTACTCCGAGACGTTTCAATTAAATTATTGCCGGTCCAAAGGCAGAATGCATAACTATGATGTACGGCTAACGTCAAACAATCACGATACATACAATACAGGGTTATTTTTGGACCCCTGGCCAAATTGTAGTATGTTGCTCAGAACATGTATCCGAATAGCTTTCCTGCAGGAACATGGGTCGAAAAACGAGAAATAATTTGGTCGTCCCATACAAATCCCACTATTGCTAGCACAAGATTTGTATGGGACGACCAAAAATTTTTCTCGTTTTTTGTATGTTGATGTTAATTGTATGTATCGTGATTGTTTGACGTTAGTCGTAGGTACATCAGCCTTTCTAGTAGCTACATCCCAGGGGTGCGGGTGAAATGTATGGCACGCTATATGTTTCGCCCGCACTCCCGAGTTGTCACGTATTTTATCTACTGTACATAGGGTGCTTCCTAATTAAAATGCAAAAATTTGAACCATAAAACTGAACGACTTTATCAAAGACATGGGTTGAAAAATGAGAAAAGTAGTATATGTTCGATTCGTACAAAACCTTTCTTTGTTCCTTCTAGGAAAAGTTGTTCAGTTTAGGTACGAGTAACAGATTTTTGCCAGTGGTACAGTCGAACCAACTAATTCGTGACCTTTTTTAAATATCAAATGAACCAAAAAATTAGTTTGAAATTGTAAAAACCACAAGATTTTCTTCTTTGATATTTGAATATAATGCTACCGCTAATGTGCTAAGATCAGGTAATCTGCAGATTACCTAGTTAACGTGCACATTAACGTATTCCGCACTTTAACGATAACTATACAAGAAAATAAGCTTAAGCCGGGTCATGATTCAAATGGGTCGACAGTACATACTCAAATATTGGCAGCATTATACAGATAACAGGTCGGGACAGCCGTCCGATTACTTTCGGCGAACAAAAGTGACAGGAAAAAAATAATGCGCCTCCATACAAACTGTTCAATCAAGTTTGCAATTTTGTATGGAGAGGCCGATTTTATTTTCATTTCCCGAAAGTTTTATTTGCTGTAAGTTGTTCAGTTACGTTGACTGATCATGCCCTTTCAGTATTCGGATGGCTGTCCCTTACACCAGATATAGTGATTGGTAAATTTTATAGGCGGTGCCTATAAATATCTCTAGTATGTACAGTACAATAATCGTCATTTTTACAAAACAGTTTCATTGTGGGTTCTGTTAGTAAAGGCTGTTGCAAAAATGTTGTCAAGAAATTTCTTAAACATTTTGTCGGAAGCTTTTCGGGATCGTTTTTCCAACGCTGAATTTATACGAATATATTCAGAAAAACTACATAATTCATAAGAAAACTAATTCATAGAAACTACAAGATATTGTATTTTCTAAAATATAATCCACAAACATAATGTGATGCGGCGGCATAGTAGGAGTGATCGTGGTAATTTGATTAACAAAACAAAAACATTTGTTTAAAACGTCACGGTAAACATTTTTGTTATGGTAATATCGTTAATTTTTAGGGTTCCGTACCTCAAAAGAAAAAAACGGAACCCTTATAGGATCACTTTGTTGTCCGTCTGTCTGTCTGTCTGTCTGTCTGTCTGTCTGTCTGTCTGTCTGTCTGTCAAGACCCTTTATCTCACGAACGGGTAAAGGTATCAGGTTGAAATTAATACCATATATTAGGATCCATGGACCACACAAGGTCTGAAAATTTCAATTTTTTACAACGACGCAATAAAAAGATATGGCATTTTATGTCCTCATCTCCATACATTTATTCAAAAATGCAAAACCTACAGGGTAGTTCCCGTTGACCTAAAATTATGAAATTTGGCAAGAAGCTAGGTCTTACAGTACAAATAATGGGAAAAGTCTGAAATCATTAAATATTACAACTTTTCTCACAACTAATGATAACCAATTGTGGTGAGCTCCCGTTTCAAGAACATTCATATAAGAGAGGGGTCAAGTTGGATGGTCGCTGAGGCGATTTTTGTTTTAGTTCTATTTAAAAACGAGATCACTTACAAACTTGAAAATTGGTATGTTTATAGTGCATAAGCTATAAAATAATAACAAATAACAAAATTTGGTCAAGCGCGTGTCGGACTCAAAAAATCTAGCACATTAACTTACTGAAATTTCAACTAATACAATTATGTTTATGTGGTGGTACGGTGGTGTGGTGGAACCCATACATACCCGTGGGTGTCGTAAGAGGCGACTAAGGGTTAACTGGAGGATGGGCAGCAGCCCTTTGTATCTTACATCTTACTTACTGCGGTCACATAAAACCGCGGTCCATGGTGCCAGCCGTAACGCTAACAAGCGAGGTGACTACGGTAGGTACTTCCCCTCCACATTTTTCCAGAAAAAGCTAGAATTCTGGAGGGAGCTCCCTGTCTTGTAGTGGACGTTTCATGGGATGTTATGATGATGATGATGGTGGTACGGAACCCTCAGTGCGCGAGTCCGACTCGCACTTGGCCGGCTTTTTTTAAATCAATATTAATCATTAAACATCTATTTAGCAGAACCTATAAATGCGTTGCATCTTGGACAGTAGTGATCTGCGCTCTTACAAACTTTAAGGCAATATGGTATAAAACACAAGCAGCTGAAAAAAAAAACTGGTTTAAGACACAGAGAAAGAAAGTTTTAGGTACTAGCCGACCGTTACAATTAGACGCATGAATGACTAGATGTACCCGTTACCCCGCCTTCATCCCCGCGCTTCCCTTGTGACCAAACTAGTGATGTGCCGTCGATATTGCCAAATATCAATTGTCATGGGCTTTATTGTAGCGCTCGACTAGGTAATAAAAAAATCGTGTCAAACTGTCAGTGCGTCATATTTATAGATGTAATACGAACTATAGAACCCAACAACTTTCCCGAAGGAACATTGGTCAAAATACGAAAAAAATGCGATGGAGTTTCTAGGGGAGGTTTTTTTTTGTATATTGACCTAAGACAATTGTTTAGTTTCATAGTCAGAGCAACATGAAAATGGGTCTAGGTGGATTATCTCTATTCTATTATTTTATTTATTATTCTGCCGGCTCATTCTTCTGCCGGTTACAAGTTTTAAAACTTTTCTAATTTTCCTACACGAATTGTCTAGATTAATTGCTGCTTGTTCAGAAAATTCAACCTTTTAAAGCAAATGAAAAGTGGAAATGCAACTTGGGAGTTCACTTACAATACTTACAGCAGGCATGCCACAAGTGCTATCAGATGCGTCTTCTTACTTATCCTATATATGACTAGAGTATCTACTGGTTGATGGCACTCTGGGCAGATGATGCTGAGCGGAGTTCTTCGGATTGGTACAGGACCTGTTACATTTACTTGAATCCATTGGCTATCAGCTGAAAACACGTCAGTTCTGGATTTCAATTGTGAAAAAAGCGTAGGGCGTATAATACAGGTAAAGGCGTCACACATGGTGATGATGCTAGCTTAGAGATAGCTATAAAAATACTATAAAATGTCATCTTAATGTTTTACTCTCATTTAATTAGCATTTTAACCATGTGTGATGCTCTGGTAGTCGAATCAGATAACCTGTCATGTGGAAAGAAAAGAGGCTTTTTTATATTAATGTGAGCAAACGAGTAGGCGAGCCGCCTTGTAGTAAATGGTTATCATCAGCCATGGCGTCCATCGTCTTATCAGTGTCAGAATTTGACTCTAATAAGACTAGGTCCTCCAAAGGGCGTTGCGCACACTGAGAACGATCTTAGATAAAAAATACTTTTAAAATTTTTGGAGATCACAAAATTTGATTTTCTTTCGAATCACATATGGACGTAAATTATTGAAATTGACAAATAATTTCAAATGACTGGATATTATAACAAAAAATTCTTTTTCTGCATCACCAGTTGATCACAAAGGTAATTTAACCCTCCAAGCTAAAACAAATATTTTGAAGAAAAAGTATTTCTTAAATAATAGGTCTTTACCTATGAAATTGCCGAAATTTTCTTACAGATTAATGAGATCATTGTTCCTATAATTCTAATGCTATTTTTTTCATTTGTCTTATATTTGAAAGTTGACTTCAAGGTTATCAATTTACGCATAAAATAAAGTTTTTGTTTTTAGTTTAATAAATAAAATTAAAGGTTTGAAAGTTGTTCGTCTTAAATGTCGTCCGATTTCCTCATTAGATTTGTTATATTTTTTTACAGATAATATTTTTCGAAAATTAAATTTAAGTTTCTGTTAGCTTAATGTCTTCCCAATAATGCTTAAAAAAATTAAAAAAAAGGGATTTATAATTCCTAAGAAAAATGCAAAAATGTTAGTACTGAAAATTGAGTTTACCTAAAATTCGCCATACAAAACGGCAATTTCATAGGTAAAGACCTAATATTTTTTATATAATATTTTATTGATGTAGAATTATCTCTTAGAAGGATCATCGTACTTATTTTGATGATTGATATGATGAAATTAAAAGGGTAGGCTTCACAGGTTAATAAGCTATAGCCGAAAAACTGGAAACAATAAAAACAGCAAAATAAATCTAGCATTAAGTACAAACTTGATCAACCATACACAAGATTAGCAAAAGTCAAAACATCTTACGTTGGTCTATGTGTACGATATTACAACAAAATACCTGACAATATAGTGAAATTACCTGAGACTAAGTTTAAAGAATGTGTAAAGCAAACGTTATTTAAAAAGGTTTAGATGACTAAATCAATGAAAAGGAAGTATAGAGCTCTGATATTCCAGTGAAACACAAGAAAAACATTGTACAAAGCCAACTCTTAAAGTAGGTTGTGCTGCAGTGGTTTCTAGCCGTTTCTTTTACGCTGTCATAGTACATTGCGCTGTATTCTGCAAGTTAATGACATTCAATTAGAAATCTGTAATGAATCTACATTGAATAAAATAATTTGAATCTGCGCTAGGACCTCGCTGAAAAAATAGACTAAAAAATCTACGGAACCCTACACTGCGCATGATTATTATTTAACTCATAGATTGGGAAAAAATACATTATTGTAATTATTGTTGTAGAGTCTACCTAATAAAGATTAAGTTTCCTCACTGAGTACAGGCTTTGCTTGTGATTCATGATTGAGTAAGTCCATAAAGTCCGGTCCCTTATAGTCTTATATCTTGCTTATATCGCCAAATTGCCCCAAATTGCACCAAATTTTTTCCAGGTACTAGTTAGGTACATAGCTCTCAATTTTTGATAGCAGCCAATTCTTGAATTTTTTATGGACATTTTTATAATTCAAGAATTGGCTCCTATCAAAAATTAAGAGCTATGTACCTAACTAGTACCTAGAAAAAAATTGGTGAAATTGTAAATCGTGTCTACGTGAAACAACTAACTGACCGCACTAAAAACTTTGTTATTTGTAAGTGTGTAAATAATTAGACAGATAGATATTTATTTAATGGCGTCACATCTCAGATGTATTTTGCACAATGTCAATTTATTTCTTTCCAAGTTTATGAATTACTTTTTGGCATTTTATTTTTTTAATAGTGATGGTCGTCACTCTTTGGTCGTCACTTTCTAGTCAATGCAAAGAATAACAATTTGATAGAATCCTTTTTACACGACTACGCGAAGCAAAAAAAACCGGTGAAGTGCATGTCGGGCCAGGCACAGTGTAGGGTTCCGTAATTTCTATAATAATAATTTTTGCGGTGGTTATAGGCTATATTAAAATTGTAAGGCTGCGTTACATAGATACATACATACATACATAACATCACGCCTTATTCCCGTCGGGGTAGGCAGAGACCACAGTTCTCCACCTGCTACGATCTTGACATACTTCCCTTGCTTCCTGAACCTTCATCAATCCTTTCATACATGCTCGTCGGTTTAGGGTACTTTTAACCTGGCCTTTATTCAGAACGTCTTGAATTTGGTCCTGGTACGTTCGCCGAGGCCTTCTCCTTCCAACGTTTCCATTCACTCTCGCCTTGTGGATCTCTTTCGTCAATCTTCCTTCATTAATCCTCTCCACATGACCAAACTACACTAGGAAATAGGAAACACTAGGTGCGTTACACTAGGTGCGTTACACTAGGAAATAAAGGTGATAATATTTAGTACTTATACATAACTATTAGAGGGATCTGAAGGATTTTTCTTTGTAAATTAAGGTACCGCAACCTGTTTTGTCAATTTTGTGTTTCTGAGACCTTCGGCAGAATAGAAAGCCTTGTTGCCCCGCGGATGGGTAGGGCAATTTCTTACCATTCCCTTTGTCTTTTTCCGGTTTTTGATGAACAAGCTTGCGATAATAGAGGCTTTTTTCTGTCGCTGTCACATGCGTTAGTGTCAAACGTTGTAAACATTTTTCCATCAAGGTCAGAATTTTGGTCATCGCGGTCATCGTGACTTCAATAATTTCCCCTATCAACTTATCGGAGTCTCGTCTTCGAACTTCGTGATGTGGATTCCTGTCAATCAATCTTTCACTACATTTATTACTGCGCGGCGGCGGCGTTCACTGGACATTGGCGATCTCGCCATATTTATTTATTTTTTACCTTGATAATGGCGAAATCCGACTTGTAATGAGATGTGATGCCATTAAATAAATATCTATCTATCTATCAGAATTTTTGAGTCAAAAGTAAAAACAGCAAAAGCCAAACTTTGCCCATCACATCTTTCCATTCGGTAAGAAATATAAAAGTACTATCAATTTAACACTGCGTTCTGTTATAGCTTTTAGATTAATTATGTGATTAACGAAGTGGCTTATTCTGCCGTTACATATATGCGTGACTGATGGCCCAAAGTCCTGGTAAAATACACATTTTGTGACTACTGCTGATCCGATCACATGTTCTTAGACTAAGAATTTACCCGCTGGTGAATAATATATATAATCCTACAAAGTTTACTTCAATTATTCGTAGAAAAGAGAGAGGTCTTAGATAAGTGGTGGACGGTGTTGGATTGTAATGAATGATTATGATGAATTTATTATACCTATACTTACAGCTCCCCCATAGCCTAATGGCTGCCGTCAAATACAAGTATGGAGACTCTTATGTAAACCTTATTTATGATGCAGGTAATTTTCTTATATTTGACGACTTATTGCTTGATCATGCGCCGGTTATCTATCACAAGACTGTAAAATACGTAAGGTGCAAAGAGGTAGGGTATATCTTCCCAAAACGGGTATATCTACCCATGAAACTGAGCAACTATTCCCAAGGAATCGAGGAATGGAGGTCGAAAAGTCTGTGATGAAAAAATGACTGATTTTGCCCCTATGTTTTCGTTCGTTTTGGGTATTGTTTTGTTAAACCTAACTTTGACGAAATTTTTTGTGGATTCTCACGGTATTTGATACTCAGGGTTATTTTTTTGCTAACCCAAAAATTTAAGGAACTGATTTTAACCATGAAACTCGTGTTTACTTAAAAAACATAGGTTGTAATAGAAAAAAAAACAATTTCTACTTCCCACAGAAACTGCATTAGCTGATAGCGCATTTTATAAGAGATTCTTTCGGGAAAAGAGAAAAAGAAATCGGTTTTATAAACATAATCACGGTAAGTATTAATGTTATAGTTTTCCAACTTTTTTCGTATTTGTTTCAGTCAACGAAGTCACAAGACCCGCAAAAATTTAACCAAAGAAGTATAACAATGACGTGCCCGAATTGCAAACAACGCATTCAAACCCGTATTATATGGGAGCACTCCATTAAAACTCATCTTATGGCAGTCTTTTTTTGCATTACTATGTAAGTTCATAGTTTTATTTTATCAAGTGAGCTAACAATTTAATAGACTACGATCCCAACTTTATTAATTACTAGCTATTACCCGCGGCTTCAATCGCGTTATTATAATCTTTGTGCCATCCTAGTAGTGTAGGCAACGAAGCAGTTGACCTCAACATAAATTTCTCGGGCAGATTTTATTTGACAGGATGATAAATAATCATGAATTAAATGTAAGTTCAAATTATCCAATTTTTTCATACATTTTTTGTAATTTTTGTATGGAAAAATTAAAAATACCGATTTTTTTTTTAATAGAAGGTTTGTCTCCTGTAGTGAAATACCCCAGCAAAGTTTTATCGACTGAGGATTTAATGCGGGGGTACAACGATCCGCTTCGTTGCCTAGACTATTGTGTCTCCTACAGGAATCATGCATTTTATCGAACCAGTTGTAGACTATGTGTTAGTACAGTGCTTGGTCTATCTATTTCCCAAATTTCATCGAAATTGGTTAAGCAGTTTTGGCGTGATAGTGGAGCAAATAAAAAAACAAACATCCATACTTTCGCATTTATAATATTAGTGAGAAGTAAGATGAGATTCCAATCCCAACTACCTCTCAGGTGATTGCTCTAGCAATGAAACTGAACAACTTTCCCTATAGAACATAGGTCGAAATGGGAAAAAAAATATTGTCCTCCCATACAACATACGCTATCGGCTGATGCAATGCAGTTTCTATGGAACATTGAAAATTTTTTTTTTATTTCGACCTTTGTTCCATGGGTAGAGCAACCACCTGAGGGGTTTGCAGACATAACAAACACCCTGTATACAACGATTAATTTTAAATACGCAAATCCTCTTGACTGGTAGTATGAAAACCACATTTGTTTCACAACTTTTGGAAATAAAAAAAATGAATCTTCAAACATAATGAAAATCGTATGGAGAACCAAATTCTTATTTATTTCACTAACGTCGCGGTGTCCACATCCGTATGAGCTCTTATTTTTTTACGCAGTGAAAAAAATAAGAGCTCTGACGGATGTGGACACCACGAGGTTAGTCTACTTCAGTTATTTCCATAGTCTCATGTCATATGGCCTTTTGCTATGGGGTTATGCTGCGGATGCAAACAGCATTTTTATACTACACTAGCTGTGCCCGCGGCTTCGCCCGCGTGTTATTCAGACAATGTGCAGTCTCTCCCCCTCCCTCTCCCCCTCCCTCGCCCCCTCCCAGTCCCTCTCTCTCTACACCCATCCCACTCCCTCTCCTTCTCCTTCTCCCTCTCCCTGTCCCTGGCCCTAACCCTACGCCTACTCCTATCCCTATCCTTAACGCCGTCTTAACCGCTATCCCTATCCTTATATAAACATAGAAACAACACCCATATTGATTTTTAGACATACGAGTATTAACCCTATCGCACCCCAACCCCATCCCCAGGGGATGATGGTATTTCATGTCCACCACCTTAGATTTCAAAATTTTTGTAGTTTTCGTAATCAGCGATCCGATAAACCATACAAACGACATCCATATTGGTTTTTAGACTTTTTCACCCGATGTCCCTCTTTAAAGGGTTGAATTTGGGGTGGAATTTCAATAACAGGGATGTATGTTCCACAGAATTACAACCCTAATGCCTAAATAACAAACTTTATTGGATATTACTTTAAAATTAAAGAGTTTAAAATTCATCCCCCTTTCCACTCCTTAGGGTGTAGAATTTTCAAAAACCCTGAGACACGTAAAACTTAATTTTTTGTCGTCAGTCTAAATACAAATTTTGAAGATCCTAACTTCAAAACTGACGGACTTTCATACAAACTTTAATCCCTTATTTCATTCCCTTAGGGGATGAATGTTGAAAAATTATTAAACACGTACTTTTTATTTTTTACCATTAGTTTGGAACCAAATTTCTATAATTCTACCTTTAAAAATTAAAGACTTATAGACCGACATACGGAAAAAAAATCATCCCCTTTTTCACCCCCTTGAAGGGTGATTTTTGAGAAATGCTTAAACACGTGTTTCTTTATTTTTTACCAGAAGCTTAAATTCAATTTTGTGTCAATCTAGCTCAAGAAACAAAGGACTTTAATACAAACTTTCATCCCTTATTTCACCCCTTTGTGAGATGAATTTTCCAAAATCCTTTCTTAGTGGGTGATTTTGACGTGCATAGAACCTGTGTACAAAATTTCAGATCTGTATCTATAGCGGTTACGGCTCGGCGTTGATGAATCAGTCAGTCAGTCAGTCAGGACATGCTCTTTTATATATTTAGAAGATTCAGATCTGTATCTATAGCGGTTACGGCTCGGCGTTGATGAATCAGTCAGTCAGGACATGCTCTTTTATATATTTAGATAAGCGAGCTGTTCGTGCAATTTATAAAATGAAGCCTAGAGTATCTCTTCGAAATAAATTTAAAGAAATCAACATTTTGACTTTTGTGTCGCAATACATTTATGAGAATTTAATATATGTTAAACGGAATATACATATTTTTGAGAAAAATTGTGACACAGTGTCAACATAAGAAACAATAATCAACTTGCTTCTCATGTCAGCCGTGTTCACAAAATTAGTAAAACATATAAAGGTCAATGTATACGCTTCTATAATAAGGTACCAACTGATATTGAAAGTTAGTTAGATAAATTGAAAACTGTTATCAAGCAGAAATTGTATAAGAAGGGTTATTATAAAATATCAGATTATCTAGATGAGAATAATCCATGGGATTAGGCTACGGTTCTAACAGGCTAAGTCAAAATTAAAACTGACTTATGTTTGTTGTATATCAAAACATATTTAAAAGAGCGCGTGGGTTTTTATTGTCGCTTCTTTTTTTCCCACAATGGCGCCACATTGCTTGTGAAGCAATGTAGTTTAGCTGACGTCATTGAGATTTTAATATCCAACAATGAATAAACAATTTTGACTTTGACTTTGAATTTTTCAGTTAAGAATTTGTCAGTTACATGGGTAGAATAACACAAGGAGATGTTTCGCGTGTTTGTAAAATTACAAATTTACTCGTACATGTCTGTAACTCATGAATGGCTGAACCACTGAATCGATTTTAATGAAATTTAGTACGCATATAGTTTGAAGAATGAGAAAGATGATTAGCTACTTTTTTCTGAATCCCTTGCGTACGAAGTGGTGGGCAATAGCAAGTAGACCAAGATGAACGTGACTAAAGTGTTTAAGGTGTAAAAAAAAACCATAAAGCTGAAAGGCAAATGAAATGGACTATGTTAGGTATTTCTTTTTGATTAATATTATTATTTAGATAAAATAATATGTTTTTTTAAGATTAAGCAGCTTAATTTTTTGGATTTTTCTGTAACACGGTAAATAAATGCGGAATAAATTGTAGTAAGCACAATCAAAGAGCATCTCGTGACGTTTGCTTTTAAAACGAAAGTTTAGCATTACTCATTGAGAAATGCAGAAAACTGCAGGTTTACAAGAGCGGTGTACACGTCCCAGAAAAATTGTTTCGCTGTTTTCGAGCGGCGGGCAAACTGTAAACGGTCGATAAATTGTAAAACGGTGCCTTGAGATTGTAAACGGGTTCAGACCACTGGTGCGTTTTAGGTACAGTCAACGACAGGTCAAGCTTGACACTCGCAGTGCGACTCTAGCCCTTACGTCTATTAAAAAACCGGCCAAGTGCGAGTCGGACTCGCGCACCGAGGGTTCCGTACCACCACATAATCATAATTGTATTAGTTGAAATTTCAGTAAGTTAATGTGCTAGATTTTTTTGAGTCCGACACGCGCTTGACCATATTTTATTATTTGTTGTTATTTTATAGCTTATGCACTATAAACATACCAATTTTCAAGTTTGTAAGTGTTCCCGTTTTTAAAATAGTACTAAAACAAAAATCGCCTCAGCGACCATCCAACTTGACCCCTCTTTTATATCAATGTTCTTGAAACGGGAGCTCACCACAATTGGTTACCATTAGTTGTGAGAAAAGTTGTAATATTTAATGATTTCAGACTTTTCCCATTATTTGTACTGTGAGACCTAGCTTCTTGCCAAATTTCATAATTTTAGGTCAACGGGAAGTACCCTGTAGGTTTTGCTTTTTTGCATAAACGTATGGAGATGAGGTAAAAAAGGCCATATCTTTTGATTGCGTCGTTCTAAAAAATTGAAATTTTCAGATCTTGTGTGGTTCATGGATCCTAATATATGGTATTAATTCCAACCTGATTCCTCTACCCGTTCGTGAAATAAAGGGTCTTGACAGACAGACAGACAGACAGACAGACAGACAGACAGATAGACAGACAGACAGACAGACAGACAGACGGACAACAAAGTGATCCTATAAGGGTTTCGTTTTTTTCTTTTGAGGTACGGAACCCTAAAAAGAACGGTACAAAGTCCAATGTGTCAAGCTTGATGTGCTCTTGACTGTACGTTGGCCACGGTAAACCTAACTGATATCGAGATTAGGTTGGGTTAGATTTTCTTTTGACCACAACACAGGAGCCGAGCATGCGAGGCGAGTTTGACACAGCAGCGGAAATGCCGCGGTATTATCCGTATTATGTAAAATGACGAATAAAAATTTTACGACATTTTGTAAAATGCCAGGGCATTTGCTTTGTAAGTTAGATGCGAATACCAGATAAGCACTGACCGGGTATTTCTAAATAACCACGTAGTAT
Organism: Athrips mouffetella; assembly: GCA_947532105.1. Lineage (NCBI taxonomy): Eukaryota > Metazoa > Arthropoda > Insecta > Lepidoptera > Gelechiidae > Athrips > Athrips mouffetella. Next base: position 12,583,936 of record OX383958.1, read on the forward strand.
ATAACTTGTTAATTTTTAACACTCGATGAGTCACAAAGTGTCTCACAAGGTTCGACTGGATGTTCAAAGAGGCGTTTTACAAACACTGATGTACGGTAGTGAAACCTGGATATAGCAGAAGATGCAAGAAGATGCAGAAGATGTAAGAAGCATATAAGTTAAATTAATGCTTTAGAAACGAGAGCATTGAGAAATATGATTGGAAAAGTGACGGGATTAAAAATAGTGTGTTAAGAGAACTTGAGGCGTTTTTACGTGATGTGGTGACAAATGGTTTTGTTATGTGGAGAGGATGAATGAAGGAAGATTGACTAATAAGATCCTCCAGGTAGTAATGAACGGAAAGTTTGGAACCGAAAGGCCTCGGCGAATGTTCCAAGACAAAATTCAGGACGTTCTAAATAAAGGCCAGGTTAAAAGTACCCCCGATGAGCGTGTATGAAATGGTTGAATGGCTGATGAAACCGAGGGAAATTATGTCAAGATCGTAGCAGGTGGAGGGCTGTGGTCAAGCCTACCGCAACGGGAAAGAAGCTTGAATTTATGTAAAGTCTTCAACAGCTCGGGAGTGCGGGTGACATTTATGGCGCGCCATACGTTTCGCCCGCACTCCTGGGCTGTCGCGTAGTATATTTTTGTATTATCATATCAGCCGAAAGACGTCCACTGCCGGACATAGGCCAAGATCTCCGTGACGACCGGTCCTGCGCTGCTCGCATCCAGCGGCTTCCCGCGACCTTGACCAGATCGTCGGTCCACCTTGTGGGGGGCCTGCCAACGCTTCATCTGCCGGTACGTGGTCACCACTCTAGAATCCTTACGCCCCATCGGCCATCGGCTTTTCTTGCGATGTGCCCTGCCCACTGCCACTTATATTTTTGTATATCAACAGGAGTCTTGCTCAAATAGAGACGGTATTGTTCTTGAACAAGACCAATTGTTTAATCAGCTTAACAGTTGGTAATATAACTTCATATTTTTTTTTCAGGTGCTTACCGTGTATACTTTTACCGTACTGCCTTGAATTTTTTCAAGTCGCAGCTCATTACTGCCCAGAATGTGGCGAATTCTTGGGCTCTGACAAATTCCTTTGCTGAACTTGTATTCTCCATACAATTCTTCTATGTAAGTCAGTTGTTAATTCCTTGAAAAATCCAGATCGAAACGTTTTAGGACGACGACTTGACACATGGGTTATGTCTCGTCTACTACATCTATATGAGGTATTTAAGAAACCCAATAACACTGAGTAGTTATACAGACATTTAGCATGGCATAGTCTGTCTCTTGCGGGTACCCGATATGTAGTGAGCCAACAAACGTCTGTCCCGCACATGTCTGATGTGTAACTTCATTTACCTATGTGCGTGTGTGCAATACAGGTTATATAAAACATTTTTTTTTTCAGTATTTGGTTCCAAATAATGATTGTGGCTAGCAACAGCATTGACATTGGTATCCAGAGTAAGAACAGAAGCCACAGAACGCTCAGTACACAAATAAATGTGAAATATACGAAAGCTACGGCGGGAAAGGTGCCTTGTAGAGTAATCTGCCCTCGGTGTAATCAAATAGTCGTTACCAATGTGAAATATGAGGCGTGTACAAAGACACAAGCTGCTTCTATCTTGATGGGTATACTGTGAGTGTTATTTTAAGCAACTGTAAAAACCATGTCGCAAACATGCTCGTTGTTGTACAACGTATTAATGGAATAAGCGAAACCCTCATACACCCCAACTTACTAACACCTGTCTCAGGCAATTGTCAGCGAGTGTCGGAACAAACTTGTGTCCGAAATCGAAACCAAATTAGATCTTGTTTCGAATTGGGGTCTACGCAACTTGGTACAATTCAACCCCAAAAAGACGCAAGTTTGCGCGTTCACTGAAAGAAAAACCCCTTTGTTGCATCTCCTTTATTTCAGAGCACATCCTTGTTGCAAAGCCGAGTATCGGGATTCTCGGCGGCGTCGATATATCTAGCTACGTCCAATTTCGCGGTCATATATAGGACAAGGCCAAAATGGCCTTATAAGGCTCAAGTTAGGCCACATAATAAATGAAGTAGTGTTGCCACTTTTGGGCCGGGTCGTCTCAGTATCAGCTCATTCCTCTTGAATGCGTTCAACGTCGCGCGATCCGAATCATTGGCGACGATGTCCTCACCGGCCGACTTGACCATCTAGCACTGCGGAGAGACATTTCATCTCTATGCATCCTTTATCGCATGTATCATGGGGAGTGCTCTGAGGCATTGTTCGAGCTAATACCAGAAGTTAAAATTTCATCCTTACCACCTAGATAACTGGGAATCTTCCACCGTACGTTTTACTTATTACCACGTACGACCGCACTGTGGAATCAGCTTCCTGCGCAGGTATTTCCGAGCCTACAAATATCTTAAAGGTCGGCAGCGCACCTGTGATCCCATTGGTGTTGTGGGTGTCTATGGGCGACGGTGATCACTTACCATCAGGTGACCCGCCTGCTCGTCTGCCTATCTCTTTTTATTAAAATAAATCTAATCACGTAAAAAAAATCTTATTTTTTTTTACATGTTGTTATTTTAAAGTTTAATTTCATTCTGATTTTTAAGCTATCATGGCGCGTCTGCCTCGCCTCCGCGCACGCCACGCTCACTTCCCTCACCTCCTCACCGCTCATGAAGCGCGCGCCGTAGCCACTGCCACATAAATATTTAGTAGCGACAAAATAATTAATAATAAAAAAATACCCCTATCAAAAACCCGTGAAATTGATTCTACCCTCGATTCTGAACAAACTATTTTCTCAGTTTCGCTTATTCCGTTAACACGTTGTGTAGTCCGTCTAGTTTGTGCGTGACTCTCCTGCGATGTGACAGTTTAGTTCGGGAGGCAGTGTGTTGTATGCAGTTAGGTTTGCTGCAGTCTAAAATTGCTCGCGTATTTGACCGAGTGCGAGTGGCTACGCATAATTGATATTCGATGTTATTATAATGTATTATTTGGTGGACTTGTATTTGACTGGTTTTTATACTCTAGGCCTGCGAGCCGATAGGCCATCAGAGGGTCCTTATCACCCATAGCATATGTCATACTGTCTTATTTTTGTGTTTTTTCCGTTTACTTTGTCAAAAAGAGGACTGCAAAGCGCGTTGCCCTCGCAGAGATTATATTTTAAGATTCGAAAATTTTGATAAAATTTTTGCTATAATTTTAGTTGCTGCTGCTTGGGTTTTGTGCCTTATATCTTGGATCCTCACTACTCAGCACTAAAATCTTACAAAACAGTCAGTCATTATTGCCCGAAATGTCTCACACACATTGGCTTTGCATAAAGAGGAATTCACTTTTTTATTGATTGGATTAAGTTTTTGGTGAGCAAATTATTAAATTTTTATTTTTTTTCTTTCTTTCTTTGTGTAAAAATTGAGCAAACGAGCACATACTTAGGCCACCTGGTAAATGGTCGCCGCCACCCATAGCATCTTCTGTTTTATTTGTGAAATAACCAAGTACACTCAGGAGCATGTCAAGTTCAACACATGCGGTTTGGCCTGCTGAAACCGTTTCCGACATATAATATCCACTGGCAGGCATTGTGCCACCTAGCGTGTGAAGAAACATCACGAGCTAAGCAGGAGTGCGACCCAAAACATCCTAAGTACGTAACAGACCAACGCATCCTAAACTTGAGTCAAAGGAGCTTTTTGTTTGTACTGCTACTCTTCTGAACCCCGATCACATTTTCCTGTTAAAAAAGCCATCTCACAAATGGAGTCCTTTTCTCCGGGTGTTGACTTGCAGTGGTTGGTCTGGAAGTCCTCAACAGCTCGCGAACCCAGGCTGGCTGCTGCAAGAAGGTTCGGTGGGGTAGTACTGAATGCAATAGATGTCCATGTGGAGCTATTATGAGCTATTACTCACTCTATATCCGACCTCCAAACCTGTCCGTCCATTATGCAATGAAATAATGAGAATGAAATCGGAAAAAAGAGAAATAATCATGAATTTTTATTTTTAACAGTAAAATGGTGACTGAAAAATGTGATGATTTTGAAGACTTTCGTGATAAAAAATCACAAACTGTTCGAAGACTTGGAGTAAGAATATTATGTCATCATTGCAAGACCTTGGAGATTTCTAACGTTAGATACGTCACCACCTTCAAAACGCATTTGTTTTTTTATATATTAATAATGCTGTACGTAGATACTTTATTAATTGTGGAGTGTCTTAGCAAGAAATAACCCCAAAACATTTCGGAGTCAGCGACGAATGTGGCCGTTTGGTTGTAGATAGTTCATGAGTCGACGAGTCTTTAAAGTCCGGGACACAAATTTATCTGGCTTTCTAGCAGTGTCAAAGACGTAATTAAGGTTTCCTTTTTTATTTTTCATGAATATCTTGAAAACTGCGTCACATATGAGTAGCAGAAAATGTCTTTACAATGAATTAATCTTAATAAAATTTACTACAAAAAATACATTGCAACATTTGTTTTTTTTTCGCTACATTCAGTACTTTAAGAGATCTTGAGAGGGGAAAATGGGCAGACAAGAAAAATTTAAAGTACAGAAGAACATATCTTAACTCATGCATAAACGGCGAGCCGTAACCGCTATAGCTACAAATGTGAAATTTTGCACAAGAGATAATTGCATGTAAGAATTTCTGAATTAGAATGGATTTTCAAAAATTCATTTTCTGAGGGGGTGAATTAAGGGATGGAAAATTTTATGAATATCCTACAGTTTTGACATAAAGTGCTTAAAATTTTGGGTTTGGGCTAATGAACAGAAATAAGGGAAAACGTGTTTCAGCATTTTTGCAAAATCATCCCCCTATGGGTTGAATTGAGGGATAGAAGTTTGTATGAAAATCTAAATTTTCATGCGACTTACTTTAAAAGCGGAAATCTTACCCATAATAATTCATCCTTCGTTTTACTCACTTGAAGATGAAAATCTGCAATAATGCTGATATACCTATGCGTGTTTATGACTCGTAAATCCAAATCTTTATGCTTAAAAATGGCTTAGCTCATTACACCCCCTAGAGGGATGTTTTGCAAAAATGATGAAACACGTATTCCTTTATTTCTTCAGATTAGCTTAAATCCAAATGATTATATAGGAAAATGTGGAGGCGTGTCACAAAACTTAGTCCGCCATATTGATTACGTCATCAACCTCGCAGAGGGCAAAAAAAAATGTGTCCCGGGCTTTATAAACTCGTCTGGTCATGTACTATCCGAATCCAAACTGGCACATTGGTTGCAAGCAAAACCGTCCGTGTAACTGTATTGCATTCGACTTCTTTCTGTGGGAGATTCGTTCAGGGCGTAGTCTTTTGCACGCAGACTTTTTAAGTATGCCACGTCGAGAAACTATTAATTGCTATTTGTAGGCCGGAGCCTTAGGGTTAGTTAGGATGTGTATCGACTACGCGCGGCTGCCACGGTCGAACATTGCTCGCATCTATCTTGGCATCTGTGTTGTATGACCGAGTTGGCTCGTGTGGCCAGCATGGTATCCAATCTTCGATGATTGGTCGCGTGAAGTCAATGTGCACCTGCGCAAATTTAGCAAAAAAAAAATTATTGTTGCACAGAAAATAGGAATTTGATTTTCATGCAATGCATTGTTTAAATTTTTAAATTACAGTCGCGGTAGAAGTAAATTCCTTCTTTTTATCTCTCAACAGCGGCCTTGGCTTTTGTGTGCTACCTTGTCACCCTTATGCTTGCAAAAAGGAACAACATTCCTGCCCGAAGTGTGGAAAAGTTGTTGACCTGAGAAATTCGATAGTCACAAATATGTCTGTAGGAGTATGATGAAATAAACTTAACGACGAAGAGGTAAGTGACAAGGTATTTCGCATGAAAATTATCCTGTTTTTTTTTCTTTTTTTACGTAGCCTAGAGTAACCGCTTTCTGGCCGCAGAGGTATTTGTATGAACGCCACGGCCAGAATAGTGGATCCCAAACTGGGATCGGTTAGGTTGGATAAGGTTATCTTACAACAATAACGAACCGATCAAATCTTAGAGCCAGAAACGAATTGTGAAATGCCGCGGCATTATGTAAAATAAAATAGTAAAAAAAAATAGTTTATTAGTAAAAAAGATTACATCATATTTACATTGCAAGCTGACACCCACACTAGGATACCCTGTGTTGTGGGTTGCCAGCACTCTTCCGCTGAATACAATACAAGGTTTCTTGTTACATGACGAATATCACTTTTTTATTGATTGGATTAAGTTTTTGGTGAGCGAATTATAAAATTTTTATTTTTTTTCTTTCTTTCTTTGTGTAAAAATTGAGCAAACGAGCACATACTTAGGCCACCTGGTAAATGGTCGCCGCCACCCATAGCATCTTCTGTTTTATTTGTGAAATAACCAAGTACACTCAGGAGCATGTCAAATTCAACACATGCGGTTTGGCCTGCTGAAACCGTTTCCGACATATAATATCCACTGGCAGGCATTGTGCCACCTAGCGTGTGAATAAACATCATGAGTTTAGACAAGAAAGCTAAGCAGGAGTGCGACCCAAAACATCCTAAGTACGTAACAGACCAACGCACCCTAAACTTGAGTCAAAGGAGCTTTTTGTTTGTACTGCTACTCTTCTGAACCCCGATCCCATTTTCCTGTTGAAAAATCCATCTCACAAATGGAGTTCTTTTCTTCGGGTGTTGACTTGCAGTGGTTGGTCTGGAAGTCCTCAACAGCTGGCGGACCCAGGCTGGCTACTGAAATAAGGCTCGGTGGGGTAGTACTGAATGCAATACCTACATATCCATGTGGGCCTGTTTTACTCATTCTATATCCCACGTCCTAACCTGTCCGTCCTTTATGCAATCAAATAATGAGAATGAAATCGGAAAAAAGAGAAATAATCATGAATTTTTATTTTTAACAGTAAAATGGTGACCGAAAAAAGTGATGATTTTGAAGACTTTCGAGATAAAAAATCACAAACTGTTCGAAGACTTGGAGTAAGAATATTATGTCATCATTGCAAGACCTTGGAGATTTCTAACGTTAGATACGTCACCACCTTCAAAACGCATTTGTTTTTTTACATATTAATAATGCTGTACGTAGATACTTTATTCATATTGAAGTACCTTAGAATACCCCAAAACATTTCGAAGCCAGCGACGAATGTGGCCGTTTGGTTGTAGATAATTCATGAGTCGACGAGTCTTTGGTTGCAAGCAAAACACATCTTTCCTCTTTCCGTGTATTGCATTCGACTTCTTTTTGTGAGAGATTCGTCCAGGGCGTAGTCTATTGCACGCAGATTTTTTAATTCTGCCACGTCGAGAAACCATTAATTGCTATCTGTAGGCCAGAGCCTTAGGGTTAGTTAGGATGTGCATCGACTACGCGCTGCTGCCACGGTCGAACATGCTCGCATCTGTCTTAGGCTTCTGTGTTGTATGATCGAGTTGGCTCGTGTGGCCAGCATGGTATCCAATCTTCGATGATTGGTCGCGTGAAGTCAATGTGCACCTGCGCAAATTTAGCAATAAAAAATAACTTACTTGTTGCACAGAAAATAGGTTTTTGATTTTCATGCAATGCATTGTTTAAATTTTTAAATTACAGTCGCGGTTAAGACGTAAATTCCTTATTTTTATCTCTTAACAGCGGCCTTGGCTTTTGTGTGCTACCTTGTCACCCTTATGCTTGCAAAAAGGAACAACATTCCTGCCCGAAGTGTGGAAAAGTTGTTGACCTGAGAAATTCGATAGTCACACATATGTCTGTAGGAGTATAATGAAATAAACTTAACGACGAGGTAAGTGACAAGGTGTTACGCATGAAAATTTTCCTGATTTTTTTATGTAGCCTAGAGTAACCGCTTCCTGGCCGCTGTGGTATTTGTATGAACGCCACTGCCAGAATAGTGGATCCCTAACTGGGATCGGTTAGGTTGGATTAGGTTATCTTACAACAATAACGAACCGATCAAATCTTAGAGCCAGAAACGAATTGTGAAATGCCGTGGCATTATGGAAAATGAGGAATAAAAAATTTCGAATGCCACGGTACAATGTAAAACGACGAATTATACAATTTTCCTGCGACATATACACAGTTTCAGTTTTTCAACCTACTTTTGTAATGTTTTTTGCCGGTTGGCAGGTGAAATGTGTATTTTGAACTGAAAGCTATGGACTTTTGCCATACCAGCTTTTCAAATTAATATTGATATCGTAACTGAAAGTTATTTAGAGGTAAAATTTGTAAGTATGTATGTAAAAGGTATTATTATTGTATCTCCGAAACTTATGGTCTAATTCAAATATTTTTACAAATATTTATTTTGTAATAGACCTTTAGGGTCCTGAAGTCATATTTTACCGCGAGTAATCATCGCAACCCCGCGGGTAAAAAGATTGGTTTTATAATTACTGAATCGATTATACAGTTATAGAGAACTTTTTACCATCGAATAAATGTTTAAGGCAAACGAAGGCGCCGTAAACAACTAGTTTTACTATAACGTAAATCTATTTTTGTTTCCAGAATATTGGACTCTTAGATATTTCCAATCAGGATATCGAGGCAAAGTAAAGCATTTAAAAAGAGTAATAAAAAATTAAGAGGCTTTTTCGAGTTTACTTGCGAAATATCCCATCACAGAATAGATATTTTTAGCTTATTTCTGGCAATAGGTAAGGTCCCCTGTATCAATACATTTGTATTTTTTGTAGTCCATTTTCTGGTATTCTTATATTAGGAAACGAAAAAATTGGGCCATGGATGTTATCAGAACTAGCAAGCTTAAAGCGATATAATTCCTTGTTTATTATTTTTATCTTTGTTGAAAATTATTTTTTATTTATTTGGTTGCTTTTGCTGAGTTTCGTATTGTAGCTGTGTTTAGGAAAATACTGTTTCTAAATTACTAATACGCTATTTGATAGAGATATAGTAAATAAAACTAAACCATACGACTGTGCCATTTAATCCAATAAAATTGATAACCCATTGGAAACACATTAAAGTTTGCCGTTTTTGCATACCTTGCATCTTGCTCTGTGGCCTAGTGTTTTTTTATGTACTGATTAAGAAAAACTACATCCTTTTACTATTAAACGAGCAATAAAGGCAGGCTCACTACCAACCACACCAATGCGTGCTTGTCAAGAGCAACGCTGCAGTATTGCTAATTTACAGGACCTAATAATGTTAAAAAACATTTCGCTATTTAAGTTTGCTGATTTTCTACTACATTCAGAATAATCAGGTGGTTAGATATAATTTGGTAAACTATTCCTTTTATCTATGGTATCGTCCATTACCTAACAAGGCTTTACGGCCAAAGCAAGCCTGCTTTGAAGACGGTTAATGCGAGGTTCCATCTGAAGTGATAACTCCCTATTTGGCACTAAGAGCACCGCACAATGCATGCACCGGATCAATGCACGCGTCATCAGTGACTGCACTTTGCATACGTAATAACATATAGATTGGTCTCCATTTAGGCTCTAGTTATATGAATACCTATACTACCAAAATTTAACTATAGACTAGATGACTATATCAATGACAAAGAGGTATGGTACTCTAATAAGTATCTAGCGTAACCAAATATTGTACAAAGCGTGCAACAGTGATTTCTTGCCATTTCTTTTACGCTGTCTAAATAATCTACATTGAATAAACGAATCTGAAGTATAAAATGTTCAAATTTTTCAAAAAGGCTGCAAACTGTGTTTCGTTCAAAAACAGAAAAGTGTTTATAAATTAATTGGCACCCAAAGCTTTGTAGTTAACTACCATGCGGGTGATGCGGGTGCATTTCTACCAGTAATGTGCAAGGGAGCTAATCTATGAGCTGGAACAAACCAGCCAATAGGATTGCTCCATTTGGCAGCGCATTTGACAAGCTAAGAAAATGGCGCAATTCTATTGGTTAGAATTTTCCTTCGCACAGTACTTGTGGAAATTCATCCTAAAGTAAGATCGCTAGCGTAAGTACAAAATTAGAGCGAAACAGTTTAGTGTTTAAAGAAGTACATAAACCTCAAACAACTCGCTCAAAATTTTAAAATTTGTACCTTCATTCCAATGACTTTCCTAGAAACTACTCCCATTTATTTTCATAGGGACATTTTAGGCAAACAACTAAAGAGGCACGGGCGCTTCGGAGTAATGTTATTTATTCTTTGCCTGGGCTTTTGATACAATAGCAGTATACGGTGCTGATGCGTGTATATCACTGCACTTGTGGATTTGTCTTTAGAAAACCTTCATTTTAGTATGCGTCAATGTTAGATTGATTACTTGGATTCGAGGTCACGACAACGCAACGGCTTAAAAGCTTATTCATTACTAACCAATCGATAAGTATTCGTGCGTGCCTAATGTACGTACCACAACAATCAGACTAATTGGTCGGCTGATCCAATTATCTAGAGCACATTCGTCTCATTATCATCCACTTCAACATTATTATAAAGCGAATTCGCGAACATTGATTACCGAATGATTAGTTCCTAGTTGTGGAGTGCGTGCTTACTGAATACGATGATTAGGATTTGAAGTGCCCAACGATTCGATCAAACATTATGACCACATTACGATTAACTGTATATTTCAATAAGTGTTGTATCTAGTACAGTCGAGAGCAGATCAAGCTTGAAAATCGTAGCGTGACTTTAGTTCCTAAGGGTGTTGAAGTAAGGATAGTGAAAATCCAATGTATCTTGGCGTGTTCTTGACTGTACCTTTAACTAATTTGCTTGATTTGTATCTCGTAATTTTAATCTACTTACCTAAATTAAAGTTTAGAAGGACGTGTGACTATCTGAAAACGAGGAACTGCATTCCGGCACTCCATAGCATAAACACAATGCATAAACCTTAGCAATTTTAAAGTTCATTTCACATACCTGTGTTAATTTACGATAGATTTTCTTATAACAAACACACGGTGATCTACAAGGGAGGGAATCAGTCCATATTCATTTTATTTGTATTGTATACTTACATTAGGGTTTGTGTGACATACCGATAAGAAGTGAGCCAGGGTTTGAAAGTCATGTTGGACATGTTCTAATTTTTCTTTATGTTTCTCTAAAAATAGTTTAACTCTGTCTGTATACTAACTGAACTAACAAGAGATACGCGGTGTACCAGATTATTCTACATTCTCTACAACGCTTGCAGCAAACATTGCGGGCTCGGCTTGATATAGGATAACTTGTGCTACCATCGGCAAATATTATTGTTGGCTATCCAAACACTGCTCTTATGGCTAGCTCTAACATGCTCAAACTTATAATTGCAAATTTTAATTAAAATTTTTGCTGGTCTTATATTAACTTTGGTCCTATCTTTGTATGTTTTAAAATAGCAGAATTTCGATTCCGTTTTTTTTTTATAAAAGAGGCTGTACCACTCTCTAAATTCAACGTCTAACTTTCACCTTAGGTAGATTTAACTGGACACAGCTGAAGTTTTCAGTGACAGCGAACACGGGTGCCGTGTGGTCACCCCTCGGGTGCTAATGAAAATTCTTTCTCCAAATATGTGGACACCCAGTTTTCTACGCGATGTTTCCCGGGCCTTCCGGGTACCTAACGCTTTCAAACGGTCAAACTTTGTTGATCTGTCCGTAACTCCGACGTACGTAGGTTTTAAGTTTAAGTAGGTTTTTAGTTTTAAGCCAAAAATTTAACCTTTTATGCGCCATACATCTTTTGCTATCACTTGAATTGTAAATTCAACTTATTATTTGTGGTATGTGGTATTCAACTTATTATAATATGTGTTATAAGCGCAATATTTTCTTACTGTGACCCAAAACCTGAAATGCAAAACTATAATCTGTGCAAACATTTTGAAAAGGGTCAACGAAAGTCGTTCTGCCGGTGTGGCTGTGACAGATAAAAAGCGGTAGGAAGCGGTTATAACCGGAGTAGTACCTAGGTGCCGTAGTCAGCGTATTTGCTTACCCCGGAGCTGTTTGCTGTTCTACCCTCCGCATAACCTTTATAGTAAGAGGTCCAATTATAAAGCTACGGCGAATATTATGTGCTTGCATGGCTTCGTTTTTAATTATGGCTGTACGCCTGTACTAGACCATCTTAATTTGTGCGTGCATGCTACTTTAACAAAAATAGGTATAATAAAAAAAAATTTCAAGTACGAATATAAAGTTTAATCTTGTTGTCATTTTTTTTTTAAGATTTCGTTACAATAATTTTTCTTAAGAATTTGTTTGTTTTTTCTTAATTATCACTATTTGCTAATAGAATAGTTGAGCATTAAAGAAGCTCGAGCCTATCAAAAGTGTCCAATACAAATCTAGGAAAACTATTTAACTTTGACTGCTCAGAATTGATTTTATTTTATTAAAAATGCGGAAACATTACCCCAACATGTCTACAGTGTCAAGGCAACGTAATATAATCACCTACAAAAACACATTAATTGTACATATTAATTGTCCATGGCGAGGTAACAAACATCCATAATTATGTACTTACATACAATAGTAGTACAATATCTTACAAAGGTTTGCCTCTACGAATTCGACCACGTGAATATCACCATTCCGTTCGTTAGGTTTACAAAACACCTATTTATCTTACATAGTAGCAGTCCAGTATTATATTACTCTATGATAGTAGTGAGACTCATAAAATTTTTGGGTGTAAGGTCTTTGGATGTTTAGTAAGTATTGCTAGTTTGTGTCAGTTGAAAGATGGTCCCAAAAGACGTACATTCAAGATAATCCAAAAACCGGTCAAGTGCGAGTCGGACTCGCGCGCCGAGGGTTCCGATATACCTATAGTATTTTTGGAAGCAATAAAGTCCATTTTCAGGACCGCAAAACTAAATTTGTTTGTAAAGGTTTTTTGCAGATTTCTGAAAAACTGTGCAACTTAGAAAGATCGTTTTATTTTTGCTGTAAAGTTTACATAAACCTCTGTCAACTGTAATTAATTCAGATTTTCCCTTACTCAAACTTCGGAGATAAGGGGGGGGGAATGGTATTTTTTTTGACATTTTTCATCATAACTTGAAAACTAAGAAACTTAAAAAAATACAAAAATATATTTTAAAATGTACAAGTAAAGCCCTTTCATATGATACCCCACTCGACCTAGTAGCGACAATTTGAAATTTGGCCCCCCCTATTTTGGCCCCCTTTACATTAATAATCATACTTTTTTCAAAAAAATTTCATGTGCAATTAAGTTGGGCAACTATATTCTAAAACTATTCCAAATTTCAGCTCGATAGCGTAAGTGGTTGCTGAGATATAGAGGTGTGACAGACAGACGGACAGACAGACAGACAGACAGAGCGGCACCATAAGGGTTCCTTTTTTTTACCATTTTGGTATCGGAACCCTAAAAACAACTGGAAAATTTAGAAAACAAAAGTTTCGAGCTTGAACACATTTACCATTTTAATCACTGTCCTCTAATCGTAGTAACTTCTACCTGTTCCCGAAATTGAAATAACACCGAGGGAGAAACGGATATGGAAGCAAATTCGTGGTCATGGATGGAGATTTTTGGAGGACCAATTGAAAGTTTTCTTTTTCAAAGTTATCAAAGCTTCAAGAAACTGCGGGATTCAGGGTCAAAAAGATTTTGAAGCTTTGTATAAATATGCATAATTTATTTTCTGGATAATCGTCAATATTTATTGGACGCCTATGTAAAGTAAATTAAATTATCCCTTCTCTAAGGAATTGCATCCTGCATTTTGGGGCATTTAGAATGGTAAACACTGCACCACCACCGCTACGAACCATTTTGAATCAGACGCTCTTCACACATGGCTTTTACCACAACCGTCGACTCTTCACCTTAAACCGAGGCCTATATTGATTCGCCTTCGTCTCCGACACTTTACATATTGCTTATTTAGCATTATTTCATTTCGACGTGCCTCTATTTATCTTGTTCCGCTGATACTGTTCAGTCGACGAGAAATCTCACGAATGCTGATTTCGAGACAATTCTATTATTGACATTGTAAATTTGATGGTTTTGGAGTATCTATGTGCTCTATAAGTCCATGGCTCTTTGTTTTAAATAATGCTTTGTGTCAACTTAGCTTGAAAAACTAATCAGTGAGATTTTGTCCATTGCATAACCACATATCTACATCTTGGTATGTATTGTCGCTTCGATTACCTTCTTGGGTATACTTACGTAGCTTCAAAAGACTATGAGCTAATTTTCTGATTGTGTCTGTAGTGTTTTATTTGTTTCATAAAAACAATAGATTGTTTTATTATCCAGCAGTGAGACTAGCTGAATCCCTTATTTATTCTTCAATCAATGATTTGCAAGGTGTCGTGTTTATCTTTCCCCTCTGTCCCCTTCATATCCTTCATGTCTAAATTCGTAGTCAAACGCTCTAGGCTTGACGTCGAGTCACCCCTGCTGACTCAGCATCTAGCACACTTATCGGATCATCTTATACGTACTTACCTAACTTATAGGTGTACAATATTGTGGAAGGTCTGGATTTTATTGAGAATTTTCTGGGGTAATTCATGCATGATGTACGAGCGTAAGCAAAAGTTCTTTTCGAATACAAATTACTAAAATAATATTGTCGAGGTGAAAAAGAAAGTACATTAGATAGATTAAGTAGGAACCGTATGTAGACCATCGCATAGAATATGCGAACTAAAACAAAGTTCAGTTTGCAGCTGTGAGAGAGTATGGCCCCGGAAATAACGAGGAAATTCCTAATGAGTATTACTTTTGATAAACAAATTTTATTATGGTTCGTGGCAGACATCAGTAATAGAAATGTAACTGATTAGTTTTCTATGTTCTTCTAATCGCTTACTTCAGAGCTCGCAGATCTATTATTGCTTCTGAATTGCGAAGATATCAATTTCCATATTTGATATTATTTTTAAATTTACTGAAGCTATATTTTACTTCCATTGTACTGTACCTCTAGCATCAGACCTATGATACTTATTTTAAGCTTACATTGCAAACGCTGGCTTAACCCTACGACATGGATCAAAATAATGTATTAGTACAAAAGAATGTACAGTATTGTACACCTTAAAAAGGTCTACAAAAAAGTCCGCGATGGTATATGTCTATCTCTGAGGGATGACCCAGAATAACCATTTTTATCCTTTATTTTTTTACGAAGTGATTTTGAGCAATACAGCATTAATCCTTATCAAATTAAGTACCTTAAATACATTGTAAATTTAATATTAATTAATATGGCCCTTTACAGCATGCAATTTAAATGAATATTTTCGAAGATATTACAGATTTAAAATGCAGGGACATAGCGGTTGTGGCGGTACCGGCCGGGGCGTGCCTATAAATAGTTTATTTAGTATTAGCATTGCACCCGTGCGAAGCCGGGGCGAGTCGCTAGTAAAACATAAAATAAGGTCAGCAAGATATTGTAGATATATACCCAATCAACCAGATCTGAGAACAGATTTTTACTCAATCAGCACAATTTCTCCTTGACTCAAAAAAGGTTGATCGCACCATGATCCCACAGATCAAAAATAAGTCTAGATAACGCAAACTCTGCCGTTTGTATGAAAACGAAGCGTGTCACAGTTGTCGGTGATATGACAAGCCCATGACAAGCAAACTAAGCGTTTTGAGCTTAGTTTGGGCCACGGGTTTGGGCACGCAAAGTAGGTACACTTGAGTCATCTAGACTTATTTCTGATCTGTGGTTGATCGCATTGATATTTTTTACCTGATTCCGTTTCTCCCAAAAAGTATAAAGATCTTGGAGGCTCATGAAATTTTACTGAAGAAAACAAAGATGTTTCCGTACATCGTTTTACGACATTTTTTATGCCACCGCGCACAGTTACTGTCAAACGTTATGTGTATTTACGAGGTTACACCTTTTGTTCTAACTCATAAGTAAAGTACTGTTTCAAACCACGTTTAGTATGCGAGCCATGTTTTTGGCACTTGTTTATTGCGCTTCGTTTTATGTGTTTTGTATTTTTGTAAACAGACAAATTACGTTCGTTTCATGATATACCCATACAATTTCGTTTTACTATTACTTACAAAAATCTCAGTTGCGTGCTAAAAATTCAGAGCAAAGTGCAATGCAGTGCGAAGGTAAAGATTTTACTGTAAAACTTACACTTGTGTACACTTTTTAGGGTTCCGTACCAAAAAATCGAGACTATTCATTCGCCACCGATGTCTGTCAGCAGGCTGTATCTCATAAACCGTAGTAGGTAGACAGTTGAAGTTTTCACAGATTATGTATTTCTGTTGCCACTATAACAACAAATAATAAAAATATAATAAGGGGGCTTACCTACTTCAAACGAGTTTATTTAGGCGATATATTTTCTTGATTTTTGTTCTAGCTCTATCGTTAAAACAGGATCACCTACAAGCGTAGAAATTGGTAAGGTTTTAGTACATAAGCTATAGAAAAAAAAAACAAATAATAAAAACTGGTCAAGTGCGTATCAGACTCGCGCACATTTAAAACACTTTTGCGTGACTTTACTTTTTACCATAACTCTCGATGCGCAAGTCCGACTCGCATTTCGCCGATTTTATTGAGAATTTTTTTGTAGAAACTTTGACCATCGGTTCTTTGAGATAAAGATGTACGTACGAGTATACACAGTACTCAGGAACACAGACATCTAGTTATCTTTGAAAACTAGCTTTCGCTTTTGTCTTCACTACCTACTTAGCCTCAAAGTGTCTACAAAAGGATCTTTTCCTGAGCCACCCAACCTAATTTACCAGCTATCCAATGACCATTGCGGTCAAAGTGATAGTCTCGGAGGATAAGATACGGGTTTCGGGGTCGGATCCCTCCTTTGGGTACGGATTTGAAGGTCACACCAATCGATATAGGGTTACTATTCAGTACCTATCTTGGTATTCAGAAGTGAAATTTGTTATTTTTAAAAACAAACAAGTACCATGAACTTTGGTTTTATTAGTATCTGACTCAGACTTTTGTAAAGGCTTGTGAATTTTTAATCGTTCGCTTTCTAATTTTATACTTAAGTATTTAAAAAGAAAATATTTTACGTATACAGGTTGTTTGATAAAAAAACTCAAAAGGCATGACCAGTCTACGTAACTAAACAACCTTCAGTAAATAAAACTATGAAAGTGAAAAAATCGGCCTCTATACAAACTGTAATCAAAATTGCAATTTTGTGTGGAGAGGCTGATTTTTTTTCAATTCCTAAAATTTTTACATACTGAGAGTTGTTCAGTTACGTTGACTGATCATGTCCTTTCAGTTTTTGCCAACTTGTGCCCTGCGCCCTTTTTTATACGTAAAAATGTGTATACTTGTACAAAATAAATCCTTGGCTCTAATCTGAAGGTTAATAATATTTGATTACTTGAAGTGAGCTAGTGTGGTCTGAATGGTTAGCAAGGAATTATCATGGAAATTGGTTCGGCTGCTATACAGGGTGTAAGGGACGGTGTACCGAAAACTGAAAGGGCGTGGCCAGTCAACGAAACTGAACAACTTTCCCATAGAAACATTTGTTGGGAAATGGGAAAGTTGTTCAGTTTTGTTGACTGAGCATGACCTTTCAGTTTTCGGTACACCGTCACTTACAGCCTTTATTTGTCTAAAATATCAAATGTGAGAGCAACTAAAGGTATTTCTCATGCTTCATTTATATTCTTCCTTCCCTTCATGTGTACTTAAACTGTTCGCCATTATCGTCAGAAGGACATTGTAAGGGTAATTCACATTCACGCAAAGGGTGTGAATTCCTCAAATGAAATAGTTCGGAAGGCAAGGTGCGTGGAATTTTAAGCAGAAGCGGTCAAGGATACAGGACCCGGGCGTACGTGACATTTTCTTGGCTACCTTCTCTCATTTTAATACCTTACATACTGTTACCCCAAATTTCTTAAACAGGTTATAAGGGATAGCCTTCCGAAAACTTAAAGTGCACTTTTTTTGTATTGGTTTTGCTCCCGAAGCTCAGTGCTTCTACTCCAATGATATTACAACATCTTTGTTCTACTCAAGAAAACATGTAACTTTCCCGAAGAAAAAAATTTTTTACTCGGAAAATCTATATCACAGCTTTTTTATATAAATTCTATCCAACGAAATTAATTAATTAAAAGTTATTTGTATTGACTTTATATCGATCTAGCCGTTGAATTGCACACAAACGGCATTTCAAATAATGGCACAGAATCGTTCAAATAAATTTAAATGTTTACAAAGTGCATGTAATAATATCATTACGGGTACAACAGCGCGTGTTCCCTTACAGGCAACAAATTATTTGTCCCCCGTACATTTGGCGTCCACAAATTAATTCCTGTCAAACCTAGCTAAAGCCATGCATTCATTACGAGTGAATGCAGTCCATGTTTCAGTCTGTCCATAAGGGAGCCGCCCTCTGCAATCTTCCTTTTTGTATGCCCCTAAAAGCAAGCTTCGGCCTGGAATTCAATGAAAGCCTTTCATGAATATTTGCCTTGCATTCCAATTTTGAAAAGATTCAAATTATGACAACGGACCATCATATCTTCAAAGCGAAAAATAGCAATTGAATAGTTCATCAATAGTTACAACTGATATTGCCCTATTTTGATGTACTTACATGAAAAAGAATATGAAGTAGAAGAATATAAGAAGAATCCAATATACTTATATGTAGAACATAATCTAATAATGACTAAATTTGCATAGAGCAAATCTGTATACTTTTGAAATTTGATGAGTACGTACATTACTTTTTATACGCATACAACAAAAGTTTAAAAAAATACTACATGAAACTTCACCACATGCAGCTCCGTGTAAGTGCATGAAATATGTCCAATGAAAATTTAAATTCGCCGAGAAATATGGAAGTCAGTTTTAGTTTACATATTTTAAAGAAAACCAAGTATTCTGGCATGTAATACTTGGGAAGTCTGCATGGAATATTCGGTGACCAATTGTAATGGGACAAGCCTGCCGCTAATAAAAATAACATCCCAACCATATTTTTAAGGAGCGCGGTAAACGTTCGGATTGACTTTGGATTGCAAATATAATAAAAAAGGCGTAAGTGCCACTATCTTGTTTAGCAAAGCAGAGCCTTAGGTCTAAGACTTAAAGCGCATCTGTTTGCTACTGTATAGGAACATTTAAACACACACTCTAACAGTTTCAGGTCAGGCAGTTTTGGCGCGTAAATGCAGCGCATTTGGGTTTTCAACCAATAAAGGAAGCGCGTGTCTTGGCATGGAGGGCCAATGACGTTACGAAGGGAAAGGCGTCGCTCGCGCCAGCGGCGTTGGCGAAGTAGAGAGGGCCAGCGGGTCATTCGGTGTACATCCTCTCACGAGAGGGGTAGTGAGTGAAGTGCTTGTGATTGATGTGCAAAAAGGCACGATATAGAGCCAGTGTAATATAGGAAAATAAGTCCCCATCGTACAAATGTGGATTCGACTAGTTCACAGATAAGCATACCAACATGTTATTTTGTTAATTATAGATATAATTTACCGTTTGCCATTTGAGATTAGATTGACTAGTATATTTTGCGCCATTTGATATAAATTGCAATGTCGAACCTAGTGTCAACCGTAATCTGAGAGGGCAAACTTGAGGTGTTAGTGGCCACTATAAAGCTAAGCAATAATTATAATGATTTGATTGTACCTATATGTCATGTATGAATTGTATGGTTAGGGTACAACCAAGGGGGGTTTGTTTGTTTCGTTTGTTCCCTCCTTTACCTGCCAGAATTTGGGTTTTGCCAAACGAAAGCCAATGAATACCGATACGCCAAATTGCGTTAATTCATTCTAAAATAACTTGATATTTATACTCCATAAATATATCCATCTGTTTCGTTGGCGTAAAGTAAACTTCATAAGATGCAGGCGCTTTATGTGGTAAATAAAATACTTACCGTTTGTTACCACAAAATTCCTTGTTTCTCTCAAAATATTACCTACTCCCTAACTTGTAATAATTCCAGGCCTCTCAAGCACAAAAGTAAGCATCTACTCTTGCCTAACTTAATAAGCCGAGCTATTCTAAAACTTTGCCATTTACAAATAAATTTGCCATTTTATTAGTATTGCACAGCACAGTGTTTGGCTAGACAAAACTGTGAAGTATTATTTTATCAATCGGTCCAATAAAAGACGATCAACAAAATTTAAGACTAACAAATCGAGATAATACATTTCGATTTATACATGGGTTCGACTCCCATCGCAGGGTCATAAGGCCGTGACCCTCACATCTGGTGCCGTGACCAGGATCTAGATTTCGTGTCTACGTAGTAGCGCACAGCTAGAAAGAACTTAAAATTAATAACACAACGTAAACTTTTATAGATAAAATATTTAAGGTGCTTGTTTAGTCCAAAACATCTGGGAGAGGAAGCTTAAAATATAAACTATTGTAAAAACAAATCTCAACTCAAAGAAAGGCATTTAAAATAATAATAAAAAGATGCTTATTTAATTTAAATATCTGGGAGAGGTAATTTATTGAGAAAATACTGGTATAGCAAATGACATTTCCAGAACAGTTATTATTATGGCCATTTTAAACACCTTTTACTTATACTGTTGCATGAGATATTACTGTGTGCTATTTTCAGGTTTTAAATTGCAATCCAACGTCCAATCCGAAATCATAAAAATTCGCACAACAAAATTTTGATTCAAATTAATTTGTTTAATGTAGATTATTTACAGAATACTCATTTACCGTAATAACATGCAGAATATAATGAAAGTAGAGCAAGCCTTGGTTCGGAATGAATTTATTACAAGAAAAATAAATACATAAATAAACATTCTAAAGTTGATCCATGATTTGGTAAAAATGTTGCATATTACTCATCAAACAAAAGGATGCCTTGCCAACCTTAAAGCGAGCAGGTAGCCCGTTCTAACAGGGCTTGGGTATGGGCGATGAAGAATATTCCGTTACTTCTCTTTTGTTGTAAAATGCTAAATAAATGAAGCGCACATTCGAGCTAAGAGTGAACAATAGCTGATTGCGACTAATTTTAAAAAGTACTGACACTTTCATGTTAGTTGTTTTATTAATGAATAATGGATTTTATTTACTCTGACATACCTGTCTAAGTCATTACAACATGTCATATTAAAATAAAATGGGTTACCAAATAACGATCAAATGAACTGAACACATCTTAGGAACCCTTAAATAAATTAGCAAATATAATAAATAGATGAATAAATAATTATATTAATAAAGGGTCATATCCTGTTAGACTTAAAAATCAGATTGGATTAAAGACATCGAAAGCTTAAAGAAATTATTCATCATCATATCAGACAAAACGCATATTGCATTTTGATAGCTTTAGTTTAGATTCATCATTCATCATCATATCGGACAAAAGGCACATTGCATTTTAGTAGATTTCTCTAGAGATTGCTGATAGATGAATCGAGGTAACTATGGTTTAGGCATTGCCTGAAATAGTTCATGGGAAGTTAAAGCGTTGAAAGAAGTATTTGTAGTCTTGAGGTGTTATTATCATTAAATTAATGACAAAAGTCTTGAGTACTGAAAGGCTTTTAAGTGAACGACTGTATGCAGTTAAATTTTGGTATGAGAAGCGTTGAATCTTTTAGATCACGCTTATCAATTATTTCATAATATTGAAAAGTTAATAAAGACAATGTCAGATCTGACTTGAAAATATACCTATATGGTATTGTACAAATATACAAACAATCAAATGCACCGGGACGCTGGTTGCACAATAATAATTACATCCACGTTCGATTGAAAGTCGCAGCCTGCCACCACCAGTGCCACGAGCCACTTGCGTGTGTGTGTTAGGGACTCCATTCGAATATGACCACGATTACTTCGCAGCTCCCCATGGGAGGAAGTTTCGCGGTAAACAAATCAACATTTGATTGGCAATCGCAGTCTGCCACCACTAGTGCTAGGAGCCGCTGGTGTGTTAGAGATACCAATTGAATCATCTGGGTGGAAGTCAGATTTGACCTAGTCTTAAGAAGACAATAGAATCCAATCATTAATACAAAAACTTATACCTAAACGAGACAGCTACAGTCGATTCACCCCAAAATAATGTAGTATTAATCGAATCGCTTTATTTGGTCACATACATAGAGATACAAAACAGCAGTCAGTATTTATAAAAATAAATTAGTGTCAGTATAACGATAGCTAAAGACATTAAGGTTTTGAAAGAGCTACAGCGGGTATAAAGTTTACATAATTTAAATTCCGGGTTATATGATAGCAAGTTAGAGAAGAGAGACAAAAAAAATACACAGCTTAAGTTATATACAGTTAGGCTAGTAGTTAGGTAGGTAATATCGTTAAGGTTAGGCTAGGTTTAATACTTCGATAGAACCGAAAGGGTAAATAGGTATAAATAGCCAGAGCCTCTAAATTCAGGTATTGTTTCAAGCTTTATTAAAAAGGCTATCCTATTAGACCATGAAGTACTATATTACTAGACTTAGGATAGCATAAAAAGCTTGCAGTATGGTAGCGCTAGTAAGTGTGTAAGCACTGTCCACATATCTAAATGCGTTCTTATCCATAATTTTATTGGTTTAAACATAGAGGGTTCGATTCTCTCATGATCTCAAAGTTGTATAAACATTAATAAAAAAAAAAAAAACTACTTGAATCGATTATTCTGAAAGCTTTTGATCTGATATGGTATGGTAATTGCGAAAAACAAAACAAACTAAGGGATTACTACTGCGTTAAGTTCAGATGACTTAACAATAGATAAGGACTATAGTGGGGCATAAATTATAAGAGTAAAAGATAAACTTACGGTTGTTTTGCACAGTGATAACGACGAGTACTCACTCAGGTCTTCAAGTTAGGCTAGATTTTATTGATAAGGTGTTGCTAGTGTTTGTTATAAAGTAGGTAGGTAAAGGGGTGTAAAGCGTATTTTGAACAACGATACGAGCTTATAACAAGCTAAGAATCTTCTTAAAGCATATTTATTAGGTATTTAGGTGGTAGGTCAGTTATCACTTAGGTTAATAAAGGTCGATAGTGGCTTATTAAGGTTTAGCTGAAATGACTTAGATGTTATGAGTTTTCAAGCCAAGACTAAAGTCTGAGATCGTTGATTTAGGTAACGTGCCTTCCGAAGCACGAAAAGGAAAGTATTTGTCTATAGGCTAAGAATGCTTGGAATAGTGAGCTAGGTAATACTCAGTAAGTTTAAGAATAATTTTAAAACTGCGATAAGAAATGCAGTTTTGTTTCTAAGAACGGTCGAAACAAAAGAAAGTTTTTTGACGGCAAGGGTCCGAGTAGGTAGCAGATGACCCAGGAAAGGCCACGGTTTAAAACTAAAAACAGATGTGCTGAATAGAGCTTTGAATATCGTAAGTTTTAATTTTTTGTTGCTTGCTTTTGAAGCTTGCAATAATAATGGCATTCCCAGCGTCATAGAGTTATTTAGAAAGCCGACGGTCTCTAAACAATAGCTACAGAGCATGCAGCCGGACGTTAGTAATAAACTTGAGCGAAGGATAAAAAAAAGGGAACTTTATGGTTCTTTGTTAAAATTCTAGAGACTAATAACGTTAACTAGCGGATGATTTTGCTATCGGTTCGAGCCCAAGCTAAATCATTTATAATTGATAATTCAGTAAGTGTAAGACTAATCGACAGATGAGGTTTTAAAAACGAAGCTTGATTTAAAATCCTCAACTTTTATAGCAGTATGGTAATAATTCATAATAACTAATATATAGGTATTAGGAGCGAAAAAGTAATGAGTAAGGTCATGGTATGAGATAGGTAATATAGTTTTCTCTTAAGTATAAGTAGGTATATCCTAATACAAGTTTTAATCTAAAAGATTAGCTATTGGGAAAAACGTATAAAGTTATCCTGTATTTCATTTGTAATGTGACGCGGAACCCTAAAGGCACACAAAAGGATTGCTAGAAATTGTCTATCTGGCTGGGTAAGAATTTCAAACAATGGCGGTTGATAACCGTTAGGTAAGGCAAGTAGCTACAAGAGTAGATTTTATGGTTGTATGTTATTGAAATAAAAAAAAAAAGAAGTCTTAAAAACAAGAACTTCGTGGTTCAAAAATTACTGAACTGATATAGTTTTATTAGAAAATTAGATAATGTCGAGCTTGTAGAAGCGAGTGGAATATCGATAGGTACATACTTTAGCTCAGGAGTGGACTACTATAATTGAGTTTGGTGATGAAATGATCGATCGTAATATTCCATGAAACGCCCACTTCAGTACAAGGAGCTACCTCCAGAACTCCAGCAAAAACAAGTGGTACTTAGGAGGAGATTAACCATGGTCACCACAATTGTAAGCGTTGCGGCGGGTGACCGCTGTTATTGACGACCGCAGTATGTAAGATGGTACGATGCACAGAGACAGAAAAAAAAACTGCTGCCCATCCTTCTGTTCATAAGCCCTTAGTCACCTTTTGTGACACCATGGAAAGATATGGGTTGGTACTATGCTTTGTCGGATCCTAACGGGGCCGTCCTTCGGCAAATGTTCGATAAGATTATTTAATACAATGAGTTCCGGTGAAAGTAGGTAAAAGGAAGTTAGTGCGATACGATTTAGGTAGATTTGACCAGCAGTGGATAATGTAAGGAGATAGTGCGGCTTATCCAGGATTTGGCCAGCAGTAAAATGTGAAAGGAAAACGATAGAGATACTAAGGTTGAGAAAAAAAAATCTGGTTTGATTACATTCTCGTATAAAATTAAATATATGGTGATTTACTTTACCTTGAGAAGACAAAGACAAGATCAAAGATTGTGATTGTCATAGGTCCGCAACCAAAAAAAAATTTAGTGGGATCTAGATTATTTTGACATATTTTGGATAGATAGAACTATAGTTCATGTTCAAGTCATGAGAACATAAAGCGTCTCAAAATAATGCCAAGCAAAGCCCTGTTAAATTAAGATAAGATGATTTATTGCTTTCCACATGGTCATTCAAGGTATTATCACATATACATAGTTACACATGTAGAACCAGAAGGGCACAACAATTATTATTACTAAGTTACTAATAACTGTATTATTATAATTTTAATTAAATCAGAAATTAATTATCAGAAATAGAACGTGGCAATAACAATGAATATAATTTACATGAATATTAAATAATAAAAAAACATATCATGTCACAAGTAGCTGTCACAACGATTAAGCGATAAAATGAACTTTGTTGACATCGCATATCGCCTACCTTATCTCAATGTAGGCCATTTTGTCTAACAAAGACGAGATGTGCTGCCGAAATCTTTAACAAATAAAAGGTAGATAAAAGGGCTAGCAGCCCATTGTTATGACTGCTCATAGTCGGGCTGAAACTCACATACAGTTTATTACATAATATACAGATAAATACATAGCTGCACTCATACTCTGGTGAAAAGGGAAGGACTCAAAAGTCGTTATGACCAATGAGAGTAGCCATTTAATCAGGTAACAGGTTAGTTACCATTTACTCTGTGTAAGTTTGACTGAGAAGGGGGCGTCAATACAAAAAAGTAACGCCCACATTTATGACAGTGCTAGAGAAACTAGTTACATAGTACATGAGCAGGTAGGGTTTGAGACAGATAGAGGATTTATATACGAACCCTTAGGTTATGTAAGGGCTGGGTACATATAGATAGGCATTGTATGCACATAGTTGGCTGTGTAGTATTGGGAGGATTTATGTTCGTTGAGTTAGGTAATTAGGTTAGCTAGGTAGATATATTTGCAGATATGGTTATATTATGTAGGCGTGTATATTTATAGTAAAAAGATAAGGTTATGTGTACGCAGGTAGATTTGTATACAAGAGAGGTAGGAGATTGTAATAAATAGATAGGTCTTAAGGTGAAGTAGGTGATATGATTAGGGTTATAGGTTGTTAGAGGAGTTAGGAGAATAAATTAGCTGAAGGTTAAGTAACGTAGGGTTGTTGTGTTTGTTGGTAATAAGGTAAGATTGAAGCAAGTATTATGAGATTATTATTTGTGTAGAGAGCTAGAAGAACAGGTTCTCTAACTATCTACAGGGAGAGGGATGTAATGGGACAAGCCTGCCGCTAATAAAAATAACATCCCAACCATATTTTTAAGGAGCGCGGTAAACGTTCGGATTGACTTTGGATTGCAAATATAATAAAAAAGGCGTAAGTGCCACTATCTTGTTTAGCAAAGCAGAGCCTTAGGTCTAAGACTTAAAGCGCATCTGTTTGCTACTGTATAGGAACATTTAAACACACACTCTAACAGTTTCAGGTCAGGCAGTTTTGGCGCGTAAATGCAGCGCATTTGGGTTTTCAACCAATAAAGGAAGCGCGTGTCTTGGCATGGAGGGCCAATGACGTTACGAAGGGAAAGGCGTCGCTCGCGCCAGCGGCGTTGGCGAAGTAGAGAGGGCCAGCGGGTCATTCGGTGTACATCCTCTCACGAGAGGGGTAGTGAGTGAAGTGCTTGTGATTGATGTGCAAAAAGGCACGATATAGAGCCAGTGTAATATAGGAAAATAAGTCCCCATCGTACAAATGTGGATTCGACTAGTTCACAGATAAGCATACCAACATGTTATTTTGTTAATTATAGATATAATTTACCGTTTGCCATTTGAGATTAGATTGACTAGTATATTTTGCGCCATTTGATATAAATTGCAATGTCGAACCTAGTGTCAACCGTAATCTGAGAGGGCAAACTTGAGGTGTTAGTGGCCACTATAAAGCTAAGCAATAATTATAATGATTTGATTGTACCTATATGTCATGTATGAATTGTATGGTTAGGGTACAACCAAGGGGGGTTTGTTTGTTTCGTTTGTTCCCTCCTTTACCTGCCAGAATTTGGGTTTTGCCAAACGAAAGCCAATGAATACCGATACGCCAAATTGCGTTAATTCATTCTAAAATAACTTGATATTTATACTCCATAAATATATCCATCTGTTTCGTTGGCGTAAAGTAAACTTCATAAGATGCAGGCGCTTTATGTGGTAAATAAAATACTTACCGTTTGTTACCACAAAATTCCTTGTTTCTCTCAAAATATTACCTACTCCCTAACTTGTAATAATTCCAGGCCTCTCAAGCACAAAAGTAAGCATCTACTCTTGCCTAACTTAATAAGCCGAGCTATTCTAAAACTTTGCCATTTACAAATAAATTTGCCATTTTATTAGTATTGCACAGCACAGTGTTTGGCTAGACAAAACTGTGAAGTATTATTTTATCAATCGGTCCAATAAAAGACGATCAACAAAATTTAAGACTAACAAATCGAGATAATACATTTCGATTTATACATGGGTTCGACTCCCATCGCAGGGTCATAAGGCCGTGACCCTCACACAATGATTTTGTTAAATCCGTTGCTTGGTTTTTATCGGAACTTGTGTATGAAGCTTAGTAAATACAGCAATGGAAACTATGTAAAATACGATGCGACCTGTTCTTTTCACATCTATTTGCAGAATAAGTTCTTCATAGGGAAAAAGTAGAAAGTTAGCGGTTGCATTAAGTAAGTAACGAGTTTATTTTCTTTAGCAAACACAGGTTTACTATGCAATCAGACGACGTCAGTTCACAGCCTTGTTAGGGCCAGTTCGAGTTGACGACTTAATGGTCTACTTGTTTATTCTTGTTTGCTGATTTTATTCTTGTAGTCCTGTAATTTTTTTTATTTTTCCATAGGTATTTTTCCATATTATGATGAATAAAATCATTTTTAATCTCCTGACGAACGAAACATAAACGGATCCAGAGAATGAAGGACAAGAATTTGGCGAGAAAAATATTTTAGTTCTTTACAAGGCAAACGGAGTTCGGACCGCTGCTTTCGCGTGGTCAACTTTCCTACTAGTCAATCAAGGTGTAACAAAACGGGTCATCAACCCTAAAGGATGTGAGTGAATCTGTCCATAAAACTAAACACCTTTTCTTAAGGCGAACATACTCGTAGATAGATTTTTTGTACCGTTCAAACAAATTGCGTTTATAATTTATCGGTTATCGATCTTTCAACCCATACGATATGATTATTATAATGACTGCAGTATCTCATTATCATTACATTCCATGAAACATCCACTGCAGGACATTGAGCTCCCTCCAGAATCCCCATGGAAGTACCATAGTCACCACGCTTGGACCGCGGTTGTTGGTAATCGCAGTATGAAAGATGGTACGATACACGGAAATACACTGCTGCCTATCTCCCAGTTCATAATCCCTTACTCACCTCTTACGACACCCACGGGTAGAGATGGGTTGGTCCTATTCTTTGCTGGCACCACACGGGAAGTATCTACGAAAACTTGATTTTTCTACCTAACTATAAGATAAGTTGTTTATTAGCTTCAAGGGCGAAGTCACATCTTTTATGTTTATACATTTTTCCAGCAAAATCTAGACATAATATCCATTTACTTACACCTTGTAAATAGTTCTTTATTAGTGTAATCGTGTTTCACGTCTAGCGTCTCGCAAGGCTGTTATCTGGAACTAATTAATTATATTAACATCGGAGGTGTAGGCGTCACCTCTACCCACCAGTTTAAATTGACCTCTATCTCTATTTGAGAACTATTCATATTTTGATGAAAATTTTATTAATGAAGCAGCTTTTTTATTTTACAGTACTTTTACTTCCGTATACAAAGATGTCACTTAAAGTAAATTTTTCGTTATGTCTAATGCTTTTCTTTTCGATAACATTGACAAAGAAAGTGACAACAGAAGACTTAAACAAGCAAAGTGCACATAAAAGTAAAATATTATGGTCCAAAAATGGTGAACAAGCAGTTTTTTTGTACACTGGTTTGTTTCGTTTTGTTTATCGGTGTTTTGCATTCAATTCATACGAAAGGATGGAGTTAAACTGTTTTACTTCTATAGTTAAACTGATATTCTTCAAGACGCGGTAATAAAATTAAAATCAAAATAAAAACTAAGTTCAGTAAAAAAGTGAGGTTTGGACTGTTAGTTGGTGTGTTAAATTTTAAAACGTTTGCAATAGGTTGGTCTCTCTCCCACCAAGTGACTTTGAATTGACGGTGAGTGTATCACCCATTACGTAGCAGGTCCTCTCAATTTGGCCCAATACTAGTGTCGTGATATGATTTAGCGTCTCGCAATAAATTCCTAATAATCATCTATCATTCCTAGATCAACAGATAGCTATTTCATGAATTTGTCGCGCGCTGATTTACTTGGGAATAACTTTAATTGGTTTCGTAATAGGTGCCTGAAATATTTATGGGTTTACAAGATAAGGATTTCATGTGCTTTTGCTTTTGTAGTACAATATTACAATAAGGGTATGAAAGCTTATCATCTGCCTATGAAACTGAATTTCCTACGGAATGTAGGTCAGAAATTGATCTTCTATACAAAATGCGTCATTTAATCAGCATTTTGCAAGCGGTGGAATTTTGAAAATGTATTTCGTGTTTTCACCAAAAAGTCATTTCTCGGGAAAACTTATTCTTCTTGAGGTCGCCTATGTATCTTATCTCAGCAAACTTATAAGTACTTTGAAATTTTAAATAGAGAACAACACGAAAATAGGAACACTTTTTCGTTCGAATTTTTAATGCGACTGTGTATCACCGAAGGATACACCACTAAATAATCAGGCAAAATAAATTGACAAATCTATTCAAATACTGTTACCCCCATTATTCTTGACACCATATTCTTGATGCAATATCCGGGCACGTCTTAAGCGGTGTTTACGTCTAAATCGACAAAAAATCCCGGACACCCTCATAAGGGCCCTCCCTGCGTCCTCCCTGGTCCTCCCCTCGACACCTGCTGCTCGCAAGCTGATGTGCTAAGGGTTTTATGCCATCTTATATTTTCGGCAGGATGTTAAGTAATTGCCTATTTCCGGTGAAAGTGGAGTGTGAACTGCGAAAAATATTTTATTTGCTGCTTGTGAAGTATTTTTGAATGTTGATTCTAACACAAACGTAGTTTGTGTAAATAGGGGATTAAATTCAAATTGAAGATCTTCAGGCTCAGTTTGACCGACAGGAGTATATTTTCACAGTAGTATAGTTCTGGTTGTTTAAAAATATATTCCATGACCTTGTCGCCACATCAAAAGGTAAAATATCTTTATCAATGTTATCTTATACTTTATGGAAGGATCTATTGGATCCGATGTTCTTTATCTGTCAAGTATCTTTCATATTTTTCGGATACTAGAAGTACAGTAGTTCTTCTTATACAGTAACCAAATCTCTAAATCTTAAAATTCATCTCACACCAACAGAAGCTTTTAGAAAACTATTTATTCAAAATTTAAACGAAAACATAATTTTCTTTCCAACTGAAAAGCGTAAAAATAAAAACGCTCTCTACCATAACGATGCCTTATTTTGTTTTATACCTTCATGTTACGGGAAGAGGTAGCAAGTGCATGTGCAATTTCCTGCTCCCCCTCCCTTCCCCGTTCCCCTTTCGGACCCCTCACTTCCCCTCAGGGGAAGCAACATTTCACTACGTGAAAAATTACTCGGAATATTAAACGCTTGTGTAACACCGGCGTAAGATCGCACATTAATAGCAATAATAAGGCAGTTAATCTCTTGCAAGTATTATATTTTATTTAAGCTTGTAATGATTGGTCTGAAATCGGGTGACAGGTTTAAAAGTAGTGTGATAAGAGAACGTAAAAGAAGATGTACTGACTAAAATTGAAAAAGGAATGCTGAGATAGTTTGATTATGTGGAGAGAATGAATGAAGATTGACGAAAGGAATCCAATAGGTGAGATTGAATGAATAATTGGAAGAGGTAGGAGTAGAACTCGAGAAAGAAGTTTTGGGATAAATAACGCTTAACAATTTAAAATTCAATTCATTGACATTATAGATGATCGAGTGATAGAAAGCGCTCGGTACCAATTAGTAGTACCTAAAACGTCCCTTCTGTTTGAACTGAAATCTGATCTAGGCAATACTTCATCTTCCTACATCTTCTGGTTAGCCGTTCGTTTAATAATAGGAAGGAAGAAAACACTCCAAAAAACGAGATGAAATGTTTGCCGCCAGTTGCAGAGTGCAGACAACTTCTTTTAAGTAAATATTCCTCGAAGCTATTGGCAGTGAGAGTAAACTTAAAACAAGCTGTCTGCAACTCGAGGTTGTCAATTTAACGGTAGCATAAGGACGATGGGCCAAACTCCGTAACCCAAACTGCGTAGCTTAACCGTAGCAGTTGCTACACGCGTAGCACAGAGAATCAATGTTATATCAAAATTCCTTTGCAGATATAATTTAATTAAGACACTCATATTAATCTTTGTTCTCTATGATACACGTATTATTTTTTTGAATTTATCAACCTAAATACTGATAACAATATTTTTTATAGAAGTTCAAATTTCGTCTTAAAAGTTTGTGTGGCGGGATGATGGGTGCTTAAAAATTGCGCTAGCCATTTACACTACAACGACGCAAACAAAATTGCAGCATTCATGACTCATCCAGTAAACGCTCCACATTCTTGCCTGGGCCCTGAGACAAATGGCTTTCTATTATCACAAACGCTATAGAATAGTATAAAACTCTCACGTGACATTTCGTTAGCTAATGACAATCCCATACATATTCATTCTATTCCACTGGCGTTTGCGATAGTATGAAGCCACTTGGCTCTAGGCCCTGGTAAGATTTACGTGCGCGTTCGAATTACGACGCGTTACCTTCACCGTGTGATGGTGCGCGCGAACAGCGAATAAATCAAGTGCACTTGCGCGCCTGGCACTCGCTTGTATATGAGAGGGAGCTCCTTTCGCGTAAAACTTTCGTCATAGTTTTACACTTGCATAGTATGTGAGGATGTAAAAAAGCTTCTTGAAAAAATTTTAACTGTTGATATAGGGTCTTAATTTTAGAACATTAAAAAGCATTTTGATCTTAATATAAATAAATTTTGACTCGCCACACGAAACATACATAAATAGGTAAATATACTTAAGTATTCATTCTTTGACATTCGGCCGATTGAGAAAAGTTGTTTAATTACTTTACTTTACGTGAAATACATTTAAATATAGTATAAGAGTAAATACATGACAACGGCGAGCTTAGCTTAATTCAAAGTTATCTTCAATTGAACCTCCGGGTTTACAAATAGATCTATACAGTACACCGGGTAAACTTAGTTTAAAGCAAAAAAGGTCTAAGATTGTAAGTTTATCTTATCTATAACTTAATACACGTAGATAAAGAATACGAATTCATGGTTTGATTTCAAAGTTTACTCGAAAATAAATAAATCATAGAGGCGGTTTTTGAGCAGTCTTAGGGCTCTTTGAACAAATTATTAACCAAATTTTTGTTACAGATTACCAGAAAATTGCGACTTACTTCATAGTAACCAAATTTTCGTCGCTAAGCAAACTTTATTAATTGATGACCGAAGTTTAGTTATTTGCAAATAAAGTTTTTTTACTGAACCAGTTTGGTTATCCTTTTTTTATTGTCGACAACTGCAGAATCCAAGTTATATTTAAGTCTATTTTGGGAGGAAAATACCTTTTAAAATCATTGTAAGTACTCGTATGTTGTGAATTCGTGTGTTTTCCGTAGCTACCCTACTCCGTTCTCCCCCAAACGAAGCGGGTTGGGACGTGACGGATGCAACTTTAACGCCATGTCCGCAAATCTCACTGAATATTTCATTCGAATCGGTCTTTTGGTTTGGTTGATACGTTCGTTTTAGGTGTTTGATAAGAAGAACAAAGTTTTTGAGCATTATAGAGTAAAAGCTTACCTAACCACCGTGCACCATACAAAATGTAATAACAACAGGACCACAGTAGCCTAGTTGGTAAAGCGTCTGCGGTACTGACGCAAAAGACGCAGGTTCGAATCCTGCCTGTGATTGTGAAATTTTGCGATTTTCTACTTTGTAGATTTATCCGAACACTGGAAGTGTTAAAATAAAATCATTCTCAATTATACGTAGTGTTACCAATTTTCGACTTGAATTCTATTTGCAATAATGGACTAGTTGGGCTAGTACAGTTCATGCTTACTAGGTGGCAGCACCAACATTAGTACAGCTAATGCTTACTAGGTGGCAGCACTAACGCAACGTTGGAATGCGTATAGAGATCGCAGATTTCACAACATCAGGCAGGACCACAGTAGCCTAGTTGGTAAAGCGTCTGCGGTACTGACGCAGAAGACGCAGGTTCGAATCCTGCCTGTGGTTGTGAAATTTCGCGATTTTCTACTTTGTAGATGAAATTTCGTGTCTTCGCGAATGTTCCTTGAGGAAAATTCTTTAACTTGATGAAAGAGACCAACCAGGCCAGAGTGTATGGAAACTATGAAAGGGGTAGGCCTCGTTTAAAGACCAAATGTAGGACGTTCTAAATAAAGGCCGTTTAAGTGAAGGAAGTAGTTTAAAATCGTACCAGGTTGTGGTCTTTGCCTATTCAGATCGAAAATGTAAAATTGTACAGTTTTATGATTAGAATCCATGGCTTTTATTTTTAGTAGATACTTTTTGCACCTTAGCCTTTCCTTTTACATCCAATGTTGGATGTTTTTTGTGTCGCTTAATGAAGATAATGACCCTCTGATATATAAAAAGAAATTACCTGACATTGGCTAAGTACTGGTACGCTTGTTCCTTTAGATATATGAACGCTTTATTGCTCACATAACAAGGAAAACACAAATATACATGGAAAACTTAACCTATTGTGAGCAAAAGGCAGCCCAATCGCTGCAAGCGATCTCTTACAGGCAACCTTTGACGTTAGGGATACATAAAGAGAGCTCTGCAAGTATTCATGCGATTACAAGTGCCATGAAATACAAAAGGCATAAAAAGTAGGTGCCTAATAATATTAACACTACAATGCAATATAAAGTAAAAATAAATTAATGCTATGATTATATCTGATGATAGTTAATTTCATAAACATCTACATGAATAACATAAACAACATAAGATAATACATACACATACATAAGTAAGTCTGTTGTCTACTTTGCTGATACCTTACTAGGCCGCTTTCTGATTCGTCGACAGCGATGCAGCAGCAGCGGTACAATATTTGTAGGCACGGGATATCTCAAGCTGTTGCGTGCGTGCTGCAAGATGCTGCAAGCCACCAAATATCGTACTGCTGCTGCATCGCTACCAAC
This sequence comes from Athrips mouffetella, assembly GCA_947532105.1. Lineage (NCBI taxonomy): Eukaryota > Metazoa > Arthropoda > Insecta > Lepidoptera > Gelechiidae > Athrips > Athrips mouffetella. Next base: position 12,618,131 of record OX383958.1, read on the forward strand.
AAGTCAGCAAGATGCCTTGAATCATTACACCAAGATCTAAAAAGCTTTTGAATCAAGATAAAAAGGAGTATTTTTGAGTAACAAAAGAAGAATTTATAATGAACGCAAAGCAGAAACAAGCAGGTAATAACACAGTCTAGTAGCAAAGTTTACAAAATGTTCAAGTCCATCAAGAACTTTCTTGGACTTTGCGGTATTTTAATGAACAACAATCTTTTGAGCCTCCTTTGTCTGTGTTTATTATTCAGTGCTGATAATCCAGGCTTAACAACGAACTGCATCAGCTAGGTGAAGTTTCAGGATTGTTCCTCGGTTAAACCTGATCTTTTATGGCACATTATAGAAAACAGCCACAGATGAGCTGTTCTAGAAATTCAAGTTACAAGATATAACATTATTATTCTGTAACAGCGCAGTTACTAATGTATCTATGACTTTGCGGAATTTGCAAAAGAGAAAAAGTTTTAATATATAGGGTGACTTTTAATTAGTTCTTGATAGAAAAAGGTACGAATGTACTCATGATCCTGAACAACTTTCCCCAAGGAACATAGGTCGAAATACGAAAATCAAGTTTTGAGCTCCCATAGAAACTGCATCAGCTGATAGCGCATTTTATATGGGAGGTCAAATTTGGTTTTTCGTATTTCGACCTATGTTCCTTGGGAAAAGTTGTTCAGTATCATGAGTACATGCATATCTTTTGCTATCAAGAACTAATTAAAAGTCATCCTGTACATCCAGTCATTGATTGGTATTATTCGTAAATAATGTATAGATGAAAACAATACATGACGTGAGTTTTTAAATATTGTAACAATAAATACTCAGTAACATTTTTGCATTCGACCAACAGAACACGATAACAAAAGCTTATCCATCGCTTCTTGGACAACCTGCATGTATACTTCAACTCATGAACTTATGACCTAAAATTTTGTAGGTGTTGTAACTCCCAGTATTTTTTCTTTTTTGACAATCATTGAAAGCTTAAGATGCCACCGTAGCCACACCTTTATTTCTAAAATGTTTGATGCCCGCTACGATTTCTTTATATTAGAGTAATTGTATCAATGCGAAACTAACCCAAAAACTTTACCTGCCTCCATTTTGGTTTTCGTGTTCAAAATAATCCCGGAACGTGTTCGACCGGTACACGTCTTTGTTGACAAGCGGATTTGGTATAATGAGCTGTACGCTCGAGTTTTAAACTAACCAATTACAATGTTACAATTTTAAGATTTGTAGAGACGAGGAGGAGCCTAAAGCTTACAATTTTAGTTGTGAAATTTCTGTTTAATTGTACGTCGTAGATATAGGCTTAAAAGACAACGGGTTTCTCGCCGCATTTAACAGATGGTCCGTCCACCTTGTATCCTGTCTTTCAGTAATTGTTGAAAAATATATCTATGCCATGTTTCGACCTGAGCAAAATTGTGAAGAGTAACGAGTACCTACCCAAAATAAGGGATTAACAGGAACGCTAAACGCCGTATATTTTGGATTTAGCCCTCGACGCAAAGGGCTCGAGTACCAATAACGTAGATTTTACAACCAACCCTTTTATTTGAACATGTCTGCCTGATTGGGGTCGGCTGATATTTTTGCATTTGGAACAATAAAATACGGCTGGTTAAACAGTTCTGTTTGAACAAGGGTTAAACACTTGAAATGTTCAAGTTGGGAATGTCAAGGTTAGTGACCTCTGAAGGGTGGTTGTGAGGAAATGACGCGGCGTTTACTAATATTGGTAGTGGCCCATGACAAGCACTTTCTATTATTAGACCCATAGTTGATAACCACACTGATTAGGCTCGAATACGAGTTACATTTTATTTTTAAGTATGTGGGTACGTGCAATGTCAAGGGTGTTAAAATACATATTTATAACTGAAAACTCAAACCGTGGATTACCACTATAAACAGAAAAAAATTCCCCGAGAAACATAGTTCAAAACAGAAAAATAAATATACAAAATGCTTTATCACGTGATTTAAGTCGTGGTTTCTAAAAAAAAATATTTAAAAACTACCTAACTAATAATCTTGCAGGTTGGGTTTGTTGAAAACTACCTAACCAATTTTGCAGGTTGGGTTTGTTAAAAACTACCTAACCAATCTCGCAGGTTGGGTTTGCCTTGTTTAACGACCCCTGAAATGCACCAGTGGTCTAAATCCACTTACAATCTGCCGACACGCTGTTTTACAATTTGCCGGCCGTTTCTAAACGGCGAATAACACGATTTGGCTGCGACATAAACAAAACCAACAAAATCACACTACAATACTGCTTACTTATTCAACATTCTACCCGCATTCGTCATCAAGGGATAACCTACACGTAGAGGGTGCCAGCCAGTTCGTGACGCTACCGTAAAAACGATGTGCCTCAGAAAAGATGCCTAGTAGGTATCTCGGAGATAGGAGGGTGCTACTACGTCACGTTACGGAAAACGTATACGCCCATCACTGAGTTACATTTAGCAAAGAAACGACGTACTGAGCTATTACTTTTTACCCTAGATAATTGATAGTCGCGCGACCTATCAATATTCTAAGCTTCACTTTTTGAGGTATTTTGTTTCCGGTTTAAAAATTTTTTTTTTTCATAAGATTAGTTTATATTCATTTACTCAACTTGTCTGAAGATATTTTTAGTAGTTTGCAGCCAGGGTAGCTTCCAATGTACAGTTCCAAACAATCACTTAATTTTTTTTTATGTTAAATATAAAACTAATTTTCGTCATTATTCAGTTTAAAAAATCGAGGGTACCTAACGGATGTTCCTATTCTTGACAAGTCTTGTCAAAGTTTTGTATGAGATTGGTGCAGGTTCCAGTGTACAGTTGCTACCACTTTTGTTTCTACCGATTAAAAACAATGAAGGTTAACTTGTCTCTTCTAGTATGTTTGCTGTAATAGTTCAATGTGCGGTTCTGAAAAGATTCTGAGTATCTTGGAGATACGATTTGGGAGCTATGAATGGAATAGACCGGTGGCAATCCCTTGAGCCACAGCATGATGAATGGTGTTATTCTTTTCAACGTCGCATTTGGAGCCCGTCATCTCAATGGTTATATGGCAAGTGGCTTTTTTCATCTCTGATGCAATTTTTCCTCTTAGTTATATTATGGCAGTTGTGATGGCAGTCTTTGAGGGATGGATGAAGATTGTAATCTTGTGCTTTATCATTTCGTTTGATATGATAAAAATCTTTGTTTGTTGCTAGATATTATGGTATTGTCTCGTTACTTGTCTCTCGATAACATTTGTATTTAGGTGTTCGTGCCTTCGCTTGAACCATATTTGAGATTACACTCCCGCATCTCAGCCCGTTTCACTCAGATTTCATATCGTGCAGCGCCCTCTGTCGACTATTTTGGTTACTAAGGTTCCCCCCACGCCCGTCACAAGCGCCCGGCTGTTTTTTGGTCAGTACGCTTTTGTATCTCAGCCGAGTAACACGTGCCTAGTGAAATAAAAAAAATAAAAGTTTTCTCGTTCTGTTGTGAATTCCGCTCGGACTTTTAGCCCAGCGATGAGACGCAGCTGCCTCTATTAGGCACCGTCATTACCGAAGTCATTGTAAAATGATTTTTCGTGCAACACTATAAATTCCGCTCGGACTTTTGGGTCCAGTGACGAGACGCAGCTGCCTCTCTAGGCACCGTCATAACCGTCGTCTCATTGACCGACGTATGTTGTCACATACGGCTGCCTCGCTTAAGCACCGTTATTGTAAATGCCATGCTTTCGTGAGACGACGAGTGTCGCTTCACGAGACGACGTGTCGCCTCACGTGACGTCATATGTCACCTCACTCATCGCCGTCGTTTCACGAGACGACGCGTGTCGCTTCATTGGCCTGCGTCGTCTCACGAGACGACGCGTGTCGGCGCATGACACGACAAGGAACAGTGGCCAGTTTTAAAACTAATCTTACAAGCCGATCATCATCATTGCCCTAGCTTTGTTCTAGGCGACCTATCCTAGGGGATTTGACATGAGCACTAGTATTCTCAAAGAGCGACTGCTATCAGACCTCTGCAACCCAGAGGGAAGGTAAACCAAATCCACACCTAGATGGTTTTATAAGGCTAGTGGCCAGCCTGGATGTCAGAGCCCCAAGCCGTCAAATGGCCTCTGACTTGGCTTAATTACTATCACTGACAGGCCGGGACCAACGGCTTAACGCGCCATCCCAAACACGGAAACGCTCTAGTTGTTGTGCCACTATAGTCTAGCTATAGCGATCCCCCATCCGGGTTCTGACCAAGGCCCACATTGCTTAACTTTCTTGATCATTCAAGCTTTGGCAGAAAGAAAGAGTAACTACCACTCGACCACGAGCACTTCTCTTACACGTTAATTACAGAACATGGCAAGTACTTCCACAGTAATTATGGACGGTCTGCAGTCTAAGTGGGCTACGCATGTTGCCTCTATCAATGATCTTTGTCGCCTTACACAAAAACTTGTTGTCAGCTAATGGTCATCTTTTTATTTTGAGATTTATAATCAAAACAGATCAGGGCAAGTTAGCCTATCTCCGCTAAGCTATTCTCTCTTCAAACAAAATCATTTGTTTTGATGACTTGGACTTGTGAGAGGTCAGATTACCTGGTGTTCTTAAAATTGTGAGAACTTTATGTAGTTAATAGCATCAGACGTTACCTTGCGAAATTCCATTATTACAATTTATGGAAAATATGTAGCAACCTCCAAAATAGATGCCATGCACTCACTTTTTACCGCTTGCTTGTCCGCAAACAAATGTGAGGGCAACAAACAGCAACACGACAAGGGTGGTAATCAAAATTATTAAAAAGTCACTTTGTAACCTCAAAATTAAGAAGATACTTTGTTGCCTCAAAGGACGCTGTATCCAGAGTAGCACAGTGTGGCGCATCAAAGCCAACACGGTTCATACTTAAAATTACCACACACTCTTTAATTAATAGGGATGAATTATACCAGATTGTATCCGTATGAGGGACAAAAGACAAAATATTCTTAGCCACTTGCGCCGAAGTAATTGTAACGTATCCTCCCTTCATTCCTTTGTTCTTACAGACACTGATGAAGCGAAAATTGAAAGTCTTATACGTGGCTTACAGAACGATTCCTTGACATGGTCATAACGATTGATGTTGATAGTTTGTGAATAATAACACAGCATACCTACCTTGGGAAGTACGTTCCCACTTTCTTCTGGTAGACAAAATGAGAGGGGGGGGGGGGCAATAAAAACTACCAGTCCAACAAGGACAGCCTCACTTTCAGCGAGGGGAAGAAACGGTTTCACCTATCTGCTCCCCGTCTAAGTGAGTTTCTGTAAAGTGAAACTTACAATTTTATTCACAGTTGCAGCCTGATGACAATAGCTACACAAAATGCTTATTCATTATTCACGACTAATTTATTTTAAAAATAAACGTTTCTTTCTTTATTGTCCACAAACTATTACATACAAACACACAGTAAGAGGTTATTACAGCGCGTTCAGGAAAAGTCTGTTTATGACGGTTATTTTCTGCGCATGGGTGACAGGCAGAGAGCCAATGAACGATCCGCTCGCCCCCAGGGGGGAGCTGCGCTCACCTCCGGGACTCTTGACTTCTGCGCATTAACGGTCACAGACGGAGTTATTTTGCACGCAGCATACAAAGACGAGTATAGCTAATAAATCTGAGTTCCTGCCAGCTTTCCTAAGCTTGCTTGTTGCGTGATAGCCAGTAAGCGTATCAACACTTTCTAACCAAAGCAGGACAACCCTGACATCAAAAGATTTTGGCCTCCGAGATGATTAAGTCTCCACTAACTAAGAAGACAACTGCGACCTTCCGAAGCACAAAAAACGCTCTAGCCGCCGCAGTTTACCATACCCTTATAGCCAGAACTTATATTGCGTAACCTTCTTTATTTGTGAGGAAAATTCATCTAAGCTATAACCGTTTCTGTGAATATGATGCTATTATTCACGAGTCGCAAGATTAAATAATATTGCACTTAAAGACTAAGACAAGTACACGCAACTTTAAATCAGCTTCTCTTGTCAAAAAGCTTCTTAACCATCGTTTTGTTCTTACAGAAACAGTATTAAATTATCGGATGCCAGGATCTATCAAATTTTGGGTATATGACGAAGGCTTTTTCCAGCAAGTAAATAATGAAGATACAACTAAAATGTGTGGTTTTTTCGAGCCGATTCTGGCGTAATACCTTATTGAGTACTACGTAATACGTTTAGGCATACTTTATTGAGCAAACAAAATACTCCACCACACATGAAAGACAGCTAGCACATTGGTGGTATTGTAAAGGTTTCATGTAAGAAAAAGTAGGTAACTTTCGCCAATATAAACCTTTTGGACCCTATTAATTAAGCTACAGGCTTTAGATAGGTAACCATCATGATGATGCAGTTGTTTGTTAACAGCTGGATTTGAGATACAATTAATTGAATATTACCTATAGTAAGCTTAGCGTGTGAAATTTTAATGTCAAATCATTGCTATTGAGTAAGCAGATGCAATCAAGTAGGCAGCAGTAACTATTTACTTCTTGCTTGTGTGAGTTTTCAGATTCAAAAAGATGATGTCGTAGATCGAGGATCTCTTGCAGATGCCTCAGTCCCCACCCAGACTTATGTATTTGCTAACATAAATCAATAGCTATATTTCCCAGATGATGCTCTCATCCTAAGTGCAACCGTAAAAAGGGGAAACACCCAGACTAATAATTATATCAGATCTATCTGATAGCTATCACGACCCGCTAAAAGTATTTGAATTCGGCCTGTTAGAATTGATAAATTATTGTTAAATATGCAATAATGTTCATATTTAATTTAAACTTTGCTTCGGTTGCTCTGGAGTTTAGTTGTTCTATAGTTCAGTAGCCTTTTTGCATTGTCATAAATGCATTTATTCTGTTTGATTGTTTTTCCACTGTAAAGTAAAAAGATTTCTTGAACAGTCCGAAAATTCTTTATTCCGCTACAGAGCTAGTTTCGAAAAACAATTTTTGGTTGGTTTGCTATCGTTTGCTTTCTTATTACAGCAACAGCTTGTTCTGATGAACTTGTGGTTAGATCAAGGATACCCGTATTTTGTTGGTATCCCACTAATCTAGTTCCCACTGTATGCACCAACAATGAAGACTTCGACACCTTTTGCATTAAGGCCTTTGTTGTAAATTTTAAAAAACCATCAATAATAGTTTAACATAAATAACTTTTCTCTATATTTTTATCGTGGTTCGACGGGTTTTACAAAAATCTTTGTTACCTTTAAGCATTCTAGAATACTTTTCTAAGCACAATGACATAGTAAAGTAGTAGTTTTTGATCCCTAACTATCTCAACTCTCGACGAATCTTCTTTGCTCTTTTAGCATGATAAGACTATGTATTTAAACAAGAAGTTACCTCGGTAAATTGAAATTGTTTATGTTGTTGTATTCTGCATCTGGACTAGACCAGCCGGTTTTCAACATCGCTTTATCATAAAGATGGTGCTTCCTATCCGAGTTTAGAAATAACACCTGGTTGCCTCGCCACAGAATTGGTTGTAATCTTACAAGACGTCTATCAAAATAAAAATTCAAAATCCAAATAATTAAAATAAATTGCCGTTTTGTTCCTTCTCATATTAACATGAGATCAACACAAAATCACTTGTGATTTTCATTCATTTTGTAAGTGGACCTCACCTTGTTTATACTCAGTATTTGCTGAGTACCTAGAAGAGCCTCATTTTACAGTTATTTTTTACTGGAAGGGAGAATTTGTTGTCGAATTAGACAATTAGAATATTCATACGGCTCCCATTGCAGACTACTTCAATTTATGGATATACACCGAAATTTTTATTTTCTTACCTTGAAAGCTTTTCGTATCCATTGTTATACGCTTGGAATTTCCTGTCACTGTTATTTGGAGTTTATAGATTTACCTAAGAATTTTGTATTTGTTATACTTTGGGCATTTCCTGTAACTGTCGTTGCTTAATTTATATATTTACCTTACCAGATTTCCCTGATAAATAACTCGCATTGTAGTCATTTCACGAATTCAATGAGGTGTTCTAGCCATTAGCGCTGGGCGCGAATAATCTGACGCATACCGTCTAGAGCACTAACCACCTCAAACAAGTCGGATGCTTAGACTGGTGGTAATCTGCAGGCGATACCTAAGTAACTTTTACAAGTTGTGAGTCTAAAATATTTAATTTAGCATAAAATAAACAATCAAAGAGCTGTCGTAAGAGAAATTTCATATACTGCATATTTACATACTAAACTGTAATATACTATTTTTCAATCGCTCATTGTAGGTAATAAGATAAACGACTCACTCACGACTCATGGTCGCAAAGCGTCTGGTGTAGTGATTGATTACTGAACGCAGGGAAAAGCATTGATGAAAGTTTCAACTCATTCTAGGAAAGATTTGACAGGTCAAAAGATTTATTTGTTAGCATCATCTCAAATTGCCTGTAGTTTTTCAATGTTCGCTGTTTGTAATCTTACAATTATTCGAAATTATCTATACAATTTATTATTATTAGCATTAAAAATAAAAATAAAGTATTGCTACTGTGTGCCACGCTAGAAAATCTAAACAAGAAAATGAAATATTTAGATTTTCTTTTACTAATTTGTTTCGTGAGTCCTATTTATTATGAAGAAAATTTCGACAAGACTGTTTGATTAAATTTAAAAATACTAATTTAAAATTCTTAAATTAACTCTGTTATAAATTACGCATTAAAGACAAATTTTACTAAATGAGACAGGACACAGTACGCCCGCCAAAGCGCCGTCAGAAGTTAAACACGTCTCAAATATGGTTCAAGCGAAGGCACGAACACCTAAATAGAACCGTTTTTCCCCCGAAGGGTAAAAAACGGATATTTAGGTTTCTGCCGAAGCTTGAACCATACCTGAAGGCCTTGCCGGCTTAATTTGAAGGTACTGACCAAAAAATAGCCGGGCGCTTGTGACGGGCGTGGGGGGAACCTTAGTAACCAAAATAGTCGACAGAGGGCGCTGCACGATATGAAATCTGAGTGAAACGGGCTGAGATGCGGGAGTGTAATCTCAAATATGGTTCAAGCTTCGGCAGAAACCTAAATATCCGTTTTTTACCCTTCGGGGGAAAAACGGTTCTATTTTGTAACTTCTAAAATTATACTTTAGTTAAACTGTGGTTCCTAGATTAGCATACTCCTTGGGTCTACAAGCTTGTATTGATATTGATTTATCAAATTTGTAACTGAAATGGGTTTAAACATCTTTTCTGACGAGTACAAATAAAACTGTTATATTAAAGGTATACTCGTAATAATGGTCCGAATGATAAGTTTAGGGGAAGAAAAATTTTAAAAGTTTCCTGGCAAATAGGAAAATTCTGGAAAAACTGAGCTAAACTGGGTTTTTCGTGAACCCAAAAAAATGTTTTCTTTCTTTTACATTTTACTAGAAGGCTTAGCTATAAGATAAAAATGTCCAATGTCTTTCTGGCCTTTTTCTTTCTTACATTCTGTTCCTGATCGACTATACCTCATTGATATATAAAAAAAAAATCTGTTCTGATTCTCGGTATCGGCGGTATGGTCTCGGTAACAAAGAAGAAACGACCTTGTAAATAATAACATAAAAGTCAGAAAGACCTGTAAGCAGGAATTTTATTATCAGATTAAGATAATAACATAATAAGCATGATATAAGATTCTCTCTACGTTACTTTACTATGTTATTTTGGAAAGTCGTGCTCAGGTATTCCTTTTGATTACATTAAACTTGAGAAGATAATAATCCACCTTTAAGCATCACGGGGGCACGACTGCAATACCATAAATATCGCAGCAAGACGCCCCAGTCTTACACGAAGCCTTAAGGGGACCCATCGATTGCCAGTAATTATATTACCCACCCTCGTACCTGCGCTAATCTATGGAAAAGTAACGCCATGGGGTGTTACCTTTTTTCATTACAAAGAGTTTGGCCACATTTTAGGGAATTAGATTAGGTAAGAAGCAAAGTTTAAGCAAACTTCAGGTGTTAAGGGTGTGTGTGAGTTGACCTTTAAGTCAGTATTTTTGGCAGTGTCAATTTGCACTTGTATTTGAGCCAGACTACACCTAGTTTTTAAAGACTTAGAACGCATACCTACTAGTTTTTTGCGTGCAATCTCCAGCTAAGTCAAATAACCATGGCATACAGATGGATTAAATGAACTCTAGTCGCGGAGGTGCGCGAGGCAGGTGGGGGGAGGGATATTACGAAAAAAAAAACCGGTCAAGTGCGAGTCGGACTCGCGCGCCGAGGGTTCCGATATACCTATAGTATTTTTGGAAGCAATAAAGTCCATTTTCAGGACCGCAAAACTAAATTTGTTTGTAAAGGTTTTTTGCAGATTTCTGAAAAACTGTGCAACTTAGAAAGATCGTTTTATTTTTGCTGTAAAGTTTATATAAACTTCTGTCAACTGTAATTAATTCAGATTTTTCCTTACTCAAACTTCGGAGATAAGGGGGGGGGAATGGTATTTTTCTTGACATTTTTCATCATAACTTTAAAACTAAGAAATTTAAAAAAATACAAAAATATATTTTAAAATGTACAAGTAAAGCCCTTTCATATGATACCCCACTCGACCTAGTAGCGACAATTTGAAATTTGGCCCCCCCTATTTTGGCCCCCTTTATATTAATAATCATACTTTTTTCAAAATTTTTTCTTGTGCAATTAAGTTGGGCAACTATATTCTAAAACTATTCCAAATTTCAGGTTGATAGCATAAGTGGTTGCTGAGATATAGAGGTGTGACAGACAGACGGACAGACAGACAGACAGACAGACAGAGCGGCACCATAAGGGTTCCTTTTTTTTACCATTTTGGTATCGGAACCCTAAAAAACAAAAGTTTAAGCGTGTTGCAAAATTATTTTCATTTCGTTTGAAGTTCCAGATACAGAACCAGTTTCGCAACAAACAACTACAAAAAGCTAGATAGACATATTATGTTTTTATGTACGTTTTATCATTGAAAGTGTTACAAAGAATGTATAAAAAAAGAAAAAACGAACCGGGCGAGTCGGGCTTGCACGCCAAGGGTTCGCAGCTACACACAATAACGGAAAAATTTGGTGCGTCCGCCTAACTCGCACTTGACCAGTTTTTATTGTTGTTTTATTACTGTCGTGTGTTTTATCATTATCGTTTTCCTAAAAGAGCTTAAACATAAAAAATACAAGTTTTTTTAACTGACTCAATGTTTTGTACTCCCTATTATTTGTTAAAAAATGCAATGTTTTCTTAAAGTTTCAACTAGCTAGCTTTTACGGTTGAAAAGATATAGCCCTTCATAGGGGTAGGACAGATAGACAACGTAGGCTCAGACCCCACCAGTAAGGATAAGCTAGTAGGTATTTAAGATAGCGGCCTTTGACTATTAATATAAGAAAATGTATATTTTAAAATGAATACAAACACATTGCACTATTTGTAGAAATTTTGTGTATAATTCTGCTATAAATTATTTAGCCGGTTTTAATCGTGCAAACATAATTAATTATTCATGAATCGCAAAAACAAAGTACTGTAATCCGGTTAGAGGTGGTCCAGCTTTGTCCACGGTGAACCTATCTGCATTGTGTTCCGTAAATTTGACATTGGCGAAAACTGGGTACATTGCAGGTTTTTCTAGTCAGCACTGAAATGTCCGAGTCAGTCCGCGTAGTGTCAGCTAAAAAAGTATCCTACCCCATCTGCCCCCGTCGGTGTCGTAAAAGGCGACTATGAGATCTCGAACCCTTCTGCGTATAAATACCACCACAATTGCAGCGCTAACAAGCGTGGCGACTATGGCACATACCCCCATCAGTACTCAGTCTGATGTGGGATATGATATTCATGACTAGAATGCATATCTAGTTTTGGTCGTTTTATCATTTTAATTAAAGATAAACATTTACTAACGCAACATTAAAGACCACAACAGAAGTGAATTCGACCAACTCAAGGTGATAGATAGTGTTAAGGTAGTCTGTTTTTTTTAGTATCGAAAGATTAAGTTGCAGGTCCTTTCTGAGCCTCCAACATAATCTTTGCTCAGCAATGGATAACGTCCATTGTCTGTTATGGCCACATTCACAATTACTTATCATTATTATTAAAAAGTAGTTCAAGGACATGTGAACTTGTTAACAGCACAGCAATGAAACACAAAGGAGCAAATTTATTTCGCCACGAAAATAATCTCTCCAATGAAAGGGTCCCATGGGTTTATCCTGTACTAGTACCTCAGAGGGATAGAGGGATCAGTCAGTATTAGAGAGGTACGAGAGCCACATTAATATTCTAACTCTGTCGAACGTGTTCGTCGATGGGACAGATTCCTGTTTTTGTTTTAATTAGTCAAGTTTGAATTATATAGGTACTTAACATTAAGTACTTAATCATCTATCGAATAGTCTTATGATAGTATGCGCATGAGAAGCATTAATCCTTTACTATTAAACGAGCAATATTTGTGTTGCGGACGGCGACACGGAACGCAACACTCAAGTACCAGAGCAAGCTACGCACGAACATCACCCGCCCCCGCGCCCCGCACCGACGCCGCGAGAGCACAAAGCGAGCGAGACAGCCAGCGCGTGCGAGCGAGATAGACAGCGTGCGCTCGGCGTATCACACGCTAGTTCCGACCGGCGCTAGCGGGACTTAAGCGCGGCCAAATCCACCATTCGACACAGTTCGAAGCTGAGTGATCGTCCAGTAATCAACTGTCAACCGTTCCAGTCAACTGAGTGAATCGTCCAGTCTACTGTGAACTTCCAGTCTACAGTCGAGAACTCTCCTGTAGTGAACGAGCCCTATACAGTCCACTTGAAGAAGGCAGTTGCAGTCACAGTTGCAGTTGCGGTCATAGTTGCAGTTACAGTTGCAGTCACAGTTGCAGTTCGACCACAGTCTACAGCTCAAGAATACAAGTGCACAGTACAGTCGAAGATACAGTTCCAGTTCTGTCTACGATCCGAACACAGTTGGAAACAGTCAGTTGTACAGTGCAGTGAACAAGTGAACGTTATACAGTCCACTCAAGGAGTTGACAAGACAGTGAAAACTAGTTAGTGACTAGTCAGTGTCAGTGCCAGTGCCCGCGAACTCGTCTGAGCCTGCGTGCTCGTCACTTGTTAAGTTTTCTGTTTGACTCTTGTTGACTCTTGTTATTACCTGTTGTTATCGTTGTTTGAACTTGTGTGTTTAATAAAGACGATTTGTAAACTTGATCTCGTGTTTAAGTCACAAAGCACCCGGTGAACCCCGAACTCATGTTGGTGTAGCCAACAATTTGTGTCTATTTTGTAATCGGTTTCTCGAAAACGGCTATAACCATTTAGATGAAATTTACTTTACGGGGGTTGTCAGGGGCGAAAAATCGATCCAGCTTGGTTTCATGTCTGGGAAAATTAGTTATCCCCGTATTTTTGAGCATTTCTTGAAAATAGCGCGTTTGAGAAATCCTACAGCGCCATCTGTTATTAGGCTTTGGTTAAGATTACACAGACCAAAGCGTGGTTGCCCAGCTACCACTATACATACATACATAATATCACGCCTTTTTCCCGTTGGGGTAGGCAGAGACCACAGTCCTCCACCTGCTACGATCTTGACATACTTCCCTTGCTTCCTGTACTTTCATCAATCTGCCTGTACTATTAAACAAGCAAAATTAATTTTAATCAAAAAGTCTAACTAGTACGGTCAACAGAACTACTAAACAGAACCAGTAGGAATAAAGGATCGGTTTCTCAAAAACGGCTAACGATTTCAATGAAATTTACTATATGGAGGTTTTTGGGGGTGAAAAATCGATCTAGCTGGGTCTTATGTCTGAGGAAATTCTTTTTCTTCTTTTCTTTAAGAATCTTTTGAAAATAGCGTGTTTTAGAAACCCTACAGCACCATCTGTTGGTGAGCTATGGTTAGATAGTAGGATTATACCTACAGAGCAAAGCTCGGTCGCTCAACTACTCTAGTTTAATTTACAAGTTTGAACAGCTTACGTAAGTTCTCGGTTATGTTCAGTTAGTATTTTCGAATTGCTGTGGTATAAATATGAAATACAAGGTGCTGCTACGTTTATGAACACGGTGGAAATGAACTATGAGCTATCAAGTTCCTTAGTCGTCTATTACGACATCCACGGGAAAAGAAGGAGCGGTACTTTACTTATTAGCTGGCAGCACACATTAGTTTTTTTTTTGTTAACTGATCAGTGTAAATAAGAATCCAGCTAAACTGAAATTGATGCTTCCGCCCCACTGCTTTTGTAGCATACTAAATGAGTTTCTTTACAAAACTATTACATAACCCCAGAGGTACCACCTATAATAGTTGGTAAACAGTGTAATTTTTTGAACACTTAGCAAATTTTCATGTTATTTAGAACATGAAACAATGATTTCAAAAAAATGTGTCAAATAATTACTTTGTGCCTCCCCATACAAACCGTGCACTAGTGGAATTTGTAAGGAAATAAAAATAATGTTTTTGTTTCTGATCTATGTTTCTTTAGAAAAGTTATTTTTCATGTTCTGAGTAACAAATAATCCAAAAATAACGTATAGTCAACTGCAGATGAAGCTTGGTTTACTGGTCTGTGTACCGTTCTTATTTCAAACTTTCTACGTGCTACTAGCGCTGCAAGTGACAAGCTTGATGTGTCTTTGATTGTACTAGCTGCAAGAAAGTGACTTTCTGGAGACAACACGGATCGAAGCAACCGTTTCTTGGCCGCATTAGCCTCTAAATCGAATACCCACACATTACGACCAACCGGTCAGGTATTGCCGGCCGAGACGGATTCTCTTTAATTTTACAATCTAGATGAGCAATAATCTATATTGTCAATCTTAATATTCGCGACCACCCACGTCCCAGCAGTAAAACCAAACAACCGGAAGAGGCAAACTGTAACAAATTGCCGTAATTATTTCAAATTTGTTTCTCGGAGACTAAACAATGCTAATTTGGGAGCAGATGTGCCTGCTCTGTATGCAGGAGGCTGTTGCGCAATTACTGGGATTATTGCGTCGAAAGTCGTCGGGTGCGCATTAAACCGGCGTTAGGAAGTTCCTTCCGCTTTTTGTTTGCCGAGGTGTGACGCCCGCGTGAGGAACTGAATAGAAAGTAGAGATTTTTGAACGCTGTCTTGTTATGGACGATCTGTATGCAATTTCCTTGTGATTATTATAGTAAAGGAAGGTAGCTTCCTACAGTAGGAACTCATTCATGAGTTCAAGTTGTAAAGATTGAAGTAACATAAAGCTTAGGCGACGTGATGTATCAAAACCATATTTGCCACTTCGAGTAGCTTATAGCCAAGTGACGCTAGTATAGTAGCTTTGTCTTTCGCCTGAAGTACAGTTAAGTCACATAAAACCTATTCTCTTTAAAATTTATTAAAACAATTTGTATATACAAGAAATTTCCAATTATACGTTTTGGCCTCACAATCATTTAATTCTGTGTTTCTTCTATCCCGATCATAATAATATTTTCAAACTATGGACCAAATTTGAGATAATCAATATCATTGCCGCTGCAAAACTATTTTCAGCCACATCTTAAAGTATGCTGAGCTTACAGCAAAAGCAGTCACTTAGAAAATCATGTATTTTAGGTGTCGGTTACACTGGGCAAGGACATACGAGGTGACTTTTTCAATCAATATTGGATTTAAATGCGAATAGCTAGCTAAAATAATTACCTGCAAAGATTTCAGAATATTTTCAGGGCAGTTTTATCATTACAAAAAGAGCCAAGTGGGCTGTGAATGAAAGTCTTCCCAAGAATTCAGTAAGAAAAAGCGTGGCGATTAATCAAAAAACCTTCCAAACTGGGCCATCTCATCTGACTTTCTCTACCGACTTTACTAAAGCGAATTCAGCTGGAAAATGCTCGAAATGCTCGCTGTAGCTGTTATCTTGCAAAACCAGGTGACAAAGTAAGAAAATAAAGTTGTAGTAGAGCCGGTACGTTCCTAGTCGCGCTGTTCTTGGTCATCGGGTGACATTATTCATGTTTATCGCTCGAACCGGCCCCGACACCGCAATTAGAGGATTTTCCTTCCATTCTTTTTAAATACGCTAAGCTTTTAAAGCGCTTGAGTGTTTTTCTCTTTAAACGCCGCCGCGAATGAGTAAAAAAACGTTAAAAGCCGAGTTAAACTCGCGGAATAAGTGTTCCTTAAGATAAAATCGGAGTTGAAAATAATTTTATTGAAACTTAATTACGTACTTTGAAACTACTTTTAGTAGTTTATCTGAAACACATTTTGCTTTTTTGTTTAATACCATTCTCTGTGAGCATAAAAAAAACAAGGAAGTGTTCTGTCATCACAGTCTGTACACGCTAGTACTATTACCTATTCTGTGGTAGTACCTTGTCCATTCATATAAAACATAATGTGTTTTTGAGTTTCATAAAATAGAGAGACAGCTACAAAACTAATCGCGCTAAGACCCATTGAGTCATACTTGGTAGCATTGATATTGAAGGAAGAAAGGTTTCGGAGGTAATAGAATTTTCCCTACCTACAACGTGCTACAAATGTGAGATTAACTAATAAACATGAAATTTCAATTTAGGAGCAAACGTCTATTAGTTCCACTATTCACCAAAGTTAAGATGTTCAAAGCGGAGAAGACTTAAATCTCTTTACCACTCATCATTAGTGGACACGATTACAGAAAGAGTTGGAATATGACTCAAATTATGTGAGAGATAGAGCTGTAAACGCCAAACGGTGTGTCGTAAGCAAATGGCTGCATGCAGCTAATATGAGAATATAATATACAGGGTGTTTGTAAATGACTGCAAAACTTTCAGGTGGTTGCTATACCCATGAAACTGAACAACTTTCCCTAAAAAACAGAGGTCAAAATGCGAAAAATAAATTCAATGTCCCATAGAAACTGCATCAGCTGATAGCACACTTTATATGGAAGGTCAAAATATTTTTTTGTATTTCGACCTAAGTTCCTTAGGGAAAGTTGTTCAGTTTCATGGGTAGAGCAACCATCTGAAAGGTTTGCAGACATTTACCAAACATCCTGTATATTAGCAGCTCAGTCTCGTACGCACGGCACAAGCAAGTGGAAATAAAACTTATATTAGCTGATTTGGCGCTACGCCAAAAAAAATTTCCGAAACCACTGACCCACTCAAGGTCAAAGTGGGTCCGTTGACGTGAGGCCTTGTGTACTAGTCAGAACATAATCTCTGCTCCAGTCTAGCCAAAACAAATATCCGCACGGCACAGCTTTGGTGGATATTACGTACTCGTAGTTCCTAGGCATCTCTTCTCTTCCCCGCTTCATACATCTGCTTTAGTGGACAATGGCCCTTAGAACTGGATAACTGAGCTATCATCATCTCATTACGTATCAGTACTGGGATATCAAACACACAACTTGACCTCAAACGAGCTACACTGTTGGTAAATAATCCAAAATTAATGAGCTTGTAATTAAACGTTGCGTTTATACAAACAGGTCAGCTCACATCAAAGCAGAGGGTGTTCCTAGATTAAACAGACTGCGTTTGCGCCACGTGCCTGCATTAGAACAGACTTTACCTCACCAAAATTACAACTTCTTATCATTCTGTATACCGCACTCTTTAAAAACTTTATTCTAAAGTCGAATACAGTTTCACAGAGTGGTAAATGGTTTTTGGTTTATCTTGCAAGTTGACAATGCAACTAGTCTCAACTATCATGGGATTTCCCACGTAATGTACTATCTCTTGAGAACAGGATAAAGTGAGAGTCTACTCGTAGTGGAAATTGGGTTTTTAAACTGTCTGTGGTTTGTTTATTTGAAAACCAAGTATCTTGCGAAGTTGGCTCAGTCTAACAATGACAAACTTTGTGTGAATATGAATTGATTTGAAAAAAGAAAGTAAGAGCTATGCAAAGAATTCCTACGAAACAAATAAAAAAAGGGAAATAGAGCATGCAATGTAAAACCATATCGATATTTTCGATATTTCTGTTTAGTACGGTAACAATACTGTATTGATTTGGCTGCGGCCCAATTGCGGGACTTTTTCGTCAGTCTTCCATTTACGCAATCTATGTTAAAAGCCTCTGTTACCCGACACCGTTCGTCAGGCTATCGGTGCTATCGGTTTCGATACTGTTATGGCACAATAACCTAGATCCGGCTCTGTGGCACTTAGGGATATGGCGAGGTGGATGATAGAATCCGACCTACCTCTACGCTGCTTCGTATAGTGATAATGAGACATGTCTTTCATCATCAGTGATAAATGTAAAGGGTTTAAACGACTATTGGTGGTCCCAGGTTCAAATTCTGGAAGTGTAAAAGGTATTATTGTACTTACCTATAGTAAACATTATAGATGTTCTAAGCCATGGACGTTTGTGTTTATTGGCGTATTTGTATTCCTACAGTATTTGTAGAAACAATGAAGAGTCCAAACCCGTGTTGTGATAATATTGTATTATAATTATTTTTCCTATAATTATGTCACGCTCGTATGTATATAGTGTAGTATCCTAATGAAATAGTGAACATAATCTTAGCATGTTACTCAGACCATGAAAAAGAATAACTTTCCCCAAGGAACATAAGTCAGAACAAAGTTTGCACCAGCTGATAGCGCATTTTGTGCGGGATGTAATTTTTATTTTTGTACATCGACCAGTGTTCTTTGAGGACAGTTATTCAGTTTCATGGTCATAACAAAATGTTGACAATTTCAATATGACTCATATATCCAAACTACGGTGACCGTATAGGAATGCTTTAAAGAATCTTCGCTATCCAATAAAATAGCAACAAAACCTCAGAAATAAGGCAAAATGGCTGAAATCATCCACAAAAGGAGGTCACGTCCCACGAGGAAAGCTTGGATAATCTCTGAAAGACACGCAAACACAAAGCGTGCATACTTGCCGAGGTTTTGGTCCATATATTTATACACTTTATTCTTGTAACTCTTGTAAGTGTTACAGTCAGAACTCATAACCAGTCAAAACTAATTTTGATGGCACTCGCCGGCCGCCGTAACTTCACCTCGCTTCGCTCGCTCGGGTCGTTGTGGTCGAAAGAGTACCTAAAACAACCTATAAAATGCCTAAAACAGTTTTGACCGATTTTCCTAGTCAAAATTGGTTTTGACTGGTTAAGAGTTTTAAAACCAGTTGCACTTAGCTTCTTTAAAGTTGAAGCTCCTTTGAAATTTTTTCTGACACTCTTTTAATCAACGAAACAGAAAGAGTCTTATCTAAAGAGATTTAAAGGAGCTTTTACTTTAAAGACGGTTTGTGTAACTGACGGTTAGTCATAACTGATTGCTTAGATCATTCATTAATCTTTAAGACCTTCAATAATCTAAGCATTAGTGGTTATGGTGGTGACCAGTTATGAGTTTTGACTGTAACATACATATAATGCACCTGTGCATCTATAGAATTATCTCAACTTTATCAAATTCGTCACAAGCACTTTACATATTATTTAGGATGCCATACCATTTTGTATGTGGTAGGCCTTTTGTACAAAGTTCGTCTGTAGAAATACCACCTGATGGCATATTTCTGCCAGAAATCAGCAGTGAATGCTGTGTTTCGGTTCGAAGGGTTAGGTATCCAGTGATATTACTGGCACACGAGATGCCATCTTAGTTCTAGTGGGTGTAATGGGCGCTGGTAAACACGTACCATCAGGTGGCACGCCTGCTCGTTTGCTCACGTGTGACATAAAAAATGTGTGCTAAACAGCTCCCTGCGTGGAAAATTCGTGGAATATTTTGGGCGGATGTACCATAGTCACCGCGTTTGTAAACGTTGCCGGTTGCCACCGGCAAAGAATCGCGTTTTTTAGTGACTGACGTATGATGGTACGAATAAGAGCCAATGTTCACGTACGCCGCACGTCAGACGCACGTATTCGAAAATTTTCACTTGCGTGCGTGTTGCTTGCAACCTCCATAGAAACAAAGAGAACTACATAGAAAGAAAACTGTTCACGGAGTGGCAAAGTCACATTTGCGTACCAGCATCCGTTGAGTATTTAGCTTGCATGCATTCGGCAAATGTCGCCGCCTTAGTCGTCATTTAAGACACCCACGGAAAGAGATGGAATGGAATGGAACGGCACCAGGGGAAATCACATAAAAAGAAAAGTTGAATACTTGACTGACATATAAACAAACAGCTATGTACAAGTAAGGGAAAATAATTGTGATGCTGACAGCTATTTTCTGTGATTCGCTAGCCAGTCCCGCGCACCGCGCCCCCTTCCCCCGCGATTTTTTATTTGCAGTCAGCATCGAAGTTATTTGCCCACTATTAGGCAGGGTGACACAGGAAACTTATATCAACGAAGGTTTGGAGTTAGGGTCTTCCAACCTATCAATTTAACCCATTTATATTCCGTAAAAACTCGAAGTTTAGGAGCTATGGACGGTTTTAAATGTCCAATTTAGTCCTATTTTCATAGTTACTTCGAAGAACATTTGGGAGTTTTTAAATATGTTCTCTATTTATACCTGCATTAAGGTTACTTGAGACCTTCGCTTGTATGAATTCCTTATAATAGTGATAGTTGGAGACTACGAATCTGATTCAGAATTCTAGCTCATTTAATAAGGTGCGCTCGTAAGAATACGATTTCGAAGTTACTTCGTTTCTCAAGGTTGCACTCGTGAAGGGATTCAAGGCCTTTTATTCCCTTAGGTGCCCTCATGAGCATTTTGTACTTAACGTGGGAGGCAGCGTAAATGTTAATTAAAGCTCCCTTAGCTTCACCCCGCAATATTTCCTTGTACTCTTAAAATAGGCTTTGTTTACTTTATACAAGACGTTGTTATATGTAGGTGATTTTTGTTAACTTTTGCATTATGTAGTTGAATCGCATGCAAATGTTTCAGATGAATTCAGATGTTTTCAGTACAGTCAGTATTCAGTTTTCAGTTAAAATTATATACACATAAATTCATATTGTACATTCTACAAGGTTATTTTTTATATACCTGGCATCCGTTTGCCAAGTCACTAATAAGTGAGTTAAGAAGAAACAACTTTTGTTTTATGACTTTGTTCACAACGCACAAAAAAAATGGACCTAGTAGCAGATGATACAAAACTCAACTACCCTTACAAAGTAACGTAAGTGACCAAACATTTTGTAGTAAGTAGTACTCACTTATAAGTAGGCAAACGGATTTCAGGAACAAAAAAATATCTAGTATACAAGGTATAAGGGACAGCCTTCCGAATATTGAAAGGACATTATCAGTCAATGTAACTAAACAACTTTCAGCAAACTAACTTTCAGGAAATTAAAAAAAAATATCGGCCTCCATACAAAATTGCAAACTTGATTGAACAGTTTGTATGGATAAGCCGATTTTTGTTTTTATTTTCAGAAAGTTTTACTTGCTGAAAGTTATTCAGTTACATTGACTGATCATACCCTTTCAGTATAATTCGGAAGGCTGTTCTTTACACCCTGTATTAAAATGAAAAACACGCCTTTAATACGTATTGAACATATTTCGTCGATTTTCCAGAAAAGCTGTAAAATATAGCTAAAGTATATTAAGGCTTGTTTCAATATAGGGTCTGACTCATAGAGTAACACGATTTTCGCGGGCTTGCGCGGTTTGAAGCGTTGCTCTAAGGGTCTGACTATTTGGGAGCCGTCAGGTTCCGTCAGGGCGGTATCGATTCACCACCATCGGTACAGTCGCGACGCCTCGTTAGACCTACGTGATCGCAATCGGGATTGCCTGTTTATACACATTGTCGGCTTCCCTTCCACCTAACGTCATAACCAATCCCACCTGGCCTTTCAATTCTTCCAACTTTTGCACTTACCCGTCAAAATTCAGAGCTCTATCAAAACTGGTAAACGAAAAATCCAGTAAAATGAAGCAGTTTTCCGGGAATTCGATTGGACCGGCGTAAAAAGTAAAATGAAACTTAGTTGAACGTTAACTCCGAGATGAATGGAACATTTCGAATGGCTCCGATAGTGAATCGCGTCTGTTTATTTTCCCTCCACATTGATTCTACTGAAGGTATTCAGATGAGCTGCAATCAATTCTAGATATTATGGGCAGGTGAATTGAGCATCCGTTTCCATTAAGCTTCAAAATTAAAAATAGGATGCTGATCATTTATAAACGACTTTAAAGGATGCCTTGCTTTTGCTCTTTTTCTTACTCTCATACTAATGAAAATATATTTGCCATTCTTGTTGATATTTACTTGGATTTAATTTTAGTGTTTGGTGAAACTAGCTTGGTGTAACAGAGAGAGTATATCAACCCCTAAGAATTTGAATTTGCTCATGAAACTGACCAAGTTTTCTCGCACTTGACCGGTTTTTTTACCTCCGTGTCAATGACGGAGGTTGTCTGCTAGCCTGATGCTGGCAGGCTTCTGTAAATATGTATATTTTGAAATTAGACGTGAGCAAATTCCAAATTACAACTTTGACTTAGTTTGGCAGTCTAATTTTGGTATTCTTGTAAAATGTTTTGCACTGCGTGATTAAAGCCATGGATTTCTGAAATGGAACCACTGGGAACAGAGCATTTCGTAGCTAACCAGCGCTAACGGGTTATACCTCCGAAACAAAATTCTGTTTTAGCTGTTACAAATTCTATGGAAAGTTATATATTGTATTTCGAACTCGAAAATATTTTCTTTTTCATGGCTAGAGAAAGACGCTTCAGAGCAATCAGGGCTGTTGTATCTACTCTTTTTTGTTACAGGTTGTGTACTTGGGTAGTTTCATTGTTGAGACAACTAAAACTGTAATGTATCATATCCTTTTCACAAACGCAGACACAGCAAATTACACAAATCGAATTTAAACAAAAAGTTCAGTCCAAATTAAGCCCAGACTCGTGCCTACAAAACACGCTGGATTAATATAATCGGCGGGCAGACAGAGTGGACGGGGTACCACCCGAGTCGCATACTAATTTCTGATATTGTTCAGAGCTATACAATGTTACCACAGAACCTGCGGCTTGATTATTGTGAGTTTGTCGGAACTACCTGTATATACTCGTACAAACAGAATCAATAATTAACGCTGCGATCGGTCAAAGCTGGGTGCTTGCTTTGTAGATGCATTACTGCTTCAAAAGCAAGTGTGATTAGTAAATGAGATTGCTACTCGTACCAATATATTTTACCTTTGTTAAGCATCAGTCTATTTGTTGTTATTATAAGATGGTCTTTAAAAATGATTTTATTTAAACACTTCCTGTGTTCGTATAAATCTACAAAGTAGAAAATTGCAAAATCTTTTGGACCATCTGCGTTTTGGACCATCTGCTACTAGGTCAATTTCACAACCACAGGCAGGATTCGAACCTGCGCCTCTTCGTCAGTACCGGTGACGCTTTATCAACTAGGCTACTGTGATCCTGCCTGCCTGTTGGTAAAGCGTCTCCGGTACTGACGGAGAAGACGCAGGTTCGACGCCTGCCTGTGGTTCTGAAATTTTGCAATTTTCTGATTTGAAGATGGTCTTTACAACGTACACTCAAAGGAAATCTTAAATAGATGATTTTGACAAATGATTTTACCTAAAACTTGTTTCCTATTTAAATTTTTTTGTTCATAAAAGTTTAATGTTTATGTTTCACTTCAAATCTAATTACATTGCTCTTACAGCGACGATCCAAAAATAATTTATTAGGATTACACAAATTTAATGTGTCAAAGTCAAGGTTCAACGTTCTACATGTTTTATTTTTCTGCAATGTGTTACCTATTCATCTCGTAAGTAAGAAATTTAGAAGCAAAAATTAATAAACCTGTAATAAATTTCCATCAGTATTATATTCATACGACCATTAACAATAGGTACCTCAGTAGCAAGCGCTTCTCTATTCAGTTGATTTCCAATAAAACAACTCGTGCTGAATCAATTTGAAATTCTGAAATTCATATTCAGACAAATATTTGTTTTCAACAACTTCCATATGAAAGAGTAGACTTACTGTAAACTTGCAATCAAATTTATACGAGATAAATCTATATTAGCTTTTCCAGAAATGTTTATTTATGTATGATTATTAAAATCTACATCAGAGTCATTTTAGGGGCATTGTTGGGCATTAATGTTGGTGATAGTCGAGAACTTGGATGATTTTTCAGACGGATGTAGCTTTGATTTTGTTTGTTTTATTGAAAAAATTAAAA
Organism: Athrips mouffetella; assembly: GCA_947532105.1. NCBI lineage: Eukaryota > Metazoa > Arthropoda > Insecta > Lepidoptera > Gelechiidae > Athrips > Athrips mouffetella. The sequence goes on from OX383958.1 coordinate 12,642,398, forward strand.
AATTGATAGAATAATTTGTGCTTTCTTCATCAAATGGCGTTATTGCCAGAAATATAGTTAAATAATTTCTAAGTCCTTAATACAGAGTACTTAGAGCTTACGTTTTTCATTTTATTGATGCCACATACTTACTTAAATACCATCTTCTAGAACAAGATTTACGAAAATTATTTTAATTTCAAACTAAAACGCTAAATGCAGTTTGGCGGCGGTTAGGCTCCGACATTCCATTACAAGTATTTTGATTTATTGACTCCCCCACTACCACGTACACCGACGTAATTTTGAACACAATGTTCACTGAAACTGACTAATATTTGTTTTGATTATGTTGTAGATATGAATTTCATTAAGGCGTGAGTGTTTGTTCGTTAAGCGGAGCTGCTGATTTTGTATAAAATGCAAAGCGTTTGAAATACAGTTGTGTTGTTATATTTCATTTCATCTTAATATTTAAAAGGATAAAGTGACTGAATGACTGACTGAGGTATCAACGCACAGCCCAAACGGATGGACCTAGAGACATGAAATTTTGCACGTACATACCTTATACAGTGTAGGCATTTATTAAGGAAGAATTTTGTGAAACTCCACCCCTAAGGGGGTAAAATAGGGGATGAAAGTTTGTATGAAAGTCCGTCAGTTTTGAAGTTAGGATCTTCAAAATTTGTATTTAGGCTGATGACTAAAAATTAATATTTACGTGTCTCAGGGTTTTTGAAAATTCTACACCCTAAGGGGTGAAAAGGAGGATGAAGTTGAAAATCGTTCATTTTCAAAGTAAAATCCACAAAATTTATTATTTAGGCATAAGGGTTGTAATTCTGTGGAACGTACCAAATTCCATCCCCAAATTACATCCCAAATTCAACCCCTAAAACAGGGAAATGGGGTGAAAAATTCTAAAAACCAATATGGGTATCGTTTGGTTTATCGGGTCGCTGATTACGAAAACTACAACAATTTTGAAATCCAACGTGGTGGACGTGAAACACCATTGCATCCCCTGGGGATGTGGTTGGGGTGCGATAGGGTTGCGATGTCTAAAAATCAATATGGGTGTCGTTTGTATGGTTTATCGGGTCGCTGATTACGAAAACTACAACATTTTTAAAATCCAACGTGGTGGACGTGAAATACCATCATCCCCTGGGAATGGGGTTGGGGTGCAATAGGGTTGCAATCTCTAAAAATCAATATGGGTGTCGTTTGTATGGTTTATCGGGTCGCTGATTACGAAAACAACAACGATTTTGAAATCCAACGTGGTGGTCAGGATAGAGTTCGGTTATAGGGAAAGGAATAGGAATAGGGATATGGAGAGAGACAGAGACAGGCACGGGGACGAAGATGCGGACGGGGATGCAGACGGGGATGCGGACGGGAATGTCGATGGGAATGCGGACCAGGATGCGGATGGGGATGCGGACGGGGTTGCGGACGAGGATGCGGACGGGAATGCGGACCAGGATGCGGACGGGCATGCGGACGGGGATGCGGACGGGGTTGCGGACGGGGTTGCGGACGAGGATGCGGGCGGGGATGCGGATGGGAATGCAGACGGGGATGGGGTTGCGGATGGGAATGCGGACGGGGATGCGGACGGGGAGGCGGATGGGGATGCAGACGGGAATGCGGACAGGAATACGACCGGGGATGAGATAGGGGTAAGGGAAGGGGTAGGGATAGGAGTAGGGGTAGGGAAAGGGGTAGGGATAGGAATAGAGGTAGAGACAGGGGTAGGGATAGGGGTAAGGGTATGAGTAGGGATAGAGGTAGAGACAAGGGTAGGGATAAGGGTAGGGATATAGGGGTATGGATAGGGGTAGGAGGGTGTTGGCAAAGGGTAGAATTTTGGTATGAAGTAAACTGAATTTGGTATATCTGTTAAGAAATCACAATAATTGTTACTAATAATACTAACCAGACTCTCTAAAGCTATCACATATCGTTTTTTTACCAGCCATAGTACTTCCACCCTAGACAATAGTTTTAGCTTTTCTCAATTAGGCACTTCTACAAATTAGCTTTGTTTTGAAATAACATAAAGGTGTCTCTCATCACACTCTCTACATTAGTTAGGTTAAGTGGCAACTTAAGGGCATAATAATACTGCTAAGTTCCTCTGTTTTAAGTAATTTAGAGTAACATCGGTAAATTATATAAAATTCAGCTGGATCTTGAATTGTACTCATGGACTTGTGCTCGGTAAGTCCCGTTTTTCTTTAGTTTAAAATTACCCGGAATTTGACGGGAAAATATCTCATTCCTACGGGAAACCGGTAAAACCATAAAATACGAAATTCACGCGAGCAAAGCCGCGGGCAACAGCAGGCTAGTTGAATATAATTAGCTAAATATAATGCCGCAATGTGCTTCAGCATATTTGTGCAATGTTGCCATTATCAAGATAAACCGCCTACATGAGTCCTCGCCCGCGGGGTACAGGGGCGCGGGGGTAAGACGACAAAGGGGGAGCGAAAGAGGTGCGGGCGGCGGCGGGCGGCGGGGCATTCTCATTCTCTACGCGCATCCACCCCCCTCACCTGCCCTTGTACCCCGCGGGCGAGGACTCATATAGGCAGTACTACTTTTTATAGCGTGGTAACGGCGATTAGGTGATGTCCAGCAGTGGACGTCTTTCGGCTGATATGATGAAGCGTGGTAAATACCCGTACAGTAATTAATGGACATATTTTAACTAATTATAAGTCAGAGTATAATCAGCCTTACTAATTTCTTTGTCGTTATTTTGTAATAACTAGGCGATAAACCAACTTGCAACCAGTTTGTAATAAATTATAACAAGAGTTCAAATACAAGGGCGGTGGTGGTCTCTGCCTACCTCGACGGGAAAAAGGCGGGATTTTATATATTCATTTCCAACATGAGACTTTGTTCATTAAATAAGATGATAAAATAACCAAATTATATTCCTTACTATGCAAAATACGACCCTATTGGAATCGAACTATGTATAATGGCTACAAATTAAACATATACATTGAAAAATTTACATATAAAAAAAACTTGTTTCCAAATGAAACGACACCAAATGAAAACGGACAAGACGTATTAGGGGGTATCTGCCCAGTCCGCTATAAATTGAAACAAATTATTAACTGGCAATAAATAAGGCTTCGAAGGATCCTACTGGCGGGCTTCCAAAAGCTCTTTAGATAGGAAAAGGCACTTGTTCTAGAGCTAAAACTACGATATTCGGACTCTGAACTAATGGGGTTTCGTGATTGCATCCGTAACTTATCGGTATCTGACGTTTTGTCTAACATAAGTTTAAGTAGTTCTTGGCTAGACTACCTCGAAGAAATAAAAGATTGAAAATTTGCAGAATATATTTTGTAACGTCGCTAATCAAACAATAAACTCATTCCCGTTTTTACGTGTTATTGGCTGAATTTTGAATAATTATTCACACGTCAAAATATTTATTTGTAATCGGTACGTTCAATGTTTCAGAGTTAATTTGTGAACTACATGATAGTTTACCAGGACATTTTAAATGAAGGCCAGGTTAAAAATATCCTGAACCAACGAGCCTGTATGAAAGGGTTGATGAAAGTAGAGGAAATTTGTCAAAATCGTAGCAGGTGGTGGGCTGTGGTCTCTGCCTACCTCGACGGGAAAAAAATAGTGATTTTATGTATGTTTATGTAAGTATTATAATTTTAACACTTCGTTGATAATCTAATTACAATAAATACGAACTACAAAATCAATTAGGGATGTCATGGTTAGACAGTCTTATTTTTTATCACCTAGAAAAATATTACTTGAAGTATTTCTGCCGATTAGTTCTGTTCAAATCAAATCAAATATCTTTATTTGCGTGAAACATGGTAAGAGAGTCTTATTACATAGTTTCCAGCATGCTCTACCTATAGACTAAGGCGTGCAAATATGGTACATTTAAGACTAAATTACAATAATTAGATTAAGATACTAATATAAAAACAAGACTAGATTAGGATTATGGAATAATAATTACATGCATGTCATACTCGTAATATCAGAATAATGTCAATAAAAATGAATTTCAGGATAATAATAAAATAATTTACAGCAGTAGTTAGTTGTGTTGTAGTATTAGTTTCTAAACTATTTTGTGTACAGAAAATATTAAAAAGTATTAAAATAAACTTTCTACTTTCCATATAAATTGCAACAGCTTATAGTATAAGGCGTATTTTGTATAACTAGTAGGTAATTTTTTTTTCGTACGTCGACCTGCTCTATTGGAAAAGTAGTTCAGTTTCAAGGGCCTCGAAAATTACCTTCAAAATTTTCCTGGGATCTTTGCCTATAACTTACTTTCGCAAACTTTTTGTATTAACAGGAATTCATGTATCGCAACAGCATAGCTTGTCAACAAACTTAAATAAAGGTTTTAAGATAAGGCAAAGTTTTAGTTCAATTGCAACATTATTCGCTAGTCTTCTCCTAATGGGCGGACTCGAAGAAAGAAGTGCGCTAAAGCAAATGGTGCCTTAACTCTTATATTATTACTGTTCTTGAGCAGAAAGTAAAAAAATAAGTTTTCAATCAATTTTGGAATACTAAAATGATAGATCCATTTTATCGTTATTAAAATTATATTCGGATTAATACTATTTTCAACTAGTTTTCTACTACTAAAGGGTCTCTGAGCTAAGCTGCGGGAATTATTTCGTTTAAGTCGATTTCCGTCTACGTCGAGTTTCGCGATAGTGAGTCTTTCTACTTCGATCTTCTAGTGTATCACATTTAATACTTGCATGTTTCTGTTGTGGACTGTACTCGATATAAAAAGACTCGACGTGCAGCCACTCGGCGTCAAAAGACGCGTCAGACTCGACGTGGACGGAAATTGACGTGACCGTCATAATTTAGCCGCGGACAGACAGACAGGCGGACATGGTAAAACCAAAAGTGTTCCTCCTTGACTACGGAGCCCTAAAAAGACATTTTTTTTTTTTTTTTTACTATGTATGGGCTTACTCTTGACCTCGATCTAGCCTTGAGGACAGAGATGAGGTCGACGATGGAACGAGCTTGCCCAGAAGAAGCCTATTCACTCGCGACTTAAATAGATTCGGGTTATAAGAGCTCGGGAACACAGACGCAGGCAGAGAATTCCACTCCTTAGCTGTGCGCATTATAAAGGATGTTTCAAAGCGCTTTGTGCGAATGTGTGGAATATCAACCAGATACGGGTGATATCCTGCGGTGCGTCTGGATTCCCGATGGTAGAAGGGGGATGGCGGAATAAGCTCATGGAGCTCTTGGGCACACTCTCCGAAGTACAATCTGTAAAAGACCGACAGACATGCAATTTTGCGCCGGTGGGCTAGGCTGTGAAACTTTTAGTAATCGAAATGCAATAAAAAAATTCCCGATTGAAAATTCCATTAAAATATAAAATATTTAAAATGGTATTTATTACAAGCTAATAAAGCTAAAGAGGGTGTCAGCAAGAGGGCTGTTTTTCACACGTCATCGTCCCGTCAGCCGCTGACGCCAATGATCCGGAAAAGCCGCCAGATAGTGCTTTTCCCTTCGATTCATCCTCTATTATATTTTTTGACACCTGACGTGGTAAAGTTCAAGGGATATTGAAGGGTTGGCATCGAAGAATTGTGATTTAAAAGTAGGATGTTGTAATTTTAGAAAGCATAAAAAGTTTTATCAATCAGATGCAGAAAGCGTCTTCTAATTAAAGCGTTTTTAAATTTACTGTTGAATTTTTGTTTGTTGACTACGAAAGCATCAGATAAAGAATATAAGAAGCTTTGACTGTAAATATACTTTGAACAACTGGCTGTAAGTAATTGTCTTGAGGGATGCTCAAATTCAACACTGTTAATTTTTTCTAGCTTGTATGTGTACTACGCCGTAGCCAATTGCCGTAGCATATTGCTACGAATTGACGATGCTACTCCAACAAAATATGTTTTTGTTATAACCTACGTTATAAATTCCGACTTTGTGATCTTTTGATGAAACTCAATGAAATTATGTTGGGAAATTCGAAATTTCAAAATTTTTTAGTCACTTACTACTACTACCTCAAGCGGGCATTTATTCTGCTTATTGTTCTTGTGCAAAATAAAGGAAAATTTGTACTAATGTCCATTACTAAAGGCAAGCTGAAGGTTAGCTGTTAGCTTTACATACTTTTCCTTATCTCTTGCCATCTGGAACAGTTATCCAACCATGGCAATGTCTATCCATTCTGTAGGTTCGAGAGCCACGTATGACCGAATGTTAAATAATGTATGTAAAATTTACATTTTCGTGATTCCACTATATTCTCACTCTCACAATTTGTAATTCGTTGGAAAGGGAAAATTTCCAAATTAAAACGCAGCCTTAACCATATAATCGCAGATACCTAAGCTATACGCTCGTCGGTTGGGCTCGGACGGTCTAATCCCTCAGAGCCACTTATCCTGAAGGTTGTCGTCGACTATGCGGGCAGAATAATCAGTCCTCTGTCTGACCTCACTGATAAACTGCCTGATAGCTAGAGCTATAGCTGTGTAGGCAGGAGTCTAGTTAATTTTATTTTAGAAGGAGTTTATTAGCAACCAATGATTTAATGAGATTTTGATCTATGTATTTTATTTACGATGATTTTGTTTGTTGTATTGATACATACATAACATCACGCCTCTTTCCCGTCGAGGTAGGCAGAGACCACAGACCTCCACCTGCTACGATCTTGACATACTTCCCTTGCTTCATGTACTTTTATCAATCCTTTCATACATGCTCGTCGATTTAGGGTACTTTTAACCTGGCCTTTATTCAGAACGTCCTGAATTTGGTCCTGGTACGTTTGCCTAGGCCTTCCCCTTCTAACGTTTCCATTCACTCTCGCCTGGTAGATCTCTTTCGTCAATCTTCCTTCACTCATCCTCTCTACATGACCAAACCATCTCAGCATCCCTTTCTCGATTTTGGTCACTACGTCTAGGTGATATGATGATCTGGGTGATATTTTTACAATACAAAATATTATGCACATCAAATAGGTTTTCATTAATCAGATATCTTTATGGAGACACTGATAAAACGATATGATAAACGTAGATACCACACTAACTCCACCATGTTCTTCAATGCTGTAAATTTTGTTAAATTTAATGTTATGACAACCTTCCTGTATATTTGTTTTTGTAAGAAATAAAGATTTTTATTATTTATTTTATTTTATTATTATCTTGCTAGCGCATACTGACAACATTTGTCTCCACGGTAGCAAAAGTTTTGTTTTGTCTTGTCTCTATCTCATCTCTGTAGTCTCTGTCCCCGGCCACTTTTTGTTAAAAAAATGTGCTCCATACGAATCACAGAAGGTTACTACATCAATGTTGCTGGTTGCAGCAAAGGGTTGCTGTTTCCTCACGCGGGTAAAGCCTTCCGCTCCCCAACCGACCGGTGAAGTGAGCCCTAGGGCTTACAACAGAAAAACACTACAAAAAAAATATTACCTCACGACTCTTTGACGAAACTTTGTCATGGAGAGATACGGAGACAAAAACTTCGCTGGCGCCAAAAATCTGTAAGTTAATAAAGGGGCAAAAATAAAAGAAATTCCTGATTACGGGAATAATTTAGAATTTAAAAGTTTCTTAAAAATAAATATAATTGCAAAATATTTCTTTTAAAACTCTGAACTAACTGCACCCTCGAGTACTATAAAAGCAATTTTCCAAGAAAGAGGATTGAACGTTAAAATATTGTATATAGGTATAAGTATGTATACCTGACTGTTATAAGACGAACACGAATTGTGCAAATTGTGCAAAGGAATCTCCGTGTCGCCACGACAAATTGATCCCACGAGCCGGGAGATTCCAACGGAATTTTATCCTCTGTCTTAAATTTTTGTGCCACTAAACTCAACTCAGGATTCTTGGCAGGAAGTGTGGCTTGTAAAGGTAAATTACCTCCTAAAAACCTTTCTGAAAATATTGAACTTACTGTGTTGTCCGTTTGTCTGTCAAGACACTTTTTATTCATATAACTTTCTCACTGCCTGAGCTTCGCTGGAAGAAATCTCTTTTAGAGATAAGCCCGTAAATAATTCGCGCAATAAAGAATATTTATATTTTTATTGTTCATTTGTAAGTTTTTAGATTAATGCACTAATAAAAGTTCTACTAATTTCGTAAGCTTCTAAGCTTAAACGCGCTTAAATATTCATTTAAATCCCATAACATACCAATTTAAAGTTATAATAATCCCCTCCCTCCCAAAAGCCGGGCAAGTCAGAGCACTAAATCTGGCAACCCTATCGATTGCCGATACCCCGGTAATTACTGCCAGACTCTAGCTGTTAATCTTACTTAGGCTTACCCAGGTTTAGTTAAAAAATATTGGTGTAGGTGCAGTAGCATTAGCTTTACTCGTGGTAGAGTGTTAACGACGTAAGTGGGAAAATTTCAGTGGTTTTCAAAACCATTTCGACGTGTTAAAAAAATGCACAACGAAAAAAAAGGAACTAATCTTCCCAAAGAAGCTGCAGCAGAAGCCCACATTGGTAAGTAAAGTACAGGAGTAAGCAGAAATTAGCGTATTTTGTCGAGAGGTTGAATGAATGAATGAATGAATAAATTGAATGAATGAATGAATGAATGGTTGATTTTTGTTTGGTATCTAGACTTATGTATTTCTTAAGAAAAGTTGTTCAATTTTAAGAGCAGGTCTATTCAGGACATCATAGAAGATTTTTTTACCAATATAATACTGTTACGAGTACCGAAGTCAATTTCTGTCATCCGTTGTGCGTTAAGGCATATTAGGATTAGGCGGCTTAGTTTTTCATCCGACTGCCCTTGAAGGAGGGTTATCTTTTTGACAACAGGTTAGAGTCTTTAGGGGCATCGATTTTTGTAAAACACCGTGTGTGCTCCATCCTCTTTCGATAACTGGTTTAATGCAAGTGGCAAAGAGATCCGCTCCCACTATTTACCTTTCGTAGTTGCCGAAGCCTCTAGCTAGCACCCATAAACTCAATGACGACTCTAGCGAAGTAAGAATTCTATCCGGTCTAGATCCTACGTTGTATGTGACTTCTGCACTACATATTTATCATCTTCCTTATAACATCTCATACAAATAAACATTCATACTAAACATATTGTTTTGAAAACTATCGGAATACTCGTATTTGACTGAAAAAAGTTAGCCATCACGCGTGCCAGTCAAATTGATATTTCACGCCATGGCGCCGCTGTCCATCTTTTTACCTTCGAACAACGCCAGGGTTCTTTTTACATTACATATACATATTACAAGATATGGCGTTATAGGTAGCATGCATCGTTATTCACGCTTACTCAAATTTTACACCATAATGTAATCAATTATCATATCTACCTATACTATCAAATTTCATTCTTAGCAAGGCAATCAACATTTCCTTTAATAAATTCGTGAAGAGTGCATCGAATGTAAATCCTGGTAGTAAGGAAACCGTTTTCGTCGCTTCACTTGTAAGGCTGGTCACGGCGAGGCGTTCAGTTATACCGGGCGGGCGTTGGTTGATACGTTTGCTGGCTCAAGTTGGTAAGGGTGGCGTACACTGGGTTTCAAAAACAAGTTTCAGGCAACGTTAACTGACAATACTACTTTGCTCTTATTGCGCGATTCTAGCTGATTGTAACAAAAAGAGATACCGTCCAAAAACCGACCTAAAGAGTAGACTCTTACCGTACAATGTTTTTTATTTTATTTATTATTTATTTAATTAATTACAACGGGCTAGCCTATTACAGAAATTTACACTAATAAAGATTATCTTGACGCAAAAAAAAAATAACGCAACCTATTAATGTAGTATTTACACCGCAAAAATTGTTAGTGCTTTGGTTGGGGTTCCGCGCACAGGAAACTTTTGTCTCTGCAACAATTATAAAAAAATTATCTCTGTCGTCAGCAAATATTTTGCCATTAGTACATTTTGCAACAATTTTGTGCACGCAAGCCCTAATTGAGGGTGGAGTTAACAAAATAATCATTAACTTGAGATCTTCCACGGCTATCTCTTTATCCTGTGCTTTACAAACCTCTACGTTCGGTCTATTTAATCTCCAATTTAATCTTAGCTTGTGGAGTATATTAAACTAGCGGCTGACCAAGGCAAAGCTTAGGTGCTAGGATTCGTTCTGAATACCAGCCTTAGTGTCCACTAGCTCGAGAATCGTTACGTAGTCAGCTGAACGCAGATATATAAATGTCGGTGGCTCACTGGGCCACTGCTTGGTAGTCAGAATTTTACCGTTTCTATAGTACCAAGCCACTCTTCGATGTTCCTACTCCTGCTTTTGCAGACTTTGACTTGAATGATTTCAGATTCTATTCTTGAGTTCTTGCAGTTTGGAAATATCAGGCTTAGGGCCGTAGTACTTTAGGGCTTTGTATCATTGATGATAATAGTGACACAGGTTTATGTCGTTGTACCACTAAATAAACATTAATCTGCATTCTCTTAAAAATTTGGAGACAATCGTGAAAATATCTCACTTTTATAAATACTACAGATAATTTTATGATCTCAAATAGTTTGTAGCAAAAGGACATGTTATACTTCGCAATGCTAAAGATGATGATGAAGATTGAAGAAGAACATGTTAGTGCTTTTTTTTTGGTTTGCAATCTGAAAAACTATACTTTGACTTTTAGCATTTTAGAACTTTTTCTTGATTGTTAACTGTTGTGTACGTCAATGAAATTAAAATGAAGTAACCAAAACCATTTTTAATTTTACAAGGCAAAGCAATAAAGCTTGAAGTCCACAGCGAAATTATGCAAAACGATCACTATCTTTATAAATGGATCCCTCAGGACATAGAAAACATGAGACGATCTGTGATGCAATTTGCAGAAAATTTTACAACTTACATTTTTGCAATAATATATCCCCGTTTTGCTACCTCCCCTTTTTGAGAAATGCCCTTTTCGAGAACTTCTCCTTTTGAAAAGTCTCCATTGTAGGGCCATCACACATAGCTCCGGCACGGCGCCGTGCCGTGCTCCGGTGCGGCGCCGGACTACGGCACGGCGCCGTGCCGTAAAAACTCACGGCGCGCGCCGTGAAAATCTCCGGCACGGCGCCGTGCCGTACTCCGGTGCGGCGCCGTGCCGTAGAAGTACAGTGTTGTCAACTATGCGAAAATAATAAACAGAAATTGAGCCATAAAAGAGCAGAATCAGTGAAGGGAAATCATTATTCGGCCAAAATTAAATACGGTAATTTGTTTTTCATTGGTACCTACATTGTTAAGTTGCAGAATAATTTTGAAGAATTTATAAACATTCAAATTTTAAATGAGGTAATTTTTTTTGAAGTGAAAACTTCTTTAGAGGCGCTTAGGAAATTTAATATAGGGAAAAAACATTGACGTAAGAAAAACGCTGGCCCCCTGGCGTAGTTTCCAAAATCTTTGGGAAAAAATGATAGATTCGCATCAGATGTCTCAGATGAACTCAGATCAAGTATAGAAATGGATTTGAAACTAATCATACTAAGTTAGAGCAGGCTCAATATATACGAAAGTTCTAAAGTGTGATAAAGACCAAAACATCTTTTTTGTCTTTGTCGCGGCAGATCTCAAATGAAGTATAGAAATGGATTTGCAACTAATCATACCAAGTTAGAGCAGGCTCAATATATACGAAAGTTCTAAAGTGTGATAAAAACCAAAACATCTTTTTTGTCTTTGTCGCGGCAGATCTCAGATGAAGTATAGAAATGGATTTGCAACTAATCATACCAAGTTAGAGCAGGCTCAACATATACAAAAGTTCTAGTGTGATGAAGACCAAAACAACTTTTTTGTCTTTGTCATAGTCTCGGCTTTTTTAGTTGTGCACAAGCTGTCAAACTAAAAATCACTATAACTCGAAAACTACTGACCCTAGACTACTCGTGTGCTGAGACAAATGATAGGTCTCGATGAGATCTACATTTCGGATGACAGCTGTCAAACTGAAAATCGCTATAACTCGTAAACTACTGACCCTAGACTACTCGTGTGCTGAGACAAATGATAGGTCTCGATGAGATCTACATTTCAGATGACAGCTGTCAAACTTAAAATCGCTATAGCTCGAAAACTACTGACCCTAGACTACTCGTGTCCTGAGACAAATGATAGGTCTCGATGAGGTCTACATTTCGGATGACAGCTGTCAAACTAAAAATCGCTATAACTCGTAAACTACTGACCCTAGACTACTCGTGCCATGAGACAAATGATAGGTCTCGATGAGGTCTACATTTCAGATGACAGCTGTCAAACTAAAAATCGCTATAACTCGAAAACTACTGACCCTAGACTACTCGTGTGCTGAGACAAATGATAGGTCTCGATGAGATCTACATTTCGGATGGCTGCTGTCACACTAATAAAAAATTGTTTTTACTTCTGCCGGCACTCCCGGAGTGCAACCCGTTCTTTTTTTTAAAATGCTTGTGTTATTAAGTTATTCTATTTATATGATTAAGTTCCATTTCTTTTTAGGGTTCCGTACCTCAAAAAGAAAAAATGAAAACTTATAGGGATACTTAGCTGTGTATCTATCTGGCAATGCAATTTCTGCCATTTTCTAGGGTCAGTAGTTTTCGAGTTATAGCGATTTTTAGTTTGACAACTCTCATCTGAAATGTAGACCTCATCGAGACCTATCATTTGTCTCAGCACACGAGTAGTTTAGGGTCAGTAGTTTTCGAGTTATAACGATTTTTAGTTTGACAGCTGTCATCCGAAATGTAGATCTTGTCGAGACCTATCATTTGTCTCAGCACACGAGTAGTCTAGGGTCAGTAGTTTACGAGTTATAGCGATTTTTAGTTTGACAGCTGTCATCCGAAATGTAGATCTCATCGAGACCTATCATTTGTCTCAGCACACGAGTAGTCTTGGGTCAGTAGTTTTCGAGTTATAGCGATTTTTAGTTTGACAGCTGTCATCCGAAATGTAGATCTCATTGAGACCTATCATTTGTCTTAGCACACGAGTAGTCTAGGGTCAGTAGTTTTCGAGTTATAGCGATTTTTAGTTTGACAGCTGTCATTCGAAATGTAGATCTCATCGAGACCTATCATTTGTCTCAGCACACGAGTAGTCTAGGGTCAGTAGTTTTCGAGTTATAGTGATTTTTAGTTTGACAGCTTGTGCACAACTAAAAAAGCCGAGACTATGACAAAGACAAAAAAGTTGTTTTGGTCTTCATCACACTAGAACTTTTGTATATGTTGAGCCTGCTCTAACTTGGTTTGATTAGTTGCAAATCCATTTCTATACTTGATCTGAGTTTTGACGCGCCATCTGATGCGACATCTGATGCAAATCTATCATTTTTCCCCATATGAAATTTTCTAAGCGCCGCTAAAGAAGTTTCAATAATTCAATTCCAATAAAAAAATTATTCACTTCTGATTTAGTTCCAATTTTGTTCCATTTCAATTCCAACACTGTTCCAATTAAATTTTCAATCATTTACATTTAATTCCGATCCAATTTAATTCTACTTTATTCCAATTCAATTTCAATATAATTGTCATTTAATTTCCATTTGATTCCGATTCAATACAAGTTAGAAATTATTTCAGTTAAATTTATACTAGGTAAACTTGCAGCTGCAATTCATTCTATTCTAACATTCAGTCATTTTCATATGTAAATCGTCAAAATAATCAGAGACCGAATCCTGCTAAAATCGCAGAAACTAGCATATGACTGGCCACACTGCTATTTCCACGGCACGGCGCCGCACCGGAGTACGGCACGGCGCCGTGCCGTAGATATCCACGGCGCGCGCCGTGAGTTTTTACGGCACGGCGCCGTGCCGTAGTCCGGCGCCGCACCGGAGCACGGCACGGCGCCGTGCCGGAGCTATGTGTGATGGCCCGTACTCCTAAAGGAATGTGACAGGTACAGAACAAAAACCAGTGAAAGAGGAAAATTAAACAAAACAAAGGCCGATATTCAGAAAAAAACTACATACTTGAGCATGGGTTCAATATTGACAATAATGAGATAAAACCATATTTTATTTTCGTCTCTGAATTTTGCTATTCTATTACTTACAATTAGCAACAACTAAATTGATATTTCATTCAAGTAAACACAAACGAAAGCAACCAGATAAAAAAGAAAAAACTACTAATGCTAACGACATAAAAAATTCACACATGCCAGCACATGCCTTTTGCGTTGTCTATTACGATTATTATTGACACTTATGTATCTCTAACAGTCTCAATGAGATGGCCAATATGACACCGGACACCCTTCGACTCACCCCAATGAAATCAAATAAAAGAATTACATTGGACATATCCGTGTCATTTGTCCGCAAGAAGGGGGGACAGAAGTATTATTCACCGCGAATTCATAAAAAGAAAAAAGAAATTGTATCGCTGGAAATTAATGGTTGAATTAGATATTTCAATTCGGTCAGGTTAAGTTATGAAAAAAAATATTTGTATTCATATCATCCCATGAAACTTCGACTGCAGGGCAGGGAGCTCCATCCAAAACTCCAGCAAAACGCATGGTACTTTGGATGGGATTCACCATAGTCATCACGCTTGTAAGCGTTCCGGCTGGCGACCGCTGTTGTTGGTGACCGCAGTATACGAGATAATACACAGAAAGATGCTGCTGTCCATCATCCGGTTATAAGCCCTTTGTCGCCTCTTACGACACCCATGGGTAGAGATGGGTTGGTACTATTCTTTGTCGGCACCACACGGACGATATTTTTGATATTTGTTGGATATTTGCTTAGACGCGTTAAAATTAGATTCGAACAGTATCAACTCCTAACTTCTAGAAACTTATGTACAGTTTAATTACTGTATTAGTTCCCTGCAAGGTATTGATTAATAAAATTGTTACTGAAATACGTATAACTAATTATTCATCAATCTTTGACTAAATTGACTGATGGAGAAACAATGGAAAATATTTTCACAATATCGAATTACTTACGTGAAAATAAATCTGACATGAGTATACGAGATTTCGCAGCAGGATATCAGATAGTTCCCCTTTGTATGGGACATCAAAGAGTTTGTGGGGTGATGGATTAGGCTGGTATCAGTCACGTGCCTTCAGATAAGTCTCCCATAGACTACAGGACCCCATGCTAAACGATAGTGTAGCCCCAGGGACTGGTTTACTTTATTGTCCAAATGCCTTGTAGATGCAAGATACTTCAACTTACAGATTAGAAGTGGTATTAAAATGAGGGTCATGGAACTGCGTCTCGGGATTAAACAGATATTAACTCGGTGATAAGACAAGCTTTTTGCAATAAAATGTATGAAAAGTAATAGGCTGTATATCGCAGCAATCATCTTAATGTAGCTGAGCATACTAAAACCCCACATTGTTATATTTTATCCATGTTTTTAGAGTTCTAAAGAAAAATGGTAGAAACGGAACCCTTATGGTGCGATTTAGACTATATCTGTTACACCTGTTTATCTCAGATCTCAGCAACTATCACGTTACCGACTTGAATTTTTTCTAAAATATGCTTGTCCAACTTTACCGCTAACTCAATATTATTTTATAAATTCATAAAATTAGGTATACTTCTCTTTAAACTTAAGAGCCGTGCTCTTGTCGGTGGAGTGATCACCAATACTTCCTTGTTTGCGCCAGTTGATACGATTCGAGCTGTACCTACTTTAGGTATACCTATAGATATCATATTTAATTTTCGTTTAGAATACTCTTATTTTATTGTGTTCTTCTGTGGTATAATAAGAGCATTTGATCTTGATATATGCTGCATATTTCTCTCCATGTTATTTAATATCACAGAAGAAAATAAATGAGGGAAAATATGATACACGAATGCATCATTTATGTCTATCGATTGTTTGGCAGAAATTAATTCAATTTTTTGGGGGAAACGGCCGAAGTCAAGATGGAGCTGGGGGAACGTTTTATCATATTACCGATTGCGCCTTCCACTGGTACCCTCTCGTTTATATTAATAGCTTGCTATGCGATTTTACTGAATTATAAATATAAATTACATCGTTTTCGTGGCGCCGAAAAGACTGTACAATTAATTTTGTTTACTGCTTCTTTGAACCTTAATTTGGCAATAAATGGAATACTGTTATCTGAGAGGGATGAACGAAAATCTTAAAGTTCTTTTAATTTATTGTTGGTTTAATCCGTGCAAAAATATGATTCCTAAACTTGACTAAGTTTTAATAATATTGTAAATATGAATGTTACTCTGTCTGTTACGCTTTCGCGGCTAATCTGCTAAACTGATTTTAATGAAATTTGATAATAAAGATAGTTTAAATTATGGGCTACTTGTTTTCATGTGTAAGAAGTCACGGGCAACAACTAGTTCAATATAAACAAAACAAGTATTACCAGTGCCAAACAGAGGGAAGCCTTGCAATTTTATTTTTACAATTTTACCTTAACACAACCTTTTCACCCACTTTCTCCAAAGAAAAGACCTATTTTTTACGGCTAAGCAGGCACTAAGTAGGCGTTACCTAATAAATCGCTGCTATTACGATCCGGGTTCCATTCAACCCTTTAGAGTCCCAATACATTTAAAGAGCCCACCCAATATTCCTGAAAGGGTTACAAAAGTGGTACAAAAGCTGTCGGCAACTAAGTGACTGATGTGTTTTCTTTGCATGGATAATATAATAGGATTTGGCAGAAGTTTTTTGAATCGACACTATCTGCAAAAAAAATTGAAAAAATTGCGGCCCAAAACATTCTGTTTAAATTTGCTAGTTTTTCGTAGGAAACTATACCAAAATGGTCTTTTTATGACCAATTTGTTTGAAAAAAATTTGTCCAGTTTAATTATTTATATTCGTGGTGAATATCTATTTTCAACTATCCTGAAAAATAAACTCATCGTGTTGAAAAAATAAACGCAATGAAAGATTTAACAAACGCACTATAGAACTTGTACCTGGGCGACCAAGCTTCGCTCTTTAATAGCCGCCTAAACATAAAAATATCAGCGGGTGAGCAAGCTATGATCGATTTTTCGCCTCCAAAAACCCCTATGGTAAATTTCATCGAAATCGTTAGAGCCGTTTTCGAGAAACCGATTACAAATACCTATATATACAAATAATACTCGTTTAATAGTATATGATTAATAATTAGGTTGTGTGTACAATGTACGCCTAATGAAGTTCGCAACATCCATCAACTTCACCTGCCGACTGAATCCGTTTTTAAATGAACAGTCAGCCCCGACGATCGAACCTGTAATATAGTTAGTAAGGAAATTGTCATTCAGTATTAGGAAATAATCTCATTAAAACACTGCCTAGTACGTGGCATGATTGATGGGAGTTAGGTACGAGTGACTCTTGTTGCGTGATTGGAATTCGTAAATGTTCACAAAGTTTAAAGCAATTTGAAAAGAAAGTAAGGAATTATATTTTATTATCCATAATTCAAGTTTTTAGCAAACAATGTAACAGATAAACAGATAAGTAAGTTTTTATTTGTTTGCTTAAATCTGTTCTCGTTCTCATTCAATTTTTCATTCACTCTAATTCTCTTTTTAATACATGCAAGTTTAATCGCAACCCACAGAGTTACCAAGACCAACCGATTGGAATGGTGTGGTTAAAAGTCAAAGTTTTTTGTTAGGGGCAAAGAATTATATGATACATATTATGGATGCTGATGTCCGAGTCATAGATACTTATGTATAAATATTCTGTTGCTTAGTATCCACGATGACCCTCAAAAATATTACTGTGAAACATATTTACGATGCATTTTTTTATCCTATAAGGTAAACTTTCGTAGAACAAATGGGATCACTGAATGCCAGAAACAAGAAAAAAATAGCGCAAAGAAATTTTCCGACTATGTGCAGGAAAGAAAACTGGGAAGCACGGTCTCGGTGCATGCAGATGAATGTTTTAATATTATATGAAAAATATATCAAGCGCTTATGAGCGTCGAAAGTTAAAAACAGGAACGATAAATTTTCTGGAATGCAAATATTCCCCCGTTTTAAATATAAATCAGTCCTTGTACAGTTAAGAGCAGGTTAAGCTTGACATTTGTAGTGTGAATATAGCTTTTGCGGCAATCGGAACAAAGAACTCGAATTAGGTATACAAGGTCAATGTGTCAATTTTCACGAGCTCTTGATTTCGTTCCATTCGTAGCTTATTATATAATAGCAGTGTTTAGAGCCTGGACGGGTAAACGGTTATTAATGTTATAAAAAATATAACGTTGCTTCGAATTTAAAGGCACGTGAAGTCAAATACTACACACGGCCACAAGTCGGTATAAACCCTTTGACCTTGAAGGTTTCAGGCTTCAGAAGCGTATCGCTGGTTCAGCTTATACTGGTTTTGTTTCTATGTGCTTGCTGCCGTGAGTACTTGCTTATATCTTATCTGGTGGTAAGTACATTTTTGAAGCGTTTCAAAACCAACAAATCTATTTACTAAAATGCTACTGGTCTGAATGTTAAGGATAAACGGGGTGAAGAAGTCGTATAACAGGAGTCGTGCTTATTGTGTATTTCTTGTCCTTGATACTTGTACTAATGAGGGTAGATATGAGGTTAACAATAGAACAGAACAAGCTCTTCCAAAAAAAGCTCATTAGTGCGGTCAGTTATCTGTTTCACGTAGACATGCCTTACAATTTCACCAATTTTTTTCCAGGTACTAGTTAGGTACATAGCTCTCAATTTTTGATAGGAGCCAATTCTTGAATTTCAAAAAATTTCTATAGAAAATTCAAGAATTGGCTCCTATCAAAAATTAAGAGCTATGTACCTAACTAGTACCTGGAAAAAAATTGGTGCAATTTGGTGAATTTGGCGATATAAGACTATAAGTCTATAAGGGACCGGACTATATTCAGTAACTTTCTGGAAATCCTTTAAAATTAAACAAAAGAGAGAAGTCGTAAAGCTGAATGATATAACCACTAATTTCTAAATTAACTTTCAAGTCAAGTTGTTAAACACAATTTACACGAGGAATATCACCACCGAAGCCTACAGCAGAAAGACAATGTAATTACCTCGGCATTTTCACGTCCCAGTGCAATTAGCACCGAGTCGTGAATCCAGCTGTCTGCTACAGCACTCGGCATGTAAACTGACTACGTCTTCATTCCATTATGGGGACGTCTACTGCTTACAAGGCTTAGAGTGGAAACATAGAAGACGAGGTAAAAGTAAGTGCAAATTCAGTACGAATTGGTCAAGAGTCAAACTGCCCGTACTGACTGCTAGGACCGGGTCATGATTTGTTTTGCTTGTCAGACCGTAAGTGGCAGTAGTTTCTGGGTACAGCAGCCTATATTAAGTTATTTCAGCCTCTCTGGTCTAATGGTTAGAGTATGCGGCTTTTCATGCAGAGGTGCAGGTTATCTCACACTAGCCTAGGGTTGTCTTTTAGTGTTTTTTTTATATTAAATAACATAACATGTTCATCTAGTAGCAGCTCATGCTTGACAACTCCGATGAAGAAAATCCGACCAATCATCACAGCAGTCGGTGTTGTGATTGATTTATCTACCTAAAATATAATATTGCAAGTCTTTTCTCCGCTCCGCCTCATCGTTTTCAGGGCCAAGCTTTACTGTATGGGCGACGGCAATCTGTTCGAATGAATAATATATATATATGGGACTATTTTAATTGTTACACATAGATGGATGTAAATACTGCAAAATAATAAATACCAACCAACGTAATTAAAGCCTACGGTGCGATTACGTACCTTTAAAAACATATTTCAAGCGAGCCGTGAACAAGCTGGCGCAGCGTGCACTTTTGCACATAATGGCCATTTTATTATTTTATTAAAAATAGCAAAACAGAGCTTTCGTACGTGTTATTCAAAGGAATTAAAATTTTATTAGTCTATAATATAAATCTTGTATTTATTCAGATTAATTTTAATATTTTTGCAAAAAGACACCATTAGACTCATCGTCATCACATTGCCTTTCAGAATATAGCCACACTGATACGTGCATGACATAATGAAGCCGCCAGCCAAAAATTTAGTCTAGTCGCGGGTGAATCACCACCTCATCTCTGTTATCAGGGATAGACCATTAAAGGAATCCCCTAATTATGCCAGTGGGTCACATACTTATTTTCGATTCACCATCTCGAAAACATCTTGTGGGCATAAATTTAGCGGGCTGACAAACGACTCGCATTAGGCCGCTGGCGACCCGGTAGCTCCTTCAGTAAAAACATGTAGAATATTTTTATGGAAAAGTTAATTTTTAACAAAAATTAACGCTATATAGAATTTATTAACGTTTGGTTTATAAATTTCGAAATCCTCTTGATATCGGAGGTAGGTAACTCTATCAATTCCCATTAAACGGTATGACTTCCAACATTGTTCGAGCACATGATAGCTGCTAGTAAATAACGATGCTAATTAAATTTCAACTCGACTAAACGAACCCAATCGGGCTCCCGTCTCAATTAAAAGGGGATATACTTGCCTAAAGACTTTAACGATCCCATTTTTGTGCTGGGTGACTTTGTGCACTTTTCATGCTGGCGGAGTTTCAATAAGAATTTTAAAAATGTGCATAAAGAAATAAGCTTTAGAGGTTTTGTTTTAAAAGTTGGGACAAATAATTTTTATAATCTAAAGGATGTTTAAAGGATATTTTTATAATCTAAAGGAATTTTTTGCAGATAAAATTTAAATATTAGTAAAACATTAATAAATAAATATACAAAAAACCTTTCCTGATACTAATAGGCAATCATAATTGTGAACATAATTATGAATATAATTATGATATGAAAATATTTTACTAATACTTATAATAATATTTTAGTAATACTGTAGGAAGGAACTGAGTTAAAATTAATAATTTTATAAAAATAATTGAAATTAATTATTCAGAACGTAATGTTATAGTTACGAGTAAGTCTGTATACTAAAATTGTCTAATATGTTATTTTGTGCTATTGTTTTTTGTAAGTGTTATTGTGGTTATTGTAATGCTACCACGTAACTATTGTAAAAATAATTGTATTTTGAAATTTCGATTCCAAAAATTGCAGTGCCCTTCCAGGGTCCATATTGTGTTCTGTATAATTGTTATTTTCCACCTATTGTACCATATGGAAGCAATAAATAATTGAAATTGAAAATTTTCTCGTCTTAGTTTCGAACCACTGGCCATGGGGAAAAATTATAAAATAGAAACATGAATGTAATAAAAAAATTATGAAGAGTGGCTCCTTGAGCTTATCCATCATCTACCATCGGGAGTCGAAATGCTCGGCAAAATATTACCCACACTTGGTTAATATTTCACATATTCGCACTAAGCACTTAGAAGCATCTTTTCTCAATTCTTTACCTGCGTCTGTGTTCCCGAGTTCGTATAACCCGAATCTATTCAAATCACGAGTAAAGAGGATTCTTCTTGGCAAACTCGTTCCATCGACGACCTCATCTCTGCCCTCCGGGCTAGTAAAGAGTAAGCCCTTCTACCATACAAAAAATATAACATCGTATAAGTGTTGTTAGATTAGTACTTTACTACAATTATGAAAAAAAAACGTACATGAACTTTCCTGAACTCATAAAAAATACCCTGTCACACAAGTTGTGTGACACAACTTATCCAGGGTGTCTTAAATATCGACAAAAACTTCTAGACAAAGACTAAACATTTTCAGTTATTTCTTATGCGTGAATTTATCATATGCGTAACACACATGGTCATCAAAACCTTGAGTTTAGGTGAAATATTCATTGCGCGACAAAAGGCCGCCTCGTTCAGTGGGGAACTCGGAAGCAAAAACGTTCAGTTCTTGTGTGGTTGAGCCCAGAGAGACTGCAAGCCGCAAGCCCGGTCCGGAGAGCCGGCCCGGCAAAAAGTTAAATTGAAACATCCCTGGCTAGCTAAAGTTACGTATGCTCATTAAAGAGAGTAAAAAATGGGATGGTTCTTTCGAGTACGAAATTATGTAGGGTGTTAAGGAGAACGTAAAATGATAGCACTTATATGGTATTCTGTGATGACAGTATTATTTTATAAAATAAGGGTTCATAAGGGTCATCGACCTTGCAACCCACACGATATGATGATGATGAGGGTTCTGAAGGATCACTTTGAATTTAGGCTCCTGTATATTAGTTTTATAAAGTTTTTTTTTATATAAAAGAGGAAAGCAGACTAGTAGACAGGTCACCCTCATGGACACTTCAAAAGAGCCTTAGTTGTCACTTCTTAAGTCTAAAAAATATTATAATGATGTCATGCAATATGTGATATTATCATGACAACACGGTTGGGTTGAAAAGACCTTATAAAAATAGGGATTATACAGGATGTAAGGGACAGGTATCCAAAAACTAAAAGGGTATGATCAGTCAACGTAGCTAAACGACTATCAGAGGAAAAATCTTTCAGGAAATGAAAAAGCCAATTGGCCCCTCTATACAAACTGTCCAATCAAGTTAACAATTTTGATCATACAGTTTATATTGGGGCCGATTTGGTTTTTCATTCCTGAAAGTTTTATTCACTGAAAAATGTTCAGCTACGTTGACTGATCATACCCTTTCAGTTTTTGGAAGATTTTCCTTACACCCTTTATAAAGGTGGTTTTGAAGGTAGGGATTTTGTAGAAAGTCCGTCTGGGGAAGTACCACCCCCTTGCTTTTTTCTGCCGTGAGGCAGCAGTGTTCGCACTGCTGTGTTTCGGTTTGAAGGGCAAGGGAGCCAGTGAAATTACCGGCAAATGAGAGATACCATCTTAGTTCTCAAAGTGAGCAACGCGCTTTGCAGTCTTATTAGTGTCAAGATATGCCATTAATAGGACAGTGGGTGCTATGGGCGGTGGTGACCACTTACCATCAGGTGGCTCACCTGCTCGTTTGCTCACGAGTAACATAATTCTTAAAAAAAAAAACCACACAAATAAAAGAGAGAGAGTGCTGCTATATTTGAAAACAATGACACAACATGATTTGTAGCTCCATAAAATGTAAATTCCGTTTCAAGGGTTTTAAGTATCCTCCCCATAGGGGCAGTAGTCAAGTGTACCGCTGACCGCTGTCAACCGCGCTACATTTCCGTCAACATCAAAAAGTCCCTTGCATTTTCGGGCCCACTCATCCCTCGCAGTAAACAAAGGGAGTGCAAAAATCTCGAATTTGTAACAAGTCTGAAGAACAATTAAAGTTTGTAGTCTCTGGAGAAAGAAGCGCACGGCTAAGTGCTTCACTTGATTTGTTTGACTTTTAAAATGGATCTGCCGGTGAGTTCGGATGAACGCAGAACAATTTGATTACTCTTCGGAAACATTTGAAGTGTTTGAATATTATTTTGTTCGAACATTTATAAGTACAAAGAGATAAGCTTGTGAGTACTTTGCTCTATTGATGACAGTGTGAGAATATTTGCCCAGCTTTGGGACAATTAGAGGCTATTGAAGATTGAGAGTACATTTCATTGAAGAATTTATTATGCTTATTTAACAACTTATTATATGGTTAAGTGCTCCCACAATAGAAGCAAGAAAAAAAACCGGCCAAGTGCGAGTCGGACTCGCGCACTGAGGGTTCCGTACCACCACATAAACATAATTGTATTAGTTGAAATTTCAGTAAGTTAATGTGCTAGAATTTTTGAGTTCGATACGCGCTTGACCAAATTTTATTATTTGTTGTTATTTTATAGCTTATGCACTATAAACATACCAATTTTCAAGTTTGTAAGTGTTCCCGTTTTTAAATAGAACTAAAACAAAAATCGCCTCAGCGACCATCCCACTTGACCCCTCTCTTATATGAATGTTGTTGAAACGGGAGCTCACCACAATTGGTTACCATTAGTTGTGAGAAAAGTTGTAATTTTTAATGATTTCAGACTTTTCCCATTATTTGTACTGTGAGACCTAGCTTCTTGCCAAATTTCATAATTTTAGGTCAACGGGAACTACCCTGTAGGTTTTGCATTTTTGAATAAATGTATGGAGATGAGGACATAAAATGCCATATCTTTTAATTGCGTCGTTGTAAAAAAATTAAATTTTCAGATCTTGTGTGGTTCATGGATCCTAATATATGGTATTAATTTCAACCTGATACCTTTACCCGTTCGTGAGATAAAGGGTCTTGACAGACAGACAGACAGACAGACAGACAGACAGACAGACAGACAGACAGACGGACAACAAAGTGATCCTATAAGGGTTCCGTTTTTTTCTTTTGAGTTACGGAACCCTAAAAATGAATGGTTTAGCATCGAAAAAGGTGTTAGGCAGGAATATGTAGCATATTGGCTGTTTAACATATTCATGGATAATTGTTTGACTGATCTGAAAGAGAGTATGTGTGGACTGAGAATGAATGAGTAACTCATCAAATGTCTTCTCTACGCTGATGACCAAGTTATACTTGCGTCATCTGCTGACGAGTTACAGGAGATGGTAACAATGATGAATGTGGCTTTTGATAGGAAAGGAATGAAAGTAAATGTAAACAAGACGAAAGTAATGGTACTTGAAAGAGAAGAGTGTATGACAGAGTGTACTTTATTAATAGGTGGTGAACAAGTCGAACAAGTGAAGGAGTTTGTGTATCTGGGTTCGAAATAAAAAGAAGAGTGAATGCTGGAAACATTGTGAATGGTGCTCTGCATGCTTTTATGAAGAGTTAGAAGGTGTCTCACAAGGCTCTTCTGGCTGTTCATAGAGGCGTTTTGGTACCAACATTGATGTACGGCAGTGAAAGCTAGGTATGGCAGAAAAAGCATGAAAGTAGAATTAATGCAGTAGAAATGAGAGCGCTGAGGAGTATGATTGGTGTGAAACTGAGTGACAGGATTAGAAATAGTGTGATAAGAGAACGGTGTGGCGTAAAAGAAGACGTAGTGACTAAAATTGAGAAAGGGATGCTGAGATGGTTTGGTCATGTAGAGAGGATGAATGAAAGAAGATTGACGAAAGAGATCTACAAGGCGATAGTGAATGGGAACGTTGGAAGGGGAAGGCCTCGGCGAACGTACCAGGACCAAATTCAGGACGTTCTGAATAAAGGCCAGGTTAAAAGTAACCTAAACCGACGAGCATGTATGAAAGGATTGATGAAAGTACAGGAAGCAAGGGAAGTTTTTCAAGATCGTAGCAGGTGGAGAACTGTGGTCTCTGCCTAACCCGACTGGAACAAGGCGTGATGTTATGTATGTATGTATGATACAGAATGTAGACACCAATGAATTGTAGTAGACTTTGTAGTAGTAAAATACTGCTACCAGCGCAGCGTGTAAGGCTGATAAAACAGAACATTTTATATAAGGTTTACGATAGCAAAATAGTAAAATTTAAACCAAATTGCGAGAGAATAATTAGGCCATTAAAAGTAAAAATCGCTTTCACCCCACTTTCGTAGCGAATTTATTGTAAAACTTTGGAAGTTCACTATCTTTGTTCAATTTTGAAGTTCATTACAGCCAACAATTGACTCGCGATGGAAACCTTGTGATACACTCAGACAAGCCTAACTTTCGAACATTCTTGTACCTACCTATATTCTATTTCCAATTTTATATTGTGCAAAAAATTTAGCTACGCGATTAGGTATAGATACTTATATAAATAATTACAAAATTTAATATGTGATATACCCATACCAAAAATTTAAAAATAATATTGTAAGACTTACTTAGTACGTTCTCTATATTTTTTGATCTAACATTATTTTGTATTATTTAAGATAAATAATTTAAAAATTATTATGTAAATTTCACCTAATACGTTTTGTAAGACAGTGTGTCTTATCCTTAAGGGCGCATTATTCAAGCGTAATGGCGACCCCGTAACTCCAACTTTAAGTGTTCTGTGGCTTTCGTCTCTATAAATTACGGTGATTTATAGGCGAAACTCAAAAGAGTCGACAAAACTTTTGTCGTTTGCAGAAAGAAACAGATTTCACAAGGCGACTAATGAAAGAGCCTCTTTGTCTTGGCTCCACTTCGAGCCTACGACTGTACTTTTGGAGCGATACGAAAAACTCAAGAGGAAGGATTTTTCCCAAATTTATGTGAAGAAATTGAACTTAAATAAGACTGGTACAAGGGCAAAAAAATCACATACTCTTCAATGTTATGTTCTTTTAACTCTTTCGAAGTTGGATAAAAAATTAAAAGGGAATGATAGAATGAATTAAAGAGTTTGGAACCTCGCTCCGCTCAACAAAAATAAACAAGTATCTCTAAGAAATAAGTATATGAAGAAATAATCCCTATGAACACACTATCCGAACAAGTTTATAAATTTACTTCATTTCCGGTAAAACGAGTATGTTTCTGGGAAAAGTTGTTTGTTTTCGTTGATTAATCATGTCGTTTAATTTTTGCCAGCCCGTCCAATACACCCTGTACGTGTACGTACGTATCAAAAATCTGTCACGACAACATCGGCCATGTATTGTCTAGTCCATAGATATCGCGTTCCAGTAATGTGTCCTCGGGCGATTCCCACACTCACCTGCAAAGTAGGGTTTCGTGTCGCTGTCCCAGATAAATGGAATGATCAGGCAAAACAAGGAGTACGCTGTCGTTGTCGCTGCGTTGTCGCTACGTTGTCGCTCTTACCTCGAGATAGAGCTTCAGGCGGAACTGTTCACTTGTATAAGAACGTATCGTACCTACATGAATATGTAAACTATTGAGCTGGAATTATTTGATAATTTGAAATTTAGTTTACAGCGAAATAGTTTACTACTACAAATATATTAGGAACACATTTATAGTATTATAATTCTATTTTACGTAATTTACGTAAAAGGAATATGCAGTAATGTGTGTAGTAAATTTGTTCGAGATACTTAACAACATGCCTCACTCAAAAAAAAATCATTTATATGTTTTTTGCGCTTGATTACTTCAATTGTTATAGATTGATTCCAGCGGAGGCGCCAAGCCACGACTATGCCTTTAAGCTTTCGCCTATTAGGAAAGCGATAACACAACTAGTTGAAATCTGCACTTCGCAGCAACGTACCCTGTATTCTCCTTTTCATAAATCCTGAATATATCCTGGCATACAAAAATTGGTAGCTTATACCAACTTCCAGACGAAACCTAATCATAACTTTTAAGTCTCTTGCACGAAGCCCAATTTAAGCAATTCAAAAGATCTCCCAACGCATAAATAAAATCTCTCAATTTAGCTTCTCTATGTAAACGACGTAATTTTACGCTGAAGTGAAAATAGTCTGGCGTGGTGCAGGCTGGCAGAGCAATTGCCTCAACTTGTTTAGCATAATAGAGCATAATACGGTGATACCATTAAGGCACAAAAGGCATCCTTGGCGAGCGAAATAGGAAGCACAAGAATTTGTAGATGAAAAACATGCAAAAGTTTTCGGAGACGAAATTAGCATAGCTTGAATCGTAGACCTGCATTTGCTACAGAGTTATGTCTGTAAGAAGATAACGAGAATAGGAGGAGCTTTTGTGAATATCTCAAGTATACAGGTATCCAGCAAGACTCCTAGAAGTTTTTGAAAATTATACAACAATCGAAAGATTTTTTGGGAAACTTGTTGTATATTGTCCTAGGAGCGAACTCTAAAAGTTAAATAACCATCAATATATCAGCGGATAGACGGCCAGTGCTGAACGAAACGTAAAAAAAATGTAGAGGTCAATTATCTTGTACCTAGTAAAGGCTAATTGGCAATCGTCTTCATCAAATCGAGTGGGTTATCAGATCGATGACTGACTTCACGCACCCTGGTGTAAGAGTAATTAGTCTCGCCGTATATACAGCACAAGCTCTTTTATAAGATTATTATTTTTTTCACCCCGGATACTTTAAGGCCGGTATTTCACTGGGACACCACGGTGGCGCGACTGGTTGCGCCACTGGTGTCCGTAACTAGACACCAGTAAAGACACCAGAGTCGCTACACCCTACGGCCACAGTATTAAGGGCTATATTTCACTGGGAGTGGTAGCGCAACCAGCATCCGAGCTGGTTGCGCCGCCAAATTTGTTGCGCAACCAAACGGACACCAGGTGAGTAACTCTCTATAGAGCTTTATACATTTTGTTGGTAGCGGCGACTGGTTGCGCTGCCATAGTGTCCCAGTGAAATACCGGCCTAAGAGTCGTTTCCGCGTTTTTTTCTAATTTCGACCTGTGTTCCTTGGGAAAAGATGATCAGTATCGTGGACAGAACCATCTCTTAAAATATCCGGGGTGATAAAAAAATAAAGGTGCATAGTAGCCGTAACCCACAGCTTAACATGCCTTCCAAAGTACAGAACCACTTACTTTTTGGACAATCTAGTGATTCATTCTGCAATTTCTTAGCCAAACTGGTGAAATCATTCAAAGTGAGTTTTATTTGACAGTGTCTCTACCGGGAATTGAACCCCAAACCTCCGTATCAAGAGTCAACTTCTCTAACCTGTAGACCATGGAGGCTAAAGGGACAGGCAGCTGCAACTTGAATTCCTCTCAGTCGTCTCATTTACATTATACTACTTACTACTTTATTAAACTGGCTTGAGTAACACCAGCAAAAAAATTTTGAGACAAAAACAGTTGATATAAAAATTACAGTAGTATCATCTAAACTGCTTATTCAGATGAGTTTTTAAAGCGACTGACTTTTAAATATGATATTATTTGATATCATGTTTAAAAGTCAGTCAGTCAGTCAGTCAGTGATGATAAACAAATTTTCTGTGGATGACGTAAGGCCGTGATAGATTTAGATCTGAATATATGCGTTTAGTTTGGACTATAATTTTATTGTGAGCTAAAATGGCTTTAATTTATTATAGACTCTGAGGGCAACGCAAGTTATCCTGCGTCATCGAGTACAAGATATTCGCGACATTGTAACAAGAGCAGTGGTCTATTAGATCCTCATTACGTTGGTCTGCCAATGCGCAACATAGCAGGTTTGGTACCAAAACTGCTACGCAGGGTACTGTAGAACCCGACCTTCGTTCAGGGTTCCACCTATAGCTTATTACTGGCTACCGAATTGATCTTTTTAATTAAAATAACAGAATTGTCAGTTTTGAGTTGGTTGGTTGGTTGTAAAATAGCTACGTTCCCAAGTTATTTATTCTAAATATATTGATACTAGCTGTTATCCGCGACTTCGTCCGCGTAGATTTTATAAACAATGAACTCGAACTTAACTGAAACATATTTTGCGGAACGCTTTTCCCTTTTGATCCCTACGTAAAAGAGGTATTTGTACTTATCCAAGTTGAATGCTATCTTACAACAAACTTAATTATCTTTCGATTTTATTCAACTGGTACGTAGTGCGGAATTTTCATTGTCAATCATTACAGGCGAACTTAAAAAGAAGGCAATAAAGGGAGTGAATGGGTAGCGAGGAGGTATTAATAAAAGTCAAAAAAGTCCCTATTCCTATCCCCCCCTCTCCACATACCCCCTTCCCCCTCACCCTCCCTCTCCCCCTCCCTTTCTCCCTCCCCTTCCCTTTCCCCCCCTCCCTCACCCCCCCCTTCTCCCTTCGCCTTTCCTCTCCCCCCTCCCCCTTCGCCTTCCCTCTTACTCTCCCTCTCGCAGTATCTCCCTCCCCCCTCCCGCCTCCCCCTACCTCTCCCGCTCCATCTAGCCACCTCCCTCTCCTCCCCCTCCCTCCCCCTTTTCCCGCTCCTTCGCCCCCCGCCCACGCCCTCCTCCCCCATCCCCCCTCCCATTCCCCCCTTCCCCTCCACCTACCCTCCCCTTCCCCTCACCCCTAACTCTCCCACTACCACTCCCAACCCTCCTCC
The DNA here is from genome assembly GCA_947532105.1 of Athrips mouffetella. NCBI lineage: Eukaryota > Metazoa > Arthropoda > Insecta > Lepidoptera > Gelechiidae > Athrips > Athrips mouffetella. The sequence goes on from OX383958.1 coordinate 12,672,222, forward strand.
CCCTCCCTAACCCCTCCCTAACCCCTCCCTCCCTCTTTCTCTCCCTCTCCCTTAACTCCACACCTCCTCCTCCCCCACCCCTCTCCCCCCTCCACCACCCTCCCCTTCCCCTTTCCCCCTTCCTCTCAACCTCCCTCTCCCCAACCCTCCCTCTTTCTCGCTTCCTCTTTCTGTTGTAGTTTTCGATTTCAACCCTATCGCACCCCAATTCCATCCCCAGGGGATGATGGTATTTCACGGCCACCACGTTTGATTTTAAAATTGTTGTGGTTTTCGTAATCGGCGATCCGATGAACCAAACAAACGATACCCATATTGATTTTTAGACATTTCAACCCTATCGCACCTCAACCTCATCCCCAGGGGATGATGGTATTTCACGTCCACCAAGTTAGATTTCAAAATTGTTGTAGTTTTCGTAATCAGCGAATAAACCATACAAACGATTTCCCAATAAACCATACAAACGACACCCATGTTGGTTTTTAGACTTTTTCACCCCATTTCCCTCTTCTAGGGTTTGAATTTGGGGAGGAATTTCAATATCAGTGATGTACGTTCCACAGAATTACAACCCTAATGCCTAAACAATAAATTAAGTGGATTTCACTTTGACAATGAAGGATTTTAAACTTCATCCCCCTTTTCACCCGTTAGGGTGTAGAATTTTCAAAAACCCTGAGACATGTGAAACTTAATTTTTAGTCGTCAGCCTAAATACAAATTTTGAAGATCCTAACTTCAAAACTGACGGACTTTCATACAAACTTTCATCCCCTATTTTACCCCCTTAGGGGTGGAATTTTGTAAAACCCTTTCTTAGTGCAGCCCTAGACCTCATAAGAAACCTACATGCCAAATTTGGAATCTCTAGGCCAAGCGGTTTGGGCTGTGCGTTGATATGTCAGTCAGTCAGTCAGTCAGTCACCTTCTTCTTTTATATATATAGATTACCTCTCAAACCCGGTGTTTCATGGTGGAGGTGCGTGTTTCAGTACCTTGTGTACCTTGTGATTGTGGTAGCAATGTTCTTACATTTAAAACACAGTTAAAATACAAAAAGCTATTATTAATTCAAAATTAAGCTAGTACGTTTATTGACAAATTGCAGAAGCCCCAGCTGCATCAAATGATGAAAATTGCTTCTTTATCAAGAAGAATGTGATGAGATAAGTTTTATATCGAGTAAACTAGAAACCAATTAAGCGAGTTACAAGGCGTGAGTGCATAACGAACCAGATAAGATAGTACATTTTATCGAATAACAAAAATACAATAAAATTCCAACAGGAATAGGTAATTGATATTAATGCAGCATTCTACATTGTCTTGAGTTCTAATAAAAGATTAAGTTTGGTTTTTCTCAGGTATAGTTGATAGGTTTTGTCACTTTAAGATGAGCTAGACGCTGCGCATTTTTAGCTCATATAGTAGTCTAAATGAGTTTTTGATTCCATCTATTTACACTAATACAGGGTACTAGGAAAGACTGTGAACTAAAAAAAAAATCCCACATAAAATGCGCAATCAGCCGGTACGGTTTCTAGCTATAGGAAGTCAAATTTTCTTCATCGAATTTCGACCTAAATTTCATGGTCTGAGTTCACAGATTCAAAGATCACAGTGTTTACCAGAACACCCAGCAGTTCGCATGCAACGAAGACATCCTTTGTATATATGTTTAAATTATAATTTAACCTGCAAATTATAAACTGTAAATTATACAGGGTGTAAGGGACGGTGTACCGAAAACTGAAAGGACGTGCTCAGTACTGCTCAGTAAATGAAACTGAAAAACTTTACCAAATAAATATTTATGGTATATTTAAAAAAATATTGACTTCTCTTTAGAAATTACTTACTCTGATTGAACAATTTGTATGGAGAGGTCAATTTTTTTTTTTCATTTCCTAAAAATGATTCTTCGGGAAAATTGTTCAGTTTCGTTGACTGAGCTCGCCCTTTCAGTTTTCGGTACACCGTCCCTTACACCCTGTATAGCAACCTTTTTTTGTTTTTTGTAAAACTCTGACATAACACTGTCGTTTCCCCGGACGGCAGTGTATCCATGACGGATTTCCCCGTATAAAAAAAAATATTTAGCAACCTAACCTATCCGAAACTACCTTACCTAAACTAAGTAAATATAAACTAACCTAACCAAACCCAATAGCCCGTGAATTTATAAAATAAGGCTCCGTAAAATTGACAATAATTTACCGTTGAACTAAAATTTAACGGCTCTTACAATTCAACATACACAAGTGCAGCTTCCTAATTACTCAATGATATTACTACGAACTTTTTCTAAGGGACATACTAGGTAAAAAAAAAATTGTTCTCGCTACTAACATGGTGGTGCCTTTGTTTTTTTGTATGGGACGATCCAATGATTTTCTTATTTATCAACTTATGTTTTTTTGAGAAAGTTGTTATTTTAGTGGACCGAGTAACATACTCGAAATGTTCGCAGTAAACTAGGAAGCACCGTGTATTATGTTAAAAACGTGTAAGTACTCATTTTACTTCAATTTATCTTTCTCCAGCTAGTTAATGCGCTCGAGCTGGAAACTTGACACAATTTCATTATATTACGTTTACACTTAAATACGTTGCACAACCATTTAGTCTGGCATTTTCATTACAGCCCGCCTAGATTTATTCGTACTAGGGTCATCTTAGAAAATGAGAATGGGTACACTCCAAGCGTGTTTGTGAAAATTTGCATCATATATTTGTCCCATGCCAAGAACTTGTACGATAAATACGGGTGCATAACAATCTAACGGTTTCTCATACTTGATATTCAAGGATATTTGGCCGCGAACGCGAAGACATTTATATACATTTAAACCCGCCTTCTCGATCCAGAATTTGAAGATAAAACTGAAATTATATGCGGAAATATTTTGTTTGTTGTGACAGACTTTTATAACAAATATGACTATAAAAATGAAACTGTGGTAGTCGACGCGATTCAAGTTTATGCTAGCGTTTTATAGCGTGCAACTGAAACGGAGCCAAATGCTTTTTAAAATAAGAAAACATACGGAAAGCAATACAGAAGTCGGAAAACTCTTAATTTGCATTCATATTAGTTTTGTCACTGCATCGGTTACCGCTGCACGAAAATAATATAAACAAGACTTCTCAAGTGGTTCTTTGAACGTTTGCATCGAATTTTCAGCCCCGTTGTCTTCCCAACTTATTATTCGTACCAAACAGAGGGTGAGTCGAACACACCACTTAGACACCAAACAAGGGTGTATTAAGTGTGAGTTAAAATTTAAATTGATTCCTCCCTCCCTTAGAAGAAAATTCAAATAGTGCGCGGTGTGATCTCGAGCGAAATGCACTGTTTGTGGGATTCTTTTTCTGCAAATTGGACGCCTCCGGGCGTTTAGTCACCAAAAGGATGGGGACTTGGACGTTGTATCTATCTATGTTGTGGGCATGTGTACGTGTGTGCGATGATTACACGCTTCATTTGCACGGGTGAGGGTTTTAACCACTCTTTTAAGATTTCACCAGAAACAGCGTCTTATTGCATGAAAAGATTCAAGATTTTATTTTTTGAAGATTGAGCGGGCTGATGTTTATCCTAATTACCAATTCAACAAATCGAAAGGAAAAATTTAAATTCCTGTTGTGCATCGTTTACCATTGTACATAAAAAATCTCGCTAGAAGCGGATGAGCTGTAATATCATGCAAATTTCCTCCAGTTTAAGTATGAAATTCATTTTATTTTTCCTTTCATTTTCTTCGGGTTTTGGGTCGTGTCGTAAAAAGCTTTTACATTCGTCTCGCTTACAAAGTTAACAAAAGGCGCGACTATACTCCAAGTGGAATCTTAATGGGGTCTAGAATTCGCTATCAAATAAGTGAGAATTTTATGAAGCGTAGCAAGCTCTGACCTTAATTCATCGAAAATGGCGCTGTCCTGAAATGACCCCTAATAGATTTTTTCTGTAGTAGGTTCAGGTATGAGGGTAGTTTGTAGAGTTGAGTCAATATTCCGCCAAAGAACATAAAGGTAACCGTCAACCCCTTTTTTTTAGAAAAATATGCCTCATAGTTTTTTCAACATGCGACTAAATCGACGATGATGAATTTTTAACCAAGAAGAGATTATATTTAAAAGTATAAATCTATTCAGTAAGATAAACGCTAGTAAGTATTTAAGCTACTCCTACTTAAACCATGAGCAACTGAAGCATTCGGTTATTTCCTTCCTAGTTCGTACTAGGCGGTGTCTTATCCCAACTCTAGTAGTGTGCCCTTTCACGACTCGTCAGAGATGCCCTCCGAACGTCTGCCGAAATCAATCTTAAATATTGAATTTGCTTCGTAATCCGATATAAAGTTTTACGGGAAACGAGTTTCTATCACATTTTAACACAATTTGTTTGGAGTTTTCACCTTCTGCAGTATGGGAGTTGTACGGCCCTTGAAACTTGTTGGGGGAATTTCAGATTTTAATTGCGGACGTGAGGATGCGAGCAATTAAATTTAATGTTTGTTCGTTGTTCGTAGCTATGAACGTTATAAACTTTCCGCCATTATCGTTATAATGCTCTAATGAGTTTCTTGACGGCCATCTAGATATAATTATAGTTATCAGTGACCTACTTTTGAATAACCTAGAATGCAAGCTTTCCACCCCGTGTTTTCGACCGCGTGGAGATTTGAAATGGAAAACTAATATTTAGCATATAAACTATAGCAAAAATAAACATAAGACTTTTCCCCTGTAAAAGCAAAATAGCTTGGCTGTTGTGCTTTGTGCTTAAAACTCACCAATTGTTTTATGATATCTTAGTTATAATTCTGTGTTGCATGGTTTTCATGAAAAACAAGAACCAGCTAAAATGAAAATTCGTAAGTACATCTGCATGGGTTCCCAGTACTTGTTAATGCTCATGTATTATTCGGAGAATAACACGGTAATCCCAGTTTTCACCGGTTAACGGTAACTCTTTTACTCTGACAGGATTACACGGGCATCAATGGTCGTTCGTTAAAGGTTAGTGTTGCTCTGTTATCGATTATTTATTTGTCGATACTCGATGGCTAGCTGCATTTCTTATTGACCTTGAATGTGTTTATAGTCTAAATAAATTATTTGTATGGTTCGGACAGCGTCTTTTTAACTATATCCAGAACTATGTATTATTTATAATTGGCTTAAAAAGGTTGTAAGTATAGTAGGAAGTTGTGGTCCCATTTTATGATATTCCAAATTTTATCATAATTTGAAATAACGTCAAGCTTGATATAATAGACTTTGTACCGTTCTTATTTAAAACGCAGTAGGAACGTTCTATTGACTGACTGTAACGACTTTAAGACTGTATTGATTGTATTAATAATCACTTTGATTTGTATAATAATACTGTGTTTGTATCTTACTCGATGTGTTACTTACTGCGGTCACCTTTATCCGCGGTCCACGGTGCCAGCCGTAACGCTGACAAGCGAGGTGACTATGGTACTTCCCCTCCATATTTTTCCAGCAAAATATATAATTCTGGGAGCTCCTTGTCCTGTAGTGGACATTCAGGGATGTTATCAGCGGGATGTTATAATGAAGTATGATCAATAATGCTTCTATTCAACAAGTAATATTTTAATCCAGTTTTGTGTTTAATTTCACGCAACATCTTTTATAATGCGCACGGGTAAGGAGTGGAACTCTCTGCCTGCGTCTGTTGTGAGTCCATTGCTAGTAAAATAAACACATGATTTTGCACAAATTTTGTGATCCTAAAGCGCACAACTCTAGCTAAATCCCCGTTAAGCCTTTTTACAGAAATCTCTTTAAAGTGCACACCTTAATTAATTAATTGGCAAATTTTATAAAGTTTCAAGTAACTTTGCAATCAACAGCCCTCTTGGTTGATTTGGCTTCTAATTTAAGAACTTTATTTGCTGTGATTTTGAAGGGGTGAGTGCCAATTTATTTTTTTATTCAAAAGTACAAGTGCTGAAGTTAGGAGCTTAGGAGTTACAATAGAATTTGGTTAGGAACATATAAAGGGTGTAAGGAACGGTGTACCGAAAACTGAAAGGGCGTGCTCAGTCAACGAAACTGAACAACTTTCACAAAGAAACATATGTAGGGAAATGAAAAAAAAATTGACCTCTCCATACAAACTGCCTACTCTGGTCGAACAGTTTTTATAGAGGTAATTTTTTTTTTTTCATTTCTCAACATTAGTTCTTTGGTAAAGTTGTTCAGTTTCGTTTACTGAGCTCGCCCTTTCAGTTTTCGGTACAACGTCCCTTATACCTAGGAAGTATAAAATTTGTTAATCTTATTACAAAATCTTTACCTACCTAGATACTGAACCAATTTTCTTCAAAATGAGGAAAAGGTTGAAGATTGACTTTATACTAAATATGAAATATATTGTATAAAAGTTTTATGAGCTGTCGAATTTACATGCATATTATTATAAATCACGACATTTCTTTCAACATACTTATTAAACTCAAACTCAAAATCGTTTATTCATTGTTGGATATTAAAATCTCTTAATGACGTCAGATAAACTACATCGCTTCACAAACAAGGTGGCGCCGTGTATTATAGTGGTGGTATTATTAATAGCTTTTGCCAGTGACTTCGTCCGCATGTTTGATAATAGTTATTTATGCAACTGTTGCGTAATGAGAGTAATTTTGACACGAGATCTGGTTTTTGATACGAGGCGCAGCGAAGTATCGAAATAGTATAGATCGAGTGTTAAAATGACTAATTACGTAAAGTTGCATACAAAACTTTATCTACGACCGACAAAATATAACAACATTTTAAAGAGTTGCAATCCATTTATTAAACTAAGAGGACAGTAAGTAAAAGTTATTCCCAAAGCTGATTCAGATCCAGAGCTTGTGGATGGAGTTGCTTTAACATTAATTTCATTGCTAGCCTATGCAGAATGAAAATTATGTATTATGACAGTTGCACAATGAAAATCCATACTCCATTTTCGTACTGCTCGTAGTATGGAACAGTGTGGAAATGAAAATGAGAGCGGACAATAACCTCAATTTCGAATCTGTCATTGGTTTCGAATTTGGAATATTCCGGTACGGGAGTAGATGAAATATATACCAGAGTTTAAGTCAATCTATTAGCTATCAAATATCAATGGTTCATTAAAATCAGTTCAGTAGTGTTTGCGTGTTGCTCGAACAAATAAACAAACAAACAGACAAAGAGTTCCAAAAATCTGTGATTTTTATTCAGGGGCATCAAAATAGCACAACGGGATATTTCTTTTTATAAATATCTCAAATTTACACACAAAATCAAGTTACAAGAGAAGAGGTTCAAATCCTACTCCAATGGAAAAAAATTGCCTTACAAACACTGCATCCAACTCATTTACTTATATATAAGTACTATTAGCCCATCGGCACGTTACAATGTCCCCAATTCGTTGGTCCGAAATCTGACGTTTAGGACCAACAAATGTCAGTCATATTGTCGACATTGGATGCAAATAAATTTACCAACAAAATGTTGTTCTTAGTTGAAGAAACAATATACTCTTATTATTATTATTGTTATTTCTTATACTTTTTGACTATAATCCAATTAATGAAACTGAAAAACCAGGCCTAAACACAACGTAGTTCACGCGATTTTTCACAGATGGCGCAATTTTTTCTTGTATGGGGAAATTTTGAACCGCTTGTTCCCAAAACCCTATCTTGACTATATAAATCTATGCAGATGGCGCTATTTTTTTCTTGTATGGGGAAATTTTGAACCGCTTGTTCCCAAGACCCTATCTTGACTATATAAATCTATGATCCAACTGCACATTTTTCTTTTTAAGAAGATTAAAATAATTAATCATAGAAGTCACACATAAAGGGTTAAAAATAGCACAGATTAATGATACTTCCTTTCAGCTTAATCAAAGTTCATCAGCTAACAGGCGCAGCAACGTGGAAACACCGAATTCATCAAGTGATAACGAACAATCCAACAAATTAAATGCCATTGTGAATACAAAAGGGTCTTTTTGGTAAATTTCTAAAGTGAAATAACATTTATTTAAAAATAAAATGGTAGCTAAGTCACATCAGATTCTGACTGGAAGCCTGTAGCCAAATTTTTAAAAAGAGTGACGGGTCTCGTTGGGCTTCTTTTTAATTTTATTAAGCTCTTGAGCTTACTATATGATGAAGAAGTGTAATTTTCTTGACTTGTGTTCAAATATGTACTTAAAGCAAATGTTTTGGTGACTACTGAATAAAAAAAGAGTTTAAAAAGGATCTGTTTGTCGCAGAATTCTGATAAAATCAGGAATACTCGTATGATTATGTAAAGTCTCAATTTCATAACATTCTAATTTTATTATAATCTGCAGCATATTGTACTTATTAATCAATTTAAAGTAGTTCGAATATCTCTGTGTTTGCTTCCCTGTGTTGCTGTCTGTATACCGGGTGTTAGTGTAAACACTGTGATCCTTGAAACTGTGCATTGAGACCATGAAACTGAACAACTTTCTCTAAGGAACATAAGTCGAAATACGAAAAAAAAATTTTTGACTTCCCATAAAAACTGCACCAGCTGATTGCGAATTTTTTTTTTCGTATTTCGACCTATGTTCCTCAGGTAAAGTTGTTCAGTTTCATGGTCTCAATGCACAGTTTGAAGGATCACAGTGTTTACACTAACACCCTGTATATGTATTACTTTTACTGCATATTTGGTGGGTGTTCTACCTCAACTAGAAGTTTTTCACGGAGCGACTGCCATGCAAACTCTACATCATGGGTTTAACCTTTGTCAACTTTAAACAACGTCCATAAAAACTAATTTACTTAATTTGTTATTCCCTGTTACATTGAATGCGAAAGATCGTCCTATTTCTGTTACTCACTTTCCCATAAATCGCAAGATATCACGATCGCCATTTCCAAACCATGAGTTCACTTTAGCGAAGGTTTTTACAATTCTATCTGCGAATAAAATATCTACGTGTCATGCGTATTTGGCTACCTATAATTGTTTTTATAGGATGTATGGTATCGTAGGGTGGATCAGCTTCCCTCGTGATATTTTCGTTACATTTGTGCTGGACGAGCATATAAAAAATATTATGTGTTTGTTTATGTGTACATGTGTCAAGAAACTAAAACTATGTTTTAGAGTTACTTCACAGAATCATGAAAAAAAAAGATATAATAAAATAAATAAATCAAATTAAAATTATTAGGACTCTATCGCAAGAAGTTTTTCTGTTTCCTCATAATTTCTTTCCTCATAATATAGAATTTCACAAGTTTCATCACAATCAATGACGAGCTTCTTCAGTCAGGGTTGCACAAATTCATTTTTGAGCCCTTCAAAACATAGAAAAACAATGCTTTAAATACACAATTTCTTTCATCCGATGGTTCATCGAAACTTTATTTATAGTAACTGTGCCACTACTAAACTGAACCAAGCAGTCTGTCTATTGGACGTTTTTGATCGCTAACCAAATTCAGAGGCCAAATTACTTTGATCACTTTCATCCAAGATTCACCAAATATTTTAAAAAGTGTTTCTTATTTACTCTACATGTCTATTTCTGTACCAAAATGCAGATAATAAAATAAAGCCTGTTCCACACCCCCTGTCTTTCAGACTAAAACGTTAAGTGCTAACAGCGTTGTCTCCAATGGAATCGTGGTGTTAATTTTTTGTGTAGCACGGAGGCTTTTAGGGGACGTTGATTAATAGTCCAGTGAGGCGCATGTATCTCCCGTTTTGTACACATCCACCAGCTAAGCTTGACCTTCCTTACATCTCTATGTTACATCTTGAAGCTAGAAAGAGGCACAGTTTATTTAAAAATTTAAAGGACATGCTTGCTTGTTTCCAACAAACGAAGAAAAACAATACAATTCACCAGCAAAACAAAAATCATTAAATCTTTCAGACAGATGATTGTCTACTAGATTTTTCTATTTAGGGTTATCTGGTAGAAAACTCAATTTTGAGTTAAGCTCGCCATTGTTATATGTTTTCACTTGTGCTTGTTTTTGTAATGTATTCGTGTACAATAAAGAATAAAGATGATTTTTACATTTTATTCCCATTAATTTTTGCCAAAGTTTAAAAGGAATGAAAATTACTGTACCATTCAACACTAGGTACTTTTGTGTGTTTAGTGTTTACTTTTTTTTTGTTGATGTCGTATGAATTTATACCTAACTGAAAATTATATGAACACCATAATACTGTGCGAGGAGCAGCGCTAGAATATCGAGGAGAGCTCGTGACATTTTGGTCGCAAAGATGTTTTCAAAGAGTGTGTTTGGCCACAAAATACTCTGAAAAGAAACCGTTCGTATCATTGCCACATTATTAGCTGTAATGGTGGCTCAATTCAATTTATAACAATCTCACAAGCTCTGAAAGGATTGTAGAAGATTCTTGCGAATCGAATTTGCAATTGTAGACGACTTTTTGCTTAATCTATAGACGTCTTAGAACGTAAATTAAAGTATGTTGTAGGAATTTGGTGTTGTTTGTGCAAAGTGGAAAATTACACAATTTTATCCCCACCACAGTCATTAAAAAATTTCCAAAAAATAGGAATTTTTTTCATAAATTTTGATTTAATTTTGATTTCATAAATTTTAAACCGTTTGAGATCCGCGGCTGGGTCCGCTCGGGGGTGCGGGGTGAATTGCAAGGGGGGGGCGGAGAGTATCCATTATGTACGATATTATCTTATTCTGTGCGAATGTTAATTTATTTGTATACGCCTTAGGATAATCGGGATAATCCTACTAGAACTCCCATGCGGGAAAAACCGCACGGCGGAAAGGTTTTTATTTAGATATAAATCTTTGATCAATTCTCTCAAAGAACCGTAAATACTTTAATTGTTTGGCGTTTCTTCGCTTCCAACATTTCACTGAGAAAAAAAAATGTAAGCAAAGAAAAACACACAATTACGCTCTCGAGTTAACAGGGAGAAGGATACAGTCTTCCTTCCCATTAAAACCGGAGATAAGCCGCGCTGTCAACCGTACGTCGTTAATTTCTACGGAACCTCAACTTTTTATTGTTCCCAATTCTGAGACTTTACTATGCTATTCACTCTAAGTAGCAAATGAGACTCAGTAATAAATTCACCGCTGCATCAATGTAACACAAATTACTTTAATCTTGTTATTTTTCGTGAGTTTTCGGTGCTTCGGATGGCATGTTAAAAGGCTATAAAGTCACTACTGTTGTCATAAACGGTTAGTAACTTCGATGTGTGTGTCGAATACCACGTGGTGCCGGCAAAAAATGCTACCAACCCATCTCTACCACTGGGTATGGAAAGAGGCGACAAAGGGATTATAAACCGGAAGACAGGCAGCAGCAACTTTCTGTGTATCGTACCATCTTACATTCTGCGGTCACCAATCACAGTGATTCATGGTGCCAGCCGCAACGCTTACAAGCGTGGTAACTGTAGTAATTTCCCTCCAAATTACCATGACTGTTTGCTGGAATTCTATAGTGAGTTCCCGTCCTGCAGTTGACGTTTCATGGGATGTTATGATGAACTTCAAAGTTGCACTGATTTGTTGTCTTCATTTGACACACTCGATATAAAGGGTTTAAGGAACGGTGTACCGAAAACTGAAAGGGCATGCTCAGTCAACGAAACTGAACAACTTTCCCAAAGAAACATATGTTGGGAAATAAAAAAAATTTTTGACCTCTACATACAAATTGCCCACTCTGGTCGAACAGTTTGTATGGACAGGTCAAACATTTTTTTCATTTCCCAACATATGTTTATTTGGGAAAGTTGTTCAATTTCGTTGACTGAGCACGCCCTTGCAGTTTTCGGTACACCGTCCCTTACACTCTGTATAGACTCGACTCTAGAACGAATAAATTCGAAAAATTCATTTAGGTATACCCGCAATGTACGTCAAATTATAATTATTGTATAGTAATTCTACTTTTGAAATAATATCACAATTGCTTGCTCTTCTTTGTTACCCTCCAAATATATTTCATTCAGTTACAACAAGAGACAAGTGAGCAAATTAATCTTTGAGGAGTAAATAAAAGTTAGTTTTTTCTAAGACTAAGAAAGAGGAAATATTACCTTGGTCTTTTTGCTGAAAAAGGTATAAATTTTCTCTTTAGTAACTTGTGTACCCGATTGTTGCAGTTATTGTTTATTTCCGACTGTAGAATCATCGGTCTCAATAAACATTTACTTATTAAAAGTTAATTCTAAAGTTGGCTTAGGTAGTTCTAGTAAAAAGGGCTTGTTTTTATCTACTGCAATTAAGTTAAGCTGTCCATAAGATGTCTTTGCAACTTGGAAAATTTGTTTTATTTGGTTCGTATGTTATTAGGTTTTGGTTAAGATTGTGTAGAGTAAAGCTCGGTCGCCCAGTTACTTTACTTAAACTGCAACTTAAGTTTGTTCTTCCATACCGAGATTGCATGCTCTCAGTTTTGACTCATCATCATCATGGGGTGCCATCTCCAAAATAGAGTTTGGAGGTCAGTTGTCTGGACTTTTTGCGGTAATTACGTACCTACAGGCCCTGTGCCGTTTATATAAAAAGTGAGTTAATCCGTCCAGGTAAATAATTCGGTGTAATACTCATGAGTCGTTTAGTGATACAATAGTTACTTAAGGCGATCTGTGACAGCCAGCTTAGCCCCGAACGCAACTAGATGGAGCCACTGCTGCAAATATAAGGTTTTATTTTTTAATGCAATAAGTACCAACTATATATGTGCAAAAAGTTGATTCGAGTAAATTTCATCGTGTAACTTCAACGCCTAATAACAATTTCGATAAGAAAAATATCTCCATATGTCCACTAAAGTCAATTACTCTCGTCAGTCCGTGTTTACATGAGTACGATCACTCACACATGCACACAAAGCACAACCGTACAGTTTTGACCGCACGCCCACAATCGTAATATTGAACCAAAAATTGCTAACAAAAATAGTACTTTCAGTACATTAACTGTATTTTTGTATTAATTAGCGAAAAATTTTACTAAAAATAGCAGTATTCGTTCGTTTTTCAACAGAATTTTATGTCCCGCGTAAGCATGCAAGTCATTTGAATGTTTGTATGGAAAACGGATCACCTTAACTCTTCGCGGTATGTAAGTCACGACACGATGTAAAACTGTATCATTAAAAATATTATGATAACTAGCTTATGCTGTTTGAATATTTAGTACCTGGGCGACCGAGCTTCGCTCTATAATAGCTGAATCAGCATTAGGGTGAGCAAGATATGCTACCCGCCAACAGATGGCGCTGTAGGTTTTTGTCTAAAACGCAAATGCTTAAAAACACGGTGATAACGAATTTTCCCAGACATGAGACCTAGCTAGATCGATTTTTTGCCCCCAAAAACCCCCGTATGGTAAATTTCATAGAAATCGTTAGAGCCGTTTTCGAGAAACCGATTACAAATATATATATATACAAATATTGCTCGGTTAATAGTATAGGATATATTCGAACGAAATAGCATTGATTCACTCTAGCTGTTGAATTCTAGGTCATACGATTCCCTGAATTCACCTTGGGTAGATTTTTTTTTTGGGTAGCAGAACAGACTAAGCGTATTTTAATAGAGAATTCCTAGAATTTCTTCTTATGTTCAGTTTCGTTCACAGAGCTTGCCCTTTTACCTCTTTGTAAATTTAGATAACATAAAAGAACATGTTTAGTGAGTTGACATTTTTACTTGATTCATTCATGCGGGATGGTTTGGCAAAGGTTTTGCGAGCCTCGTCAAATAATCAAAACTCGCAGGTGAGGCTAGGCCGCCGGAATCCTGTTAGTTTGTTAGTTTAGGACTGTGCCCCAAATCTATATGTTCGGTAACATACTCTGTGTATGTGGTGAATGTGCCTTTTGCTGTGCCAAAATGGAGTCAATATAGAACCTTGTGCAATGCTATGTTCTTGAATAGCTGTAGTAGGGAATAGCAGTTGGATTTTTCCATACAAATATTTTCCCCTGTTTTTTCCTGGGTAATGCCCGTTGAGCAATGGTTTTTTTTTTATAAAATCTAGGTCTACTCTAGGCATGCCCCTATATTTTACTTTTGCGCAAAAAACAATTATAAAAAGAAATATAAATTTCCAAAAAACCTAAAAAAAATTGCCGCCCTATTCAGACGACTACCATTCAACTTTTAAATGGTTTTAAAATAAAAGAAAAACCAAGGAACATAGATCTACTATTTCTTTAAATATTGGTATCAAAATTAACCGAATCGGCTCAGATTTGAAGGAGAAAATAGGGGAAATAAAACGCCGATCTGGTCAAGGTTTTTGTAGACAAAAGCGTAGTTGTCCCTATCGCACATGATAAAGCGGTTACTCGGGCGCTGCGCGATGGCTATAGTTTGTTTAAATACCTATTTCTCGATTTATTCACAGGTACGATTCCCTCATAATACTACGTTGTATCGTTTATATTGTCACCGAAAGCTACTCAGCGGCAGACAGGAGTTGAGACTCTTCAGGGTGGGGGATCCAAAACGCCAATATAAAGTTAAGAGTTTATTATTACCAAGAAGGTACAAAATACAAGGTGGTGGTCGTGCTGCGCGCGGGCACGTCCGAGCACGACCACAATCAAGGGTAAACTGACTATTTTTGACACGAATGACATCGAAAGACAGAGATAGAAGACATTTGAAATAGGAATTTGGAATTTTGGGCCAGGACAATAGAGCCAGGATCACGAAAGGAGGCAGCATGCGAGGCATGCAGCCCCGCTCCGTGACAGTACCCCGGGGCTCCGGTGAAAAATTCGAGGAGTACCTACTGGAATATCCGAAGAATTTTACAAAGACAACTAAAGCTAAGTAAGGACTTAAAATAATAAAACTAATAGTTACTAGGTATAACGGAACTGCCCAAACACGAACAAAGAATAACAAACTTAACCTAACAAAATCAACAGACACACGTCGTCTAGCAAAGCAATATTATGAATCCAAACATACATCATCAACTAGTCAAGTCTTAGCAGTTCGAACCTACATAAGACACAGGTCTATACAGTAAAAGTAACCCTAATAACTAAAACAATAGGGAACTCAAAGGGCAGTCCGTAAAGAACGCATTATAAATAACAAACATAATAAACTTGAATAAGTTAATGCAATAAACATTACACATGCAAATGTCTAAAACCTTAGAGGTACATAAAAGTTAAATGAGCATACCTAAACTAAAGTAGATATGGACAGGTATAGCATAAATATCGCGATATCGCGCAAAAAGCAATGTAAAACAAAACAATATTCACACAAGTAAGTGAATGAAAAGAACATATTAAAAGTAAGAAAAACAAATTGTAACATAAGCTAATATTACAAATTCAATTATTGATTAAAGTGATATGAAGGATCAATAAATTATTTAATTAATTAAAACAATAAATCAATTAAAGCTAGCTTTAGGCTTAATATCCTTGACGTGCCATCGTCCAAGAGGATGACCCGTCATATCCGCTAACTCGTATACTAATGGAGATATTTTATTTGTCACCTTGCATTTTATAAATTTAGGTGCAAGTTTTGAAGAATAATATTTGCCAGCAGCACTTAATGTGTAATTACGTTTCCAAACCACGTCATCTATGTTGAATTCCAACCTTTGACGATGCTGATCGTAACGGGAAGCATTAGCTTGATGAGACAACCAAAGTCTCGTTTGAACCTCAGAGAATAGTGGTGAAAGTAGACCTACATTGTCCGCAAATATACTACGTGGAGCAAAAATTAAGTCGTCACATAAATCTGTGTTCTGATAAATAGAGCCGCATGGTACCAGTTCACGCCCAAAAACTAGAAAGGCGGGTGTGAACTTAGTTACCTCATTAACCGAAGAGTTAATCGCGAATTGAATTTTGTATAAATTCAAGTCCCAAGACCTATGATCTTGATTAACAAAGGAAGCAATAGCGGTTATAATTGTTTTGTTATAGCGTTCTACAGGATTAACTTGGGGACAGTAAAGAGGGGAATAGTGAATTTCTGGAATGTTGTATTGCCTAAAAAGATCGAAAAGTTCATTGCTAGCAAATTGAGGTCCGTTATCCAGTAAAACCGTTTGTGGAATTCCGTAAGTCATAAATACCAGATTTTCCATTATGTGGCATATTATAGAAGCTGTAGCACGTTTAATTGGAAAAAGAAGACAATACTTGCTAAAGCAACAAGTAACCACGAAAATATATCTATTTAATTTTCTAGTCATAGGTAAAGGGCCAACAAGGTCTATCGAAATCGTCTGAAAAGGTCTACAGACTGTTCTGGGATGGCCCATAAGGCCTATAGTTCGCTGAGTTTGGTGTTTATAAGCAGCACAAGTGTCACACTTAGCAATAAATTTTGCAACGTCTCTATACATGCCTTTCCAAAAATACCTACGCTTGACTTTCATGTATGTCTTAAAAACGCCAAAGTGAGCATTAGTAGGGGTAGAATGATTATCAACAATAACCATTTCGGTAATTTCGGAAGGTATAACCTCTTTCCAGTCATATTCCGATGTAAGTAAATTGGTAGAACGCGCTTTGCGATAAAGTTTATTATTTCTTATAAGGTAGTCAGGACAAGAGGTAGGATTATCAGAGCACTTTGCCAGCATACTATTATACCATTCATCTGAAGACTGAGCCGGGTTGTAGTCAATTAGAGCTATAGGAACTGAGCGAGACAAAGTGTCTGGGACTAAATGATCCTTACCTTTCTTATGTTTTATTTCAAAATTAAAAGCCGATAATCGTATACTCCATCGGGCTAAACGGCCTGTGGGGTTATTCAAATTAAGAAACCATTGTAACGCAGAATGGTCTGTATAAATAGTAAACTTTAGCCCATTATCTAAATAACAACGCCAATGTTCCAAGGCGGTAATGACGCTGAGTAACTCTCTTTCAGTAATAGAGTAGTTCTTTTGAGCACCTGAGAGGGATTTGCTCATGTACGCAATAGGTTTTTCAACGTTAACGAACTCTTGAGTGAGCATAGCGCCAATTCCAAAACTAGAAGCGTCACAGTGCACTGAAAAGGGTTTGGTGAAGTCTGGACGAGCTAAAACGGGTGTAGAGGTAAGAGCTGTTTTAAGTTTGTTAAAAGCGGCATTAGCGTCAGCATCCCAAAGGAAAGGTTTAGGTTTACTGCCCTTTTTACCGGATGAAGTTAGTTTATTTAAATGAGAAACTACTGTACTGAAATCAGGAATGAATCTCCGATACCAGCTAGCAGTGCCTAAAAATTTTCTGAGTTCTCGACGTGAAGTAGGCACAGGTATATCAAGGATAGCCTGAACTTTATCTGGATCAGTGCGAAGACCACGTTCGTCTACAATATAGCCTAAGTATTTTAATTCTTTTCTAAAGAAAACACATTTCTTGAAATTAACGGTAATATTGGCACTATCGAGTTTAGAAAGAACCTTAGTTAGTAAAGATATATGTTCATCAAAGGTTTCCGAAGCTATGACTATGTCATCTAAATAACAAAAAACCTTGTTATCTAAATCAGCAGAAAGTAAATTATCAATAAATCTTTGTTGGGTAGCCGGGGCATTAGTAAGGCCAAAAGGCATCACTTTGAAACAAAACATTCCCCGACCGGGTACATGAAAAGCGGTCTTGGGTCGATCTTCTTTTTGAAGCGGTATTTCCCAAAACGCTTTAGCGATATCAATGGAAGAAAGATAACGCGAATCACGAAGGTTATCCAAAATTTCGTTAATTAAAGGAAGTTTATAAGCGTCCTTCTTGGTAATAGCATTAAGCTTCCTACTATCAACACAAAAACGCCAGTCACCATCTTTCTTAGGTGTGATGACCACCGGGTTGAGCCAAGGGCTTTCACAAGGCTCTATTACATCGAGTTCAAGCATTTTATCTACTTCAGCTGACAGTGCCTTAATCTTCTCAGGCGAGAGACGGTATGTACGTTGCCTTAGAGGGGAATGGTCCCCTGTATCAATACAATGTTCCGCTAAATGAGTTCTGCCTAAGGGTCGAACTTCCGTGCTTATACAACGAAATTGATTAATCATGCTATCTGCTGCCAACCTTTGAGCAGGAGTAAGCGTGTCATAATGAGAGACCTGGTTTTGCTCACAATGAATAGATAAAATGTTAGGTAAAGGTGGTGTACGAAATTGTACATTTCTCAAAATATCTGGAGCAACAGAAAAAGTTTTCCAAAAGTCCATGCCTAAAATAAGTGGTTGCTTAATAGCAGGGATAACATGAGCAGTAATAATAGCCGCAAGCTTATTACAAGAGACTGGTAGATTAATGGTACCCATGGAAGAAATAGGGTATCCGTTAGCAACAGAACCAGTAATCTTGTAGTTTGTGTCTACTGTAAAGCCGTATTTTTCTAATTGTTTAAACGCATCACAGCCTAAAATAGTAATGGGGCTGCCACTATCTAATAGACCAGAGAGGGTAAGATCATTAACTTTGATATTTAAATAGGGTCTTTCAAAGTCATTTTCATTTTTAAAGAGGATTGTAGAGATGGTTCTATATGACGACATAAAAGTTTTAATCTTAAGTAACCAATCATCCCATTCTTCTTGAGAAAAGTTTTTATTAGGGGATTCCTTCTCTCTACAATCCTGCGCTACTAGTTTTTTTTATTATCATTGGTTGGACTTATTTTACATTGAGGACAATCTGTAACTTTAAAGCCTTTGTTGCCACATTTAAAACAAACCAGATCACGGCTCTGGCATTCTCGTAAATAATGAGAATTGTTGCGACATCGCGGACAATATTTAATATTAGAATTATTTATAACGTAAACTGGTTGACGATATGAAGGGCCTGGTAGGGGATTTTGGTAAAAAGGTTGGTGAGTTTCGGGTGAAGTAGTAGGTGTAGAAAGGGATTCATAAAATTTACATGCTTTAAATAAATTGTCAACTGACGTAATGTTTTGTGGCTGTAACCTGCCTTTTAGTTCAGGAAGAAGGTTTCTTTTAATTATATTAATTTTGTGGGTCTCTGAAAGAGGATCTTGTAATTTGGAAAACAAAGATTCCAAATCTGTAAAATAAAGGACCACTCTTTCATTTGGTTTTTGAAAACGGTTTTCAATTTTCTTAAGGAGTAAGAAATCGGAGTCAACTATTCCAAAAGCGGAAGCCAATTCCGATTTAAAGGTCTCCCACGTAGAAAGAGAACTGGCTCTAACCCTAAACCATTCTAGGGCAGGGCCAGAAAGCAAGTCAAAAATATGTTTGTGCAGTGTTGCTTCATCAATATTCCTAACTGAGGCAAATTCTTCTACTTTCTTAATAAAATCCCGAGGGCAGGTATCACCCTTAAAATTAAACTTTTTAAGTTCTGATGGTGATGTTTTATTAGAAATCTGGGCAATTCCATGAAGAAACTTGTCCATATCAAACGGGTTGTTTTGTTGAGAGTGTGACGTTGGAGCAGTGAAGAACGTAGTCTCGGAAGCAGAGCAGGAGGGTGGTGTAATAATCAAGTTGAAACGTTTTTGTAAAGTGTTATATTCAGAAGTGGTTTCATTGTATAATTTTAGAAGCTCTTCTGAACAATCAGAGGTATCCAGTCTGGAAAGTCGATCTAAAATGTGGTGTAAATATGTATTAATTTTGTTTTTTATTGCTGTGTTAGGTTTGTTTTCTAATAAAATTATTTTGGATTTAATATCAGCTAGTAAATTCTTAACGTTGTTAATGTCAGTACTGATATCAAATGGGCTTTCCGAAGGGAAGTCCGATGTTTTCAAAAGCAAAGAAAGTTGCTCCCGAAGCGCAGCGACTGTATCGGCCGGCTCTGCAAGGCGGGCTTTAACTTCGTAAATAAGTTCCGGTTTGTTTAATAAGTTCACGTCCATTATAAAATTAAAAGATAAAATAATCACTAAAATAAGTCGTAGTCAATCAAAGTGTGGACAAATAAATCGTACACAAATCAGGTGTATGATAATTAAAAGTAGAGACAAATAACAGGAAGAGATAATAATAAAATAAAAAAAAATTGAGCAAATCAGTTTACGTACATGGTAAAAATTTAGGAGCTAAGGCTCCGCGCACGAGCAACATCAAGCATATTCGTAGTTTGGTGACGTAGAATGTAAGATGGCAAATAAAATTGTATTAAAAAAAATATTCAAACAATAATTATTGTTAGGTAAAAAATCTTAATTCACTGGGCTATAAAAGGTACACACAAAATTATTGTTAGGTAAAAATCTTAATTGACTAGACTATAGTAATAAAAACTTTCAAAGTAAAAGAAATTCTGACGTTTGTTTGTTCTGACGTTTGTTGTCCTGGATACGTATTCCCAGATTAGTAAGTTTATGTACAGAGTACAGATAGGAATCGGGCCAATCACGGCCGTGGATGCTAATTTTAGTTTATGTAAGGGAATAAGGCATCGCTAGTGTGTTCATAGAAAGAGACGAATATATGGTGCTATCTTTCTCATTGTTGCTAGTGATGTACTACAACCATCGATAAACATACCATACCTATTCCTGGTAAACGTGAAATGAAACTATGAATTAATTGATGCTTTGTTTATTAAGTATTTACCTTCTCATATATAATTTATTACATGATCATATTCATATGTACGTTAACACATACGTATGTAAAACTAGCTGCATCGACAACCTCGTTCGGGTGGAGCTCTTGTCTCAGTGTATCATCTGTGCGTTCTTTTATCGAAGTATGATATATGGTATTTCACAAACATTGTACAGTTCATCACCTGAAATGATAAAATATTAAAATTAGTATAATTATATTTATTTATTAGCGGTCACATCGTATTACAAGTCCAATTTCACCAATGTCAAAGTAAATAATTTGTTACAAAATTATGGCGATGTCGCCAATTTCTAGTGGAAGATTTACACAGGAATTCACACCACAAAGACAAAGTCTTGTGTACTATAAGGACTCGGATAATTGATAGAGAAAGTTATTGAAGTCAAAATGACAGCCGCTTTTCACCATTCGAAACTCTCAGTAAAATGAATGTGTTTCAATCTTCCCTGTAACGTTCACTATAAAAGTCTGGATAACATCCTAGCAAAATTTGATATTAAACTCTTAAATAAACAGGAAGAATAAAAATTACAACATGTACATGGCGCCCATCTTCAAATGCTGACAAACGACCCATCTAAAATTGGTATGTACTTAGTTTTCAAAATGAAGTGGCACATTATATGTCATAACATTACCAATCAAAAATTTCGCCTCATGTGGATGTTGTATGATGATGATGTTGTATGATGTATCAATGAATTATAAACGTATTTTTTAAAACATCGATAGTCGATAAATAATACAAATTTATAGTAGCACATCCTTATTTTCTGCTATGTTATGAATACTCTGCTGCCGCAATTTATTAGATGATCGTATAAAAACTTTGGCCAAAACAGTTTATTAAAGACAGGAAACTAGGTACTTACTTGGGCATTTTGGAAATCCACTGCAAATATCTGCCACTGTAAACAAAGTTGGCTGCGCAATAAGCCAATTTAGTGGCATGGTGGCCCATGTTCATAAAATTTTTCGCTCGAAATGTTTCGCACAAACTGCTTTACTAAGTAATTGATATTACTTTTGGTTTCACAACTAGGAACCCAACACTTAAAGACACCCATTTTACACACACAGTTTAGTTGCGCTCATTATTTACAAATAAATCAAAACCAAAATACTTATTATCTGATAACTGATAAGTGAGATAGATAACGGACAAAAAAATAAATTTAAAATTTAAAACAACCGCCGAAGGTGAAACATACGCCAACAAGTATAACATATTAGTTAACTCTTAGACTAGTACGCACCATCCAGCATGCACAATTAACAAAAAGGGATGCAGCTATAGGAAAGGAACGATTAGCGGTATAGAATAGGTAGGTACCTATGTTATACCACTATTTCTTTGGTGTTGCAAAACTTTGGTGCGTAGTAGGCTGCAAATTCTGTAATAAATAAGAGAAATAACCAGAATATCTTGGCTTTATTCAGCGTAAAATTCTACTACGTACTGACAACCTGACATAATCATGTCATTATCCCCCCCTTAAATCTCACATACAAAGTCCCTAAGGTACCCAGGTGGCTGTCTTGTCCTGGTCGACCGCCGCAAAAGGGGTTGTTCCTGAGAAGGAGTCGTTTTTTCCAAAAGTGGGGACTCGTCAACAACAGGGTCTTGTAAGAAACAACACCATAACTTTCAGATGGTGTCGTATATTGATATTTGAAGTAACAAATCAATGCCACAACTAATAACTCTTAATTTATTTAGACGTGTGTCCCGTAGCACGGCCCAACTAAACAGAGACTGACTGAATCGTCATCGTCTCGGACGTTGTTGATGCGTTGACAGCCATTGTCCAAGCTGGACACTAGCACTGCCTGCTGTACACCACAGTATCCTATCCTTCCTACTATAATCTTCTAAATACATAAAAGAGCTTGTCCTGACTGACTGACTGATTCATCAACGCCGAGCCGAAACCGCTATAGATACAGATCTTAAATTTTGTACACAGGTTCTATGCACCTCAAAACTACCCACTAAGAAAGGATTTTGGAAAATTCATCTCCCAAGGGGGTGAAATAAGGTATGAAAGTTTGTATTAAAGGTGTTTGTTTCTTAAGCTAGATTTACACAAATTTGAATTTAAGCTTTTGGTAAAAAATAAAGAAACACGTGTTTAAGCATTTCTTAAAAATCACCCTTAGAAGGGTGAAAAAGGGGATGATTTCTTCCCGTATGGTGGTCTATAAGTCTTTCATTTTTAAAGGTAGAATTATATAAATGTGGTTTTGAACTCTTGGTAAAAAATAAAAAAGAACATGCGTAAGAATTTTTCAAAATTCATCACCTAAGGTGGTGAAATAAGGAATGAAAGTTTGTATGAAAATCCTTTGTTTGAAGATAGGGATAGCGGTTAAGATGGCGTTAGGGGTAGGGATAGGGTAAGGAATAGGAATAGGGAGAGGGAGAGGGACAGGGAGAGGAAAAGGGAGGGGAGAGGGGCAGGGACAGGGATGGTTGGACGGTCAAAAAAGAACCAATTCCAGTCCCCACACAAGGTTCAGCCATAAAGGACCAACCTATAGGGCTTAGCCCACCATGACCGCCGGGCCTAATGCCCGGTGAGATTCGGCTCGGGTCACGAGGGCTACCTCACAGCCGCACCTGCGGCCGCCTCATGAGGCCGCAGACGTCCCGGACGGACGGATGGTTGGACGGACGGACGGACGGACGACAGATGGACGGAAGGATGGATGGTAGAAAGAATCCCTCGCGGACAAAGTCGCGGGCAACAGCTAGTCTATCATAATTTAGGCAGCGTACGGCATCTTAACATTCGCAAATAATTATTTTATGAAGATTTAATCGGAAAAGAGCTCATAACTTCAAAACAGCTATACAGATTTTCATTGAATAAAATCCATCCCGTTTAAATGAAAAAGTACCTACGATGTCGCACAAATATAGACATATATACACATGTTAAACTTATAACACTCCTCTGATTGCGTCGGGGGTTAATAAACAAGCGCGAAATGCAAGATGTCATGCCAGACGTGGTAGTGTCATGTCATGCGGCAAATCATTGACGTAAGAAAAACGAAAGGGCGTTTTTTTAGAAAGATGAGCGTTTTTCTTACGTCAACATTTTTATTAAACTCTCTTTGGTGAACACTAGCGCCGTGGTATTGCCAAATGTGGTACTAAAATTTTGAGCAGCCGATTTTAGACTTAATCGCTAAGTCATATAAACTAAAATTGAATGGAGTTAAATAACATCCACTGACTTTACACTGACGTTTCCATAGCGTGTACGTATTCTATTTTTTGACAAGCCGTAAAAATGACGATGTTTTGTAAATAATGTCTAAAAATATCTAACACGATGAAAATTGTTTAAAATAAACGAAAGGCGGAGCAGAACGTCTGAAGAGTTGCAAATGCAGCACGCTCAAACACTCGTAAAAAGCAGAACAGTCAAAACAAAATCCATTGAAGTGTGAGCAAATATACAACCACAAAAATTTGAAGCAGTCCGCAGCAATTGGGGATCTGGCTATGTATATGAGAGGAGTAGACAGAGCAATCTGGAATACTTGTAATGGATTCACTCCTCACCAACGGCGATGGCGTAGACGTCAGTTCAATCTCAGTGAATTAAAAATAATAAATTGTACCTCTGTTCCGTGTTTGTGATTGTTTCTTTAATATTTATATTACCACAGTAGGGCGCCAGTGTCACCGAAAGCTACTCAGCGGCAGACAGGAGTTGAGACTCTTCAGGGTGGGGGATCCAAAACGCCAATATAAAGTTAAGAGTTTATTATTACCAAGAAGGTACAAAATACAAGGTGGTGGTCGTGCTGCGCGCGGGCACGTCCGAGCACGACCAGAATCAAGGGTAAACTGACTATTTTTGACACGAATGACATCGAAAGACAGAGATAGAAGACATTTGAAATAGGAATTTGGAATTTTGGGCCAGGACAATAGAGCCAGGATCACGAAAGGAGGCAGCATGCGAGGCATGCAGCCCCGCTCCGTGACAATATACTGTTGTTTGTGAACTGAGTACAGTCACCGTTTTGAGTTATTTTTGCAGAGAAATCTCTATAAAAATATGTTAAACTACTTTTTGGGCCAGTATCGACAACGGAAGACACTTGCAGAATATTATTTTGTACTAGCCGTAAGATGATTCATTGAATTTTGTAAGCTTGTAATTTTTTTATGATTAAGAATCAATTGATCCTTGGGTCGTATGCACATTAAATTTCGAAGACTACCCGACGGAATCGGTAATATGTAGCTAAAGATAAGGCACGAACTTAGCAAGTGTAAGAATATTGCTTCTACTATATCGTAGAAACGGTTGGCATCATGCATCTACAAACGTAAAAGAAAGTAAATCTTCTTAGAAATAAAGAGTGAATGCGCAATGTGTTGTAGGGTATTTATACACCGACCGTATAGAACCTGTACAAACAATACCCATTTCTACCAACCCTCGTACTAAGTAAAAAGTAAGTACTTGCTACTAGCCTGATGTACAACGGCCCTTATGCGATGGAAACAGTAACGTCAATTTTACGGCGCGTCATCATGACCCTAGGCGTTTCTTACCTGACATGCAGCTAACATATGAAGCCTACCCTTGTAATATGGGGGTGCTTATGCTTAAGGTGCGCGCGACTGTTGTCGTCCTCCGAAGCCTCGAGCCCTCCCCTCAGTACCAGCTGGACTTGTTGGGTGAATGCACGTGTCTTGGGCGGTTGGCCGCCCCCGTTTTGCATCTCGTAATTTTCTCGAACGATGATCGCTCGCCGGTTTTCAGTTTTTTAATGTGCTGTGTTTTGAATATTTGAATGTGAAAGGACTTATTGAGTTGCCATGGATTTTTGAGGTATGTGAACTGTTTAAGCTATAGTTAAATTAAAAATTTTTTTTTTCACAGCGCTTAAATAATTTAAGTATGCTAGACGATACGATTCGGTAAATGAAGAGTAAATCTGTCTCCCTAAACTTGGTGGTCCAATAGTTGATTGCATGGTTGATTTACGGGTTCAGATGTCATATGTATAAACTAGTAAATACCTAAATTAAACGCTTTCTTTGGGTGGTTGCTTCCAGTCAAGACATTGCAGGGTTAAAGGAGAATATGAAATATAATTTTTATAGCTACCTATACCTATAGGTATATTGTTTGATAAGAAAGACGTGCCTATGCAACGGAAAGCACATTTGGCTGTAGGTTTCAGTTTTTTATTTATGTAAGTTATCGTTACACAAACCATGTAAGGGGCCACTTGAAAGTAAGAAAGGTCTTAGGTTTTCATAAGGCTTCAGATATCTAGTAAGATAAATTCTATCTAGAGTCCATTTCCTGTACAAAAGTAAACTGTCTGCTGAACATTGCACGACCCTAAAATAAACAACAACAGGTCAACATCAAACAGAATTCTCGTATTTTCTTTAAGACCGGCCTCTTCAATTATTCCTCAAATATTATTCTTGCTCCGTCCCTATCAGAACACTTGTATCAACAAGGAATTTCTAAAAGGAACATAAATTTACTCCAACGCTTTTTAGACAGCAAGATACATGACAATACCAGACAAAGATGTCAGGAATAGAGTCATTTGAATCCATTGTCATCTTTTAGATATCTGTAAACTATGCCGAGATGAATATAGTAAGGCCCGGTACTGGCTCTGCTACCCTAAAGTGAACTTTATGAAGTGGTGGCTTAAGATAGTTGTTTGAAAAGTTGTCCGTAAGGTTATTTTTGTCGTTAAATACAAAGCTGTGATAAAACAGATAGCAGCATTACAAAAGGCAGTAACAAAAGGCGTTATGATGTATAAATACTGGCCCACGCGCTGCCGCTGGTCGTAACAGCGATACTGGGAATTTTGGTAGTCATAAATGGTATTATATTATTTGTATTTGAATTCAGGACGTTGAATGGCCAGGTTAAAAGTATCCTAAACCGACGAGCGTGTATGAAAGGATTGATGAAAGAAGAGGAAGCGAGGGAAGTATGTCAAGTTCGTGGAGGACTCTGGTCTCTGCCTACCCCGACGGGAAAGAGGCGTGATGCTATGTAAATGATGAATTCGTAATGTGTTATATTTAAACACGGCACTGCTGTAGCTTTTTTTCTTCTGGTAAGAAATCATCACAAATTCCTGTAAAAAGTCCACTGCTGGACTGAGACCTCCCTCCATAAGTTCACAGAAAATTTTGGGGGAGACATGTATCATAGTCACCGCGCTTATTAGCGGTGTGGGTAGCGCAGGGCAGTTGACCACGGTAGTAAGAGACCGCAGCATGGTCGTACACGCAGGCAGCCGTCAATCAAATGGTATATAGCGTCAGTTTTAGCGGGTGTCTGGTTTCTAGGGTTTGAACCGTGGCGCTGGTTTAGCTTACATTAGTTTTGTTATCTACGGTCAGTGTGATCATCCAATTTAAAATACGGACTTGTCGGTATAGATTGTAGAATTTTCTAAACATGAATAGATTTTCACACTTCTCTGTTCTTAAAAATACTCTTAACCTCCTCTTCGCCGCCAGCCTTCTCATTTATTTGGTCTGTGAATCTTATCCTTTGTCTTCCTCTTCCTGTCTTCCTTTTTTGTAAATTCATCATGCCGTATGAGGAAACCGATATAATTTTTTTGTGGTTATTGCCGATTTTCTGATCCCCTGTTCGCCTCCATGATCCATTAGTCGCCTTTTATAACATCCTCGGTAAGAAAAGTCCTTAACTGGCACCATACCGACAACAGCCTATTTTGCTTTTTTGCTGTCTATGCTTAACAAAACCGTAAACCAACCAAAATTCATTTAGGACTAATACATTTTCGGGTCCCGGATGAGTGATCCTTGTCAGAGTCCATTCAAACACTTTTATAACATGATACACTCACATAAGTTAGCTAAATATCCTGACAACATACAAATACGACCAAATCAAATGAAGCTAAGCAATATTACAAGCAAAGATTATCTACCCTAATTCAAACCAATGCCCGACATCTTAATTTCAATTTACCCAAAAATAATCTCCCACGATTTATACATGCTATCTCCTGTCACATCAAGCGGGTATCTATTACGAAATTGCTATTTGACAAATCGCCAAACATTATTAAAGGCGGCGAAAGAAATGGACCTACTTTAGGCAAAACGATAGCGTAACTTCCACCATTCGTCAAAGAAAAGACTTTGCGTAATAGAAAATAAAGTTTATTTTGTATGAGCACCAAAATAAAGTATTATTAAGCTATAAGGAAAACATAATGGCATGGATACTTTGATGAAAGTCTTTTAGGAAATTGACCAAGAAAGTTATTACGTTCAGGTTGCAAGTACGAGTAAATTGGAAATATTGGTAATGGGAAGTTATCACAAGATAATGTTTTTCTCCTAGATGATCTACAATTTCAGAATGGGTTTTTGAACGAATGTCGAATGTTTCGAAAATGTTGAAAAACATTTCAACTTAACAACCCCGTTGGTGTGTTTGGTAGTGCGCCGCATTTCACGCCGTGAGCCGCGGGTTCGATCCCCGCCCAGGGCAAACATTTATGTGATGAACACAAGTGTTTGTTCTGTGTTTGGGTGTTATTTATGTATGTGTATCAGTCTCCGTTACCCATAATATAGGCTTTGCTTGGGATCGGATGACTTTGTGTGCAATGTGCCCCAATATTTATTATTATTTATTTATGTATTTATCACAATACAATGTCTTTTTCTTAAATGCTCCCAACTTTTGATACAATTTAGAACCAAACTGTTCTTTTCTTCTACGTCGAATGTTGCAAGCCAAAAATATTCATTTTATGTAAGTGTTGGTGGTTGAGGAAGCTTTAACTTTCGAGAAAATTTCTACTACTGTTGGTTATTCTATTTTCAGGGCTACGACCACAAAGCATTTTAAAAGCTCGTCTTCTATTGCTTTCACGTTCTCTGTCATTTAAGCAGAAAGTAACCAAAAGCACAGAAAAGGGTAATAGTCAAAAGTGACAGAAATTGATTAAACAGGGTTTTAACTTTAAAGGTGCTTTGTGCGACTACCTGATAGTCTAGTCAGGCTATCTACTGACCTGACAGTAGGTACCTGAACAACACGACTAACTTACTCCAAAACAGAAACTCAACACAATTTCATAAAGGAAGAAAATCCCTTCAAACCCCGTTATAAAGTTTTCCCATAAGATTCGGTTCGTCGGCTCGTCGCTCGGTGCGTGTTTGGTTTGCGGAAAAGGTTCCGGTTCCGCCCCGTTGTTGTTCTTCCGCCTTTCAGTAATTTATACAGTTCCCAAGTTAAATCATAGTCATTACTTTAATTTGGAATTGAATTTCACTTCATGCTCGATTTTCTTTGTTTTTGTGGTATTACTCGTAGAGCGCGAGTTTTACAGATTTTTTTGTACTTATAAAAGCAAATTTAAGTGACGATTGATTATTTCTTTTCAGGATTCCTATACTAAAATGGTAAAAAAAGGAATCCTTATGGTGCGACTTTGTCTGTCTGTCCGTCCGTCTGTCACACCTCATTATTTCAGGAAGTACTAAAGCTTTCAACTTGAAATTTAGAATAGTTTTAGAATATGATTGCCCGGGGGCCCAAATAAGGGGGTCAAAATTCGTTACTAGGTCGAGTGGGGTATCATTATAAAAGGCCTTTACTTGAACATTCCAAAATAGATTTTGATTTTTTTTTTACGATTCTTAGTTTTCAAGTTATAAATACCACCCCCCCTTATATCGGAAGTTTGCGATAAGAAAAATCTATAGACGTTTATGTAAATATTACAGGAAAAATAAAACGATATCTCTTAATAGTACCGTTTTTTATAAATCTGCTAAAAAACTTTACAAACAAATTTAGTTTTGCGTTTCTAAAGATGGTCTCTATCGCTTCTAAAAATACTAAAGGTATATCGGAACCCTCGGTGCGCGAGTCCGACTCGCACTTGACTGTTTTTTTTATATTGTAACTATAATTTTATACATTAAATTTGAGGAAAAATGTTTGTATTTAAACACTTATTTCGATAAATTGTACAATGTATAGGATGGAAAATGTTTACACCTCTCTGTTTGAGAAATTTTGTAATATCTCTACTTCATCAATCTTAGTTAGATATATCCATCGATGTATGTCTTGCGAATGAAATCACCCTTTTTAAAAATCTGTTTACTAATGACAATTACCACCATTTATCAATCATTTATTACCTAGTTTAATGAAATTGCCCCGTATGGTACCGGTAAAGAATAGTACCAACCCATCTCCACCCATGGGTGTCGTAAGAGGCGTCTAAGGGTTAATAAACCAGAGGTTGGGCAGCAGCATCCTTCAGTGTATCGTATCATAAGTGTAGGCAACGAAGCAGTTGACCCCAACATAATTCTTTCAGGCAGATTTTATTTGACAGGATGATAAAGAATCATGAATTAAATGTAAATTCAAAATATCCAAACAAAATTTTGTAATTTTTTTTTCATATATTTTTTGTAATTTTTGTATGGAAAAATTAAAAGTACTGATTTTTTTTGGATTTTTTATAGGTTTGTATCATGTAGTGTAATTTCATCGACTGAGGATTTAATGCGGGGGTCTTCATACAACAATCCGCTTCGTTGCCTAGACTACATCTTACATTCTGCGGTCACCAACAACCGCGATCCATGGTGCCAGCCGTAAAGCTAACAAGCGTGCTGACTATCGTACTTTCCCTCTACATTGTTTCAGGAAAAGCTGGAATTTTGGAAGGAGTGCCCTGTCCTATATTAGACGTTTCAATGGATGTCATGATGGGTAGGTATAATGAAAAATAGGCTATCGATGCCGTTTTAATGCCTTTAATGCCTTTGCCTGTACTTACCAATTTCGATAAGTTGATAAATAAATAGCGTCATTCTTAATTTCAACCATAAATCCTATTTGGAAATACTAGCGCTAATGTGGGTATGAGAGTTATATTCGCAAGGCAATCTGCTAAGCATTACTAGGAAGTGTTCTGAGCCATCGCGTGAGCAGTTCCACCCACAGACACGGACTGGCACGCGATTTTACTCCTCAGACCCTAAAGAGGGCGAGCTGATAAATCGTCGCTTTTCTTACGGAAGGACTTAACTTAAATCGAATATAGGTATTGTTGAATCGAATATTTTTAGATGAAATCTTTAGCAACTGTAAGGCTGTAAGTAGATGATAACCCTGTATGTTTTGTGTCGAAAGTACAGAGTCGGTCGGTATCGATCAAAGCTCCCTAAGTTAGAATTGGTTTTTTCATGAAGATGAAGTTATTGGATAGGCTAGGCACATCCATTTAGCTACAAAATAAAGTATTAACTCTGGGATATTAAACAGTTTCAAATAAAAATAAATTTTAGTTGCTCTAATGAGATGAATATGCCACAGAATTATGATGAAACAAAAATATGTTAAAATCGATGATATCGCAAATTTTCCTGTTGAAGACAGTCGCACTTACTAAAAGACGTCAATTTCCCTAAGATTTAGATTAATTAGATTTTCAACAATTTAAATTGATTCGATTTCAGTTACTTTCCTATCAATATGAAAAGCAACAAAATCCAATCAATAGAATGCTGTCGTCCTTGTGATAGCTTTAGTGTTCTGAACCCAAAATGGTAAAAATGGAACCCTTAGTGCGATGCCATCTGTCTGTCCGCACCTGTTTATTTCAGGAACCACTCATGCTATCGACTTGAAATTTGAAATCTTTTTGAATATGATTGCCCAACTTTATTGCGAACGAAAAAAAGTTTAAAGTTTTCTTATTATGATAAAAAAATTCTAACATTACCATTCCGTAATGAAAACTCACTTTACTTCATTTTAGGAAACAAAATTTTGAAGTTATTAGGATCGAGTCGGAAAGTGAAGTGAGATTAAACCCTTAGTTTTTTCGCTAATCTTTTTTATCCATTACAGAGATAGGTAGTTTACTTATATAAAATAAGAGAAAAATATAAGGGGAAACTAAATAAACTAACAAATTGAAGTCTTATTTCGATGTCCCCGTCAAGAAGTTTGAAAAATGTTTCTTTGTTTGACTTTCACCAATACGGCTTCGGAAAAGTTTCTCGTAGTCTTAAGAAAGTTTTTGCGGATAAAAAAGGACTGACCAGGGTAAAGTTTCGGGGTTTTCTAAGGAAAACTGTGAAGGAAATAAACCAGTAAATAGGTCGAGCAAGCGAAGAGTATTTGCTTAAAGAACTGTCTTGAAAAATGTTCGCGAAGGTATCTCTTTGCACGAGTGAGCTAAAGGATCACGTAACACCATTTGCACGACTTGAGCCCTGAATTTGTTATCCTTTCTTACCTTGAATTTTTACTTTTAAGGGTTAAAAAGTAGAGCTTTGGATAATGAAAAATTTTAGGGCCAACGTATTTAATTTTATGTTCTGTAAAATCAAAATGCTCTTTATTCATTGTAGAGGTAGGATATTAAAAAAACATTTACGTCCCTTGACAAAAAAGTGGCGCCATATGGGATAAAAAGAAGCCACAATAAATATAATATGTAAACGGAAGTAACGACTGAGTAATATGATATTAAAAATAGTACAGCCTTTTTCATACATGTAAAATGCAATTTATCGAGGAAAAAGATCGATCGAGTGCGAGTCGAACTCGGTTTTGTTATTGTCGTAATGGAATGCGATAAAATACATTTTTACTGCCACATTACCACGATTGTTGATAATAAAAAACTGTGCTAATGAAAAACTGTTTTATAATACTTAGTTTTTACATTATTATGTCATAAGCATATATACTGGAGGAGGATTCAGATTCAGATTCAGATAATTTTATTCAATGTAGATTCTTTACAGAATACTTATTGAATGTCATGCAGAATACAATGCAAACAGAGCGAGTCTACGCCGTTTCGGATCGTGCTATGGCAGCGTAAAAGAAACGGCAAGAAACCACTGCAGCACGGCCTACTTTAAGAGTCGGCTTTTTACAATGAGTTTCTTGTGTTTCGCTGGAATATCAGAGCACCATACCTCTTTGTCATTCATATAGTCATCCAATCTATAGTAAGCTTTTTTACATAACGTTTGCTTTACACATTCTTTAAACTTTCTCTCAGGTAATTGCACTATATTGTCAGGTATTTTGTTGTAGTATCGTATACACAGACCAACGAAAGATGTGTTGACTTTAGTTAATCTAGTATATGGTTGATCAATTTTATGCTTATTTCTAGTATTAAAATTATGCCTGTCACAAATTTTAGGTAATTGATGAATGTTCTTTCTAGCATACATTATATTTTCATAGATATACTGGCATGGCACTGTCATAATGTTGATTTCCTTGAACAGTTCTCTCAGGGAATCACGAGTCTTCAGGCAATAAATTGCTCTTATAGCCCTCTTTTGTAAAACGAATATTGAATGTATATCAGCTGCTCGGCCCCAAAGCAGTATGCCATAAGACATAATGCTATGGAAGTAGCTAAAGTAAACCAGCCTTGCAGTAGCTACATCAGTAAGTTGTCTGATTTTTCTAACAGCATATGCAGCCGAGCTCAATCGACCAGAAAGAGCCGTTATATGAGGGCCCCATTGAAGTTTAGAGTCTAGTGTTAACCCTAAGAAAACTGTACTATTTACAAAATCTAATGGTTCATTATTCAATACTATGTTATGTGAAGTAGACCTTACATTTGGTAGTGCAAATTTAATACATTTAGTTTTTTTGGCGTTTAGGACTAGATTGTTAACAGTAAACCATGCATGAATCTGTCGAAGTGCATCATTGACTTCGTTATAATTTTGTGATTTCCTACTTACATTGAATATTAATGAAGTATCATCAGCAAATAACACAATCTTTGACAGATTCTTCACTCAGCAGCATCCTCCTTTGTATCTAACATCTTACTTACTGCGGTCACCTACAACCGCGGTTCATGGTGCCAGCTGTAACGCTAACAAGCGAGGTGACTATGGTACTTCCCCTTTACATTTTTCCAGCAAAAGCTAGAATTCTGGAGGGAGCTCCCTGTCCTGTAGTGGACGTTTCATGGGATGTTATGATGATGTCATAAGCAATTGACTCCAATAACTTTAGATTTTCGCTGAGCTATTTTCAGAATATCAGAAGGACATGTGTGGAGGTAATGACATGTTTGAAAGTAGAAAAAAAATACAAAAGCACATTTTAAATAATTAGTAAATAATTTTCCTATATATGATGTTGGATTTGATCTAGTACATACTTATAACTGTTCCTCTCTTCAAGTCGATCGCTTAGCTAAAAAGGTGCTACCGACGAAGTCGCACGGTAGGGTTTTTTTTTCATTATACTCAGACAGACCCCTAAAAACAAACACTGCGAGACTTAAAATCATTCAGACTGCAAAAATGTATACGAGACACGCTATTTTCTCATTAGTACCCTATTCTTAAACTTCATGTCAAAAAATCCACCTATTGAAAACTCAGTTGTCGAGTCGTCAGCTGTAGATGTTCCTAAGTAATTTACTACGTATGCTAGGGCCACGGATTGCGAGTGCGAGGACGATGTGTTAATTTAACCTGTCATGCGATGAGTAACAATGTTTGGATTGGGGTGCCACAAAAGAAATTTGGTTTAGTCCAAATTACGTTTTACTTAATCGCCTCGGGTGGAAACGAAGAATAACATAGACGTTATTTTGTTATATTTGCTTGTGTTTTTTGAAGCACAAAATGAAGTTTCAAAATAGTAATTCCCTCTTTAACAAATGCCTTTTTTCCGATTTTTTTTTTATTGTTGGTTAATATTAATTATGATCAAACGATTGGAAATGCATGAGATGATTTTGATTATGTTTTCAGCTGGAAATTTTATATCTGTAGTGATACATTTTCCACAACCTCAAAATTACGCCTCTTTTCAATGGGTATATATCAGAGACAACATCAATCTATTATTATGTGGCTACTTGATATACTTTCTTCGCCTCTTCTTGTCTCATTAACCCTTTTATTCGTGTCCATACTCGTCAATTTAGGGTACCTAAATAAATTTTTGAAATTTATAAAGAAATTCTTCAATAACTCAAAGTCACAAAGCTAAGAACACAATGTTATTTATTGCATTAAACAAGAAGCAACTGAATCAATACTTTTCGTCCCAATGTTTTTTATGGAGTAACAAGTGAGTAATTTCATTGCAATTGCGTTGGTGTTAGGTGTTGACCTATTATTTAACTGAACTGTTTCGTAACTGCATCTTTATAAAACTTTGCCGTACATGAGGAATCTGCTGGTTAAACTATTTAAACAATATACTAAATTTTGAAGTATATCATATTGATGCGTATGTTTTTATTGACCGTCTGATGTGAGCAAGCAACAATTTTTCTTTTCTCTTACCAACCATATTTTCACTTTCATTTTCTAATACGTATCACGTTTATTTCGTTTACGAACATATAAGTTACAGTCACGTTATCTTCAGAACATGAACGAAAGTAATATTCGGAAAGTTTGGCGCGCCAGGCTTTTATTGAAATACGATCATTCTTTATACTGCCACCGTGTCTCTATATGTATAGATATGCTCTCTAATACCACTAATGCATCACCATTTACCTACTATTACTAGATAAATTTATAGATAGTTATATGATTGATCTCTACTCTGATGAACTAATAAATTTATGAGCTTACCTTTTATTGTGTAAGTGTAGGTATGTTCACTATTCACGATAGTGAAAGCTTTGCATTACTTACAATACAATGCAAATATACTTTTCAACACATTTGATCATAAAACAGCTCTATTTGCACTGTTTTAAGGTCCATAATTCAGTTTATTAAACACGCGTACCTTTTTTCAATAAATTACCATGCTAGTGTTTTATTTTTGTCTGTTTTAAAACGACAAGGTGCAAGGAGTTTCTATATCTATGACATTATTAATATTTTCATGAATAAATTAACTGTGTTCGATAATATTATGATAAATAAACGTTAATTACATAAAAATGTTTATATTAATCAACTGTCCACAAATATATCTTTAAAATAATAAAATATTCAATTTTAAATCATTCAAGGGAAGGCTGTTTGACAGTTTAGTCATTGCCTGCTGCGCGCGCAATAGTGTAATCTGGGTATTCCGAAAAAATTACAAGCGCACCATTTTAACTAATATTTGTTGTGTTTCATAAGTTTTAATTTCTACAAATTAAAAAACATTAATTAGTGTAGTTACTCAACATCGAAAATACTAAGACACAAAACACAAGTCTGGAAAATCGAGTGTACTTAAAAATATAAGGAAAAAGTCTACAAATCTTCGTTTGGGATAAAAGGTAAGAAAATCTTATTTGCTTTTATTCGCAAATGTGTTGAAAAACGTCGTAAGAAGCGCGTGCGCTTTGGTGATTACGACCTCGGCTCCATTACGCCCTTTCTGGACCTAGGCCGTAATATACAAAATAGCGCACTCGCATCTTAATGTACTATTGTTGCACACCACAATAAGAAAAGATAACTAACACTACACACTTTAACTTCTTTAAAAACATGATATAAATGAATAATTATATGCTCTTTTTCATGTCAGATTAAGCAGACTGTGACCGCCATTCCTCCAAAGTTTTTAGCTATTGTTTGAATTTTTTATATAAAGGAACTTCTATTTTGAAGATGCTTTCTGCAAATGGTTGCCAGTGTCAAAAAAAAGTCATTACCGAATCACCTACGACAAATGCAGCTATTTGTATAAAGCAAGGAGACGCTCTCCTTTATAAATCTGTGGTATAAAGCCAGTTAAACTTTTCTAATTGTTCTCGAAGTAAGACTGCCGAAGCTATTTCCCTAAACTAAAAGTTCTACAGTTTAAAGTGACGTTGAAACACACAAAATGCATTTACGAAGGTCAAGGAAACGCCAAACGACATGAAGGCGGCAATTAGATTACCGCCCGTAAATTGTCCTGGGGTTTGTCTATCGAACTACTGTCTCTTTCTAACATACGGCCTCGGTTTAATAAAAGAGGGGAAAGGAAAACCACAGGGTGAGTTAGTAGAGTCCTGTAGCTGTGAATAGGGATGTGTGGAGTAAATGTTCGTGCGAGGTAATTTTGCTAATGTCTTTCTTCGTCCAGATTGGCCGGCCAGGTATAATGATGGGTGATTACAAGTAGTTTTGGCTATTTGTTCATGTTTCTGCTTAAAGGTACGACTATCAGACTATCACAGGTCAGAATTAAAACCGCCATGCTCCAATGATTTTGATACTGAAACGCTGATAAACTAGAGTCTAAACTCTGTGGTTGAAGCTAATATTATTTATAAGTGTTAATAGGAGCTTCGATCAGAAACAGAAATATGTGCATAACTGCGTATATAACTGGCCCTTCCAATGTATTTTAAAATGCCTTAAATAATAGCAGTCCCTGAAGAGTTCAAATTTATTAGAGCAAAAAGCAGCAATTCACCAAAAGCCCTATTCGGACAAGTAATCCGTCACGCATCGCGGTAAAAATATTTTGTCAATTGGCGACAATGTCCACCCGTATGGAACTAAAAGTTAAATTCTAAGGGCGTTTAACGCCCATGATGGACTTTTGAGAATTGCCCGAAAGATACAATGGACCAATGATTATGTCACAGTGGTAGTCGAGTAATAATGTGAACATTGTCCTAAAACGGCTATTGTTTACGTGGAAGTGGTTAGTGTTTAACACGAACCATCTTTTAAATGCCATTGAAAAGATCGTCCTAATACTAAAGTGACCTTTATGGGTTGGTGTTAAAGTACACTGTTAGAAGAGTTGTAAGAATAATGAGGCATCTAAGGGTCTGTTTGCATTTGAACGCGTTGGGCACAGGACCAGTGATTTATATTCGTCTTTTGTTTTTGGCTGTTTAGCCAGAGAAGTATCAATGGCACACGACTCGGAAGGTCGTTATTCTTGCATTGTGCCACCAGTATTGTCTACACAACGACATCGTTAGTAAGTTAGCGGGTGGTCGAACGCATTGAAATTCTATTGGTGACATGATAAATCTCCAAACTTGACATTGGTAGAAACTGTTCACTGAATTATTTCAACTGTAACAGGTGATTTTTTATGTTAATTGGCATTCCTTAAAACCCGAGTACTTGTATTGAAACATGTATTGAATGTTACAGTCATAGTCATAAAGTTTGACAACATGAGGGACCTATAATATTATTCTTAGCTTCGTAGACATCTTGTATTGTAAGACTTTTATGTTTATTGATATGTTTTTTCTCTTCTGATAAAACTCCCATTGACAATTTTTTTCACTTTTTGTCAGTCGTTGATATATTGCGTTAAAGGCAACAAAGGGAATATATCCGTTTGTCAAAATAAAACGACATCAACCTACGCGTAACATGGGATCACACGGCTTAAGCATCCCGTAACAGAGTATCTAACAGCAACTCATCCCATTCACATAAACAACCAGTATCTCTACTTGTCGCTATGGAATAGATTTACTCTGTGTCTTTTTCAAAATTACATGTTCTGGGATTGGAAGTATGTTTATTGTTAAATGTATTGGCTGGACCCAAAGTATTGTTGTAAAGAGCCGGGTGATCTGTGATGTTGTCTATTGTATTGAGTCGGTACCGAACAATGAACGGCCGGCAGAAATAGGCCTTTGTTGACGGCAGCTGAATATTTTTATAGAGGATGTCTATCGGACCGAAATGAGGTACGGTGATAATAAAGATTGAGCATTATGAAGATCGATGCTGCGGTGCTAATGAAAATGGTTCAGCGAACTGTAGGTGTGGGGATGGAAAATGAGGTTCTTAATAATGGGATGATTATATTATACCTAGTAACTATTATCTACCATTGCTTTTAGTAATTTGTAGTACCTACCTACCAACTAAACCAAAGTTCCAATTAAAAATTTTTGTTTGAACATATAATAATTTTATACAACAGACTGAAAGAATTTTTGTACTTAAAAGTACCATATTGTACTTAAAAGTATAAGCATGATGTATATGAATGTATGTAAATTCTTGGAATCTTTTTCGCTAAAACTGATTGAAAACAACAACCAGACCTTTTTGTACTTAAAAGTACCATATTTTACTTAAAAGTATAAGCATGATGTATATGAATGTATGTAAATTATTGGAATCTTTTTCGCTAAAACTGATTGAAAACAACAACCAGACCAACTCTCCACTTTAACGAAGCACAGACAGAATAAAACAGCTCTCAGTCAAGGACCATTCCAAAAATTTCCACGGACAGTCCGCATTAACACTACAGCTTAATGAGGACCAGTGAAACTCTGGAACCGTTCCAGACCTTGTAAACAGACGTGCTAGATGCACGGAAAAAGTGGAAGTATTTTTTCCTATATTTTTATATCTCGTTGAAATTCGCTTTCTTTGAATGAATCCATGTGAAGCTATTAATTTAAAAGTCGATACTTTTTTGTCTTCGAATAGTTACATAATTTGAAAGACGTAAAAAATTAACAGCTTAACATCAGCAGCAGTTTTTCTGGGACTTTTGATATCCCAAAGGTGTAGGTCTATGCCGTTGATAATACAGAGTGACAGGGTTTTGCTAATAATCATCATTGCTTCCGCGGTTTTGGCCCGTGCTGGTGAAACGTCTCTCAATTTTAACCTTAAGGGCTAGCTAGTCTCAGTGTACTATTGGTAATGCGAGTATCTTAAAACATCCCATAATACAAAACTCGTCCGATTTAATATCTGTTTAATTATGTAATAATATCGAATTTAAGTAGGTACGTGAGATATGTTACGCAGTAGATACAGAGAGAGAATTTTGCGACATAGTTGTGGAATTCGTGTAAATTCCGAAAGCTTGGCGGAATTAACAGCGCACGGGGTAAATTACAACGAGGATCGAGTCGCGGGCGTTCGAGTGGCTTAGTGAGCACGTCTCGTCTAGACTAGTTCTGGCTATGGTATGCACTTAGGTAGGAAATGAAACACGAAATGAAATATTCTTTAAAAGTACAAGTTTACATTAAGAATAGGCATGTTTTTTTTTTCCAAAAGACTCTAATTTTTTATTTT
Organism: Athrips mouffetella; assembly: GCA_947532105.1. Lineage (NCBI taxonomy): Eukaryota > Metazoa > Arthropoda > Insecta > Lepidoptera > Gelechiidae > Athrips > Athrips mouffetella. The sequence goes on from OX383958.1 coordinate 12,711,921, forward strand.
GGACCTGACATTCATATGCACCAAAATTCCAAGTTTCTATATATTTTTTTTCTTTTTTATGTTACAAGTGAGCAAACGAGCAGGTGGGCCATCTTATGGTAAGTGGTCACCACCGCCCATAAAACCTACTGTCTTATTAATGGCATATCTTGACACTAATAAGACAGCTAAGCGCGTTGCTCACTTTGAGAACTAAGACGATATGCCCTTCAAACCGAAACACAGAAGTGCAAACACTGCTGCTTCACGGCAGAATAAAGCAAGGGGGTGGTACTTCCCCAGACGGACTTTCCACAAAAGCCCTACCACATGTCGAGTACATAAGTCTATACAAGTGTGTTGGTCACTTACTTTTCTTTGTATGTGAAATCTAAATTTGTTTATGCGTAGTTGCAAAATTCCAAGAACAAAAGTTGTAGCGTTTGACCTTAGTAATAAGTGGCCAAAAGGATATCAGGTTCAAAAAAATTGTATGGGAAATTGACTGGAATGTTATGGTTCATAATAATCTTGGGGTGCCATCTTCATATTGAAGTTCGGAGGTCAGAAGTCGGTGCTCCTCGTAGTGTTAAGCACCTTCTTTAACTCGTGGTGCTTGTTAGTACATATATGATTCATCATAACGTCCTATGAAATGTCCACTACGGGACAGGCAGCTCCCTCCAGAGTTCTAGCTTTTACTGGAAAAAATGTGCAGGGGAAGTACAATCGTACTCACCTCGCTTGTCAGCGTTACGGCTGGCACCATGGACCGCGGTTGTAGGTGAACGCAGTTAGTAAGGTGGTATGATACACAGGAGGATGCTTTTACCCATTATCTATTGTTTATTACCCTTAGTCGCCTCATACGACACCCACGGGTATTATGGGTTGGTACTACTCGTATACTTTGCCGGCACCACACAGGACATGCCATTTATGATTGCTTAACTTAACCAAAATTACTCTTTCTAGAAGTTTTAATGTTTATACGATAATTAACGAGAACTAAGTAAGAGAACCCAGAAATATTTTCATGAAAAAAGTTGAACAAGCAACGCCTCAGGGAGAAAGTAAATAAGTAAAGGGTCTTGTTATAATCTCTATCATCCAATGTCCGGTTTCTAATTATCTTTTTAGCTCTGGCTCTTATCTAATCCTTGCATGCCTCTTGCACTCTATTTACAATTTACTCTTAATGTTTACTCGAAACCCAAGCACTATCTGATACCTGTCTCCTAGTACTATCAGACGCAATAAAAGCTGGTGCAGGCGCCAGTTCAAAGCTCTATCTCAGCGCAAGATCCAGAGAGCTTAACGCAGCCGGCTTAAGCTCTGTATGACTTGGTTCAACACTGGCTCTCTGTTGATCCTACGTACATTAACACAAACTTTACTATTATCTTTTTGGAGTAAAATGTTTGAAAAGAATTAGGAATTTACGTGATGATAGGTAAAGTTTTATGGGACGGACACATGGAGCTCAGACGGACACCAAGTTTTAAACGTTTTTGTAAGATTATTTTCTGTTTATCCAAAAATAGATGGTAAGCGAATAAAATTGTGAACTATAAAAAACGTTTTAACAAATTTCACTTATTCGTGGAACAGTAAATAAATACATTTTCTGTCACTTTACAAATTAAGATCCCTGGAATTAGCAACGGAATTTAATTACATGAACACATTAAGGTGATCCGTTTTCAACACAAAATTCAAATGACTTGCATTCTTATGCTGGACATAAAATGCTGTTGAAAAACGAGAGTATACTGCTATTTTAAGTTAAAATTTTCGCTGATTAATACAAAGATATAGCTAATGCACCGAAAGTAGATAGATAGATCGCACACCCACAAGGGTAATATTGAAGCTAACAAAAACTAGTACTTTCGGTGCATTAGCTGTATCTTTGTATTAAACAGCGAAAAATGTAACTAATAAAAAATTATTAAATAACAAAAAACCCAACTGCTTAGCACAAGAGAGGAAAACTAGCTTAAATCTATTGGATTTGGTAACTTGAATTGTATAAGTTACTTCAGGCGGGGACGAACAAAATTAAGTCGTAAACATCCACAAAACGTTTTTTCGTCCCTGCCTGCAATATCTTATACAATTCAATTTACCAAATCCAATTGATTTAAGCTAGTTTTCCTCTCTTGTGCTAAGCAGTTGGGTTTTTTGTTATTTAATAATTTTTTATTTTACACTTTTTAGTTTTCAGATTTGCTACGTCAAGTTATACTAAAACATTTGCTTAAACCTTAGAATCAGGTTTTTACCAGCTATTGTTTGATACCCATGTTGTAAAAGTAATGATTAAAAAAAAAAAAAACACCCTTTATTTTCTCTTCAAAGGTGCCGTACTAAAATATTATACCCTATGACACTCCTACAATGAATACAAATCTAACGACACCTCATATGTTGGAATCTATCAAGCCGTTTAGGCTGCAGAGCGCGACAAAGAAATCGACATACATACATACATCATCATCATAGGCCTTAGCCGTCTATGTCAGACGATTTAAGCAATATTATGTCGATTGAACCGTTTTTCGTGGCTGAATAAGCCTATTCGGGAGCGGCAGGTCCTGCCACACGCTCTGCGGGTGAAACTTGTGTTTTCAATAACTGATGTTATATCGTTATTTTTCTTACGTTTCTTGCTTTTTTCGGCTAGGGCACAAAACCAGGCTTCATCGTGTACCTTTCGTTCATCCAGTAATGATTTACGCCATTTGGTTCTGTCATCAGCTGTCTGCTCCCAGTCTAGGTTTTCAATACCAAAAGTGATCATGTCTCGCTTAGCGCAATCTTTAAAGCGCAGTATTGGCCTACCAACACTTCTTTTTGCGTGCGCTATAGCACAAAGCAATACACGCTGGGGTAGACGGGTTGGTTCCATGCGGTGCAAGTGCCCCAAACATCATAATCGTCTCTGCTTCAGCAATGAGAGAAACTGTGCTCGTTGTAAGACCGTTTTGTTGGTTACCTTGTCCTTCCAGGAGATGCCTAGGATGTTTCGGAGGCAGCGCATATGAAAGGCATTAAGTCGACGCGCTTGTTTTGCGTTCTGTTCTCTTGTTCTGTATTTTTCTACATACACCCAACAGCACGTCAGTAGAAACACTTAGAACTTTGTGACATAGTAATAGAGTTGCAAATCTTTCCATTCACGTGTGGTTGAATTTTAGTCGCTGGTGGTTCGCTTTGGCGAAGCTTAGGCTAAAACCTCCTTGGGTAGTCGACATCAAAAAAACAGCTCCTCTGGTATGGAGTAGAAAAGCTTCAGTATAATACAAATGTAATTAATGCTGCATCTTGCACGGGAAATTTAGTCATTGCTTTATATGTTAAAACTTAGAAAACTATTTCCAAAAAGCGTAGCTAAACCCAAATATTTTATAAAGAAACCTCCCAGAGTTGTTTTATCACTAAAATATTACCAGATGAGCAAGCGACGCTACCCACCTACAGATGGCGCTGTAGGTTTCTGAAACGCGGTAATAAAAACAGCGCCTCTGGTATGGAGTAGAAAAACTACAGTATATTACAAAAGTAATGAATGCCGCATCTTGCACGGGAAATTTAGTCATTGCTTTGTATGTTAAAACTAAGTGATTTTTTTTCCAAAAGGCCTAGCTTAATCCGAATATTTTATAAAGAAACCTCCCAGAGTTGTTTTATCAATAAAATATTACCAGGTGAGCAAGCGACGCTACCCACCAACAGATGGCACTGTAGGATTCTGAAACGCGGTAAAATCTCCACTTTTTTATGGATATCTTCCGGCTCCATCATCAGATCAGCTCCAAGTTACAATAATATTGCATTGTCATCCGATTCACATGCACATGCAAAATTTCACCTCAATCGGAAACCGATTGAGATTCTCTTTTCAGTCGAGTATTTTGTTTTTTTAATAGTTTTTTTATTTAGTACTTTTATATTTTTTTTATACCCTATGACACTCCTACAATGAATACGAACCTAACGACACCTCACATGTTGAAATCTACCAAGCAGTTTAGGCTGCAGAGCGCGACAAAGAAATCGACATACATACATACATACATACATACACTCGAAAAACATAACCCTCCTGTTTTGGGGCAGTCGGGTAAAAATAGCAGTATACACTCGTTTTTCAACAGCATTTTAAGTCCTGCATAGAATGCAAGTTATTTGAATTTAGTATGGAAAACGGATCGCCTTAATTATACAAATGTTTAGTTTACCAGTACTAGGATTTATATCTTTGATCTTGGCTTGGCTAGCAGAATCACTATCAACTACACCATTTAAGATCTCAAAAAAGCATTTTTTTATAGATTACACTCATATTAGTTAATAATTTCAACACAATTTCAACACAGTACGTTTTATATTAAACTCAGATAATGATACAAGTAACTATTCCTTGAAACATTTTAATTGAGACAATGATAGGCATAATTCGAACAATATAGTACAATACTTTCAATATGAAGAGCACACCGATACAGTTACATACTGCATTCCGCTGTATCATGACTGCTCTATTATTCAAAGTCACTTTAAACAGTCTGTCATTATGACACCGTCATAGTACTATCAATTTGTCATTTCACCCGCATCTTATGTTTTGGAAAGGATAATATTAACATAGGTTCTGGGTTCGATTCCCGGTGGGGACACTGTCAAACAAAAATCTCTTTGTGCGACCTCCCCAGTTTGGTTAGGACATTGCAGGATGAATCACCTGATTGTCCGAAAAGTTAGATGATTCCGTGCTTCGGAAGGCACGTAAAGCCGTTGGTGCCGACTACTATCTACGGATGTAGTCGTTAATGAGCCATGTCAGAGGCTTTTGGCGGCTCAACAACTCTGACACCAGGGTTTGTGAGGTCGGTCATCGACCTTGCAACCCACACGATATGATGATGATGAACCTTTATTTTATAATTTTCTTTGAAGTAAGTGTCACTGTTAGCATCTTCCACTAAAAGGGTTTAGTACATTATTCCAAGCATTAGCTGACAGACAACAAACAGAAAATCTTGAGTTAATTACGGCTACTAAGGTGGGTTTTTCAAAATTCTTCAGGGGATGAGAGTTCGGCGTGTGGTTCTGCCACGAGGCATATTCAAAAAACCGGATGTAGCTATTTAAACGTGTTGCCATAAGTAATTGTTTAAATTCAATGTTAAGGAGTGATCACACCAAGCTGAATTCAAAGACTAATTCGGCATACATTGCTCGTTGAAGTAAGGATATAGCAATTAACATAACCAAGCCTCCCAGCAATGTATGCCGAATTAGTCTTTGAATGCAGCTAGGTGTGATCACTCCTTTAGTCATCATCATCATTCGCGTGGGTGGGTTGTAAGATCGAGGTGTCAGAGTTGTTGTGCCGCCCAAGGCCTCTGACTGAAACTTTTACACTAACTTACAAACAATAAAGCATGATAGTCAAATACTTTGAAAATATATCTAAACAATTCTTTCCGAACAACTCTATTTCTGTTTTACTGTGTATTAAACTATCATGAATCTAAAAGTAGCAACAATGTTTGTTCTAAATGCAGCATCCAAGTCTGCACTCTGCATGAGAATATCTTCGAAGAGAGAACCAAATTTAAACTAGATCAATACAAATAATCCAACATTTCACATTCAATCCGGTAGATACTTTATGCAAAGTCAAATATAGAAAATATCTGAAAGGTGTTATGCCTAGTGTACATGGCTAGTGTATATTAGAATGTGGTCCGCGTGATACGGCAAAGAATAGAACCCGTCTCTACTCGTGCTTGTCGTAAAAGGCAACTAACTGTCATTGTCTACAGTAGCGATATTTATCGAATGCATGCAAGCTGCAAATATCGTTTGCACATTAGTTCTGTCCACGCAATCGACATGCAAGCAAACGTTCTGTAGGGCAAAGCAAGTGATTAATATCGCTAGGTCGCTATCGTGCGTATGTCGTGCGGCATGCGTGGACACAGACGTGTTAGTTTCTATACAGAATGCATATAAATTTCCCTTAGGGAATTTTAACTAGGAAATTTTAATTTCATCATAGTCTTTTTGCGTATAAATCCATATTTCATACTGCGGTCACCAACAACCGCGGTTATCTCTAAACTTGCAACCTGTCCAGCAATGGACTCCAATGAGATGTTGTGATGATGATAATGAAGTATTAGACTACTACTTACGTATTAAATAAGAAGAAATTGCCTTTATATAATGTCACAGAGGCGGAACTGTCTAATTTTAAGTATTAAATCAATAAGTATGAAATTATGTCCCTGGATTATGGGGAGTTTTGGAATAGGATGAAATTGAGGCTCCATTTTATCATACTATACATCTATCTATCTATGGAATGTGAAAAAACTTCTCCCGTAAACTAAAAAAATAAAATATATGTAGATGTCTATTATATTACATTATATCTCCATAAAAGATACAAAATAGTATTGACCGTCTACAATTGAAACAAACAAAAAAACATATTTTAGCCTATGTCAATTTTCATGGAATCCAATGTTTAAATTTTCAGGAGATGACTTTTTACATCCTGTATAATTTGTCTCTGTTTTTACGAATGTCAATAAAATTATGATTGTTACATTGTACCATCAAAGTAAATACCTATACCTACCGCAAAAGGTACGTTTTCCATTAAAGTTCAATGAAATCTAAAAGGTAAAATCAAATAAATTTCCCAAACTGTCAAGCTTCAGTTATCAAATAATTTTGTGGAGAAAAGTTTGTTCAACCACGCGGCTTTTCGCTTTTCACTTCCCTAATTATCTTCTTCACCTGGTTTTAAGCCGTCTCATTCAATTGAACGTTTGACAGATTTGGATATCGCCTTTGATTTACCTAATTGACGTTCAAAGTCTCCATTATTATTGAGCATTTAATCGGATACTTCCTTATTGATGTTGCTGGTTTCACTGGGCAAATGTTGGCTGGGGGTTGATTTCCCCCCTCGCCTCTCTTCTGCCCATCTGCCCTTGTCTGGTGGAAGAGCCAGCCAGCCCGAACCGAACCGATTTCAGTTACCTCATGACCGTCGCTCCGACAGGGTGTGTTGCTGGCTCTGAGCTTTCGGCGCTAAATTCAAATCTCATCGCGCACGTGCGTACATTTTAATAAACAATATTAAATTGTGACTGATTAGTGGATTTTGTGTATCAGTGAATGTATCTGGACCTTTTGTATGTTTATGTTATGGAGTTGGATGCTTGTCTATTGTAAGTATCTTAGAAGTAATAAGTTTATTTTTTTGTTTGAGAAATTGAGTGCCTTGTAAATTAGTTTGTAATTGCAAATAATTTCAATAATTATCCTAATAATTCTGTCCCGGGTATATTAAACAGTTTTAAAGGCATTGTATGTCATTATTAAATGCCAAAATTAACCAATGGCGCACGGTATGCATGCTATTTAACTAGCATGTCTTCAAAATTCTAGATTTATATATTTGAACCTAGAACCATCATGTACCATTTTATAAAATCAATCTAATTACATAGGTCAATAAACATAGTGGCAATATGTGAAAAACAGAAGCGAGGAAAAAAACTTCTTTTTTTGGGTTACTTACAGAATACCGGACTAAATATTCACCTGGATAAGAAAGCAAATTATTGAACTCTACATTTGCAGTGCTTTTGCAATCTCTTTATATTTTCTTTGCAGCGGCAAACTTGAGTTTACAAGAGCGTTAAAAGATTTATCTGAAATCTTCTAAGTACGAATTTCCGTAATCATTAAAACCCAGTAAGAACCAAAACAGAAATTCTTCCACACAATAACAATAATCTTGAGACTCTCAAATTGCAAACACAGGCCGAATACGAAAGAGATCTTAAGTGCTGCATTGTAAAAAATAAAAATCCAAGCGAAAAGGATGTCAAAATGTGCTTAGGAGAGAAAAAGTCGTTTTCGGAGACATTTTGCGAGGCTCTTGAGAGTTTGAGAAAAAAGCTGCTTCCGTCGGCGGCACTTATCGCGCCAGAGATGAATTAGCAAAAATGTACCGGTGACGTTGCCTACGGTACCTTAAGAAAATGGGATTACAAAGTACGTATGTGCGTGTTTGCAGAGACATGCTTGAGAATAGCAAGTCACTGTTATTTCTGTGTTATTAGTAGTGTCTTCGAGATTTATTTTGGAAAAGTTCTTAACCGGAATAAATTTGTTTTGATAATGCTGTAATTATGGCGTGGTATTTCGAAAAATCGTTTGGATAATCATTTTTTTTTTATGTAGCCTGTATGGTGTCCCACTGCAGGGCAAAGGCCTCCCCTCTTTTTCGCCATTCGTCTCTGTTCTGAGCCCCTGATGGCCAGTTTTCTAAAAAGTTGTTTAAATCGTCGCGCCATCGTCTCCGAGGTCGGCCTCGACGGCGGTGACCATCCTCTGGCACCCATTCTGTAGCTACTCTAGCCCACCTATCCGGATGCATGCGGCATACATGTCCTGCCCAGTCCCACTTCAGTTTAGCAGACTTTTTTCCAAAGTCTACAATTCCAGTTTTCGAGCGCAGCGTAGTGTTTTTAATCCGGTCTATCCGCTTTACACCTAGAATACTGCGCTCCATGGCGCACAGGCAAACCTTGAGCCTGGACTTCTGCGACTCTGTCAAAGACCACGTTTGTGCCCCGTAGGTTAGGATAGGCAGGATACACATGTCGACGAGTTTTCGCTTTAGTGACAGTAGAAGTTCTCCCTTCATTAGCTCCTTCATGGACCAGTAGCTCTTCCAGGCGTTTTGAATGCGTCTTTCGACCTCTTTGTCCTGCCTGTTTTCGAAGGATGCTATCTGGCCCAAGTAGGTGTACTCGTCAACAAAATGTATTACCTGCCCATCTACCTCGACCCTACGTTTGGTGCTATTACACATGATTTGAGTCTTTGACATATTCATCTTAAGTCCAACCTCAAGGCTTGCCCCGCTTATATCACGTAGCATGGTCTCGAGTTCTGTAGCTGAAGTGGAGAACAGGACAATGTCATCCGCAAAACGGAGGTTGGTCAGACGTTTTTTGCCAACGACGACGCCCTTTGATGACCAGGCGGGTGTTAGACTCCTAAATATCTCTTCAAGGGCTGCAGTAAAAAGTTTCGGAGATAACGGGTCACCCTGTTTAATACCACGTCGTATGTGGAACGATGGTCCTGAAGTTTGTAATTGAACATTAGCTGTACTGTGTTTATAGATGAGTTTTAGTAAGTTAATGTAAGTCAAATCGATATCTTGTTTTTGAAGTGCTGCAAAAATTAAAGAATGGCTAATACTATCGAAGGCTTTGGCGTAATCTATAAAAGCTAAATAAAGAGGTTTATTAAACTCATAAAATTTTTCTATTATTTGATTTAAGGTGTGAAGATGATCTGTGGTAGCAAAACTAGGACGAAAGCCGGCTTGTTCGGGGGGTTGATGGGAGTCAAGTTTTCCAGCTATACGATTTTCAATAATCTTGATAAAAATTTTGTAAATATGTGAGATTAAACTAATAGGGCGGTAATTAGAAATATCATTTCTTTCTCCCTTCTTGTGGAGAAACACGATATTAGAATGGCACATTTTATCGGGTAGTTTACCTGTTTGTAGAATACAATTGTATAAGTTTGCTAAGTGGGGAAGCAAGACTGGTTCTCCAATTTTAAGAGCTTCTGTAGTGACACCATCATCCCCAGGAGCTTTGGAATATTTCATGGTTTTTAAAACAACGTGAACCTCATGTTCTGTTATTGGGAGAATGGTGTCACCACAAGAGTAATCAATTTGGCTATCATAATTAAAGTTGGATGTATCCGAATATAGATTTTTGTAAAAATTTGGGCAAATTCTTAAAAATTTGGTCCTGGCTTCTGTAATTAATATTGTCGACGTCTCTCATGGAAGTAATCCAAGTCTTGCCTCCACAAATGCCTACCACAGCGGCACCTACAACAGATTTCACGAAAGAGTGTCACATTTTGAACACAAACATTTGCAGTTAACAAAAGATTTATTTTCTTGAACACGAAGTACATGCCGCTTTTAACCACAAATACATACTTAGGGCCCATCTCACCGCTTGCTACTAAGTTTCAGATAGCCTATCTGCTAGTTAGTTTTGTCAGATAGTGAACATGTTTGGTTTTTACTATTGATTGTTCTAATTGACAGATAAACACAGGCAAACATCTCGCAGATATTTTATCTATCAGCTTACCATCGGGAACTTTAGCAGCAACCGTTGAGACGGGCCCTCAGCCTATCGTTTTACAGACAGCTAGTCAACAATGTCCACATTTCTAGCACTCTGTAGATACATTTGAGGTTACAGTTCTCTTTAAAAAACGTGACGTTCTTTCGTGAACTCTAGTATACTTATTATATTACAAACCGAAAGTAGATGACACGTTACAAACAAAAACATCGTACAAGTCATTTCATAATTTAGTTTTTATAATAATATGAAAAATATGATAAAGAAAAGACAATTTTTTTATAGCACAGAAACGTTATTTTTTAAAATATCTTTCCAAAGCTAATGGAATATGACAGGAAGATAAATAATAAATGTAAACAGCAGTAAAGGTATCCCACACTACTGGTGATAAAAATAGTTAGCAATAATTTCAACCTGGTTCCAATAGTTTATTTTATCATACAAATCAAAACAGTCACAGGATTATCTTTCGTATTACACATTTTCATTTTAATATTTGCTAACCGAATACATGGTCTAAATCTGCTATCCTATACTATTAAACGAGAAATATTTGTAAATATACTACTCAAAACAAAATAAGGGCCAGCAGGTTTTTTTGATATATCATTAATTATAATTTTCCAATTAATAAAGTTCGATAAAAATTTCCACTTAGCAATATTTGAAACATTTATTAGTTCAAATTGTAAACAATAGAATAAGCTAAATAAAATACATACTTTTATAATTGTAATGAAATATCAAAAAAACTTGCTGGCCCTTATTTTGTTTTAGTATCGCCATCGGTTTCTCCAAAACGGCTCTATTGATTTCGAGAAAATTTACCATACGGGGGTTTTGGGGACGAAAAATCGATCTGGCTAGGTCTCATGTCTGGGAAAATTCGTTTTCCCTGTGTTTTTAAGCATTTTTAATAATACCGCGTTTTAGACAGAAACCTACAGCGCCATCTGTTGGCGAGTAGCATAGCTTGCTCACCCGATGATATTTAAATGACAAGGCGGCTATTATATAGCGAAGCTCGGTCGACCAGGCACTTATTTTGTTTTAATTTTTTTTTGTACTACGGTATCGCAAAATATTTTGGAAGAATCGTCATCATCATCATAACATCCCGTGATACGTCCATTGTAGGACAGGGAGCTAGCTCCCTCCAGAACTCCAGCAAAATCACGTGGTACTTAGGAGGGGATTTACCATAGTCACCACGCTTATAAGCATTGCGGCTGGCGACCGTTATTGTTGGTGACCGCAATATGTAAGATGGTACGATACACAGAAGGATGCTGCTGCCCATCCTCCGCTTCATAAGCCCTTAGTCGCCTCTTATGACACCCACGGGTAGAAATGGGTTGATACTATTCTTTTCCGGCACCACATGGATCTATTCTTGGGAGAATATTGACTTCAAAATGTTCGCGAATGTTTCCCAACATGAGTGTTGGAGCATCCTAATAGATGGTAACTAGTAATGGTAATCTCATGTTGCCAGTTCCATAAAACATTAAAGTATTGAATGTTATTCTATTTTGGAACTGTTACGCAGTAGAGACGGCTAATGCCTCAGATCCTGTCTCCTAATGCGGCGGTGTCGAGAGGTCATCGCTTAGCCGAACCGGGGTTGTTTCACGATGATAACATTCGTCTATTAGCCTTTAAAAAAATTTTTGAAGTTATCGGTCTATTTTTCATCACAACAAAGTGTGAGCTATAGATTTAAAGGAGCTCTCATAAACGCTATAATAAACAAAATTTTTAACACAAAACAAAATTTTATAAATAATTTAGAATAGTAGGTAAATTTATGTACCTCACCAAGAAATGTATAAGGTATAGGAACTACATATTACTTATGTGTGCGTAGCATAGATAATTTGGAAATAGCGTAGCATAGAGAAAATGTGTTAAGACAAAGCCAACCAAACGGATGCATCCCGCCCGTCTCACAGTTTACCATACAATACCGATACAATATGCGCATATTTACTCCACGCCACACTTACTTACCTTATTTTAGGACCTCCGTTGTTTGCAAAATGAACGGGAAACTAAAAAAAGTTTAATGCGTCCGTTACATTTTTCATACATATTTATGTACCGCACATGGTATTGCAAATGCTCCACTCTACATACTCTAAAATGGTAAACACACCACCTACAAACCTAATATGAGTTACACAAAAGAACGTAAGAATGTTGCTTTTACGATCCCAAAAAATATTGTTAAAAGAAATTATTGCCTCAATAAAAGTGAAGTTAACATTGACCATTGAAATCTTTATTGTCACTTTGAAGGAAGTAAAAGCAATAAAAGTAACCCTTTATCTAGTATTGTCATCTAATCCCTGATAATCGGAACGAATAACTCCGAATTTAATGCTAAGAAATCCGATATCGCGACTTAAATGTTGACTTTGAAACAAATAGATCAATGGGACGAATCGTCGAGAATTTCCAATTCGAGAGGTCAAATTATTCCCCCACTCCGCTATCGGCCGCTCCCTCTCCTTTAAAAGCCTATTCTTGTTCAGATAAAGCAAAGATATCTCGTGACCTCGGCGTGGCAGGATAAGAAACAATGAATTTTAATTCTGTGCGCAACCCGACCGAGGGGAGTCATAAATAAGTCCTTATCGAATAGGTAATTGGTAATGTGGGCGATCGTTTCCCAAAGTTTGAGTCGACTGTACTAGAAGCAGCTATAAATTGAATATACGATATTAACTCAATTGATGTTTTAATGACTAAATGATACAAATTACTTCTTTAAAAGACGCGATGCCTTTGACAAAAACCCTCATAGAAATCAGTAAACGTCTAAAAGATATAAACGTTCTTACATATAATCATCTTTATGAGCTAATAGTGTACATACTCGTACAAGTTGACTTAAAAAGTCTAGGAGACAGGCCTCCTTGTCATGTCATGTAACAAAGCTTATCGGGAGGGCAAATATATCAACCGCTACTTCAGAAGTTTCTTTTTTTGTGTAATTAAGATAGCGTTGGCCGTTGGCGACAAAAAAGTTACATGTACTTTAGTAAGCAGAGTTCTCTTAGCGAGCGGTATAAAGTCAAATACTGATTTTTTCTTTTACTTATTAAAAGAAAAGCAGAGTAGAAACAGCAAGCAAAACTATTTTAGTCAGCAAAACAATTTCAGTCAGCTATTCCTTAAATTGTCAAGCTGCCAATTATCGAAGATATGATGACATGACATGTGAATACTTGATCCGTAAAAAGTAACGGATATAAAATATTGAAAGGCATCTCGTGAAATCCATGAGCGACAGCAGGGCCTAAATCCACCATCAAGTCTATCAAAATCGAATAAAGTACAATTTTCCCCCATTACCGCCCTTCATATCTTCCGTCATTTCACGTATCGCTTCCGAGCCCAAAGTAGGGTAAGATGTAAAGACGAAAATAATAAATCCATATCGAATATGCATGGTGGAGGTGAATGAAAAAAATCCCTCCGCGAAATACGATATTGTTAGGCCATGAAATTCGGATCGGGCTGAGGCTATCCATCACCAAATAAACGCTGGGTTGTTGGCGATACATTATCGGGCGTATTGCGAATGTTCTCTGATTGATGGAGCTGGTCCAAGTCTGGTGTCGGTGTTGACGCCCGATTGGCTTTCGTCTGCAGAGACCATTGTCACGGAATGACCGATCGCCTTGTAGCTGTGTCTGATCAAATGCGGCCGGCATTAAAACGATTATTGCATCTACCGCAGCTATTATAACATAGGAACCGTACAAAGCACCGTCTACAGTAACGATTACAAAGATTTAATTAGAATCTTGAACTTGCAATAATTTTCTACCCAGGGTGCCCTTGATAAAACTCGCTCAATATAACACGGCGCACGCAGATAATAGCCTTTATTTAAGAAACAAACAAAGCATCTGATATTAATATTTTACAATAGGCTGCTTTAATCACGGCCTCGAATTCGAGCTTAATTATTCCATCCGCTGGATAATTAATTAAACAAAAGACGGTGTAGGCTCCTGCAGGTATTGAAGGTTCTATTGTTGTTGGGATAACAGGGAAAAATCCTCGGTGCTTCCGGCTCCTTCATTGTTCAGCCTGCACCACCTCGTTCCAATTTGCGCAAAGCGTCTTTCATCGCGTGACAGATGCGTTTATCATTTTCTATGTTTAAGAATTTCTTTGGAATTACAAATTGTTTATTGATAGGCGTCTCTAATCGCAGCCGAACGTCTCCCCCGATGTCTTTTTGATTTGAATCCGAGCGATGGATTTGTAGGCATTTAGCAGGGTTGTGGGGTCGGCATGGCCGCTCCCGGTTCCCATGGCTTTTGGGGTGTTACGCTATTTTAGTGCGTCGTCGTAGGGTAATTTACGAGCGTGCGATGCACACAGGCCCTGCTTTTAGTGAGATGGCTCGGAATAACGATTTTTCGTGAATTTATGTCGCTCTAAAGATGATAAGTGACAGCTTATCTAAATATAGTACAGACACATCTTTATGCCTTATACATTCTTATTCAGTTTTAAGATACGATCGACAATATTTCTTGTATTTTCAGTGAAAATTGTTGACTGTTCTAATTATAAAGCGCAAGCGTTACGACAGTTATCATGAATATTGAATTAAATTACTGTTTGTAAACTAGCAGGTGCTATATTGCTTAAGGCGATTAATTAGTAGTATTGTAACTCAGAACAGTAATTTGTCGTTTTGAATCGTTTCCACCAGAATTTAACTATTTAACGAAGAACAATTTGTTCCTGAGTAAACCTGATTTAAAATTAGACGTTTCTAATGGATTCATCCATTACAAGAGAAATTAGAAGTTTAATGCGTAAATTCTTAAGTTGGGAGTGGATTGAAGATGTCCCGAATTTCATTGTGAGCCGCGGCGCGCTATGGCGCGTCAAATATTTAAAGTCTTAACAAGCCCAGTGAATAGAGAAATTGTTGGACCAATTTGTACTAGAATTATTTGTCAAGAGAGTCCATTCCGAAAATTTTTTCCAGATTTAGCTACGAAGGGGTTTGCCTTAGAGAATACGCCTCCGATGTTACAACTTGGGACAATGTCGAATGCAAGCACTTCTTAAACTTTCAGACACGGCAAAAATGTATTATCAGTTAAATTCATTTAATCATAATCGGAGTTAAAAAATCTTTTGATTACTGATCCCGTTGTAATAACCGGTATCAATTCTTTCCTATACAAGGTGTAAGGGACGGTGTCCCGAAAATTGAAAGGGCGTGCTCCGTCAACGAAACTGAATAACTTTCCCAAAGAAAAATTTTTGGGAAATGAAAAAAAAAATTGACCTCAATAAAAATTGTTCACTTTGATCGAAAAAATTCTATGGAGACACCGAATTTTTTTTATTCCACGAAAATGTTTTTTTATGACAGTTGTTCAGTTTCGTTGACTGAGCAAGCTCTTTCAGTTTTCGGTACACCGTCCCTTACACCCTTTTAAGAATTTAGGTAGTCATATCTTCAGTAATATTTAACCGACACATGGACATTCAAAACAAACAAAACCAATCAACTAGATTACACAAAAACGAGGAAGCGTCCGATAAATCACTGGCGATATTCTAATAATATTACAAAAGTCAATATCTTTTATAGCATCGTGCAATGTCACGGAAAAAGCAATGAGGTGTAAGTACCGCGCAGCTGCCGGCAAAACTGGCATTATATCGCGTAATGATACTGTTTGCCAATACAAAACTGAAGCTTTTAGGAAAATTTACGGTAGTATTCACAAATGAACGTTTATTATGTGTAATCTATTCCGATTCCATAGATACTTCTTATTCTATAATAATAATTGCTTGAGTGGCTGCTCGGTCTTATTATGGTTAAACAAATCATAACATTAACAGTTTGTATGGAGAGGCCAATTTTTTTTTTTCATTTCCCAACATATGTTTCTTTGGGAAAGTGGTTCAGTTTCGTTGACTGAGCACGCCCTTTCAGTTTTCGGTACACCGTTCCCTGTATATAATAAAAGGTTAGAAGAAGCAGAAGTTCAATAGATTGTTTCAATGCAAAAACCAAGGTAAATAATGGTTTTTGAAACAACTATAAAAACACTACGTAATGGCTGATTTAAAGGTAAAAGCTTTTTCTTAGCCGTGTCTGTGCATCCTTATGGGTGTGCGCATCCCTCCGGGAATAGAATAGTAAGTTGAGTATATAAATTAGCTGTCAGAGCGCTAATCGTTTCGACAGCCCGCGATGAAACTTTAGAGTCCGTCAGTGGTTGTCTAAAAGGCCAATGTGTGTTCGCTTTACTTACCCAGAAATAGACGCACAATAACGACAGTTATTTATGTAGGTACATATATCTTGTTATCTTTTCAGCGAAAGCCCCGTCGTTATTTTTGATGAATATTGCATTCGAGTTTTGTTTGTGCTTTCGAGAAGCTTGTTGTTACAAAATATTTGCTATTTATCTTTTTGATATCAAAAGGATTAACGGAACGCGAGTTTCTGTTTTAACAGTATTGCTTGTCTAAAAGTAACCTTCTAATAAAAACAACAAATATATTCATTAAAATGAATAAATGTCCTTAAGCTGTGCCAAACTGTAACATTATTCTACATGCTGACTTGCATTTCTTGTGAACTCTTTCGTCAGTTTGTCCAGATTTTCCGGCTAAATTCAACCAAGCAATTAATTCCGTACGAAAAGTCAGCGGAAATGTGAAGATGTCCCCTCTGTCCCAGATTCACACGGTTTGCAGAAAAATAGGCGACTGTGCGCGGCACAATAGCGGACGATTACAGTTGCGAGCGTAATGAGCGACCCAATGAGATAGCAATAAAATTTCGCCGCACAATACGGCTATAATTAGAATGAACTGTCTCATTCCCACCCACATCCGATCGCCATCTCCATTTTGTCGCATTGATGTTGTCCAGACTTCTGGCTATATTTTGCAGGGGCTATTGAGTCGTTTGTTCGCGGGATATCTTAATGGTGACTTATATTCTTTTCATTGATATTATTCCTCGTTTGCTTGTTAAACTTAAGATTAAGAAGAAGCTTCTTTATCTTTTACGGTTATTCATTTATCTTAATTCAAATTTAGCGGAAAATTGTAAAGCAAACTCATTTGCCCTAATTGCTTATTTCACTGTTGAAATAATGCTTGTAATAAAAGATGAAAAGCTTCTAGTCATTTACGACCTCTCGGCCTTCGTATAAAAGAAATACAGAACACAAGTGCTTAGCTTTGTGCGCAACATCTGTTGTTTTACAGAGGGACCTTTGTATTGAATTTTTTCGAGACCATAGTTTTTATTTACACAATTCGAGCGATACAGTTTCCTTGAGAACGTTTGTTGTTAATGTTATTGTATAAATTCGTGTATTGGCTTTCGAAGTGTTTCTTTTAGAGGGTGTTATGAGTATTAGGTTAAGAATTCCTGAATGGAGCGTTGTGTGCAGGTTTGGGAAACAATGGATATTTGTGCTCCTTAAATATTAGCGGCTTTCTGTTTGATATAACGGCTCTATTACTGAATCTCGAATTTACTTTACGGTTTGTGTTCAAATGTGAACACAGGCGGATAATTGTTTCTCTCTGTTACTCAACACATAAAATCATTAGTATTAAGTAGTTCAAATTTCAGTTTTTTAATAACTTTAACAAAATGACGTTCGTTTTCATTCAACTTTTGATTAACTTTGACATGTTTATAGTCTGAACGGTAATAAACTGTCTATTAATTCACTAATTTATGCTAAGTGCTGTCCAATGTTACTTTTTTAAAAGAAGCTATTTAAGTAAATTAGTTTCGGCTAGTTTGAACTAGTCGGTGTTGCAACCGCAACAATAAATAATCACTAATGTCTATATAATCAGGGAACGGAGCCATTTATTTATGTTACAATTTTGACTAAGTAAAAGTCAGGGCAGAAGAGGAAGAGGAAGACCAAGACGCACTTATTTTGACCAGATAAAAGAGAGGGTAAACGTCGAGTCTTATCAGGATGTCAAATCATTGGCAGAGGACACCGAGAAATGGAGATTGCTCCACCGACAAGAGCGCGGCTCTTAAATATGAGAAGAAGAAGAAAAGTCATGAGGTGTGTTTGTCACAAAACAATTTAAAATAACGAGGATAACAAATTTTATCAAAGCTACGCTAATGACCTAAACGTCCGTCTCTAATCCGCCTACTGTTTTCTTAATAAAATTTATTTGTTAAAAATATTTATTTTGAAGTACACGTAAACCACAGATGTAGACAGACACACAACTATATGTAGTCTCAACATAATGTCAGCTTGTAGTGCTTTGATCAAATCACAGTTATTATTTGACTAAACTTAAAACCATAGAAGTGGAATTGCGGGAAAACGCTAGTGTCCACTATGTGCTCATGGGCCGCAGTATATTAGAATTCATTAAATAGACCCCAAGGCAAAACCAAAATTATCGCTAGCAGTGGGAAAACAAACAGTAAAATGCAAATGGTTTGTAATTAGTTGTTCCATAAATATTAGGACGTCGATTCTGGCGCCATAAATAACATAATTGGAATCTCTAAACGAAATTCATAAAGCATTTGTTGTGAAATCGGAGCTCTGAATATTAAAACGCCATTTGATTACGCTTGGAGTATAGCGCTCTTTCCCGTGATGTTGCATTCTCTCATCATTTCCTTTTTTATCATATTTTGTATTCCCTTTATTTTGTTTCGTAGGATTACTGGCATTAAAATGGAATAAAAATATTTATCTGATAAATATAAATGAAAATGTTGGAAAAGGAAGACCTTAGCAAACTAAATTCAGGACTTTCTGAACCAAAACCGGGTCTAACATAATCTTACCCACTCAGGGTTGATGAAAGTGGAAAAAATGAGCGAAGTGCGTCAAAATCATAAGTATAAGGATATGTCTCCGTCTACACCCTTACGGGAAAGAAGCGTGATGTTCATGCAAATTTGTATGTTTGTATGATTTGAATATACTATATTATTAAACGAGCAATATTTGTATATAAAATTTATATTTGTATACAAATATTGCTCGTAACTGAAAGATGAGCAGCAGCATCCTCCTTTGTATCTTACATCTTACTTACTGCGGTCACCTACAACCGCGGTCCATGGTGCCAGCCGTAACGCTAACAAGCGAGGTGACTATGGTACTTCCCCTCTACATTTTTCCAGCAAAAGCTTGAATTCTGGAGGGAGCTCCCTGTCCTGTAGTGGACGTTTCATAGGATGTTATGATTGATTGATTGATAATTGTAATCGGTTTCTCGAAAACGGCGCTAACGATTTCGATGAAATTTAGTACATTATGCAGGAATTTTTGAGGTTGAAAAATTGATCTAGGTAGGTCTCATGTCTTGGAAAAATAGTTTTCTCCAGTTTTTTGAGCATTCCTTGAAAACAGCGCGTTTCAGAAACCATATAGCGCCATCTCTTAG
The DNA here is from genome assembly GCA_947532105.1 of Athrips mouffetella. NCBI lineage: Eukaryota > Metazoa > Arthropoda > Insecta > Lepidoptera > Gelechiidae > Athrips > Athrips mouffetella. The sequence continues at coordinate 12,731,582 of OX383958.1, forward strand.
TAGGCTTTGCTTATTATACAGAGCGAAGCTCGGGCACCCAGGATGTCATACATAAACACACAAAGTGGTCCACCAAAGGTTCCAGAAAATTTAATTGAACAACTTTAGATCTATTTCATCATATGGTGGTACCCTTGGTGGAGCGGAGTCCGACTAGCGTTTTCTAGTTATCACTAAACCCTCTACCTAATATTTTTCTTTAGACCACTGTCTAGTCACTTGTGTAAAAATGTAATACTATGTATACTTAGGTACGATTAATCTCACTAGCTCAATTTTTTTCTTGAACTTTTTGGTTCAAAACCAACATTTTAGTTAATAGCAAAGTTTTAACCTATTATTATCTTCAGTAACCTATCCAACTAATAGACCTTACGATCGTCAAAGCGAGGCTGCGGCGCGGCTTATGGTAATTAACCTAATAAATATTGGAATTTATACATGAACCATTATCAGGAACACTGTTTCAACGTAAAGCTATCAATCAAAGTTTGATATTCAATCTGTATTTTTAGACCCTCCAATTAAGCATAATTTAAGATAACCCTTTAATTTTTCGTCTCGGGTGGGCTTAAGGAAAGTGTAAGGTAGTCATTAGCCACTTTTTTAAACAAATTTTTGTACCTTTTGTCTTAAGCCACGTCATATTTCTTGGAGATAATCCATAATGCATAAGGAATTGCGTTCTTCGTGGCAATTACGAGCAATAAATTTTACATTAGATCGAGAGTTGCCCGATATGCGGGATTTAATAAAAACATTTAACCATTCAGGATATTTCCGGTCGAAATTACATTGAGAGGCACTTTAGTGACCCGAAAAAGTTAAAAACTCTGCAACTGACGTTATCTTTGAAAAATAAATGACCAATTAAACAATCTAATTCATTTTAGTCAGGGCGACCGGTCGCGACGCGTCCTCGGGGTGGAAGCATAAATCAACAGCCGTCGAGTGGCGATAAACATTTGTGACTTCCAACCCAGGTGATAAAAAACGTTCTCTTTTTTTTCACTGCACCCGTAAAAAAACCTCAAAAGGGTGACATTTTTTAGCCCCAATGGCTACTTAATTGTTAGATGGCCACCCTTTAACTCGTCCCTTTCAACAAAAAAGGGCTTAAATAAATAACCTTAACGAGCCGATTTAGTACTTCGACAGGCAAAAAAATTTAAAACTGTAGCTTGTAATTGGTCGTAATAGGAGTTTGATAAGACGAAATTCCTTGTTAACTTTTCGACGCTGCTTCGATAGCACTTGAGTTAATATTTTTTTAATACGACATGCCTGGACATTAGTGGTAGCTAATAGGGTAAGCAAATAAAGAGAGGTATATTTGTTTGCATTAAAGTGCCACAGTGCAACCTCGGTGCGGATAAGAGCGTCAATATTTTGATAGCGCGCGTGGTTTGGAGTTAAAACATGTGGTCAAACATTGTGCAATATCGATGTGGCCGTTTATTCGTGTGGCGTCGCTGCAGCCTCAGCAAAACTAATGTAACCGCGCTTTCGCCACGCGTTAAGGAACAGAAACGAACGTGGTAGATGTATATCCGAAAATAACCTACTATGAATCAACAGCCGAGAAATTCCACATCAAAGGGCCAGACTTTCGCCGAAGAAGACTTTATTTTTCGTACCTTATCACATTTAGTTATCTTTGATCGGAGACGACATGAATATTTTTGGCCGAAAGCAGTAAACATTAATCTGTCTCATCTTTGATCGCAGACTTGAGATAGCGTTAAAATTGCTCTCTTTAGTTTTGGGAGAGTCCATAATTGCTGATCAGGTGCGTGTATAAACGTTCCTTTGAATACATCTAGCTCGATGGTGAACGGTAATACATACTTGTAAATTTTGAAGCTTTACTTTGAGAGTTAAAGGTTTAATGATGTGGAAAATTTGACACTTCGCCCAAAGGCGCGCGTCAAATTATTCCAAGTTTTATTGACCGCCTGCGAGATTTACATGCGCAGCTGGCGAGGCGTTAGCTTCTTGCTACATTCTCAATATGCCAGCACGATTTTAAAAGTTTTCATCTTCAAAAGAAATACTTATTTAACGAAAACGTAAGAAGACACAACAATTTTACCAATGTGGCAGCTAGCACGTGCGGCCTAAACTACGTGACAGAAGATTAGACTACTCTTGATTAAGCTCGGGGCAACTCGACGATTACAGGGAATAAATGCTTTAGGCCCAGACTTTCTGGGCAGGAGCCAGGTGCTCAAATCGGCGCATCTAAACTAGTTTAACACAAGCTAATTTAACTTCTTAAGGGAATACACGTCCTAAGCGTTCAAACTACATCAGAATAACACATACTCTGTATGTTCGCTAAGCGACAGAATGGGGTTGTATGAAACCTTTAAATAAACACCTCTCATTAAATCAGGGCAAAAGAGGGGCATTTGAGCATATCCTGACTTCAGGTCCTAGTCAGATCGTCGGTTCCTTTGGAGCTGTAGGTGTGGGCATGAAAATGTAATTTAAAGTGCTGGCTCGAGTTGAATCTCTACAGTTGTAGTGGCCGATCAGCTCAGCAACCCAATCCCTTTATTCGACAAATAAGAGCGCGGTATGTCAGCATCATCACAGATATTTCTTTCCATTAACACCATAAATATAGGTTCAACATTTTACAAAGTAATATCTTACATTACACCTATTACAATTAATATACGGAACACTTTTGAACCGCAATAAAAATTATTATAAAAAAAACGATAACGCAATCCTTAAGACAATGGGTCTTAAATTTCACGCTTTACCATTTTGGCCGTGGTCATAAATGTACTGAGAATATTGAAATTTGTGCGAAAGCTTGCGAGAACTTTATTATTTTCTCGTCATTTTGGCATGAGTTACTCGTACTTATTCATCAATATAGCAAAGAAGTGTTTTAAGGGTTTTAAACAAAAATCGTTCCAAAAAAAAATGTAATCGTAAAAATTTAATACATAAGTTGTTTTGAGTAAGTCACCTAATTAAATTAACTCCAGCCATAAAAATTGCCGTCTTATAAGGCACATCGTAGGTTATCATTTAACTACTAATTAATACTAGAAAAGTATATTATCTGTATTATATTAAAGATCGTCTTGTTACTTTAATAGAGAACCGCCTCAGCTGGGTGTGAAATCATTCCGCAAAATAGAAAATAAGGCTCCATTGAAATCATAATAGCATACGAGTATTATTGTTTAAACATCTCTACGTATAAGAATAGTATATTTCATTGTGCCTTGTGTGGTCTCACACAGGATCTATTTATTTATTGTTCATCAATAACTTTTTTATTTATATCCGCAATTCCAAAAAAATAACTGTTTGACATTAGATTATATCAGTTTTATAAACATGAATTGTACTTTTTTTTTAAAAGAGCAAAAAATCCTACTATTTTTTGGAAATTTTTGTTATTCATTGTAAAATAATCTCAGTTGGGATAAAGACCTGTGCATGAAGCATATCACATCGTCATAACATCTCATGAAGAGTCCACTGCTGCACGGAAGCTCGCCCCAAAATTTCATAGTCATAATTATACGTGGATGTACTACAGGGTCTAGTACAGAGCGCTCGACTCTCGATCCAGAAGTTCTGGGTTCGATTCCCGGTGGGGAAAGTGTCAAGTAAAAATCCCTTTGTAAGATTTCCCCAGTTTGGTTAGGACATTGCATTGAATCACCTGATTGTCCGAAAGTTAGATGAACACGTGCTTCGGAAGGTACGATAAACCGTTGGTCCCAACTACTATCTACGGATGTAGTCGTTAGTGAGCCATGTCAGACGCTTTTGGTGGCTCAACAACTCTGAAGCCAGGATTTGTGAGGTCGGACATCCACCTTGCAACCCAAATGATATGATGATGAGGGTTATTTTAGTATGAACACGAAACTTTCCCAAAGAAACACGGGTCGAAAAACCAGCTTTTATTATCATCATCATCATATCAGTCGAAAGACGTCCACTTTATCATCTCATAAAAATTCTACTGTTGCCAGCACAAGATTTGTATGGGGGACCAAACATCTTTAAATTCCTCTGTGATTCGCATGACAAGGAATTGCGCCCTTCTTATAATCTGCTTCTTCTGTGCCTTCCACATCGGACCGGATTCTATCACCAATCCTACACTATTCAAGCTATGTTTCTCTGGAATGCGCTTCCTGAGGAAATAAGAAAGCTCCAAGTCGTAGCTGGTTTAAACTAAGACTTCGTTGCCACTACCATAAACTGCTATCTGACACCAGCTAACTTCTTCTTTATGTAGCATATGTATGTATTTTATTATATTTGCATGTATTATGTAAATATTTTTAATCCAACATGGATACTGTATTTAATTTAATTTATTTTTAAATTATTTATGCACCTACCAAGTTGTCCCTGCATCACCTTATGGTAGACTGTTAGGTACCTTTAGGCCGCCTTTGTACCTTTATTCATAAAGTTAAATAAATTAATACAAATTTTAAAAAAAATTCTCGCATGACCTATGTTCCAAAGTTGTTCAGATATATGTTCTGAGTAACATACAAAAATTTTGCCAGAGGTCAAAGACAAATAGGTCGAATAACGAGATGAGTGAGTATACGAATAACCCTGTATACTCACTTATCTCGCTTGTTAGCGTTGCGGCTGCGGCTGTCGCAATGGAACGCGATGGGTGGTGACCGCAGTATGGCGGTACAATATGCAGAAAGATGCTACTGTTCATCTTCTAGCTCAAAGTTAGTCACATTTTACGATACCTACTGAAAGAAACAGGGTGGCACTATTAATAGCTGGCATAATATCCCACTTATATTTTTGATCTTTCAAATTTCGCTTTGGAAGAAATCTGCGGAAAAGCATAATTTGATAAATTTGCACGACATAAACTCAGCAATATATCTGTCTGAGTTGAACATAAAATAGTTAACGACTGTTGCATCACCCTATACCCCGATCTCGGCCGCAGTTAAACTTTTGATCGCTAGACGTGCTCTTGCCATAAACTAAACTTTTGCTCTTTTCAGTTTTGATATCTCTATTTGTAACATCAAAGTGGTGCAATGTTCATAAATAAAAAATAACATACAGAGAGAGGAATACCTACGTACCTACATATTGTTTTAATAATATTCTTAGGAACTGTTGCAATGTACCCTATCGTATCCACTACAAATAATAAAAATAGAGAACTGTGATTTAGTATCACTATTAAGGAAAACTCGTAACTTCTTTGTGAGTATCAGAAAATAAGACAAAAATAAGCAGTTAAGTTTAATTTTACACACTCCATCGGTACAAAAGTGAAAAGAGTAACACGATTAAGTCTAAAGTCTAACGACACGGTTTTATGTTACCTTCGTAGTGGTATTCAAACACTGAAAGTGTTGTAATTAAATAATTTTCACATAAAATTAGTTTGGTTTAATTGCCGTTTTGTATGGCGAGTTTTAGGTAAACTCAATTTTCAGTACTAACATTTTTTAATTTTTTTAAGCAATATTAGGAAGACATTAAACTAACAGAAACTTAAATTTAATTTTCGAAAAATATTATCTGTAAAAAAATATAACAAATCCAATGATGAAATCGGACGACATTTAAGACGAACAATTTTCGAACCTTTAATTTTCATAAAACTAAAAAAAAACTTTATTTTATGCGTAAATTGATAACCTTGAAGTCAAATTTCAAATATAAGACAAATGAAAAAAATAGCATTAGAATTATAGGAATTATGATCTCATTAATCTGTAAGAAAATTTCGGCAATTTCATAGGTAAAGACCTACGACTCAGGTAAATTGTCAAATCCCTTAAACTTTTATTGTCAATACGCTCCATTTCTTACAGTTTAACTAGGTAAGTTATAATTTCACGGGGCCTATTTTTGTAACTACATGGGCTATTAAGTTAAAGAAACTTACAGCGCCATCTGTTGTTGAGTAGCATACTCGTAGCTTGCTCACCCGATGATATTTTAATCATACAAAGCATTACATAGCTCGGTCGCCCAGGTACTTTTTATTTAATTAGGTAAATTATACTTTAACTTAGGAAATTATAATTTAACTCGGTAAATTGTAATGTAACGGCTCTGATAATTTAGCGACAGATATAAACAAACCTGAGGGGTACAGGCAATCATGTAAATGTGTGAACCACGAAACCAGTGGCAACCTAACTATTAATCGTAGTTGAGTACGTTTGGGCATTTGATTGTAAACGATTAACTGTTACGTATACAAGCTTCATTAACCGACAGCACAGCCGACAGCAAGCTGTAATGTTCGCCGAGGGCAACCAGCCAACAACCATTATCTACCAACAGTACATAACTACTGAAGTGAAATTCATATTAGTGTACGAGTCAGAAGAACAGACAGATGAAATCTTAGACAGTGAACAACATTTGTGGCTGCGCATGTAGGTACAACGACTAATCATTACAGTAAATAATTCACTCCTTTTTCTTATTACACTATAGTACGAGTATATTCAGCCGCACGTAAGAGGTAACACTAACCTTGAGCGGGTCTCTGATATCGGGAGTTTGAAGCGCTGCGCGCTGGTTCAGCTTTTACTGGTTTTGTTACCACTTACTTGCTGCCGTGCGTACATTAGTAGATTTTCCTACTAAATTTCACTAGTCTGCTGCTGGAGACAGAGTTTCCCTAGAATATCTCAGCATAAATAGTCACCACTCTTTTTGGCCCTTGCGTAATGGATCACGGTGAATAGTGACCACATTACTTGGTACGAAAGACCCTGCTGCCCATTACTGTCCATCCTTCTTCGGCTTAATCTCCCAATTGCCTTTTACGATACCCACAAAAGAGATAGGGTGGTATGAGGTGCAAATTTTTTTAATATTATATCTGGTCCCAGGTGCAACATGGACATTAAAATTTATTGCGGCAGTTCATTGGACGCGAATATCGCTATGTTCTTTATTGACCCGGTAAATCGAGGGTGTTAACATGGATACCGCCTTTGGAGTTTTTATGGCATCTTTGAACTTTTTTCTGACTAAGCCCTTTTCTTGTTTTTCGACTATGCAAGGCATGGGGGTGATTCTTTTCATTGTAGTAAGTAACAGTTAAAGTTTTTTACACGCATAAAAGTTTTGCAATACTTGAGAGTAACTGTCTTTATGTAGTCCAAAGATTTGTCTATGGTAGAGCTAATTTGTACTTAGTTTACGTTTCTCTTAAAAACAACCGGTGCTCAAAGGGCTATAATTAATGCAATCAGTAAGCCTGAGATTTGCAATGTTCCCGCTAAATACCCATTGTGTTCCAAATCCTCCATCAACGACATCATTCACGGGCTTCTCCCTCAACAATAATCTCTTGGCCGCTTTGCAAAGCCGCTTCCGCCCTACACAATAGATGCATGCAAACTTTGTGAAATGGGTAAAAATAATCCTCAGACTGTGAGCCCAATACATCACGCGAACTGTCAGTCGAGACCGCACGAACAAAAATACCCTATTGTGGGAGACGACCACGCTTTTGTCGGAAACTTTCCAAAAAACTTGTGCAATTTCGACAATACACGCATAGACGTAAACACCACAAAAAGTTCTCCTAATCCTGCTGTCGAACTTGCATTCACACGAAATGTCTATTTCAAAAACTTTTTCGTTTTCTGTCTGACTACTTTAATGTTACAGCAATTAGAAACTTGCAACTTCTGTCGACACTGAATCCCAAACGTTCTTAAATTGGAACAAAAAAGCGAGTCACAACGCAACCTACAATTAATCAATTCCGAAAGTAGAGCGTACCACGGCCATATTTTACAATCCCAGCGATCAATCGCTCTTTGTGTGGGTCTAACTCACGTCGACACTCCTCTCTCAATGTAACGTAAATATGGTAGCCCTCGTCAAAACAAACATTATTCAAAAAGTATGTTTTCATTTATTTTTGTAATAACGCCCACGGTTAAAAAGCTCCCGTGTGTGAGCGAGGTTTCGTGAGAGATTCCTATGAAGTTGTAAGGTTGCATACCAAACGCAAATAAAATAACATTAGCTCGACGCTGCCATAGAAAGCTACCGGCGTCATCGGCGACAGCAAATGTAGGACTTTCGAATCTTCAGAAATGCCTATTCTTAGAGATTTCATTATGCCACGTGCATCTTTACCATTTTGATTGTTGCTGGCAACATTAACGAGCTCTGCACACAATCCTCATACTTTAATGTGCCATGTTGACGCAGCAGTATGTGAAAAATAAACATTTTGAAGACCAGCTTTAGTAGTTTGCTAAAGTTATCTCTAACCGCGCCTTTGAAAGCCAAGAGTCAACAAGCGCGAGCTTTCGAGTGTCGCTACACTTCTAATGACTCTGTTGTCGAAACATATTAACTTCGATAACCATATTTGGCTGAGTAAGAGTCTTTTATTAGGCCACAGCACACATACCTACCTCGAATTCCAACGGTTTGTGTATTTTCAAGCGCCGTTATTAGTATTTCTTTCAGACTTTTTAGTTTTTTATGACACTTCTTTGATATTCTACAAATTAATAAGAAAACAATCGTAAAATTTGTAACCTTGATCTCGCGTTTACCGGAGACACCTGAACCAACTATTCAAAAGCTGGATTCTCATCTGATTTTATAATAAGCATAATCTAGTATGCATATGCATCACGTACGGTAAATATTAAAATGAAAACACAACGCATTTTACAAGCAGAGTCCACTGTTTCCACAACAATTTTCGAACATGTAAAGCCTGTGGCATTAAAACTTGGCTCCACTTTTGCCGTCCGCCTCAATTACAGTGCTTTTAGTGCTTACATACTTTATGACATTTTGTGTAGCACTCGCTTTAAAGAACCCATTGTTTATATTCGGTATATTTTCGGGTGCTGTCACGTTGAAGTGGCCATAAATTATAATGTAACCTTGGCCACGTTTGTTTGGGTTACCCCTTTAGAACTAGAGCATATGTGCATCGTGAGAACCACATGATTAGTTGGAGAGGTTATCGATTGTGAACGGTTTGATAAACAATAGGAAAGGTTATCATAAACAAAAAAGCTACTTGCTGTACGTACAAATAAAATAAAAATAATAATGATGTAAAACAAAGTTTCTTTTTCAACACCAGAATTAATATATATTTTTATGTTGATAACGCCCAGTTCATTGATTGATATTCGTATTACAATTCCTAAATTTCAGCAATAGTAATATTATTCAGCCTGAAATCGCTACATTTAATAGATGATTCAGCTTAATTTGGATTTAAGTTCTGTATGCTTTTAAAGATAATTAGCATGATTCTAAATAACATTGCAGAAATATACGGCATTATAATGAAACCAGCACGTGGTCGGTGTTTATCTATTTCGACACGATTAGCTTTACTGCTTGTTTGCTTCCCTTTGCAACATTGTCGTAAACGCAGTGAATCACATCCGTTATCATTATGGTATTTTAAACATATTTATTGGAGCGTAATCCAGTTTATTTTATATTGTTTACGATAAAGCACGCGTATCTTATCAGCAATGCAACGGCTACTACGGTTTTCCAAAGAATGTCTTTATCAAACTTGTGACGGGGATAGTAAAAGCTTACAAAAATATTTACAGAGATTATTATTTTTCAGGCGACTTTAAAAAAAATGATAATCTATAAGAAGTATTTTCCTTACTCCTGATGGAAACGTTAAACTTCACAAACAACCCAAGTAAGATGAGAGTCGATGAGAGTCATCATCATATCACCCACTTGACAAGCCGGAAGTGTACATCAATAGACAATGAGATAAATTTGAACCAATGAAAAGGAAGCATGGTAAAGGCTTAGAAATAACATTGTACTTATTGTATATTACCCGCAGAATTATTGATTGCCTATTTATCTACTTTGTGTCCATAACTGTCAATCATGTCCCTACCTTCTTTGTTACATAAATATTTGCATCTAATTACTTAGGTGTAAGGAAAAAGAATCGATTGTTATTGGATCAATTATCACACTGTCAGTTTTAATTGATACATCTTTGTCAGTTTTGCCAGTAATATTTCAATCCTCTCACGCCAGTCGTTGCGTTCATTATTTTGTTTTTCAGAAATGTTTTTTATTTGCAGTGCGGGTGGCTAACAAGACCGTTAAGTGTCGTTACTCTTTTGACGTTTTTGTTATTAATAATTTTGATGATATCATCGTACAAAACTTTATGTTCATTCAACATGTGTCTTCTTTCGTTTACTTCGTAAACATGACAACTTCTGTCGGTAAGCAAGATAATTTTTAGATGCTTCTGCAGTTCATGATGTGTTGAGCCCCATAAATCCTAATAAAATTCCAATTTATCTGAATAAAGTCTTGGTTCTTGTAAATAAAGTTGAAAATTTAATAGTGATCTGTTTGTTTGAAATTTCTCAAGAAATGTCCTCGACAAGTTTAAGAATTCCAAATCTCAGTTTGACAGATGTTTACGGTTGTCATAATAATCCAAATAAATATTGGAAGTTGTTTACATTAATGCGAGTCCGGGAAGTGTCAGGCTGGCTGCCGAGTGGTAGCCGTTTATTTGTATAATTTGATTATGAAGACCCACTGTCGGTTGAAACATTGAAGGTGTTTTGATTACTCAAAGTAACCCCTACTACAATAATGAATACAATGTCTATGACACATGTGATGTATTTGACATTTATTAAAACAGTGTAAGTATATCTCAATGGCCATTCTAGTATGGCATACTAGTATGGCGAGAGAGATAAATTTATTATTGATGGTCATACTTCCTGAAAACATTTATTTTGCTATGAATCGTCATCAATACATAAGTACATCAGTCTCATAATTAGCAAACATGCAATTAGCAGAACGAGCCTCGCTATCTATTTTTTCTGCAATCATCGGATTTATTAAGCAGCTGCTTAAGTTTCATAGGCGACAGACATGTGAAATCTTATTCTACACTTTTTATCTCTACAAATTGTGATAGTAAGGGCATCTCAACCTTAAAAGACGTAAATCTGCGTATTAAACTAAACAACTTTTTCAAGGAACATAGGTCGAAACACAGGCTACAAAAAAATTCAAGTTATCATAGAAACTACATCAACTACAATAAAATTTGAATGGGAGGCTACATGGGAGGTATAATTTTTTTTTTCATTTTCGAATTATGTTCCTTAGGAAAAGTTGTACAGTTTCATAAGCAGATTCTGTTTGGTAAATCCTTTCTGTTACACCTTGTACGTTTTCAAAATTTGGTATTTTTACCATTGATTGGGATCACTTGCACAATATTTTGTCTGAGTTTATATATTTTTTTATGCTTTCAAGATGTATTCCATTCCATCTTTATTGGATAAGCAAGTTACATAATTCCACCAAAATTCATATTCAAAATCATGGTAAGGGTCTATAGAGCTGAGAGCTCTCTACCCGGAAGGTAGGACCATGGGTCTCGTTAACTCGTTACGTATTATTGAATAAAGGAAAGGGCTTATGAAATTCAATGTTAAATGAAAACCGGACCCTGCGAGAGGACCTCGTAAAACCAATAAAATTTACTTTTAAACAATTTAACGCTTTACATGTTTTACACACTTGTGGAAGTTGAGATTGTTGAGTTTAGTGTATGGTGTCAGATGAATCAAAAATATTATAAATGCTTGTTTTAATTTGAACATATTTTTCCAAAATAAAGTACATATCGGGTGAGTTTTCATGCAGATTATGTCAGCAGCTTGCAAGTAGTTTATGAGTCAAATAAGCGCCTTAAATATTGTTCAGATTATAACAAAAAATAAGTTACATATACTACTTATAAAATTAAGTATCAAATACAACTGAACTGTTTTTTAAATAAAAAAACCGGCCAAGTACTGTAATTTCCTTCCTTATAAACAGCGAGGTCTGATTGCTGTTGGTATTTCTATTATTTTCAGTATTTTGATTAGTATTCGTTAACCCGTAAGGCCTACTTAGATAGCTTTTCTTTTTTTATAACGTTTCCAATATCAACCGCAGGCAGAGGGCAAAAAAATAGCGCTTTTAAGCTAAATGTTTCTCAAACGCATTCTTAAATGAAAGAGCGTTCTCGGAATTCTCACAATATTTATAAAGACCTATCTAACCCACCCCACACTATGGGGAAGACAAGAAAAAAAAAGATTTTCCATCCCCACACACAAAAAAAATGTTCTTTATACATATTTCATTTCAACACTTTGTTGACGTGACTAATATGTATACTTATACTAAATTACAACTTTTTAGTACTAAAAATCTCGGAGCTAAACCTCTGACACACAGAGAGATGGACATGACGAGACAAAGGTACAGTACAGTCCGTACTCAGGGCTCCTGAACCCTAATTATGGGATAGATTTTCGTGCGTCGATCCATGTTCCGTACAGTTACTTTTTTTTTATGTGTAAACTTACAGACCACCATTACACCATTGTGGTACTTACCATCAGGTGTGCTGTCTGCTCGTTGTCACTGCCACCCATGGACACCAGCAACACCAGGGGTGTTACTTATGTGCTGCCGGACTAACATAGTCTGAGTTCTGAGTAATATACTTGATTGAACATGCACTATTTTAAATGGACCTATATAGCCAGTTTGATCAAAGGCCTCTCCCTATTTTCTCCTTGATTAAATTATATTCTCTATCTTTTCAGATGAAAGTGGGTCATAACAGAAACGAAGGCTCGTCAGAATGGTAGCGTGGTCACCCTAAAGATGCTGTAGTAGAACACCACAATGGAAACGCTGACCTTGGTGACGTCACTGCTTAGCCTCTTTTGCTTCTGTCCAGGTAAATATCATCTCATCTCTCTAATCGCCAATTGCACAAAGCTTCTTTATAGTTTAAGCTCGGTTTAATCTATTGCTGTAATTTTTTATTACATAAAGTAAGTTAAAAAGAGCTTTAATTTTAAAGATGCTTTGTAGACTAGTTGTAAATGGCAGGAGCCGGTATTTTAAAACATTAACTTACTGTGAAAAGTTTAAGTCTAGCAATATAAACGATAAATGGAAGAAAAGAATAATTACGCTATACGAGAATATACTAGGTTATTTTTTCGCACCTGACATTCTTCCGTTCGCTTATTAAGTATTATAGAGGTCTAAGCAACAACTTTTGTTCTACGACTTTGATAACAACGCACAAACAATTTTCAACTTCCTGTCCAAAGTAACGTAACTGCTGACCAACACATTTTGACAACACCTGACATCCGTTTGTGAGGTACAAAATAATAACGGAAAAGCAACAAAGCAGAAAAAAACAACGAGAATAAAATCCAAATAAATTTTTGCCATCCGTCCGCCATTTTTCTTCTCAACAGCTACGAAAATACTATTTTGTTAGTACATACGGCCGCACGTCAGTAGAAACACTTTTGGACCTTATGGCGTGGTAATAGAGTCGAAAAAGTTTCTACCGACAAGCGGTTGACTGTACAATCTAAATATACTCGTATGTATATAAAAGAGCTTGTCCTGACTGATTCATCAACGCCGAGCCGTAACCGCTATAGATACAGATTTGAAATTTTGTACACAGGTTCTATGCACGTTATAACCACCCACTAAGAAAGGATTTTGGAAAATTCATCTCCCAAGGGGGTGAAATAAGGGATGAAAGTTTGTATGAAAGTCCTTCGTGTTAAAGCATTTCTTATAAATCATATTATCTATTTCTTATAAATCATATCTATTTCTTATAAATCATATGTCTTTAATTTTTAAAGGTAGATTTATAGAAATATGGTATTGAGCTCTTGGTAAAAATTTAAAAAGTACGTGTTTTAGAATTTTTTAAAATTCATCCCCTAACGCGATGAAATAATGGATGAAAGTTTGTATAGAAATCCTACAGTTTGGACATAAGCTAATAATAAGAAATGAAAAACACCTGGTTCAGAAATTTTGAGATATCATCCCCCAAAGGGGTGAAATAAGGGATGAAAGTTTGTACGAAAATTCTACAGTTTTGACATGCGGAACTTGAAAATTTAGATTTTAGCTAATAATAAGAAATAAAGAAACATATGTTTCATAAATTTTGAGATATCATAACGCAAGGGGGTGAAACAAGGGATGAAAGTTCGAATGACAATTTTACCAAATATTAGGATTTAGGCTAAGATAAAGGAAGAAATAAACATGTGTTTCAGTGATTTTGAATAATCATCCCCCAAGGGGATAAAAATTTGTATGGAGGTGTTTCTGAACAATCAGATTCAGATTATTTATTCAATGTAGATTATTTACAGAATACTTATTGAATGTGACTCGCTCTGTTTGAATTGCAGAATACAATTCAAATAGAGCGAGTCTACGCCGTTTCGGATCGTGCTGTGGCAGCGTAAAAGAAACGGCAAGAAACCACTGCAGCACGGCCTACTTTAAGAGTCGGCTTTTTACAATGTTTCTTGTGTTTCGCTGGAATATCAGAGCACCATACCTCTTTGTCATTCATATAGTCATCTAATCTATAGTAAGCTTTTTTACATAACGTTTGCTTTACACATTCTTTTAACTTTCTCTCAGGTAATTGCTCTATATTGTCAGGTATTTTGTTGTAGTGTCGTACTCACAGACCAACGAAAGATGTATTGACTTTAGTTAATCTAGTATATGGTTGATCAATTTTGTGCTTATTTCTAGTATTAAAATTATGCCTGTCACAAATTTTAGGTAATTGATGAATGTTCTTTCTAGCATACATAATATTTTCATAGATATACTGGCATGGCACTGTCATTATGTTGATTTCCTTGAACAGTTCTCTCAGGGAATCACGAGTCTTCAGGCAATAAATTGCTCTTATAGCCCTCTTTTGTAAAACGAATATTGAATGTATATCAGCTGCTCAGCCCCAAAGCAGTTTGCCATAAGACATAATGCTATGGAAGTTGCTAAAGTAAACCAGCCTTGCGGTAGCTACATCAGTAAGTTGTCTGATTTTTCTGACATCATATGCAGCCGAGCTCAATCGACCAGAAAGAGCCGTTATATGAGGGCCCCATTGAAGTTTAGAGTCAAGTGTTAACCCTAAGAAAACTGTACTATTTACAAAATCTAATGGTTCATTATTCAATACTATGTTATGTGAAGTAGACCTTACATTTGGTAGTGCAAATTTAATACATTTAGTTTTTTTGGCGTTTAGGACTAAATTGTTAACAGTAAACCATCCCCCAAGGGCATAAAAATTTGTACGGATGAAAGTTAATACGAAAATCCTACAGATCAAACAACGGGCCAAGTGCGAGCCACCAGCTGAGAAGTGTACTAAATGCGCGCAAGTCCGACTCGCACCTGACCAGTTTCTATAGTTTGTTGTTATTCTATAATTTACTTTTAAGATAGATCTAAAACAAAAAAAGAAACACGTTTTAAAACATCGGCAAATACTGAAAATGTTTTTATCTATGGGATATTTTTATGAACTCTAGCTTCCCGTGCAAAGCCGGGGCGGGCTGCTAGTATTATATAATTTACGTGTCAATCTAATCAACAGAGTAAAAACGCAATATAATCCTTGTCCTTTACTTATACGATAAAAAAAGTTAAGGAAACTTGTGGCCGTAGTCATACATAGCCCGGATAGGCAACAGCTAAGTTACAAAAACTGTAGCGCTTCTTAGCTTCCAAAGGTAGTGTTTAGCACTTACTTAAGTCGATGAACCGTGACACTGTTCCTAGTTTGTTCTTACATTTTATATTGATGAAAGGAACTAGGAACAAAAAAAAATTGGCATAATATAATATGATTGCTTACTTATTTTGTTGGCTGTCGTGAAGTCAAGGTTCAACCAGTGCTAATAGCCTGGGCCCCTCCCAAGGGGCTCTCCCCACACTATTTCGATATTTAGTGCCTTGCCGTACCATCTTAGATTTGTGGCACCACTTACCGATGCCGAAAATAGCCGTGTCATTCGAACAATATTACCTAAATTTGTTTAGTCGGGAAAACGATGGGGTCGATTTGAAGATAATGATAAATCAAACAGAATTTTGGTGCCTACATATTTTATTTGAACTTATTAAGTGAGCACTAATTCGAATCAAGTTATTTTAATTATTGTGACTACATTTTAAAGTTGCTACTATTGGCTTACAATAAGCAACTTACACAGAAAATAGAGCTTTCTTAAAACAAGGCAAATATACTTTGAATTGCCATATGCATGTTGCCATAAACCAAAAATATGGTTTAGAGAGCTCAGAAATTCTCTGAATATCTGTCTTATTTGAAAAAAATATTATTTGATCAAGACAAGTAATTTACATAGATGTAATAATTTTTTTTTAATTTATTGTTACAATGAAATATATTTTTGGATAACAGAATAAAAATAAAAATATAATACATATAAGAAAAAAAAACCGGCCAAGTGCGAGTCGGACTCGCGCACTGAGGGTTCCGTACCACCACATAAACATAATTGTATTGGTTGAAATTTCAGTAAGTTAATGTGCTAGATTTTTTGAGTCCGACACGCGCTTGACCAAATTTTATTATTTGTTGTTATTTTATAGCCTATGCCCTATAAACACCAATTTTCAAGTTTGTAAGTGTTCCCGTTTTTAAATAGAACTAAAACAAAAATCGCCTCAGCAACCATCCAACTTGACCCCTCTCTTATATGTATGTTCTTGAAACGGGAGCTCTCCACAATTGGTTACCATTAGTTGTGAGAAAAGTTGTAATATTTAATGATTTCAGACTTTTCCCATTATTTGTACTGTGAGACCTAGCTTCTTGCCAAATTTCATAATTTTAGGTCAACGGGAAGTACCCTGTAGGTTTTTCATTTTTGAATAAATGTATGGAGATGAGAACATAAAATGCCATATCTTTTGATTGCGTCGTTGTAAAAAATTAAAATTTTCAGATCTTGTGTGGTTCATGGATCCTAATATATGGTATTAATTTCAACCTGATACCTTTACCCGTTCGTGAGATAAAGGGTCTTGACAGACAGACAGACAGACAGACAGACAGACAGACAGACAGACAGACAGACGGACAACAAAGTGATCCTATAAGGGTTCCGTTTTTTTCTTTTGAGGTACGGAACCCTAAAAAGGACTCGTTTCTTCTTTTTAGTCCCTGCTTTCATGGACCCAGCAGAATGCACAAAAATTCGGTCTCGTTTGGACTAACGTTTATGCTCTCACCCTTAATGGCAGTGCACTAGCGTAAAGGCTTCAAGTTAATTTATCTTAAAGATAATAATCTATTATTTTCGTCCGTGTGGTGCAGGCGAAGAATAGTAATAGGCAATAGTATAATAGAAGGCAATAGTAGTAGTGGGTGTCGTAATAGGCGACTAAGGGCACGAACCAGAGGATGGTCAGCAGCATCTTTCTGTGTATCGTACCATCTTACATACTGCGGTCACCAACAACAGCGGTCGCCAGCCGCAACGCTTACAAGCGTGGTGACTATGGTAAATCCCTTCCTAAGTACCTACCAGTGGACGCTCCCTATCCTGCAGTGGTTTTTATTCTTGAAACAAGTATAACTTGATCAAATTTAAAACGAGGGAAGAAATATATCAAGAAAATCAGTTTGTAAGAAATGTAAAAACAAAATTAATTTTTAAATAGAAATTTCTTTTTTTCTGTGTACTAATAAAACACGGCTTACCTCTTTTAAAGTCACAATAGAGCCATAAAAACATTAACACCGGTAAAAACCAGTATCTTTCAAACAAACAGCGTGAAACGGCACTCATGGGAGTCATACACACAGAAGAAAGCGTATCTTATTGACAGAGCTCATTAGGATAACAAAATACACATGCGTAACTCCCGCATCTGTCCATACCATGCACCTATAATTTACAATCAAGGGACACAGACTACAAAAAATGGAACTCTGGATTCACTCATTCCCCTAGAATGCGATGTCACCGCGACTAAATTATTTTAAGCTGTGGCATCAAAAGGCACCCCGGGCGGTTATCAAAGCGTAAAGAAGTTAAGCTAATGTTAAACGACGCCTATCTTTTGTGTCTAATGCGTGATGGATGCTGCGTAAAATGCGGCAAAAAGAATAATAATAAAAATAAACACAGTCAATCGTTCGAGGAACCCTTACAATGGGCGTAGTGCCTTATTGTTATTGAGCGCGATTGAAAAATGGATCGTATCTCAGATCTAATAGTAAAAACTATGACTTTTATGAATATTGACGCTTGGGTGACCCTTGTAAATTGTAAGGACATTTTATGTTTTGCTTTACAATATGTGTCAAGATCCATACTTCGAGCAACGCATGAAGTTCGTGTTGCTCTATGCTGTCTTACCATAGTTCAAATTTCAGTTTTGACATCGTCTATTACATAGTTTATTGCTTTATTTTGATCAGATTTTTTTTTCAAGCTGGTATGACATTAAAACGGCTACGGCGGATATCCGTCAAAGTAAATTACAGGCTAACCTTTGCTTTAAATATTATCGGTATCGCCGATCTTAAATATACCTAGCCGTCAAAAATGATCAGCACAATGTTATCGCACGGGCCATCGCCGAAAACTCCCGAACCTTTTTGTTCGGCTCTCTAAGGAGCTGGTAGTATCACTTCGCGATCGTGTACAGCTCAGATCAGATAACCTTTAGTTTGCAAACTAAACCTCTTTATTTATTCAGCCGCCTGTCCCAGTTTGCCGATATGTCTTATTAATGCTGGGGACCCAAATAAAAACTGACGTCCACTCCCGAATTTAGTGCTGCCACATGTTGACGGTTATTTATTGTCTACTAAAGTTTTTTTTCTGTCTATGATACAAACGTTGAAGTGAATCAGATATTTATGGACAAGTCAACGTATGATGCAAACTGTGACAAAGATACATAAAGATAGAAGCTAATTTTGCATATTTATACTGCTACCTAAAATAGTTACTTAAATAAGAGTACATGCGCAATAAGGTTTGAAAAAACTTCAAACTGTTTTAGAAAAAATAAATTACGCAAATATCAAAATAATTTAGAAGATTTGGCGCGTTTTGTAACTAATAAAAATATGTAACGGTTTCGATGAATCACTAAGAGAAGAGTTTCTTAAGTGCATTTGGGAAATGTTGTTACATCTGTCCGCGAGCCAAATCGCAACGACCGACAAACTGGAAGAACGAAACGTCACAACTGTCTCCGACACGTTTCCGTAAACTCCATCAGAGAAATGGCTACAGTTCTAACACAAACATAACTTTAGCAAACTAAACATGAAACCAACATCAAAAACCAACCGTATTGTTACGAAGTAAGGGTGTGTAGAGAAGCAAGCTGAAGTTTTATAAGTGCATAGGAAAAAATGGCAAAGAGCGTATGAATGTTTACCATAGCCTGCCCCCATTTCTCGCAGGTAAAATGGACCCTATGAAAGATGACACTGTGTCAACAAATTGCTCTACATTAGGCGAGCGCCTTACAACGAAAACATTGTAACTCACAAATTTCATATTAAGCTAATCCGGCCATCCGTTCAGCTAATTCTTAGCACATGTGTCGAGGCGCGCTTTGTTTTTTCGTGTTTTTTGCGCCGTAAACTAAAGTGCTATTTCATTATCCGTGACATTTCATTGCTGTTTGTTTCTTGCGCGCGCTGTTCGCAACATTCATTTGTTACGGGGCGTCACTTTCACATGTTGGTGTAAGTAAACTTAACTTACAGTCGTTAATTCTCGCGAAGGTTACAAATTATTTTGTAAGTATTAAACGAACTTGGCTTGGATAGATTCAAAAAGTCGTAATTAAGAGAAAAAAACAGCAAAAATCTTGATAAGCCATGTAATAACGGCAATCGAGCCGTAAGCGTCGTATTGCAACGAGGGTACCAAAATTGAACACGTGTTCGAAATTTGAAAAATCATGATTACCTCCTGAGGGAGCCAATCACGGCCATTAGAATTAGATATTCGAAGTTCAAACAGCGATCGAGTTACATAGGGTGACGAATGACGAAATTCTTTCTGAAACTTTCATGGGACACTGCGCAGTTAGATCCGATGTTATTAAATTTTGTATCTGCACAACTTGTTGTTTAGTGATCAAAGAAAAACTTGCAACCAGAACTCTTTGATGTAACCAACGGTTAGAACTCTCGCAATACCAAATTTGTGTCAAATTTAAATTCTCCTTTTTGAATCAAAGGGAGCGCCACTTAACACAGTCGTAAACCTAAATCCTCATGTTGACTGAGTGCAATCGAATGTTCGGTTGAGCTTTATAGTTCGGGAGATGTGAGAGCTATCAATTTCGAACCGACAAAAAACATGGTTCAAACGAAGTTGAAACATGGTTGATACATTGGTCCAGACGTTTGGCCGCGTGGCTGCTGACTTAAATGCGAAACCCGTGTCTCCATGACCGATTTTTTATTTTTTTTTTCTTCTGACGCGTGTCAACATGTGTGAGTAGTATAAATTAGCAAGGGGACGCTACGCACCCTCGCAATTTTTTTAACAAAGATTTTTGAACAATAGCGTCTAACTAGTACTCGCGCAAAGTCGCGTGCACGTCGAAAACTCATTCTGTATAGCGTTTAGATTGTCGTGGATGGGAAGTTTTTTTAACAGACCATTTTCTTAAGCACTTTCACTTTTTACAAAGTACATTACTTATTTTTTACTTTAACTAAAAAAATATAACTAATTGACTAATACTACTACCGCCTGAACCGAAATATGGTGGGAGCGATGGACTTTTTATTTTCATTATTACTCAACGTACGTTTCTTTAGGATTGTTTAATTTTGTTGGCTGAGTACACCCATAATCAATAGTAGCTTAACGTAGAAAAGTTCTTTTACCTTGATCATTTACTTACTTCAAGAAAAATTTAAGTTTGAAGACAAGATAGAGAAAAGTCAATAAGATTTACACGATGAACTTATTTTAATGTGCAATAAGGAATCTTACGTAAAAAGAATCAACAATTTATCAACATATACATTTTCAATAATGCTTGCAATCTGCTCAATCGGATATATATATTTTGCCAGGGTCTATGCAAGTTTAGATATTTTGTCCTTTTATGAGACTGACAGTGAATTTATAGCCTTTATTGATGTAGTTTGTTTGTTTTTTGCTGTCTCCTCTCATGTTCCTCTCCAACGTAGCATCATTCATTCTCTTGCCAGCCAACTTGGGATATTATCTATTGATCTTTTTGTGAACAAAGTTATAGATCTTCGAAGGTGCGATGGGAATTAAAAGCGGTATTTCATCATGCTTGAAAATTCGCATTTTACCTGTGATGCATATTTTGCCTGAGTATTCAAATAATTAAAGAATTTTCATCCCTCTAGCACAAATACTTTTTTTTTTCAGTACAGTTTTAAGGCTTTATGATAGAATAACATGTGGAGAAAAATATCTTTATAATAAAGCGATAAAACGATTCGAAAAAAATTTTGCTACAAGGATAAAAATACCAGATTTAAATAATCTTCTTACATTTAATTTAATAATTCTTTTTTAATACCTGTAGCACAAATATTTTTTTTCTGTATCGTTTTAGGGCTTAATGATAAAAATATTTCTTACTGACGTCATTATAAGTATATTTAAGTAATCGTTTCCTATTTATTTACTTTTACGCATTCCAGTATGATCCAAGTATATTGTGTTATTATTTTTTGAAAAATTATCTAACTGAAATCCCATAAAAACAAATAATTCCAAAAATTGGGGGATACAGACAAAAATCGAAGGATAGCAAATCGAATGGAGATTCAATTATAGATTAGCCGTTGTATCGCACCGCATTCACAACGTCGGCCACACGTGAATAAATAAATACAATTATTTTGCACAAAGAGTAATCCCTATTGATTTCCTCAGAAAAAACAACCATGTCACTAAAATAGAGTCCAAACCAAACCATACCGAAAAGTTCATTCTGCCATATATTGGACTCAGGGATCGAATTTTTTCGTTGATCGATTTTACGTCGTCGTCGTAATAATAGCGAGGCCTAACAATGGAAATACATCAATTCGAGTGTCAAAAACTAACATCTGCGCGTTGCGTAATAAACAGTAAAATAGTGGAGGGGACCCATACAGCATCCTTTAGGGAGCCCTGCTTTAGCAAGCCTGTGTTTATAGCTCATTATTATTGTATGCCGCTTTAGAGTAGCTGCAAATGACATACTCCACCTATTATTAAAATAAACTGTAGCCTCGAAGGTCTATTGTTGGTAAATTAAAATTAAAGCATGTATTATTAGGAGAATGTTATTGGACGATCATGTGAATAGCCTTTCGTAAGGTCCAAAGTTTGTTATACTTTCAATAGGAGTTTGTTTGTAATGTTCTTATACTTATGTTGTATATTGTTTGTAACCAGGTCCAGTGAACGGTGGTCTTAGCGATGACTACGTGGGCAATGGAGAGGCTCCTTATATCATCGAGCAGCCCCTGGACGTGACCGTGGCTCGCCACCAGCCCGCGACTCTCAACTGCAGAGCGGGCGGTTCTCCTCCACCCACCATCAGATGGTTTAAAGCTGGTCAGCTGGTTGTCTCTGACACCCACAGAAGTTTACTTCCAGCTGGCGGGTTGTTCTTCTTAAGAGCGACGCATGGTAGAGCTCACTCAGATGCTGGCGTCTATTGGTGTGAGGCTAATAATCCGTATGGGACTGCAAGGAGTAGAAATGCTACTTTACATGTTGCCGGTAAGGTCACACACAGAACTCTCTTAATTTCCTGACCGTTTGGTATTTGATATACCTATTTTTTACGACTCTATTTTTCTTTGTCCCAGTTCTTCGTGAAGAATTCAGATTAGAGCCAGCTTCTACTCAGACTGCTCAAGGAGAAACTGTCATTCTAGAGTGCTCACCGCCACGAGGATCTCCAGAACCAACAGTATACTGGAAAAAGAATGGACAAATGTTGCATTTTGACGGAGATTCTAGGTAAGTAGTCGTTTTAATTTACTTACTAACAGGTACGACACCAGACGCAGAAGACCTCTGCTGCCTGTCCTCTTATGCAAAATCCCTGAGTTGCCTTTTACGAGACCCACGGGTAGAAGTGTGATGGGATAGTACTTACTATTCTTAACTGGCTCTATATATATAGACTGAACTAAACTTAGTTTACAATATTTTTTTTACGGAACATACCTAACTAACCGAACTACTGAGCCTTTTTTAGTATCAGTAGTCCGATTGACGTTGACAACCGAACTACTGAGACAAAAAAGTCTCAGTTGTTTGGTCCAGGACAAAACAATTAGATGATCCAAACATTACTGCAAAAGTTTACCTAGGCACTGACATGGTTTAGTTTTACCGATCGACAAAACCTCAGTTCGTAGTTTGGGTGCTGGCTGCAATATTGGTATATGATTTGCTCATGAATCATATTAATAGGGATGATAGATCAGCTCAATACAAATCGATTTGGTCCTTACAAGTTTTTCTATGCGTCGCTGCGTTTTTGAGTTAATGCAAAAAAAAAAAAAAGTCACTAAATAATGTTTTTTTGTCTGCCTTTGTGGCTCCTTTTTAGAATTCTTCTGAAGATGTAGAAAATCGAAGAGGCAGACAAGCAGCGCTCTGCATTATCACGGGACGAAGTAGTGAATTTTTGCATTTTGAAGCGCTGTAACTTTACGACGCAGGGCTATTATGGTGGCAGACCATTTTTCTGGGGTTTTATACATTGTATTTAATCAGATAGTCATAGTCTGCCAGGTGTACGTTTCATTGTCAAATTTCAAAATAGTTAAAACTTAATTCCTCAAAAACACGTCCGGATGTGTGTGGATGTCCGCCAATATTTTTTGTATCTTTTAGAGGATGCTCCTTATCATCAGTCAAAGAGGCAGATATGAGCAAATCATATAGAAATTTGTCCTTCATCACCCTTACTATCGGGCTTTTACAGTAACATAGTATGCAGAACTTTCTAGAACTTATAATAGTATATTTTTGTTAAAATCAAATACGCCAAACTACTTATCGCAAAGTATCCATTTTTGGTTGAATGTTGAGTGGGTATCAAGAGCAAACTTACGATCAAACAAACTTTTGGGTAACGGAAATCTACAAACTTGGCAGTCACGATATTAAAATAAGAAGTTCAGAGTTATACAACTTGCCGAATGGGTAGCCAGTGATAAAGCGCAGTTGGATGCGAATTTGAGGGTAGTTCCTAAGTGCTCTTACCTACTGCGAGTAAGTGGGATGTTGGAAACGCGATAGGCTTGTGAATCTCTACGAATAGACTCGTTTGATATCTGATATCGAAGTGCGAATTGAATCCTCCCAATTTCTGCGTCTGTACCTATTAGCTATCAGTATTTTAAGAGCTTAACCTAGGTAACCAAAAATACTGCTATGTTTATATACGGATTTGTTTTGAAAAATAAAAAAATAATGATTAATCTGTTCCTTGTTTATTATTAAATTACACTAACTTTTTGTTAACAACTCGTATGACGACTTAATTTAATTTTGCTCAAATCATTTATTACCTCTTTATTTCTCTTCGACGTCTATGAATTTTTATGAGCCATCTTGAGGGTGTATGTTGTTACGTATGGTAAAGTAGAAAAATAATTAACACAGGGAGGGTACATCAAAGTTTTAGAGCAAGGGGGATATTTGAAGAGCTCAACAAGCAATCAAGTAAAAATCTCAATAGTTCGACTCACGGACCCCTTATTAAATGTTAATTTCCTATTGAATTATTCCGCCCTATATTTCAATGACTTTGTTACTATGCACTTGGTACAAAGTAAATGAAACGCATTCATAATAACAAAGCCAAGTACATTTGATTGAAGATTTGAAACTTAATATCGTAATGTTGTTTCAGAATGCATTTAGTTGACGGTGGTAGTCTCGTAATTCAAGACGCCAGGCAAACTGACGCTGGCAGATATCAATGCATTGCTAGGAATGCAGCAGGTACAAGGGAATCAGCCGTCGCCACGCTCCGAATACACAGTGAGTATGCTCTATACCTAATTCGTGTATGAATTCCGTGCGCTTACAAAATTTTCACTTAGATAATTTTGGTGAGGCTTTAACGCGGTCTATTCATAGCTGCGCATCAAATAGCACTAATTTCCGGCAGTGGTTGTCTGTAAGCCGTTCCTCGCGAACGCCTCTTTTGTCATGTAATTCAAGGGACATTTCTCATTGCACAGTTAAGCCGTACTTAATCACGGGCCCCGAAGACGTGGTGGCGCAGACCGGCGGCAGCGTGACTTTTCAATGTCGGGTGGGTGGAGACCCCCTCCCCGACGTGTTATGGAGACGAACTGCTGGAGGTGGAAATATGCCACTTGGACGTGTCAAAGTGCTAGACGATAGGAGCTTGAGGCTCGATAACGTCATTTTAGGAGATGAAGGGGAATATACATGCGAGGCTGACAACTCCGTTGGTGCTGTTAGCGCGAGTGGATATTTAACTGTATACGGTAAGAAAAATATATTTCACCACATTTTAATTATCTCGAAAATCTTTATACAAACATTTTTTTTCTTTTTGTAGATCCTCCGTCAATCACATTAAGACCAACGTCTGTAAACGTAGAAACTGGCACAACTGCCACATTTTCTTGCACATCATCGGGAAAACCTGAACCAACAATGTTCTGGAGTGTCGAAGGAAACAAGACTATTATGCTGCCTGGTACTTCAAGAGGAAAATACCATGCATCGACAGTTTTGGATGGTGTTACAACCCTAAAGATTCATAATACTAGTAAAAATGAAAGTGGTAACACGATAGTTTGTTCGGCCGTAAACTTTGCCGGTAGTTCGTTTGTGAGAGGGAAACTAAGCGTGACGTCAGACGATGACCGCCCACCGCCAATCATAACAAACGGTCCCTCTAACCAAACGTTACCTATAAAATCGATGGCAGTTTTCCCCTGCACAGCTATCGGTACACCTGAACCAATCATTGCCTGGTATTTCGAAGGGGAAGCATTAATACAAAATCATAGAAGGAATGTGTCTAATGATGGAACTCTAATATTGAGGGATTTAGATAAAAGCGACAGTGGCACGTATACGTGCGTAGCATCGTCTCACCACGGGAAATATGTTTGGAGTGGAGTTTTGCTCGTAGACAGTCCAACGAACCCGAATATTCATTTCTTTAGAGCTGCCGATGTTTCTTCTCTACCTGGTCCACCTACAAAACCACAAGTGTACAATATTTCAGAAACAAGTGTTACAATAACATGGAATCAAAACAATAAGATTGGATCTTCATCGATACTGGGATACCAAGTTGAAATGTTTTCTCGAGAGACTCTATTAGGAAACAATACACCGAGGAATTCACGAGGATGGGTTGTTGTTGCAAAGAGATTGGAAGAAAGGCAATTTCAAGCAAAAAATTTAGCTCCTGGAGTAACTTACATGTTTATTGTCAGAACAGAAAACTCGCATGGCCTTTCTGCTCCGAGCCCTACATCTGAGCCAATAACTATAGGTGATGAAACTAACGCAATATGGGATAGTGGATACTCTAACAACACTGAATTTAGAAATAATATTATGACTGATAACATCGTGGAACTCATCGAAGCTACACCAATCGATTCAAGGACTATAAAACTTATGTGGGAGATACTAAATTTTTACTATTTGGAAGGTCTATTCATATATTTTAGGCCTCTAGATAATGCAACGAATGAATATGAAATGAAAACTATTTTACATTCCAATGATGTGTCGGGATATGAGATAACGTCTTTGAGAAAATATACAAAATACGAGTTTTTCCTCGTTCCATTTTATAGGAAATTTGAGGGAAAACCATCCAATTCCAGAGTGGCGCAAACTTTAGACGACGGTAATGTAACAAATTCCCTTTTTTCTGTACATATTTTATTGTTATAAACTTCCTATGTACTAATCTTTTATTTATTTTTAGTGCCTGATGGCCCGCCGACGAATATTGAGATGTTCATTTTCAATTCTACAACCGTCCATTTGAAATGGTCTCCTCCGGAAGTCTACTTGCAAAATGGTGCTATCATAGGCTACAACGTAGTGGTCAATTGGCTAGACATACCCGCAAATAAATCGATGGTGGCAATTAACACCACTGTGCATCAAAGTACGAGCCTCATCATGACTAATCTAACATCCGGAGTTAGCTATTCAGTCCAAATCGCCGCTGAAACTTTAGTGGGCCTGGGTCCATTTAGTCAGAAAGTATATTTGAATATTGATTCACGCTCCGTCGGACTGGATCCTTTATCAAGGTAAATTTATTGACAGCGCTGGAAAATGAGAAATCGGTAAATCAACAAATACAATTTACGGATACGATGAATTATTGTTTCAGATATCCAATGAACGGTGAAGTATCCATTGTGGCGGGGGACTTCGTCATGGAAACATGGTTTTACTTTTTGATTGGAGCAATTGTTCTCTTTAAAATAATTGTGATTGGCGGCATTATATACGTACGGAAGCATAATATTTTCGCCAAAAAGTCTGCTCTCCCCAACATTTATGGTAAGCTACACGCGGTAAAATACTTATCATAAGAACAATATGGCGATAATGGCTTGATGCATTACATATGCCATAACCGTATAACATTCATGAGCTTGGTTCCATAACTCAAAAATAAACAGTTATTTTGCTTATCTTGAAATGCTTACATTTTTGCATGGAATCAGCATGAGAATTTTAAAATTAAAAACATTCCTCGGGTGTCGTGGGGTGGTCGGAGCGCCGAGAGCGTTTGTTTGATGGAGGCTTTGCCGTGTGCCGGCGGCTTGGCTGGGAGGGGGCGCTAGATTACTCTCGAGTTGAAAGGTAGCACGGGCCCTCTCCTGAGCACACTGGATCTCTTTCACTTTGCATTCACGTTCGGCGCACAAAGGAATGATACAAATCCGAAAAATAAAGACCCAGTAAATGTAAATGTTTTCTACTTTGTTTTCTCGGGGCAATTCGTTTGTTGATTCACCCAGTTACTTTTAAGCCAATTTCTTTCGCTTTGTTTTCATTGTTAAGCTTAAACGATTCGCATTTGAATTTATGAAATTGATATAAGTTAAAGTCATGCTGGGATGCGCCATTGATTACATATGTTGGTTTGTTTCAGATTCCAATGGAACTAGCTTAGTGACTCAAATGAATATCAAAGCAGCGGTTTCACTGTCGCATCCATTAAGCAGTTGTTACAATAAAAATACGGTGACAAAGACTGAATCATTGTTATGGATGGAAAACCAGCCAGGATTATGTATGTCTGGTAATCAAACAAACCAGAGTAAAGAGAAAACAAACTCTGAATATGATAAAGTGGCTCATCCATTACCGGAATATGCGGAAGTAACTTCGGGAAGAGTAAACGGAAACGAGTGGAACACAAGCAAAACTGCAACGTCACCCGCTGCGTATGCTTCGGTTACTCTAGTGGCGAACACGCGACAGTGCGTCAGCTCTTTGGTAAGTGCTTAAATAGTATGTTTGACCTTTTGCACAGCATTTCAAAAAAAGTTCTACAGTACTTTTCCTTTGTAGGGCTGGTTTCCACCTGGAGGCAAGAACGTTGACGCTTTTGAGTCTAGATATGCGCCTGATGAGGAACTCTACCCTGCTAGTAATGGTGGATACTACAATAGAAATGTTTACAGTGAGAAATATTTCCAAGGTCATCCCAATGTTTTAAAATTTTATGATCTGCCTTCAATGGACAAGACACAGAAAGCGCAACTTAAGTACAATCAGAGTATAGAAGACAGAAAAGGTGATAAGAGTGTAAAGACTGATGTAACACAATCATTGATTGGAAGAACTTATGGTGTAAATTCTAGAAAGAACTCCGAATCAGAAGCAACGTATAGAGCTTTTGGTGAAGAAACATCAGATGATGAGAATTATGCAGAAGATGGTGGTTACGATGAGTTGCAAGCGATGCAGCCTCAGAGACCGAGGCCACAGCATCAGTACGAAAGGCCTAATTTTGACAGCGATGCTACTAGAACGCTGGCGAGGTTGACTTCGTTCAGACATGGAAAGGGTGTATACGGGTCGTCGCAGGCGTCTCTTACGCCGTCGCATCCCCCGCCCGCTCCTCACCCCCGCGTGGACTCAGTGACCCGGTAGTATAGCGCCTTGCCGGCTTTCGGCGACTTGTGCCAAACGGACGTATAGGTAGAATAGTGTTTGTTAAAGTGTAGTGATGTGAAAACGTAAGATCACAGTTCTTCCTCACGATGTACAGACTCAGCATATCGCTTTTATAAGAAATAAATCTTTTTAGATTTTTTTTATGAAATGAGTTTACTAGTTGGCCTAAACTGCAAATTCTTTTTCGGAAGAATGTCTATGAATAAAGGCCTAAATTTGTTTAATACTAGCAGTTTCTTAATATTTTTATACGTATTTTATTTAAAATACTAAGTATTCCTAGTCTTGTTTATAAATTGTAAATAATGTAAATAAAGTGTAGTATTAACTTCAAGATCTGATATGGATTTAACCTACCTTTAAAAATGTGTTATTTATATCAATTCTAATGAATGTTTCTTATGTTATTATCGTAATTCAATTTGATATATCCGTCTGAGTATCAATAAAGAATTTATAATCCGAATATCACTAGTTAAACACACTATTAGTAATCAATCTGATAACATTTAAAAGCTTGGCAATAATATGAAGTAACTCTTTGTGTAAATAATTATAGAATAATGTTCAATAGGCATCAACACAATACTTGTACATATTTTTTTTGTCTCTAGAATTGAGTAGGGCTATTTGTTTAGGGAAATCTCTAAATTATTTTGGGATGTAGTCTATCATCATTAGAGCAGCACCTGATCCGTTATTACCACCACAAATTCTGGAAAATAACGTTATGCTGCTATTAGAGTTTAATTTATTTTGAAAAGATTAAAAACGGGATCGGTTTTGGGTTGATTAACTTATACATAGTTCTATTTATTTGACGTGCCATAAGGAAGCTTACCTAAATATAAAGTAACATTGGAGTTGTGAACAAAATTCAAATGATTACAAAAAGTTATTATCTACGTAAGATATGTGATATGAGTTATATAGCCACTTGTTATTACGACTACATAGCACAACTTGTATGGTTGCATATCATATTGTACTAGGTTATTATAGTAAAAAAAAATTATAAAAATTGACAGAGGACAAAATTGTACAATTCAGTGCAAGAGTTCACAAAATAACTGCACGTTCTAGTAGGTATTCTGAAAACATCAGACTATAAGCTCTAAGACATAATTATGATAACAATTGTTCAAAATTACTTTTGGACAATTTTATTGTTCAGATACATTTAGGTACTTACAAGATACTGTGCAGTAATGACAAAATTAACATCAATGAGGTCTTATTAAAC
Source organism: Athrips mouffetella (assembly GCA_947532105.1). NCBI lineage: Eukaryota > Metazoa > Arthropoda > Insecta > Lepidoptera > Gelechiidae > Athrips > Athrips mouffetella. Next base: position 12,761,966 of record OX383958.1, read on the forward strand.
GTAACGTTATCGAAATCAGATATTCTTCTCATGATTATGAAATCAACTTTCATTATAGGACTAACACTAAAATAGCATAAATTAATCTGCAGTTACATACATTCCAACTCTACTAAAATGTATGAAATGGCAGACTTTTTATTATTTTTGACTAAGTTTATGGCGAAATTGCTATAATCTTGATGAAATTAGCGTTATTTTTTTATCAACCCGGAAATTTTAAAAGGTGACTCTGCCCACGAAACAAAACAACTTTGGAACATAGGTCAAAATACGAAAAAAAATTCGACCTCAAAAAAAAAGTGCTGTCAGCTGATGCAGTTTTATGGGTAGTCGATTATTTTTTACTATTTCGAAATTCCTTGGGAAAAGTTGTTCAGTTTCATGGGCAGAATCACCTCATAAAATATCCAGATTGATGAAAAAATAGGGGTGTATAGTGAGTGTTACGTTAAATAAGACCTTTGAATATTGAGAAATACTTAATTACTTTGCACTGAATGACAGACAAATGTATTGTCTACGTTACTACGAAATTAAAACTCGTCCTTATTTATCACTTGTAAATATTGTAAATGAAGTTGATCGCCTTTTATACTTCGACTAGAAAGTCCAGACTGCCTTTGTTATATCTTGCCCTGTTCAAGTAACTTTATTAAATAGATACCTTGCTTTTCTGATTTTTTTTGTACACTCAACAGCACGTCAGTAGAATCACTTTTGGACCTTATGGCGTGGTAATAGAGTTAAAAAGGTTTATGCGGACGTGCGGTTGACGTACATAGGTACGGTTAGCAATGAGATGTATACAGAAGAGTGTTAAGTTAACTTTTCAACAGAACTGTGCAAGCCAGTGAGCGAGGAAAAACAACAAAAGGATTGCCTCATTTTCATGCGCTCAAATAGCGAAGTAATCTCATTGGTTGATTTTTGCTAGATTCCAGTTATCTCGCACAGCTCTTGCAAATGCTTTTGCCGTCATAATAATACAAAGTAATTTATCTTTAATATTACTCCTAAGCTCAGTGATGCTTCTAATGAAAGTAAGCAACTTTCCCGAAGAAAATTTAATTATTACTCGATATAAAGTTTCGAATCTTCTAAAGTGGTTAGTGGTTACTAGTATTATTTTTTCTTTTAGAAAAGTTGCTTATTATCATTAACAATTATGTTGGGTTTCGAGAGGAAAATCAAAGAAAATTGTCATTGTATTGCTAAGCATCAATTTAAAAAGTATAAAGTCGTTGTTGCTGATGGTACTTATTTCATAGAAATACTACACCTTCCTACATTCAGTCGACTGAATCCTTCAGTTCCTGAATTCAGTCAACTGTTATACATTTTAGTACGTAAGTCATATACGGGGTGTTAGGGATAGCTTTTTGAAAACTGAAAGAGCATTATCTTTATCAGTTAACGAAACTGGTCAATTTTAAGCGAATAAAACTTTTAGGAAATGAAAGAAAGGGTATTATACGATTTTATCCATTAATTAAGAAATAATCAATAGATTTTGTTTCAAAATAGTAGCTATACCACCAGAAATAAATAACCAAGAAATAAATAACCAATAACCATAAATAAATAACAAAAAAAAACGTTGGGCTAATAAATAGATTTGTTCCTGGAAATTAGATCTAGCACCAAAATAAAAATGATTAGAATGATCTTTTTAGGTGGCAGATAACAGACCTACTTTTTTACTTTAGTCCTAATATTTAGGTTACATATTTACATTATTGATTCATAATTTAGAGACCGTTTTGATTAATTTTGATAACTCATATATAGTTGTTAGGTTTTATAAAGTAAATATTAATGCCAAAAAATCGGTCTCTCCGTAGTTTTCAATCAAGTTTATACAATTTTGTATACAGATTAATCTTTAATTTCCGGAAAACTGTCCCTTACACCCTTAGTAACATCAATTGGATTTCTAGTTAGAAATCCTAATCCAGTTTACCGAATATGGGAGAGTGTAATAAGGGCTTTAAACCTTATACGAGTAGGTACACATAATACACACTTCAGTCTGTAAAAAAAAATTCTAGACTTTTTTCAGAAATTTGCTGCCGGTGTTATGTAGTGAACAAAGTTTACAGTTTTTAGCTGTTTGAAGTGTTAAGATTCTGTCTGTTGTGTCTTCAAAAATTGTTTCATAAACTCGAATTAATAATTCACAGGTAATCAAAGTAGAAACATAGCAAGGTGTCTAAACAAAAAGCTTAATGTAAAAGAATGCATATTTTTCTGTGTCATGACCATAAAATAGATGTTATTGTCGCAACAATATACAACCCTCAGACTATTTTAATTTTTGTATTAGTCTTTGAATACTATTTTTTAATAAAATATTTGAAATGACTAATAATTTTGGTATTTTTATTTGATTGCCCTCTTGAACTTGAACTGTGAGAGCTCTCCACTTGTTTGGAGCGAATTCAGGCGTGGAAATAAACAACTTGGAGAGCTCTTTTTACTGAACCATTGAAAATAAAATCTTATTGTAGGTACTTTCAAAATACAATTTATTATAGTTATAAAAAGGATGATGCGAATTTTCAGCGCTGACTAACCGTCACACCAACCACGTCACGTCATACCAGTGTTAGTGTAAGTATTTTTGAAATATAAAATGAACAGATTAAAATATGTAAAAATTTTCATCTTGTTTGCAAGATTTACTTTTACCATTATCCTTTTATTAGAGCTTTTCTGCAACAAAGTTTCTACCTTATTAAAATTGCATAAAATTTTTCAAAGAGGACGTACTTATTAACGGAAGACCTACAGTCAACCGAACACCAATAGCTTTTTCATTAACATAGGCGTTCTCAAAGTCAATGTTTCTACCGACTTGTGGTTAATTGTTCTTACCCAGATAAAGATAAAGATTTACAGTCTATATGAAAAAAAAATACCTATGAGTACGCCTCTTACTCAGAGTCGGCATGACTCACTTTGAAATGAAAGAAAATACGGTTATTTGTAAATCTAACTAAATAACAGTTTCGACTTTATTGCGAAGTGGAGGGTAAAAGTGCCATTATGCTTTAAATATTTATAATTGATTGCTATATTTACATTTACATTTACGACTAGGACCGACAAGTTCTTTTTATTATTCATCTGGTAGATGTAGAGTTGGCAGGTCCCAAATTAATTAGTTATGGCTTTTGTTATAATTTGTGTGCAGTAAGTGTTTCTCTATCGACGACGACAGGAGATCACGGGAGACTTTGGATATGGGCAGCGTTCTGCGAGTTTCCGGCTGTGCACGTCAGCTGATTTGGTAAAAACGATGAATCTGCTATACCTTAGTCTATTAGTAAGAGCAAAAATGGAAAGCAAGTTTGTGCAGTGCTTAGGAATGAGCATATAGGTAACATATAAGTAAAGGTTATATCAACGGAATTTTGTCTTTATGGTGGTGTATGTACTGCCATGGGTACAGTGTGTCTGAAGCGCCAGCAATGCGACACCAAAATAATAATTTGGTAAGCAGTTAAAGTTAGTATTAAACCTAAGTACCTAATTAACCGAGCTTCGCTCTATAATTATAGCCGTCTCAATATTAAAATATCATCAGGTGAGCAAGCTATGCTACCCGCCAACAGATGGCGCTGTAGGTTTCTGTCTAAAACGCGGTATATTTAAAAAATGCTTAAAAACACGGGGAAAAAGAATTTTCCCAGACATAAGACCTAGCTAGATCGATTTTTCGCCCCGTATGGTAAATTTCATCGAAATCGTTAGAGCCGTTTTCGAGAAATCGATTACAAATATACAAATAGGTACATTTACAAATATATTTACAAATATTGCTCGTTTAATAGAATAGGATAGATAAAGGGACGGATATGCAGTGGACCGGAGGTCACTGGATGCGTGCAGCCAGGACAGGTTTCTTTCAGAAGTCTTCTTTCGTCTGATCAGTACTGCTGGTGTTGGTGTTAGGGTAACCTCTGTTATCGTTGAAACTGTGCATTAAGACCATGAAACGGATGCACTTTCCCTGAGGAACGTAGGTCGAAATACAAAAATAAAATCATCTCTTAAAAAAATAGGTACCTACGCAATCGACTGGTGCAATTTCTATGGGAAGTCAATTTTTCGATCATATCTAGACCTATTATTCCTGAGGGATAGTTGCACATTGCACATTTTCATGGATTACAGGATTATAGCCCCTTTGTACGTTAGTACTTATACTTGTTACTATATAAGCTTAGATATATTCATGGCATGCAATTGGCTCCCATACTGCCTCAAACCTACACGTAACGTTTATAGGTAATACATTCACATGTTGGTAGTTAATGTGAGCCGTCTACATATTATCAGACAATCACAGACGGATGGAAAGCCATTGTATTGGCATGGTAAGCCCAATTTATGGAAGTACTTGTTAGACTGTTTTTGTTTCTACGTTAAGTGGCAACTAAAATTCGCGCGATGAATAAAGCCGCAATCACTTCTTTCTATATTCAAATAGTAATTCGGCACACATTGCAAATAGACTTGAATTTTTCAATTTCAATATCCTTACTACAACGAGAAATGTATTCCGAATTAATATCTGAATTAAGGAAGGTGTAATAGCGCCTTTAAGAGCACTAAGTGAAGTAGAAAGGGTTAATGTAATGTTTCCTATCAAATTTATTGCTGCCTAGCCCTCGTACGGGTTTAATATTAGAAATATTTGTGCTAAAGGTGGTTTGCGTTCAGAAGATACATAACCCAACAAGCTATTGATCCCCTTACTTATGATGGCCATCAAATCAATATTTTAATAACTTCTATCAAATAAGTCTACTCATACCGGCCGGCATTCTACTCAAAACCTCGAATAGTTAGTTTAGCTAAACACCTGAGGAAATTCCGACGCGAAAAGTTCCGCGACCGAAAAATCTGTCAAGTAAGTATAACACAGCGGAAATTGCGCTGGATTTGTCATAGGTAACCTAAAGAGCATTGCAAGCATAATAAGTGGAACTCTCCGTGTCAATAAGACCCGTATGTATGTCGCTACACTGAAAAAAAAAAATTGCTGATTCAATCAAGATTTTGATAGTTTCATACAAGCATCTTGACTCCATTTGAGCTTGCAAAGACCTTATTGGATTGTATCAATTTGATTATTGAATTAGAGATCATAAATTTACTAAGACGCTTTATTGAATCTATCAATTTCTTTTTCGACTTAATCACAAAAGGCCAAACAAGAGAAAATTGATCTTGGTTGGCTCTCCGTTTTTTCAGTGTAGGAGGAGGAAACCAGCGCATAAGCTCATTATGTAGGTCCTATAATACGTTCGTTAATGCGCTGTGGGCTGACTGCAAGCTATCAGGCAGTCACAGTCGCCCAGTCGGACCACAAGCCCATACTAAACACCCTCCATTAATGTACTTATGGCGAGTGCAGACCAGAGATTTGTTTTATGATTCACCAGAGCAAAATTGAACACGTTGTCAACAGTGCTTACGTTGCCTTTGTTTTCAAAATTTAAATTTTCATACATTTCACTCGTTCATTAGTGTTTCCGTTTGATAGCAGCGTTCTTTGTGAAATTTTCAATAGCTTACTTGCTAATGTTTCATTCAGTTAAAATAGTTAGCTTAGTTGAGTTAAAATGTTTTATTCCCAGATCGGATTAATACAAAAGTCATCATAACATCCCATGAAACGTCCACTACAGGACAGGGAGCTACCTCCAGAAAACTAACTTTTGATGAAAAAATGTGGAGGGGAAGTACTATAGTCACCTCGCTTGTTAGCGTTACGGCTGGCACCATGGACTGCGGTTGTAGGTGACCGCAGTAAGTAAGATGTAAGATACAAAGGAGGATGCTGCTGCCCATCCTCCAGTTAACCCTTAGTCGCCTCTTACGACACCCACGGGTATGTAAGGGTTGGTACTATTCTTTGCCGGCACCACAAAAGTAAGTTAAGAAAATGTGATTGCAAAGGATTTTTGACAACATTGAACACCGATGACAGATTTTATTTATTTTTTATTTTATTTGACTGGCAATAAATGGGCAATTTTAAGAATCGGTAGTGAGCACTACTGCATCAACACCAACTAGTGTGGGCATCCTGCATCTGTGGTACATTCAAACATATTTAAAAGAGCGCGTGGGTTTTTATTGTCGCTTCTTTTTTTCCCACCATGGCGCCAATTTGTTAAGCGATGTAGTTTAGCTGACGTCATTAAGACATTTTAATATCCAACAATGAATAAACTATTTTGAGTTTGAGTTCTGTAGATAATTTTTGGCCTAGAGTACCGAAACCAAGTACTAAACTTTTACTGAAACTCATTCACAGACAGATGCACTTCGTAATAGAGCTCGGAATAGAAATAAATTCCGTTATCCCGTATCCACGAGTCCAATAAACTTTTTTGCAACGTAAGCGTATAAAACGGCACAAAAACATGTGGAGTTTTTCTCTTACGTTCCAGTTTTGCATATTTCTGTTGCGTTGTATGGAGCGTCGCCGCGGGTATCGTTTTAATTTTCCGCCAGCGTAGAAATTTACACGATCTGAATGAACCATCTATTTTAATGAGCTTTAAAAGTTAACTGATCACGGTCTCAGGGCGCGGAGTGGAGCTCACGGGTAATGTGCCCTTCGGTGGTTTTGAAATTAAGCGGTTTTCGCAAAAATTACGTTGATGTAATTACTGTAAATATTTTCGGTCGGTCGCCATGCAAGAAGATATCATTTTACATTTAAACATAAGTAATTGGCTTTGCTTGACATAAGTAACTGGAGGATGGGCAGCAGCATCCTCCTTTGTATCTAACATCTTACTTACTGCGGTCACCTACAACCGCGGTCCATAGTGCCAGCCGTAACGCTAACAAGCGAGGTGACTATGGTACTTCCCCTCCACATATTTCCAGCAAAAGCTAGAATTCTGGAGGGAGCTCCCTGTCCTGTAGTGGACGTTCATGGGATGTTATGATGATGATGAATTGGCTTTTTAGGGTTCCGATACCAAAATGGTAAAAAAAAGGAACCCTTATGGTGCGACTTTGTCTGTCTGTCTGTCCGTCTGTCTGTCACACCTCTATATCTCAGCAACCACTCATGCTATCGACTTGAAATTTGGAATAGTTGTAGAATTTGGTTGCACATGAAAAAAGAAATATGATTATTAATGTAAAGGGGGCAAAATTTCAAATTGTCGTTACTAGGCCGAGTGGGGTATCATATGAAATGGCTTTACTTGTACATTCTAAAAAATATTTTTGTTTTTTTTTCATCTCTTATTTTTCAAGTTGTGATGACAAATGTAAAAAAAAATACCATTCCCCCCCATTATCTCCGAAGTTTGAGAAAGGAAAAATCTGAATTAATTACAGTCACTAGAAGTTTATGTAAATATTACAGCAAAAATAAAACGATCTTTCTAAGTTAACTCTTTACAAACAAATTTAGTTTTGCGGTTCTAAAAATGGACTTTATTGCTTCCAAAATACTATAGATATATCGGAACCCTCGGCGCGCGAGTCCAACTCGCACTTGACCGGTTTTTTTTACATGACGTGAATGCGCGTGTGGTGCCGGCTAAGAATAGTACCAACCTATCTCTACCCGTGGGCGTCGTAAGAGGCGACAAACGGTTTATGAACCGTAGGATGGGCAGCAGCATCTTTCTCCTAAGTACCAAGCATTTTTGCTCAAGTTCTGGAGGGAGTTCCCTGTCCTGCAGTGGACATTTTATGGGATGTTATGACGATGATGATGACACGACGTGAAAGCGTAAAAGTACAATCGTCTGAAGCAAACCTTATAAGTCGTACGAAGTTAAAGTATTAAGGGTTGGTGGTGATTGTTTGGTATAGGTACTTACTAAAACGTAACTTAAAACATAAATTTAAATGCCTTTAAAAAAAACGAGATCTTTTTGACTTTTCCATTTGTATGGTTTTTGAAGAAGGTTTCTACTTTGCACTGGCAGTAGTTGCATATGTATGTGAGATTTTCCACCCCTGGTTTTTTTGTTAAGAAAGTTTTATGTTCTTAGTAATATACTAAAAATCTAAAAAGAAACTCTGTAAGTAAATAATTTCCGTGGGTGTGTTCACATCTGATACATTTCATCCTTTGCAGCAAAAACAGACTAACCATACCTAGACTTAAATGACCCTTCGCCATATTTTTGTTCTCGCTAATTGCTCATCAAATTCGATGCGATCACTCGTAAAACTCACAGCACTCAATACGTGACGTTCCGAATGAAAATTGATCCTCCTCGGCCATCCACTCGATGACGGATATAATTCAATTAGAGGCTAATTGGAAAATTAAGTTGTGCAGAAACGAATAACTTCGGCAGGTTTTGCGAGATATGAATAAGGTTGCATTTGGTGAACTGATTGGGTAACTTGACTTTACGTTGTAGTAGTTTGTGATACCACCAATCATTTACGATCCTATATTCAATGTTTAACACTTCTTTTATTTTAAAAAAATGCAGAAGAAATAAGTATATTTTACGATAAGGGTTTATTTAGTTCATATTTTTGGTATATTACTGCCAAATCTAATGAATGAATGAATGAATATATTTATTTGCTTTGAACAGGTGTACAATTTAGGTCTTATGTATCTAATATAAGTATCTCTATTCAGCCATAATACAATAGCATGCAAATTACATTCTTAATTCTAAATATTCATTTAAGCTATAAAAGTTTTTATCTAAGAGCCACTTGAAAAGTTTTAAACACATCTGACTAAAGTTAAGTTCTCTAATATCTTTTGGTAGGTTATTATATATCTGAATACATTTATAATAGCAAGAGTTGAGGAACAGTGTCGTTTTAGGAGTGAAATCCATAGCAAGCTTATCTAGATATCTAACCTTTCTGGGATTTACATCAATAGTTGATTTAAACAAACATTTATTATGCTTAAAAATTTGCAAACTTCATAAATATACATGCTGGGTAGCGTCAGTAAGCCCAAGCGTTTAAATACGGGCTTACAAGAGTCTTGGGGACCAATTCCAGCGATAGCACGAACACATTTTTTTTGAGCTATGAAAGCTCTCTTTATGTACGAGCCATTGCCCCAAATTAATAAACCGTACCTTAATACTGAGGCTACGTACCCATGGTAGGCAGTCATGGCAATTCTTTGAGATGTTATACACCTTAATCTTCTGAGAGCATATACGAATTTATTTACTTTAGAGCACACTTTGTCAATTTGAGAGGTAAAGTTAAGATTTTTATCAATAATTATTCCCAAGAATGTTGTCTTATCCAATTCGCTAATAACATGTCCATTATATTTAATATTTAATTTGATTTCCTTGCGACCTTTGGTCATTAGTTGAATATAATTCGTTTTAGTCAAGTTAATATTTAAGTTATTGATTTCAAGCCATTGAATAATTAATTTAAGTGTATCATTAATGTCAGATTCATAAATGTCAATATTTTGTTTTTGAATACATTCACTCGAGGGTATTAACACAGAGAGGTCGTCGGCGAACAGAGCAACGAATATCCAAAATTAGAAACTAACGCCTTTGCAATATTAACGTGACGATGTGATGCTAAGACAGTGATGTGATCTTTAATTTGATAGTGGGTTTTTCTTAATGGTATAAATTTTAAAATATTTTACTAATTTTACTAATTCTGATGCTATAGGCAACTACCTAAAAGAGTTCAGGTTTTTGATCTAGAGACCTCAGGTTTTCGATCAAAAACCAGTTTTTATAAAAAAAAAACCTGCCACATATGTACACATAGGTACTTAGCTTTCGATAATTTTACACAGTCATGCTACACAAAGGTAGTCTAACTGCAGTCATGTACCGTACCGGCGTCCCCCGTCGAAGGTTTGTTTCCGCAATATGATTTGAAGGTGCGGTATTTTGGCGGCAATCCCTTTAATGGAAGGTGTATCTGCGACCAATGTTGTCACTGCCAGCTGTACGTACGAGTAGAAATGGCCGTTTAAAATTTTTTTGGGTCGTTGAAAATACAAATGCTGATTCCGCGTGATAACAATCGTAGATTAAGTTTAAGTTTACTATAAATAAGACCGAATTCTACAGACTTGAATGTTACTCGTATTAAAGCATTTGACCATTATATTTTTCAATTGATAATATAGACTATCTGATATCAAAATAAGTACCACAGAAGTTGACGCTTTTTGAGAAACCTAGTAGTAGCTAATACTGATGCCGCAATATAGAGCTGCATAAAAGTCTTGAGTTTGCAGAAAAGCGGCTATAATATACGGGCGCCCTTAAGCTGAAGTGCCCTTAATACTGTGCTTAAGTGGGCGCGGTTCAGAGATGTTCAGAGGCTTTTCAGGCCCAACACTTCTAAGCCTTTTAATATCGCGCCCTCACTGCACTTGGGATTTTATCGGATTTCTAGCGTGAAGTTACCTTTTTTAATGGTATTTTATGTTTGAGTTTAAAGGTTCGTATGTAAGGGTTCTAGAGTGGCGACCACGTACCGGAAGACGTTGCGTGGGCAGACCTCCCACTAGGTGGACCTACACGATTTAGTGGAGGTAGCGGAAAGCCGCTGAATGCGAGCAGCGCAGGACTTGACGTCATGGAGATCTTTAGGGTAGGTCTTTGTCAAGCAGTAGGACGTTTTTCGGCTGATATGATGATGTTTGAGTTTAGGTTTGGTGAGACAAATATTCGTGAAAAAATATTTAGACCCTTGCTTAAAGTATTGCCGATGGGGCGTGAAGGTTCTAGAATAACGACCACGAAGCAGAAAACGGTAAGTGGGGCGCAGACAAGGTAAAGAGACGATCTATTCAAGGTCACTGGTTGCGAGCATCGCAGGACTGGTAGTCATGCAGATTGTCAGGGGAGGCCTATGTCCCGCAGTGGAAGTCTTTCAGCCAATATGATGATGAAGATGATAAGTGCTCCGCCGAGTGACTGGGTGGGTCCAATAAACAAGTTCGTTAGAGGGACGATGAGTTATTCCGTACCTATCTACCATATGATATACTAAAAGCTTTTGCTCTTTGATTTTAAAAACTCCGCGACCATCCAACTTGACCCCTCTTTTATATAAAAGTTCTTGAAACGGGAGCTCACCTTAATTGGTTACTATTAGTTGTTAGAAAAATTGAAATATTTAAAGATTTTAGACTTTTCCCTTTATTTGTACTGTGAGACCTAGCTTCTTGCCAAATTTCATAATTTTAGGTCAACGGGAAGTACCCTGTAGGTTTTGCTTTTTTGCATAAATGTATGGAGATGAAGACATAAAAAGCCATATCTTTGGATTGCGTCGTTGTAAAAAATTTAAATTTTCAGATCTTATGTGGTTTATGGACCTTAATCATCATATCAGCCGAAAGACGTCCACTGCTGGACATAGGCCTCCCCTAAAGATCCCCATGACGACCGGTCCTGCGCTGCTCGCATCCAGCGGCTTCCCGCGACCTTGACCAGATCGTCGGTCCACCTTGTGGGGGGCCTGCCAACGCTTCGTCTTCCGGTACGTGGTCGCCACTCTAGAACCCTTACGCCCCATCGGCCATCGGTTCTTCTTGCGATGTGCCCTGCCCACTGCCACTTTAGTTTAGAGACTCTCAATATTCGTTATCAATTTCAACCTGATTCCCCTATCTCGTTCGTGAGAAAAAGGGTCTTGACAGACAGACAGACGGACAACAAAGTGATCCTATAAGGGTTCCGTTTTTTTATTTTGAGGTAAGGAACCCTAAAAACGGTCAAGTGCGAGTCGGACTTGCGTGCCGAGGGTTCCAATATACCTATAGTATTTTTTGAAGCAATAAAGTCAATTTTTAGGACTGCAGATCTAAATTTGTTTGTAAAGGTTTCTTGCAGATTTCAAAAAACTGAGCAACTGAGAAATATTGTTTTATTATTGCTGTAATATTTACATAAATTTCTATCGACTGTAATTAATCCAGTTTTTTCGATTCACAAACATCAGAGATAAGGGGGGTCAATGGATTTTTTTAAATATTTTTGATCATTACTTGAAAACTAAGTTAAAAAAAATACAATGATATATTTTGGAATGTATCTTCATGTACACGTAGTACATGTTCCTTTCATATGATACACCACTCGACCTAGTAACGACAATTTGAAATTTCGTTCTTTTTTTAATTATTATTTCATGTGCAATTAAGTTGGGCAACCATATCTTAAAACTGTAACAAATTTCAAGTCGATAGCATGAGTGGTTGTTGAGATATAGATGTGTGACAGACAGAAAGACAAAGTTGCAACATAAGGGTTCCTTTTTTTTACCATTTTGGTATCGGAACCCTTAAAAGGACTGAAGACCGTGTGTAGTAGAGAACAGAAGATATACCTTTCTATTTTCGTAGTGTTACTGTAAAATAAAGACTGCATTGAAATTCATGTAAGTAACAAAAGACAGTGCTTCGCCTGCAAGTAGCGGCAAGATTACCTTTTTAATACATGACATAATCACATTTGTACAAAATAATTACTCTTCATCATGTAACAACGAAATATAAATATGTCTCTTATACAGGGTATTAATTTAATTGCGTGCCATAGCTTAAGGGGTGTTTCAGTAACAATAAAGGAACACAAAATAAAATCCTCTTTTTTTCAAATTTTTTTAATTTTTTTTTCTTATTTTATATTCTTGATAATATTTTAGGGTGTGCATCTGCCCAAGACACTGAACAACTTTTCCCAAGGAACATAGGTCGAAATACGAAAAACATTTTTCGACTTCCCATACAAACTGCATCAGCTGACAGCACATTTTAGTATGGGAAGGCGAATTTTTTTTCGTATTTCGACCTATGTTCCTTTGGAAAAGTTATTAAGTGTCATGGGCAGATGCACACACTAGAATATTATCAAAAAAGTAAATAAAAATAATAATAAAAAAATACGAAAAAAAAAAGAAAAAAAATGATTTTTTTTATATATTTTTTTGTGTACACCCCCTAAGCTATGGCACGCAATTAAATTAAGACCCTGTATAAAGTGCTTATCAATTTAATTTAACTTACAATAACTTCATTCGTTTCCACGTATATGTACATTGGCCTGCATCACCAGATAAGCGAGACAAACGTGATTCTCCCTAATTCACTCAATTCATACATCGGGGTCATTGTCGCACTGTAACGTCCTCATCAACCCGCGATGACGATTGCCCAAATTTAATTAAGGCCTGCATTCTAACCCTTTAAAAGGGGATCAGAGTTATACAGATAGACCCTATGGATCGGGTTGAGATATAGTAGTAATTGGAGACACAGCAAAAGATTGCTTTCAAGATTTATTGTAGTCTACAGTACTGTACCATAAGCTGCAGTATTTCAAACAAAATAGATGTCGTAAAATTTTATGTTATCTAATGATAAAAACTTAAATAAAAATTTATTAAGAGGTACAACCAGTTTTTTAAATTTAAGAGGGTATATAAGTGGTGAAAGCGGCTTTGTAATTTTGGTACAGTTAGAAATTTCAGGCAATTCACAACCGGCAAATAGACCCAAAATAGAATTCGTAACGACTACAAAATTGTCTCCAACATTCACAATGACATTAGAGACGGGCTTTCTATTCTCCACGGTCGGGCCAAAATGGGCTCTAAAGTTTGAATGGCGCGGCACATGGGGCCGAGTTTTGTAATTTTATTAATGACGTAATAACAGTTCTGTCAGTCGCATGTGCGTGCCCATGAGCGATAGTGAAGCAGTTAGCTCGGACGGGTTAATATCGAGGGTCGGATCTCGGATTATCTACAAAGTACATGGTGTTACGGCTACGGATATTAAAAGTGTTGCAGATTTTAAGCAAGCCGAAACCCTCTTAATTTTACTCGAAGCTATTAGCTCGAATTGGCCTGGTATATAGAACAGCCCATATGAACCGTACAGTTGTGGTGACTTAATGAAAATAGCACTCGTTGTAATTTCGCTGCATCTGTTGAAGGTAAAACCGCACAATATATCACCAGTAATCTCCCTAAATGTAGCTATAATGTAAAATCATGAACAAATTGCTGCAATTTTCGAGCCAAAGCGAACTTTGAAACTAGCACCTAAAATAAATTAGCTAGGTTTTGTGCCCGGTGGGTTAAATCAGTTTCAGCCAGCGTTGTCGGCAACAAGCCTCTATTACTCACAAACTTGATGGCATTAAAGTTTTCCGACGGTTTCTCTGAAATATGAGGACACTCCGACAGGCACTCAAACTTTCACAGATTTCATCTACCTAATTTACGTACAACAAGTTTTGCCTAATAAAATTTAATCAAAGCTCATTTGTTTTTTGACGTTGATTGGCGATTCGAAGTTCTGATGCTCAAGCTTCAACCTGCCATAATTTTGGAGCGCTTTAGTCTTTTGTCAGACCCCTTAGGAACTGTCAAACTTAGTAACTCTTTGTAGATTCGTTTCTGTAAGAGTGGTTTTAAGTATAGTTCTACTTCAAACAAGAGTGACTGCTTTATACTTGCGATTTTTGGCAGTTGGTAAAAAGCCATTTATAGGTTGGGTTTCTGTATATTTTTTTGTTAATGTTACAAGTGAGCAAACGAGCAGGTGGGCCATCTAATGGTAAGTGGTCAACACCGCCCATAGCACTCACTACTACAAAAACTACTACTACAAAATTTACTTATACAAAACTACTTATTTCTACAAAAAATTATTTAAGCGTTTCTTCCGGTTTCGCTTAAGCACCTTTAGGAGAATTTTCGATTTCTCCTCAGAATATCCTCTCTTTTGGCTGACTTGGTAAGGAGACAAGATTTTATTGTAATAAAAAGAATATTCACCTGAAGATGCTAAAAAAGTGAAACTGGTAGAGATTAAAAAATCTAATGAAACCAGTACAAATGTGTTGTTCACCTCTGCTACTGCCACCTCTGGGATAGATCTGCTCAATACCAACTGGCCAGTCTTGCCAGGAAGCTTATCGAAGACGGAAACTCTTGTCCACGCGAAGCTGCAGTACCTACCTTTACACCGCATCGGAAAGTAGCCTGCGAATCGGTATTTTCCAGGATACATTTCTAAAAGTGTGCGTCTATATTGTACCTATGACCTGATTCCACCTTCTCCCATCCGTCTTTGTGGGACTAGGCTACGGCTGAAGTTTCACAATTATGTCGATATACCACCTATTTGCATGGAGCGTTTTCTTTACTTTCTTCTTTCCCTGCAGGAAGGCACTCTCTCCTGCAAATTTTCAACACGGCAATCTGGATCTTTTCGAGGCAAAAAGCATTTTCTAGGTAGGCATGCTACATTTTCCTTACCATGAATGAGGTAAGGTAGGAGTCAAATTTATTTATTTACATTTGGAGAATTAACAAACATGACACTTAAGATTAGTAATACATAATATGTATTAACATTAACATTTTAGGGCATGTACTTTAACAATATCTATATATATAAAAGAAGAAGGTGACTGACTGAATGACTGACTGACTGACTGACTGACTGACATATCAACGCACAGCCCAAACCACTGGGTCTAGAGATTCCAAATTTGGCATGTAGGTTCCTTATGAGGCCTAGGGGTGCACTAAGAAAGGGTTTTACAAAATTCCACCCCTAAGGGGGTAAAATAGGGGATGAAAGTTTGTATGAAAGTCCGTCAGTTTTGAAGTTAGGATCTTCAAAATTTGTATTTAGGCTGACGACTAAAAATTAATTATTACGTGTCTCATGGTTTTTGAAAATTCGACACCCTTAAGGGTGAAAAGGGGGATGAAGTTGAAAATTCTTTATTCTTAAAGTAAAATCCACATAATTTATTATTTAGGCATTAATGATGTAATTCTATGCAACGTTCATCACTGTTATTGAAATTCCACCCCAAATTCAACCCCTAAAAAAGGACAATGGGGTGAAAAATTCTAAAAACCAATATGGGTATCGTTTGTATGGTTTATCGGGTCGCTGATTACGAAAACTACAACAATTTTGAAATCAAACGTGGTGGACGTGAAATACCATCATCCCCCTGGGGATGGGGTTGGGGTGCGATGGGGTTGGGGTGCGATAGGGTTGAAATGTGAATATGGGTGTCGTTTGTGTGGTTTATCGGGTCGCCGATTACGAAAACTACAACAATTTTGAAATCCAACGTGGTGGACGTGAAATACCATCATTCCTCTGGGGATGGAGTTGGGGTGCGATAGGTTTGAAATGTCTAAAAATCAATATGGGTGTCGTTTGTATGGTTTATCGAGTCGCTGATTACGAAAGCTACAACTACTTTGAAATCCAAAGTGGTGGACGTGAAATACCATCATCCCCTGCGGATGGGGTTGGGGTGCGTTAGGTTTGAAATGTCTAACAATAAATATGGGTGTCATTTCTATGTTAGGGATAGCGGTTAAATTAACGTTAGGGGTTGGGATAGGGGCAGGGATAGGTAGAGGTAGAGAGGAAGAGAAATAGAGAGGTACAGGTAGAGGGAGAGGGAGAAGGAGGGGAAGGGGGAGAGGGAGGGAGTAAGGGAGGGGGAGGGGGTGAGAGAGAGGGAGAGGGAGGGGGATGGGGGAGGGGAAGGGGGAGAGGGAGGGAGTAAGGGAGGGGGAGGGGGTGAGAGAGAGGGAGAGGGAGGGGGATGGGGGAGGGGAAGGGGGAGAGGGAGGGAGTAAGGGAGGGGGAGGGGGTGAGAGAGAGGGAGAGGGGGGATGGGGGAGGGGAAGGGGTGATGGTGAAGGGGAAGGGGGGAAAGGGAGGGGAAGGGGGAAAGGGAGGAGGAAAAGGGAGGTGGGTGGGGGGAGGGGAGGGGGAGAAGGAGGTGGGAGATGGAGAGTGAGAGGGCGCGGAAGGGGGAAAGATGGAGATGGACAGGGGGAGGGGGATGGAGGGGGGGAGGGAGAGTGCGACATGGAGAGTAAGAGGGAGGGTGAAGGGGGAGGGAGAAAGAGGGGGGTGAGGGAAAGGGGGGAGGGAGGGAAAGAGGGAGGGGGAAAGGGAGGTAGGGAGGGAAAGGGAAGGGGGATAGGGAGGGGTTGGGGAAGAGGGAGGGGTTAGGGAAGAGGGAGGGGAGGGGGATGTGGAGGTGGGGGGGATACAAAAGGATAGATAGGGAGGAATAGGGACTTTTTTGACTTTTATTTTATTTTATTTTTATTTATTTTTTATTTATTAAGGTCTACCAACAGTTGTTTACACTATTACATACATAATGAAAAAAAAAGTGTTATTAATACATATAAAAGAGTAACAACTACTTAAAGGTAAACTCCGCATGCACACTAATGATCAGCTACAACGTTACAAACAAAACAACGAAAGAACTCGTCACTGTTTAATTGATTCTAAGACTAAATTTTAAATACTTATTTAAATTTACAACAAAATTAGGCAAAACGTATGAAAAAAACACAACCCGTTACAAAATTAAGCATCCAAATTAAAAGTTACAGAGAAACTAAAAGTAATACTATACTAAGTTAAACAATTAAAAAGAGAAATTACTAGCAGTAGTAAGATATTTATTAGTTATTTCTCTTTGAGAGGTTCTACTTAATACAACCCTTACGTAATGACTTATAAAACCTTGGTTTAGAGTCATTATAAAGGTCAAGAAGATCGCTGCAGTCATTAATAATCTTACACATTCTTGATATGGGAGAGTTACTACCTAACACAGTTGTACCAAACGGGGGGACAGAGAGGGGTTATAGGACATCGAGGTATGCGTCGTGGGACTCGAAAACTAATATTATTCAATAATGTAGGACAGTCAATTTGGTTCCTTAAAATCTTGTACATAAATAATCCGTCTAACATATTCCTTCGTTTTTCCAATGTTTCCATCTTGAAATAATGGAGTCTAGATCGGTAAGACTTTTCTTTTTTAGCCCTTCCAATTGAAAACGAGAGGTGCCAAAGGAAACGCTTTTGTACACGTTCTAATCGAAGTGAATGTACGGCATAATGTGGTCTCCAAACCACACTGCAATATTCTAACCCATTTCTAACCAGAGTGTTATAGAGCAAAATTTTGGTATTATTGCTAAAAAGTTTCGTGTTCCTAATGACAAATCCTAAAGTCTTTGATGTCTTCTTTATTATTGTATCTATGTGTGGCTTAAACGTGAGCTTACTGTCATAAAGGACGCCTAAGTCTTTGATACTATGTGCCTCATTAATTTTAGTATTGTTAATATTATATTCAAAATCTATTAGGTTATAATTTCGTGAGAATTTTACAAAGTAACATTTTTTGACATTTAAAATCATTTTGTTAATATCACACCATTTATTTAATCTATTCAGGTCACTCTGAAGAAGAAGTGCATCTTCTACTGACTTAATCGACCTTGCGAACTTTAAATCATCAGCGTACATGAAGACTTCTGAGAATCGAAAACAATCCTGTACGTCATTTATGAAATAATTGAAAAGAATTGGGCCTAAATGCGAGCCTTGAGGTACCCCGGATAAAATTTAACGTAAAAGGTTCTATTATTTAAGTATGATTCTACCCACTTCAGCAAGGACCCCGAGATTCCATACAAAGAAAGTTTATAAATAAGTAATTCGTGAGAAACTTTATCGAAGGCCTTGCTGAAGTCGGTATAAATCACGTCAATTTGTTGACCGGAATCAACACCTCTTACCAACATTTCAGAAAATGAGACCAGGTTGGTACTTGTAGACCTTGAGGTAACGAAACCATGCTGAAAGTCACTTAAATATAATTTCAGATGGCTCTGAATAATCGGACAAACAAGAGACTCAAAAATTTTTGCGAATTGCGACAAAATAGAGATAGGCCGGTAATTAGTTATTAAATCATCTTCATCTGATTTGTAGATTGGTACTACTTTTGCAGTTTTCCAATAGGATGGAAACACACCTGTATATAAAGATTTGTTAAAAATAGCCAATAAAGGATTCACTAGAACAGATGCACACTTAGATATGAAGAAAGGAGGTATTTTGTCAGGACCAGCTCCTTTCTTACAGTCAATACATTTTAATTTTGTTAACAAAGACTCGCTAGTAATAACTGGAGCTGTTAAGCACTGACTATATAGCTGTAGTAATCTTAAGGTAGGACTTATATCGTAACTTACATTATCACTTTTACTATATACAGATGAAAAATTTGCTGCAAACATTTCACATATAATTGCACTGTCAGAAGTAGCATTTACGCCATCACTCATAGTCAAGGGGTAAGTACTCGTGCCGCCACGCTTAGATTTCATATGGGACCAGAACAGTTTAGGATTTTTAGCTAAGCTATTTTCTAAATTACGTTTATAATCGTTATAACGCCCTATAGCTAATTTTTCGCAACGTACCCCAATCATATTAAGTTCAAATTTGTCCAAAGGGTTCTTGTATATATTATAACGCACTCTCAGCCTATTTTTTTTGTTAGATATTTTAATGAGATGAGAATCAAACCACGGAGGAAAAGTATTCTTTCGCGGCTTACGAAACGGTACAAATGTTTCAATTGTTTCTCTCAAAACCTGGTAAAAGATGATAAGCATATTATTCACGTTTTGTGAATCTGTAAATAACTCTTCCCATCTTATTTGACTTAAATGTTCGATAATCACGTCATAGTCGGCTTTATAAAAATTTCGTCTCTCAGAAGCGACATTATAGGGTAGGGTAGATCTTCCAGCCAATGAGAAAACTATGTCCAAAGGAGGGTGTAATTTATCTACTTTACTCATTGGATTTACATTTTCTGACACAGTACCATTAGAAAGTGTTGTTAACACAAGGTCAAGTATACGACCAGAAATGTTGGGTATAGAATTCAACTGTTCTAATTTATTAACGTACGTAAAATCTATTAATGTTTCACATATGCTAGGAACGTCATAAATATTTACTGAATTACGTACTTGTTTCCAATCGATAGACCCTAAATTAAAGTCTCCAGCTATGCATACCTCGATGTCAGTGTTCTGTTCAAAGACTGTATTACAATTATCTAGGAAATGTTCTAAAGTAAGACGTCTTACAGGTGGTGGAAGGTAAACTGCACATAGAGCTATTTGTTGTACAATTTTTGCTTTTGGTATATTCATCATTACCCAGAGGTCCTCACAGTTGCTTTCCCAATCTTTAACTCGTTTAGATTTAAACTTCTTTAAAACTGCTATTAGAGTACCCCCACCATCTTTCCCGCAATCCCTGTCCCTTCTGTAAACGTCGTATCTCTCATCAAATAAATTTATGAATACCTTCTAGCTACCCATTCACTCCCTTTATTGCCTTCTTTTTTAAGTTCGCCTGTAACGATTGACAATGAAAATTCCACACTCCCTACCTTGACTAAAATCAAAAGAAAATTAAATTTGTAGTAAGATAGCATTCAACTTGGATAAGTACAAATGCATCTTTTACGTAGGGATCAAGAAGGAAAAGCGTCCCGCAAAATACGAGTATGTTTCAGTTAAGTTCGAGTTCTGTTTTTTTTATAAAATCTACGCGGACGAAGTCGCGGGTAACAGCTAGTCTATATATATAAAAGAAGAAGGTGACTGACTGACTGACTGACTGACTGACATATCAACGCACAGCCCAAACCACTGAGTCTAGAGATTCCAAATTTGGCATGTAGGTTCCTTATATGGCCTAGGGGTGCACTAAGAAAGGGTTTTACCAAATTCTACCCCTAAGGGGGTAAAATAGGGGATGAAAGTTTGTATGAAAGTCCGTCAGTTTTGAAGTTAGGATCTTTAAAATTTGTATTTAGGCTGACGACTAAAAATTAATAACAACGTGTCTCAGGGTTTTTGAAAATTCGACACCCTTAAGGGTGAAAAGGGGGATGAAGTTGAAAATTCTTTATTCTTAAAGTAAAATCCAAATATTTTATTATTTAGGCATTAATGATGTAATTCTATGCAACGTTCATCACTGTTATTGAAATTCCACCCCAAATTCAACCCCTAAAAAAGGGGAATGGGGTGAAAAAGTCTAAAAACCAATATGGGTATCGTTTGTATGGTTTATCGGGTCGCTGATTACGAAAACTACAACAATTTTGAAATCAAACGTGGTGGACGTGAAATACCGTCATCCCCCTGGGGATGGAGTTGGGGTGCGATAGGTTTGAAATGTCTAAAAATCAATATGGGTGTCGTTTGTATGGTTTATCGGGTCGCTGATTACGAAAACTACAACAATTATGAAATCCAACGTGGTGGACGTGAAATACCATCATCCCCCTGGGGATGGAGTTGGGGTGCGATAGGTTTGAAATGTCTAAAAATCAATATGGGTGTCGTTTGTATGGTTTATCGGGTCGCTGATTACGAAAGCTACAACAACTTTGAAATCCAACGTGGTGGACGTGAAATACCATCATCACCTGGGGATGGGGTAGGGGTGCGATAGGTTTGAAATGTCTAAAAATAAATATGGGTGTCGTTTGTATGGTTTATCGGGTCGCTGATTACGAAAACTACAACAATTTTGAAATGAAACGTGGTGGACGTGAAATACCATCATCCCCCTGGGGATGGAGTTGGGGTGCGATAGGTTTGAAATGTCTAAAAATCAATATGGGTGTCGTTTGTATGGTTTATCGGGTCGCTGATTACGAAAACTACAACAATTATGAAATCCAACGTGGCGGACGTGAAATACCATCATCCCCCTGGGGATGGAGTTGGGGTGCGATAGGTTTGAAATGTCTAAAAATCAATATGGGTGTCGTTTGTATGGTTTATCGGGTCGCTGATTACGAAAGCTACAACAACTTTGAAATCCAACGTGGTGGACGTGAAATACCATCATCACCTGGGGATGGGGTTGGGGTGCGATAGGTTTGAAATGTCTAAAAATAAATATGGGTGTCATTTCTATGTTAGGGATAGCGGTTAAATTGGCGTAAGGGGTAGGGATAGGGACAGGTAGAGGAAGAGGTAGAGAGGTAGAGAGGTAGAGTGGTAGAGAGGTAGAGTGGTAGAGAGGTAGAGAGGTAGAGAGGTAGAGAGGTAGAGAGGTAGAAAGGTAGAGAGGTAGAGAGGTAGATATGTAGACAGGAATAGAGGTAGAGAGGTAGAGAGGTAGAGACGTAGAGACGTAGAGACGTAGAGACGTAGAGACGTAAAGACGTAGAGACGTAGAGACGTAGAGAGGTCGAGAGGAAGAGAGGTAGAGAGGTAGAGAGGTAGAGAGGTAGAGAGGTAGAGAGGTAGAGAGGTAGAGAGGTAGAGAGGTAGAGAGGTAGAGAGGTAGAGAGGTAGAGAGGTAGAGAGGTAGAGAGGTAGAGAGGTAGAGAGGTAGAGAGGTAGAGAGGTAGAGAGGTAGAGAGGTAGAGAGGTAGAGAGGTAGAGAGGTAGAGAGGTAGAGAGGTAGAGAGGTAGAGAGGTAGAGAGGTAGAGGGGTACAGGTACAGGTAGAGGTAGAGGTAGAGGGAGAGGGAGAAAGAGGGGAAGGGGGAGAGGGAGGGAGTGAGGGAGGGGGAGGGGGTGTTGAAAAGGGAGAGGGAGGGGCAGGGGGAGAGGGAGGAGGGGGAGGGGGAGAGACAGGGGGAGGGGGAGAGACAGAGGGAGGGGGAGAGGAAGGGGGGAGAGGGAGAGAGAGGGAGAGGGTTTTAGTTTTTCTCAATTACTTCTGCGAATTGGCTCATTTTTGAAATATTAGGTCTTTACCTATGAAATTGCCGTTTTGTATGGCGAATTTTAGGTAAACTCAATTTTCAGTACTAACATTTTTGCATTTTTCTTAGGAATTATAAATCCAATCTTTTTTATTTTTTTAAGCATTATTGGGAAAACATTAAGCTAACAGAAGATTAAATTTAATTTTTGAAAAATATTATCTGTAAAAAAATATAACAAATCTAATGATGAAATCGGACGACAATTAAGACGAACAATTTTCGAACCTTAAATTTTATATATCAAACTAAAAATAAAAACTTTATTTTATGCGTAAATTAATAACCTTGAAGTCAACTTTCAAAAATAGGACAAATGAAAAAAATTGCATTAGTATTATAGGAATTATGATCTCATTAATCTTTAAGAAAATTTCGGCAATTTCATAGGTAAAGACCTATTATTACATAAAGGTGTCTCTCATCTCTCTCTTTACATTTGTTTGATTCATCAACGCCGAGCCGTAACCGCTATAGATAGAGATCTGAAATTTTATACACATGTTCTATGCACGTCAAAAACACCCACTAAGAAAGAATTTTGGAAAATTCATCTCCCAAGGGGGTGAAATAAGGGATGAAAGTTTGTATGAAAGTCCTTTGTTTCTCGAGCTAGATTTACACAAATAAGAATTTAAGCTTCAGGCCAAAAATAAAGAAAAACGTGTTGAAGCATTTTTTTTAAATCACCCTTCAAGGTGGTAAAAAAGGGAATGATTTTTTTTCCGTATGTTGGTCTATATTCTTTCATTTTTAAAGGTAGAATTATAGAAATTTGGTTCTGAGCTCATGGTAAAAAATAAAAAAGCATATGTTTAAGAATTTTTCAACATTCATCCCCTAAGGGGTTGAAATAAGGGATGAAAATTTGTATGAAAGTCCTTTTTTTCTTGAGTTAGATTGACACAAATTTAACTTTAAGGTTTTGGTAAAAAATAATGAAACACGTGTTCAATAATTTCTTAAAAATCACCCTTAAAAGGGGTGAAAAAGGGGATGATATTTTTTTTCGTATGTTGGTCTATAAGTCTTTTGTTTTTAAAGGTAGAATTATAGAAATTTGTTTTTTAGCTTTTGGTAAAAAATAAAAAAGAACGTGTTTTAGAATTTTTCAAAATTCATCCCCTAAGGGGTGAAAGAAGGGATGAAAGTTTGTATGGTAGTCCGTCAGTTTAAAAGTTAGGATCCTCAACATTTGTATTTAGACTGACGACAAAAAAAATACATTTCTCAGGGTTTTTGAAAATTCTACACCCTAAGGGGTGAAAAGGGGGATGACATTGAAACTCCTTCATTTATTATTTGGGCATTAGGGTTGTAATTCTGTGGAACATACATCATTGTTATTGAAATTCCACCCCAAATTCAACCCCTTAAAGAGGGAAGGTGAAAAGGTCCAAAAACCAATATGGGTATCGTTGGTATGGTTTATCGGGTCGCTGATTACAAAAACTAAAACTATTTTGAAATCCAATGTGTTGAACGTGAAATACCATCATCCCCTGGGGATGGGGTTGGGGTGCGATAGGGTTGATATGTCTAATAATCAATATGGGTGTCGTTTGTATGGTTTATCGGATCGCTGATTACGAAAACTACAACAATTTTGAAATCTATGGTGGTGGACGTGAAATACCATCATCCCCTGGGGATGGGGTGGGGGTGCGATAGGGTTAAAATGTCTTAAACTCAATATGGGTTTCGTTTCTATGTTTATATAAGGATAGGGATAGCGGTTAAGACGGCGTTAAGGATAGGGATAGGAGTAGGGGTAGGGTTAGGGGCAGGGATAGGGAGAGGGATAGGGAGAGGGAGAAGGAGAGGGAGTGGGATGGAGGTAGACAGAGGGAGTGGGAGAGGGTGCGTGAGGGGGAGGGGGAAGGGAGGGGGAGAGGGAGAGACTGCACATTGTCTGAATATCACGCGGGCGAAGCCGCGGGCACAGCTAGTCGTACATAAAAAAAAACTGTTAATATTTCTCGACCACTTTACGGTTGTGTGAATGTACAATTGTTTTCAGTTGTTTGGAAGAAATAATAAATATCCGTGACCCCTAAAACAATATACAATGTCTTTAGACAAGTATCTGCGTGTTTGCTACTAATAAATAGGAGTATGTCTTCTATAATGTAAGTTTAAAGGGAGAAGTTTGTCACAAGGGTCGCACCGGGCCTTGCACAATTGCATTTAAACACGACAATATGGCATACGTGATTAGTTAAAAGAAATCTTAATAAGCTAAGTTTTTCAAGAATACGTAGACCGTAGAATTAATACTCGATACTTTTTAACTCCTGTCGTTCTTATTATTATAGGTGGTTTGTAAAGTTGATTTCTGTATTTTTGTTCCAAAGTTAACCACTTATTTTGTCACTGACAAACGATTTTCATTTTCTCTTCATTGATAAAATGATATTTATCTTTGAAAACTTTTTTTTTTGGGTTCCGATACCAAAATGGAAAAAAAAGGAACCCTTATGGTGCGACTTTGTCTGTCTGTCTGTCTGTCTGTCACACCTCCATATCTCAGCAACCACTCATGTTATCGACTTGAAATTTGGAAAGGTTTTAGGATATAGTTGCCCAACTTTTTTGCACATGTAAGAATTTTGAAAAAATTATGATTTTTAATGTAAGGGGACCAAAATAGGGGGGGCCAAATTTCAAATTGTCGCTACTAGGTCGAGTAGGGTATCATATGAAAGGGCTTTACTTATAAATTCTAAAGTATATTTTTGTATTTTTTTACGTTTCTCACTTTTCAATTTATGATGAAAAATGCCCAAAAAAATACCATTCCTTCCCCCTTATCTCCGAAATTTGTGTAAAGAAAAATCTGAATTAATTACAGTTGACAGAAGTTTATGTAAACTTTACAGCAAAACTAAAATGATCTTTCTAAGTTGCACAGTTTTTCAGAAATCTGCAAAAAACCTTTACAAACAAATTTAGTTTTTTTTTAAGCAATTATTTTTGAATATTTTAAGATTTTAATGTAGTTTTAATTAGATTTTAATGCATGAAAAATCTGTACGCCAAAAGGCAGAGCTCATAGATCTTTATTTGTCTGTACTGTTTCATCTCTGACTAACTTGTGTCTCACAGTAATAAATGATTTGATTTGATTTGATTTGCGGTCCTGAAAATTGACTTTATTGCTTCCAAAAATACTATAGGTATATCAGAACCCTCGGCGCACGAGTCCGACTCGCACTTGACCGGTTTTTTTTAAGTCTAGAAGCATTTTGAGAATTATGTTATAAAATAAACATATACGTAAAAGTTAAAACATTGTGTACGTACAATTTCTACGCGGATAGCGTATCCTACTAGCAGTAGATACAACCAACCAACCAACGGCAAAATATGTCTTTTCAAACAATTTTCACCAACAGAATTTTATTATCAAAAACAGCACACGCTCGAGTGCTCGGTCAGCAGCAAAAATTGGTAGAAATCAATAAATATCGGACCCCCTCTAATGCAATGATGGATCACATGGCTCTTATCTGGCGGCGACATCAACCCACGGACACCAAACACTCATTTTCGACGTCCATACTCCCGTTTTTAAACGATTTTCTTTGCCATTCATTAATCTTTTAATATGACTGATTGCCCGGCTTATCGCCACTGAAGCTATAAACCACCACGTTATGCAATGTTTAGAAGCATATTAGAGCGTGAATAAAAATCGGGCAATTGCCTAGTCAGACGTGCAAGCCAACAGTTGCTATTAGGACTCAATTAAGTTAAATTCTAGGATTGCCCTTTTTAGAGTTCCGTAACCAAAGGGTAAAAAATGGGACCTTATTAATATGCCTTAGACGTCTGTCTGTCTATCTGTTTATCTGTTAGCAGGCTGACAGACAAATAGATGTGTGTCTCACGAACCGTAACAGGTAAACAGTTAATAATAAAATATAAAAACGGATTAAGGGGAGCTTCCCTACTAAAAACGTATTTTTTGTAGACGATATTTCCTCGATTTTCGTTTTAGTTCTATCGTTAAAACGGGAACACATACAAGCGTGAAAATTGGTATGTTTAGAGTGCATTAGCTATCAAATAACAAAAAAATATAAAAACTGTCAAGTGCGTGTCGAACTCGCGCGAATTTAATACACTTCTGCGTGACTGCGCGTCCCTAAGACATTACTTTTACCTTAGTGGGACGGAACCCTCGATGAGCGATTCGGGCTCGCACTTGGTCGGTTTTCTATTTCAATCGCAATTAAGTTGGGCAAGCATTATTAGTAAACTGAAATTGATAGCAGCTACGATGTGTAGCGAATTTGTATTCTATTGTGTACCTCAAAGTGTACCTTATTTCTTAGCTACATACGCGAAAAATGCTTCGCGCTGTAGAGGGTTGTAACAGTGTATTTCCCAACATATCTTTAGAACATCATATCATTATCCTTGCGGTTGAAGCTGTCGGAAAGCTGGTAAGTAAGAAGGTACCTTTATTATTCATTACTATAAATTCCGAGGCGCACATGAGCTCTCATTTAATTCCAAATTGAGTGTCGCGCTACTACTCCAGAATATATTACGCTCAGCTGCTAATTCTTAATAGTTTATGCAAATCTACAACAAATAGACTCAGAAGAACGGATAAATGAGTAGAGATACAGAGGCAAAATACAAATACTTTAAAATTTTAAATATATTGCACTTTTTGTAGGTCTTAAAAAACATATTATAGTTTGTAGTTTGCAAAAAAGAGTGAATTATGTTGTACTCTAATAAAAATAATAATATTATGAGTGTGAAAATGTCTTGGATAATAACAGGATGTTTGGAAGAAATAGTTTGAGTCTATATAACTTTTAACCTCAGTAAGACCCCTTTTAAGACCCTGTTTATAGTAACACAGAATGAATCTATCCTTCCCATTGCCATCTCGCTTCAAAAACAAAACGCCGATTTGCATGTGCAAATAAGAGAGTAGTGAAATCCAAACAGCAATTTGGTAGACAATAGACCAGCTGGGACGGGTTTAGGGGACAAGAATTAAACAATAATATCTTGTCGTTTGCTGTGAAGATAATATCGATCTATTAATATGTAGACAAAAAGCTAGGTATAAAATCCATCGCTTATTGTCAGATCAAAATCAGGGCATTTATTTAAATGGTGATGGTGGAATGTTAGTATACAGCAATGACTTAAAATAGTTTAAAAATGAAAAAAAGAACCTCCAAGTGCGTGTCGGGCCACGCGCAGTATAGGGTTCCGTAGTTTTTTTACGATTTTTTATCGCAAAGTGGGTTTTGAGTAAGTATTTCATAACGTTTATAACATAAACTTTTTACCTCCTAATGCTCAGCGAGGTCCTAGCGCCTGATTGCTATTGCTGTTTTTATTATTTTTAGTTTTTCGGCTATAGCTCATTAACCTGTGAAGCCTACTTAACTGTGATAGTTTTCATTTTAATTTCATCATATATGCTACTACTGTGAATTTTTTTCAGTAACAACCGTTTAGCCAGCAGAGAGATTGGACACTCGACTCCAACAAAAAATTGCGCTTTCAAGCTTAATATTTCGCAAACGGATCCCTAAATCAAAAAGTGATCTTAGTAGACTTACATTAATTTTAAAGGACCTATCCATAATATTTTCATCCCCACTAAAGTGGAGACAGTGGTACAAGTAAACTTGTAGGGGGGGGTATTACCCTAAAAAAATATTTTTCAAAACTTTATTCTACCACTTTGTCGGCGTAGATGAAATGTATATCCGCACATAATTTCAGCTTTCTAGTACTAAGGGTCTCTGATCTAAGCCGCGGACAGACAGACAGAAAGACGGACAGACAGACAGGCAAATGGACATGACGAAACTATAAGGGTTCCTTTTTGACTACGGAACCCTAAAAAAACACCTGTGAAATAGGTAAACAATAGCAATGTTAATAAGTTTTAAGGTAAGCCTCATTAAAATACACAAAATATCACAAACACCCTACATCTTTCTTTTACGAATGTTCCCTCAGCAAAAAGTATGGATGGTATTAAAATTGAGAATATTTTCTCTGACTAGATAAATTCAATGCGCGCACTTATTCCCAGACCTAACAATAACAAGCAAATACACTGTGTCAACATTAAAATCTGCAAGCGAATAGGAAACCGTTCAAATAACACATTTCGCATTCCTCTTATATCGGCGCAATGCCGAAAACATAAAAATGTCATGTGCATAATGCACCCTATTGTAAATATGGTTCCCTTGCACTCCCAGAGGATGCATGATAAATTGTCCCCCTTAGAGATGTAGGTCATAGTGCTATCTGTCCTCTTTCACCGAAATAACAATGTTTACGCCTTCCGATCCCGAAAATAAAGTCTGATTTTAGTATATTGCTCTCTACCATTTCAGAAATTTATGTTCTTGGGTTTTATGATAGCACGACCGCTATGGTGACTGTAAACAAGAAAATACTATCCGAGAGATAAACTTTTGGATGTCATATATCTTTTCGTTGCGTGCGTATGAATGCTAGGTGTAAATTTAGACGAGTTGATATTACTATAAATAGTCTAAAGAGCATACATACCCGTGCGTGTCACAACAACCGCGGTCCATGGTGCCAGCTGTAACGCTGACAAGCGAGGTGACTATGGTACTTCCCCTCCACATTTTTCCAGGAAAGGCTAGAATTCTGGAGGGAGCTCCCTGTCCTGTTGTGGACGTTTCATGGGATGCTATGATGAGTCTAAAGAGAAGTTGCATTGCATTTTTGTGAATTCAAAACGGCACAACAAACATTTCTTGTTCAAAGAATACCCGAAACTAAGAAAATGTTAAGGCCTTCAATGTTTTACTATCTTTTATTTGACACGAAAATAATAAGTGCAGTCCCTTATTCATTTTAATGTAAGCAAAAAAATCTTTAATAAGTTAAGGGCTGTATGAAATGCATCCTAGGGGCAAGTGATTTGTGCATGCATCTATTGCAAAGGGGTTTCTAATGGTCACGACGTCTAAGCACACAAGTGCACATAATTTATCGCGAGAAAGGGTGCCGGATTAGCCATTGTCAACATTATCTTAAATATTTTATGTTCAATTAAGTTTCCTTTTATTTTGGAGCCATAAATTTAACCACGAGGCAAGATATCGAGTTTAGGGATCACATAAGCGTATAAAGTAACCCTTTCTTTGTCCTTTGTGATATACGACTGTGCATAATGTTTAATTTAATAATGTATTTTGGAAGTTTATCTAAATATTTTGATCTTAATCTTGTCAACAATATGATCCTTCTTGAGTATAGGACGCTTAAAATCATCTACAGCTATAGAAATTACAATTTCTGTTTCTTATTTTTTGACTAGGTCTAACTTATTAATTAAATTAAAGATTATATTTATATATCATTAATTTGAAATAACAAGTGACAGACAGTGACGAAACAATACAGATACAGAGTTATGTGACGAAGTATGGTCCATCAATTAACTCGATGTCGGTAATTAAGAGTTGATTCCCACTGAAGTAAACAAAAGTACCTACTTTCCGCCTGCAGAATGTAACAAATTATGTGATCTTTTTGTGAGTAAATAATTATGTCTTCACGTCTTACCAGGTCCCCAACACTGAGGGCAGCGTCTTACTGGCTGCATGAGAGGTGGCATGAGTAATGTAATGATTATGAACCTGGGTCTAGTTCCATCAGTACTACTTATATCCTGTATTAATGCTGTATATTATTTAAAGAGATTTAAGAGCAATGTAGTCCCCGCATCTTAGCAGGCGACTAGTCGACCACCCCGACGACTGTTTGAACAGTAACATATAAACTGGCTGCATGAGAGACAGCACGATTAAAGATCATGCCACTAGTTCTAACTCCGTCCGAACTACTTATACCCTGTATATTATATTCTCCAAAGAGATGTAAAAGCAATATAGTTCCCACATCTTAGCAGACGACTAGCCAACCAACCCGACCACTGTTTGAACTGTAACCTACATTAGAGAAGGCACGATTGATGATCATGCCACTAGTTCTAACTCTATACACATACACCCGGTATATTTCTCAAAGAGATGTAAGAGCGATATAGTCACCGCATCTTAGCAGATGACAGGGCAACCACCCTGGGTACTGTTTGCACAGTAACCTACATTACTGGCTCCATGAGGGATGGCATCATTAATGATCACAGACTTGAGACTATCCCTACGAGAGTAACTATAAGGCTAGCTTGTGTAACATGATTATCATGTATACATACATTTTAAAAGAGTACGGTAGAGCAATTTCCTATCCTTTCCTAATTTTCCTTTTCTACTGAAAAGTTGTGAATATACATTCATATTGGCACCAAAAGCTTTGTAATTATAATATTTGAAGGGTTCTTATCACGATTTTGGATGATTGTAGGAATAGTGACCACGAAACTCTCAAACAACCACTCTATTCTTTATTTTCTGGGCATTGTATTTTGTAGTCATGAGCAGTATTAAGCTACCCACGTGGTTTAAAAGCAATACTCAATCCTTTTAAATACAATCTATCATTGCTTCACCCATGGTGATTAGAGGGACATGATTTGGGGAGGACGACCCTTCGTGCCTCTGAATGCATTGACGACATCGCCTCAGCTCAGTCTGCGACCATCACTTTGTATCTGGTTTTGAGGCAATTTCAAAACTGTCACAAGTAAAACAAACGAGGGTTGCTTTATACGAATAAACACGTTTTCAAATGAATATTTGAGATAGTGATCTTTTAATACAGCAATTATGAATTTAAATTACGATAATTTTTTGCTGTCTCTAAAAGACGAATGGTAGAATAGAAATCAAAAGAAATCAAAGGTATATTAGGTAGTAGGTATATTACTTGTAGTACAACAAAACAATAAAGATACAGGCTTCTTCTTAGCAAGCTCGTTCCATCGTTGACCTAATTATCTTTCCTCTGGGCTATCAGATAAGAGCAAGCCAAGGCAATAAAAAAGAAACATGATTCCAGGAATAAAACTACTGTTTATTTAAGCATGAGCTTCAATAACAAAAACTTCCTTACTGAGCGAACAGAATGCACACGTGATTTACAGGATTGTATAGGAAACTGCATATATCCCATAATTTTTGTTAACAAACCGTTGATTGAATTTCGTACTAAACCACAGCTACAAAATAGATCTGCGTTAGTTCAGGACCAATTTCAATATCGGGGTGTCCTTTTGTCCGGTCGAGTGGTCGGAAGCATGCCCGATGGGCGTCATCGGCCTTTCACTCTTGTACCACCCTGTACTCTACATTTTATATGGGGTGCTCTTGGCAGTTCAACGTTGGCTTTCAATTAGTTAATAAATATTGGATATACATATCTCTGTAATAAAGTTTCCAGAGCGAAAATTTTGTCTTCTACTTAGATGTCATATGTATTGGATAGAACCAACTTATAGAGGCTTATAAAAGTAGTGATAGTAATCTAGTCATAGAATAAATAAATAAAATAATTTAACAATGGAAAATTAATAATAAAACATTGTTATTTTTTGTAATTTAGGACTATAAAGATTAAAAATAATTTTAGATAAATGGTACGTAATATAAAATATTATTTTTTAGCTAAAGAATCTTCCTCTCTCCTACTTTTGCTGTGCCCGACAGGGTCCATGATGTACCTATTTATTATATGAACACCTTGTAAATCTGATGGGATGCAATAAATGTATTGAGTATTGGCATTAATTGTCATCAAATTTATCATTGTTTTAAAAGGTACAGCTACACGCATGTCCGTCCACGCGCAGTGTAGGGTTCCATAGTTGCCTCAGGAATCATTCTTATTAAGTATTTTTTTATTTTTTTATAAACATTTTCCCTCCTTACGAAGGTCCAGCGCCTGTTTTCTATTTCTATTGTTTTCAGTATTGTGAATTAGCTGTGATAATTTAATTTTCATTTCATCATATTTACTACGATTTTTTTCACCTTTCCGATATCATCCGTTTAGTTGGCAAGGGGGGTGACACTTGACTCCAATAAAAAATGCGCTTCTGTGCAAAAAAATATTCCGCAAACGTAACCACAAATAAAAAATTGATCTTAAAATACTCTCTATATTTTGAAAAGACCTATCTAACGACAACCTACACTATGGGGCAGACGAAAAAAATTCATCCCAACTTAACGTCTTGGGGATATACCCCAAGAGAATTTTTGTTTTAATATTTTTTCTACCACTTTGTCAACGTGATAAATATGTATAATACTCATACCAAATTACAGCTTTGAGGTCTATAAGCTCTCTGAGCTATACCGCAGACAGACAGACAGACGGACATGACGAAACTATAAGGGATCTTTGTGAATACGGAACCCTAATAAGGCAAATGTCTAAGGCGCCTTACTCATGACTGAAACATTCAAATAAAGCTATTACCAAAATAATGTTTGTACAACTAACAGCACGTCAGCAGGTAGAAACACTTAGGACTTCATGACGTGGTGATAGAGATGCAAATGTTTCTACTGACGTGCAGTTGATCGTACTCTTCTACATAATTTGCTACAAGTTATGAGCTATAGAATACACTTAAAATTAATCGACCTAACTTTTAATTGGCAGCTTTTATATCGAACATCCTGTAAACCTTTTATTCGGTACGAATTCAATTCAAATTTTTGCCCTTAGTTGGAGCGACGGTGGAGAGCTGGCAGTCCATTCAGTGCAATTTGATGAAGCTAAGCGCTGCCATTCAGCCCGAGTACGTCCACAATACCACGCTTCGACTAATGGGGCCGAAATACCAGCCGTATTAGCTTCATTGGACGTTGGTTGGTTGACATGCCATAGAGTGAATAGATTCCAAATTTGGTTGGGAAGGATCCAGAAATTAAACAAGTATTCTGTAAAGAATCTACATTGAATAAATTATCTGAATCAAGGATCTTTTGCATTAACGGTATCCATACTGACACAATTTCTTAGGTAGGTACAGACTATATTCTGTGGCCCTCCAAACACTGAAGATTTGGTTACAAAGAATTTTTACTTACAGAAGTCAGTTGCACGTGTTTCATTTTGAAGGAAAATTCCCTCTGAATCTTCCTCACTTTTTACAAAGTTATTAATTTCGAGTCAGATGGTACACTTAAATAATACTTGGAAGACAAATAACTCTACTCACACTCGCGCCATGCAAAGTATTTAGCGCATTTCTCCCAACTAATAAATCTGCCGGCGACAAACTAAAACTGAGTTATAACAACAAAGTCAAATTACCGAAGGAGTTCACCGCAGGGGGAAGAGGGGAGGGGTGTAACCGACTCGGGAGAGGAACGCATGCCGCATACTGATGCAGGGTTCCTAACTCTCTCAAGATTTTCAGATCGGGATTTTCCTTTCTTTACAATGGGCCTACTCCTGGGGCATATCAATTGCACGCGGTTATGTCGTTAGAAAGTTTCTGTGAGAGGGTACGAGACGGCCCCATCGATTTTCGGGCTTAGCGCTCGTGTTAGAGTGCTTGTCTGCTGTATTGAGGAAATATTTTCTTTATTAGATAAGTGGTTAAGAAATTTCAG
This sequence comes from Athrips mouffetella, assembly GCA_947532105.1. Taxonomy (NCBI): domain Eukaryota; kingdom Metazoa; phylum Arthropoda; class Insecta; order Lepidoptera; family Gelechiidae; genus Athrips; species Athrips mouffetella. The sequence goes on from OX383958.1 coordinate 12,796,173, forward strand.
CCACCTATCTTCTATTATACAATGTGAATTTTCATTGATTTTGCTCCAGAAACCCAGTGATTCTACTAATAAAAACAAGCTACTTTCCAGAATTTTTTTTTCGTTTTTTCATACAAAATGAGTCGATCACGCACGTGGTGTGATCGACGTAAAATTCACAAAATGAAGCCGTGGCTGACTAAAGCGATTAATAAATGCTTGATCAACGCACAGCCCAAATCCTTTGCCCTATAAGTTTGACATTTTGAAAAGAAATAGATAACGTAGGAGAGCGCTAAAAAATTTTTGCAAAATCCATCCTTCTTATGAAACCACGGAAATCTTCGCAAATGATGGCACGGGCAACAGTAATCCAATATACTGCATGTAACAGAAAGTTGTGATAGTACTGCAGTAGCTGCTGATAGTAGTGTTTTAGAAAAGTTGTTCAGTTTCATGGGCAGAATCACAATTCTGCCCATGAAACTGAACAACTTTTCTCAAAGAACATAGGTCGAGATACGAAAAACCTAATTTGACCAAAATATCAGCTGTTGCAGTTTCTATGGGAGGTCAAAAATTGATTTTATTCTATGACCTTTGTTCCTTGGAAAAGTTGTTCTGTTTTGTGGGCAGACTCACACCCTTTAGTATTGTCACACCTTTATCGTAATCAAAACTATGTATATTAAGCTTGCATTGAAAGTCTGAATTCTTGGGACCTATTTTTGAATACCACATGATACCACCCTGATTCTATTCTAAAATACCAATAATAATAAAGTAGAATCCGCACATCAATTCTGAATGATCAAAGTTACTGAATCTGGTTTCCCAATCAATCTTGTAAACAATCCGTTCGCACATTTGGCGTGCATTAAGGGCTTCGCATTCATTTTTCTGAACAGAAATAGACTATGCCATCACGATAATGACCTTAGATAAAAGAAATTTTATAGCTATAAACTAGAGGTCGCGTGGGTGCGCGGGCTGCAAGCAGCCCGCGTGAGGTGTTGTGGCTGTTGCTCTTGTTATCCAGGACCAAATTTCGATTTTGAATGCAATCGGCCAAAAAACAAAAAAAAAATCAAGATGGCGGCCATTTTTTTCAATTCTGACATTTGATTCGGTATCGGAGACCTCTCGGACCCTCAGATATCGATTTTGAAAGCAATCGGTCAAGAAACAAAAAAAAACAAGATGGCGGCTATTTTTTTCAATTTTGACATTGGATTCGAAATCGGAGACCTCTCGGACCCTCAGATATCGATTTTAAAAGCAATTGGCCCAGTAACAAAAAAATTCAAGATGGCGGCCATTTTTTCAAAATTATATTCTTGATTCGGTATCGGAGACCTCTCGGACCCTCAGATATCGATTTTGAAAGCAATCGGCCCAATAACAAAAAAATTCAAGATGGCGACCACTTTTCAAAATTTTGACATGAGATTCGTTATCAGAGTCGACTCGGCCCCCCAAATATCGATTTTGAAAGCAATCGGTCGAGAAATAGAAAAATTCAAGATGTACATATTACGGCATTATAATACTCGAGTGAAGTGCTCGTTTTCAAGTATTTATTTTACAAGTTATAAAAAATACCATTTCCCCTTTATCTCCGAAGTTTTCAGAACGAAAATCTGAATTAGATACACTATTATCGATAGAGGTTTAAGTAAATATTACAGGAAAAATAAAACGATCTCTCTTATTTGCACAGATTTTTAGAAATCAGCAAAGAACCTTTAGGTACAAACAAACTTAGTGTAGCGCCATCTTCTTATTCTCAGGGTGGGTAACGCGCTTCGTTGTCTTATTACTGTCAAATCATGTCACAGTGGGCGCTATGTGCAGTGGATACCACTTACCATCAAGTGGAACTTGTTACATAAAACAAATTGAGCTGGGTTTGTCAAGATATAACACTTTACCCCTTAAAACTAATGCCCTTTCCTAATCAAAAACAGAACACTTAAGGTGATCTGTCACGGCCAGCTTAGCCCCGAACTCAACTAGTTGGAGCCACTGCTGCAAATATAAGGTTTTTTTTTTTATGCAATAAGTACCAACTATATATGTGCAAAAAGTTGATTCGCCTAAATTTCATCGTGCAACTTCAACGCCTAACAACAATTTCGATAAGAAAAATATCTCCATATGTCCACTAAAGTCAATTACTCTCGTCAGGCCGTGTTTACATGAGTACGATCACTCACACATGCACATAAAGCACAACCGTACAGTTTTGACCGCACGCCCACAATCGTAATATTGAACCAAAAATTGCTAACAAAAATAGTACTTTCAGTACATTAACTGTATTTTTGTATTAATTAGGGAAAAATTTAACTAAAAATAGCAATATTAGTTCGTTTTTCAACAGAATTTTATGTCCCGCGTAAGAATGCAAGTCATTTGAATATTTGTATGGAAAACGGATCACCTTAAATATGTAGTATAAGTACACTTCAAACAAGAAGTATTTTAAACAAGTTGACTATAACTGATTGAATGCTGAAATTATTGTGCTCCATGGTTGGAATATAGATACTTAGAAATACTTAAATTTTTTGCACATAGCAGTAAACTTTCATTGTAGGTCTCTCCTCCTTCTAACATTTCTTTCGCCTAGGCAGTAACTTGATCCCTTCATTTAATTTACATAAAAGTGCAGTGTATTGTTCATTTTTCTATGAAGGGGATTATCCGTAGTAAATAGTGATCCCCCGAGGATTATGCCATTGTGAATACGCGGTCCACCCACATCTAGGTCAATGTATTAGGGGGACATCGAACGATTTATCGGATAAGAAAGGAAGATTATTTTGGCTTAGAGGTATTGATGAATTGCGAACATTTTTGTTTTAGATATACCAGATGGCCCAGTTTGGTCAGTAATAATAAGTTGAAGATAACTTTAGTTCGGCGAAAATCAAGCTTTAGAAGTTTGGGGTCTTACTACAAAAAAAAAAACCGGCCAATTGCGAGTCGGACTCGCGCACTGAGGGTTCCGTACCACCACATAAACATAATTGTATTAGTTGAAATTTCAGTAAGTTAATGTGCTAGATTTTTTGGGTCCGACACGCGCTTGACCAAATTTTATTATTTGTTATTATTTTATAGCTTATGTACTACCAATTTTCAAGTTTGTAAGTGTTCCCGTTTTTAAATAGAACTAAAACAAAAATCGCCTCAGCGACCATCCAACTTGACCCCTCTCTTATATGAAAGTTCTTGAAACGGGAGCTCACCACAATTGGTTACCATTAGTTGGGAGAAAGGTTGAAATATTTAATGATTTCAGACTTTTCCCATTATTTGTACTGTGAGACCTAGCTTCTTGCCAAATTTCATAATTTTAGTCAACGGGAAGTACCCTGTAGGTATTGCATTTTTTAATAAATGTATGGAGATGAGGACATAAAATGACATATCTTTTGATTGCGTCATTGTAAAAAATTGTAATTTTCAGATCTTGTGTGGTTCATGGATCCTAATATATGGTATTAGTTTCAACCTGATACGTTTACCCGTTCGTGAGATAAAGGGTCTTGACAGACAGACAGACAGACAGACAGACAGACAGACAGACGGACAACAAAGTGATCCTATAAGGGTTCCGTTTTTGTCTTTTGAGGTACGGAACCCTAAAAAGTAAGACATCTGTTGAAAACTTGATTAAAAAATCGCACAAAATAAGTGGCTGTGTCAGTTGATGCGCAGAAGTCGAAAATAAGTCATTTTTGACTTCTGCGCATCAATGACATAGCCAGAGTTATTTTGTACGATTTTTTTTAATCAAGTGTTCAACAGATGTCTAACTTTTTTGTAGTAAGACGGTTGATGTTAAGAACATCTTTAAAAACTATTCTACAGAGTCTTTTAAGGGGCTACGTGGGTAGGAAAGTAGAGCAGTCATATGTGGAACGCGGCAATGACCGATTTTGGACATTTCTGAACTTTCTTTGAATTTTCTTTTTTTTTCCTTACATCTATATGAACCAATATGTGGTAAGTGGAAATGTTGATATAAAAACTGACGTTTCTTTTAAACACCGGCTTTGCAATTTGGAATCATTAACGGTGAGTTGTGGAAAAAAAAGATTAAATACTCAAGCTTTGTCATATTTCTTCTTCTCATTTACTCTATGTACCTTATTTGTTTTACTGTCTGAACCTATTTTTACCATCACCACGATAAAACTAAGCAAACTTGATCTACTTGAAAAACATCTCTACCTTGCATATTTTGATTTGAAACAATAGAATTATCATACCAGCTCAAGTGCAGGATCGTACGCAACCGGATACGGATATACGATAACGAATGCAATTTTCCAACCCCGTGAGCAGAGTTTAGGCGGGCTCCGATCGCGATCTTACCATACAGGATCTACTTACCTATCGTACTAGCTGGGATTGTCTTTTCTGTGGTTTCACATGGTATGGGCAAGTTCGGTCAGGTTGCCCATACTGACTTGTAAATTTGTCAGGACTGAGTCTTGATGACATTTCCCTCTTCACCGCTGTGCTCTGCTGACCCTAGATTAGTAAGTACAGTACAGTACTGACCCATTTAACTTTAATAATAATAATAATAAATAATAAATAAGTTTATTGAACTAAATGTGGTTACAGAGATTTTACAAGACGTGCTTACATTGGATTCTTAAAGATAATTTGTTTTGCAACCAGTATGCTTCGACCTTGCTTCCTAAACTAAGAAAAATATTCCTGTATCTTAGGAAGTAGGGTTCGACCGTGAACGTCGCTTCCAAGTTAATGACAATTTTGACAACTTGCTACACTGTTAAAATTTAAGAAACTCAAAATATAAACTTAATAAATAATTCATAAAAGTAGAAATTTAATAAAAGGAAAAAAGTTTTAAGCTGTTCAAGATACAAATTATATCAAAATTAGTAAGACAAGGTGCTATAATATGCTTGCGAGATTTGAAAGTGTGTTTGGTGAGTACATGTAGGTGTGTGTGGGTGTGTGTATATGTTTGTGTATGTGTGTGTTTATGTGCAAGTAGGTTGGTGAAAGCAATAATTTAATTGTAAGTAAATATTATGACACAATTTTAAGTAGGTCCTCTGTTTTTGTGTAGTCTAGAGACAGTAGCCACGTTTTAAGTTTAGTTTTGAGATCATAGATGTTTAAGCTTGTGATTTGCAGGTATTTATTTATTTTCGTATAGATCAAGGTGCTCGAGACATAGAACTGATGTTTTGCAAAAGTAGTTTTGTGGGGGACACTAGGAGGTTCGTTTCTGCGGCTGTTTATATTTGTGTTTGGGGGACATCACGGTGTTTTCTCAGAACGGTTTGCAGTATGTAGAGCTGCCTTACAGTAAGCTTTTTAGAATTTTTTTATAAATCAATGGTCGGAAACCTAAACGTTTTTTTTAGCAAGACTTTTAAGACAGCACGTTGTGCTCGCTCCAGCTTAATAAAGCATGTCTTTCCAGTAGCACCCCAAACAGTAATACAGTAGGTTATGATGGATTGCCCAAGGGCTAAATAAGTCATACCTAACACTTCGCGGCATGCAATACTTCTTAGCAATTTAAAGATGTAGATTAGGCGCACAACTTTGGTAGACATTGACTCTATTTGTTTATTCCAGTTAAGTCGATCATCCAGGTAGACACCAAGGTACGTCACCTCTTTAGATTTAATTAGTGGTTCGCATGAGCAGTGAGTTGAAGCAAGCTGGCAAGAGTGAGCCACAATGTCGAAGTTGCGAGGCTTTGTGTTATCACGAATCGAAAAGGGTATATAGGTAGTCTTCTCTACATTAAGGGTAAGTAAATTTAGTGTAAGCCATTTTGATATCGTGTGTAGCGCAGTTTCGCTGTAGTTTTTAACGGCCTCCCAAGTTTTTCCTTCGACAAGAATTGCTGTATCGTCCGCGTACGTGAAAATGCTACAATTTGGCAGTGATAGTTTACAAAGTTCATTTATGTAAATCTGAAACAATGTTGGCCCCAAAATGCATCCCTGGGGGACGCCAAATGAGATATTTTTAGCTTCACTATACATTGACCCGATCTTTACTTTTTGCTGTCTATTTGTGAGGTAATCTTTGAAAATATCATGCGCTAAGCCACGTATTCCGATTTGTTCCAGTTTATGTAAAAGTATGGGAGCAGAGACCGTGTCGAACGCTTTCGATAAGTCCAGAAAAATACTGGCACATTTAACCTTGGAGTCTAGTTTTTTAGCAATAGCTTGGGTTAAGTCCATGACAGCATCCTCAGTAGAGACTCCGCTCTTGAAACCGTATTGGTTACTTGCTATCAAGTTATGACTATGAAGAAAATCTCTTATTGAGGATTTTCGCCATTATTTTAGATAGAGTGGACAGTACTGAGATCGGTCTATAGTTGTTCAAACTGTCTCTGCTCCCTGCTTTATGTATTGGGTGAACGATTGCTAGTTTAAAGGCGTCTGGAAAGGAACCTGAGGCAATAGCAAGATTACATATGTGTGTAATGGAAGGGACTAGGGTATGGCGAGACTCTTTCAGTATTTGGGAGGAGATATCATCCCATCAAGTAGCACAGTCAGTACGCAGTTCGCATATTAATCTCTCTATCTCTGTCTCGTCAGTTTCTAAAATAACAATGGAAGCGCATGGGGGATTGGTGATATTATTTTCTGGGCAGATTGTATGATGATTAGCAGAGGGGAATAGATGCGTGTTATTTATGACAAGAGAGTCAGCAATGTTTTTTCCGATATTACTAAAGAAGTCGCAAACATCATTTAAAGAGGATGACTCAAGGAGTTCTAAGGGTTGGTGGTGGGGTTTTTGCGAATTAGTTATAGCCTTAATCGTTTTCCAAAGTGCTTTTTTATTCTTGCCAGCCTTCATCAGCTCATTTTCTTCGTATTCTCGTTTTAGTTTTCGAAGAAGACGGTTACAATAATTTCTATAGCGAGTGTAAGTTGTTTTTAAAATAATATTTTCAGGGGCTTTCTTGTGTTTTTTATGTAGTTGATCTCGGTTTCTTATACATTTTAGTAACCCTTTAGTTATCCAAGGTTTGATTATACGATCTCTTCTAGGACATGATACCAAAATCATGTGTTTGGATATTACTGATTTAACTAAGTTAATAAATTTGTTGGTGGCTACATTTGCGTCTATTTCGGCTAATACTTCTGAGAAATCTGTCTTTTCTAGTTCTGCTCTTATCGCAGCATGATTTATTTTGGATTTAATATAAGATGGTTAATCCTGATTGTTTTTATTGATAATGAGCTTGCTCTTGGTCTCGATCTAGTCTTGAGGACAACGATGAGGTTGACGATGGAACGAGTATACCTAGAAGCCTATTCACTCACCACTTGAATAGATCCTGTTTATATGAAATCGGGAACACAGACGTAGGCAGAGAAATCCACTCCTTAGCTGTGCACATTATTAAAGATGTTGCCAAGCGATTTGATTGAATTAATGGAATATCAACCAAGTATGGGTGATATTCTGCGGTGCGTCTGGACTCCCGATGGTAGTATAAGCTCAGGGAGCTCTTGCTCTTGAGCATACTCAACGAAGTACAATCTGTAAAAGACCGACAGACATGAAACCTTGCGATAGATTTGCCGGCACCGCTCTATACAGGGTGTAAGGGACGGTGTACCGAAAACGGAACGGGCATGCTCGGACAACGAAACTGAACAACTTTACCAAAGAAAAATTTTTGGAACATAAAAAAAAAATTACTCTCCATACAAATTTCTAACACTGATCGAACAGTTTGTATGGAGAGGACGAAAATTTTTTTTCGCCCTTTTAGTTTTTTGTACACCGTCCTGTATGTTTTTGACCTATCCCAATACTTGAATTACAAAATTTCACTTTTGATTGTCAGTTGTCTTTACTTAGCAGAAAATTAGATTCATGGAACAAAACATAATAGAGCGCTTCTTATAATCCACTTTAATAATTTTCTATTATCAATATTAAAAATGAACAATGAATAACTTCAATCACAAAAACAAAACCTTATTCTACCTTCATAAAGCTCAAATTTTCCCCTACGTTTCTAATAGACTACGGTACTGCTCTGAAGGTACAGACTCATGCTTCGTATAGTAGTCTTTTTTGTGACAGTCGACATCAGACGTCTCCTGAATGACCTCTATTCAACCTGCCTCATTCCACTAATGGCACTGCCTTTTTAACCTTCGAATAAATACTGTCAAAGGACTCACGCTGTTTGATGCGAAGTGTTAATTAATTACGAATTTTGTATGAAAGAAAGAGAGAAAAAGAAAATAAACAAAATATAGATGTTTGTTTTTATTATTTAAGTAATTTGATATCGACATAAAAATTAAATAACGTATAATAGAAATTATGAAAGCAAGCATCTGAAATACTCGTATACAACGTGTTAATGGAATAAGCGAAACCCTCCCAACTGATTTTTATTAAAATAAATCCATTCCTGTAAAAAAAATCTTGAAAAAAGTTTTTTTTATCTAGATATTGTTGTCGTACTTTAAAGTTTTAGTACTGTTCTAGTTTCATCGTTGTGCTAGGCCGCGCACTCCGCGCACGCCACGTTCACGTCCCTCCCCTCCTCACCGCTCATTAATCGCGCGGCGCCCGGCCGCCAGCGCGCGTATCCACGGAAATATTTAGATAAGAAGCGGCAAAAATTTAAGTTATAAAAAAAACAAAAACCCGTGAAATTGATTCTACTCTCAATTCTGAACAAACTAGTTTCTCAGTTTCGCTTATTCCGTTAACACGTTGTATTTTAGTACAGCGACACAGCTTCTGAAATTCCGACAATACAAGGCAAGTTCTGCGACCGAAAAATCTGTCAAGTATGACACCAGCAGGAATTTTCGCCACATGTCTCAAAAAGCGTTGCTAGCATAATGAGTGCAACTCTCCGCGTCGGAAAATCTGCAGGTGTATCACTACACTAAAATTTTTAGGATTCTTGAAGGATATTACAGCCGCTTTTTCATTTTTAAATTACTTACAAATATGCTCCCTGTTTAATGTTTCGCAAATGCTTGCTGATTCTTTCTGGTTATTGAAGGGGAATGCAAAAAATCCGTTATGCATTGTTGGGTCCCTCTGGAAGACGCCAATTTTGTTTGGCAGCCGGCATCTGAGAGATCCGAGGCGGTCTTCTATTAGCAGACATTGCTTTTCAAATGCCAAAGTAATTGAACATTCTGTTGGGCCTTAAAATATTTCTCGATAAGCTGGCAATAAGGCGACTGCTAGCAGGGATGGATTTGGATTCAGTTTCATTAAGAGATTTTAATATCCAACAATTAATAAACGATTATGAGTTTTTTTTTATTTAAGTTTTTACAACTGTTGTAGGCATCGACGTCGCAATTGTATTATTTCGTCAGAACAGATTGTTTGACTTAGCGGAATAATTAAATATTTTATTGCTATAATTATGTGTAATAATAAATCCTATTCAGTTTCAAATAGGTACAGGGAAGTTACTCAAAATTTCAAGTACCGATTTTTTCGTAAAATTCAGTTCAAGAGTTTGTGACATCAGTAATAATATTACCTACCTTTTAACAAACAATGTTAAATGTACTTTTTGTGACTGTGTTTTTGTTTTGGTTAGATTTGTTAGTGCCTTGAGAAAAGGGCCGAGAACTGACAGTACGTCATTTACAAAACTTAAATATAAGCACAGAATTAATAATAGTACTACATACAGAACGGAAGCTCTCCGCCTCCCACCAATCGGAGTACCTCAAGTGCGCGCGCATCACCCCGCGGGGCCCTGCGCGATATCTCGTCCCATTTCTCGTCCTGTTGCCACGCGATATGCAACGCTTGCAAAAGTTAAAAAAATGGTGCGTGGTTGTGCAGTTTACGGTTGTCTTTCGACTCTCCAAGACAAAGTAAAATTTGGAATAAAGTTAAACAATAATAAGAAGCAATTATTATGGAATAAACACCATAAGGTAGACACAGATGTTTTCTTTCCTTTAAACATTTCTTTCATTGATAGATTTAATAGAGCATTTTTTGGGTTAAATGATAAAAATAAAGCTTTGAATAGTATGTATTTATTTATTCCTTTCCACATTAAAGCAATAATATAACAGCATTTTTTTTCATTTTCTGGAATAAAGTTTGGCAGATTTTTTTGCAGTGATGAGAAGAGCAGATTCGCCATTTTCGCGATAGTCACCCTGGTGCACCGGCGGGGCGGCGGCCAGCCAGCCGTCAAAGATGAAGTTTAGTGAAAAAAATGATTGTTTTTCTCTAAATTGTGAGATTATTTCAACGTGTGTTGAAATTCGATTACTAAATACAACAAAGTGAGGTGACGAGTGATAGTAAAGTTATAATTCGTTTGTGAATTGTGTAAGTCGCTTTATAGTCGAACGAAAAATGTGCAACTCGAAACTGTAATAAAAGTATAATGCTAATGTTCTGTTATCTACGTTTTCTAGGGTAGGTAAGTGTTTTCTAGATACCACTAACCCTACACTCACACGTCTTTAACCCACCCACACATTTGCGCGTGTAAAAATGACAGCTGTCACTTTTGAGCCCGATTGTATGGAGCTTCCGAGGTGTGGTATAAGGTAAATACAAAATACGTGTACTACAAATTTGTACCACAAATTTTATCATCCCTTAGTCACTCTCTGTATTTATAATCTCGCCCCTGTAACGTTTTTCCTCCAGATCTCGCTGGTAATGAAAATTTGAGACGTCTCGCCGCGGATTTGCCCGCCTTGTTGCTTCGAGGATCAAATTGCTGCCAACCAAGCCAGACAGATACATAAAAATAATAAACAAAGGTTGTATAATATTGCTAGCAATGTAGTCAGATTCGATTATTTATTGATTTTGTTTTAGGTCTCAAATAAGCTAAATTTTTCTGTTTAAACTAATATTTTTTTATAACATAAGTTTTATTTTTTGGCACATATTTTTAAGGCTAGCTACTTTATTTAAGTATTTGTGAATTTAAAGTAAAATGTCACACAATTCGTATTTGATAAACTCTTTGCTAGATTTAGTATTTGTAACATTTCATAGTATGAACGCACGGTAAGTGTAAGTTGTAACAAAACTCCTATAAACTTAAACAGCGCTGCGCTACAAACACCTAAAATCAGAGACCTGCTCAAGGCCAAAGTGTTTCCACTGACGTGCACCCGTGTGTATATTGAGGATAAACTTTTGCCTCAACAGAAATTGTTCTTTGCATACTGTACCACGTTTACGATCACAGATCACTCTTACAATAACAGATCACTTCTACAACAACAAAAAGTTACAAACAAAAACTTATTGACACTTCTTCACCCGCTTTTTATGAAAGTTTAACTATCAGGAGATTTCGCCAAGGCTTTGGTGCCGGATTTTCTGGCAGTGAGGTGGCATGCATGGATAAAGGCCGACATGAATGTTTTATAAGGGTAGATCAATGGCCTCTCCATCGCCTGCCAGAGGACGTTTATCATCACTTTTAAAGGAGCTGCCAACACTTTAAAACTTGCGTAATAGGACTTAAAATATAACTGCGTGAAAAATTCATTTAAGATTATTTCTGTTTTTATTTAATTCTTCTTGCCTTGTTGAAGGGTTATAACATATTTCTACTTTGATGTAATTGTGTAAATAAATAGGTCAAAACGTTACTAGGCTTTCGCAGCAGCCGTTTAGTATAAAGAAGTGGTATAAAGGCCTCTTACGAGTATTCCTCGAAAACCCTACTTTCTATTATAAATTTCTTTGGTTGTTTAAATTTTTGTAAAAAAATTGGTATTTTATGTATGAGTTGTAGTTTATGTAGTTTATCTAACTTTCGTTCTATTTTGCACCTTTTATTTTTGCTTGCCCATAAATTTTATTTATAACTAGCTGTTGCCCGCGAATCCGTCCGCGTGGGGTTCAGGAAAAGTAGCTAATGACTTTTCCCATGGTTCAAACTATCTTCGTACCAAGTTTTTATCACAATCTGTTTATCGGATTAAGTCATAAAAGCGTAACAGATAGACAGTGCAGTTCTCGCCTTTATAATAGGTCTTTACCTATGAAATTGCCGAAATTTTCTTAAAGATTAATGAGATTATAATTCCTATAATTCTAATGCTATTTTTTTCATTTGATTTATATTTGAAAGTTGACTTCAAGGTTATCAATTTACGCATAAAAAAGTTTTTATTTTTAGTTTGATATATAAAATTAAAGGTTTGAAAATTGTTCGTCTTAAATGTCGTCCGATTTCATCATTAGATTTGTTCTATTTTTTTACAGATAGTATTTTTCGAAAATACAATTTAAGCTTCTGTTAGCTTAATGTCTTCCCAATAATGATTATAAAAATAAAAATAAATTGGATTTATAACTCCTAAGAAAAATGCAAATGTTAGTACTGAAAATTGAGTTTACCTAAAATTCGCCATACAAAACGGCAATTTCATAGGTAAAGACCTAATATTATTAGGTATACAGAGTACCGATAATACGGATTTTTGTAAATAAAACACCTCTTGTTTACGTGTGGACTGTTCGTCGTCGCCCACTATCCTCGTAAGTCTAAAATCATAGTCGAATTCCACGCGGAGTAACTATGATACAGGTTTCGTTATTTCTTATACAAAACCATGGACGAATAAATAAAGAAGGACTGTCAATACCCTTATAGAAATCGTATTCCGGAAAGGCATAAAACTAGAGGGCGCTAATAAACAGCCCGCGAAGTTATTACGATTTATCGAGTATTCCGCTTAAAAAACATACCAAATTTCAATGCTAGCGTTTCTTTGTATTGAAACTATGTTGTAATTTTGAATAATTTTTTAGCAGAAAACTCGGTAGTTCATAATTACTTTTCAGGTTATTTGAAAGCGCCATCTAGTTTTAATGAAATTTATGCTTTTCCGGGGTACGTTTTCTAGTATGGGGATTGCCAGTCTTGTTATAAAACAAAGCCTTACTAAATCTGATGCTCAGTCACTTTAGCTTCTGTGGCTACTGAAAAAAGAGCGGTACAAAGTCCAACGTGTATAGCTTCCCCTTTTTTTTACTCTACATGTACCTACATACAAAACTGTTGGACTTCACTTCCGTACAATCTTTGTAACTTATCTCTCCCCTTAAAAGACAATTCCTAAAAAACAATGATTCACTTCTCTCTTTATTTTTTGAAGTATTTCGTTTATAAGTACCCACTTCCTAAGTTTTCAAAACTATAGAACTTTTATAATTTTTTTTACATTTGTTGCACCGCCGAAACAGGAATTTTTTAATTATTATTTTTACAATAAAACTAAATCTAGATTTACGAACGGAATTTTCAACAACGTATTTGGCATTCTTCAGTACAAAATTAAAAGCTTTGTTTGATTTCAGCTCGATTTCAGCTCGGTTTCACAGGTTGAAACTTTGAACTCGCCTATTATCTGTTTGAATGAACCGATGGCAATAAAAAAGTTCAAATACTGCACGAAAGCAACCCAAATACGTTATTGAAAACCCCGTTTAAGTCGTTCAAGTGGTTTGTGAGGTATTGATGCGGCCGCTTAAAATTTCGCGAACACCTTCTGTCTGAGTGAACCGTTTGCTATGAAATAAAGCTTATATGTTGCACAGAAAGATGCCCGACGCGTCATTGAAAACCTCGTTTGACTTTGAACCAGTTCAGTAGGTGAGTTCTTGGTTCTGCAGCTAAAACTTTGCGTATCTTCTGTCAGAATGAACCTACCTATCGCAGTTAAACTAAGCTTATTTATTGCACAGAAGTAAGCCAAACGCGTTATTGAAAGCCACGTTTGAATCTGCTCAAATGTTTTTGAATGATTCGCGCCTTCGCTTGAAACTTATTGCTACTACTTATTTTATTGAAAACCCCGTTTGAATCCGTTCATTAGTTTGTGAGTTATTTGCGCCGCCGCATGAAACTTAGCGTACCTTCTGTCTGAGTGAACCGTTTGCAATGAAACTAAACTTTTATGTTGCACAAAAGTAATCCAAACTCGTAATTTAAAACTCAGTTTGAATCGGTTTGTGAGTTATTATCGTACAGGGAATTTGATACTTTACATTAGTGTAGCTTCTGATTGAGTGAACCGATTTGAATGAAACATTGCCTATGCTCAGACCTAAGCCTAATCTATCTTTGCAAACCGCGAGATAATCCGTTCAGTATTTTCGGAGTTTATCGAAAACATACAAAAAGACAGACAGACAAAAAGTTCAGAAAACATATTTTTGAGTTCTATTAGTCCTTTCTTATCGCCCACACTATTTTTTTTATAAATTTATCAAAAGTACAGACACGCGGTTTCTACTCTTTTATTATACGAGTATGTATAGATATTATTTGAATAAAAACGATGGCTTAGATGAGGCTGCTTTGCCCAAATTAGGCAATGTGTGTTTGTTTTCACTTTATTTGAGCAAGTGATGTTAATTTTCCTGTTTAAATGTGTTCGAAAGAAGGATAAAAGCAATTGGCACTAATAGAATAGCCATAAACCTGCGGTGAAAAACAATGTATTTTATAGAAGAAAAGCTGACCAAAATCATACGTAGTGGTGACTAGAAAATAAGAACAAGAAAACAATCCAGCATGGGATAACGGGAACAGAGGACCATCCTAGCTAAGACAATAAGTTGAAAAGTCCAACGAACCGAGTTACATTTCTTCTACTCGTCGTCAACGAGTCGTCCTAAAACGAATCTCGTAAATGCAGGTAACGTGCTTTCCTCCTCGTTTGTATAAAAGATTCAATTTGTTCCGGTGGGACGATGCTCCGTCTGCTTTCCACTCACTTACTCCCAAATGATGTCAAAAGTAAGTAGGTAAGACAGGAGACAATAGATTGACAGGAAAGTAAGTAAACACCATACGCTTCGCCCGCACTCACGAGCTGTCGCGTACACTCAACAGCACGTCAGTAGAAACACTTTTGGACCTAATGGTGTAGTAATAGGGTTGAAAAAGTTTCTACCGACGTGCGGTTGACCGTACTACGAGTATACGTATGTAAAGACATACTCACTATTTCCACAAATACTATATGTCCACAAGAGGAAACACTGAGAAGCTTTTTAAATACACAGGAAAACTTTGAAGACATATGACTTTTCGCAGTCACGCAGACTCCAAGAAGTCTGCGTGACTGCGCGTTCATAAGTAAGACGGTATTTTTACCCTAAAGGTAAGGAACCCTCGGTGCGCAAGTCCAACTCGCACTTGGCCGGTTTTTTTTAAGAATTGTTCAGTGTATTTCAATAACTGCTGTGTTAGACCTTATTTTTCAATAATGTACCACCTATTATCATTGCCCCAATCATATTCCGTTTTAACGTTAACGGCGTCAACTATATAACCTGAGGGATTTGAGGAGGGTACTGGTTTTCACACAGAGCGTCTTCCATCTGAACTCTGCAACCTAGAGGACAAACCGGACTTAATAATGATCTTAAGAACATGTCGTGACACTATAATATGGTCAAATTTTAACCATTTACAAACAGCAGGTTTATTACTTTTTGTGTAATAGATGTAGTAACATCTTTCATAATTTATTATTAATTTCTATCATCCGTCATTTTTATCATCATTGTTATTGCTGTGACCGGGAACGGTCGGATGATATGATGGTAGCATCTTAACACATTTAAAGTCACCGTATAATTGTTAATCTTTAATATGATCGAGTATTTAATAAGACCTGAAAAATGCTCGTAAAAGTGATTGATCGCACGTCACATCACAATCACCGAGCTAACAGGTCTCGGGGAAAATCCCGGAGTTCCATAGTAGAGCGATCGAAGCCGTTCTTCAGTCCCGGACATCCCGCCCTATCCGATAATGGCGGCGGATGTATAAAATATTCAGCGATTCAACCTTATTTATGAGCACCGCTCGTCGTGAGCATCGCTCCAAGCTTACACGGACAAAAACCTGGTTTAGTTTGAGCGTAGTTGAAATGTTTTTGCTTGTTTTAGGGAAACAATAACATAGGGATGTTGCTTTTAAAGTTAGTTATTTGAACTTAATTATTCATGGCGAGAAGTTCTATCTTTCTTTTAACAGTCTGCTGTGTGAATAGGTATAGTGAAGATACAGCTGTAAATTATGAAGAGGTCTCTTTTTGAAATGGGGATCCATCAAGATTTTTAAAGGGAGAATTTTCCATGGGGGGAATCCACAATAAATAGTCTGGCAATGTCAATTTAGCTATTAGGATTAGTTTGGTATCATCCATCTTTCAGTCATAAGGAAAAACTCAGCAAAAGGAAATTGTCGCATGGCTAGTCGTATGGCTATGTAGGTGATCAAGCGTAGACCAACAACTGTTCTTTGTCTAAGTCCTACGCTTGGTAGAGATAAACTACAATAACATGGCTCGCCCTAAATAACGAAAGACGTACGAATTTTAAACAAAATATTTTATGAAGACATAAATTACGAGAATAAAACTCAAAATAATAATGATAAACATTATATTGATGTAATTTTCACACAAAAAATAAACGAAATACAAATGAGAAACATCAAGATGGTGTTAATATAAATTTTAATAATGATGAAAATCCTAAAGAAGATGACAATGCAATTGAACTCAATGTTGATGATCAGTCTGACAATAAGAGCGAAAGCAATAATGAAGACAGTGATGACACAGTCGTTGAGTCTCCACAAATAACGCATCGAAATCTAGAATATTCTGATGAGGATGAAATTTTTGAACCTCAATCAAATCAAATTCTTGAAGATCATGTCGATGATGTTGAACCTCCTCGCAGATCTGAAAGAGAAAAAAGATGACCGATATGGTCCAAAGACTACATTATGAAAAGTGTAGATGAAACAAACACATCAAATACAAATGAAAGTATTATCTACCTTTCTTATTTATGTCAATTTGATGAAGAGGCTGATGATCCTAAATGGAACGAAGCTATAAAAGATGAATTCAAAGCACACCTAAGAAATGGAACATGGCGAATTATACAAAAAGAAAACAATATGAACGTTGTTACAAATAAAATGATATTAAAAGAAAAATACACTGCTGATGGAAATATTTAAAGACTAAAAGCACGACTAGTAGCCAGAGGGTTTACACAAAAGCCTGGTATAGACTTTGATGAAACATCGCCAGTTTCTAAACTAAGTTCAATTAGATTGATACTTGCCAACGCAATCGAAAATGATTTGAAAATTGAAATGTTAGACGTAACGACAGCATTCCTAACCGGAGATCTTAATAAAAAAAATATGTTTGCAAGTGCCAAAGAGACTAGAGAAATATCTGTGTGATATTATACAAGATGATGTAGAAGAATCAACAGCTGCAAGAAACATGCTAGAAGACTTGATGAAAAATAAAAGCAAACCAAAAGTGTGTCTGTTACAGAAAGCCTTATATGGCCTAAAACAAGCGCCAAGGCAATGGTTTGAGAAACTTGATAATGCTCTGAAAGCTCAAAACTTCTTCCTATCATATGCTGATCCTTGCGTCTACACATATGATGCGAAAGGAGGAGAGAAAGATCTGATAAACATATGTATCTACGTGGATGACATAATTGTAACTTTCAGATCACAAAAATGGGCACAGATTAAAAAATCCCTACTCAAAACCTTTCAGATGAGAGAGCTGAATGTTGACCAGCTATTAGGAATTAAAATCCAATACAAAGAGGATGAAATCAAACTAACGCAGACACAATATATTAAAAAACTTCTGACTAAATATAGAATGGAAGATTGTAAACGTCAAACAACTCCGATGGAACCAGGACTCAATCTATTAAAGGGTTCCGTCATTGATGATATGCAAAAAACACTTCCATACCAAAATTTGATTTGAGCTTTAATGTATCTGGCAGTGGCCACCAGGCCTGACATATCATATGCTGTATCATATATGAGCCAGTACAATAATTGTCACACAGAAGAACACTTCAAACATGTTAAAAGAATTCTGCGATATTTAAAAGGAACCCAAGAAATGGGTATTACCTACAAAAGATCTCATAAACCAATAGAAGGTTTTGCAGATGCCAATTGGGCAGCATGTTCAAGTGACTGCAGGTCATACACTGGGTATTGTTTTATCTATGCCGGTGGCATCATAAGTTGGGAGTCGAAAAAACAAAGAACAGTGGCACTTTCTTCTGCAGAGAGTGAATACATGGCACTTACAGAGTCAGCCAAAGAAGCAATGTATCTGCTTCAACTGTGTAGCGATCTTGGAATCAAACAAAAACAAATAACAATTAATAATGACAATCAAGCAGCACAAAGCTTAGCCAAGAATCCCATAGTGGATAAACGCTCCAAAAACATTCATATACAATACAAGAGCATTTCATTAAGGAAAAAATAGCAGAAGGCTTCATAAAGGTCTTATATAAAAAATCAGAAGATCTGGAAGCTGGCATATTCACAAAGGCGCTACCTGCACCGAAGCTCCAGAAGACACTGAAGAGACTGAGCGTCGATCCTCAGTGAGGGGGAGTGTTGAAATGAGGGCAGCACTATTGATACAACTCTAGTGGTTGTCATTGCGACTGAATTTTACTTGATTTTGTCTGTGTAGATTATAAGTACGCAACACCTCTGGAGGGCGGGCGAAATGTATGGTGTGCCATACGATTTGTCTGCACGCTTACTCTAGAAGTTTTGTATTTAAATTTGCTTCTCGTCAGCCAACCAGCAGCACACTGTTGAAATAAATAACCACCAGCTGAAGAAGGTTGACCATTTAAAATACCTGGGCTCAGTCATTGCCATTGCATTGAAACGCGTCTTAGGTGGTATGGACATGTAATAAAAAGGCCTGAAGAGCATATGACTAGACAAGTCCTCAATATGAATATGGCTCCAAAGAAACGCGGAAGATCCCTCCAAACTTGTATGTCCGTCATCAACAAAGACCTGAAGAATGCCCATATAAATGACTCGACGACCCACACCCGATGAGACTAGCGAAAAATGACGAGGACAGCCGACCACAAATGACATGGGATAAGGCTAGGCAAAGAGAGTGAGACTCTTGACCTCAACTTAGTCCTGAGGACGGAAATGAGGTCAACGATAAAATGAGTTTGCCCAGAAGATGCCTATTCACTCGCGATTTAAAGAGATCCTGTTTATATGAACTCGGGAACACAGACGCAGGCAGTGAATTCCATTCCTTAGCTGTGCGCATTACAAAAGATGTTTCAAAGCGCTTTGTGTGATATTCTGCGGTGCGTCTTGACTCCCGATGGACCTGAACCAAAGAGTTTGGAAGTTCGCTCTGCTTAGCCCTTTATCTGAGACCTGAACGAATTAAACTTCAACAAACAAAGTTAACAAATTGAAGGTTCGACTTGGACTGCTACAAAACAACTGGAGCTATTACTGTCGTGAACAAATCATCGTATGCATAGGGGAGTTTAATTACTGTTGCTTGGTGTTGGGTTGGTTGTTTCCTTACCACGTACACCATATAAATTACAAAGCGATGTAATTAGTATTTGTATGAATGTCTGGTTTATAGGATTGAAATATTGTACAAAAACTACTACTTGAAAATTATTTTTATTTGTACACTTCCTGTGCTCGGATAAATCTTTTGTGTTGGTTGTGTAATTTTGCGATTTTCTACTTTGTAAACTACTACTTCCCGTGTAACCAAAGCTAAGGTTGATCTTTAAGAATTGTAAGCCCTATCCTCCTTGTTGTTATATGACATGCAAATAAATTGTGGTAATCCATATTTTTGCCGACTATACGAGAGGTACACCAGTGTAGCGTTGATTGTTAATCGTAGTGTGGTGTTACAATACGTAAAAGGTCACTACTTCCTATCCTGTGTTTTAAGCTTCCTTTAAGTTTATTTTTCACTAGACTTATTTGTCAGCTTTTTATTTAAAGCCAATCAAAACATCAAAGCTGACCTTTTCCGTCAGATAAAAACGGCCGAAGTCAAACCTTAAAAAATTTGAATCAATTTCTGGCAGATTAAAAATAAAAGTACGGTGTCCGAGGGGAAAGTTTCCAAGATTAATTCTCTTGATAAAATTTCACGGTTCAAGAAATCCAACTACCGGTTGCGTGGGGCGATGAACGATACTGATTACGTTCGTCTTGCCACCACCTTAGAAAGACTAAAACTGGCAGGAATAGTCCAGCTTCAGACAGGTTTATTCCAGGTTAGTTTATTCCACATAAATCATCTCATCATCTCATATTTCATCTTCGATTCCATCGTCACTTACCATCAGGTAAGTTAAAAGTAAAATGCTTTCCTATGCTTCATAAACAAAAAACTCAAAGAGCTTTGCCTGGTACTTCGTTTGCGTAAAATATAGAGAAAAATAAGCATATGTCCTTTTCTAACTATCTTCAAAATATCTTCTCATCTTCAAATTGTATTAGACAGATAGATAGAGTTATTTTCACATTTCTAAATATAAATTTGGATATGAAGCCTTCGTGGCCTAGTGGCAGTTGCAATTTCTTACGATCACTAAAGTTGAGCAACGTTTGTCGTGGTTGGAACCTTGATGGGTGATCGCTGCTGGTAAAGTATTTCAAGCGCATTACGTGTTTTTGCCGATAGTAGGCGTTTAGCCGAGTCAGACGCCATGGCGGTTTGAAATCTCTGACTGCAACATAATTAGCCTAATTTAGAATAGGGTCTAGTTAACTCTTTGAATTGCGGAGGTCTGATGACAGTTAGTCTGTGTAAAACCAGAACCTTTGTCGAATATGATAAGAAGTTCATTCAATGCTTAGTCAAAATGTGTGATTCTGCAATTCGTCATCTATCTACCTGATCTTCATTAACAAACACACAAACTTTTAAGAAGCAGTTTATTACAACATTAGAAAAAGCTTATAATACTACAAATTTTAATAAAATAATTCATACTTTAATTTCGAATTAAGTCTCAAAACATTTAGTCAAATCTACAAGATCACTAACTCTATATTCGTTACCGTAGTCGCTACGTCTGTGCTACGGGCCGTAGCTAGCAGTCTACGAGTCCCTAGAGAATGAGGCTCGTAGCCTTAGCTCGTAGCAATGTTCTGCCTTACAGCTAAGCTAGTTAATATTTTCCATATCACTTACCTAACCATATACCTATATGTCGCTACTTGATTCTATTTACATGGAGATTTTGTTAGAGCAAACACATTCAAGTTTATTCAATATGGTACTTGAATACTTTCTACGTTTTCTTGTTATTTGCATAGCCATGTTTAAGGAAATTTAAGAATAGTATATTCGTTATTATTAGTTGAGAAGTGGTTACGTACCAGAAGACATCTAATCGTAGTATTACTCCTTAGAAGTTGAGCCAACGATGGGCAACCTCATCAACAACGTACTGTAGATGAAAAACACGCGCAAAAAAGCAGTATGGTTCAAAGGGTAAGAGAGCTAATGAAATTACTGGCACAAGAGACATACCATCTTAGTTCTCAGGGTTTATGATTATGTTTCAAAAAATGGCACTAATAAGACAGTGGGTGCTATTAGGCGGTGTTGCCCACTTTCCGTCAGGTGACCCACCTGCTCGTTTGTACACTTGTGACATAAAAAAAATTGCATTTGGGTAGCGCAAAACCACATAGACAGGTGATGATAGCTGCTGTAGTAGCACTTTTATACAACCACGCCTTATTTTTAAAACCCTTAAAAACAAGAGGCGAGGCAAGTTTGTTAAGATCATAGCAGGTAGACGTGTGTGCCCTCTGCCTAGAGGTTACAAAAAGTCATTTTTATGTATTAATTCAGAAAGCTTGTGCTAGTTAAAACTGTATAACAAGCTTCTGCGTAATCTAGTATGCACGCCTGATAGATACCACAATATGCTGCCATATTTTACCGTCTTTACTCAGTCAGAAACTAATCAAAGTTACAAATGGTAGGGATTTTCTTTAATGTTAAAATAGCTGCGTCAGAAGAACCCACTCTTCCACTTATCATCTAGTTTATTGACGATAAGTATCTAACACAAACACTCTCAATAACACGTGTTACCGATATAATAAATAATAGGTCTTTACCTATGAAATTGCCGAAATTTTCTTACAGATTAATGAGATCATAATTCCTATAATTCTAATGCTATTTTTTTCATTTGATTTATATTTGAAAGTTGACTTCAAGGTTATCAATTTACGCATAAAATAAAGTTTTTATTTTTAGTTTGATATATAAAATTAAAGGTTTGAAAATTGTTCGTCTTAAATGTCGTCCGATTTCATCATTAGATTTGTTATATTTTTTTACAGATAATATTTTTCGAAAAATAAATTTAAGATTCTGTTAGCTTAATGTCTTCCCAATAATGCTTAAAAAAAATTAAAAAATTGAATTTATAATTCCTAAGAAAAATGCAAAAAGTACTGAAAATTGAGTTTACCTAAAATTCGCCATACAAAACGGCAATTTCATAGGTAAAGACCTAATAGTTTAAACATCGATTAAACAGTTAACCCCCCGTGAATACCGAAAGCCACAATTCGAGTTACTTAACTGCCAACGGTTAACTTTAGACCGTAACACGGCAAGTATACGACAAGGAGGTCATAAAGTATACAATGGAAGATAAACTATCACACAAACAGCCAAATTGAGCCAGTATCTGCAAATAACTATTCCGAGAAGTTTCCTGTTATTGTACAGTTAGGTTGCTTA
The DNA here is from genome assembly GCA_947532105.1 of Athrips mouffetella. NCBI lineage: Eukaryota > Metazoa > Arthropoda > Insecta > Lepidoptera > Gelechiidae > Athrips > Athrips mouffetella. The sequence continues at coordinate 12,818,843 of OX383958.1, forward strand.
CACAATGATCGTTTTATGCAGGCTTAAAGGGTCATTTGTAAATTATTCAAGTTCAACTGCATACACATATGTGCATAATACCTAAATCCTACCCGCATACAGGTAAATGAAGTTCAGTTAAAGCACACATGCAGTCTGTGTAATGGTATAAGATGGAAATGTACACACAGACACAAAATTCCTAACAAAACCAATACAAGCTGAATCAGTGCTACGTTACAACTCTAGGAACCAGACCTGATTAGGGTCACAGTAATATTATTGATGTGCGGCCGACTGTACCAGATACACCGTGATAACAGAAAGTTTTTCAAGCAATATTTTTGACCATTTCTTGCTTTTGTAAGTTAGAGTGAAAGTAAGACAGAAGTGGGGCAATAATTGCCTCAACTCTATCTAAATTTAGTATTGCCTTTTCTTGATAAAAATAGAAAGACTAGTTAACATAAAATTTAATTGATAATAATCAAAATTAAAAATTTCTATCTTAGTTTATTGATGGTCTCCACACGCTCCATTAGTAGGTAGGGCGGGATCTAGTCGGAGCGCACAGAGTCTAATTTAAAATTTCTATATTCACAGATTATAGAATAATCTAAGATTTCTATGTTCACAGCATCATCATGTGTATTACTTTACTTTAAAACGAAGTAGCGTTATGTGAAGAGAAATTGCGACAAGGTGTTGTAACGGTAGCGAGCTGGCCGCTAATATTTGATGTACTTTTAAAAAAAATGGTGTTTTCTATAAGCGACTAGAAAAAACCCATACACTCTTTTTATTATGTTTGACTGTATAGACTGAAAATAGACATTGCAAAGTTTTTTCCGTAACTGTTAGGCAATAGCGAAATCCACCTCTCAAGAAAGTAATGAAACCTAATCCCGACATCTTGTAAAAGCGCACCTTTACTCATTTTATCTTTTGTACTTAAGCGCTCCCGGTTTTATATCCACCTCATCACGTGCCTTAGCAGCTTGTTATTAAACAGAATAATGTCTTGCAGCCATTTTGCAGAGCGAGGGCTCGACAGCGGCTTAATTTATGTGGCGGGGCCGGGTCGGAACATCTGCCGAGTTTCAGGGCATCCAAACTTATAGTGGCTGCACTACAAGTTTCCTTATACAAGGCGGACCTTTGAGTGATGAGTGTTAATAATATCTTAAGACTTGATTTGGGCATTTTGACAAGAGAAAATGTCTCATTATGTCATGAACGTGTAATGGCATCCTGTCTTATCTGAGTTTGATCGACTCGTCATCATATTTGAATTTCCTTTCAATTTATAGTTATTACTTGTCAAATATTGTTGAAAACGGTCAAGGGTTCCAGCTGTTAATCTTTTAGTTTTCTTTTGACTAACCCTTACACCCCGAAACGATCATGACTGGCAACTTGGAATTTTAGCAGAAAGTATATTGGGTAAGCAATTAGTAAGTAAAGAAAGTTCATATAATAGTATTATTCTATATTCAATATTCAAATTGACCTATGTTCATTGTATTAACCCTGTACATTCGAACATATTTAAAAGAGCGCGTGGGTTTTTTTTGTCGCTTCTTTTCTTCCCACCATGGCGCCACTTTGTTTCTGGAGCGATGTAGTTTAGCTAAAGTCATTAAGAGATTTTTTATCTAACAATGAATAAACTATATTTGATATAAAAAAGAAAGTGAAACGAGGCAGTTTCCAACTTGAAAAAATAATTATTTCGAGTTTCGTTGCTCGTTAGTAGATTTTGTTACAACAATGTATAACCAAAATTATAACAATACAATGGTGTCGATTCTGGCAGACTCAAACTAAAACTAAACAAAGCTTGACAGGTCTAAAATAGTTGCTGTCTTTGTTACTCCCTACAGACTAATAAGAGACAGCATCATTTTCAGACCCGTTAAATTTAGTTTAGTTTTAGTTTGGGTCTGCCAGAATCGACACCAGTGTCGCCAGATTTTTCTTAACACTGCCAGTAAAAGTATTCAAATATCCAAATGAGATTGTACCCGTTAATTATTATTCATGTTTCCGTACCTCTTATAGCGTATTTCGGTTAAGTTTTGTAATGGAAAAACTTTTTTTAACTGCCGAAATCTTGGGGACTGCTATAAATAACTTGCGCAGGCTGTTACGCATGGACTGTTTTCTTCTTTCTTTTCACAAACCAAGTTACTAATTTTTTTTCTACCTGTTTGTAAAAGAGTGAGCATTCGAATCTTATTTCTTAATTGAAAATATTTTCAAGCAGGAACTCGGAACATTAGTTTAGTCTAAGAGCTTGCAGTTGGCTGGCAACTCTATCTCATTGCATACCAAAAAGCGACCTAGGGTTGGTAAACAATAAAGTCGTAGATATTTAGTTGATTCACCAGACAATCAAATTGCCAGGCCATAAGTCGAAGCTTCCGCACACCCGCGCGGCCTACCAAAGATATTATAACTTTTTCACACAAAATGGGCTTATTTTTGACCTCATTAAATCGATGATGGAACGAACTCACGCCAAAGAAGCCTATTCACTCGCGACTTGAATTGATTCGGTTTATATAAATTGCAAGCTCTTTTACAGGGTGTTAATTTAATTGCGTGCCATAGCTTAGGGGGTGTTTCAGTAACGATAAAGGAACACAAAAAAAATATTTAAAAAAATCCTCTTTAAAAAAAAACTAAAACTCCATTGAAACTTAACTAACGCGGAGGGCAATGACCCGGACGGAGCACCAGTGGTACGCAGTATCAGTGGATAAGCTAGGCACATACATAACTGAAACTCTTTCGCGCGCTTTTTGATAGCGCGGTGCTCAAGGTCATTGCCCTCCGCGTTAGTTTAGTTTCAATGGAGTTTAATTTTTTTTAAAGTAGGATTTTTTTATATTTTTTTTAGTTCCTTTATCGTTACTGAACCACCCCCTAAGCTATGGCACGCAATCAAATTAACACCCTGTATAATGAGATGAACTCGGAAACACCGATTGGCAGAGTTTTATACATACATACATATATGGCAATACATTTAGGTACATTATTAGGTTCTTACAATTTATTTGCAGACATCTGAATAAATCTTCCTAGTACAAACAAGTTTATCCCACAAGGATTCAGCTCTATGTAATAAAACTTTTTCTTAAACGAAGGGCCAGTCCTCACGTAAGTAATTATTTAAGACAATGTTTTTCTACAAAACATTTTAAAGTGTAATTTTTCTGCCATAAAACGTGGACGGAATCGTTTCGTCTACGGTTTTCCTCAAAGATAAGAAGGAATATTAATTAAATCTTCTCTTTGAGTGGCCTTCACCTTTTTGGTGGATTACTGAGGTTATAATAATGTTTTACTTTTGAGTGCTTTTATTGCTTTGGAATAAAGCAATTTTGTAATAATGAAAATAAATGATCAGTAATTAAGGCCAAAACGCAGTAGTAACTTAATGTATTCCAGATATACAACGCCATTCAATAAGTAGTGAGTATGAACCAGAAAATAAACGACTAAATTCATTTTTTTACGCAGATTCAACATCTTTTCGGCCCATTTTAAATACCACAGTTTTCTGAAGCTTCGATCCATTTAACAAATAAATAGACCCTTACACAAAATAATTTTAAGATGTTTAAAATGTACATGAATGCAAATAAATAAATGAATGAATGAAGTTTTCATTTCGCCTTGCCAAAGCTCTCGGTATGGGATCCATGACTTCGATTTTGCTTCCAAATCTGGGTGTTTACTCTCAATTTGCGATATATCGATACGATACTACTTCGATACAGTTGAATTCATAACTTATTTCGCTGACAATAGAGTAGAATATTGGTTGAATGCATTGTCAAATTGGTAGTGATTAGCATCCAACCAATATCCTACTCTATCGTCTGAGACGATGTTTTGAATTTACATGTTTCGAATTGTTTCGTATCGAAAATTGAGAGTAGACACCCACCCTGTTTCTCCTTCCATGTTATTTCAATTACGACATATAGAAGTTACTATGACTAGGGAACTGTTAATCAAATCTGCTAAGTAGGAGATTGATTAATTTGTTCAAACTCTATCTATCTATCGAAAGATCAGTTTTTGTCCATTTTCAAGTTGTTTTCTGGATTGTGTTAACTTTACCTTATTATTAACTAGCTGTTGCCCGCGACTCCGTCCGCGTAGGGTTCAGAAAATTATCTAATGGCTTTTCCCATAGTTCAAACTATCTTCGTACCAAGTTTTTATCACAATCGGTTTATCGGATTAGTCACAAAAGCATAACAGATAGACAGTGCAGTTCTCGTCTTTATATTATTAGGAATGCAGAGTACCGATAATACGGATTTTTGTAAATTAAACACCTCTTGTTTACGTGTGGACTGTTAGGTCGCCCACTATCTTCGTAAGTGTAAAATCATAGTCAAATTCCACGCGGAGTAACTATGATACGGGTTTCGTTATTTCTTATACAAAACAAAGGCTAACTAAATCTGAGGCTCAGTCACTTTAGCTTCTGTAGCTACTGAAAAAAGAGCGGTACAAAGTCCAACGTGTCTAGCTTCACATGCTTTAAACTCTACATGTACGGTCAACCGCTTGTCGGTAGAAACTTTTTCAACTCTATTACCACGCCATAAGGTCCAAAAGTGTTTCTACTGATGTGCGGCCGTGTGTACCTACATACAAAACTGTTGGACTTCACTTCCGTACAATCTTTGTAACTTATCTCCCCTTAAAAGACGTTTCCTAAAAAACAATGATTCACTTCTCTCTTTATTTTTTGTAGTATTTTGTTTATAAGTACCTACTTCCTAAGTTTTCAAAACTTTAGAACTTTCATAATTTTTTTTACATTTGTTGCACCGCCATGCCGAAACAGGATTTTTTAAATTATTATTTTTACAATAAAACTAAATCTAGATTTTACTAATCTTTAGCTGTACCCACGACTTTTACACAAGCAACTGGACCGGATCAAACGGAATTTTCAACAACGTATTTGGCTTTCTTCCGTATAAAAGTATAAGATTTGTTTGATTTCAGCTCGGTTTCACAGCTTGAAACTTTGAACTCGCCTAATATCTGTTTGAATGAACCGGTGGCAGTTAAAAAACGTTCAAATATTGCACGAAAGCAACCCAAATACGTCATTGAAAACCCCGTTTAAGTCGTTCAAGTAGTTTGTGTGTGAGGTATTGGTGCGGCCACTTAAAATTTCGCGAACCTTCTGTCTGAGTGAACCGTTTGCAATGAAATAAAGCTTATATGATGCACGGAAAGAAGCCCGACGCGTCATTAAAAACTTCGTTTGACTTTGAACCAGTTCAGTAGGTGAGTTCTTGGTTCTGCAGCTTGAAATTTTGCGTATCTTCTGTCAGAGTGAACCTACCTATCCCAATTAAACTAAGCTTATTTATTGCACAGGAGTAAGCCAAACGCGTTATTGAAAGCCACGTTTGAATCTGATCAAAAGTTTTTGAATTATTCGCGCCTTCGCTTGAAACTTTGCGTAACTTCTATCTGAGTGAACCATTTTATAGATAGATAGATAAAACGTTTATTAAGAAGCGGTACAAAAGAACAGAAAGAGAAATAGCAACAAACACACATAATCAAAAGAAAGTTTGAAACACGGTTGCACGGAAGTACCTAATTCAAGCACATCATGGATATGCCAGTTGGAGTCGGTACAGTAGTTTGTTCGCTATTGGCGCTGCCTATTGAAACTTCGGGCATTTTCTGTCTGAGTGAACCGTTTTCAATGAAAGTAAGCTAATACATTGAAAAGAATTAAGCTAAACACGTTATTGAAAACCCCGTTTAAATCCGTTTAGTAGTTTGTGAGTTATTGGTGCCACCGCTTGAAACTTAGTGTATTTTATGTCTGAGTGAACCGTTTGCAATGAAACATAACATACATGTTGCATGGAGTAAGCCAAATACGATACTGAAAATCTCGTTTTAATCGGTTCAGTTGTTTGTGAGATATTGGCGCCTTCGCTGGAAAATTTGCGCACCTGTCTGAGTGAGCCGTATTCAATGAAAGTAAGCTAATATGTTGCAAAGAAGTAAGCTTGACAGTTTATTGAAAACCCCGTTTGAATCCTTTCAATAGTTTGTGAGTTATTTGCGCCGCCGTAAGAAACTTAGCGTACCTTCTGTCTGAGTGAACCGTTTGCAATGAAACTAAACTTTTATGTTGCACAAAAGTAAGCCAAACTCGTAATTAAAAACTCGTTTGAATCGGTTTGTGAGTTATTATCGTACAGGCAATTTGATACTTTACATTAGTGTAGCTTCTGATTGAGTGAACCGATTTGAATGAAACATAGCCTATATGTTGCTCAGAGCTAAGCTTAATCTATCTGCGAAAACCGCGAGAAAATACGTTCAGTAGTTTCGGAGTTTATCGAAAACATACAGACAGACAGACAGACAAAAAGTACAGAAAACATATTTTTGAGTTCTATTAGTCGTTTCTTATCGCCCACACTAATTTTTTTATAAATTTATCAAAAGTACAGACACGCGGTTTCTACTCTTTTATTATATGTATAGATACATTTTTAATATTACGGCCCATGTTTTTATATTTTTTTTTTACTGAAATATAATAAACTGTCAGTACTCATAAACATCAAAGGTCTTTTCAACCAAAACGTAGTTAGTTCTCACCACTTATTGAACATCCCTCGTATCGTAGACCATCCTGTACCTGATTTGATAATGTGTACAAAGGTTTCATATACAGACACTTTTCAGAACACTATCCATAATCCTTGTAAAGATGAAACTACCTAATAAGTACGTTATTGCTGATATTGACTCTAGTATTCTACACACACATTGCCACGTATCACCGACCAAGAGAGATAGAGTCGCGGTATCCATCGCCTGGTCCCGGATACGTCTCTATTTGAGTAATGGCTGACCACATCCGGAGAATGTATTCTGGTATGCTCTCTGCCCTGCCTAGTGTGTATTTAGACTGTGGTCAGACAGGTAAACTAATCAATATCATCGTTTAGTAAAGTTAACGTTAAGATAGGAAAATTTATGTAATTTTGTTGGAAACGTATATGTTCTAAATTGTACTAAATCATACCTTCCGAAACTTGTAAACTGGACCCATAGAATTAACGTTTTTTTTTCGCAAAATACCAAACTAAATATAAATTTGACTATACATAAAATTTTATTCATTTCTTTAAATGTAGCGACACTCTTGGGGAAATTCAGACGTGTAATCTAATTTATTAGCGGATTTTTCCGCGTCGAAATTTTCGCAGATGTGTCACACATGCTATACTTACACATGTAAGCTATTGCAGGTAAATCCCACGCTACATTGTTTAATAGCACTTTATGTGCTCTTACGAGTATTACGTACGTACGTTGTTGAAACACTCAATTGTAAGAAAATCACTTAGTTCTCATACCTTAAGCTGTCTATTAAACTTTTCCCACTCGACGCGACCTCTAATAACATAACTACTTCCTTTACAAGAGAAATTCAACTGACTCTTGAGCATAATAAGCAATTTAATCGAAGCAAGTTATGCTAACTAACCCCAGACTACTGGGTCATCCATAAGCTCCATTCAACTGGATTTGCATTCCAATGTTGGAAAAATAAAAACGGCAGCTAAGTTTGAAAACTGCATAATATGCGATATTCATATTGCATTCATTTTATCTGCAGTTTTGTGAAAGGTCAAATAAATATCTACGTAACTATTAACGTATCTATTAAGTACTTCATTGGCCGCATTAAAGATGAGCAATTTGAAATATAGAATTATTAAAATTATTTGCTTATTAATTATCAAATTATTTTTATTGTTGTTACCTATTTTATAATCGAAAAGCTTAATCTATAGTCACACTTTGATAAGACCAAAAGGTTCGTCGTGGAAGTTTTGGACCCGGAAAGATCCGCAGCGGAAGGTCCTGCGCTGGTGTGTCATACTCGACTCATCTTTCAGTAGCTGAGCTTCCAGTGACGTTCCCTAGGTGTACCAAGACATTTAGATAGCTATGATATAACTATAAAAAACTGGCCAAGTGAGAGTCGGACTCGCGCACTGAGTGTTCCGTACAAACCTGTAAGTATATAAGTAAAAATTATGGTATTTTTATAGCTAAAAAACTTTATTATGTGATGTAAGTAACTTAAATTTATATTTGAGTTGATTGAATGAAAGATAAATTGCGGTTTACGATTTATGACGTATTAAAAAAAAAACTACTTACTAGATCTCGTTCAAACCAATTTTCGTTGGAAGTTTGCATGGTAATGTACATCATATATTTTTTTAAGTTTTATTTTTCTCTTATTTTAGAAGTTACAGGGGGGGGGGGACACACATTTTACCACTTTGGAAGTGTCTTTCGCGCAATCTATTCAGTTTAGAAAAAAAATTATATTAGAAACCTCAATATCATTTTTGAAGACCTATCCATAGATACCCCACACATATGGGTTTGATGAAAAAAAAAATTTGAGTTTCAGTTCTAAGTATTAGGAACCCTAAAATTTATTATTTTTTATCTATTTTTGTGTGAAAATCTTAATCTTATAAGGGTTCCGTTTTTTGCCATTTGGCTACGGAACCCTAAAAAGTACTAGGTACCGGAAGTTGCGGCTATAACAAAATAACTCAAACGCAGCAACATAATTTATAGATTTTTGCCAGAGTACTTATTTTGAAATACTCCAAGAAAAAAATAGAAGCTCTTTGCGGGTCCGTAACGGAGTTTGTGCTTAAAATCATATTCCTATTTACACGTGCGGAATATTTTAAATGTTCATTAATGTTTGACTTTCTTCCAGCGATCGTTCGCCGCTGCGTTGAAACAAAACTCATAAATATGTAATGGCGGCGCTCAAACGCTCGCTATGCAAAATTTCAGCTCGCTTACAATGTCAGCTCCAATTTAACATTTCATAGATTTGACTGAAGTTGATGCTTATGTGGATTTGTCGAAGTGAGATGTATATAGTCCGATTTATAAACCGGTGCTAACTCGTTGCTGAGTTAAGGCCAGATTTCACCATAATCTGTTTGTTAAGTAATTGTCAATTAGTTAACATAAAGAGTATTTTGCTAAGTCAAAACAAAAACAGTTTGAGCAATAAATCATAAGGTTTATTAAAGTTTACGTGTAGAGTTGATTAAATTGCCATAAATATACGATGATTGCCATAAATATATGAAATGTATATGACATAATCAGGACGTTCTGAATAAAGGCCAGGTTAAAAGTACCCTAAACCGACGAGCATGTATGAAAGGATTGATGAAAGTACAGGAAGCAAGGGAAGTATGTCAAGAACGTAGCAGGTGGAGGACTGTGGTCTCTGCCTACCCCGAAGGGAAAGAGGCGTTCGTCAACTCGTTTTTAAAAACCCTACTTACGGCACTTGTATCTTAAACTACTATTGTGTGGTCAGAGTCCGAATGGGCTAGACTAGTGTCACAAAAACATGTATGTATGTAAATATACGATGGGACACTCAATAACCTAATAAGTCCGTATCTGTTAGTTAACCGGTAAATAAGGCAAAGGCTTAATTTCACTATATATTTTTTGTTACCTACTTAGTTATACGAGTACTTACCGCGCCTTAAACTTTTCCTTTGTAAAAACTAATTAAAAGTGTTAGCAACAAATCGTTATATACTATTAATTTAATTTTTTAGTTTGATTAAATTGACGTTAGTGCATGGTGGGACACTCAACGATCTAAAATCTCACATATCACTTGGTTAATAAACAAAGTGCAGTGAAACTAGGGCTGCTCACACCAACAAGTCAGTGACACTTTAGTAACTTGGCAGCAGTGGTATGCTATAATCGTAAACGCCAGTAGAATAGAACAAAAATGTATGAGATTGATAAGCTAATGAAATGTTAATCCCATACATATTCAAACTGTTCTAGTTACGTTTAGGATTATTAAAGCCACTTGTCTAGTTACACTGGTGATCGATAATGATCGCAAAATGATGCTGACACATTCTTTTTAATACAGTTGCTCAAAAAATGTACTTGTTTAAATTTCTCGTAAGCAGTCAGTTTCTGCCCGGTCTTCGCGCCCGAAAATCGTGTTACTACCATTTGTGTTATTTTTCATAAGTCCAATAAAAAGGAATACTAGAGAAGAGATTTCTGAAAAAAGGATTACTTAAAAACACAAAATAAAATAGAGCTAAGTACCTTATGTTCAAAATATTTGTTTTCAGCAGATCATATTCGTCATCTTTTCATCATATCTGCCAAAAAAGTCCACTGCATAGCTTTTTAGCCTCCAAAAAAATGTCTGCATTAGATTTAAGGGAGCTTTACCTTAAAGACGCTTTCTGCAGTTGGTGGTTAGTATTCTTGACATTTTTGTTCAAAGTCTAAGTAAACTATATAAATTATGACACTTTGATCGGTTGACTTGTATTTTTCTAAACTGACTAACTTACATAAAAAACACGACTCGACGCATATTATCCTAAAACCAATAATTGACTTAAACGCAGAACGACCCAATCGCAGGATTAGCTAAACGCAGAACGACCTAAATGCAGAACGACCTAAAGACAGAGACCTATACTACGAGTAGATTGATTAGACTACAGACAAGAAAACTGTTACTAAAAGTTTATGGTTATAGTAGATGATCATAATTACTAAATTAAAATTGATGATCAAAAAATCTTATTACGTTCAAATTTATTTGTTATTATTTCGCCTCTTCATATGAAATAGAAATATTAATACCCTATTTGTCGTTTTGAAAAATGTCAGTACTAATACTCAAAATGACCACGATTTTTTTACGAGGAAGGAGAGCATCTCGGAATTTAATTTATAAACAGACCTCTGTTTTGTTCGAGCTATGTTTAAAAGAAAAAGTCGGGGTGAATGCCTTAAATATTTTTGTTTGATCCCTCCACTGTTTTTACATAGGTATAAAAATAAGTACTTACAAAAATCGTTACTGTATGTTTTACGTAAGAAGGTGGTATATTCTGTTACCCGATCGGGGAAATCGAGAGCGAAAAACAACTTTTTTAACAAAAACCTAAAACAACGGATGGAAACATAATTTCCTACAATATGATAGATCTGCAACTCATTTATAATGTAATCCGTCGATCCCAATCCCAAACATCACTAATTCAAGCTTCGCCGCCAACTTTTCCGTCACGAATCGAAATAAAAAGTTACCCCTTCCGCTTGACCGCGGCCGTCATAACTTGCTTCCAATAATATCGTCATATTTTTTTTCTAACATTGCGAAATTGGAATAAAAGGAAGGAAGGGAAAGTTCCGCATCGAAATTGCGAGGGTCGTGTGCTTCCCATAAATAATAGACGCAATCTGTGACTTCTGACGGCGTGCGTGTCCAGCTTTGAACGGACATTGCCAAGATTTACCTATGGTTAGCGAGGAAAATTGGCCAGTTATGTTCAGAAATAGAAAATCAATTGATTGCCATAGAAGGAATGGTTAGATTTATGCAGAGATTTTGTGATTTTGAGACTGTTAAGCCGTCAGCTAGAGTTATATAATGCCACTTAAACTTGTTTTTAAATACTTTAACTTAGGACAATCAACAAAGTATTTTTAACTGCATTCACACCAAGCGTATAGTCAGCTTTTTTATCTGTGGACATGCATATTAAAATGTATTAGTATTCGATTTATACATGTTGATGAAAAACGCCAATGCTCACTACGCACTGACTGCCAATGACAATTTATTTGTGCCGTCAAAGTTTTTTCTACCTCTTACCCCCTCTTGAGAAGTTGGAGTATCGTTAGCTATGGTAAATAAAATGAAGGCACTGTATCGACGACCCGCCTCTTCCCTGTCTGCGGCAAATGAGACGGGGCTGATGCGACCCCTGCACCTTGCTAGATCCTTGCACTCTTGGGATAAGTCATAAGAGAAAAGTTATTTATAGATGTTAAAATATTTAAGTTTATTCAAATAAATATATCTGGTTCGTGTGAACCCAATCTCTTTTCGGGGGTATCAGGGTCTTGACCCAGAAGATTGAACAGCAGCATCCTGCTACCTATATAAACATTCAGATGGGAGCTAGCAGACTTGATCTCATGGTAGATATTGATACCTACATGAATCCAGTCCTTAGGGCTTTCACCACTTATTCTAATAGAGGTAAGGAAATAAACATTTTTGATTTTATCAAATATAAAACCACGCACAAAAAACTCAAAATGTAGGACGTAGTTTCCGTCCGCTATCCAGTAAATATTTACACCAAACTCTAAGGTAAGGGGGCTTATAGATGATCGGGATTTCCACCGCTTGAAATAATTATCGATTCGGATTACGGCGACTTAAAGAGAGAAATTGATTAGTATTACAGCAATGAATTATCTGTTAAGATGTTTGTATAGCTCAGGATAGAGACCTATACAAAAGAATGCTTTATAAATGCGAAAGTATGGATGTTCGTTTATTTGCTTGATTGTTTGTTCCACTATCACGTTTAAACCTATTTTGATGAAATTGGGATACCTCCCAATTTCATCAAAATTTACATGACACAATGACTGTATAACGAGCGAAGCTGCGGATAAAAGCTAGTCAATTATAAGTGTCAATTAAAATCAAAGTTTGATAAAATAAAAGTATTAATAAGGTTTAGAAGAAAGTTTTTTTGGAGTAAGAGCTAAATAGTTTAATATTTTTTAAGAGAATCCGCGAGAACAAGAGTCGTGAGTAAACAGGCTTCTTCTGGGCAAGCTCGTCCCATCGTAGACCTCATCTCTGTCCTCATAACTGGATTGAGGTCAAGAATAAGCCCATTGACAATAAGAAAATATAAAAACTGGTAAAATTGTATATTTTCCTCATAAAAGGAACTTCTGTAGATGATACCTATACTGTAACAAAGTTCCCCAGATCGCCTTTATTCGATCACAGATTGCTAAACTACTGAAATTACCGGAAGCCATGTAAACGGCGGCGGACCAATAAGTTATCTGACCAACGTCTCCCAAACTTGCTCCGCCCAACTCGGGGCACATAAGTTACGGGTCTTGGGAAAACTTTGGCACACACTGGACGCCGGAGTTGCAGTACCTACAAGTGTTCCGTTTTGTTAAAGTGGAAATGTGTTTAAAGTGTTTATTTTAAGTTTTTTCACCTTAATTGATAAATAGCTGTCATAGGCTAGTTCAACATGAGTTTAGTAATTCTTTGAAATATTTAGACATTTATAGGACAACTAGCTGTTACCCGCGACTTCGTCCGCGTAGATTTTATAAAAAAACAGAACTCGAACTTAATTGAAACATATTTTACGGAGCGCTTATCCTTCTTGATCCCTACGTAAAAGATGCATTTGTACTTATCCAAGTTGAATAAATGCATCTTACTACAAACTTAATTATCTTTTGATTTTATTTAACTGGTAGGTAGTGCGGAATTTTCATTGTCAACCGTTACAGGCGAACTTAAAAAAAAAGGCAATAAAGGGAGTGAAGTGAATGGGTAGCGAGGAGGTATTCATAAAAGTAAAAAAGGTCCCTATTCCTCCCTATCTATCCTTTTGTATCCCCCCCCTACATTCCCACTCCCCCTCCCTCACCCTCTCCCACTCTCTCTTCCTCTCCCTCGCCCCTCCCTCTTCCCCCCTCACCCTTCCTTCCCCCTCCATTTCCCTCCTTTCCCTCTACCCATCACCCTCCCTTTCCCCCCTCGCCCTCCTCCCATTCCCCTCCCTTTCCCCCTTCCCCTCACTCATCCTCCCCTTCCCCCTCTCCCTCCCTCTACCCCCCCTCCCTCTACCCCCTCCCACGCCCTCTACCCCTCCCTCCCCCTTTCTCTCCCCTCATTTTCCCCTCCCTTACACTCTCTCCCTATCCCTTCCCCTCTCCCTCTCCCTATCCCTTCCCCTCTCCCTCTCCCTATCCCTGACCCTACCCCTATCCCTGCTTCTACCCCTAACGCCATCTTAACCGCTATCCCTATCCTTATATAAACATACAACTGACACTCATATTGATTTTTAGACATTTCAAACCTATCGAATCCCAACCCTATCCCAGGGGTGGTGGTATTTCACGTCCACCACGTTGGATTTCAAAATCATTGTAGTTTTCGTAATCAGCGACCCGATAAACCATACGAACGACACCCATATTGATTTTTAGACATATCAACTCTATCGCACCCCAACCTCATCCCCAATGGATGATAGCATTTCACGTCCACCATGTTGGATTTCAAAATTGTTGTAGTTTTTGTAATCAGCGGCTCGATAAACCTTACAAACGACACCCATATTGATTTTTAGACATTTCAACCCTATCGCACCTCAACCTTATCCCCAGGGGATAATGGTAGTTTACGTCTACCACGTTGGATTTCAAAATTGTAGTAGTTTTCGTAATCAGCGATACTTAGTTGAATAAAAAAAGTCCCATCAAAATCGGTTAAGTAGTTTCGGTGTGCTGTAGCAGATACAACCCCGCTAGAGTATTATTGTATGTGTAGATTCCCACGGGAATGAGATATTTTCCCGGGGTAAAAAGTAGCCTATGTCCGTCTCCAAGTTACCATCTATCACCATACCAAATTTCATCAAAATCCGTTCAGCCGTTTAGGCGTGAAAGAGCAACAAACAAACAAACAGACAGACAGACAGACAGACAGAGTTACTTTCGCATTTATAATATTAGTATGGATGTAAAATAATAATTGTTTTTACTCCCGAAGCCCAAAAAAAACATTTTCGGCTCCCCATACTAAATTAGTCAATCACGTGACCACTTTAGAACGGAGCCAAAACTTCTTTAAAAAAAAAATTGTTGGGGAAAATTCACGGTTTATTCACACTATTGAATATATATTGAAAGATGCTGCTGCACACGGAGAATGGGCAGCAGCATCTTTCTATGTATCGTACCATCTTACATACTGCGGTCACCAACAACAGCAGTCGTACGCGAGTCACGAGTCACGCTTACAAGCATGGTGACTATGGTAAATCCCCTTCAAAGTACAATGCGTTTTTTCTGGAGTTCTGGAGGGAGCTCCCGGTCCTACAATACGTCAAATGTCTTTCTTCTCTTTGTTTATCTAGTTCAACATATTTGTAGGAGTACAAAGAGAGTGTTTGTTTAAGGGATACAGGAGTGTATGCCTTAAATTTTAGAAATATAATTATTAGAGGGCCTCATAGAAACCTACTCGAAAACCTTTACATATAAAGGAGGAAATCTGATAAAGTTTTCATCAAATTAAAAAAAAAGATTTGATAAAATGTAATATTAAAAATCGTAAGTTTAAGCTTTTATTAAACATGTCGTTCTTCGTTATAATATAAACACTGAGTAGCGGTAAGCGGTCCTCTCATCAAATATTAAACAAGCATGTGTCGGTACATACACAGTTATGAGGGGCATAAAATGTTTCCGAGTTCATTTTAAAACAGACAATTAAATAAAAAGAGGGCTTCATTATTAGATAAACAGCAAAAAAATACAGTTTTACTTTGGACAGTTACTATATTTATATCTGCCGTGGTATACCTATGTGAGCTAAAGTTGACCACGGGAAAAAAATCTCCTGTGGTCCACGCAGGACGTGGACTATGCACTATGCAGGTGGACCACGGGGGAGGACTGATTATGCGCTCTTCCTTACTTTGTAGTCAAAAGTTTTGTAAAGGGTAAAAACATAATTTAAGCACTATATTTTAGCATGTTACCATTGAACTGCACAACTTTTCAAAGCAAAGTAGGTAAAAATAAAAAAAAAACAACTTCCCATAAAAACTGCACCAGCTGATAGCGCATTTTAAATGGGAGGTAATAAAGCAAAGGTTTTTCAACGTAATAATATGTTTCGGGAAAGTTGTTCAGTTTCATGGTCTAAGTGACAGGCCAAAATAATACTTATTAATTAATTATATTTTACTTATTAAATGGAGTTATGGAGGAGGCTTTAAATATCAATTCGCTGTCTCATGGTAGCTGGTAGAGGTCACTCAGCCGGTTCTCATCAATAGCTGAAATCTAGGAGTTGACGCCAAATGACTAATGTTTTTATTAATTTGACCATAATTGCATGTTACAATTAATTGATGTTAATTTACGACATTGGTGTAGTCATAATTTATAGCTAACAAGTGATTATCGACTTTCAAACGATTTGCTATTTGATGATTTATCTAATTACTGATTTTGCGAGACGAGCTAGTACGCTCAACCGCGTGTCATAGTAAAAACATTAGCAACTTTTCCATAAAGTCCAAATATGGGTTTACTTAACTATCTCCAGCTCTGTCAATTTCGCACGTTCGTGAGACAGAGATAGTGATGGTAAGAAATTAATTAGGAGTGAAAGTAAGACGAAGAATTACTAGCTCAGAACATGGAATTAAAATACACGCATTTATAGTATCACGACTCTTTTTCCTACGATTCCGGAGAAAAACAAAAATAATCGAGAATTGCCAACAGACAACCAATCGGTGGTAGACAGGGCACAAAGGAGCCAATGGGCCAGAATTGTTCTAAAGAACCAGGAGACGTAGCGTGGACAGCACGGAGCAAAGATGGACAGGCAAGCTGGACTGATGATCTGGCTAATATTGCACAGAGGTAAAGTGAGCAAGTACGTTACATGGTGGACTGACAGTCTGGTAAAATTCGCGGGAAGCCAGTACATGCAGGCAGCGCAGGATCAGTTGTCATGGTGATCTCTTCCGGTGAGGGGTCTTTGTCGAACAATGACGTTTTCCATTTATATACTGATCGTATTGAATTTAACATCCTGTTTTCCTAAAATACATCCATCAACCATCAGTCAGTTCACAGGTACTATGACGTACAGAAGTTTGAAGTGGGTATAAAATAATACAGAGTGTGTGTTCAGAATTAGCATAATGCTGAATAACAGGGGGCCCTTTGTGGGAACGGCCACGTGGACTAACATGTAATCATTCGTAGCGAAGCGAAGGCCGTATGAAGGGTCTTACATAAATGTTAAAACGCAAGCAAGGCAATAAAACTTCTCATTAACACAGACAGCATTGAAACAATGTCGCAAAAAATACCGAGTTTGATTTGAGGTTTTTTAGCTCTATCGTAAAATACACCTACGAGTATTTTACGATAGAGCTAAAAAACCTTAGATTTTATATTTCATTGCTTTTAAAATTTCTATATATAACACATAATATTATGTGAAAATTTCAACTGCCCCTTAAAGATTGGATGCACAGATAGACAGACATACATATGACGAGGGTTTACACCTTATATTAGTCAGTTTTCTTATTATGCGTTTATATTATCATTTTAGTTAATTTATAATTTACTAACTCATGCCGCGTCAGTTTGTAATTTTATGTTTTTCTACTTAACACTTATTAGAGTTTTCTTTTTTAAAGCGTACTTCTAAGCCTAAATCAAATAAGAAAACGCCATATGATGAAGTGTAAATAAACAAGTTAGGACAAACTTGTTGAGCCTGGTAACGAGCCACGAGCCAAGCGGACGGAAACATTCGACTTTTCGGGTATGTTTTAATTACCCCTCTGACTGTCTTAGTTATAATCTTTGAGCATTGTGTGCCTCCGACGTAATTAAGGAGGCTTAATTAAAGACCCTTGACGTACTTCTTTAAAGATTCACACGCTTGTTTGTAAACCGTTTGGCAGTCAAAGCAATGTCTCCTGTATTATCGGTTAACAACGTGTAACGAAATAAGTTAAACAACTCTGAAGGTAGTGACATAGCTGCGGAAATTCCTACGCGGAAAGTTCCGCGACCGAATATCTTTCAAGTGATACCAACGGAAAATCCGTCAGATGTATCACAAGTAACCGTAAAAGGATCGTAAGAATATCCGCAGGTATACACGTACACTGATAGATAGACTCTGCCCACGAAACTATAAAAATAACAATCTATCAAACTACTTAACAAACTACTTACTAAATCGTACCTGTCTGACCAAGAGGCTAATAGTTTATGCTGCTTAATTGCTTATGCATAGGCTCAGCCACTGTCTTACTCAATATTTTTAGGATACTGTTGAAACTGCCACGCGTTATTTTTAGTAGAGAAGCATGATAGTCATCTGTTCTAGCCTCAGCAAACATCCCAGACGCACAACAAAAACGCGGAAGCCTCAACAGTGCATCCAGTCTTTTTAGGGTTCTGTACCCAAAGGGTGAAAAACGGACCCTATTAATATACTTCCGATATGTCTGTCTGTAATCGGGCTGTATCTCAAGAACCGTAATAGCTAGATAGATGAAATTTTCACAGATTATGTATTTCTGTTGCCGCTAACAACAAAAATAAAAAGGAAAAAAAAATAATTAAGGTGCTCCCCTACTAAAAACTTGTTTTTTTACGCGTTTTTTTGCTTGATTTTTGTTTTAGCTCATTCGTAAAAATAGGGAACACTTACAAGTGTGAAAATTTGTATGTTTATAGTGCATGAGCTACAAAATAACAACAAATAATAAAAGTTGGTCAAGTGCGTGTGCGCACGAATTTAATAACCTTCTGCGCGACTAAGACGGTATTTTTACCTACAAACCCTCGGTGCGCGAGACCGACTTGCACTTGGCCGGTTTTTTTTTTGGATTTTGTTTGTTTTAAATTCGCGTAAAACTTTTGTGACTTGGTTTACCTTTGCTTTACGAGTTTTTGAATTCGCAAAAACAATATTGACTGCCCGAATTAATTAAACTATTATGATGAGCTAATAAAAGTCGTATAAAATTTCTTATATTTATTTCTTGTTCTGGTTGTATACTGGAACCCTGTACCTACAACAAAATGGATAGGAAAATATCTCATACAATATACTATTCAACAAACTCTATTAATAGTTCTTAACATGCACCAAATTTTGATGTTTTGAATTACATTTTATGTCGGGGTTTTCAAACTTAATTTTATTTTGAAGCGCGCTTCACTAATTCAATAAGTCCCTAAAAATTTAAATAGGTCATTTTGATGAAGGTTCCCAGAAACTTTTATCTTTTAATTTCCATATGAGGATGGATACTGCATAATTTCTTCGTTTATCTTTACCCATAAATTATTCTGACCTTTCTAAATTATTCGCAAGACCGCACCACAGATAGTTTTTCATCTGGCAGACATAATGCTCGATTAACACTCCATAACGGTCAACCGGAAGTGCGGACGCCATTTTGGTAGTGAGATAGCGGAAATATATCGCCGGAAGTCGCCGCCATTATTCAGGAAAGGAAACCTTCCGTTGTCACTTCATAAGTGCTCTTATTTTGGAAGTGTTTGGGTTTGTTAATTTATTGAGATACTGTGTATTCGTTATCCATTTATTACACCAGTCATCTTAATCGTCTCCGACAACATTACGCGAGTCACCGTGCAACCTAAAAATTGTAGTAGTTTGCAAAAATTGCACCATTATTTTTTTTTATGTTGTCGGGATTGACGACAATAGTATAAAACCAAGTAACCAGCTTTGAAAGACCTGTGCTAACTACGTTGTGCCTGGAAGACCTTAACATTTTCGGTCTTTCAAAGTTACCTCAACACTTTTGTATGTAATTACATTATGATTCCAGTTCTTTTAAAGCGCTTTATGTCTTATAAAACTCGAGAAACAGCACTACAAACCAAATAAAAATTATGAACTATATTTCGTAAGATGGTAAATAGTGCTGTAACTGCACTGAAATCTTAGAAAATGTTGTGCTTTATATAAGCAACGCAGTATCTTTGTTCATCTTAACAACATCCCAAAAAACACACACAACAGTGACAGAGTTTTATTCACAGATTATTTGTTAATCCGTTGTTTGTCATTATTATTATTTGTTGTTTGTTAATCCGGCGATAAAGTAAGAAATTGTTCTTATATTCTTTTGTTGGCTGATTCTGTTACACCATCTTTTGTTATACTCGTAACCACGTTGGTTATAGACAGAAAGGATCAGTTTCGATCTAGAGAACATTTTCTAGCTAGTGCAATTAAGAACAAACTTTATCATCTTAATCGTAAGATTCAATTCAGGTCGAAACAGTAAAAATTTCGCGCTTAAGGGGATCTGTTACGGCCAGCTTAGCCCCGAACGCAACTAGATGGAGCCACTGATGTAAATATAAGGTATTATTTTTTTATGCAATAAGTACCAACTATAAATGTGCAAAAAGTTGATTCGTGTAAATTTCATCGTGCAACTTCAACGCCTAACAACAATTTCTATAAGAAAAATATCTCCATATGTCCACTAAAGTCAATTACTCTCGTCAGTCCGTGTTTACATGAGTACGATCACTCACACATGCACACAAAGCACAACCGTACAGTTTTGACCGCACGCCCACAATCGTAATATTGAACCAAAAATTGCTAACAAAAATAGTACTTTCAGTACATTAACTGTATTTTTGTATTAATTAGCGAAAAATTTAACTAAAAATAGCAGTATTCGTTCGTTTTTAGGGTTCCGTACCTCAAAAGAAAAAAACGGAACCCTTATAGGATCACTTTGTTCTCCGTCTGTCTGTCTGTCTGTCTGTCTGTCTGTCAAGACCCTTTATCTCACGAACGGGTAAAGGTATCAGGTTGAAATTAATACCATATATTAGGATCCATGAACCACACAAGATCTGAAAATTTCAATTTTTTACAACGACGTAATCAAAAGATATGGCATTTTATGTCCTCATCTCCATACATTTATTCAAAAATGAAAAACCTACAGGGTACTTCCCGTTGACCTAAAATTATGAAATTTGGCAAGAAGCTAGGTCTCACAGTACAAATAATGGGAAAAGTCTGAAATCATTAAATATTACAACTTTTCTCACACCTAATGGTAACCAATTGTGGTGAGCTCCCGTTTCAAGAACATTCATATAAGAGAGGGGTCAAGTTGGATGGTTGCTGAGGCGATTTTTGTTTTAGTTCTATTTAAAAACGGGAACACTTACAAACTTGAAAATTGGTATGTTTATAGGGCATAGGCTATAAAATAACAACAAATAATAAAATTTGGTCAAGCGTGTGTCGGACTCAAAAAATCTAGCACATTAACTTACTGAAATTTCAACTAATACAATTATGTTTATGTGGTGGTACGGAACCCTCAGTGCGCGAGTCCGACTCGCACTTGGCCGGTTTTTTCAACAGAACTTTATGTCCCGCGTAAGAATGCAAGTCATTTGAATTTTTGTATGGAAAACGGATCATCTTAATGGAGTATTTTATTCTGGTAGAGTACTGTAGGTAGTGACATAAAAAAATGCACTAGCATATACCCGTTCTGTCTGAACCTACCTGAAGTTTGTGTTTATCTACTTAGATTACATTACATAGAATCATTTTATAAATCAATTCCTCATAACAACAATGAAAAATTCTCTATTCTTCGCTTCGTTAGCAGACGTCTTTGTTTGCTCCCTTGTCTTAGCCCCATTGTTATTATACTTTAGACAAAGAACTTTTCCAGAACAAAGCAGTAATTACATAGAAGGGCGTCGTAAGAAAAATCTTACGATTATGTCTAATTTCACGACTGGCCATTCAATAAAGCCTTTTTTGGCGGTTAAAATGAAGATTGCGGAAAATTTTATAGAGGTTAAAACTGATTCATCTTAATTTTATAAAAATTTAGACAAACTAATTTCACAAATTCACACCATGGGGTCTAGAAAACGAGCCATATGACGAAAACGAAAGTCATGAAATGTATGGGATGTCATTTGACATATTTTGTGATTGTATACATTTTATGACGTTCGCTTTCCGCATCTTTAAGGCCGGTATTTTACTGGGACACCATGGTGGCGCGACTGGTGGCGCGACTGGTTGCGCTACTGGTGTCCGTTACTAGACACCAGAATCGCTACACCCTGCGGCCACAGTATTAAGGGCTATATTTAACTGGGAGTGGTAGCGCGACCAACAGCCGGACTGGTTGCGCCGCCACCCAATTTACATTTATTTTTTTGTCTTTACTGGTATCTTGTTACGGACACCGGTATTTCACGGCCGGCCGGTATTTCACTGGGACACTGGTAGCGCGACTGGTTGCGCCACTGGTGTCCGTAACTAGACACCAGTAAAGACACACCCTGCGGCCACAGTATTAAAGGCTATATTTCACTGGGAGTGGTAGCGCGACTGGTAGCGCGACTGGTTGCGCCACTGGTGTCCGTAACTAGACACCAGCTCGGCTGCTGGTCCCGCTACCACTCCCAGTGAAATATAGCCCTTAATACAGTGGCCGCAGGGTGTAGCGACTCTGGTGTCTAGTTACGGACATCAGTAGCGCAACCAGTCGAGCCACCAGTCGCGCCACCATGGTGTCCCAGTGAAATACCGGCCTAAATGTGATGGCTCGTTGTGTAGACCCCTATGTCACAGAATAAAGTAATGGTACTATCATACAGAACTGACACTCTCCTCCCCAATTGTACTCCAACCGGCAAACCCGCTCGAGCGATTCTTGTGGTCTTTCTGAGGGTCTTTTGTATTGAATACTAGCGGCCCGCCCTGGCTTCGTACGGGTACAATCTACGTCTAGAGGTGGTGCTTTTTATTGCGATATATGACGTAGCCTTCAACTTGCTACACAATTTTTAAAACATTCTAAAATATGTCGTAATATGTTTTTTCCGACTCGATCGACAAACATCATCACAGTTCAGTTAATTTGCACTCAATATGCCTTAAACCTTCCTATTGAATTAATCTATCTATTACTGTAAACCGGATTGAAATCAATATATGTTCCTGAGTTTAGCAATCACAGACAGACATGATGGATAACGACAGGAAAACGTTTCGGGGGACTACCTTTTTATGTAGTGATGATGCGAGCCTACGCGACATTCCAAGTCGCACTCGATGTATGTAGCGTCCGGTGTGTGCCCATGCGCAAATGTGCATGTGTAAAATAATATAGGTACGCTTAACGATTGAATCCAAATCATATACATTCATTATTTGAATTTAAATGTCAGGGTCATCATTTAGGTTCGTATCTACTAAGCTATTTTTTAGGGTTCCGTGCCTTAAAATAAAAAAAACGGTACCCTTATAGGATCACTTTGTTGTCCGTCTGTCTGTCTTTCTGTCTGTCAAGACCCTTTTTCTCACAAACGAGAAGGGGTATCAGGTTGAAATTTATAACGAATATTAAGGTTCATAAACCACACAAGATCTGAAAATTTCAAATTTTTACAACGATGCAATCAAAAGATATTGCTTTTTATGTCCTCATCTCCAGACATTTATGCAAAAAAGCAAAACCTACAGGGTACTTCCCGTTGACCTAAAATTATGAAATTTGGCAAGAAGCTAGGTCTCACAGTACAAATAAAGGAAAAAGTCTAAAATCATTTAATATTTCAATTTTTCTCACAACTAATAGTAACCAACTAAGGTGAGCTCCCGTTTCAAGAACTTTTCTATAAAAGAGGGGTCAGGTTGGATGGTTGCGGAGTTTTTAAAATCAAAGAGCAAAAGCTTTTGATTAGATAGGTACGGAACCCTTAGGGCGCGAGTCCAACTCGCACTTGGCCGGTTTTTTTTTGTATAACTTTTGGGATCTTACAAAATAATAATATTATGTTTTATTGCGTCTTATACTCTTGCAATTATAATTTATTGTGCCGTATTATTGAATATATCAATGACATGAGTTAGAAAAATCTATATCTTGTAGGTGGTCGACCTATAATGTACTCACGTCCAATTACTTACCGTGGGTTTTCGCACATGCTTGCCATTTACTTCGTCGATATAAAATACAATTTTTAAATTACAGTCAGTTACGTCCTTACCTGCTTAATAGAAACCTGTAATTTATGGTTTTCTTGCTATTCACCCAGCTTTGTGATGTGAAGTGTACAATCTTTCATTTCAACAACTGCACTCTGCCGCAATGAAAATCAATTTAGCGTCGTACATTTTTCATGATGAAATCATTCAAGTAAGGTGTTAATTTTCATTGATTTTGCTCCCAAACTCCAGTGATTCTACAGATAAAAACAAGCAATTTTCCCTCTCCATAGTAAAGATGGCCAAATGATCGACTAATTTTTATGAGAAGATAGAAAAAATATTTAGAGATTTTTTTTTCTTTGGGAAAACTGCTTGTTTGTAAATTCACTGGGCTTCGGGAGCTTAATCAATGAAATTTAACGAAAGCCTAGTGATTCTAATAATGATAACAAGCAACTTTCTCTCTTAAAAAAAAAGGCTTTTCTGAATATTTCAGAAATGCGTTTTAACTTTTATGACAATATTGCTAGCAAGAACTTTATGTGACGATTATAGAATTAGTTATTTGGTTTAAGAAAGACATTTACACTTGTAGTTGTATGTATAAAAATATATGGCAGGAAATCAACTGACCCGGTTTTATGAAAGAGAGTAGTTCATCGAACGTTGAAATGAAATATTAATAAGGTAATGTATCTGTTACCAAAGAAAAATAAGATTATAAGTCTTGCTTCACGACGCAAAAAACTAAAAGAAGGTAAAGAAGCTTGTAATTTATTCAAATCGCTAACTAAACGGTATCCTTCACTGTTTTGCCGCAATTTACAACACCACTTTGTTACAAGGATCGTTTACGAGGCTTCTTTGTCGGATTCGTAACTTAGTATTTTTTCCATGGGAGGGGCGTTAGCCCGCCGCACAACCCCCAAGATGCTGGAGGGCCACATCCTTCGCTGGTCCACGAGTCCATCGGACTTAGCCGTGTAGCGTAGCCAGGCTGTACTACTGTACTGCTGGGAGTGCCCGACTGGACGGAATTGGCACAGAACAGGGAAGCGTGGCGTACTTTAATGTCGGAGGCCAAGAACCACTTTGGTTCACTGAGCCAAAAAGAATGAATGAATGAAACTTTGTTACAAAACATTTTCAGTTTGACTATTTTAAATCGTTGTTTTATAAATACAGCGAGAATTTTCATTGGTTTTGCTCCCTAAGCCTAGTGATTCTACTCATGATAACAAGCAAAGTAAAAAAGAATTTTTTACTCGAAAAAATTTTGTCGACTCCACTTCATTGTAAAGTGGTCACGTGATCGACTTGTTTTCTGTGGTAAGGCGAAAAATTTTTTCGAATAAAAAAAGTTTTCTTAGGAAAAGTGGCTTGTTTTCATGAGTAGAATCACCTGCTTTCAATATCAAAACCAATGAAAATTCAAGCTGTATTTTTTAATAGTGCATATTTTGACAAACCATGTTTTACGAGATCGTTTTTAGGGTTCCGATACCAAAATGGTAAAAAAAAGGAACCCTTATGGTGCCGCTCTGTCTGTCTGTCTGTCTGTCCGTCTGTCTGTCACACCTCTATATCTCAGCAACCACTTACGCTATCGAGCTGAAATTTGGAATAGTTTTAGAATATAGTTGCCCAACTTAATTGCACATGAAAATTTTTTGAAAAAAGTATGATTATTAATGTAAAGGGGGCCAAAATAGGGGGGGCCAAATTTCAAATTGTCGCTACTAGGTCGAGTGGGGTATCATATGAAAGGGCTTTACTTGTACATTTTAAAATATATTTTTGTATTTTTTTAAGTTTCTTAGTTTTCAAGTTATGATGAAAAATGTCAAAAAAAATACCATTCCCCCCCCCTTATCTCCGAAGTTTGAGTAAGGGAAAATCTGAATTAATTACAGTTGACAGAGGTTTATGTAAACTTTACAGCAAAAATAAAACGATCTTTCTAAGTTGCACAGTTTTTCAGAAATCTGCAAAAAACCTTTACAAACAAATTTAGTTTTGCGGTCCTGAAAATGGACTTTATTGCTTCCAAAAATACTATAGGTATATCGGAACCCTCGGCGCGCGAGTCCGACTCGCACTTGACCGGTTTTTTTTTTTGTATTTTGACCAATGTTCTTTGGGCAGAACATGTTTTTTAAAGGAACGCAAAACGTTTCCTTACCTATTCAAAATGTGGTGTAAACAAACATCAAAACCAGACCCGCGAAACCTGACCCACATCCGACTCTTTGCATTATGAGCTTCATACATTACCTACTCTATGAATATTGCATTACGGAGACTGCCCAGGAGCATGCTTGGATGATTTATAATTCCGTTTGACCCGGCTACATGTCAGTGCTTCTTTGACATGTTCATAAAGGTAGAATAACTAAGGTTGTGTCGCCAGTATATTATTGCTTTGTGGTACTTGAGCATTTTTTTTCAAACAGCCACCTCGTGTTTTTTGCGCGTCCGGTGACTTAAATTACTCATGTTTCAATAAATAACTTCGCTATCATCGATTTAATGCGCTCAGGTGGTAAAATATTTAATGTTTTCTTAAGAATTGTATGAATATGTATATTGATCCATAATAAAATTATTCAGAATATCTACTTTTGCTATGCGGGATACCCGAATTTCACACCGTCCGAGCAAGAAAGTTAAAAAGACATTGGCAATTTTAATGTTAAATAGACGTTTTTCTGTATTGCAAGCACTTAATTCTGGCGAAAATATGCATAATCTTTTAGAATATATTCTTTTCAGGCACTGTATAGTACAAAAAATAAAAAATAAAACAAGTTTTAACCACGTCCGAGAAATTTGAAAAAGGGGAATTCCCCCACTTCGTTACCACGATTTGCCCTGATGCAATTGAAATTTGTACCAAATTAAGTCTTTTTTTACATCAAGCAACATTTATTTCAAATCAAATCAAATCAAAATCGTTTATTCATTGTTGGATATTAAAATCTCTTAATGACGTCAGCTAAACTACATCGCTTCACAAACAATTTCTATATGGAAACCCCATAACTTGCTACATATTCTTTAGTTTTGACAGAAGAATCTTTAAGGTGCAGGTATTACATCGAGTCGGCTTATTTTCCCCCAATACGTTACCAGCAAGAAATAAGGCAAATATTCGATTTATTTGTTATTTTTTGCTATAACAACGCAGTTAAAATGTGTACTGCTTAATAACAAATTCTCATTGGGCAAAACATAAGCTCAATTTATAGTTAAACATTTATTTAACTAATTAAAAGAATTCTTAGCCTTAAAACCGTTACTTCCCTTTCGTTGCCATCTTGGCGGTAACGTATATGGGGAATCCCAAAAATAACGGAAAAGAAGCATAAAGTATTGGCCACAATAAGAATTTTATATCCTATATTTCATCGGACAAGTTGTTTGTTTTGTCTATAAACATATTTGTGATTATTAAAAATAACTTACCCAAAAAAAAGAACATAAGGTCCAATCGCAAATAAAATTTTTGCTCCTTCATACATTTTTTTTATATATATTTTGCCCTACTTTTTTTGGAAAAGTTGTTTGTTATCATGAGTTTTATCATGTGTTTAAGTATCGGTCACTAATTACCAGTCATCCTATACATAAAATCGCAAGGGTTTCAACGTACGACTTCAAAAACGCTCCAGCGTATAAAGTAAAATTGTTTCTAATATTGGAAACGATTTTGATTTGAAAAATAAAATTACTTATTCAGTTCACTCTTGCATTTTACTTCGTATTATTTACTTTTTGATTAATTACGAATTTATTTGTAATTATTGGATATTTTCGTACCATTGTACCACCAGCCTTAAGGTTTCGTTACCGGTCTTTTTCGTTACCGTCCGGTGCGGATTACAAATTATGTGAGAAAATTAATAATTCTTTGGTTATTCTATTATTTTAATTTATATTAATATAAAGTAGATGTAGGGCTTTCATTTCAAATATTTACCTTATGATAGTCGTTCCGATCTAATCTTAAAAGCAAAAAATACACTGTCAATCTTGACCATGTGGTAACGAAATTAAAAATAAACGCCTAAAACTAAACCATTTTCAATTTTTCTTTTAAAACTGTAACATTTTCCAACACGTTATGTGTAAAATAACATGAAAAACTATTTTGTAAACATCGGTAACGCTTATTTTAAGATTTATTCATAAAATTCTATGGTAACGAAAAGGAAAGAAAATCTCCGTCAGTCTTCCTTAAAATCGATCTGTAAGCTAAAACTGCTTATATTTTACCAGATAATTATTGTTTTTAGATACTTTTTTAGATTAGGAAAGACATAAAAGCATTAAATCATTGGTAAAATGATATTGAAAATAAAGTTGCAATTTTGAACAAGGTGGGTGTTTGAAAAAAAAATGCTCACTTAGAAATAACACGTCATGAAAATAGCACTCGTAAATTTCGGTTAGGTACCTACGAACGCAAGAAAGGTTCAATACCACCAAACGATATACCCGGGCTGGAGACCTGTTCTTTTTTAAACCGGTTTGGCCTTAAGTACAAAGAGAACGATTTATTTCGGTTTCGTTCGAGCGTAATCTTATTCAATCAGCTTATTAGTCAATGAGGTTAATAGAGTTTTTGCGTTAATTAGCTGATTTCAAGCAGTTGATTCTATTTTCGTAGTCTCGCAAATTGGTTGACGAAGTGTTGTGGGGTGACAGTGTTCTTGTCGCCAGTAAGATTTTGAAAAGCTCACATTTTAGTCTTACTCTGAGTGAGAAGTTTTAAAGAGCAGTTTGTACCGGTTTTTATTGCTTATAGTTACCACTTTAGCCACACTAGCATTGACACTTGTAAGTATAGATGGATAGAATATGTTTATTAAAAAATGTTACAGTTTTTCTTTAAAAAATGATAGTAACTATTCATCGGAAACTTTACTAGAAACTTACTTTACTAGAAAATTTACTAGAAAGCTGTAATTTAGTACGGATGTACATTTCATCCACGCCGACATAGTGGCTAAATAAAATCTTGAAAATAAAAAGGGTAAGTTTTAAGTGGACATCCCGTACAAGTAAAATGGAAGTGTTTTTTTTTTCAAGTCTACATGGAAGTGTTTTTTTTTCAAGTCTGCATTGTGTGGTGTGTCGTTGGCTAGGACTTTTAAAAATAATGTAATGTGTTCAAAGATTATTTTCCGATTTTCTTTTAGGGTCCCCGTTTGCGAAATGTTTAGCTTGAAAGCGCAAGTTTTTGTTGGAGTCAAGTGTCCCCCTTGCCAGCTAAATAGTAGTTATTGGAATCGTGAAATAGTTCTCAGTAGTATTGTACACAGGGTGTAAGGGACGATGTACCGAAAACTGAAAGGGCATGTTCAGTTAACGAAACTGAACAACTTTCCCAAAGAAACATTTCTGTGAAATGAAAAAAAATTTTGACCTCTCCATACAAACTGTTCGACCAGAGTGAGCAATTTGTATGGGAAGGTCAAAAATTTTTTCATTTCCCAGAAATGTTTCTTTGGGAAAGTTGTTCAGTTTCATCGACTGAACACGTCCTTTCAGTTTTCGGTACACCGTCCCTTACACTGTTTAATCATTAAACTAAAAGAAAAACTATCATCTAGCTAAGTTGGCTTCACGGACTATTGAGCTGTAGCAAAAAACTGAAAATAATAAAAAAAGCAATAGCAATCAGGCTCTAGGACCTCGCTGAGCATTAGAAATCAAAACCCGTTGCGAAAAAAATCGTACAAAGACTACGGAACGGCCCGACACGCACTTGGCCGGTTTTTAGCATTCACTTTGTTGTCCGTCTGTCTGTCTGTCCATCAAGACCCTATTACAACAATATAAAGTTATGTTTATTTTCCGAAGATTTCAGTATCTCGGTATGGTCGTTTCGTCATTTTTATTCTGACAAAAGTAGTCGGAAAGTTAGTATTTTAGGCAGTAGATTTTATATTTTGAGTAAGGACAATTCTTATTTTCTTATCGGAGCTTTTATTACTAGCCAATTTAAAGGCTAAGCAATACGGTCCTGTTATCACTCTTTGGATACGGATTCCTAACAATTAAATATAAGGAATTAAGGAACAGGTATTATATTGTAAACGCAGCTGTAAGCTCTACCCAAATAAAATAAAATAACATCTTTATAATATCAAGTTAAATTTATTACTAACATTACCAACAAACATTTAAAAATATTTTTTTTTAGTTTTACATTTTTACGGTAACTGTTTAGAAATAAAAATTTTAAAGTAATAAAAGTTTATTGAACTTGAGTAAATTTTTTACCTCTCAATACCCTCATCACTTAAATCCAATGTTTTCTGTAATGTCCTCATGAAAACTTCCCATAAACAAAAGCCGTTTTTATCAATGTTACAATCTGCAACTTCTAGCAAGATTGTTTCTGGTGGATTTTCTACAGACACTTTTGTACTACAACGAATCTGTTCTAGGGATTGATAAGTGATTGATAATCGAAATAAATTCTTACAGGCTATTTCATCGAACACTTTTTGAAATAATAATTTAGCCCCCATTGGTATGGTTTCCAATGTTTTTGGAAATCCATGAGGTTTCACTTTCAATGCTGTCAAAATCATCTCTATATTTGTATCATGACCAAACAGTAAAGTGAATTGTGGTGTTTCGTTTAAAAATGTATCAGCTATAAATCTCAAAATAGTATTCGCAATATGCCTAGCCAGTAGAAAGTTCTTGCCATCAATAGATTTCAGTGTATTCAGGACTTTTACTAAAGGCATCATTTTCTGTACATCACTAAAGGCACCCCAGCCTATTTCAGATGTAGGTATTCCATCCAAATAGCCCATAACAAAAGTGTCTATGATATCTAAGGCGTGCGTGTATGCATTAAATAATTTAGGAGCGTTGGTATTGACTGCTGCAACATACGGAGTTTCTTCAGTAAAATCGCAAAAGTCATTCAGTTTACATGATCCAGATTTATTTATCTCCATTATTTCGTTCAGAAGCATGAGTTGGTTTGTAAAGTTGTTATTTTGTAATTCAACCTTCATCTGAAAAATTGCTCTGTTTATAAATTCTGTCGAAGTATTTAATACTTCACGTCTATACTTTACACTACCTTTTTCTGACACGTGAATTGTAATATTGCAGTTTTCAAATGCACCTTTAGAAAAACTTTTAGCTGTTGCAATAGTCCTTTGTAGATTATTTGCTTCGATATAAATTTGGTCTTCTGTGGGACAATCGGGTCCTAAAGTCGTTTCAAACATAGGTTTTAAATATTTTCCCATAGCTTCCTCTAGCATGGCTCCTTTTGGTGTCAATTCGTTGGGAGAAGCGCTCCACTCAGGCCACTTTTTTGGTGTCAATTTATCAATTTTATCTGGATCTGGTGCACGAATGTTATGCCTACTAAATATAATGGCTTGTTTCAAGACCAAAGCCTCCACAATTATGAATTTCATTAATAGAAAGAGAATCAATGAATATGTCACTAAAATCATTTCAAATTAAAGTAAGCAAAGGACGTATACTGGCAACTGGCTACGCGGCAGTGGTAACAGTGTTTAGCTCGCAACTCATAACATTGAATCATTAGCAATTTAATTACATACCAAACGCTAGGAATGTAGTAAATAAAACTATTCATTATTTAATTGCTAACAATTATGAATAAAGTTATTTTATTTAATCGTATTTTAACGATTTGCAGTGTAGTTAATTATATGTTTTTTTTTTTAATTTTCAGTGCCCGAACTAAATTTATGTCTTGACTACAGTCAGACATCAATAAAATTACCACAGCAAAACTAGCAAAGCGCCCCCTTGAGACGAGTTGGTGAGCTAATGGGGTATTCTCACTATGACACGTGCTAGTCACGTGCGAGCAGCCGAACTAAAACTTTAGAGTGTTGCTTGTTACTGGGTATGTTATGTATGGTCTACCTAAATATAAAGGCCTAGGCTTATTTCTTTTATGACAAAAAACATTTTGGTCGAAAATAAAGTTTTAAAGCAAAGTTTTACAACAACAACACTTTAGTTTTATACAGCGTTTCCTCCATATGCCACTGCACTGCAGCAGCTGCAGTGTCATCACCTGAGATTGCTTATTTCAATCCACAAACAAGTAAGTACCTAATTGAATTAAATTAAAATAATTCGTATATCTACAAACCACAAATCACGAAGAAATTACTGAAAATCCATTAATTTTAATGAATCGTCACAAACAGTGCGAGTGTTTGACGTAGGAACTTTATCTGTGGATCGCAGATTGATTGATAAACAGGCTAAAAAGGAACGGGAGACATAATTGGGCGAATTTCCTCGCACACCACAGAGGGTGTTCTTATCGCACTTATACTAACACTAGGGTAGAGACATACTGTACCTACGCATGACAAACAAAGTTCTATGACATCGCAACCTGCAGTCTAGACTATACTTAGCCACAGTGTAACATACAAAACACTACAGCGTTATTATGAGATTTCCACTAAACGTCACGACCTCACTCAAAGTGATTTCGTAATAATATTGTGACCTAGCTTTGTGGGCCATTTGAGTCGTGGTCTAACTCCACACCATCTGTTCTTTAACGGCTGCCAAAAAAAGTTACTTTGGTCCAGTTTTCCAGTTGCATGTGGCAAAATTAGTTTATCCAGTCCCACTTCAGCCTTAGGCGTAAAGCACTGCATAGTGTCATCTACATTATTTGTTTCTTTATATTTCAACATGCCGCCATTTTTGCCGATGCTGTAAAACTGACATCGTCATAAAGTGATTAACGACTATTCTTATCTAAATAAGAGATACTTTGACTTTGATGATCAAAGTTTGATCATAACAGCTTCATCGAACAAAAAAGCTCTCTTTACAACTCAACCCGTATGTCCCTTACTTTAGGGTGTGCATTGTACCGTGCGACGTATCTGAAATTAATTCATGTTTTGTCATTCCCTCACTTTATATTCAGGGCTTAATGACGTAGCACTATAAAACGTCATAGCGAAAGCCTATCCCTGCATCCTATGAACGAGATATCGTCGACGTGCGTACGTTATAAATGGAAAAACACGGGTTTGCTCTTACTGGACGCGGGTTGGTGACGCAAAAACCAATATTTAGAAGGGGTGCTATTCAAACCCACCCTTTAGTGCTGTAAAACCATGTTGTAAAAAGTCTTCATCCCTTGATTAATGTGTGTACTGTGTGTGTAGGATTTGCGTAGGTAATCAATGATGGAAGACGCACTTTTTTTGTTTATCGCGAGGTACTTATAGGCAGTAATGTGAACCACATCAACCCGCTGCCTTAGAAAAAAAAACGTCAATATTAACCGTTCGTATATGTTTTCTTCTTTGAGCGTACATAGCATATAAATTATTTTAATTATTAAGCTTCAAAATCAAGCCCTTTGCTTTAAGTAAAGCTAACGTAAGAAGTCCGTTTTGACGTTTCCTTAACACCAACACACAGGTTTCATTTTTCTTTGCAGGTCGTAATTTTGCGTACATTTGACAGCTGCCAGAAAAGACATATTAGGATAGCCGTACTTTAGTTTTTAACAGAGCAGACAATGGTAGTTATGTTTTAAGTAAGATGGCTGCATAATTTAACATTATGTGGCATGTCTCTCAAAGTTTTATAAGCTATAAATACAAGAGCGTAGCCACAGCAACCAATACTAAATTGTGACACTTGGCTTGCGATCAGCTGGTGCCTGGAATTTCCAGGAAAGTTAAGAGTTTACTTCTGGTGAGAAATCATGAAGCCTCTATATAATGGTATAATTATAACTATAAATACCTATTCAAGACAGTAACCAGGACTAAAACGTAGTGATTTCCTGCTTTGTGACCAGGACAAGCAAAGTCGTAGACTTTATTGAGTACACAAGGCCGCACGTCAGTGGTCTTACCTTACCTGACCTTAAGCAGGTCTCTGGTTTCGGGTGTTTGTAGCGTAGTGCTGGTTTAGAATATACTGGCTTTGTTTTCACGTGCTTGCTTTGTAGGACTGACTTATATTTCGAAAATTAAAATTACCTCATAAACCAAAGTGGTTAATAAACATGTATGGGTTCAAATCACCCTCGGGTTTTCATTAATCGGCGGCGCCTGATGAAAATATGCTGTCACTATACTAGTGTTGCATATTGAAAACCCAATTCAATTATTCACTGAGAGCAAACTCAGCATCGGTTACAAAGTTGAAAATGTGAATATTTATAATTGTTTTTATAGTTCACAGAATATAATATTAACAAATTGAAACGTAGGTATTTTTTTCGCACATTGACACTAATATAAAGCGTATGAATACATTTTGGAGTTGAGGAGATTTATTAGAGTTATTACAGGGAAATGGGAAAGCGTTATTCACGCGCAGGTGTGCTGACGATTTGCTAACTTGCCATATTTTTGTAGGAAAATTGAGTTGGGAACGTTCGGCAACGTATGGTTCCGGCACTTCTTCCTCGGCATTATATTTGTTTTCTTGAAAATTATTACTGACACTTTTTTTAGAGAGTGTTTTAAGTTCAAGTAATTTGTGTAATATGAAAATAGCTCCAATCAAATATCCTTTACTACGAGTATTAAACAAGCAATATCGGTTTCTCGAAAACAGCTCTAACGATTTCGATAAAATTGATCATACGGGGGTCTTCCGGGGCGAAAAATCGATCTAGCAGAGTCTCAAGTCTAGGAAAATTAGTTTTTCCCGTGTTTCTAAGCAATTTTTAAATTCCGCGTTTAAGACAAAAACCTACAGCGCCATCTGTTGGCGGGAAGCATAGCTTGCTCACCCGATGATATTTAAATGTTGAGGCGGCTATTATAGAGCAAAGCAAAGTACGAAAGTCCGTATAAATAAATAGAACATAAACTCACTTATAATAAAGTACAAATGAAATCAAATCAAATATTAAAGGCGAACGAACAACAACTAAACAGTACGTGTGATAATCTGAATTTTCTGTTTAATTACAGATCAGCTATTCACACTTTAAAAAAATGTTTGAGAAAAATTTACGTCTCTATGAAACCGAGTAGTACGAGTAACAGCGGTATAAGAAAACTAACTTTCAGCTTGGAAATATCCGATCAAAAAAATCTCCATGAGCACTAATAGCCAATATGCGAAGCCGAAATTGCTTTCCTAACGTTGTTTCCCTGTAACTAATATTGCCTTGATCCCATTATCACCAACTTCTATTACCCCTACATCGATTCCAATACGGTTTCTTTTATTCTCTTTCAGTGTTCAGTATTTTCATTATGGCGCCAATGGGATAAGCCTTTTATTTCTAGTAGACGATGCTAAAGTAGCAAAATTTAATTAAAAACATGTATTGTATTAGCTAGCGCATTAGTATGCATAGAGTTGTATTTAGTTTAGGTAAAGTGGTTTCAAATTAGCTATCAGTAATGTTTACACAATTTTGCTGGACCTTAAAATTATTCCATGTAGGAAATTGGATTCGGGCGATATTTTTTATGTCTTTCCTTTACATCATCTATTCTGTGCCTTTATTTGCTTACTTTGACTTATGTTATACAGCTATAAAGGATTTTTTTTTTCTGCATCTGTAATCCCGAGTTCATTTAACCTGAATCAATTTAGTCAATTATATAATAGGCGTTTCCTTGGTTTATCCATAGAAAACTAGTGGTTTTTTACTCTATTGTGATAGCGCAGTCCGATTCGATTGTAGTATAGCCAGACAAGTTAGAAAGTTCGTGATCTAGTGAAGACACTACAGTCGACGACACGTCAAGCTCTACACATTTTCCCTTGTACTATTCTTATTTCTATCGCCGAAGCTGTTAAGGCCACAGTGTGTGTCAAGATAGATCTGCTCCAGACTGTACGTAGTCCCGCTCTCAGACGATCCTATTCACTGGTCGACTGCTTGTTTCGCTAATGGCCCCGACAACGTGCGTTCCCAACTTGAAAAGACTTCAACAAATAATAAAAACTGGTCAAGTGCGAGTTGGACTAAAAAATTCTAACGCAGTAAATTACTGAAATTTCAACTGATTCAATTAATATGATGTGGTGGTACGGAACCCTCGGTGCGCGAGTCCGACTCCACTTGGCCGCTTTTTTTTTATTATCTTTTGTTATAGCGGCAAGAGATACATAATTTGCGAAAATTCCAATTTCAATTACAGTTCATAAGATACAGCCCGCTGACAAACAGACAGACAGACATCGGGGGCATCTCAAAAGGCTTCCGTTTTTTCACTCTTTTGGTACGGAACCCAAAAAAATATTTATACAAAATAATATGCTGACCCGAACTTTGAAGTCATGACTATAAAAAAAAATAGGTCGGTATAGTACAAGTTAGAGAGTTCCGTACTACTTACCTTATATGTACGTCAGTGGCAGGGCACATAATTATGTGCCAAGTATAGTTTTAAGATAGAGCAAAAACAAAATTAAGTAACAAAGAACACGTTTCAAGATATTGTTTGAGAGTATTGCGGAGTAGTGACCGCGTGTAGTGTTTTTATAATAGTGTTATACGTTTCAAGATCTTTGAACATTTTTTTAAACAACAAATTCTGTGATACCTGGATAGCTGCCACAGTTCTTTAAAGATAGGACCGACAGCATGACCTCAGTAAATGGACGCCGCGCCATTGGCACCTTTTAGGAAAGGAGCTCTCAAAATATACAGGGTGTTATTTTTATTGCGTGTCATAGCTCAATGGCGGGATCAGTATGCAGACGGAACCATTTTTCCTAAGGAACATGGGTTGAAATACGAAAATCAATCTTTGACCTCCCATAGAAACTGCGTCAGCTGATAGCGCATTTTGTATGGAAGGTCAAATTTGTCTTTTCATATTTTGACCTATGTTCCTTGGGAAAATTTGTTCAGTTACTGATACTGATGCCGCCCTGAACTATGGCACGCAATCAAATTAACACCCTGTATGTTGCATACAATTAAATACTTTTTTCCCGCGAAACCAAACTTTAGTTTGTGAACTACTATTTGCCCAAAAGTCTGATTTTTAGAAATTAAAGGCAATTTTAAGTGAGAAAAACAAAATATTATTATCTGTTTTATCTAAAAATAAATGCAAAAATATTTTCTTTTAGCAGTTTCTAAGCGGAATACCTTTATATTGTTATTGTAGTTTGGAAAGTTATTTGCTAATATAACATTCTCTGTCTGAATATTTGAACAGCTCATAGCTTCAATATTAAATTCTTAACGCAGCTTTCAAGTTTATGCGAATTTTTTATACAAGGTGTAACAGAAATGTTATAACAACCCTAAGGCTAACAGCTTATGAAACTGAACAACTATAAAATAGTTTGAAATAGAAAGTAAAGGAAAACTAACGTCCCATATAGAATACTAATAGAAATAGATTGTCTCATACATTCATAACATCACGCCTCTTTCCCGTCGGGGTAGGCAGAGACCACAGTCCTCCACCTGCTACGATCTTGACATACTTCCCCTGCTTCCTGTACTTTCATCATTCCTTTCATACATGCTCGTCGGTTAAGGGTACTTTTAACCTGGCCTTTATTCAGAACGTCCTGAATTTGGTCCTGGTACGTTCGCCTAGGCATTCCCCTTCCAACGTTTCCATTCACTCTCGCCTGGTAGATCTCTTTCGTCAGTCTTCGTTCATTCATCCTCTCTACATGACCAAACCATCTCAGCGTCCCTTTCTCGATTTTGGTCACTACGTCTTCTTTTACGCCACACCGTTCTCTTATCACACTATTTCTAATCCTGTCACTCAATTTAACACCAATCATACTCCTTAGCGCTCTCATTTCCACTACATTAATTCTACTTTCATGCTTCTTCTGCCATATTTTTTTCTGCCATAGATTTTCTCAAATAAAAAATAGGTCAGTTTCATGGGCAGATTCACATCCTTCTTCGTGGTATATATT
The DNA here is from genome assembly GCA_947532105.1 of Athrips mouffetella. Classification (NCBI taxonomy): domain Eukaryota; kingdom Metazoa; phylum Arthropoda; class Insecta; order Lepidoptera; family Gelechiidae; genus Athrips; species Athrips mouffetella. The sequence goes on from OX383958.1 coordinate 12,856,521, forward strand.
GTATGGTTTTGTGGCTGCTTGTCGAGCTCAGTAGCAAACAAAAAATAACACATTATTCGGACAAAAATTAACAACCTTCACTGTTAGGACGGTATGTAAATTTTTTTTGGTATTTTGAAGACAAATATCTTTTTATTTATTCAGTATCTTGACGTGATTTTCAGGTATGTGTTAATTGGCCGTGCAAGTAATAATATCAACAAGACCAAAACACGATTAGTGAAAATCGACTCGACAAAATAAAAATCCAAAGTTGCCGCTTCAATTTTCATTATTTCCTCTTTTTGTGGAATCTGAGGTGTTTTAAGTAGTGAAATTAAGTATACAGAAATATATTTGTTGCTGCCATCATATGCCCAACCTAAAATTTTATTTTATTACTTAGTTATTACAAAAAGTCGATATTTTATATCAGGCGATTACGACATTTAGCGATTACGCACAGTATATCTGTCGCAATCTAATGCGTTGCGGATTGTACACTTTATCCCTTTCTTTCAAGCAAAAATACTGCGAAATAACTAAGTATTTTTTGAGGATATGTGAAAAGATAGTTATTTGACAGTAGGCGCAGTCTTTTCCAAAACTAAATGACGTAAGCGCCTGATGTTAAATATCGACTTTTTTAAAAACTAAGTAATAAAATAAAATTTTAGATTGAGCATATGATAGCAACTACGAATATCTTTCTGTGTACTTAATTTCACTACTTAAAACACCTCAAACTCCACAAAAAGAGGAAATAATGAAAATTAAAAAGGCAACTTTGGATTTTTATTTTGTCGAGCCGATTATCACTGATCGTGTTTTGGTCTTGGTGATATTATCACTTGAATGATCAAGAAACACATACCTAAAAATCACGGCAAGATACTGAGTAAATTAAAAGATATTTGTATTCAAAATACCAAAAAATAATTACATATCGTGTTAAGTAGATCAACCGATCCTAAGACAAAATATATCAAAAGAATCATTTTTTGTACTCTATCACTGTATTTTTCATTTGTTACATAAAAGTGAATAGAAATGAAACTGTATACTGTTCGAGCCGATGTTTATTCTAATTCATCGAAAATACTAAAGGAAATCGTTTTTCTTTGAGGATTTCCACATTTGAAACCTTATGTAGGTATACGATCTTTATTCCTGTTAAATTGAACGTATAATGTGTCTAAAAAAATATTTGACTAAATTAAAAAAAGATTTTTTTGAAAATTTTAGGTAACTTTCTTGTAGATAGTATTATTACTGTTTTATTTTAATTTGTATAAAATTATACTTTATACTCAAGTAGGATTTATTGTTGGGCATACAAACAATAAGGAAATATTACAATAACATATTTTTCGTATACCGATAACCCAATCTTTGATTACTCCCACCGACATATTGTATACGGGCATCCCGGGTATACCCACCCCTGGGGTTTTACGAAACCCCTTAGAAATGGAGCTGAACCTTTTCCGGAGCATTACTTCCGAGATGAAATGTAAATACATGCTGATATGAATATAAATGCCGTTTAAGTAAGGACGGTGGTTGTTGTGAAATGGCCAACCTCGCCAACCTCAGCCTCTTATTGCTGTAAGCACGCGTCGTGGTTGAAACACGTCCCAAACTTTGAATTCTATAGTTTGTTTGTTTGCATACGTATGTGTGGGATATACCTTTTCACGAAAACTACCAAGGTAAAACTTTTGTTTTGAGTTGGAAATTTTCTCTGTGGGGAGTTTGAAATGTTTAAGGTAGATAGAAATTGATACTTTGAAACTTGTAGGGAATATCTACGCATGAACAAATTTTCATCATGTTGCCAGTTACTAATGGAGTAAGTTATTTACGCTGCTAGTAAAATACTTTGAAATTTCATCGTCCGTCCATTACAGACAATTCAAACTTTGGTGTTAGAGGTCCTTTTTAGGGTTCCGTACCGCAAGTGCGAAAAGCGGGACCCTATTAATATGACTCAGATGTTTATCTATCTGTCTGTCAGCAGGCTTTATCAGACTGTATCTCATGAACCGTAAAAGGTAGACTGTTGAAATTTTCATAGAATATGTGTTTCTGTTAATGCTATAAAAGCGTGTTTTTTAGGCGATTTTTGTTCAATTTTTGTTTTAGCTCTATCCTAAAAACGGGAACACTAACAAGCATGAAAATTGGTATGTTCATAGTGAATAAGCTAAAGAATAACAACAAATAAAAGGTAGACTGTTGAAATTTTCATAGAATATGTGTTTCTGTTAATGCTATAAAAGCGTGTTTTTTAGGCGATTTTTGTTCGATTTTTGTTTTAGCTCTATCCTAAAAACGGGAACACTAACAAGCATGAAAATTGGTATGTTCATAGTGAATAAGCTATAGAATAACAACAAATACTTAATAAAAACTGGTCAAGTGCGTGTCGGACTCGCGCAAATTTGTTACACTTCTGCGTAACTGCACGTCCATTACTAAGACGGTATTTTCATCTTAGTGGTACGGAATTCTCGGTGCGTGAGTTCGACTCGCACTTGGCCGGTTTTTTTTACTTTTTAGACCGATTCAGGAACGATAGGATCTCCCACATGCTTTATCTTTAGCGACAGAGAGAGTAGCGTCGCAACATAAAAAATTCTTATCATTTATTTTCACTTTAAAATAATATCAAATGCACTGAAAGCTTTCTACATGACTCGGATGGTTCGCTACATTACTCTGGTCAGGAACGTTTAGTAGCTGGCCGGCTAGCGGGCAGTCGCGGGATCAGGAAACTCGGGCACTATTTCACCCCGTACCACGATACATATCTAGTGAGATTGACTGCCTCGCTGGAGCCCCGTTTACGACTTCCACGCTGGACGGCTGAAGAATGAGCTTCGATGCACACTGAATGCAAAAAGTTACATTAAGAACTTCAAGGAAATATCTACTTTGTTTATTTTTTCAGTGATAAATTTTCTGCAACATTCTACTGAGTAAAGTTTGTAGAAATAGTGCTGTTAACAATAACCAGGTTACACGAATAATTTTTACTTTTTTTGTACGTATTAGATGTTTGTTGTAATGTTAAATCCATGTTTCGACCCGCAGCTCGGCTCCTACGACTAAGTTTATGTGTACTTAACTTATTGTCTAATAGGTTATCTTCTCCCAGCAACCTCTATGAGAAAAAGTGTCGTTGACTCAACAAGATACTTGTGATGCAAATAAACACGAATTATACGATACATTTTAAATACAAGCCTTAGGTTAAAGCCAAAGAGCAAATTCAACACCTCGATCAATATCAAGCGTACAAAATGTAATTATTATCATTAGAATTTTATTATTTTCATGGTAGTCTAGACTTCAATTGATTCAGCAACAAAACAGCTCACATCTCATCATAAACTTCATAACATCGCCTATTTCCATCCATCTCACACAAAGACATAATGCTACACGCCACAATAAGGCTATAAAAACTGTGGAATTACACTCGGCTATTGTTGGTTGAGGACTCTTCACTCCCAGACAATATGCATATTCACCGTCGTACGTGAGCGGGAGTAGAGAAGAAAAGATAGGCAGGGATGCGAGGAGGTAAGTACTATACGTAGTTTGTATACTACTTTAAATGTAGACGTATACCTACATAACAGTAGGTACTAGTTAGTGTTACTAAAAACTTACGTTATCTACTCTAAAATTACAGAAAATAACAAACCTTTTTAAATTTCATATTATTTCTGGAAATTTTGTCAGGTTTTTTGGCAATACATATAATATGTTTGTCACTAGAGAGGTCGAAATGAGAGGAACAGATAAAACACCTTTAGTGTCTGACAAACCCAAGGGCCTTCCTATATTCACCGTAACATTTTGTACATGTCGTAGCCATATCATAGCACGCCGTATTACAAATGGTGGGCAAATTGTAAACGGTCGGCAAATTGTAAAACGGCATCGGCAGATTGTAAAACAGCGTCACAGATTGTACCAAGTATTTGATTGTATTCTGAAAATTATGATATTCCATAAGCACCTATACTGTAAAGAATCAACATATATTAAATCCGAATCTGAATCACTCACAATAGTTTTGATACATCGTCAAGTAAATGTAAATGGTTAATAGCAGTTTAAAATTAAAAAGGGCAAATTTCCGAAAACTGAAAGGACATGATCAGTTAACGTAACTGAACAACTTTCAGTGAATAAAACTTTCAGGAAATGAATTAAATCGGCCTCTTATGAAGAGGTGTCCAATCAAGTTTGCAATTTTGTATGAGAGGCCAATTTCTTTTTTCATTACCTGAAAGTTTTACCCACTGACAATTATTCAGTCACGTTGAATGATCATGCCTTTTACCTTTTTGAAAACATTGTACATCCTTTATAGCTATGAAGGCTTTTACGAGAAACAAATGACCCAAGCCCCAAGGTAAGAGTTGTCTTAGGAAATAATACTGAGAGTTATACCGTACTAGCAAAATCGATTTAACACGAATAAACCTTATACCAAGTATGCCGTCTCAGTATCACCCCTCCCTGGGTCTTCTTGATACAGGGTGTTCCAAACTTCACAAGTCTCGGCGGCGGCGGGAACTGCACGACTCGAGCGTGCTCCCCGCGATACCGGCTGCATTGTTAGCGGCGTGCCAGAAACCAATTTAATTAGAACACTATTTACGTGAGTTCGTAATTGCTGGTTTAAATAGCGAGGAGATTTATGAGGGCTAATGTTAGTATATAGAAACTAGAGTGTAGTGTTTATGGCGACGATGAAGTGGTTTCGGTGCTGTCATATTTTGTGGTGGTTAAGGGCTCGTAACTTTGGAGGTTCACCTATATCTTGAAAAAAGCCCACTAGTGCAGAAACATAATATAAAAGATATTAAAAGAGGTAACGTAAGATGACTCTTCTAAATGGGGGTTGAAACCCTACCAAGAAGCTCATAAGTCACTTGGTACAATGATGACACACTTACATTTTTTCCTTGTAAAAATTTGAGAAACGTGGAAACGAAACGTGAAACGTTAACGGACCCAAATTTAGAAAGGAGGGCTACTGAAACTATTCGTAAAGAGCAAGATAGGACGGCGATAGTCAATCTTTTGAGGAGCCTTTTGTCTAGCTGAGTAAAGCTTTTATCACTGATATTATGATAATTAAAAGAAAAATAAGTGCAGGGACTTCGAATATTATAACTACTCTAGAAGAATTGTCAGTCCAGCAAACAGAATAATGATACCAATATCTCAATGCATTCCAAAACTCATAAACAGATGATAAATCTTTCACTGAGCAACTTAATTTTCTCTCACAGTTTTCTCATATCAGGTTGGCATCGTTCGTCAAGCTTGTGCTGGTTTATGAAATAAACTTTCAGGTGGAGTGAGCCGGAGTTTCGACGTTAATATTCATGGGCCGTCTGTCCCTTGTAAATGTTTTATTCGTTAACGAGTCCACGGGATTAGGGTAATCGTGTCACGTTGTGTGTTACCGAGCTGCAATTAATTCGCGCTGTAATCAATTTCAGTCAAGTATCGCTGGAGATACAAGCAAGCAAGCAAGCTATATTCAAGGGGAGGCTGTTTTGTGACAAAAGATCGACTATATGTTTTGTTATTTGGTTATGTGAATCAATTAACAATTTCCAATTTTATGAAGATACTGTTTTGTTGTTAAATATGGTAACTCCTACTGCAAACGATCTATAGTTGGAACAGCCTTGCCTGGGTCGATCTTACACATAAGACAGAAATACCTAACAATTATGCTTATTTGCAGTAGGTAAGTGATATTTTTTGGTATTTTTAGGGTTCCGTACCTCAAAACAAAAAAACGGAACCCTTATAGGATCACTTTGTTGTCCGTCTGTCTGTCTGTCAGGACCCTTTTTCTCACGAACGAGAAGAGGTATCATGTTGAAATTGATAACTAATATTAAAATTCATAAACCTCACAAGATATGAAAATTTCAATTTTTTACAATGACGCAATCAAAAGATATGGCTTTTTATGTCCTCATCTCCATACATTTATGCAAAAAAGCAAAACCTACAGGGTACTGCCCGTTGAGTTAAAATTATGAAATTTGGCAAGAAGCTAGGTCTCACAGTACAAATAAAGGGAAAAGTCTAAAATCATTCAATATTTAAATTTTTTTCACAACTAATAGTAACCAATTAAGGTGAGCTCCCGTTTCAAGAACTTTTCTATAAAAGAGGGGTCAAGATGGATGGTCGCGGAGTTTTTAAAATCAAAGAGCAAAAGCTTTTAGTATATCATATGGTAGATAGGTACGGAACCCTTAGGGAGCGAGTCCGACTCGCACTTGGCCGGTTTATTTTTTTATAACGGCAGAAAGAAAATGTAAACACAAATAGACCAAGAGCTGGCAGTTAGCAACCCTACCTCATCACATGTCAAAAAGCAACCGATCTAGGCTGGTGCGTAATGGAAAGGTGAGTAAAAAAACAGAGTTGCCTGGGCGCAACATGACACATTTTGAACAGTCAGCAAAAAACTGGTATTTTTTTTACCAAATCGTGTACCAAGTAAGCACATAATGTATGCGAAAGTCCTAATTAAGAAGTACCAAAACCAACAGTGTTGCCTCGCCCAACCTTAGTCTTTTATTAAGTTGACATAAGCTAAAAATTACATAGCAACTCCCTAAACTACCGGGTTTAGACAAGGCAACCCTGGTTATTTTGGTACATATTGATTTTTACTTTTGCATGTACTATGTTCTTACTAGGTACCCAACACGAATTGGTATAAAAAATAATAATTCTTTACATCTCTCATATTCGGTAAGTAGGTCCTTATTACCCCCAAATGGGGCTTGTAGGTGATCAATTAGCGCTCTAGGGTAATAATGTAGCTAGAAAAGCCCTTAGGGCGGTAAGTAATTGAGTTTTGAAAAAGTGAAGTGTTTTTTTTTAATTACTTACCGCCCTAGGCCCTTTTCTAGCTACATTATTACCCTAGAGCGCTAATTGGTCACCTACATTTTGGTGGTAATAAGGACCTACTTACCTCACAATCGAGATGTAAAGCAGAGTAGTTAGCTCGGGTGTAAGCATAAATTGCACCCTCGAACTATAGGCGCCCTCGCTGCGCTCGTGCGCCTAAATATCTTGGGCTGAAATTGATGACTTACAGCCCTTGGCTACTAATCTACTATTATTGACTGTACAAAACGTGCCAGGTTGCGCCAAGACAACCCTGTTTTTTTAGACACACCTTTTCATTGTGTACCAGCCTAGATAGATTGTTTTTCGGTATGCGATGAGATAGGGTTGCCAACTGTCTGCTTTCCGCCTGAAACCGAGGTCAAACTAAAAACGTGTCGTGGGTACTTTCGTCTTCACACTAACATGCGCACAAAACCTGAAAACAAAATAACACATCATTCGGATACATGAAGAAAGAAGAAGAATAACCTTCCAAGTCAAAACCCTTAGCTTTACACTACCTTCATCTTTACATTTTCTATACAATGACAAATTCCATTTGTCTTAAATTTGCTTATTATTCGTCCTGAGCTCAACAGAGGCGGGATTATCTGCAGCAGACGTCTGTCGTTATCGTCTGTAGGCTTAAATTTTCATTATGTTTATTGGATAATTCCAGCCGCCGGCGTGAGGACGGCAGATAGAGGGGATTGATTATGCAACACTGAGCATTTAAACTGAGCACCGGTGTACTCGAGGTGATGCGAGGCGGAAAAGTCTGGGATAATCGTGTCAATTATCATTTGTTTCAATTTATCGTGGTTTTACTTATTCATATCAAGGGTTTCGGAAAAACGTATAATATACGTGATTCCTTGCTCATTGGTATTGGAGATTAACTTGATGTTAATTTTTTATCTGAGAAAATATCTTGTCAATCAATATCAACGGAAAGCATGCAAGGAAGCTCCAAGCCGCAAGGTTGTAAACAAGGAGCGTATTAGTTATGAATGAGAAGGACAATTTTCGGGCAATAAACATTTCAAAGACTGTATGTTACTCTGATTGTGACTTTTTTACGTCGTCGTACTTTTTCCCCCGACCATCCTCGACAATTGTTTTGACAGAACTGCTACAAGTATATTAGAAATTGTGGCAAAGGGTACGAGAGTAAGTTTTCCGAACTTGTGAGTCATTTACTACAAATCTGTTGAATACTGATGAAAAAAATCAATCAATGGGAAGGATTTCCACTGGTGAACAAAGATAAGAAAAAAACATATAAAGCTCTTTTACTTATATAAAGTGAACAACTCGGTAATGCAATAACGTTGACAGCTTCCCAAAGAAGCATTTTAATAAGAAGCAGTTTCACACTTGAATGTTCCTAAAAAGAGAAAATCGTTGACCTTTCTATCCGTTTTTAGGGTTCCGTACCTCAAAAGAAAAAAACGGAACCCTTATAGGATCACTTTGTTGTCCGTCTGTCTGTCTGTCTGTCAAGACCCTTTATCTCACGAACGGGTAGAGATATCAGGTTGAAATTAATAATATATATTAGGATCCATGAACCACACAAGATCTGAAAATTTAAATTTTTTACAACGACGCAATCAAAAGATATGGCATTTTATGTCCTCATCTCCATACATTTATGCAAAAATGTAAAACCTACAGGGTACTTCCCGTTGACCTAAAATTATGAAATTCGGCAAGAAGCTAGGTCTCACAGTACAAATAATGAGAAAAGTCTGAAATCATTAAATATTACAACTTTTCTCACAACTAATGGTAACCAATTGTGGTGAGCTCCCGTTTCAAGAACATTCATAAGAGAGGGGTCAAGTTGGATGGTCGCTGAGGCGATTTTTGTTTTAGTTCTATTTTAAAAACGGGAACACATGCAAACTTGAAAATTGGTAAGTTTATAGTGCATAAGCTATAAAATAACAACAAATAATAAAATATAGTCAAGCGCGTGTCGGACTAAAAAAATCTAGCACATTAACTTTCTGACATTTCAACTAATACAATTATGATTATGTAGTGGTACGGAACCCTCTTTGAGCGAGTCCGACTCGTACTTGGCCGGTTTTTTTGAAATAAGAAGTGAAATTCCCTCTTTCTGAAGAAGTGAAAATATTTCTTGAGCCTGTGATTTGACTCAAATAATAAGAAACCGGCCAAGTCAGACTCGCGCAGCGAGGGTTCCGTACGGTCAACCGCTTGTCGGTAGAAACTTTTTCAACTCTATTACCACGCCATAAGGTCCAAAAGTGTTTCTACTGATGTGCGGCTGTGTGTACCACTGAGGTAAAATACTATCTTTGGTATGGACGCGCAGTCACGCAGTATTGTATTAAATGCTGTAACGGGCCGATGGTCCGATACGGAATTACACGAAGAATATAATAGAGTAAATTCTATTTTAGGAGTTTTAAAATGAGTAATAATACAATAGGAATCTTAATATAAATGATCATAGATTTTGTTCGACTCGTAATGAAAATAAAGGCCTGATTATGCATTATTACTTATAATAATAGCTTGAAAATACTCGTCTAGCGCCGCGAATCGGCGCATATTAAAACCTCCTTGGTTAAAAATCTACTTGTCAAACAGGAAATAGAAATGTGTGAGGGAAGTAGGTAGGATTGGCGACGTTAGCCGTAGCTGCTGGTTTGTAGCTCTCTGATTGGCTGGTTTGGGCGGTCTTATCTCTAAATTCGAAACGTGTGGAACGTGGAAGCTACATCGCCCTTTTCTTGCTGCGACCGCACGAGTACAAGATGGACTCCAAAAAAATGTGAGAAAATTCTTCAAAAAAAGTAACCGTACGCCGAGTTTCGTCGCTACAACTGACAAAAGCTAAGTATCTAGGGCATTTCGTCACCCAATTAGTAAATTAAGTTCAATTCGACATTACGATTAAATGACGCTTTCCTAAGTTACCCGCCGATGGCGATCTTTGTCAAGAAAATTATTATTTTACTAAGTATTTTTGTGTTATAGCGACCTTTGGAGCTCTAAACGTCAAAACGCGTGTTGAGTAAGAATAAAAACCAATATTTATAGAGTAGTTTTACCCGAAGGGGGACTAAATGTCTTAGTGCTTAGTTCATATTCGTTTCAAATTTACAGGAGGTCTATGGACCATGTGAAATAGGAACCTAAAGCTACAAACCATTTGAGCGCAGGGGAGCTGAGCGTCCAATTCCAAGCCAGCAGCAGTCCAGACGACTCAGTCTTCATTGCAGTAAGCCAGTCGCAGATGGGTAAGAAGATTTAATATTTACGCCTCAAATCTGCCAATCTACTTTGAACAACTTATGCCAGTCAATTATTTGAGCATATCTATCCTTCTCTGGGATTCGCACTCAAACGAATTAGGGTTACTTGTTGATCACCTCGTCGGGTCCAAAAAGCAGTTTCAACATCTCATCGGCCATTTTATAACTAGGACAATCCCAATACATAGGCTTCAAGAACTAAAGGACAAGCATTAGGTAACATTAGGACTTTCCTTAGATTTCCCTTTAGGTTCAGCTAGGATAGTTAGAAATTTAGACATTACCACATTCAATTATTCCTTACAGTTTCATAAACTTTTAAACTACATATACACACCTACATCTTATTAGGATAGCTCTAGGGGTTAGGAGACGTTACAATGTGGTGCTGCGAGCCGTGCCCAGTATGTCTTAGAATTTATATTACTACAGATATTATTTTAGAACTAGACCCAGTGCAGCTAGGCTATTAGGAGCTAGGCTATTACAGCCTGGTTAACCGTGACCAGGATGTAACGTTAGGGTTAGGCAGGCTGTTACAATCTGGTGCCGTGAGTCATGATGTAAAGTTAGGGTTAGGCAGGCCGTTACAATCCGGGTAGCCGCGACCAGGCTTAGAACTAGTTCCTGCCTATTACAATGCGCGCGAGTCGACACGCACTTGACAAGTTTTTTTTTTTTGAGCTTTTTGTTTTTCGTAGTTCTTTTTTGGTTCTTTTTTTTATAAACACCAATTTTTACGCTTGTAAGTGTTATCGTTTTCACGATAGACCTAAAACAAAAATCAAGCAAAAAATCGTCTAAAAACACGTTTTCAAATGGGAAGCCACAAAATTCTTAATATTTTTTATTTTTATTATTTGTTATAGCGGCAACAGAAATTCATAATCTGTAAAACTTTTTAACCGTCTACCTTTTATGGTTCACTTCTTAGAGACACCCAGTAAACTTTCTTTAATCTTAAATAATGAAATCAACAGTACCGTTTCTCTTACATTTAATATGGGTAGAATTTTTACCCTTTTCTCCTAATACGACTACGTTACCCATGTTTGTCGGGTTTCATTAAAATAAATTGAATGTTGCAAATGTGGATCCTAAATACTGCAGTGCAAATGATAAATCTCCTTAAACAGTGATGAGGTCGCAGATGGTCCGGATATTTTGGTAAATGAGGCCTACATTTTCGTTGACGGAGGTAGAAAATGTCTCTTTAGATAATGCCAAGAGCTTACTGGATGCGGTAAACAAATTTTATCACAGCGACAATGTAACTCTCACAGAACATAATTTATTTCATGCTAACCACTCACTGAAAAAGATCCAATTCTTGGTTTGGTATGCTCTTTTACGTACATTATTTTTTCGATACCGTTTTTCTTCCTTCTGTGTTTTTCTTTAGAGTGAGAACAAACCAACGTGGTGCCCAAAAATTGCAGGTGTCCATGGGCAACGGTGATCATTTGCTATCAGGTCCTGTTTAATATTATACAACCCTCTTATGCAAAAAATATATTTCTGACATCGTTTTCCTTCCTACCTTACTCGTATTTTCTTTTTTCAGTGTGGTGTCTAACAAATTGTGGATGTCCACGACGATGCTCATTTAGTGACCCATCCTTTTTTCTGTGTCCATTTTTATAAAAAATATAAAACACCAGTACAATTAACACCCAATGATATACATACAGAATATTATATCATAGTTGTTAATTTAATGAAAATTGTAACTCGAACACTTAATAATTATTGCGTTGACAATAATACAAATTATTTGGCAGGGTGAAATAGTAGAGTAAGTACATTCAAGTAAAAACCCGAAAAGTAAGTCCAGTAGATGGACAATAATGCCTTATCCAAGTACCATTGCACTGTGTTGCGTATATTTCAGCTATGTCGCCATCCCGCATACCACGCGACTGGCCATCTGTCACGGGGAAGCGGCCACTAAATTACGAGCCTTCATCATCCTGACCTGCCAGGATTCTGCCGGTAGGATTCTGCCTTTTATTTACCACGGTGTGATTACATGAACTAGCACATATTGAAGAAAGTTGTAAATATAGGATAAATTTTCCATCACTGGCTGAGTCATTTTGGGTATTAGGTGCATTTTTAGGCTTCGGAACCAAAATAGTAAAAACGAAACCCTTATGGTGCAACTTCGTCTGTCTGTCTGTCACACCTGTTTATCTCAGTAACAGTACTCATGCTGTCGAATTGAAAATTGGAATAGTTGTATAATAGGATTGCCCAACTTTATTGCAAAGGAAAGAGTAAATGAAATATTATTACTGCTGAGAAGTTTATAAAGGGTGTAAGGGACGTTGTACCGAAAACTGAAAGGGCGTGCTCAGTCAACGAAACTGAACAACTTTCCCAAAGAAACATTTCTGGTAAATGAGAAAAAATATTGACCTCTCCATACAAACTGTTCGAGCAGAGTGAGCACTTTGTACGGAGAGGTCAAATTTTTTTTACATTTCCCACAAATGTTTCTTTGGGAAAGTTGTTCAGTTTCATGTGCAAAACCACCTCTTAAAATATCCTAGGTGATAAAAAAATAAGGGTGTAAAAACATTAAGTGTTCATGCAACGGTCACTGTCCGAAAAGTTAAAATAGTTTGTGTAATGAACTGTGCAATTTTGCTCTTTCATTTGGGTTGGTATTCTGCTAAATTATTAACTTCAAAACATGTTGATATTTGCTAATGGCGACAAAAGTTATAAGAAGTTGCATATTACATATTTTGTGCAAACTATGAAAATTTGGTTTCATACTTATACAGCAATGTATAGTGATTTCTCAGAATAAGGATAAAATTTGCATTGCCTCTCTCCCTCTAATTGAGACAATTTCTGTGGACAATTTCGTTGCCCCTCTCGCTCTGATTAGGACAAGGATTGTAGACGCAGTCGCGCAGCGAACAACCCTACCTCATCGGGTACCTCATACCATTTAGGTATGAGGTTCCAAGTAAGTAATGTGAGTAAAGGAACATGAAGTGGTAAAAAAATAAGTAAGTAAGTAAGTTTTTTATTTTCTCACCACAATTTGACAGAATTTTAAATAACCAGTTTTTTGCTGACTGTACAAATCGTGCCAGCTTGCGCCCAGGCAACCCTGTTTTTTTGACTCACCATATCATTGTGCAGCAGCCTAGATAGGTCGCTGTTTGGTATCCAATGAGGTAGGGTTGTTCGCTGCGCGCTCTTATCTATTGAGAGAAAGGAAAAGACAAATGTTTATACAAAGATTTTGGAAACTACGCAGCGTTTTTCTTACGTCAATGTGTTTATACGAAACTAAAAGGGATGGAAGAAAATGTGACATAAATATAGTTTTTACGTCAAACTGATTACCAACGAATAAACAACAATTTCTTTAAGTACTATTTCTTTAAAAACATTTAAATAAATAATCACATGAAGCTTGAAGCAAGCACAGGTTTTTTTTAAATAAACAAAAGGCAATAAAACTAAAAAAGCTGTGCTGGACGATTTTGCAGAAGTCATGCTCTGACACCCAAGAAGTTCGTGACACGATGCTCAATAACATCAGTAGAGTTTCACAACAAGTGGGTCTCAAAATGAACATGGATAAGACGAAAATGATGTCTAACGCCCTTGTTGTACCCGCTCCACTCAAAGTCGGAGACTGAAAATAGGATAATAGGTAATATTGTACCTGAGGAATCAAAAATAATCCCCAGCTGCTAATAAATGCTTCTTATATAAACCAAGTAAGTAAACTGTTGAAATTAACCAAGAACAAGACTGTAAAGGTAGGTTTCTTTTGCTGGTTTGTGTCAAAAGAGACTGAGGCCACTGTTACGCTCAGTATTCCGTAACCCCTCATCATCATCATATCGTGTGGGTTGCAAGGTCGATGACCGACCTCACAAACCCTGGTGTCAGAGTTGTTGAGCCGCCAAAGGCCTCTGACATGGCTCATTAACGACTACATCCGTAGATAGTAGTCGGGACCAACGGCTTTACGTGCCTTCCGAAGCACGGAATCATCTAACTTTTCGGACAATCAGGTGATTCATCCTGCAATGTCCTAACCAAACTGGGGAGGTCGCACAAAGAGATCTTTGTTTGACAGTGTCCCCACCGGGAAACGAACCCAGAACCACCGGATCGAGAGCCGAGCGCTTTTACCTCTACACCACGGAGACGCGTAACCCCTAACATACATACTTACAACTGCCTCTCAGCTTGAAATAACCAAGGAATAACTACTACGCGCTCGCATCTCCTCAATATTGGCGTACCTTTCGTCTATTCTAGCTATAACAAGTCGAGAATCCTCGAGTGCAGATGTTGTTGCTGTAAATGAAATGTACTAAAATTATAGCCGACACATTTTTCTATTATTGTAAAGAATAATACACCAATACAATACACTATACTTACAATACTGTGGACCCCGAGGACGAGTACTAGGGTTTACCCCAAAACTTCGTCCTCGGCCTCGCTGAATAAATCGTCCCCTGGGCGATAAATGCACATTATTTTGGCTAGCTCTTAGTGAAGGTATTCTCTCTATGAATGGTGGTGACGAAAAAGATCTTCTCGAAAATTGTGAGCCACTTTCTGCTTGCCCTTGTGAAGAGTTAGCAGCTCGTACAGCAGACTGCATACTGTGAGTGCCAAAAGACCTGGCGGAGTGGCGAGATTGATCTTGACTTTGTGATGTTCCCGCATCTTCCTCCAATTCGCTTATTCTTGCAGATGATGCAGACGCCCAATTACGGTTGGAAGTTTGCGAAACATTTGATACCAAATTCGACCCACTGCTCACAATGCCCCGTAAGGTGTGCACGCTAGGTCGTTCAGATGAGTTTGGTGCCGAATTTCTTGGGAGGAATTTGTTTCAGAAAATAAAACAGGTGACCTCCCCAATGGGGAAGAAGGTGAAGTCATCATGTTATCGCTGCTGCCTTGGCTTTCTTCTGTGATGTTCTGAAAAAACAGTGAAACACTTTGGTTAATTCAGAGGGCACCTTTAATGTGACTCGACAAAACAGTTGTCCTTCAACTTTTTAAAGAGGCAACAAATTTTTGGTGGGTAATCTTTAAAACTACTGAACTAATATTTTTTTTTACAATACAATCGTCTCTATCATCGCGTCCGCTGTCACGCGGCTTGTCGCGGCTTTCATACTTAAAGTCAACTTTTCACCGTAAGAAAACATCTCATTTAAATGGGAAATTTGAGAATCAACTCTAGAAATAAGTACTTGACTGATCTAAAGCTAATAAGATAAGCAATTTTTACAGCAGGACAGCGTATCTCTTTCGCACTGAAAGAACTTTCTTTACCCAAAAAGTGAACATCCGTAATATCCAAGGAAGATTGAGCCATATAAGTACCATCAGCGGAACAAATTTATGTCACCTGTGTATGCCTGTGTTAATGTTTGTGGACCGAAAGTTTCAGTTTTGTGTAGGGGTTGACCTTGAAAACACTTTGACTTTGAGCGGGTCTCTGGTTTCGGGTGTTTGTAGCGTAGCGCTGGTTCAGCTTATCATGGCTTTCAGGGTTCCGTACCTCAAAAGGTAAACAGGGAGCCCTTATAAGATCACTTTGTTGTTCATATGTCTGCCAAGACCCTTTTTCTCCCGAACGGGTAAAGGTATCAGGTTGAAATTAATAACAAGTATTAAGGTCTATAGACCATTGAAGCTGTGAAAATTTCAAGCTTCCACAACTTCACAAACAAAAGATACGGATCAACCTCTTGCAGAATTTAGCAGCAGAATTAAATGCCTTCTTCTTTGCGCGAACCCGCTAGCTCGAACTTTGCGATCACGGGCTTGAACCCAGGCTTGGTATGCAGACTCAGCGCGAGCGCAGTCCTCATTTTAATATCCAACAATGATTAAATGATTCTAAGTTTTGAGTTTGTGACTGAGCGATATGTCGGAGAATGGAATATAGTATTCCATCCCCTACCGTATCACATCCGCAACCGCTTCAGCTGAACAAGAGGGATCGGCCAAAGAAAAACACACTGGCTGCCATGGGTAGAACGCAAAGATGTGCCGCATCTCATCTCAGTCTGCTGACTCGAACAGGTGCTTGCTGCCGTGCGTACAAAGTTTAAAGCTACGCACGCAGCCACATTCTACACGTCACACGAGTGAAGTCATAGGGCACAGCTAGTTACGTTTAAGGACAAAGTTGTGGGAAATTCACTAGGCTTTAATCATTACTTGGGTGTATTGTCGCTAAGACACATCGTTTTTAAGTTGCAAGTGAAAACCTCTAAAAGGACATTCTTCGCTCCCTTTTGCGACTGGCGTGTTCTGAAAACGAGAGGACTTTACGAGTATTTGACATTGTTCAGAAGGTTCGTTCCGCTGATTTTCTCAATCTTCCTTCACTATAACTACAAATATCAAGACTACAAATACAAGATATAAATAAAAATATTATTACTTGTAGAACGTCTATCCGCACGTTTGGCATTGGGCCACAGTCGTGGCCAATTATAGCAGCAACTTGTTCATCTATTGCTGTAAGTGGGGTCTGTCGGCTCGGCCCTCCCCGGTGCCCATGAGCATAGCGTTATTTGTCACAAGTTTGCTCTTAACTTTTGATTTAAGTTGTCCCCAATGCTAAAAACCATATTTAATGAATATAAAATCATTTAAATAAGTACTTAATCGTCAAAGTGAAGGGGTCAAAATAAGGTTTAGGTAAGACATTAATGTTTAGTTCGACCCCTTGAATGTATCATCACCATCATACAGTGTATATTGTTTGATTGATGACCCACCAAATTGCTGAGCCAAACTAGGCCTGTGATGTGCGATGGTATCAAAATGAAAAAGACCAAACCATTATGTTTGTATTGTTTGTCGCTGAGTTTGAGTTTAGGAGTAAACTTATAATAGACGCTTTGTTGAGTTTGAGCTTACACACACTGCAGCAGTGATCAAGCTAATTCCCCTACTTTGTTGAATTTCTTGAAGAGCTCTGCAATATCCTATCCTACTAATATTATAAACGCGAAAGTTTGTAAGTATGGATGGATGAATGTTTGTTACTCTTTCACGTAAAAACTACTGAATGGATTTTAATGAAACTTTACAATAATAGCTTATACATCAGAATAACACATAGGCTACAATTCATAAACCTGCGCAGACAAAGTCACGGGCACCAGATAGTCTTTCATAATTTGCACAGCAGTGCCTGTGTTCCATAGTTCAAATAACCAGAATTTTTTCATGATTCTGAATAGATTATGGTGAGCTTGTTCCACAGTTCCCTTATCTTTATATCCAGAAGGGCTACATTGAAGTCAAGATGAAGCCTATCTTTGGACATCATATAAACTCAAACAAATTATGGATACTAACTTTCATCCAATGCTTCATTTCTCTTGGCGGTCCTATGGAATTGACAATTTCTGTTAATTCTCGCCACAATTCTCGCGACCTCACTGGTGCATCGGGTAAATTTAAACGGCCCAAGTCGAGGTCCGGATGAGCCTCCATGAAGCTCACTAATGCCTGGGTTTGACTGGAATTTGCTTTGGCCATAACGGAAACTACAGAAAAAAGTACGAAAGTAGTGGTTCCTTGCTCAGTGCACAATCTTTAATTTTATACTTGTATTGTATATTGATTTACATCTCATTACAAAACGTATGTGCACAAAACGGCAAAACAAGTAACTGGAGAAAACATCGAAAACACCTGACAACACATTGACACTGACACTGGAAAAACTTTTGAAGGTTAACTTAAACTACTTCTAAGGCGTAGACCAAGGAGGTTTTAATCCACCCTAAGCGTAGCGTGGATTAAAACCTCCTTGGCGTAGACACATTCACGGAAAGTGGTAGGGTCACAGAAAAATAAGGGTAAAGCAAGGAGGTCCGAAATCTTTGGGTAGGGTAAACTATTTTCGCCAAATAACGAGAATAGTTTAGGTACCCCATAAGTGTTCCTTGCAAAACTAGTAAAATTTTAAGAAAAACTGTACATGAATTCCAAAACTTATCTAAAAGTACGAAGTTTAAAGCGTCACAGCCGCTGCCTTTAATTTTCACGAGCGAAGTCATGGGTACAGTAAAAGATCAAAGTTGTTGGTTTGCCAAGCTTTAACCTTAAGCTTTACTAAATTGACTCGCGAACATTCGCGACACTCCCGCCCAAAACAAAGTAAAAGTTGTACGTACTTGATTTAAAACAAATACACCTATGTCGGTGAAAAGTCTGGTTTTTTATTTTAGCGCATTATTTGGGTAGATGAACGTTTGCAAGCAACACTCATGCAGTGATCCAGGCTAAGCCAATCGTCAAATTAGTATCGCATTTCTACACCATTATTGATTGTAAAAAATTCAGAAAGTGAATTAAGGGTTAATCTAAAATTAAAACAACTGGTGGGACAACGAAACCAGCACACCGCTGTGGTTACCAAGGACGCGATAGAAGATAATAGGTTAGGGCGGTCAATGACAAGTAAGGATGAATGATCGTGATGTAAGTTACGGCAATCGAATGAATTGGGCGATTCTCGAAGATGTTATCAATGTCCACTACCAATAGTTCGGCCAATATTGTATTCTCGGCTTTCCTGAGGCTGTCTCTTTTACATCTTTAGTTGCCTCTCTTCCTCGTCTTCTCCTTTTGGGACATATACAATACTAGCGGCCCGCCCCCCGGCTTTGCACGTGAAGCTAGGGTTCATAAAAAAGATCCCATAGATAAAAGTATTTCCAGTATTCCCCGATTTTGAAACGTGTTTCTTTATTTTAGATCAATTTTACAAACTGGTCAAGTGCGAGTCGGACGCCTGCGCATTCACGCTTTACGTCTGTTGAATTTCATATTAACTTTCATCCCTAATTTTCATCTCCTTGGGGGATGATTTTTTTTCAATATTACCCCTTTTCGAGTTAATTACAAATTGTAAAAGATGCTACATTTAGCCCTAAAACGGTCAAGCAGGCAATATAGACCGTAAGGGCACTGCATGTTATCCTACGTCATCTAGTACACGAAATTCGCAACTTTATAGCGATAGTAGTGGCCTAATAGGTCCACAAAACGTTGGTCTGCCAATCCGAAACCTGGCAGGTTTTGTACAGTTGGAGAGAAAAGTGGTTAAATGACAGATTACACGAATGAAATCTATTCGTAGAAATAGAAGGTACCTATATAAGTAAAAAACAACAGGTCTGCATTGCATCCTCTTGGCAGTTTCGCCAGTCCGACCAAATTTGTGGTCCAATCACATGCGACCACATTTGTGGTCCGACTAGCGAAACTGCCAAGAGGATGCAAGGCAGACCTGTTGTTTTTTACTTGTATAGGTACCTTCTATTTCTACGAATAGATTTCATTCGTGTAATCTGTCATTTAACCACTTTTCTCTCCAACTGTACAAAACCTGCCAGGTTTCGGATTGGCAAACCAACGTTTTGTGGACCTATTAGGCCACTACTATCGCTACAAAGTTGCGAATTTCGTGTACTAGATGACGTAGGATAACATGCAGTGCCCTTACGGTCTAATACTGCGACCAAAGATTTCGGACCTCCTTGCTTCGCTCGGAATAGATACCTTGCTAATTTATTTTACTATGGGATGACATCTGCCAACATGTCCCAATATTTTATGTCAAACTATCAGTGATCACTAGGAAATATTCAAAATAACCCGTCAAATCCATAGAACGACGCCTTCGCTACCTTGTGACGAATTATTTCTTTAATCCTCCTTCTAAGTACCCTTATTTTTCTGTGACTGCGACCTTGCGTCCGCACGGCCTCTCAGGCAGTTTAAATGTCTCTCAGGCAATTTTGCATTTTATTTCTATGGAAATAAAGTCCATGTCTTTCAGCTGTTATGATGATGATGAAAGTCCATCTTGCCCATGTGGTGCCGGCAAAAAATAGTACCAACCCATCTCTACTCGTGCGTGGGTGTCGGAAGAGGCGACTAAGGGCTTATGAACCGTAGGATGGGCAGCAGCATCTTTCTGTGTATCGTACCATCTTACATACCTACTGCGGTCACCAACAACAGCGGTCGCCAGCCGCAACGATTAAAGCGTGGTGACTATGGTAAATCCCCTCTTAAGTACCACGCATTTTTGCTGAAGTTCTGGAGGGAGTTTCCTGTCCAGCAGTGAACGTTTTATGGGATGGTAGGATGATGATGATGAAAGTCCATTTTGCAATGTTATCAATAAATGGTCTTTTCTGCTCTGCCTTTTGTTGTGCGCTGACCCAAAGTCAACAAAACTACCAATAACACGTTCGTGCGAACCACGTGATAGGACGTCCAAATTTACATTATGTGATACCGCCCAACGTTCCATCACGTCGTTTTTAAAATTAATTTTTACGCACAACGGACGGGTACGTCCGCTTTCTATACGATTTTCATAAAGCTCCGCCATACTGCCGCATCGTGTCAATATACCAAAAATCTAGCGCCACGGCATATCGGTTTTTTATTTGTTTGAACTTGACTCACGCACACATAACATGGACGTACACACAGACGCACAACGTCCAGAGACGTCGTTTTTTGTCCGAGCCGCCATACTTTCAGTCGGCATGCGCACCGTCAGCGGGACCCCATGTTTTTTGTTTCCACTCGCACGCCAGCTAAACTTTCGTCGTAAGTATTTATTGTTTTAGACATTTTATTGAAAGTAATCTGTTACTATTTTGATTCGTTATAAATAAACTATAGTTTAATTTATACTACAATTACTTCCACTGATGCCCATCAGGAAGAAAAACCACCAAACAAAAAATATCTTGAAGAAGGAGAAATTAGTCAAAAATCACTCAAAATTTTATTGATTTGTTTTGAATAAAATACACACAATTTAAAGTTAATTTATATTTTCTGCCGGCTACAAATAGTACAATCCCATTTTAATCGGTAAAAGTATGGGTAACGTTCAAAAGAAGTAAAGTTAGGTAATGGCAAAATATCCTATCTAATAAGTATTGTTAGTAGTGTTGGTAGTAACCCTACCACTTTGAAGGTCCCGTTTCAAATTCTGACAGGTGATGATGAATAAAGATGTATGTACCAGAAAACAACAACGTCTAGTGAAGTCGACGTGATTACACGTTTGTTCTTTACTGAAAGGTAAAATTATCATAGTTTGTACAACAACGTGATGGGACGTCGACGTACAATGACGTTTTCGTGAAGGTATACAAGATTTATCTTTTGTGATCTGATGGTACGTGTATAGACGTCGTCAAAATTTGTATGGAGTGAGAATATTGTGCGAACGTCCATATATTGGGTAAAATCTAATGCGTGCACGAACGTGTTAAGGTTATTGACTTGCTTCCCTTATTTTTATTTGAAGGATCTTTCCTGAGTTTAGCTTTGGCATTATTTCTGATGACCTTAAATGGCATCCGTAAACCAAAACGAAGTGGAGCGTGAATCTTATAATATTTGTAAAGAGAATCCTTTGCTTTTTATTACAATTCACATAAGTTGTTCAGTTACATGGGTGAAATTGCCACCCAAGGTTTTAGTAACGCTTTGTTTATACCACATTTCAAACAATAAAGTGATAGATGCGGCATCTTTAGGTTGGACCTTACTCTATAGGTAACCTTATGAATAGTGCGCATGATAGTTTTAGTAAGCACAATTGTTATGTAAACATCTCCCGCATCTACGTATGTGTACTTTACCTTAGAGTTACTCATTTATAATATGATCTCTTCAGAAAAGAATATGGGGAAGTAAATGCAAACCTTATAGAACGTAACTTTTTCGAGAAATCCGTGTACGACTCGTATAAATCCATGTACGAATCGAAATGTTTATCCGGTCTCACTGATTCCTATACAGACAGAGCGAGACTGCAAAAATGATATCGTTTTCATGTGATCTAGAAAAAGGACTCCAAAAATATGGGTATTAAAAGGGAGTCTATAGATTGATGCTTCCATATTACGCTATCGCATCAGCCAAGATTTGCTACCTTTTCGCCGGTTAGTCGACAAAAGCCTTTGAAAATAGGAGAATCGCAACCTACCTAACTAAATATTCTGTAGAACTATACCAGAATCATTTGCGAGAAACTCTTGTGATATTGAAAACGTGTCTTTAAATTTCGCTACAAATTAATAGTGCATTTTAGAACTATAACGTTTCAGACACATTTCAGCTGCATTCTTATAGACACATAGACGCGAGCGCCTGCCAAAATCATGTTTGCATCCGCTCCTCAGGTGTAATCTCGCAACTTTTCTGTTTATTTTCCCTTCCAATTTCGTCGGAGTGCCTGCCAAGGTGTCTGATGCTGGCTTACTGTGAAAATACACGGATATTTAAACAAACCAACAATATAAAAAATATTTCAAAAAGGCCAGTTGCCTACTGAAAACCTCAAACTCAATCCTAGGGTCGTATTGATAAATCTGCAGTCTGCTTTTTAGTTGTATAATTTGTACGTGTAAAGCAAATCTTAAGAACATTCTCACATTTGAGAGGAATTTATCAATACGACCCTAGGATTGCGTTTGAGGGTTTCGGAGGTCAGATTGTGGGTTTTATTGTAATTTTTACTGTCGTTTTCCCATCATGGCGCCACTTTGTTTGTGAATTGGTGTAGTTTAAATATCCAACAATGGATACATTATTTTTGTTTGATTTGATTATACGAGTTTATGTTGCTGAAAAAATTTCTTAAAATTTTTCGAAGAACTAATGTTTCGTGATATGCTCAAGTTTTACATCATACCGAAAAATGATAAATTCTTCACAATGGAGATGACTGATGGATTGATAAGTAAATAGATACTGTTTTCATCTAAAAAAACCGGCCAAGTGCGAGTCGGACTCGCGCACTGAGGGTTCCGTACCACCACATAAACATAATTGTATTAGTTGAAATTTCAGTAAGTTAATGTGCTAGATTTTTTGAGTCCGACACGCGCTTGACCAAATTTTATAATTTATTGTTATTTTATAGCCTATGCCCTATAAACAACCAATTTTCAAGTTTGTAAATGTTCCTGTTTTTAAATAGAACTAAAACAAAAATCGCCTCAGCAACCATCCAACTTGACCCCTCTCTTATATGAATGTTCTTGAAACGGGAGCTCACCACAATTGGTTACAATTAGTTGTGTGAAAAGTTAATATATTTAATGATTTCAGACTTTTCCCATTATTTGTACTGTGAGACCTAGCTTCTTGCCAAATTTCATAATTTTAGGTCAACGGGAAGTACCCTGTAGGTTTTTCATTTTTTAATTAAATGTATGGAGATGAGGACATAAAATGCCATATCTTTTGATTGCGTCGTTGTAAAAAATTGAAATTTTTAGATCTTGTGTGGTTCATGGATCCTAATATATGGTATTAATTTCAACCTGATCCCTTTACCCGTTCGTGAGATAAAGGGTCTTGACAGACAGACAGACAGACAGACAGACAGACAGACAGACAGACGGACAACAAAGTGATCCTATAAGGGTTCCGTTTTTTTCTTTTGAGGTACGGAACCCTAAAAAGAGACCCGAAAAATTGCTGGAAAACTAAATAATAGGTCTTTACCTATGAAATTGCCGTTTTGTATGGAGAATTTTAGGTAAACTCAATTTTCAGTGCTAACATTTTTGCAGTTTTCTTAGGAATTATAAATCCAATGTTTTTTTATTTTTTTTATGCATTATTGAAATGGCTAATAAGATAAGATGCATTATTGGGAAGAAATTAACCTAACAGAAACTTAAATTTAATTTTCGAAAAATATTATCTGTATAAAAATAAAACAAATCTTATGATGAAATCGGACGACATTTAAGACGAACAATTTTCGAACCTTTAGTTTTAAATATCAAACTAAAAAAAAAACTTTTTTTATGCGTAAATTGATAACCTTGAAGTCAACTTTCAAATATCAGACAAATGAAAAAAATTGCATTAGAATTATAGGAATTATGATCTCATTATTCTGTAAGAAAATTTCGGCAATTTCATAGGTTAAACAAACAAAAAAAAAAAATTTAAAAATTTAAAATTAAAATTTGCATTAAAAAGATCGTTAAAGACTACACAAATACAGCGTGTAACGAAAAGGTGTGAGAATACTAAAGAGTGTGAATCAGCCCATAAAACTGAGCAACTTTTCCCAAGGAACAAAGGTCATAGACTAAAATCTATTTATGACCTCCCATAGAAACTGCATCAGCTGATAGCGAATTTTGTATGGGACGTCAAATTTGTTTTTTCGTATTTCGACCTATGGTTCCTTAGGAAGAGTTGTTCAGTTTCATGGGCAGATTAACGTCCTTCAGTATTATCACACCTTTCCGTTACACGCTGTACATGTCGTCATAAATATGTGGTTCCATACAAAATATAGGGTGACTTTTAATCAGTTCTTGATAGCAAAAGATATGCATGTACTCATAATACTGAACAACTTTCCCCAAGTAACATAGGTCGAAATAATAGAAATTAAATTTTACCTCCCATACTAAATGCGCTATCAGCTGATGCTGTTTCTATGGGAGGCCAAAACTTGATTTTCGTATTTCGACCTATGTTCCTTGGGGAAAGTTGTTCAGTATCATGAGTACATTCATACCTTTTTCTAGCAAGAACTAATTAACAGTCACCCTATATAATGAAGATTTTCGTTTTGACATCCAATAAAGAGTAGTTGATTGGACTAGGTTTGGCTTTCTTAATTGAAGAATGGGTTCTTAGCTTTCTCTTCTTTAACCTAGTCTACATAATCTTTTCATTTAAGTATGTTGAAACGTTGTCAGGTGGCCTAACAAATCGTGGTATCAGATTCTTATAACACCTTAGTATTATGTGCTTCTACTAAATATGCCTTTGGGCATTCTGTGATTGTTACACAGCTGTTATCATACTTTAAGTTATGTTATTCTGTGCTTTAGGTCTCAATCTGAAACAGAAAACTCAAGCACGTCAGTATATCGCTCCGTATATTTTTAGGTTTAAACCAGCTTTTAAGTTTCCTAGCAGTTCCGCGCTAGTGTTCAACTTTGTTTTTAAAATTTCCTAAAGTTTTCCCTCGTCTGATAAGTTTGTTTAGTTTTATTTTAAGTATGTATAACATTATAAGGTGAATAGTTAAGTATTGGTTACTTAAAGTAATCTGTGACGGCCAGCTTAGACCCGAACGCAACCAGATAGAGCCACTGCTGCAAATATAAGGTTTCATTTTTTTAATGCAATAAGTACCAACTATATATGTGCAAAAAGTTGATCAGCGTAAATTTCATGGTGCAACTTCAATGCCTTACAACAATTTCGATAAAAAAATATCTCCATATGTCCAGTAAAGTCAATTACTCTCGTCAGTCCGTGATTTACATGAGTACGATCACTCACACATGCACAAAAAGCACATCCGTACAGTTTTGACCGCACGCCAACAATCATAATATTGAACCAAAAATTGCTAACAAAATCTAGTACTTTCAGTACATTAGCTGTATTTTTGTATTAATCAGCGAAAAATTTAACAAAATAGCAATATTCGTTCGTTTTTCAACAGAATTTTATGTCCCGCGTAAGAATGCAAGTCATTTGAATTTTTGTATGGAAAACGGATCACCTTAACTAAAGAGAAAATCTTAAATGCTAGGTAAAAAGAGCCGAAGAGAACAGTAATGTAAATTAAGTTCAAAATATTTATTACGGACAAAAATTAAATTTTTAGTAGCATATAATGTAACTCTGAGTACGGCAATAGCAAACACTAGTAACACTACGAAAAAAAATTAAATAAATTAATTTGCAAAGAGCACTACATCGAAGAGTAGATTAAAATAAATGTACTCTATATAAATATATACTTTATTTGCATTCCACAATGGTAGAATAAAGTAGTTAATAAGGATTACACAAAATGTGTAAACCTAATTAGCTGTTGTTTATTTTAATTAATTTTGAAAAAAATCCTAAGTTCTTTATGCTTCAGACTATAATTAATTACATACCTAGTTGAAGAATATTGGATAAACTCATTTCAAAAGAAATTATCGACCCGATAGGTAGGAACGTGGTGAAACTTTCCTTATATGTCATTGTTAAGCCGCCTCCGAACTGTATAATTCTGTGGAAGGGTCAGAAAGCCGATTACAGGTCGCCTTCGAGACGAAAGCTTTCGTGTGTAATCCACTAATGTGACCGGGGGAGTTATCATAACTATCGTACTACTCGACCAAAACAGTATGACACACAGTTTGCATGGACTCTCATTGAAAGTATGTGTCCAATTGTTTTGGTAGGGTAACTATCGATAGAGGACCTGTTCATTGGTAGGGAATGGGGTTGTTTTTGTACTTAGCTAGGTATCCACATTACGTTAATTTAGTAAAGAGAACAACGATGAAAAAAGGTAATCTATTAACTGAGTTGCACTCAAGCATTTTTATTAAGACTTGGTTCATGGTAAGCTTTTCCCACGATTTCCTCAGACAAAAGGTGTCGTATATATATATTAGATTCTTATAAACTGATAATTGACAAATAAGTAAATTTTGTTTTTGATGCATCACAGTACGCGGCTGACACAAATTTAGCACTTGGTGAGCGCAGTGTTGTGGTTAAACATGCAAAAAGAAACTGCAATCCATATTTCGATTCACGTGCCCTAACCGCCTTTTTCAACACTCGCAGGAATGCTCCCTTCGCCATAACAACACGGAAATCTTAGTAACTAGTCTAAAAACTGATTGATATTGAAATGATGAGACTTTTTAAACACCGGTATGCCCAAAATTCAAATAAAATCTAAACACAGAATCCTGAAGGTTGTTGAAATTCGTACCTACACAAGTAAGGCATGTAATGTAGTTACAAGAAACTCTCAGAATAGTACTCAAAACACGTACTCCAAATGACCATTAGTGTACAGTACAACCCGTGCACAATGCACACAATAATAGAAACCGCGATGAAGTTACCGGGGCAGTATTACAAATCTCTCTGTTTCTAACTCGCGTTATTGTGTGAAGTAATATCTGTGTCTTTAGCTCAATTCTACTAGTACAAGTTTGCACAATTTTCTTACTAATATTTATTGACAAAATGTGCGTTTTTGTTAACGACGATGGAATGGCCATTACTGTGATTGATGTCAATTAACTACCTACATGAATAATAAATCCACTAAATCTACTTCGGAGTCACAGAAGAAACACGATTGGAAAAAGCATGATTTTATTTTAACTCTTGAAACAAATTAATCAGATCGTGCAAAAAAGGGACAGTTCACATGCTAAATATGTGCTGAATATCACAGGCGCGTTTAAACACTATCCTCTTTTCCAAAATTTGTTCAATTTCATCGTCCGAATCCAAAAATCCAGTTATTGGAAGATGTCTTATACGCTCTTTTCCCATAAGGTAAGCTCCTCATCGGTGAATCAACACACCTTCTTTGCTATTCTTACTAACCCTTTCATACACGTTTTACACACGGTTTTACAGAACTTTTGAAGAATACTGAAATCTAAACTTCCACTATTAGAATAGCCCTCTCACCCCTTTAAATATGTTTTTGTACACAGAAGTTCACGAAGCAATAGTTTAAATGCGTTTCATTTCGCACCATAAATCATCGACAGTTGAGCACCTAAATCTCGGAATGCAATTTATGGTGTTGGAATATTGCGGTGCTTATACCCTGCTAGATGTGAGAAGATAACTAGGTATCGTATGTGAATAGCTAAAGATGAATAAAAGTAACAGAATGAAAGTAAAAACACAAGTATTTTTGTACTTATACTTACGGTATGATATTATAATTCCTCCTCCTTATCCTCTATGATATTATAACTTGCTCAACGTTACAACAAAATTTCAATTTAAAATTTCTCAGAGCTTGTTTTAGCTGGTTGTGAACCTTATTTACTGGTTCTACTAGATTAGCAAAAGTCAATACTTACATCCTTCGTTGGTCTGTGTGTACGATACTACAACAAAATATCTGACAGTGTAGTGCAATTACCTGAGAGAAAGTTCAAACAATGTGTGAAGCAAACGTTATGTAAAAAAACTTACTATAGGTTAGATGACTATATAAATGACAAAGAGTCATATGGTGCTCTAAAATTCCAGCGAAACACAAGAAAGACATTGTAAAAAGCCGACTCTTAAAGTAGGCCGTGCTGCAGTGGTTTGTTGCCGTTTCTTTTACGCTGCTATAGCACGATCCGAAACGGCGTAGACTCGCTCTATTTGCATTGTATTCTGCATGACATTAAATATGTATTCTGTAAAGAATCTACATTGAATTATCTGAATTTGAATCTATCTGCAAATCATTTGATGTAATTGAACAATTAAATTAACCAAAAATGTTTAGGCAAGAAGTAAAATAATTTATTTGAAAAATCTTTTCGAGTACCATTATAATGGTGCTATTCCATAAACCTTTTTTTGTCTCATTATACAGCTGAATATACAAAGCGATTCAATCCATCATGAACGGTCTCCATCGCTTGCGACTTACGATGGCGTCCCTCAAGCGCCATAACCTCGTAAGCACCGTAAGCGCGTCCCTCCCGTCGAATCTGGCCAACTTTACGAATGGGCAATAGTACCGGCCCGCATTGCCCCCGCGAGCCTACTCCGCCCTATCAGGGGCGCAACTGTTTCCTTAAGTCGCTCATTTTATTCAGTTTTCTTTCTCGTTGTATGTGTTTGATCAATGAATGAAGTCTGATATAGCACGACTCAAGAAATTATACACAAATTACAATAGAAATTACAATACAGGGCAACTTTTAAGTAGTTCTTGATAGCAAAAGTGTTTTTTTTTAATGTTACAAGTGCAAGATATGCATGTACTCATAATTACAAACCACTTTCCCAAAGAGACATTGACGAACGAGAAAAAAAAAACTATTGCTGGTTTGAGAAGTTTACTTTTGCTGGTGCGACGATTGTCCGGCCAAAAAAGGCCAAAAAATCTTGATGTTCCTTTGGAAAAGTTATTTGTAATCATAATCACGAGTACATGCTTATATTTTACAATCAAAAACTAATAAAATATCACCCTTTTCAGAACAACAAATACTAACTACTTCTTGTATTGTACAATGCTTTGAAAACATTGTAAAAATAGCATCAACAAACTGTAATCCAATATCAAAACGAAACAAACAAGAAAGTTTGCAAGAAAAGAACTTTAAGCCGTCCGTAGGCAGGCGATAAATATTCACCGATGTGTGGGCATCGCGTGGATGTAAATGTGCGCTGAAACATTTAGACCACGTACGGACGTGGCGGATAGTGTCGGATCCGGATCTCGGATTCGAATGCGTGCGGAATGCGTACGCGTTGTATCAGATGCCGCCTGTAGAACACATGGGGCTAAGCCTTTGAAACGTAAATACGGGGTCATTTGGAACGTGCTGCACTTGTGGGCATTAGGAGTCGAAAATAAGATGTCAAAAACTGTCTTGTTTTTCAACCTTAGTTATAAATAAAAAACTGTTAAATTTTATGATCTAAGTAGCATACTCTAAACTTTTGAATGTTTCTGTTTCTGAAAAGTTGTTCAGTTTTGTGTCCTGAGCACACCTTTCAGCTGTCGCACGCTTTTAATTTGCTGCCTATATATATAAACCTGTAATAAAAAAAACCGGCCAAATGCGTGTACGGCCAGGCAAAGTATAGGGTTCTGTAGTATTTTTAGGATTTAAGAGCAGGTTTTGATTAAGTATTGCATTACGATCATAACATAAACTTTTAACCTCTTATTGCTCAGCGCTTGATTGCTACTGCCATTTTTATTACTATCAGTTTTTTGGCTGTAGCTCATTAACCTGTAAAGTAGTGTAAAGCCTTCTTATACCTGTGGTAGTTTTCCTTTTAATTTGATCATAATATTTACTACTACTGTATTTTTTTTCATACTTCCAATAACAACCGTTTAGCTGGCAGGGGATGGGATACGAGACTCCAACAAAAAATTGCGCTTTCAAGCCGAGTATTTCGCAAACGGATAATATGTTCAGACTTAAATTATTTTTTAAAGACCTATCTAACGACACCCCACACGATGGTATAGATAAGAAAAAAAACATCCCCACTTGACTTGTAGGGGCGGTACCGGTTATATAATTGTAATATCATTGGCGGTACCCTAAAAAGTCTTTTTTATTTCAAGATTTTCTTTTAGCACTTTACCACCACGTGGATGAAATGTACTAAATTACAGCTTTCTAGTAAGATAAGATAAGAGATAAGTCGCGGACAGACAGACAGACGTACATGACGAAACTATAAGGGTTTCTTTTTTAACGTAGTAATAGTTTCCGTAGAACCCTAAAAAGGCGAAGTAAAACCATTATACAAAGAAAATGTAAGCACCTTTAAACCCAATCCAATTTATTCCGACGACAGTTGGGTAATCGCAATGATGTTGACAAATAGACTGGCCTGTTCCGCCTCTTCGCTGTTCGATCTTTTGGATATCGAGCGATACAATAACTCATTCGATAAAACAGATAGTAAGGGAGATGAAAAATATTTCGCTATATGATTTGCACATATTTCATATCGCTAGAGATGATAGTTTAGATTATTACAAATTTATTTGGTTCAGTAAAGTTTTTCTGTCCGTCGCTGCGTTTTTGAGTTTCAGCTTTTCAAAAATGTAAAAAAAAAAAGGGTACTAAATCATTTGCTCATGTCTGCCAATGGAGCTGCTGGTCAGAAACATCCTAAAAATTAAAGAAATCGAAGAGGCAGACGTATAGGGCTCTGCATTATCACGGGAAGTACTAGTAAATATGTAAAAAAAAAAGGCTCTACTAAACCATTCGCTCATCATTCTAGTTGCTTTTATTCGCTTCATTTGGTTTCACTGAAGACAACAAAAAATTGGCAGACGATTTACTCACTGATTTTAAGAAATATTAATTTTTATAAATTCGTACTAAATCAATCATATCCCCAATATAGGGTGCGTCCTAATTCACTTTCTTCTTTCAAGTAGACAAGGCTTATAATGAACGCGGGTGGGGGCGCTGGCTTGTATAAGGAGAACACTCAAAAGTGACGTTTCACAAGGTGGCGGTGTTAGTTCCTTTTTTCGCCACGTTCATAATAGCCTTGTCGCACTTGTACATAGATAATTTCGTTTCACTCAGAAAAAAATCAACACCGGTAATAAATTGCGTAGGAATGGAACGCTAATTAAAAAGTTGATATCTCAATGGGTCCCCGCACACGTTAAATCCGCGATCCGCGATCCAGCGATCCGCTGAGATGCAGCTAAAAAAGTACTAACAGACGATCGGATCGGACTGCTCTGAATCTAGCTCCAGACCACCGACCGTCCGATCCGCTCTGCGCAACACACAATCGGACCGTACACCGGACATACGATTGGGTTGCCAGATTAACAGATTGGTTGTCCCGAAAAGAACGATTTTTGTCTCTTTTGGCAACTGATCGCCCTTCCGATGTCGGTTAACATGTTTAGGTTTACTTTCTTATTTATTCATATTCATGGTGATCGTCCCTTTTGGCTAAAAATCGTTCCTTTCCAGACTCAGATTTCCAATTTTCCGAAACTTGACATAGGCACTGGCAGCACCGAGCAGTCTATTTTACTCGATCACACATATGAACGTCATATAAAGCTATCCTGCTGTCAAGGTAAACCAGATAAGATAAAGTATGTTTTACCGTTGTTAACCCACTTCTCCGCGTTATGGCTCCAGTTTTATCAAAACATACTAAAATCGCGGTAATTGTGGCTATTTATTTATAACCATCTAACTTGTCGGATGTGTCCTACAAACATGGAAGCTCTTTGTAAAGCTCCAACAATTCAACAATACATTGTTTTTCTGCCGGTTCATCTGAATAGCCTTCTACTTCTCCATTTTCCATCTTTGAAGTTTACGGCGCGAACCAACGAACGTTTTGATATGACAAGAAAATACAAACAACAAGCCGTTCCATATCGGTTAACAGTAATCCATCACCTTTGACAGCAGTCTGTCTCGTCTCGTTCACACATATTGCGGTCTTATAATAGCTGTCCTGCTGTCAGGATAATATTTTACTGTTTTGGAACGCAGCGCAAACTACAATTTCGGAACGAAACGTCAAATGGTCCGGTGCGCCCTACACACGATCGGACCGTACCATTATTATTATTACTTGTTCTGAAGTCCGATGGGAAAAACCATCGGACCGCCAGACAAGGTAATAATAATAATAATGTCCGGCGGACAGCCCTCCACACGTCTGAAACTAGTACGGTCTGAAGTCGGCGCGTACCAAAATCGTGGTCCGGAGCTAGACTCAGAGCAGTCCGATCCGATCGTCTGTTAGTACTTTAAGAAAGAAAGAGAAAGCTATAGGACCATAGACTAGGTGTATCTATGGTGTGTCTATGGTCCTATAGCTTTCTCTTTCTTTCTTATAGCTGCATCTCTACCGGATCGCAGAATCGCGGATGTTACGTGTGCGGGCACCCAATGTGTGAAGGAAACGTCGGGTGCCCGCACACGTTAAATCCGCGATCCTGCGATCCGGTAGAGATGCAGCTATAAGAAAGAAAGAGAAATAATAATGATCGCGAAGTCTGATCGCGAAACTGTTTGACCATGGCGGGGACCCAATATCGTTCTTATGACAGATTAAATATACTTTCGAGTGGTAGAAATGTTCAAGGGTAGAAATCCAACACGGGCTCTACACGACGAGCCGCAAAAGGCGTTCACACGTTGGCCGTGCCTTTATTTCAAATAAGTGCGTAGGAGCAGAGGAACGTTTAATTTTATTCTAAATAAGTAAAAATAACATTTTTTTTTTCAAATATGGTGCAGCTGGAAACAAAACTTAAAAGCACTGTATAAGTATATTTCAGCGGCAGCGATAGTCTCCGCGTATACGTCCATCTTGCTTGCTTCACAGACCTACACGGAATGAGCCGCACCAACGTGTGAAAGCTGTCAACAAGCTTGCCGAGCCGGCGCGGCCAACGGTTGGGCCAACGTCTACTGGGTGCTCAAAACGAGTGGGTCAGACCCATTGACGTAAGAAAAACGCTGCGCTTCTAACGCCCCCTGGCGTAGTTTCCAAAATCTTTGGTCAGACAGAATTCACATGTATAAATATTCAAAAATAGCGATATCACTGATTCGTATACGAATCTTGCAAATACGAACGCTTCAAAAATGCGTCTCCTGAGACTGCAACTGCTATGTCTTTGATTGATGTCATCCATTCAAATCTTTACAGAACTTTGAACAAATGAACATGAAAAAATTATGTATCAAAATACCAGCCAGCATCTTACTAAAAAGGTTGCTTTGAAAGTAGCCAATGCTTTAAAAAAACCCGGCCAAGTGCGAGTAGGACTCGCGCACAGAGGGTTCCGTACCACCACATAATCATAATTGTATTAGTTGAAATTTCAGTAAGTTAATGTGCTACATTTTTTGAGTCCGACACGCGCTTGACCAAATTTTATTATTTGTTGTTATTTTATAGCTTATGCACTATGAACATACCAATTTTCAAGTTTGTAAGTGTTCTCATTTTTAAAATATAACTAAAACAAAAATCGCCTTCGCGACCATCCAACTTGACCCCTATCTCATATAAATGATCTTGAAACGGGAGCTCACCACAATTGGTTACTATTAGTTGTGAGAAAAGTTGTAATATTTAAAGTTGAATGTTTATTAAAGTTGTAATGGCATGAACGTCAAACGAGTGACAAAATTTAAATATCTGGGACATATTATTACCGAAGACCTTAAAGACGATGACGATATTGAGAGGGAGCGTAGGGCTTTAGTGGTTAGAGGCAATATGCTGACTCGCAGGTTCTCCCGTTGTACTGAACAAGTGAAAATTACGCTATTTAAAGCATACTGCCAGAACTTGTACACGGGGAACCTGTGGGTTAGGCATACTAAGAGGTCGCTGGACTCCATACGCGTCCAGTATAATAATATATTCAGAATGATGCTGGGACTGCCCCGTTTCTGTAGTGCGTCAGGGATGTTTGCTGAGTATCAAACAGATGGCTTTGCAGCCATAATACGCAAAAAAACAGCATCCCTGATCAACAGATTGCGGGGTAGTCGTAACATCATTCTGATGACCATAGCTGACAGATATACGTCGCCGCTATGGAAGTGTCTGGTGCGAAGGGTGATGATCACAGAAACAAGATCGTTTCTTTGATCGCCCTAGCCCCGGAAGCTTTTGCTAGATTTTTTGTCTTATATAGCCTAACATAGTTTTAAGATATTACTAACATTTCTATGGATCTAAGAAGTCTGAAATAAACAATTTTTATTTTATTTTTTATTTAATGATTTCAGACTTTTCCCATTACTTTTACTGTGAGACCTAGCTTCTTGCCAAATTTCATAATTTTAAGTCAACGGGAAGTACCCTGTAGGTTTTGCTATTTTGCATAAATGTATGGAGATGAGGACATAAAATACCATATCTTTTGATTGCGTCGTTGTAAAAAATTGAAATTTTCAGATATTGTGTGGTTCATGGAGCCTAATATATGGTATTAATTTCAACCTGATACCTATACCCGTTCGTGAGATAAATGGTCTTGACAGACAGACAGACAGACAGACGGACAACAAAGTGATCCTATAAGGGTTCCGTTTTTTTTATTTTGAGGTACGGAACCCTAAAAATAAAAAATCAGAGGCACAGTAAATACATGGGCTTATCAGGAGTATGGAAACTAAGCCTAATTTTAACCGACTTCAAAAAAGGAGGAGGTTCTATGTTCCACTGTATGTATTTTTTTTTATGTATGTCCACCTATTTTTCCGTCAAGTGTTAACGATTTGCAAAATTACTTTTTTATCCGAAAGGGTATACTCCTGAGGTGATCACCATTGTCACCAAGTCAGGATCTGATGATGGGATCCTAGGGAAATCGAGGGCAACCCTCAAATTTTATAGGCACGTATAACGTTTTTCATATATTTTTCAAAGCTACACAAGTATTTGCGTCTAGTAATCATCATCTCATGTTGATGGTCTGATGATGGAAGGTCAAACTCCTTAACGGTTAGGAGTTGGAGGATAATTCTTCAAAATTTTAGTCACGTATTGATCGAAAGTTTGAAGCGCTCGTGGCCCAGTGGAATTTGGTCTTTCTTTGCGATCTCTAAAATTAAATAACGTTAGTCGTGGTGTGTGACCGCTAGTGGCACAACAATAAGAACGTTCTGTCAAATAATAGAACGATTTTCAAAATTCTTTTTTTATCCGACCAAACATACTTCTGAAGTTGTCCCATGGCCACCAAGTCAGGATCTCATTATGGGATCCCAGGGAAATCGAAAGCAACGCTCAAACTTTATAGGCACGATTACCTACGTGTTTTAAAACAACGCGTTAGGTAAATAATGCAAAATCTCTCAGGTGAAAGCTCTACACAGGAAATTGAACATCTTAGAGATGCCATGCCATGGAACGCACGGCATTGTACACGTAGAGACAAAACCAGTGTAACCTGTAGTCAGCCGAACCAGCGCTACGCTGAACTTGTTTACTATTATAGTACCTTCGCTCTAGAATAGCCGCCTCAACCTGACAATATCATCGGGTGAGCAAGCTATGCTACTCAAACCCAGGTGGCGCTGTGAGTTTCTTAAACGCACTAAAACGCGCAAAGAAATGATTAAAAAGACGGTGAAAACGAATTTTCCCAGACATGAGACCTAGCTAGATCGATTTTTCGCCCCAGAAACCCATATAGTAATTTTCATCAAAATCGTTAGAGCCGTTTTCGAGAAACCGATTACAAATATAAATATTGCTTGAATATTCTGTGGCTACGTTACAAACGCTTTAAAGAAAATACTCGCTCAAGGTCAAATTGTTTCCACCGAAGTGCGTACCTGTCTATAAGTTGGTTACTTATATTGGCTAGTTCGAGAAGTGAAACTCATATCACCTTCCTTAAATATATTTATTATTTATCGAGACACAGTATAACATTAAAGCACAATCTTACACGCTAAGAGCTATCGACCGACTGACTTGCCTTTCACTTTACAATCATTATCTCTCCCTACCATCGACATGTAGCCAACTTCACATGTAGCTAACTTCGCATCGTGCTCGCTGACCTCCGATTGGCTGGACTCGGACGCTGCGCTACTAGCCAATGAGAAAGAGAAATGTAGTATTGTCCACAAAAACAACTTAAGTAACCATAATATTGACTGACAACACATCCAAGCACTTAACTAGTATTATAAACAACTATATCCAACTACAAATATTTACCATAAGTTTAGAAAAAGCCAACACTTATTACTGACCATAAATTTTAGAGACTATGCATGAAATGCTCGAACTTTTTTAGAGACATCATGATTGTAGTGATATGACTGTGGTGAGCGGCGTTGGACCGGAGAACGAGTAATTAAACACGGGTTGATGTTGAAAATAGAACTGATTTATTGAGGAAATTATTAAGCTTATATACAAGGTTTTCATGGTCGTATTACGTAGGATGTTTAATGTTTACAATAGAAAACTGCTGACATTAATATTAGGGCATTACCCTGAGAATATCTGAAGGTTAAATAAACAGTGACGATGCCTACGTCACTCAAGGTTTCTTACAAGATTTACACGTCACGCTGGTTAGTCTACGAAATACATTATGAAGTTATTCCTAAGGTGTCTCCATACACCACAATGACAACACTACGTCATTCGTGCTTCGGAAGGCCTTTCAGTCGTTTGTCCTTACCACTTTGAAGGAGTGATCATCAGGTCAGTAATTTAGATCAGTTAGGGTTACCAACCACCTTTTGGTGCCTGTACCTTACGATGTTTGCTTAACACTAAAACTTGTAAAATAAACATATTTATAACAAAAACTACACACCTCCTTCAAAGTATTTCAAGGTTTCTATTAGCGCTAAAAATTATAAATTAACCGTAGCAGTTTATAACCAAGAACTAAGTGAAGTATTTTTTTGTAATTTTTTTGTCGTACTTTAGGGAAAGTTGTTATGTTCTATGGTCAGAGTAACACACTCAAAGGAACGCAGTTGATTAGGAAGTACCCTATACAACGTGTTAACGGAATAAGCGAAAGGTACTTAGAAGGAGGATTATAGAAATAATTCGTCACTAGGTGGTGTAGGCGTTTTTCTATGGTTTGACAGGTTATTTTGAATGTTTTCTATGGATCATCGATGATGGGGTTGTGACATGTTGGCAGATGTCATCCCCTACTAAAATAAATTAGCAAGGTATCTATTCCGAGCGAAGCAACGAGGTCCGAAATCTTTGAGCGAAACTGAGAAAATAGTTTATTCAGAATCGAGAGTGGAATCAATTTCACGGGTTTTTGATGGGGGTGATTTTTTTAAATTTTTATTACTTAACAAATGTCAGTCACAAATTGTCAACTTTATCTGAGCGGACGAGCAAGGAGATCTTTGTTCTGAGGAGCGGACCACGCGATGCCAGCCTGTTGCATAAAAGGGTGCACTAACGATGATAGAAGAAGTAAATAAAGCAAAAGATTTAAGATGTAAAAAGTAAATAAGTAAAAATGTATCAATTAATTCGTGTAAGACGTGACTTTTCAATAAACAGATGTAAGTTTTCCAAATAAAAAACAACAAACTTACTAATACAAAAATGAAACGATGATTCATTTTCTTAGTTAAAAAATTACTTACTTTTATTTTTTTTACTATTATCTAATGAATAACACTGAAAAACCAGGCCTAAGTCACGTATAAACAGTAAAGACTTTGTTTTGTTTTTCCCGCCATATTAATTCCATTCCGTGTATTTAGCACCGACCTCAGAACAAAGACCTCCTTGAAGTACTACACTACGTAGTTCACGCGATCTTTCACAGATGGCGCTTTTTTATTTCTTGTATGGGGAAATATCTTGACTATATAAATCTATGAAGTCACCCTATATATAAGACTATGAATCAAATGGTCTGCCTTTGGTAAATCAGAGGTCTAGAGGTCTGCCTCTTCGATTTTTATGGTTTTGAGGATGATTGTAACCATCAGTGCAAGCGGCAGACATGAGCAAATGATTTAGCACGTGTTTTTTTTTTACATTTTTAAAACCCTGTTAATTGATAACGTAGCGCTACCAAGGTGGCAGACTATGTTTCTGTTGTTCTACTCATCGTTTTTAATCGAACGATCTATGTCTGCCACATGAGCAAATGATATACACGTTTTAATATCATAACAAAAAACTAAAAAAAATATTCCTTCAAAACGCAGAGGTGTGGTGGTCTGCCTCTTCAACTTTCATCGTTTTGAGGATGATTCTGACCATCAGTGCAAGCGGCAGACATGTGCAAATGATTTAGCTCATGATTTTTTTTTACATTTTTAAAGCCCTGTTAATTGATAACGCAGCGCTACCAAGGTGGCAGACTATTTTTCTGAGGTTCTACTCATCGTCTTTAATCGAACGATCCACGTCTGCCATATGTGCAAATTATATAGAAATGCTGGAGCCCATCACCCTATCTAAGAGTTCCAAACTCGAAATTCCGACGATAAATTAGTTGCGGTCTACGAGGTAGATGGAAATTTTCGGTTGCGGAGTTTCAGCCAACACTGTCCGTTTTGTTTGAAATTATTCGTTGCAAAATCGAAACGATGCCCAGCATAAATGCAAAATCGAATAATATTGTTGCAAAAAGGGTATCGAATTATTTTATTTACTTAAGGCCTACATAGTTTAACACACGCACGATGCAATCAAGGAAAAAAATCTAAATCGCTCAATCCTCTTTTTTCAGTATACCAAAATGATTGCAAGAAAAACAAACATACAAAATGTAACATTTGGAACACACATTCAGTTATTTTGACACAACACGGTATTTCCATTAAGGCCGTCGATACGGACGCAAGTTTTTCTCAACCTATTCTGATTCCCAACAATCTCATCAAATCACGGCTGCGAAAGGTACCAAGGGAGCTGATTGAATTGAATCCCGTACCTGGGCCATATTTCTTTGCCGGTTTCCCCAAATTGAACTTTTACCGACAGTTAAATGTACTTTAATCTGATTGAACTTGCGACTTAGATGAATCGCAGTGGCGGGCGACATTTGAATTTTTAGCGAAACGAGAAAGCTTTGCGAGCGGTTTTGTTAAGTGATTAATAGGGTTACGCACTTCCCTACGTCTGCACGAAAAAACATCTTCTTCATTGGCATCACCATTCATTTGATCTTACGTATTTTTTTTATGTGTACACGGATGCAAAAGACGTCGGTTTACTATTATTTCATCTGTGGCAAAAGGAACCTATATTAATTTTGCTTCCTGCCGGAAAGTTACAACTTTTTGGCCACTACGCGGTCAAAATCTAAAATCGTAAAGATTCAGGAGATCGTCCGTTTATCGCTACTACACAGTTTTTTTGGGGCTACCTTTACTTTTCGGCCTTTGTATATGTCGCAGGCAAATTGTTTAATTTGTCGTTTCACAGTTTGCCTTAATATTCTACAAAATTCTGAAAACAATTTTAATTCAGCATTTTACATAATGACGCGGTATTTCACAAAAAACCGCGGCATGCTCGCTTCGTTTACTCGGCTCGTGCTTTGTAGTCGAAAGAAAGAAAGAAAGAAAGAAAGAAAGAGAAAGAAAGAAAGAAAGAAAGAAAGAGAGAAAGAAAGAAAGAAAGAAAGAGAGAAAGAAAGAAAGAAAGAAAGAAAGAAAGAAAGAAAGAAAGAAAGAAAGAAAGAAAGAAAGAAAGAAAGAAAGAAAGAAAGAAAGAAAGAAAGAAAGAAAGAAAGAAAGAAAGAAAGAAAGAAAGAAAGAAAGAAAGAAAGAAAGAAAGAAAGAAAGAAAGAAAGAAAGAAAGAAAGAAAGAAAGAAAGAAAGAAAGAAAGAAAGAAAGAAAGAAAGAAAGAAAGAAAGAAAGAAAGAAAGAAAGAAAGAAAGAAAGAAAGAAAGAAAGAAAGAAAGAAAGAAATAATATTTATTAAGCATTCAAAAGAAAAACAAAAACATAAGTGTAACTGTAAACATATTAAAAAAACAGCTAAATTGGCCTCCAGCTCAGCACATGCCAAAGCCAAAGGTTAAGGCGCTGATTTTCAGCTGGAACCATTTTTAGAGTTCAGATGATCAAAAACATATGGATGGCTACATTATAATTTGTAAACACAAAACAAAATTATACTTAATTATAAAATATTAAACAAAAGACAATTACATAAAAACTAGAACTAATCAAATGTGTATTTTACTGTGTTAGCAAGGAATTTGGAATTTGTTGTTGTCAGTAAATAAAAAATTTTAAAACGCTAAAAAAGAGGATGTTTGAAAAGAGGGATTACGGAAACGCAACCTAATCCCTGCTCGGGATCGGTTCGGTTGGGATAACCGTGGCTAACGAACCTAAAATGCACCAGTGATCTAAACCCGTTTACAATCTGCTGGCGTCGTTTTACAATTTGCCGACCGTTTACAGTTTGCCCGCCGTTTGTAAACGGCGAATCATACGATTTGCCTACGACATATATAAAAAGATAGATAGATGCTTTATTGAGCACATGCCAAAAATAGTACAACTTGTACAGAAAATAGCTGAAATCTATGTATATAAAAGAAGAAGGTGACTGACTGACTGACTGACATATCAACGCACAGCCCAAACAAACCACTAGGTCTAGATATTCCAAAATTATAGGTTCCTTATGAGGCCTAGGGGTGCACTAAGAAAGGGTTTTCCAAATTCACCCCTAAGGGGGTAAAATAGGGGATGAAAGTTTGTATGAAAGTCCGTCAGTTTTGAAGTTAGGATCTTCAAAATTTGTATTTAGGCTGACGACTAAAAACTAATATTTACGTGTCTCAGGGTTTTTGAAAATTCGACACCCTTAAGGGTGAAAAGGGGGATGAAGTTGATAATTCTTTATTTTTAAAGTAAAATCCACAAAATTTATTATTTAGGCATTAATGATGTAATTCTATGCAACGTTCATCACTGTTATTGAAATTCCACCCCAAATTCAACCCCAAAAAAATAAGACACTAATATAAGAGAGATTTAATATTATAATTAAATGCTCTGATGGAGCTTTTTATCATACAATATGAAATGAAGTTTGTACAGGTAGTGAGCAATACAATTATCCAATCAGGAACGAGGTGAGTGATATTAGCCACATATTAACCAATACAAATCATTCTAGTTACATTAGCCAATGAGCTACATTGAACAGCATCAAAATTACTACTTTTACATACGATTTGGTATATTTTACTAGATTAATCGACAACAATATTAATACAAT
The DNA here is from genome assembly GCA_947532105.1 of Athrips mouffetella. NCBI lineage: Eukaryota > Metazoa > Arthropoda > Insecta > Lepidoptera > Gelechiidae > Athrips > Athrips mouffetella. The sequence continues at coordinate 12,898,080 of OX383958.1, forward strand.
ATTTTGAACACATTATAAACCTTGCAACACATGTCATTTTTTTTATTTTACTTAATACAATACTTTAGTTAATTACATTCTACAACGTCCGTTAGGAAAGAGATGAAATCAATACTATTACAATAAAATGTATTATTTCTAACTATCTATTATCTCTGAAATACAATTTAGCCATTTAGCAATATTTTAAGACATATTTTCAAGTATTATAATCTACCAAGTGCATTATCCAATCATAGCAACTGTAGCATTGTATCACGACAACCAATAGTTTTTCCAACCCGCTCACGCCTGCTCATAAGAAATGCATGCACTTCCAGTTTATTTATTTACATGGGGCCAGCCGATAAATCCGGGTCTCCTATCGCAAGGGGGACTTTTATTGAAGTTTATATTTAGTACACACCCTGCAGATCAATAGTATCACGGTTAACAGATATTGTATAATACCTGCTTAATTTATCAGTTTTATGCTATTTCAATCAATTTTCACAGGAAATAACAGTACATAGAGCATGTATTTCTAATGAGTAGGCTTGAGAAGGTTGGAAAAACTATTGATAGTAAAGATTTGATAATGCACTCTCGTTTAAGGAGGTGGTGGTGAAAAGCATAATACATATTTTTACTGTTTTGTAAAAAAGAACTGAAAATCGTTTTCACTACGATTTCACAAATAGGATAATGGTGTCGATTCTGGCAGACCCAATTATGCGCCGGGAGGAAACTAAAACTAAACTAAATTTGAAAGGTCTAAAAATGATGCTGTCTTTTATTAATCTGTAGGAGGTAACAAAGACAGCAACACTTTTAGACCTGTCAAATTTAGTTTAGTTTTAGATTGGGTCTGCCAGAATCGACACCAATATTGTAAGTGATGCTGACAAGAAGAAACATTGTTTTGTTCCTTGAATGTTAAGGCAGGGCCTTTTTTACCATTTATGAATCAAAGACTAACAAAAAAACATCATAAAGCAATAACATCCTTGATCATTCTTGATTTTTAACCAGAAAAAGCCTCCTTGATCTAGAGGTTAGAGAGTTGGGCTCTCCATCCGGCCGAAGGTTCTGATTGTTCGAAAAGTAAGATGATATTGTACTTCCTGGTGGTGAGTTCCCGTTACAATTTCAGAGGCCTCTAGTGGCTCAATAACTCTGACATCAGGGTTTTGTTGGGTCGGTCATCGACCTGGGGGTCTAAACAAGGTGCCATTAAAATTAGATATGACAAAAACGAACGTCATAAAATGATCCCAAAAATTTTATGACGTTCGTAATATGTCAAATGTCATCCTATACACTTCATAACGTTCGCTTTCGTCAAATGGCACGTTACCTTCTGGTAAGTATAGTCCATGATGATGACTAAAACTTTTATTTGATGTTTTAAAAAAGTAAAGATTTTATTTTACCATTTCATCGGCGTGATTTTTTTTTGTAACGAGTGAGCAAGCGAGCTTGAGGGCCACCTGATGGTTGTTGGTTCCCACCACCCATAGCGCCCACTGTTTTATTAGTAGCATAATTGACACTAACAAGACAGCAAAGCGCGTTGCCCACCCTGGAACTAAGGTGGTGCGTCTCATGTGCCAGTAATTTCCGACCGATAATTTAGATCGAAACACAGCAGAACGCTGCTTTACGGCAGAAAAAGACTTTCTAGAGGGTCTCGAGGCTAAGCAGAGTACAGACAGACGCACATGAAGAAACTGTGAGAGTTATTTTGTAGACTACAAAACCCAAAAACTTTCTCATATTTAATCTTCATCTTCTTCTTCACCTTTATCTTTTGATAAAGTTTTTGAGCTCCAAGTTACTACGTTGTACAAATCTTTCATTAAGCTATTACGGCCGATTCGGACGTAAACTTTTGTTGCAATGTCTATTGTTTTGATTGCCAGCTGATTTCCGCGATTGGTGGCCTTTTATCGTTGACTTTAAGGTTGAATTTACTACTGTTTGTCAGTTAGGAGTAAAGGTCGTACATCTAAAAGGACGATTTTATGTCCCTACCGGCTACCAGCCGATTTCTGGAAATGCTTCTTGATGTGATTCAAATGTTACAGAATAATTAACAATATTTTGGAAGTTGTCTAGTATTTTCGCCTGTGTAGATTTTTATAGTTAAACGATGTTACCCGCGAATCCGTCCACATGGAACTAGCGAAATAGATAGAGAAAATACATTTTCCCAATAAAATCTTCAAATTTTTTCCGGGAAAAGTAAATCTTTGCTTTTTTGGATCGTAATCTACAACCCTGCCAATTTCGACAGATTGTGTTCAGCTGTTAGGGCGTGAAAGAGAAACAAACATCCGAAAAAAATAAAATATTTGAGTGAATAGTGTTATGACAATATTCCATGCACAATAGATAACTATCCACTAAAATCAAAAACTCAAAAAGTGCCAATGAACCAATTATTTCATTGCTTAGTTATGTTGCAACGTACGAACAAGGCTAGATCCAGAATTCAGTATTACATTTAAAAAAAGTGATTTTATTAATAAAGATTATTATTTACTAAGCAATAAAGGGCCTTCCTTGCGTCATGTTAATAGTTATTCCATGAAAAAACCACGTTACAAATGAATAGCAATTTCGGGCGATCCATGCAAATTGAGGGGGCTAATTAGCGTGGCGAGACGTGACCAATTTGTTATGGGCAGTGCGCGGTTGCGAGCCGCCGCCGCGCCGTAGCAAGCGCAGTTCCATTTTTCGTAGCACTGCTACGTATTACCGTAGCGGAGTAAAGGTTCGGTATCTTTAAATTCAAAACTTTGATTTTACATTTTTTTGGATTTTTTTAGATCCGAAACGATATAAAGCTAAGTGCGAAAAAAGTAAGTATGCATTGAAAAAAAAAAAACGGCCAAGTGCGAGTCGGACTCGCACCCTAAGGGTTCCGTACCTATCTACCATATGACCATCCAACTTGACCCCTCTTTTATAGAAAAGTTCTTGAAACGGGAGCTCACCTTAATTGGTTACTATTAGCTGTAAGAAAAATTGAAGTATTTAATGATTTTATACTTTTTCCTTTATTTGTACTGTGAGACCTAGCTTCTTGCCAAATTTCATAATTTTAAGTCAACGGGAAGTACCCTGTAGGTTTTGCTTTTTTGCATAAATTTATGGAGATGAGGACATAAAAAGCCATATCTTTTGATTGCGTTGTTGTAAAAAATTGAAATTTTCAGATCTTGTGTAGTTTGTGGACCTTAATATTCGTTATCAATTTCAACCTGATACCTCTTCTCGTTTGTGAGAAAAAGGGTCTTGACAGACAGACAGACGGACAACAAAGTAATCTTATAAGGGTTCCGGTTTTTTATTTTGAGGTACGGAACCCTAAAAATGTTGTTAAGCCACTAAAATGCGTCCAAAGAATCTCAAAAATAATAATAATACTTAGTAGCAGGTTGCCGACCAACAGACAGTGATAAGCTACGAATAAAAGATACTTCATCAGCTTTTTCGTACCCAATATTACACTATTGATTGCCTCATTGTTTTGTAAACAATTAGTAAGTTAACATAATTACAAAAGTAATAAAAAAGATTTTGATGTAGGGAATGAAAAGTTTTTGCTGTAATCGAAATCGACAGCAGGCTAACTAGGTATACCTATACGTCATCAATGATTTCCGTAAAAGTATATTATTCACTACATAGCTATACTACAAGCCGAGTCCACTGCTGGACAGCTTCTCCCAGAAATTCATAGTAATTATGCGTATTTTGGAGGGACGTTCTATACTCACCACGCTTCTAAGCGTCCCCTTAGTTACTACTCCTAAAAACTAAAAAGATTATACTGAAAATTAAAAAATGTCGCAATAATTCAATTACATCCTGACAGGGCATTATGCTCTCGCAGGTAGAGATTTATGCGTGGTTGTGTGGAGTGGCGTGCGGCGTGTACAGGCAAACAACGGCTAAAAGCCGAAAGCCGCACCAGAATTAAGCCCATTACGGTTCCCGCAACAAACGGCACATCCAGTATAATGCAACACGCCGTGAGATTGACCACTTTGGAAGTATGGACAATAGATTGGATGATAGTGAACGTTGTAGTGCAGTTTGCTTGTGCTCTATTGATTTTAAGTGCTCGATCTAGTTTTGTACATCCTTTTTTTTAGTATAGACTTTTTTATAGGCTAATTGTGCACGAGCCACAAACGACTGTTGAGCACAAACGATGCTGACCAGTTTGAAGGAGACGAACTGCAAATACATATTTTAGATGAAAACTACTTGCTTAAGCTATTTGCGGTGCCCTAATCAAATGTGGGCAGGTACACATAATAAATAGTGAGTGCTGTACAAATGTGGAAGGGGTAGGTGCCGTAGATTTTTTCAGGAATGAGGACTAGTGCTGTCAGAAGTAGGGTATGCCCTTTTACTTCTTTCGGCATTCTTAAATTCATCGCGCAGACTAAGGGTACAACTGGGTTAAAGATCCCAGTTTCAAAGGAATTTTATTATGATTTTTTTTCAATAACTTGTTGGTAAAGGTGGCTGCAGGTATGATCCTGACTCAGGGCTCCGATCGTGGTAATTTTTAACGATACTACCGAAACCAAAACATTTGCAAAACGATACGTTAAGCTGGTAATTTGAACGATATTACAACCAAGGACAAACATTTAAGCTTATGTGCTGAATTTAGGTGTTTGTATTGTCTAGGTGATATTTTTCTCTGTTATTAGTCTGTGATACAAATTAGTACAGGATTTGCCCGATATGAGATCTTAAGGCCGATATTTCACTGGGACACCACGGTGGCGCGACTGGTTGCGCCACTGGTGTCCGTAACCAGACACCAGTAAAGACACCAGAGTCGCTACACCCTGCGGCCACAGTATTAAGAGCTATATTTCACTGGGAGTGGTAGCGTGACCAGCATCCGAGCTGGTTGCACCGCCAAATTGGTTGCGCAACCAAACGGACACCAGGTGAGTTACTCTCTATAGAGCTGTATAAATTTCATTGGTAGCGGCGACTGGTTGCGCTGTCATGGTGTCCCAGTGAAATACCGGCCTTAGACGCAGATGTAAAAAATATTCTTCAATAAAAATACGGCATTTGGAGTGTAAAAGAGGTAAATAACTGCTCCACCTATCTACGAATATAGACCGAGAGCCAAACGCTGGTGGACGTGGTTTTCCGATTTGTTTCGTGGTCTATTGATTTTGGGCGTTCAATCTAGTTATGAGAGCGCCGCAACTGTATTTTTACGGCAATAGGTTCACAGTGGCGTATCATTTTATCAAAATGTGTAATTTATGAACGGGATAATAAAGGGTGATTCACCAAAAACTAAAAGAGCATTTCCTGACAAAACAAGACAATCATAATTTTTTTTTGTGTCAAAATTAAAATCTAGTTCGTTAAGACATTTAATTAGCAAACACTTATTATAAAGGAAAAGCTATACCTTGGACAAAAGTGGGTTGCTGTAAGCGAAAAATTGTAGACAACTTCTGCTAACAGGAATCCATCATAATACCATATAACTCATTGGCTTTTATATCGTGTTCAATGAAATGGGAAAAATCTCTCAGGTGGAAGTTCTGGACATGAAACTAAACTATTTCTGTTCTACGACTTTTTAAAATTCGCAAAATATAATTGGTTTCTTGATACATATATATATATATATATTTAGATACCTGTTGTGAAAGTCGTAGAACAAAAGCTGTTCAGTTTCATGTTCAGAGCTACCACTCGAGAGGTTTTGCGCAATGTACTTAACACCCTGTACACCCTGTAGGCAGCAGTGTTGACTGCATGACTTTTCAGAATTTGATAGACCTTGCACACTCTTAGCTAAAGTAGCGTAATCTTATTTTCTTAAAAAATGTGATCACACTCATAAGGTTAAGAGAAAAGGTTACGAGTATAATGCTTTACTTAACCATAAAGCTTCCGTACAAGCATTTTCTGTATCTTATAAAAAATAGTCACATAAAATGTCGGCCATCATATAAACTCTAAACATGGTGCTTGCCTGATTCGTGCAAACCACACATTTGGGAGATTCAGCGAAGCACCACTGCGGTTTAGCTTTTAGCACCAAACACGAGCGCTTTAAGATTTTAACAGCTTCGCGCTCGCTAAAGTTTTAATGCTAACCACGTCACATAATATAACATGCTTTTAGAACAAGGCAGATGTAGGGATGGACAAGAAAAGTTAGTTCTTTTGAGTTTATTCACATTAGAAGTACCGTAATAAAAACTGTCCCGTGTGGTGCTGTGCTGGTAAAGAATTGTACCAAGCTATCTCTAGCCATGGGTGTCATAAGAGGCTACTAAGGGTTAATGAACCAGATGATGGGCAACAGCATCCCTCTGTGCACCGTATCATATTTTTTTTCTGCGGTCACCAACAACCGCGGTCCATGGTGCCAGCCGTAACGCTTACAAGAGTGACGACTGGTACTTCCCCTTTCCCTCCACATTGTTTCAGAAAAAGCTGGAATTAGGAGGGTTCCTCCAAAATTGTCCTGTTGTGGACATTTCATCGAATGTTATGATAAAAAACTGTGCCTGATTGAAATTTAAGTGGAACTACTAACAAGCCTTATTATTATTATTCGGAATTTTGAGAATTAGAATTTGGGTCCCCTTAGGTTACAATGGTCAAGTATCAGTCACTTGCTCTTGACAAATTTGTGCTCTGCACACAATCAAGTGCTCTTGACAAATTTGTATAACAAGTTAGGGATAAAGCTGGCTCTATAGTTACAGAATAAAACTTGAGCGAGAAATGTAGAAAAAATATATAAGAAGAGGAAGAAGAAACCTACAGTCGAAATAATATCGTTTAATTAGAATGACAGCAAGATAGCAGGACGGACTGATACGTGTCTCTGTCGCTCCAATATCGTACGCGTCTTTTTGTCCCGCTCTTACACTGTTGTTAGTCTAATTAAGCTACATCATTTTGAAGAAGTCAAAGTCGCGTGTCGTATCAGGCACCTGACCGAGAAAAGAACAGAAGAGTTCTTAAGTTGAAGAAAAAGCGCATATAAATTAAACAAAATTTTTCTTATTGTCATTGTTCGTGAGTATGATAATTCAGTCATAAAATCAAGAGTACAGCGTCAACGACAGGTCAAGCTTGACACTCGCAGTGTGATTCTAGCCGTCATACTACAAAAAAGTTAGACATCTGTTGAACAGTTGATAAAAAAAATGTGCACAAAATAACTGGCTATGTCAGTTGATGCGCAGAAGTCAAGTCATAAGAAAATAAGTCATTTTTGACTTCTGCGCATCAATGACATAGTCAGAGTTATTTAGTACGATTTTTTTAATCAAGTGTTCAACAGATGTCTAACTTTTTTGTAGTAAGACGGTAGATCTCTTATTCGTTGGACTCTACGGTACAAGCTTGATGTGCTCTTGAGTATACGCTTACAAGCGTGATGACTATCCCCTCCTACCACGCGTTCTTGCTGGAGTTCTGAAGCAAGCTCCTTCTCCTGCAGAGGACGTTTTATGGGATGTTAAGATGATTAAGAGTTTAGAAAGCTTTTGCACTACCTAACATGACTTATCTCAATCGCCATCCCATCCCTTTCATCTAACACGATTCTAGAAATTTTATGACATCACGTTACCCGACCATGCCGGTCTGAAGTTAAATTGAAACTGGTTGGCAGACCGCACTCGCATGATTTACGACCCCTGCAGAGAGCGTTGCGACCCAAAGGTTTGAAGTCCCCATGTAATTGAGATCTGCTACGCTAATTTTAACTATTCATCATCCATGTGACTAAGTCATTAAGTCACCTTTCTAACGAGAGAGCAGTTTTTTATTTAAGAACTTTTTTGAAAAAATTAAGACAGGTTCTTAATACGGTATGCATCTATGACGAGCTCCCGATAATTCGGCGCTGTTGCAAGCACCATGATCACGAATGAACTCATCATAAATCGGGAGCTCATCATACACGTCGTAATATTTTCAAAAAAGTGTAAGCAACCACAAATCTCACAGACATTATTTTATTTACTGGATTGAAGAATTTTTGAAGTGAAAACTTCTTTAACGGCGTTTAGAAAATTTTATATGGGGAAAAAATGATAGATTCGCATCAGATGTCGCATCAGATGGCGCTTCAGAACTCAGAGCAAGTATAAAAATGGATTTGCAACTAATCATACCAAGTTAGAGCAGGCTCATTATATACAAAAGTTCTAAAGTGTGATAAAGCCAAAAAATCTTTCTTATCTTTGTCATAGTCTCGGCTTTTTTAGTTGTGTACAAGCTGTCAAACTAAAAATCGCTATAACTCGAAAACTACTGACCCTAGACTACTCGTGTGCTGAGACAAATGATAGGTCTCGATGAGATCTACACATTGACGTAAGAAAAACGCTGCTGGCGTAGTTTCCAAAATCTTTGGATCTACATTTCGGATGATAGCTGTCAAACTAAAAATCGCTATAATTTAAATTTTAATCAAAATTTGTGATTTGGATTCAAGGGCATCAAAATAGCATGACTTGATATTTTTTTATAAATATCTCCAATGTACAGACATAATCAATTTACGATTTTATAATAGTACATAGATAGAGGATACGATAGTAAAATGGGACGTCAAAAATGTTTACACCCTGTAGATACATTGGATGCTACAATCCATGAGAACCTAGGTTTACTTGAATGTTTTGTTCTATAAATTCGATCCTCACCTACAAACCACAGCCACAGTTGACACAGCTCTCGCTCTGTAGATCAAAGCTGCAGTGATAGTTCCGCTGTCTCTAGCAGACGGCTGAGGCTAATCTGCGGAACAAAGACTGACCCGAGTCGGGGAGTCGCATTGAGCCGGTGTACCTTCCTGTACATACTTGCTCATGATACAGTACAGATATAAGCAAGCTATCGAGTACGAACAGTCAGTAGCCACATAAAAATGGAGTTACTATTTTTTCTTGCGTCGGGTAGTATTGTGCAGTGATTGTTGAATTAATTGAAAAACATACTTCATACATTTTTACTTACAGTTTGGCTGAAGTGAAAATATTTTTCATGATAACATGATGATAATCAACAAAGACTATCTCCTGGCAGGGTGACTTTTTATATTTTACGCACCGGCGTGGCACCAGCGGCCGAAAATGGGTACTTTTCGACATACGTTGGTGACATACCGAAACAACCGTTTCGGTATGTCACCAACGTATGTCGAAAAGTACCCAAAAGATCGTTTGTTTATTGCCCTCCGCTTCGCCATATGTGTCAAAAATGGCTTTTTGGGCTTTCTGGCTTTGAACACACACAGATTCTCGACCGATCTTGGATTTAACACCTTGGGGTAAAATCATACGCTCATCTTACGTCAAACGGTCAAGGGCTCTTTCAACATAAGAATCGTTGTAAGAGAGTTCTTACAATCTTTTCTATAGTGAGCTCAGACAGGATCAAATTTGCCTCGAAGCACTCGTAGAGGTTATCACAATGCCCGAATCCTGTCCAGTCCCCGCGGCTGGGCATCTGTTGCTGAAACGTTATTATCTCTCAAAGGCCCTTCCGTCTCGGTACCTAATCTCACCGCTGCCCAACTGTTTCTTTTCACTTTAAAGATCATAGAATGGATGTTTTAATGTGCCTTTATAACGTCCGTGGCTCCACCCACAAAACTTTGGAGCTTCAAACAGCCTATGAAAAAAACAAAAGTTAAATTGGGATTTGCACTTTACTTTCTAATCTAGTCACTTAACAAAAATTACTATTGCATTTGCTACGTGGTGACGTGCTGAATATTATAAATAACTGTGACTTGCATCGTCGCACATAGTTGTTCTAGGCGGTGTATTAACGTGCCACCAAATAATATTCACCAAATTTTTTCTACCAAAATGGATGAATGTACACCAAATTTGCTTCTGGCACTTTGCCGGCCGCTGCCGCGGCACGCTCGCTCCGCTCGCTCGGCTCGTGCGTTGTGGTTGCAAGATAACCTAACACAACCAAACCGAATCGGTTACCCAAATTTGGTGCACGTTCTGGCTGAACGTTCGGTGTACATTCATCCATTTTGTCTGAAGTGTATTGGGGTATAAAATATTATTTTGGGAATCATTTAATTTGTTGCCGTTGGTGTTTTTATAAATGTACGTATACACGATTTCTTGTTATCTATCTTCTATATATATAAAAGAAGAAGGTGACTGACTGACTGACTGACTGACTGACTGACTGACTGACTGACTGACATATCAACGCACAGCCCAAACCACTGGGTCTAGAGATTCAAAATTTGGCATGGAGGTTCCTTATGAGGCCTAGGGGTGCACTAAGAAAGGGTTTTACAAAATTCCACCCCTAAGGGGGTAAAATAGGGGATGAAAGTATGTATGAAAGTCCGTCAGTTTTGAAGTTAGGATCTTCAAAATTTTGATTTAGGCTGACGATTAAAAATTAATAATCACGTGTCTCAGGGTTTTTGAAAATTCGACACCCTTAAGGGTGAAAAGGGGGATCAAGTCGAAAATTCTTTATTTTTAAAGTAAATTCCACATAATTTATTATTTAGGCATTAATGATGAAATTCTATGCAACGTTCATCACTGTTATTGAAATTTCACCCCAAATTCAACCCCTAAAAAAAAGTCTAAGAACCAATATGGGTATCGTTTGTATGGTTTATCGGGTTGCTGATTACGAAAACTACAACAATTTGAAATCAAACGTGGTGGACGTGAAATACCATCATCCCCCTGGGGATGGAGTTGGGGTGCGATAGGTTTGAAATGTCTAAAAATCAATATGGGTGTCGTTTGTATGGTTTATCGGGTCGCTGATTACGAAAACTACAACAATTTTGAAATCCAACGTGGTTGACGTGAAATACCATCATCCCCTGGGGATGGAGTTGGGGTGCGATAGGTTAGAAATGTCTAAAAATCAATATGGGTGTCGTTTGTATGGTTTATCGGGTCGCTGATTACGAAAGCTACAACAACTTTGAAATCCAACGTGGTGGACGTGAAACACTATCGTCCCCTGGGGATGGGGTTGGGGTGCGATAGGTTTGAAATGTCTAAAAATAAATATGGGTGTCATTTCTATGTTAGGGATAGCGGTTAAATTGGCGTACGGGGTAGGGATAGGGGCAGGGATAGGGACAGGTAGAGGTAGAAAGGTAGAGAGGTAGAGAGGTAGAGAGGTAGAGAGGGAGAGAGGTAGAGAGGTAGAGAGGTAGAGATGTAGAAAGGTAGAGACGTAGAGAGGTAGAGAGGTAGAGAGGTCGAGAGGTCGAGAGGTAGAGAGGTAGAGAGGTAGAGAGGTAGAGAGGTAGAGAGGTAGAGAGGTAGATAGGTAGAGAGGTAGAGAGGTAGAGAGGTAGAGAGGTAGAGAGGTAGAGAGGTAGAGAGGTAGAGAGGTAGAGAGGTAGAGAGGTAGAGAGGTAGAGAGGTAGAGAGGTAGAGAGGTAGAGAGGTAGAGAGGTAGAGAGGTAGAGAGGTAGAGAGGTAGAGAGGTAGAGAGGTAGAGAGGTAGAGAGGTAGAGAGGTAGAGAGGTAGAGAGGTAGAGAGGTAGAGAGGTAGAGAGGTAGAGAGGTAGAGAGGTAGAGAGGTAGAGAGGTAGAGAGGTAGAGAGGTAGAGAGGTAGAGAGGTATAGGGGTACAGGTACAGGTAGAGGTAGCGGGGGAGAGGGAGAAGGAGGGGAAGGGGGAGAGGGAGGGAGTGAGGGAGGGGGAGGGGGTGATAAAAAGGGAGAGGGAGGGGCAGGGGGAGAGGGAGGAGGGGGAGGGGGAGAGACAGAGGGAGGGGGAGGGGGAGAGACATAGGGAGAGACAGAGGGAGGGGGAGAGGAAGGGGGGAGAGGGAGAGAGAGGGAGAGGGTTTTAGTTTTTCTCAATTACTTCTGCGAATTGGCTCTGTTTTAAAATATTACATAAAGGTGTCTCTCATCTCTCTCTTTACATTTGTAAGGATACTGCTGCTAAGTTCCTCTGTTCTGAGTAATTTATGAGTAACGTCTGTATATTATATAAAATTCAGCTGGATCTTGAATTATACTCATTGATTTGCGCAGGGTTAGTCCTGTTTTTCCTTAGTTTAAAATTACCCCGAAATTACGGGAAAATATGTCATTGCTTCGGAAAACCGGTAACAACATAAATACGAAATCCACGCGAGCGAAGCCGCGGGCAACAGCTAGTATTTTTATAAACCTTAGTCTTCCATCCATTAAACAAGTTTCACACCTTCTCAAACTATCAACAAAATATCCCTAAGCTAAATACCGGGGGAAAGGCGTCAAAAGTTGGCTGATGTGCTAAGATTCTGCCCCGGCAGCTCGGAACAAAGAGCTCGCACAACTATGCGCTAAGTCCCCAAGGAAAGCCAACGCAGCCGCGAAGTGCACTATCTACTATATAAATATATGCACCTACTTAAAGTCAAAGATAACTAATAACTAGGAAATATTTTTATTTTAACACGAGCATTTGAAGGTCGTATACACACACGAGTTTTACGTATCAGGCAAGACCACTAATGTAGCTTTTTTGGAAAGCGTATCTACTTACGGACAAGTAGTAATGTTTGTGAATTATGCGATTTTTGACATTGGAAATGTCTTTTCGTTCGTTCTAGTATAGGCCCCGTTTTCACAAAACAGTGCGATCCTCTTATATCTCGGAGATTTGTGAAGATATGATATTCAAAAAAGGCTCAAAAGACGCGTATTTACAGAACTATAAGATACAAAAATAATTATTCAAGAAAATCAAAAACTAAAAAGTTATAGCTGAAATAGTGCAAAAAATATCAATTTTTTCCGAATTTTGTATTTTGGCGCTCGATATTTTGGAAACGAAGAATGATATCAAAAATTTTAGAAAAAGTCCTCTGGACGCTACAATTTGAGCCTAAAACAAAGACGATCGGGTAAAGGGTTTGCACTGTAGCCTAATCTTTTTATTACAAGCTTATATTAAACTTGCCTTGTTAGTGTGAATTTCAGACCACATAACATTATTCGATCCAGCTGAAATTTAGCATACTTATGTATGTTCGGTGACAATACAATGTTATGGTATCTACGAGCTGGTCTGGTAATGGAGACGGAAGGTGGCCATAGGAACTTCTAAACGGAACAACGTAACACCATCAAGTTCGGGTTCGTTGGATTTGTCTTTTCAAGTACTCTGGTCTCAGATGATAACCAGGGTCCTGATGATGAAGTCAGAAGGTGGCCGGAGGAACTCCTAAATTAAACAAGACAGACTCGTCGAATTTGGGTTCGTTTGATTAGTAGTCCTAAGCACTTTGGTCTCAGATGATGATCAGGATCCAGATGATGAAGTTGGACGGTGTCCATAGAAACTCATAGAATAAACAAGATTGAGTAGTCGTGTTTGCGTTTGCTAGACTTGTATTCCCAAGCACTTTGGTCCCAGATAATGGTCACAGTCCAGATGATGGAGTCGGACGGTGGCCATAGAAACTTCTAAAATCATGTATATATATCATCATATTTGGGTTCTTTAGTTTTGTATTCCCAAACACTTTGGTTTCAGATGATGATCACGGTCCAGATGATGGAGTTGGACGGTGGCCATAGGAACTAATAGAATAAACAAGATAGACCCGTCGTAATTGGGTTCGTAAGACTTGTATTCCCAATTATTTTGGTCAGAGATGATGATCAGGGTACAGATGATGGAGTCGTAAGATGGCCATAGGAACTTCTAAACGATTATAACTACAAACTTCATACCAAGCTTTTAAATCGTTTGATGCCATTGAACATTATAAAGTTGTATGCATGATTTCGATCGATCTATTTTATTATATTTATCTATATAACTTATATTCACCAGCACGACTATTCCATATTTTTTTTTAAATATTAGCACAAATGAATTTTTGAATATAAGCTTGTTTTAAAAAAGTTTTTATTAATATTTTATGATTTTTTTTTAGAATTCCTTAGATTCATTTCCAATGTGCTCGATACTCGTGTAAGACACGAAATCTGTGAATTTTTAATTTGAATTCATATATCATAAAAATAATATTTTAAATTTCCTTGTTGAAACTAGGATTGTTAACAAAGATTTTGAATTTTAAAATATTTACTAAAATTGATTCTGGTATTTTTTTCTAGGTGAACAGGAACAAAAATTTTGTTAAAACAACGTATTTCTTAGAAGAAATTATTTAATAAAGTTAACTGAGTTTGCCTTTTCAAGAAACAGTAGAATATCCTGTTGATTAGTCCATTACCGTATTGCTTTTTGCGATCAAGAGCAGTGGGCGTTTTGCCAGGCACAAACCATTGTCCGTTGACAGATCAAAAGAAATGGCAACACTCGCCAAAATGAAGCAATCCATTTCGGGACACAATAAATCCAAAATGCATTTCACGAATTATTTTTGAGTGTCTCTCCTCAAAGTGCCCCCAAATTCTAAGGTTGGCAGGAAATGTAGGTATTTATTTACTTTTAGCCTCATTTTTTGCAACGAGACATGGAGACGACGTGACGAATCGGTTGTAAGCTTCAGAAAATAATGCAAAACATAGGTTCTAACTATTTCCATGATGAGAAAATTCAATTGTTTAAGTGTATTGGACATTCTCTTTTAAGTCATTTTTAAGTAAATACAATCGACGAAAAAAGGGCTACCCGGGCTACCTTAAAAATATTATTTTACAGCCTTGTGATACAATCTACTATTCCCCATTGGTAGGTAAAAGAAAAGTTGATAGGTAGAAAGTTATTAGTTTGTATAAATTCAAATTTCAGCTTTCTTGTACGAAGATCTTAAGATCTTCAACTACTGTTTTCTTGCGAATAAAGATACTTGTATTGTATTTGTATTTGACTTCTACGTTTCTTTTGTGGCCAGTTTTTGGGCTGCTACTTAATTTGCAATTTTTGTTGAACATTTTGACTTCCGCTGCCTTACCAATGTAATTTTTTTTGTGCAGGTTTTTAGATTATTCATTTTCAAACTGACCATTCGAAACACTATACTAAGAATAATCTCTAAACAAAGAGGATATAAACATTTATTTCTCTTTTTTTGGCATCTTATTGATAAACAAACCACGTGTACAAAAAAGTTACCCGAAGTTTATTCTCGTGGGTGTAACACAAATTACGGCTCATGTCTAAATAGGGCTAAGCTTAATTAATCTGAAAAATCCTCTCTTTTTTCCACACGTTCGTGCTTGGGCCACTTTGCCAAGACTTACTTCCTTTTATCCGCCGCTTAAAGTACATTAATATATTATTTTTTGTTCATTTTCATAATTTATGTATTGCCCCGCTGTCCAAACTTAATTGAAAAAAACCGTGCACTAAACACAAACACTGTCTTCAACTTCTTTCATCTTTTTCGTGTAGATGAAAACTTTAAGAAGGAATCTGTTGAAAAAAGTTGAGTTTATGTAACTATTTAGTAGATTTTTTTAGATATATTTGCTTGCAATATCTCAACTAGGCCCAATGGTCGTGGAAATCTTAAGGGAAGGCCTTTGCGACGCCCCCTTAAGATGAAGATAGTGAATAACGTATTATACAAAGTTTAATTTTACAAATTAGATATTTCGTATTAAGATAAGAGTCCAACTTTCGCTAAAAGTACGAGTATTAAAAATCTAGGTGCCATTTTATAAGTGTATTTTCAGTAAGTCATTATTGTTGGTCAGTCTAAAACACACTATTTAGAACTATGAAGAGTTATCTTCAGAGGATAACGGCTCAGCCAGATTTAAAATATTCGTGGCAACATTTTATTACTGCGCATAATTTTTATATAAATTAGACCGATTATCTCACTATTTTCTGTGTGGAGAATCTAAAAGGGCATTGAACCAAGTTTCACAGTCTGGCCCACCGTCGCAAAGTCGCATGTCTGTCGGTCTTCTACAGATTGTACTTCGGAGAGTGTGCTCTAGAGCTCCACGAGCTTATTCCACCATCTCCCTTCTACCATCGGGAGTCCAGACGCACCGCAGGATATCACCCATACTTGGTTGATATTCCGCACATTCGCACAAAGCGCTTTGAAACATCTTTTATAATGCGCACGGCTAAAGAGTGGAATTCTCTGCCTGCGTCTGTGTTCCCGAGTTCATATAACCCGAATCTATTCAAGTCGCGAGTGAATAGGCTTCTTCTGGGTAAGCTCGTTCCATCGTCGACCTCATCTCTGTCTTCAAGACTAGATCGAGGTCAAGAGTAAGCCCATTTTCAATAAAAAAATAAAAAAAAAGATTAAAGTTGGCGTCGTTTTCGAACTTTAGCGGCCACTTATGAAACTTGTAAATTTTGAAAGATCAGGTAACAAGAAACAATTCTTAGTAGTTTTTTTTTGTGTGTATTTTACAATCATAAAAGTTCAACGATAAATTTGACAAAACCCGATCTTAAATAGAACAAAGTATCCTTTCCGAAAGTCAGCATCGTTCCTAAATAGCAGCAAGTCATCCCCGTAGGCTAACCGGCGCATAGTCGGGTGGACGTGTAGTTACAGTGGAACATCTCATTACCGAGCGTTTCGTTCCGGGGTTAATTTCATTAGAGCGCGCCCAACGAATCGTGTGATAACTTTAGCAGGGTTATTCGGAACGCACCCTTGGGACTTACCATGTTTGTTGTTTCGAATAGTGTTGGTTGATGTGTTTATTGGACGTAATAAATGTTTACCTACTTTGCTTAGGATTGTGTATTTTGATTTTAGAACTAAACGAAAGGATTGTTTAATTTTGTTGTCATTAAAATAAATCCAATACATATGAATTTTCAGTAAGTTGTTTCCCATTAAAAAATGTCCCCGTGGAAATAAAATACTGGACATATGGCCTACTTAAGTATTGACAATAATTTTATGCTTTGGTTTTTTTTTTGTTTTAGTTGATTCAGATTCAGATAATTTTATTCAATGTAGATTTTTTACAGAATACTTATTGAATGTCATGCAGAATACAACGCAAATAAAGCGAGTCTACGCTGTTTCGGATTGTGCTATGGCAGCTTAAAAAAAACGGCAAGAAACCACTGCTATGATTTACGAATTTGGTCAATCACGAATCAAATAATTTGAATACGCAATTGGATATAATTTTGTGGTTTAAACTTTTTCCGTTCTTGGTCATGTGCGTCGAATCCCATCGATCTATAGCGATGATGACATCAAACAAAAAACATTTAAAAATAGTCGATTTGTTTTTAAGATCAAATTACCTAACAAAATGTATTATACACACACACACACACACATAATTTAATATAGATATTAGATGTCAATGAATAATATGATCGACAATAATATTGAAAAAAAAAATTAAAATAATTCAAACAGAATAAAAGTAGGTCAAAAGACAGGCAAAACAAAGCAAATTCATATAATAAATAAAAAAATAATTTTATGTTTTTGAGTATATCTACCACCTATGGTATCCTAATATCACCTTATATCCTAATATCACCAGTAGTTTGATTTGAATTTTTGTTAGATGATGATAGTACAAACAAAACTTTACCTATGCTGTATATTTGCCTTGAAAAGCGAACCTCGATTGATACGCTCACATCATTACCATAACTGATTGGACAGAGTTTTGTTTCGGAATTCGTGTGACAATTACGGTGCGGTGTCGGCCCATAGACATGTGTATAATTATTGTACTTTTAAAATCGCACAATAGTACGTGTAACTTGTTACGTGTTGTGTTGTTGTTGTAACTTCAAAGTTATTACCAAAACAAAAACGTTTGCCTAAAACACTTAGTTTAAACTTAACATAACTTTTGAGGCAAACGTTTTTGTTTTGGTAATATCGTTGAAATTACCACGATAACCCTTCATACGTACCAAACTTATTTTTATTAATTTAAAGATAAATATAGTCATAAGTTCCTAATATCCTTATAAAATATCATAAAAAGATCATAGTCTTGTATTAATTCTTGAACATAACAGAGTTTAAAGAAAATAACAACACCCTTTTTTTTTAAAGAAAAAAATATGGGATTTTGTGTTTTCTGAAATTCATAAAAAGTACTCATAATGCATGTTAATCGTAGTTATGTATTGATGGACTTTTTATTTCTACATTTTGCAATTTATTTTGAAAACTCAGAAGCGATTTAAGATAATCATGAATAGATTTATTTAATTTAACTGGTATTTTTTATTTTTAAACTCGTAATTGGTTTTAAGAAATATGGAATAAAAACATTTTATTATTAAGATAACCAGTGGAATAACTGACAGCTTCTACTGAAAAATGTCATAGCTTTTTGTATTACATAATACCACGTGGAGAAAGTCGCGAGTAGCACCTAGTTTTAATAAAATTAAAGCCCTGCAAACGAATGGAATTGTTGCCCAAACTGTGACAAATTTCTACGCAATCGCTAATTGGCTCATCCAACCATCGCGACCGCCTCATCTGCAATTCAACTGCTACTTTAGGGAATTCGTATGGAGTCGTACAACGATAATAACTTGTTATAAAAGCTTCCAAAACCATTTAAGTTGCTAAAAAATTTCATCTTCATTGACAAATATGTTAAAAATTTGTTCTTCAAGTATGAGCATCATCATAATTTCAACTACTGAAGCCTCTCCGAAAGATCTCGACGATGACCGGTCCTGCGCTGCTCTCATCCAGCGGCTTTCCGCGACAATGACTAAACCTTCTATCCAACTTGAAGTGTCATTCTTATCTTAAATAGCTCCTAACCGTCCCACTGCTGGTCAAAAAGCGTGCCTCCGGACTCTACACGACGTCTTTTCCTGTGCTTCAACCGGCCATTGTTATTGTTAAGTATAAAATTTTGTGTAAGTGCGTGTCAACGCTTTTTTCACACAAATATTTTCTGTTTCTTTTTGTTGGCAGGTTAATCTTGGATTAACCATGTAAGTAAAATAGGTACCATTTAGTGTTTTACATACCTATTCATTTAAACCGATAACTTTTATCAAAATTCGTTTAACTACTGGTATAATTTAATTGGAACCTTTAACAGGACAACCTCTCCTAACTAGGAAGGAAATTATTTTACATTGTAATTCTGTGACCTACATTGATCGAGAAAGGTTAGGGGTCTCATTAACTTCGTAATTAAGGATCAGCTACGTGATCTGGAAGGCAATTTTTAAACCTAAATCGCTCACATATTATTCGTACCGTTCTTCTAGAATATGTATGGGGCGATTTTTTTTTTGTTTTATCAATGTTTCTATGCAAAATTTGTTCAGTCTTACAGTCTTTGAAATTTTGGTTCGATAGAAAATAACCCTGTATACTTGCAAAAATTTTGTTAATAGTTGACAGACTGTTAAATCGGTTACAAATTCAGTGGTTAGGGTATCTATTTCGCACCCAATTTGGCAGAATCCTTATCTCAATCCTTTTGACGCTGAATTGGCAGCCAAAGATGGAAATTCTAATGTTTCTAGAACGTTCTGAGAGCTAGCGTTTAGACTTTGAGGTCGCACAGACGAGCGTTTTTTAACGGTTTAACAGAAGTTGCATTAAATATAGCATATAAGGCGCTGACCACTTACAATATTGTTTATTCTAAGCAATCTTGACTGAATCCCGATAACTGAAGGTAAATAAAATCGGTTGCATATTGTCGCTTTAATAACAAAAAGCTTAAAGTCTCCCCTTAAGGCTATAAACAATATCTTCGTTTGCAGTATTTACGCAAGATCAAATTAGAAACGAAAATAATGACAAGAAATATTAAACCAAAGTGGAAGAACCGATGAGTGATGAGGTGGAAAGATTCTAAAGTGGTGATCATGAATATGGACCATGTAGCATGAGCATGAACAAGATGGATCGACAACATGTTTAAGATCGTAGAAAGCCGCCGGAAATTCGCAGCGTAGGACTAATTGTCATGGAGATCTTTAGTGGAAGCAAATGTCCATCACAAAAAAAATTTAGCTGATATAATTATGTATGGGTTAAGTTGGTGCTAAGTTAGCTGCTCTTTGCAACTTACATAAGAGGACAGGTTAGTGACGGATCAAAAATACGGTCGTCTGCACTATCTCTTAGAGTTTGGGTGATTCGGATCACGTATTTCGTTCACCACCGCTCGGCAAGGCAGAATTTATTTGAGTCTCCAATCAGGCTCTGCAGACATGTGGAGACAAGCAGTTTTAGTTTAGATAGCTTTGTTTTGGTATTTAAGTAAATAAGGAAGCTTGATTGCATAACGTCAGTTTAATTACATAATTTTTTTCAAAATATTTCGAAACTTATTCTTTCCGATGTTCTTTACAAATCAGAAGTTGGCCAGTAATGTTAATTCAAGTAAGCGTTAATTTCGCTATAGTAGGCAAGTTTATTTGCTAAACAGAGGTTACGGCAATTATGTCGAATGATGTTTCAAAAGTACGCTTTGATGGCTGAACACTGGGCAAGTCATGCAACTGCAAACATGCAAATGCCAACGTGTTTATTATTTCTTATAAAGTATTTTTAGACATGACAACAAATTGTGCTTCCTGCGTTCCGAGTATTTATATTAAAATCTCCGGAGCGTGTAGCCGTATTTACGCTATGCGAGCTACGCAGACATCTTTACTGCTACGCCGTAGCAAACTGCTACGAGTGCAGACGTTCTAGGAAAACTTGAATCTACCTACTTTATAGAAGTCCTTTTAAAGGCTATTCATACGTCCACGTGAACTAAAATGATTCAACCCGGTAACAGGATAAAGGATTTTATTACTTAAAGCCGAAATATCGTTAGGGAGGTAATTTCCACGGCAGATATTGGCTATTAGGTTATAATATCTCCGATATTCGTGTATAACGACCAAAACTTGAGCATATTTGCGGCTCGAATTTCGCTGGATTCCAGATAATGTCGGTTTTGTTGCCGCGTTGTGTAACTACAACACATTATCTTGTGTTTTGTCTAAATAGACTTTGCAATGTAATTTTTCGTACGCGTCAAAACTCCGAATGTATATAAATGAATGTTTGCTTTGGGTGATTTATTAGGCTTTTCATTTCACAACAACAACCAACACATGTTCACACGCAACTGAACAAATTTCTATGAATATCCCACCCACAACCGACCTAGTAGCAGGAGGTTAGGCTGATTCAGTAGCTAGAACGTGTCTGCTATAAACGAACCATTGCCTTTGAAACAATAATTCTCGTGCAAAGGCCGTTAAGATATGTGATTTTTTTTGGTTATTTAGATGACAAATATCTTTTTTTTTACTCAGTTTCTTGCCGTGATTTTTGGGTATGTGTTTTTTGACCATTCAAGTGAGGGAATCACCAAGACTAAAACATGATTAATGAAAATCGACTCGACAAAATAAAAATCCAAAGTTGCCTCTTCAATTTTCATTTATTCCTCTTTTTGTGGAATCTGAGGTGTTTTGAGTAGTAAAATTAAGTACACAGAAAGGTATTTGTAGTTGCTAGGGTTTGCCCAACTTAAAATTTTAATTTATTACTTAGTTTTTATAAAAAGTCGATATTTTATATCAGGCGCTTACGTCATTTAGTTTTGGTAACACGCACAGTATATCTGTCGCAATCTATTGCATTGCGGATTGCGCACTTTATCCCTTTCTTTCAAATCCTCTTAAGGAAGTAAGTAAATAGAGATATTATTACTTTAGCCACAGAGAGGAATGCTGCGTAGAGCTACCCTCTACAACATGTTGTGCGCGCATTGGTTTTGCAAAAGCTATGGTTCGTTTATAGCAGTTCCGGCTACCGTTATAGCATACCTGGGGCCGTAGACAAGTGGCTTTCTACCATCGAAAACGCTAGTATAATAGAATAGAATGAAAATGTATGGAATTGACTAGCATACGAAATATTGCGTGACAGCTAATGTCAATCCCATATTTTTTTATTCTATTCAAAAGCGTTTACGATAGTTAAAAGCCACTTGTCTCAGGGCCCACGCAATCATAATTTTACTAAATAAACTTTGACTTCATTTTATGATTTTTTTATCTTTGGTATAAAGTTCACTTTCACTTCACTCACGGTCCACTTTCGGTTCACTTTCTCACTGCCTTAGGTTGGCTGGAAGAAATCTCTTTTAGAGATAAGCCCGCCCTTGTATATGTCCTTTAATTTTGTAATTTTATTTTAAGTTTGTGTGCAATAAAGAATATATATAAAGTTTCAAGATAGCTATTTTGTTTTAAACTAATTTATAAGTATTTTTAAATAACTAGCAAGGTCATACAGACACTGGTTTAAAACAAAAAATTAAGAAAGGACCAGTAAAACGGCTAAGAGAAGTTAATAAATCACTCGCGAACTTCATAATTTAAACATATCCTAGAGCGAACCAAGTGTCTCTCTCCACCATTTCTCATGCAGATAAAATAGAATTACAAGTCGTAAATTTGAGCAATGTTGTCATGTTAATCATTTTAAAGTTTCTTGTAGATTGAGCAAACTTTCTCATTTTATTCATACAAAACTTCAAGTTTCTATATCAGTCATTTAACGTTTGAAATGCTGACTTAAAAGTCTTCTTACAAGTGAAACCTTCTTACTTCTTACTTTTGGACTCAGGTTGAAACGTTGGAAGTGGGAGGCCTGGACAAAGTCCCAGGGTCAAATTGATGTCCTGAAATAAAATCAGAAGTTGCCAGGTTAAAAGTACCTAAGCTGACGAACGTGTACGAAAGAGTCGAAGTATGTCAGGGCTGCCAACCCCGACAGGAAAGGGGCGTGATATTGATTTGTATGTTGATTGCAGTATAAAGCCACGATCACACCTTCCCTAATTCAGAAACTAATTCGGCTTACATTGCTCGTTAAAGTAAGTATATTGCAATTAACATAACCAAGGCTCCCAGCAATGTATGCCGAATTAATCTTTGAATTCAGTTAGGTGTGATCGTGGCTTTAACAATACTTCCAGGTCAGGTTTCTCAAAGGATTCCAACCCGAGCTGTACTTGAGGTATAATACAGGAGAAGCACAATAATGATGACATTATTACCTACATCTCCTTCGACCTGAATGCAGAAAAACCGGCCAAGTGAGAGTCGAACTCGCGCACCGAGGGTTCCTTACAAACCGGTAGGTATATTAGTAAAAGTTATGGTATTTTTATTGCAAAAAAAAATTAATTATGTGATGTAACTAAAAATTTAAGGTTTTCGGAATTTTCCCTTTATGTGTGCTATAAAACGTAGCTTTATGCCAAATTTCAAGATTCTAGATCGACTGGAAGTATCCTTCAGTTTTTGATTCCCTTGCGAGTAGTTGCGAGTGTCAAAATATGCGGCTTAAATTGCTGTTTCTTTTGATTGGATTGACATAGAAGTTTGATTTTGTTACAGCTTAATGATATTATAAATTTGAGTATTTGGTATGAATTTCAATTTTATATCTCTACGGGTTCGTGAAGACAAGGGTAGAAAGTTTAAAATTATTAAAAATATTTTTATTATATGACGTAACTAAAAATTTATGCTTTTTCCCTTTATTTGTGCTGTAAGACGTTGCTTCGAACCAAATTTCAAGATTCTGAGTTTACGGGAAGTACCCTGTAGGTTTTGATTCCCTTGCGAATGTGTAAAAATTCGAAAATTTGCCGCATAAACGGCTGTATCTTTTGATAGCGTTGGCTCAGAAGTTTGATTTTTTCACAGCTCCAAGGGACAGTAGACATGAGTATTTGATATGAATTTATACGTATGATACGTCCACGCGTTCCTGAGAAAAAGGGTCGTGACAGACAGACAGAGGGACAACAAGTGATCCTATAAGGGTTCCGTTTTTTCCTTTTGAGGTACGGAACCCTAAAAAATAATGGATGCCACACAAAATGCAGATCATATTACCGTATTTCGGGCCTGGAATTTTTATACTTTTTGAAACTGGGTTTTAGTCGAATATGTTAAGATGAGACCAATTGTTGAGCCGAAAAATGCGCTAAAAAAAGCTAGTAGGAATACTACATTAGTCCTTTGTTTGGATATTAGCTGATAATAAAATATGAAATCATCAAGTATGGGACAAGAAGTCGGCAAAGAGTTGGAAAACGAACTGTTTATTAAAGTTATTAAACTTCAAGATACTCTTATGCACCATAATAAAAAAACCGGTCAAGTGCGAGTAGGACTCGCGCGCCGAGGGTTCCGATATACCTATAGTATTTTTGGAAGCAATAAAGTCCATTTTCAGGACCGCAAAACTAAATTTGTTTGTAAAGTTTTGTAAAGTTTTATTGCAGATTTCTGAAAAACTATGCAACTTAGAAAGATCGTTTTATTTTTGCTGTAAAGTTTACATAAACTTCTGTCAACTGTAATTAATTCTGATTTTGCCGTACACAAACTTTGGAGATAAGGGGGGGGGAATGGTATTTTTTTTTACATTTTTCATCATAACTTGAAAACTAAGAAACTTACAAAAATATGTTTTAAAATGTACAAGTAAAGCCCTTTCATATGATATCCCACTCGACCTAAAGTCCATTTCTTTTCACAGCGAAGTAAAGTGACATTTCATTGACAATAAAGTGTTGCCATTTATTAACAATAGTGATTGAAGTCGATAATAATACTAACAACATTTATCGATAAATCTGTAAAAAAAAAAGAAACCTAATGTAATAAGAACAAATCGTTAATAAATTAATAAAACGACTAGGTTTACCTACTATGTGATTTGTTTTTGCAATAAAATTGTATACACCTGTTAAAAAGCAAAACAGAGACAAACGCGTCATAATATTTTTTTGAAAAGTAACTATAGCCACAAGAACATAATTAACACTTAAGTGTCCACCAAGTATCGGTAAGTAGTTACCAAGGACAAATTGGTCCATAAAGTGCTTAAAGCCATTTAGGGTAGATGGCGCTAAAGTCGCCAGGTGAAAGAGAAATTTGAAGAAGTCGGTTGACGACACGATAGCTACGCCGTACGCCGAAGGTCGCTGGTTCAATCCCAACTCGCGTCATAATTTTTCTTCTCTTTATTTTTCATCATAACTTGAAAATTAAGGGTCGTAAAAAAATACAAAAATATATTTTAGAATCTACAAGTAAAGTCCTTTTATATGATACCCCACTCGACCTAGTAATGACAATTTGAAATTTAACTCCCCCTATTCGGGCCCCCTTTACATTAATAATCATAATTTTTTTTTATTCTTTTGTGTGCAATTTAGTTGGGCAATCATATTCTAAAAATATTCCAAATTTCAAGTCGATAGCATGAGTGGTTGCTGAGATTTACAGGTGTGACAAACAGACAGACAGACAAAGTCGCACCATAAGGGTTCCTTTTTTTACCACTTTGGTATCGGAACCCTAAAAATATCAACACAAGGTAATTAAAAAACTGTGTAAGTAATATAAAAACATTTTCAAAGTCAAATAATTTATTGATTGAGTAAACATGTACGAATTGGCATAAAAAGACTGGCGTAAAACGTTTGTTAATGCTATGTTATTAAAAAAAAATTTAACATTTTGAAAATATGTATAAATAATTTCTCATATAGATAACAAAATAAGTTACAAGTCGTAAATCAGCGCAACGTTGTCGTGTTAATAATTTTAAAGTTGCCAGTGGATTGAGCAAACCCTGAACTTTCTCAATTTATATTCATATTTTAAGCCTGACCGCTGAAACTCCACAACCCATGTTTACAACAAACTCAAACTTCGGCAAGCAATTTCTGATACACATAAAATTTTAAGGATTTGCGTAACCTAAGAAGTAAGATGATTTTGCGGTAATTCTCACTGAACTTAATAAGAAACTAACTCATTTTCATTGATTTACAAAATATTGGTCAATAAATACAAGCTGTTCTAATCTTCTTAATTTTTAAACTACTTTTAAAATTTTCTGTACGCTATGTATTTAATAAGTTAATAACTCATGACAGAACTCTGAAGCCGCTATCAAACCTTCTGTAATTCAGAAACTAATTCTTCATATTACATTGCTCGTTTCAAGTAAGGATATAAGTAATCAACTCCCAACAATGTATGCCGAATTAGTCTTTGAATTTAGGATGGTGTGATAAGGGTTAAAAAAAAGTTATTCAAGTAAAATGCATCAATTTACAGCCTTGTAAATATAAATTAAATCAATTTATCTGTCGTCACGTTTCAATTCCAAAATCCACACCTGCTTAAAATATATAAGTAATTATATTCAATAACGTCATGTTTAGAAGTTATCTTCATCATAATGATTCCTTTGAAGTATCGTAGGAGGTGAATTTCAAACAGTCGACGACGCATTCGGAATTGATTTCGGCTTTTATTTGCATAGTACAGGCGGAAGGCGGAAGCTAGGATTGGTGGGGTTTACGGGACTCTTTGTTTCAAATGGGTTGACGACTCTTTTCTCGTTCAGTTGGCCCACACATAGACTTATAGGTACCATGATACCTACTTTTATTAATGTACCTTATAACATTAATGTGTTAAGTAATTTATTAAGTAACCTGTTATTTTATTGTATATTTTTAATAAGTTAGAAAATCACCCGTAATAACATTTTCATAACATATTCTGTTAAAATTTTAACTTATCTATTAAGGTTCAAAAATACAGCCCTTTGAGATCAGAGAGTCAGACAATTACAAATCATTTAGGTATTGATCATTTTCAAAAGTCATACATCATATTATATTTCTTATACTTAAGTGTAAGAATCAAGGTTATTGATTAAATAAATTAATAAACGTTAACTATTTAGAAACTTTCTTACAACAAAAGCAAATTATTGAAGAATTTAATTGCAGTCTATTCATAAACATTGAACAGGCTCAACACAAACTACAGCAGGTTCTAGAAAAGAATTATAAGGAAGTCGTAAGTGTAGATAGAACGCTTGTTCGACCAGCCAACTTTTAAGTTAACCTTAGTAAATAGTAATGGAGTAGGCTTCAACAACAGGCTTTGGTTGTCGGTTGTACACATAAGGTGCCAACAAGTTTGACACTCTGTCAGTTACTAGAGACAAACTAAAAACGTTACCAATATTTCGTTTGGTTACGGAACCCTGAAATTTGTAATCGAATTTTATTTTGGTTTCTTGAGCTGTTTCACGTGGGAGAAGTTTTTTCATGGTCTGATCCACGGTTTAAAATTGTCGTATGATGCTCGTAGCATTGTACAGTCAATGGCAGGTGAAGCTTGACACTCGTAGTGTGACTTTAGCCCTAACGTCTCTTGAAATAAGAAATGGTATAAAGTCCAATGTGTCAAGCTTGATGAATATGCAAGAAACTAAAAAGTTTGAGAACATTTATAAAGATTTAGAAAATTCTCTAAGAATTTTCCTCCGCGATACAGTATCTACTTAGCTCAAGTTTTCTTTCCATTATAGTTTTAAATATTAAATCCCACTATTAAATATTCTCCTTGAAGACTGAAGGCGAAGTGATGAATTATTCACAAAATGTGATTACTTAAATCAACAAAACTCAATTCTAACTTTACTTCCAATTTAAATGAAAATACTTTTCTTTTCCCTTTGTGAGATTTTTCGCTTAGGTAGAACTCGTTTCTTATACTTATGAAAGAGATTAAGCATTCTTGAAATGGGCGAAGCGAGGGCTCAAGTGTTCAAATAAAAGGTGAAATAATAAATATTTTGTCTTCCGTTTTATGTATTTTTGTAAGCTTTTATGTAAAGTCTACGTTGATAAGATACAACGTTATCGTTATGTCGCAGGCAAATCGTATAATCCCCGTTTACATACGGTGGGCAAACTGTAAGCGGTCGGCAAATTGTAAAACGGCGTCGACAGATTGTAAACGGATTTAGATCACTAGTGCATTGTAGGTTGTAGGTTCGTTAGCCACGGTAAACCCATCCAGGAGAAGGGATCGGTTAGGTTGGTATCTTACGACCACAAACGATGCAAGAAACGAATAACGCACCGTTTTGTGAATTGCCGCGGCATTATGTAAAATGACGTATGATTTCTCGGCATTTTGTAGAATGCTAGGGCAAAACTTAAAATGACGAATTATACAATTTGCCTGCGACAGTTATAAAAATACAAGGTTATTTTTTTTGTTTTTGTACCTGACATCCGTTTGCCTATTTATAGGGAGGTCAAAAGCAACAACTTTTGTATACAACTTTGCTTACAACGCATAACAAAAAAATTTCGACTTCCCATACAAAATGTCTTGGTCACTTATTACGTTACTTTATTTGGGAAGTTGAAAAGTTTTTTGTGCGTTATTTTCAAAGTCGTAGAACATAAGTTGCTGCTTTTGACCTCACTAATAAGTGGGCAAACGGATGTGAGGTACAAAAACTAACCTAGTAGAAATCTTATCTTTTGAGCAATATTTGAAAATTTTGCTTGTATGTTGTTTGTGTTAAATTACAAACATTAATGTTTTTGTTAAATTTACAATGAAGAAGTTTTGCGAAGGTAAAAATCCATCTAGATCTACATGATAATATTTTGTTTCTTTTTTCGTTTTCTTTCTTAGTTACAAGTGAGCAAACGAGCAGGTGAGTCACCTGATGGTAAGTGGTCACCACCGCCCATAGCACCCACTGCCTTATTAATGGCATATTTTGACACTGATAAGACAGCAAAGAAAATATTAAATTATCCGTGCCTTCAAATAGAGCGCGGACACTCAGGTACAAAAGTATAAATAGTAGTATTATAATATTTTTTAAAGAATGACAATAAGAACACTATAAAGCGATTTTGAAATATTATGAAATGAAATGTCTGCAATAAAGAGATTATATTTTATTTTGTAATTTTTTTTTTGTAAATAAAGTGTTGAAAGTAAAAGCTCTGTAATCAATTTCGTCTTCTTACTCACTTTTATTTTTTTATAGTACCTCGTGACTGAATTTCGCTCTGTATAATCTTAACTAAAGCCTGCCAACAGATGGCGCTGAAGGGCTACTGAAACGCGCTATTTTCAAAATATGCTGAAAAAACTAAGAAAACGAATTTTCCAAAACATGAGACCTAGCTAGCTTAATTTTTCAATCCCGTAAACCAACATATGGTAATGTTTATTTTGTTCCGGGTCTTAGTGGGTCGTGATTGAAAAGTGCGAAAGTCTAAAACAAACCCTATATGGTAAATTTCATGGAAAAAGTTAGGCCGTTTTCGAGAAACCGATCACAAATATATATTTATACAAAATGTATTTTTTGAATTCGAACAATTCAAGGCGTACATTCCTTGAACTGAACGGCGACATATAGACTAAGAAACAAAGATTGATATACGAAAAAAACAATTTGAACTCTCGTAGAAACTGCATCAGCGCGTCATACATTTTTTTCGTATTTCGAGGCTTGAGTTGTTCGAATTAGAAAATACACCTTGTATGAATAAAAATATTGCTCGTTTAATGTTATAGGATTATTAACTTAAAACACAAATCGTCTACATTTAACAACTTCTAAACTTGGAGGTCAAAACTTTCTAATCTAACAGGATCTAATTTTTACCTAGCCCTGGGACTTAAAAGCAATAACTTTTGAAATGACCGTTTTCCGATAAAAGTGATTCAATTTATTTTAGAAATTATCCCATCGAGCTGGACGACAATCCAATAAGAGGATCGTTGGTAGTAAAAAATTCTCATTCCGGCCCACGGCCAATGTTATATTTCTGGAGGCTGTTATGACATTATTATCGTTGGAATTGGTATTAAGTATTAATTGCCGTTTGCAAAGGTCGGCCACTGAAGTAATCTTTCTAATCTAGTCAATAAAGCACGGGTACCATGTATGGAGTTCCTGTAATGGCAGCTGAAAATATTTTACCCCTGTCTTTTCTTGGGTGGCATAAAAGGCATCTAAGGTATCCTAATCGATAGGATGAGCAAACCAGTCTTTCTAAGATACTGTGAAATACCCTATCACGCTCTTTTGCTATGATCCCTCGTGGAGCTCTTCTTAAAAAGGTGGATATATCTCCCAAAAACAATCTAAAATCTGTAACAAAAAATTAAAAAATATTGGAAAGAGACGAATTACACAGGGTAAAAGTCATCTCCTTGAAACACAAACTATGTAACTGTCTTTATAAACTACAGATAGAGCCGCCATAATGTTTTTATTAAACCCCTTTTGGTATAATAATACTAAATTGAATAGGAATATGAATACGGTGACATTATCCATCAATGATATTACAATTATACTTGGTTGTGAGAAAAGTTGCAATATTTGATTATTTCCAACTTTTTTTAACTTATGCTGTGGGATCTAGTTTCCTGCCTTTCACGATTCTAGGTCAACGGAAATTACCCTATGAGTTTTGGTTTGCTTCAAAATGTGTGGAGATGGGGACATAAATAGTTATAGAACGTGTTAACTGAATAAGCGAAGCTGAGAAAATTAATCTTCCAGAATTGAGAGTCGAATCAATTTAATGGGTTTTGATAGGGGTAATTTTTTATTATTAATTTATTATTTAAATTTTTGCCGCTTCTAAATATTTCTGTGGCTACGCGCGCGGTTCATGAGCGTTGAGGAGGGGAAGAGGGCTGGCGTGCGCGGACGCGAGGCGGACGCGTCATGATAGCTCAAAAATCTACTAGTACAACGATGAAACTTTAAAATAACATTATCTTTATGAAACTTTAAAATCTTTAAAAAGATTTTTTTACGGGAATCGATTTATATTTTAATAAAAATCAGATGGCGTTGTATGAGGGTTTCGCTTATTCCGTTTACACGTTGTGTGTTTAGTGTGTTGATTTAGGAGTTTGAAATTATCATAACTTTAATGGTTTGCAGAAGTTAATATTTGACATTATTTCAACTTGATATTTTTTCCGTTCTTAAGAAAAAGGCCACCGTCGGACGACATCTTACAAGTAATCCTACAAGAATTCCTTCTTTTACATATTGATCGGAACCCAAAAAACCGTAAATCTTTAAATATTTAAAGTGAATCAATGATGTAAAATGTATTTAATTAACAGCACACCTTTTCATAGAAATATACCCCTGACAAAAGCTAGTTGATAATATACGCAAAAAAAATGCATAAAAAAGACAATTGTCTTTTTTTATGTGACAAGTGAGGAAACGAGCAGGTGGGCCACCTGATGGAAAGTGGTCACCACCGCCCATGGAGCCCGCTGTCTTATTGGTGGCATAACTTGACACTAATAAGACAGCAAAACACGTTACCCACCCCGAGAACTAAGATGGTGTGTCTCGTGTGCCAGTAATTTGGCTGGCTCTCTCAGCCTTCAAACCGAAACACTGCAGTGCAAACACTGCTATTTTACGGCAGACATAGGTAAGGGGGTAGTACTTCCCCAGACGGACTTTGCACAAAAGCCCTACCACTTCTAAAGTCTTGTCCTTTTTACTGTAGTTTTTTTTTCCGCATTCCGGCAACTCTACACCCATAACTTCAACTCGTAAAACTGAACAACTTATCCCAAGAAACACAGGTTCAGATACAAACATTACGTGTTACAATTTTAATTTAATTTTAATTTCGAAAGGTTTTTGGTTTCATGGTCTGAATAATTAGAAATCTATGATTTGTTAGTTTTTCTTGGATTCATGTTTAATTGGGTGCTTTTCTCAATTATTTAATTACATAATAAAAACCCAACTTCCAAATCTGGAATGGAAATCTTAAAGATAATACCTACCTCACTTGTCTAACCTTACTTTTTCATTCCCCTGCGCGCCCGTGACGGATGTCGGCTGCAATTAGTGTCCGGAAATTACGCAAGAAAACAGCCAGCAATCCATCACCTGCCCAGAAAAAATAAAGCTGGGAAAATGCTCAGAAATCTGCGGTGAGTTATACAAAACGTCATTCATGGAGGCGCTGCTAGCCCGCAGCGTGACGGGGCGTTTTGTTGTTTATTTTTTCTACACATCGTATCTACCTAGTAGATATATTTTTTTCACTTTCGGGCGGAGCGAGGAATGTATTGTATCTATTCGTAAAAAATAGGTTTTCTAATTTTGTCAATAAATATTACAGCAGCACTGCACTTACTTTCAACCTGACTGGATATTTATGTTTTGTTTTTGCATTAATCAGGGTGGGTGGGGTGGGTTTCGTTTTTGATACATTTTTGAACTGTAGAGTAAACTGAACAACTTTTGCTTAAAAACATATGTTGGGAAATGAAAAAAAAAGGTCCATACAAGTGTCCTGTGGTAGTGTCCATTGATCTGTGAAAATTCATACTATGTTCCAGTACTACCAAAATTTAAACATGTGATTTACTCGAAATCGTTTACGAATAGCTTTTTTATATGAATTGATCTGCATATTTCATTAGAACTTTTTTTTTTTAAACTTAAATACAGTGTGTAAGGGACGGTGACCTCTCCATACCAATTGCTCACTCTGATCGAACAGTTTGTATGAATACATCATTTTTTTTTTCATTTCCCAAGAATGTGTCTTTGGGAAAGTTATTCAGTTTCGCTTTCCTTTTCAGTTTTCGGTATACCGTCCCTTACACCATGTATAAGTTTTTATTTCCGTACGTAAACTTAATAGTTTGCTGATGTATCTGCCGTTTATTTAACAATGCTAACGCAGGAGAGGTCTTATCTAAAACTATGAAAATTACTTTGCTCACTGACATGAGAGTTGAATATTGGTCGAATCATTTGCCAAATCGACAGACACAAACTAAAACTAAACTAAAGACAGGGCCAAAAGTGTTGCTGTCTCTTTTTCAGATTATAGGGTTAATTAAGACAACACCACTTTAATATATGTGATATTTAGTTTAATTTTAGTCTGACAGGATTGACTTATCTTCTTATTGAGTGTCTTATCTTCAAATATTCTTCTGTAAAATAGTAGGTTTAGAACTTAAGTCATAATCATCATCATCATATCAGCCGAAAGACGTCCACTGCTGGACATAGGCCTCCCCTAAAGATCCCCATGACGACCGGTCCTGCGCTGCTCGCATCCAGCGGCTTCCCGCGACCTTGACCAGGTCGTCGGTCCACCTTGTGGACCTTATAAGTACCACAAGAAAATAATATGTACGTATAAATTGCAAATAAAGTAGGTAAGTGTAAACATTGCACTTATAAAATCATAAATATTATCAATTTGCAAAACGTTAAAATGGGGTTATGTTAATAGATTTACTAAAAGGTAGGAAATTCATTGAATTTGAACCGTAAAAAAGGCTAATCAACACAAACACGTACCCCAAACCGCCGAACACACCCGTCTAAAAGCGTTTATCTTAAGAATGCCCAATTTTATCCCGTTAATGGTGTCCGTAAACAGGTATTGGTGAAGGTGGGTCCCGGAAATCACGTGTAAAATCTCCATTAAGGCTCCTTCGTCGAGTGATCTGGGTGGTTCATCCGTCCGACACGGGCTATAGCCGGCGCTCGTGACCCGAATCTAAGGAGAGGTGTAAGTTACAGACGCATGTACTGTCCTTTTGTAAGTATATTAAAGTAGGTACCTATTATACCTATTTTTCGTTTGACCAAGGAATATTAATTTAACGTTAAAATGTTATTCAGATGATTTTCACGAAAGTGTTATATAATATGCAACATCCGATCATTCTTACGAAAGTCACGGTTAACAGCTGTGAAGAAGTTTGAAAATTTAAGTTACGCCAATCTCTAAAAACGTATACTCGTACCTGCCTTAAAAAATCTGCTGGCTAGGAACTAACTTATCGACAATCTGATTCAACAACGCACGAGTTTACTTAATAATATTTATAAATCGGAATATCAGTCAAAAGACGAAAACTGTTGCAAAAACTAGAGCCTATCCGTCCAAAAACTTCCACAGCAATCGGTTCGGTAGGTACAACGACCTGGTATGATCTATTTTATATGTATGTATGTTTAGTCTGACTTATAAAGAACGCTAGAAAAATTGGCGCTATGTTTTCAATTTCCACCCAAGAGGCAACCTCAAAGACTACCTTGAGAACTTAGAAGACTTTGTTAACATCTTGCGATCTTTATTAAGCGAGTAAAGTAGTGATATGAATTAAAAATTTTAACTTAATACTTACGTAAATAACATAAAATAGTATTATGTAAAAATTTACCCTGTCAGGCCTATCGACCCTTTCGGCTGTCACTGAGTTTGACGAAATCCACAAACTTGTTTTCTCTGACTGCTTTAGCCGATTGCTTTTCACATAGTACTGGTACTTTAGCTCCTGCGCCTATCAAAGTAGGAACGGTACTAAGTCCAATGTGTCAAGCTTCACGTACTCTTGACTATGCTATACCAAGCTATACTTAGGACAAGAACACACTCGAATAGTAAAAGCCTATAGCTTACGGCAACATAAGTACCTAGTTGTATCAGTGATCCGCTTCTGGCAAGGTTGACGAGAGGTGATCTTTTTCGTGCCGCCCCAATTTCCCGAGCTGTTTATTTTTACGCCTGCTTGGAATTCCATTTCCTGGATAACCCAATCAATTTCATAAATTGTTACTGCCATGTTAAGCATGTACTCTTTTTAGAAGAAGCGTAACACTCCTTCCGGGCAATCGGGTAAAAGGAAATAATTGATGTGGCAAGCAAGCTTAGTTCTTTCCACGCGTAGCTAAATAACATACAATCTGAGCATTCCTTTACAAAATCCCGAAAAAATTTAACAGGGTAGGACTACCTGAGGATATACATACATGATGTCAAGGATGCAACGAGCTTGCCCAGAAGAAGCCTATTCACTGTTGACTTGAATAGATTCGGGTTATATGAACTCGGAAATACATAATTAAACAAACAATCTATTCCGCAGGCAGATAATTCTATTCATTACCTATGCGCAATAGAAACGATAAATACTAAAGATATCTTCTCCACACATTTAGGTCCCAAATTTTTCACCGTTTTACAATCAAGGATGGCATCTGTCTGAAACTTCCTCAGGATATAAAAAGCAATATATAAGACATGCGACGGAGAAATATTTTTTAGAAAACGGAAAATATATCGGAGTTCACGAAAGAGTCAGATGTTTCGTTAACAAAATTATAACCTCAAATCATGTAAAATGTGTTAAAAATTTGGATATTTCTTACGTTCTATATTTAAAATCAAAGACTTAGCATTTTTCTGTGTGTATTGTGGTTACAAACGTGTATCTCATGTTATTAAAGATAAAGCCTTTTTTTTACTGAAAGACGTTTGTTAACAACCCGTCTGGCTCTTTCGTGAACCTACTCTATTATACGTAGTAGTTAGTTGCCTGCAGAAACCGTAAGGTTGGTTAAAGCCTAGCTCACGTACATCAACAGGCAAGTTTGTTTGTTTTGTTTTGATACTTTTTCGCTATTTTGAAAATTAATTAATTTGTCGTGATTTGACATTGGCTATAGTCCTAAATAGCTGTAAAGGCTTACTCTTCGATTACAATCACTCATCATCTTAGCCACATCGCGTCTCACTGTAGTCAGACTTGCGTATTTCTCCTGATGGCTCATATTAGACCCCCGGACTATGATTTAATGTCCAGCACAAGCACCAGTCAGAACTCAAGTGCCTTGCTCGGCTGCCGCACATAGACTGATCCAAAAATGGAAGCAGGGGAGGGGCGCACTGTGGGGGCGCGCACTCCCAGTCACACCACTCAGAATACAGTCGCTATTCAAATAATTGCTCGTCATTACAAGAATCGTACTCATGACCCGGAAGTATACACGACAAATTCATAATTTATTTTTGACATAAGTTTTAGAGAAAAATTTACATGGCAAGAAACCACAGTTTGTGTGCCTTTTTTGCACCACCACATGACTAAACTTGTAGGTACCTGTATACTGTTAGATACTAATAGAACACACTGAACCATTGCCCTAAAAAGGCAGCATATACTTAAATAAGTAATTAGATTACGGCACAGAAGCGCGGACGGCTGTTTCAGACATTTCAATACAAATAACTCCAACTTTTCAAAGACACGGAAGGTTTAACAAAGATCTAAACCCATTCTAGATAAAATAAGTTTCATAATTCAGAATGTGAATTTTACCGGTCTTGAAATAAGTTTTGTGATTGTTTCTTTTGTGATTTTGTTTGTTTTTAAATAGTTTTTTTTTTTTATGCTGGTTAACGTTTCTGGTCATGACATTGGGGATGGAGTTGAATAGTAAGTAAGTCATCTTCAGCATCATGATATCCTATGCAATGTCCACTGAAAGAAAGCTTTTTCCAGAATATCACATTAAATAACGTTGGTGATGAGATGCCGGTGAAAACTAAGTTTCACAGTCTGGCCCACCGTCGCAAGGTTGTTTGTGTCTGTCGGTCTTTTACAGATTGTACTTCGGAGAGTGTGCTCCAGAGCTCCATGAGCTTATTCCAGCATTCCCCTTCTACCATCGAGAGTCCAGACACACTGCAGGATATCACCCACACTTGGTTGATACGAGATTCCACACATTCGCACAAAGCGCTTTGAAACATATTTTATTGTGCACACGGCTAAAGCGTGGAATTCTCTGCCTGCGTCTGTGTTCCCGAGTTCATATAACCCGAATCTATTCAATTCGTAAGTAAATAGGCTTTTTCTGGGCAAGCTCGTCCCATCGCCGACCTAAGCTCATCTCTGTCCTGAAGATTAGATCGAGGTCAAGAGTAACCCCACTAACAATAAAATAAAAAACTTGTACAAGTAGGTACTTCTTATCTGGCTCGCACTGTCGAATCCCAAGTAACTGAATAGAAAAGCGTATTTATTATCTTTAAACACTAGGACGTGCACTAATTTTGGTTGGTTCTTGTTTTGTAAACACTATGTATAACTGAAGGTTTCAAACTTTTCTTTTATTTTATTTTTTGACATTTCCAGCCTTGTTCTTTCGCCATGTGTTGCGGTGAAGGAAGGGTCAAGCCTGCATGTGATATATGAATAAAGTGCCCTTTCTTTGTCCGGAGATAACCAGAACTCGCATTGTCGCTTTACGTATTAATCATTAAAATTACCCACAGCTTAACCCGGGAAAGTCGGGGCTTTTCATAATTTATTCAGTCTTGGAGCAATGGATACAGGGTTCAAAGACTGGAGTTAAGGTATGTTAGGCATATTCAAGCTTTTAAGCTCAGAATACTCCGGTGTATAGAATAATTTTATGTTTTTGTTCATCTGTTAATTTTTATTTTATTTACAGTGTAGACCTACTTAAAGATACGGAGAGGTACTGGCAAAATTGAAACTTTATTACTATGGAACCGTCAGCAATACATTTTATAAGGTGTGTTTAAAGGTTGTCTTACTGATAATATAGACATAGACATAAAAAAAATCACAGTAAACATACACAAATACAATGATAGTATAACACAAAAATACAGAACACATACAAAGAGACATACCTAAAATAAAAATATAGCAAATGTAATACAAAATACAAGGTAGCAAAAATATGACATCTAAACATAGGTGACATTAAAAGTTTCACTATATTTGTGCATGGTTACTGGAAAAGGCTTTGGCTCAGCATAAATGTTACAGCGAATTTTCACTGCAACTACAATACCTTCTGTGTCAGATGGCGTTGTGTGAACAATGTGAATAAATATGAATTATAAAATCACCTAAAGTATTGTTATTAAAAAAAATGTGTGTTGAGTGTTTAAACATGAGAAAGGAAAAAAATATTGAATGATGGTGCTGATAGATATACAAATAAAAGAATATAATAAATAAAAAAAAATTAAAACAAATGATATGGGTACGATAATAGGAATTGTAGACCGCTTGCTTTCCCGACAACCTTACGCTTCTTTCTGTTGACGCAACTAGCATGCCTTGTAGTGTATTTTAAAAGTGGATAAAGATTGTAAATCACGCATGGGTGGGGGAATATCATTCCAGCACTTAGTCGCGTTGAACGAAAAGCTGCCTCGGAACATTTCTTTACAGCCAGCGGTGCCGTACCATATCAACACAACAGTCAAAATCAAAAGTTCTGTCTGAATCTAAAAATATATTTATTGATCAAAAACCGTGATGTTTTATTAGTTTTGACTTTAAGTTCAACCAGAAGCAACATTCTTAAGCATAACAATTATATCTATAGCCGTAAAACTTATTGATTTAATTTTATCAGAGGAAACAATTGATTTACTTTATGGAGCGTAAAGGATGATCCTTATTTGAGAACTTGGGGTCCATCTATGGGACTCACTCACTTGAGAAATGCGATAGGAAGCCTTCGGTCAGAAAACTTATTGCTCTTCGATCATGCCGATTTTCCATAGGTAAGGTATTTATAAAGCCCATTTAGATTGTGCAAGTGCCCCAATCATTTTGCAAAAACATTGCGCATTTTGAGGATGTAATCTACCTCATGAGCCTTAACATTCGTTAATGTTTTTCATTGAACTATATTGGTACTAACTGTGCCCGCGGCTTCGCCCGCGTGATATGCAGACAATGTGCAGTCTCTCCCTCTCCCCCTCCCTCACCATCTCCCACTCCCTCTCTCTCTACCTCCATCCCACTCCCTCTCCTTCTCCCTATCCCTGTCCCTAACCCTACTCCTATCCCTATCCTTAACGCTGTCTTAACTGCTATCCCTATCCTTATATAAACATAGAAACGACACCCACATTGATTTTTAGACATTATAACTCTATCGCACCCAACCCCATCACCAGGGGATGATGGTATTTCACGTCCACCACCTTAGCTTTCAAAATTGTTGTAGTTTTCGTAATCAGCGACCCGACAAACCATACAAACGATACTCATATTGGTTTAAAGACTTTTTCACCCCATTTCCCTCTTTAAGGGGTTGAATTGGGGGTGGAATATCAACAACAGTGATGTATGTTTCACAGAATTACAACCCATATTCATATTCAGATAATTTTATTCAATGTAGATTCTTTACAGAATACTTATTGAATGTCATGCAGAATACAATGCAAATAGAGCGAGTCTACGCCGTTTCAGATCGTGCTATGGCAGCGTAAAATAAACGGCAAGAAACCACTGCAGCACGGCCTACTTTAAGAGTCAGCTTTTAACAATGTGTTTCTTGTGTTTCGCTGGAATATCAGAGCACCATACCTCTTTGTCATTCATATAGTCATCTAATCTATAGTAAGCTTTTTTACATAACGTTTGCTTTACACATTCTTTAAACTTTCTCTCAGGTAATTGCACTACTCGTATATTTTCAGGTATTTTGTTGTAGTATCGTATACACAGACCTACGAAAGATGTATTGACTTTAGTTAATCTAGTATATTATTATGGTTGATCAATTTTGTGCTTATTTCTAGCACTTATTAAAATTATGCCTGTCACAAATGTTAGGTAATTGATGAATGTTCTTTCTAGCATACATAATATTTTCATAGATATACTGGCATGACACTGTCGTAATGTTGATTTCCTTGAACAGTTCTCTCAGGGAATCACGAGACTCCGTGATCACGAGTCTTCAGGCAATAAATTGCTCTTATAGCCCTCTTTTGTAAAATGAATATTGAATGTATATCAGCTGCCCGGCCCCAAAGCAGTATGCTATAAGACATAATGCTATGGAAGTAGCTAAAGTAAACCAGCCTTGCACTTACATCAGTAAGTTGTCTGATCTTTCTGACAGCATATGCAGCCGAGCTCAATCGACCAGAAAGAGCCGTTATATGAGGGCCCCATTGAAGTTTAGAGTCTAGTGTTAACCCTAAGAAAACTGTTCTATTTACAAAATCTAATGGTTCATTATTCAATACTATGTTATGTGAAGTAGACCTTACATTTGGTAGTGCAAATTTTATACATTTAGTTTTTTTGGCATTTAGGACTAAATTGTTAACAGTAAACCATGCCTGAATCTGTCCAAGCGCATCATTGACTTCGTTATAATTTTGTGATTTCCTACTTACATTGAATATTAATGAAGTATCATCAGCAAATAACACAATCTTTGACAGATTCTTCTCCACAGAAGGAAGGTCATTAATATAAATAAG
This sequence comes from Athrips mouffetella, assembly GCA_947532105.1. Taxonomy (NCBI): domain Eukaryota; kingdom Metazoa; phylum Arthropoda; class Insecta; order Lepidoptera; family Gelechiidae; genus Athrips; species Athrips mouffetella. Next base: position 12,938,027 of record OX383958.1, read on the forward strand.
GAATAAAGATGGCCCTAATATGAACCCTTGAGGTACGCCAATTTTGACAACAGATCCCAGTGATTTCGTCCTGTTTACTTGTACACACGGCCGCACATCGGTAGAAACAATTTTGGACCTTATGGCGTGGTAATAGAGTTGAAAAAGTTTCTACCGACAAGCGGTTGACCGTACCTTTTGAATTCTGTTTTCCAAATATGACCTAAGTAGTTTTAGTGAATTATTCTTAACACCGTAATGTTCAAGTTTTAGCAACAATGTGCTATGATCTACGCAATGAAACGCTTTGGATAGATCACAGAAGATACCAATAGCATCTTCAGATTTTTCCCACGCGCAAAAGATGTATTTTAAAAGTTCAGTCCCGGCATTCGTTGTACTGCGCCCTTTCGTGAAACCAAATTGATGGTCATGTAGTAAGTTATTTCTATTGAAGTGTGAAAGCATTTGATTGAGTATGACCTTCTCAAAAGTTTTACTGAGTACAGGTAAGACTGATGTTGGTCTAAAATTACTGGGATCCTTTTTGTCACCAGCTTTGAATAATGAAACTACTTTACTTTTTTTCATTTAGTCAGGAAATGTACCATGATCGACACAATTATTTAATATTACAGCTAAATATGGAGATATAGTATCAATGATCGCACTACAGACTTTTACTGACATTCCCCATAGGTCCTCAGTAGTTTTCATTTTAATACTTTTAAAGGCTGTAACAATGTCGTTAGGGGTGACATGATTGAACCCAAATTAAGTTTCGCAGGCGTCCACATTCTTTTGAAGTAACTCGCTAGCAAGTGAAGATGATGAATTGAGTGACTCTGTTGTTTTTAAAGGAATATTAGTAAAAAAGGTTTCGAATTATTGAGCCACTTCTACGTTTGAAGTAATAGTTCCACGATTTGTATGAAGTGTGATTTGATTGTCACGCGGTTTCACTTTTCCAGTTTCACTCTTTATAACATTCCATACAGCTTTAATTTTGTTATCAGCAGACTGTATTTTTTTCCGTAGAAAAAATGATTTTGCTTTTAAACAAACTAATTTAAACAATTTTAAATAATTTTTGACATATTTAATGAAATTGTCGTCATTTGAATAATTTCTTAGCTCATATAATTCAAAAAGTCTCTCTCTACTTTTGCGAATACCAGCGGTAGCCCAGTCACTGAATTTGAATTTCACAATAATGTGTTTTTTTCTAATAGTGAAAATTTTCTGAATTCAGTATTAATCAATGTGAATAAATCTTCATATGAGTTATTAGGGTTGTTAGTATTATAAATGTGACAGGGCAGTTTTTCTAGTAACGTGTTTTTGTACTTTTCTAACCTACCGCTCGTTAGGCTCCTGGTTTCTATATCTATCTTCTGGGTTACTCGAGGATAATTAAAAGTAACACTTTGACCAGAGTGGTCAGACTGAAGCGAATTTATGATACTTTTCTCAAAATAATCGCAATTACAAAAGACGTTATCAATACAGGTAGCCGAGGATGACGTCACCCTTGTAGGTTCATAAAATACATGCTCAAAATAAAAAATTTGAAAAGACTTATAAGTTTGTTACTATAGGTATTATTTTCTAACATATTGACGTTAAAGTCACCACACACTATCACAAACTTATTTTCTTTTGTCACTATTTTTAAAACATCTTCCATTACTAACTCGAACATTGAAAAATTTAGAAAAGCGGGAGGTCTGTATACGCATACTACAACATGCTTGTATATTTCATTACATTACATATTTCAATACATCATTCAACCGAAAGTCGAACAATATCTTTAAAACTGTTACGAACTAAAATCAGTGTACCACCGTGTAAAGCAGACTTTCGATGTTGATAAATCATCAAAATAACAATAATTTTGATGATTTATCAACATTTGATAATCTTTTTGCCAGTGTTCTGTCAAACAAATAATATCAAATTTTGTTCTTTCTAAAAATAATTCTAATTCTAAAGTTTTTCCAGAAAAACCTTGAATATTTTGATGTAAAATTTTTAATATATTAGATTTTTCCTTTGTTTTTGCTATAGGAGGTTTTTTGCCAAAAGGTTTTTTTCCATTTACTTCAGTAAAATTTTGTTTAGAAAAACCCTCTTTTGCCGTATGAAGTAGTTTAAAGAATTGATGTTAGTAATGTTACTAACTAAAGAAGTTTTTTGTGTATAACTTCCTATAACACAGTCAGATATATAGGTAATATGCAATCAATGTAGCCAGGTCTTTCTTAAACTTAAGAGGCACATACATATTATCCTTTGTCAATTTAAAATAATGTATAAATATATTCATGTCAAGATATAAAATGTCACTATGACGACTCGCAAATTTTGTAAGTGTAAATTTATTCTACCTATATGTATACATTTGTTGTGTTGCTCAGTAACATTTGAACAGTATGGAAAGTTACACAGAACAAACATACACTTAGTTTCACTCTGTATTTTGTTTAACAATGTCACAAAATTGTTTAATTTTAATCTACTTATGTCAGAAGAACCCTAATGCCTAAATAATAAATTTAGTGGATATTACTTTGAAATGACGGAGTTTGTAGAATTTTCAAAAACCCTGATATACGTAAAACTTAATTTTTTGTCGTCAGTCTAAATACAAATTTTGATAATCATAACTTCAAAATTGACGGACTTTCATACAAACTTTCATCCCGTATTTTACCCCCTCAGGGGATGAATGTTGAAAAATCCTTGAACACTTAGTTATTTATTTTTTTACCATGAGCTTGGAACCATTTTTTTATAATTCTTCCTTTAAAAATGAAAGACTTATAGACCAACATACGGAAAAAAACGTGTTTCTTTATTTTTTACCAGAAGTTTAAATTCAAATTTGTGTGAATCTAGCTCAAGAAACAAAGGACTTTCATACAAACTTTCATCCCTTATTTCACCCCCTTGGGAGATGAACTTTCCAAAATCCTTTCTTAGTGGGTAGTTTTGACGTGCATAGAACCTGTGTACAAAATTTCAAATCTGTATCTATAGCGGTAACGGCTCGGCGTTGATGAATCAGTCAGTCAGTCAGTCATGACATGCTCTTTTAAATATTTAGATAGGCTTTGCTTCCACCCTGTTAAATTTTTTCGGGATTTTGTAAAGGAATGCTCAGTTGTATGTTATTTAGCTACGGGTGGAAAGAACTAAGCTTGCTTGCCACATCAATTATTTCCTTTTACCCGATTGCCCGGAAGGAGTGTTACGCTTCTTCTAAAAAGAGTACATACTTAACATGGCAGTAACAATTTATGAAATTGATTGGGTAGTCGAACAAGCCTATATACTATAAAAAAAGAGAAATTTTTCTTTAATTCCTTCTTTTTGATCCTGAAAGTAATAGTTCTGGCCAAAGGTTCCGGCCGAGAACAGGTAACGGCTAGAGAGTTTTTTGAGGTCTCATACTTTGGTGTCTAATCCAAACAGTAAAATGTCCATACAGGCAGTATAATGAATATTTTTATTTCGCGTACATTTTAATGCAGCTTCTTCAGCATTGTCTGTACACTCCTGTACGTAATGCGGGGGTTAGCTCCTATTTAGTTGTTTGTTCGTTTAATTTTCTTAGTTCTCGTGTTCTCTAATTTTCTCGAAAGAAGGTAGTTCCATAAAGTTGGGGGAACAAAGGTAGAGTTCTTTGCCTCAAGACGCGGAATAAACAAGTAAAACAGAATAAAAGTTTGCGGGAAAAGGGGCACAACATTGGGTCGAACAACTCACCACCTCTGCGAATATATTTTTATTATAGGTATTCTATTTGTTTTTACAATGTAATTGCATCTATCAGCCATCGAGCTCTGGTAGTTAGAGCGTTCGGCTTTTGATCCGGAAATTCAGGATTGGATTCCCTGTGTCCCTTGTCAATGAAAATCAGTTTGTTTGACTTCCCATTTTGGTTTAAACATTTCAGGATGATGATACACCATGTGGCAAGCAAAATAAAGAATTGAATTGAATTGACCTAATTGTGGCCACCGGTAAGCTTTCGATGACGTTATAATGAGCCATGTCAGAGGCCTTTGGTGGCTCAATAACTCTGACATCAAGGTTTTTGAGGTCAGTCTTCAATCAACCCACACGATATGCTGACGATTTATTAAAAAAATTGTGGCTGGATGGAGTACAAAAATTAATTTGACGTAGAAGACATAATAGCCAAAGAAGAACTAAAGCATATTTCCATCAGTAGGACACTATTCTATGTCTGACTTGCTTCATGATTAAGTAAATTTCATGTTAAAATCTTTTGTTGGTTCTTTTTATTATTAACGTGTTGGCTTTGTGACTTTCGTTCTTTGTATCTTCTTATCTTCGTATTGTTCTTTGGACTTAGTTTACAAACGTATTTAAGTTGTGCTTTCATCATACCTAACCAAATACTAAGTCCTAAGCGTTAAATGCAAACCAAATATTTTCAGACAGCAGCCAATTTCCAAGCGTAATTAAACTACAATGCCCAAGGGTTATAGCTGATAAATTCGTTTATCCTAGACCCATTCGTAGTTAGACTAAACAGAGTTGTGGTTTCAGGCGGGTCTGGCAATTGCCCTGAGGTAGGCAACCCTGTGAGTGCACTAACATCTAATGTACTCACATAATTAACAGAATAACACAGATATTCACAAATGTTAAATTGAATGCTTTTGACGTCCTTCGGTATGTTTTTAGAGCTGTCAGTTGAGTATTTAATTTCCCGAAATGAGCTATAAGCTTATAATTTTCTGTTGTAATAGTTCTTCAGTCAAAGCAAAATTATTCAGGTCAGTGGCTTTTAATAAACTCGTGTTAAACTTTATTAGGGCTCATTCTGAAGTGCGTCAAATTAGTAGCTGGAGCTGATAATAACGTAACATAACGAAATTTTTTTAGGCCTAACTTCACAATATCCACACCTATTTATAAATATGTGGTATGGCCGTTTCGCTACCGTCACGTGGGCGAAAAATACATTCACTGTTCGTTACTTTTCTGTAACGAAACGCCCTAGCCAAATATTTTGACTAAGGTGTAGATTTTGTGGAGATAGGGCTTGTAGAGTTAAGGCGTGTAGAGTTAGAAGCTCTGCTCTACATGAGACCTGATAACTTGTTCAAAATGCGAGCTACTCGTATATGGTCTCGTCTTGGCAACATTTTACATGAAAATGTATATATTTATATATATACAAACATTGCTCGTTTGATAGTTTTGGATAACTAGGTTTACTTTACAGTCCGATAGTTGGCCTGTTGGCATAGTATGAAGTGACCTTAGTTAGACTAAACAGAGGTAACACAACATAGGTGTTTGTTGTGGGTCTGGGCTTTACTTACCTTATTATTTGTGAATGTGTATCAGTCTCTGACACCCATATTACCCATACTTACTACCTGTCAAATAAACATTTTATACAACCTTAATCAATTAACAGCGAAAAACTAGTTAATAAAATCTTACTTTGGGAGCTTCACAATCAATAAACTACCATATAATATACTCACAAAAGAGTAAAACACATAAATGGTGCTTCTATAGCCCGAAAAGTTTTATTTTACAGTGGGATGTGGGATGTTTTTGTGCGCTAGTAATTGAATTGGCGTTCACTATCGCAAAAATATTTGTTGTGGGGGCGCACGGAGCATCGAGCACAGTAGTGGCAGGGAAAATAAATAGTTGCGATGACCGCCATGGGAGGTCTGTTTTCAGTTTCAGGTAACACAGGTGTGGGATATTGTTATAAGAAAAATGTATGAATGCGACGCACCCATTGATCACAGGCGATAATTATACAGTTTAATGCTTATTTAGTAATAATTGTTCTCAAATCGATTCGAAAGCAATAATACAGGCAAAAGCTTAGTAACAATAAGCAACCCTTCATATTTGCGCAAGACTGCTTGCTTGCCTGCCCGCATGCATGCGTGTAATGTGTATTATACGTTTCGAAATTATATGAAATAAAATTATATAAAACGTCGATTACATGAAATGGTCATTATATCAAACAAAATTATTTAGAACGTTGATATATTAGTTAAATTTTATAGTAAAAGTTGTTATAAGTATTATGTTTTACTAACCCTTAATATAATAGGTCTTTACCTATGAAATTGCCGAAATTTTCTTACATATTGAAAGGATCACAATTCCCATAATTCTAATGCAATTTTTTTCATTTGTCTTATATTTGAAAGTTGACTTCAAGGTTATCAGTTTACGCATAAAATATTTTTTTTATTTTTAGTTTGATATATAAAATTAAAGGTTCGAAAATTGTTCGTCTTAAATGTCGTCCGATTTCATCATTAGATTTGTTATATTTTTTTACAGATAATATTTTTCGAAAATTAAATTTAAGCTTCTGTTAGCTTAATGTCTTCCTAATAATGCTTAAAAAAAATTTAAAATTGGATTTATACTTCCTAAGAAAAATGCAAAAATGTTAGTACTGAAAATTGAGTTTACCTAAAATTCGCCATACAAAACGGCAATTTCATAGGTAAAGACCTAATATTATTATAACCCTATGTCAAAAACCTTCTACATAACCAGATTTTATGGCACGGGTCAAACATTTTTTTGTACAAAATTGACTTTGCTTTTTTTAGATATAGCTCTCAAATGTGTATGTATTTTAGTTGGAAGTTCTGATCAGATTCATGTTTTACTACTGAGCAAAGGTCTACACTACTACCTTTTCTCTCCACTGGTTTCAACTCAGAGCTGTTGCAAGTCTTTACAGAAAATAAATATCCTCACATCAGCCAGGATCATTACCCTCATCTTTCAGAGGACCAAATAAAGGCTCAGATTATAACAATAAGGGGCATATTACCCGGCATTTTCCTCCGTCGGGCACAATGAGACGCGGCGGGAAGGTGCGAAAAGTTATTGTTTGCCAAAATTAGCTGTCCCATAGATTGATGTATCGTTTTTGGTGAAAAAGGAAATTCTCGCTCGAAATTCCTAAATTGAGGAACATGTGGTGATTTAGAGGTTTATGATACACTTTCATGACAAGAGACTGAAAACTGTATACTACTGTTTTCTGCGAAGCAAAATCAACCTGAATATTGTTATTTCTACTTCTTGCACACTGTTGTATGAAATGTGGGAACAACATTTTTTACTAAATAATTAGCCTTTAGTTTTTATATGAGGTGCTTTACTTGACGGAACAATGTCTTGAAACATATTTTCAAACAACAACAAAGAAACAGTACCTAAAGAATAACTCAAAACAAAAATAAACAACACAGATGTTTATTATTTCGTGTACTTCGCCATTTAAAGCAACAACTATAACACAGTGGTCCCACAGAGTTTTAAAATAGCCAAACTTAAGGCATTACAGCGACTCGAGGAATAAAATAAACTTTTTAATGTCGTCACAAAATTGCACTTTTCTTACAACCATTTTGTAAATGTGTTGTCTTTTTCATGGGTAATCATGACTAAGGATAGTACTTTATTTACATAGCGCTTCGACCATCTTGGTATCATCTTTAGAGCGCTATAAAAACGACCTTTAGAAGTGACGACCTTTTAACGACCTTTAGAGTACCTACACTGATAAGTAGGAATAACAGAACAAGTTTGCTTGAACGTACTTATTAAACTTTTGTTAGTTACTTACAAAAAATCTTTAGTCACAAATAATTAGTTTTCAACACATTTGCTCATAAAACAGCTATATTTGCACTGTATTAAGGTCCATAATCCAGCTTATTAAACACGCATGTTTTTGTCATTACATTACAGCACTAGTCTGATAAGTAGGAATAACAGAACAAGTTTGCTTGTACGTACATATTAAACTTTTGTTAGGTACTTACTAAAAATCTTTAGTCACAAATAATTAGTTTTCAACACATTTGCTCATAAAACAGCTCTATTTGCACTGTATATTAAAATCCATAATCCAGCTTATTAAGCACGCGTGTTTTTGTCATTACATTACCGCACTAGTGTTTTATTTTTGTTTGTTTTTTAATCGGCCAGCTGGCTAAGCACGCTGCCCGAGAGAAAATATATCTCGGAGAAATGTCACTTTATTTGAGGAATTATGTCATCTAATCTATCACCTCCAAGCGCGAAGAAATATCAGTGGAGGAAAATGTTTAGCAAATCCACAAAATAGATAGCTTTATACACTAATACATGTAGCCGTCCTTGTCTTTCAAAATGTGTTGCACTGCTCGGCTGTCAAAAAAACGTAACTATGCTTAAAGTCTTTAATCTATGGGCCTAGATAAACTGACAACTGCAGCGTGTTAAGCCGGCAGGAGCAAGGAGTTTTTATGCTTATTATGTTACTAAAATTTTCAAGCTGACTTCGAGAAAATATCATAAATGAATGTTGATTTTATGGAATTATTTATAGTAATTCACTAATTAACAATAAATTTGTCATTTACGTAACAAGATATTCAATTTTTGATAATTTATAGGATGTTTGAGTACCGAGTGACAATTACTTTTTTTATAGCTTGGTTACTAGATTGACTTATAATTGATAAAAGATTAATGGTGTAAGATAACACAGTTGGTAATGTTTTGGGGCCTACGTATAATCTGTGCCCGCTGAAAAAGAAATAATGCGCACCATTTTCCAAATATTTGTAGTGTTTATTATTGTAATTATTTCTAAAAGTGTCGACTTCTACAAATAAAAAACTATTCCTGAACCGTCTAAAATACTCATACACTGAATACAATTTTGAAAGTTGGTAAAATTAAAAGAAAACATGAACATATGCAGCCGACAAAATGTCCGGTGGATATATATATATATATCGGTGGATGTAAGGTAAGCAAAGTTTTGTATTTTTAAAGGTAACCAATTTGATTTGTTTTTATTTGCAAATGTGTTGAAAAACGTCGTAAAAAGCTCGTGCGCGTTGGTGATTACACCCACGGCTCCATTACACCCTCGCCTGTGGCTCGGGCTGCAATTTCTGAGCCTCGGGTGTAATCTCCAAAATAGCGCACTTGCATTTTAATGTACTATTATAATCTCGTTGGCAAGTCACAACTTATTGTGTGAACAGTAACCAGAGCGTGCATAGATTTTTTTTTTTAATTACAATCGGTTTAAGAAATTAATTTCTCAAATAATTTTAAATTCGAAATCGAATTTGTAAGTTTATCTAATCATAATCTATCCATCTCGCCACTATGCATGTTTTCTACTTTATCTTTCACCTACTGACTCAAGAAAGCATAGAGCAAAAGGGCATAAAATACCTCTGTACAGAGGTAGTAATGTAAGAATAATGTTTCTTTTGCTGGTCCGTTTTTCATGGTCCGCGGAAAGGTACAAGTCCTAATGACCGAACTTATCCGCTCGCTGTAATGTTTCTTTAAACACTTCCAGCTCCGGCCATTACGCGGGCTTCGAATGTTTACGTATTGTTCTCACAACGTGGACAAAGACCCACATTCTTGGAGGATTTGAGTTCTGGAAGCTATTTACTTCTGGATCTGTTTGTGAAATAAGAACAAACAGCTTTTACTTTGCAAAAGTATTAAAAGTTAGAACGTTTTGTTTTTTGCAAAATTTTGATGGTATTTACTCCGTCGAAGAATTTTAAACCCCTTTTACTAAAGAATTTTCTACGACGTTTGTCAACTGCGTTTTATAAGTATATGTTGGTATTTTCTTTTTTTAAAGCTTAATCAAATAAATGATTTTTTTAGGATATTTTTTTTACAGATATTTGACAGCAGCAGTGAAACTGCCTTAATCATTTTGATACTTAGTGACCGTTCAGTATCAGTGTTTCCATTTTCCTTATGTGCGTCTGGACGATCTGCGTTTTGGACCATCTGCTACTAGGTCATTAGCAGCGCCATTCAGTTGAACTTTCATAAGGTATTTGAAACTCCCTATTGTAAAGCCACTACCAAAAATATAAAAAAAATTGTCAACTACACAAAGATTGTGGACTATTTTTTCTATATTTACCCACCCACCTTACCTACTTCAAAATCTTGACAAGGTAAAGGAAACGAGTAAAGGTATAGTGTTTTAATAGTAGCAGACCAACATCCATAGACTCTTAATATATTACACTGACAAGGGTTTAAGAGTACACAACATGTTCACTGGGCTAATAAATTAATCTGAGCAGCGGGGCTCGGTTACAAAGCCTTAGAGACCTTAAGCTGTGTAGTCTGCTGTATTGTACTCAAATTAGTTAACTAGTTGCTTCTATTTAGCAACTATGTTTCTGCTAGTCGAGACTCACAAAGTATACCTTCTGAACTCCACTGCATTTGTTAACGAGAACCGTCTCATTTTTATTAGGGTTCCGATACCAAAATGGTAAAAAAAAGGAACCCTTATGGTGCCGCTCTGTCTGTCTGTCTGTCTGTCTGTCCGTCTGTCTGTCACACCTCTATATCTCAGCAACCACTTATGCTATCAACCTGAAATTTGGAATAGTTTTAGAATATAGTTGCCCAACTTAATTGCACAAGAAAAATTTTTGAAAAAAGTATGATTATTAATATAAAGGGGGCCAAAATAGGGGGGGCCAAATTTCAAATTGTCGCTACTAGGTCGAGTGGAGTATCATATGAAAGGGCTTTACTTGTACATTTTAAAATATATTTTTGTATTTTTTTAAATTTCTTAGTTTTAAAGTTATGATGAAAAATGTCAAGAAAAATACCATTCCCCCCCCCCTTATCTCCGAAGTTTGAGTAAGGAAAAATCTGAATTAATTACAGTTGACAGAAGTTTATATAAACTTTACAGCAAAAATAAAACGATCTTTCTAAGTTGCACAGTTTTTCAGAAATCTGCAAAAAACCTTTACAAACAAATTTAGTTTTGCGGTCCTAAAAATGGACTTTATTGCTTCCAAAAATACTATAGGTATATCGGAACCCTCGGCGCGCGAGTCCGACTCGCACTTGACCGGTTTTTTTTCATATGTATCTCTGCTACAACGAATTAATGAGAAGAAGCAATGCAATAAGAAAAAATACAATTCATTTAACCCATTACTGTTGTTTTTAAAAAGATTCCTTCAGGCACGCTGCCTCCGAAGCGAGAAAATACAGCTGAAGAGAAAAAAAAAAGAAAGAATGAAACACATTAAAACTCAATGGATCCTGTTCACGAACGAGAAAAAATCACAAAGAAAAGAATCCAATTAAACAAATTGATAGATCTGTGTTGGCCGTCGAAGGTTCTGTTGTTGGAACGCTTTGTGATGTGGATCTTGGCCGTCAATCTGAGCACAAAGGGTGAAGAGACCTTTGTGATTGTATCGCCTGCACTTCATATTACTTGATTTAAATTGAAGATTATGAGTATATCTTGAGATGGTGGCGTTTGTTTGACTATAATATTGAAAATGGAAATATTACACTTTAACTACCGTCCTTATAAGGTAACTAGATTAGTTTTTCTTCAATTTTATTATAGTTCATGCAAGATTGTCGGCTCTCATGTCTCGACGTCGATATTGATGTGATATTATATGCGTGCGTGCCGTGTTCCATTTTTATAGACAAAGCAAATCTACAGGGTGACTTTGAAGACATTCAACAAATTTTGAGGGTAAGTTCTGTTATAGATAAATTTTGTATAGGTTTTAGGACATTTTAAGTTGTATTTTTTTCATTTTCTCATGTCCCGACGTCAATATTGATGTCATGTTATATGCGTGCGTACCACGTTTCATTTTTAAAGACAAAATAAATCTACAGGGTGACTTTGAAAACATTCGACAAATTTTGAGGGTAAGTTCTGTTATAGATCAATTTTGTATAGATTTTAGGACATTTGAAGTTGTAATTTTTTCATTTTCTCATGTCCCGACGTCGATATTGATGTGATGTTATATGTGTGCGTAGCTTGTTTCATTTTTATAGACAAAATAAATCTACAGGGTGACTTTGAAGACATTCGACAAATTTTGAGGGTAAGTTCTGTTATAGATCAATTTTGTATAGGTCTAAGGATATTTGGAGTTGTAAATTTTTTTATTTTATTAAGTTAAATACACTTGAAATCGTTACACAAAAGAAAATTAATAATAATAATAAAATGAACATAAATGCTAAAAAAAATCAAAATGCATCATTTATGCTTATTTTATGTTTCAAGAATATTTAACTCAATAGGTACCTTCAAAAAATTTTTCAGCAACTCCATGTTTAATTAGTCCTATACAAATTTGATCTATATCGATAACATAACTTACCACGGGAACTTATCCTTAAAATTTGACGAATGTCTTGACAGTCACCCGTAGAGATTAAATATTAAAAATCTATGGTATAGATTGACTGCTCCTGAGATTATTACCCATCCAGTGTAATGAATAAAGTTTTGAAAAAGCCGCCCATTTCATCCAACACTTTGGGTTCAAATTGGCTGTTTTGATACCTTCTCATAAAAATACATTTTACGACAGCGGCGACTCGAAAAATTTCTAAACAGCGAGACAATCAGGAAGTGTTTGTGCCTCAGTTGATCACGTAGTGCGCCGTCAGCTTCACCTTCCAGTATCATATTGCCGCCACCCTGGTACAGCTGATACAACGTGCGATCTATGCCTTGTTCGTAACTTGTAGTTACATAGTTACTACAATTTGTCACCAAAATCTTAAAGAAAAACCTCTTGGACGCGACTAATCTAAAAATCACCATTTCACAGTATGAATTTAAAACAACTTGATTGTCAGAGGCAATTTATGAGCTGTATTATAATAGCTGTGTCCACTACTCAAATTAATAAATAAATAAAAAAAATTAAAGTGAAATTTGGTGCAGTTTTTGAACCTATTGAAGAACGGTGGTAAAATCAAAATATCGACAAAACAACAACAACAAGCGTAACTCAAACCCGAGTCTTCTCAACTAAGTCACTATGGTCCTGCTTGGTGTTTTGAAATTATTGAATAAGTAAGTGCTTCCTTCTAGCCATCTTCTTTGTACTAGCCCAACTAATATTTCCTTACAGACAAGCTTCGCTTTGCTTTTTCAAACAAGGTTTTTAAAATTAGAATCATTAAATAAATAAAATAATAAAAATTCAACAGATTTCAAGAGACAGATGATCTGTATGTGTATTTAGGTACCCTTGGTTATTTTTCACAACTGAAACGTTTTTGCTGCGATTTGTCTGAAAAGAGTTTCATCCAAAACTTAATATACAGTTGAAATTAGCTTTCTGCTGAAACATCAATCTTATTCAAAGAAAAGTTTCCAAAATAAGGTCAGACGCCTTTCCGCGAAATGTTGCCGGCATTTTAAAGATTGTTTGCGAGAAACGCGCGGAATTTGGAAGTTTCAAAACTCTTTCACCATTTACGCGCCGAAAATAAATGTAAAAAAGCCGCTACATCATCATTGGCGTAAAATTTTAGGAATGTTCATGGCTAGCAAACTTTAGCCAAAAACTTGTTCTTGAAGAGGGCTAAAAAAGTAGAAAGAATTTTCCTTTTAAAAATCTTGTTTCATTTTATTTCAACGAATTTGAAAACAATAAACAGACGGGAAGTCTGTTTCATGTCACTAAATCGTCTGTTCACTCGTTCTAAAAACAACCACTGGCGCGCAGAAATATTACACTCATATATCGCCAAAAAAGCGCAGATAGAAACGGACTGAACTGAGGCGGAACTGAAAAATGGGGCGCACCTTGCACTGTTCCCGAACTGGTTATCTTGGAATGGTGTCATTTTTGTCGCCATTTTTTATGAAAAATTGCCGGGGATTCCTGTGTGGGCTGTCGATACACATAGATGATGGGCGGCTATCTAACTTTTTTTGATTATATAAAATTTTAGAAATATGTTTCTAAAAACGCTCCCAGTACTTATTTACTCTTAAAAAAGCATTTCTTAAACTACTTACTTACTCGTAAAAATTTACAAGTAGCAAAATAATTTTGTAGTTGATATTACAGTTTGTCAAATCCTTACAAAAATACAAGGAAAATGAGAGAAGCTCAACGCCAAGACTTCCAAGCCAAATGCACTACTGGTACCTAAATTCAATTTATCTGTAAGAACAGAAGTGAGAACCGTGTGGCCCAAATTAAATTGCACTGTGGATCAAACTTCCACTGCTGCTTTTGCCAGGTCAGCTGTCTTAGTTTACTTGGCCTTTAGATAACTACCTACAATGTAGGATTGAAAATAAAACTCATCTTGAAATTTAAGGCTAACTTTTTTACCGTAACGGCGTAACTTTTTGGTCAGGACTTTCTGAATAAAGGCTAGGTTAAAATAACCACAAACCGACGAGCGTGTATTAAAGGGTTGATAAGAGTAGTAGCGAGGGCAGTATGCTCGGTTGCCCACCTGTGACATAAAAAAAAAGTATGTCAAGATCATAGAAGGAAGAAGTCAATAGTTTTTGCCTACCCTGACGGACAGAGGCGTGATGGTACTAGTTCGTGTGTTGTTGACTGTATAGGTAAATAAATAAATATTAATTTGACGAAAGTAGGTATAAACCGTAACAATATGATTAAAAATAGATACCGTACCTTCCTTCTTTCGACCATAGAAAACTTCAACAACCAAAACTCGGCCATCTTTTGTCCTGGCCCCACCTCAAACATAAAGATCACAGAGTCCTTTAGCAAAATCCAATAAACAGTGGTGTAACAAGTTCAGCCGGCGGCGTAACGTGCCGGGAAACTTGAAGGCTTTCGGCTTAATTAACCATACAACTTTTGTACCGCCCCAGATGAAACCAGCCTCGCGAACGCAAACATTTACGTGCACCGACTGTAGGAAAACCGCAGCAACCGAGGCAGGGTACTAAATTTTTAATTAATTTTGTCATTGTTAATGATGTTGCTAAGATTGTTCGAAGGCAGTTTAAACTTTTAACGACAAGTATATCAGTCGTCGGTTATGAAATCAAATAGTCCTACTAATATTATAAACGCGAAAGTTTGTAAGTATGGATGGATGTTTGTTACTCTTTCACGTAAAAAATACTGATTTTTATGAAACTTTACAATAATATAGTTTATACATCAGAAAAACACAAAGGCTGCAATTTATAAACCTGTGCACATGAAGTCGCGGGCACCAGCTAGTATTTTACAATTGACTGTAATATCTATAGGTAAATTAATTGAGCCAACCAATGTTGAGTCAAGGATATGGACCCTAGGCAAGAGACCATACTCTTACATCTTTTGACTAAAACAAACATATATTTTTTCCAAGGAACATTGCTCGAAATACGTCTGAACATTAAAATTTAAATTTAGGCGAAAACTTGATCTAGCTAGGTCAAAATTTAATTTTTAATTAAAAAAAAATCGTATCAGTGTAGCGACATACCTGCGGATCTTTCCGACGCGGAGAGTTCTTCTCGTTACGCTCGCAACACGTTTTAGGTTGCCTCCTATGACACATATGTCGGAATTTCCGCTGGTGTGTCGCTATACAGGGTGTAAGGGACGGTGTACCAAAAACTGAAAGAGCGTGTTCAGTCAACGAAACTGAACAACTTACCCAAAGAAACATTTTTGGGAAATGAAAAAAAAAATGACCTCTTCATTCAAATTGCTCACTGATCGAACATTTTTTACGGATAAGTAAATGTTTCTTTTTCCTTTTTCTTTATATGTTTCTTTGGGAAAGTTGTTAAGTTTTATTGACTGACCCCGCCCGTTCAGTTTTCAGTACACCGTCCCTTACACCCTGTACTTATGTCTCCTTAAAAGAACTCTGTGGCCCCATTCAGACGTTCACGTGAATATCCGTAGATTCATAAGGTGGGTAAATTTTGCACTCGCATTTACGAACACCTGTGCAAAATTTCAAGATTCTAGACCAAAGAGTTCGGCCTTTTATATTTACTGGGAAATACTAGTCATTGGTTGACATCTAGCAAATTCGAGTTGCATTTTGTACCTAAGCTAAATAGAGCAATTTATAGCATTCGGAATCTGCCCGTGTAATCACACGTGTCGTGTCTATTTGCGACAGCGCAATTAACTTCACCAGGAATGAGCGCATTCAAAATTGACCCGCTCATTAACTGCATTGCTCGCGCGGCTTTCCTAATGCAATTCGGGAATTTTTTGTTGGAATATCTGGATTGATATCGTTACACTCTGTTGACAGTTTCTAAATAGATATTTTATGGTCGGTCATCAAACGGACAAAAGTTTACCAGTTTATGATCTTATTTCAGATACGTTACCTACGATCAGATAAAATATACAAGGAGATTAATACTATTGTATACTACTAATTTATAATACTATACTAGCTGGGCTACCCGGCTTCGCTCAGGGAGGTGATATAAGATTATATGTGGTAATTGAAGTAAAAGACTAAACTTACCACAATGTTCCAGAATATTCCACACAAGGAACATTCGAGACTGTTCTGGAATGTTTCACAATAATCTGGGATATTCCCAAACATTCCAGACTACTTCCGAACATTCCAGAATGTTCTAGAACGTTCGAATCCACGACAGATCTTGCTTTATACGAGTATACCCCTGTCAATAGGTAGCTACACTCATACAAAAAAGGCTTCGAATGGTATACAATGTTCCAGGATACTCCACAATATTTGAGTGTTTTGGAAAGTTTCACAATGATCTGGGATGTTCCCAAACATTCCAGAATGTTGTGGAATACTTTTGAATGTTCTGGACTGTTCTAGAAATTTCTTGAGGGTAAAGCTTGCAGCCTTTATGTCTTCAAAAGCACGCCTTTCAGGTAAAAATGGGAACCTTCTTCATGGACGGGAGATAGAGGGCTACCACACCATATAACTCCCTTGATCGTACCGAGACTCAATAACGAGTTTTAGCGGCACGCACATTGTACACTTTCTTTTATAATATACAGGTTGTTAATTTGATTGCGTGCCATAGGTCAGGGGCGGGATCAGTATCAGAATATAGGTCGAAATACGAAAATAAATTTTTGACCTCCCATAAAAACTGCATCAGGCGATAGCGCATTTTGTATGAAAAGTCAAATTTGGGTTTTCTTATTTCGACCTATGTTCCTTGAGAAAAGTTGTCCAGTTACTGATACTGATCCTGCCCCTGAGCTGGTAGTTGAAAGTGGGCGTAGTCTTTTCGCTTGAAAGAAAGGAATAAAGTGATTACATCCACAACGCATTAAATTGCGACAGATAAATTTACTGATTAATATACTGTACGTGTTACCAAAACTAAATGACGTAAGCGCCCAATATAAAATATCGACTTTTTGTAAAAACTAAATAATTAAAAATTTTAGGTTGGGCGAATACCTTTTTGTATACTTCATTGCACTACTTAAAACACCTCAGATTCCACAAAAAGTGGAAATAATGAAAATTGAAGAGGCAACTTTGGATTTTTATTTTGTCAAGTCGATTTTCACTAATCATGTTTTGGTCTTGGTGATATTATCACTTGAATGGTGAAGAAAAACATACTTCAACACGGCAACATACTGAGTACCCAAAATAAATACTCAAAAAAAATTACATATCGTCTTAGGAATTATCACGCGTCATACTTTTCTTGCAAATGGATATAAAATCTCTTTTAGCGACTTCTTGAATTATGCTAAGTGACTTGTTAAGGCTTGGCTTAACATTAACATATGTGTGATGTGGTCCAACGATACTGTATCAATTTCAACAAGCTAAAGAAAACAAAAATAAACAAATACTCAAGTAGTTGTGTCAATAAAACGATAAAAAATATTTTATAACTTTCACATAAAATCTCCTGTAAAGCTTTTAATCGGTTAATAAAATAAATTGTACCCGCGGCGTCGAGCGGCGACTATAGCCTCCAACAAAATGTCAATTTTCATTCTCTTTGTAACGAGCAACGATAAATATTGACGTAAAAAAAGTTTAAAAACTAATAATCATCTTAATTTTTGGATGTATAGATAAATCTTGTAAGTTTGCTAACTAAATAAAACTTATAAAATAGATATGTATGAGTAGATAACACACACATCTGCTTTATTATTGTTATATTTAAAAAAAAATCATGTGTTTTGTATGTTTAAAAATAAATAACTTTAAAGTTAAAAACCAAGAAGCCACAGAGAATGTGGTTCTTCTTACCCCTTATTACCTACCATAGTTGCCATGCTTGGCAGTGGTACACAATAAGTAACCATAGTGTTGCCAACGTAGTTAGTTAGTTAAAGTGAAGACACCTTGAAGCCAGTCGCAAGATTAAACAACTCCGTTGTCTAGATTTTTCAAGTCATGTCTGCATTCTAAGATAATAATATCTAGAATATGCGAAGGTCAACAATGATTGAGCGCCTGACAACGTCGACGTAATAGTGGTTGATGAAGAAAGGGTTGACGTGACGAACTAGATGCTTTTGAATAGTACTGGCAAATCCTGGCACACAACTATATAATAACGAGCATGGAAGCAGGAAACTGAAGCTTTCAATTTTTTTTTAAAAGCTTGCGAAACGGTCAAGTTATTCATCTGGTTCCTCTGGTTTATCTAGTCATTCAGCACTTTCGTGATTAAAATGAAAGCAGAAAAAAGAAATATAGAGCAATATTCAAAAGGACGCTAATGTCTATCATCTCATTTAGTCAAGTGTCATTAGTCGACTTTTAGAAGTTATAATAGAGTTTTGGAATCAGTCTCTTAATAACTTTATTAGAATTATCAATGTGACGATGTTAGTTTTCATCAAGAGCATTCTTCGTTTTAATTTAGCACATCGCCGCGTCACACAAATTAACATCCTTTATAAATCTAATCTTTCGAGTTTTCCATCAAATCCAAATTACGCCCTCGAACAAAAACATTTTTCAATTTTCACGTTTAATAAAAGCTGAGTTATTAATAATTCATAATAAGCTCATGCATTCCTCGATGAGATGGTTCGGGAACTTTTAATCTGGCTTAAGAGAGCCCCTCGAATTAATCAGCGGAGGCAGGGTCGCCTTTGAAGGATCTTGACACGCTCATAGGTCTGTCTAGACCCTTATTCTTTTACAAAATTAAAAGAAATTCCTATATAGTTGGTGTCTAAAATTATCTCTGTCAAAATATTTTCCAATAAATAATTTTATTTTAACGTATTTTTTTCCGAATTTTCGTGACGTGACTTTTAATAGTTTACTTTCTTATTTGTTGATGATTTTCATTTACCTGTCAATTGCTGAAAAACTAATAATAACATATCCTTCCACAAGACTGCTACCAAACATAGAGAATAAGGGTATTGTTTCTTAAAACTTTTGTACTTCAGCTCTCAGAATAACACCGTAGACAGCCAAACAGGCATTCCTTCATACTTCATTAATCAAAATAATTTATTAAGAGGTGTTTTGTCTTTGATTACTTTAATCATATTACTTTTCTCCTTTATTGAGAAAGTTTCGGAATTGCGTATTAGTCGCAAAACAATTTAGGTATTTAATTTAGTTCAATTTATAGTTATTGATGAAGAAATTTGGACGTTAATGAGGAATTTTAGGTATTCTGAATAGAAAACGCGTCTTCAGTTACACTCTCTTATCTTTCTAATAATTTACTCATGGACGTTATAAAATTAAATAAAGCTAAATTATGGATGGAATCTAATCATTTAGTTTCTAACAAAGATTTTAAACAACTATTTTCATCGTGTACAGGGTGTTAAATTAGCATCATATCAGCCTGGAGGGCTTGAAAGTAGTAAAGTACTGTAATTTTACGAGCTTCCTGCGTCATACGCTGTCTCGCTGTCACTTGGCTGTCACGCTTCATCCGTTGCAAATAAAAGCACGCTATTTCAAAATAAATGTTTCTATTTTAAAAACTGTTTTAGCTCTTAAAAATAAGTGACTTTCTATAATCGTAAACGCTAGTAGAAAATTATAAAAACATAAGGATTGACATTAGCTAACGCAATGTTGCTTGACAGCTAGTGTCAATTACATTCAATTTTTTACATTATATAGGGTGACTTTTAATTAGTTCTTGATAACAAAAGGTATGCATGTATTCATGATACTGAACAACTTTTCCCAAGGAACATAGGTCGAAATACGAAAAACCAAATTTGACCTCCCGTACATACTTAATGCGCTATCAGCTAATGCAAATTGTATGGGAGGTCAAATCTTAATTTTCGTATTTCGACTATGTTCCTTGGGGAAAGTTGTTCAATATCATGAGTACATTCATACCTTTTTCTATCAAGAACTAATTAAAAGTCACCCTATATTAGCCTTTATGATAATAGATAACCACTTGTCTCTAGGCCCTTAAGGCGATCCGTTTTCCATACTAAATTCAAATGACTTGCTTTCTTATGCGGGACATAAAATGCTGTTGAAAAATGAGTTTATACCACCTCACCTGGACCTGGATCACCTTAAGCGTTAGTAGTAAACATAATTTCTCTAGTTAGAAGTATTTTTATCACGTTCATTTTCTTTTTCAATACCTGTCTAACTTGACTTCCATTTTCTTACGACAACTGGATATCGCGTTCCACACCCGTTAATAAGCGCTTTGATTGACAATGCTGTAGATAGAATGAACATGAAATAAAAGAAACATTAAAGAAACGGGTGATTGGTGCCTGTCAGCACTTGTCAGCATCTTGTCAGAGTCGACCGACGGCGAGTCGATGTTTGTGCCGACTGAACTATATTATAAAATTTCACGAAGCTGTTTTTAGTCACGCTGTATTGCACTGGGCTTACCCACTTTTAAATCATGTGAAACTATCAATCTCATCATAAATTTACACAAAAATGTATGGGTTGTTATGTGATACTTTGTGTGAAACAGGGAGCTATGCTTTTTAGGTTACCTTTAAAACATCTGGAATTTCCGCTGGTGTCTTACTTGACAGATTTTTCAGTCGCTATGGTACTTCCCCTCCACATTTATCCAACAAAAGCTAGAATTCTGGAGGGAGCTCCCTGTCCTGTAGTGGACTTTTCATGGGATGCTATGATGATGATGAAACTTTACGCAGAAGGGAAGAAGAAAAAATATAACAGGCATTTGACTGAAGCAATCAATCATACTGATTACATGGTGGCACTGTATTGGTTTTTCATCGTTCTGATTTGCAACGCCACCCTTCTGAAATAATTTACACTTTTAAATTCGATAGCTTTTTGTTTTAATTAAAGAACCCATTCTTCTACTAACCCACTGGCAGCATAGGTAGCAGTTAACTATTATAATAATGTCGGACTAGTTATGCAGGCTTGCAATTTTTCCTCACAGCCATAACTCACCTTAATTGCGTAGTACGTCGCAGGCTGTACGTGAACTATTTTAATGTGATTATTTCAGTCGGCTACATTATTAATGTACACTGCTTTAAGTTACTTGCTTGAATTAAAACTTTCTCGTAAGTGATATTTAAAATTTGGCCGGGTTTCGAAAACCAGTTTAAAGAAGGTCATATAATAAAATAAAAATAAAACAAAGTATCCAGTCAAAACCTACAGTTGAAATTAAATAAACAGACTAGACGTTTCAGAAACTTTAATAATATTACACATTTATGCTGCCATTTATTGCACAATTTTAGCCTTTAAAATTTTATAAGACACTAGATTCTGTCTGTGACTTCTTCTGCTCGTAGTGCTGACGAAGTCGGTAGTGCTCCACCCGCGTAGAATTTTGTGCAAGATCTACTTAAAGCTGATCTCCATATACTTATATAAATAAAATAGGGCTTTATTTTTGTCAAGACATAAATTTTTGTATGTTACTTAGACCAAAAAACTAAACTACTTTTCCCAGGAAGCATAGTAGGTTGAAATACGATCGGTCATCAAAATCGGTTCTGTAGTTTTTGCGTGATGCTCGAACAAATAAACAAATAAAAAACTTAGGATTTAGATTCAGGGGCATCAAGATAGCAAAACGTGATATACCTATTTTCTATAAATATGTACTTACCTACAGTAAAAATCTATTTACAATTTTATAATATAGATTGCAGGCGGCGGGGACGGAAACACGTTGTCTGGTATGGTAAACATTACTTTTTAGTTTTCAGTTTTGTTTCGTCAAATTACTCTAAAATATTTGTCTTAACATATAAGTTGTATGTATTTTTGTGATCGCCTCTTCAACCCCTTCCATTGATACCTCATTTTATAGACTGAGAGAAAATTTGACCCCTAACATCCGCCATAATGATTTTTCACAATTTTAAAATATCTAGTGTTACGCATAACGCTATAAGGACAAATTTAACTATGTATAATTCATTAAATTCGGTTGGGCCGTTTAGTAGTTACGAGGAAACCAAAAACAGACAAGCATTGTACGTTATTACTCGTACATAAACAGATCAAACACATGAGTAAACCTCCTTTTGGGCTCCGCCAAACTATAATTTTCTTCTTTTCTATATCAAGCGACAAGTAAACCAAAGGTCAAAAGTCACATAACTCAATTACAATTAGCAAATTAATTAATCCGACGGCCAATAAAGATAAAAGACCAAATGGAAAACGTAAAAATCGGCAACTCGAGTTCACCGAAGTTGTGCAAAAATCGAATTAATTCAAAATTCCACTTGAACGTGAATCGCCTTGAAACATCCAAGTCTCCGAACTTCAAAATTGCCATTGTGTATCCAAATTAAACTTTCTCTCTTGCTCAACAAGTTTAAAATCACTAATCTTTGTAGGATTTCTTTATTCTTCTTTGGAATTAACATCATTCTTTGCGTGCTTGGGTGATGTTTTTTGGAAATGTACTACTCGTACGTCTGAACATGTACTCGTACAACATATCGAACCTGATACATTAGGTTTTAAAAAAGATGCCGATAAACATACAAACTCACACCAACACGTGCGTATTAGTATTTAGTATTTTGTTGGATTTTAGTACACTTATGCAGTAATTTAATTTTAGATTTTCTTCTTCATTCTATTCTTTTAAAATATCTTCACAACCCTTATAGAAGTGTAGAGGACATGCACATAAACCTTTTTGCACAAAATTGTTTTCACGACTATCTGTGGTAAAAATCTGTGGTGTAAAATGGTGATTGTCAAGATGATAACTAATATACAAAAAAATGTACAGTTGTTGGGCTTCTTTTGGCAGTATTTTGATGTCCAGATATTTGTTTTGAAAAAAATAAAACGAAGGTGCTCGAATTATATGATTATTTGCAATTAGTTTTAATCACTACTTGATTATGTGGTGAACTCAAATTTCAAATAAATCAACCTAAATAAAGTCTGCAGCCATAAAAAATATATTCTCTTTTTAAAAAATCTCAAAAGGAAATGGGTTCGTTATTTACATCAACGATCGGCTTGTGGGAGCTAAAAATCTTTTATCCCCCTTGAATGGGATGTTTATTCCATAATTTCAAAGAAAAAATTCACCTAATTACCTTGATTCCCGCGGGCGGTCTAACCCGGTTCAAAGGAAATGGCCCAAATATTTTGTGAAAGCTCTGAAAGGATACTGTGTTATTGATTATTCAAGAATTTATGAAATTGTAATTTTGTTGCTGTTGTTGAATGTTGCATATTAATATTGTTTTCATTTCTTATAATGTTGTTTCAATGGAAAATTATTTTTATGCTTAAGTATTCTGTTTTATGAAGAAGACAAATCATTACCGTTGCCACATCAAGATATTGATAATGCGAAAAGATCTGCGGGAACGCGGCGCGGCGCGGGCAGACCTATGAATGCTAATTGCGGGAATGCGAAGCATGAATGCGAACCGTAATTTACCTCAGACCCACCAATTACCAAGTCAATGTAGATTACTTGTGATATTTTGTTGGATTTTAGTACTCGTTGGAAAAGACTCTCCGTAGAGAAGATCGAAAATCTGATAGCTTGCCGAAAACGCCTTGACACAGAGAGTAGCCAATGTAGAGGTCCTTGTTGAAAAAACTACTTACCTACACCAAACTAGCATTAAAAAAAATTTTTGCCCCAATACAGCTGCAAACCGTCATCTAGCACTTTGTAGAAGACTGCCAGATCTGCAAGATCATCCTTACCTGAAGTGGAGACCAACCTGTCTGACTTGGACTTAGATATGGGAAGTAAAATCCATACTCTGATGATGATGAATGAGAATGTTTGTATAATACAGAAGAAAGGAGAAAAAATAGGAGGATGACGACTAAATAGTAAGGGAGTTTTTAAATCTAAGATATATTTTTGCTAATGATTCTGGAGCGAGTATTTAGTTGTACACCTAACAGCACGTCATTAGTAACACTTTGGACCCTATTGTATGGGAATAGAGTTGCAAATGTTTCCACTGACATGCAGTTGACCGTACTTGAAGCAAGTCCATAACAAAATAGAAACGTAAAGAGAAAAACTTGATGCAAGCCGGACTTGATATATGGCGAATCATGCCGACAGTTTACTCAGCGTCGTACAGTATGGAACATGTCAAGCATAACACTTGCATTGACTCTAGCTCCAAGGTTATTGAAATAAGAACGGTACAATATCCAACGTGTCAATCGTTTATGTTTATGTTTTTTAGGGTTCCGTACCTCAAAAGAAAAAAAAAGGAACCCTTATAGGATCACTTTTTTGTCCGTCTGTCTGTCTGTCTGTCAAGACCCTTTATCTCACGAACGGGTAAAGGTATAAAGTTGAAATTAATACTATATTTGGGTCCATGAACCACACAAGATCTGAAAATTTAATTTTTTTACAGCGACGCAATCAAAAGATATGGCAGTTTATGTCCTCATCTCCATACATTTATGCAAAAATGCAAAACCTACTGGGTACTTCCAGTTGACCTAAAATTATGAAATTTGGCAAAAAGCTAGGTCTCACAGTACAAATAAAGGGAAAAGTCTAAAAACATTTAATATTACAACTTTCCTCACAACTAATGGCAACCAATTGTGGTGAGCTCCCGTTTCAAGAACATTCATATAAGAGAGGGGTCAAGTTGGATGGTCGCAAAGGCGATTTTTGTTTTAGTTCTATTTTAAAAACGGGAACACTTACAAACTTGAAAATTGGGATGTTTATAGTGCATAAGCTATAAAATAACAACAAATAATAAAATTCGGTCAATCGCGTGTCGGACTCAAAAAAATTAACACATTAACTTACTGAAATTTCAACTAATACAATTATGATTATGTGTTGGTACAGAACCCTCGGTGCGCGAGTCCTACTCGCACTTGGCCGGTTTTTTTTTACTAAAAGCCTAAAAACGCCTTCATAATAAAATTTCGTTAGATTTTTTCAGATTTGGGAGTGTAAATAGTTAAAGCTTCATGGACATGCCTAGAGCCCATTGAAAGTTCTTCCAATGCGAGATGCATAAAGGCACGTTATATTCAAGGCCTTTTATTAACTCATTGAAAGTCTTTTCGGTAAATAGCAAGGTTTTTTCGACTTTAGACGAGACGGGCAGGACAAATTGGTAAAATGGCTCTAATTTGTGCATTTCAAAGCCGGTAAAAGCAGATTGTCTAGAGATTTCATCTTGACGAGTAAACGTGAAATTCAAAACTATTGAATTGTTGTACCAAAAGATAAGTGGGTTTAGTTAATAATTATGACCTTACAAAATTAGCCGTAACTGTTTAATGTTGGGATTCAGTATTTATTTTATTTTTACAGATGAGCACATATTTTTAGAAATGTATAAAACTAGTCACTCTTGTAAGGCAGTTTTTATGAAGTGCTCGAAATATTCCCTAATTTGTGAAATTACTGGCACATGAGACATAACATCTTAGTTCTCAGGGTGGGCAACGCGCTTTGCTGTCTTATTAGCGTCAAAGTATGTTAGTAATAGTACAGTAGGTGCTATGGGTGGTGGAGACCACTTACCATCAGGTGGCCCACCTGCTCGTTTGCTTACTTGTAACAAAAAAATATAGTTTTTTTAGGAAAGTTGTTTGGTTTAATTTAGGTATTGAACGCGCCCTTTTATTTATTGGTACAAGTCTCTATACCCTGTATTTTGTATCAACATTACAATGTCCCCTCCCTTAACCACATCTAAACGAATGCGTTTAACATTTTTCTCCCTCGTTCTCTATCAGAGTCTATTTGCTTCGTTTTGCTCGTGAAAGCGCATCTCCTTTGAACTCTTGTTGAATTATTTAATCATTTAATAGAATTACTGTAGCTACCTTTAAGAGCCCCTATCTTTTTAGGTTTACTCCTTGTTGGCTCGCGTAACAATTTTTTTTTAAGTGTTTAATTGCTTACGTATGGTTCAAGGGTTTGAAATTAAATTATCGAATTCGCATGGAATAAATAGTAAGACATAAATAATTAGGGGGGAAATTTCATATAAGGTCATCCGATCCCAAACTAGGCAAACAAAGCCTGTATGTACTATGGGAATAAAATTGAAAAATTCGGACAAAACTGAATAAGCCGCAAACTATCAGTCTATTGTCAGTCAAAGTGCAACAATATTGGTCGTTCTTCGTCGAAAAAAGAACACTATGCTTTCAAGTGAACGTGCCGCACATTTTCGTAGCTTTTACGATAAATAAGTTTGTCATACATTTAAGAAGGTACTTAATTTGTGCCATAGAGCAACTGTATCCCAGAAGAACAAACCGTCTGTTGCGCAGTTAGCCACTCTCCCCTAATTGGAGCTATGAAAATATTTATCGTTGATTTTCTTTGATACCGTGATGCACTTGGCTTCATGTTGTGCAATATAATGAGACGCTTAGGACGCCTAACGAGTCCGTGGACGTGGGCGTGCATTCAGGTAAAAATGCTAGGTGCTGATTTATTTTTCACTGAGAATTTGCATTTTGTAAAGAAATTAGTTACTGTGAGATAAATAAAAACCACATGAATAACATCACTTTATTATTGATTTAATAAAATTTGTCGTGTAGTTTTGTGTGTCACAAAACTAGAGACAAAAAGAACAATCTCACATATTCTCAAGAAAATTCTACTTTGTGGCGTTGTGGTTAACTTTGTAAAAAAGGCTTCTACTACATTTGAAAATTTTAAAAATTCTTAAATTTAATATGCAGTGCTGATTATTTTGCTTGCTAATCTACTCCCCACTTTATTTTTAAGAGCAGAAAATAAATATCATCAAATAAATCAGCCAGATAAATATTCGATTAGAAGCCGGTGGTCCTATTGAAATCGTCTGAAAGGTCTTTAAACGACGTGAAGGCAGTATTAAGACATTAAGGCACATCAACACCACCGCTAATTGTTCAGAGGGGGAGGTGGGGCAAATTGGCTGTTTTAGGGTGACAATAAATTGATATGGGCCGAGGAAATTACCATACGCCGAGGACGTATTTTACAATCGCTTTAATTACCGATGCCCCAGCAAGTGTGGGTGACGATAATGGACGTTTACCCCACGAGTGCGATGAAGGAAGCGTCTTGTTTTCTTTATAATTGGTGCAGAGGGTTGTGTCAGTTAATTGATTTGCTGGTTTATTGACGCGTTCTTTCATAAAGAACTGCTTTATATTTCTGGACTTCGGATATTTTTAGTCCATATGAATTTTGTAGAGTTTGAATAGTGCATTTTTGATATATTATTTATTTAATTTCAGATTACAAAGATCCTTTTTGTTAGTAAGACTTAAAAACTATGGTTGTAAATTTAAAATCTAAAATATATCAATAAGAATAATAATATGTATTAAAGACAATGGCAAAATTTAGATGTATTGTCACCGAATGACTGGAAGTAGCCCAATATCGTGACTGGTAGAATAAATGCCACTTCTGAAGTAAGTACGTAGATAGACACTTTTTAAGGACATATATTTAGGTGATTTTTAATTAGTTCTTGATAGAAAAAGTAATGAATGTACTCATGATACTGAAAAACTTTCCCCAAGAAACATAGGTCGAAATACGAAAATCAAGTTTTGACCTCCCATAGAAACTGCATCAGCTGGTAGCGCATTTTGTATGGGAGGTCAAATTTGGTTTTTCGTATTTCGACCTATGTTCCTTGGGAAAAGTTGTTCAGTATCATAAGTACATGCATATCTTTTGCTATCAAGAACTAATTAAAAGTCATCCTATATACTTAAACTACTTACTGAGTTACACTTTATTCTAATAAACTGCTACCTTTACACAAACAGTTTCTTGATTAATTTTACCATGTTTCGTGTTACTTTTTATTACAATTAAAATGCCATGTACCTACTGGACAATGTTTTTACAAAATACTAAACATGGAAACCTAAACAACGGGCAGTAAATTCTAGGGGCCAGGGGAAATCGGGGTTATTTCGGCACAGCTATAAATTAATTTCGGTGCACGCCATGCAGTTAAGCCTCCATACATTTTAATTGCTTCCATTATCGGCCATTTTGCGAAATGGTGAGCTGATGACAGCAACCCTGGTCTACCCTCAGCGTGTGTTGTGACAGACATTAGACCTTTGAATTAGAATTAATTGTTTTTGAAAAGACATAATGGCAGGCACTTTATTATTTCAAAATTGGAGGGGTAAACGTTTCTGGTCAAAATTAAGGGATTCAGATTTTCTGATTCAGATAATTTTATTCAATGTAGATTCTTTTTATTGAATGTCATGCAGAATACAATGCAAATAGAGCGAGTCTACGCCGTTTCGGATCGTGCTATGGCAGCGTAAAAGAAACGGCAAGAAACCACTGCAGCACGGCCTACTTTAAGAGTCGGCTTTTTACAATGTGTTTCTTGTGTTTCGCTGGAATATCAGAGCACCATACCTCTTTGTCATTCATATAGTCATCCAATCTATAGTAAGCTTTTTTACATAACGTTTGCTTTACACATTCTTTAAACTTTCTCTCAGGTAATTGCACTATATTGTCAGGTATTTTGTTGTAGTATCGTATACACAGACCAACGAAAGATGTATTGACTTTAGTTAATCTAGTATATGGTTGATCAATTTTATGCTTATTTCTAGTATTAAAATTATGCCTATCACAAATTTTAGGTAATTGATGAATGTTCTTTCTAGCATACATTATATTTTCATAGATATACTGGCATGGCACTGTCATAATGTTGATTTCCTTGAACAGTTCTCTCAGGGAATCACGAGTCTTCAGGCAATAAATTGCTCTTATAGCCCTCTTTTGTAAAACGAATATTGAATGTATATCAGCTGCTCGGCCCCAAAGCAGTATGCCATAAGACATAATGCTATGGAAGTAGCTAAAGTAAACCAGCCTTGCAGTAGCTACATCAGTAAGTTGTCTGATTTTTCTAACAGCATATGCAGCTGAGCTCAATCGACCAGAAAGAGCCGTTATATGAGGGCCCCATTGAAGTTTAGAGTCTAGTGTTAACCCTAAGAAAACTGTACTATTTACAAAATCTAATGGTTCATTATTCAATACTATGTTATGTGAAGTAGACCTTACATTTGGTAGTGCAAATTTAATACATTTAGTTTTTTTGGCGTTTAGGACTAGATTGTTAACAGTAAACCATGCATGTATCTGTCGAAGTGCATCATTGACTTCGTTATAATTTTGTGATTTCCTACTTACATTGAATATTAATGAAGTATCATCAGCAAATAACACAATCTTTGACAGATTCTTCACCACAGAAGGAAGGTCATTAATATAAATAAGGAATAAAAATGGCCCCAATATGGACCCTTGAGGTACGCCAATTTTGACAACAGATCCCAGTGATTTCGTCCTGTTTACTTGTACCTTTTGAATCCTGTTTTCCAAATATGACCTAAGTAGTTAAAGTGAATTATTCTTAACACCGTAATGTTCAAGTTTTAGCAACAATGTGCTATGATCTACGCAATCAAATGCTTTGGATAGATCACAGAAAATACCAATAGCATCTTCAGATTTTTCCCACGCACAAAAGATGTATTTTAAAAGTGCAGTCCCGGCATCCGTTGTACTGCGCCCTTTCGTGAAACCAAATTGATGGTCATGTAGTAAGTTATTTCTATTGAAGTGTGAAAGCATTTGATTGAGTATGACCTTCTCAAAAATTTTACTAAGTACAGGTAAGACTGATATTGGTCTAAAATTACTGGGATCCTTTTTGTCACCAGCTTTGAATAATGGAACTACTTTACTTTTTTTCATTAAGTCAGGAAATGTACCATGATCGACACAATCATTGAATATAACAGCTAAATATGGAGATATAGTGTACAGATCTGAAGTCCCTTCCAATAGGATCCTCAGTCAGATACGTGAAAGTTTTGGCCAAGGTTGATCGTCTAGAATAATATTCTTTAAGAATATTATAATTTTTCCTGAATCCTACGTCATTCCGTTTTATATATTTATTATATTTTGTAATTTACAGATTCTGCTCGGTGGAGAGTGGCAATAGAAGAATGAAAAAGAAACACACTTGTTATTTTAATACTTATATTAGAATATAAACCTAATCTTTACATGTCTAATTTATGTTATTTATTTTATTTTATATCACTATTTATTTAAATTTAGTTTCATATTGACAGGAGTAGTTCATCTGAATTCATGTAGTTTCATCAATTTAGGAAAGGTTTCATCTCATTTACAATGCAATATTAGAGCCGATAAGTTTCTGAAAAGAAACCTATGTTAATATAAACGAAGTAATAAAAATAATGTGGGGACAATCCCCAGGTTTGGGGCACCGCCATCGCCCCAAGCAGCTCGTCCTAGGCCTCCTCTACCCTAAGTCCTAGGTCCGAGGCATATCATCACCCAGCTCACGATGACATGACGCTAAACTACCCTAACAATCCAACTGGATCGTCAGGATTCTGATCATCCTCGCGGAGCTGGAAATCCCACCGAAAACTTAAACTACAGTAAAGACTAGGGTTAATGTATGTGGAGTGCGGAACCAACTAACCACAGTACAACCCAGACGGTGATGATGTCTCCCCCCGGTATGTTCATGCCCCGCGTCAAACCCGACTTCCACGTGGCCCACCTTTAAGGGACGATCACTGACTCATCCAGGGTTCACAGGGTATTGACTATTTCTTTTAGTCACCCATACCAGAGCTGGTCATCGAGCCCGCCAGGCACACGAAGCATACAGTCTTCCTTTAGGAAAACAGGGCACTCTCCATCATGAGCTATAAGAGCTCTTCCTGTAATCCCTCCGGGCAGACAATGATCGACATCATCGAATCCCTTAGTTTGTTTTGAAATAAGTTAAACTGAAAATAATTAGCCAGCTCCACACATCCAAGTGTGAAGTCTGTACTAGATACGGGTATAGTATTATTGCTTGCATGGCCAGCCTAGATCAATAACGGTTTTATAACGAGAGACATAAAGAGTTTGAAGGGCAATCTCCCTCCCCCCAGTCACTGAGTGACTTTATTGCACCAACAAGGTCTCCGTATATCCTTCATAGCTCTCACTTGTGATGCGTAGCTAAATCTCTTTTCCGTTACCAACCCACGCAGGACAAGGATTATGTAGAATAACCCCAGTCTAAACACTCATTTAAATAAAATGAATTGCATCTAAACTATAATGGGATTACCCAGCATATTTCGAAGAAGAACATATAAGAAGTAAGTATAACAAAAGATTACTGAAGGTAATCCTTAATTAAAAGTGAAGTATGATGACCAGAACCGAGAAGATACGGGATAGTAGTATCTAAGCTAGGTTGGGCCAAACATTTATGATTTAAGATCTTAAAGGAAAATCAAAAGCATCGAGTATTCAAAACCAAGAACACTGGGAGAATTTAGCGTAAACAACACTAGCTAAAACTCGATGTTCTTTAAAAGAGGACTCAAAAGAAGTATAAAAATGGGGTTATTGTATATACTTAAATATTCGGAACTTATCTACAATGAAAAGAAACTAAACATTATAATTTCTGTTCCATTATTGTTTTCAAGAATCTATTTAGTAATGTTAAAGGTGGTTTCACACTGAGTCAAAGTATAATTTTAAGTATGATAATTTATGACAAGTTTTATTAAGGAAGATTAAAACTTAGAATCTTATAAGGTTTAGATTCCTGTATGATTCAATGAAGATTAAATAGACTAGTTAACTACTTTAGGATGACACACATAAAGTTCAGAGGTCCCCCAAGGTCAGGGTGTCGTACAGCCGTCGCAGCCTTGCGGGCGAACGTCGTCAACACACTTTACAAGAAGCAACCCACGAACGAACGTAATGTCTCCATCAAGAATATTCTTCCTATTGATTCAAGACAATTCTAATTTATTCCTTATAAACAATTTAATGTCATTAGACTAAACTAGAATGTCCCTTCACATAAGAAGAAAGTTTTATGTTGTCTAACTACTCTACATTTGGTAATCTAACGCTAAGATCAGGAGGTCCTCCCGCGGTATATGCCACTCAAACGACGCATCCAATAATGGGCGAGCGTTGTCAGCACATAACACAAGAAACACTATTTCCAAAATCCAACGTTAAAACACCTTGCTAATATCCTTCCATTTGTATTGGAGTAACTCCAATTCATCCCACACATACAGAAGAGGGAATTCAGGATGAATCAGCGAAACCTCACACAAATAGAAAGAGAAGAACTTTAGTATCAGACCCTTTTAGGCTTGAGGGCTCCGGCCCAAGAATGATTAAAATAAATAAATCCGAAGGTTGATATTATCAGATAGACTTAGACAGATACTCCAGTGACACGCGACATACATTAACCACAACCAATATAGTGGACATCGGGGACACATGTCACGAGGGCATCCATCCATGCTTGGTTGAACTAAATAAACCTGAGAGCAGGCATTTCTTAATCTCAAAATCTGGGACTCCTATAGTATGAAAGTAAAAGGAAAGATAAGCACCTCCTATGAGCTTGAGTACAGAGATGTAGCAATGCTCTCAGCATGTTCCAATTTTGGGAAATTGAGGCAGAAGATTCAAAATCACTATCAAAGCAATTTATTATTACTTGAAATATTATTATTTATAATATTCACTCTACTTAAACTTACCCTTTATTTCACAATAAAATATCACAATCTATATCCAAGTTTTAGTTTTCAGATATATTATTTTAAGATTTTGAATTGACGTTCTAATTCTTTTTTTCTGACGGAATATTTTTCTTAAATTTTATCATATGAAGACATTAGTATATTAAAAACTAGAATTTTGATTTAGGGCCAAAGATTTTATATTATTTTCTAAAAATGGTAATTATTTAATGTATTAATATTTTCTTCCATTTTGATTTTGGGTTTTGATTTATTTTTTGTTAAAGAGATAAAAATTTATAAAGATTTCAAAATAGCGTCTAGCTTTGAGTAAAACTAAATCAAAAATGATTTATTTGTTGACTATTTGACAATAATGTCAAATAGACAATTCTACCTAAAAAAAAAAGTATAAAAATATACATCGTTTAAAGTCTCCTTGACTTGATGATAATAATATACATCGGAGTCCAGTTTCCATGATTTCACCAAGGATTATTTTAATCAATTTCTCTGTAAAGGAAAGAATTAAACACAATGAAATTTACATTACCTTTACAATCCAAGCAATACCTTTTTTTAGCCTTCACGTTTTATCATTTGTGGTTTGCTTTTCCATGTCTATAATGTTCCTTGTAATTCCTGTACCTGTTTAGAAATAGAACATTATCCTGCCTAGCTATACGCGAACAAAGACACTTGTAGAACTAGTTTATACTTAATTATGGGAAAAGAAAATCTTTATTACTATCTACAAATAACGACTCAGATTAGAAACACAGTATGTTATAATTTCCGCAGAGTTATTAATGTTTACAAACGAAAATCATTAAGTGGGAATATCAATTTACTTAAAGTATCACACAGTACAAGCCTCTTATGACCTCGCAGGTAGATCTGTAAAGCTGCAAATATTCTCCAATCAACTCTTCCTCTTTTGACATTGAAATCTGATTTTCTCAACGTTATTTAGCTCACATAACCTGGAAGAAACTATAAATTTCATTAAGTCACATTTCACCTTAACTCAAATACACACAACAACTTTGAACCGAAAATAAATAAAAGATGGAAAACCACAAAATTGAATACTTACATAACATTAGTTTCACTCCACTTATTCTTTACACTTTGGAATCAAACCCTGAATGTTAGCATCTTGAAATTATGCGCAAATAAACCTTCCTATACTATATCCTACACGGAGCAATGCCTATCTATGTCTCAATTGAAGGGATCCGAAATCAAGGATCTCGGTCTCCTCCAAAGATTCATCACATCAGCTGTATGAATTCTATTTTCCGCGAGCTACAAAAATAAAAAAAAAAATATAACTCACATAAATCCAGCTTACTAACGACTTTTCTTTCACAGACGTCTCAAAGTAACAACAAGGATATTTGGAACGTTTACCGATTCCATTCTTCTATTTTTCTCCGTTTTTTTTCCAAATTTTCCTTGCTTGACGGCCCAAAATCTCTCTCACCTGAAACCTTTAAACATGTTAAAATTCTATTTCAGCTTCATTGCCCTCACTATTCAACAAAACCTGATTCATAGTTTTCTTCTGTTGCTTTCGTTTATCAAAATTTTAGCAACTATTCCTTTTATTCGGTTAAAAAGCTTTTTTCTTTCATTTCCTTTTCTTGACTCTCTCCCGACCCTGTCTCGACTGTCACACCTTGTCATATTTTTCTACTCCCCGTTTATCGTTACACTTCTTGACACTTCCTCTAAATAGTATATTATGCATTTAAAAATTTTTTAGGGTTCCGCAAGTGCACAGCCTCCCCCAAAATTTTATTATTTCGAAAAATCTAAGAAAACATTTTTTTTTTTTTCGAGAATTCTAAAATTTTCAATTTTAAATTAATTTTTTTTTTTTATTATTATTATTATTTTATTAAAATAAAACCTCCTATATTGGCCCTTAAATTTTTTTATTCACAAATACAATAAACAAAACAAATAACTAAACTACTAATATTATAAATCATTAAACTAAATTAATTTTTAATTCAAAATTAATAAAATTATTTAACATGTTTATCTAAATTTAGATTTATTTCAGTTCAACCCTGATTATATAACCAAATTAAATTTGTATTAAATTATAAATTATTATAATTCATTATATTTTTTTAAAACGAAGTCGATTTAATAATGCCAGTCAATTCACTAACAAATTGACTCACTATATACTATAATCAAAATAGTCTTCTAATATTAATTATTAAATTAAAACTAATAAAATTATATTAATTAGGTTGTGACCAGGAATATCTCAATTCCTCTAAAGTTAAAATTTATGATATAGTCCCGTGAAAATCTCAATAGCTAACATCCTAAGTATAATATTTAGCCAAATGGACTGCATTATAAACTCCTTTGACACTTTGAGTTTCAGGATCAACAAGAATATACACATTAGCATATTTTATTCCTCCAATTCGATATGGTCCATCATATAATAAATCAAATTTCTTAGTTTTATTTCGACTAGAATCCGATTTATTAAGCCTCCTTAATTTTACCAAATCACCAACTTGAAAATCTATCAACTTATGAGTTCTATTGAATCTATCCTGCCGCTTCTGACTCGAAAGTCTAAGGTTTTCTCTAACTTCCTCTCTAATTTGATCTAATGTTTTATTCGTGAGTGCCCGTGGTAGAAAACGGTCTACTTTAAGTTTCTCTGAATTTCCAAATAATATTTCATTAGGAGAAAATTTCGTACTCTCGTGGAACGTATTATTATACAATTCCTCAATCTCCAACAAGTAATGATCCCATCTAGTATGGTCATCATGACAATAAATTCTAAAGAATTTGTTTAATTCTTTATTCACTCGTTCTGTAGTGTTAGATCGAGGATTACGAATAGTAGTATACAAAGTCTTAATTCTCAAAGCTCTGAGTCCATTTTTCCACTTGTGACTAATAAATTGTTTTCCGTTATCTGTCATAACAGCCTTAGGTTGTATTATTTCAGTGAACACTCTCATACAATAAAGCACTGAGTCTGCTGAAGCTCCACGAAGTCCGAAAAGTTTAATAAATTTACTAAAAGAATCCTGTATTACAAAAATGTAAATATAACCAGCCTCAGTTTTAGGTAGTGGTCCGAAGATATCAGCCATTACTAATTCACCCGGGTTTTCAGTTAAAATCGATTTACATTTTCCTACCCCTTTTATATAGTCAGGTCTAGAAAGCTGACAAACATGACACTTCTGAATACAAGACTTCACTGTCTTACCCATATTTATCCAATAACACCTTAGTTGTAAATATTTCAAAGTTTTATATGCGCCAAGATGACCCATCTCTATATGTACCTGTTTACAAATCTCTTCTTGTAGAACCTTGGGCATAAACAAAACGTAATCTCCACGTACAGTTTTAAAATAAAGTAGATCATTATTGACAATACAACGCAAAGTTATACGCGTAAATCTATCTGTTCTTTCGGGAACTCTAGAAACATTTATTCTCTCCTTAATCCCACATATGACGTTGTCAAGCCGTTGGTATTCCATCATACGTTGTAATTTATTTTTCAAGTCACGGTCAGTAGAAACACCTACATACATAACAGTTGGATACCACACCTTCTCTTCTTGCAAAACTCCCCCTGGCGGATATCTAGATAAAATATCTACCCCAATATTTTCTACACCTTTTACATGTTCGACTTCGAAGTCAAATTGTTCAAGAAATAAAATCCAACGTGTGACTCTACTATTGTATAATTTCATTTGTTTCATGAAAGTTAAAGCCTTATGATCTGTGCGAACAACAAATTTCGCTCCTCTTAAATAAGTCTCAAACTTTTTCACAGAATAAATAATAGCCCACAACTCTTGTTCAGTTACAGTCCAACGTAATTCAGAACCCCGTAGTGCACGACTACAGAATCCCAAAATTTTAACCTCACCATTATTTCCAATCTGAAACAATGATCCGGCTATTCCGATCCCTGAACTGTCGGTCTGTAAATAATATAATTTATCCTGATCAGGATGGCTCAATAGAATCGTTGTAATAAATTCTTCCTTTATATTATTGAAAGCTCGATCTAATTCTTCATCCCAAAACCATGTTTGGTTTTTCTTTAATAACCTAGTTAATGGAGCAGTCAAAATACTATAGTTCCTAATAAAACGTCTATAATAATTACAAAGTCCCAAAAATCCTCTTAACTGTTTTTGTTTCTTTGGAATAGGGAATTCCTTTATAGCTTTTATTTTATCCGGGTTAGGTTTAATTCCCGAAGTTGTAACTATATGCCCTAACATTTTTACTTCACTGCAGAAAAAGTTGCACTTTGCAAAATTACAAGTCATTCCAGCTGATTCTAAACGATCCAAAACTATATCAATATGTTCCAAATGGTCCTGCCAAGTCCCACTCGTTAGGATTGCAAGATCATCCAAATAATTGACACAAAACTCTCTAACACCAGGACCCAATATAATGTCCATTGCGCGACAAAAGGACCCTACTGACGTCTTAAGTCCTTGCGGAAGCACGTTGTATACGTAAGACTTTCCATTAACTGTAAATCCAGTATATTTTTTACTGTCCTCAGTCAACGGTATTTGAAAATAAGCGTTATTTAAATCAATCAGTGTTATAAATTTTACACCAAGGAAAGCATTAAGTATGTCAATCTGTAAAGGCGGTGCTTCTACTTCTGGAACCATATATTTATTGATTTCCCTAGCATCAAGTAATATTCTAACAGATCCATCGGGTTTTCCAGTGAAAGTTAGAGGACTACAAAAATTTGTAGTTTTCCTCGAAATAATCCCTAATTCTTCCATCTCCCTCAACTTTTCTTCTACTTTTGCCCTATGTGCGTATGGTATAGGATAGGTTCGTTGAATCCTTGGAGTACCCTCAATCATTTTAATGTCATGAGTATAACAGTTTGCCCTTCCAAGTTTCTTTGTAAAAACTTGCATATGGGATCTCAAAACATTAAAAATTTGTTCCTTCTCTACATCAGACAAATCCATTCCCAACCGAATACTTTTAAACAAATCTAATAATTGCTTTTCTTCACCGCCTTCTTTTTCGTTTTGTTCCTCTATTCCAGATATTAGATTTATTCGATTCTCTTCTAAAAACCCACTAGAAAGATTTCGAAACGGAATAGTAATTTCTCCTTGTCCAACGATACCCAATTCTAATGTTTGTGGTTCTTTTAAATGCAAAACAGCGTTGTGCGCAACTAACCAATCTACCCCAAGGATAGCAGAACAAGTTAATTTAGCAATCACTAAAAATCCCGTATCAATATCAACTGAACCACACGTCAACGGTATAGAGACTAGTTTTTTTATTTGGAGACTCTTTTGTCCAACGACTCCCCTCACACATATTGGTCTAACTGGTAACGCAGGGAATTCTAACTTTAATTCTCCTTGTAAACACTCTAAGAATTCTTCCGAAATACAAATTACTTCACTTCCAGTGTCTACCAAGAGAACTATAGATTGCCCCAAAATTTGTAACTCAATTTCTGATTTAAATTTGGGCCCCTCATTCTCAAAGCAAACCTCTTCATCATATAAAGAGTTACCTTCATATTCTCTAATGAACTGATTATACATTGGTTGATTTTGTTTAATCACGGAAACGTCAAAACTTTAATTAAATTTACGACTGTTTGTTTATTATTATAATCTTCTGAAGAATATCCTAAACCTTCTCTATCACAATTCGTTCTAGTATTATTCGGGGAAACAGGATATAAGATCCCTTCTTGGTCACAACCCAATCCTACCCCTGGCTTCCAACCTTGTTTTATTAAATATTTTACAGGAAAAAGATAATTTAGTTTTTTGTTAATTGCGGCCACCTCCTGCTTATTGGAAATGGCCCCAACTAGTTTAAATCTTCTTCTTGAATTATTTCATCAGTGATCCTTCCCCTTGAAGTCTCCCCCTCGATGTGAGCCACCACTTTTGGTTTTTTATAAAATGGCTTGTCTTTATTTGAAACGAATGGACTTTGACGCTTTGTTCCCCTATCAGCTCCAGTAGAGGAGTCAAAGGAAGAAGTTCCACATTGTTTATTCACGTCATCCAATTCACGAAGAAACTCTGTTGCCTCAATCAAAGTATTTCCTTTCTTCATCCGCCAAGCATATTGTACATCCTTCGGAAAGTGTCTCATCAAATCCTCCACTATTTGCCATTCAGGAATTGGTCTAGACATCATCTTTGCTTGCCCTGCTAAACTAACGAAATGTTCTAGCATTGTTCCATTTTCCTTAGACCAAGTGCCATTTACAATCATTCTTCTCAAGGTGTTTTGTTCGGCTTCTCCCCAATAAGCATCCAAAAAATCTCTTTTGAAATCCGACTGTGTAAACCATCTCTGTCTATAAATTCTGGCCCATTTACGAACATCACCTTCTAAACAACTGATTATAGTTTCAATTGTAGCATCCTCATTAGGCATCCTCCGTAAATAATTCTGAAGATCCTCCAAAAACGACACTGGATGTACCCCAAATCTTCCAGGAAAACGTGGTTTTTCGACTCTTGTATCAATCACCGGGCATATATTAATCGGTGCTTCATGCCTTTCAGACGAAGCTGATGCAGCGTTAGTTTCCCGAGCTTGCGACAGCTGATTCTCTAAGTTCGACACCTTCTGTGTCAGAATTCCCATGTTTCTTCGAAGTTGGCGAAACATAGTGGAGTTGCGTAAAGAAGGTCGTGGACGTTCTTCTTGCTGACCTGTCCTTTCTAATTCATCTTGTCCCTGAGATGATCTAAGATTATAACGAGGAGGCATTTTTTCTTTTCTTTGGATACTGAAAGTTTATTACAAATTATAGGTTGGAATTTTGTTTAAATTAAAGAATAGAAAGCTTATCTAATATTCTTTCCTTAATTTCCCAAAACTGTTGCTTTATGGAGCTAATATTTTGATCTCCATCGATAATCTCTATCCTGTCAAAATCTTCCTTTATATTAGGGTTCAATAACCATTCCTCATGAATGTTGTGAATCCTCTCTATATAATCTAACGTTATCCCTGTCTCTTCAGGTCGACCACGACTTAGGGCTCTCTGATAAGAAACCATAGGGGAAGTCCTAAGATAAACCACTAAATTAATTCGAGTAACCAATTGTTCTTTGAAATAAGAATAGGTTTCATCTAAAACTGCAAACTCAGCCGGGTGCAACAATTCACTCTCTTGCAATTCCCTAATAAAACAATTTTTGGCTGAATAGATGGAACGTTCCATAACTTTAATCTTAGCGCTAGATTCTTTCGTATGATTCTCTAACATTGTTAGAAGAACATAATTTTGAAAACAGAAACCCCACTTCTTAGGATTTTCCTTAAATAACTGGAAGAGATTGACGCCAGATAAATTAGTCCATTTATCAATTGGTTCTGGTATTATCTCAAAATCAGAGTTGCCTCCCAAAGCTGCCAACAAAGTAGACTTCCCTGACCCTATGTTTCCTTCTATTGAGACTGTAAAATTTCCCATCTTTATTCTGAAACAAGGAATGCATCATATTTTCTATGGTTTCCAAAACAAATAACCCTAAGCTAAAACCAATTCTAACGTCCCGCTTAACAACTTTAACTTAGATAGACTTTACTCTCAAGTTTCTTCAGTTCAAAAACTCGAAATTAGTGTATTTTTTATTTTGTTTCTTTTTTTTCACTCTTCAATACCTCTCTCGCTTGAAACCAGCATATCCTGGTCACGGCACCAGCTGTACAGATCTGAAGTCCCTTCCAATAGGATCCTCAGTCAGATACGTGAAAGTTTTGGCCAAGGTTGATCGTCTAGAATAATATTCTTTAAGAATATTATAATTTTTCCTGAATCCTACGTCATTCCGTTTTATATATTTATTATATTTTGTAATTTACAGATTCTGCTCGGTGGAGAGTGGCAATAGAAGAATGAAAAAGAAACACACTTGTTATTTTAATACTTATATTAGAATATAAACCTAATCTTTACATGTCTAATTTATGTTATTTATTTTATTTTATATCACTATTTATTTAAATTTAGTTTCATATTGACAGGAGTAGTTCATCTGAATTCATGTAGTTTCATCAATTTAGGAAAGGTTTCATCTCATTTACAATGCAATATTAGAGCCGATAAGTTTCTGAAAAGAAACCTATGTTAATATAAACGAAGTAATAAAAATAATGTGGGGACAATCCCCAGGTTTGGGGCACCGCCATCGCCCCAAGCAGCTCGTCCTAGGCCTCCTCTACCCTAAGTCCTAGGTCCAAGGCATATCATCACCCAGCTCACGATGACATGACGCTAAACTACCCTAACAATCCAACTGGATCGTCAGGATTCTGATCATCCTCGCGGAGCTGGAAATCCCACCGAAAACTTAAACTACAGTAAAGACTAGGGTTAATGTATGTGGAGTGCGGAACCAACTAACCACAGTACAACCCAGACGGTGATGAT
Organism: Athrips mouffetella; assembly: GCA_947532105.1. Taxonomy (NCBI): domain Eukaryota; kingdom Metazoa; phylum Arthropoda; class Insecta; order Lepidoptera; family Gelechiidae; genus Athrips; species Athrips mouffetella. Next base: position 12,979,407 of record OX383958.1, read on the forward strand.
GTCTCCCCCCGGTATGTTCATGCCCCGCGTCAAACCCGACTTCCACGTGGCCCACCTTTAAGGGACGATCACTGACTCATCCAGGGTTCACAGGGTATTGACTATTTCTTTTAGTCACCCATACCAGAGCTGGTCATCGAGCCCGCCAGGCACACGAAGCATACAGTCTTCCTTTAGGAAAACAGGGCACTCTCCATCATGAGCTATAAGAGCTCTTCCTGTAATCCCTCCGGGCAGACAATGATCGACATCATCGAATCCCTTAGTTTGTTTTGAAATAAGTTAAACTGAAAATAATTAGCCAGCTCCACACATCCAAGTGTGAAGTCTGTACTAGATACGGGTATAGTATTATTGCTTGCATGGCCAGCCTAGATCAATAACGGTTTTATAACGAGAGACATAAAGAGTTTGAAGGGCAATCTCCCTCCCCCCAGTCACTGAGTGACTTTATTGCACCAACAAGGTCTCCGTATATCCTTCATAGCTCTCACTTGTGATGCGTAGCTAAATCTCTTTTCCGTTACCAACCCACGCAGGACAAGGATTATGTAGAGTAACCCCAGTCTAAACACTCATTTAAATAAAATGAATTGCATCTAAACTATAATGGGATTACCCAGCATATTTCGAAGAAGAACATATAAGAAGTAAGTATAACAAAAGATTACTGAAGGTAATCCTTAATTAAAAGTGAAGTATGATGACCAGAACCGAGAAGATACGGGATAGTAGTATCTAAGCTAGGTTGGGCCAAACATTTATGATTTAAGATCTTAAAGGAAAATCAAAAGCATCGAGTATTCAAAACCAAGAACACTGGGAGAATTTAGCGTAAACAACACTAGCTAAAACTCGATGTTCTTTAAAAGAGGACTCAAAAGAAGTATAAAAATGGGGTTATTGTATATACTTAAATATTCGGAACTTATCTACAATGAAAAGAAACTAAACATTATAATTTCTGTTCCATTATTGTTTTCAAGAATCTATTTAGTAATGTTAAAGGTGGTTTCACACTGAGTCAAAGTATAATTTTAAGTATGATAATTTATGACAAGTTTTATTAAGGAAGATTAAAACTTAGAATCTTATAAGGTTTAGATTCCTGTATGATTCAATGAAGATTAAATAGACTAGTTAACTACTTTAGGATGACACACATAAAGTTCAGAGGTCCCCCAAGGTCAGGGTGTCGTACAGCCGTCGCAGCCTTGCGGGCGAACGTCGTCAACACACTTTACAAGAAGCAACCCACGAACGAACGTAATGTCTCCATCAAGAATATTCTTCCTATTGATTCAAGACAATTCTAATTTATTCCTTATAAACAATTTAATGTCATTAGACTAAACTAGAATGTCCCTTCACATAAGAAGAAAGTTTTATGTTGTCTAACTACTCTACATTTGGTAATCTAACGCTAAGATCAGGAGGTCCTCCCGCGGTATATGCCACTCAAACGACGCATCCAATAATGGGCGAGCGTTGTCAGCACATAACACAAGAAACACTATTTCCAAAATCCAACGTTAAAACACCTTGCTAATATCCTTCCATTTGTATTGGAGTAACTCCAATTCATCCCACACATACAGAAGAGGGAATTCAGGATGAATCAGCGAAACCTCACACAAATAGAAAGAGAAGAACTTTAGTATCAGACCCTTTTAGGCTTGAGGGCTCCGGCCCAAGAATGATTAAAATAAATAAATCCGAAGGTTGATATTATCAGATAGACTTAGACAGATACTCCAGTGACACGCGACATACATTAACCACAACCAATATAGTGGACATCGGGGACACATGTCACGAGGGCATCCATCCATGCTTGGTTGAACTAAATAAACCTGAGAGCAGGCATTTCTTAATCTCAAAATCTGGGACTCCTATAGTATGAAAGTAAAAGGAAAGATAAGCACCTCCTATGAGCTTGAGTACAGAGATGTAGCAATGCTCTCAGCATGTTCCAATTTTGGGAAATTGAGGCAGAAGATTCAAAATCACTATCAAAGCAATTTATTATTACTTGAAATATTATTATTTATAATATTCACTCTACTTAAACTTACCCTTTATTTCACAATAAAATATCACAATCTATATCCAAGTTTTAGTTTTCAGATATATTATTTTAAGATTTTGAATTGACGTTCTAATTCTTTTTTTCTGACGGAATATTTTTCTTAAATTTTATCATATGAAGACATTAGTATATTAAAAACTAGAATTTTGATTTAGGGCCAAAGATTTTATATTATTTTCTAAAAATGGTAATTATTTAATGTATTAATATTTTCTTCCATTTTGATTTTGGGTTTTGATTTATTTTTTGTTAAAGAGATAAAAATTTATAAAGATTTCAAAATAGCGTCTAGCTTTGAGTAAAACTAAATCAAAAATGATTTATTTGTTGACTATTTGACAATAATGTCAAATAGACAATTCTACCTAAAAAAAAAAGTATAAAAATATACATCGTTTAAAGTCTCCTTGACTTGATGATAATAATATACATCGGAGTCCAGTTTCCATGATTTCACCAAGGATTATTTTAATCAATTTCTCTGTAAAGGAAAGAATTAAACACAATGAAATTTACATTACCTTTACAATCCAAGCAATACCTTTTTTTAGCCTTCACGTTTTATCATTTGTGGTTTGCTTTTCCATGTCTATAATGTTCCTTGTAATTCCTGTACCTGTTTAGAAATAGAACATTATCCTGCCTAGCTATACGCGAACAAAGACACTTGTAGAACTAGTTTATACTTAATTATGGGAAAAGAAAATCTTTATTACTATCTACAAATAACGACTCAGATTAGAAACACAGTATGTTATAATTTCCGCAGAGTTATTAATGTTTACAAACGAAAATCATTAAGTGGGAATATCAATTTACTTAAAGTATCACACAGTACAAGCCTCTTATGACCTCGCAGGTAGATCTGTAAAGCTGCAAATATTCTCCAATCAACTCTTCCTCTTTTGACATTGAAATCTGATTTTCTCAACGTTATTTAGCTCACATAACCTGGAAGAAACTATAAATTTCATTAAGTCACATTTCACCTTAACTCAAATACACACAACAACTTTGAACCGAAAATAAATAAAAGATGGAAAACCACAAAATTGAATACTTACATAACATTAGTTTCACTCCACTTATTCTTTACACTTTGGAATCAAACCCTGAATGTTAGCATCTTGAAATTATGCGCAAATAAACCTTCCTATACTATATCCTACACGGAGCAATGCCTATCTATGTCTCAATTGAAGGGATCCGAAATCAAGGATCTCGGTCTCCTCCAAAGATTCATCACATCAGCTGTATGAATTCTATTTTCCGCGAGCTACAAAAATAAAAAAAAAAATATAACTCACATAAATCCAGCTTACTAACGACTTTTCTTTCACAGACGTCTCAAAGTAACAACAAGGATATTTGGAACGTTTACCGATTCCATTCTTCTATTTTTCTCCGTTTTTTTTCCAAATTTTCCTTGCTTGACGGCCCAAAATCTCTCTCACCTGAAACCTTTAAACATGTTAAAATTCTATTTCAGCTTCATTGCCCTCACTATTCAACAAAACCTGATTCATAGTTTTCTTCTGTTGCTTTCGTTTATCAAAATTTTAGCAACTATTCCTTTTATTCGGTTAAAAAGCTTTTTTCTTTCATTTCCTTTTCTTGACTCTCTCCCGACCCTGTCTCGACTGTCACACCTTGTCATATTTTTCTACTCCCCGTTTATCGTTACACTTCTTGACACTTCCTCTAAATAGTATATTATGCATTTAAAAATTTTTTAGGGTTCCGCAAGTGCACAATAGTATCAATGATCGCACTACAGACTTTTACTGACATTCCCCATAGGTCCTCAGTGGTTTTCATTTTAATACTTTTAAAGGCTTTAACAATTTCGTTAGGGGTGACATGATTAAACCCAAATTCAGTTTCGCAGGCGTCCACATTCTTTTGAAGTAAATCGCTAGCAAGTGAAGATGATGAATTGAGTGACTCTGTTGTTTTCAAAGGAATATTAGTAAAAAAGGTTTCGAATTCGGGACGTTTCGCTATACGAGTATAAAGTACGTGGAACGAGAAAGGAAACTGAACAACTTTTTCTTTGTAACATAAGTCCATCATCACCATCATCCCGAACATAATATTTATTTAATTTGAAAAAAGAAACAAACTTTTCGCCTAAAACTAACCTTTCGGGAAAAAGGTGTAATTTTAGTTATAATTAAAATTTCCTATTCAAATTACTACATGTATGGTACTAAATAAATTTAAAACTCATGATGACTCTAAATTATAATAATACACCTAAGCGTTGTTGGTTGTGTAATGTTACTACCAGCCAGCAGCATTATGCTGAGTTGAGACCGTTTTCTTTCTTTCTTTCTTTCTTTCTTAATTGTAGATACATACTTTAAATAACCCTCCTTTTGGGCTTCGTCGCAGTCGGGTAAAAATAAGATAATAATAATAAGACGAAAACGAACGTCTTGAAATGTATGAAAGGGAAGACATTTGACATATTATTATGTGATCCCATACATATTATGAAAAGAACGTCATGAAATGTATGGAAGGGAAGACATTTGACATATTATTATGTCAACCTATACATATTATGAAAAGAACGTCATGAAATGTATGGAAGTGAAGACATTTGACATATTATTATGTCAACCCATACATATTATAAAAAGAAGTTCATGAAATGTATGGAAAGGATGACATTTGACATACTATTATATCGTCCCATACATATGACGTTCCCTTTAGTTATTTTAAATTTAATGGAACGTAGTCTAGATACCCTGATGTAATTTGAGAGTTTTGCATTGTGTGGAACTAAATGATAATTATACAGCTTTAAGCAATACGACATTACTTGCAAACTAGATTGAACAATAATTGAAAATTATCCAGTATTATTATAATCATACCTACAGCTTTCAGCAATACGACATTATTTGCAAATTAGAAAATTGAAAATTATCCAGTATTATTTGAAATTGCAATAATAATCACTATATAATTCTATCAAAGCAGTTTTATTGCGAACTGGCTGGCATTGTTTAGCCACGTGCGTTTTCACACAAGCTGATTTATTCAATATGATAATTAGGTCTATTTTAATTCGTTTCGGAAACCGCGTGTAACGTATTGCAAAGACCAGTTAATCATCAGAAGCGGTACCCACATCTAGCAGTAGTTGATCTTTCTCTCAGATCACGAAAGTTAAGCAACGTTAGTTATGGTTAGCACCCGGATGCCAGTGACACAAAAAGTAAAGCGTTTCCTTCCTTCGGAAGACATATTAGGCCGTATCACTGTTTTTTAACTTGCATGTCAATAGCGTGGACAAAACAAAATGCAAATGTTAGTGCCTGTCGGCACAGCGAATTTTCACAGCGCGATTATTATGTATTTCGCGTGAATATTTCAATAGCAAAAAATCGCAATTTTTTCCCGCAGTGCGGATACTCTTATAGGATTTAATGTGTTACAGAATTTCGAGAAAAAATCGCGCTGGATATAATTCGCGCGAACAAATATCGCGCGAATAAAATTCGCTGTGCGGACAGGCCCTTATTTCTAGCGTATGGATTCGAAAACTGTTGCCGTTGTGGAAAATGACGCTAAGGCCTACTTTTCACGTAAACCACACATCATACGCACCAAATTTTATGGTTGCTTGCATGCTGTATAGAAACGAACAAACCAGTGTCCACGGAGTAGTAAAGTCGTCCTTCACGCGTTCGTCAGTAAGCAGTATACTTACAGTTTTATTTTTTTGCATGCAAGATAAGCCAAATTGTGGGTACCATAGGTACATAGGTACTATTTTTGTTGTTTGGTACTTGATAAGACTTTGACAAATGTTATATTACGAGAGCCTCAAAGAATTTGTTAAAATCCATTTTATTAAAACCAATAAAGTATTATATCGGTAAAACGTGACCGCTTTTCTATCCGAATTTGCATAAATAACGATCATTTCAACATTATTGTATTTTAATGTCCAATACGTAGATTTCCTTTTTGCAGATATTTTTGTCACGTCCGGCCATTATCGGAAATCTACATTATGGTTAGCGTGTGTGGAATTAAAAGGATGAAATTATAATGAAACTTGGTTACGTAACTTAGTGCCATAGAGATAAAATTTTACGTTTTCAATGCATTTCAATTATTTTAAAATTGTCATAAACCTACACTACCTAGCACTGCTGCTCAGTCTGCGTCAGCGTCCTTCTGTGTATAGTGCGGTCTACAATCACCGAGGTCCATTTTGCCAGCTGTAACGCTATCTATTTTTAATGTGAAATTTTGGGAGGAGTACCTGGTGGACTAATGAGAAGAAAACCATATTTTTCTTTTAATATGCGGCCCTCTTGCCGCTATATTTGTGCCGCTGGCAGTGGAGACGACAGGGTGTTGGGGCTCCGACGCAAAATGTTTTGTCGCCGAGATCGGCCGGCAACTTCGTGAAAAAGGGGGCGACTCCCGCTCAGGATCGTTCCTGATGCAAAGGTTAGCCGTCGCCATTCAGCGCGGCAATGCAGCTAGTGTAATGGGCACCTTTGCACCGGGAATGATCAGGCGGGTTATTCGATTAATTTTTGACAATTATTTGTTATGCTTTTTGTAATTTTTGCTGTTAATATTAAGGATATTTTTGACATTTCTGTAAGTAAATAATAAATTAATAAAGTAATACATTTTTTTCTTTTTGTATTTTTTTTGTATTTTATTCGTTTTCTGTTCCCTTTTTCTCTTTGTTTGCTTTTTTTTTATTTTATAACATGTTCCTAATAAGATATTTATCTTGATTATAATATTGTCGGTTACAGCAGACAATTCCGGGGGATTAACATATTCTATCTATGTAGAGTGAATGCTGGAAACATGGTGAATGGTGCTCTGCATGCTTTTATGAAGAGTCAGAAGGTGTCTCACAAGGCTCGTCTGGCTGTTCATAGGGGCGTTTTGGTACCAACACTGATGTACGGCAGTGAAAGCTGGGTATGGCAGAAAAAGCATGAAAGTAGAATTAATGCAGTAGAAATGAGAGCGTTGAGGAGTATGATTGGTGTGAAATTGAGTGACAGGATTAGAAATAGTGACACAAGAGAACGTTGTGGCGTAAAAGAAGACGTAGTGACTAAAATTGAGAAAGGGATGCTGAGATGGTTTGGTCATGTAGAGAGGATGAATGAAGGAAGATTGATGAAAGAGATCTACAAGGCGAGAGTGAATGGAAACGTTGGAAGGGGAAGGCCTCGGCGAACGTACCAGGACCAAATTCAGGACGTTCTGAATAAAGGCCAGGTTAAAAGTACCCTAAACCAACGAGCATGTATGAAAGGATTGATGAAAGTTCAGGAAGCAAGGGAAGTATGTCAAGATCGTAGCAGGTGGAGAACTGTGGTCTCTGCCTACCCCGACGGGAACAAGGCGTGATGTTATGTATGTATGTCACTACGTAAACCATATCTATGGGATTTTGTCATTGGGGCTGGATTAGGTTAAGTATGTGGTTTTAGCTTAGTTTATATTTTGTTCAAGTGTTTATGTGTTACCTAATAATTTTATATAATTTCGATTCTGTTTTTTGTGTGTGTACTGTGCTTGTTTCCTTTGAATAAATGTATGTCTATGTATATGTATCTATGTAGTGGTACTAGTGGGACACTTTAGTCTATTTGTACCACCAGTGGTACAGATCCAGTAGTATTAGTTATCCTGGATGAAAATAACGATACTTTTTATTTAGCTCTCTGAAACAATGGTTTAATTTTATTGATAGGTCTCCACGGAGACCTTCATTAATCTAAGGTTTTGGTGTAGCAGGATCTTCATTATTGAAAATTTAACTCTGATGGCCAGTAACGAATAACGAAACTGATGTAAGTAAAAACATTTTTAAACAACTTTCTTATAAAAAATAAAATCATCTTAATGCAAAGCAAAGTTTACGAAGGTAATCCTTTTGTCCTGTTTTAGTTATCTATTTGCGTTGCATAGTTCCATGCCCGAGGCTGACAAAGCAAAAATCCAATCCTCATTTTCTCATTACGAGTCCTCTTTGCTTTCTGTTCTCCTTTGTTTCCGATGGAATACGTAGAGGAAAATATAATCTCTGCAGAGATGATTCTGGACTCAGTCCGTTTTAATAGGGCTTGGGATTTTAATTTTGTCCTGCATTTGTGGCTTCTGATTACGGAAATTCTATAAGTAGAGATCAAAAGGCTTGAAAAAGAGTTATACGAGTACTACTTGCAGAGACTATCGATTTCTCACTAAGATAGAACGGTGCTGAAAGTAATGACATATAAATCTTTCTTATTCCCTACTACTGAACTTTACCGCTCCTGTGATCTTCTTGCTGTTCCACAACATTTTATTCTATGCACCGTCTTAAAACAACATTCCCAATCTACTTATAACCCCTAGACTTTTATATCTAAACGCAACCATCTTTTAGTTCCTAGTTTCCGCAGCAACACCACATTTAAGCAAAGGTTTTCTTTTCTTTGTAAGTCCTTACATAAAAAACTCATACTCGTATTATTTCCACTATGCAGGATCACTGTTTCCGAGTGAACCAAGACGCTTTATTACGATTCCTCTGAAAACTTACTGAAACCTCTTATATAAATTACTATCATCCTTACCTAAAATCTTAGATTCTTTCTTCATATCCAGTGGATCGAACCTCAAAATGGTGTGTAGTTTTGCAGATGGTTTTCCTTTTCATTGAGTTTTTAATATAATTTAATGTAATTCCTTCAACACATAAATACTGTCTTAGCTCTGTACACCCTTCATATGCTGGCTAGTACTTATAGCACAGGCTTTTCTTTTTTATGTACTAGCCTCACCAACTATTATTTTTGCATTGCCCTAATAGCTACTTCTAATTTTGTAGTAACTTACTCTAATAGCTTTTTGTAAAACGTTAAACAAAAATTTTAAAAATAAGAGCTCCCGGTTTTTCAAAAGGCGTATTTCCCAGTTTTAGTTTTTTTTTATGTCTGCACAATAAGTTAACCTTTGTTTGTTCTTTTTCTTCTTATTCTTATATTTAAGAGCCGCGTTCTTATCGTTAGAGAAATCTTCATTTATCTCTGTCTTCTGCTGTTCGACGACATTTATCCTCTCTTTTATTTAGTCAAAAGAAGTGTGTCTTGGTTTTTCTATTCCTCTTCTACATTCAACCTTTCCTTCAATAACATTCCTTATAGTCGTGTCATATCAGATGTCCAACCGTCGCAGCTAATAAATTATGCTATAGGTAAAGCCTTTGTTTTATATATAACGTAGGTAATAGAATAATCTAGTTAGATTGCCAGGCAACTGATCGAATCGGGAATTGGGATCAGCGCAGCATGATCGGTCGTTATTACAATCTTCTTCACAGCAGGTAGCTACTTTAACCGTAGAAACAAGATCCGATTTATAAAGAAAATAAACCTAATGAATTATATTATATGAGATGACAGTTATTTCATGGAAAAACGTTTTCTGAGAATATGATACGAGCCATACGTCTCGCTGGCGCCATCACCCCTCTTAATTTCAGATGACCGCGACAACAGTCTAATAAAAACACTGAGACATGTCCCCTCAGCCATATTATATTTTTATTTTCTGTGTAAATGTCACATAACGTCCCTTTATACGCTCAAATGTCTGAAATGTCTCCTTAATCCGGGTGGGCGGAAAAAACTTGATAAAACCGGATGAAACTGGAATTGGTTTATCTTTTTCCGCTATCCGAAGTGTGTCACGGAGTAAATGAACCCTTTCCTTTGGCGGAGAAACTAAAAAAAGATAAAATGTTTCTTAACGGACATTAAAGCGATGGTGCCTTGTAGAAGCCGTTGCCATAAAAAGGCGGAGTCGAGGTCCGCTGGGACTGTCTCGGCTTGGCTATGCCCGCTGAGCCAAATTAATACGTAGCCTTTACAATCTCGTTTCAACCGTGAAAGTATAATCCAAACCAAATTAAGTACCAGCTTTCAGCTAAGCTTACAGTTAGTTCGTAAGAATATATTGAAAGAAATGGGGCCAGGTTAAAACAAATAGTTACTTACACAAACTTCTACTAAATAAAGGAAGAAAATTAGAAAAAATAACTCGAAGAAATTCGTTGTTTATAATTTTTATTGTTTTCTGAGTGTGCAATAGAATTATTTATTTATACATTCAAAACGGTACACTTGTATTGTACTGAGGTATAATTCAATGTCATGGCTAATAGTAGAGAGCTTGATAGAGCGTGAAAATTTCTACGTGAAATTAAGTGTATCAAGTAGTAATTTATAAATTAATTACAAAATTGTGACAGGACACCTGTTTAAATCTACTATTTGCCAATTTTATAAAAAAAAGTGATAAGAAAAACCATAAATAAGCCCACTCTAGAAGTTGGTGTCTCTACGTTTGGCATTACAGATCTAGATGCGACCCTCTTCCGAAGGTAGTTACATCGGTTCAAGCGTGAAATTTTATCGCAAGAATTAATCTCTAAAAGTTTCCCTGCAATGCCCTTTTGTTTCGAGATGTCCACAATAAAATTTATTCGCTCCAGAAATTGGGAATAGATAACTGGGAAAGACGTGAGAATTCCCAAGGGCGCCAAGGATTTTTCGTCCTTTTTTTCTAAAATGGAAGAAGATACGGGTAATTAAGGTAGATTATTCGCTATTTATCTGATCGAATTTATCTGAAATAGAAACGGAAAGTATTTTCTGAAGAAAACGAAATACGTGAGAAAAGAACGAGGATTAGCGTCACATCTTTTTCCCCTAGTGTTGAGTAAGTAAATAAAAATGTCCGTAGTAAACGTCTTGGCGGCCGTAAACTATCCTAGCTAACGATATATTAATCTTGTAGGCACATAAAAGTTTCCCTGAGGACGGTCCCTTCACAGTAAGAAAATTCGAGATTAGGAATATAATCTACACTACAAGGATACCTAATATTACAAGGATAGTTAATGCTTAAAAAAATACTTTTGATATAGAATCTGAAGGAAACCACTCGTGGGCGAGTGGTAGTTGCTTTGTTCTTACTTTCGCATCTTGCAATAACAATTGAAAGGCCATTTTAATGGCTTGTTAACGTGACAGTGTTTAGGTTGGCAACTAAAGCCGCAATCACACCTTTTTAAATGCAACGACTAATTCGGTATGCATTGATGATAGACTTGGTTTTGCTAATTTCAATATCCTTACTTCAACGAGCAATGTATGCCGAATTAGTTTTTGAATTAGGGAAGGTGTGATAGCGGCTTAACCTGACAGCCTAATCTAGAATTGCAAGGTGGCAGTCGATCTGTATAAAAACAGTGCCTTTGTAATTTTTAAGCCTTTCCGCTAAGTAATTAGCCTACTTCGTAAAGTTTTTGTAAGTGTTATTTTTTACCTACTATTCTGAGTACAAGTCAAAAAGAAATTCAAAATTTTGCGCGCAATAGAGAAAATACGGCCAGAACATATTCATAATCTAAGGGCCAGAATGTTAAAAATTAAAAGGGGTAGCAATGCTTCAGTATGTATATGTACAATAGTAGGTACGTATTGTGCGCCAATCAATCCGCCCGCACTCCCGAACTGTTACGTACTTTCTGTATGTAATCATTTATTCAATATAAATATAATTGATTTTAAAATATTTTTCATTCTGCCATGTATTTGTGTTAACGCCGACAAGTATACGTAAGAGAAATTTGCCTGATTGTACGTTTTCTCTGTAAAATAATCTACATATTATTTCAGATGGATATTGGATGCTCCATTATTTTGGTAAACATAAAATTATTATTCAAGCTTTACAAAATGATGTCCGAACTCCTGTCATATACGAGTATTTAAGCAAAGTATAACAATTATAAAGCTTTTAATTGTGAATACCGGTTGAACGTTGTTGTTGAAATTAAACTCATTATATGAGCGACAGCGCCTCCGCGCGGCAGCCGCAAGCTTTTTGTAATTTCGGTGACAAATGAACAACGGACTGCGAGCGGCGCGCCCGGATTGGTTGAGTTGAGTTGATTTTCAAACTTGGAATATGCAACGTAGAGGGTAGATTTTATGCCGAGAAGATTTACCTGGGCTCTTTTTTACGTCGAGGGAACTAAAACGCAGTTTAGTTAAAACTATGTAGCTTTATTAGAAGAGCTATGCATGAGAGCAAAACGGAGCAATAACTACGTCTCTGTCGTTCAAATACCATAAGCTTCGCTTCGTCTTGTTATTGCACTGCTGTTATTCTAATCTACTACTATTACATTAATTTTCACGTTCACGACTGTACAAAAAGCTAGTTATGCATGCTAGGGTAGGCCTGCGTAGTTTACTTACAGATGCATGGTTGCGGTGTGTGTGACCATTACATTTTTCTTTAACATAATTACTGCCCGCTAAAGAATAAATATATATTTGAAAATTTATTTTTCTTGTCAGGTATAAATTTCGACTCTCAGCAGCCAACCTTAATGATGTGAGATAAAATTGAAGACTTGTGTTTTTCCTAAGCATGTTTGTCGGAAACGTCGGTTTAGTTTCATAAACCTTTTACAAACAAACTTATTCTAATACGAGGTAATGAATGAATGAAAATAATAAAAATATTTAAAATATATAAAAATATTTAATATTCAAACTTCATAATCTTTGCCAACAAGTGCAAAGCGTCAGAGCGCGTTTCCGTACTTTACGCGAGTCGAGTTAATGCTCTCTTACGGGGGCCTATTCATTCGGAATTTAACATCGCACTTGTACTTGGTTCAGTACAATATAACTTTACACATTTTAATTTTTACTAAATTATCTTCACGCAATTAATTTGTTTACAAGAGCATGATTTTTAGGGTTCCAATACCAAAATGGTAAAAAAAAGGAACCCTTATGGTGCGACTTTGTCTGTCTGTCTGTCACACCTCTATATCACAGCAACCACTCATGCTATCTACTTGAAATTTGGAGTAGTTTTAGAATATATTTGCCCAACTGAAATGCACATGAAAGAATTTTGAAAAATATATGATTATTAATGTAAAGGGGGCCAAAATAGGGGAGGCCAAATTTCAAATTGTCGCTACTAGGTCGAATGGGATGTCATATGAAAGAACTTTACTTGTACATTCTAAAATTTATTTTTGTATTTTTTTACGTCTCTTAGGTTTCAAGTTATGATGAAAAATGACAAAAAAAATACCATTCTCCCCCCCCCCCCCCCCTTATCTCCGAAGTTTGTGAAAGCAAAAATCTGAATTAATTACAGTTGACAGAAATTTATGTAAACATTACAGCAAAAATTAAACGATCTTTCTAAGTTGCACAGTTTTTTAGAAATCTGCAAATAACCTTTACAAACAAATTTAATTTTGCGGTCCTGAAAATGGACTTTTTTGCTTCCAAAATACAAAGAGTATATCGGAACCCTCGGCGCGCGAGTTCGATTCGCACTTGACCGGTTTTGTTTAGCTGAGTAGGTGGTATGAAAAAATATTTCCGTTCGTAGCTAGTTAAAACAATTATGAAAAACGAGGCCTCTAAAATCATGCTACAGAAGAAAATCGGTCTTAGCCTGAAGCACTACATGTGCTACGCCGTAGCAGCAGCCGTAGCAAAGCTGTAGCTCAGAATCAAAAGATGATTAAAAAATTTTCTTTTTGTCGAGAATACTTCTAATTACCTTTCTTCATATGCTTCTGCTAGACAAAGACCTGCCCACGTCTTTTCATAGCAAAACTATAGTATCTTTCAGACAAGATATAATATCACTATGCGTGTTAGAGTTGCATCGTGCAACCACAATATGTAAGCTATACACAGAATGACAATCCTGCTCATCCTATGGTTTAATATGTCACAACTGTTCGAAATTCAAACTTCTTACCTTATTTCTAATGCCGTGAATTTACAAACTATCCAAAAGAGCAGTCATACCTCTTGCACGTAATAAATAACCCGATTCCACTCGCACAAGCTAATTCGATTTAATTCGCTGAATATGCTCACTGAATTTATGGGCTGATTGTTTGGAACTGTTACAATGCCAACTATTCGTATTCCTTTGGTAACGGAATGTTTCAATCGAAACAAGTTTCAAATATTCGATTGCTTGTGGTTTTGTTTTCAATGTGATCTTTTTAACCGATTTCAAAAACAGGCGGTTATTAACAGATTTAGAAGACAAAAGTAAATTGGGAAAGTAAAAGTTATTTTAAATCTATCACTGCTGATTGCTGTCACTTTTGTTTTGATAACAAATAGAAAGACAGCGAAAGATGCTTGCGACTAGTCTGTCAAATAAACAACCTTTAAAAGGATACCCTATGTTATAAGAAAAAAGAGAAAATAAAAAAAATAAAAATAAAAATTGACAAATTACCTCGTCTAGACAGGTGAAACCACGCAATATTGATATGATTTAGTCATAAAAAACTTTGAAAATGAAAAGATAACTGTTTTCGTCTGAACAAAGACAAAAATGAGCTCATAAGTAGTTTCGTTTTTACCAACCCTATCCTCGACATTACGTAAGCACTTACCATAAAAACAGAGAGTAACGCTAAGGAAAGAATCATTTGAAAAATGTTATTTGAACCCTGACAGTTTTACAGTTTTGAAAAACGTGGAGCCGAACAATCTTTATAACGACTAACTTATAGTAGCTAGGACCATAGGGCTATATAGGGCTTCTAAAGCACGTGACCATTTTAGTTTTCAGAAAATCTGGTCATTTAATCTCCTAATTTTCCAAACCATACTAAGGAAGTCGCACAAAGTGATTTTCTCACCGGAATTCGAACCATAAACCTCCGGATTGAGAGCTGAAAGGTCTAACCACTAAACCGCAGAGGCTGTTACATACTTCCACACGAGCGTTGTCATATTTATTTCACAAAATAGTACTTTTCCATTGGTTCATGTGTTTAAGATTAGTTTGCGCAGTGTTTCCATAGTAATGTTTAAATGCATCATTTTTGTAACTCCTTCAAGATCCACTTCTAGATGACCTTAAACATAAGTTAAAACCTAAAAATTCTGGCAACCAAACTACTAAAACATTTTTTTTTGCAGAAAGGAGGAACGTGCCTACTTACGTACCAATAGATCGGAGGTCACATCACGCCGGTCTGTCAGCACGTCTTTGATGTTATATCCGTATTCAGATCACACGTTTACATCTCGCCACTTTCCTGAAATCAAAGTAAAGTTGGGCACAAACACTCGTTGAAAATGCGGTGTAAATAATAAAAAGGTACACCCCTACCGGCAGGCTTCCCAGCCGTGGTTGTCGTTTTCACCATTGTAGCCACCCATTTTGAATCATAGATGATAAAATGCTATCAGGACCTCGCATAGCAACTAAAATAAATACCTTATTTCTGATGCCATTATTTGTGTTCTATTTAATAGAGGCCACAAGTATACCTTTCGCACGTAAAATAGCCTGATTTTAATCGTTTTGTGGATGTTTACGACTTAATTTTGTTCGTCCCCGCCTGCAGTATCTTATACAATTCAAGTTACCAAATCCAATAGATTTAAGCTTGTTTTCCTTTCTTGTGCTAAGCAGTTGGGTTTTTGTTATTTAATAATTTTTTATTTTAAACTTTTTAGTTTTCAGATTTGCTACAAAATTATTTCACCCTTTTTTTTCTCTTCAAAGGTGCCCTACTAAAATATTATACCCTATGACACTCCTACAATGAATACAAATCTAACGACACCTCATTATGTTGAAATCTATCAAGCCGTTTAGGCTGCAGAGCGCGACAAAAAATCTACATACATACATACATCATCATCATAGGCCATAGCCGTCTATGTCAGACGATTTAAGCAATATTCTGTCGATTGCACCGTTTTTCGAGGCTGAGTAAGCCTATTCGGGAGCGGCAGGTCCTGTCACACGCTCTGCAGGTGAAGCTTGTGTTATCAATAACTGATGTTATGTCGTTATTTTTCTTACGTTTCTCGCTTTTTTCGGCAAGGGCACAACACCAGGCTTCATCGTGTACCTTGGGTCCATCCAGTAATGATTTACGCCATTTGGTTTTGTCCTCAGCTCTCTGCTCCCAGTCTAGGTGTTTAATACCAAAAGTGATCATGTCTTGCTTGGCGCAATCTTTAAAGCGCAGCATTGGCCTACCAACATTTTTTTTTGCGTGCGCTATAGGACCAAGCAATATACGCTGGGGTAGACGGGTTGGTTCCATGCGGTTCACGTGCCCCAACCATCGTGTTCGTCTCTGCTTCAGCAATGCAAAGAAACTGGGCAGCTGGGCTCGTTGTAAGACCGTTTTGTTGGTTACCTTATCCTTCCAGGAGATGCCTAGGATGTTTCGGAGGCAGCGCATATGAAAAACATTAAGTCGACGCTGTTGTTTTCCGTACGTTGTCCTTGCTGCTCCATACAACAATATGCTTAAAATGCATGCTTGGTAAACGATCATCTTGGTGTTCGTCGTAAGATGATTGTTTTGCCAGACTCTTGTATTCAGCCTGCCAAACATGGTCGCCACTTTGCCGATACGAACATCGATCTCCAGGTCAAGTGGGAGATTGTTCGACACAGTCGACCCTAAGTACGCAAACTTGTCCACTACTTCCAATATGGCACCATCCAGGGTTATTACCGGCTTCTCTGTATTCCCTTGCATCAGCACAACTGTCTTTTTGGCGTTTATAGACATGGAGAACAAGGAACATGCCCGTAAAAACATATCGACGATGATTTGTAAATCAATTGCAGTGTTGGCCACAAAGGCTGCATCATCAGCAAATAGAAGGCTGTCAATAAAAACGTCCCCGCGATGGCGCTTGGACTTAAGAAGTGAGATTATGTTGTACAACTTCCCATCAGCTCTTGTATGAAAATTTATACCCTGCTGGTCATTGCCGAATGCTTTTCTTAATAGCAATGAGAAAAATATACCAAACAGCTAACACACAACCTTGGCGGACACCTCTGCGCATTTTGAACGGCTCAGATGTAATGCCACCAGCAACGACAGCGCCATTCATATCTTCGTGGAAGCTCTATATTAAACTAAGAAGCTTTGGTGGACACCCGATGCTGTTAGGAGCGATATATAGTCTCTCTGCTGACTGTATTTTTCTACATACACCCAACAGCACGTCAGTAGAAACACTTCGAACTTTGTGACATAGTAAAAGAGTTGCAAATCTTTCCATTCACGAGCGGTTGACCGTACGTAAGGTATGGTTGTATTTGGTAGTCACAAAGACGTTTTAGTCGCTGGTGGTTCGCTTTGGCGAAGCATGGGCTAAAACCTCCTTGGGTAGTCGACATCAAAAAACAGCTCCTTAGAAAAGCTACAGTATAACACAAAAGTAATTAATGCTGCATCGTGCACGGAAAATTTTGTCATTGCTTTATATGTTAAAACTTAGAAAATTATTTCCAAAAGGCCTAGCCCAAATATTTTATAAAGAAATTTAACAATAAAATATTACGAGATGAGCAAACGACGCTACCCACGAAACGCGATAGTAAAAACAGCGCCTCTGGTACGGAGTAGAAAAACTACAGTATATTACAAAAGTAATGAATGCGGCATCTTACACGGGAAATTTAGTCATTGCTTTGTATGTTAAAACTAAGTGATTCTTTTTCCAAAAGGCCTATCTAAGCCCAAATATTTTATAAAGAAACCTCCCAGAGTTGTTTTATCAATAAAATATTACCAGGTAAGCAAGCGACGCTACCCACCAACAGATGGCGCTGTAGGATTCTGAAACGCGGTAATATTTCCACTTTTTTATGGATATCTTCCGGCTCCATCATCAGATCAGTTCCAAGTTACAACAATATTGCATTGTCATCCGATTCACATACGCATGCAAAATTTCATCTCAATCGGAAACCGATTAAGATTCTCTTTTCAGTCGGGTATTTTATTTTTTGAAATAGTTTTTTTATTTAGTACTTTTTATATTTTTTTTATACCCTATGACACTCCTACAATGAATACGAACCTAACGACACCTCACATGTTGAAATCTACCAAGCCGTTTAGGCTGCAGAGCGCGACAAAGAAATCGACATACATACATACATATATACATACATACACTCGAAAAACATAACCCTCCTGATTTGGGGCAGTCGGGTAATAAAATATTGAATCCATTGCTTACCGAAAAGGTGGGATAAAACTAAAGGGTGTGAATCTGTCCACGAAACTGAACAACTTTTTCCTAGGAACAGATCGAAATACGAAAAAAAAAATTCTACTTCCCATACAAACTGCATCAGCTGTTAGCACATTTATGTGGAATGTTTACTTTTTTTTTCTTTGGAAAAGTTGTTCAGTTTCATGGGCAGATTGACTTCCTTTGGTTTTATTGCACCTTACCGTTACACGTTCTATAGTTGGTTATAGTTTAGTCAAAGACAGGTCAGTATCTAGCCTTTATAGATGTTACTAGATCAACAAAAATAATAGAATAGAGTCAGTCGCAGCTCACTTTGAAACGCTCCTAAAACTTCACTTATCCCTAAGATTTTCGCCATTGTAGCCAACCACTTCCCCCTTACCGCGGTTTATTTCAGATTCAATATGCACTAGAGAGAAGAAGGGAACCATGAAATATGTGGAACATTGACATTCAGCGGCGCTCCTAAAATGGATGCGAATAAATTTCTATTGTTTTATGATTATACAACATTATGGATGCGCGAAGTTAAATATTGGTACGGGAACGCACTTTGGGGAATCAGAGTGTGCGGATTTTAGAATAACAGCGTTTTATTTTTAAATATTAAAACAGGGTCTTAACAATAAATGCCTCACTGATCGGAGTGATTGGTCAATTTCGCGAACGTTATTAAATTAAGAATTGGCTAAGTATTAATATTGGATGGCAATACATCCAAACCAGACTTTAATATTTTTGCTTTAATCAAAACTTGAAATAACATTTGTTCTAGACAGGTTCAGTATTTACGTTTATTTTTCCTCTCCCGGAACACCTGCAAATGCTTGCATTTCTCGAAATTAAAACGCAGACGCCTCGCCTTTCCGGAGTGAAAGCACTATGGGAACTAGGGCAAGTCCATTTCCAACTGGCACCTAGGGACCTGGCAACTGGAAATGTTGCCAACCAAGCCTTCAGGTGCTTTCAAGTATGTAAGAAAGGAAAATGGGGAAGATGCTTTGCTATGTAGGAAGGTATTTACGTCACAATTGTTTATTTCCGTACGTTTGAATATTTCGCTTTGATTTTGTTGTACGCATTGCGGCAACTTCACAATTTTGCACAAGTGATGAATTCCATGAAAAAGCGTGAAACATTGTAGATTGATTAAAGATTTTGTATGTATTATGAAGGTGCTAACGGGATCATTTACTCAATCTATGACCTCCTTCTTCGTATCAGTGCTATAATCAAAAACCTCCCAATATTTTGCCACTGCTATGGCATTATCTGATGCCTCATACAGATCCTTGTGAGTACCTACAGGTGAAGATGCACAAACCACTCAACGGACAAGAGAGTAAATGCGCCAAGTTTTGAGACGAAGCTCCACAATTAACAACTGGTCTGTGAAGCCCCATTTCATCGTGTTTTCTCTCTGCAGCAGCCGACCTGAGTTCGCATGCGATTTAGCGACTTCCAAGTTGATGACTACAATTTGTGTCCAAATGGTAGAGTTTATGCGGGCGAAAAGTATCCTGATATGACTGAATATTTTGACACGCACTGGAACTATGAACCCAACCATGAACTATCGACCACCTTTGAAGGCTGTATTTTTTTCATCCGTAATAGGTAAAAGAGCGCGTGGGTTTTTAGTGTCGCTTCTTTTTTTTTCACCATGGCGCCACCTTGTTTGTGAAGCGATGTAGTTTAGCTGGCGTAATTAAGATATTTTAATATCCAACTATAAATAAACGATTTTGAGTTTATCAATACATGTCAAATTACAATTGTCGAAGTCAAAACTAACGCTAAACAAGAATAGCTTATTGTCCCTACGTCCCGCCCCGATTCTGCCTTTGAGTTTGAGTTAATGACAAATGTGTAAACTTGTGCGGAACTCTGCGATTAAAACAAAATTTGGATTGGTCCTCTCATACCATTCAAAACATTTTATCCTCATAAATGCTAACCGCAATTTTCGTCTAATACTAACAAAAGTAAGCAGAAAAATAATATAAAGTAAATGGAAAAGCAAATCGAAAGGCAGATGGATTGGATTCGTAATCGGCTTGTGTTCGAGTCATGTTCGACTCGGCTGCAGACATCGGCTAATTGCAGGCGGGCCCACGGGACAGGGCATGTTCTACGAAACTTATTGTTTCCTATCATATCCGGAAAGGAAATACAATCGGTTCTCTTCGACGAGGGCGGAATTATTTATTAGAAAGTGAAAGACGCTTATAAGGGCTTATTGTATATCAAAAAAGTGGGATATTTATTCAATCACAATTGAAGCTAATATTAATTTATAGTGATTAGAATAGTACCACCCGTCTTTACCCGTGGGTGTCTTAAAATATCGATTGATAGACAGCAGCGTCCTTCTGGGTATTGTACCATCTTACATTTACGGTCACCAATACCAACGCTTACAAGCGTAGTGATCTTAGTACGTCCCCTCCAAAATTATACTGTGAATTTTAGCAGTGAAATTCTGAAGGAAGGATAAGCTTCATGTAATATAAAGTATTCTCACTATAAATTATTTTCATTATCCTGAATACCATTACATTCGTTGATTACATTACTTTCATGTACTTACTTAGTTGAGGTATTTTTCCAATAGTGGGGCTTTTCGGTAATTATTTTTCAACCTTATAAATGTTTCGGTATTATTTATAAATCCCATATGTAATATAAACTCAACGTTTACGAAATACGCTGAAAATTACGAGTACCTACCTATTAGTAGTTTTGTGTAGTGTAGGATAAAAAAATAGTGATTTCGAAACACTATCTTTGATACCTACACATTACCAAAAACGTCACATTGTGTCCAGTCAAAAAGGTAAATTATAAATTAATTAATTTCGGTAGCTTATATCAATCCAATTTTCTTTTATTCTATTCTACTAGTGTTTTAACTGTTTTGTGTAAAAATTTGAATTTAATATTCAGTACCTGGGCGACCGAGCTATGCTCTGTATGATTAAAATATCGTCGGGTGAGCAAGCTATGCTACTCAACAACAGATAGCGCTGTAAGTTTCTTGAACGCATTAAAACGCGCTAAAAATATTAAAAAGACGGTGAAAATGAATTTTCCAGAAGACAAAGACCTAGATAGATCGTTTTTTTTGCCCCCAAAAACCCCTGTATACTAAATTTCATCGAAATCTTTACAGCCATTTTCGAGAAACCGATTACAAATATTTATATATATATAGAAATATTGCTCGTTTAATAGTATAGGATTAAGTTTATTAGTAGTCAGAGACCCGTAGATACGAGTTAACGACACGTATTATTGCTCCCATAAACCGATATGTGGATGTTGGAGCAATCTGCATACGCATGTGATTATCGTTTGCACCTCGTTATTGTAATTTAGCCAAGCTAGATACCAATCTTGTGGGAAATGTGCCACAGAGCTTGCGTACTGTATGATGATAGAGCTGAGATTTGTTGTTTAAAGAAAATTTCACCGGTTTCGCTGTCATCGGAGACAGTCATAGTCATATAGAGACAGTAAATTACCTAGTAAGCTCGCCCGTGTGATGACAGCAAAAAGAATAGTACCAACCCATCCCTACTCGTGGGTAACATAAGAGGCGACCAAGGACTTAAGAACTACGCAGTAGCATACTGCTGTTAGCAACAACCGCGGTCCATGGAGCCAGCCGCAACGCTAACAAGCGTGGTGACTATGGTACTTTCCCTCCAAAGTACCACAAATTTTTGTTGAAATTCTGAAGTGAGTTATCCCTGTCCCGCAGTGGACGTTTCATGAGATGTTGTTATTGATACATAAATCCATAGGTTATCTGGCTATAAAGACGACTATAAAACATTTTCACACGTATTTACGCGTATAGTATGGTACAGCGTAGCATTAAAACTTCCTATATTTGGGTGTGAAACAAATGTCCAATATTTACGGGCGGGGCTGAAAGCGGAGTGCAGCTGCGGTGATGGCTGTAATGGCAGCGATGATGAGTTCAATAACCGTTCCCAGTTTGGAAGTGTAACGACAGAGACCACCTGCGCCTTGACAGACCCTTCCTATATTTTGTTGCCTGTGTGCGTAGAGGCTCTGCATTTGGTGTTTTATTATGAAGTAGGTTGATCATTCATGCATGAGTATACTACTACTAACTTATTACTACAGGGTGAAGTAAGCCCGAATCGCAATGATTTTCCCAAAAAATATACTTTTACTACTAACATTTTACTACACGGTGATTTTATACCAGAAGCCCAATGATTTTTCTGACGAAAGCAAGGAAGAAACTTTCTCAAAGAAAAAATTCTTATATTTTTTTGAAACAGTTATTTGTTATGCAAGGAGCAAAATTGATATTTAGCGCTAGTACCTTGTATGGAAAATCGAGCAAGCGAAGATTTTTAGGAATGAGCCACAAACGAAGCGTCATGAGCAAGAAGAATCCTAAACGTAGCAAAGGTTTCCAGGCACGAGACGCGAAATAACTTTTCTGCCAATTCTTCACCTCACTACAGCGCGAAAAATTCTAACGAATAGTACCCCATACCATAACTCATCATGGTCTAATTTCTAAATCCTTTTCCATACCTGCGGCCAAAAATGACTTTTGCAAGCAGATTTCATCCGATAAAGCACAGTTTTCCAAGCTAGTGATGGGGACTAAATTTTCGATCTCCCATACTAAATTAGTAACGTGACTGACACATTTTATATGGGTAGGCGAGACAATGTTTTCAGGGAAGGTGAAGTTGTTTGTTAAAGAATTAGTCAGCTTCGGGTTTGAGCAGATGAAAATTCACGGTATGTAGCAACATCTACGAATATACCTTTTATGTAAATGCTAAGACAGGCCTTTTACCTTGTTGCTGAATTCAATGCCACGAAGGCTTTATTTATTTTTAAATTAAGATCCGAACATGACCCGAAAGGCACATGCGCTTGAAATTTAAATAACTTTGATTATAGCTAACTATACTAAAATATGGTACCCGCTGATATTGAAAGTCTACCGCTACAAAAATTCAAAGCTTCTAACAAGCAAAAACTGTATAAAAACTGTATAATAAAGGTTATTATTACTTTTAATACGCTATGAAGAAGACAAAACAGGCCTAAAATATGCGCCTGAAGGATTGTAGTATCCACAATATTGTTTGGTTTTCTCCTTCACTGATACAAAATAAAAGCATACAATTTGATTTAAAAAAGTAACTCTAGTTCATTGTTCGCAAAGAAACCAGATTATACCCAAGTTTGTAACAAGAAGTCAATATTTTCGGCAGTAGGAGTAGCTCTGCTTTCAGGTGAATCTCCACCAGTGCCACAGATTCAATAATAATAAACCCAGTGCTGTGCGAGGAAGCTAAGCTGTGAGCTGGGAAAATTTTAGGTTTGTTTTAGACTTTCGCACTTTTCAAACATGTCTACCCACACCCATCAATCTACCCGTGACCACGGCTGTTGCAACGCAGCCGAAACGTCGGGAATAATAAGGTAATTTATTTTGCCTCATAATTATTATCGCGCTATGACCCGGAATAAAATAAACATGTGGAAATTCACCCTTATAGTACTGCGATACCGTCGTCCACAACCCAACGCGACACAAATATTCTGAAAAGTTTGACTTTTTAAGGCTTCTCTACAAAGTCGGCGGTAGCGGGCAACTACCGAGCCCCGTGGTTGGTAAGATTAAGGTACATACGTGTAAAATGTCATTTGGCATGTGGCAGGCAAGCAAGATAGTTGCAAAATAATAAGAATTGTATTTTGATCAATTTCCGTATCAGTTAATCAACTTTCGAAACATAATGAATTAGTAGGAAATTCGTAGATTCATTTGCTTGCAAATTTTACTCGCGTATTTTAATTGAAATTAATAAGATTTTATTGTTTTCATGCTAGAATTCTATTGTATTATTATATTGTTTAAATTCACGTATATGTGTGTGCTGTGAAAAAAGGCCTGTGACCTATTTTCATCGACTGGAGTGTTGCTGACAACTACCAACGGAGGAATTTCAAATCTCCAACAGACTTATCCCGGGGAGTATTGTTTTTATGACAACTTTACGCCTAAATATACGCTATCTTCACATATTTATGACAGTATTTTTTGACTCTAGATCGTAGAAAACATTGTGTTAATCCACAAGATCTCACTTTTGTGAGAAACGTCCTTCCACATAACATCGGCGCCTTGTTTACTTCTCTCTTTACTTGACGAATTGTGGAAGTAAATGTGATGATTAAACGTAGCCGGACACCTCAGATAAACACTTTACACTGCACTTAAATACAGACAACCGTTTTAGTGCTTATATTTTACTCGAATACCTACGAGTTGAGTTGATACATTAGATACTTTATATGCACTAGGACAGGTCTTTATATGATACACAAGTATTATCAAATTTAAATTTACAGTTATACCATAACTTATGCTTAATAGTTTAGTTGACGGTTGTATAGGCCCTCTATTAAATATACATTATCTGTTTGTTCGGTTAGGTTATTTAATTTTAATTAATCCTATTTTATTTTTTTGTCTTTTACTGTGTTAGTTTATCTACAGTTCCTCCTGTATTCATTTCAGTTCACCATGCCTCGTGTAACCAAAACACAGCAGCTTCAGAATAACCTGAGAGAAGCAGAGGAACTCAACGACCGCCTCCTTGCAGGCAGAGACGTGAATGAGTTTGAAATTAGACAACTGAAGGTCAAACTCCAAACACAAATAAATAAATTTGAGGCACTGCAAGACAGTTTTAAGGAAGCCCAAACTGAAGTTAATCAACTACAAAATCATGTTGAGTCATTAAAGTCCCTGCAGGATCTGCATCAATCAACGCTCGATAGAAACAGTTTATTGCAAGTTCAACTGCAAGAAGCACATGCACAACTGGCGGAATTATACAAGGAGAAAGAAGATCAAGAAAACAAGCATGCTGTTTCCATACACCACGAATTATCAACTGTCTTGGACCACAGGGAGGAACTTGAGGAATTGGAGGAAATAATAAGAAACAAGGATGTTGAATTAGCGAAGGCACAACGATACCTTGATGTGCTTCAATGTAAACTGACCGAGATCACAAAGGCTTATGATAAAAGTCAAACTTCCCTTGACATGTTGAGATTAGAGTATAAAGAAAGTGAACAGCGCATGCGTGAAATGTCGACGGCTACAGCAGAGTTGAAGCAGCTTTATACCACCCAGCAGCATCTTACAGGCACCCTCACCAATGACGAAGAAGTCGCTTGTGCCCTGGAACTGCCAAAGGCATCATGTACCAACGTGTCTACTGACCGGTTGCCTTCAACCTGCGGTTCAACGTCAAGGTTTGCTAACTGGCGATTTTCAGCTCGCCTTACGAGGAAAGAACGTCGCAAAAAGCGACACGTGCTCAATCGACGTCAGCGGCGCGGAGCCCAGCATGAGCAGACTGCTCTGAGTGACGTCATCGTGGTAGCTCCTCGGAGGCACATCGTTGAGAGCGTGGTGACCGCTAGTGAAGGCATCAACGCGGCGCCAGTGCTGCCAACACAAGATGCCGCCGCGCGTGAGCAGACTGCTGTGAGTGACGACATCGTGGTGGCACCACGGCAGCACATCGTTGAGAGCGTGGTGACCGCTAGTGAAGACATCTCCGCGGCGCCAGTGCTGCCAATACATGATGCCGCCGCCGGTGGCGCCACGGTAGAACCACAGTCACCCGTCGATAACAATGAAGAGACCACAGATGGCGGGGACTTTTCGTCGACTTGCAAGAAAAATAAGACCATAGTATTTTCAGATAGGCTAGGAGTAGGTCTAGGGTCTATTTTAAATTACTGCCATAATCAGCAAGTAACTAATATTTGCTGTCCGGATATTTCTTTTGATGAACTTGTAAAAAAGATTGCTGCAGGCAAATTTGACAAGAATACCACTGTTGTGATTGTGGTCGGCAATCATTCTAAAATCAGTAGATTAACATTAACCAATTTTGTGACAATGTTAAATAATATACAAAATAAAACAAAATGTAAGTTTATTCTGTGCAACTTTCCATATTGCTCAAATGTCACTCAGCAACACAACAAATGTATACACAGAATGAATTTATATTTACAGAATTTGACATCTCGTCATAGTGACATTTTATATCTTGACATAAATAATTTTATTCATTATTTTACTTTAACGCAGGAGACTATGTATCTGCCCCTTAAGTTTAAGAAAGACCTCGCTACATTGATAGCATATAATATACATAATTCTGTTATAGGAAGTAATGTACAAAATATTTCTGTAGTTAGTAACATTACTAACTCAAATTCTTTAAACTAGTTGATACGACAAAAGAAGGTTTTTCTGATCGAATTTTTACTGAGGTAAATAAAAAAAAATCTTCTGGCAAAAAACTTCCTATAGCAAAGACAAAGGAAAAATCTAATATTTTGAAAATTTTACATCAAAATATTCAGGGTTTTTCCAGCAAAATTTTAGAAGTTGAAATGTTCTTAGAAAAAACTAAATTTGACATTTTGTGTCTCACTGAACACTGGCAAAAAGATCACCAAATGTTAATTAATTATGATAATTATTGTATAGCCAGTTCTTTCAATCGAAAATCTGCTTTACACGGTGGGTCACTGATTTTAGTTCGTAACAGTTTTAAAATTAAGAACCGTACAGATATTGTTGGACTTTCGGTTGAAAGATGTATTGAAATATCTTGTGTTGAGCTGGACAAGCATGTTGTAGTATGTGTATACCGACCTCCCGCTTATCAAAATTTTTCTTTGTTTGAGTTAGTAATGGAAGATGTTTTAAAAATAGTGACCAAAGTAAATAAGTTTGCGGTAGTGTGTGGCGACTTTAATGTAAATATTTTAGAAAATACTTCCTATAGTACCAAACTTTTAAGTCTTTTTAAAAGTTATAATTTAGAGCATGTATTTTTTGAACCTACTAGGGTGACGTCATCCTCGGCTACCTGTATTGATAACGTATTTTGTAACTGCGATTATTTTGATAAAAGTATCATAAACTCGCTTCAGTCGGACCACTCGGGTCAAAGTGTTACTTTTAATTATTCTCGAGTAACCCAGAAGATAGATATAGAAACCAGGAGTCTAACGAACGACAGGTTAGAAAAGTACAAAAACACGTTACTAGAAAAACTGCCCTGTCACAATTATAATCCTAACAACCCTAATAACTCATATGAAGATTTATTCACATTGATTAATACTGAATTCAGTAAAATTTTCACTATTAGGAAAAAGCAAATCATTGTAAAATTCAAGTTCAGTGACTGGGCTACCGCTGGTATTCGCAAAAGTAGAGACAGACTTTTTGAATTATATGAGATAAGAAATTATTCAAATGACGACAGTTTCATTGAATATGTAAAAAATTATTCAAAATTGTTTAAATTAGTTTGTTTAAAAGCAAAATCATTTTTCCTACGGAAAAAAATACAGTCTGCTGATAACAAAATTAAGGCTGTATGGAATGTTATAAACAGTGTAACTGGTAAAGTGAAACCGCGTGACAATCAAATCACACTTCATACAAATCGCGGAACCATTAGTTCAAACGTAGAAGTGGCTCAAGAATTCGAAACCTTTTTTACTAATATTCCTTTGAAAACAACAGAGTCACTCAATTCATCATCTTCACTTGCTAGCGGTTTACTTCAAAAGAATGTGGACGCCTGCGAAACTGAATTTGGGTTCAATCATGTCACCCCTAACGAAATTGTTAAAGCCTTTAAAAGTATTAAAATGAAAACTACTGAGGACCTATGGGGAATGTCAGTAAAAGTCTGCAGTGCGATCATTGATACTATATCTCCATATTTAGCTGTTATATTCAATGATTGTGTCGATCATGGTACTTTTCCTGACTTAATGAAAAAAAGTAAAGTAGTTCCATTATTCAAAGCTGGTGACAAAAAGGATCCCAGTAATTTTAGACCAATATCAGTCTTACCTGTACTTAGTAAAATTTTTGAGAAGGTCATACTCAATCAAATGCTTTCGCACTTTAATAGAAATAACTTACTACATGACCATCAATTTGGTTTTACGAAAGGGCGCAGTACAACGGATGCCGGAACTGCACTTTTAAAATACATTTTTGGCGCGTGGGAAAAATCTGAAGATGCTATTG
Organism: Athrips mouffetella; assembly: GCA_947532105.1. Classification (NCBI taxonomy): domain Eukaryota; kingdom Metazoa; phylum Arthropoda; class Insecta; order Lepidoptera; family Gelechiidae; genus Athrips; species Athrips mouffetella. Next base: position 13,007,794 of record OX383958.1, read on the forward strand.
GTATCTTCTGTGATCTATCCAAAGCATTTGATTGCGTAGATCATAGCACATTGTTGTTAAAACTTGAACATTACGGTGTTAAGAATAATTCACTTAAACTACTTAAGTCATATTTGGAAAACAGGATTCAAAAGGTACAAGTAAACAAAACGAAATCACTGGGATCTGTTGTCAAAATTGGCGTACCTCAAGGGTCCATATTGGGGCCATTTTTATTCCTTATTTATATTAATGACCTCCCTACTGTAGTGAAGAATCTGTCAAAGATTGTGTTATTTGCTGATGATACTTCATTAATATTCAATGTAAGTAGAAAATCACAAAATTATAACGAAGTCAATGATGCACTTGGACAGATTCATGCATGGTTTACTGTTAACAATTTAGTCCTAAACGCCAAAAAAACTAAATGTATTAAATTTGCACTACCAAATGTAAGGTCTACTTCACATAACATAGTATTGAATAATGAACCATTAGATTTTGTAAATAGTACAGTTTTCTTAGGGTTAATACTAGACTCTAAACTTCAATGGGGCCCTCATATAACGGCTCTTTCTGGTCGATTGAGCTCGGCTGCATATGCTGTCAGAAAAATCAGACAACTTACTGATGTAGCTACCGCAAGGCTGGTTTACTTTAGCTACTTCCATAGCATTATGTCTTATGGCTTACTGCTTTGGGGCCGAGCAGCTGATATACATTCAATATTCGTTTTACAAAAGAGAGCTATAAGAGCAATTTATTGCCTGAAGACTCGTGATTCCCTGAGAGAACTGTTCAAGGAAATCAACATAATGACAGTGCCATGCCAGTATATCTATGAAAATATTATGTATGCTAGAAAGAACATTCATCAATTACCTAAAATTTGTGACAGGCATAATTTTAATACTAGAAATAAGCACAAAATTGATCAACCATATACTAGATTAACTAAAGTCAATACATCTTTCGTTGGTCTGTGTGTACGATACTACAACAAAATACCTGACAATATAGTGCAATTACCTGAGAGAAAGTTTAAAGAATGTGTAAAGCAAACGTTATATAAAAAAGCTTACTATAGATTAGATGACTATATGAATGACAAAGAGGTATGGTGCTCTGATATTCCAGCGAAACACAAGAAACACATTGTAAAAAGCCGACTCTTAAAGTAGGCCGTGCTGCAGTGGTTTCTTGCCGTTTCTTTTACGCTGCCACAGCACGATCCGAAACGGCGTAGACTCGCTCTATTTGAATTGTATTCTGCATGACATTCAATAAGTATTCTGTAAAGAATCTACATTGAATAAAATAATCTGAATCTGAATCTTTGTGTAAGGCAAACACAACCTAGTTCTCTTTCGACCAAACGCACGAGCAAGCGAACGAAGCGTGCGTGTTGCGGCTGCAGCCGGCGAGTGCCATAAGTGAACTCGGTACAGTTTATTGTTTTTCGAAAGTTGATCAGCTTACTGACGGGTTGCTAGACTAAGGGTAAGTGTAAGCTAAGACGCAGATAGCGCAGCGCAGGGCAGAACGCGTCTTCCCTCTCGCTTTATTACTCGTAGGAAGACGACTGAAAGATAGATATACTGTTATGTGCTGCCCTTTACCACGTGCATCTCAGCTTACGCCTACCCCAAGGATTATTTATCTGTTTTGACTATAATATATACTTACCGACATCCCGCCCCGTTTGGTGCCGGCAAAGAATAGTAACAACCCATCTCCACCCATGGGTATCGTAAGAGGCGACTAAGGGCACAAGGATTGGAGGATCGGCGGCAGTAAGTTTCTGTGTATTTTACCATCTTACATACTGCGGTCACCAACAACAGCAGTCGCCTACCGCAACGCTACAAGCGTGGTGACTATGGTAAATCCCCTCTTATGTACCACGCATTTTTGCTGAAGTTTTGGTGGGAGTTCCCTGTTCTGCAGTGGACGTGTTATGGGAGGATATGATAATGACTTACCGACTATATAAGTTTTAACTCAATAAAAAAAGCGTCAATTAATCTACTACTCGTGGCCTAACGTGCAAAGAAAAGTCACACCGTAGTATTAAGAAAATTTATTCACCGTTTGTTAAATTCACAGCTTGTGGTCTTCTTGGTAGAGCGTTTGGTTCTCGATCCGGAGGTTCTGGGTTCGATTTCTGTTGATACTGTCAAACAAAGGTCGCTTTGTGAGATGTCGCCAGTTCGGTGTGTACATTGCAGGATGTATCACCTGATTATCCAAATAACTAGCTGATTCCGTGCTTTGGAAGGTACGTTAATAACCTTTGTGCCAGCTACTAGCTATGAAAGTATAGCTCGATTGAGGTAACTCTATCGCTGACGCAGATAATAACTGCGCGTGGGTGATACGCGGAGGGCCAATGAACAATTCCCACGATTCGCCCCACCTACCCCGCGCACCCACACGACAAATTTTTAGTCAGCGGTGGAGTTACATTATTCTATCTTTTTTTTTGTCAATGGGCTTACTCTTGACCTCGATCTAGTCTTGAAGACAGAGATGAGGTCTACGATGGAACGAGCTTGCCCAGAAGAAGCCTATTCACTCGCGACTTAAATAGATTCAGGTTATATGAAATCGGGAACACAGACGAAGGCAGCGAATTATTAAAATAGCAATTACATATGATTGAATAAATGCTACTGGTGACTCTAAAATATTTATAGTATTTATTAAGCCATGTCAAAGGCCTTTTGCGACTCAAGTTTATGTGCATCGTCTTCATGCAGGTTTTACTTGAGTTTATTCCGAAAATAACAAAGTTTTCCAAAAACTTTTTAATATGTAACAAGACCAAAGAGCATGCTGCTGGAAACAAATGCTGCCTCTCTTAAAACTTCCCTTGAGTGGTGGGCTTATTCTGGACAAGGAAAATTTCAAATATTCGTAATCACACTTTAACTGACTCGTTTAAAGGCTTTATTTTTCATCGCTTAACATTTCTAGTGCAGCTAGACTTGTAAAATGGATCGGCACTATGGATCGGCAGCATATCGTCTGGTCATTACAGTTTTAAGTTATTTTTTATATTGATTAGACAGGTTACGTTTATATATTTTTTTTTAGAATCGTCTGCCTTCACATCGAACATGTGGGGATACCCCAAAGGTAGTTTAGCGAAACAAACTTACCAACTAGAAATTAAGTCCCCTTTGCTCCTGCACGCAGACTACAGAGCCTGGGAGCCTTTCAATGTCAATGATGCACACTCACTCTCGACTTATCTTAATTCAAAATCTTCAGCGTATGTTTCACGCAGCATTTCGGAATACGGCCATCTCCTCCTGTTATTCCAACCTTTTTCACAAACGCACAATACACCGTGAGCACCTCAGTGGTTATTACCTCCACGGCAGAACCTTTGTTAGCTCCCCTCCTCTTCCATCCCTTCTGAATTTAAATGGAGAATTATTTTCAAGTATTTTTCCCAAGAACTTTTATTGTATTGTTTGATTGCGTGTCACTCTGATAGATGAAGGAATGGCTTCCAAACGGCGGCGTCTCTTTGTCGTCACTCCTGCACGTAATGCTTTCGGGTTCGGATGGATGAATTTATTAAAAAGTTTACCGTGGCAGCCTTCTCGTTAAGTTCAATAGTCGTTCCAAGTTTTGGCAGAGTGCTAAAGTTGCAAAAAGTTAGACAATAGCGCGTTGCGCGTCGCCTTACAATTCGTTTTGGTAAAAGTACTTTTGAATCGTGGTGATTAGGGTTCATGCAGTGTTCAAGCACAGCAAAAGTGCTTAATTTAGCTTAAATACATGTTCTTGGGCTACCTATTTCTTGTTTTATTTTTTAACATTACGAGGCAGTCGCCCCTAAAAATAGACATACTGTTTTAATATTGTTTGATTTGTTATTAAAAAACATCAGATTACCTAGAAGAGAAAAATCCATGGCATAAAACTAAGGTTTTAACAGGCATTGACTATTTATGTTTATGAAGTAAGTATCAACCCTGGATATTCAAACATACTTAAAAAGAGCGCGTGGGTTTCAATTATCACTTTTTTGCCACCATAGAGTCACTTTCTTTGAAAAACGATGTAGTTTAGCTGACGTCATTAAGAGATTTGATATGATTTTTTTATATGATTTATGATCAAATCAATCGAAACATAGTGAAAACTTTCTCTTCATCAGGTAAAATAAGTTCGTAGCCGACTGCAGACAGCAGCAGACGACATGTCGCTGCGACATTACTGGTTTCTATGTATTTATATTAAAATACCTACCGTAGCTAGCGAGACGAAGACGGCTTTTTACTGTCGCTTCTTTTTTTCCCACTATGGCGCCAATTTGTTTGTGAAGCGATGTAGTTTAGCTGACGTGATTAAGAGATTTTAATATCCAACAATTTGCAATTAAAGTAGGTGACGCGTCGTAGAGCTGCAGACAATACTGTCGCCCGACCGCAGGTCAGTAGTGCCTAATATCTTCAGAAGTTCACACCTTTAAATGGAACACAACGAATCATCTGGATACAGTGCTGCCATCTGCTGTTACAGTCTGCAGTCGAGTTTAGAATCATGACTGCAGCGACACGACGCTGCGACACGTCGTCTGCTGCTGCTATCTGCCGACGGCTACGAACTTATACCTTAAGGCCGGTATTTCACTGGGACACCACGGTGGCGCGACTGGTTGCGCTACTGGTGTCCGTAACTAGACACCAGTAAAGACACAAGAGTCGCCACAGACTGCGGCCACGGTATTAGGGCTATATTTACCAATTCGCCGCTACCAACAAAATGAATACAGCTGTATAGAGAGTTACTCACCTGGTGTCCGTTTGGTTGCGCAACCAATATAGCGGCGCGACCAGCTCGGATGCTGGTCGCGCTACCACTCCCAGTGAAATATAGCCCTTAATACTGTGGCCGCAGGGTGTAGCGACTCTGGTGTCTAGTTACGGACACCAGTAGCGCAACCAGTCGCGCCACCAGTCGCGCCACGATGGTGTCCCAGTGAAATACCGGCCTAACTCTCTATAGAGCTGTATACATTTTCATGGTAGCGGCGACTGATTGCGCTGCCATGGTGTCCCAGTGAAATACCGGCCTAAGATTGATGACCGATCTCAAACTTTCAAATCCATGAAAAATCCTGGCCGTGCGAACAACGTAATATAAACGCAAGTTAGATTTAAAACAAGAAAGTCCTTTCCAACGGAATAAGACAAACACAATTCAGGTAACGAGTGTTTGCAAAGGCGGTTGCCGGTGAAATTAAAATTTGCCCCCTAACCGAGTTTGCTCACTCTTTCGCTAAAGTATAATCCCATGAAATATGTGTTGGGTTTTCTTCTTATCGACGAGGAAAATGGGCAAAGCTTGTTTAACGTGGAGGTTTTAAAATAATTATTACATCCATTTGAAAAATAACTTAAAGATTGTTCAATAAAAACTCTGTTAGTTTTGAAGGAACACAATATACCAAGCATTGGAAATACCGTTTTAATTGAGACAAAGAAAGTTAGGAGTATATAATACCATTATTTAACACTAAACAAATACGGCATTAAGGTAAATTTATGTATTGATATATTCATTCACCTTCATGCAATATTTGAATCAGTTTAATATGGATGGTGATTCTTCTTAAACACTGAGCCCACAAGACAAAGATTGTGAACTCTACTTTGCGCACTTATCGAATAAAATAGAGTAGTCGAGAGAAAGGTACTCGTTGCAAGGTCGATGACCGACGTCACAAACTCTGGTGAGAGAGTTGTTGAGCCGCTAAAGGCTTTGACATGGCTCACTAACGACTACATCCGTAGATATCAGTCGGGAACAACGGCTTAACGTGCCTTCCGAAGCATGGAATCATCTAACTTTTCGGACAATCAGGTGATCCATCCTGCAATGTCCTAAGAAAACTGGGGACGTCACACAAAGGGATTCTTGTTTGACAGTGTCCCCACCGGGAATCGAACACAGAACCTCCGGATCGCGAGCCGAGCGCTCTAACCACTAGATCACAGAGGTTATAAAATGAACTAAAAGTAATGTATCTACAAAGAAACTTGCAACTAAAATATTCATATCGTTTTCCAAAAGTTACCTCATAAAAATTATTACAAAATGTCTCGCTATGATTAAATCCGTGGAAGTTTAAGCGGAAACTATAAAAGTTTACGGAAAGGCGACGTCTGGAGAATCACAAATGAGATCAGCTTAAACTTCGTGGATTTTTATTGAGATTGAGACGACGACCAATAAAAGCAAGAAAACTAACAAAAGATGCCAAGCAAGGAAATTGTACTTCTAATGGTTGTTGCAGCAAACATCGATACTCTTAATCAACACTACATAAAACAGTTTTGTTCATTATGGTACAGAAATTAGAGCAATAAATAAATGCCTGTCTGATACTGAGTCAAGGAATTGCTACCACATCTCATCCCTTGGGTGTCATAAAGGGCCACTAAAGGATTCTGAACAGCGCGTCCAGTTGAAAACTTAAGATGGAATGCCTCATGTGTCAGCAATTTCTCTGGGTCTCTTTATACCCTCCGATTTTGAAATAAAGCATTGATTTCGTCCGTGCGGTACCGGCAAAGAATAGAACCAACCCATCTCTAGCCGTGGGTGTCGTAAGAGGCGAATGCGGTCACCAACAACAGCGGTCGCCAGCCGCAACGCTTACAAGCGTGGTGACTATGGTAAATCCCCTCTAAAGTACCACGCGTTTTTGCTGGAGTTCTGGAGGGAGCTCCCTGTCCTGCAGTGAACGATTCATGGGATTTTATGATGATTGAAAAAAACTTCTGTTTTGCGGCAGAAACTTGTAAAAGAATGGTATTATCACTGGGTACGCATTAATAGTTTACGGAGAAAAACAAATTGAAAAAAAATTGCGCTGGATAATAGTGGCAATAAAAATTGTTAGGAGTGATACCAATATTGAATTTTAATTTCTCTAGATAATAACAAAATCTCGATAGTTTACGACACACATGGCCTAATTTCACCATCAATTGCTAACAACAGTACCCAGTTAACCTGAAACTCGGGGGCCTAGGGACCAATTGTAGCGTTCGTTACCCCACGCTTCCCTGAAGGTACCATGAGTAGGGACGCATAAACGAATTTAAACCAACAATTTTAACCCACGCTTAACTTCTCCGTGCAATGGGCCCCAAAGGTAAGGTGAAATTTTTGGTAACTACCTCGTGGTTTTAATGAAATAAGTTGTTTTGTTCGAATTGCCTGCGCTGTTAGATGCTAGTCATTATAACTTGGTTCAAATTTCATTCCACATTTCATGCAATTATGAGTAGTTTTAGGAATCTTTTTGGTTGATGTAAAGCTATCCATACCAAACCTAAAAGTTTGTTGTGTAAAGCTTCCTGCTGTGGTAAAGAAAGTTGCTTGGTTCGATTCCTGCAGCGACAGTACGAGTCCTTTGATAACAATTATAAATATGAATAATAATAATTTTTATCTCTGGTGTCGTGCTCAGACGGCTGATCGGATGAGTTTGGGTATTTGTTCACGAGTCTAGGTCTGATTTTGTGCATGTCTGTGTTTTTTTGTGTTCTGCATCCATGAGAGAGAATTTAGTTTTTCTCCACCGCCTATGACAGCCACTGTCTTATAAGTAAAATAATTTGACACTAATAAGACAGCAAAGCGCGTTACCCACCCTGAGAACTAAGATGCTATGTCTCATATGCCACATTTTCTCTAGAGTGTGGCTTCGAGTGTAATCTTTGTATATACGTATAAAAATCTTTAGTACTTGCCTGAATGTTTTCTCCTAAACCAATTTTCTAGCTGTCGTGCACTAGACACCTGTAGGTAGGCAGGTAGGCGCTACTGTTGCGGGTCCCAGGTGCGTAAAAGGAAGTTTTCAATCAAATCAGTGGGAGACCCGCCCCGGCAGGCTATGACTGATTGACAACGGTGAAGAAAATATGTGCTCGAATTTGGTGATAATTTATCACATATATTTTAGTTTTTTTCTTGTGATTATATTTCTGAAACTGAAAATATGAAGTTTTGTGTGTTATTGTTAATATAACCTAACCCCTTGTTAGAGACCTGAACGCTCTTTCCACTACACCAAAACATAAACATCACGAATACATAGAAACATTAAACATCACGTCTCTTTCGCGTCCCACTAGGCATAGATCACAACAATCGAAAGCAGACTAATCATTGCTAAATGAAGCTTATAAATCAATAAAAATATTTTCATCGTCACGGTTTTCATTGGTTTGTTGATGAAAAACGTGTATTTTATCCGGTTCGCGTTAAAAAAACTCATATGAACACATTAATATCAATCAATTGGCAAGCACTGGGCAACCGAGCTAAGCTTGAAATAAACTAATGCACAGTGGGCCAAAAGATGGCTCTGTCTGTATGGTTTCCTGAAACGCGCTATAGTTTTCTTTTTTATTGTCAATGGGCTTACTCTTGACTTCGATCTAGTCTTGAGGTCGACGAAGGAACGAGCTTTCCCAGAATAAACCTATTCACTCGCGACTTGAATAGATTCGGTTTAAATAAACTCGGAAACAAAGGCGCAAGCAGAGAATTCCACTTTTTAGTCGTGCGCATTATGAAAGATGTTTCAAAGCGCTTTGTGCAAATGTGCGGAATATCAACCAAGTATGGGTAAAATCCTGCGGTGCGGCTGGACTCCCGATGGTAGCTTGTGGAACTTTTGAGCACACTCTCCGAAGTACAATCTGGAAAAGACCGCCATTGATAGTTCATTTCCTAAACAATATATGCTAAAATTGTCCCGGGTGGTGCCGGCAAAGAATAGTACCGACCCATCTCTACCCGTGCGTGTCGTAAGAGGCGACTAAAGGAATAAGAACCGGAGGAGGGGCAGCAGCATATTTCTGTGTATCTTACATAATGCAGTCACCAACAACAGCGGTCGCCAGCCGCAACGCTTACAAGCGTGGTGACTATGGTAAATCCCCTTCTAAGTGCCACGCATTTTTGCTGAAGTTCTGGAGGGAGTTCCCTGTCCTGCAGTGGACGTGTTATGGGATGATATGATGATGATGCTTAAACTGAAAATGAACATGAGACGTAGTTAGATCGATTTTTCATCCCCGAAAATCTTTGTATTGTAGAAGCCGTTTTTGGAAATGCGACTACAAATATTACATTAAATATTGCTCGTTATTAAAATTGGATTAAATATTTTATAACTATAACAATCACGAACATATTGAAGCAAGAGTTGGCCTAACTTGTCTCAACTAGCGCGGCCGTGACGTCATGTCGCCAAGTCCAAACTCAATAAGTTTCGGCCAAGCGGCGCCAAGTTCTGTCTTTCGTTATGTTATCTGCTAACTTATAGTTCAAGTTGTGATTACAATTTGCATTGTTAAATGAATTTGGTTAGTTTAATTTGTCAGTGTCGCAGGTTGTCTGTTTTGCGGGGAGAACAGTTCGTATAAACAATAAAGTTTCGGATTTTGGTGCAAATGGTTCGTTCTCAGCTGAAATAACTTGAAAATGCTCATGAAATAAAGCGTTTTAATTATATTATGTTGATGCCGCAAATTCATCAATTTCTTAAACATTTTTCTTTCTTTCGTTCATGCTTTTAACAGTGAAAAGACTTGACTTTTAACAGTGAAAAGAAATGAATTAAATTTAAGTTTTCAACCCTCCAAAAGATAGTTAAAATCATTTTTCAACACATTTGCTCATAAAACGGCTCTATTTGCACTGTATTTAGGTCCATAATCCAGCTTATTAAAAACGCGTGCTTTTCTCATTATATATTATAGCACTAGTTATATAATTTTTTTTTTCTTTTTTTTTATTAACAAAGAGCAAGGAGTTCTAATGTCTAAAATATTTATAACATTTTCGTAAATATAAACCTAATGTTGATCAAAATATAATATATAAACAGTTTGTTGCATGAGATTAGTTAAATTTGACAACAAATTAACATTAATTGATTTTATAAGCAATAAATTTTAAGGTTTTGTACTTTTTCGATGACTACGCTGTTTGGGAGCATTGCCACTGCTTCGTCACAGCTCCTCATTTGAAAAAAGAAATGCGCGCGCAACAAGAATTCCGCGCGCCATTTTTCAGAAGTATTTTCATTTGCTTTGATTTTTGTGACTAACTAACAATGTCGTTCGTCGGTTTCAAGCAATGAAGAAGAACTTAATTTAACCCCACAGGAAATAATTACTGGGGCACAAAATGCAAGCGAGTCTCCTTCCAGCATAATCAAAGGAAAAATAGGTACATTCTTGCCTACGAAAAGTTCATTGAATGGAAGAACAGCAAAAATGCCATTTCGCTTCCAGAGAATGCCTTTTTGGCTTATTTCAATAAGCTGGCGAATAAGTATAAACCTAGCTCTTTGTGGTGTATTTATTCCATGTTGAAAAGTATTGTGAGAACGAAAAATGGAGGCTCAGGAATTGCAGGTAAGCGAATTTGATTCGTTTTTATTCGCAAATGTGTTGAAAAACGTCGTAAGAAGCTTGTGCGCTTTGGTGATTACACCCTCGGCTCCATTACGCCCTCGCCTGCGGCTCGGGCTGCAATTTCTGAGCCTCGGCCGTAATATCCAAAATAGCGCACGTGCATCTTAATGTACTATTATAACGAATTACAAACATATGTTTAAACAAACTTTAAAGAAATAAATAAATAATACATAGATATGATAAATTTTTTTCGTTTATTCCAATGCTTACCAACATATTTTGCAGCTATGTGAAAAGCAATCGGCTAAAGCAGTCAGAAAAAACAAGTTTGTAAAACAATGTTATTCTTTCCGTCAAATATTACTCTGGTAGTAGTTTAGTGTCATGGTTGCAAAATTTGTTGGTAAGCGTAGGAATATACGAAGCGAATTTATTTTACCTACGTTTTTATGTATATTTCCCTTACTTACCTTTACTGAGTTTACCTTATAAAACTTATCTTTTTCCTCATTCTCTCATAATCGAGTAAACTGATTAAAATTTAATTCATATTTCACGTCTATTTCCGTTTACTCGCATCGTAATTAAAATTTCAAAACAAAGCTAAGCCTCAATCCCTACTCATATCATAAGCCAACGTGACTACGAATAATTTACTTATGGGGTTTCCCTCACAGACCCTTACATAATCTGACGCTATTTATCGCTAATACTGTCATTAATACGATGTGATTTTTTTAAATTGATGTCGCTTCTGAAGTCCAGTAATTGAGTGTGAGTGAACAAGTAACTAGCCGAAAATAAAACATTTTTTCAACACATTTGCTCATAAAACAGCTCTATTTGCACTGTATTAAGGTCCATAATCCAGCTTATTAAACACGCGTGCTTTTTTCATTACTATAATTTCACTAGTGTTGTAATTTTTGTCTTTTTCTAGTTTCTATATCTATACCATTCATAATATTTTCATGAAAAAGTAAACAGTGTTCGATAATATGATAAATAAATGTTAATTACATGGAAATACTTATACAGCGTGATTTTTCATTCACCAGAAAAAAACTAAGACATGATTCTGCCCATGAAACTGAACAACTTTTCTCAAGGAACGTGGGTCGAAATACGAAAAACCAAATTTGACCTCCCATACAAAATGCGCTATCAGCTGAAGCGGTTTCTATGGGAGGTCAAAAATTGATTTTCGTATTTCGACCTATGTTCCTTGGGTAAAGTTGTTCAGTATCATGGGCAGAATCATCCCTTGAATTTTTTTTGGTGAATAAAAAATCACGTTGTATTAATCAACCAACTTACTACAAATTTGTCTTTAAAGTAACAAAATATTCAATATTAAATCATTCATGGGAGTGAGCCTCAGAAAAACGACCTCCTTGCAGAGTGAGCTGTTTGACAGGTTAGTGTTTTATTTTTGTTTTGTTTTATATAGCGGCAAGGTGCAAGGAGTTTCTATATCTATAACATTCATAATAATTTAATGAATTAAGAAACTGTGTTCGATAATATGTTATCATATTATCAAACGTTAATTAAACGAAAATATTGATTTTAATCAACTAACTAACTACAAATTTGTCTTTTAAGTAACAAAATATTCAATTTTCAAATAAATTGAAAAGTAGTCTGTTTGATAGCTAGTCATTGTCTCCTGCGCGCGCATGTATAATCTGTGTCTTCGAAAAAAGTAATACGCGCGCCATTTTAACAGATATTTCTTGTTGTGAAATGTGTTTAATGTAATTAAAAAATAAATCACTTCTACAAATAAGAAGAACGTCGAAAATACTTGAACAAAAACACAAGTCCGGTGTATAGGGTGACCTAGAAATGTAAGGAAAACGTCTACGAAATTTCCTTAGGAAAAAAAGGTAAGCGATTTTGATTCGTTCTTATTCGCAAATGTGTTGAAAAACGTCGTAAGAAGCTTGTGCGCTTTGGTGATTACACTCTCGGCTCCATTACGCCCTCGCCTGCGGCTCGGGCTGCAATTTCTGATCCTCGGCCGTAATTTCCAAAATAGCGCACGTGCATCTTAATGTACTATTAATCGAAAAAAAATTGTGTAATAGGTCCATTACGTGACCACATTAGTATGGAGCATTATTTCCCTTAAGAATTTTTCGTGTTTTAATGAGTAGAATCATTGGGCTTCGGGAGCGCAACCAATAAATACATCTTGTACTACATTAATTGTAACATAGCAATAAATATTATGATCATGATAAAAAATCCACGCTTTATATTCTTGGTTTTGTTCGTGTCGAAGGCAAAAAGTATCTACGACAACTTGGTCCAAAACATGTCCATATCAATTAAGCCTTTTGGTTGCCTCCAAAAGCTTCTTCACGATAATCGTTTTCGCTTTTAGCACCAATGCATGAACCTATAGAAAATATAAATTGATCACAAATTAACCTAAATTTAAAAAAAACAGCGCGTTATATTTGTACGTTAGCAATGTCGTACATTCTTCCTCATTTTTAGGGTTCCGTAGCCAAATGGCAAAAAACGGAACCCTTAATTAAAGATTCGTCATGTCTGTCTGTCTGTCTGTCCGTCCGTATGTCACAGCCTTTTTTTCAGAAACTATTAGAACTGTACTTTTGAAACTTGGTAAGTAGATGCATTCTGTGAACCGCATTAAGATTTTCACACAAAAATAGAAAAAAAACAATAAATTTTAGGGTTCCCCATACATAGAACTGAAACTCAAATATTTTTTTTCATCCAACCCATACGTGGTAGTACTTCAAAAATGGTATTGAGGTTTCTAATATCATTTTTTTCTAAACTGAATAGTTTGCGCGAGAGACACTTCCAAAGTGTTAAAATGTGTCCCCCCCCCCCTGTAACTTCTAAAATAAGAGAATGATAAAACTAAAAAAAAATATATGATGCACATACAAATTTCCACCGAAAATTTGGTTGAACGAGATCGAGTAAGTAGTTTTTTTTTATACGTCATAAATTGTAACCGATTAAGGTGAGCTCCCGTTTTAAGAACTTTTCTATAAAAGAGGGGTCAAGTTGGATGGTCGCGGAGTTTTTAAAGTCAAAGAGCAAAATATTTAAGTATATCATATGGTAAATAGGTACGTGTGCGCCGACTCGCATTTAGCCGGTTTTTAAAAAGGATTAAGGTACTTTCAAAGAAGGTGAAGTATAAATAAAATTGTGCTGGGTTTTGCCCCGTATTTGATTTGTACACCGTAGTTTTTTTTACAAATGGACTACTCGTAGCAATGCTACGCTTTCTACGCTGAGCAAGGCATAGCACGATCTACGACAGAAAAAAAATCGACGAATGATAATTTATGATTTTGCGTAATTCTGCTAAAACGTATCTATATAGCCTCCTGATCTATGGTTTTTCCTCGACCGTCAGCCTGACTGCATGATCACAGTCGGCTTTACTTCAAATAGAATAAAAAGAGAAAATAATGAGCGAAATGCAAATGCCTTCTTGTTGACGCTAAACAGTGAAGTGATCCGATTTACCTGTTCGGTGTTATGTTTTGTCTTTGATTTTGTGTTCCACTGTGGTTTTTTGTCAAAGAAAAATCTTTTGTTCGTTTGATCATAAGCTGAATCGTTAGTGGAAAAGCGCTTTTGATTTTTACAAGTAGTACAAAATTATTAGACGCATGCAGTAATCACAAAAATCTCGGGTTTGGTTAATATATTTAAAAAAAAATATTTTAACAATAATAAATAATTATATTAAACTACCTCTAACACGATGTAAATTATAAAAAATACTTTATGAAAAACATAAAAAGCCCAGATAGGTACAAAATATAAATATGCAGGCTGTGTTTTACGGTTTGGTTCGTGAAATAGTTTCAGATAAACCATATCTCAATTTACTCAAATAGCCACTTGATTTTCGAAAAATTCATGAATCCCGTACGATTAATCAGTTATTTTAACCGAGTCATTTTAATCCTCAGTTAAGCAGTCGCGTAATTTGTTATGGACCGACAATGGAGAACAAAGGCCTGCCGCAAATGATGGAGTATTTATAAAATGAATTGCTACAACCAAAACCCGCATCGAAATAAGTAGGGTTGCTACCAATAGTCTAGGCAACGAAGCGGATCGTTGTATGAAGACCCCCGCATTAAATCCTCAGTCTTTGCTAGGGTATTACACTACATGAGACAAACCTTCTATAAAAAAATCCAAAAAAAAACGGTACTTTTAATTTTTTCATACAAAAATAACAAAAAATGCATGAAAAATTTTTTTTTTGTTATTTTGAATTTACATTTAATTCATGATTCTTTATCATCCTGTCAAATAAAATCTACCTGAGAAATTTATGTTGGGGTCAACCAATTATATTACAATTATATAGGGTCAACTGCTTCGTTGCCCACACTATAAAGAATTCTGACCATGTCTTGCCGGCCGGCTAAGATTAGCAACAGCCCAAAAGGTAAAAGGTGACTAAAAATTTTAAACCTGTGGATAGTTGGACAACAGTGTCCTTCTGCGTGTTATAAAATCTTTAATTCTGCGGTCACCTCCGCGATCCATGGTGCCAGGGGTGCGCATCATTTCGTATAAATATTTTTCGTATATCAACGTTTCAATAACATTCAATTGATATAATAAACGTTTCATATAACAACTTATAGTATAATTTTGTTTGACATAACGTACCTTTACTATAATGAACGTTTTCTATACCAACATTTGGCATAACTATCATTTCACCTAAATATCTTTCATATAAAATTCATTTGATACATTATATTTTTATTAATTTACTTATTATTTATTTAATTTATAATAATAAAACAAAAAAAACATAATAATCAATTAGTTTATAATAATTTTGTATAGTTATATGCTTATTTAATTAAAATTGTTTAAAAGCGAAACGATAAAGCTCAATTAATTTGATCATAGGCGAGCGAAGCGAGCAAAAGAGTTCGGGGCACCCCGACACAGTTGGTTAGGTTCGAAGGGTAAGGTATGGTCCATTCCGCCATACCCTTCAGGTTAGGTTGACATGAATGCATGCGTATGCCTGCTTGCCTGCATGCTTGCTTGTATGCATGCTTGCTGTATGCATGCTTGAATGCTTGCTTACTTGTCTGTTAAAGGCAAGGGCTTAGTAGAATGGATAAAAGGCGAGCGAAGCGAGCAAAAGAGTTCGGGGCACCCCGACACAGTTGGTTAGGTTCGAAGGGTATGGCGGAATTGAGCGGAGGCGAGCGGAGCGAGCTCCGCTTCATTCCGCCATACCCTTTAGGTTAGGTTGACATGAATGTATGCACATGTCTGCTTGCCTGCATGCATGCATGCTTGCTTGCTTGCTTGTTTCTTGCTTGCTTGCATGCATGCCGGCTTGCCTTTGCTTGCCTGCTTGCCTTTGCTTGCCTGCTTGCCTTTGCTTGCTTTTTTTGCATAATGCATGCTTGCTTGTTCATTTACTTAATAATTAATGTGGATATTATAACTAACCAATGAAAATAACGAACTGATATTATATGAAATGGGTATTATACGAAATGATGATTATATGAAACATTTTTATAGGAAATGTTTATTATACGTTTTGAAATTATATGAAATGAAAATATGTGAAATGTCGATTATACGAAATAATTATTATATGAAACAAAATTATATGAAACGTTGTTATATCAATTAAATATTATATTAAAAGTTGTTATATCATATATTACACACCCTGGTGCCAGCCCCTACGCTAACAAGCGTGCTGACTATGGTACTACCACACCAAAACAAATCACGAATTTTTGTTGTGAAATCATGAACCCTGTCCAACCGTGGACTTTTGATGGGATGTGATGATGATGATCAAAGAATTTGAACTCTAGCGTAGTTACACTTTAATGCACTCATTATGACATCCCATGAAACGACCACTCCAGGACAGGCAGCTCCTTCCAAAATTCCAGCTTTTGCTCAAACAATGTGGAGGGGAAGTACCATAGTCACCACGCTTGTTAGCGTTACGGCTGGCATCATGAACCGCGGTTGTTGGTGAATGCAGAATGTGAGATATCACGATACATAGAAGGATGCTGCTGCCCATCCTCTGGTTCACCCTCAGTCGCCTCTTACGACACCCACGGGTATAAATGGGTCGATGGGTATTCTTTGCCGCCATCTCATGGTAACTACAAATTGTCTCTGCCACAAAAAGTTTTGCTCTATCATATCTCCGTCGGCAAATGTAAATAAAAAAAAATTGTCTATGCGATTTTAAAAAGGGTGGTAAGCTGTCGTTGTATTGATAAATCCCGTGTGTGAGATAGTTCTTAAGGGCCCTTTGCATTAATTATTAAACAGAACTTGGTTAGCTCTCATCAAAGCAAATATCGCTTTAGTGTTGATAAAACAACAAAACAAAAAATCTTTTATTTTCATATTACATGTGTGTTGTCAAACGGTGACATCGCGTTTTTTTTTTTGTACTTCAACGTCTGCGTTTTATTTTATTAACAGTACATACTTGCGAAAAATTAAATGAAGTCGCTTTTGTTTTCTAAAATGGATAGTATTCAACAAAACACAAAATAGTAACACAAAGTTTATAAAGTTTATTTGTTTAGTTTATTACATATGTTTAAAGTGGAAACTTAAGAACTTACTATGAACCTTCATAAATTTTTAATTTTTTTGTAATAGTGTAAGGTCTTTTAACAGCCCTAAAATACGGGAAAGCTGAAAGATTCGCGCTGTCAGGGGTCTTTGTCAAAAACACAATAGAACACTTTTATTTGTGAGAGATTTGGCTATATCTCCTTTTTCTTAACAGAGAAATATGATACATAATATTTTCTTAAGCTTTTATTGAACGAGTCCTTGCTCATTTATTATAAGATCCGGGACTAATTCTTCTCTCTCTATAAGTATTTACACACATGGTAAATAAGTTCTAATAAACGAGCAATATTTGTAAAACATATAATTACCAAAATGTCATAGATACCAACAAATTAACAAAGTGACGTTCTTACGTCACTGTTCGTTCGTCGTTCGTTCACATTTTGTATGGAAGTTGAAAATTGGTTGTGCGTTGTTAGAGAAATCGTAGGACAAAAGTTGTTGCTTTTGACCTCAGTTATAAGTGGGCAAACAGATGTCAGGTACAAGAAATAACCTTGTATAGATTTAATCGTGAATAGTTTAGTATTTTATGTTATATCGGTTCAATTTGTTAAGTTCTTGTCAAGTGAAATCTTAATTCTATTAGAAAAGATAAACACAAAATCAAGTAGTCATCTCGCTAATGAACTTAATAACACAACACAACTAACGCTAATTGACTCGTTCAAACAGAGAAACGCCAACAATACCGTTCCTGGTAATAAATTTAGAAGGCTTGTTTATAGACGGATCAAATTACCTCGATGTACGATGTTAGTGTACCCTCATAAACGTCAAACGGACATGGGTCCGCATCGAGTTTCGCACTACCGTCACTTCCTGTTAATGTAGAGGTGAATTCTTAGCAGGCTATTGTGTCGACCACTTAAACCACCTGAACATCAAATTGTTGAGGTCATGTGGCGTTGTACAGCTATTGGTTGAGGCCTGCTGCTTGTTGCATACTTCGTTGTAAAACTGTGCCTAACTGATGATCAAGCTCACTTAATCATCATTATTAAAACCTCCCCTAAAGTTCTCCACGATCATTATTATTATCTTACGGCCTATTTGTTTCCAAAGTGTTTCCAAATTTATATTCAAGTGCTGTAGCCAGTCTACACTCTACAGCCGCCGCAGAAAGCTCATGGAGCTCCTTATATGAGCCAGCAAACTGCCTGAAGGGACATTCTCCCACATTGTGTGCGGTGGTCTGCTCCGACGCTCCACAGTCGTAAGCAGGCGAGCCCGTTCTCCACGTTGACCTGCACTGAACTATGAACATATCGGCTTTCAACCACGAGGGGGATTCCATATGAATATCTTTTTAAGAAAGTTCTCTATGCGTAAAATATAAAAAAACCCAATCTCAATTCCTACCGCAAACGACAAATATATATTTATTTTTTAAATCGAGGTTTTTTTTCTTTAGCAACTTAATCCAACAAAAACTAGGTAGAAGGTTATCCAAATACAAGTCAATTTAAAAAATAACAGTGTACTTCTGTATTATGAGTTATAAAACTGAAGAACTTTCCCTAAGCCACAGAGGTTAAAGAATGAAGAAAAGTTTTATTTATCCCATACAAAGCCAAGGCGGCGCAAGGTTTGTATGGGAAAGCCAAAAAAACTTGTTTTCTAATCTTATATATATATTCTTTATTGTGCACAATGAAACAAAACAGTAGCGATAGAAGAGGTTCACAATGGCGAGCTTATCTCTATGAAGAGATCTCTTCCAGCCAACCGGATAAAAGCCAAAGCCTGAGCCAGAGCCTTAAATAGGTAAAAAGGAGGAAGTTGTTCAGTTTTATAGTTCGAGTAACATATTCTCAAATAATCGCACCTATTCTAATAAGGGACCACTCTACATGTGAAATAATACTAAAAAAGTCTGCGAAAATAGTTTTCGGTTCGAAATAATGACGACCTACGTGAACGAAGTCATAAGGTGAGTTGCTTTAATTGTAACATAAGCAAAAAGACACTGCAAATGGGCTCAATTTCATAGACATAATATATCAGAAACAGACAGTTGGATAGCTATTTCATCTGCCAAACATTCAAAAAGTTCTCGAGTATTTCAGAATAAAATATCGTTACATACAACTAGGCGATCGACGCATTGGAATGCGCAACGTGCAAGTAAGGTCCCGCAGCCGCAGATGGTCACAGCAAACCGATGCGTGAAATCTAAAAGTGGAAAATAGTCATATCCCTTCCGCGCTCTACTTCGTTCAATCTTCCCCTGCTTCGCACTACTTATTTGCTACAAGATTTTACTGTAAGTTCTCGAAAAATAAGGTTTACTTTTAAAACCGTACAACTAAACGAACGATAGATCGAACGACGTATCGTAGCGATGTATCAATAAAAGTCAAACGTTTACATCGATTAGAGAAGGAATTGTTAAGATGACGGAAACAAATAAATGAAAGAGTAGCTTCTGGTCTACCTGAATCAAAAATGGGCTAAGCGGAAAAAGTTCCACCAAAAATTTTATAAATAAAAACTAATTTGTTTAAACCAATACAATAACGGCACCTTAAAGCTACGCCCTTGTTGGTGGAGTATCTTATATTCATCTGTTTTTTTCACCAAATACTTGTACATTGGTCTGGTATTTAACATAGAGCCAACTTATGTAATGAACGTAATAACTTTATTGACATATTGAAATTCGCAAAATAAATCTAAAACTAATACAGTAGTGCTGAATCCATGGTAGGGCCCGCGATACGACACGACAGTCGCAGGCGACTCAATTTGCCAGTTTGGCATGCGAGGCATGACGCGCACAACATTTGCGTTATGTGTCGTAACTGTAGCACACGTCACACCCACGTTACGCGCACGTCAACTCACTCACGATGTCGACTGCAAAACGTAGATTTGGGAAGTAAATTGAAAAAGTAAAGAGTTGCTAGAAATTGAAAGAAGGATTTGAGTAATACCGCTGCCGGTTCCATTATTTTGTAACATTTTTTCCTGTTACAATATATATTATATCCATTAAGAATAAGTTTATTCTGAAAACGGAAGGATATAGGTAGGTATATCCTTCCGTTTTCAATCTGAGTAGGTACTTAGATTGAATCATAAGGCTCTTTTACAAAACCAAATAGAGTGCCTTTCTTATCCACTATGCGAATATTTGATGAAGTCTTTTTTTATTATTGTCAATGGGCTTACTCTTGACCTCGATCTAGTCTTGAGGACAGAGATGAGGTCGACGATGAAACGAGCTTGCCCAGAAGAAGCCTATTCACTCGCGACTCATTAAACTCGGGAACACAGACGCAGGCAGAGAAGTCACTCGGACTAAAAAATTTGATAAGTTTAATAAAAATTTGATGTTCTGGCTTTCCCATATAAACCTCGCGCCACCAAGAGATGGTTTTTTCAAGGGACTACCAAAACCTTTTCTCATTTTCAACTTCTTTGAGTAAGATTTTCAGTTTTAAGATCTGAATAACGTACTCAAATATTCGCATTCATTCAGACGCACCCTACATAAACAATCTCAGTCTCTTCAGTCCCTTTTACTCCTGACAAAACCATTCTTTTAGGTGTTTTTTTTTTCTTATCAACTATTTAAGAAAACAGGTGGACTTATATAATCATGATTCATAATTTACTGCTCTACACAAAAAGAACAAATGGTTGATAGCACGATAAGATACGTGGAGTATCTTACTACTCCATTGATGCTTCTTAAAATTGTTGATATGTCTAGTATTAAAAGATGGTCTTTTCATGATTCACTAAATGAACAGTCCATGTTCAAGATAAAGTAACCCATTAGATATCTCCACTCCTGAAATAGTGTGAAACAGATACGGAGCGGAGGTGCGTCCCTCTTGGCCGTTAGGGTGTAAATTGCATTTGTTATCCGTCGAGCGTCCAGCGTCCAGCGGCCAGCGTTCACTGTCCGGCTCATAGACTCAAAAAGGTATAGATAACCAAACATACCTGGGATAAACGAAAAATCGTATTCAGGTCTACAAGAACGGCCGAACGGAAATTTGATGAATTTGCATACGCACGTCAGCAAGCACGTAGAAACAAAACCAGTATAAGCTGAACCAGCGCTATGCTACAATCGCCTGAAACCAAAGACCTGCTCAAGGTCAAAATGTTTCATCACAACTAAACAACCGACCATTAAAAACAACTTAAAATTAACACAATACGACTCCGATATCTCTATATTTACTTTTAGGTTGATCATCCACATCATATCATTTTATACTTATAATGGCAAAACGTATTTTGTAAAAAGCTACAAAAGAACGCTTAGTACTTCATTATTTATAAAAAATACCACAGCATTCTGACTTCAGCAGCGCGCGTATCGTGTCAGCACACTGCGGTCATCAACCACCACGATCCATTGTCCCAGCCACATTGCATAGACATGGTGACAATTATACACATTATACCTCAAAATGTACCGTACACGTTGTCGTGAAATTCTGGGGACAGCAGTTAAGTGATGACTATGATGATTTTAGATATTTATTTTAACATTCAGTTGCAGTATTTACTTTTAACGATGTTTATTTAATAAAACAGCAATTTAACATGATATATATTTCACAGCTTAGCTCCATATCATTCCTCTAAAATCGTTCGTTTGATTTTGTGCATTTTATAAAAGCCGTTATGCTCAATGGTCTGTGGTGCAGCCGAACCCTATCAGATGCAAGTAAATGAAGGAAATGTATCAACGCTTCGAGCTGAAATATTGCGCTCGAAATCGGTTCACGTTCCTACGGCAATATGTGTTCAGAAGGAAAGATTGAAAAGCTGAATTTCGGAAGATTTCTTATAGGATTTTTAACATCACTGAAATGTTAAGGTATCATAACATTTGATTATTTCGAAATCTACGTATAAGTTGTGATTTTTCATTTCGTTACGCCACGTACGTACGTACTTTTAGGCCGTTGCCTACTCGTAGCAGTAAAATAAACACACACAAAATAAAGTCTTTTAATTTTAGTTAATAATAATTCTAACATGAAATAAACTAATTTTTCATTTACGAATCTCTTCTGTATAAAATTATCTTAAATATCTTCTTACGATAAATTTTTATCCTTTTTTGTTCAGTTCAAATAAAATAACAACGCTTAAAACCAAAACCCTTCAGCATTTTTCTTTACTGAAACGTACAAAATGTAGGTAAATCTGAAATATTGTTGAGTTCTGCATTTAGGAAAATGAAAAGTTTAATTTCTCGAGCCGCGCTGAAAATCTGGGACAGTAGGGCAGCAATTTCGAGAAACAATATTGTATGTTTAAAAAAATATGCTTTAATAGATGCGACAAGATATTGTTTTTTGAAAATTATGACATATATTGGCAAATTAGTTTCCGTTTTATTTTGGTTACGATTTTCTGAAATACTGTGATTTCATTCAGATTCTTCAAACAAAAGATTTTCAAAAATGTATTTTGCATTTTAATTGAACCAGAGAGTGGTTTAGTCAACAATTTTTTATAGATACATGAAGTCAAGTGACTGCCGCTGTAACAAAACTAGAAACCCGATTTCAAGTTTTTTCATTATTTTTGTCCATTCCAGTACACTGGTTTGTTGTTTTTAAAAGCAATTGATTTTTCCTTTTACTCACAACAATGCATATGTCTGTCGTTATATATCTCTGTCTTCCTCTACCCTCGAATATAGAGCAAGAGCGATGTATTGAGAAGGTAAATCTTAATTTTTCACTCTAAAGTGTTTCTTCTTTACCATATCTAGTGCACCATGAGACGAAGATTCGTGTCGTGTACTGCCATGCACATTCTCGCAAATGAAATGTAAATATGTAGGGCGATACCATTCGCTGCCGGAATGAGCTCGCTCTGTTTATACTACTGAAACTATATGTATGTACAGTCAACACCACATCAAGCGCTCCATATTCGCTCCAAATCTGAGGTGTTAAGACCGTTACAAATTTTATTGCTAGATTTAATCTAGACTGTATCTACTTGTGCAGCTTGAGCAGTTAAGATAGGATGGAATCAGCAAATCCACTGGTTCCGTGTCTAGCTTTCCTGATTTAGTTAGTTTAGTATCTAAACCAATCAGGCGTTAAATGAATAGGTACAGTCAAGAGCATATCAAGCTTGACTTAAACTGAATTTTGTAACCGTTCTATTTTCAAAAGACGTACGGACTTGAGTTTGTACATTAACAGGTATTACAATATGACTTCCTAGTTTAAAGCGCTCAAATCCAAGTAGTAATTGTTCTTTTATTCAGAAAGCAAAAATGGCCGTGGTTAGGATGATTGACGACTGCTAGTGGCATAATAACTATATCGTTTGCGTGCTTCATAAAGTACGTTAAGCTATTTTGTAAAATTCTATTAAAAAAAAAAACAATGACATAGATAGATACGCTACAAACTATAAACAATGTTTCTAAACTGGACGCGAGATTGTTATTTTTTATTATTTTACTATCTGTTAATATTTTATTTTGTTTTCATAGATTATCTTCATAAAATTCTGATATATTATAATAACATTTTCTTACCAATAATAATTTCAATGTATTTCTGAAACATTTAAGCTTTAATGATTTTATATTGCTGGGTATTTTATTGTATATTCTGGCTGCAGCTTGATGGGGCTTCGTTCCAAACTTATTTAGCCTTGACGCGTAGACTACTAAATTTTGTTTTGAGCGTAGGTTCCGAGTTTGAATTTCACTGTTTAGGGTAAAAAGGTGGGGGTTCTTTTTTACAAACAATGACATATAATATATAAAGGGACGTTACGGTCAATATCCCATATTTCATAAAATAGGGTCTACAGCTCTCGGGTCATCTTATTCATGCAAGAATGCGAATGCACTTCTTTTGCATTACAAATATATCATGAGCGTCTGTGCTACTACCCCATAGGATGATTCCATATCGAAAACATGATTCTGCAGACGCGTAATACGCTGCTATTGTTGTCTTAAAGTCAGTACATTTCTTAAGATTGTAAAGCGCGTAAGCAAAATTTTATAATTTGGTTTTAGTTTTTTCTATATGTGTTTTCCAGTTTAATTGGCTATCTACATGCAAGCCTAGAAAATTAGTAGATTTCACTTCTTCAATTTTGGCATTATTAATAGTTATTTCAAGGTTAACAGGCTTTGTTTGGTGTGTGTGAAATTCAATTAGATTAGTTTTTCTAAAATTAATTTGTAGATTGTGATTTGTGAGCCAAATGTTAACTTTTTCGATTGTATTTGTAATACTTGCACTAAAATTTTCATCTTTTTTATCAAAATCGAATAGAATGGATACATCGTCCGCAAACAGAGTACAATATTCATCAAGAATCTTTGGCAGATCATTAATGTACAATAAAAATAGATCCTTCTAAGATATGTGGATCGGATCTAATAGATTTTACTATATTGGTCAGTTCATCGTGATACGGAACTTCAACATATTGGATACGATTTTCTAGGTACGATTTGAACCAACCATGGACTACGCCGCGAATACCTGATCCATACAGTTTTAATAACAGTATTTTATGAGACATCCTGTCATAAGTATTTACTTATTATATATTTATTACTCTCCAGTCAATCGAGCCATAAAAACTCTGAATGAGCTCCTGACGATGATTTGATTGGTCTATTTTAAAAAGGAATGTTTTGAACTTTTGTAAAGACAACGGTGAAATTTTCTCTATTATGCGTTGATGTATGTGGGACGGGCAATGAAAAACGTTAATCTTAAAGAACTGGTACTTTTATTTAATTATAAGAGCACAAGCAAAACACAGCAGCCGGCCATCGCTCAGCTCAAAAACGGAAGTGCAACACAAGGGGATCGCATATCCTGTGTTCCATTCTTAAAAACTAACTTACTAGCCTAACGTCACTTCATCCATACAGCCCAATCATATCCATCTGTCTCGTTCACTCTCTTGCATGCATCTCACTCAGCACACGTTCAGAAACATTCCCACAACTCGGCCATCCTGCTCGCTGACTGTCCTCAGTCAGGCATATCATTTCGTTCCATTTACACACACATCATCACCACTTCATACTTCCAACAGATGCTCTTCATGCAACCAACACCTCATCATACTCTTCTCATTCTCATAATATTAAAGTTACAATAAACAATGTATGAAAAGTAACAATGTGTTTTCTTTATGTAGCTAGTAAATTTCTACCTTCTATGATACATAAGCTAAGTAATGTAAATAAACAACAAATTAACAAAAAGCTAGTGTTATAAAATGAAATATCTTATCCGGTACTTTATATTGTCTCATCCTGTTTAGTAAAAACAATAGTCACATCCAGTATTATAAATCAAAACAGTCAAATCCAGGAAGAAATCTAGTTTATCATTTTCATGTTATAGTTAGTAGTACATAATCTTAATCATTCATTTACTTATAAATTTTGAAAAGTTAGCATTAAATTTTGTAGGTACTACCTATAAAATTAAGCATGTTTAAATCAAGTCTAGGTAGGTAAGACTAGTCCTGTTAAGATTTTTATAATTTAAGCAGTATATAAATACTGTATGAAAAACAGAAAGTATACATTAAATTATATAGTCACTACCTATATAATTAAGCATATTTCAGTGGCTGTTCTTTCATGCATCATCTGTTATAAAGATATGTATAGAGACCTGCAACATAACGTGATTATTAGTTTTATACTTATCTCACTCATTCCGTAGAAACATCTGGCCACATTTTCATAAAATCTGCTGCTGTAGAAGTTCTCCCTGGCCCTTCAGATGCACTGCTCAGCTTTTCTACGTCATACCTGTCCTTGCCACATACCCGTATGATTTTGTAGGGTCCAAGGTAGTTTGGTTTCAGTTTTAAACATTTACCAAACTGTGTTCGTTTGATAGCAACTAAGTCACCTGTCTTGTATTTTGTACTCTCCTTTCTTTTCTTGTTGTAATTTTTCTTGTTCTCTTCCTGTACTTTCAACAGTTGGATCTTTGCTCTCTCTCTTAAGTCTTCTCTGTTCACCATGAAATTTTCTCTCTGCTCTTCTTGTATCAGATTTAGTAAGTCTATGTCTTCTTTTTGTTTCATTGTTACTCCAGTTAAGACTTCAAATGGGCTCATTCCTATGCTGCGCTGGTAGGTACTATTCATAGATCGCTGCACCCTACTAACATGCTTGTACCATTGGGTCTCTTCTTCGACACACAACTTGGATAGCACTGAAATTAGGGTTCTGTGTATTCTTTCTACTTGCCCATTTCCTCTAGGTACGCCTGTAGTAATCAATATGTGTTGAATATTTTCCTTAGTGCAGTACTCCTTAAAGTCATTGCTTGTGAAAGCTGTACCTCGATCTGTGATTATTCTGGAAGGGTTACCAAAAGTTTGTTGATGAACTGTCAACTTATCTAAAGTTTCTTTAGTTGTAGTTCCTTTTGTAGGAAAAAACCAGACAAACTTGGTGAAAGCGTCAATCATTGTAAGTATGTAATTATACTTTTTGTTTGTTTCGGACAAGGGTCCTATGTGATCTAAGTGTAGAGTCTCTAATGGTATGTTTCCTTTATCAATGGCATTCAGGAATCCTTCTTGCTTGCCTTGTTTCTTCATAGTCAATAAACATGGGACGCAGGAAGCAACCAGCTCTTCTATTTTCTTGTCTAAGTCCTTGATGTAGTAGTCTTTGTTTATCATTTCCATCATTTTCCTTTTTCCGAAGTGTCCATTTGTATGTACTTGCCTCAATAAATCCATTTCCATTCCTTTCGGTATAACTAACTGTCCCTTATCTCCTTTGTATAACAAGCCATTTTGCTCATAATAGTCTGAATAAGCTTTCTCCTTTAATACTTCCAATATTGCCATAATTCCTTCATCATGCTGCTGTTCCTGACGTATTTTCTCATGCAATCCCCTGGTTATGACTCCAATGTAGGGATTTCTACTGAGAGCATCAACATGTCTCATCATGCTACCACTTCTGTGTTCGATACTGTAGTCGTACTCCTGTAACAGCATAACCCATCTTGCCACTCTTGGCGTCAGGTCTTTTTTTCGAAGTGTCATTTCCAATGCCATGCAATCTGTAACAATCTTAAAAGGGATTCCAAGTAGGTACCGTCTGAACTTCCTTACTCCGTCAATGACTGCAAGAGCTTCTAACTCATAACTCGAGTATTTTTTTTCTGCATCTGTAGTCTTTTTACTGCTGTAGTATACGGGGTGTAGACTGTTATCATTTGGGTCTCTTTGCAAAAGAATAGCTGAGTATGCCTGTTGAGAAGCGTCAGTGTGTAATTCTGTTTGCAGGGCGGGATCAAAAATTTTCAATACTGGTTCTTCTGATAACTTTTTTTTCAGCATGTAGAAGCTGTTTTTCTCTTTTTCATCAAATTTAAAACAATTTTCTTTTTTCAATAAATCTGTTAGTGGTTTTGCAATGGCAGCATAGCCGTCTATGAATTTCCTGAAATAGGATGTCAATCCAATAAAGCTTTGGAGTTGTTTCTGTGTAGCTGGCTCCGGAAATTTCATGACAGCATCAACTTTTTCTGCTGAAGGTCTCACTGTGCCACCCTCAATAATGTGACCAAGGTAATCTACTCTTGTTGTAAGTATCTCACACTTTTCCCAATTTATTTGTAATCCGTAGCTTTCTGCTACTTCCAACACAGCTTTAAGTCTTTCAAGTCCTTGTTCATATGTTTCGGCTGGTATTATAACGTCATCAATGAATATTTGCATCCATCCCTTCGCTATTAGTTCCCTGAAAATGATGTTAATAAATCTTGTGAAATAGTTTGGGCAAATTGATAATCCAAACGGTGCTCTTGTAAACTCATATTGTCCATTGTGAGTCACAAATGAAGTATACTTTGTACACTCTTCTTTAATTTTTAAATGAAAGAATGCATCTTTCAAATCTAGCTTGGTGAAAATCTTTGCATTAGAAAGTTTATCGATTTGGTCATCTATTACAGGCAAAGGGAACTCATCTTTAACCATCTTATCATTAATTTTCCTGAAATCAATGCAAATGCGTATTGAGCCATTCTTTTTCCTAACTAGGACCAAGGGGCTAGCATACTCTGAGAAACTGGGCTTTATGATACCTAATCTTAACCACTCGCTTACCTGCTTGTCGACTTCTTCTTGTTCTTTCAAGGACAGACGCCGTGGGCGTTGCGCCACAGGGATGTCATCCTTAAGCACAATCTGCATCTCTATGGGAGCTTCTTTCTTCTGAATGGGTTTGTAGTTGGCCACCAACCACCTTACCTCCAGCTCGATGCTTGGGTCGACACCTGGACCTATGAACAAACGCTCCATACTCATGTTTGCCATCCACTCTTCGTCTTTCGGTTCAATTCTTACACAATTCCCATCCAAAACAGCCACCACAGTTCTTAAAAATTCATAACCTAGAACGAAACTATATGGGGTACAGTCATTTGGCACTATATGAAAGTTCACGTCGTAGTATGTCCTTCCGTCGATTTCGATATTTATCTTGCACTTTCCCATGCTTCTGACAGAACGGCTTTGACCGAAACCGTGTAGCGTAGTGTTCAGTTTCTTCTCGCTTCTCGGCCGTCCCAACTCCACGTAAAAGTTTTCGGTAATGAAATTCACGTCGCTGCCCGAATCTATAAGCGCTGTAGAAAAAATATTGCCAATTTTCACGTTAATTTCAGGCTTTTTCACAGTATTTTTCTTCAAGTTCAAGTCTTCTTGACTTTTGTTTACACTGTGAACGTCAAAGTGACAGTTGCAGCTGATCGACTCACGGCCGCCATCTTCGTTTTCATCGTGAGTGTCTGAGTGAATGTAAAATACGTCACGCTTCGAGTGCTGTTTTGCCGACACAGTATTGCCAACAGTACGAGTCGCTTCCGTCTTCGGTTTCTCAGAAAATCCGCTGCTGCCTGCAGCGCCGCCGCCAGTAGATGACGCGTTACACTTTGCTCCAATATGGCCGAAATTATTGCAACGAAAACATTTCAAACCTTTTTCACGATTCGGGCACGTAGATGACGAATGATTTCTCTCCCCGCAGTTGAAACAACGCATCTTCGCTTCCGAACTCGAGGCAGTCTGCTGCACGTCAGGCTTCATTCTTCTAATTTTCTCTTCACTTTGTCTCTTCATGTTTTTCTTATAAGATTCGTACATTTTGAGCCGTTCTTTTAGCTCTGGGTATGTCGTAGCGCCGTATAGAAGGATTTTATTGCTCTCCAGATCTGGGATTCCATCAATAATGTATTGGATTGCTACGTAGTCCGCCAGTTTCCCTCTCTTACCAAGCTCCTTCATTTCCAGCATGTACTCATAACATCCTTCGTCTTTTTGTTTCTTCCTTGCAATCATTTGTTCGTGTATGTCCTTTGTGTTTGTCGTATCCGTAAATTCCTTTAGCAGAGCCGTCTTCAAATCATTGAAAGTCTTGAATGGTCGTTCAGTTCTGAGCCATGTGGCTGCTGACGATGTGAGGGATCTTCTTGCTATCAGCAACTTCTGCTGCTCCGTTAACCCGAATATATCAGCGTTATCTTCCACGTCTTGTGCCCATTTGGCCGCGGAGTACGTCTTGTCCTGGCCGGAAAATTTGGGAATGGCGTCGTCCAGCAAAACCAGGTTAAAACTTTGGTTCGCCATGTCGTCGTCGTCGTCTGTAAAGTATTCGTCGTCTGTTTCGTCGTAATCTTCGTCTGTTTCGTCGTTATTTTGGCTTTCGAAGCTAGCACTAACACGTCGTTGCTGTGCAAACCACGCCGCCGCCGCAGTCTTCTTTGAGGTTATCTTCGTCGTGTTCGTCGTTAAAAATTTTGATTTTCGTCGTGGTCGCATTGCCCCATCCCGGACGAGCCCCCAAAATTGTGGGACGGGCAATGAAAAACGTTAATCTTAAAGAACTGGTACTTTTATTTAATTATAAGAGCACAAGCAAAACACAGCAGCCGGCCATCGCTCAGCTCAAAAACGGAAGTGCAACACAAGGGGATCGCATATCCTGTGTTCCATTCTTAAAAACTAACTTACTAGCCTAACGTCACTTCATCCATACAGCCCAATCATATCCATCTGTCTCGTTCACTCTCTTGCATGCATCTCACTCAGCACACGTTCAGAAACATTCCCACATGTACCTATTTAATAATTTTAAATGTAACGTTTTGGCAAATCAGTAAGTTACGTTTTTGATATAAATAAATAAATATTTGTAATCGGTTTCTCCAAAACGGCTGTTACGATTTCGAAGAAATTTACCATACCTTCGGGGGTTTCCTGGGGCGAAGAATTGATCTAGCTAGGTCTCATGTCTGGGAAAATTCGTTTTCCCTGTGTTTTTTAACATTTTTAAGAAATGCCGCGAATTAGACAGAAACTTACAGCGCTATCTGTTGGCGGGTAGCATAGCTTTCTCATTCGATGATATTTTAATATTAGGCGGCTGTTATAGAGCGAAGCTCGGTCGACCAGGTACTAGTAAGTACTTATAACTTATAGTCATGATAACATGAGAACCTATTACAAGAGAATTGCGCCGATATTGCGCCCATATCTTTTCGATATCGTCACGAAGTAACGAGCATAAGTAGTAGTAGCTAAGTTATGAAAGTAGTTCAGTGGTCCCAATTCATCAAACTAATAAACTCCAGAACTATCAAAACGAAATGACGATCTATTGAAAGTATATTTTCTACCCTTTTTCTCGACTTTCCTCTTTCTAGAACAAAATGTAGACAAATAACATAAACAGTAGCATCAACAAATGAAAAATACATTGTACATACTAACTACCTACATACGTATTAATATTTATAAGGGTAGTGCAATAGCAAAGGTGGAATATTCAAGAGCGGACAGAAGCACCTGCTCGGGAAATGTTATTATCTCATTAGAGGAGCCCTCAGCCCTTGCTGAAAACAAACGGAATTTTAATATTAGGTACGTCTAATCTGCAAGGTGTATTAAGATGACACAAAACAAAATAAATGAATGTAGCATTGTCATTATTTAATGTTTGCAGAACTCATAGACTACTATCGCCGGTATATGACGTATATGATCAAAATAAATAACCAAAAAAATATTTTTGTAGCAAATTTCAAGTCTAAAACCTTAAAAATAATGTTATTTTTTTACAAAATTGTATTTGAAAATATACTGGGTGTAAGGGACAGTTTGGCAAATAATGAAAGGGCAAAATCAATCAACATAACTGAACAACTTTCAGTAAATAAAACTTTCCAGATATGAAAAAAAAATCGGCCCCTCCATACAAAATTGCAAACTTGATTGGACAGTGTGTATGAAGAGAGCCCGATTTCTTTTTCATTTCCGTAAAGTTTTATTTACTGAAAGTTGTTCAGTTACGTTGACCGATCATGCCCTTTCAGTATTTGCCAACCCGTCCCTTAAACTCTTTTTAGGGTTCCGATACCAAAATGGTAAAAAAAGGAACCCTTATGGTGCCGCTCTGTCTGTCTGTCTGTCTGTCTGTCCGTCTGTCTGTCACACCTCTATATCTCAGCAACCACTTACGCTATCGAGCTGAAATTTGGAATAGTTTTAGAATATAGTTGCCCAACTTAATTGCACATGAATTTTTTTTGAAAAAAGTATGATTATTAATGTAAAGGGGGCCAAAATAGGGGGGGCCAAATTTCAAATTGTCGCTACTAGGTCGAGTGGGGTACCATATGAAAGGGCTTTACTTGTACATTTTAAAATATATTTTTGTATTTTTTTAAGTTTCTTAGTTTTCAAGTTATGATGAAAAATGTCAAAAAAAATACCATTCCCCCCCCCCCTTATCTCCGAAGTTTGAGTAAGGGAAAATCTGAATTAATTACAGTTGACAGAGGTTTATGTAAACTTTACAGCAAAAATAAAACGATCTTTCTAAGTTGCACAGTTTTTCAGAAATCTGCAAAAAACCTTTACAAACAAATTTAGTTTTGCGGTCCTGAAAATGGACTTTATTGCTTCCAAAAATACTATAGGTATATCGGAACCCTCGGCGCGCGAGTCCGACTCGCACTTGACCGGTTTTTTTTCTCTCTATCACAATTCATAAACGAACATATCACGAATGATTTGCCGAATTGAAATGAATTATCTCTATCTACCATTTAATGCTGAATACTTACCACGTCACCTTCGGAGTTAACTAAGCCAACAACCCTTTCAGCCCGCGGGCTCATTTTAAGAGACCTCTGAGGAACTGTGACAAGAAAGAAAGAGCTCTTCTTAGAATTACTGTTCTACTAAACACAATATTTAAGCGTTTTGCGTAGTAACAATAATATTTACTGGAATTCTAAGTAGACATTAATGTTCTGTGTGTAAAAACAAGACATTTTGGGAACGAGTCTTCTGATCGTCGTCTGTTTCTCGAGTCTCTAATTTGACTTTAGATGACTGCTAACGAAACGACTTGCAAATGTTTATTTTCCTCTGTGCGACTGTTTAG
This sequence comes from Athrips mouffetella, assembly GCA_947532105.1. Lineage (NCBI taxonomy): Eukaryota > Metazoa > Arthropoda > Insecta > Lepidoptera > Gelechiidae > Athrips > Athrips mouffetella. Next base: position 13,040,365 of record OX383958.1, read on the forward strand.
CTAAGGTTCCTTGGAGAAACTGCCTAATTGCTGGTGTTAATTAAACTCTTGTCGAGAAAACAGTTTTTTTTCTAATTCAGTATTATATACAACGAGGACATTTCTTCAAATAACTCCTTCATCCCTGAAAGTTTTGATGGGGTAAGAATAAAAGGCATTATACGAGTACGTCCTTTACAAATGTTCCCTTCTGAAATTATCTCGTTATGGCAACTCAGTTTACCTTTTTAATGGACATGAAAAGCGCATATATGGGCTGTAAGGGACAGCCTTCCAAATACGAAAAGGGCATGGTCAGTCAACGTAACTGAACCACTTTCAGCGAATAAACTATTCTGAAAGAAAAAATCGGCCTCTCCAAACAAAATCGCAATAATTATGGGACAGTTTGTTTGGAGGCCGATTTTTTTTCATTTCTTAAAAGTTTTATTCGCTGAAAGATTTTCAGTTACGTTGGCTGATAATGGCCTTTCAGGCCTTTCAGTATTCCGAAGGCAGTCACTTTACACCCTGTATAATTATACCGAGGCATCTTTACAGCGCATCACCCAGATTGCGCGCAGCATTTTATTCAGCAGAAACGTGCTACAATAATACAAAAAAATACGTATAACCTCTCCTCCATGTAACTGAACAACAAAAGTTCTACAAATAAAAATAAGAAAATCTCCATGCAAATTGACTGGATCAGATTTTATTTTGGAGAATCGATATTTTTATTTTCAAAAGTTGTAGAGCGAAAAGTTGTTGAGTCACAAGTGAAAGGGTGAAACTACCATCCGAGAGTTATTGCGTTTATAGAATAACACATATCACCGTATATATATTTTCGAGAGAACGGAAAGAGTTCACAAAAAAACCAGGTGTTTTGTAAACAAACGTGATCTTCAATTACACTAGGCACACGTTTTTAACCACACAGAAAAACGCAAAGTCTATCGGTTTATTTACAAAACACCTGACTCTTTCTTGAACTCCGGTATAGATCTTAAAATTACAATACGAGTAAAAATTTAATTTCGAATACAATGGAGGTCGTTTCAAACCCACTATAAAATACAGATTTCGTCATAGAGCTACACAAACTTGCGCGGGGCTTGCGCAGATTTGACACGTTGATTGTGGCAAAGTATAGGCCGTTTGCTTCGTTGTATTTTTGTCTCTATGAAACGGTCACAATCGAAAACGTTTAATTTACTAACTAATAACTATACGTGGATTCTATGTTGCCATAAAGTGTAATTCTATTGTAGCCAATGTGAGTACGGACACGAGGAAACTCCCAATGTTTCGTATTTTGTATATCTCTTATACCTAAATGTGTAGATATTAAAATGGTCGGTTGTAGTTTAACCTGCGATATTTTAGTGAAATTATAGCTTTTCTGCAGATTACCAGGAGCGGGCACGTACAACGTACTAACTTAATGGTCGCAGGTGCGAGACCCGGCAGCGTGGACGCTATGGCATTACATTTAACTTAGTTTTTATGGTTCTTCCTGTAATCTGTTCTATAGTTGGAAATCTTTGAATGGATTTTGTATTTTGATACATTTTTCCCTTGAGACGGTTCGGGTCCGGGAAAGTTTATTGGCAAAGTAACACGTAGCACGCAAGCGGCCACAGATGGTATGTTAGACAAAATGAACAAATCGTTACATTATGCTTGGTTTCTTATAACATAATATTTTGAGAGAAGTAACTACTTGTGCGATAATAAAATTTTCATTGTAAACTCATATTTATTTTGATGGACCAATTAATTTAAAGCTTTTCATTCCCACATTGTTCGCAGGATATAATTTGCAAGCAACCTTGATTTATTTGCGGATAACACTTTTTTTTGTTGTTAAACTTTTAATAATTTGTTGCTCGCTTTTTTGCATTTAAATATTGTGTTGCTCCTTTAATTGATAGCCTTATTTTCATAACAAAGCAGAAATACTTAGAATACAACACAGGAAAACTTATGGAATCAACATTTTCATTATGAAGTCAACAGTTATATTTTAAGTGTTTTATCCCATATGCAAATGTAAACTAAAACTTTCGGAAAGGTTCGATAACTATACGTACTTAAATTACAAGTTATTTATAGTGACATTTTCTTAGTAAGTAAATATCTTTAATCAAAAACTCATGATAGAATACAATACGCAACGTGAGGGAAGTACTTACCTATTTCCTACATCTTATCACATAGATAGATGGCACAATACATTAATTCGAAACCGAAACCGAGAATCCATTACGTCGACGCCCAATAGCGTGTACGATTTCTTTTTTGTATGAAAGCCTCCCAAGGGCCGGTAATGGAGAAAGTTTTTCCTTCCGTAATTGTGAGGGCCGATGTAGGGTCATAAATAACCACAGCCGGAGCCCTACAGCCCTCTGATTGAACTTGCTAATGAATGAAGGACAAGGAATTTCCAAATCGAAACGTCGTCGAAGATTTCTTCCGAAAAGGGCGGTGCAAGGGAGGCTGTTGAAAAATGGCTCAAGTTTTTACGACTTCCAGTTTATGCAGAAAAATTCTACCAATCGTACCTAAAAACGTCAATACAAAGTTACAGATTAGCTCATTTTTCAAGTTCCGTAAAAAGGCCATTTCAGAGGGGCAATCAATAACAGGGAAAATTGGCTTTTCGGGAAGAAATTTTAAACTTTTGCATACTTTACTTTTTACCTCCTTTTTCTCTGTAAATTTGATAATTTACCTATTTACATGCCTGCTGAGAGCGACAAACAAAGTAGATCAAGATGAGCAAGAACTAAGAAGGGTTTATGTCCAAAGTCCGTCTGGGGAAGTAATGTCTGCACTACTGTGTTGTGGTTTGAAGGTAAGAGAACCAGTAAAATTACCAGCACATGCACATTTCATCTTTATTCTCAGAGTGGGCAGCGCTCTTTTGCTTACTTTTTGGTGTCAAGAGTGCCACAAATAAGGCAGTGTAATGTTATTACCATGAGTTTGTTTGGCCCATTTATTTATGTGCTCACAAAAAACAGGTTGCAAACATTTTGTAATGTAAATGTAGCAGAGGTAGAGAGGTAATTATAAAATACATATGTCAATAAATCCCATTCATCTTGTTAGTTTATCTCGTCTATGTTAGTAGGATAAACGCCACGCATAGGATGAAAAAAAAATTGGGTCCTTCCAAAAACCGCGAAAACAATAAATTCATAAGTAAAACCAGTGAAAAAAAACTACAGCTTTGACTCAAAATCCGATGTAGTATCAATAATTTCGTTCAAGATATGCATTAAAAAGTCACCCGGGCCCATATCAGAGGGCGTGGTTGTTTTGTTAACAAAGTGAGATCGTGAGTTGGGTGGCAATGAGACGATCACAACCCTTGTTTTTCTTTGCAACTCACTCAGATACTGACCGGAGTTAGGAGTCAGCTTTCGGTCTACTAATATTAAGTTTAACTTTATTTCGGATTTGGATTTCTAAATTATATAATCATTGTATTTCTTGTAGAATGCAATGCAAATAGAGCGACTCTACTACCGTTTTGGATTGTGATATGGAAGCGTAAAAGAAACGGCAAGAAACCACTGCAGCACAGCCTACTTTAAGAGTCGGTTTTATACAATGTGTTTCTTGTGTTTAGCGGGAATATCAGAGCAGAGACATTGATGTAGTCATGTAATCTTTAATAAGCTTTTCTCCATAACGTTTGCGGTCACAAATTTGCTTTCAGATAAATGCACTACATTTTCAGGTGAAGCCGTGGACAACAGCTAGTCTATCCATATAATAGAAAACTGTAACGAATTCCCATGGTTAAGCACAATGGTCATGCACCATGGCCATTTTAGCATCATGGTCATTTTAGCACCATGTTCGTTTTAAATAAATAAAATAAATAAAAATGTTTTTATTTCAAGAATCTTAATACAATTCATGCAACGGAGACTTCCCAGAAAGTAATCAAAAAATACTTGTGGGGGGAATGCCTCGCAACTTCCCTTGTGGAACTTAAGATATTAACAAATTAATAGATTTATTAACTTATGAAACATAACATAAGATACATGCAGGTGGTAAATTACACGACAGGATGCAACACAAATAGTACATAGTTTATCAATTAGATGTTCAACATTTAATTTAATTTGATTATTTAACTCGAGAAACATTTAGTTGTTTATTTTACAATAGGATGCGGTACTTATCTCTCAATAAGTTAAGCAAAAAATAATTAATTTATCACTTAAACCTAAACATATTCTAATAACCATATTCATTTTAGCACCATGGTCATTTTGGCACCATAGTCATTATGGCATCTTGGTCATTACGCCCCTGAACGTGTTTTCATAATATCGGACACACAAACCAATGAAAGATATTTTGACTTTAGTTAATTTTGGTTTTTGATGTGAAACATTATGTTAAACAACATTATAGTACTATGTTTAAAATTTAGTAAGTGTTAGTGTTATTGCTTTTATTTCAAACACCACCTTGTCTTTGAATTCCATCTTATAAGTTCTTATTCTATGGTTTTTAGTCTTACTAATCAAATAACAATAAGTTAATATACTGATACATAGGTAAGTACCTACTTAATGCGTTGACTAAAAATAAACAATAATCGCAAAATCACTATAAATATTAAAAACTAGCTGTTGCCCGCGACTTCGTCCGCGTGGGGTTCAGAAATGTAGCTAATGACTTTTCCCATGGTTCAAACTATCTTTGTACCAAGTTTTTATCACAATCGGTTTATCGGATTAGCCATAAAAGCGTAACAGACAGACACACAGACAGTGCAGTTCTCGCCTTTATATTATTAGGTATACAGAGTACCGGTAATACGGATTTTTGTAAATTAAACACCTCTTGTTTACGTGTGGACTGTTAGGTCGCCCACTATCCTCGTAAGTGTAAAATTATAGTATAATTCCACGCGGATGAACTGTGATACGGGTTTCGTTATTTCTTATACAAAACTAAGCCTAACTAAATCTGAGCCGCAGTCACTTTAACTTCTGTGGCCACTGAAAAAAGAGCGGTACAAAGTCCAGCGTTTCTAGCTTCACATGCTTTTAACTGTACATGTACCTACATACAAAAACTGTTGGACTTCACTTCTGTACCATCTTTTTAACTTATTTCTCCTATTAAAAGACAATTCCTAAAAAACAATTATTCACATCTCTCTTTATTTTTTGAAGTATTTTGATATAGGATTTTGAGATAGGATTTTTTTTATTATTATTTTTATCATAAAACTAAATCTAGATTTTACCAATTTTCAGCTGTAGCCACGACTTTTACACAAACAACTGGACCGGATCAAACGGTATTTTCAACAACGTATTTGGCTTTCTTCCGTTCAAAGTTATAAGCTTTGTTTGATTTCAGCTCGGCTTCACCGCTTGAAACTTTAAACTCGCCATTTTCTGTTTGAGTGAACCAATTGCAATAAAAAAAGTTTAAATGTTGCACGAAAGCAACCCAAATACGTTATTGAAAACCCCGTTTGAGTCGTTCAAGTAATTTGTGAGGTATTGTTGCGGCCGCTTAAAATTTCGTGAACCTTCTGTCTGAGTGAACCGTTTGCAATGAAATAAAGCTTATAAGTTGCACAGACAGAAGCCCGACACGTCATTGAAAACCTCGTTTAAATCAGTTCAGTAGGTGAGTTCTTGGTTCTGTAGCTTAAAACTTTACGTATCTTCTGTCAAAGTCAACCTATTGCAATGAAATTGCATAGGAGTAAGCCAAACGCGTTGTTGAAAGCCACGTTTGAATCGGCTCAAAAGTTTGTGAGTTATTCGCGCCTTAAAGGTTCGAAAATTGTTCGTCTTAAATGTCGTCCGATTTCATCATTAGATTTGTTATATTTTTTTACAGATAATATTTTTCGAGAATTAAGTTTAAGCTTCTGTTACCTTAATGTCTTCCCAATAATGCTTAAAAAATAAAATAAATTGTATTTATAATTCCTAAGAAAAATGCAAAAATGTTAGTACTGAAAATTGAGTTTACCTAAAATTCGCCATAGAAAACGGCAATTCATAGGTAAAGACCTATTATGTTGCAAAGAAGTAAGCTTGACAGGTTATTCAAAACCCCGTTTGAATCCGTTCAATAGTTTGTGAGTTATTTGCGCCGCCGGATGAAACTTCGCCTACCTTCTGTCTGAGTTAACCGTTTGCAATGAAACTTAATTTTTATGTTGCAAAAAAGTTAGCCGAACTCGTAATTGAAAACCCCTTTTGAACCGGTTTGATAGTTTGTGAGTTATTAGCGCACAGGCAGTTTGATACTTTACATTAATGTAGCTTCTGATTGAGTGAACCGATTTGAATGAAACATAGCCTATATGTTGCTCAGAGCTAAGCTTAATCTACCTGCGAAAACTGCGTGAAAATCCATTCAGTAGTTTCGGAGTTTATCGAAAACATACAGACAGACAGACAGACCGACAGACAGACAGACAGACAAAAAATTCAAAAAAAATATATTTGTGTTCTATTAGTCCTTTCTTATCGCCCACACTCATTTTTTGATAAATTCATCAAAAGTACAGACACGCGGTTTCTACTCTTTTATTATATGTATAGATGTATAGATAAATCAAATCCTTGATGAAATTTTCGATATGACCTGTCAAAGAAAATTTATTGGAATCAACTAAGTACAACAAAAATATCCATGGCCTTTTGAGATTGACGAGGGATTAATTAAGCCCTGTGTCCTGAAACGAGATGCCCAGTAATGAAGTCCAGACATGCAAGGTTCGCGCACAAAGCCTGTCAAGGGCAGAATACCCAGATCCGATCGCACAGGTTGAAATTAATCCGATGCAATTTTATCTAGTCCCACCCGCTCCCGTCTGTTTTAGGGTTGAGAGTGAAAGCACTTTGAATACAAAATCACATGAAAATAAACTTGCATTGTTATAGCTATTTTAACTTCAAAATTATTTAGGTAGGCTTCTAATAATTTAATTTTTAGAGTCCCGTAACTCAAAACTTTGTTTTCCGTCTGTCGCTCTGTCTGTCTGTCTTTCAAGACCCTTTTTCTCACAAACGGGTAAAGGTATCAAAATGAAATTAATATCAAATAATAAAATATATATAAAGGTGTGGAAATTTCAAGCTTTTACGACAACACAATCAAAAGATACGGCCTTTCCATACATTAGGGAACTTGCCGTTGATCTAGAACCATGTTTGGCAAGAAGCTAGGTCTCATAGCACAAACAAAGGAAAAACATTTAAAACTAAGTATTAAAACTTTTAGAGTAACAAAGTGCTAAAAAGGTTTCGCCAGAATGGCCGGCTTCAGAATCACTGTCGTATCCCGTTGTCTTTTTGTGAACCCATGACACCAGTAAGGGTTCATTCCGGCCCTGTCTAATTAATTGGTTTTCGACTTTGTTCCATGATACAGTTCGAGAGAATGAAGATGTTCAATGAACAAGTACTTATAAGAAACAATGAGTGGACTGGGAAACACATAGGCAATTAACACGCTCGTTGCATTATGTTAGTATTTTTATATCTTTTCTGTATTAATAAAAATACTAAAGATAAAAAAAATAAAGAAGAGGAAGTATTGGCTCATAACATACTTTTAATATGTTGTCATTATCACATCCCATGAAAAGTTCTTAAAGCATTCAAAAAACCTTTTTCTAAAGCATTAAAAAAACATCACGACAGCTGTCATTAGATTTCTAAAGTAAGTTGATAGATTTCTACGTTATTTTACGTCATTTAACGTAGAAGATATCTACATGTAAAATCTTTACATAGATGACGGCTTATATCCCTGTTCTACCAACCAATATGAACTAATTTGTAGTACAATACTTAGTTTGTTATAAGAAGATCGCCCATCTTTGTCCTCAACAAAAATATTGCCCAACTAAGGCAATAACGAGGCCGTTAGTGCAAGTTGGGTAAAGTTGCTCGACTACCCCGAACTATTGCCAACAATTTTTGTCCGTCATAATAGCCTAAGTTTTGCTCCAACAATCTGCTTCCATTCTACGCGGTGACACTGATTATTTCCATCGTTTATAGCGGAATACTGCAGTTCTTGTAGACTTTAAAATTTTAAAGCATAAATCCTGAAGGATTTGAATCTGTCTACGAAACTTTTTAAAGTTTCCCTAGAAACATACCGAATTTTTTTTTATCTTCCATATAAAAATGCTTTGTCAGTTATTGCAGTTTCAATGGGGTAAACGATTTTTTTTTCCGTTTTTCAACATCCTCCTGTTATACGTTTTATTAAGTGAAATAAAACTGAGTTTACTATCTACCTTATTTTAAGTAATACCTACTAACAATGTATGGACTATGTGGTCTTAAATTTAAAGAAAATAATGAAACTATTTCAGTTTTTATGTACGGTGTGCAGTTCGATTCTGCTGCAAGCAAAATAACCCTTAGTACTGATTCGCTATAACCACAGATTATTGTATTAATCATAACTCTACATTTTATCCGCACTAAACAAAGACCGACATTCGATCCGATTACTAAACGTTTATAGCTCTGTCCATAACTCTCAAACTGATTTTTACGTGTTCCAAACCCGAGCCACGAAGAGTTTTCACGACGATCCCTATCCACTTACTTCCATACAATTAATTGAGCTGCAAAGTTATCGGTCCGAGACTGGACATTGTTGTCCTCATAAAGGAACCGCAATCCAAATTGATAGCTGCACCATCTCATGTCGAAGGATTCGATTCCATTTTCTGTTATTGAACAGCTTTAAAAACGTTTAAGTTCGCTCTGAAATTTTCAGGTCGGTTCGGACCTCCACTGCGGAAGCGTCTATTTCTGTTACGTAATTTTATAAGAAGCTTTCCACTTTTGTCAGAACAGAACATAGTTAGGATGATTGGAATATTCAAGACAAAAAGTAAAGCAATTGAAAAATCTTTAGCACGTCCAGATAATGATTGCCACGTGGCGATAGGGCATACAAACTTCCCCTTTGATAATAAGAAGAAGTAAGTCTTCCTGTAGCAATAGATGATTATAGACTCAGGCTTTCTCTATAGAAGGATCACTAAGGCTGAGCTTGTATGGGGTACCTTGCACCTAAACCTGCTGGGATGAAACTTGGCAGGAGTCAAGTACATACCCATAGGTAACATATTAGAAGTGGTGCTCCCCAGCAGGATGCGACTGAGATGCACAGTGGGGCATAATGTCGAAAATGTGTAGTTTTTTACTAGGTTGAAAATTGTATCTGTTAAACCGACATAGGTAGCTGGTTTTTGGGTAGTGTTTGTGGCATAAAATAAATTAGCATACTAAATTTCACACATATAGCTAAAGCGGTTACGGATAAACGTCAGTCAGTCAGTCTGTCAGTCAGTTAGTCAGTCAGTCAGGACATATTATTTTATTGACATTTTAGTGAACTATACCCATACCAATTTTGACCCTCGAATTACTAACCCTTCTGACGATAGAGCAATCACAAAAAAAAATACGTTTCTTGTATGGCAACCCCCCTTATTTTTTAAAATTTTATTTTTTTTATTATGGTGATATATTTGTTTTAAAAATACATATTCTGTGAAATTTTAAACCAGCTACCTATGTCGGTTCAACAGATACAATTTTCGACCTAGTAAAAAACTACACATTTTCGACACTATACCCCACTGTGCATCTCAGTCGCGTCCTGCTGGAGAGCACCACTTCTAATATGTTACCTATGGGTATGTACTTGACTCCTGCCAAGTTTCATCCCAGCAGGTTTAGGTGCAAGGTTCGCCTTCTTGGTTATCCTACTACTACGCTAAAGTGACATGATGTTGTTATGGGTATGTTATTAAGTCTTCAGATTATTTTTAAGTTAATCGTAAATGGAAACGTTGGGAGGGGAAAGCTTCGGCCAACGTACCAGGACGTTTTAAAAAAATCTAAATAAAGGCTAGGTTAAAAGTACCCTAAACCGACGAGCATGTATGAAAGGACTGATAAAAGTACAGGAAGTATGTCATCAAGATCGTAGCAGGTGGAGGACTGTGGGAAAGAGGCCTGATGTTATGTATGTACTCGTATGTAATCCTAAATTCTATATTTTCACTGTTGCTTCAAGTATTTAAACTGGGAAGTTCGCCGATTCTCTTCTCAACTTTTATCAAATCGTGTAGCAGCCACTTGACATCGTTTATACAGGGTGTTAATTTAATTGCGTGCCATAGCTTAGGGGGTGTTTCAGTAACAATAAAGGAACACAAAAAAAATATTTAAAAAAATCCTACTTAAAAAAAAACTCAATTGAAACTTAACTAACGCGGAGAGTAATGACCCGCGGACGGAGCACCGCGCTATCATCGAGCCAGCGCGCGAGTTTCAGTGGATAAGGTGGGCACATACATAACGTAACTGAAACTCTTTCGCGCGCTTATGACAGCCCGGTGCTCGGGGTCATTGCCCTCCGCTTTAGTTTAGTTTCAATGGAGTTTTAAATTTTTTTAAGTAGGATTTTTTTTAAATATTTTTTTTGTGTTCCTTTATTGTTACTGAAACACCCCTTAAGCTATGGCACGCAATTAAATTAACACCCTGTATAACGACCATTAACAAACTAATGTAGCAATCGCCACATGTACAAAATATTGACTCCTTCAATATGTTTAAAACTAGCCTATAAGCGAACAATAAAATGTTAATTATTCATTTTAAGTTTTTCTCATGTACTCGTACGTGTCTTAGTTTTAGTCTTAATGAGAATAAATATTCTGTAAACTTAAATCGGGGTTGGTCGGTAACATTATATCCTGAAAGAGAAGTCGCGCATGTACCTATATCGCGCATTGCCTGGGTTGGGATGATATTGTGTGAATTGTCCTCCAATCTTTTATAGTCAATTCAATTCAAGTAAATTATTTCCTCAAAGTTTATTCACCTATATGAGAAGGAAATAAAATCAAATTGTAAAACTTCAATGCGGCCTCTACTTTCATTCATTCAGCCTTCAGTAAAGTTACCAAGTGTCCAATAAAATCCCTTTGTATTGGTTTTCCTAGTAGACACGTTTGATTTATAACAGTGTATCCTGGAGCGACCCACGTCACTCAATTTGTGCCATAAATAATCGTTGTTGGCGACAACTGGCGCGCAGGATATTTGCAGCTGTGTCTTGAATATTGAACGGGTGAGGTAGGTTGTTCGCGAAGTCTTTCTGAAGTATTGCGGTTTAAAATAAATTCGTAGTAAAGGGTTATTTTTGATCGTTTGCCTTTTTATTAATGACACTAAGAGCAACAACTTATCGAATGCCCATCTAATTAGACCAATTAGTGTAGGCAACGAAGCAGTTGACCCCCACATAAATTTCTCAGGCAGATTTTATTTGACAGGATGATAAAGAATCATGAATTAAATGTAAATTCAAAATATCCAAAAAATATTGTACAAAAAATATTTTTCATAAATTTTTTGTGATTTTTGTATTGAAAAATTAAAAGTACCGTTTTTTTTTTTGGAATTTTTTATAGAAGGTTTGTCTCATGTAGTGTAATACCCTAGCAAAGTTTCACCGACTGAGGATTTAATGTGGGGGTATTCATACAACGATCCGCTTCGTTGCCTAGACTAAATCAACAAATAATTTTTCACGGAAAAACAAATTTTTTTTTTGCGTTGGTATTTCCAAAAGTCATGGTACAAAAGTTGTTGCTTTTGACCTCAATTAATACGAGGCACACGGATAGAAAAAAGAAAAACCAGTCAAGTGCGAGTCGGATTCGCGCGCCGAGGGTTCCAATATACCTATAGTATTTTTAAAAGCAACAAAGTCCATTTTTAGGACCGCAAAACTAAATTTGTTTGTAAAGGATTTTGGCAGATTTCTAAAAAACTGTGCTACTTAAAAAAATCGTTTTATTTTGCCTGTAATATTTACATAAACTTCTATCGACTGTAATTAATGAGGCATGCCCCGTCATCCTACTGGAGTGTCCCACTGGTAGGACGACGGGGAATCCGTAATTAATTCAGATTTCTCCTTTCGCAAACTTCGGAGCTAAGGGGGGAAATAGTATATTTTTGTCATTTTTCATTCATCATAACATCCCATGAAACGTCCACTACAGGACAGGGAGGTCCCTCCAGAATTCTAGCTTTTGCTGGGAAAATGTGGAGGGGAAGTACCATAGTCACCTCGCTTGTTAGCGTTACGGCTGGCACCATGGACCGCGGTTGTATAGGTGACCGCAGTAAGTAAGATGTAAGACACAAAGGAGCATGCTGCTACCCATCCTCCAGTAACCCTTAGTCGCCTCTTATGACACCCACGGGTATGTATGGGTTGGTACTATTCTTTGCCGGCACCACACGGGATACCGAATACCCATGCTTATACAGATGTAATCTTCGAGATAGTCTTCGTCAAACACCTCGTCTCAAATCTCACTTTTCCTCTACATATTTTTATTTGGTTTAGGAAACATATTGATATTTGTTTAGTTTGACCCCATCGTTGTATGAAAATATGAATACCCGACCGACCCGTTATTTTTGCAGCCAAGTGTATTTATGGAGTTAATTTAAGAGGTCTATTACATTTTGAACGTTTTTGCGCAAAATAGTTAATTTTGGCGTCCTTAATCTGAGACGGAAAGATTTTGACAACTTTAACTTATAAAATGTTGAAAAACAGTTATTATTTAAGTTCGTAGCGGCCGCGGCTTCGCTTTTTACAATTTTTTCTTATATTGGTAGATATAGCCAATATTCCGAAGCAAGTTTTCATAAAAATGCGCGAAGGCACTTTTTTGAGCACGTGGATTGAACTATTGGGCTAAGCAAACGAAATTAAAAATATACTCTTACATAATAGTGTAGTTCGTAGCGGCCTAGGAATTTTGAAAAATATATTGGAAAATCTAGAAAAAAAAACCATTCCCAACGAAAAAAACTACAAAAAACGCTCAGGTTTAACTGAAAATTTCTCTTTACTACATTAATATAATTCCGTATAACTTATACCATTCTAAACTTTAGTATAAAAGAAATTAAAACCGCCTACGTTTGTTTAAAAACGATTCGTTGTAATACCTTAATTGAACGTAATTACAACTGCCAAATTTCTGCATAATCCGATGCGCTGGCCTTTTAAACGCACTAATGATATTATCAAATAACTTGATAATACAAAAAGTATTAATATCGTTTAGTTGAGCTACAAAACAGTGTCAAAAAATCTGGACGCCAAGTAAGTTTTTCCAATTTTCATTTTTTTGAAAGAAATTTTGTAATAGGCCTCTTAAACCAATATTATTTGTATTAGTAAATTTCTTTAATAATTATCAACCACGCTCGCAATCGTTCTGATATGTTTAATAAGTGAAAAAATTACCATTTATAAATAATTTCTCTCCTAAAAAGTGTCTATAAAGTTCAAGTGGATGTACACCCAACAGCACGTCAGTAGAAAAACTTTGGACTTTATGGTGTGGTAATAGAGTTGAATTGTTTCCACTGACGTGCAGTTGACCGTACATCTGTATAAATAATGATAGACATTCAAGTAATAGCTACCTCACTTTAGTTTCCATAGTCATAGCAATCATCCAAGAAAATTGCTATTTATACCACCTGGATACAAGAAAATCCCTAATCAGGACAAAATCAGCAGAACGTGAACGAAACTCGTCCCTGTGATTATCCCAGGTAACACTGATCCTATCGCATTGATTAAGGAAAACAGGAGCGATAACGAGGCAAAAACAGCTGATAAGGTGTAGAAGAAGAAGAGAAATCTTTTCACCATTAGACGCTCGTCCGCGCAAATGAGTAATTATTTTGTCGTTACCTCGAACTGGCAAGCCGCGAACAAATCGTGAAGATGCTCCGTCTATGTTTTCTGTTATCGATACTACAAAAAAACTAAGTGTAATTGTTCAAACTTTAAATATACTGCGGGTTACGGAAAGGTGTGATTATATTGAAGGGTTTAAATCTGCCCATGAAATTGAACAACTTTTCCCAATGAACATAGGTCGAAATACGAAAAACCTAATTTGACCTCCCATACGAGTACAAAGGCACTATCAGCTGATGCAGTTCTTATGGGAAGTCAATAACTGATTTTTTTCTATGACCTTTGTTTCTTGAGAAAAGTTGTTCAGTTTTATAGGCAGATTTACACCCTTAAGTATTATCACACCTTTCATTTACGCGCTGTTTAAAACTAGAATATCAGCTACCCGCATCTCAGTTTTAAAAGCCAGTGCTGATTGGAACACCTCCAAACTTTTCGAAAATCTTGAAAAATCTAAGCGAATTTTCTTTATAGGTTTAGCGAAGTTTCCAGACTTGGTTAGTTAAGACTTCTACCGGATCAACAATAGTAAACGACTCTCATTTTCTTTTACCTAAACAAGTTCAGAATAAAATGCTGCAAAAATTATGTACCTACCACTAAGGAACCACAAAACTTGGAGATAGTGTCATTAGGGTTATTTATTACTTATATCAAATTTCTTCGAACACAAATAACGCAGTTATACTTATTATTTTTTTTAAATATCGATTCCCTTATGGCATAATAGAACATATTTAGTCATAAAAGAATTAAAAATAAAAACTGTTACTTCTCTTAATGAAATGACCAAAGAATTTTTAGGAACCTACCGACTTAATATGTCGATGGAAATGACAGCTTTTTTTAAAATTATGTGATAGGCTACAATGTCTGCTGCGCGGGAATCGATATTTTACGAAAATAAAAAAGGTTTACTGCGGTTTTTGTGCCCTGAATTTTTTTTCTTTTTTAGGGTTTCGAACTTAAATGGTAAAAACGGAACCCTTATGGTGCGACTTCGTCTGTCTGTCTGTCTTTCACACTTGTATATCTCAGCAACCACTCATGCTATTGACTTGAAAGTAACAGTTTGAGAATATAACTGCCAAACTTAATTGCAAACAAAAAAGAATTTAAAAATTATTATCATAAACGGGGCCCCAATAGGGAAGGCAAAATGTTTAAGTGCCGTTACTAGGTTGAACGGGAAATCATATGAAAGGGCTTTACTTGTACATTCCATAATAGATTTTCGTAATTTTTTACGACTCTTAGTTTTCAAGTTATAATTAAAAATAAAAAATAAACATTCCCTACCCCTTTATTTCCGAAGTTTGGAAAAGGAAAAATTTGAATTAATTATAGTCGATAGAAATTTATGGATGTATCACAAGAAACATAAACTAATATTTTTAAGATGCACCGTTTTTTAGAAATCAGCAAAAAACCTTTACAAACAGTTTTAGTTTTGTCCTATAAATGGACTCTATTGCCTCCAAAAATACTATAGGTATATCGGAACCCTCGGCGCGCGAGTCCGACTCGCACTTGGCTGATTTTAGTTCGGAACCCTAAGAAATGGGGTACTATCAATATGTATCGCCAAGAGGAAGCGATACGATTATAATTTTTCTTATTTTCTTACCCTATAGCTGCATCTCTTTATATCGCGATACAAACTATACATACCAGGCCACTCAGAAAGTATTGCGAAAAATAGT
Organism: Athrips mouffetella; assembly: GCA_947532105.1. Lineage (NCBI taxonomy): Eukaryota > Metazoa > Arthropoda > Insecta > Lepidoptera > Gelechiidae > Athrips > Athrips mouffetella. The sequence continues at coordinate 13,055,895 of OX383958.1, forward strand.
TTTTATATATGGGAGACTGGCCGGTCAGAATCTTTTTCGAAAATATGATTACTTGTAAGTAAAAATATGTGTGTTCCATTTTCAAAATTTCCCTCCACATTTTTTGCGAGCCAATTCAAAGTATCGTGTCTTACTGAAAAATGGATCTGCGCCGGGAACATTTTAGAGCTATGATTTTTTACGATTTCAAGTGTCGCCTGAAACCGGATGAATCGTTCGATAGACTTCAAATGGCATTTATGGATGAAGGCCCCTCCAAGGCAACCGTGTATCGTTGGTATAACGAATTTAGGCGCGGTCGACCAACCTTGGGGGATGAAGAAAGAAGCGGTCGCCCTTTGACGGCTATTACGGAAGAAAACGTGCTAGCAGTGAAAATTTTAATCCAAGATAATAGGCGAATTACATATCAGGAGATTCAGCACATATTAAAGATTGGATCGGGAAGCGTTCACGAGATTCTACACGGGCATCTTCGCGTGAGGAGGATAGTATCGCGCTGGGTGCCGCACTACCTCACCGACGCTCAGAAGCAGGCCCGGGTGGAATGGTGCCGTGATATGCTGAACAAATTTGAAGCAGGCTCGTCTCGGCGTGTTTACGACATCGTAACAGGTGATGAGTCCTGGATTTATCAATACGATCCAGAAACCAAGCGCCAGTCGACAGTTTGGGTGTTTCAAAATGAACCAACGCCTACCAAAGTGAAGCGATCTCGAAGCGGGGGGAAGATTTTGATCGCCAGCTTTTTTAATTTGACTGGCCACTTGGCCTCAATTCCCTTACGAGATCAAAGAAGCATCAACGCCGAATGGTATACTACCAAATGTTTACCAGAAGTTTTTTCTGTTGTGAGCAACAAGCGACCAAACACAGGGCTCCGCGGACTACTGCTCCACCACGACAATGCGCCTGCACACACCGCGCTCAAAACGAGGGACTTCCTGGACAGCACACCAGTCAAACTCCTGGGTCACCCTCCTTACAGCCCTGATCTAGCACCGTGTGACTTCTTTTTATTTCCAAAAATAAAAAATCAGCTCAAGGGGATACAATTTTCGTCGCCGGAAGATGCGCTGGCTGCGTTCGAGCAGGCTGTAAACGAGGTGTCTACGGCGGACTGGAAAAAGTGTTTTGAAAACTGGTTCAGACGCATGAATCTTTGTATAGAGGCTGGTGGAGAGTACTTTGAAAAGATTTAATAAAAATATATGTACCTGTAGAACAATTTTTTTTAGTGTCGCAAATATTTCTGAGTGTCCCACGTACAAGCACCTTTCTTTTCACATTTCGGTCTAAACGGCGTATACGTAAAACCTCTCGGGTTCTACCCATGTAACTGCACAACTTTTGTCCTTCAACTTTTGGAAATTAAAATTAAAAAATATGGATTCTTCATTCAAAATGAAAAACTGAACGTGTCAATTTGTATACAGAATTATATTTTATTTTTATTTCCAAAAGTTACGTAACAAACATTGTTCAGTTCACAGAAAAATAAGGATAATGAGGCGGTATGGCGGTATTTAAAAAAGAAAAACTAGTTTTAATTTTCTTGATAGATAGCGTTGTTGTAGGAAAATTTTACTGTCAACTTATTTTTTCTATCTGTTGTAAGTGTTACCTAAGGAGGTTTGTTTACTTCACGCTTCATCTATGGCGGGTTTATTTAAGTTGTTTAGGAACTGTCTTCAGAGCTATCTATCGACACCTTTGAATACTCAGTTGACGCTTAGTTGCGAAACCGGCTCATTAGAAGGAGGATTAAAGAAATAATTCGTCACAAGGTAGTGACGGCGCCGTTCTATGGATTTGACGGGTATTTTTTTATATATCCTAGTGATACGTAGTGATCATTGATGATTTGACATAAAAATTTGGGACATGTTGGCAGATGTCATCCCATAGTAAAATAAATTAGCAAGGTATCTATTCCGAGCGAAGCAAGGAGGTCCGAAATCTTTGGTTCAGTTACATGGGTAGAGGACTTGCCGAGAGGAATTGCGTATTTAGAATTACACGATGTATGTTCTTTAAGTACCAAAATTATGTGCAAAGACACTATATGTTGCTGTATATGTAAAGTAGTTTCAAGAGCGACAGCAATCAATCGAGTAACATGCGGATAATAGCCATAATTAATTGCGTTTGACATGACACGTCCCAACCCAACCCGATAAGAGATTCAATTAATTTAATTAAATACATACATATATCTTGCCATGCTATTGTAACATTGATGTCAACAGATTGTTCCTACATTAAAGATGGTTTACCAACTACTTTCCCATTTCATCAAAGCTTGCTTGCATTGTTCTTATGCTATTTTATTATTTTGAGTTAATGATTTGCCCAAGTGCTACCGGCAAGAATAGTACCAACCCATCTCCACCCGTGGGTGTCGTAAGAGGTGACTAAGGGATTATGAACTGGAGGATGGGCAGCAGCGTCCTTCTGTGTATCATAACACCAGCTACCGTAGTCGATGGTGCCGGCTGTAACGCTAACAAGCGTGGTGACTATGGTACTTCACCTCCAAATTGTACCACGCCTTTTTGCTGGAATTCAGGAGCTATATCCTGTAGTGGAAATTTCATGGCATGTCATAGTGATAATGAATGCTTAATCAGTTTAGTTATTTGCTTTGCACACTTTGCATTTCAAAAAAATATATTTAGAATGTGACAAGTCGAATATTTTATTTTTTCGATGCAACTTTTTGTAAAAAAAGCTAATAATACATACATACATATTACAAATAGCTTATGTCGCTCTGTTTACCCGACTGCGTAAAAGACCCTCCTTTTGTGTTTTTAACAGGGACGCCCAAGAAAATGCTCCGTTGCGTTGGTTACTCGAAAAATCCCATGGGAATACCTACCTATCTAAACAGTTAGGATAGCTATAATCTGTTTAGACCAGCATATGGCTGGGAATAAATCCATCGATCAAAACTTAACAAACATGTGCTAACAGGCGCGTAATAGCTCATTCCCCTGTTACAATAATTCCAGCTTACTACATGGAGCCAGGAAAGAAATAAAAAATTAGTTTATTTACAAGTATGGAACACATTCTTCTTTGAAGGAAATTTTATCCTCTTAATTTGAACGAAAACTTCTGAGATGATAAAAGTTTTGATGCTTTTGCTTTTTTTCAATAGTACGCACGGCAGCAAGCACGTAGAAACAAAACCAGTGTAAGCTGAACCAGCGCCACGCTACAAAAGCCCGACACCAGAGACCCGCTAGACGTCAAAGTGTTTCTACCGACGTGCCGCCGTGTGTACGTTTGGTAAATACTCTGTTCTGTTTTCTAAATAGCGTTGACGTCTTTGTATTTATTGTTATTTATCATATTTAAAGCTTAACCTTATTTAAATAACGGGGCTTTGTTTGTTACTTAGTTTGTTATTTATGCTCGTCAGATAAGTTACTAATAATTTCCTAGAAAACTGCTTATTATTAACTCCTACTCTATCTTCAACTGGGTGAATTCGAGGTTATTTCTATGGAAATTACCTTATTATTCCTAAGCGGGAGGATACAAACATTGAGTAGATAGGTATAACCACAGAAAAATAAAGGTACTTAGAAGGAGGATTATAGAAATAATTCGTCACTAGGTGGTGTAGGCGTTTTTCTATGGATTTGACAGGTTATTTTGAATTTTTTCTATGGATCATCGATGATGGGGTTGTGACATGTTGGCAGATGTCATCCCCTACTAAAATAAATTAGCAAGGTATCTATTCCGAGCGAAGCAAGGAGGTCCGAAATCTTTGGGTATAACTATCATTTGGCCGGTGTCTTTCGCTTCCTTTCTCCTGTCACTTCTGCCAACTCATATACTTATCTTTACTACATCTTTTGCAGGCTAAAGTATTATCTCTAAAACGCAGCTATCTACCTGGTTTTTTCTCAGTTCTAACGTGGTCGCGACGGCCGTATATCTTTCATTTGGCCGGTGTCTTTCACTTTTTTCTCTCGTCACTTCTGCCAACTCATACACTAATGTTTCCAACTTCTTTGCCAGACCAAATAAGATCCCTAAAACGTAGCTATCTACCTCCTCCATGTGGTTTTTACTCATCTCCAACATGTTAGCCGCGACGGCCCTTCATTTTCCGCGGCCGGCGCCGTGCGACGCCCGGACGTGTTTATTTTTCATTTCCGCTGGGCCGAACGGACCCTCGGGCTCGCGGGCCTAGCACACCCTCGAAACACCGGACAAGATGGAAACGGAGCGGAAAAAAAATTAAGCAGTTAAGTGATAAAATGCTACGACACGAAACTGCTACGCGTGCTACGCCGTAGCATGTCGTTGCAATTACTGTTGCAGCGAATCAAAAATCTTCCTCAAAAGTCGTTTGTGACCATAAATTCTGTTGCCCATTAGGTGCCGGCAAAGAATCTCTATCGATGGATGTCGTAAGAGGCGACTAAGGGATTATGAACCGACGATGGGCAGTAGCGTCCTTCTGTGTATCATACCATCTTCCATACTGCGGTCACCAACAACCGCGGTCCATGTTGCCAGCCGCAACGCTAACAAGCGTGGTGACTATGGTCCACACTTTTCCAGCAAAAGCTGTAATTTTGGAGGGAGATACCTGTCCTGTAGTGGACGTTACGTGGGATATTTTGATGATGTTGACCATAAAGTGACGCTCATTTTTACTCATGACTTCACAAACAACACTTTAATGTAAGTTCCTTTTTTATTTTTAAGTGATAAGTATTTAAAATTCAATAGGTAGCATGTTGCGATAGAATTAGAAAACTTCCTCTACATAAACTGGTTACGTACAAAGAACAATTTTTCTTCTACTTTAGCTGCCGTATAGTCAACTACGAAGAGTGTGAGCAACTGTTTTCGTCTTAGTTGTGTTTGTGTCTAGGTTTTTCTTCAAATTAATTCTACCAAATAAATAGTATCATTAATATTTACTTAGTTCAAATAGTAAGTGATTCATGACATTTTCTTAGTGCTTTTTTTGCACATTCCACCGCTTTGTGTATTGACGTTAGGTTATGTAAATGTAACCGATAATTCAGGCCCGAGATTCAGTCACCACATGGCAGTCCCGTGTGGTGCCAGTAAATAATAGTACCATCCCATACATACCTGTGGGTGTCGTAAGAGGCGACTAAGGGTTATAAACTGGAGGGTGGGCTACAGCATCATCCTGTGTATCATACCATCTTACTTACTGCGATCACCTACAACCGCGGTCCACGGTGCCAGACGTAACGCTGACAAGCGAGGTGACTATGGTACCTACTTCCCCTCTACATTTTTCTAGCAAAAGCTAGAATTCTTGAGGGATCTCTCTGTCCTGTAGTGGACATTTCATGGGATGTTATGATGAACTGACATAATTACCGAAAATAATAAGTAAAAATGTTTATTATCTTCTCGTGTAACTTGCACCAATCGTTAACGTCAGACCAACGAGGCAGATTGTAGAGCTATGTAGAAATGGAACGGACCGGAATAATATTTAATTAAGGTCGGCAGGTCACAATCTTACTTATGTTGTTTTGGGTCTAAATTAATAAAACGTTTAATGATCTTGAAATTATGTTTTATCTCTACATTATAATTACTGCTGCTGCTATTATATTGCTGCTTAATTATTTTACTGCATTATTCCAAAGACAATATAAATTATACGTACTATATTATAATTTACAAATTACATATATACAGGGTGTAAGGGACGGTGTACCGAAAACTTTTCTAAAGAAAAATTATTAGTAAATGAATAAAAATTTACCTTTCCATACAAACTGGTCGATCATAGTGAGCAATTTGTATGGTAAGGTACAAATTTTTTGCTTCATTTCTGTGATTGTTTTGATCACTGTTTTGGTATAAAACTATTATTTGGCTTTAGTTTAGGGTAAGTCCGTCTTGGGAAGTACCACCCCTTTACCTATTCTGCCGTAAATCAGCAGTTTCTACACTGCTGTGCTTCCGTTTGCAGGGTAAGGGAGCCAGTGAAATTACTAGCACATGAGAAATAATATCTTAGTTCTTAGGGTGGGAAACGTGCTTTGCTGTCTTATTAGCGTAGCAGTATGTCACTCATAAGACAGTGGGTGCTATGAGCGGTGGAGACCACTTACCATCAGGTGGCCCACCTGCTCGTTTGCTCAATTGTAACATAAAATAAAAGGGATCTGAGTATTCTAAGTTGTTAAAAGCGAGTAGGTATAACATAATATGTTGTTAACACGTTGAGTATGAAACCAGATCTGAAACAACTTGTCTATGTCTCGCTTACAGTGCAACTAAGAAAAGTATAGACCTCTTTGTCGTGCGAAAGGCATAACTTCATTTTTGTTCGGTGTAGGACAGTGATGAATAGGTATATATCTAAGATGTGTTCCTACCTTAATAGATTTCTTAGTCCCGGTACCGCACGGAAGAAATAAAATTTTATCACAGTGCGAAACCAGGTCGAATGCTTCTGGTATCCGCGCACCTTGTACCGCACCCTGTGCTAGCTTCGTGCGGCCAGTGAGAGATCGCATTCAAGAGAAACGCACGCGTTGACATACATTAAAACTTAAAAAACTAGATGCACTAAAACTTAATTAAAATTATTGATATTTTCCCTAAAATTTGGACCAAACTTCTATTATTCGTTGCGGCACAGGGTGCTTAAGATCCTGTCTTTTATAAAAGCTTTAAGTTTTACACAAAACAAGCTGTTGACGTACGCCTTTATCTATACATATAATAAAAGAGTAGAAACCGCATGTCTGTACTTCTGATAAATTTATAAAAATATTAGTGTGCGCGATAAGAAACGAAACTCAAAAATATGTTTTCTGAACTTTTTGTCTGTCTGTCTGTCTGTATGTATGTTTTCCATTAACTCCGAAACTCCTGAAAATATTTTCTCGCGGTTTTCGCAAACAGATTAAGCTTAGCTATGAGCAACATATAGGCTATGTTTCATTCCAATCGGTTCACTCAATCAGAAGCTACACTAATGTAAATTATCAAATTGCCTGTACGATAAAACTCACAAACCGATTCAAACTGAGTTTTCAATTACGAGTTTGGCTTACTTTTGTGCAATATAAAAGTTTAGTTTCATTGCAAACGGTTCTTTCAGACAGAAGGTACGCTAAGTTTCATGCGGCGGCGCAAATAATTCACAAACTATTGAACGGAGTAAAACGGGGTTTTCAATGAACTGTCAAGCTTACTTCTTTGCAAAGTATTAGCTTACTTTCATTGAAAACGGCTCACTCAGACAGGTGCGCGAAATTTCCAGCGGAGGCACCAATATCTCACAAACAACTGAACCGATTAAAACGAGGTTATCAGTAACGTATTTGGCTTACTCCATGCAACAAGTATGCTTAGTTTCATTGCAAACGGTTCACTCAGACATAAAATACACTAAGTTTCAAGCGGCGGCACCAATAAGTCACAAACTACTAAACGGATTTAAACGGGGTTTTCCATAACGTGTTTGGCTTAATTCTTTGCAATGTATTAGCTTACTTTCATTGAAAACGGTATACTCAGACAGAAAATACCCGAAGTTTCAATAGGCAGCGCCAATAGCTCACAAACTACTGTACCGACTCCAACTGGCATTTCCATGACGTGCTTGGATTAGGTACTTCCGTGCAACATATAAGCTTAGTTTAGTTGAAAACGGTTCACTCAGACAGAAGTTACGCAAAGTTTCAAGCGAAGTCGCGAATAATTCAAAAACGTTTGAGCAGATTCAAACGTGGCTTTCAATAACGTGTTTGGCTTACTCCTGTGCAATAAATAAGCTTAGTTTCATTGCGAAAGGTTCACTCTGACAGAAGATACGCAAAGTTTCAAGCTGCAGAACCAAGAACTCACCTACTGAACTGGTTCAAAGACAAACGAGGTTTTCAATTACGCGTCGGGCTTCTTTCTGTGCTGTTGCGCGTATAAGCTTTATTTCATTGCAAACGGTTCACTCAGACAGAATGTTCGCGAAATTTTAAGCGGCCGCACCAATACCTCACAAACTACTTGAACAACTTAAACGGGGTTTTCAATAACGTATTTGGGTTGTTTTTGTGCAATATTTGAACTTTTTATTATTGCAATCGGTTCATTCAAACAGATAATAGGCGAGTTCAAAGTTTCAAGCAGTGAAACCGAGCTGAAATCAAACAAAGCTTATAATTTTGTACGGAATAAAGCCAAATACGTTGTTGAAAATTCCGTTTGATTCGGTTCAGTTGTTTGTGTAAAAGTCGTGGGTACAGCTAAAGATTGGTAAAATCTAGATTTAGTTTTATTGTAAAAATAATAAATAAAAAAATCCTGTTTCGGCATGGCGGTGCAACCATTAGAATACATTCATGTATTCTATGGGTGCAACAAATGTAAAAAAAATTATGAAAGTTCTAAAGTTTTGAAAACTTTGGAAGTAGGTACTTATAAACAAAATACTTCAAAAATAAACAGAGAAGTAAATAATTGTTTTTTAGGAATTGTCTTTTAAGGGGAGAAATAAGTCACAAAGATTGTACGAAAGTGAAGTCCAACAGTTTTGTATGTAGGTACATGTAGAGTTAAAAGCATGTGAAGCTAGACACGTTGGACTTTGTACCGCTCTTTTTTCAGTAGCCACAGAAGCTAAAGTGACTGAGCCTCAGATTTAGTTAGGCTTTGTTTTGTATAAGAAATAACGAAACCCGTATCATAGTTACTCCGCGTGGAATTCGACTATGATTTTACACTTAGGAGGATAGTGGGCGACCTAATAGTCCACACGTAAACAAGAGGTGTTTAATTTACAAAAATCCGTATAAGCGGTACTCTGTACGCCTAATAATATAAAGGTCAGAACTGCACTGTCTGTCTGTCTGTCTGTAACGCTTTTATGACTAATCCGATAAACCGATTGTGATAAAAACTTGGTTCGAAGATAGTTTGATTCATGGGAAAAGTCATTAGCTACTTTTTCTGAACCCCACGCGGACGGAGTCGCGAGCAACAGCTAGTGTTGATATAAATTAATTCATCATTGATTAATTATATTTAAAGCAAAAACAATAATATATTTTTACATGAAGCCAAAAACAGAAGTAAGTTTCTAAAATGTCACAGGGTTTATAAAGCCCTGTACCGCCACAACGACATTATTTATGACCAGGTGTTCTATGCCTTGTACTGCAGGAATGGAAGGAATAGAAAAATCAGTGCTGCGTTGAAAGTTAGTTCTGAATGGACACAAAAAATATTAAAATCATTGACATAACTTTTAAAAGTTGATAAAAAAAATTCCAGAGCCCATTTAAAAATTATGTTAATTTTAGAACAACAACGCTGGTTTTACAGGAATGTATGACCCATAAACGTATGGAAAATTTATTTTAGAAAACTTCCTACTTAAAATTATCCAAAGCTATAGAAGTACACATAATATTAATTATAACTTGCTCCCGAAGTCGCTTCCAGTACACCATCTCATCTTAAAATTTTGTAAGTAGATATATATCTTTCTATCCACCTATACCTACACATTTCAGTGCTACCATAAACTTCTGTAGCTATCTAGCTGGAGTGTAACGGGGTGCAAACAGTTCGTTGTTACATGTTTATTTGATCGCATGTAGCGTTATCGTTTTTGTTCCCTTCATTGAGGCTGTCTCGTAGGATATTTAGAGAACCTTATGTAATTTAAATATACTTAAAAAAGCATGGTAAGTATTTACCTTATTAGGTTAGGTTATTTTTGCCCTTCACAAAAGTTGATCTGTGCTGACCGAGTACAGAGCAGATAAAAGCATTTTACGATAGCACTGAAAATCAACTTTGTTACTTAGATGCTTATTTACAATAAAGATTCCTAATCATAGATTTATATAGTCAAGATAGGGTCTTGGGAACAAGCGGTTCAAAATTTCCCCATACAAGAAAAAATAGCGCCATCTGTGAAAAATCGCGTGAACTACGTTGTGTAGTACTTCGGTCGGTGCTAAATACACGAAACGTAAATAATATGGCGGGAAAAAAATAAACAAACTTTTTACTGTTTATATGTGATTTAGGCCTGGTTTTTCAGTTTCATTAATTGGATTATAGTCAAAAACAATAATAAGAAATAACAATAATTATAATAGGAGTATATTGTTTCTTCAACTAAGAACAACATTTTGTTGGTAAGTTTATTTGCATCCAATGTTGACAATATGACTGACAACGACTGACATTTGTTGGTCCTAAACGTCAGATTTCGGACCAACGAATTGGGGACATTGTAACGTGCCGATGGGCTAGTACTTATATATAAGTAAATGTTCCTAATTTATTATTACTCCTTTTAAGGCTCCTAAATTAGAATATCCTCTATTATATTCTTCGTGTAATTCCGTGTCGGGCTATCGTCCCGTTACATCTCGTTTTAACTGAACGGACTCTTTAGGGAACATGGATACATTTGATCCAATGAACGACTCTTCTTTTTTTCACAAATGTGGACACGCAGTATACAAGGAGTAACATTTAGGGTATATCAACCCTGAAGTATGTGATTCTGCCCATGAAACTGTACAACTTTCCCTAAGGAATATAGGTCAAAAAAGGAAAAAAAAATTTTACCTCCCATACAAAATACGCGATCAGCTGATTCAGTTTCTATGGGAGGTCAAAAATTTTTTTTCGTATTTCGACCTATGTTCCTTAGGGAAAGTTGTTCAGTTTCATGGGCAGAATCACATCCTTCAGGGTAGATATACCCTTTTTGTTACACCTTGTATACTTTCTCCCATGCAATCAGAATTGATCTTCCTCTATCCATCACGAGACTTATTTTTGCAATGATTATTATACTATACAGGGTGTAAGGGGTAGCCTACCGAATATTGAAACTACTCGTATACAATCAAATTTGCAATTTTGTATGGAAAGGTCGATTTTTTTTTTTCATTTCCTAAAATTTTTATTTGCTGAAATTTGTTCAGTTACGTTGACTGATCATGCCCTTTCAGTATTCGTAAGGCTGTCCCTTTCACCCCATATAACTGGTGGAGACGCCGCTACAGTCGCAGACGGGTGATCGCATCACTGAAACAGCCATTTTCAGTTGTCCGATCACCCGTCCCGGCCCTTCCATATCCGAACTAGATAGTTCGTTCCATATCCGAACTAGAAAGGGCTCTGATTGGCTCTGAGAAGACCCAATGAGCTGCTCGCTCACTCACGGGTACTGAATATCAGTCCTTCGCTCCACATAATTTCCCACCAGAATCGCAGCTTTCACTGGTGCTTCTAAAAATCTGCTCATAGAATCTACGTAATGGTATGTGTATAACTTACAAAAAAGTAGTAGTAAAAAGTATTTGTTTCTTAACGTAGTCGTTCAGCTTAAAAAAGATATACCTATCCTAGCTATCCTACACGGTATGCAGCAGCCTAACTCAGCAGCCGACAGCGGTACACTACGTGACATGTGTGTCGCTACAACCAATGTGCCGGTTCGTTTATCTCAATATCGCAGACGGGGCGCGTGCCGAGAAATAAAATGTAGTTTCTATACAAAACTAGTATTGTTATGTTTTACAGACTAGTCTAGACTATCGGACTTCTTCGGAAGCAAACAACATGTGAAAGTGTAGGTAAGTAAACCGAATTAATTTTTAAAAAGCCGCATGTGTCAGCAGTTGAATTTATCGTGACCGAAGAAGAAAACTGTAAGATATAAATTGCCCTGCATGCGCTAAAAATTTTGCGAAGCATTTTGAAATTTTATTTAAGTGCTAAAAGGGAATATTTCAAGTACTTCGGTGCTTTGGCTTTAATGGGTTCTAAAATCAAGTAAATGGTACAGCAGCACTGCACTTACTTTCTCGCAATACCCAAGGAAAAACTATCAACCGCAAACTTAAATTTGTAATGCCATACACATAGTATGGAAATACAAACTTTTATTTACGTTTTTCCAAAAAAATGTTCGAATGAAATATACAGATCAATTCAGAATTCAAATTGTCAAACATTAAAACAAACAAACATCAAACAATTTCGAGTAAATCACATGTTTAACTTTTGGTAGTACTGGAACACCAGATTTTTTTAATTTCCCAACACATGTTCCTTATGGATTATTGTTCAGTTTAGTCTACTGAGCTAGCCCTTTCAGTTTTTGGTACATCCTGTGTACTAAATTTTATTCAAAAATTCATAAAGAATATCCAGTCAGGTAGACAACCAATCCAGAATCCAGGTTTTTATTGTCGCTTCTTTTTTTTCCCACAATGGCGCCACATTGTTTGTGAAGCGATGTAGTTTAGCTGACGTCATTAAGAGATTTTAATATCCAACAATGAATAAACGATTTTGATTTTTTTTTTTTTTTTTTGAGGAGTAATATTATAGAAAATTTTAATAAACTCAATGGAACCAATTTTGGGTAAATCACATATTTACGATTTGGTGGTACAGGAACACCCCTTATATGAAATTACACAGATCATTTGATACTGGCGCAAGATATCTTACATGGAGATGCTTGGTCATGCAAAGTTTCATCAAGATTCTATGAGCCGTTTTTGAGAAAATTACAATTTATCATTTTCGTTGTATGACAGCTACCCTCAAAATGAGAGCCAGCCAGAAACCACTTAGAACCCTTGGATGGATTTGCATAAAACTCCTAAATTCCAAATATGGTGTCAATCGGACCAATCGTTTAGCCGCTAGGGTAAAGCGTGACGGAAAGACCGACCGACGGACCGACCGACCGACCGACGGACGAACATTTTTAGGAGACTTGTTTTTTATTATGTATAAGTGATATAGAACACATTATTGAGAAAATTAGAAAAACTTTTTTTTTCACGAATACAATACCTTTCTCGCTCCGCTCGAAAGTAAAAATATTCCCGGATATAATTTTTTTTCTGGACATTATGACAAGCACGTTGGTATGATATGTATAGTAAGTAGTGAGGGAGATAGTTTGGGATCAGATGACCTTGTGTATTGGTAAGTAAGTAGTTATGTGATGTATTTACTTATAGGTCCCAATTTTTTATTTTCTTTTATAGTACCTGGGCGACCGAGCTTCGCTCTATAATGGTCGCCTCAACCTGACAATATCATCGGGTGAGCTAGAGACTAGATAAATATATACGTACAACCGGGTGAGCAAGGTATGCTACTAAACAACAGATGGCGCTGTAAGTTTCTTAAACGCGCCAAGAAATTAAAAAAGCGGTAAAAACGAATTTTCCCAGACATGAGACCTAGCTAGATCGATTTTTTGCCCTGTATACTAAATTTCATTGAAATCGTTAGAGCCGTTTCCGAGAAACCGATTACAAATATATATACATACAAATATTGCTTGTTTAAAAGTATAGGATTTGGGCACAAAAGTTTTAGCGTAATATTCATTTAGTAACATTATATATTCTTTGATATTGGTAAGTAGGGACCTAAGTGAGTAGGTACCAAACTATTTAAAATTTATGTAGGAATAGGATGGATCATGATTAACGTAAAAAAGTAAATTATTTATTTATAACCTTTTATTATATTAGAAAAACAACCTCACTTATCAACAGATTGAAATACAGAATCGTTGCATCACATAGCAAATAATAAGAACATACCGAATTTAAAAATATATGATCTACTTCTTATACCATTATTTAACCATTCTCTCGTATATTATCATATCACAGTCCAAAGCTAAGTTGATGAATTGATGATAAACATGGGTTATTTTTAAGCTAGAATAAACTTATTTGCAAACTTTAACCGCCAGTTGCAGAAGGCGTCTTTAAAGTTGAAGCTCCTTTAAGTATAATGCTGACGCTTTCTGTTTTGTTGACGAAAATGTCAGCAATATATTTAAAGGAGTTCTAACTTTAGAGGAGCTTCCTCCAACCTACTGTAAACAGTCGAAGTATTTTCTGAATTTCAGTGATGAACGAGATTTAAAAGCAACACTGAACAAGTGTTAAAAAGTAAATCATACCCTATATTTTACTCATATCGCGTCTCACTCTCTTCAAACTCCATACTATTCGCGAAAAAGAGATGAACATACTCGTACTTTATTATTGTTAGATTATATAACTCAGGCTTATTCTTCACTTTTTAGGGGATGATCAGGACGACTTTTAATTTTAATCTTGTTAGTCTATCGGAGATATTGAAGAATTAATATGTTACCCAAGTGACCCCATGGTTCAATGGGCATAAGAATGCACGATAAGATCAAATTGTCTAAGTAAAAATTTAGCTGATCAAGTCTGTATCTCTAACCTCTGTTTATAAAGGGATATTATTTCACCCCAAGCCAATTTTTGTATGTTACTCAGAACACAAATCTGAACAACTCTAACAAAGAAACATCGGTCAAAAAAACTTCTTTTTTGGTAGCTCCAACAAACATGCAAGCCGAATTTCATACAAACCTTGTGATGGTAATTTGAATTGGACGACCATTTCTTTTCATAATTTTCGACCCATGTCTCGTTATAAAAGTTGTTCAGTTTTATTTTTTTTTAAATACAAAAATACATAAACAAAAACTGAAACGGCAAGATCAGTCAACGCAACAGAACAACTTTCAGTAAATAAAATTTTCAGAAATTGAAAATATAATTGGCCTCTTCATACAATCGGTCCAATCAAGTTTACAATTTTTAATGGAAGCCGATTTTGTATTTCATTTCTCTAGTTATGACATAAGCTCGTTCCATCGTCAGAGTCAGAGTAAGCCCATTTTCAATTTAAAAAAAAACTTTTTTTTTATTTTCTGCCGTAAAGACTATACAACAACAACAACAACGTCAGAGTCTACGTATTTGTTTACATTCTCGGAACTAACGAAAATATTCGATTTTGCGTTGACTGATCATGCCGTTTCAGTATATTTTTTTTTTCAATCCGTCCCTTTAACCCTGTATTGACTTTTAATTAGTTCTTGATAGAAAAAGGTATGAATGTACTCATGATACTGAACAACTTTCCCCAAGAAACATAGGTCGAAATACGAAAATCAAGTTTTGACCTCCCATTGAAACTGCATCAGCTGATAGCGCATTTTGTAAGGGAGGTCAAATTTGGTTTTTCGTATTTCGACATATGTTCCTTGGGAAAAGTTGTTCAGTATCATGAGTACATGCATATTTTTTGCTATCAAGAACTAATTAAAAGTCACCCTATATATGGCAAGGGGTACAAAATAACCCATTGTACCTACTATAGCACTAGACGTATTAGAAGTATTTTGTTATACTTAACTATAGTAAAGTTGTTCTGGTCAATTGAATTAAGTACCTATTTGTATTAATTTAAGTAGGTAACTACGAGATATGTTTGATTTATAGTAAAGAGCACAATACAGCAAATAAATATTAAGGGAGTTGTTACACTATCATAGATAGAAAACTTTAGTTCCAATTCCCTTCCAACAATAAAACATCTTAGATAGTAAATACACCGAAGCGATACACGTCACCTAATATAAAAATTCTCGGCCATTTCTACTTCAATCAACGTTCCATCGATCTTTCGATTTTTCACTTCAGTGTAGAACTACCTTACGAATTCAGGACCAGCCTGATCAGTTTTTGTTATGGAAACTTTTGACAGAGCTTGCATTTTTAGTAATCGTTAATAGCCTACAAATATTTTCTTGTCTTACATGTGCTCTTACTTGGAATGCCGAAAAAAGACATGAACTGATAGTAAGTATATTCTAATGGCAATTTTAACAATAAATGCAATAAAAATATATCCAAATATCAATCATACGAAAACTTTACAAGAAAAGAAGTAACGATGCTCAGCTATCGTTGTGATATTAAAAAACAAAATTGGGTTTAGGTATTAACATGTAAATGTAAATTTAGGCTCACAATTTTAATTAACCTCCTAAGGACGGGCGGACTTTATAAAGTACAAAATAGTTGACGCCATTAAGGCCGAGACTTTTTGAAATCGCCCTACATATAATGGACGGACGTCCTTTACAAAGTCCAAAATACCGACCTTTTTTAAAAACCTCACTACTCACGTGACTTCCTCGTGATCGCTACAGCCAATTAAATGTTTGGATTCTAGTTTGACAAGTTTGGGTTTCCACCAATGATCATAGCCCAAATTTACGCCATCTTTGCAAAATTCATTCTTGTGTGAACAACAATGGCGTCGCGTCAGCAGAGACGTAAGTAAAAAACTAATTATCTTATAGAAAAAACTAGCTTCTTTTGTTATTTTTTTGTTTTATTTCATGTCAGTTTGATAACCTATAGGAACAAAGTAAAATCATGGCATTAAATTAAAAACATGTGTTCATAATAACCTTTTTAAAAATTTATTCTGTGTGAAGAACGTTCGTCCACAATTAATGTTTTTTAAAAATTCTTACTTTGTTCTGTGGGTATTGCTATATTAATTAAGAACCTGGTTTATTTAATTTTGGGATTAAATGACAACGATATTGCAGACCTTCTAGACGAATCGGACATAGAATTTGCTAGTGACGATGAAGATCCGGACTATGATCCACCTGAAGAGGTGGATAGAGATTGTTCCGAAGATGGAGAATCTGATGAGAGTAACGAAGAATTATCGGAAGGGGAAGAAAGTGATCACGGATCTTCACCACATAATGGAGGTCATGGCCGCTTCCGGGTCGTTAGCCCAGGAGCTCGTGGTATTACTAGGTCAAGGGGAAGAGCTCGCACCCGAGGCGGTGTACGCACTAGAGGCGGTGTTCGCACTAGAGGAGAAGTTCGGACTCTGGGTGGTTCTCGTTCTGCAGTTCGTACACGTGGTGGTTCACGCACGCAAACAGAAGATCGGTCAGGTACTTCTTCTTGGTCTCGCAGAAATTTTGATGTCCCATTGCCGAAACTATCAGAACCGGCATACTTTCCTTCGGTTATTCAAGATTGTTCAGATCTGAATGAGTACATAAAGGAATATATTGACGACGATTTGATAAACTTAATTGTGGAGAAGTCCAATCAAACTGCTATAGTAAGAACAGGCAAACCTTTGCTTCTGACAGCCAAAGAGTGTAAAACATTTATAGGCATTACTTTGCTCATGTCCTGCATTAACTATCCTCACATAAAAATGTACTGGAATCGAAAATACGCCGTTCCTATTATAACTGAGGCAATGTCACGAGATCGCTTTATTCAGCTGCGAAATTCTTTAAAGTTGGTTTTTGACCTCGATATAACACCCCCCATGCGGCAGAATGACAAACTGTGGAAGGTTCGGCCCCTTTTAGAGCGGTTGCTTCAAGGATGCCATGCACAAGTACGAGATCAAAAGATCTCAATCGATGAAATGATCATACCTTTTACAGGTGCATGCCCAACAAGGCAGTACTGCCCAGGAAAACCGCATCCAGTTGGATTAAAGGCCTTTGTCCTTTGTCTGCGACATATTAGTTTACCAAGGAAAAGGGACACTGCCTGATTCCGAATGTTCACTGGGACTTGGAGAGAATGTGGTGCTAAAACTAACAGAAACTTTAGTACCAGGGCACATAATTTATTGCGACAGATATTTCACAAGTCTAAAACTCATAGATGAGTTAAATCTAAGGGGTTTCAAATGTGCTGGAACGGTAATGAAAAATCGTATTCCAAATTACATAAAAGATCAGCTTGAGAGCGACAAAGACTTGGCTCGCAGAGGTAGAGGAAGTTTTGATGTTTTGGTGCGCGATGACGGTGCTGTCGCGATAACCAAATGGTACGACAATAAACCCGTGAACATGATGTCAAGTATCCATGCTGCGGAGAAAACAGATGAATGCAAACGATATGATAAAAAACTCAAAAGCTACTTGATGGTACAAAGACCAGAAGTTGTCAAAGAGTATAATTCTAACATGGGGGTGTAGATCTTACAGATAGATTGCTGGCAGTCTGTCCAGCAAGAACACGCACACGAAAATGGACAGTTCGTTTCATAGGGCACATGATTGATCTTGCAATCGTGAATTCTTGGATTAAATATAGATTTGATAATAGAGCACAAGGAAGGCGTAATCACAAAATTCTGCAGTTGAGGGAATTCAAGCTTGAAGTAGCAGAGACAATGATATTAGAAAACACTTTTATAAGAGAAGAGTTGGATGCAATTGAAAATGAGGAGATCGAAGACAATACCCGAAAAAGAGGAAGGCCGCCTGTAGCACCTTTGCCTCCCGTGGCTAAACGGTTGCATTCCGCAAACCATTTACCCGATATGGGTACACAACAGAAACGCTGCAGGAATAATGTATGTGGAATGAAAACTACAGTTATTTGCATATATTGCAATATGCCCTTGTGCCTTACTCCTAAACGAAATTGTTTCGTGAATTTTCATAGTAACTTATAAGGCTGATGTTTTTTATATCTGATTTTTGAATTTTAACAGGGTAGGGTGTATTCCCATCTGAAATGTGATTTAATAGTCCATTTAACGTATGTTCCTAAGGATCTCAGTTGGTTAAGTCTAATGTATGCTATAGTTAATTAAGAAAAATATTCACATTTGTCTAAAATTTTGTTTTTTTATTAGTAATTATGATTATTTTTTTCCAAAAAGTTTGTCTGCTTTGTTAAAAACATTTAAAATTAGTCATTAAATGTCTTAAATGCTTAAGTTAATAAGGAAAAGTATTCACTTTTGTTTAAAATGTTGATTTTTTTAATAATAATTATGTTTTTTTTGTCTGTTTTGTTATAAAGAGTTAATATTAAACACTAACTGTAATTAATATGCTCATTTTTCTAATAAAAAACGTTAATATTCAATAAAAAAAAAAAGTTTTCATTATATTTTCTGACATGTGACTTTGGCCTAACGTACTTCATAAAGAACAAAACATAGGGCAATGAAAGGTTGATAATAATATTTCATACACTCTACCAACACACATTTGTTCTGACGAAAATCCGAATAAACCCATATCTTTAGCACTATTCAAGAAACAAAGTCTCGTCCTTAACGCCATAAACACTTTTGTCCTTTGTAAAGTACGTCCGTCCACAGTGTCAAGTCATTATAACCGGACCTCCGGCCTCAGGAGGTACATCTATGGTTTTTTGTAACAGTTGGCTTGATCATTGAAACCTATAAAAATTGAATTGATTTTCAGCATTTAAATCTGAGTCAAAAGCAATAGCGCGTGAAGATTTATCGCAAGCTGGTATAATAGAATTAAGTATTAGTAGAATTAAGCATTCACAGTCAGTTCATGAATCCCTTCTTAATGTGCTTATGTTGCATTTTCTTACGATAATATTATAAGTTTTTTTTTCACCTTGCTAACTCGGAAAACTTCAAAATCTGTGTGCAAAAGTCATTTTTGACCGCTAGCGTGGAAAAAGTTTTCGAAATTAGACCGTGATGATGAATTATGGTATAAGGTACATACTGGCGCTATTAGTTGGAATTTTTTTCGCTGTAGTGAGGTGAAAATTTGTATTCCGCTCGGCAGCAGTGGCGTGCACTCCATAAAGACAAAAAGACACTGCCTACCCTATCTACTCTAACAAAATAATCGGATTTTATTTGGATACCTTGTCACATTGTATTTAGTGGTATTTACTACCTACCATCATTGAAAGCATAGGTTGAAAGAAACATTCTAAAACCCTAAATTAGCTCCACCTGTCGAGTATCAGTGGTATCATCGCCTCGGTAAGTACCTGTGGTATGCACATTCCACATCGCATTATTGCGCTGCACTAGCGCCGCTACGCGCGTAACGGCAAAGACACATACTATTCCGACGTGGTTATGCGAATGCACTATGTGTGCGTTCTTATAAATACATGGCACACAATGATACAATTAACGCACACAATCGCACAGGGTAGACAATGTCTCACTTTGGCCGAAAGTTACCGAAGTCTTACGTAACAATTTTAAAAATGACATTATAAAGACCATTATTATTACCTTTTATTATTATTATTTTCTTCGTGCTTATGTACCTATGTATTTGAATGATAAATTTTATTTATTTTTTATACTGAGTCGTCATTGTTTGATTTGTTTTGGCGATAGTAGGCAAATAAATATAAGATTTGAGAAAACAGAAAACGGAAAATTTCGAACCCCATTTTTAAATTAAACACACAAACCAATACGTATTAGTATTTTGGTAAGTAATAGCATCGAAATTTTTTTGCCTACCCTGTCTAAAATCTCTGTGCACGCCACTGCTCGGCAGCAAAGTCATTTCGCGTCTCGTGCCTTTTTAACTCTCGCTACGCTCAGGATTCTTCTTTAGAACCACACACTTCGCTCGTCTCGTGACTCAATCCTTGAATCCTTCGCTTGCTCGAGTTTCAATACAAGGCACTCGCGCCAAATAACAATTTTGCTGCCTTGCATAACAAGTAGGTATCTATTGATATTTTATTAACCCCCTATCTCATTATGAGTAGGATACATAAAAGTTCTTACTAAAACCTAGTGTGTTGTATAAATGCTTAATTCTATCTACATGATGAGCTGATGAACAATATCAAATGAAAGACCAACAATATCTGACAAGGCCAGTTTGAATCAAGTAACATATTAAAATAACAATCACTGGATTATTTAAGTAACTAAACGGTGTAAAAAGTCATGTCCCAAAACCTGAAACCGGATTCAGACCATGAAACTGGACTATTTTGAACTTGCACAGGTCGAAATTCAGAAATAAGTTACAAAAGGTGATACAGTTTCTGATCATCCACCTACACGTACACCTCTTATGACGTAAGCACACCCGACAATACATACAGCGCGAATTTTAAATTGGAAGGTCGTGTAGATCCGCATATTCAGTAGGTGCATAAGACCCCCCCAGAAGGACCACAAGAATCTCGCGGGCGGGTGTGTGCGAGGTTGCGGGGTAGATTGCAAGGGAGATGAAAGTACTATTACTTTATTCTGTGACGTAGGGAAGGAAAAAATATCGTATTTAGTATTTTTTTAGTGTTCTCCTTAGAGGAAAGTTGTCCGATTTTATAATCTGAATCCACACATGCATTTTTCATTAAATGACTTTTACTCCCAATCAACGTAGTCATAAGGCCATTTCTTACATAAGTACTTAGGTATCTAAAAACAACACGATAAGGATACACATTTTTTTATACAAAATAATTAAAGTAGATAGTCCCTTATAGACAAGCTGTTTAAAAATGCAAGCAACGACATTTCGGTTGCCAATATAGTAAAAAAATGTGAAAGAATGACTACATATAAAGTTATTTTTAAAGAAATATTTTTAAATTTTAGTAGTACAAATTTAAACCTCTAAATTTTTATTACACTATAACTTCTTACACTTTTAAAATAAATTCCTTTATACTGAACGAAACAACATTCATTTTAATCGTTCTATGAACTTTGATACTAGGCACCCTGCCTACTAAATACTCGATAAGAGCAGGCAAGGTCAAGAATGAGTCGAAGTTAAACAGAAAATCACGACATTATGTAAGTATACCAGAGTTTACAAAAGAGCGTTAAGTTTTGTAAACAAAATAATAACCTCAAATTCATGTACATACCCTACACGGCTACCTAACCCAGGGCATTTGACGAAGACACTGGTTTTTACACAGATCGACTGATATCTGACCTCCGCAACCCAGAGGGAAAACCAGACCCAATCTGGCTGTCAGAGTTTTCAAGCCGCCAAATGGCCTCTGATTTAGCTTAACGTCTACCTACTTTCATTGAGAGTAGCCGGGACTAACGGCCCAACGTGCCATCTCTAGCGGTCACCCATCCAGGTTCAGCCCACGGCCAACGTTGCTTAACTTTCGTGATTCGAAAGAAATAGTAACTACCTAACACTCGACCACGAGCGCTTCAAATTCATGTACAAAAGTTTTAAATATTGTGTTGTGTTTGTCCAGCTGTACCTATGTAAAACGATAGTCGTAGCGTTGTTCTGTTTATGTATTGCGGTTACAAACGTAGGTACGTGTACTACTTCGTGTAATTGAAATCATTTCTTAATTCATTAACGCCTGTACCTGCTTGAGTAATTCTAATTTTAGCAACGTTTACAGGATTTAATTGATAATTTTAGTGTACTTCTTAATTTTTTTCTTTCACGAATTATCAAATGCTGCATGATTATGCCTTTAAGCTTACAAAGCTGGCTTCAAACTTGGCCTGATTTGGTCAGTATGATTAAAAAATGCGAGTAGTTTTCTGTTGGGCATTAAAGAGTTAGCTGCAAAATATTTGTTTACAAAATGTGACGCTCTTTCAACCTGATTTGACTGTATACACGAAACTAAGCATAAGCCGGGTGGTCATGATTCAAATTGATCGACTGTACATAGGTGGTAAATAAAATAGTACCTACATAATAGTAAAAGAGTTTATGAACCCTGTGTGTGCCGACAGAAATGGCTTTATTTTTATTTAATGTTAGCGGGAAATTCAACAAACATGATGCAATTTTATAATACCGTTCCTTACTCCCTGTAAGGAACGTTGTACCGAAAACTGATATTGGGAAATGAAAAAATATTTGACCTCTCCATACAAATTGCTCACTCTGATCGAACAGTTTGTATGGAGAAATCAAAAATTGTTTTCATTTCTCAGGAAAGTTGTTCAGTTTCATTGACTGAGAACGCCCTTTCAGTTTTCGGTACACCGTCCCTTCCGTCCTGTATTATAAAATTGCATCATGATTGTTGAATTCCCTGCTAACTTTCAATAAAAATAAAGCCAGTTCTGTTGGTACAGGGTCACAGAATACCATAATGTACAGGGTTCTGAACATAGGTGGTAAATAAAAGAGTTTATGATCAATTTGAATAATGACCCGGCTTTTGCTTATTTTCGTGTATACAGTCAAATACAAGCAGGTTGAATAAAATGACAAGGAAGAAAACCTTACTGCTTTGACATTTTCCAACGAATTCTTGTCAAAAAGGGTCACGAAACTTAGAGTAATAATTACCAGTAATTATATACTCTAAGTCACGAAACAATTGGTTTGACTGTACTTTGCAGTTACTCATTCAGAATCACGTCAGAATACAACACAATTAATCCAGAACTCAGCTAACGATCGCATAAAATAATTATAGCTGGTATAAAGTAACTCTAGCGTAGAACTCAAAAGTGTCGCGGGGGTGAGCGGGGTAGGTAGGGGGAGGCGTGCGAATCGTTCATTGGTTCTCCGCCTTTCGCCCATACGTAGAAGATAACTGTCAGCGCTAGTTACTTTGTACCAGCTATACGGTGATAAGCTTAGTACAGTCAAGAGCATTTCTAGCTTAACAAATATCTCTATCTACCTTTCTTCTTTCAAGCGTTTTAGGAGCTGTCGCACTACGAGTGTCAAGCTTGATCTGCTATCGACTGTACAACGATACTTTAATCCATTATTTTAGAGACAAAACATATTTTAAATTTATTTTCTAAATGCGTTTTACACAAAGTGTATTTGTAAGCTCTTTAAATGATAAATCTATTGCTGTTATTTGTAATAAAAATTTACAGCAACAATTTTCATGTCACAGATTGTTAAGTAGGTAGGTACCTACCAAAGTGTGACACGAATACTGCCAGTATAAATGACATATTATTATCAGGGTCTTTTCCACTGTAAACTGTAACTATGTACGCGCGGCAGCAAGCAAGTGTTAACAAAACCAGTATAAGCTGAACCAGCGCTACGCTACGACCGCTCAAAACCAGAGACCCGCTCAAGCTCAAAATGTTACAACTGACGTGCGGCCGAGTGTACTATAACAACAAGATACTTGGAGATAATAAATAAGGAGCAAACACATTCCTAGTACTGGCCAGCAGATGAAAGCTTCTTCGAATGCAATGTTTAGGAATGCTTGTACTGTAAGTACCAACGTATGTACCAATTCGATATAAATCTACCTAATATTACGGAATGAAAGAACAAAGAATTACTATTCAAACGTTATGTGCGTCATACAAGCTCATTCGATACGATGAATTAACCATTAGTCATAACTTCGTCATGAAAATTATACAAAATTAAAAATACTTATCAACTACAAGTAGTTAGGCAGGGAACATTAATATTAAATTAATAAATAAACGCAACATTTGTTTTAGTACCTTAAAACTATAACATAAAATCAAATAATAATTTGCCTTAACTTACTATAATCCATTTTTTTAGTTTATTCCAACGCTTACACATTTTGTAAAATAACGCTATTCCGTCAAATATACTCCGGTTTTAGTATGACGGTTGTAAAATAGATTGGTAAGCGTTGAAATAAAGGAAAAAAATTGGACATAAAGTAAAATAAAATTTGAACATCCAATTTGGGTTCTGTGTCCAGAGAGTGGTTATTCTTTTCAAACAAAATAAATAAATAAACAATGTCTTAAACTTTGCTTAGGGGGTCATTAAATTACAACTATCAGAAACATATAACAGATAATTTACATAAAAGAATTCGGAAGCTATCTTGGATCCGAGATTCCGAGATTCTTGACGATTTTGTTATTGTTCTATTCTAGCTCAGCCGATCATTTAATAGGTCTAAATTTGTTGTTGTCTTTGTTACATACTAAAGGCTGAAAGCCTGAAAAAGACAATATCACTTTTTAGCCAATTTAGCATAGCAATTTAGCTACAGTGCGACACGGGTATTTTGGCAGTTGGGTAACATTGTTAGGAGGGCGCTGCTGTCATATATTTTGCTTCTTAAATACCAAAATCCCTTTGCAGTGGCTTTACCAACCAAAATAACCGCTTCACACTGTACTGCACTAGACCCCTCTACTTGTCAAAAATTGGTTGTATTTCTCGGATCCTAGATATGATACCAATGTCTCTATGAACATATAAACATGTAATAATATAGCCCCCAAACTGAGTAATTTACGAAAAGAGATTTAAAATGCAGTATTTTTAAGCACCTTGCTCACACAATACAGACGGAAATCTTATATGAGAGGCGAATAGGATTTCTGCCATTTTGTAAGTTAAGCAAGGTTGAAACAGTATGAATTACAATAATAAAATTACAGCCATGAATACTATGCAAGCAGATCAATCATCAAAGAAATGCTTTGATAACATACAAAAATATAATCTTTTGTTTGACATTTAAAATACAAGTTATAAAATTGATTTGTTTGGATTACTACTCCAATTTATGAGAGGATCCGTAGATGCATCTTCTATGTCTAGTAATAGATTGTTTTTGTCATCACTACCATTTTCAGTAGAAGGTGGAAAAACAATATCTTCATCATTCGTGTGGAGGTTGACATAAGACAGTGACTGTTTTTTCTGTCCCAGGTCAAATATCTCCAAATCTTCATCTTCGTCTTCATCAGATTCCATTGTGAGTGGTATTCGAGACAGTTCCAAATTATCCCTTCTGTCTTCGGAATGCAAGACTCCATATCGAAATTGAACAGTGTCACTTGTATTATGATTGTTGCTGGTTTCATTTTTGTTAGTTTTTGTCCTTAAAATTCAAGATAGAGTAATTAGACAAATTTATTGATTTTAATTACAATTACAATAAATAAAAATGTCAAGATAAAACAGCACAAGAATATATCTAATCAAAAAAGCCCCCGCACAATGCTCTCAGATCAAAAGTGCCAATTATACTGGCTGTGTTGCCTTGAAAGGCTATGGAGATGTGCTGGGCAAGAAATGACCCTGAATGGGGAGTAATTAGTACACAATAATCAAATAAAAATTTTACTGTTCAAACTACACCTGACCTGCCCTGTATTATCCAAATGGAATAAATACAGTGACCTAGTGTCCTTATAGAATTGCAAATTGTTTGGCAATTTTTTTGACACGGGATATAGAGGTTAAATGACATACTTTATAATATAATTTGCTGTAATAAGATAACCCTCTTAAAGGTTATTAATAAGAGTAGCAGTAAGATCAATGTCTAAATGATTTATAATTAATCTCTACATTTAAGCAAGTTTTTTAATACAATATTCTACATGTTATTTTATTTTTTTATTAAAGAAACCGGCCAAGTGTGAATTGGACTCGCGCACTGAGGGTTCTGTACCACTAAGGTAAAAATACCATCTTAAGTTATGGATGTGAGTCATGCAGAAGTGTATTCAATGCGCACAAGTTTGATCTGTTATTTGTTGTTATTCTTTAGTTTATGCTCTTTAAACATACCAATTTTAACACTTGTAAGTGTTCTAATTTTTACAATACAGCTGAAACAAAAAATTACCAAAAGACATGTTTTTAGTAGGGAAGCCCCTTAAATTTTTATATATTTTTATTATTATATTCTTTATTGCACAATTAACATACAGAGAATTATATACAAGAGGACATTTACAAAGGCGGGCTTATCTCTACAAGAGATTTCTTCCAGCCAACCTAAGGTCGTGAGAGAAAATGTTCTTTAGCGGGACACAAGTGTGCATTGAGAATTTCAAAAAGTATTATGTGTTGTTATAGTGGCAACAGAAATACATAATCTATGAAAATTTCAACAATCTACCTTAAGTAACCATAATTGGTTCATGAGATACAGCCGCTGTCCGACAGTAGAACAGCAGAGGCATATAAATGGGGTAAGATTTTTCACCCTTTGGCTATGGAACTCATAATATTATTAAAAATACTTGCCTATAAAATATGTAGTAGAAAACAGCCATCAACAAGAAACCTCCAAAGACAATGACCCCTCGCGTTAGAACTCCGGGATTGCTCAAATCCAGCTGCTTTGCTACAGCTGTATTATTAGCTGTGGGGCTGGAAACTGTAGAACTGCTGACAATGTCATGGCCAGGTGGGGTAGGGGTAGGACCTGAATATGAAAAACACAATCCGTTAAGGGCTTTTTTTATTAAGTACTTATTTACTGCAATCATATATTTTGGTAGATGCATAATTGTTGCTGAAGAGGCCTCTTTTTTCTCTCAGTTGCTATATTGCTCAGGAAACTTATACATGGAAATTTCAAATTAAGACCAAGCTATTTTTAACCAATTTTAAAAGTCATCTGAAAAATCATTTACAAAAATCGATTGATTTTTTACATTCACTTTTATCTGAAATCCATTATTGACAATGAAGCAACCTATAAAAAGTTGTATGCTTTTGTAAGTAGGTATCTGTAATTCCAATGTTCTTGAAACAGAGGAAAAACCTAAAAGTAAATTTGAATTAGGGGGAATAACAAAGATAGCAGCGTTCGCTTGGGTGATTTATCAATACAAGCCATAGCCTGTAGGTTCCTGAGGTAGATGCGGCGTGCCAGAGGGGTGGTGCTGACCCGAGTGACAGGGACAACCTATACTCCTACACTGCTTACTCTAATAATAATATGACCAACCCTCCCACACTGCTCCACTACCACAAGAACCTACTCAGTTATGATAATCACAACCCTCACTTTGATGTAAAGAAAGCTTTTAGTCTTTTTGAATATTTATTATATTACCTTTAACTTCCGCAGGATTTTCTTTGCTTTTGTTAGAGTTGAGTTCTGTGCCAGACGGAGCAGGATCCTTTACTTCCTGCGGCAGAGCAGCGGCCACACTTGAGTTGTTCAGGTTGATGTTTACCCCATCGCCACCTTCACTCACACCTTTAGCATTTACGTCTCTTTTCCACAACCTTAGACCATTGGAAATCGACGGCCAATACGAGTAGCGCTGCTCAATCTCTGTCACTACATCCCCCATTCCATAGTCATATATAGCGTCCTTAGTCCGCACACAAATCAAGAACAACAAAATCAGAGCAAAATGTTTTAGAATCATGTTTTATACTCTAATTTGAAAGTAATAAAAATATTAGGATACCGGCCTTATATTAAACCGATTTATACCATGGTCAGAAGATTAAAAGTTAAAGTCAAATCTAAGGGTTGGAAGTAACAATCCAGACAAGGAAAATTACAAGGAAAATAAATATTTCGATAAAATCGAAATTCACTCGATTCCGACTAGAGGTGGGCGTTAAATAACGTAAATAGTTTTGATAACTATTTATTGGTGCAATAGCTTCATTACGTTATTGGCTATTGCGAAAACTATCTATCGAGAGAAACTAGTTATTTCTGAAAACCGAAAACCATTGAGATCGCGCGACTCAACGCGTGAACGAATGAAGCTTGATTACAGCGCGAAGTTAATTTGATTTCGATATTTGTTTAAATCTACAGTCAAAAATCCGAAAACATCCCTAATCTTACTAAATCACGTTTTTCATAAAAATAACCAACACGCATTTCGGTTATTCTGATACTCGTTTTCCGAACGTCAAGCGATATTCAAAAATAAATAGTTATTAAAATAAATAGTTTCAAAAGCCGCTATCGGCTACTATAACGATAGCTAGTTTCGGTATTCCGAAAAACGAAAACGACCCACCTCTAATTCCGACTAAAAATAAGATTGCTTGTCAAGATGACATTCAGCCCGGTTTAAAACCTGCTCGTGAGCTTTGTGTGCGGTTTTAGCGCGCTAATAGTCGGTTCAAAACTTGCTCGTATTCACTCGTTTAGGCGAAGTGACGTCATCAGTGACGTCACTTTAGCGCGCTATCATTGCATACGAAAATGAGGTAGTGCAGCGTGTGCGAAACGTCAAATTCATAAGACATTTGTCATCAATCTCGTTTTCGAGAGGTTGTTTTCAACTTTTTTTGGGGTTTTTAGATTTAATTATCTTATCGAATAATCATTATCTCTCAATAATTTCTTAAATCTCAAAACAAAATCAAAATTTTAATTTTTCTCAGTGACATTGACATAAGCGCGCTCTAGTCTGGTTTAAAACTGTATTCGACGAATGCACGCATATAGAAATAAACCGACTATATTCAGTGAATGTGATGTGTGCGTTAAATTCAAGAAACAATCCGTAGTGATTGACTGTTGTAGAGATAAAAAACTTATCGACAAGAAATATCGTTCTTTTAAATGTGCAAATCGATTTGTAATACGATCTTTTGACAATATTTAAAAAAATTATCACTTTTTTGCTGTTTTTTAACATTTTCCGAGTTTTCTGGGTATCAATCATGAGTTTTGAATCCTCGATATCCCTTGGGGCATGCAATAGAAACAAAACTTAAATGATGAAAGAAGAAATATAGACCAGGCAGTATGATCTTAGCACCCTAGCCAAAAACGAAAATGGCGCGCAGATTTTATTGGACCCGTTTGACCCAATTCTTGAATATCACCGTACTAATATAGGTATTAATGAGGTAAGTCCTGATTGACTGAATGCAGAATGACTGACTCATCAACGCACAGCCGAAACTGCTGAATATAGAAACTCGAAATTTGGAGGATATATTGTTCGTGTTATGGGGGTTGCCACAAAGAAAGGGTTTTTTGAAATTCATCCCCTAAGGGGGTGAAATGACAGAAAATGATTTGTATGAAAGTCATTTGTTTCTTAAGTTAGATTCTCACAAATTTCAATTTAAGCTATTGGTAAAAAATAAAGACACACGTGTTTAAAAATTTTAAATTTTTAAAAATCATCCTTCAATGCGGAGAAAAGGGGGATAATTTATTTTTCGTATGTTGGTCTAGAAGTCTTTCGTTTTTCAAGGTAGGAAAATTAAGAATTAAGCTTTACGTAAAAAATAAAAAGTACGTGTTGAAGCATTTTGTGAAATTCATCCCCTAAGAGGGTGAAATGAAGATAAATGATTTGTATGAAAGTCCTTTTTTCTGAAGATAGACACACGAAATTCGGAGGGTATATTGTTCATGTTATGGAGGTAGTCAGTAAGAAATTATTTTCTTAAATTCATCCCCTAAGGGTGCGAAATGACGGAAAATTATTTGTATTTAAGTCCTTTGTTTCTTAAGTTAGATTCTCACAAATTTGAATTTAAGCTTTTGGTATAAAATAAAGAAACAAATGTTTAAGCGTTTCTTGCAAATCATCCTTGAAAGGGGTGAAAAAGGGGATGAATTTTATTTCGTATGTTGGTCTATAAGTCTTTAAGTCTATAAGTCTTTGGGGTTCCTAACCAAAATTGTAAAAACGGGACCCTTATGGTGCGACTTCGTCTATCTGTCACACCTGTATATCTCAGCAACCACTCATGCTACCGACTTGAAATTTGGAATAGTTTTAGAGTAGGTATAATTGCCCTATTTTATTGAAAATGAAAAAAATATAAAAATATTATGATTGTTATTGTGAAATGGTGGGGCCAAAATTTATAATCGACGTAACTAAGTAGAGTGGGGTATCATATTATGAAAGGGCTTCACTTGTACGAGTACATTCCAAAATACTTCTTTTAGTTTTTAAGTGATGATGAATAATATTTAAAAAATAGCATTCCAACCCCCTTATCTCCGAAGTTTGCTTAAAGAAAAATCTGTCGATAGACGTTTATGTGAATATTACAGGAAAAATAAAACGATATCTGTAAGTAGCAACGTTTTTTAGAAATTCGCAAAAACCTTTACAAACAAATTTAGTTTTGCGGTCTTATAAATGGACTTATTAGGTAATTGCTTCTAAAACTACAATAGGTAAGGTATTTGATACAAATAAGGCCTACTTAAATTTAAGGACCTAGATCTCGATAAACAGGCCTATGTACTAATACATCCCTAGTCAATATGCAGGACTAATGAATAAATAATAATAATTGGGAAAGAAAATTAGCGGTTTATTAAAAAACATTGGAAAAACAATCATGTTTCTGAACCTCTACGTTTGGCAGTAATAAAACACGTGGATTTAACAAGGCCTGTTAAGTTCAAATATAGAAATATGTTAAATTGAACTTATTTGCAAAATAAAACCTTTTTTTTTGTATTATTTATTATGTTTTTATTATGTTATGAAAATATTTATTATATTTTTTTACGTTTTAATGCACACAATTACTGATCAGACTTTTAGCCTCATAATTAACAAATTATTAAAAAATCTTACAAAATTAAATACTTTTCGTATCTTAAACAACACAGGTAACTTAAAATTTTCAAAATAAAATTAAAAAATAAAATTTATGTCGTTTTTGGGTAGGCCTTATTTAATAACAATGTTCTAATAAGGCCTCCAAGTACGAGTACAACAACGTTATAATGAGAATTAGCAACATAAATCAGTCTTTCTCAAAAGTTCAAAACTAAGAGCGAGAAAACTGCAAATTGTGTAGGGCCTCTTAAAACCTTGCCACCTATATTGACAAAACTATCAAATAAACGTCAAGTTTGCTTATCAGATACAGTATCTCTATTACGGCCCAGGATCTCCAATAAGGCCTACCTGGCACAAAATAAGGCCTAGGCCTTATTCGAAATCGCACCCCATTTTTAAAGATATGTTTATAACTAATGAAATTAAAGACAAACATTAAGTTTTATATCATGGAAACACAGTTAAAAGGTTACAGAATAATAAATTTAAGCAACTGTAACTAAAGTAGTAAAGATTAATTAAAAACCTCGCAATGAATTCGTATTTTTTTTATAACGACGCGCGAAAACGGCCTGCTCGCTTGACGACCGCGTCCCGAATGCGATCGGAGCGGGGAGCGGTTGTGCTCGCGCATTCGGACGGGTTATAGAGTTCTTATGTAAGTGTACGTAAGGTCTCTTTCAATTCGGATTAGTTTATCTACGTTTTCTGGTGTATAGGCTGTATTAGAGCATAGGCTTTAATTGTATCAAGTACCTTATATAAGGTCCTAATGAAATAGTGAACATAATTTTAGTATGTTATTCAGACCATGAAACTGAACAACTTTCCCCAAGGAACATAGGTCGAAATACGAAAAATCAAATTTGAACTCCCATACAAAAATGCGCTATCAGCTGATGCAGTTTCTATGGGAGGTCAAAAATTGATTTTCGTATTTCGACCTATGTTCCTTGGGAAAAGTTGTTCAGTTTCATGGTCTGAGTAACATACTAAAATTATGTTCACTATTTCATTAGGACCTGTATAGACTCGCACTTGACCGGTTTTTTATTTTATTTTGAAGTATGGAACAATAGAATCGATTAGGGTTTATCATTTTGCAACACCTACCTAGAGAGTTGTATATTCCTTGACCTGCCTATTAGCTTATTTAGACACCTACACACGTTTTTCTGGAAAAGTAGTTCAGTTGTGTGTAATGAGTAAGCCCTTTAAGTCATCGGTAGGTGTACCTATGTAGGTACACATTCCTTACAATAAAACAATGTCCTTTATCAATAAACTAGGTAAGTTAAGCAGCCTAGCGTAGCCTACACTGGTTAGAGCGTTCGACTCTCAATTCGGAGGTACTGGGTTCGATTACCGATACTGTCAAACAACAATGACTTTGTGCGACTTCCCCAGTTTGGTTAGACACTGCTGCAGGATGCACCTGATTGTCTGAAAAGTGAGATGATTCCGTGTTTTGGAAGACTCGTTATAGGCTAAGATCCCACGATAAGATTATGCTGTGTTATTTGAACGAAATGTTGTTTATATGGAAGGTTATACATGGGGT
Organism: Athrips mouffetella; assembly: GCA_947532105.1. Lineage (NCBI taxonomy): Eukaryota > Metazoa > Arthropoda > Insecta > Lepidoptera > Gelechiidae > Athrips > Athrips mouffetella. Next base: position 13,088,377 of record OX383958.1, read on the forward strand.
CATACAACACACTAGGGTTGCCTATAAATTTCTTGCCGCAAGTACCTCAAAACCACATATCAACATTTTGGTTGTATGGGAACAACCCTTTCATTAATTTCGGCAGAGCAATGGATATTGCCGTAAGATACCTTGAATATCTATCTCGGAAACAGTTGTAACGATTTTGATGAAACTTTGCATGACCGAGAATCCCTATTCAAGGTATCTTACGGCAATACCCATTGCTCTGCCAAAATTAATGAAAGGGTTGTTCCCATACAACCAAAATGTTGATATGTGTTTTTGAGGTACTTGCGGCAAGAAATTTATGGGCAACCCTGGGACGTTGTATGACCCCATGTATAACCTTCCATATAAACAACATTTCGTTCAAATAACAGATAGGTGCATAATCTTGTCGTGGGATCTTAGCCTATTAAGCCGTTGGTGCGGGTACTATCCACGTAAGTACTTAGTCGTTAATGAGCCATGTCTGTCAGTAACCTTCGACGGCTCAACAACTCTGACGGTTTTTGAGGTCGTTCATTGATCTACAATTAACCCACTATATGATGATGATGAGTAAAAGTACGTTTAAAATATATATAAAAAAATCAAATTCGTTATGTTGTAATTAAGTAAAGTTTAACTTTCATATGTTTAATGTTGGATATTCACGATAAGGGTGGCATTTGTAAAACCCAAATAAACTATAACTTAAAAAAAATCTTTTCCTAACGAACCCAATCCAAGTCGTTAACAGCGCTATCTAAAGAGAAACAAAGTAAGCAAAGCTACTTCTTCGTGCTCGGACTCTTACTATTTTACTGACGCAACACCGCGCTGTCAGAGATAACAAAACCTCAACCAACAGAATCCCTGGCAGAATCAGAATGTCAAATATAAAATAATGTTAGCTCATACAGTTCTTACCTAAAATCAGGCATGCAATTATTTAAAAATTTAAAGATGGAGTAGTAGGTATAGCTGTCAATGTTTGTGGGGTGTCAAAAAGGAGAAAGGGTGGAAAGAAGAAGAATATGTGGATGGATAAAAGTGTACAGGCAGCTGTTTGTGAGAAGAAGAAAGCATGGTCAGATTGGTTAGCAGTAAAAGCTAACCAAAGTATGCAGAGGGCAACAAGTGATGACGTAAGTGTAGCAAGAAAGGTATATAAAAGAGCGAAAGGTATTGTTAAGGAAGTTGTTGAGAGAAAGAAAGAGGTCGAACCTAGGTCTTCTGTGGAAATGAATGAGAATGAAGAGGAGAATTGTGTAAGTGAGATAAGTATGGATGAGATTATGAAAGCGATGAAAAGTATGAAATCAGGTAAAGCAGCTGGGTATGATAGAGTGTCGGTCGAGATGTTGAAGGCTGGGCGAGGCATTGTGGCTAGTCAGTTGTACCGCCTTTTCAACTTGTGTTGGACGAACGGCCAAGTACCAGGTGACTGGTGCAAGGCTGTGATTGTGCCGCTGTACAAGGGAAAAGGGTCACAACAGGACTGCAAAAATTATCGCGGGATAAGCCTTCTCAGTGTCGTCAGCAAACTGTATGCAAAGGTTTTGATTGAAAGAGTGATGAAAGATACTGACGATAAAATATGGGATGTACAAGCGGGATTTAGAAAGGGAATGGGATGTACAGATCAGGTATTTTCCTTGCGGTGCATAGCTGAAAAGTTTTTGGCTAAAAACCAAAAAGTCTACTGCGCGTTCGTGGATTTGGAAAAGGCCTATGACCGAGTGGTGAGGAATGAATTGTGGTCAGCATTGTCTATGTATGGGGTAAACGGTCATCTGATTCAAGCACTGAAATCTCTCTATGAGGATTCCAGTGCTTGTGTCAGAATAAACGGGGCGTACACTGAATGGTTTAGCATCGAAAAAGGTGTTAGGCAGGGATGTGTAGCGTCACCTTGGCTGTTTAACCTGTTCATGGATAATTGTTTGATTGATCTGAAAGAGAGTATGTGTGGACTGAGAATGAATGAGTTACTCATCAAATGTCTTCTCTACGCTGATGACCAAGTTGTACTTGCGTCATCTGCTGACGAGTTGCAGGAGATGGTAACAATGATGAATGTGGCTTTGGACAGGAAAGGAATGAAAGTAAATGTAAGCAAGACTAAAGTAATGGTACTTGAAAGAGAAGAATGTATGACAGAGTGTACTATATTAATAGATGCTGAACAAGTCGAACAAGTGAAGGAGTTTGTGTATCTGGGCTCAAAGTTTACGAGAGATGGAAAGTGTGAAAGTGATATTGAAAGAAGAGTGAATGCTGGAAACATGGTGAATGGTGCCCTGCATGCCTTTATGAGGAGTCAGAAGGTATCTCACAAGGCTCGTTTGGCTGTTCATGGGGGAGTTTTGGTACCAACACTGATGTATGGCAGTGAAAGCTGGGTATGGCAGAAGAAGCATGAAAGTAGAATTAATGCAGTGGAAATGAGAGCGCTAAGGAGTATGATTGGTGTTAAATTGAGTGACAGGATTAGAAATAGTGTGATAAGAGAACGGTGTGGCGTAAAAGAAGACGTAGTGACCAAAATCGAGAAAGGGATGCTGAGATGGTTTGGTCATGTAGAGAGGATGAATGAACGAAGATTGACGAAAGAGATCTACCAGGCGAGAGTGAATGGAAACGTTGGAAGGGGAAGGCCTAGGCGAACGTACCAGGACCAAATTCAGGACGTTCTGAATAAAGGCCAGGTTAAAAGTACCCTAAACCGACGAGCATGTATGAAAGGATTGATGAAAGTACAGGAAGCAAGGGAAGTATGTCAAGATCGTAGCAGGTGGAGGACTGTGGTCTCTGCCTACCCCAACGGGAAAGAGGCGTGATGTTATGTATGTATGTATGTATGTAATTATTTAAAAACCGGCCAAGTACGAGTCGGACTCGCGCACCGAGGGTTCCTTCCGTACCACCACATAATCATAATTATATTAGCTGAAATTTCAGTAAGTTAATGTGCTAGGTTTTTTGAGTCCGACACGCGCTCGACCAATTTTTATTATTTGTTGTTATTTTATAGCTTATGCACTATAAACATACCAATTTTCAAGTTTGTAAGTGTTCCCATTTAAAAATAGAACTAAAACGAAAATCGCCTCCGCGACCATCCAACTTGACCCCTCTATTATATGAATGTTCTTGAAACGGGAGCTCACCTCAATTGGTTACCATTAGTTGTGAGAAAAGTTGTAATATTTAATGATTTCAGACTTTTCCCTATATTTGTACTGTGAGACCTAGCTTCTTGCCAAATTTCATAATTTTAGGTCATCGGGAAGTACCCTGTAGGTTTTGCTTTTTTGCATAAATGTATGGAGATGAGGACATAAAAAGCCATATCTTTTGATTGCGTCGTTGTAAAAAATTTAAATTTTCAGATCTTGTGTGGTTCATAGACACTAATATATGTTATCAATTTCAACCTGATACCTCTACCCGTTCGTGAGATAAAGGATCTTGACAGACAGACAGACGGACAACAAAGTGATCCTATAAGGGTTCCGTTTTTTTCTTTTGAGGTACGGAACCCTAAAAATAGAGTAGGTACACATAAAAATACAGACATTTCAAAATTCAGGAAATAAAAAATTATATTAATATTAAATTTGTAGAAGTAAATGAAAGAAAGAAACAAATGTCAATTTAAGGTTATATGATAATTACGTCAAAAATTTTTTATTGCCAGTTTAAATTTTCTATTGTCTAAACATACTTACATCTAATTTCGTTTGGTAAACTATTGTAAATACGAACTGCTGAAGTGCATTTATCAAAAATCATGCTATTGATTTGATCGGGAAATACAAGGCGGTCCTTTTGTCTAACATTTCTCGAGATTATGTCAGATACCTTGGAAAAGTATTTTCCGCAGTTCCGTACTAAGTAATTGACAAATTTCCATTATAAAAATGCTAGTCAAAGTTAGGATTCCTTTTTCTTTAAATGTTGGTCTTATACATGTCTTATAGATACGTCATTACGTATTTTGAAAATGATGCGTAAGCAGCGTTCTTGCAGGATGAACGTCTTTGACACATCGCATCGGTGGAGTTTCCCCAGAAGACGACTCCGTACAGTAAGTAACAAGGGGTAAATGTTACCATAATACGCACTGATTACAACTTCAGTTGACGATATTTCAGCTAGGGCGGAAAGAGCATCACATCGACTAGTTTGTTGTTTAGGTTTACAATATGTTTCTTCCAATTGACATGCGTAACTATTGTAACACCCAAAAAATCTGTGGCATCTACCTCTTCTAGAATAATATTATAGAAGCTTATTTTGAGATTAATTTAGATTTCTTGTAAAAAGCGCCAAGCTTCAAACGCTCAAAACTGAAAAACCGGCTCAACGTAAAATGTTGCCATTGACATTCGGCCGTGTGTACTGCCTACTAATTATTTAATTGTACACGTGAGAGTTAAGTTCATATTTCCATTTAACCTGCTGCAGGTTTTTATTTGCCTAGAAGGTACTTACACTTCCACATACATAATATACTAGGTTATTTTTTTGGACCTGATATGAGTATGCCTTCCATGTTAGTGAAGTCAAAAGCAACAACTTTTGTTCTACGACTTTGCTAACAACGCACAAAAAATTCGACTCTCCATACTAAACTCTAAAGTGGTCATGTGACCGACCCATTTTGTATGGGAAGTTGAAAATTTTTCGTCCGTTGTTGCTTTTGACGTCACTAACAAGGTAGGCATACTCATATCATGTCCAAAAAAATAACCTAGTAAATGGTAAAGTAGGTTACCAGATACCTAAAGAAAACAAGCCATTCTAAGTTTTATGTGTTTTTGATTTATTCAAATAGACATTTACATTAATTATATATAGGTATTTTAAAGTAGAATTTCCAAAATTTTAATTTTTGGTATCTATTAACACTGATTGAGTATCCACATAGTAGGTATGATAGATAAATGTTAAACCTAAACATACAAACATCGGTACATTTTGTTCCAAACATTTAGTTACACAGTAAATATCAAATATCACCTACAAAATTGAACAAGTTAGAAATATTTAGTATAGATTTTATCAAAGGACTTACTAATCATTACATTACTGCTTTAAAAATTACTTACCGGCAGTGATAGACACAACAAGCCAAACGCACTGATCTTAGATGTTAGGGCACGTGCACACTAGCGACTTTCGGCGCGGCGATAATATTATTTGTATGAATTATTATCGCCGCGAAATCGCCGCAACGCTAAATAGTATGAACGCCACGAAATCGCTGCGCCCGAAAATCGCAACGTTCCTGCGCCCTTATAGAAAATGTATAGACAGAAATGGTAATCAACAAGTCTACTGCGTTTTTCCTCAATGTTTAAATTTCCAACTTTAATTATATCAAACCATTCAAAAACTCACTACCTACTTCCACTCAAAATCTCATGACTTAAGCACACATGAAGACCACGCTGCCGTCCTTAAGCTATAATTATTTTCCACACTGCCTGTTATGATTTTCGTATATAACGGCATTATAGCTTGAGAACGGCAGCAGTTTTGATTGCAGTGCAATCAGTTACTTTACTTACAAGTTAATATACAAAATAAATATATCATAAATAATAGAATATGAACTATTTTATACAAAATCTATAACATCAAAATTATCCGTATCAGCGACGCGATCAGTAACTTCATATTATCAGTATGTAAAATTACTGAACTCAAGTTATATAAAAATAGAAGATTGCACAAAAAGATTGTTACGAAAATATTTGCGGAGAAAATTTTTAAAACAAATAACACGTTGCTGTTGATTATAATTTCAGTGTAAGTATGCTTATTTTTTTTTATATGTTTTAAGTAGGTTACCTCTTGAAATTAACTTAAATTATGTTATGTTTACATAGCGATCTTTCATCAATAGTCAATTTGGAATATAAGTAGAAAAATCTTCCTAACTTTACAATATAAAATATCAAGTGCCTGGGCTCTACATAAAAGTAGTGGTATTTTCTTTACTTGTGAATGTATAAATAGCAGATTTGTCAACAATCATGTTTAGTTATATGGCCCCTTGCAGTAAAACCACTCTTTTAAACCTTTGAACGAATTGTACACAAATTATCCGTACCAAGCAGTTAAACCACGCACAGCTCAAAAACCATTAACTACGTTTTCTCTCTAAGTTAAGTACATTTTAAGATGCATTTCTTGACAATAACTACCCTTATTTCTAATTATATCGTAGGTATGTTTAATTTTCAATTATAACTCTACATGCTTATTTCAAATATTACGTTGGCTAATAAATCTTCTGAAACTTTAATACAGCAATTAAATCTTCAATCGCGGATTTAAATATGCATAAACACTGGGAAGTAGATGGGTACCTACATGGTATTTTAAGGGTAAAAATATGTCGTTACCTGTGTGATATTATCAAATATTTTTAGTATGGTTTACAAAATTACATGATTCTTAAAACAGCAAACATGTTTTACAAGACTATCCCCCTTTTTAATCAACAAACTCAAAAATATTGTCAAATTTTAATCAAGCCTTAACCCTAAAATGATGGCACATAAATTATATGTTTCTAATAAAGGAGGGAACCCTTCACAACTGGGGAATAATTATGATTTGATTGAACGATATTATATTAAAAATCTCTCAATAACAAGGTATAAAAATCCAAAATCTGAGCAAATTGGGTTCACGTTTCAAAGGAAATGAGCCGACAATATGTTTTGGTCATGATAAGTCTCCAAGTCAGTCTTCCAAGAAACCTAATGTCAATGTAGAAACTGTTAAAGTAACGGAATGTGAAAGAAAAAAAATTGTACGTGTATCTATGTTTGTTTCTAATATAGTGATTGCAGAAAATATAAGTAAATCAACCTTGACTAATGACTTGCTAGATGCTTCCAGAAGCATTATAGTAGGTATCTACATGTCAAATATGATTCCGGGAGAGCAATTATTTCTAGACTCCTTTACTTAATTCTGAGTCTACCCTAAATTCGTCGCACAATCTTATACTAGCTAGAATAAAGTAGCGAGATGACTTTCACATTAGCAACAAATTTTATTCATTCTAACTACAAAATTGCTGTCCCGGATGAGGACGAAATCAGTAGATGTCTTCCTAGGTCTATCTAGGACAATGTCAGTATCGAATGGATAGTTTTTCAAAATTCCCTGTAGCCCATAGGCGCTCACTCGAGACGTGCTTTATAGCTGGTTTTCCAAATTTCAGCTAGAGTCACGGCTGAGTGGAAGCGATGGAAAATGCAAAGGGGTAGAGTGAAGCGCTGGACAAGCGACCAAGCAACGTAACCGTAGAAATCAAGTTGAACCTGAAAATAAACAAGGGTTATTAAATTCATATAACATAAAATAAAAATAAGATTCAGACTTTCTGTTAAAATCAACAAATAGTTACCGGGTTGGCAAGGACTTTCTGTGCTTCAAATGTGTAAATGAGCCACATGGTGACGTTGCATATGAGAAGGAAGGTGACAGCCTGTCGGGCTGGTTTACTGCGCTCTTGCTCAGGGAGATGCACACGACGACGAGACACGTCCGCAATGAACAGTAGTTGAAGGACCACCTGAAAGAAAACATGTAACTAAATTTAGTTTTACGGACTTTAGAAATTCTTAAAATATAAACAGAACACAACAATCCATTTACCTGAAGCACGCTCAAGCATCCTGTTATCATGACGAGGAGATTAGGTTCATGGGTGAAGGCGCCCATCCCGCCGGCAATGACACTGAACACGGCATACACGAAGAGTCCAAACGCAGAGACGCGCAGCAGGATGTCATTCAGATCAGATTGTTCTTCCGAGCGGAACTTCAGTGATTGAACCCTGCGAATAGGCTCGGAGTATGGGGAAGGATCATAGCTCCATTTCATTTTTCGACCACTGGTCGTTTAAGAAAGAAAACCAAAAGCGGTAAAATAATAGGAAAAACATATGGAGACATATATCATGAATAACATTGAAGTTTTAATGCAAGTGAATGTGCAAAATAACAAAATAGAGATACCAACAGGAGCGCACGACGAATGTGCCGAATATTAGCGGAGCAATAAAATTAAGATCATTTGGAGGGAAAAGGAATTTAAATTAAGAGGACAATTCGGACATTGGTTGTGGGGAAGGAGGAAAAAACAAAACAGAATGAAAAACAAGAAAACCAAAAGTTATATAAACTAAAAGAAGGTTGTGCAATAATTAAACAAAATCTAAGTACCTAGGTATAAATACATGCTCATGAACAAATAACGTTTGAAGGTGCAACATTTTTTTCTATCATGTTATGAATAAGTAACGTGACAAGAAAACTTACCGTATAAATCCAATCAAAATGGCCAGTATTGACAGGACCATCAGAGCACAATGAGAAACATCGGCTAAGTAAATCGACAAGCGCTTCAGTTCTTGGTGTCTGATCAGGACGAAGAAGAGGATCAAGCAGATTAAGGAGGCGACGAGTAGGAGCAGTCCACAGAACAGTCCTTTGGAAGCACCAGCGCAGTCAACCCGGTTGCCACGTTGCGCAGCTGCAAGCGCCGCCGCCCTGCGGGAGAGAACAGCCTCCAGACGTCTTTCCAGATCTTCGTCGTTGGTCACGCTGCAACCAAACGTGGCAATCAATCGTTGTTGCTATTTTACTACGTTACTCTCTATCTAGGTACTTGAGAAGGGGTGCGTGGAGTTTTGAAATGTATGAAGGTAACAAATGGTTGCATTTTGAAGGAAGATATGAAGTTAATTTAATGGATATTAGTTAGTAAAATCCTAGGCTAGAATTTCTAGTCAAATCCCTTACCTAAGTGCAACAAACTATTGGTACAAATAAGTTATAATTTTCTTATTTACCTTGGGTAACGACCAATGTGCTTCCACATGACGTAGATAACAGCAGCGCCAATGAGAGAATACTCGATGATAAATGGATAAAGGTAAGGTGCTGAGTCAGCTACGATAGTTCCCATGATTGGATTCCTCCCACATACAGTCGTATTGTCGATATTAGCAATCAGGGCAGCAGGGTTAAGGTTGTCAAACGACTCGAAGATTTCTGTAGAATTGTTAGCTGAAATAGAAAAGTAAACTTATTTTTCGTTCTTTATGCGTCAGTTGATTGAGGGTTTAGACTTCTAAAGTCTAATAGTAGTAACTGAACATAAAATCTACCTAACAACAATCATGCGTTAGGAACAAAAAATATATTAGTGCAAAACGTGTTATGGGTGCAGAACGATACAACATCCGTTACCTGATAGTGAAAACACAAAATAAAATCTATACGACCGACTGATGATTCCGCAAATCAAATGTGCATTGGCAAGTAACAAAATGTATGGAGACTGAAGACGACACTCCAACGACAAACCTGGGAAATGTGGTGGTTCATCTACACGATATGTTTCAACACTATTTCCCCATTCATCTTTATCAGTGACAGATGATCCGGGGGTAGATGGCAACAAAGTTGACATGGTGCTGACAATCGGTTTTACAGTCGAAGAATACAGCCATTGGAATACTTCCAACATGGCTGTCTGTGTTTGAGTTACTTTTTCAGCAGGCGTTAGTGGTGCGTTAGTGGAAGTAGTAGTGAAAGGGTTATCATTTGGCCACGCATCTTTTAAGTGACCATATCCCATCCCATTGCCGTACCCTATGGTACTCTTAATAGTATCGATTATTTTAGATTTAGGTAACCCACCACCCATGTTATAATATGGTGAAGGAGTAGTCGCTGAAAATGATTCAAAGGCATTATAATTAACATACATGCAAACATCGAAAGTGTTAGAATTACAATGTAACAGTTAAAGTGACATTAAATAATCAGATAGAAACTTACCAGTTGTCGTAGTAGGAGCTGCGACGGTGGTAGTTATAGCATTCCAGAGCATATCTCCAGCATTTTTAGCAGTTGTTGATGCAGTCACTGCCTCAGAGTTAGCGGAATTTGTGATAGCACCAATTACTTTACCCGAATGCCGCAAGGTATGTTTACGGATGACTTCTGTGGGTTAGAATTATGACAAAATGTAAGAGGGAATATTTTTTATAGTATACAATACACTGTATACATATTGTTTTCAGTCATAACTTAGGTACATACGGCTGCTCGTAGGTAGAAACACTTTGACCTTGAGCGGGTCTTTGGTCTCGGGCGTTCGTAGCGTAACGCTGGTTCAGTTTATACTGGTTTTGTTTCTACATGCTTGCTGCCGTGCGTACATTGAAGTTCAGATACTTACTTCCAAGTACGCCTTCGCCGGATAAACCATCGGGGTTCCTTACGTGATAGTCAGTAATTTCTTTTAATGATTCCAGCACAAGTGTTCGAATCCAAACGCAAATGTTAGTAGCAACAACATGCATCAGACCGAATCGCGCAATAACTTTAAATCGGTGAATATTCAACTGTAAAGAAATAAATAGAAGTGTGAATGTGATAAAAGATAAAATAATATTAATGAAGGAATGAACTATGTGTAACAAAATTTACCCTTGAGTTCATGAAGATGAAGTACATCTGCATAAAAGTAAACACCATTTGTAGAACTGGATTTACACCTTTCAGAATTAAGTAGCAGGGAGAATCTAAGGGGAGTTCAAAGAAAGTTCCGAACTCCAAGCCGTTGTAAATCATTGTTCCGAGGCCAAAAGCTGAAAAAGATAAAAAAACCAAGAGTTTATTACTGCGATAAATGTTATTAATTCGTCAATTTTATATATAGTAGAACGCGTTAATTACCAATGGCACCGATTCTAAGGAAGAAGCTGCCGTGGCTGTGATCGTTTTGTGATGTCTTGCGTCTTCGCACTGGCCGTTGGACTGGTTGAGATTCCATTTCCACCACGTCTTGTTGCTGTTTAAAATATAACATTCATATTTAAAAAAGCTTTAAAATTTGGTTAAGGGAACCCTCTTGGTGATTTCATACCTATGTCTTATTTATTTACAACTTATGACCGTGGTTTTCGTACCCATTTCATCGGTTGTATTTTTTATTGAACAGGTGTTAAAAAATTAGTAGACGTAGGGATTCTAAGTTTCAGTGGCCCTATAATTCTATGTTAATTTTTACGTGCATCTTTGATGCATGTTCTGCAAGTTTCGATATAAGTCGTAAATCTCGACAAATTACTACATGAAGCCTACATACAGGCGATATTGACGAAGCAAGGTGAAGAAATAGCAGACAAACCAGGCACTACTTAACACAATAAAAAAGAAACACTACAACAGCACATCCAAAGCTCTTCTTGATGATTATGATACAAGAGTGATCAAGCGAATGCCGACATGATGTGCCTCACCTGCTCGGACGCATACAATTGCGCCATTTGCATTTGCAATTGCTGTTGACGAACTTTATCGCGCATCTTACGGGGATACACCTCCTGCCCAAATGATATGGAAAAAACAAAAAGTAGGCAGCGTAAACAAAAAAAGGAATCATGCGGCTGGTTAATTCCCTCACGAAGCGTTTTCTATAAGTGTGTCGATATTTGTAAACTGCCAAATAATAAATGTTGACAACAAAATGTGCGTATCACAAAATAATTATTAAAATCACATAACTGAATTAAAATCAAAATGTGTGGTTAACTAACACAGGACGACACGCGAAAGCGACAACAACGTGTGGAAAAATTATGTTAAATACGAAATAATGGATGTGCTGTGTATGATTTCATGAACAAACTCACCTGAAATTGGCTTTGCTTCTTAGACTCTTTGGTAGGTTTCTCCTTTCCAGCATCTTTGTCCTTATCCTTTGATTTTCCTTCCTTTTTGCCATCTTTCTTTCCATCCTTTCCTTCCTTGCCCTCTTTTGCATCCTTTCCGTCCTTTCCTTCTTTCCCATCTTTTCCTTCTTTATCTTTGGTTTTCTTTTCTTTCTCTTTCTTTTCTTTTTGTTTCTTAACCTTTGGTGGAGGTTTGGGTTTTGGAGGGCTTCCGCTACAGCATGCACTTTCTAAACAAATAAAAATAAATTATAACAGGATTAAAGTATATACTTTGATTCTTTTATAGGCCTTTATTTTTTATATCAGATATTTATGAGGCTAGTTATGCATGTTTTTTAATCTAAAAATTTCATCCAAAAACATGAAATTAATAGGTAATAATTTTTTAAGTGAATAAATATATAAATCAAGAATTAATTAAATTAAATTAATTTTAATTTAATTAATTAATTAGATTTATTTCCATATATAAAACAATAGAATATTAGACACGTGCTTATTAAGTGCCTACCTACTATTTGCAGAATATTATTTTCTTGGGCATTGTTTTCTTTTACAATAATAAGTTATTGGAAATCAAAAGTACTCGTATTGGATTTATATCATACTAACCTTGAAGCAAGAAGCAGAAGACGTATAACAAAAACAATATGCTCATGCCATACAGGTAGGTGAAGAATCCCTCGTAGTAGTAGAGGGGCAGATTGTGGGTGATGACGTCGCTGATGACATAAGCAATGCATACCACTACTAAAAGCTTCGCGTAGATGAAACTCGAAATGATGAACAGCGAAGTTCTGTAATAGAAAATAAATAACAAATAAATAAATAGCTATAATACCGTCTGGGTATTAAGTAAATTTTTATAAAAGTTCGAAGATGTTAGACTTGATCCTACGAGGCCGTGTTTCGAAATGTTTTTGTCTGAAGAGACAACGCACAAATTGTCAAAGAATTTGTTTTATGAGGTAGTTTTCCGTTTCATCTGAATAATGCAGGCCATTAGAGGCTGACTAATACTCTATGTGCTTCGGAAAGTACTTTTAGCGTTGGTCCTCGAAATCACGTATAGTGGACGTTGCACAGACCATATTTATACAGCGTGATAATAAACATCTAGCTATGGCACTCAGCACATGAATTTCCTTATTATTAATAATATTATATTATAGAATAGAATACAATATTATTTATTCTGGTTCTACATTTCTTTTATTCTTTATTGTAGATACATTTTACATATACATTGTAATCTTTCGAGCTTAATGTGTTTATTCTTCTTCATTTTGTAACTACTAAATGCGCAAATCAAAACTGTGTGTCAATCACCTAATTTTGAAATGTCTGGCAGCTTTAATCGGCTTTCGAAATGGAACTATAGTTAATGTGTTTTACGATGTCAGCAGCGCAACGGGTTTTGTGTGCAGGCAGAGTTTATAGAATCCACCCACTCTTTGTTTACAACCACCTAGATTCTACGTCTATTTAACTTTTAGGAGAGTGATGAATAAGTAGATGAGGTCTTGGGTCGGAATTGAATTAAAGGTTTGTGGTTTTATATTAAAAATTTTGTTTTTTTAAATAATAAGTATTTTTTTAAACAAATCATAAAACTAATTAAATTATATAGATATAAGTTACTTAGCAGTCCTAATAACTGAACTGATTATATACGTAAACTGGTCAATCTTAAATCGCAAAAGTTAAACTTTTATGAGAATATTTATAAGATAGATACATTATTATCGTTATAGACAACATGGACCATGATAGACGTCGAGGTATGTTCTTTTAAGGTGTACACGTGAATAATTTGGACGCTATTGCTTAACAAAGACATACTTTTTCGATGGCTTGGGTTGTACGCATTTAAGCTCCATTTCTTTGTTAGCAGTGTTATGTTTCTCGGCGATGGCGATGTCGCTGCCCTGCTGCCGGTGCTGGCCGACCGGCAGCGTCGCCATGTTGTCTACCGCCTCCAGATCCACGGTCGCCACCTTCACCTCAGCTTCCGCCTGCTGCTTGTCTTTCTTCATCACGACACTATCACTTCACTCTCGGTGGAAAGGATTCACAGGAACATAGTGGTGCTGGGGGTTAAGGACAAAGGTAAGGGCAGGGCCACAAGGAGCTGTTTCAGGGCGAAAAGCTCCGGAAGTGCGGAGGTACCGTGCCCCCGGCTCGAGTGTTCCGAGAGTTGCGCACTACTGGATGCTGCGCGTTGAGGACCCGGGCTAGGGACGGCACACCCTCCGAATGCGCCCCTTCGCTTTAAATTGCACTCCTAATGGCGAGAGGGTCGTAATTTTTTGTAAGGTATTGCATTTGTTGCTATTTCTATTGTGTAAGATGTGGGGAGAGATTCTCGATTGAACAATGACTACGTTTTGAAGAGGGATTGCTTTAATATTCAGTGTCTTGGTATGATAGTGTACCTTGACTTGTTATGAGTCTAACTTGATATTCATTGACGAAGAACAATAATTTGAATAATCATTATCATTCATTTCATTATCATATCGCGTGGGTTGTAAGACCAATAAATGACCTTAAAATTCTAGAGTCAGAGTTGCTCATTTGACAACTACTGTAGATAATAGCCAGGACCAACGGCTTAACATGCCTTTCGAAGCATTGAATAATAAATAGCTACGACTATAGTCAAAAACACGTAAGTTCAATTATTTAAGGTATATTATGATGCTGCAGGTTGGATGTGACATCACAAATTTAATTCACAAAGGGAATTAAACACGCAGCTAATTTTTAAAATATATTGGACAACCCTAATCTGGCGTCAAGCGGTCGATAGAGGCGCGTCTTTCCCGGAGAGCTTTGGGAGGCTGCGCGAGCGACCCACTGACCCGGGCTTCCCCCGCAACCCTCACTCCGCCTAAACGAAACACACCCTCGCAAACTATGCAATCACCCTACTGCACATGCACAAAGAGCTTGCTACATGCAATCTTTTATCCTAACAGGAGCATAAAGAAGTCTCGGATAGCCCAGTTGTAAATCAAGTAGCTTCTGAAAGGATTTGTAAAGATGAAAACGCGCATGCTCGATCCGAACTCAATGTCGACCTTCTCGTATCAGAGTTCAGTGACCCCTATTGCAAGTTACTATGTTATTGTACTCTTAAACCTTTGGCCATGACTTTCATTTTGATGTGATAAATTCTGTCAAACAGGAAATACCTACCTGTGTTGTATGTTTTATAATGTTGCTAAGATTTAATTTACGTCGTTGTTTATAGCAACTGTACTTTCATTTTTACTAGTGCAAATTATTTACGGCTCAATTATTTCGAGAAACAACATAATAACTACGTAAAATATGTAAGGCTGTTAATTAATGTTGCAATTGCAAAACGTTGCAACGGCAGTATGGCTTTGCATTGCATCCTTATGGATGTTGACATAATTAGTAACTCGGTGCTACAGCTGGGACCTCGTTAAAATCGTCACATGCATCTTAAACAGCTAACTCATTCCATTACGCAATATCCACTTTTAGCATTGTTCTAAACGCTCGCCTTTCAAGTCCAAAATGACCCAGATGTCTTAAGAAGATAAGCACGTTGAAAACTTTGAAGATTGTTTGATAAAGTGTTTTCTTTTCTTTTCTCTATTATTAGATTAACAAAGGACAACTCTAAATAGGGGGTGTGTAATAGATTATATAACAACAACACAACAACAAATTTGACTGATATAACAACTTTTCATATAATTTTGTTTCATATAATAATTATTTAATATAATCGACATTTCACATATTTTCATTCCATATAATTTCAAAACGTATAATAAACATTTCCTATAAAATTGTTTCATATAATCATCATTTCGTATACTACCCATTTTATATAATTTACACATATTGTATCCACATTATTTATTAAGTAAATTAACAAGCAAGCATGCATTATGCAAAAAAAGCAAGCAAAGGCATGCATGCAAGCAAGCAAGCATGCATGTATGCAATCAAGCAATCATGCATGCAGGCAAGCAGACATGCGCATACATTCATGTCAACCTAACCTGAAGGGTATGGCGGAATTGAGCGGTCTGTGTTGGGGTGCCCCGAACTCTTCCTCGCTTCGCTCGGATCAATTTTATTAAGTCTTTACCTGTATTATTTTATTTACTATCTTATCGTTCTTACAACAATTTTAATTAAATAAGCATATAACTATACAAAATTATTATAAATTAATTGATTATTATTATTGTTATATTTTTTGTTATTGTTGCCCCGTGGGTTCACATGTGAACCCGGAAAATTTTGACATATGACCCCTATGTCAATTTCCCATAGAGTTCCCGGAAAATGGAAAATTTGTGAAAATTGTTTTGAAATTTATTCAAAAATATACCTTACGAGTATTACGTAAACAACTAAGTACATTTTCTTTTTGTTTCTTCAAATTTTGACACGGTGTTTTAGAGGTATAAATAAAAAAATTATATATCAAATGATTTTTATATGAAAGATATTTAGGTGAAATGATAGTTATGCCAAATGTTAGTATAGAAAACGTTCATTATAGTAAATGTACGTAATGTCAAACAAAATTATGCTAATAGTTGTTATATGAAGCGTATATTATATCAGTTGAATGTTATTGAAACGTTGATATATGAAAAATATTTATACAAAGTGATGCGCACCCCTAAATAGGGAAGCTCTTTAAAATGATGAATTCATTACAACATCCTTTATCTTTTTAAAAATTCTAGATGTATTTAATGACACGATCGATTAATAAATATCAGTCATTAAGCGCTTAAGTTGCTAACGACATATGAATAATAATGTAGTACCAACCAACCTACCTATGTGATGATATAATCGGTTTAAGTCAGCCTTGCGGGCTTTGCACACAATGAACAATTACGTCAAGTTATGGTCGTCAATTTATGGCATCTATATATGGACCTTCGATAGCCCGAAACAGCAGCGTCTAGCTAGCATTTAGTGTCATAAAAGCGTCTAGACTGTATCAACAAATTACATTCTAAACGCAGATTTCTTGTCTTCTTTGTATTTCCTTGACCGAAATTCTATCTTAAAGATTTTGCTTTCGACTACTACCTAGTTATTGATTATGTAGACACACTAATGCCGGTGGCTAACTAACTCTGTTGCCAGAGAGGTTTCAAGCCGTCAAAGGTAGCTGGAACCAACGGCTTAACGTCGCTTCCGAAGCTTAAAAGTTTTAGTTTGAATTTATTCCACGATTGTTAAGATGTTTTTGGAATTTATACTTGCTAAACTTATCTATACTGTATTTTTAAGTCTACGACAATCACGACCCAATCAAAATAATTTCCCCTTTTGCATATCAGGAGGTCATCTATATTTAAAAGGGCTTTGCAACCTTTATTCTATCCTTCCAACATCAAGGGATCCGCTTGCGCCCATCGGACCAACGCCTTCTATTACGCTCGATGCTTGCTTTATTCAGATAACTTTAATTTACTTTGAACCTTATGTTAATAGAGTCAAGTTATCTTATTTACTGGCTTCGAACACACGTGGTCATGTGTATTTATAAAGGTATGCGTACAGGATCTATTTAATCGATTGTCCATCCATGCGACGTGGAAGTGCTTTGATTACAGCTTCCTCCCCTCTATTTATTTTTAAATTGTTCTCTGTTGCTTTTTGTAAAGCTACCGCAGCATCGCGTTATCCATTTAGGTCATTAAATACATAATTGAGTTGAGTAGGTACTTAATTTTTTATTGTGTTATATACCTAATATAGTCCTCGTAAACTGAAACATTTTAGTGCGTAACGTTGTTTATTCTATCACTGTTGCGGTGATTTATTGAGGAGCTGTATCCCAATAAATTATTCATCATTGGATCTTCAGGGTTTACATTTATTCATAGATCTAGGCTCTGCGAGGCCGGTGCTATTGTTTTGCAATACAGTTCCAATGTTGGCTTGTTCTTTGTTTTAAACGGGAACTCATACATCAAAGCATTGCCTGCCTTGACTGGCCACTTTGTCAACATAATAGTCATTATGCAGCTATGATTGAGGTTAATTTCACTGTTCAGAGGATGCTCAAGCTGAAGTTCGTTATTATGGCAACTGAGGCCTCTCACAATGCCTTTGTGCTGCGCAGCGCTTTAACCCAGATGCTGGCTGGCGCCTACGAATATTAAAACGTTAGAGCGGTCATAAAAGATTATGCCATCTGGGCACGGTACCGCTGCTATTTCCGTTCTTTTATGAAATCTCACGCGTGTTAGAATTTGTCGTGCAGGAATTGGGGTTTATTTTATTTATTTATTTAAAGATAAGGTCACCTACAGATTACACACCAATACAATTATAACCGAGTAACATACGAGTATATGAGCTTAACACTAAATGGTAACCCAATTACAGGTGACAACTGCTTTCTAAAGGAGACGGTTCAAACAGATTTATACAAATAAGCTAAAAATCAATACAATTTTCCAAACAAGTTAAACATCTACAAAAATAAAATCAAACATAAATCAAAATAAAATGAAACGGGAAAATAATCAATTGAACATAAAATTATTAACAGATTTTTTAAAAGTATAAGAGTTATCCGCCAAAATGTCACTCTGTAAAGCAAACTTATTACACTCACAGGCCATTCTATTAAGAGGTGAGTGGAACCCCAGATTAGTTCTGGCTGATCTCCTACTAAAAGGTCTGTATTTATTAGGGTGTGGTACCCTAGCTGGTACATTGATATTAACCTGAGAGAGCAGCTCAGGACAATCCAGGGAGCCCTTCACCAACTTATAGAAAAACATAATGTCCAGGTAGCGTCTACGATCAGAAAGCGAACCCATCTTAAAATGCTTGAGCCTTCCTGAATAAGATTTTAACTTTTTAGCCAACCTAAATCTATAAGATAGATGCCACAAAAATCTTTTCTGTACACTTTCTATTTTTTTTGCATATACTTCGTAATGAGGATTCCATACTACGCTACAGTACTCGAGATTACTGCGCACTAAGGCATTGAACAACATTATCATTGTTTTAGAATATCGGAATTCTTTGGTGTTACGCAAGATGAAACCTAAGATTTTAAAACTTTTGTTTCATATACTATCAATATGTGAGTGAAATTGCAGTTTGCTATCAAGTAAAACCCCTAAGTCACGAATGCATTTTACTTCATCCAAAGCTTCACCATCGATGGTATAAGACCTGACCATGTGCCTCTTCTCTCTCGTAAATCTAATAACAGAACATTTTTTCGCATTAAGGCACATCTTGTTAGCGACACACCAAGAAGCAAGTCTGTCCAGATCACTCTGCAAGAGATTAGCGTCATGTGTGGTAATAACTCGCCTGAAACACTTTAAATCGTCAGCGAAAAGATAAAAAGACGAATTAACGAAGCAATCACTTATATCATTTATAAAAATGTTAAACAATACAGGCCCTGCGGGACCCCAGAATGCGAGATAATGACCTTGAGGAGTAGCCGTTAACTACCACCTATATTGCTGTGTATACTTTGGATTGTGATGTCCTGATATTTTATTTTATAACGGGTTTTTTATGTTAGGTAGAAATAGGTAATACTCACTTGGCATTTTTGGGTTTGGTTTCCGGCTGACAGCATGCTCGATACCGTAGTATAGCATCTGTCGGTGTGAGAGCATCAGTTTCGTCAGCCGGCGCATCGCACTCGTCTGTGACGAGTGGCGCGCGCGCCGGCGACGTGTGATACCCGTCTGAGTTCAGCTAAAATATAACAAGTTAAAATTTATTAGGGGATTGAGATCTTTCTCTAATGTTGAAATAACTTTAAGCCTAATTTTGATGTTGGAAAAAGAAAACTCACTTGGGGCTTACATTTTTCCACGGTGAGCGAAATTGTTAAGATGGCTACTTTGTCCTCTTCATTTTGAAAGATAACTTAAAAAAGTCTTCTTCATTTCTCATTATGTCCCTAACTTAATTGCTATGCTTGTTGAAATTGCTTAGTATCACCCACTAAAATTCCTTCATACCTACATCATACTCTGTTCCCTCCCTGAATAAATTACAGCCCTGTGACCCCAAATTGCAATTTCATGAATCACGCAGTTGCGGGTGCCGCTTTTCCATTTATTTCATCCACTGGATTCCTATGAGTCTGTTTTTCTTTACAATGTAGCGTCCTTATTGCGTCAGAAGACAAATTAGTTAAAAAAATTACACAAACTACAGCATTTCGTTACCGCATGAGGGTGACAACATAAAATACCTATGTGCAGCTATGTGAATATGAATTTTGTGAATGTGAGGAAGGAAGAAAACAGAACCTTCTATGAATCTTAGACAATACATGCAATTTTATATTACCGACCAATGTTGTGCTGTTCCGGGCTACAGCATATTCCTCGAAAAACTTATCTGCTCTACGAATTATATCAAATATCAGGTGTAATAAAACAATGGAGGCAGCCAAAAGAAGAAAGGTACTCATGAAACTAAACTTTTAATCAAGAAATTGGAGGACTGTACCCTGATGCTGATATCACAAGGGAGTCCTAATGATTTTTGGCTGTGCATATAATTTTTGATTCACCCAGGAATATAAACAAGAAAAACAGAATTGTAGAATGTAATGAATGAGATATGAGATGATCCTACTCACTTTGACGATAGTGCCGACCTGTGAGTCCTGCATGGGGTGCAGGGTCTGAGGGAGCGGGGGTGGTTGAGGGTGCTCGATGTGCTTCTCTCTGGGGGGTTCTCGCAGCGGTTCGGCGCCGTCTATTGGCGCACCCAACAGCCGCTCCTTCATCTCATGGATGTAGGGGCACCGCTGCATCCCGATGTAGAACTCGCGGACGCGAACCTGTACAAAAATTTTACAAAAATCATATAGATACCTAAACAAAGTTTTTAGAATTCGTCGGTACAATTTAAAGTTCTTGCATTGAACTCTGTACTATGAAGATCAGAAAAAGGTAATGAAAAGATTTACGTGTTACCTTCATATATTTATAGTCTTTTACAACAACTTACTTGCATAAAATGGAAAGCTATAAGCCAAGTTAACAAACATCTTGTACCACTGCCTATTATGTCCTAGATCAGTTCGACATTTCTATCAACTAATGTTTAGACATGGAACAATGAAATACCTAATTGAAAAAGTATTTAATTTTGGTTTAGGAAGATCTTGACATGTTTAGCTTTGTTTTATACATTTTCTTAGGAGCTAAAGTCACACTGCAAGTGTCAAGCTTGGCCTGCTCTTGACTGTACCTATATACTTAAAATATGTTTATTATAAGAGCATAAGCTATTTATGTATAGGTAATTGGCGAAGTGCATGCTAAAGGTCAATTTCTGAAGTTCTAGCCAAACTGCTCGACTGGTCACGGCTATCATAAAATACATTTCGCCGAACTCGACTAAAATACTCTTGAACACGAAACTACTTTTAATAAACCAACCACGTCTGTATGAGAAAAATAAGATTTATTGCTGAGCTCTTTCTTCGTTATTGTGATTGTCATCTATTGATACACATTGTTATGGCCTCTACCTCAGACGCTACTTGGTGCTATAACGTTGTATGGTTGAATAAATCCCACAGCACATAGCACCTTGTCACAGAACTAGCTGAAATCGGCATTTAAAAAATGCGTTTGTTGTAATGACGAGTGCGTGCACGCATTCGTGTCAATAGTAGAGTGGTGTTCCGTTACTAATAGGTTGTCGATTCAGACTACTTGAACTTGTTCGATAAACATCATTGAATAACACCTATACCAATTTTGTCCACGTGCCAAGGAGCAAAGACCTTTGTATACCCACCTGAATTTGTTATACGGCTAATTTGTATTGTACCACCTGTTTTTAAGTTGCCAAAATGGTAGTGAAACATCGTATATTTTGAGCACAATGAAACGGCGTGGGGCTATAAATGTTAGAAACGTGAAATGACGTTATCGGTGCTATTCAATTTGGTAAAGGAGGAATATAATAGAATAACGTTGCGAGTAGGTTAGGTAGACATATATTGATACTTCACAACAAACAACAAGTAATTGGTAATAATTTTTCATTTTACATTAATATGGCATGATATAGAGGTTATCTCGATAGATAAACAGCACTCATTTACAAAACTTTTAAATTCATGAGATGACTGACACAGATTGCAGATAGCTTCTCTACTTTGGAATTCAAATAAAAAGCTTTGTAGCTGTTAAATACGTATTTGACATAATTCCACCTTTCCACTAGGTCGCAAAGGGAATTAATTCAGTCTTCACGTCATCCCCACCCCATCACGCCGCAACTTGCAGTGAATGCAATGCGTTTTTTGCCAAGTGAAACGTTTCTATTATGGTGAGAATACCAGCACAGCGGTACAGTCTTGTCCGCCTCAATGTGGGTGGTTGAACCTGTTTGATCATGGGTACGTCAGTCAACTGGTCCACGTCTGTGACAAACGCACTCAAGAGAAAAAGAAACGAACATCGATGAATCAGTTGATAACAGCACAGAGCTTGACGAAAGCCTTATTTACGATACGGTTCATTGTCCATTGAAAGAAGAACATGGCCACTTAAAACTGGTTCTCGTTACGTTAAGATATACAATTGAAGAATCCCCCAAAAAAGCTGACCCAAAAACTTTGCCCATTTATACTGCTTACAAACTTAAAAGGCCGGAAAAAAGCTTTGTGAGTGGCAATCCGTGTAACCTAAATATTTACAACTACTCGTAGTTCTGTGGTGAACTGCAAGGGACAGTACATACTTACAATCGATTCGGCAAAATGGGGCCGGGAGGTCACTGGACTTGGGAGTATGAAAGTTGCGTATTAAAAATATTTTTAAGTTTTAAATTGTCTTCATAAATAGAGGGTTTACTACTACCAATGGCAGTTCAATGTGCCCAAAATGTCCGGGACAGTGGAGCATGGTATTGTGACAAGTTGCGCAAGCATCGAATCTGTCACGAGCAGGGCCAAGAGCAGAGTCATATAAACCTCCTTTGTTAAGATTACCCATGGCATCAAACGGCTGAGTGCCTAGCTAAAAGCCTGGCTACGCATTGCTTAGGCTCATTTTAGTTAAAAACATACGCGTAGGTAGCTACTTATACGAATGCAACGTCGTGTTGTATTAAAATCAGAACAAAGCAAAGAACTTCCGGAGATTTGAAATTTCGAACAAACAAACAATAACATTGGGAAATTTCGTTAATAGAAAACAATTCAGAATTGTTTTTCGTTAATTCCAACGCCTAACAACACGTTTTGCAGCAACTTCAAAAGCAATCGGCTATAGCTGTCAGACAAAATAAGTTTGTAATTTTATTCTTTCCGTTAAAATATACTGGGTGTAAGGGACAGGTTGGCAAATACTGAAAGGGCATGATCAGTCAACGTAACTGAACAACTTTCAGTAAATAAAATTTTTGGACACATTGGACAGTTTGTATGGAGAGCCCGATTCTTATTTCAATTCCGGAAAGTTTCATTTACTGAAAGTTGCCCTTTCAGTATTTTCCAACCTGTCCCTCACACCCAGTATACTCTGGTTTTAGTGCGATGGCTGCATAATGTGTTAGTAAGCGTAAAATAAACGAAAAAAATGGATTATATATTTTGAACTTTAAAATTTTATTGAAAGAAATATCACAACCTACTCGTATCCCACTTGTTGTTTCTTATGCCACATCTTTCAACTTGCTGCGTGTTGATTTTAATATACTATTCCCTATTATCATATTTCATTATTACAAATCTTTTCTGTCATACACAAATCAATTTATTACGTTACCTGCTATTTATCCGAATCCGATCCGAACCAGTGAAAATAAGAATCAATAGTTAAATCGGCTTCCGTCATTCGATTTCACTATTGATTCCTATTTTCACGGATTCGGATCGGACGTAGTGCGTAAACACCCTAACAGTTTCTATGAGGTGTGTGCATTAATATTAACCTACCACACCCATAACTAAACGATTCTATGACGATGTTTTGAAACATTTTCAGGATTTTTATGTTACACAAAGCTCTTACAACAGAAATTATAGAATCTAATAAAATTTGTACTATAAACAATAAAGAAAGTGGGTCAGACGCGAGCAAAGTAATTAATGAAGCGATAGCAGATACTATAAGCCGCATTGTATATATTCAGGGCCACATTCAAACGTTTGCCTAATTTCTAACTATAGATGTGATGTCAAACTTAAAAATAACTCAAAAGCTTTTGCAATTTTCTGATTCACAAATTAACAAAACTGGTGTGAAGTTCTACGTAAAACGCTTTGAAAACTATTGATTACTACGCCAAGCGTGAGAAGAAATATTTCTCCAATTTAACCCAGATATAGCCCTGTAAAGCTGCCTTACAAAATCTAACTGCACGTTTCAGATACAACACAGCTACAAAAGCTTTTAATAGGTTTCGATTATTATTTCAGTCCATATGCTGGGAAAGCGCAAAGAACACAAGTCAACGTCCATTACAACCGGAAGCCGTAACTGGGTTTGTTTTTCAAACCGTCTGTTGATAGAGACAACATGAACACTCCACTTTGAAAAAAAAATCACGGAAATTATTTTCAGTAGCAGTAATGTGTGAATCATACAATAGAACCTTAGGTACCTTCCTAAAAAGATTGGCTTAAAACAAACTTTTTTTAAGTAGGATAAATAAGTATTTAGCACCTTCCTAATAAATGCCTGTTCAATCTCGCCTTGAAAATCTCGCAAGGTTGTATTGTTCGGAAAACTAATCTGCAGGGATGTTCTACTAGTTCTACTCTACAGCTGCGCGAATTAGGAAAGAAGAAGCAAAGCGTGAAACTCCAGTCCCACGAAGATAAAAGGGAGAAGACGGAATCAGATTGTGCAATTCAGACATACACTCTCCAAAATATACCATTTAATAAAATACCCATGCACTACAGTACTAATGATAAGACAACAGAACAATGAGGAACAGAGGAACATTTCCTTGTGCCTAGCAACGGAACAACAAATCAACAATCAGTGGCTGCTTCTAACCGATAATACAATTCACGAGGTACCGATGGATCGAAGCCTGGAGCATTTGCATAATAACGAGATCGAATGTGCCATAATTTGTGTTCAGAGACGTGGAGCCACATAATGTTCCGGGCTCGTAATTCGAAACGCATTTCAATCTTGCATTCGAATAGCATTATGGAGTCTTAAGTCATTTTAATCCGGAAGAGGTTTACATTTTCATTTATTTATTGTTATCTTTAATTTTTGGTTTTTGTATTGCATGATTGTTTTATTCTTTTGAATAAAATTAACATCAGCTTTATACGAAGTGCGCCTGCGTTTCGTTAGCTTTTACCCAAATAAGGGCTTTATCTGATTTGGGAATATATTACATATCAATTTGTTATCCTCCGGGAAGGCTCGCGAGTTCTATCTTTGTGGTTCGACTAATCAATTTCCTTCCAATTACTTTACCTTACTGAGAAATTGATGGATAAAAATAATGTAGGGCACATAGGTAGGTAGTTACTTTCATATATAAATAATTTATTAACTATCGAGATGATCTGTACCGTGCTAACCTTCTGCTGTTCATCCATTTAACACCATTTGTTTATTGTCTGACCCATTTATAACATCTCGGACCTTGATGTTATCGAATAATAAATATTCTTTGGAAAAAGTGATGCTGATGATGGAGGTTTGCTGTTTTTCAATCATTTTCACCAAAAAAACTAAACAACCTAAATTTCATTTTAAAACAATAGTTTATCATCTGATGGGAAATGTTATTACTCGAATTTTGGAATATTTTTTGCCTCCAAATCTATGGCTTTGTAGGCAGTCAGGAATCTGATAGTTGACGTTTGTTGTAAGATGTTTGTGTTATAAACTGAGTTGTCTTTCCTCATTTCCTTGAAGGTCTACTTATACACTTTTAAGAAGTTTTCTGGACATATAACTTTTATTATGTATTTTAATATCTTACAGTACCTAAGTAATACTCTTCCTTGAAGTGATATGAACATAATTTTATAAAAATATTTCGGTTTAATATAGAAATACCTCGCAAAATGCTTTGCAGCCAGTTTTGTAGTAGTATGCCGATGATTTAATGCGTACAATTACATATATACATACAATTATAAAAAATGTTCATTAAACCAACTTGTTAATTTATTGTAAAATAGAATGGTCACTTTACAACAGCTAAGGATTATCAACGCATGCAATTACTTTAATTGAAGCTGACAACAGTTGGTGTTAATGCTAATATAGAAAGTTTATGCTTTTGTTAATTACATTTTAACATCCGTTTTATACTATGTTCTTTTGAAATTACGTGCTAGTGGAAAATTATCAAGTTGCTGACATAAACATAAACAAAACCTAGATTTCACACTTTTTCAAGTACCCAATTTAAATTCAAACAAGCTGTAAAAAATAAAGTAACTTGTTCACTTGGAAGCGTAGTGGCAGGAAGAACCTCTATTATACAAAATCATCATTTTAAACTTTACGTTTCCCACTAACAATCAAACTCACATCAATCTTTTGTTCGTAAATCCATCACAGTCATTTGTTAATCTCCCTTATTATACAATCCAAAGGGGGACATTTCGTGTTTTATGCATTTAGTATTAAGATGTCATCGACGTATCTGCCGCTGTTTCTACTTTTGTTAGAGTGGTGATCTCACTGATCGCATAGACATTGAATCCATTATATTTTTGGGGCATGACATATCCCTTGGCTTGATGTTGATATGGTGGCTTGGCCAGCAATTTGTACTCTTCCACGAAACTCAGTACAAGAATCGAATTTAAGTTTAGATGCGATATGTAGGTCACAATCTTTACATTTCCTTTTGATTTCCTGGAGTTATAAAACTGAATTTAGGAGAGTTTTTAGGTCGTTACATTTAGTTGTATTTTTATAGAAGTAGGTAATAATAAATTGTATTGGATTTCAGAAACATCAATCAAGTTAACATTTTTATGTTGCGCTGAGGTCTACTATATTCTAATATTAAAAATTACTTATAAATAATTCATGCAGTTTCTGATAACATAAACAAAAACATGACAATTGATTACCGACAAAAGACACTTAACATTTTTCTTTAATACCTACCTGTTAATTCAAAAAAATATCGTAGATATATTTTAACGGGATCCCTTTTTCGGAACACAAATTGAGAATTTCACAAATGAATACGTTATAGCTTTTGTTATTATTTGTCCTGTTGAGGTAGAGACAGATATTAACAATCACTAAGCATATAATATCGGATATTTCTCCACTTTAGATAGATCTGATACTACCTAATCTACTACGTTTGACATTTGGGACGCACGAGGAAATTACAACGGGTTGTTGGTTGGAGAGCGGCGGAAGTCACATGCACTGGAATAAGTGCAGGGAGCTTTACCGCCTAATCTTTTTGGTGGATTTTCGGTTGCACTACGGTGGGGTCACCAACCTTTTGACACTGAAATTCAGTCACGGTGGCAGTGTTGCCGTCCGCGGTCGATTCGGAAAACGTAACGCCGCGTCGAGCGCGGCGCGTGGTTGCGTCCGCGTGCGCCAGGGCGCAGGCGTCGCAAGGTGCTTCGGCGCGCGGCCGGTCGCGCTCGCGACCCGAGACTGCCGAGCGGTTCGCGCGTTTTCCCTCCCGCGCTTTCCCGGCGGCATGCGCACATCAAGCCTGCATTGTTCTGCAAATAGCGAGCGTCGAGGGCTGGGCCGCTATTCAACTGAGATGAGCGCGCGGCTTTCAGCGCCAAACTGGACTGTGCCGCCCGCGCCACGCCGCGATCAGTGCCGACAACTTCGCTAGCTTAGCAAAAAAGTAGTTTAGCCGCTAGTTTCACAATCACAGGTTTTACGGCGAGATTGTTTGTTATATGGGGATAGTTACGTTGAACATTGCTCTCTTTTTGATTCAAACAAAAATGTAGGTAGCTTTAGTTGGTACCTAGGCAGATACTTAAATAGTATTCGATTAGTATTTTGTATTTTGACTGCTCTCTGCATTGTTCATTGTAAATTATTGTTTTATAACCCTAACAGGCTTCGGTCTTTTTTGGGTTTCTACTGCAACGCCTGATTGATGAGCGCTTAATTGTGTCTCAGTAACTGGTCTACAAATTGTGAAATATTATTTATGTTTAAGTACCTAAATGAATAAATGTTATGTTCCTTATTTCAAAGTTGTTGAACGGTAGCTATTTGAAGAAGCTATTAAAATTGAATTCAATAGCGGCTATTATCAAATTATTACCATTGACTGGATCAGTGTGATTGGTAAACAGTTGACTTTCCATTCAGGCAGGTAATTTACTATTATTTAATCTGTGGCTACGTGCCCTCATTGCACGCTAATGCGTTTACTTACACACCCTGGCGCACGACATATTATACGACACCTGTAACTAAAGGGTAGCGGTGTTAGTGCTGCTTAATGCCTGAACACACCTTTGTGTATACAAGGCGTAAAAAGATGTCTTCAGTAAACTTAAACTGTGGATTTAGACTATGAAGCTAAATAACTTGTTGCAAGGAATATAGGGAACATAAAATCTTCTTCCTATTTTCGAGGCCCTTTCTAGTAGGTGGAGTAACTTCCATGCTTCCCTATCTTCTGCAATTTCCTTGACATTCGCCTTCTCCTAATCTGATCCATGTAGCAGTGTCTGGGCCTTCCTCTACCTCTCCTTCCCTTAAACTTTCACCAAATGATATTTTTAAAGAATTTGTCGTGTCGTACCTAACCGAAGTCTTCCCACGTCTATTTTCAATAGTACTTATTTAATAGGGTTCTTCCTTAATTAACCAACTTCAACGCCTCCACATTAGTTTTCTTTTCTGTCCTGTTGATTTTTTCCTCCAACACCACATTACAAATGCCTCTAAACTTTCCTTGTCTCTTTGCATTAGCTACGGTTAAAAAATATTTCCTGAAACTTCATTGCACGTGACAGCGCATTTTGTATTTTTTCACATTATCAATTTATGAGCATGGGCAAAAAAAATATGAAAATTTATGCAATTGACACTACCCACACTTCCTAACGAAATGTTGCGTGAAAATTTATGTCAATCCTATATTATTTATATTCCCTTTGCGTTTACGAAAGATAAGATAAGATAAGATAAAATTTATTTGATTTTACTTAGGCTAAAATATACAAGATATTACAAAATTGGAAAGATTTCGGTCTCAAATAGCATTGTAATGCCTAAACTAAGTAAAAATTTTACTTGTATCTACAGAAAGCCACTTGTCTCTGGGCCCTGTAAAGCCATGTATGTAGATACTGCGACAGTAATTAGATCGTTAGCTGTGATTAGTCAGGGAGCGAGCACCCCATCGATTTTATTTTAAACACTTCCCAGTTCCCCTAAGCTATCTTATGCTGACGATGCCCACTCATAGCTTTTCAAGGAGGTTATATTTTATAATGATCAAAAAACCGGCAAAATGCGAGTTGGAGTCACGCTCAGAGATTTCCACCACACCCATACTATGTTCAAAATTACTTTACCAAATTTTGTTGAGCATAGAGCGATTTTTTATAATTTGTTGTGTATCACGCGTAATCTAATCACACCAAGTTTGACGCTAGTATTTTCATTCGTTTTAAAGAGCCTCAACAAAAATTAATACACGTATTTTTTTAAACAAGCTTTTATTGTAAGTGGAAAACCACTGGAAAGTAGTTTCAAGTTTTCAAATAAAAGCGTAAAACAATCTTTATTTCTCTCTTGCTCTTGAAAACTTGAAACTGTAACTTTTCAGTTCTTTTTCCACATATAATAAAAGCTTTTTTTTTATTTTTTTCCTTTTATTTATTTTTTTGCTTTTCTGTATTTATGATATCAAATACTAAAAAACAACTAATCCTAGAAGAGTCCCTGTCCAGCAGGAGCCCAAGCCTGAAAACAGCGCCATCTAGTATGGAGTAGAAAAACTACTGTATCATACAAAAGTAATTTTTTTTGCATCTTGTTGCTTTGTATGTAAACACTCATATTTCTCCAAGAGGCCTAGCTTAACCCAAATATTTCACAAAATACCTTCATATGTCGTTTTAACATTAAAATATTTCAGGTAACCAAGTTATACTGCCCACCAACAGCTGTAGGGTTTCTGAAACGCGCTATTTTCTCTTAAGTTCCGGCTCCATTGTTCCGGTCAGCTCCAGTCATAATATTGCATTGTCATCCGATTTACATACGCATGCAAAATTTTATTCCGCTTAATCGGAAATAGGGAAGTGGGTCTTCATCTTGCTAGATTTGGTTACAGACAGACACTTCGACAGGTGAAACTAAATTAAAGCTTTTAAAAAGCACATTTCGTGTATTGGGTACCATCATTATTTTATAATTTGTATATTTTACCAATAAGTCACATACTCGGCTGCAAAAGATTGAACCGTTTAGAGTCTAAACTTTAGACGGACAGTCAGATAGACAACGCAGGCTTATTAAAAGGGTCCCGTTGATCCTCTTTGGGTCAGGAATTCAAAATATTTCTGCAGAAAACAAACGCCTAAAACTTTGACCAACCACCCTATTCTAGAAACAGTTTCGTTCGAGTACAGTTAGTTACAAATCCATCATCGTTTCCGTCACGTAATACCAATACGAATAAATTACCTATTTCCATACGGGCTTTTCAATGGTGTTTAAATAGCACGCATATTTCGTGCTCGTATTGAAGAAAGCGTATGAGTACGGAATATCTTGACTTGTAAATTCAACAGCTTAAATTAAAAGGAAAATTGTACAAACAAAACAGGTGAGAAATTGAGTTTCAAATCTACTAACAAATTATATCATTCGTGGAGCTTACGAGAGCTTACAGCCGAGGTAAAATAGCTTTGATAAGAAAGCAATACCGAAGTACGTAATAAACATTTAACTATACGGTACTTTTAACTTCATAAAATGTTAAAAGTTTTACCACAGGTGACAGATACTCAGAATACTAGTCGAAAAGTCTACTTTATACATAAAACTTCATCAAAACTTCATCTTCATACCGAAAACTTTTTACATATAGGTAGACAGGTACGCATTTATACATCTTTTCAACTTGTTTGTAATCACGTTCTCGAAAACGGCTTTAACTATTTCTATGAAATTCATAATATCCGTTGTATTAAGATAAGATGGCGAAGAACCGATCTATTCGAATAGAAGGATACTTCGTAGCTTTACAAGTTTGTTTAAACTTTCACCATTGTTTTACATGTTTTAATAATATTTTAGGCAAAACAAATTAACTTACTTTTCTCGACGTATCGGCTGAGTTGCATCAACCGTGGTCGGACACGGAAAGTAAGGTAATTTATTTTGCTAAATAAAAAAATATTATTAAAAAAAACTGTTAAAATATATGTGGTTATATCAATCTTCAATTAGAATTAAATCCCAGGGTACAAAACTCTGAAATATCACGGATTGACTCAAGATATTTAGATATTTCAAGAATTAATTGCTGAAAAAGTAAGAATAAGAGTAAATGGTAACAATATCTTCACCTAGGTATTCGAAATGTCTCTTCAATAATGCGACCTTGTTAGCGTTAAATGTCGAAAGTGTAAAATACGGCTCCGTTTTAATTAGACCATACTAAGGCCATTACGACTTAGCCATGAATTTCCCAACGCCTTCCTGTTGGGGTATCTTAATCTATAACTAGGTACGTAGGTAATCAATTTTACTAGCATTTTACACGTACTCTACTTTATTCTTTCCTTTGAAATTATTCGTTTTACGTGGCAAGAAAATTTACTTTAGTACTGGATTTGTAAACTTCAAACTCGTATAACAACACCCAACAACACGTTAGTAGGAACACTTTTGGTGATAGAGTTGCAAATGATACACTGACGTGCGGTTGACAGTACTTATTATGTAAGTTTAAGGGGCTGATAGGAGCTATATACGCTTCACTTGAGCAGGTTTTTAACAAAAAGTGATGAATATATGGCCGTTAAAAAAAATTATGTGATAATTAAGCATCTTTACAATAATATAGCCGACTCTGAAACACGATTAAATATATTTTGTACGCCATAAAAAAAATCCAAAGTTACCTCTGCTTTTTGCTTTTAAACCGTTTTTCTTAAGTACCCATTAATCTATGATGCCAAAACTTTTACACATTATTCAATATAGGCCTAATAATATAGCTGTTTTATAATTAAATGCAAAAATGATCGAAAAACGTTAAACAGCGCAAATCCGCTCCGTTATTGCACGCGCATTCTGCCCTTTGTTAGAAAGGGAGCTCTTATCAGCCCCTTAAGGTGACGCCCGGTGTGATGGCCTGGTGTAAGCTATCCTTCCTTATACTGCCCGTACAAAAAAACCCGGCCAAGTGCGCGTCAGACCACGCGCAGTGTAGGGTTCCTTAATTGCCTTAAGAATAATTATAGTTAAGCTGGTTTTGATTTCTTCATAATATTTTTCCCTCTCTTATTAGTTAGGGTGCTGGCTGCAATTTGGGTATATGATTTGCTCATGATTCATATTAAAAGGGATGATAGATCAGCTCAATACGAATCGATTTGGTCCTTACAAGTTTTTCTATGCGTCGCTGCGTTTTTGGCTTGAAGCAAAAAAAAAAGAAGAAGATACTAAATAATGTCTGCCTTTGTGGCTCCTGTTTAAAATACTTCTGACGATGTAGAAAATCGAAGAGGCAGACATGCAGGGCTCTGCATTATCACGGGACGAAGTAGTGAATTTTTGCATTTGAAGCGCTGTAACTTTACGACGCAGGGCTATTATGGTGGCAGACCATTTTTCTGGGGTTTTATACATTGTATTTAATCAGATAGTCAGTCTGCCAGGTGTACGTTTCATTGTCAAATTTCGAAATAGTTAAAACTTAATTTCTCAAAAACGCAGGGGTTTGGATGTTCGTCAATATTTTTTGTATCTTTTAGAGGATGCTCCTTATCATCAGTCAAAAAGGCAGACATGAGCAAATCATATAGAAATTTGTCCTTCATCACCCTTACTATATAACGAACAGCGACGTCCAGCGCTTGATTGCTATTCCTATTTTCTATTACTTTCAGTTTTTCGTGTGTCAGTGGTTAACCTGTTAAGCCTTTTTAGCTCAGATAGTTTTCTTTTTAAACCCTTCATAAGTACTACCACTATGTTTTTTTTTTCACATTTCACATTGACAATAGACTCTAACGAAAAAGCTGAAAAGCTAAAAATTTAAGCTTAATATTTCGCAAACGAATCTACTATCTTTGGAGGACTATCTAACGACACCCCACATCGTGTGGTAGACGAGAAAAAAAATTTCATCCCCACTTTACGAGGAGACTAAGGTACACAAAATATATGAATTTTTATTTTACCACTTTATCGACGTCACTGATATCTACTCACTACACCCATACCAAATTACAACTTTCTAGTAATTAGGGTCTCTGAGCTAAGCCGCGGACAGACAGTCAGGTCCATCTGTCCGCGGCTTTGGACATGACGAAACTATAAGGGTTCCTTGTTGACTACGGAACCTTAAAAATTTGGTAGGGTATCATCATCATATCAGCCAAAGAACATCCATGTGGACATTAGCGTTTAAATGGACTTCTTTATTAATAATCTTGGAAAATAATTCTTACCCATATTTGCTATGTACAGTCAACGACAGGTCAAGCTTGACACTCGCAGTGTAACTCTAGTCTGTACGTCTATTGAAATAAGAACGGTACAAAATCCAATGTGTCAAGCTTGATGTGCTCTTGACTTATCGATCGACGCATTATTTTCGGGCATAGGTACATTCAAGTACACCGTGTAAACATTTATTCAAAATGTCAAAGAAAAAAAACTAAATTTTTTGACAATTCGGGTCACGAATCAGTTAGTTCAATTCAAGTTCAACTGTATTACATTTAAAAATAAAATAAAATATTTTTTATGATAGTTAAATAAACACGTCACTTATTTATTCGTCGTTATTAAATAAAGTATAGTAACCAAAAACTCACATTTTCCCAGTGTTCACAAAATCCTTTTACACTAAAGAAACATAACATACGTCAGATTACAAAGTTTTCCACGAAACAACAAACCAACCACTGCACTCCTGGTTTCTAGTAAGTATAATAACAATTTATTTTAGTAACACCATTCCTTTACACAACAAAATCGCAACATTGTCGATAACATTTAATAACATAACAAGCTGCTCTGTTCTGTGCAACCCGCACGCTCGCGTTCTTATTCGGTTTGAAAGCTTCGAACATTTAGTAACAAGCTTTCGGCTTTTGTACAGCTTATGCGCCGAACATGGTGTTTTGTTTGTGAAAGAAAGAGCAAGATGACAATAAAACACCATAAACATTCGGCGGAGTTCGGCTTCTTCCGTCATGCCAGCCTGTTGAGTGCTCACGTTGGAATATGATTGATATGTCCCATCTAGAGGTTATTGCATAAGCTCGTAAACTTATTTATAGAGTGTAGGTACTTATTGGTATTTACGAAAACGAAAGAAAGCAAGCGGATCTACTTTTAAGTTTAACTACTACGTTATATACTATCGATGAGTTGCGTTTTATGTTTTATGTAGAGCTTATAAACTCTACATGAAAATATGAACGTACGCATATGCTGGTCTCTGATTTCAGACATTTGTAGCGTAGCTCTAGTTCAGCTTACCCTGGTTTTGTTTTCACTTCCTTGCTGCCGTGTGTACGTATACAAACTCTTGCGTTCGACTGTAATTAAACTTTATTATTTGGTAATAGGACTCATTTTTCTTTATTTAAATAATATTCCTTAGGGGAAATTAAGGGTGAATCTTTCCGATATTACTAAGTGCAATCGGGGAGGACAAAAGGAGCATTAGGGAGGGTATCACGACGGACGTGACTTGTTTAATCTATGTTTTTCATGTCAAAATGTTTGGAGAATTTATTCAATAGATTTGGTTATCATTTGAATGATAAAATATAAGTTATAATTTACTATCTAGAAGTGGATTACAAAGGCAAGTCTTTTTGATCAACTTTCGCTAAAGATATGATAATAAATTACGAGTACTCAGTAAAGTAACTAACTATAAACAGTACCCGGATTTAAGGATCATATAACTGTACAACATAGTATGTGATCAATCGCCGCTAGCTTAATACATCCGAGCCCACATCCTGTATCCCAATTAGATACATGACCATTCGGTTCCTGCCGCTCATTGTGTTCCAAACAAGGAGGAATCGATCCATACTATTCTCACGGCCATAAGACGTTGAATGGCCGCATAGGAAACAGATGGGGGCGGCGATGGCGTACTACTTTATACTACACTGAATGGTGTGGGGTTCAAATTGTCCCAACCATTCGTGGTATTTCACACCATTAGATATAAATGTGGTCATACGTCATCGTCGGGACTTTATTCTGTTCCCGATGGGTAAGTTGTTTCTATTTTTGTTTTCTAGGCTGTGGCTTCTTTATTTTTGTATAGTGCCGGCAATGTGTAGGAAGTACTTACTGGTTGCTTACTT
Organism: Athrips mouffetella; assembly: GCA_947532105.1. NCBI lineage: Eukaryota > Metazoa > Arthropoda > Insecta > Lepidoptera > Gelechiidae > Athrips > Athrips mouffetella. The sequence goes on from OX383958.1 coordinate 13,123,698, forward strand.
AAGAATTTCAGCTTTGATAGACAGTATCAGCAGACTGTACTATAGCCACAGTAGCCCTGAATAAAGCATCAAAACCACGTTTTTAAACTCTTTTCTCGCAATGATAGCATCTCAAGCGTCCATAAAAGATATTCCAAGAAACGCGTCTGCCTTTTGCCCGCGGTAGATCCTAAACAGACGGTATCGGCGCGTGTGCGCATGCTTAGAACCTATGTTTACGTGACTGGCAGCTGTCATAATAGCAGTAGCCCACATTCAGTGCCAGAGGTACATACAACTTCTTTGGTAGCCCATAATTTGTTGGGCAATATCACCTCAGCGGTGGACCAAAGACTGTTCTAGTAAAGTGTTTAATCGGTAGAGTTTTGAGGTAAACTCGCTTGCCTAAGTTTTCACCTACTTGCCTAAAAATCACTTTTCTCAGGATGAGCAACATTACTTTGGCGATTTTTCTGTTCTTGAAGGACATTGATAGTAAAATACACATTATACCCAATAAAAGGATTATTTTTATGCATATATTTTAACTTGCAACTTGATGAAAAATTAGGTTTGGTTTTTGGGCTCTTTTACTTGTTTATTTACGAGTATTTAACTTTATTGCACAAAGGTATAAAAGGCGGGTCTATGCCACGCGGCCTTAATATACCTACCAAGTATAGTTTACACATATATATACAGCACAGTTTAGTCATCTGTAGTATGCAAAGTGAGTTAGTTAGTTTTAGCACTTGTAGAACTGACACTTTCTACGTGGAAAACCTTCTTTGTTTTTTTTATCTACTCGTCATCGTCGTCGCATTGTTTATTTCTGAATTCTTGATGTCGTGTCTAACTAGGTCAGTACCTGTTGCTGGTAAGCAACGGTGGTGTTCTTGATTAGATTACGCTAAGAGTTGCTGCCCTCAGCCCGTTGGAGAGTGGTGGTAACGGGAAGGTTGAGTACCTACGGCTTTGATCTGGTCTGACCAGGGCAGCAGTGTGGTCCTCTACCTTGAGATCGTCTCCTTTCTTCTATTAAAAACAGTTATGGGTACTTACCTACATCTACCCTATACTATTAAACGAGCAATATATATATATATATATTTTTAGGTTTCTCGAAAACGGTTCGATCGGTTTCTATGAAATTTATTACAAGGGGGCGCAAAACCGATCTAGCTAGGTCTCATTTCTTAAAAATATCTCCAAAATTTGTTTTTTCGTGTTTTTGTCAATTTCTACAAAATACCACGTTTCAGAAACCCTATAGCGCCATCTGTTGGTGAGTAGCATAGCTTTCTCCAGTGATATTTTAATTTAATTTTATACTATTTTTATTTACGTTTTAAGAGTTTTAGGGGCTTATTTTAATTATAGTATTTTTTTAACAGAAAATCGGCCGGTCAAGATTTTTTCTACTCGACGGGCTTTATAGCATAGAGTAAAACGATTTTCGCGCGCAACGTTTAGACGCGTTGCTCTAAGGCTTCATACAGAGCAAAGATCGGTCAGGCTCCGGTTTGAAAATCACGTTTGATGCGCAAATTGTTGACTCTACCTACAACAATAAATTTTGTACGTAAACTGTACAGCTTCCAAATCCGCGCCTATTCTCGGTAGCTCCCAGCAGTGTGTGATTAGAGGATGACAGTTGTGGGCCATTGTCTATCCAGCAAACATTTCCCAAGGTTCTGTATGTCATGTGCGAATGATATATGTGCTACAGTCGGCTTAGGCTATTGTGCGTTACATTGACTACCACAAGTATACTTAACTGTATATGTCTTCTCTGCTGCAATTTATAACATATTCAAATTTACTACCTAGGTAATAATTAAATCGATCTCCATAGCACTAACGAATATGTCGGAGAGATTGTTATGGAATCAACAGTCAATAGCTACTGAGTTATTTTTGGATGCCAAATATTATGGGGGGCACGTTTTGTATGGAAAATCCAAAACCGACCCACACGGTGCGAGTCAGGCTAACGCACCGAGGGTTCCGTTCCACTGACGTGAAAATACCGTCTAAGTCAAATGTGCGCGAGTATAACTCGCACTCGACTAGTTTTCATTATTTGTTGTTATTGTATAGTTTATGCACTATAAACACATACCAATTTTTACGCTTATAAGTGTTCCAACGGTAGAGCTAAAACTAAAAACACGTTTCTTGTATGTAATGGGGTCTGCCCTTATTTTCTACTTTCATTGTTTTTATTATTTGTTAGGAAAGCCACCATAATAACATATTATTATATTCTGTAAAGTTTCAACCATACAGCTACTACGATTCAAAAGACAAAGCCGTCAGAAAGACAGATAGACAGACGACGTAACCTTAGCAGGTATAGGGCCCCGTTTGGTGACCTTTCGGGTACGGAACCTTGTAAAGACGTTTTTCGAACCGTGTTCTCAAAATTTGATCAGGTTCTTCATTTGGCGAGGGGTTCAAATATAACCCTGTATAAGTAGTTCTACTCTTCAATAGTTCAGTCTTAAACCACGAAAAGAAAAGTTTATCAGGGTTATCAATCGTACAGCAACTGTAAGATCGACACCGGAAGTTCAGTGGCCGACTAATGTAATCACAATGCAAGGCGTACCGACCGGCCCGGCTGCTGCTGATATGTTTGTGTCGTGCTGACGTAATTATACAGGACCATGGAAATGTGGCGGGAAAAAGTAAACGTCCGTTTTCGAAATGCTATCGGCTCGGTGATTTGCTTTTGACTATTCATACCTTCATATCTCTAAAGTATTAAAATTCAAGTTTTAATATTACATACTGCATTAAATCTATAGTTAATCACAAAATAATAAACAGCACTTATCGTACTTACACGGGGTGTACCGACAACTTTTCCCAAGAAACATTTTTGGGATATGGAAAAAAAAAATACCTCTCCATACAAATTGCTCACTTTGATCGAACAGTTTGTATGCAGAGAACAAAAGTTCTTTTAATTCCCAAAAATGTTTCTTTGGGAGAGTTGTTCAATTTCGTTGACTAAGCAAAGCACGCCCTTCCAGTTTCCGGTACACCGTCGCTTGCAAATAACCTACCTATGGTACCACAGACGAATTAGCCATTGTCGGTTTATCTGAAACATGACACTATAGTCCAAAATGATCCACTGGATTTTTTTCCTGTGCTCACCGATACTCAGATTCCTTGAACGAAGAGTGAATGCTGGAAACATGGTGAATGGTGCTCTGCATGCTTTTATGAAGAGTCAGAAGGATTGTCTGGCTGTTCATAGAGGCGTTTTGGTACCAACACAGATGTACGGCAGTGAAAGCTGGGTATGGCAGAAAAGCATGAAAGTAGAATTAATGCAGTAGAAATGAGAGCGTTGAGGAGTATGATTGGTGTGAAATTGAGTTATATGGATTAGAAATAGTGTGATAAGAGAACGTTGTGGCGTTAAAGAAGACGTAGTGACTAAAATTGAGAAAGGGATGCTGAGATGGTTTGGTCATGTAGAGAAGATGAATGAAGGAAAATTGACGAAAGAGATCTACAAGGCGAGAGTGAATGGAATCGTTGGAAGGGGAAGGCCTCGGCGAACGTACCAGGACCTAATTCAGGACGTTCTGAATAAAGGCCAGGTTAAAAGTACCCTAAACCTACGAGCATGTATGAAAGGATTGATGAAAGTTCAGGAAGCAAGGGAAGTATGTCAAGATCGTAGCAGGTGGAGAACTGTGGTCTCTGCCTACCCCGACGGGAACAAGGCGTGATGTTAGAGTAGTTGTTGCCCGTCTCACTTGACGCAGAGTCACGTTTTAGTATAGGCAACGAAGCAGTTGACCCCAACATTAATTAATTTCTCAGGTTGATTTTATTTGACAGGATGGTAAAGAATCATGAATTTAATGTAAATACAAAATATATAAAAAAAATTACAAAAAAAACTTCATACATTTTTTGTAATTTTGTATGGAAAAATTAAAAGTAGATAGATAGATAGATAGATGAATGCTTTATTGCGCACATAACAAAAGAACAAAGTAGGTACCGATTTTTTATGGATTTTTTTATAGAAGGTTTGCCTCATATAGTGTAATACCCCAGCAAAGTTTCATCGACTGAGGATTTAATGCGGGGGTCTTCATACAACGATCCGCTTCGTTGCCTAGACTATTTGGCTACCCGGCTTTTTGGACTAAGCTTGACCTGTATAATATTCATGCCAAATGGCAAAGTAAGAATGCCGGGTTTAGAGTCAACCTTTGATACTACATAACTCGTAAGGAAACCCGCTATAACCTGACAAGGATAATATAAACTTAGTTCCTTGGTGTATTGTACTTTAAACCGATTGCCCTATTTCTGCAGCACCCAGCCTGTATACCTACGCTACAACACCTATCTAGCCATAATAACCCTTACCGTGGCACGTTTTCTCATAAAAGCTAGGTCATAAACGTCCTGACCCAGTATTGCCAATAACTATTCCAATGACGAACAACAACGTTACTTTCTCATAAAAGTCGAAGTCTTGAAATATGAGCTGTACAGTAAAAAGAGTGCACAGCACATAAGAGCTTGAGAACTTCAGCTGTTAAGCTGTCGTGGATATTTTTTGGTAGCGAAAAGTAAGGAATATTAGTTCCTACTAGGTTATGAGGGGCTTACTGTTTTTAGCAGGTGGAACTTACATAACAGTACAACGATATTGGCCCATATTTCTCTGTTTCGTTAGGAATTACACATGAAATAGAAGTTTATTTTGGCTGGATAGTAGTATTCCAGCTACATTTGAAAATTATGATGCAGTGATTTGAGGGTAGGCGCACTAAAAGCACTGAACTTCGTATATGCTATTATTTCTAATAACGCACTGGCTTGGACTAAAAGAAAAAATATTATGCAAGCGATCTGTTGAGAACTCCATAGCACGGCGGATATTGCGAAGCTCACTCCTACACCATACGACCACATGCATGAATGTAGAACATTTCCATACAACCAACAGAAAATCGTATGGCGTTTGATGAATCTTTGATGCTATTTCCATTTGATCTTAAGATTTGTGTTTGTTTGAGTGATTGAAATTGCGTCGACACGTTCTTACTTAAGTTTTCTTCTTACGTCGTTAGGTTCGTTATTTAGATCACGTCAATAGGTAATAAGTACATCAAAGTCCTATTCTTTGTTACTACACTACGATAAAATATATCAAATCTTTAACTACCTGTAGAGCCCCGGTGTATCCCGAAGGATACAGAAGAGGATCGAGTTCCCGCGCTTTATATTCTGCCTTATTGCGTCGAAGATATGGTTTATTTTGGTTTGGTGTGTATAAGGAGTAATGACCTATTTAAATTACCTTTCGAATGACGTATAAACCATAGATAAAAGTTGGCGGCAATCGGACGGATGACGCGCCAAAGTTCAAAATTTTTGAAAATCTTGGTCACGTGGCAACATCCGACCGATTTGAGTCGGTCAATGGCGGCCGGGGTTCAAGGCCATATTATACGACCGTAAAAATTCGCAACCCTCTTTTTAATTGCATAGATTATTGCGAATTTTTTGTATTAAGGGGTCAGTGGGTTAATTAACCAACTTCAACGCCTCCACATTAGTTTTCTTTTCTGTCCTGTTGATTTTTTCCTCCAACACCACATTACAAATGCCTCTAAACTTTCCTTGTCTCTTTGCATTAGCTACGCTTAAAAAATATCAGTGAGGATCAGTGAGGTTAAAACACCTTTGACAATGTACTATTAAATGTAATATCTATAAAAAACAAGTGGAAATGGACTTTTACGACCCTTGGTTAAATTTATCACTTGCGTGATGGAACCCTTCGACGGAGGGCCTTTGTGAGCTTTGTTTTTAGCTGCATATTTTAAAATTGGAAGGGCATCTCCGCGCATGCTCCAAAACCTTGAGGGGTGGACGCACACCTAGCGGAACTAAATTTGGTGTTTGGCTCAGATAAACGAAAAGAAAAGATATTTTAAATTGATAAAAATACTTATTGGGCCGATAAATTATTGTTAAGTGTTCTTCTGACAGACCAGACCTACCCATAATCACAGATGACATAATACGAGTAGTAAATTGACGTGATCGGATCATTTTGCTCAGTCTAGTTCATTACCTATTGTTTGCATAGCTAATTCAACATTTTATCATTTTAACTAAAGTATGGTATTCAATATTCAATGGGATTTAAACATTTTTCAAATTAAACATTTAAAAATGAATCTAAAAGCCTTTCTATCCAGTCTTATTGAAGGAACTTACGAGGGGTGTTCGAGTGAACAATAATTTTGTTGCAGTCTTTTGATGTTTTTGAGTATTGATAGGTTACTAGGATGGTACCAAAAACTTAGGCCATATTATTTTGAAACGTATCCAGCAGGCAGCTTGAAAATTGACAACAATAAAAATTTCGATAGATGCAATTCACAATTCCGAGTTTGAAAGGTAACCACTCTTCCCACTTACTCATAGAAACTTCTATTCGTTCCCCAACATCGAAGGAGAAATAGATATGTAAGCAAAATCGAAGTCATGCATTCATACGGAGAGTTTTGTTAGGACTAGGGCCAAAATGAAAACTTTATTTTTCAAATGGATTGTGTTGAAGCTAGGTATAAAGTGCATTATCAAAACAGTCGTTTATATTCTGGGTCATTATCACTACTTATTGAACGCCGTAGTCATCATACCACCCGATGAATTGTCCACTGCATGACAGGGAGCTCTCTCCAGAACTCCAGCGAAAACGCGTGGTACTTTGGAGGGAATTTACCATAGTCACCACGCTTGTAAGCGTTGCGACTGGCGACCGCTGTTGTTGGTGAGCGCAGTATGTAAAATGGTGCGATTCTCAGAAAGATGCTTCTACCCGTCCTCCGGTTCATCAGCCCTTAGTCGCTTCTTACGACACCCACGGGTAGAGATGGGTTGATACTATTCTTTGCCGGCACCACACGGACGGACTGTCCTCGGGTGAACGCCATAGTCATCATAACATCCCATGAAAAAAAAAACGTTCACTACGGGACAGGGAGCTCCCTCCAGAATTCTAGCTTATGCTGGAAAAATGTGGAGGGGAAGTACCATAGTCACCTCGCTTGACCGAAGTAAGTGAGATGTAAGGTACAAAGGAGGATGCTGCTGCCCATCCTCCTGTTAACCCTTAGTCGCCTCTTACGACACCCACGAGTATGTATGGGTTGGTACTATTCTTTGCCGGCACCACACAGGACAGCCATAGTATTTTATTGCAATTTAAAAGAATAGTTCGGTTCATTCATCGAAATGATCCGCTAATTGCGTTCCTTAGACAATAAATCAAGAGGAGCTTACTGAAAATGTATGCAACACCCCTGAGGGTGCGGCAGGCAGGCAGACGGTACTCCGCCCTCGCAACATACTCACTAATACTACCCGGGTCGATGAACGCGCCAAAACAAAGGCACAACACCACCTGTAGCCTGCCACTATGAGCCGCCTCACCCAACTAGGTACAGTCAAGAGCACGTCAGGTACAGTCAAGAGCACGTCAAGCTTGACACATTTACCTTTGTACCGCTCCTATTTCAATCAATGCTGAAGCCAGAGTAGCGCTGTAGGAGACAAGCTTGATACGGTCTTGGCTGTACGACCGCCCCATGCACACGATCAATAGCTTAATCACACGCGCTATGAAAAATGAGAATTCGAGCGCAATTTTCGCTTGGAAGGATTTTAATCTGCATTAAAAGCTAGTTTCGATTAGGCTGGTTACTAACAAACTTTATACAAAAAAATTTAAAGCTACTTTTACTGTACGGTACGACGACTTTTGGAAAGCGTAATTATACAGCGTGCGTTTATTGGTGTTGCTCTCGATACCCAGTGTTCTACTCATGAAAACAAGCACATTTCATTGTAAGAATTGTTCGCCTTCCCATACAAAATGAGTAGATCACGTGACCGCTTTACTATGGAGCCAAAAAAAATTTTAACGGATTTTTTTTTTCTACATGAATGTTGCTTGTTATCATGAGAGGAATCACTGAGCTTTGGAAGCAAAACCATGAAAATTGACGCTGTATATTTTTTAACATCAATCGATCGGTCTTATTAGTAAGTAAAAATATATACTTATTAGTAGAGTAGTTGTTGCAATTAGTGCACAAAATAAAACCCTATTAAAGTCCTTATACCTTCTAGGAAATAGCTAAAGGCACGTATACACTAAGTTTTCATCAAAGTTTCGCATTACTTGAGATATTAGGATAATTTGATAGCGGTTTATGACGTCAAATAAATAATTATAATTATAATTTATTATTATTAAATAGTACTATCATACAAAAAGGACACTCTCGCCCCCCTTGTGCCCCAACCCTGCGCGACTTACGTGGGGCTCCTGCGGATCAGATTGTACTGAATATGTAGGCCTACGCTTTTAAATTTAAATTTTGAAATACTGCTTGTTGTATGTAGTGTCCGTGAACAGTGGATTCAGGCAGGATACATAAGCTAACATAAGCAGATAACAGTTAATTACCACAGATTAAATAATAGTAAACATTACTCAAGAGGGAAGAAAGAATAGTTCCATACCGAGATCATGGCATTTGCGCCACGAGCTTGCGAGGGGCGCAAACCATTCGAGGTATGGAACTGTACTTTATCTCGAATGATGTATAGTGATTTTTATTACACCTACGAGGAAAATAATAGATATAAATGCGGAATGCGGTCAATTTCGGATACTCCTTTATGTTGATGTTATTTATTTTTAAAATTGTGCTTCTTAAATAGAGTGCATAGCCCATATCGTGCTTAGCTTATATTGTTTTGCTTACTCATTAAAATATGAGAGTATTGAAAAAATTAAGACGTTTTCTTTACCTTTTGCCAACGTATGAAATCTTCATAAGTATTGTTGTATCTGCATTTAATTTTTTCCGGCAACAGGCCGCCTCATTAGAGGCATTGGGAGGGAGTTCTGGCGGTGTGTTAGGGATAGCATCATCACTATCACTAGAAGTATCCATATTTAACAAAAAAACGGTCAAGTGCGAGTTGGACTCGCGTGCTGCGCGTTCCGATATACCTATACTATTTTTGAAAGCAATAGAGTCCATTTTTAGGACCGCAAAACTTTTGTTTGTAACCGTTTTTTTGCAGATTTCTAAAAAACTGTGCAATTTAGAAAGATCGTTTTATTTTTGCTGTAATGTTTACATAAACTTCTATCGACTGTTAATTGTTCAGATTTTTCCTCTCCCAAACTACGGAGATAAGGGGGAAATGGTATTTTTTTTTTGACATTTTTCATCATAACTTCAAAACTAAGAAGTTTCTTTTTTTTACCATTCTAAAAACACAAAGAAAACTGCCAAATCAAACGATTTTTTTGCGAAAATGCGCGGGCTTTTTATTTTCAACTGCTCCTTTCTGGAGTAGGCTAAGATCATAGGTCATGCAGCCACTTCTTCCGCGAATCAGCGCGTTTTATACAAAAATCATTTTGTTTTTAATTTTCTGCATGCGCCAAGGATATAAAAATAAAAATGGATGTGATTTTGGGACAGTTAAAATCTGTTTGCTGTATGACTGCTGAAGAATTTAAAAAAAAACAATGAATTTTTATACCTTTTTCCCTTGGGATGGAAGGATTTCCATACAAACTTCCCTCCCTTGGGATCGAAGGATTTGAAAGGTGGGATAAACGCGTTCCCTCTCTCTAATTGGAATAATTAGTGTATTTTCAGAACAGGTATGATAAAAAATAAATATCTTCGTAAGTTCATTCATAAAACTCAGACCCGTGAGAGCAAAGAGACCTTGAAAGTTTACTTGGCTGGGTTCACTGAAACATTTTCATGCACGATATATTCTTGGGCTTACAGAGCGGAGCAATAAAATGTAGAGTAAAAAAAAATTGTACTCAATCATTTTTAGGGTTCCGTACCTAAAGGGTGCCAACGGGGCATTATTACTAAACCTATGTCGTCTTATGTCGGTCCGAGCTTTAGAATGCTATTTTATATTTTGAATAATAACAGGAAGTTGGTTAAAATTTTTTCAAAACGTGTTATTTTAGCAGATTTGATAGTTAATAGTTGAAAAATCTACCCGTGTGGTGCCGGAAAATAATAGTACCAACCCATCTCTAGACGTGGGTGTCGTAAAAGGCGACCAAGGGTTAATCAACGAGAGGGTGGTCAGCAGCATCCTTCTGTGTATCGTATCGTCTTGCATTCTGCGGTCACCAACAACCGCGGTCCATGGTGCCAGCCGTAACGCTAACAAGCGTGGTGACTATGGTACTTCTGATAAAAGCTGCTGCTTAAAGCTGAAATGATGGAGGAGCTTCCTGTCCTTTAGTGGACGTTACTTGTGATGATGAATTAAAACCTCAAAAAGTTAAAAATTAATGGGTCCCCGTACAAGAAACACGCTGAATTTTTTTCTTGTATTAGCTCTACGTTAACAAAGATAATACGCAGTGATAAGGATAAGTGCAGAGACGACGGGATAAACGGAATTGGTCCATTAAACATTTTGTGATGGCACGGAACCCACGGTGCGCAATTCTGACTCACACTGAGCCGGTTTTTTAAAAGCTTTGCGAAAACTTCTATAGAGCATTTCAGACACAAACAAAAGTTATTACGAGCACAACTTTTCTTTATCACTCTATTGTTCTTCAACTTAAAGGTTTCTTTGCCTTGAAATATTGTTTCTTAAATAAAGATTATCGTTTACCAAACCAAAGGAAGCCTTAGTTCATTAGCCGTATAATAGTTTGTAACGTAATCCTGTTATGGAGTTTTGTTTACAAAAACAACGTCATATTCAATAAATAGTTAGTAGGTTTAGAAAATACTTAGGTTAGACTAGTGCATTGCAAAAAGCGTCTTTGAATCTTTTATTGACGTTTTCTATTAACTTTAGAAAGACTAACAAGAAACTGATTGCTAAATCAGCATATGTCTTTGATACTTTTGTAGTTTTGGAAAGTTGACGCTGGACATTTGTTTATTTAGAAACTATTTACTCAGTAAAATAAAGTTCACTGTACCTTAGATTACGAATAACGGCAGCTTATGGTAGTTACAGATACAAAAACTGCTAAAAGTGGCCGTTCTTCGCACTTTTTGTATCTGTAACTACAGTGTATTATATTTTTCAGAATTGACAGGTTCTGAATAAACTAGGGTAACTTCTTACTTACTTTAACTTCAATCTGTCTTTCCGGATTTTCAATAAGTTTTGTATTTAGTGAGTAATATTTTTTTAACTGATGGGGGCGCTAGTGGACGGGAGGTAGCCTCTTAACAGGCGTTTCATTGCTTTGCAATGGTTTGCAGCCTAATTTCAACAGTTCTTATAAAAATCGATAAGGCAGATTTATAACAACTGTTATACTATACCTATACTACAAAGTCAAAGCGCGTATACGTGCTTTAATATTAACTTAAAATAAATCGGGTGATAATGCTCATGAAACATTTTCTAGAACTCAAATTTATAATATAAATTGACACTGCTTCTAACCGCAAACAGACTATTTTAATTCTTCCTTTCAAAAGCTTTCTCGAATACACCCAAGCTGTATATATCAAAGAAAAATTTGAAATAAGCTAAACAATAGAACCGAACACGTGCGTAGTTCTAATAAGCGACTCTCTGAGTAGTGGTGGAGTAAAAATAAAAGCAAATGTTAGTGATTCCCCAGTGAAGCTCCCTTTGAATATTGTGAGCCAGATTAATTAGATCGCTTCCTGAGATCGTCACGCTCACTCCATGGTGTAATAGCTTGCACTTGTTCAGAGGGGAGATGGATTTTTAATTTATTTTTATTCCCTCACTAATTGAGCTTTCTCCCATTGTTTTAAAGTTCACTTTAAGTACTTGGGATGCCATTATGCTTTTTAATTATGAGATCAAGCTGTGACTCTTCTCTACAGGGTAATTCAAAGACCCCTGTCCGAATACATGATGATACTTTAATATTTTTCCGAAGAAACATATATAAAACAAAGTGGAAAATATATAGTTGTTGTTAACAAAGCTTGTAATAGCTTTGCTCTTGTCGGAAGTAACTAACATTCTTATAGGAGATACAATTCGCCTTCTTATTAATCTAATCCCTGTAGAAAGTAGACTTTCCTACTACTCTAAGTTAAGTATGTGGTTTCCGCACTTAGTCCTGTTTGGACCTTTGTGTGTGGAGACCTCTTTTTCTCCTTTCCTGGTAGTTAAGAATTCGACTGGTCAGTTGTCGTATCAGATCTCCCTTCCCTCGTTTATTTAGGCAGTGTAAGTCGAAAAATAACTCTTTATTCTAGCGTTGCGATTGTATTTCTTGTTATTTTAAAAAAACCGGTCAAGGGCGAGTTGGACTCGCGCGCCCGGGGGTTCCGATATACCTTTAGTATTTTTAGAAGCAATAAAGTCCATTTTTAGGAGCGCAAGACTGAATTTGTTTGTAGAGGTTTTTTGCAGATTTCTAAAAAACTGTGCAACTTAGAAAGATCGTTTTATTTTTGCTGTAATATTCTCATACATTTCTATCGACTGCAATTAATTCAGATTTTCCATTCACAAACTTCGGAGATAAGGGGGGGGAACGGTATTCTTTTTGACATTTCTCATCATAACTTGAAAAATAAGAGTTTTAAAAAAACCGGCTAAGTGCGAATCGGACTCGCGCCCTAAGGGTTCCGTACCTATCTACCATATGATATACTAAAAGCTTTTGCTCTTAGATTTAAAAAACTCCGCGACCATCCAATTTGACCCCTCTTTTATAGAAAAGTTCTTGAAACGGGAGCTCACCTTTATTGGTTACTATTAGTTGTGAGAAAAATTAAAATATTTAATGATTTTAGACTTTTTCCTTTATTTGTACTGTGAGACCTAGCTTCTTGCCAAATTTCATAATTTTAGGTCAACGGGAAGTACCCTGTAGGTTTTACTTTTTTGCATAAATGTATGGGGATGGGGACATAAAAAGCCCTATCTTTTGATTGCATCGTTGTAAAAAAATTTAATTTTCAGATCTTGTGTGGTTTATGGACCCTAATATTTGCAATCAATTTTAACCTAAAGGGTCTTAACAGACAGACAGACAGACAGACAGACGGACAACAAAGTGATCCTATAAGGGTTCCGTTTTTTTATTTTGAGGTACGGAACCCTAAAAAACAAAACTATGTTTTAGAATTTACAAGTAAAGCCCTATCATATGATACTGGGGTACCTAGTACCGATAATTTGAATTTTTACATTAATAATCATAATTTTTTCTTCATTCTTTCACGTGCAATTAAGTTGGAAAACCTTATTCTAAAACTATTCCAAATTTCAAGTCGATAGCATGAGTGGTTGCTGAGATATACAGACACAGTCAGACAGACAGAGCGGCACCATAAGGGTTCCTAAAAACACAAGCCGGTAAATATATGTGTACCTTTACAAATAATCATGATTCCATAACCTCAAATCAAGTCAGTTGATTATAACAACCTAACCTGTTATGATATAAAACAGTCTACGTAATCATTCAGAAAACATGCATGCTATAAACAATCACAGTAAATTAAACGAATACTTACGAAATATCGAAACAATTTGTTGAGTGGATAACAATTTCGGTGAATTCCAACATTTCCGAACAAAACATCACTTATTTATAGAAAATGCGAATTTAAATTCATATCGCAGAATAGAAGACCCGGATGAAGCGGTGATTACACTGACCTAAGAAAATGTTGACGCTATCTTGCGACGGTCATTATGTCATCCAGCGAGCCTTGAACTCTGCCTCTCGCGATTATGTAAATAGCATCGTATCCAGATGTAATGAAGGTCTCACAAACAAGTCCGTCTGGCAAATTGCAATGCCGCCCAATGAAATTCAAATGAGATAAGTATAGACTAAGTCTAAACCTACCTGTGATCTTATGTAATTTTTCGTAGGAAGATATCGTACTTGAATCCAACTTTAAATACAATGCTGGCAGATATACTTGGCAAAAATATTTTTAAAATCAAGTTTTGAATTAATTTAATGAGCACGTGAAAGTATTTTTAAGCATCAATAAGTATAAATTTAAGGTCGTTGACAGCAGTTAAGAGGATTCAAGTTAAAATAAATAAGTATGTACACTTTCGAGGCGCAAAAAGTTGAGCAAACAGTTAGGTTTAAATAAACAATTGGACACTCGCGCAGATGGAATGGCATTGCGCAAGAAGTGAGCATAATTAACGCCGCCGTGGGAACAAATGATAATCGACTGAGACATTGGGTAAGTAGGACTTCTTAAAGGAGTCCCTAATTATTTAAATCTTAGTTTAAAGCGGCTCTTCTCCTTGTGTCTTTAATGTGGAATCACATTTTGTCAATCGTGTGTAGTTTAGTTGACGTCATTAAGAGATTTTATTATCCAACAATGAATAAACTATTTTGAGTTTGAGTTTTGTCATGTGGGAATTCTTTTCGTTTCTGAATTGGTCTTTACAACCACGAAAAAAGTGCATATAAGTAAACCCTACTTACATCGCCTGTCATAAACGGACTATGAGGCCAATATTGATGACAAAGAGTTCCTTTCTACAAACTGAAATGGTCTAGCGTTTTTCAAATCTAAGGAATATTTAATTTAGGTAGATATATATCTTACCGAATATATATCTAACTGAATTAATAATTTTATATTTTTTATAGAATTAACAGTAATTTTTAACCATATTTTAAATCAATCAGTAGGTAATAGATCGGATTTTAAACACAATAGAAGCGGAGTACCTCAAGGCAGCATATTGGGCCCGCTTTTGTTTTTAATGTACATCAACGATCTCCCTGATATATTTGATTTTAAAACAATAATGTTTGCTGACGACGTCTCTATTTTAGTAACTACTAACAATAAACTTTCTCTAGACAAGCACATAGAGGACATAAATAAAACTATGCACCAACTTATTGACTGGTTAAACAATAATAATTTGAAAATCAATCTTGATAAAACTAATTTCGTTAATTTCAATAATCTGAAAAAAAATCCATTGACTCATATTAATTCTTATGGACGAATTATAAAATTTACTAATAATGTGACATTTTTAGGTTTAATTATAACACCGAAACTGAACTGGATAGAGCAGATTGATAAAGTTTGCAATAAAGTAAACAGTTTTTCATTTGCACTTTATAAGTTAACTAGAGTTACAGACCGGAATACTGCAATAATTGCCTACTACGCATATGTAGAATCTGTGCTGAGATATGGACTCCTAATTTGGGGTAATGGGACCGATATTCAAAAGGTATTTATTGCTCAAAAACGCTGCTTGAGGGCAATTTGTGGAATCGCTCCTGACGTTTCCTGTAGGCCTTACTTCAAATCGCTAAACATATTACCATTACCTTGTCTGTATATTTTCGAAATAGGTAGATTTGTTAGGACGAACCTTCATTTATTCAGTAACGCAGAAAGTACTCGCACTGATCAGAGGAGCCTTAGAAATCCTAATAGACTAGTATCAACTACAGTCCCAAAAACCACGCGTTATCAAAAAAATTGTTTCGGGATGTGTTTACAAATCTTTAATAAAATTCCTCAACATATTAAAGAACAACCTTTTAACAAGTTTAAGAGTAATTTGCGCAGGTGGCTGATTCAGAATACTTTTTATTCAGTGGGCGAATTTCTGAATTGGACAAATTCTGGTGTTACAAATGCATAGGTTAGGTGGTGTCAATTTTGTTTTGTAGTAGTGCTTAGTGCTTAGTGACATATTATTTAATTTTGTTTTGACATTGCATGAAATTGTTTTACGTTTATAAACTTGTCTTCACATCATTTGACATTTAATTTTGTAATATTATGGATATTATTTTGTTTATTGATTGTGAACATTTGCATGCTTTTTAACATAGCTAGACTCGCTTGTTCCTATCTTTATCACAACACCTAATGTACCTACCTTGTCTAATGCAAATAAAGATTCATTCATTCATACAAATTAGAGATAGTTTGGTTTAATATCAAAGAATGTACAAAGTATATCTATTTATTTTTCTGACTTACAATAAAGTTTAATTGAATGGCATTGATGTAATCTACCCATTAACGTCACAGTAATAAAGTTACGTGATCGAAGACCTCAGTATTTCATCCGTAACCTAATGTGCAAACTGGGACCTTGAATTTAAAATCACAATGCGCAGTTTAATTTTAAAATGTTGAAGGTTGTATTCACAAAAGTAGCGACGATGTCAATTAAACCGTACTTAGCTTGCCTTATGTGTAAGTAGGTACTTACATACAGCATTACACTTTAAAATAAGAATTTTAATTCTTATTTATTTTTTATTTTTTTTATTTTTTTTTCTTATTTTTTTTTTTTTTTGAAATGGACATCTTTCGTTCCAAAAGCAATAGTAAAACACACAAGTTTGTAAACCCGCGCGAGTGCACGTTTTTCTTACGTCAAGTCCCAAACGTGATGTAGAGTCAAGACCAAGCTTGACGCTCGCAGCGTGACTTTCGCTCCTACGGCAATTAATATAAGAACGTCTCAAAATTAGCTGTATCAAGCTTGATGTGTTCTTGACTGTAAATATTTCACAGGCAGGATTATGATAAAATAAGGAATATGATAGAATCTCAGATCTGAGAGTGAGTATACTTTATAGATAAAGTATAAAGTATACTCACTAACATTCGTCCCTATAAGGAGAGAATGGAGTCTCTATTTCGTCATATTCTTAATTATTCAAACAAATTATAATGTTTCTGTACGTGATCCTTAAATGGTTAGTTGAATATCGTACATAAAATTATACTTAGTTTATAGGTGTATGGCGTCCTCTAATACCATACTGGAAATCAATCAATGAAATAAATAAAATAATGATGTTGGTGTCACTGAACACTAACATACGATTATAACTAAGAATTCAGGCCCCACATTAAATATATTTGATCTAAGAATTAGATTGATCTTTGTCTTTCATTAGATAAAGCATCCATGGTTTAAGACCCTATCGCGTGACCGATCATGTAATTTAACTCTAATGTCCTACATCCATTGTCACACAGTAAATTACTAAATTCCTTGAAGTAACAATAGTATATTCATGTTGATACCACTTTAAAATGTTTATCTTGAATTTCAAAATGTTGTCGCTTGCCAAACAAGCCCTCAGAGACATTTTGCTAGCACAGAATATCTTAGCACTGCGTTTAGTCATTGGTCTAGATGCCAGTGTATGCCCGTGATAGGAAAAATTTCATTCAGTAAACAGATTTTTGGATTTTTGACTGTTTGTGCGCGATAATCTCGCAAACCACCAAACCGATTGGAATGGAATTTCGACACTGTATTGAGTTCATTTTTGTGCAACATCTAAATTTTGTTTTATTGCGATCGGTTCACTCAAACAGAAGTTACACGTATGCAAATTATCAAGCGGCCTGTGGCACTGCAATAACTCATAAACTACTGAACCATGCAATCGCGTAGCTTCTGTTTGAGTGCACCGATTGCAATAAAACAAATCTAATATATTGCATGGAAGTAAACCAAATACGTTGTTGAAACCTCGTTTGAATCTGTCCAGTTGTTTGTGTATAGTGTAAAAGTCCAACTCCACGCGATCGAAGTCGTGGTCACAGCTAGTAGATAAATAAAATTGTAGTCACTTACATTTCATAGCCGTTCGTTTGGTCGTTTCCGGGCCACTGACTGCACTAAAATGTCCGTAAGTGATCCTATGATCTGTAGCACTATGTTGCTAAGTGTTACTTAGGTAGATTTATGTGAGTTCGCGGTAAGTGGAGCAGCAATAGCTGCGGCCGCGCAACCTGACCTGCCATATTCCGTTTTAAAGTCTAAACATACATCACTTTGCCTCCTGCATTCACTCGCTACTGATGACCACATTATTCCGTCTGTTTACAAATACCTTTCTGCAAAATCTAAAATTTTCAATTATGTGTTTTCCAAAACAGTGAAAATACCTATGCAGTTTACGTTAACGTTGTTTGTTGTTTTTTCGTTTGTTGTTCGGCCATTCTTTCGTATTTTTCATTCGTTAGTGTAGGCTATTAGAAGTAATAATCAAGTTAATAATATTATCTCTAAACTCTGCCTCCTTATTTTATTATAGTAAAGCAAAAATTTCTATATTGACCAAGGAGATTTTAACCCCCAACCAGTGGAAATTTGATAGAAGAAATATAGGGATGAGAAAAATAGTGATGATCGAGGCTCGTACCCATATAATTCGACAAGGAAGGAGTTTAAATTACTTTGCTCGTTCCTACTAACCAGTACTTAGTTTTTGAGTCCTGGGCGACCGAGCTTCGCTCTGTATAATCTTAATCAAAGCCCGCCAACAGATGGCGCTGTATGGTTTCTGAAACACGCTTCTATCAACAAACGCTCAAAAAATATTAGGGATGACAACTGCTACTTAAATGTAGTTTTAGACACATGTTTTACATCAGTAAGTTACAATCTTCCACTATGATATTATTATTAATAAGTATGTTGGGAATAAAACTGCGATTAAATCATTAAAACTAGACAAAGATCTCTAGCTCCTATTGGTCAATTAACATTCTTGCTGTTTATACTTACTTACACGTATTTATTTACCCCGACCCCCAATCCGGCTTTACCGTAATCGGATAAAAAGATGTCAAGAAATATTTTTGCAACCTCTTTATTATTTTATGGTTGTCCGCACATATTCTTTCATATGAATAAAATATGAGCTTATGATTATTTCGAGGTTTTCCTGTGAACCCTTATACGTTTTATGAGAAAGTATGTTTAAGCGGTGTTTTGTTTACTTAAAGATAGATAAGCTACCTTAATCTACATCTAACGCTAACGCCTAGTAAGTGTAGCTAGATTAGACTTGTGATGTAGAGATGTAATTATATCAACATGCGGTTAACAACCGTCACTAGACCACTGCTTTTCCTCACTCAGCGATAATTGTATTGCAGTTACCTACGTTATCCACTTATCTTGGTATATTCAGATAAAATACATACCTAGTAGAGAACCTCACCTACTCATTAAGATTCCTCACTGCGCTAGATACCTGCACTGCAGTAATGCTGCATGTCTAATGAAACAACAAAGCACAATGCTTACGGTCTCATTTTCGCGCGAAGAAAATTACTAGTAGAGAAGTTCCATTGTGTCCATCCAGCGTTGTTGTGAGGACGTGCACTCACTCCACAAAAAACGTCCCCAAAGTCGAAACCTCTTTGCCACAAAGTTCGAAACGAGTTCGAAATTTAAAATTTTATAACTGTTCGTTTATGAATTCTTCGTTTTCTGCACGGGCAACAAAAACAGAATATTCACGTTCGAAATTGAAACGCGAACGCGCGATCAAGTCCAAAGCTCGGCGCAAACTCGCCGGGCGCGCGTCGTTTGATCAGTATACTCGTACAAACATAACTACGAGTCACGGGGCCCATTGTAGCGCACCAGACACGCCAACCCTCCTGTCTACAAAAACCTAGATAGGTATAGCCATAGTCGCTTTGTTTACGTTTACGTTTTGAACTCAATTTTCCGTAAAATTTTCCGTGATAGAGTTACAGGTTTATCCAATAAAGACTTGTCTAGACAAGAAGACGAACTAAGTTAAATATTTGCTTGAACTGGGTATATGTTAATGTACAAACCGAGATAGCTATGTAAAAAAAATCAAGCATTTTTTTAGGACTCAGGAAAAATGTAGGTGTAGTAATATTGCCTAATACTATTACAATAATGTTGTAGGTGCTCACGTAGGAGGAATTATTTTATAAAAGCAGACCGACGTAGGTGGTAAACATAAATATTCCGAACGAGTCAATAAAACTTTTATAGATACAAATGACACACGTTCTATTGCGACTGCAAAAAAACTGCCGTTAGTATGTTAATGAATTATAGAATTAAGAGACCAATTATGCGACTTTCCATTATGCAAAAAAATCTACAATAATGATGTGAATACAAAACGGCGCTACGCTAGCCGGTCATATCTGACCTAATAACATGGCTAGCGAAAGTGTTAATGTCATTGGCTTGAGTATAATCAAAGAACTAAAAATAAAACGAGGTGGATGAATAAATAACTAGTAGCTTCTGCACGATGTACTTACGATGATCGAACTCCAATTAAATTTCTATGTAAGTGTGTCAATGCTTATATGGAAAAGATATTCGACAGTATAAGTAGATAGTTTGCGTAGGTTAGCAAGGTACGACAACTATTTTGAGGCTTTGAGATGGAACATAGTAAAAGAGTAAAGGGGTACGAAGATCAAAAGGGAAGCTAAATCCAGTTAATGGTTTGGAAGTGGTTGTCAAAATAATTTTAGTATCCATGCTCTGAAGGGTGTTAACGCTTTTAGGAATACGTTACATTCCCGAAAACATATGAAGTTTAGTAAACAAAAAATTACAATTTTGTATATCATTATAACATTTCATGAAACGTCCACTGCAGGACAGGGAGCTCCCTCCAGAATTTCAGAAAAAACAAGATACAATTCGCATAGGGAACGTTTACTATGTGTAAGGTACCTCGAAACTTGGCTCATAGACAGGGATAAGGTCAATAAGTAAAAATAAAAAATACGATTTTTTTTCGGTGGCAAATAACAAAGTTAAAAAATAATTTTGTTTTTGTCAAATATCGATTAGCTGTATGGCAGAATGAAAGGTAAACTATTTTTTTATGATTGGCAATGACTACTCATCACATTCTGCCGTACGACCTATCGATATTTGACGGAAACGATTATTTTTTTAAACTTCGTAATTTTTTATTTATCTTTAATGATCCTATTCCTGTTTAAGAGCCAAGTTTCAAGGTAACTTACATATAAGTTTCCTTTGCGAATTGGAAGGGGAAGCACCGTAGTCACCACGTCTGTTAGCGTTGGGGCTGGGACCGGGGACCGCTGTTATTGGTGACCAGTAACACAAGACGCTGCTGCTCATACTTAGGTTCATATCTCTTATTTGCCTCTTGCGACACCCACGGGTAGAGATAGGTTGGTTGGTACTACTTTTGCTGGCACCCCAAGGGCAAAACAAATTACCGACTAAAACGTGGATATTTGTGGATGATATGGGTAAGTTAAAGATAATTGAAAGTGCGGAGGTGTTGATAGAAATGTGCGCCTCTTGTAACTGAAGATAAGTCTCGTCTTCCTGGCAAAAAATGTGTTTATTGTCATCAATCATCACATTCATAGCAAGATGAAATTATACAACGTGTAATTCCAAATAGGTACGTAGAACCTGTCGTGGGGTAGTTCTACCCATGTAACTGAACAACTTTTGTTCTACAACTTTTGGAAAAAAAAACAATATTGGTTCTCCATACTAAATACAAATCCATAGTAAATATTACAAATTGTCCGTATCCGATCTTCAAATTGTGTAAAGATTTTTTTTAGTTTACAAAAGTGTAGAACCAAAGTTGTTCAGTTACAGGGGTGTAACTTCCACACGAGAGGTTCTGCGTATTTAGAATAACACGTTTAATGCAAGTATAAGTTTAAAAATAAAAAAAAGTTCACCAAAATCGTTTTAGTATTTTTGCGTCCTACATGAAGTAAGTAGTTTAAATGAGCCATTTCCGAGGCCTTTGTTGGCGCCAGGGTTTGTGAGGTCGGTCATTGATCTTACAACCCACATAATACGATGGTGAGGTGAGGGGGGTGTAGGTGTAGAAATAACCCAAAGTTTGGGAACAACTGAGTTGCATAGCCCTATTCGTTGCACCGCCCGCATTTGGGAGGGGTGTCTCGAATCAAAACAGGAGGGAGAGATGCATTCGGAGACATATCCTCCTTATATTACCTTACTCTATGGGAGACATGCTAACAAGGAACACAAAATCAATATTTGGACAACCAATAGTTGATAAAAAAAGAAACATTATCCATTACTCAGTTATCTCGTAACTTGCGGTAGTTAATGTTTAAACCAATTTAAACAAACAACCCTTAACTAAAAACAACCTTCGATACAATATGCATAATTTTTTGTCTCTCAAAAAAGTCTGTCAAAAAAGTCGTGAAAATAATAGGGGCGCCACTTTCTATGCCAAAACAGATTTTGTATGGCAATATTCACTCACTCTTGTATAAAGAAATTTAGTGTTATCATTAAAAATAATTTAAGTTCTGTTTCATGACTTTTTTGACAGACTGTCCCTATTTATACTCGTATTTCGACCCTTTTCCTAGGACAAAATTGATTAGTTTCATAGGTCAGTATTTGGGCCATTTTGTCACAAGATGTTGGTTTATCTACCTATCCACCAACAACTGACTTAGGTAGGAAAAGCTTGTAAGTACAGTCAAAAGCACGTAAGCTTGACCTATTGGACGCGTTACAAGTGACAAGTTTGATATGCTCTTGCCTGTTCGACAGTACGTACTTACTACCTTTGTACAGTCAACGACAAGTCAAGCTTGACACTCGCAGTGCGACTCTAGCCCTTACGTCTATTAAAATGAGAACGGTGCTAAGTCCAATGTGTCAAGCTTGATGTGCTCTAGACTGTACCAGTGGAAATAAAAATTCATCGTTAATTATATAAAAACCTTCGCGTGGTACCTATATCTTAAATCATTCTTGCT
The DNA here is from genome assembly GCA_947532105.1 of Athrips mouffetella. Classification (NCBI taxonomy): domain Eukaryota; kingdom Metazoa; phylum Arthropoda; class Insecta; order Lepidoptera; family Gelechiidae; genus Athrips; species Athrips mouffetella. The sequence goes on from OX383958.1 coordinate 13,146,332, forward strand.
GAACAAAAATCTTTGCCAAATAGTAAGTAGTAACGAGGCAAGTTTCCTTGCTTGCTGACTGCACTCCCAAACATCGCCATCGCCACGCGTCGTGGGTCCGCGTGCTCCCGATCAATACCAAACAAGGGTAAGTCGCCACCTCAAGCACATTATAACTAGCTTCTAATATAGAATAAGAAAAATAAATTATGAAACTTACATCTTAAAGCAGATTTGCGATTTTCCACTTTGTAGAATCAAATAACAGTAAATTAAGATGCAAGTGCGCTATTTTGGTGATCACGCCCGAGGCACGAGAATTGCAGCCCGAGCCGCAGGCGAGGGCGTATTAGAGCCGAGAGTGTAGTGACCAAAACGCACGCGCTTCTTAACGACGTTCTTCAACACGTTTTCGAATGAAAACAAGTAAAATTTGCTTACCCTATTCAACCTAGTAACGACAGTTTGAAATTTTGACCCCCTATTCGGGCTTTATAAAAATATTAAACTTTGAAGAAGTAAATAAAATAATTAAAAATTTAAAAAATAAACATAGCTTCGGAATAGACGAATTCCCCCCCGTAGTAATAAAAAAATGTTGTAATGAATTAACCGTCCCCTATACTTTTCTAATAAATAAATCATTTTCTGAGGGTACCTTCCCAGATGCTCTTAAAATATCCCTTGTAAAGCCAATACATAAAAAAGGCGATAAGTCCGATCCAAACAATTACCGCCCCATTTTCTTATTAACCACCTCATCTAAAATTTTTGAAACCGCAATGGTAAAACGATTGTATACTTTCTAAGAAAAGTTCCAGATCTTCGACGCAAACAATACGGATTCCGTAAAAACAAATCCACTATTCAAGCAGTATACAAATACACTCAAAAATTTTTAGAAGCACTTGATAACAAAAAATACGCTGCTCGATATGAGCAAAGCGTACGATAGAGTCAATTATAAGATTCTCTTACGCAAGCTCTATGGTATAGGTATAAGAGGAACAGCATACGACAGGGTGTCTACTCTCAAAGTCCGATATATCGAAACGATACCATTCGAAACATGCAAATTCAAAACTTCGTCCCTTGACAATAGAGTAGAATATTGGTTGGATGAATTTTCAAACTGCCAGTAGTTAGCATCCAACCAATATTCTACTGTATTGTCAAAGGACGAAGTTTTGCATTTGCATGTTTCGAATAGTATCGTTTCGATATATCGGACTTTGAGAGTAAACACCCTGGTTTAAATCCTACCTCGAAAATCGAGCTCAACATGTCGTAATTCAAAATACAGACTTTTCATCCGGGAAAATAGAAAATATACGACCGGACAAATTTTCAATCGCCAGCTCTATCCCACAAGGTAGCGTCTTAGGATGTTATCTTTTTCTTATCTTCATCAATGACTTACCAAGGCTGTTCAATGATGATCGATGTATCCTGTTTGCACATGACATTTCGGTCCTACTTACTTGCTCAAATACATCAGAACAAGAAGAACAGATAAATGACACCCTCTACCCAATTAAAAACTGGCTGGAATGCCATAATCTTAAATTAAATTTCGACAAAACTAATTTGATACAATTTAGACCTCATCAAAAAACCCCTTTAAGTTTGAGTTACACCTTTGAAAATACCGACCTAGAATCCGTGAATAATGCAACGCTATTAGGTATAAACATTGACACAAATTTAAACTGGAAATCTCATATACAAAAACTATCAAATAAACTTTCTTCATTCATCTACGCACTCTCCCTCTTAAAAAAAGTGACTGATTTTAAAACAGCACTCTCAGCTTACTAAGCATATGCATACTCTAGACTAAGTTATGGCATTATTCTGTGGGGTAATTCTACAGATATACAGGATATTTTAATCCTTCAAAAGAAATGCGTAAGAATACTAACTAATATAGATCAAATGGAATCATGTAGACCTCATTTTAAAAAACACAACTTACGCTGACATCGATCTACATACTAGAAGCATGTAAATTCATAAGAAATCAAAAACACCATTTCCCTCCAATCTAGATAGTTAAGGAAAAAAGAAACAACCGCGATCTAAATAAAGTATCAAAACCCTTTTCAAAATTAAAATTAGTGTCAACAGGCCCCCACTCAATGGTAATTAGTATTTACAACAGCATCCCTGATGATATTAAAAACGAAGAGACTTTAAGAATTCGTTAATAAATTGAAAAGCTATCTAATAAGTAAATGCTATTATAGTCTGATATATATATATTATAATATAAATACGTCAAAGCCATCTGTAAACGCTTCGACTTCCTAAATTAAATTAACCTTTAAAATATGTAATAATAATAATGTAATGTAATGATAATTTTAATTTTGATTTCATATACATTGACAAATTGACTATTTTAATTTTAATTTATTTGATTTTTTTATTGACATTTCTTTCATTTATATAGTTTATTCTTTTACAAAACTTAATCATTGAATTGTATTTTACTGTATTGTTATTAAAAATTATTTAATGTAATTTAATGGTTAGTCAAATTTTTAATTCTTTATTTGATTACGAGTATATTAGAAAATCAGTCAGGCCCTCTGTCACTGTTGCAATGCCCTAACTGGGCGTCACAATTAATTAGACTTAAGACCTACCTTCACATGTATAAATACATCTTGTACTACATTAATTGTGATATAGAAATAAATATTATGATTATGATTATTATTGTAAAGAGGGGTACATTAATAATATTTTTATAATTCTTTCATTTGCAGCAAAGTTGGGCAATTATATTCTAAAACTATTCCAAATTTCAAATCGGTAGCATGAGTGGTTGCTGAGACATATTAGGTATCAGGACAGACAGACAGACGAAGTCGCACCATAAGGGTTCCGCTTTTACCATAGCTGTTTTATGAGCAAATGTATCTATTGAAAAGACTTATGTATCTATTGAAAGAGTAAGAGCTTATGCAAAGTGAGGCGCGATAGACCAGCTTATGAGACTCGTCTGAGTACCTACAGAAACAAACGTGTGTTTTAAAATTTTGCCTGCATAGGCTCTTACTTAAACATAATACTTACGAATACATATACGGAAAACCGCGCGTTGGAAAAACGTCGTGAGCAAAGGCTCTTATTTTAATAGAGTACATAATCAAAATTCAATTTTCCAGACCACTGGCTACTAAGTGAACTTTACACCATTGCCGTTTTATTTTATTTATGTAGGTAGGTAATGCAATACCAGGCACAATTTCAGACAGACACCGAAGATGCTAGTATCTAAAGAGCCGGCGCCGGCGCACGCAATTTACTTCACTTCGACACGGTTCAATGTCATTGTAGTAATAATGCAATTTATTTAGTTTAGAGAATTCGTTATTGGTAGAGAGTAAGCATATAACTAACTAACTTTTATTCCACATATTGAAAGCATTATTAATTTCAATTTCAATTTCAATTATTTATTGCTTCCATATGGTACATAGATGGAAAATAACAATTATACAGAACACAATATGGACCCTGGAAGGGCACTGCAATTTTTGGAATCGACATTTCAAAATACAATTATTTTTAAAAAATCAGCTACCTAGCATGTTGTATTTCGTAAACCGTAATTCCAAACCGTTTAAAAACAATAAAACCAAAATTATGTTGTATTACAGTTTAGTAAGGAGTAATTTGGAATATTGTAGTGTCGTATGGAGACCCCATTATGCCACTCACGCACTGAGGATTGAACGAATTCAAAAAAGGTTCTTATCGAGCCTAGCGTTTGGTAATGGAGTAGCAAAAAAAATTCGCTCGTATAACAAGAGATTACGCCATTTCAAAATTTCCTCTCTTGAGGACCGAAGAGACATGCTAGATTTTATATTTCTACATAAGACCTTACAAAATTGTATAGATTGTCCCGAGCTACTTCAAAGCTTTAATATTCGAATTCCTCGTAGGCTCCCACGCTGCCCGATCACTCCTCTTTATCCCCCTCCTCGCAGATCTGTCCTCGGCTCCAACTCTCCTGTTTGTAGACTTAGTAAATTGGCCAATAGCTACAGTGACAAGATGGACATATTCACGGACTCTATCTATAAGCTCCGTAAAATCTTAGCTAAGTAAGTTGCCTTATTGTATGTTTATATCGCATGAGGTGTTCGTCTATAATTAGTTATAGCACTTAAAATTGTTCCTTTGTTGCCTACAAATAAGTTTGTGTAGAATTGGTGTGTATAACTGTTGATGAACCTAAATAAATAAAATAAAAAATAAAATATACCCACTACTTTAACACATTTGCTCATAAAACGGCTCTAATTGTACTGTATAAAAAGTCCATAATCCAGCTTATAAAACACAACTTACCTTTTCATTATATTACCGCTCTAGTGTTTTATTTTTATCTCAGCACAGAGCAAGAAGTTTTTATAGCTGAAAGAAAGATTAAACATATTTTCATGAATAAATAAACTGTGCTCGTGAAAATATAATAAATAAACATTCTTTTCATGAATAATTAATTATATTAATCAACGAATAACCAAAGAATTAGTCATTTAATCATTTGGGAAACAAAATATTCCATTTTGTAAAACTATTATTTTATGGTTCAAAATTAGGCAGTCTGAAAGTTTAGTCGGTGTCTGCATGCGCTAAGAAGAAAAGATATCCTTTTTTTTTTTACACAGGGAAATCCGTCATGGATACACTGCCGTCCGGGGGAACGACAGTGTTATGTCAGAGTCTTACTGACTAAAACCCCGTGGTGGCCAACTCTGGCACATTTGAAGAGGTCCCGGGAATCGCCACAGGCATACGGCCGGTACTCTTCGTGCCTTGTCGCTGCTAAAGCAGAGACCTACCTCAGGGAAGTTTTGGCTTCCCCCTAGCACCGTCTGGGTGCCACGATAGCACACGGCCACTGTGCGTTACCGTCCGCCTTGGAGGCGCTCCTTGGTTATTCCGAGCCCCCGCTCTGAATAATCACGTCTCCAAAGGTTTCCTTTTAGTCGCCTCTTACGACAGGCAGGAAGTACCGTAGCCCTATTCTAAGCCCGGGTTACAGGGCACAGGAAAAGATATCCTACGCGCGCCATTTTTACAAATATTATTCCTTATTAATTATTTTACTATATGTTGACTGTGCTTCTACAAATTAAAAACAGTTGCAAATATAATTTCAAAGCCGCCAAAATCACTGGGACACAAAATATTAGCTTGGTCAGGCCTGTGACACTCCGCACTCTAGGTATGCAACGCGGCGCTGGAAGTCGACTGGGTGAGGCAGTCGATTTTCCTTTTCTTTATGTCATCTTAAGCTTATGGCGGCAAAATAGGTAAGTAAGTATTCGCATTTTTGATTGAACAATATTACATACGTACTTGCATCTCGCTCAGTGACAAAATCATCGCCTTAGCACACCTATCCGCGATCACCCGCGATTTAAAAACGTGTCCTAAGCGGTGCACTGCAAGTATCGACATTATGCTTAGACCGTAAGGTTGAAATTTGTCGGCCTGAGAGTTTCGGATCTGTAAACGTTAGTTTACTATTATGTAATCTGTGGCTTGGTGCATACTGAAACCGAAGGAGAAAACTTAAGGACATTCCGCTGAAGAGTAATATAAAGAGTTTCTTTGTAGTTTTGTTTCGCAAATGTGTTGAAGAACATCGCAAGATGCACGTGCGCATTAGTCATTACACTCTCGGCTCTATTACTTAATCTGTGGTTCGGGCTACAATTTCTGAGCCTCGAGTTGAGTTACCAAAATAGCGCACTTGTATCTTAATATACTATTAAATGTAAATACTTATTTTTCCTCCTTAAATGACTCTCATATTTAATTAATATTAGTACGTCTGACTCTCATTAATTAAATAGGAGTTAACAACGTTCCTAAAGCTAAGAAGAGTCATTATTTTTTGTTACGCTCTACGCCCTAAATCATGGTAATCATTAAAGCTTTAAAAATTTTACTGGTGGTTCGCACACTGGTCTACTTACTTTCGTTTACTTTCCTTTCCTGGCAACTAACGCCAGGATCATCTGAATGGCAGTCAAGGCGTCGTGGAAGCCGAACACGGAGTAGAGAAGGCCGACATTAATCGGTGGCCGTCTATAATTGCCTCACGTACTTAATTCGCCCGGGCCTGCTTTCTCAGATACCCGATACCAAGTCCGTGTGTGTAACAAGTGGTTAGAGAAACTTGCATGAATCAATTGGAGGAGACAAGTACACTAACCTACCTATATACTTATTGTAGAGACTATGTTATGTAACGTGAAACAAATCAAATATTTTTTATTCATTGTTGTATATTAAAATCTCTTAATGATTTCAGCTAAACTAAATCGCTTCACAAACACAGTGGCGCCATGGTGGGATAAAAAGAAGCGACAATAAAAACCCACGTGCTCGCTTGAATATGTTTGAATGTGTTCAAACAATAAACACATAAGTCAATAAGTCAATTTGAATTTTTAATTAGCCTGTTAGAACCCTAGCCTAATCCCATGGATTTTTCGCTTCTACGTAATCTCATATTTAATTACCTTTTATATAAAATTTTTGCTTGATAACAGTTTTAAATTTATCTAACGGTAAACTTTCAATGTCAGTGGGTACCTTATTGTAGAAGCGTATACATTGACCTTTACAAGTCTTGCTAATTTTGTGATCATGGCTAACATGAGATGCAAGTTGATTCAAGAACAGAATTTTCAGTGATTTCATTTTGACGTGGGCGTCACGAAAAAAAAATCACGAAAATTACTGGGGTAATCTTCTTCTTTGCGTGTCGATGGCATCGTCATTTTAATTTTATATTTGTTTAGCCCAAAATTCGGCAACATGAACTGCATTTTGTGTGGCGTCCATTAACTCTTGCTGTGTGCAGGTGGAAGGGGACGCAGAACACGATGTTAGGTGGGCCATAGTTTGTATCGCACCACACGTGCAGATCAGATTAGGATCCTTTGAGAAACCAAACCTGAGTCCGAAGTCTATTTAGAGACTTCCAGGTCAGCCATGGCAAATTCTGTCCAGGCGAAAGACTCTCTGAAGGTGGAACAAAAGGGGAAGGAAGTGAAACTCTTTCACGCCACAGTCTGCAGCGAGCCTGTGTAATTCTACACATGAAAACAAGCAACATTCGCGAAAAAATAATTTGTAAATTACTTTTACTTGTTCCTATAGTGAAGTGGTTAGGTACGTGATCGACACATTTTATATAGGAAAAAGAAAAAAAAATCCATGTATTGCTTGTTTTCGTGAGTAGATTCACTGGGCTTCGGGAGCAACACCACTATGTAAATCCCGATTATGTTTAGTAATAGTCTCCTATCCGGTAGTCCCGTGTGGTGCCGGCAAGAATAGTGCCAACCCATACATACCCGTGGGTGTCGTAAGAGGCCACTAGAGGTAATAAACTGGAAGATGGGCAGCAGCATCTCCTTTGTATCTTACATCTTACTTACTGCGGTCACCTACAACCGCGGTCCATGGTGCCAGCCGTAACGCTAACAAGCGAGGTGACTGTGCTACTTCCCCTCTACATTTTTCCAGCAAAATCTAGAACTCTGGAGGGAGCTCCCTGTCCTATAGTGGACGTTTCATGGGATGTTATGATGATCCGTCAGTTTCCTACGGTTGAGCTCTAGGTATTTGAATAGTTTTTTTTGGTTGCTTTGATAGCCTTTAAAATATATTTACAAACAAAATTATTACAAATTTTCTCATTATTTTACATTTTGTCTTGCTGGTGATGTGAAAAGTAACTCACGTCTAGTTAGGACTTGGTCACACGTGCGATGTGCGTTTCAAAGACATTTCATTTATCCTACAGACATTAAAGTGATCAGAGAGAGTTGTGTCTCCTAATAAGGAGAAGTTTATCTAGAACAGATCATATACGGCAGCTATCTGTCTATACTAAAGTACCTTCGACTAGTTATCTATAGTTCAAGTTTTCACTTCACACATAGCTTTCAAAAGACAACGATAAATCTATATCAAAAGGTTATCTGTACGACAGATTTATGTTTTTTTTTAAAAAGTTCTGTGAGAAGTGAATTGGTCCTTATGGTCCTTATCTTATGAAAAATGTGATAACTAGCTCGAGCTTAAAGCAGTGATTTGAATATTTTTATTATTGCTAAGATCACTTTACGTTTCGACTGGATTTCTAGCAAAGAGCTATGATTTTTTTTCTGACTATCCAAAATAGATCCTATCCAGAAAGTATGTTTTATGTTTTTGTTCGTCGATCGCAAAGATCATTTTTTATAAGGTAAGAGACATTTATTGCTTTACAGTCTACATTATTACCATTAGAAAAGACCGGCTAAAGGCAATGCCCCAAGTTATACGAAGTAGGCGTCTGCCACGGTCACCAAGACTTAGCTTCAATGGCTTAGCGTGGGCGGCCATTCATCCACTCACGTAACTGCTTGCTTACTAGGCTATTGTACTGAGACCTACATTTTATAGGGCTGTCAATGTTATGATGAATGAACAAATCTATTATGTCTTGGGTTCAAGCTGCCCTTGAGAATGAAGGTATCTGTAATCTGTTAATGTTATAATGAATGAATAGAACAAAAGTGCTTATAATAAAAATTGTCTATTCGTCCTCCATACGACCATTTTATACTTACTTATTTTTGTTTAATCTTTTTTTTTTTCATGTTTTAGTCTAGTTTCTTTGTTAAAGATAATTCAGGGGCCCAATTCTTGAATGTCACTCGCGTAATTTATTCGATTTTAAAAATTAAACGGGGCCTTAAAATCCAATACTTGCCTAGGTACTTTATATGTCAAATAACAACATTTTCAATTTTTCGCCTGTCATTTGGATTTTTTTGTGTGTGATGTATTATGATATTCAAGAAGTGGGTCCCAGTCTGAGACAATCGATTAAATTTACCATACGGGGATTTTCGGGGCCGAAAAATCGATCTAGCTATGAAAATTCGTTTTCCCCGTGTTTAAATAATTGCGTTTTAGACAAAAACCTACAGCGCCACCTGTTAGCGGGTAGCAAAGCTTGCTCACCCGATGATATTTTAATGTTGAGGTGGCTATTATAGAGCGAAGCTCGGTCGCCCATGTACTGATTCTGTTAAAGCGGAACATTGTTGTTAGAGTTGTTGAGCCGCTAAAGGCCTCTGACATGGCTCATTAACGAATACATCCGTAGATGGTAGTTGGGACCAAAGCACGAAATAATTTTCATTCATCCTGCAATGTCCTAACCAAACTGGGGAGGTCGCACAAAAAGAATTTTTTTGACAGTGTTAACCGGGAATTGAACCCAGAACCTCCGGATCGAGAGCCGAGCGCTCTAACCACTTAGACCACGGAGGCTAACCTCCTATAAAAAATCCACTGTCAGCTGATGCAGTTGCTATGGGAAGTTGCAATATACTTTTTTGTTTTTCGACCTACGTGCCTTGGAAAAAGTCGGTCAGTTACTGATACTGAATGCACCCCTGTGCTATAGCACGCAGTTAAATTATCAACCTGTACGTATTTAAAAAAACCGGCCAAGTGCTACTCGGACTCGCGCACCGAGGGTTTCGTACCACTTACTAAGGTATACCGTCTTAGTTGTATACCGTCTTAGTAGTAGACGCGTAGTCACGCAGAAGTGTATTCAATTCGCGCAAGTCCGACACGCACTTGACCAGTTTTTATTATTTGTAGTTATTGTATAGCTTATGCACTACAAAAAACACCACAATCCACGCTTCTAAGCTTTCCCGTTTTTATGATAGAGCTAAAACAAAAATGGAGCAAAAATTGCCTAAAAAACACATTTTAGTAGGGAAGGAAGGAGGAGCGGAGCCTCCAAGCACAGGCCATTGCCGCTTAAATGGAGGTTCTAATCTATGCTATAATTAAGGTCAAAATGTTTATAGAAATAAAAACTATTTTATTTTTTATTTTATTTACATGTTTCTGTGTATTAAGTTTGTTACCGTGACCTACACTATCATGGGTATGGTGAAAATTTAAAGATATTCTAAGAGATTTGAGAAGATTTATTTCGTTTGTAAACGATAAACATCCAAGAAGACAATCTTAGAACTATTCACAATCTCGCCTAAACAAATAAATAAGTTCACAAATAATGGGTGTAAGGGACAGGTTATGTACGAAAACAGAATAGGCATGATCAGTCAACGTAGCTGAACAATTTTCACTGAACAAAACTTTCAGAAAATGAAAAACAAAATCGATCCCTCCTTACAATCTTGTTTGGACATTTGGAAGGGGGGGCAGATTTCTTAAATTTTATTCTCTGAAAGCTGTTAAGTTACGTTAACTGATTATGGCCTTTCAGTTTTTGAAAACGTGTCCCTTACACCCCGTATATAATTAAAAAGTTAATCTAGTATCACTAGGAATTTATTTTACAAAATGCCGTCCTTGGACTTTACTTACGTACAAAAAGCATTTTAACAATATTTGGTGTCAAATTATGAGTAATAAAAAGAGTGAAATCACTCAAATTTTTATATCGTTCATCAATCATAAGTTATACATAAGGTAAGGTACATAGGAATTGATCAAAGGAGGGTAGATGGGTAAGTATACAAGAAGCAAATAAGCATTTCCCGAAAATTTTAACTGTGTATTCAGATTATGAAACTGAACAACTTTAACAAAGTAACATAGGTCGAAATAAGAATTGAAAGCGCCTGTAGTCGAAGAACGATTTCCCTCTTCACATAAAAACGAACTATACGAACACTTTCGGGATGCATTGCACGCTAAATTGTCAAATTATTAGTAATTTTGGAATTGTGATAATATGTATAATAAGTATAAAATTTAACACACAAAACAACAACGTTTATTAGTGCCGTGTAATTCTTTTAAGACATAAAGTAAGATTAAAAAGTAGAAAAAGGAGTAAGTTTTTCTACCGAGTGAATTTTATGCAATCGTGTATTGAAAATCACTAGCTGTAAGAGTTATCCTTAACTAAAAATTAAATTAGATGACTTTTTGGAAAAATTTAGGCAAAGAAGAGCGTTTCAAGGCTACAGGCACCTCAGCAAGTTTGTTGGGGTTAAAAATGTTTGGTATTTTTATTTGGAAGAAACTATAATCAAACATTTTGGTAGATGCACGATTGCTGCTCAGAAAACGGCACCTTTGAAAAAAGGTATAAGCCTCTTTGTGGGTTTTTTCTTGTCGCTTCTTTTTTTTCCCACATGGTGCCACTTTGTTTGTGACGCGATGTAGCTTTCGTTTTACTGACTTCATAAAGTGGTCAAAGAATCCTAATATGAATAAAGTATACTTTGACTTTATGCTCTCTGTAGGTGCATGTCTCATGAAACTTTTACTTTGAAATTTCTCAACACACAAATATAACGTCACTTTTTAGTTCGAATCTTGAATCTAACTGTGTATTTATGATGGAAGGAAAAAGAGTTTTCATTTTTCTTGGAAAAAAAATTTTCAGTTTCATGGTCTACATCATTTCAGTTTTCGGAAGATGTGTGTTACAAAGCTTCCATCCAATGCTTTTAAATAAAAAGGGTTTTAAAAGCAATCAGCCATTAGTTGAAATTTCAGTAAGTTAATGTGCTACATTTTTTGAGTCCGACACCCGCTTGACCAAATTTTATTATTTGTTGTTATTTTATAGCTTATGCACTATAAACAAACCAATTTTCAAGTTTGTAAGTGTTCCCGTTTTTAAAATAGAACGAAAACAAAAATCGCCTCCATAACCATCCAACTTGACCCCTCTCTTATATGAATGTTCTTGAAATGGGAGCTCACCACAATTGGTTATCATTAGTTGTGAGAAAAGTTGTAATATTTATTGATTTTAGAGTTTTCCCATTATTTGTACTGTGAGACCTAGCTTCTTGCCAAATTTCATAATTTTAGGTCAACGGGAAGTACCCTGTAGGTTTTGCATTTTTGCATAAATGTATGGAGATGAGGACATAAAATGCCATATCTTTTGATTGCGTCGTTGTAAAAAATTGAAATTTTCAGATCTTGTGTGGTTCATGGATCCTAATATATGGTATTAATTTCAACCTGATACCTTTACCCGTTCGTGAGATAAAGGGTCTTGACAGACAGACAGACGGACAACAAAGTGATCCTATAAGGGTTCCGTTTTTTTCTTTTGAGGTACGGAACCCTAAAAACGCACCTGGATTGCTTGCTAGTTCGTGGTTTGTAAAAATAACGTAGATCTCTCTGGATAGCAAATTCTTGGATATCACAGGGTGATGTATGATATTTCAAAAATTCTCTAAGCCCAATTTCATATTATATGAAAACTAATAATCAATCACTACTTTTATATTTCAATAATTTCATTCTGCATTTTTGCAAAAAATTAAACCCGTGGTTTAGATTTTTTGGGTGACATTAAAATATTTTATCAGTTTATGATATTCAAGATTGATCCCGTCGTCTAAATTATCAAACTTCTATTGCCCCATTTTAAGACACAGTCGGATTTTGATTTCGTTTACGCAACGAAAAAGATGATCGAATGGTAAATATTATTTCTAAAGCAAAATTAGATACCTACCTAGTGAAAAATTTATTTATTTATTTAACATTTGAATGTAACCTGAAAACCTGTAAAAACTTGTAATTTTTCTGATTGATTGCATAGAATAATACTGAAAAATTATTGACAAGCCTAGTGTGGTTGGAAGAAAATTTTTTTATTTGCGATTTACAAAAGTCGTAGAACAAAAGTTATTGTTTGTTTAGTCACCAGCCTATTACAATTTACTAAAGTATACAGGGTTATTTTTGGACCCCTTTCCAAATTTCCGTATTTTGCTCAGAACATGAAACTGAACAACTTTCCCAAAGAAACATTGGCCGAAAAACGAGAAAAATATTTGATCGTCCCATACAAAATCCACTGTTGCCGATGCAAGGTTTGAATGAGAAAGCAAAAAAAAATCGTTTTTCGACCCATGTTTCTTTGGGAAGGTTTAGATTTGTGTTCTGGGACTCAATCCTTGATAATCACCGGGTGATAAAATATCACTTTTGAGACTTGTAAATCAGAATACTTGCAAATTAACAATGAAGGACTGCTTTACATTTCACGAAGATCAATCTTAACTTTTGAAACGAAAAATTTGTGATTTTGAATTGTTTTAGTGATATTTTATCACCCGGTGATATTCGAGAATTGGTCCCCTGAAAAAAAAAATAACCCTGTATTTATTTCTTCGGAAAAGTTGCTTATTGTCAGGAGTAGAATTAACTGGGTTTCGGGAGCAAAACTATTTAAAATACAAGTTTTATAATTGAGTCACCCTGTATAACAAATAAAATGTAAATATTGGTTGCAGGATACTTTATACAACGTGATTTTTTATTTACCAAAAAAATTCGAGGGATGATTCTGCCCATGAAACTGAACAACTTTTCCCAAGGAACATAGGTCGAAATACGAAAATAAATTTTTGACCTCCCATAGAAACTGCATCAGCTGATAGCGCATTTTGTATGGGAGGTCAAATTTGGTTTTTCGTATTTCGACCTATGTTCCTTGGGAAAAGTTGTTCAGTTTCATGGGCAGAATCATCCCTTATTTTTTTTGTGGTGAATGAAAAATCACACTGTAGATAGTTTTGTTTAGAGCAATACCTATGCAAGTAGAAAACGATAAATCAGTCAAGCATTTGAGCCTTACAGAGTTGAAAATATCAACATTTTGTTTTAGTCACAAATTCCATAAAGTTAAAGCTAAATTGTCAATATTTTGAGTATTTATATTAATCATAATGTTCTTTACATCTCTAAACTAATACAATTTTATAAAGGACTAAGACTAATATTTAGTATAATTAATAAATATGAAACGTATCAAATAATTTTCGTTTTCGGAAACCTCTGAAAACTGGGACATTGTCTTATCTACAAAACACAACTTGAACATTCCTAACTACAAAGAAAATACAACAGTAAGGAATAGAAAAATTGCTATAATCTTGAGGTATTCAGTAGTCTATATTGCTTATTTAGTTTAATAAAGCATTTTTTTTGTAGTTGAAATCGTTTTCTTTTAAAATTTTATCTGAACTGAATTCAGTGTCACAATTATTTTTCCAAGAATTGATGTTAAAATACAAATTTAAATACATCGGCACATAATGGACGAAATAGCTAAGTTGAGAAACAATAGTCATCAATTATGTCATGCGTTTTGATAATATCTTCAGGGTATCAATTCTCAAATATTACCGAGTGACGACAATTTTATAAAAATGATTAATCATTACAAGATACCTTAATCATAATTACATTACTCGTACAGTATGTAAGGGACGGTGCACCAAAACTTGCACTGGCTTAACTGGACAACTTTCCCTAAACAAAAAAAATCGACCAACCAACACAAAATGAACGCATTGTTCAAGCAGCTTCTTATCACTTTCCAACACACATTTCTTTACTAAGTTGTTTATTATTGTATTTAAAGCCCTTTCAGTTTTCGGTACACCGCCCCTTACACCCCGTACGTAAACTAACAACGAAACACAATTTTATTCATTCGCAAATATAATTCTACTTTTTTTTAATCTTCGATATTTTTGGTGGCATTCTACATTCAAGAATTGATCCCTTGTGCTACACTAGGACGCTCTATGATATCTATTGGACTCCATTTACGTAATAAGCTCCAAAATGTTCCTACTCGTAATATAAACTTTGGTGTTTCTTTTTCTAACTACTGGGTCCTCGGTACTTAGTATAACGCTACTGTTAAAAAACTTTTTCCAAAATACTGAAACTACTTTTTCTTCGCAAAAATACGGCTACTAACTCTATAAAATCCGATCAGACTAAGTATGTTTATCAAAAATTTGGTATATTATTATTATCGTAGTACAATCTCAATAAGTTCAAAAACATTAATAGAAAAAATACGATTAGGTCGACATTATTGTTCCCGCTGAAACTTTACTCAAGCCTGCAGCTGGTTGTATAAAAAAAAAGCGAAAATGGCTAAATTGTATAAAAAAAGTAACCTATTGGAAGACATTTGTAC
Organism: Athrips mouffetella; assembly: GCA_947532105.1. Taxonomy (NCBI): domain Eukaryota; kingdom Metazoa; phylum Arthropoda; class Insecta; order Lepidoptera; family Gelechiidae; genus Athrips; species Athrips mouffetella. The sequence continues at coordinate 13,161,369 of OX383958.1, forward strand.
CAAGTGCATGAAAATATAAAATGTGGAATGTAGATGAACACACTACCAAAAATCTATTTCTTACTTCTTATTAATTAATCATATTGACTTAAATATAATGAATGACAATATGAACACAAGATTTTACTTTAATATTAGATTCTTTAACAATAATAGGTTAACGCTAGGATTGCAGGAAAGTAACAGCTAAATGACTAAGCGCTAACTAAAAGTCCAACCCGTCTACAGAAATACTGTATTTATATATCATCTCGTCAACGTATCAGTAGTTAAAGCGTTCAATAAAGCTACAAATAAATAACACTTTAAAATATTTAAATACAATAACTTAACATTAAGGCAGTCAACTTCAAAACTAACATGGGTAGGTAAGAGCACACCGGGCAAACACAAATTACATCATAAATATATCGAGTAATGAGATATATTTTTTAGTTTATACATTTAATATTATACAATATATAGCTGATCGATACGTGAATCCGGTATTCACTTTGTTTGGAACCTATGGCACTATTTTGTCATACTGCTACGAGTACGCCACTGTTCTACAAATACATGGAAAGTTCGTGAGGCAGCACTTTAGTACCTGCGGTCCAGTCGCTACATGTAAGCAGGCTTCATTTTGTACGCTCGTTTCCAAATTTCACACAAACAAACTGTAGAGTGGAACCTGTAGAAGATAGCTAGAGGCATGGACACGTGTGTGATGATAGTCCACGCCCAGAGCCCATAGAAGTGAAGCTGAACTGGGTGCGACTCCGCTCTAGATTTTTCAAGTGTGTTAATGGCCCACATTGCCAAATTACAAACCAACAGAAATGTTACAATCTCTCTTCCCGGTTTCTTCCTCAATTGATCTGGAGTTTTTGCTGATCTTCGACTTGCATCAAGGATAAACATTGTTTGACAAGTAGTTTGAATTAATGAAGACAGTGCTGTGACCAATATGAGAATGGTGTTCTTTTCAATGGTGAACTGGCCGCCAATAATGGTAAACGTGCCATAGATGAACATGCCTGTTTGAGCTCCGACAAGCAGGATGTTATCCAGCTCAAGATTTCTGTTGCCATCATACTTTAACTTCCTCACACACAACATGCCTGCTAAGCTAGCAAGAGTTGTCATTGCGTATAGAACAAATTCACAGACATTCACTTCTACAACTGCCAATGTTGCATATTCTTTTTTTGATACGAGAACAAAGAACAGTATAAGGGATATAATGGTTAATACCAGGACTAGAATACCGAAAAAGAGGCCCTTGTGCGCTCGAGCGCAGTCGACGCTGTACAGGTGCGGTGACTTCTTGTAGGCCAAACCTTCGAGCAAGCGTGCTTTAGCGATTGCAGCAGCGACGTCTTTCGACGGGTACTTGGAAATATTCTTCCACATGACATAGAGTATCGCAGCACAGATGAGGGAGTACTCGATTGTGCAGGGGAAGAGAAACGGAGAGGCATCTTGGACTAAAGAGCCCATTATGTTGGTCCGCCGGCACTCGAAGATGTGGTGAGGGCCCTTGAGTCCCCGCGGTACCCGGAGATGCGCCGCAGCAGGGTGTGAAGCTGGGACCTCGGCTGCCAAGGAAGGGCCAAACTCCTTTTGAAATGCTGAAATTAAGGAAAATTTACAAATATTATTAAGAATAGTATACCAACATACAGAAAACTACCAATCAGTCTAAAAATCCCACAAACTGAAAATATATCTTCAAAAGTTTTGCGTGTTTATTGAACATTGTCAATAAATATATCGGTGGATATCTGTTGGAATAAATAGGATGTACGGTATTTAGGTCAAAATGCCTTCCGTGTGAATAGCTGAATGGTTGGCGATAGAAACGCGATTGCGATCGGCATAACTCAGCGACGTCTCGGCCCGCCCTGACGAGGGTCCGCCAAATTACTGCTCATTAACCATCAGATCTGAATTGCCAAGTACTAAATATACCATACAAGTAACTGTTTCGCAGTAGGTAAATTTTCTAAAACAATATTTTGTAGATAGATTTGATCCACTGGAGACCTAAAAATCTTGAAGGATTCAATAAGGTTTTAATATAAATTTAAGATTAGGTAAAAGAAAAACATAATTTTATTAAAAATTTCCATTTAATTTTCTTGTTTACCTTTAATGGGGAAACTCATAGGTAATACAAAAATGTTGATTGCAAAGCGGTCAAAAAGATTCATAACTCCGCTAAAAAATCTGATAATGCAACCATAAAAACATTGGATTAAACTCTTGGGTCAAACCAAGAATAAATTGGATAGAGGGTGGTTCTCCGAATGAAATTATGCGGGTTAGAGCCGTTAGCAGGGATGGTCAACCCATGAAATTGCATAGACCTGCGTATTCCATAAAAGTTTACAATGTATCCTTTATTTACATTATTGTGACTTACAACTATCCACAAACAAATGCTGTTTTCAGAATTTAAATGTGTTCAAGTAGGTTACATATTTAACATTGCTACTAATTACCTATGTCGAAAGTTGAATTTTCAGCTGAAGCTCTTCAATGAAAACATCTCTTTTAAGAGGGTATGTGAAAAGATAGTTATTTGACAGTGGACGCAATCTTTTTGCTTGAAAGAGAGGGATAAAGTGCGCAATCCGCAACGCATTAGATTGCGACAGATATACTGTGCGTGTTACTAAAACTAAATGACGTAAGCGCCTGATATAAAATATCGACTTTTTGTAAAAACTAAGTAATAAAATAAAATTTTGGGTTGGTCATTAGATAGCAACTACGAATACCTCTCTGTATACTTAATTTCACTACTTAAAACACCTCAGATTTCACAAAAAGACGAAATAATTAAAATTGAAGAGGCAACTTTGGATTTTTGATTTGTCGAGCCGATTTTCACTATCGTGTTTTGGTCTAAGCGATATTATCCCTTAAATGGTCAAGAAACACATACCTGAAAATCATGGCAAGATACTTAGTAATTAAAAAGATATTTGTCTTCAAAATACCCAAAAAAATTACATATCGTCATAATGGTATTAATGGTTGAAGATCCCTGGGTCGGGACTTCGTACTTGCGTCTACTTTGAAAAAAAGAGTGGGTCCTAAGAGACCGGGGTGAAAAATTGCGAGTATCAACATATGCCCTGATGCCTACTGAGGGAAAACGTAAAATATGCAAAATACCAAGTTAGTAAGGATGATCATTTTTCTGGAAAGATTTTGTTTGGGCTTTGTTTACGACCAAATTTACGACCGGATATTTAATTAAGAAGTTCGCTGAAAAATTAAACGTGGATTTTTATATAGGACTTTTTTATTTTTGTAAGGACTGTGTGAGAATTGCATATTATTGCTAAAATGCGAAGTACACCGATCTTCAATAAAGATTTTTATATTTGAAAAATAAAAGTCTTTCTTTACACACCAACATCTTCATAATAATACTTTGATTTTAAACAGTCGAAACATTTTTTATAGTCTACCGACCACAACTCCCAATATCCATATTCGATTTCGGACCAGACGTAACCGCAGATCAAAGTTAGTTGAAATCTAACGAAGTAGGTAAAGGAACTATCGAGCACTAGCTCCTTATTAAGTTGTAATTAGTTCTGGGAGACAATTCTTGAATTTCACCAGGTGATAAAATATCATTTAAAAATTCAAAATGACTCTATTTAGACTTCCGATACTAAAATGGTAAAAAAAGGAACCCTTATGGTGCGACTATGTCTGTCTGTCCGTCTGTCATACCTCTATTTCTCAGCAACCACTCATGCTATCGACTTGAAATTTGGAATACTTTTAGAATATAGTTGTCCAATTTAATTGCACATGAAAGAATTTTGAATAAATTATTATTATTAATGTAAAGGGGGCCAAAATAGGGGGGGCAAAATTTCAATTTGTCGCTACTAGGTCGAGTGGGGTGTCATATGAAAGGGCTTGTACATTATAAAATATATTTTTGTATTTTTTTACGTTTCTTAGTTTTCAAGTTATGATGAAAAATGTAAAAAAAAATACCATTCCATCAAAAAATACAATACCATTCGAAGTTTGTGAAAGGAAAAATCTGAATTGATTACAGTTGACAGAAGTTTATGTAAACATTACAGCAAAAATAAAACGATCTTACTAAATTGCACAGTTTTTTATAAATCAGCAAATAATCTTTACAAACAATTTTAGTTTTGCGGTCCTACACTTGACCGGTTTTTATATGTCACAAGAGGGCAAACGAGCAGGTGGGCCACCTGGTGGTAAGTGGTCACCACCGCCCATGATACCCACTGCGTAAAGCGCGTTACCCACACTGAGAACTAAGATGGTAAGTCTCATGTGTCGGTAATTTCACTATCTCCTTTATCCTTCAAACCTAAACACGACAATGCAAACACTGCTGCTTTACGGCAGAAAAAGGCAAGGGGATGGTACTTCCCCAGACGGACTCTTCACAAAAGCCTTATCACCATACAAAACATTTTTTTCAAAAGTGAAGATTTATATTTGTTAAATATGGAGCAGTGTACAATTGGTAATTTTCATATTTAAGTATACTAATAAATATTTTAATAAAAACCAGTTGGGGTGTACGAGGGTTTGTCCACAGGACACATCCAATCAGCTGCTTATGGTGGCAGTAATATTCTTCGTCAATTAACTTTACAATTTTTGCGATACCTTCCCACCGATATTTTTGCATGGCAATTTTTTTGGGGCTTACATATTTATTAATCTCGCGTCAGAAAAAAAGCCAATACAGCTGAGCCCACACGAAAATTATTATTATTTTGGTACTTATAATTAACGCTGGCAACCCCTTACCACCACCCGATCTATTTAAATTTTATTTTAGAAAAAAGAAAGTCGCTGAGACCACATTTTGTTTTCTTTTTTTCCCCACCCCACTACACCCGCACCCACCGCCCGCGGCCTGCCAGCACGAAGATTGTAGGAAAAGGTTGTCCAGGGAAGTAGCTAACGGAGTTTCAATACAGCTGAAGCCACATGACCGATTTGGTCGCTAGCTCTTATACTATAAGTAAATTTTACTTATTTTAATATGCAATGTGTTGTAAAAAGTCGTGAGAAGCGCGCAGTTTGTTCGTTACACTCTCGGCTCTGATACGCCCTGCAATTTTCGAGCGTCGTGCGTAATCACCGATATAGCGCACTTGCACCTAAATGTACTATTGTGCTTTATTTAAGTAGCTGTCGAACGTATTATAAATTATAACCTGCAAAGAAAAATTAACCCTGCGTATGTTAAGGAAAGGTCAAAACTAACTTGTTACGTTGGAACTACTTTAAGTAGTTTTATTATTTAGTTAAATACATCTATACTTAGTAAAAAATATGTTACCATAAATAAAACAGGGCACTAAAATTAAATTATATCTAAACTTAGGTTTATTTTATCCTACAACATTTACAAAAGTTTCTCATCTCAAACGATTAAGAAATTTTGAAGTCCAAAAGTTTATAAGAATTTTTCCCGAATGAAAAAACTTGTAAACCTCGAGATCATTTGTACGTGAATCGTGAAATGACTTTGTGAAATTTCAGTAATAATTTCACTGGTAGTGAATGGTAGAGTGAATGTGTGGAACAGACGCATAATTTTATTACCTAATTTTATTTACGCATTAGTGAATTAAAATAACAACCAAAATAACCTAAAAAAATATATCTCTTAAGAATAACATCTATGACGAATTCTTAAGTTATTAATTTAATTCTAACAAAATTCACTCAGCTCTGTAATACCATAGAGTAATATAATACTGGTAATACTATCGTTTGCAGCAGACGGCAGACTTTATGTGGTGACAATCCGCCTGTACGAGTATAGCCGGTACTGCATCGATACTTTTGTACCTATATGTAGTGAATAATATCATTGACGTGAAAAAACGCTCCGCTTATAGAAGCGATTTTTCATAGGCGCGTAGTTTTCAAAATCTTTGGTTTGGAAGGAAAACAGCTGGAATAGTTGTTCAGTTCAAAAAGTTATTTAGTCGGAAAGGTTGTTTATATTGATTGATATTTAGTTTAAAACGAAGAGCAATTTTGAAAATGATAAATTGAATTTTATTCTGATAAGAACTTCCTTTTTCTCAATACCAGCCACACTGGCGCAATGTCACCGATATAAAGTCTACCGTCTGCTGTACCTCGTAATGAAAGACAATAGTTTGCGAAGTATTTTAACGGTAAAATCAAATTATAGAATTTGTGCTTCATAATTTGTTTATAAATATTTTTTTATTTGTGTTTCTTTTATGTTAAGTGTTATGTATCTGTCACAATTCGCGTGTCTCAATAAAAGACCTTATTGACTAAGCGGTAAGTAATGTAATAAAATTTAAAGTTCGCTTTTTCAAGCTTTGTTATTCTAAGGCGAGTCATTGTTACCGCATATCTACTTAGTTATAGCGACGGCATCCCTCACAAATAACCAGCATTAACAACAGTAGAATATCGATTAGGTGCGATCTACGCGCTACAAGAGTTAGTCGACTTGGATCTTTGCTCCGTGACTTGGATTATCAAACGGCCTACCAAGATTTTTATCACTTGTTGAACTTCTAGCTGGATTCAGATGATTGAATGTAGATTCTTTACAGAATGCATGTTATTGAACATCATAACATGGAGAACACAATTCAAATGGAGCACACCTACGACACCGTAAAAGAATCGACACGTAAACACTGCAACACAGCCTACTTTTAAAGTCTGCTCTTTTTATCTACAATGTCGTAGGTATCTACAATGGACCTGATATCTAAATCAAAGATCCTTGAAATCGGCAAACAGTTGGCTTCTAAAAAAGAAAAGATCGTCTAGGTTTGGCCCGAAACTATCGGCATGTATTTTGGACGCAATTTCTATTATTTATGTCTAAAGGGTTCATGGGGTTTCTTCAGAGAACATGTATTCAATTTTCCTTACCTAATCGATGTTGTATCCCGATAGTCTTGTTCTCCGGGTCATAGAAGGTTAGGATCTCGTGTTTCGTCTCCTGGACCAGCACGTTGAGCCACACGCTGAGATTCGTGCCCACCATGTGCATTAGGCCGAACCGCGCCACTATTTTGTGTTTGTAAACTTTCATCTGGAAGGTGAAATAAAGATAAATTTAAATTCAACTTCAATTATTTATTCTCTCAACAGATTCTTTACGGGACACATTTCAACCTCATGACATATATAAGTAATGCGATTTTATTTTGGCGACTCTATGTGCAATCGCTTCGGAGTAATGTACCTCTTTGGAGAACTTTTTGTTATATATATATATATATATATATATATATATATATATATATATATATAAGTAAGGAATGTAAGTTCATGTACACAACACCAATGTAAATTTTGAGGAGTCATGCAGAGTAAAAGAACAGCGCAAAAAATAATTATGCTTCCGTCGCGCTGGAATACCATAATACTATATTAGAACAGTTAGAACCACATTCGTGCTGCTTACTGTACGTGCTGTAATAGACATGTTAACAAAAATTTAAAGGGTAATTCAATGAAACTGAATAACGTTCCACAAAAAAAACCCGAAAATGAAAAAAAAACCAGCCGCTTTCTTCACACATTTTTGTTTCATTGTAGGTGATTCATACAGTTCTTTTTAGGGTTCCGTACCTCAAAAGAAAAAAACGGAACCCTTATCTCAATCTCGTCTGTCTGTCAAGACCCTTTATCTCACGAACGGGTAAAGGTATAAGGTTTAAATTAATACCATATATTATGATTCATGAACCACACAAGATCTGAAAATTTAAAATTTTTAAAACGACGCAATCAAAAGATATGGCATTTTATGTCCTCATCTCCATACATTTATTCAAAAATGAAAAACCTACAGGGTACTTCCCGTTGACCTAAAATTATGAAATTTGGCAAGAAGCTAGGTCTCACAGTACAAATAATGGGAAAAGTCTGAAATCATTAAATATTACAACTTTTCTCACAACTAATGGTAACCAATTGTGGTGAGCTCCCGTTTCAAGAACATTTATATAAGAGAGGGGTCAAGTTGGATGGTTGCTGAGGCGATTTTTGTTTTAGTTCTGTTTAAAAACGGGAACACTTACAAACTTGAAAATTGGTATGTTTATAGGGCATAGGCTATAAAATAACAACAAATAATAAAATTTGGTCAAGCGCGTGTCAGACTCAAAAAATCTAGCACATTAACTTACTGAAATTTCAACTAATACAATTATGTTTATGTGGTGGTACGGAACCCTCAGTGCGCGAGTCCGACTCGCACTTGGCCGGTTTTTTTTTTTCATCTTGTCTTTCTTATGGTAAACCACTCTCTATTTTCTTAAGTATTAGAGTAAGTAATTTGATAATAAATTCGAACACTCGATTATAATTCTAATCCTAATCCTTCAGGCAAGTGAATGACCAGACTTACCATAAATCTCAGCTTGGAAAAACTTCCACATAAGCTGATTTGTCAGTTTGCCCAAATAAGCTGAACAAATCCAGACTTATTGGCAAAAGTTTCCCGAACTTCGTCTACACCTGTGCGCTAGTCAGGCGAAAGAACTAAGAAAAATCTTAGGTTAAAAAGTTAAAACTAAAGGTAAATAATAAAGTAACTTCCCGGTTTTTTACTAACAATGTAAAAATTTGCTAACTGCGCCGAAATCGTTTCAATTTATCGATTAAGTGGACAGAGAGAAGCGAAAGAAGAAATGGATCGAAGGGGAGTACGGGTATATTCTGATTTTTACTATAATATTGTGCACACATGACACAAAAATAATAAAGAAAAGGGTTACCTTACCTTACCAGAAGGTAGAAAGCTACCAGCCCTTTGCTTGCATAACATGCAGTACCTTGGGGACAGAGCTTTACACTATAGTACCTGGGCGACCGAGCTATGCTCTGTTTGATTAAAATATCATCGGGTGAGCAAGCTATGCTACTCGATAACAGATGGCGCTGTAAGTTTCTTGAACGCACTAAAACGCGCTAAGAAATATATAAAAAGACGGTAAAAACGAATTTTCCCAGACATGAGACCTAGCTAGATCGATTTTTGGCCCTCAAAAACCCCCGTATACAAAATTTCATCGAAATTATTAGAGCCGTTTTCGAGAAACCGATTACAAATATATATAAAAAATATTGCTCGGTTCATAGTATAGGATAATCTAAATCAAAGCCCAATAACAGATGGCACTGTAGGGTTTCTGAATGGCGCTATTTTCAAGAAATGCTCACAAAAGAACGGAGAAAACGAATTTGCCCCCGAAAACCCCCATAAAGTAAATTTCATCAAAATCGTTAAAGCCGTTTCCAAAAAACCGATTAATAACAAATATTGCTCGTTTAATAGTATAGAAGAAAGTTGCAAACTTTAACATATACTACTCAAAACAAAATAAGGGCCAGCAGGTATTTTTTAGATATAGAATTAATTGTGATTTTTCAATTAAAGTTCGATAAAAATTTCCACTGAGCATTATTTGAAACATTTAGTTCAAATTTGAAACTATAGAATAAGCTAAATAAAACTTACATAAAAATAAACACGATAAATGATTTTAATGATATATCAAAAAAACCTGCTGGCCCTCATTTTTTTTCTGAGTAGTATAAAATACCTATTATTTACCTCGTTGTTGAGAAAGATGAAGTACATCTGTATGAAGATGAAAGCCATCCTAGTGGCAGGTGTGAGTGCCAGGAGGACATTGTGGCAGTTGGTGTTCCTCTCCAGCTCCCAGTACTGGCCGAACTCCAACCCCGAGTAGATCATTGACCCGATGCCAAAAGCTGTAGACAATTTATTTTTCTTACTGCTAGTTGCACACATCGTCTTTAAAAGTAAAGCTCCTTTAAATCTAGTCACTTTCTTTGTCATTCAAACCAAAAGTACATACCACAACATCACGCCTTTTTCTCGTCGGGGTAGGCAGAGACCACAGCCTTGACCTGCTGTTCTTGATATATTTCCCTTGCTTCATCAACCCAAAAGTGACAGCAATATATTTAAAAGAGCTTTAACTTTAAAGAAGCTTTGTACAATTAACCGTTAGCCTATAGATCCCACTCAACTACTGGGTAAAAGTTTTTCCCCCAGCTTTTCAACGGTTACGATCATTTTATTAAGATGGTTTCTGAGTGGCAGCACCTTACTTTTAGAAATAAATTTATTGCGTCGCAAATACAAAACTTTTCATTAGTATTGTTCGTTTGGCGGCAATATGGGGTAGTTATATATGTTATAACCCGTAACCTCATAGCTTAGCTTATCATTCATAGCTTTGTATTGTTAAAGTGCTAAAAGTGGCCGTTTTTGGCACTTTTGCAATACAAAGCTATTCACGATAAGCTAAGGTGTGATGTGATGGATAATAAAATAAAGAACTATCCCTAATTGCCGCCAAACAAACAATCCTTATTAAATGTTTTGTATTTAAGAAGCAGTAAATTTATTTCTCAAAGTGGCAGCACCTCTGCTATGCAACCCCCTTAATATACAATTTTTTTAAAGCAATCTCGACAAAGACATTATGGTTATGTTGAATACTTTATTGTCGCACATTCAGGTTCCTTAGCATCCATAAATCGTTACAAAAAATAGTCTTTGTTTTCGTATATTATTATGTACTTGGACAATAAAATACAGAAAAAAATTACTTTTACAGTGAACGACAGGTCAAGCTAGACAATCGCAGCGCGACTCTAGTCCTTACGTCTATTGAAATAAGAAAAGTACATAGTCCAATCAATGTGTCAAGTTTGTTTTGCTCTTGACTGTCAACATCCCTTCTACCAAGAAGTACCTGAAGTATATACCTAGTGGGTAGAGCTCCTGCATTTCAATTACGTATTCCTTACCGGAATGTTTAAAAGACAATAAAATTCTTTGAAATTTACCATTATTATAAATAATTCAAAAACACTAAAAACGGTCTAAAGGACCCGCTAGTGTAATAGTCTCACTTGCCCCTTAGAGAGCCGACATTTTATTTCCACTTTTCGTAACAATACACCCTAACTTTCTTGTAAATGTTTCAAAAACATTGCATTTTCCCATTTTACGACGCTTGTATCATTTGTTACCAGAACAACCGAAGCGATCAGTCGCAGATGTTGACATTTTCCCCGTTTTTGTTTGGCTCAAACGATGTGTAGCAGAGTGTGGCATAAAATATGTCTTGCCTAAAGTCTTAATGGATCAAATACCCAACAAACTGGACAAACTGACTGAGTTTTAGCAACAGTTAGGGTGACTAACTTGATGGCCACATAGCCCACGCACAATGGTCCTTACAGGACTAAGTGCGGAAACCACACACTTAACTTAGAAGTCTTAATGGAACTGCCTGCAATGATGGAAATAACAAAATGACTTTTTTTTTACAGGTACGGCACCTACATTGGCTCTAAAGTTTTATGTAAATCCTTTGCAAATCGAGTACCTACAGACGGCAGACAGATTATAGGAGCTCTAGGTAGCATATAAAAGTTAGGATTTGCATTTTGAATTCTTCTCTCCAAACTATTCAATTCATGTTTCTCAAATATATCACAGATAGCGAATGTTTAACAGAGTCAGTCGAGCGTGTTCGCCTTGTAAGTAAGTTGGAAACTACACTTCGTACTTAGCAAAACTAAGAACAAGATTGCTCGCGAAATTACATTACTTTTCTTACGCTTCTTATTATGTTACTTATTCTAGCTGCTTATTTGAGTAATTTTCTTGTTCTGTATTTTTGTTACAAGAAGAGGCTCCGCAGACGAGGGCAAAAAGTCCGCTAGTGTGGCCGAATTTGCAAAATAGTTATTTGTTATGCAAGGCAGCAAAAGGTTTATTTGGCGCAAAGGCCTCGTATTGAAACCTGAGCAAGCGAAGGATTCTAGGATTGAACCACGAGCGAAGCGAGTGGTTCAAAAGAAGAATCCTGAGCGTGGCGAAGGTTTCAAGGCACGAGACGCAAAATAACTTTGCTGCCGAGCGAAACACAAAATTTTTCACCTCATTAAAGCGAGGAAATGTTAACATAATGCAATATAAGAAATAAGTGTTTAATTAATTACTCATACGTTTTAACGTAAGGGCATAATACCTACATAATGGTACTGACGGCAGCAAGCAAGTGGAAACATAACCAGTATAACCTGAACCAGCGCTTCGCTACAAACCTCCGTAACCAGAGACCAGCTCAAGGTCAAAGAGTTTTCACGGACGAGTGGCCATGTGTAGATTAAGAAAACATTAAAAAGGAAATCACTATAATCAAATTATTATTATTTTTGGGACTGTTGTGCTTATGTTCGTGACTCTACTCATAAACTACTTGATAAATTTGCAGAACAAGGTTCATTTTCATTGGATTTCAATGTGGAGACAGAGGATAGGCAGTGGCAGGCAAATCTATTTTATATTGCATTGATTTGAAGTCAAAGGGCGAGTCCATTAATCTGGGCAAGAGAACAAAAAAAAGGCCATCGAATTTTAAATTTACTTTTCATTATCAGCCAGTACCTTACTCACCAGGCATTCACTATTCATAATACTATTTGTTTCTTTCCTATAGCTGCACCCTCTTTCTCATCTTGAAAACGATAGTGAGTGGCTGGTTTTACAAGCGGCCAGTACTGCAGCATACTACAAAATAATAAGTACATCGCGTTCGAATTTCAAAAACCTTTTGCCCGCTAGGGGCCAAAAATCGCTTTTGGCAGCAGAATTTAACCGACAAAACAAATGTTTCCGAGCTTTGGAGGTGAAAATTATCTTTTTTATATCTAAAAATATATAAAATCGAACAACTCTCTAAATTGAGCAACTATCGAAGCTGATTTCCTCCAAACATACTATACGTATACAAACAACATTAAACTAGATGATATAAAAAAAATTGCAATACTGGCCACACTGGCGGTAAAATTGTGCTCGTCTCAGAAGCCTCAAAGTTTGCAGGTAACAAAGCTGAGCAACGTAATAAATATTACGTAAGTACTCACCAACAGCTCCCACTCCGCAGTTAAAAGCTGCCATAGTGATGGGTCCGTACACCCGATGTGGAAGCTAGAGCAAACCTCAATGAGAGTCGCTATCCCAGATTCGGCGCGTGCGTGGTCACAGTACCGCGCTCCGTCGTCTGGAAGAGCACGAGTCTGATTCCGATTTCGCTGGAACTCACCAACAGCTCCCATTCCACAGATAAAAGCTGCTATAGTGTTGAGTCCGTACACCTGACGTGGTCGCTAGAGCAAACCCCAATGAGAGTCGCTACCCCAGATGTGGTGGCGGCACGTGCGTGGTCACAGTACCGCGCTCCGTCGTCTGGAAGAACACGTGTCTGACTCCGATGGCGCTGGTACTCACCAACAGCTCCCATCCGCAGATAAAAGCTGCCATAATGATGGGTCCGAACACCCGATGTGGTGGCTAGAGCAAACCCCAGCGAGAGTCGCTTCCCCAGATGTGGCGGCGGCACGTGCGTCGTCACCGTACTGCGCTCCGTCTGGGACGAGCACGAGTCTGATTCCGATGGCGCTGAACTTGAATCTGATTCTAAACAAACACATAATATCAATACAAAGTTATTTTTTGGACGATATCCGTTTGGCCCCTCATTAGAGAGGTCAAAAGCAAAACTTTTGGTCTAATACTTTTGTAGTAACGCATAAAAATAATTCTACTTCCCATACAAAATGTGTTGGTCACTTACGGTACTTTGTATGGGAAGTCGGTTTTTGTGCATTCTTGCAAAACTCGTAGAACAAAAGCTACACAAATGTCAGATCCAAAAAATAAGGCTAAGCTGTAAGTACATTTTTTCTATCACCTGACGCCCTCAATATAAAGCCATGCTTCTCATGAGGTTCATGGTTCACTTCTTGCACATATTTATTAAAAATTTATTTTTCATTCTTGTAGGTACTAATTAAAAACGGTTTAAAAAAAGCCATATTATATATTTTACTCCTAAAATTGTATTACGCTTACAAAGCACTATAATTAGTATCTCCACGTGGGCTATTATTATGCCGCTTTACTTCCAGTTTTGTATTCATTCCCGCGCAGTGGAAGCAGCGAATTAAAATTTTCTCTAAAACGCAGTTTAAAGTTAGCATGTACTCGTAGGTAGTTAGTTCTCGTACCCGCTAGGCTTTCCGCGTCATTTAAATAACAAATTGTAACAACGCGAACGTTGGCGTAAAAGGAAAAATCACACGTCTGTAAAAGCCAACTATTCGCTACAGCAAAAAGTAAAAATAGCCAGATAAAAGAAAAGCAAATAAAAAAGCAGCATTTTGTGGCCTTTGTATTTTTTGTGACAAAATATCGACGCCTGACAAAAATTCTTATGTAAAGAAATGTTTTTAGATCATAAGAACAAGTGAAAGTAGTGCTTAACCACCAAACTTTAGATTTTTATTGTTTTCAGCACAAAGTGGTACCGGTCACAAACAACTAATATGAACCTTCAAAAAGTACGTAGTCTGAATTTTGTAGAGGATAAAGTCCTAGCGCTCTAAATATAAGATAAGAAAAGCTGCAAATATAGTGCGACGGAATAGCTGCAAGCAGTTTACGCCACCTTCGTCACAGGACAGCCGATCTTTGTGCCGCAGTAATGGTGCAATTTAAAGCGGACTTTTATAGCTTCTAAAAGAAATGGAGATGTAATTCAGTTTAAGGTAGCCCCATTCGAGCTCTACCAGGAACCAGCCGGCGAACGCTTAAATAATTTCGTTAAGGAATAAAATTTTCTCTTTTCATTAATAAAGTGGAAGGCCGGATGAATAGTTGAATGAATGAATAGAAGTTTACAAGGCTTAAAATATTTAAGTAGGTGGGTTACTATTTAAATTAAGTATTTTAAACTTTGTTAAGTGGTTGTAGCTATTCCGTCGCATCCTTTTAATGCTTCTTTTTGTTGAGCCGTGCATGTGTTACACGTTTTTGCTTATTAATAAATACTTACTACAGGTGACTACATTTGTATCTCGCGCAGATCTGGACCTATCTCTTACAAGGGCTGCATACATGTATAGAAGGAACACCATACTCCCAATGTAGAGGTATAAGTAAAAGCCCTGTTGACAATAAAAAGCGTGAGGAGTATCAAATATCAATTACTTAGGCAAACAATCTGTAAGTTAGTAATAGTTGATACTTACGTCATAAAAAGAAGGTGGAATATATGTGGAGATAACTTCGGCCATGGGGAATGCAATACCCATCACCACGAGCAACTTTCCATACAATGCAGATAGAGTCGTAGCCAACGCGTCGCCACTGTTGACAATTAATATTTTTTATAAATAAAACTCGCTAACTACACTTGATACAGATTATGTATACCTATGCAGGGTGTATGGGACATGGTGGGAGCGAAGGGAGAAGTGAAAACTGAAAGGTCTTATTAGGTAGACTAAACTGAACAACTTTCTATTACATGTGTTGGGATAAGATTAAAAAATTCGACCTCTACATACAAAATAACCGCTTTGTTCAGGCAGCTTGCATGAAAAAGTCATGTCTGATAATATTTTCATTATCTGCCATACCGGCAATACACAAAAATTTTCACTGTATTGCCATACCGGCAAAACAGTAAAAAATCTCTTTCGATATGACCTTTATTGCATACAAAAGGTCAACAATAAATTATCAGGATGTTTTAAGTTTTATTTTGCTTGGTTGGACCAATGAGACATGACATTGCCATGCGATATTGTATTAATGAGCGTATTTTTGATGATTGTTCTCGCTCAACCTATCATACAACACTTGTTTCTTTGCAAAGTTGTTCAGTTTTGTCAACTTAATAAACCCTTTCTGAGAGAGATAATTTTAAACCATACCGTCAAGCATACCTACATACTACAGTTAGTTAGGCCATTCATATTGATCAACGTCTACCTGGTGAATAGGAACCATAAACGGCTTTTCTTAAAAACTCAGATGTCCCGTAATTGAATTACGAAACTAATTTCACTAAACAAACAAGGTTGACGAAGGTAACCTACCACCTTCTCTGTCACTGTACGAAATAAAACTAAATAAGAAACTCCAAAGTAAGTAAGCGAAGAAAAATAAAAGTAACGCGGGGACACGGTCATTTATTACACGTCTGGATGAGATCCCGGGGCAACACCGGAGCCTTATCCAATAAAGTCCTTGGTGTATTCTGTACGAGAGAATGAGCTTCGGAATTTGATACATTTTTTATCAAGGTAAAATTTATTGATGCCTTAGACTAGATTTGAAAAGAATATCCAAGTTTAGAGAATAAGGCGTTATAAGGTTACTTAGAACCTCATCATATCAGCCGAAAGACGTCCACTGTTGGACAAAGGCCTCTCCTACACATCTCCACAACCTGGTCCTGTGTTATGCCCGCATCTAGCGGCTTCCCGCGACCCTGACCGGATCGTCGGTTCATACTACGTCTTCCGATTCGTGAACGCCACTTTGAAACCCTAACGCCGATACTACAACAAAATACCTGAAAATGTAGTGCAATTACTTGAGAGAAAGTTTAAACAATGTGTAATGCAAACGTTATGTAAAAAAGCTTACTATAGATTTGATGACTATATGAATGACAAAGAGGTATGGTGCTCTGATATTCCAGCGAAACACAAGAAACACATTGTAAAAAGCCGACTCTTAAAGTAGGCCGTGCTGCAGTGGTTTCTTGCCGTTTCTTTTACGCTGCCATAGCACGATCCGACCGAAACACCGTAGACTCGCTCTATTTGCATTGTATTCTGCATGACATTCAATAAGTATTCTGTAAAGAACCTACATTGAATAAATAATCTGAATCCGATTCGTGAACGCCACTCTAAAACCCTAACGCCCCTGTGCACTGCCCACTGCCACTGTTTTGGCGATTCTCAGAGCTGTGTAGGTTACTTTAGTTCTTCTACGGATGTCCTCATTTCTGATTCGATCCCGCAGAGAGGTTTAAAACCTAATAATGATAAACTATCCAACAACTTTGAGTTTGAAGCCATTTATGAACACTTGGCTAGTTCAAAGGTCGAGTACCGTGTTGGGTCCCAGACAAATCCTCGCAAAGCTGCTTAAAGTCACTCTCGGACGGTGACGGGAACATAAATATATAACATGAATTCACCGGGACAGTTCACATTAATCTCTTCTCCAGTATACTTTGTACTTGTGTATTTAGTAGACTTTTTTATACATGGATGTTCTGTTAGGTGTTTCTTCATACACACACATAGCATTTCAAATAATCCAGGAGACTCATCAGTCTGTGTCTTATCGACAGCAGCGTTTTATCATCCCTGGCTATGTGAATTTTCATTTTCATCAGGACGGCCGGCAATTGGCTTTAGCATCTGAAGCCATTTGTTAAGATGTAGCTACTATGAAAGATTTTGTTCAATTAAGTACCAACAAAATATTTATCCATATTTCAATGTTTTTCTATCGCTTAAACATTAAACAATACTAGATAAGATAATGCGAGGATTATGTATGTTAAAATAAAATAAACATATTTTCCATTTCTGCTCTAGAACTCATACTCTCTGAACATCAATTAGGTTGTCCAAACTTTGACTTGTGTAAAGTTGCCAAAGGAAAGTAGGATAAGTTAAAAATAATATGTTGACCCAAGCAATTTCCATCATACGCCTCAACTGACGGGACCAAAGCCACTTTTACAACTTTTTCCTTATTTCCTCGTAGCGGCAATATTTATTTGACATGTTTGCATATAATCGCCCAGTATTATATTACTCTATGATATAATTAAATTATTTTTTTCTCTCAATGATATTTTAAGTTTTTTAGCCAAGTTGTTTTTTATGTGACAAGTGAGCAAACGAGCAGGTGGGCCACCTGATGGAAAGTGGTCACCACCGTCCATGGTCACCACCGCCCGCTGCCTTATTGGTGGCATAATTTGACACTAATAAGACAGCAAAGCACGTTACCCACCCTGAGAACTAAGATGGTGTGTCTCGTTTGCCAGTAATTTCGCTGGCTCCCTCACCCTTCAAACCGAAACACAGCAGTGTAAATCAAAAAATCAATCAAAATCAAAAATATTTATTTTCTTTTAAAATAAAGTTTTACTTACAGCTAGTAGCAGGAGCTCTCTTTTAAACATAAAAGTAATGCTTGTAGCAGGGAATTCCGCTGCACTAAACACTGCTATTTTACGGTAGAAATAGGCAAGGGGGTGCTACTTCCCCAGGTGGACTTTGCACAAAAGCCCTACCTCCTATAAAAAGCATTTTAGCATTGCGAGTCCCTAACGCTCTATGAAAGAAAAGGCTAAACTGACGGACATAATAATATACGTACGAGTATAACGCATAGCCAAAGAGAAACTTACAATTTTGCACAGTGGTTCCTTACAACTTAGACGTATGGTCAACCGCTTGTCGGTAGAAACTTTTTCAACTCTATTACCACGTCATAAGGTGCAAAAGTGTTTCTACTGATGTGCGGCCGTGTGTACCTACTAAGAAAGGATTTTGCGATATATATCTCCTGAGAATCCACGGTAATTGAAGTCGCGGGCAACAGCTAGTACTTAACAAAATAAATTCCGAAGTGGAACACCGTAATCAACACAGAAATTTAACCAATCGTAATTCCACTCAACGAAATTGCTGGCAAATTGGGATCTGTAAAATATCAAAGATATCTTCCAGGAAGGACATGGACCAAAAAGCACTAAATAATAGCCGTCCAAAACATGTTGATCCTTGTCTTGGATTACGTCGGTTGGAAATATCTAAAGAGATTCAAATTTGGAAGTGTCGTCGTGCCTGGTTTTCAAGCCCTCGTTCCTTGTCGGGAAGGGTCCCCCTCGAGCTTACGTTACCATGGTGACGGCAGCGTTCTCTTGGTGTGCCTGATACCTACTTACAGTTGCAATGGAAATTGGTGCCAGCAATGAACGAAATGCCTTCATACACAAACAAACCGAACTGAATTAACATGGTAGTTTATATGAACGATGGTAACGGATCTGAAAATTTAGAAATTAATGAAAGAAAGAAAAAATAATGAGTTAAGCACTAGCACACCTTCCTTAATTCGGCATACATTACTCGTTGAAGTAAGAAAAATGGAATTAACATAACCAGGCCTCCCGGCAACGTATGCCGAATTAGTTTTTGAATTTAGGAAGGTGTGATTGCGGCTTTACATGTTTATATAAGGTCAACATAAAGAGCAATAAATCATCTTATCTTATCTTAATTTTAGTATGTTACTCAGACCATGAAACTTAACAACTTTCCCCAAGAAACATAGCGAAATAAGAAAATCAATTTTGACCTCCCATAGAAACTGCATCAGCTGATAGCGCATTTCGTATGGGTCAAATTTGGTTTTTCGTACTTTATGTTCCTTGGAAAAAGTTGTTCAGTTTTGTGGTCTGAGTAACATACTAAAATTATGTTCACTATTTCATTAGGACCTTATATAGTACACACGGCCGCACATCGGTAGAAACACTTTTGGACCTTATGGCGTGGTAATAGAGTTGAAAAAGTTTCTACCGACAAGCGGTTGACCGTACGTACGAGTATAAGACTTTTTTGCAACGACTGCCTGGGGTAATACAGTCAGCATCAAAACTAGCTAAGCATTTCAGGTTGCCATAAAGACCCACACATTCAAAGTGACCATAATATTCAAATTATTGTTGGCTTCCTGTAAATCAAAAGGTGATCACATCAATTTGTAAACTTCTTTTTTGTACAGATTATTATACTCGTATGGTCACTTTGAATCTGTGGTTCTGTAGGACACCTGAAATGCTTAGCTTCTTTTGATAGCTTGCCTATTTAATTTAAGCTGTAAAGCAAAGTCAAAGGTCAAAAGTCAAAGGGCAAAGGCAGACTGATAAGGGTGAAAATACCGGTACATTTGATATTCCACCTTAGTTACTGTTTTCAAGGTGTAACGGGCCGATGGTCCGACACGGAATTACACGAAGAATATAATAGAGTATATTCTATTTTAGGAGTTTTAAAATGAGTAATAATTCATTAGGAATCTTAATATAAATGATCATAGATTTTGTTCGACTCGAAATGAAAATGAGGGTCTGATTATGCATTATTACTTAAAATAATTGCTTGAAAATACTCGTCTAGCGCCGCGAATCGGCGCATATTAGAACCTCCTTGGTTAAAGTCTACTTGTCAAACAGGAAATAGAAATGTGTGAGGGAAGTGGGTAGGATTGGTGACGTTAGCCGTAGCTGCTGGTTTGTAGCTCTCTGATTGGCTGGTTTGGGCGGTCTAAAGACAAAATTCGAAAAGTGTGGAACATGGAAGCTATTGTACATCGCCCTTTCTTGCTGTGACCGCACGAGTACAAGGTGGACTCCAAAAAAATGTGAGAAAATTCTTCAAAATAAAGTTTCCGTACGCCGAGTTTCGTCGCTGCAATTGACAAAAGCTAAGTTTCCTAGGACATTTCATTACCCCAATTAGTAATTTTAGTTCAATTCGACATTAAATAGTACATCGAGATCGCCCGCCGATGGTGATCTTTGTCAAGAAAATTATTATTTTACTAAATGTTTTTGTGTTATAGCGACTTCCGAGTACTCTGAACGTCAAAACGCGTGTTGAGTAAGAAAATAAACCAATATTTTAAAAGGGTAGTCCTTATAAAGGGCGGTTAGATGTTCTAGGGGCTTAGTCTCATTTTTTTTAAAACTTACAGTAGGTCTATGGACCATGTGAAATAGGAACCAAAAGCTACAAACCATTTGAGCGCAGGGGAGCTGAGCGTCCAATTCCAAGCCAGCAGCAGTCCAGACAACTCAGTCTTCATTGCAGTATGCCAGTCGCAGACGGGTAAGAAGATTTAATATTTACTCCTCAAATCGGCCAATCTACTTTGAACGATTTATGCCAGTCAATTATTTGAGCATATCTATCCTTCTCTGGGATTCTATACAATCAATTTTAGGATTTCGTCACTCCGTGGGAACCTTAAAAGGTATAGCTACAACTGAAAGCTACTAGGTACCCACTTCAATATAAAATTCAATTCTAAGTCTGTTATAAAGAAGGTCTTTTTGGCTCAAATGCTGCAAATGAAAAACGCATTTGATTCATCTAATAAACTCACTCTTTTCTATGCCACAAGCTAAGATACAAGGCTGATGATATATAAATTCGACTATGGGAAAGACAAAACCCAGTATATTGCAATACATCCATACCGGGGTTGCAAATACAACAGGAGTCAGTTTGTAAGTCATCTCGCTCATAGAAAGTAATAAAACTCCTTTATCTATATGAAAGATTGAGCTGAAAGGACTGGATATATTTCAGGCCTTTACATTGTTAAAAATAAACTAAATTTTCTTGAAGAAAGTCAAATAAAAATCTTGGAGAAGTTTAGATGTACTATTTTGATGTTCTCATGTACCATTTACAGCCTTCGGATCTACCTGCTTCCTTTCACACAAATTATTTACAGTACCTATAGGCTCATACTAATCAATACATTTATTCTAGGAAATTAATTGTATAGGAATTCAACTTATTCATGGTCCGCACTCAAACGAATTAGGGTTACTCGTTGATCACCTCGTCGGGTCCAAAAAGCAGTTTAAACATCTCATCGGCCATTTTATAACTAGGACAATCCCAATACATAGGCTTCAAGAACTACAGGACAAGCATTAGGTAACATTAGGACTTTCCTTAGATTTCCCTTTAGGTTCAGCAAGGATAATTAGAAACTTAGACATTACCACATTCAATTATTCCTTACAGGTTCATAAACCTTTAAACTACATATACACACCTTCATCTTATTAGGATAGCTCTAGGGGTTAGGAGACGTTACAATCTGATGCTTGGGTTCGTGCCCAGGATAGGAAACTAGTAAGTAAATTTTAAGTAAGCCATTAGGATACCTGGCTCCTGCCCATTATAATCTCGCGAGCCGTGCCCAGTGTGTCTTAGAATCTATGTTACTACAGTTATTATTTTAGAGACAGGCCTAGAGCGTTACAATCTGGTGCCGTGAGTCATGATGTAAAGTTAGGGTTAGGCAGGCCGTTACAATCTGGTGCTGCCGATGACCAGTGATGATCTGGCTTCGAGCTGCAGAAAAAGTAAGGTAAGAAATACCGCTTAGCTGTCTTATACATTCTTCCTACTATCTATACATATAATAAAAGAGTAGAAACCGCGTGTCTGTACTTTTGATGAATTTATCAAAAAATGAGTGTGGGCGATAAGAAAGGACTAATAGAACACAAATATATTTTTTTTGAATTTTTTGTCTGTCTGTCTGTCTGTCGGTCTGTCTGTCTGTCTGTATGTTTTCGATAAACTCCGAAACTACTGAATGGATTTTCACGCAGTTTTCGCAGGTAGATTAAGCTTAGCTCTGAGCAACATATAGGCTATGTTTCATTCAAATCGGTTCACTCAATCAGAAGCTACACTAATGTAAAGTATCAAACTGCCTGTGAGCTAATAACTCACAAACTATCAAACCGATTCAAACGGGGTTTTCAATTACAAATGTTTGGCTAACTTTTTTGCAACATAAAAATTAAGTTTCATTGCAAACGGTTAACTCAGACAGAAGGTACGCGAAGTTTCATCCGGCGACGCAAATAACTTACAAACTATTGAACGTATTCAAACGGGGTTTTCAATAACCTGTCAAGCTTACTTCTTTGCAACATATTTGCTTACTTTCATTGAAAACGGCTCACTCAGACAGAAGGTGCGCGAAATTTCAAGCGGTGGCGCCAATAACTCACAAACAACTGAACCGATTTAAACGAGGTTTTCAGTATCGTGTTTGGCTTACTCCATGCAACATGTATGCTTAGTTTCATTGCAAATGGTTCACTCAGACAGAAGATTCACTAAGTTTCAAGCGGCGGTTCCAATAACTCACAAACTACTAAACGGATTTAAACGGGGTTTTCAACAACGTGTTAAGCTTAATTCTTTGCAATATATTAGCTTAATTTCACTGAAAACCGTTCACTCAGACAGAAGGTGCGCGAAGTTTTAACGGTGGCACCAATAGATCACAAACTACTGTACCGATTCCAACTGGCATTTCCATGACGTGCTTGGATTAGGTACTTCCGTGCAACATATAAGCTTAGGTTAGTTGAAAACGGTTCACTCAGATAGAAGTTTCGCAAAGTTTAAAGATAAGGCGCGAATAACTCACAAACTTTTGAGCCGATTCAAACGTGGCTTTCAACAACGCGTTTGGCTTACTCCTATGCAATATATAAGCTTAGTTTAATTGCGATAGGTTTTTAGGACTTTGACAGAAGATACGCTAAGTTTTAAGCTACAGAACCAAGAACTCACCTACTGAACTGATTTAAACGAGGTTTTCAATGACGTGTCGGGCTTCTGTCTGTGCAACTTATAAGCTTTATTTCATTGCAAACGGTTCACTTAGACAGAAGGTTCACGAAATTTTTAACGGCCGCACCAATACCTCACAAATTACTTGAACGACTCAAACGGGGTTTTCAATAACGTATTTGGGTTGCTTTTTAGCAATATTTAAACTTTTTTTATTGCAATTGGTTCACTCAAACAGAAAATAGGCAATTTTAAAGTTTCAAGCGGTGAAGCCGAGCTGAAATCAAACAAAGCTTATAACTTTGAACGGAAGAAAGCCAAATACGTTGTTCAAAATACCGTTTGATCCGGTCCAGTTGTTTGTGTAAAAGTCGTGGGTACAGCTGAAGATTGGTAAAATCTAGATTTAGTTTTATGATAAAAATAATAAAAAAAACCTATCTCAAAATCCTATATCAAAATACTTCAAAAAATAAAGAGAGATGTGAATCATTGTTTTTTAGGAATTGTCTTTTAATGGGAGAAATAAGTTAAAAGGATGGTACAGAAGTGAAGTCCAACAGTTTTGTATGTAGGTACATGTACAGTTAAAAGCATGTGAAGCTAGAAACGTTGGACTTTGTACCGCTCTTTTTTCAGTGGCCACAGAAGCTAAAGTGACTGCGGCTCAGATTTAGTTAGGCTTAGTTTTGTATAAGAAATAACGAAACCCGTATCACAGTTCATCCGCGTGGAATTATACTATCTTCTTCTTTCTTCTTTGCGTGTCGATGGCATCGTCATTTTAATTTTATATTTGTTTAGCCCAAAATTCGGCAACATGCACTGCATTTTGTGTGGCGTCCATTAACTCTTGCTGTGTGCAGGTGGAAGGGGACGCAGAACACGATGTTAGGTGGGCCATAGTTTGTATCGCACCACACGTGCAGATCAGATTAGGATCCTTTGAGAAACCCCACCTGGACATGTTGTCTTTACTGCAGCCAACCTGAGTCCGAAGTCTATTTAGAGACTTCCAGGTCAGCCATGGCAAATTCTGTCCAGGCGAAAGACTCTCTGAACTATAATTTTTCTATACTCTCTCTATACTATAATTTTACACTTACGAGGATAGTGGGCGACCTAACAGTCCACACGTAAACAAGAGGTGTTTAATTTACAAAAATCCGTATTATCGGTACTCTGTATACCTAATAATATAAAGGCGAGAACTGCACTGTCTGTCTGTCTGTCTGTTACGCTTTTATGGCTAATCCGATAAACCGATTGTGATAAAAACTTGGTACGAAGATAGTTTGAACCATGGGAAAAGTCATTAGCAAATTTTTCTGAACCCCACGCGGACGGAGTCGCGGGCAACAGCTAGTAATATAATAAACACGAAAGTTTGTAAGTATGGAATATGGATGGATGTTTGTTACTGTTTCACGTAAAAACTATAGAATGGATTTTAATGAAACTTTACAATAATATAGCTTATACATCATAATAACACATAGGATACAATTTATAATCCTGCGCAGACGAAGCCGCGGGCACCAGCTAGTTAACTATAACTATAGGCGGTGGTGACTACTCATTATCAGGTGGCCGATCTGCTTCTTTTCTCAGTTGTTAAGAACATAAAAAACTTATAAAGTCCCGTTGGCGTGGTTGGTAGTGAGGCTGCCTTCTACGTCGTGGGCCGAGGGTTCGATTCCCGCCCGGGACAAACATTTGTGTGATGAAAGCGAGTGTTTGTTCTGTGTCTGTGTGTTATTTATTTAATGTTTGTTCTGTGTCTGGGTGTTTGGGTGTTATTTATCTATTCATGTATTGTATATCAGTATCTGGTACCCATAGTACAGGCCTTGCCTAGTTTGGGATCAGATGACTTAATGGGAATTGCCCCTATAGTCCCTATAGTTGCAACAGATATTAAACACAAGGTAATTTTTTTGCACCTGATATCCGTTTGCCCACTTATTAGTGAGGTCAAAAACTATAACTTTTGTTATACAACTTTGCTAACGACGCCCAAAAAAAACAATTTCGCATACAAAGCAAGTGACCTTACACGTTGTGTATTTTTTTTTCTTAAGTTAAAAAAATCTGCGCGTTGTTAGCAAAGTCGTAGAACAAAAGTTGTTGCTTTTGACCTGACTAATAAATGGGCAAACGGATGTCAGGTACAAAAAAATACCTGGTATAATCTCTTGAAATTATTAAATAATCTTAATCACGACATAGTGTTTGTCATAATCTGCGCATTTAATCTTTTAATTACTAATTGGCCCATAATAGTCAGATAATCCGCAGTTATGTTCCGTAAGTTTAAAAGAATTAGGAGATTGCAGTTTTTCAAAACATATTTTGATGGGCATTTTTCAGTTTTTTCTGCTAAATGTTATATATAGAAAACGTTAAAGTAGTAATGGTGAAACAATTTATCTTTCTGTTAATTAACTGGTACGTTTTTAATACACGAAATATCTCTGTGACAACAGCTGATTTAATTACAATTGATTAGATAGGCAGGCCTTGCTACGTACTTGCTATGCATTGTATTTATCTACCCAGTCTTTTGGCTGAAATAATTATTGGCACTTATTAATACCCCACGTTTCATTATTATATTTCAAATGAAAATAAATGGTACAGCAGCACTGCACTTACTTTCTCGCAATACTCAAGGAAAAACTATCAACCGCAAACTTAAATTTGTAATGCCATACACATAGTATGGAAATACACTTTTATTTACGTTTTTCAAAAAAAAATCAGATGAAATATACAGATCAATTCAGAATTCAAATTGTTATACATTAAAACAAACAAACCTCAAACGATTTCGAGTAAATCACATGTTTAACTTTTGGTAGTACTGGAACACCCTTTATATGAATTTTCACAGATATATATATATATATATATATATTTATATATATATTTATTTATTGATTTATTGAAAAGACGAACACAACAGATAACAATCACATTATGGTTACACAAACTATTTAACACTTAGATCCAGATTGTTGCCCAAAAATGTGTACGTACAGCATGAGTCAACAAAAGCTCAGCTGAGCACAGCTACTACTAACAATAATAAAAAAAAAAAACAAATATAAATATAAATATAAATCATGTTTTATTTAGTAGGTAGGTAATGTACAGTAGCCGAAAAACTGAGATTCAATAAAAACAACGATATATTAATTTGCTAGGACCCTAGACTAAATAAAACATAACTAACATGCAGTGTTGGTATGATAAGGTCAGATAAAGAAAATAGAAAAAAAAGTTTAGAACTAAGAGACAAAAAACAAAGCTAACTAGTTTGGGATATTGTTGTTGAGGACATTCTTAACAGATTTTTTGAATAAATCAGGTCTACGATTAAAAATATCTAATTCTTTGTTATCTTTCGTCAAGTCATTGTAAAGGCGACACATTCTAGTTAAAGGATTGTAAAAAGATGTATTATTTTTATAAACATTGAGCAAGAAGGTTTTGGGGTGTCGAGGATTAGGTTTAATGTTTAAGTCAATCTGAGATAGGAGGAATGGAGAAACCAGGTATGAATGTAGTATTTTGTGAAGGCAAATTAGATCAAATTGCATGCGACGTGTGCTGAGTAATGACAATCTGAACTTTGCTAGTCTGTTATCATAAGATGGCATCACACGTCTACTATATCCGAGCCTGAAAAATACTGTCCGTAAGGCCTTGCGTTGAATACCCTCGATTCGGTCACGGTGTAGTTCATATTAAGGAAACCAGATCACACATCCGTATTCAACTACGCTTCTGACAAGAACGTTAAAGAGGTATATAAATGATGAGGGCTTCTTAAAGCCTTTGGTAGTACGTGTAATGAACCCGAGAAGTTGATATCCCCTACTAATGATGTTGTCATAATGGTTTCTGAAAGTCAACTTATCATCGAAAAGTATACCGAGATCTTTGGCAATCTGCTTGCGCTGTAACACATGCTCTTCCATTTTGTACGTGAAGTTTACTTTACAGCGTTTCGCAGTAAAGGAGACGACGAAGCATTTATTGATATTTAGGGACATTTTGTTAGCTAAACACCAAGCTGAGATCGTTTGAATGTCATTTTGTAGCATACTACAATCACTGGAGTTAGAAATAGCAGTAAAGACTTTGAGGTCATCAGCGTACAATAAACAGGGACACTTAATCTTGTCTATAAGATCATTTATAAATAAAATAAACAGCAAGGGTCCTAGGTGTGACCCTTGTGGTACACCTGATGTGATCATTACAGGCAATGACACATATCCCTTCATGCACACGAGTTGACTGCGATGACTTAGGTATGAACGGACCCATCGCAAGAGATTACCATTAATTCCATAAGCAGTAAGTTTATGGCAAAGTATGTTGTGATTGACCTTGTCGAAGGCTTTCTGAAAATCTGTATATATAGAATCGACTTGTCCTCCATTAGCGAAAATGGAACAGAGATAATGTTTGTATTCTAGAAGATTACTAGTTGTGGATTTACCCTTGACAAAACCGTGCTGCTTATATGAAATGATTGATTTTACGTGATTATAAATATGATCGTACACTAAGCTTTCAAAGACCTTTGCAATACTGGATAAAATGCTTATGGGTCTGTAATTACAGCATTGTGAAGGATCTCCAGATTTTAGTATTGGGACCACATGTGCTACTTTCCAGTCATCAGGAAATATTCCCGAGTCTAATGACCATTGAAAGAGAATAACAAGTGGGATGCTAATCTCCAAAGCACATTCCTTGAGAAACTTTGGGGGTATGCTATCCGGTCCTGGTCCCTTATTTGTGTCTAGTTTTTTTAGTTTTCTTATCACATCGGATTTGTCTAAGGTTATTCTAGCTAATGAGCCATTATCATATATAGGAATGTCAGGCAAGGTAGTCGCACCAGAAGGTTCAAAAACAAAGCAAAAGTACATAGACATGAGTTCACACGACCCTTGAGCATCAGTAGCAATATCAACGCCTAGTCGCATTATACTGGGTATACCATTTTTATTGGGCTTTCTATTATTGACAAAGTGCCAAAATAAAAGGCTTTATCGCTTACATGCAATAGATCTTCGGTACACGAAATAAACGATTCGTAGCATTTATCAATTAAAATCTTAGACCGTGTACGTAGCAATGAAAATGTATCATAATCACGAGGATTACCAAATTTTTTATAGCGCTTATGATATTTAAGCTTTTCGTTAATGCATGCAATAAGACCTTTAAGATCAATGGATACTACCGTAGGATACTTGCATGGAAATTTTTTTTATTTCCCAATACATGTGTTTCCTTGAGTATTTCAGGACGTTCTGAATAAAGGCCAGGTTAAAAGTACTCTAAACCGACGAGCATGTATGAAAGGATTGATGAAAGTACAGGAAGCAAGGGAAGTATAACAAGATCGTAGCAGGTGGAGGACTGTGGTCTCTGCCTACCCCGACGGGAAAGAGGCGTGATGTTATGTATGTATGTTCCTTATGGATAATTTTTCAGTTTAGTCTACTGAGCAAGCCCTTTCAGTTTTTGGTACACCCTGTGTACTCAGTGTACTTAATTTCATTCAAACAAAATCATAAAGAATACCCAATCAGGTAGACAACCAATCCAGGATTAATATTTTAGAAAATTTTAATAAACTCAATGGAACCAATTTTGGGTAAATCACATATTTACGATTTGGTGTTACAGGATCACCCCTTATATGAAATTACACAGATCAATTGATACTGGCGCAAGATATCTTACATGAAGATGCTTGGTCATGCAAAGTTTCATCAAGATTCTATGAGCCGTTTTTGAGTAAATTTCAATTTTTAATTTTCGTTGTATGACAGCTACCCTCAAAATGAGAGCCAGCCAGAAACCACTTAGAACCCTTCGATGGATTTGCATAAAACTCCTAAATTCAAAATATGGTGTCAATCGGACCATTCGTTTAGCCGCTAGGCCAAAGCGTGACGGACAGACCGACCGACGGACCGACCGACCGACCGGCGGACATTTTTGGGAGACTTGTTTTTAATGATGTATAAGTGATATAGAACACAATATTAGAAAAACTTTTTTTTTTTCACGAATACAATACATTTCTCGCTCCGCTCGAAAGTAAAAACCGGCCAGTCGAGTCGGACTCGCGCACCGAGGGTTTCGTCCCACCACATAATATTCATTATATTAGTTGAAATTTCAGTAATTTACTGTGCTAGATTTTTTGAGTCCGATTCGCATATTTGTTGGCATTGTATAGCGTATGCACTATAAATGTTACTACTACACTATAAAAATTTTCACATTTTGTAAATGTTCCCGTTATTACTGTTCAGTACCTGGTCGACCGAGCTTCGCTCTATAATAGCCGCCTAAACATTAAAATATAATTGCGTGAGCAAGCTATGCTACTCACCAACAAATGGCGCTGTAGATTTCTGTCTAAAACGCGGTATTTTAAAAAAATGCTTAATAACTCAGGCAAATCGATTTTTTCCAGACATGAGACATAGCTAGATCGATTTTTCGCCCTCAAAAAACCACGTCGAAATTGTTAGAGCTGTTTTTGAGAAACCTATTACAAATATATAAACAAATATTGCTCGTTTAATAGTATAGGATACAGCCCAAATAAAATTTTGTAAAAAATGCTGACTTTGGTGGCATCTTCTTCTTTTGTTTTTAATTATTTTTTAAAACAAGAAATACGGTCTTTATCTAATTAACGAGCTTTAAACAACGATACCCCACTCAATGGGGTAGATTAAAATTGATTTTTCGCGTCCCCCCTTAGCTGTTTGGGAGCCCCCTTCATTTCTTTTTTATTCTTTTTAGTTGTCGTAGCGGCAACAGATATAAACAATTTGTGAAAATTCCAAATTTGTACCTATTACGGTTCATGAGATACAGCCCGCTGACAGACAGACAGACAGACAGACATCGGAAGCATATCAATAGGGTCCTTGTTTTCACTAACCCTTTGGGTACGGAACCCTAAAAACTAGTGGCATGACTGACGGTGGATCAATAAAAACCTTTAAAACTCAACAAGTTGTATGTATGTATACTACACTGTACCAATTTCATTCAATTCAAAGAAAGCCTTTCCAACGCAAGTTCTTTGAATGAGGTCACGTATTTCCAATAAAGCATAATTTGAATTTTCCTCGAACTTCCATTTCCATCCATAAAGACAGGTATTTGCGAAGGAGTTGTGTAACTTTGCTTGTGTCACACCAACTTGTCCTTTAACCGACAAGCTACAGGGATATAATTGCCTAACTTGCTCGAACTTGATATTAGAACTTAAACTTTGAGAATAGTATTCCAAACAACCGCATTTTCTAACCACGGTTTCTACCACAGCCTGAAACAGCGTCCTTAACATATTTTTTTGCTACTACTGCGAATAACAAAATAGGGGTGTAAGTAGAATAAAGATGACTCACGCTCAAAATAGAGATAGTTTCGAAGATGTCAGCTTGTAACTGAACCTATAAGAATAAGTATTTTCTATTCAGACAAATACCGAGATATTCGTTAGAAGGTTTTAATTTAGCCAAAACACAAATGTTCCAGCAGCGCAGTCCCTTGAACTGACACAATAAGATCATAGCGAGATTCTTTCACAAGATCTTTTTTCAAATTTCTATATCATTATCTATTCCGCATGGAATTAGAGAGATATCCACCGACTATGACAGTTTTATGTCCAAAGACAAAGCAAATTCGTTAAGCTTGGGCACACCAATACAATTGATGTGCTTACACTTAATTTTTAAATGATCTATTTACTTGGTCCTTTGATCCCGACAAATCCGCTTTTAAACGTAATCAATCTGGGTGTCCAAGTAGATCAACATCGTTACAACTCCGGAGAAAGCTGAAAATTAAAATACATTGAATGTTTTATTTAGGCCTCTAAACATTCAATTTTGGATCGACTTGTGGTAGGACTGACTACATGTGAATAGTAGCCCAAACCCTTTTTGAGGATCATGGTAGCCATCAAAAGGATTCATAACAAGTAGGTAACTCTTTATATTATCTATCGCTTCACTTGTCAAAGTGCTTATCACTGCCACTTCAGTGCAATTGTAGCCATCAAAAGGATTTAACCTAGTAACTCTTTAATTATCTATCGCTTCACTCTTTAAGTGCTTATCACTGCCCC
This sequence comes from Athrips mouffetella, assembly GCA_947532105.1. NCBI lineage: Eukaryota > Metazoa > Arthropoda > Insecta > Lepidoptera > Gelechiidae > Athrips > Athrips mouffetella. The sequence goes on from OX383958.1 coordinate 13,192,906, forward strand.
TTCAGTGTTACCTATTCATGTTTTAGGTAAGGCTATAAACGGCACACCCCATTCCCTTTTCATCTTAAGCCCTGCCTATGCGAGGCCTAAGATGATAGCTCTCCCGTTTTCTATTCTTTATCTTAAAAAAAAAATAAAAAAAAAGGTGGGAGAGATGGTCCGCTCCACCACTCGCGGCCCACGATGAGCACCTACCAACACACCAACGTGCGCAATGTGCTCCCCCCAACGGGGAAAGGGTATGCCGGCTTAGCCAGTCTTTTGATTTGGGCCGGAGCCCGTGCCGAAGCACCGTTGGAGCCGAAGCCCTTTCAGGAACAATTGGACCGAAGTCCGTGCCGAAGCACCGTTGGAGCCGAAGCCCTTTCAGGAACATTTATTTGATATTGAGGCCAAAGCCAGGTATAGGCAAAAGCCTAATGTGATTCCAGCGGTGGACGAGGATTTCTCCAAGTCGGAACCAACAGCCGACCGAAATCAAGGCTGCGGCTCCAAAGTGTCAATTTAATGAAATAAAAAGGTGGCCGAAGCCAAATATTGACCTCCATGGCGAAAACAGAAAATAAGAAGATCTATCGAAACAACTTAAGTCTGTGTCGTCTTTTATTTTGAGTCCCGTAGGACAGACGAGGATTTCTCCAAGTCAGGACCAACAGACGACCGAAATCGAGGCTGCGGCCCCAAAGTGTCAGTTTAATAAAATAAAAAGGTGGCCGAAGCCAAATATTGACCGAGTTCTGTAGAACAATCATGTCCCTCGGAGCCTTTTGTTTGACAATTCACTAGGCAAGAAAGTATGCTAAGAGTTTTCAAGCCACCAAAATTTATAAGTAGCATTCCCCCATAGGCATCGCACCCTAAGTTTTCACTAAGATCAAAACAGTTAATTCAAATTCTCTCAATCATTTCAACATTTCAAAAGGTACTTCATAAACATCACTTTTCCATTATACGCTCAACGGAGTGTTCTTATCTGCAGATCTTTGCGTTGGAAGGGTTATTATGCAGATTCTCAATGGTTGTGGCTGCAGCTTTCAGTCTCCGTGCAACGTCTGAAATATTCCGCATAATTTTCTCCATTTGGCAGGGCTTACTTAAAGTAGGAGAGCAATTTTTAGGACTATAGGTAGGTACCATGAATAGTTTAGAAGTAAAGATAAATTAAAGATATGAATGGCTTTTTTCAAGAAATTTCTTGTAGACTTATCTGGTCTGTTTTGTTCACTGGGCAAAATAGTTGTATGGTTGTCACAATTTTAAACATTTCTTCAATATTTCTTGCACTATTTATTCAAAAAATACCACTGCTCCACGTTGAACGAGCTTAGGTCGACTAATGTGTTAAAATGCACCCTTCATACAAAATTACTAAATAATGTACAGCACACAGTCAGTTATTGTATATGTATTGTGACTATAATATTATCTAGTAGTTATATCATATTCGCGTTGCCACAGAACATTGCATGTTTAACGTGTCCGCATTGTCATGTCATTACTATATTCATTTACAATCCATGATGGCTTTACTTTTATCCTACACGGTTGAGAAGCTTTTACAATAGGGAATATGCATGATTCTTTTTTAATTAAAAAATGTATCCTCATTCATGTAATAAACAGTTTAGTAAAACTATTTTTCGAATAACTATGAAATTAAAAAAGATATAAGCCATCGAAGATTTGTTTCTGTCTCTTTCTAGCAAACCGAAATTTAATACGAAGTTAATATGGCCGTAGTGGCATGTGACGTCACATGCCATGTCGGATCTCTCTGTCTAATCGGCGCGTAATTAAAAGTTTTAAATGCTTATATCAGCCGTACTTCTAAGCCGATTTTAATTTAACTTTTTGTCATCTCTACTACGGTTTTTCATATTTTGTTAATAAATGCAACTAAAAAAAATTATGCATATTCCCTATTAACTTTGTTTTGAGTTTTAATAGTTTTTCTCATACCTTTTATCTAAGCTCCCTGGTTTGGTTTGTGACCACTACATTATATCCACCAGTCTAGTTTGCAAGAATGTCTTTCTAATCCTTCTACAACTTTTCACCTTGTTTTTTTTTTTCAGTATGAGGAGCACAAAAGAGGGTAGGTAGGCCGTCATGATTACGGCTTGTGTACAGTTGTTGCAATAGAAGCAGAGCACTCGGCACATTGTGTCGCCTTGAGAGCTTCCTCCGAGGCTTTTCATTAGGGTACACATTCAGCGCGGAAAATGCAATTTCCGACACGAACATCTTCATGGGACGGGATTAGATGAGAACGCTACTGAACAGAATGTCCATGTTTTTAATTTAAAAAGATATAAAATTTAAAAGAAAGCTTAGCTTTTAAGTTGACTAGTCGACTTTTAAATAACATCGAAGGATAATAGTTAAAATGCATAAAAATAATGCAAAGCGAAAACTCTAGATTAAAGGGCACATCACAAATGAAACATTTCCCATCTTAAAATAGCTGGGGTAATAAAACGTAAAGTCGATTACCGAAGGTACCTGAATCCCCTATCCCTGCTCTGTGAGGGCAACACCAAGCTTTTACGTTTTCTTGTAATTTATGTCAGTGCGTTCAAGGAACACTCAAAGATTTTGGAAACTACGCCAGGGGTTTTCTTACGTCAATGGGAACACTCCTACATTTCATCCGCACGTTTTGTGCTACCGACCAATGATTGGCTGCAGCTCTAGCACACTTTTTATGAAAATTTGCGCCCTTCGTATACGAATCTCATTTCTATAGGCATCGGACCGAGTGGTGTCATAATACGTAAATAAACGGAATTGTCAATAAAAATAGGGACGGGGAAAGTAATAAATAAATTATTAGATTTTTAGCATCCAATTTCCACTAAAAAATACTGCTGCTGGCCAATCACTCAGAGATCATTGGCTTATTTTACGTAAAAGCAATAAAATTCGATGTAGCCCTCAATCACACTTAGCTCAAACACTTCAATTGGGTACTGTTGGTAGTTTCCATTATACGAAAGTCAGAATTATGAGAACCCGGGATGAACTCGATAAATTGCTTCATTTTATACCCAACCGGGATAAGGTCTATTGATAAAACTGAATAAAAGGGGAAGGTTCTGCTACTGGAATTTCATTTTAAGCAACAACTCAAGGTAAGTGTTGTACTATTGACCCAAAGCAGACTATTCCTCATGATGTGACAGATTGTAACTCTTCCAACTTTTAAAAAGTAGGTTGTGAATTCCTCTAAAAGAATGAAATTTCATCGAAGACCTCCACAAGAACCTCATCCTAGTGTTTTTTAATTTAAAAAAAAAACTAAATACGTCTCGAATTTAAAAAAAGGAAATATTTTCTATGAAAGTGAATTACAGAGATAAGAAAGGAAGTTTAATCCTGCACGTTAATTGCATTTCGCGAAGTATTTAGTTGGCACGTCGCCAGGCCGGGTTGTTGTGCGAGACAGCCAGATTTGTCGTCTCTAGCGTTGTTTGTTTCTCCTATTGGAAAAGCACACACACCGTGTTTGGATTTCAGTAGATTCAAACAAAGGCCCAGACGATTTTGATTAGATTGGTCATGTTTCAGTTTATGGTGTTTGTCATTGCAGCTAAGAAATTAAGGTGAAGTCACACCAAAACTTTCAATACTTTCTATTACGCTATCTTATGCTACAAACATTTCCTCCACTGTTCTCTAGAAGGAGTTTCCTTTCAGGAGGAATGTAGACCTGTTTATCATAGTGCCTAGGCGATAAATTGGGAACTTTTGCATCAGGTATGGTTGGTAAATCTATCCCATAAATTTATCCCAACGGAGCCTTCACAATTTTTTGTTGTTATCATAGAGTACGATGCTGACACATACAGTGCCATACAGCTTTCACGAGTTGTCTTCACTTCCCCATCTTCATTATATATCATATTATCTTGTCAGTCCAGCAGCGACAGCACGATCCCCTACATAAAGTTATATCTATCATCAAATGTTATTTTTGGACTGTTAGTATATGGAGCAAACGTCAGTTTTGTCGCATGAGTGTAAATAAAGCATTTGTCTAGGAGCTCGTGCTAGCTTTGCAGCAGCGTTACTCACTCTCGATATACGAGGACGCCGAGATGATAGCTGCAGCTGACTAAAACATGATGTTGATATCATGATGCACTTACGCGCTTATAACGTGAACTGGATGCACGTTGGTGGTGGGGCGACAGGGGTGGCGCGCGGGGGGTAGCGGTGCATGCGTCGGCGCGCCTGGTCCGAACAGCACCGGCTGCAGTGACAGCGATCCGCCCAGTGACAGCGATGGGGGGCTTGATAACCTGCCAAGACATTACAAATGAAATTAATCCTTATCACCTGTCCTTTCAATGATGGACCAAAGTCTATACACATACATATTACATAACATCACGCCTCTTTCCCTTCGGGGTAGGCAGAGACCACAGCCCTCCATCAGTCAAAGTCTCCCTTAAGTATTTTCGCAACAAAAACTTTGGTATAATTTTGTGTGATGTGATGTTTCTTTGGTGGTAAGATCCTGCGCAGAAAAACGGTGCTGGGACTCGATTCTTGAAAATCACCGGGTGATAAAATATCACTTTTGAGACTTTAAAAATTCACATTTACCCTGATTACCTGTTAGAAGGTAAATCAGAATACATGAAAATAAACAATCAAGGACTGCTTTATATTTTACGAAGATCAATCTTAACTTTTGAAAAGAAAAGTAAGAATTTTTAAAGTGATATTTTATCACCCCGGTGACATTCAAGAATTGGTCCCCTTCCCGTCTTACGGTTTATGATTTCTAAGTCGCCTTTTACGACATCATCAGAAAGATATGGGTGGTAGTATTCTTAACTGGCACCATAAAATGACCACACGTTACAAATTATTCTACAAGTATTATCTTTATCGTGTTTTTTTTTCACCTCTGCAGTCCTGTAAAGGAATTTCCAGCGATTAATACACTGGATTGACAAGTGTTTTCAACTGGTCCAAGAGCGATCCAGTCCACTGAAATGGAGATCACTGACTGAATTCACACACTAAGTCAGTTAGTCTCCTACGTAGGAAAGGAAGGTAGAAAGATGGAACTTAGTAAGTCACTAACTGAGTAAGCCGCATAGTAAGCAACGCAGAAAGGAACTTTAGTGAAGGGCCAATACGAATAGAACACCTCATCGTACGGAAAATATTAATAAGGGCTAATTTATGTTGTATAGTAAAACACTAGAATAACTACAAAAAAAACCACAGAATTACCGGTATACTAAAAAACAAACAAGGAATTAAAATTAGGTTGCACCAGTCAAGTAAACACAAAGAATTGGAGTGCTTTATTCATTCTTTTAGCTAGAATAAATTTTTCATTCAAAATCGTACGAAAAGCAAATAATGATTCCAATGAAAAATAACAATTGAATGATAAAAGATTATTTGGATAGTACTAAGTAGTACATTCGAATATTTCGATTGTTGCTTCTTGAAATAATTGTACATCACTATTAAGGAACATCAACATAGTAGGGATCATAGTCAGTTCACTAGTTGTGCTATACGTTAGTATACCTCTATATTTTCTGTGCTGGTACACTTTATAGCGCGACTGATATGTTCAGATACTTTGTATAAAGGCTTCGATGAGTATTTTTAATGACCTTAAAATAAATTGAAAAGCAAGCTAAAAACTCGTTTATACTTTTATATTTAGTGGTAGAAGTAGTTTTAGAATACGATTGTCTTACTTTATTGCAATTGCAATAATTATAATATTATTATTATTGTAAAGGGGGCTCAAATGGGTAGGTCAAAGTTTTTAATTGTCAGTACTAAGTCAAGTTAGGTATCATATGAAAGTGCTTCACTTGTACATTCCAAAATAGTTCTTTATATTTTTAACGACTCTTAGTTTTCAAGTTATGATGAAAAAAGTTTTAAAAAATTACCCCTTCCTTATCCCCGAAGTTTTCCGAAGAAAAAAATCTGAATTAATTAAAGTCCATAGAGGTTTATGTGAATAATTCAGAAAAAAAACGATCTCTCTAAGTAGCACAGTTTTTTGGAAATTTGCAACAAATCTTTACAAACAAATTTAGTTTTGCGGTCCTTACAATGGACCTTATTGCTTCTAAAAATACTATAATTAGGTATATCGGAACCCTCGATGCGCGAGTCCGACTCGCACTTTAACATTTTTTTTTGTTGTGTATAGATGTATGTATGGTGAAAATCGTTAATTTTTCATGGTATGAGTCCATTGATGAAGTTTTCAGGAGATTGATTGACACCTTGTACTTGTCCGTAATTTTGTTAGACTTCCTTAAAAGAGATACTTTGTAATCCTGACAAAATTTTCAATTCATGTCTAAATCAGTTGTCCCTTTCATAAAAAAATGTATAGGATCAAAACTGTTTAGTTTTCGCGTCGAGTCGGAAGCAACAGTAGTGTGCGTATGATCGAACACACACATGCGCGCAGTCCACGCGGAGTCGTAGTGCGTCATTTCACCCGAGACGTGTTCTCGCCCGCTCGGAGGAAACGACACCTTTTAAAAAACTGTGTTTTGAATGGAACTTTTTTCTCTTAAGGTATTTTTAATGAACTCTACTAATATAGCTCAGCGCAACGATTGTATAACGGAGGGTTACTCGAGGGGAAGCGAGGGGCGACAGGGAACAGCTCTTCAAGTTTGTATACTCAACAGCACGTCAGTAGAAACACTTTAGACTTACTCGTAATGACATGGTGGTAGAAACTATCATCCGCACATCACTTATTATCCGAAAATCACTCATCATCCGCTCATCATCATTCATCCACTCATCCACGCATCACTCATCATCCACTTATCATCATTCATTCACTGATCAACTATCATCCGCGCATCACTCATTATCATTGATCCACTCATCAACTATCATCCGCGCATCACTTATCATCCGCTCATCTTCATTCATCCACTGATCAACTATCATCCGCGCATCACTTATCATCCGAAAATCACTCATCATCCGCTCATCATCATAATTCATCCACTCAACCACACATCACTCATCATCCACTGATCAACTATCATACGCGCATCACTTATAATCCGAAAATCACTCATCATCATCATTCATCCACTCATTAACTATCATCCGCGCATCACTCATCATCATTGATCCACTCATCAACTATCATCCGCGCATCACTCATCATCCGCTCATCATCATTCATCCACTGATCAACTATCATCCGCGCATCACTTATCATCCGAAAATCACTCATCATCCGCTCATCATCATCAGTCATCCACTCATCCACGCATCACTCATCATCCGCTCATCATCGTTCATCCACTCATTAACTATCATCCGCGCATCACTCATCATCCACTTATCATCATTCATCCACTGATCAACTATCATCCGCGCATCACTCATCATCATTGATCCACTCATCAACTATAATCCGCGTATCACTCATCATCCTTTCATCATCATCATACATCCAGTCATCAACTATCATCCTGCCTAAGTTTGGCGCCGTTTGCTTTAAAAAAAATAATCCATTTAAATCCGTGCCATCGCTGTACATTTCGTTGATTTTGTGATCGAAAGATCGAAGGACACATACTAACGACCAAAAGGCAGTCTTATTTCGGAAAGCCATGCCATGGAAATCCGTCTAAAGAGGAAAATCTAACAGACCTGACGAAATAATGTAGCCTGTTTCCTGCCTACGTTTGGTGCGGTTTGCTTCTTTAAAAAAAGTAATCTATTTAAGTCCGTGCCATTGTTGTACATTTCGTTGTTTTTGTGATCGAAATATCAAAGGACACATACTAACGATCAAAAGGCAGTCTTATTTCGGAAAGCCATGCCATGGAAATCCGTCTCAAGAGGAAAATCTAACAGACCTGACGAAATAATGTAGCCTGTTTCCTGCCTAAGTTTGGCGCCGTTTGCTTCTTTAAAAAAAGTAATCCATTTAAATCCGTGCCATCGTTGTACATTTCGTTGTTTTTGTAATCGAAAGATTAAAGGACACACACTAACAATCAAAAGGCAGTTTTATTTCGGAAAGCCATGCCATGGAAATCCGTCTCAAGAGGAAAATCTAACAGACCTGACGAAATAATGTAGCCTTTTTCCTGCCTAAGTTTGGCGCCGTTTGCTTCTTTTAAAAAAGTAATCCATTTAAATCCGTGCCATCGTTGTACATTTCGTTGTTTTTGTGATCGAAAGATCAAAGGACACATACTAACGATCAAAAGGTAGTCTTATTTCGAAAATCCATGCCATGGAAATCCGTCTCAAGAGGAAAATCTAACAGATCTGACGAAATAATGTAGCAAGCAGCACGTTCAAGTTTCCGATCATCGACCCTAAACAGCTCTACCTATTCCGACCACTGCCGATTACCCATCATCTACCGGTCACCCATCATCTACCATTGACTCGTCTTCCGCCGGTCACCCATCTTCGTCCGGACATCAATCACGTACCGAAAATCTATTACTCTGATAACCCTTCTGACCCATCATCTACCTATCTTCCTCCGCCTACCCTTCATCACCAGTCACCCATCACAAAACAAAACTACCTAGGTATGGTATATAAGTAGGTACTTACTTGGTTAAAGGAATAGATATTTTTTGAATTTTTGACGGGATACATAATATTTATCTTTGCGCTTCCCCATTTCTCTAAAACAAACACTTTATAAATACAAGGAAAGAAATATCTTACTTTAGAAAATAGTAAAAAACAAAGTTACCTTGTTACACTATGAAAGCAGAGAATGTGTATACGTTGAAACGCGATCCATAATTTTGGCGCGTCGCGGTGCAAACTGACGTGGTCTCACTTCGAGCTCTTGTGGGTATCGGCCGCGTGTCAGAGCTATTTATTAGACTTCGCGCGGTCATACTAAAAATGTATGGCGTAATCGTAATGGTTTTAAAAAAAATCATATTAAATATGTAAGAAATATTAAACCGTGATTGCCGTTTTGGTAGTTTTTACGTGGTGCAGTCTTAAGTAAAATATTTTCGGCCAACGATATTTTTACAGTAACAAAATGCTGAAGTCAATTCTTTTTATCTAGAAGTTTATTGATCTTATTTGGATTTTTTTTTCTGTATGTAAGTTTATTTATTGTTTGCCATAGTTTCTCATTATCTTTTGGATATGGTTTTAAAAGACCTCGACTAACAATGAATACTTTCGGGCGAAATGCCCAACCGGGCGAACTCGCCTCGGAGGAAATGACCACCAAAAAATGACATCGCTAGGGCTCCCGCACACGACCGAGAATCGGTGACCAATTTTATATCGGCATCCCGCTCTGACGTGTTAGCACCTGAATCTTCCGTCCTTGTCCCGGCCGATAATCGCCCACCGATTCTCGGTCGTGTGCGGGAGCCCAGGTTTAGTGATGGGCAAATGCGAATGATTGACTCGAATCGAACAGCTTGTCGAACAAAAAATAATGGCCTAACTGATGGTATACTTTTTTACTTAAAACAAGCGCTCCTACTAGAAAAACAATTAAAGACCGCTATATTCAAAACTGACAGTGTTGCACTAGTCAAGTATTCTACACGGACACATCTGACTCCGTCGCGCTTTAACTGGCGATTGATTGAGTACCTAACCAAACCGTAAATTTTGAAAATTATTGAATCAGTTTTGCTGCGATAACGAGAGTTTCAGTATCGATGGTTAAATTTTAAAAATACAGTAACTCTACCGAATATTCCTATAGAAAATATATAATTCAGAAAAGTACCGGTAATAATCGATACTAAATAACCGACCAAGTTCGTACTTCGTGTCAAGCCACGCGCAGTGTAGAGTTAAGGAGTGATCACACCTAGCTGAATTCAAAGACTAATTCGGCATACATTGCTCGTTGAAGTAAGGATATTTCAATTAACATAACCAAGCCTCCCAGCAATGTATGCCGAATTAGTCTTTGAATTCAGCTAGGTGTGATCACTCCTTTACCTAGTTCTTTTTACGATTTTTTTTGTCGCAAAGCAGGTTTATTATCTCTACTGAACAGTCGTATAGAAAATATCTGAACCTTTCAAGTATCGATGGTAATCTATAGTGAATTTTTTAATTTTTTTTTTAGTACTTGTTATTACACCATGAATAAGAATTATTTTTTATCGACAAGTTGTTCATCATCATTCGCAAAATTTACCCATCACTAAACTTCCTAAGTTCTTTACTTGAAGGGAGTAAGGAGGTTTAGTGATGTCCGAGTGCGAATGATTAATTTTAATTTAATTCCGTGTTTGCATCGAAATTTAATTGACCAATACATGGTCTAAGGGACTGGTTTCCGAAAACTGAAAGGGCGTGGTCAGTCAAGGTAACTGAATAATTTTCAGTAAATAAAACTTTCAGAAAATATTAAAATAATCCTCTTTTCCACAAAAAAGCCACGATCACACCTAGCTGAATTCAAAGACTAATTCGGGATACATTGCTCGTTGAAGTAAGGATATTGCAATAACACAACCAAGCCTCCCAGCAATGTATGCCGAATTAGTCTTTGTATCCAGCTAGATGTGATCGTGGCTAAACTGTCCATTTGCAATTTTATATGAAGAGTATTGAAGAGGCCGATAGTTTTATTTACTGAAAGTTGTTCAGTTACGGTGAATGACTATGTGCACCTGCTAGACTAGAAAAAGAGAAAAAATGTATCCACTTCATTTACCACAGCCATTGTTTTTGTTTGATCATAAATACTCTCATTCATAAGATTTGGCACGGCAATGTTCAGGTCTCATTTGTCCATTTAAGGTAAATAAAAATAAAAACATCACGGAAATGTATTGTCAGCCTATTAAAGCCACGATCACATCTAGCTGGATTCAAAGACTAATTCGGCATACATTGCTGGGAGGCTTGGTTATGTTATTGCATTATCCTTACTTCAACGAGCAATGTATGCCGAATTAGTCTTTGAATCCAGCTAGCTGTGATCACTCCTTGACTCAACCGAACAGTCGTATACAATTTTTTTATAGTGAATTTTTTAAGTTTATTATTAGTACTTATTATTAAACCAAGATAATGCTTTATTTTTATTTTGCATGGACAAGTTGTTCGATTCGAATTAATCATTCGCAAAATTTTCACATCACTAAACCTTCTAACTCCTTTACTTGAAGGGACTTAGCATGTTTAGTGATGTCCAAGTGCGAATGATTAATTCAACATATCGAACAAAAATATACTTATATTAAAAAAAACGGTCAAGTGCGAGGCAGACTCTCGCTTCGAGGGATTCGATATTCCTGTAGTATTTTTAAAAGCAATGAAAGCCCATCTTTAAGACCGCATATAAGTTTGTCTGTAATTTTTTCTTCTTTCAATTATCGGTTGTATTTGTCTTGAGGTTGTATCAGCCATTTTTTAACAATCGATAGCATTTTATTGTACAATAATTATTTTCGATAAGGCTATTCAACAGAGTTACTGTATTTCAAGATTAACTACCGACAGCGAAACTATCGCTATCGGAACATCACTATTCAGCAACTGTATTAGTAGGCACTTTTTCTACTTAGCTTCCTAGCTAGAACTCTGAATTCACAAACGTCTTTTTCAACGTAGCCTCCTAGGTAGATTTCTTATTCAGTCGTCAAATTCAAGCAGGTGTAATCGCGGCTTTAACACTGGATCAATGTTAAATGGGCTTAAAAATGAAGTCCTGCACCTCCACAAGAATCATGCCAAAAACTATAATATTACGCCAAGGTCGCACTTAAAGTGCCCACAGCTTCTAATTTGGCCTATCTCGTATTTCCGTTATAACAATCTAGATCACGTAGGCGGGTCACTCCCGCGCCTTAGTGACCGTTGTAAATTAAACAAGATGGTAACACACTAAATCAAGAAGACAACTGAAAATTAAACAATCTGTCCTTACTATAGGCCGCTTGTACACTCAATTGTCATTAAGGACCTTCTGCTTCGCTCTGTATATTGTTAATCAAAGCCTACTAGTAATGACGCTATAGAGTTTCTGAAACGCGTTTTTTTTTTTTCAAGAAATGACAAAAAGAAAAGCAGCCACGTGCGTGTCGGGCCACGCGCAGTACGGGGTTCCGTAGTTTGTTTAGGATTTTTTGTCGCAAAGCAGTTTTTGTATAAAAAATTTACCTCCTAATGCTCAGCGAGGTCCTAGCATCGCGTGGTGGATATTTTATTATTTCTAGTTTTTCGGCTATGAAGCCTACTTAGCTGTGATATTTTTCCTTTTAATTTCATCATAATACTACCTACTGTGCATTTTTTCACAATTCCAATAAAATAAATAAATCAAATCAATTTATTTCAGACTGAGTCCATAATTATAATAGCCAATAACAACAGTTTTGCTGCACGGGGGAGACACTCAACTCCAACAAAAAAATGCGCTTTCAAGCCGAATATTGCAAAAACGGATCAAAAAATGTTTTAAGTACCACTTTGTCGGCGTGGATGAAATGTACATCCATACTAAATTACAGCTTTTTAGCACTAAGGGTCAAAGTCAAAGTATACTTTATTCATATTAACAAAGCTAAGCCGTGGACAGACAGACGGACATGACGAAACTATAAGGGTTCCTTGTTGACTACGGAAGCTTGAAAACAAAGAAAACTCATCTAACAAGATCTCATGTTTTCACACCTTCGTCTTCTCCGTTTTTAGGGGCACAAAATAGCGCGATTCAGAAACGCTACAGTGCTACCTATTGGCAGCTTTGGTAAAGATTATACAACATAGCGAAGCTTAGTCACCCTTATGTTATGATAAACTTTGGATAGGGTCGCTCACGGCGCAAACCCACTGGAATATTGTTACTATGATATATTGTTTTTGTTTAAATAAATAAACCAATACTAAATTAGTTTAGTAATACTAAAGCCGAATTTTTTACCAGGTTCATTTCTCTATTAATGTTAAAAGGCTGATCAGTAAGACCATGTAAGTAATAAAATTATTTTGTCTGTAATTAGCTGAGAAATAATAGATGTACTCAGTAACAAGTTCACCCATTAATTCCATGGCTTTTTTCAAGCATAATGGAGAGGTCTTTCGGATTTCGATGGCTTTAATTAACATAACAAATTAACATGAACTTCGTTTCGTCGTGACACTGTATTAAATTTTCATTTGATTTACTTTTACAAGCAATTAGAGCAACAAGTATGTTTAATCTTTTAAACTTATGTTAGTGAAATTATTTTTGTTTCTTACTTGCCGAAAGATCAAGGATAAATAAAATGCAGTATTTTCTGCCTATAAGACCAGCCCGTGGCAGTAGGTACTTTCTTTTTGTAGGACCACGAGTAGAAAAAATTGCCTGTGATTCAACCAATATTTTATCTCAGTATGTTTCTTACGTTTTGAGTTGACGTTTTATACATTTCACGTATATTCCTAAGTAATAAAACGAATAAAGAGAAAAGTTTACTCCATTTTCAGTAAGCAACAGTAGGCAAAATCCACCCCGCTTAACCACGCAATATATCAGGCTGCGAAGCGCTTTAGACTTGACTCACCTTTCGAGATCGCACGAATCACGATAAGCCACGAAACCCACATTTACCTGCGAATACTCGGGTAGTTTTGAACAAGCGTACGTCAAGATACTAATTAACCGGAGTAGAGAAGTCTGCAGCTTGATCCTTATAAGCTGCCTCTGAAGTACGACTTACAGAGGCAATCCGCGGAAAAGCCTCCTCGAAGTCGAAACAATTCCATGCCAATTTTCAATTTGTTTGCTACATCGACATGGAAATTTTTAGGTAATATCTGTAGGTAATTACATACATACATAACATCACGCCTCTTTCCCGTTGGGGTAGGCAGAGACTACAGTCCTCCACCTGCTACGATCTTGACATACTTCCCTTGCTTCCTGTACTTTCATCAATCCTTTCATACATGCTCGTCGGTTTAGGGTACTTTTAACCTGGCCTATATTCAGAACGTCCTGAATTTGGTCCTGGTACGTTCGCCTAGGCCTTCCCCTTCCAACGTTTCCATTCACTCTCGCCTGGTTCCATTCTCTTTCGTCAATCTTCGTTCATTCATCCTTTCTACATGACCAAACCATCTCAGCATCCCTTTCTCGATTTTGGTCACTACGCCTTCTTTTACGCCACACCGTTCTCTTATCACACTATTTCTAATCCTGTAACTCAATTTAACACCAATCATACTCCTTAGCGCTCTCATTTCCACTGCATTAATTCTACTTTCATGCTTCTTCTGCCATACCCAGCTTTCACTACCATACATCAGTGTTGGTACCAAAACACCCCCATAAACAGCCAAACGAGGCTTGTGAGACACCTTCTGACTCCTTATAAAGGCGTGCAGGGCACCTTTCACACTTTCCATCTCTCGTAAACTTTGAGCCCAGATACACAAACTCCTTCACTTGTTCGACTTGTTCACCACCTATTAATATAGTACACTCTGTCATACATTCTTCTCTTTCAAGTACCATTACTTTCGTCTTGCTTACATTTACTTTCATTCCTTTCCTGTCCAAAGCCACATTCATCATTGTTATCATCTCCTGCAACTCGTCAGCAGATGACGCAAGTACAACTTGGTCATCAGCGTAGAGAAGACATTTGATGAGTAACTCATTCATTCTCAGTCCACACATATTCTCTTTCAAATCAATCAAACAATTATCCATGAACAGGTTAAACAGCCAAGGTGACGCTACACATCCCTGCCTAACACCTTTTTCGATGCTAAACCATTCAGTGTACGCCCTGTTTATTCTGACACAAGCACTGGAATCCTCATAGAGAGATTTCAGTGCTTGAATCAGATGACCGTTTACCCCATACATAGACAATGCTGACCACAATTCATTCCTCACCACTCAGTCATTGGCCTTTTCCAAATCCACGAACGCGCAGTAGATTTTTTGGTTTTTAGCCAAAAACTTTTCAGCTATGCACCGCAAGGAAAAGACCTGATCTGTACATTCCATTCCCTTTCTAAATCCCGCTTGTACATCCCATATTTTTTCGTCAGTATCTTTCATCACTCTTTCAATCAAAACCTTTGCATACAGTTTGCCGACGACACTGAGAAGGCTTATCCCGCGGTAATTTTTGCAGTCCTGCTGTGACCCTTTTCCCTTGTACAGCGGCACAATCACAGCCTTGCACCAGTCACCTGGTACTTGGCCGTTCGTCCAACACAAGTTGAAAAGGCGGTACAACTGACTAGCCGTTAACTGACTAGGCGGTACAACTGACTAGCCGTTTCAACACAAGTTGAAAAGGCGGTACAACTGAATAACTTAAACTAATTGTACTTAAAATATAATCAAGAAAACGTTTCGACAATTTAATTCGAATAAAACGAGACAAGACAAGACCCTCACTGATGTTTACAAATTGTGACCCTGCAGTTTAGGACGCAATTTCGTTTTTCCGTTTCCCCTGGGCCCTATTCAGAGTTCATTACTACCTGTACTATATTTGTGTATGTAGGGGAAAATTACCACTTTGAGCCTGTAGAAGGCGTTTATATGATATGGCTAATATTCTGCCGAGGAAGGCTGCAATTTGCAAAGCCATGAAAGTTTACTGCCAATGAGGCGCGTACCGAAATAATAAGCATTCAAAAAGAGTGATCGTCAACTGCCTGCGTTAACTGGACCTAACTATTTGCGTCACGTGCCAATCCTAAGCATTCTTAACTGCAAACTTTGTTGCTGACGCAAACCAGCAATTTATGAGGTTTTTACCATCTTCATCATCAAGCCC
This sequence comes from Athrips mouffetella, assembly GCA_947532105.1. NCBI lineage: Eukaryota > Metazoa > Arthropoda > Insecta > Lepidoptera > Gelechiidae > Athrips > Athrips mouffetella. The sequence goes on from OX383958.1 coordinate 13,208,685, forward strand.
GGCTGGAATCAGACTGCCCTCTTCCCAATTAATTTAGGTTCCGCGTGACGTACTGGCCTCTTCTATTTCTCCCTATCAGCTATTATCACAACATTCACTTTTTTTCAGCATATTCACAAGTTTATTTATTTTGCCTTGGTGTTTTTTGATAATCATGGTCTTGGATGGAGTTCTAAGGCTTACCTCATAGGCGACTCCATGTGGACTCTATGCGAGGAACAGGAAGGTGCAGGATGCTGGTGTGAAGGATGCGCGGGGATCGGCGGCGGGCTGCTGTGTCGGCTGAGAGTTTCAGGAGACACCAGGGCCGCGCCAGCTGACGCCGGGCTGGGCAACGGTGGAGCGCTGCCACCGGACATGCCGGACAGACCGGATATGTCCGACTCCGCCGTACCCCCGAAAGTGCCCCGCGACACGTGTGACCCACCCGACATATTGTTCGCAGGGATGGAGTAGCAGCTGCAACAATAACAAAAATATTATTATTATATTATAGTTGATGGTTGCGACATTACGATATTAAAAGGTCTCGTGAATACAATTTTATGTACAGAAGCTAAGTAGTGACCTAACTCTCGTAGTTAGCATGACAGCAAGCTACGTAGGTACCTACTGGAGAAACACCATGCTCAATTTAATTTTAATATCTCTATGTATAGGGGAGAGCGGGGCTGGTTGTGCCGGGGGTAAGTTGTTCCGACGCAAATATCTCAAAAATAGAAAGCGATAGCTATAATTTCTTAATGCATCGCGAAATGTCTAGCGGTCACGCCCATACGGCTGCCACTTTAGATGCGCCAACGACGCGGACCTGGCGGGTGTGTGGGAAGCGGTCGTCCAGCACCACGTTAGTAAATTTTTCGTGTTTATACTTTTTGTGCTTTACTTGGCATTTACGGTGCTACGTACTTGGGAGTTTTATTGAAGTGATCGTAATTTATCCATTCGTGTTAATCTATGCAGTTTTAATGCTCTGTATCAGTGATCTTTTGAAAATGTGAAAGTTTTTCAATGTCTTCGATAGGGGTAAAAAGTGCCTTTCATTTAGGGCTGGTTGTGCCGCGAATCCCATACTAACATTTACTATTTTTGATTATTTTTTTTAACAGAATGAGAACCTTTAAGCATTAGAGGAGAACTACCTAAGAATTTCTACAAAAGGTTGCTGATGCTGAGATTAAGGATGAATAAAAATTATCGATACAAGTTACGCATTCCATTTTATTACTATTGTCGTAGGTTATAAAACCAGATTTTTAATTGTGATTTTTTTATAACAATTATGTACAAACGATTTTTTTTATTTTGAGTAGAAACCTACTATTTTTGTTTAGTTTTGATTATGAACATTATTTGATTTGACCAAAAGTTCTGTCATAAAATGTTTAAATATGTTTTAAGGAATAAAAAGGCTAGGTAGCTGTCTTTTTAATATAATTCAATTATTGGTTAGTATAACGTCGATATGTTTGATGGTTTCTGATTTCTCAATCCATTTCAAACCATTAAAATGATTAAATATTAAGACCGGCACAACCAGCCTCAGCCCCGGCACAATTTGACATATTCTTAAGGTTTAAAGCTATCACGCACGTAGGTACTTATATGTGCACTTAATTTTTTCTTTAAATTATTATGTAAGTATTTAGATGGGCTCATAAAACCTTAAAGAACATAAACAAGATCTTTATCGAACGAACGAATGACTCCAATATTTACCCAGAATACTTTTAATTTTGCGAGGGGCATCCATCGAATCACCGACCCGAATTCACGGAAGTACCTACTTACCTTACCTATATCATTACGATTGGACAGGTTTTCACAATCTCTCAACCAAAGGTAGATGTAGAGAGATAGGTAGGTAAAGAAAATAATGAATCAGCCATTTTTGTCAGATTATACTCACACTGACTCGCCTATAGCCGCGATTACACCTGCTTGAATTTGACGACTGAATAAGAAATCTACCTAGGAGGCTACGTTGAAAAAGACGTTTGTGAATTCAGAGTTCTAGCTAGGAAGCTAAGTATAAAAAGTGCCTACTAATACAGTTGCTGAATAGTGATGTTCCGATAGCGATAGTTTTGCTGTCGGTAGTTAATCTTGAAATACAGTAACTCTGTTGAATAGCCTTATCGAAAATAATTATTGTACAATAAAATGCTATCGATTGTTAAAAAATGGCTGATACAACCTCAAGACAAATACAACCGATAATTGAAAGAAGAAAAAATTACAGACAAACTTATTTGCGGTCTTAAAGATGGGCATTTATTGCTTTTAAAAATACTACAGGAATATCGAATCCCTCGAAGCGAGAGTCTGCCTCGCACTTGACCGTTTTTTTTAATATAAGTATATTTTTGTTCGATATGTTGAATTAATCATTCGCACTTGGACATCACTAAACATGCTAAGTCCCTTCAAGTAAAGGAGTTAGAAGGTTTAGTGATGTGAAAATTTTGCGAATGATTAATTCGAATCGAACAACTTGTCCATGCAAAATAAAAATAAAGCATTATCTTGGTTTAATAATAAGTACTAATAATAAACTTAAAAAAATCACTATAAAAAAATTGTATACGACTGTTCGGTTGAGTCAAGGAGTGATCACAGCTAGCTGGATTCAAAGACTAATTCGGCATACATTGCTCGTTGAAGTAAGGATAATGCAATAACATAACCAAGCCTCCCAGCAATGTATGCCGAATTAGTCTTTGAATCCAGCTAGATGTGATCGTGGCTTTAATAGGCTGACAATACATTTCCGTGATGTTTTTATTTTTATTTACCTTAAATGGACAAATGAGACCTGAACATTGCCGTGCCAAATCTTATGAATGAAAGTATTTATGATCAAACAAAAACAATGGCTGTGGTAAATGAAGTGGATGCATTTTTTCTCTTTTTCTAGTCTTGCAGGTGCACATAGTCATTCACCGTAACTGAACAACTTTCAGTAAATAAAACTATCAGCCTCTTCAATACTCTTCATATAAAATTGCAAATGGACAGTTTAGCCACGATCACATCTAGCTGGATACAAAGACTAATTCGGCATACATTGCTGGGAGGCTTGGTTGTGTTATTGCAATATCCTTACTTCAACGAGCAATGTATCCCGAATTAGTCTTTGAATTCTGCTAGGTGTGATCGTGGCTTTTTTGTGGAAAAGAAGATTATTTTAATATTTTCTGAAAGTTTTATTTACTGAAAATTATTCAGTTACCTTGACTGACCACGCCCTTTCAGTTTTCGGAAACCAGTCCCTTAGACCATGTATTGGTCAATTTAATTTCGATGCGAACACGGAATTAAATTAAAATTAATCATTCGCACTCGGACATCACTAAACCTCCTTACTCCCTTCATGTAAAGAACTTAGGAAGTTTAGTGATGGGTAAATTTTGCGAATGATGATGAACAACTTGTCGATAAAAAATAATTATTATTCATGGTGTAATAAAAAGTACTAAAAAAAAATTTAAAAATTCACTATAGATTACCATCGATACTTGAAAGGTTCAGATATTTTCTATACGACTGTTCAGTAGAGTTAATAAACCTGCTTTGCGACAAAAAAAACCGTAAAAAGAACTAGGTAAAGGAGTGATCACACCTAGCTGAATTCAAAGACTAATTCGGCATACATTGCTGGGAGGCTTGGTTATGTTAATTGAAATATCCTTACTTCAACGAGCAATGTATGCCGAATTATTCTTTAGTTAATAGAATCAGGCGTTACCTTGCGGAAGTCCATCTCAAAGAAATGAAACAAATATATAGCCACCTTCCGCAACAATGATGGATGCCGTGTACTCACTGTGCACCGCCCGCCCGCCCGCAAATAAATGCGCATGCGCAGGCAACTGCAACACAGCAACCACCCAAAAACACTCTACACGTGTTTCGCCTCTACACGAGGCATCCTCAGGAGATGTTAGACCGACCAGTGCCAAACACCGAGTGAGCATCGTCGCCCCATCGCCCTCTATTTATACCAGTCTGGTCCACTCCAATGCTGACGCATAGACCCGTCACGCGTTGTTTTAGTCATACGATCAGGTGTTTTTGTCGTTCTACCGTCAATTTTCATATAAAATATGAAAGTGGTTTTCATGTGGAAGAAAGAGACGGAAATATACGCAACAGTGGAGAGGAGGAAACGTTAATTTGTTCATTAAATATAGTTCCAGTCCTACTATGTCGTATTATTTCTTGTTGTTCCAATACGCCCAGTCTCAAGCCTTTATTACAAGTGTGAAGAATATTGTATGAATGGCCGTCTGGCAAGTGATGGTTTGAATCTAATAAGTGTTTTGCAAAATGTGATCTCTCCGGACGGCCATTCCTGTACGCAGAAATGTGTTCTTTATAACGTACATCAAAACTACGGCCAGTTTGACCAACGTATACCCCGTTACATTCGTTACAAGTTAATTTATACACCCCTGACCTCCTGCCAACCTCAGTCTTTTCTTTACCATTGCAAACAGTCCGGCGAATAGTGTTGTTAGTTTTGAACGCCACGTGAACGTCGTTTCTCATCAAGATTCTGTTGACCTTTTCTGATATTCTACCTGCATAAACCATGCTTGACTTATAGTGATGAATAACGATTATGATTCTTTGAATTCAGCTAGGTGTGATCACTCCTTTACTCTACACTGCGCGTGGCTTGACACGAAGTACGAACTTGGTCGGTTATTTAGTATCGATTATTACCGGTACTTTTAAGAATTCGATATTCTCGATATTTTCTATAGGAATATTCGGTAGAGTTACTGTATTTTTAAAATTCAACCATCGATCTCGTTATCGCAGCAACACTGATTCAATAAATTTCAAAATTTACGGTTTGGTTAGGTACTCAATCAATCGCCAGTTAAAGCGCGACGGAGTCAGATGTGTCCGTGTAGACTACTTGACTAGTGCAACACTGTTAGTTTTGAATATAGCGGTCTTTAATTGTTTTTCTAGTAGGAGCGCTTGTTTTAAGTAAAAAAGTATACCATCAGTTAGGCCATTATTTTTTGTTCGACAAGTTGTTCGATTCGAGTCAATCATTCGCATTTGCCCATCACTAAACCTCCTAACTAAGTGGCTTACTATATTCCGATGTCATTTTTTGGTGGTCATTTCCTCCGAGGCGAGTTCGCCCGGTTGGTCATTTCGCCCGAAAGTATTCATTGTTAGTCGAGGTCTTTTAAAACCATATCCAAAAGATAATGAGAAACTATGGCAAACAATAAATAAACTTACATACAGAAAAAAAAAATCCAAATAAGATCAATAAACTTCTAGATAAAAAGAATTGACTTCAGCATTTTGTTACTGTAAAAATATCGTTGGCCGAAAATATTTTACTTAAGACTGCACCACGTAAAAACTACCAAAACGGCAATCACGGTTTAATATTGCTTACATATTTAATATGATTTTTTTTTAAAACCATTACGATTACGCCATACATTTTTAGTATGACCGCGCGAAGTCTAATAAATAGCTCTGACACGCGGCCGATACCCACAAGAGCTCGAAGTGAGACCACGTCAGTTTGCACCGCGACGCGCCAAAATTATGGATCGCGTTTCAACGTATACACATTCTCTGCTTTCATAGTGTAACAAGGTAACTTTGTTTTTTACTATTTTCTAAAGTAAGATATTTCTTTCCTTGTATTTATACTCGTAAAGTGTTTGTTTTAGAGAAATGGGGAAGCTCAAAGATAAATATTATGTATCCCGTCAAAAATTCAAAAAATATCTATTCCTTTAACCAAGTAAGTACCTACTTATATACCATACCTAGGTAGTTTTGTTTTGTGATGGTTGACTGGTGATGAAGGGTAGGCGGAGGAAGATAGGTAGATGATGGGTCAGAAGGGTTATCAGAGTAATAGATTTTCGGTACGTGATTGATGTCCGGACGAAGATGGGTGACCGGTGGATGATATTGATGGGTGACCGGCGGAAGACGAGTCAATGGTAGATGATGGGTGACCGGTAGATGATGGGTAATCGGCAGTGGTCGGAATTGGTAGAGCTGTTTAGGGTCGATGATCGGAAACTTGAACGTGCTGCTTGCTACATTATTTCGTCAGATCTGTTAGATTTTCCTCTTGAGACGGATTTCCATGGCATGGATTTTCGAAATAAGACTACCTTTTGATCGTTAGTATGTGTCCTTTGATCTTTCGATCACAAAAACAACGAAATGTACAACGATGGCACGGATTTAAATGGATTACTTTTTTAAAAGAAGCAAACGGCGCCAAACTTATGCAGGAAACAGGCTACATTATTTCGTCAGGTCTGTTAGATTTTCCTCTTGAGACGGATTTCCATGGCATGGCTTTCCGAAATAAAACCGCCTTTTGATTGTTAGTGTGTGTCCTTTGATCTTTCGATCACAAAAACAACGAAATGTACAACGATGGCACGGATTTAAATGGATTACTTTTTTAAAAGAAGCAAACGGCGCCAAACTTATGCAGGAAACAGGCTACATTATTTCGTCAGGTCTGTTAGATTTTCCTCTTGAGACGGATTTCCATGGCATGGCTTTCCAAAATAAGACTGCCTTTTGATCGTTAGTATGTATCCTTTGATCTTTTGATCACAAAAACAATGAAATGTACAACGATGGCACAGATTTAAATGGATTACTTTTTTAAAAGAAGCAAACGGCGCCAAACTTAGGCAGGAAACAGGCTACATTATTTCGTCAGGTCTGTTAGATTTTCCTCTTGAGACGGATTTCCATGGCATGGCTTTCCGAAATAAGACTGCCTTTTGATCGTTAGTATGTGTCCTTTGATCTTTCGATCACAAAAATAACGAAATGTACAACGATGGCACGGATTTAAATGGATTACTTTTTTAAAAGAAGCAAACGGCACCAAACTTAGGCAGGAAACAGGCTACATTATTTCGTCAGGTCTGTTAGATTTTCCTCTTGAGACGGATTTCCATGGCATGGCTTTCCGAAATAAGACTGCCTTTTGATCGTTAGTATGTGTCCTTCGATCTTTCAATCACAAAATCAACGAAATGTGCAGCGATGGCACGGATTTAAATGGATTATTTTTTTTAAAGCAAACGGCGCCAAACTTAGGCAGAATGATAGTTGATGACTGGATGAATGATGATGATGAAAGGATGATGAGTGACACGCGGATTATAGTTGATGAGTGGATCAATGATGATGAGTGATGCGTGGATGATAGTTGATCAGTGGATAAATGATGATAAGTGGATGATGAGTGATGCGCGGATGATAGTTAATGAGTGGATGAACGATGATGAGCGGATGATGAGTGATGCGTGAATGAGTGGATGACTGATGATGATGAGCGGATGATGAGTGAGTTTTGGATGATAAGTGATGCGCGGATGATAGTTGATCAGTGGATGAATGATGATGAGCGGATGATGAGTGATGCGCGGATGATAGTTGATGAGTGGATCAATGATGATGAGTGATGCGCGGATGATAGTTAATGAGTGGATGAATGATGATGATGAGCGGATGATGAGTGATTTTCGGATGATAAGTGATGCGCGTATGATAGTTGATCAGTGGATGATGAGTGATGTGTGGTTGAGTGGATGAATTATGATGATGAGCGGATGATGAGTGATTTTCGGATGATAAGTGATGCGCGGATGATAGTTGATCAGTGGATGAATGATGATGAGCGGATGATAAGTGATGCGCGGATGATAGTTGATGAGTGGATCAATGATAATGAGTGATGCGCGGATGATAGTTGATCAGTGAATGAATGATGATAAGTGGATGATGAGTGATGCGTGGATGAGTGGATGAATGATGATGAGCGGATGATGAGTGATTTTCGGATAATAAGTGATGTGCGGATGATAGTTTCTACCACCATGTCATTACGAGTAAGTCTAAAGTGTTTCTACTGACGTGCTGTTGAGTATACAAACTTGAAGAGCTGGTCCCTGTCGCCCCTCGCTTCCCCTCGAGTAACCCTCCGTTATACAATCGTTGCGCTGAGCTATATTAGTAGAGTTCATTAAAAATACCTTGAGAGAAAAAAGTTCCATTCAAAACACAGTTTTTTAAAAGGTGTCGTTTCCTCCGAGCGGGCGAGAACGCGTCTCGGGTGAAATGACGCACTACGACTCCGCGTGGACTGCGCGCATGTGTGTGTTCGATCATACGCACACTACTGTTGCTTCCGACTCGACGCGAAAACTAAACAGTTTTGATCCTATACATTTTTTTATGAAAGGGACAACTGATTTAGACATGAATTGAAAATTTTGTCAGGATTACAAAGTATCTCTTTTAAGGAAGTCTAACAAAATTACGGACAAGTACAAGGTGTCAAACAATCTCCTGAAAACTTCATCAATGGACTCATACCATGAAAAATTAACGATTTTCACCATACATACATCTATACACAACAAAAAAAAATGTTAAAGTGCGAGTCGGATTCGCGCATCGAGGGTTCCGATATACCTACCTATAGTATTTTTAGAAGCAATAAGGTCCATTGTAAGGACCGCAAAACTAAATTTGTTTGTAAAGATTTGTTGCAAATTTCCAAAAAACTGTGCTACTTAGAGAGATTGTTTTTTTTCTGAATTATTCACATAAACCTCTATGGACTTCAATTAATTCAGATTTTTTCTTCGGAAAACTTCGGGGATAAGGAAGGGATAATTTTTTAAAACTTTTTTCATCATAACTTGAAAACTAATAGTCGTTAAAAATATAAAGAACTATTTTGGAATGTACAAGTGAAGCACTTTCATATGATACCTAACTTGACTTAGTACTGACAATTAAAAACTTTGACCTACCCATTTGGGCCCCCTTTACAATAATAATAATATTATAATTATTTCAATTGCAATAAAGTAAGACAATCGTATTCTAAAACTACTTCTACTACTAAATATAAAAGTATAAACGAGTTTTTAGCTTGCTTTTCAATTTATTTTAAGGTCATTAAAAATACTCATAGAAGCCTTTATACAAAGTATCTGAACATATCAGTCGCGCTATAAAGTGTACCAGCACAGAAAATATAGAGGTAATAGCACAACTAGTGAACTGACTATGATCCCTACTATGTTGATGTTCCTTAATAGTGATGTACAATTATTTCAAGAAGCAACAATCGAAATATTCGAATGTACTACTTAGTACTATCCAAATAATCTTTTATCATTCAATTGTTATTTTTCATTGGAATCATTATTCGCTTTTCGTACGATTTTGAATGAAAAATTTATTCTAACTAAAAGAATGAATAAAGTACTCAAATTCTTTGTGTTTACTTGACTGGTGCAACCTAATTTTAATTCCTTGTTTGTTTTTTAGTATACCGGTAATTCTGTGGTTTTTTTTTTGTAGTTATTCTAGTGTTTTTCTATACAACATAAATTAGCCCTTATTAATATTTTCCGTACGATGAGGTGTTCTATTCGTATTGGCCCTTCACTAAAGTTCCTTTCTGCGTTGCTTACTATGCGGCTTACTCAGTTAGTGACTTACTAAGTTCCATCTTTCTACCTTCCTTTCCTACGTAGGAGACTAACTGACTTAGTGTGTGAATTCAGTCAGGTGTGATCGGCCCTTATGCCTAGGTATGCGAAGTTTTCAGTGGAACTATCTGAAGGAGCATTATAAATACTATAAATATTTGACGATACAGGCCAAAATTTACCAGTCAAAGAAAGAAGAAAATTATCATCCAATAATTTTTTTCCCATGATAAACAAAGAAAAATTCAAATTGACGACAATAATACCCCGTTAATGAACATAACCCAAAAAATCTCGTGCATTTTGACGAAGTGAGCAAACATTCATCCCCCTTTTCATTCCGTGGGGGCGCCAAAAGCTTTTAAACGCGGACATGTTCATTAAGGGTAATGTGACGCAATTGCGCTGAATCGCGTTACCAGCCACATTCAGTGCTACTAGTAGGTACCTGCTACCGTGATCATTAGTCAGCGGGTAAATGCCACAGGCTGATGAAGTTCTACATACAAACAAACATTTTGCGTTTTAAATTCAATATTTTCTTCAAATGGGCTTTGATTGTTTAATATTATTTGAAATACTTCAAAGGCAATTAAGTAAGCGGCGGCGGCGTTGCGGTCTTGCATCGAAAACAATCTTCGAAAAGATGCCTAGCAAGAAAGATACAAAAATTTCAATTGGCTTATGCTTTTCTGTTACGTTTTTAAATAAGATTATTGTTGAAAGAACCGAAGTTATTGGTTCCACAAATCAAATTTTGAAGCCGGTCGACGACGACGCCATTTCCGCATCCAATATGGCGGCGTTCGATTTCCGGCGCCAGTCGTCTCCCGCGTAAACCATTTGCGCGGGATTACATGAAACGTTTATTTTAATCAGCTCAGTTCAACGGGCGGTGCACAGATCACGAGATTCCTGGTTTAAATGCACTCAACTCACTGTTTGTTTGGATTGCATTGTGAGCTTTTATTAATAGTTGTTTTTGCCTGAAAAGGGATTATGGCATGTTCGTGGCGCGGTTCGTTAAAGTTTAATTGCTATTCGGACTTTATAATGTAATGGCCAGTAAAGTGCCTGAATGATTAGTTAGGTAAAAAGTTCAACATTTCTGCCCCATATTTACAAACTTTTTAAAGGTTCGTTCAATGGTTCGTTAGCAAAGCAATCTAAACATAGCCGATCGCGGTTTTACGTATAAGATTTCAAATAACCGCCACAGATGCCCCGCCGACATTTACCAAGATTGGTGAGGTGTAAGAGGTATAATACTTACTATTAAAATACCGGTCAAGTGCGAGTCGGACTCGCGCGCCGAGGGTTCCGATATACCTATACTATTTTTGAAAGCAATAAAGTCCATTTTTAGGACCGCAAAACTAAATTTGTTTGTAAAGGTTTTTTGCAGATTTCTAAAGAACTGTGCAATTTAGAAAGGTCGTTTTATTTTTGCTGTAATTTACATGAACTTCTATCGACTGTAATTAATTCAGATTTTTCCTCTCACAAACTTTGGAGATAAGGGAATGGTATTTTTTTTGACATTTTTCCTCATAACTTCAAAACTAAGTCGTAAAAAGATACAAAAGTATATTTTAGAATGTGCAAATAAAGCCCTTTTATATGATACCCCCATGATACCCCACTCAACCTTGTAACTTCAGTTTGAAATTTTGCCCCCCCGATTTGGGCCCCCTTTACATTAGTAATCATACTTTTTTTTCTAATTCTTTCGTGTGCATTTAAGTTGGACAACCATATTCTAAAACTGTTCCAAATTTCAAGTCGATAGCATAAGTGGTTGCTGAGATATACTTACAGGTGTGACAGACAGACAAAGCGGCACCATAAGGGTTCCTTTTTTTTTACCATTTTGGTATCGGAACCCTAAAAACGATTAAAATGCAATTCATCAAGACAGTCCTCTCTACCTCCAGGAAAAGGTTTAAAGGAACGTCTTTGCACACCTATATATTGAAAGGATAAGATCCACTAACATGAGTAATTTAATTATTCGGAAGAAAGCAAAGGGATCAAGCCTTTGATCTCGTAACTCATTGAATTCCAGAAACGATCACATAATGAACTGCGACAGTATCGAGGTTCTCTGCAAGACTGATTTGATCTTGGCAGAGGTAAACATTGAGAGATGAGTTGTTCATTGTAGGCAGGGCCGTCTTAAGCCATGTTGAGGCCCTTGGGCACACAAGATTTGGGGCCCTTTTGGGAAATAAAGAAAAATTATGATACAAAGATTTTTCTCCAGTTATCTAATACCTATTTATTATAGTTATCTTAAATCTAGTAGGTACTCATATATTAACAGTTAGATAAGCATTCCTGTGCTGCATTTTTTAGTAGTATACTATGCAATTAGTAATTAAAAGACGGATTTAAAGCGAGGGTCAGAGATGAATCACGAGCAATTGAAAGATTCTAACAACTGAATCACGACCGCAGGGAGTGTTAGAATCCTGGGCGACGCGAGTGATTCATGGTCCTCGATTTGAATCCCTTTTGTTCAAGAGTTGCATACTATACTTTATACTGTGACTACGAGAAAAATAAAGATTTAAGCGAAATTTATTTTTATTTAATTAATTAATTACAACGGGTTTAACCCAATAACAGCAATTAATAAAGAAATACCGAAGTACTATACAATTTCAATTCTAATAATAATATAATCTCATAATAAATATCAAATGAATGCTCTTTATCTCTCTAGACACATTTACAACATTATTACGTACACAAAAAACTGAAAAAACTTTCAGAATCTGACTCCATGAATCATTGAAGATGTCAGTGTACAAAGAGTAGTTGTAGACTGAATTCAGGCCACTGATCATTCGGCAGAGAGGGGACTGAGCATACAAAACAGTCTTACAATTAGGGAGCGCGAGAAGACATCTTGGCCGAGTGGGTCGAATCCTAACAAGGTACTTATCAGGAACATACATTTAAGGAGGTTGTTAGCATTGAGAGGGAGGTTTAATATATTGGTGTGTTCCAAATTCAAACACCAAAATAGTAATTGTGAAAATGTGACATATTTTTTAAAAGAAAAATATATATTCAAAATTATTATTAAAAATTAAGAAGAATGGTAATGAAAAGTATAGTCATGAAAAGTCGCAAAAAATCGCTAAGACATTTTTTAAGGTCGAAGAGTTGAAAATAAGCCCCTAACACCCTTAAAAATCCGCTAGATCTAGCGACAAAGTCGCTAAAATGGCAACACTGGCTGTTTTACATAACTTTCAGGGGTTCCCTTATACAGTGCCACCATGGTATTTGATGTGTGAATCGTGCAATGCGTAAACTCGAATGTGGATTCGAAACTGTTAATATAAGTAGGTAATCGCTAGATGGTGATGTAGTTAGTTAGAATATACTCGTAAATATTTTTGTACAGCCTAATAAAAAGTTAAAATGCGGTATTAAGTACTTTTTAGGAAATAGAAATGTGTAAATATATCGGTCTTTCGGGGCCCTCGTGAGAATGGAGGCCCTGGGCACGGGCCCCGTGTGCCCTTATGGTAAAGACTTCCCTGATTGTAGGTAATACCACACAACTTTAAAAATCAAATTTTATGTTGACTTACGGATTGATGTGTCCATATTCTTAATAAAAATAAATGGTACAGCAGCACTGCACTTACTTTCTCGCAATATTCAAGGAAAACTATCAACCGCAAACTTAAATTTGTAATGCCATACACATTGTATGGAAATACCAACTTTTATTTACGTTTTTCCAAAAAAATGTTCGTATGAAATATACATGTCGGCATATTACTACCAGCACCTCATTAGTCCGAGTGAAGACTCCTTGGTCGTGGCTTCTGGAATAGAGTTTCAGCTAAGTAATTGTAGACTAGACAGCTGTTGCTCTGACAAAGTGCCGATGTCAAAGAACACGACACAAAAATCTAGCTTTGGAAAGATTGGTGCAAGTTCTAGAACATCAGCAAATTGTTATTACATTCCAGGACAATGATTGATAATAATGATTCAGTGTAGAATTAGCAATAAATAGTACCTCGAACTTGAGTTATAACAGCTACATTACTGATGTTCCTACAAAATTATACCTGGACCCACTATAGATAGCTCGCAGACATTTCGCTATATAATTTGCACGTATTTCATATCGCTGGACTATTGGCCTCCTGCGCCGATATACAGATAAATTCAGAATTCAAATTGTCAAACATTAAAACAAACAAACCTCAAACGATTTCGATTAAATCACATGTTTAACTTTTGGTAGTACTGGAACACCTTTATATGAATTTTCACAGATCAATAGATACTACCGTAGGATACTTGCATGGAGATTTTTTAAATTTCCCAACACATGTTCCTTATGGATAATTGTTCAGTTTAGTCTACTGAGCAAGCCCTTTCAGTTTTTGGTACACCCTGTGTACTAAATTTTATTCAAAAAAATCATAAAGAATATCCAGTCAGGTAGACAACCAATCCAGGATTCATATTATAGAAAAAATTTATAAACTGAATGGAACCAATTTTGGGTAAATCATATATTTACGATTTGGTGGTACAGGAACACCCCTTATATGAAATTACACAGATCAATTGATAGTGGCGCAAGATATCTTACATGAAGATGCTTGGTCATGCAAAGTTTCATCTAAATTCTCTGAGCCGTTTTTGAGAAAATTTCAATATTTCATTTTCGCTGTATGACAGCTACCCTTAAAAATGAGAGCCAGCAAGAAACCACTTAGAACACTTCGATGGATTTGCATAAAACTCCTAAATTCAAAATATGGTGTCAATCGGACCTTTCGTTTAGCCGCTAAGCCAAAGCGTGACGGACAGACCGACCGACCGACCGACGGACGGACATTTTTGGGAGACTTGTTTTTTATGATGTATAAGTGATATAGAACACATTTTTGAGAAAATTAGAAAAACTTTTTTATTCACGAATACAATACCTTTCTCGATCCGCTCGAAAGTAAAAAGGACGGGTTGCACTCCGGGAGTGCCGGCAGAAGTGAAAACTTGCATTTTTGAATGTTATGCTTTCGAGCAATGGTCAATCGCGCCATTGCTCGCGTACTTCTTTGATGTCACTGAATAAAAACCCGTATTGTAATAACAATACGGACAGATCTGACGCGACATCTGACGCGAGTTTAACATTTTTTACCCATCTAAAAAAAGTGCCAAGCACCGCTAAAGAAGTTTTCACTTAAAAAAACAAATATTGTTTATTAGATTATTCAATAATACTTAATAGGTTCCTATATCGACAGTTAAAGTAAGTACATTGCTTCACAAAAATGTGGTGCCATGGGAGAAAAAGAAGAGACAAGGGAAAACCCACAAGACAAAGAAACTGTTACAAAAAATGTTTGCTTTTAGTGATCTGATCATAAATAAGTCATCGAAAAATAAAAAGAATCGTTATATGATCGTGGTTGATAAACTCGTTAAATTCGTTTGATCGAAAGAAAATTGTACACAAACTTGCGTTAGGTTGTGTTAAATTTTCTTTATGGACCTATGGATCTACGAGTTTCTTATTTTTCAACCGTTAATCAACTTCCGATTCTTGTTATGTGAAGCAAAGTACCTGTAACCGTGCATTTTATGATGTAATTATTTTCTTTGATAAAGACCATATACAGAGTGTTTAATATGCGATTCTTTCGGGTAGTAGCTCTACAAGAAAAAAAAAATAAAAAAAAATCCCATAGGAACTGCATCAGCTCTTAGCGCATCTAGTATGGGATTTCAAAATTGTTTTTTTCGTATTTCGACCTATGTTCCTTAGGGAAAGGTTAAGTAAGGTTTGCAGAGATATACCTTCCAAAGACCTTGTATACCTATGTCGCAGGCAAATTGTATAATTCGTTATTTTTAATTATGCCTTGGCATTCTACAAAATACCGATTTTTTTTTAAATTCGTCATTTCACATAATGCCGCGGCGTTTCATAAAACGGTGACTCGTGCGTTGTGGTCGAAAGATAACCTAACCCAACCCAAGGTGAGGTTTACCGTGGCTAACAAACCTAAAATGTACCAGTAAACTAAACCCGTTTACAATCTGCTGGAGCCGTCTACGATTTGCCGACCGTTTAAAGTTTGCCCGCCGTTTGTAAATGGCGAATTGTAAGATTTGCCTGCGACATATACTCGTATTGATAACGGTATTAATCGTCTCCCTTCTGGAACCTTACGTGTCATTCTTATTGGGTTTTTTTTTCACCCCAACGTATCGTTATCAAAGTTCCTTGGTGCATAAGTTACCAGGTCCTAATGGGCGCGCTCATTAACGAGGAATTTCACGTAATTACGCGTTGGACGGACACAGGCACGCCAATAATTTTCACGACTATTTCTATTCACACTTCCTGTTGTTGGCTGAATGGATAAAACTTTAAGTTACCGTTCGTCCATTTATATTAAATTTCAGTTTCTATTTTAACTCCAGGAATAAATTTTAAAACAATTATTTCTTTGTACTCACCTATCTCATACTAAGTGTTTCTAGACCCATTGGATCAGTTTTATATTACTTATCTCATCTTCCTTTTAGATTAAGTACATAAAGCTTGTAACTTATAAAGTACTGTAAAACAGAGTAATTTGTTAACATTTTTCAAGGGGCAAAAGTGAGGCAAGTGTGACAAAATCGCAGGTCATGAGACGTGGAAGGCGAGAGGTGAGACGTTTTAAAAAATAAAATAAAGAACCTAGGAAAATGAATTAATACGCATTGTAATATTGTTAGCTGTTGCATTATAAATACGGATAGACATTTTGTGGCACCAAAATCATAAAAGCGAAAACTCTACACTCAAGTGATACAACTGAAAAGCGAACAACATAATCACGCATCCAACAACAAGTGTTTTATTAACGTTACAAAATAAAGTGCCTGTAATAAAATCCCCGAAAGATACTCCAAATAAAACCTAATCTACGTCGCGTAGTACTAGACAACGCTAGACGACAACACAGCAGTAGTATACAACCACACTGAGCCTAGTAAGGGCTGAAACACCTTCAATTCACTTATGAAAACAGGGTCTTGGTACGATGGACTAAAGGTTGTTTTTCTGGAGCAGGGTTCGTATGCCGGAGTGTCTGGCTGGCGCTTCGCTTTCGTTGGCAATGACGCACCCTTGTGATCAATGGCTGTCTGTACTACATACTACCAGACTACTTTCACACTAACTAAACGTAATTTGCGAAAGCTTTTTCTAGTACTCACGTAGTACGAGTGGTACGAGCTACTCGAACTTCAAGTTTCCAATCTCTACCATCACTTCGTTGTTCTATTGAGAATAAAGTTTGGTTTTGCTGATCAAAGAGCATTAATTCAATAGAGGCGTGCTGGATTGGATAATGGTAGGGGTAGGCTGGTAATTAATATTGCAAATCAATTACGAAAGGATACGCTTCAGTGTTGACAAAGTATTATATTATAAACTGTTACATAAAGCGTACGCGCTCTGATTAATACTTGGACTCCGTATTTTAGAAGTATTATCTGTAGTTTTGATCCGTATGGTGCCGCCGCCGGCAAAGAATAGTACCAACCCAACTCTACCCGTGGATGTCGTAAGAGACGACTAAGGGTTTATGAACAGGAAGATGGGCAGCAGCATCTTTCTGTCTATCGTACCATCTTACACTGCGGTCACCAACAACAGCGGTCGCCAGCCACAACGCTTACCATGTGGTAACTATGGTGAATCCCCTCCAATGTACCTACCACGCGTTTTTGCTGAAGTTCTGGAGGGAGCTCCATGTCCTGCAGTGGACATTTTATGGGATGTTTTAATGATCTTTAGTTCAGAAAATCAAACGTTATGTAGCATTTTTTCTTTACTTCGATCTTGTTTACCTTGTTATTCTCAATATAACGAAACAATGATGCAAAGCAACGAAATTTTAGCAAATATGAATGTGCATCTATTTTCTTTTACCCATACAATAAAGTACTAAAACCTTATCATATCACAAACAAGATTTCCAGGTGCTGAAGTCTAGTGTTTGAATTTTCTCTTGGTCCTGCTTCTGCTTTTTTAGAAAGATTGTTTGTAGCAATTTGTTGAGATCCACAATTTTAAAGCTTGTCGGAAATCCAAAAGTATGTTTCATTCCTCGTTTGTCTCTTGCAGTCGTCTCATCAAGTAAAAATTATACACTACGTTTTTTGTTGCGAAACACAAAATTTGTAAAATCTGTGACAGCATTTCAGTAAAAATAATCATGTTATTCAGTTTATTACAATATGTTTTTACACACTATTAGGCATACAATGACCGACCTTCACGTCAAAGGGAATATCTACCTTGTTTGGGTTGACTTTTAAACTTGTTTTGACCCATACATCATTTAACAAAATCTCGTGTTACTGTGATTAATAATTACAAGCTTATTTAACCGATGTCAGTCAGGGGTATCACACCCTGATCAATTGCCCGTGACGAAACAAATGTGAACAAAGCAGGCTCTAAACAGCTTTCACGAGCTTTTCATTATTTCATTTACATCGCGTGCCTCAGCCACATTCCACAACATTTTATAATTAATACGTCAGGGGAAACCAACCCTTAAAACTTCTTTGTTTTTAAAATATGTACCACAAAGTGTTCAATTAACCTCACCGACTTCCAGTTTTTCAAAACTTGATTAAATTATGAGCAACAGAAGCTTATTCATTCACTCCTTTGTTCCTACATTTATTTTCTGAAAAGGTATTTGAATAATGAACTCGTTCGGGTCTCTAAAAATTTCCTTCCGTTAAAAAGGTAAAGTCGAACAATAAGCAGTTTCCGAAAGATTTATAAAAAATACGGATCGGTGGATTCGAATGGATGAACTTGCAATAGGAAAAGGTTGAGTACATCTGCAAGAGCCACCCCTGTCAACGCGAACGGGTGATTGTGACGCGGGTTCATTGACCTGGGTATTTAGGACGGTCAGTGTTGTAAGCAGAAGGGGCAAGGGACAGGAGGACACTTTACACTTCCACGCCGTTTCCTGGACTATTATGCAGTAACCCCATTGATTAACTTGAAATGCGCAGTTTGACTAAACAAGAAAATCACTAGCACTTAGACAAAAGAGAGACAAAAACGAAGTCGTCCCATAAACCCGTTTCTTTTAAATGCCCAAAATATTCAGAAAATGACAAGCAGTAAGAATTACTTTCAATGTTATGTGACGAGCAGAGAATGGTTAAAAAGTAATTGAATACCCATCTTCGAAATCGGTTTCAGTAGCAGCTTCTGATTCCGTAGCTGATGGCTCCGTGATTTTCATTTTCTTCAGGATACTTTTCATCTGTACGCTATATCTTCAAAACCAAGTAAGAAACCTCACTTTCTGCTCAATTCACATGGTGAATTTCTCCGTCTTCTTTGTTAATGTCCAAATTGACCTCACTTTCAGAGGATCAACAGACAGAAGTTTTTCTTTTTTCTTCTGTATTTAACTCACTATTGTCCAAACTGGCTACGTTTCCAAGAATTCAACAAAATTCAGTTTCGGAAAAATGAAAAAGACATATTTGGCATTATGCAAAACGCGAGGGATCGACGCGCGCGCCGATGGCGGTACTGAATCAGGGATCGCCGACGCTGTAGGGGATTGCTAACTGGCCTAACTGGATGATCCCAGGATTGCTGCAATTCATACTCATACTCCCATTATAGCATCATGAGGGCGGGCAGACCGGCAATAGCTCTCCAACAGAATTGGTAAATAAGCATTTGATTATAGTAATTGAACTGAAAACTAAAGACACGTGAGTTTATGCTAAACAGTGGTTCTTATAATTTAATCGTATGTACGAAACGCATTGTACGAATAGTACGAAGAAGTACCTTTATTTTAAAAGTAATACCTACCTTTTTATTAAACGGTTAAAACTAATATATTTCAGAATGGTCACGTTTCGACCAATGAGACACATTGGAAGTACAGAAGGTACATAATATATCTCAAGCCCCATCTATTACGTCGCATCAAAACAATGAGTTTTGACACGTTGATCGAACGACACGGGAGCATTCAAATCGTCTGGATCGGATTTAAGGTCTGAAACACACTTACATAGATAATTTTACAACACTTTTTTAGAAAGTTAATTAATCAAGAGTCAAGCTATATTATTTAAATTTACTGGAGGATAGGCTGCTGCTCATACGTATTTCTGCATATCGCACTACCATCTTGAGTGTCACCAGCAACAGTGGTCTACTTTTGACAGCCTTTATTTTGGTTTGGTGTGTATAGGGAGTAATGACCTATTGAAATTACCTTTCGAATGACGTATAAATCATAGATTAAAGTTGGCGGCAATCGGACGGATGACGCGCCAAAGTTCAAAATTTGTGAAAATCTTGGTCACGTGGCAACATCCGACCGATTTGAGTCGGTCAATGGCGGCCAGGGTTCAAGGCCATATTATACGACCGTAAAAATTCACAACCCTCTTTTTAATTGCATAGATTATTGCAAATTTTTTGTATGATGGGATCAGAGAGGTTAATAAACATTTCTCTGCTAATGGTTTTGGAGTTCGAAATAGACCAGCCATCTACCAAACTACTCTACAATGCATGATTGGTTATGGTATATCGGAAACCGCCTCATATAACAGTTCTATCTTATGATCAGGAGTGCGGCGTAGTGGACGGCAACGGCCACCGTTGTGGTTACAGCTTTTCCGCACGCCGTGTGGGGGATTAGGAGGATGTCGCCTATTCGTTGCGCCCGCGCATTTTAGCGCAATGTGACCGTGAGCGTGCTCGCCTGCCACAGATTCATTATTGCAATTATTTATAGTTTTTCTGACATTGATCACGTGCATTGGAAGGTTGAGGCAATAGCCACACGTGCGACAAATCAAAGAGATTTGTTTGTCAGT
The DNA here is from genome assembly GCA_947532105.1 of Athrips mouffetella. Classification (NCBI taxonomy): domain Eukaryota; kingdom Metazoa; phylum Arthropoda; class Insecta; order Lepidoptera; family Gelechiidae; genus Athrips; species Athrips mouffetella. The sequence goes on from OX383958.1 coordinate 13,229,138, forward strand.
TGTGATGCTAGGTGCGTTTCTCGTTTTTCAAGAGTTTGAAAATCCGCTATTTGAAAGCCTCAATGTCGTAACTTCTGGATAAAACTGCAGAGGGAAGTTGGTGCCACATCTTACAAGTGCGAAAACCAAATGATAGCGCAGACCACGTTGTGTTTCAATTAAAAGCGTGCAAATTATTTTAATGGAACTTCTCCCATTGTCTCATGTGGGGCGGTGGTGGAAGTGTGCTGCAGGCACCACAGGTTACCGCTTTCCACGACACTCCGGAAGCCAAACGCAACCTTATGTAACTATTTTTATTTAATGAGACAGCCATAAAGATTAGTTTAATCACAATCCTTTGTCTCTGGAGAATTCTACATATCTATTTAACTAACAATCTCTCAAATATGCTCTCAAACGATTTAAACAATTCAAAGTCTCACAACAGTTGGGTGTATTAGTAGTTTCGTTGATTAATCGGTCACAGATGTGCCGTCCTCCCCGAGATACCCCTGATGCCGTTTCACGTGTGAAATACAAAGTCGTGGTAGAGATAAGATAATGGGGTGTAAGAATAGATTGATATGTTTTAAGTTTAACCATTTCAAGATTCCAGACAAATCACATTGTTAGTTTCCTCTATACTCGTAGGATTAAAATTTTCGAAACATAATTTAACTTACCTATTGATTATAGTGCACCGAATTTATGTTATTATTCCATTTTATGAAGGGGAAATCTGCAGTAGGTACCTTTTCAAAATAATATAGTATAGTCAAGTATAGTATAGAAATCAATAATGACGTGCGCTGTCCCAGGCATTAAAATGCAGATGTTGGTGTTCATACAAGTAAATAACGAAATTTTCATCAAACTTAAGAAGGTTGCCTTAGATAATTACTTAATATTTTCACGAGCAGTACTATTTGCATGTTGATCAACACTAAACATTCAACAGAAAAATTACATCGTTTGATCAATGATACAACAATAATGTCTTTGGTGTTGACCGTAGACTATTGGTTAGGTGATTAAAGCACTACTGTCACAAAAAACAATTTCCTATAATATCACTCGCTTACTCTACTTTGTATGGGAAATTGAGATTTTTATGCGTTATTGCTAAAGTCGTCGAACAAAACTTGGTGCTTTTGAACTCACTAATAATAATGTGGGTTACGAATACATATAATAGGTCTTTATCTATGAAATTGCCGAAATTTTCTTACAGATTAATGAGATCATAATTCCTATAATACTAATGATATTTTTTTTATTTGTCTTATACCTGAAAGTTGACTTCAAGGTTATCAATTTACGCATAAAATAAAGTTTTTATTTCAAATTTTTTGATATATAAAATTAAAGGTTCGAAAATTGTTCGTCTTAAATGTCGTCCGATTTCATCATTACATTTGTTATATTTGTACACAGATAACATTTTTCAAAAATTAAATTTAAGCTTCTGTAAGCTTAATGTCTTCCCAATAATGGTTAAAAAAAAATAAAAAAATTGGATTTATAATTCCTAAGAAAAATGCAAAAATGTTAGTACTGAAAATTGAGTTTACCTAAAATTCGTCACACAAAACGGCAATTTCATAGGTACAGACCTTATTAAGTCCAAAAAAATAACCCTGTTTCTGTGTCAAAAAGTAAACAAAGTCTTGGTCGATGCGAATTTATAATTTACATTTTTACATTAGTGTAATTTTACATTAGTGTAGACCACCAGCATTTTATTGCGAAAAGAAGATTTCTACAATCTACACGAAATGAATGATGCACTCAAATGTTGCAAAGAAACCCAGTCAGCACTCAACTCCGACTTTGTCGTTGCAGCTTGTGACTTTATTTCCGAACTTTGTTGTTGTAGACTTTGTTGACATAGACGCTGTGAAAACAATCAGTGAAGATATAAAAGGGGTCAACAAACTTCCGTTAGGAAGATAAATTGGGTTCGTGTCTCGTAGTTCTTTCTTTCCGGAATTAACAGACCTAATGGACTTTTCGATAAGATACGGATATAGAAACTTTCAAATAGAGTTACAATTACGTACTACATACAATATACTTTTTTTAACTTAACGATTACAATACCAATGAGGGTACTTGGAAATTATAGTGAAACCGGTTGAGAACTAACAACGATGTGTAATTTTACACTAAATCAATACAGAAAATTCAATTTAGATTTTTATGGACGCTGCGTCATCATGAAAGTCCTTAACACAGCTTGACGCACCTTGTAAAACGCAATAAAAGCACGAATCAACTTCCATCACCAGCGTTTCCCCAACCTAGCACCCCTTTTATCTTTTTGTTCAAGACGCGCCACATTAATTAGCTAGAGGGTGCTACAGTTCTCCTAGTTAGCGCTCTTTAGACATCCTGTAGATACTCTAGGATACTCAAACCGTATAGGTATGCACTAGGGAGAGGTCTTTTTGTAAGAGCCACTTAAACGGCAAGCGCAAAAACTAAAATCCAACATTTTCTTTTTGTACGAAAAAAAGATATGTTAAGTCTATTCTTATGATGAGGCGCAGGTGAGATGCAGATGGCGCAGCCCGCAGAAACGCTGGTCTAGAAGATTACTTATAAAATTTTGTGACTAAGATGAACTCTTTCCATACCCGACACCCAAAAGACATAGCTACGAACTAAAACAGTGAAACAAACTAACGGAGCTCAGTGGAACATGTAACTAACTATGTACATTCTGAAAACTTAAGAGAGCTAGGAAATACGGGTTTGTCCTCATGATGAGAGCTTTTGAGCGATCTCAGGCGCCACTCGAGATGTCGACTACGCAGTATTGCAGGGACTGTGCTGTGTCGTACCCTGTCTGTCCTGGAATTTTAAGAGGGACACATGTCTGAAATAATACTATAACTCGGTATATTCGTGATTTGTAATTTTTTTTATCGTAGTTTTTAGTTGCTCCTTGTAAAGTTAACTTCATCATCATCATCATCATCATATCAGCCGAAAGACGTCCACTGCTGGACATAGGCCTCCCCTAAAGATCCCCATGACGACCGGTCCTGCGCTGCTCGCATCCAGCGGCTTCCCGCGACCTTGACAAGATCGTCGGTCCACCTTGTGGGGGGCCTGCCAACGCTTCGTCTTCCGGTACGTGGTCGCCACTCTAGAACCCTTACACCCCATCGGCCATCGGTTCTTCTTGCGATGTGCCCTGCCCACTGCCACTTTAGTTTAGCGACTCTCAGAGCTATGTCAGTTACTTTTGTTCTTCTGCGGATCTCCTCATTTCTGATTCGATCTCGCAGAGAGACTCCGAGCATAGCCCTTTCCATAGCTCTTTGGGTGACCTTGAGCTTCCTGATAAGGCCCATCGTGAGCGGCCACGTCTCGGTTCCATATGTCATCACTGGCAACACACACTGGTCAAAGACTTTCGTCTTGAGACACTGCGGTATTTTGGACGTGAAGATGTTGCGGAGCTTCCCGAACGCTGCCCATCCGAGTCGGATTCGACGAGTAACCTCTTTCTCTAAGTTGGATTTACCCAGCTGGACTGTTTGTCCCAGGTATACGTATTCATCGACAACTTCGAGCGTAAAGTCTCCAACTTTGAGTGGAGTGGGTACAACAAGGGCGTTAGACATAATTTTCGTCTTATCCATGTTCATTTTAAGACCCGCTTGTTGTGAAACTCTACTGAGGTTATTGAGCATCGTGCCGAGATCTTCCAGGGTCTCAGCCATTACGACAATATCGTCGGCAAATCGAAGGTGGGTCATGTACTCGCCATTGATGTTGATGCCAAGTCCTTTCCAGTCCAGGAGTTTGAAGACGTCTTCCAATGCAGCGGTGAACAGTTTAGGAGATATGACGTCTCCCTGTCTCACTCCTCGATGCAATTGGATAGGTTTCGAGTCCTGGTCCTGAAGACGGACTGACATAGTGGCGTTTTTGTACAGATCCTTTAACACTTCAATGTACCGATAGTCGACTTGGCACCTCTGGAGAGATCGTAGCACAGCCCACGTCTCGATCGAATCGAAGGCCTTCTCATAGTCCACAAACGCTAGGCAAAGTGGCTGGTTATACTCTTCGGTCTTCTGTACAACTTGCCGTAGCGTATGTATGTGGTCTATGGTACTGAAGCCTTTACGGAAACCGGCTTGTTCGGGAGGCTGGAAGTCGTCGAGCCTGCGTGCGAGACGGTTCGTAATGACTCTCGAGAACAGCTTATAGACATGACTCAGAAGTGAGATAGGTCTGTAATTCTTCAGCAGGGTCTTATCACCCTTTTTAAAGAAGAGCACCACCACACTTCTGTGCCATGCCTGTGGCGTTTTCCCTTCGACTATGACAGAATTAAACAGCTTCTGAAGAGCTTTTAGCACTGGCCTTCCGCCTGCTTTCAGAAGCTCAGCCGTAATTCCATCGTGCCCGGGTGCCTTGTTGTTTCTAAGCTGTCTGAGAGCCATTCTAATCTCGTACAAGCTGACGTCCGGGATATCTTCGGTATGGTGTCGGGTAAGTCTAGCTCTTGGATCGTTGGCCAGACTGCTAACGGGTGGGCCGGTTGACGTGTATAACTGTCCATAGAACTTCTCGACCTCCCTCAGTAGCTCAGGCTTGGACGATACGGTTCTGCCATCCTCGGTCTTCAGCTTCGTCAACTGGCTCTGTCCAATAGACAGATCTCTTGCGAACACTTTGGAGCCCTTGTTCCGCTCAATCGCTTCTTTAATATGATTAGTATTAAATAGCCGAATGTCGCGAGTCAGAGACTTAGAGATCTGTTTATTGAGCCGCCGATATTGAGAAGCATCTCCCGAAGACTGCAGAACCATTTCGCGTATTTCTTCCATTAGCTTGAGGGTATGATCTGAGATCTTTTTGGTTCTTTTAGTACGGTGGGGTCTAAAATACTTTGACCCAATTGTATGGACAGTTTCCACGAACCCGTTATTGTAGTCGTCCACATCTATGCATTCACCAAGGCATTCGAAGCGATTTTGCAGTTCGAGCTGAAAGCCGTCGGGATTTTGGATATTGGTGGGTGCGGGTCGGAGCGTAGACTTCATCAGTCGAGTTCTTTCCAGCTTTACGTTGATATTCAATGTGCCTCTTACCAACCGGTGATCGCTTCCGGTTTTAACCGCATTGATCACAGAGACATCATTGAATATTTGCTTCTTCGTCGACATGATAAAGTCAATCTCATTTTTTGTAGCACCATCGGGACTAATCCAGGTCCATTTTCGGTTTTCCGACTTTTTGAAGAAGGAATTCATCATAAAGAGTCCTTCTTTCTCCAAAAAGTCGGCTAACATGTGGCCCCTGGAATTCCGATATCCAACACCAAATTGCCCCACCCTCAGCTCACCATCGCCTCGCTTGCCCAGTTTCGCGTTGAAGTCCCCCATGACAACGGTATAGTGGGTCTTAGGCGTATGTATGGCTTTAGAGATATCCTCATACATAGCCTCGACTTCATCATCAGAGTGTGTCGATGTGGGGGCGTATACCTGTATGACCTTCAGCGAATACCGTTTGGTGATTCTGAGTATAAGGTACGCTACCCGCGACGACACACTCTCGATCATGACGACGTTGTTCACGAGAGACTTGTGGACCATAAACCCGACACCTCCCTGGGACAGTTGGTCGCCCTCCCGGAAATAGAGCAAGTTACCTGATTTTAGGGTTATCAAGTCCTCCCCCTCTCTTCGGACTTCAGATAGACCTGCTCAATTCTTCCTCGAGTTCAGCAACCTTCTCGTCGGTCCGCAATGTGCGCGTGTTGTACGTTGCCAGGGCCAGAGGTCGTCGTTGTTGGTAGCCTGGCATCTGCCGGGGATTCTTCGCACCCCCTGCCCCACCGTTACCATGACCGCTACCAGAGCCAGGAATAGCGGGGCCGCCGGGGACTAGGGGCCGGTGCTTATTGACGTGATTCATAGGATTTTTAGGGGGTTTTACCATAGTCGCCACGCTTGGCAGACGGGTTGGCGTCCGCAGTGTGATGGGATAATACACAGAAGGACGCTGCTGCCCATCCTCTGGATTTCATTCCCTTAGTCGCCTCTTACGACACCCATTGGAAGAGATGGGTCGGTACTATTCTATTCTGGGCCGGCACCGCACGACCGAAAGTTAACTTATGTAAGATGAAAAGCTTAATAACTGTAAAAAAAAATTGTACAAAAAAAATTTTAAAGCAAGCTTTTATCGAACTACTTTAGTAAAATTTTAAAGAACTAAAATTTTATCACAGTCTCAAGTTTATTTTCTTATGTCCAATCTTCATAACATGAGACATATACTCTCCAAATTTTGTGCGTCTAGTTTCAGAAGTTTCGTATATGTACGAGGGTGGTCCCAGAAGTAGCCGACCTAACCAAGAAAAATCAAAATAAATGGGACAAACTATATTTATTTCTCTACATAGCTTCCTTGTAGCTCGATACACTTTTCCCAGCGGTGCTCTATAGCTTCAATGCCACGTTAGGAATTGTCAAACTCTTCAAAATAGCCATTAACCAACGACTCAACCTCTATGTTGCTCGAAAATCTTTTCCCGCCGAGCCATTTTTTTAGGTTTGGGAACAGAAAATAATCTGACGGGGCCAAATCTGGTGAATAAGGTGCATGGGGAAGCAATTCAAATTTTAATTCTTCGATTTTAGCCATTGCAATGCCAGATGTGTGGACTGGAGCGTTGTCTTGATGAAACAAAACTTTTTTCTTTGACAAGTGAGGCCGTTTTTTCTTTATTTCTTCACTCAAACGCTGCAATAAGTTGGCATAATACTCGCCATTAATGGTTTTTCCTTTTGGAAGATAATCTATAAAAATTATGCCACGCGCGTCCCAGAAAACTGAAGCAATGACTTTTCCTGCCGATGGAACTGTTTTTGCCTTCTTTGGAGCTGATTCTCCTCTTTCAGTCCATTGTTTTGACTGTTCCTTAGTCTCAGGTGTAAAGTGATGAACCCATGTTTCATCCATGGTGATAAATCGACGCAAAAACTCGGCTTTGTTGCTGCGAAATTTTGCTAAACATTCGACTGACACATCCTCACGGCGCTGTTTTTGTTCTACTGTGAGTAATCGCGGCACCCATCTTGCGCATAGCTTTCTCATGTCCAAGTTTTCTGTTAAAATACGATGGACTGCACTTTTTGAAATGCCTACCATATCTGCTAGCTCGCGTACTTTCAGTCGACGGTCATCCAGTACAATTTTGTGGATTTTTTTTACTATTTCTGGATTAGTCACCTCATTTGGTCGTCCACTGCGATGTTCATCTTGGCAGCTCGAGCGGCCGCGCTTGAACTCTGCCACCCAATATTTTATTGTTGTAAATGAAGAAGCAGACTCCCCCAAAGTAGAATCAAGCTCCACTTTGATATTAGTTGGGCTGAGACCTTTCAAATAAAAGTATTGAATTACGTAACGAACACCAATTTTATCCATTATCGAAAAATTCGATGACAACATTCACTAAGTATGCTTCAGAACAAATGCCAAATGACCTAGCGCGTTCGAATTCTAAATTTAAATTTCTTAATGTTCACGCTTCCTAAAAAGAGTATTTAATCAAATAAAAACTGCCAGTAAGTAAGTAAGGTCGAATATTTCTGGGACCTCCCAGGTACGTACGACGACGTACGTACGTATGCATTTAAAGACTATATGACATGATTCCGACTCACACTTGGCCAATTTTTGTTTTATATTTTTTAACTTATTTTTAGGGTTCCATACCTCAAAAAAAAACGGAACCCTTATAGGATCACTTTGTTGTCCGTCTGTCTGTCTGTCTGTCAAGACCCTTTATCTCACGAACGGGTAAAGGTATCAGGTTGAAATTAATACCAAATATTAGGATCCATGAACCACACAAGATCTGAAAATTTCAATTTTTTACAATGTCGCAATCAAAAGATATGGCATTTTATGTCCTCATCTCCATACATTTATTCAAAAATGCAAAACCTACAGGGTACTTCCCGTTGACCTAAAATTATGAAATTTGGCAAGAAGCTAGGTCTCACAGTACAAATAATGGGAAAAGTCTGAAATCATTAAACATTACAACTTTTCTCACAATTAATGGTAACCAATTGTGGTGAGCTCCCGTTTCAAGAACATTCATATAAGAGAGGGGTCAAGTTGGATGCTCGCTGAGGCGATTTTTGTTTTAGTTCTAATTAATAACGGGAACACTTACAAACTTGAAAATTGGTATGTTTATAGTGCATAAGCTATAAAATAACAACAAATAATAAAATTTGGTCAAGCGCGTGTCGGATTCAAAAAATCTAGCACATTAACTCACTGAAATTTCAACTAATACAATTATGATTATGTGGTGGTACGGAACCCTCGGTGCGCGAGTCCGACTCGCACTTGGCCGGTTTTTTTTAAGACTATGCGCTATGATGATCCCACGAAGTAAGACGCTTGAAGCTATTACTCGCGCGTTTTAGGTAGAGCAAAAACAAAAAAATACCGGCCAAGTGCGAGTCGGACTTGCGCATCGAGGGCTCCGTACAAACCTGTAGGTATTGTTGGAATGAGGGCAGCACTATTGCAACAAAACAACTATAATCTAATATATCTTTCCTGAATTTCTATTCTGGTTTTATCTAGCCTCATATTTAATTCTTAAATCTGCTGGTAAAAGTTATGGTATTTTTACTGCAAAAATTTTTATTATGTGATGTAACTAAAAATTAAAGTTTTCGGAATTTTTCCTTTATGTGCGCTATAAAACGTTGCTTCATGCCAAATTTCAAGATTCTAGGTCGACTGGAAGTATCCTTTAGGTTTTGATTCCCTTGCGAGTATTTGCGAATTTCTAAATATGCGGCTTAATTTGCTGTTTCTTTTGATTGGGTTGACATAGAAGTTTGTTACAGCTTAAAGGTATTATAGACCTAAGTATTTGATATGAATTTCAATTTAATACCTCTACGCATTAATGAGGAAAAGGGTAGTACTTATGTTTAAAACAGAAGCCTTTTTCTCAACCTAGTCTAATCTAATAAAAGCTTGCTTGAAAACATTTTTTTACTTACATTTAATTTTTTGCTTTTTAGTAAGTATTTATAATGTCAAAAACTAAAAGCTATGCTAAAAGCAACTATCCAGAGACCCTAGAATCAGACGGGCCCAAACCTAAGATATTTTTCTACACATTTTGGTAAAATTATGTACATAGGTACTGAAAACAAAAAAAACTGTGCCTCTAATAAGGAGTAGAAAAACTACAATATCTCAGACAATAGTTATTTGTTATGCAAGGCAGCAAAAGGTTTATTTGGCGCGAGTGCCTTGTATTGAAACCTGAGCAAGCGAAGGATTCTAGGATTGAACCACGAGCAAAGCGAGTGGTTCAAAAGAAGAATCCTGAGCGTGGCGAAGGTTTCAAGGCACGAGACGCAAAATAACTTTGCTGCCGAGCGAAACACAAAATTTTTCACCTCATTGAAGCGAGGAAATGTTAACATAATGCAAGAAAAGCAATTCAAAAATAAGAAACAATTGTTTAATGAATTACTCATACGTTTTAACGTAAGGGCATAATACCTACATAATGGTACTGACGGCAGCAAGCAAGTGGAAACATAACCAGTATAACCTGAACCAGCGCTTCGCTACAAACCTCCGTAACCAGAGACCCGCTCAAGGTCAAAGATTTTTCACGGACGAGTGGCCGTGTATAGATTAAGAATACTAGACATTAAAAAGGAAATCACTATAATTAAATTTATTATTATTTTTTGGACTGTTGTGCCTATGTTCGTGACTCTACCTATAAACTACTTGATAAATTTGCAGTACAAGGTTCATTTTCATTGGATTTCAATGTGGAGACAGAGGATAGGCAGTGGCAGGCAAATCTATTTTATATTGCATTGATTTGAAGTCAAAGGGCGAGTCCATTAATCTGGGCAAGAGAACAAAAAAAAGGCCATCGAATTTTAAATTTACTTTTCATTATCAGCCAGTACCTTACTCACCAGGCATTCACTATTCATAATACTATTTGTTTCTTTCCTATAGCTGCACCCTCTTTCTCATCTTGAAAACGATAGTGAGTGGCTGGTTTTACAAGCGGCCAGTACTGCAGCATACTACAAAATAATAAGTACATCGCGTTCGAATTTCAAAAACCTTTTGCCCGCTAGGGGCCAAAAATCGCTTTTGGCAGCAGAATTTAACCGACAAAACAAATGTTTCCGAGCTTTGGAGGTGAAAATTATCTTTTTTATATCTAAAAATATATAAAATCGAACAACTCTCTAAATTGAGCAACTATCGAAGCTGATTTCCTCCAAACATACTATACGTATACAAACAACATTAAACTAGATGATATAAAAAAAATTGCAATACTGGCCACACTGGCGGTAAAATTGTGCTCGTCTCAGAAGCCTCAAAGTTTGCAGGTAACAAAGCTGAGCAACGTAATAAATATTACGTAAGTACTCACCAACAGCTCCCACTCCGCAGTTAAAAGCTGCCATAGTGATGGGTCCGTACACCCGATGTGGAAGCTAGAGCAAACCTCAATGAGAGTCGCTATCCCAGATTCGGCGCGTGCGTGGTCACAGTACCGCGCTCCGTCGTCTGGAAGAGCACGAGTCTGATTCCGATTTCGCTGGAACTCACCAACAGCTCCCATTCCACAGATAAAAGCTGCTATAGTGTTGAGTCCGTACACCTGACGTGGTCGCTAGAGCAAACCCCAATGAGAGTCGCTACCCCAGATGTGGTGGCGGCACGTGCGTGGTCACAGTACCGCGCTCCGTCGTCTGGAAGAACACGTGTCTGACTCCGATGGCGCTGGTACTCACCAACAGCTCCATGCATTCACTATTCATAATACTATTTGTTTCTTTCCTATAGCTGCATACCTCTTTCTCATCTTGAAAACTATAGTGCGTGGCTGGTTTTACAAGCGGCCAGTACTGCAGCAGGGTGGGTGGGGAGGTTTGCATACTACAAAATAAATAAGTACATCGCGTTCGAATTTCAAAAACCTTTTGCCCGCTAGGGGCCAAAAATCGCTTTTGGCCGCAGAATTTAACCGACAAAACAATTGTTTCCGAGCTTTGGAGGTGAAAAAGTCTTTGTTGCATCTTGCGCGGGAAATTAAGTCGTTGCTTTGTTTGTAAAAACGTAGAGAAATTACCCCAAAATGCCAAGCTAAACCCAAATATTTTATAAAGGAACCTCTGAGTTGTTATATAACGCGGAATTTTCTATGGCCACTTTCGCTGCAAGTCATAATAATATTGCATTGTCATCCGAATTATTGCACAATTGATACATTGAAAGATACAAACAACAGGACATTTACAATACATTTACAATTTACATACGCAAAATTTAATCTCAATGGAAACCGAGAAGTGGGTCAAATTTAACTTGCAAGATTTGGTTGCAGTCAGACAGACACCGCGACAGGTGACACTAAAAACCTTTTAAAATAAAAAATAAAAAATTCGAAATTTGTTTAGTTTTTAAAGTTGAGACTAGCGAAAATCGTATCTCTGAGCCTCAGCTCTGAGCTTTGACAAGGATGATTAGTAAAACTGGCTTTGATAACAAATTTTTGCTTTCGCTCCGAACTCTACATAAAGCATAGAAAAATAATACAACATAAAGTATAGTTATTTATCTTTCCTGTTTCATAATTTATATCATGATCGAAATGCCGATACTTAAATCGGTTTAATATTTCATTTTGAAATGAAACAAGTACCAACTTGGATTGGTTAATCATTATTCAAATCGTTTACTTTATTAATTGGCTTGTAAAACCCGATACTGAATAAACTTGCAGGTTTGAAACTGTCTTTTTCGATAACTTTGTATTCAAAAGCGGGTTCCAAGGCAGTGTTTATTTATATCCATGGCAAATTATATTATCCCGAAAAGTCATTTTGTAATTCTTACATCAAAAGATAGTGTAGCGAAACCACAGAAAAATAAGGGTAATTAGAAGGAGGATTAAAGAAATAATTCGTCACAAGAGAGTCAAGGCGTTGTTCTATGGATTTGACAGGTTATTTTGAATATTTCCTAGTGATCATTGATGATTTGACATAAAAATTTGAGACATGTTGGCAGATGTCATCCCATAGAAAAATAAATTAGCAAGGTATCTATTCCGAGCAAAGCAAGGAGGTCCGAAATCTTTGAGCGAAACACAGCGGACAAATCCGCGACGGGTCTTTCCGTCAAGTCTGACATATATCTCCACGTCGGCAAGGAACTTACCGCAAGGTCTTGACAATGCTTATGACATTTTCTTTGTGGTTGCAGATCGTTCCGACTTGGTTTCGCTCTAGTGTGTCATACTTGACGGAAAGATCCGTCGCAGTTCGTTCCGACGTTGAATTTCCACAGGTGTGTCGTTACACTTAAACTTATGATACTTACCCCAGCAAAATAGGCACAAGGAAGTAAAGGATTTTATACACGCTCTTTACATTAACTAGCGTATCCGTCTAGTGCGATTTACTGTCCTTCTTGCATAGCCTTCTTAACAAAATTTCACATTCATTGATCCGTGTACAATTTAGGTCGTAGACATTGGTGATATAAGGTCTAAAGATTGTGAAGCGTTGGCAGTTTGGTTTGCAAAGTGGTCTTATCTACAGATATGTTTAAATCAGATAAATTTGATCCTTTTGTTCTTCTCGGTAAGGTCGAGGTGTTTGGTAGCGTTAGTGTAGGTGGACGGTCCTAGACGGCGCGTCGCCTGTCGCCTCTCAGTAACTGGGCTTGACATAGCCACCCACGCATAACTCCATGCTTTAGGTAATCGCTGAACAGATGGTAGACGACAGTTATGGTAAAACCAATTACACAGGGTGGTGTAAAAAACAATCTCCTGAAAACGAAAACCGTAGAATTCAAAACATTAAAGTGAACAACATTCCCCAAAGTCGAAACAAGATGATTTTATCACTTTGCTTAGAAACTGCATCACGTGATATCACTATCAAATAACACTCTTCTTTAAGTTCAGTATTCGTTAGATGTCTTTTTATGCAGAAACTCCATAGAACTTTCATGAAATTCTTGAAAAAAGCATGAGACTAGTTTAAAAATCCGGTCAAGTGCGAGTCGGACTCGCGCACTGAGGTTGCCGAACCACCAAGGTAAAATACCGTCTTAGTTATGGACCATTGGACGCGCAGTCACAGGGCATTGTATTAATTCCGTGCGAGTGCGACACGCACTTAACTAGATTTTTTATATGTTGTTATTTTATAGCTTATGCACTAAAAACACTTCAATTTTGGCGCTTTTAAGTGTTCCCATTTTTACGATAGAGCTAAAACAAAAACAAAACAAAACACGTTTTTAGTAGAGGAGCGGGAGTTAAGGGATTAACTTTTTTTTTTTTTATTATTTGTTGTTATAGCGGCAACAGAAATACATAATCTGTGAAAATTTCAACTGTCTACCTATAACGGTTCATGAGACACAGCCCGCTTACACGAGTTACGAGACTGACAGACATCGCGGAGGCATATGGACCTGATTTTCATCCTTTGGGTACGGAATCCAAAAAGCGAGTTAATTATAAAACATCAGTTACTAATGTTATGTTAATTTGCAGACCTGGATGTAGGAGTTATTTTTTAAAACTAAATTGAAGGAAATACCATCTTCGTCGTGCCGTAAATTAAATTGTAAATTATTTTTCCTATTAAAAATCTACCCTACGATCTTGTTAACTTGAAAACTTTATTTAAAAAGCTGCAAACCAGTAACAGCAATTATTCAAAAGTCAATGTGAAGGAGCACATTTTCAAAGAAAGCAAGAGAGGGACGAATCTTTTTTACTGAAGCACTTTTAAAGGCTCTTCTGTAAGGACTGCGCATATCAAAAGAAAATTTGTGCAAACGAGATTTTTAGGGATAGAGGAAGGTAAAAATAAAGCAAACAATGCATATCGTAGGAACTTATTTTGCTGGAAACTTATGGTATTATCCTAAAAGATAAAATTAAAATTACACACTTTGTATAATTTTATCTATTCTTTTTCAGGTTTATCTTTTAGTTTTTAAAAAGTGTAAATGCTATAAATCTTTATGATTATAACTTTATAGCCGACATGACGGAAAATGATCAACGAATATCGCGCAAATATGTATTGTACTAAACCAAAACAAAACGCAATATTTTTATTATTTCAGAACATATTGGACTATTGGTAGATTTAAAAATTATTTAAAAACTATACCTTTATCCAAATCAGCTAACTTAAACTTCAACATGTAAGAAATAGTATTTGACGATTATATAATCTCACAAAACTGGTGGTCTACTCTGAACTTCCAAAAGCGAAAATAACATAATTGCGATTCTACTTTGGTACTAAAACAACTATAAATTCAAAACTTAGTTTTTGAATATTGTTGAATTTTCATAAAATTGAGAGTGCTTACCATCCGACCAATAATCGACTTTATTGTCAGTTAGCGAAACTTTTTGGCATGTCGACATGTCGTTTTCGTTGTCGAAAGTTTCAGAGTAGACCGCGAGCATCGGGCGGTTCCAAGCCAGTGAGCCCCCCACAGGAACCAGCAGTATATTAATCTCTTGATGTTTCAATACCGTAGCCGCCATGACAGGTGCTTCCGTGTTTAGATTTTATTGCTATTGGAAAGGCGGATGGACAGATATGAGCCATATTGCGAGATTGGAGCTTTCGTTTAATGAAGCATATAATACACATATGTAGTGGAGTAATCGCCAAGGAATTTGTGCAGCATCAATTTCAAGCAATTTGCAAAACGACGCAAAAAGGTGGCAAATGCGTGTTAGGCTTCTTCTGGGCAAGTTCGTTCCATCGTCGACCTCATCTCATCTTTAAGACTAGATCGAGGTCAAGAGTAAGCCCATTGACGATAAAAAAAAGACGTTAATGGCGACGTATCCAAAAATAGGGATAATTGTAAAATTCAAAGGAACTATGATAAAGATGGATGGATAAATCACAACCAATGGTGGGACTTGGAACCATGTAGACCAGGGCTAGACTAGAGCATTACATTGATAGGAAAGTAGAAAAACTTTGTTCTGCACTCGATGGAATACCAATAGCTCTTTAAAATAAAAATAGTTATTTGTTATGCAAGGTAGCAAAATTGTTATTTGGCGCGAGTGCCTTATGTTGAAACCCGAACAAGTAAAGTATTCTACGATTGAAAAAGAAGAATCCTGAGCGTAGCTAAAGCGAAATAACTTTGCTACCAAACAAAACGCATATTTTTTTACCTAACTACTAGGAATAAAATGTTAACGAATAGCAACAATACCTTTATATTCCTAATATCCACGTCCTAATATCAAAAACCTTTTTAACACTAACAGCCAAAACTAACTTTTGCACGCAGATTTAGCAGCTTCCCAAGCTTTGGGCGTGAAAAATTACTTTAAATATGTTCATGTTCAACCCTGAGATATTCTGTTAGAAACCGACGATGATTTGATTATTATCTTTTAAAAACAAAATTTACAACCCTAATTGAATTCCTTTGACTAAAACCTTTGATTGCTTTGAAACAGCGTTGCTTGTCTTAAACCAAGATGTCAATACTTACTCGATTAACTTACTTGAGCGTCGACACGTACTCGTATATCAATTAATGTAATATATATTAATAGCTTTAACCTAAATATTGAAGGATCAAAGGCATCACAGTTTTGAAATCTACCATAATTAACTAAATTATTCTCTGTAGCATAAAAAATAAGTTCTCTGAATCTAAATTCAATATTTACTAACATTAAATAATTATCAATACGCTGCTATTCTTACTGTTAACAATAAAGTAAGTATAGCAGCGTATGTAAGTACTCCACCTACAAACTTTCAGATTCGTTTCAGAAAATCGGTTTGTCCAAGCTCAGTGCTCAGGTGAGCTAAGAATTTGAGTTAATATTGACTTTTTCAGGCTCCCTCTCATCTTATCTCTCGACATTCCTAAGCCGTAGCAGAAGGAAGCAATTTGTCCATCTCGTGAGCCAACACATTGCAACTTGCACACATGTGCATTCTGCCCGAGATTTATAAGTTCCAAAAGAGGGTGGCCAAACAAGAAAAGGCACGTGTGATGAGAGGTCGGTCGATAAATATAGCTCAATGAATGCATAAGGAAGTAAATAACAACCCGAAAACCAATTTAATTGACAAAATAAATTGACGTAGGAAAAACACGCGATCCACGTGGATTTCCAAAATATTTGCTTTCATAACGCAGACAAACTAATTTTCACTATTGATCATAAGTTATTATAAAGAATTGTTGCACTAAAAACTCTCTACCCAAGACAATACCTAGGTCAAAACTTTTGTACGCAGACTTCGACTAATAAGAATTTAGGTAAGGTCTACAGATAGAGGTTTAAATTTATAAATCGGCGACGACAATATAAGATTTCGTACGTAGCAATACACTAGCCGCAAAATCTGCACAAAAACGATTACCAAAGACAAAGTTCTTGCCCCGTTACAATAGGATTTCCTACAATAGGTACTTATTGGGGGCAAAACAATGTGGCCGTTCGTTTCCGGTTCATAAACCGCGGGGGTGCGCATCGATCGTGGTATTGAAAAGTGAAACACTACCTGAAGCAGAAATTTTATACTTTACCCGTAGTAATGAGGTTTGCAGACTCGTTTGTTATAGTTTAGAAAAGTAAAGGAAAATTGTAGGTCGTTTTCAAAGAAATTGTATTGTGTTGGCGATGAGATGTTTCCCACGTACACAGTAATGGATAATGGGGTGCACTCCGTGTAGCCATTTCTGTGGCTGAAAATAAAGTCATTCTACCACTTCGCAACGATGTCAATTGACATATTTTACAAAAAGATTGGACAGGTAATACTTAGGTTATATTATAATAAAGTACCTACTACGTTTTGTCGGCTTGATAAGTATACTAAACTAAGCCTGAGAGAGTTAATTAAAGTAGATTTAAAACTCACTATGCTTTAAGTAAGAAAAACGGTCCTTAAGGGTACTAAAGCTTCACAATTAATCTCACAGGAACTTTAATTACTAAAAGCGGGTTTTACCTTATTTAAGTAATTCGCGAAGTTCTCTTAAACTTAGCTAGAAGTTTTCAACTTCGTTATCCAAAATTTACGATCAGTTTCAAGCAAGCGTTAATCTGCTGGCGAAAGATTGGTATAAGCTTAAACTAGTATAGGCTTTGGAGATACTCAGTATTGTAGGATGATACAGAGAGGTACTGGAATTCAATTTTAATTCATCATTTTAAAGTAGCGACAACTTTACATTACATATTTTTATTGTCCTTGACGAAAAAACTGATATAGAATAGAACATTTGTTTATTAAAAATGTTACAGTTAAGGACCCGCAAAACTGTTAACAGATTTTGACTGCAGAAACAGTCTCGAAAAAATCTTTATTATTGGAGAGAATTTCGTTTCCAAAGTAGGTATCAAGTAGGTATAGGCAAAATTTGCCACCGAATGGGTCCCGGAGGATGGTCACAAACGGCGAGGTAGGCCCCGTAGGCGAAGGCAAGACGAACTTAACGTTTTTCTCTAGAATTGGCCAACAATATCTCAAGACAGAGACGACTGGCATAATAGATGGAAGGCCTTTGCCTAGCAGCGGGACACTACATAGGCTAGTAATAAAAAGTAGGTATCAGTAACATTTCTCTAGAGTAGAAGCATGTTTCAGAGGACCAAACACAAAGTATAGTGTTTGGCATTAATAATTAAAATTTATTATTTTTGTTCATTACTTGTAGGCTATATCGTATTAAGTACGCTGTATTTTATAAAAGCAAGTAAATAATCACTATTATATCAGTTGAATGACGCGATAAGTGGCCATCCAAAGTGCATATTGCTCGTTTAATAATATAGGATATATGTTTTAATTATGTTATAATGTGATACACACAAGTATATAATATAACATTACTATGTATATACTTACAATATAATAAATAATCAACGTAAACATAGGAATAGATACAGACATACTGCGCATAACATTCTCAAACACATCCAGCTATATAAAATTATAATAAAATAAACACAAACTTTTGCACCTTCTACTACATCACACAAAGAAATACTCGCTCACACACGCTTTCATGATGCCCACGGCACAGGGTAACCTAGTGTGGGTGTCAAAACACATTACTCAGCATAATTTTATACAGTAAGCATATGGTGCCTATAATAAATATGTTTGTAATAACCTTGTTTGTAAACTTTTAATAAATATATTTGATTTGATTTGATTTGATTTGATTTGCATGTGGACTAATATTTTGTTAAATAATAATATAATACCTCGAAGATCAAACCTAAGTTCCTTCCTGCCTGCAAGACGTCTAGATGCAAACGATATTAGCATAAATAATACCCCGCCAGTTCAAAATGCTGCATATTAAACGAGGAGCAAGAATAAGGTTTAAAAGGTTTAGAATGGGCAGTATTATTTTATCTAAGATCATTTCCTAGGTATCAAAGTAGGTACCTAAGTCTCATATATTATAGCTACGCATCCTACTTCAACTGAAAAAGTTACACATTCTCAATCCAAATGAAGAAAAGAACGAAAAATCTTATGAAATTATCAGACAGCCAATAATATTAATCGCTGAGGCGTTACGAGGTGGTTTGAAAAATACATATAGGCAGTGTGGAGCTGTGAAGCGTCAGTTTTGTTGAATCATGCTGTATAAATAGACGACTTCCCCGCTTTAAACACAGCGTTTGATTTACGACCTGATAGTCGCTAGCTGCATTTTATTGGAGGCGGCTCTGGATGATGGGTGTTTAAGTTCAGCGGCTTTATCACTTCTGAATGAAGAATTAATTTTGACGTGATTTTGCTGTTTCAAGAATAAATGACGATGATATTATTATGTTCTCGTAGAGAAATTGTCTGCCACGCACCCGAATGCCCAACTCCCAAGGGCCCAACAATGTAGATCTTTGTATGCCTTTTGACTGATACAGTAATGTAATGATTATATTAGGTGTATTGGTGTCCACTAGATTGTGTGGTGCCAGAGTCGGCTAAAAATATTACCACCCGATCTACCTATTCTCTTGGTTGTAGAAGACGTCAAGGAATCTTGAAACGAAGGATTTGCAGCAGCGTTCTACTGCGTATTTTACCAATACTACCTACGGTTTTCAACCGCCACGGTCCATTGTTCCACCTGCAAATCAGGCATTTTGCTATGAAAGCTAAAGAGTTTCCTGTCTTAACATTTGGTCTAACTTTTATGGGATAGTTACGATGATGATCGCTGTATCCCTGTATGACTGTATAGGATTGGAGTATTTTCGTGCAATTATAATTAATTAATAATATTTCGTAATGTTATTTCGTACCAATTCGCAACAGAAACCTAAATGTAAGAAACCTCGAAACTTGACCCATAATTACAGAATATAGGGTCATTATAAGTTATTGTAAAAAAAAATTTTTGGAACACAAATAACGCATTTTTTTTATTTTCGTAAAATATCGATTACCGTACGGTAGAATAGAACTTAGTCATAGCCCATCTCAGAATTTAAACAAAAAGCTATTATGTCACGAAGAGAAATGACAGATTTTATTTTTAATTCTATAATAGGCTATGACTATGTTATATTCTTCCTTAAAGGAATCGATATTTTACCTGCGTTATTTATGTTCTAAAATCGTTCTAAAAAAATCACCCTATCTCTATTTATAGGCCAAGTTTCGAGGTTCTTTACAGTTGGGTTTCTGTTGCAAAATAATCTTATTGAATAAGACACCTGATGCCAGCAAATCCTGACTTTAGGTCTCGACCGAGACAAGCAACTAAATATTAGCCACGTTATGACACACAAAGCTGAATTGCAAAGCAGGGTGCAACTGCACAGACATAATGTCGCCAAGATGCAGTAACGTCTGCACGAGGAACAGGGACCAATTTAGGGAAATTGGAATCGCAATTCGTGCTGGATCTGGAGCAACAATTTATGAAAGGAAAAATAATAATTATATTCCAAATAGTAATTATATTCCTCTGATCGAGTCTATCTTCGGTTGTACCTACAATTTTCATAGCTTATGTTATTGTTAAGTGTACTGAGTTCTTTTGGGCCTTGCTTGGGCCACACTAGTTTAAGTATTAATTTGCGTATCCGTATAAGGATTTTAATTGCTCTTAAAATCCTTCAAATCGTAAATAAATTATGCTCTCTTCCATCCCTGTGCAAGCGTTACCGCATCTGCTTCTAAGTGTGTAGGTATACCTTCCATCACTAAGTATGCACCTCCAGGCTCTTGCGCCCGAGAAGGCTTATTTTATGCTAATTTCCGTCGTCGGTGCGGCAAAAACCATTTGTGCAATTTTAAGCATGAATTCCTCTACTTTGCACGGCCCTCTTCACTAAATGAGAATTTATTATTAAAGAGCTAAAATTATTTTGATAAAATAGCCTGAAATACTCTTCTTTTAATGGTCTTTATGTAGAATCCATTAAACGATTTGGATAAACTACGATCGATGAAGCTTATTTAATATTGTATCAGCAAAATACCGTCTTAATAAGATCTCTGGCTAAGACTGGGTGACTTCGTTTAAGAAAATTTGTAAGGTTTCACTCGCGGTGGTGTAGCAGTTATTGTGGCCGTAATAAAACACGTGCGTCGTTCACCCTTTTTCCACTTTTTACGCATTTTCATTGTGCCCCCTCGCGCCTCGCTCGCCTTGTTTCCTTGTACAAAACAAAAGGGATTCTGACAAAACACGAATATAAATCTTAAGGACTATTATAATAGCGTGAGTCACATCGTCTAAGACTAAGCTAAACAAATTCAATTTCGGAGAGATGAAAAGAAAATGCTGACCTGTCACGTACCTACTATATACTTCTCCTGCTAAGTATACCTACCAGTGTTTACTGAGAAATCCTGCAGGAAGCTCCCTCCAGCATAGCATATTATGAATGAACCTATTAGATCATCTGATCGTTTTGTATGGAGTTGAGAGTTTATTTTATTTATTTACTTAAAGTTAAAGATGTTTTTGTGAATTTCCAAAAATCGCTCCACGAACGTTGTCGCATTTGAAGGTGGTAGGGCTTTTGTAGAAAGTCCGACTGGGTAAGTCCCAACCCCTTGCTTTTTTCTGCCGTGAAGCAGCAGTGTTTGCACTGCTGTGTTTCGGTTTGAAGGGCAAGAGAGCCAATGAAATAACAGGCACATGAGACATACCATCTTAGTTCTCAAAGTGAGCAACGCGCTTTGCTGTCTTATTAGTCTCAAAATATGCCATTACACACAAATAAGAATGCTAAGTACATTCTTAAAGCAAAATTAAATTGTATAACTTGAACTTGTTCCAGTCCAAGAGTGGATGATAAATAGATTTAGATTTTATTTAAATTAGTTATATGCGATATGTTAAATCAAAACTTGATTCCGGCTACACACAGAGTGTAATGTATGCAAAACGCGTGTTACGTTTCGGGCATGTTCACTTTGGTGGCGTTGCCTTTAATTAAGCACTGTGTGTGCTCGCTGCTGCCTATTCGTTCGCCTGCCTCTCATCAAAGTGAAACCGCAGTCGCCACAAAAACACACTGCATGTCCTAGATGTCAGTTTTTCAACCTCTAGCCAGCGTTTGAAATAGCTTGTGTATTGAATGTCAGAAATATTGACCATAATGGCATATTATCAGGCAGACAAACAAGCTAATCTCTGTATTCAAATACTAACTAGTATCGCTTTCTTATCATAAATTTTAAGTATCACTAGTCCTGGCTTAACGAATACAGACGAACTGCCTGAAACTTCTGACAACCTTTTTAATTAGGGTAGTCTGCAGGCATACGATAAACTTTTTTTTCTTCTCATCCCTTTCGCATACGCACCTACTGGGGTGGTTAGCTTAATATAACATCCCTAACAACATCAGCCAAAGTGCGTGTTGCAATCATTGGTTGCAATATGATTTGGGTGCGCTCCGGCGGCTCGAGTGGCGTAAAATTGGGACGCCAACACGTCGATTCAAGTGCTTCGTGCGAACGAACCACGTTTTCCAATGCAGATATACGGATACAACCCACCCACTAAATAAGGCACTCTGACGTACACCCAGCCCATTAAAATTTTATATGTGTACAAATTAGGCCTGCGCTAAATATTTCGAGACTGTTCAACTTACGTCATTAAGCTCTAAGTACAAGCATATTCCGTTTATTGCGATAAACACAAAATCGTAGGTAATAAGAGTAGATATTGATACTTAATGATAAAAATAACACGAACATTATTACGATGTTTCTCACGAGGCCACCATGCGTCTATCACTTCAGACTAGCTGGGATTGATATTAAATTTATAGATACAAATAAGTACAATAAAGTATAAGATTATCAAGTTAATAAGAGGCTTGGCAATAAGCGGATTTGCCACTGTAGGCGTGGTCTCTCACGATGGACGCTCGTCGAATCACGTTGCTAAAGTTTTTGGCTGTCGTCGCCGTCACAACCGTCATTAGTCATGACCATGACCGATACCATCCTGACACTCCTCTTCGTAACCCAGATGCGATCAACAACGCTGAACGTTTCCAAAGCTATTGGACGACAGCAGCGCAACAAGGCATCTTCAAACGCTTACGCGAAGTAAAGGATGAAAGGATTCCTCGCAACCTGATCATGTTTCTGGGTGATGGAATGTCGGTACCGACAATGACAGCCGCGCGGATCTTGAAAGGTCAGCGGCAGAATCGCACTGGTGAAGAAGAAGAACTGTTCTTTGAAAGGTTTCCAACAGTCGGACTTAGCAAGGTAAATATTTCAAGTACTCGTAAGTAATTAGTGGGTAGCATCCGTCGTAACAGAGCAAAGAATCTACGCAACCAATAATGTGTCGTAAATATATTTCACATTAACTGAAAACTTTAGCCAACAGCATACATTTTTAATCACTTTGTTGCAGACCTATTGCATAAATCAGCAAATTCCCGATTCAGCCTGCACGGCCACCGCTTACTTAACTGGAGTAAAAGTCAACTACGGCGTACTTGGTCTAAATGGAGAAGTGGAGCGCTATGATTGTTTAGCTTCTCTCGACCAATCCAGACATTTGGAGTCTATTGCTTCATGGGCTATTGACGCTGGTAAAGATGTTGGTTAGTACCTTATATTTAATTTACGTATAGTTCCTGCTGTTATTTAAAACTTCTAAAACGCAAACCATTTTGGCGCAGGTATTGTAACCAACACGCGAATCACACACGCTTCGCCTGGGGGAGCATATGCTAAAGCAGCTAACAGACATTGGGAGACTGATGCCGATGTTAAAGAGGCTGGCTTCACTACAGAACAGTGCCCTGATATTGCACACCAACTGATCAACACAGCACCTGGTAATCAGTTCAAAGTAAGAACAACCGTACGCCTTTGCATAGGCTTGAGAGTATTGTAGTAAGTTGTATTTAGCCTTAGCGGTCACTGGACTTATTCGCACCCACTAATCTTAAAAGGTTAAAAATTTAAGACTAAAACTGAATATTGAAAACTGTTTTAGGTCATATTAGGAGGTGGTAGACAAGAATTTATAACGACTACTACTATTGATGACGAAGGCCAAACAGGAAGACGAACAGATGGTCGCAACCTAATAGAGGAATGGAAGAATGACAAAGAATCAAAAGGTGTTAGTCATGAGTACATATGGAATCGTTCACAGTTGATGAGTTTAATGAATTCACCGCCAGAGTACTTGTTGGGATTATTTGAACCTGATCACCTGCCTTACCACTTACTATCCGACCCGATGACAGAACCTTCTCTCACTGAACTAACAGAAGCGGCGATCAACGTATTGAACCGCAACGAAAAAGGTTTCTTTCTATTCGTGGAAGGTGGGCGCATAGATCATGCTCACCACGAAAACTGGCATCACTTGGCGTTAGATGAAACGATAGAAATGGACAAAGCTGTGCAAAAAGCTGTAGAAATGGTTGGTAATGACACATTAGTAGTTGTTACAGCTGATCACACTCATGTTATGGCATTCAATGGGTTCACAAGAAGAGGAACTGACATTCTTGGAGTCTCGGATAGGTTGGGTGAAGATGGCGTTCCTTTTTTGACGCTATCTTATACAAATGGACCAGGCGCACGTACTCATACTAATGGCGTTCGACCTGACGTGACACAAGATGCAAATTACTGTAAGTATAATTAAATAAAAATTATAGGGAATGTAGGATCATTTTTTTAGGGCTCCGTAGTCAAAAAGGAACCCTTATAGTTTCGTCATGTCCGTCTGTCTGTCTGTTTGTCCGCGGCTTAGCTCAGAGGCCCTTAGAACTACAAAGCTGAAAGTTTGTACGGATATACATTTCATCCACGCTGACAAAGTGATAAAATAAAATCTTGAAATATATTTTTTAGGGTTCGTCCCCTACAAGTAAAGAGGGGGTGAATTTTTTTTTCTTGCGTACCCCTTAGTGTGAGTTGTCGTTGGATAGGTCTTTTAAAAATAATGTGAATTTGCAAAAATCAGTTTTCGATTTAGGGATCCGTTTGCGAAATATTAAGCTTGAAATGTAATTTTTGTTGGATTCGAGTGTCCCCCTCTGCCGGCTAAAAGGTTATTATTGAAAATGTGAAAAAATTCACAGTAGTAGTAGTATATGATAAAATTATAAAGAAAACTAACACAGCTAAGTAGGCTTCACAGGTTAATGAGGTATAGCCGAAAAACTGGAAATAATAGACAGAGCAATAGCAATCAGGTGCTAGGACCTTGCTGAGCGTTAGGAGGTAAAAACTTTACATTATAAACGTTATGAAACTCTATACTGCGCGTGGCCCGACACGCACTTGGCCGGTTTTTTTTTTATTTATTTATTTCGACACTAGTTTTTATACAGTTTTATAATTTTCTATTACTATATACTTAAAACAGTGACCCTCGACTGGCGGGCGCATGCAGAAGTGATTCTGGACTCAGAGACGCACGGAGGCGATGACGTGGCAGTTTTAGCTTATGGACCTCATCACCACATGTTTTCTGGACTTTATGAGCAGAACGAGATCCCTTGGCGGATGGCATACGCAGCTTGCATTGGGCGAGGGTTACATGCTGAAGCTTGTAGTAATGCAGACCCCGAGTTGGATGAAGACACTGAAGCTTGTAGTAATAATGCAGGAAGCTATAATTCCCTAGGATTATTGTCAATGGGTGTTAGTTCACTATTTGTAGTTTTAAAAATAAGTAGTTAGTAGGTATTGTATATCTTTAGGACTAAATTAATAACTTAAATAGTATAAGTACGTACCTAAGTAGAATTTTCGTATTTTAGACGACATGTAAGTTGTAGAGTATAAAGTAGGCATCACTACATAGTATAAAACAAAGTCGCTTTCTCTGTCCCTATGTCCCTTTGTATGCTTAAATCTTTGAAACTACGCAACGGATTTTGATGCGGATTTTTTTAATAGATAGAGTGATTCAAGAGGAAGGTTTATATGTATAATAACATCCATTAAATAGTGGAGAAGTACTGTTATTTTTGAGGTTTCTAATGTGATGTCGTAAATAATTACATTTTTTCCGCTTACATTGCAAACGCAGGCTGAACCCTACGAGTTTTATCAAAATAATGTACTAAGTATTGTACACATTGAAAAGGTCTACAGAAAAGTCCGTGATGGTATATGTCTATCTCTTATGGATAACCCACAATAACTTTTTTTTGTCATTTACTTTTTACGACAAATAATGGCTAATTTTCGAAGCGATTTTAACCAATACAGCATTAATCCTTAACCAATTAAATACCTTGAATACATTGTTCATTTAATATAGATCTATATGGCCCTGTATACCGTATGATTTAAGTGAATATTTTCGAAGATATTACAGATTTAAAAATTGCGGGACGTAGCGTTTGCGGCGGTACCGGCCGGCCGCGCGGTGCGGCAAGAGGGTGCCTATAAATAGCGCGTCTGAGGCCGCGGTTTTCCCTATAGCACTTTGAATTTAGCAGCGATCGGACGCGTTTATTATAAAAACGTGCTTTTCAGTTTTTATATACAACGTTCACAGTTTTTCTGTAGTGTATTTAGTATCAGCATTGCACCCGTGCGAAGCCGGGGCGGGTCGCTAGTCAAAAATAAAATTAAAAACATAACTTTAACAATTCGTGTTTTTTTTAAATAATCAATAGATATATACCAACAAGGTTATTATACATACATATAAAATTAGGTGATTCAAAGTCAAGTCAAAAGTCAAAATCGTTTATTCATTGTTGGATATTAAAATCTCTTAATGACGTCAGCTATACTACATCGCTTCACAAACAATGTGGCGCCATAGTGGGAAAAAAAGAAGCGACAATAAAAACCCACGCGCTCTTTTAAATATATTTTGATATACAACAAACATAAGTCAGTTTTAATTTTGAATTAGCCTGTTAGAACCGTAGCCTAATCCCATGCATTATTCTCTTCTAGATAATCTGATATTTTATAATAACCCTTCTTATACAATTTCTGCTTGATAACAGTTTTGAATTTATCTAACGGTAAACTTTCAATAGCAGTGGGTACCTTATTATAGAAGCGTATACATTGACCTTTATATGTTTTACTAATTTTGTGAACACGGCTGACATGAGAAGCAAGTTGATTCCTGTTTCTTATGTTGACACTGTGCCTGTCACAATTTTTCTCAAAAATATGTATATTCCGTTTAACATATATTAAATTCTCATAAATGTATTGCGACACAAAAGTCAAAATGTTGATTTCTTTAAATTTATTTCGAAGAGATTCTCTAGGCTTAATTTTATAAATTGCACGAACAGCTCGATTTTGTAGTATAAAAATGCTGTTTGCATCCGCAGCATGACCCCATAACAAAAGGCCATATGACATGAGACTATGGAAATAACTGAAGTAGACTAACCTCGCGGTGTCCACATCCATCAGAGCTCTTATTTTTTTCACTGCGTATGCTGCAGCAGAACTGAGTCTGTTCGACAATTTATTAATATGCGGCCCCCATTGTAATTTGTTGTCTAAGGTAATACCATGGCCCCATGACTTTGACTGCAACTGACATGCTTTTCAAATATAAATGCAAAAATTTTAGCCCCTTTGTAAATCACGTCAAGCTTGACACAATAGACTTTAAACCCTTCTTATTTCAAACCGGCTCTTGACTGTACTGTAACTTTTGTAATGATAAAAATTCCGAATAAGAGTGGTAGCGCAACTAAATCATACCCTATCTATTTCTAGAAATAGCCAATCTTTCACAGCCTGCCAGCTTAACGATTATTACCGTACCGGAAACCACTATACAGGGTGTTAGGGACAGCCTTCCGAATACTGAAGGGGACATGATCAGTCAACGACACTGAACAACTTTCAGTGAACAAAACTTTCGGTAAAAAAAAATTCGCGTCTCCATACAAAATTGTAAACTTGATCGGGCAGTTTGTATGGAGAAGCCGTTTTTTTTTCGTTTCCTGATAGTTTTGTTCACTGAAAGTTGTTCAATGTCGTTGACTGATCATGCCCCTTCAGTATTCCTTACACCCTGAATCTGATAAATTTAGAAGGAAAACTACCACATTTACGTACGGTCAACCGCTTGTCGGTAGAAACTTTTTCAACTTTATTACAACGCCATAAGGTCCAAAAGTGTTCCTACTGATGTGCAGCCGAGTGTACACTTAACATTTAAACGAAGAATAGTCATAAATATGAAAATTATAAGAATAGCAGACAGGCTCTAGACCTCGTTGTTCGTTTCGAGCGAAAAATATTATGGAAAATTTAAAACCTGCTTATCAATCATGATTCTTAAGGAAACTACGGAACCCTACAAAATCTTCTACAAGGTCTTTTAAAAATAATGTGAGTCTGCAAAGACAATTTTTCAATTTAGGGATCCGTTTGTAAAATATTAAGCTTGAAAGCGATTTTTTTTTGTAGTGAATCAAGTGTCTCTTCCTGCTGGCTAAATGGTTGTTTAGGAAATGTGAAAAAAATCACAGCAGTTGTATGTATGATGAAATTAAAAGGAAAACTATCACAGCTAAGTAGGCTTCGCAACTGGAAATAATAAAAATAGCAATAGCAATCGGGCGCTAGGACCTCGCTGAGCATAGGAGGTAAAAAGTTTATGTTATAAACGGCAATACTTCTGCAAAACTTGCTTTGTGATAAAAAATCTTAACAAAACTACGGAACCCTACACAGCGCGTGGCCCGACACGCAATTGGCCGGTTTTTTCGATCTAGTCTCGAGTACCAAGAAAGATGACATCGACGATGGAACGAACTCGCCCAGGAGAATCCTATTCACTCGCGACTTGAATAGATGTAAAGTGTAATTTACTAACTAGTATTCAAGAAACCGGCCAAGTGCAAGTCAGACTAGCTCTTCGAGGGTTTCTTACCACTGAGGTAAAAATACCGTCTTAGTTATGGACACTCAGTCACGCAGAAGTGTATCAAATTCGCGCAAGTCTGACACGCACTTGACCAGTATTTATTATTTGTTGTTAATCTATAGCTTATGCACTATGAATATACCAACTTTCATGCTTGTAAGTGTTCCCGTTTTTACGATAGAATTAAAACAAAAATCGGGCAAAATCGCCTAAAAACATGTTCGTTCATAGTAGGGAAGCCCCCCTTAATACATATATTTTTTTAATTGTATTATTTGTTGTTATAGCGGCAACAGAAATACATAATCGCTTTTTTAAATTCTAATCTGAGAACCACCAAATCATTTGTTTTGCTGATTAGTATGGTTATTTTTTTTTTCTTTCTTGCTGAAATGCAGACGAGGCAACGGCAGAGGTGATAAGTAGGTATCTTGATGTCGAAATTTTTTTAAGATATATCTGAAAATCAATGTACATCCTATACTATAAAACGAGCAACATTTGTATATTAATATATACATATATTTGAAATCGGTTTCTCAAAAACGGCTCTAACGATTTCGATGAAATTTACCACACGGTACACTGAAAAAAAAATTGCTAATTCAATCAAGATTTTGATAGTTTCAAACAAGCATCTTGACTCCATTTGAGCTTGCAAAGACCTTATTGGATTGTATCAATTTGATTATTGAATTAAAGATCATAAATTTAAATTTACTAACACGCTTTATTGCATCTTTCAATATCTTTTTCGATTTTTTCAGTGTAGTTTTCGAGGACGAAAACTCAATCTAGCTAGGTCTCATGTCTGGGAAAATTCGTTTTCCGTGCTTTTAAGCATTCGCGTTTTAGACAAAAACCTACAGCGCCATCTGTTGGCGGGTAGCATGCTTGCTCACCCCATACCCGATGATATTTTGATGTTGAGGCGGCTATTATAGAGCGAAGCTCGTTCGCCCAGGTACCTACTAGATGGTTAAGTGTGTGTAACATGAAGAAAACTCGTTGAATAATCAATGTACTCGTAGGTCTTATCTTTTTAACCTAGACGTCATACTGATTAAATAAACTTGAATTCTAGAAAATATTGACACTCTGTATTTTATAATTATCTATCACGAGAGGCTTAAAAACTTAAATCTATACGATCATAAAATGATTAGATTATGTAAGAATAAGAGTCCGAGATACGTGAATTCGCGCATCCATTCCGGTCGCGACAGCAAACCACCATGCATACGTTCAAAGTTGCCCTGGTGGCGCTTTTTGCAACCATAGTCTGTGCCAGCGCTGACCGGTATCACCCAGATGCCCTCAAACGAACATCACGAAACACAGGAGCCTTCAACACCGCTGAACGCACCAAAGAGTTTTGGACAAACGAAGCCAGGGCAGGCATCGAAAAACGTGTAAAGGAAGTGACGAACAATAAAGTGGCGCGTAATGTGATCATGTTCCTGGGTGACGGTATGTCGGTGCCGACGCAGATGGCAGCAAGAACGTTGTTAGGGCAACGTCAGAATCAAACTGGAGAAGAAGCTCAACTGTTTTTTGAAACTTTTCCTACTGTGGGCCTGTCTAAAGTAAGTGATAGGAATTACCCATTTGTATGTCTGGCAAAAAATGAAGCGCTGTGGCGACCATATTGTGTTGGTACGATTCGCAAAGGGAAACTAAGTAGTACGGTCAACCGCTTGTCGGTAGAAACTTTTTCAACTCTATTACAACGCCATAAAGTCCAAAAGTGTTTCTACTGATGTGCGGCCGTGTGTACGCTACCCGCCTTCCCGTACAACTGATTCAGTGTTCTAATATCGATTAGGAAAGGATCATTGCTTCATTCTGTCTAAGGCTTAAATATATTGTAACTTATGAACTTTTTCAGACTTACTGCTTAAATGAACAAATAGCTGACTCAGCGTGTACGGCAACAGCATATTTGACTGGTGTCAAAAGTAACTACGGCACAATCGGTGTGACTGGAGAGGTCGCTCGACGGGATTGCTTGGCTTCCACAAATGAAGACACACACTTAGACTCGATAGCCGTATGGGCTCTCAATGACGGTCGTGATGCCGGTATGCGAATAAAATATAAATTAATATTTTTTATATAATTACACATTTTAAATATTTTAATAAAAAAAAAACAAATAACAATCAAACTACGGTTCTGCAGGTGTCGTAACCACCACGCGAGTCACGCATGCTTCTCCAGCGGGCACCTTTGCCAGATCAGCCAATCGAGGCTGGGAGAATGATGCTGAAGTAGTTAGCTCAGGATTCAGCACTGATGTATGCCCTGATATTGCTCTTCAATTAATACACAAGCATCCTGGGAACCAGTTTAAGGTACCTCTACACTCTCTTATTCAAAATCTATACATTTTACTTATCAAACTCCATAAAAATCCGTGTTTTTTGCTACAGGTCATTTTGGGCGGAGGACGCCGTAATTTTATACCAACATCAATTAGAGATGAAGAGGGCACGTTAGGAAGAAGAATTGATAATCGTCACCTTATTAACGAGTGGCAAGATGACAAAAAATCTCGTGGTGTTAGCTACAAATATGTGTGGAACCGCTCGGAACTGCTTAGTCTCAGAAACTCGCCACCAGAATACTTACTAGGCCTGTTTGAGGCTAACCATTTGCAATATCATTTGCAATCCGATCCAATCACAGAACCAACTCTCGCTGAACTTACAGAAGTAGCCATTAATTCACTAAGCCGCAGCGAAAAGGGTTACTTCTTATTTGTGGAAGGTGGTCGTATAGATCATGCACATCATGACAACAGGCCAGAACTTTCTTTAGACGAGACGATCGAGTTGGATTTGGCTATAAAGAAAGCTGTAGAGTTAGTAGGGGATGACACTTTGATTGTGGTGACAGCTGATCATGCACATGTCATGACAGTCAATGGCTACTCAGAACGTGGAGCTGACATTCTTGGAGTATCAGACCAAACCGGAAGTGACCGTGTTCCTTATATGACGCTGTCTTACGTTAACGGTCCTGGTGCGCGTACACACGTAAACGAAACAAGGCCTGACGTTACACAAGACAATGATTTCAGTACGTATTGATATTATAAATTTATTTACGAAATATGTTAATAGTAATTGCTATCGTTTGGAAACCGTAGGAAGACAAGTGGCCAACCTTACTAACCCTGTCGTTAAATTTTCAAGCCATTGAAAAGCCTATAAAATAACTGAAAAACGGTTTCTTTCTCATGCTATTCAAAGCGCTATACCCACAGAACTTGAAAAGAAATTTTTAATTCTCAACATTTATTTGCAGTGCAATTAGACTGGATGACTCACGCTGAGGTGCATCTAAGCTCGGAGACACACGGCGGCGATGATGTTGCCGTGATGGCTTACGGACCTCACCACCACATGTTCTCGGGCATATACGAGCAGAGTCAAATCCCGTGGCGCATGGCATATGCTGCCTGTATCGGACCCGGTGCCCACAGTGAATACTGCAATGGTGCAGCTCTTCACCATCCGCTAACAATCCTTTACACTGCTGCCCTTGCATTGGTGTATTTGGCTCTCCAGCAGTAGGAATCAAGATCTCAATTGTTTACCTAGTTATGTTTTCCTGTGGTTATAAGAAAGCCGTTAATTTAATAAAAACAAAATCTTTAAATTAAGTAAATAAATATTTATTTTCAGTTATTCCTTTTCAACATCAATATATCAAGACGAGTATTATGTGGTCCTAAATATTCAGGATATAAAATACTAAGATATGATTTGATTAGATATCTCAGTAATATAACCTGATACGTCTGAGGACAATAAAACAGCAATTGACAACAGTCCATTTTAATAACGACAGCTGAGCATCATGCGTGTGTTGCTCGTTGCCTTAACAGTGACCATTGCCTGTGGTGACCGCTATCACCCTGAACATACTCGGATCTTAAAACGTAATCTAAATAATATTAACACTGCTGAACGGTCTGCAGACTATTGGAAAAACGAGGCTTTAGTCGGAATAGAAAAACGCTTAAATGAAATAACAAACAACAAAGTTGCACGCAATGTGATCATGTTCTTAGGAGACGGTTTGTCGATACCAACACTGATGGCAGCGCGGACACTGAAAGGACAACGCGAGAACCGCACTGGAGAGGAAACAGAACTATTCTTTGAATCTTTTCCCACTGTAGGTCTTGCCAAGGTAAGCCAACTTTATTTTTTTTTTACAATTTATTAAAATATTTTTTACCTACATATTATACGTATAAGAAGTTGAAGGATTTTTGCAAAAAATTTTGTTTTTGCAAAAATAATATGTTAATGCCTGTTTATTCCAGACTTACTGCCTAGACTCACAGATCCCCGATTCAGCGTGTACAGCCACAGCGTATTTATGTGGTGTGAAGAACAATGATGGCACGATCGGTGTGAATGGTGCAGTTCCACTTTCTGACTGCTTGGCTTCTACGGACGAATCAACGCACCTTAAATCTATCGCCGCTTGGGCCCTGGAAGACGGGCGAGATGCTGGTAAGCTATTTTGAAAAATCTTAGTGCGTGCTACAAGCAAAGTACGTAGCAAAGGGTTTATAAGGTCACTTTTTGCAGGTATCGTGACAACAACTCGTATTACCCATGCGTCTCCAGCTGGTGCCTATGCTAGGATTGCCCATAGAGACTGGGAAAATGATGCAGACATAGTAGCAGCAGGGTTTAGTGCAAACGTATGCCCTGACATTGCCGATCAACTTATAAATACATCTCCTGGCAATCAATTTAAGGTTAGTAAAGCAATGTAATGATGATGAATTGGACATAACGTATTAAACGTTATTATGATTAAAGCAAACATTTCTCCCCAACAGGTAATTTTGGGCGGTGGCCGTCGTAATTTTCTACCAACAACCGCTACTGATGATGAGGGCGATGCGGGACGCAGAACTGATGGTCGTGACCTTATTGAGGAGTGGGAAAGGGACAAAATATCCCGCGGGGCTAGCTATAGATACGTATGGAACCGCTCAGAGCTAATAAGTCTCAGAAACTCACCACCGGAATACCTACTGGGATTGTTCGAATCTAGCCATCTGCAATATCATTTGCAATCCGATTCTATTACTGAACCAACTCTTGCTGAACTTACAGAAGTGGCCATCAATTCTCTTAGCCGAAACGAAAAAGGATATTTTTTATTCGTGGAAGGTGGGCGTATAGATCATGCTCATCACGCAACCTGGCCTCATCTAGCTTTAGACGAGACAATAGAGTTCGATTTGGCTATAGAGAAAGCTGTAGAAATGGTAGGGGATGATACGTTGATTGTGGTAACAGCTGACCACGCTCACGTAATGGCAATCAACGGTTACTCGCAACGTGGGTCCAACATTCTTGGCGTCTCTAACGAACTCGGTGATGACGGCGTTCCTTACATGACGTTGTCTTACACGAATGGCCCTGGCGCGCGTAATCACACAAACGGTATTCGTTCTGACGTTACACAAGATGAAAACTTCCGTAAGTATCCAAATGATAGCTGGCATATAAGTGGTAAAAACTTGAATGATTTGTAATGGTAACTTGATTGCAGTGGACCTCGAATGGAGGACGCACGCTGAAGTGATTCTTGATTCGGAGACGCATGGTGGCGATGACGTTGCAGTATTGGCGTACGGGCCTCACCACCACATGTTCACGGGACTGTACGAGCAGAGTCAGGTCGCTTGGCGCATGGCCTACGCGGCGTGCATCGGCCCTGGTGCGCACAGCGAATATTGTAATAGTGCAACTCTACATAATCCTTTATATTTATCATATGCGTTTACCCTTTTAGTTTTATATCGCACCATCTAAAATTGTTTAAATACAAAAAACAACTGAAGTCTCCATATTCATTCACTACAATCTTTGGCGTTAGTTCAATAGGTAGGTAAGTAGTCATTATTCGATACACTTTGCTTATCTATCTCTATGCAAGTTTTGAAGTAATCTGTAATATTTTTTATTTATTGCTGTTGATATTGATAACATTGATCTAACCGATTGCCTTGTAAGAAAATCAAGTGATTAATGTTACTAATACGATTTTGACAGTCGCTTTGTGTAACTAACCGTGTTAATTACATCTTCTGCCATCGATAGCCAATTCGTTAGGTAGGAATTAGTAATGTAGAGATAGTGTTGTGATTAATAAGTAATGAATTATATTAGATAAAGCTAACAGTAGATTTATCCAGCTATCTACATCTAAAGGCAGTTTAGGTTAGGTACAAATTTATCAAGTAGGTAATTTATTAGATAGTACTGACTTGGCGGTCGAGCTTTGCTCATAATAATCTTACACAAAAACGGACGATGGCGCTTTAGGCACAGACAAAATATTTAATAGTAAACCAGTTTACTTTAGATATACACTAGATCGTGTAATAACTTGAAATAAAAGAGAAAACCAATTTTTCCAAACAGACCTGTTGGCTGTTTTCGAGAATTTGATTAGATAACATAGTACCTAACCAACCGAGCTTTGCTCTGTATAATCTTAAACAAAGCTCATCACATACAGCGTCATCTATAGTAATACTATTATATATTCTTTGTCTATAGTATGGAGTAGAAAAACCATAGATTATCAACCGCAATTCTTGACCGGCCGACTTTCAGGGTCGTAAAAATTGAAATAAGCCCTTATAAACTCATTTTTGGGGTTCCGTACCTCAAAAGAAAAAAACGAAACCCTTATAGGATCACTTTGTTGTCCGTCTGTCTGTCTGTCTGTCAAGACCCTTTATCTCACGAAGGGGTAAAGGTATCAGGTTAAAATTAATACCATATATTAGGATCCATGAACCACACAAGATCTGAAAATTTCAATTTTTTACAACGACGCAATCAAAAGATATGGCATTTTATGTCCT
Organism: Athrips mouffetella; assembly: GCA_947532105.1. Classification (NCBI taxonomy): domain Eukaryota; kingdom Metazoa; phylum Arthropoda; class Insecta; order Lepidoptera; family Gelechiidae; genus Athrips; species Athrips mouffetella. Next base: position 13,264,515 of record OX383958.1, read on the forward strand.
CATCTCCATACATTTATTCAAAAATGAAAAACCTACAGGGTACTTCCCGTTGACCAAAAATTATAAAATTTGGCAAGAAGCTAGGTCTCACAGTACAAATAATGGAAAAGTCTGAAATCATTAAATATTACAACTTTTCTCACAACTAATGGTAACCAATTGTGGTGAGCTCCCGTTTCAAGAACATTCATATAAGAGAGGGGTCAAGTTGGATGGTCGCTGAGTCGATTTTTCTTTTAGTTCTATTTAAAAACGGGAACACTTACAAACTTGAAAATTGGTTTGTTTATAGTGCATAAGCTATAAAATAACAACAAATAATAATATTTGGTCAAGCGCGTGTCGGAATTTAAAAAATCTAGCACATTAACTTACTGAAATTTCAACTAATACAATTATGTTTCTGTGCTGGTACGGAACCCTCAGTGCGCGCGTCCGACTCGCACTTGGCCGGTTTTTTTTTTATTAATAACAATTAATAAAAAATATGATTAAACCTTTAACATTAAAATATCACCGGGTGAGCAAGCTATGCTACTCACCAACTGATTGCGCTGTAGGTTTTCTGAAACGCAAAATTTTTTATAGATAGGTACTAAACAATTTTTTTCCGTTTGATCATACTCGTACATACCAAACAGTAAGCAAGCTCTTATTAACTACCTATGTTGTCATTACGGGATTTTCTTCAAATTTATTCTAAGTTAATATATATAATGTTGAATTTCAGTTGAAGCATGGGCATACCAACGTAGGTATTATAATAAAAAAACCGGCCAAGTGCGTGTCGGGCCACGCGCAGTATAGGGTTTCTTAGTCTTTTACGATTTTTATCTCAAAGCAGGTTTTGATAAAATATTTCATAACGTTTATAACATAAACTTTTTACCTTCTAATTAATGCTCAGCGAGGTCCTGGCGCCTGATTGCTATTGCAATTTTTATTATTTCCAGCTTTTCGGCTATAAGTAGCTCAGTAACCTGTGAAGCCTTCTAAGCTGTGATAGTTTTCCTTTGAATTTCATCATATACTCGTATAATACTACTGTGAATTTTTTCACATTTCCAATAACAACCGTTTTGTCGCCAGGGGGCTTATTACTTAAAATACCCTATACTGAGGTACCCTTAAAAGAAATATTTTTCAAGATATTTATTTTACCACTTTATCGGTGTGGATGAAATGTATATCCGTACTAAATTTCAGCTTTCTACTACTAAGGGTCTCCGAGCTAAGCCGCGATCAGACAGTCAGATAGACAGACAGACATGACGAAACTATAAGGGTTCCTTTTTTACTACAGAGCCTGAAAAATTGATTTCCAAACCGAACGCTCATTGGCTAAAATAAATCAGATAAAATTCCATACACAGACCAGAATTTCTTTAAATGCCTAGCATAGCAGGAGCAGAGTATATACTGGCGAGAAACTATTCTAAAACTTTGGCCACATAACCGCAAACAAAGCCACCGCATTTACTCATTTACCTACCAGTGTAACTAGACCTTCTCTATATTACTACTAAGGAGAGAAGGAGAGCATAGGTATGAATAGATAGTTCAGTCGAACAGTTACAAACATCGAGTTAAAATCATAATGCGCAAATCGCAGAAACTCGACAAACAGGTTTATATTTATATGCCCTGCCCTCTTAAAAGAAAATAAATTAAAATAGTTGTAGACGAGACGACGTTGGGAAATAAACAAATAGATCACGCCATAAAAATTCAAAAGTTATACCGTATACCTATGATAACGCAATAACCTAACTCAAACTTAACATCATTTAATCATTGTTGGATATTCATAGGGGTGTTTTGGTACCAACACTGATGTATGGCAGTGAAAGCTGGGTATGGCAAAAGAAGCATGAAAGTAGAATTAATGCAGTAGAAATGAGAGCGCTAAAGAGTATGATTGGTATTAAATTGAGTGACAGGATTAGAAATAGTGTGATAAGAGAACGGTGTGGCGTAAAAGAAGACGTAGTGACCAAAATCGAGAAAGGGATGCTGAGATGGTTTGGTCATGTAGAGAGGATGAATGAACGAAGATTGACGAAAGAGATCTACCAGGCAAGAGTGAATGGAAACGTTGGAAGGGGAAGGCCTAGGCGAACGTACCAGGACCAAATTCAGGACGTTCTGAATAAAGGCCAGGTTAAAAGTACCCTAAACCGACGAGCATGTATGAAAGGATTGATGAAAGTACAGGAAGCAAGGGAAGTATGTCAAGATCGTAGCAGGTGGAGGACTGTGGTCTCTGCCTACCCCAACGGGAAAGAGGCGTGATGTTATGTATGTATGTATGTATGTATGTATGTATGGATATTAAAATCTCTTAATGTGTCACGGAGCGGGGCTGCATGCCTCGCATGCTGCCTCCTTTCGTGATCCTGACTCTATCGTCCTGGCCCAAAATTCCAAATTCCTATTTCAAATGTCTTCTATCTCTGTCTTTCGGTGTCATTCGTGTCAAAAAACAGTCAGTTTACCTTGGATTCTGGTCGTGCTCGAACGTGCCCGCGCGCAGCACGACCACCGCCTTGTATTTTGTACCCGAGATTTGTACATTGTCGCAATAAACCCGTTTTCTTACGTTGGTTTTTGCCTAACCCCTACGACCACGATCCTGTGAGGATCCTCAACTTCTGTCTGCCGCTGAGTAGTTTCCGGTGGCAAATGACGTCAGCTAAACTACATCGCTTCACAGACAAAGTGGCGCCATGGTGGGAAAAACCGGTCAAGTGCGAGTAGGACTCGCGCGCCGAGGGTTCCGATATACCTATAGTATTTTTGGAAGAAATAAAGTCCATTTTCAGGACCGCAAAACTAAATTTGTTTGTAAAGGTTCTTTGCAGATTTCTGAAAAACTGTGCAACTTAGAAAGATCGTTTTATTTTTGCTTTAAAGATTACATAGACTTCTGTCAACTGTAATTAATTCAGATTTTTCCTTACACAAACTTCGGAGATAAGGGGGGGGAATGGTATTTTTTTTGACATTTTTCATCATAACTTGAAAACTAAGAAATTTAAAAAAATACAAAAATATATTTTAATGTACAAGTAAAGCCCTTTTATATGATACCCCACTCGAGCAAGTAGGGACAATATGAAATTTGGCCCCCCCTATTTTGGTCCCCTTTACATTAATAATCATACTTTTTTCAAAATTCTTTCATGTGCAATTAAGTTGGGCAACTATATTCTAAAACTATTCCAAATTTCAAGTCGATAGCATGAGTGGTTACTGAGATATAGAGGTGTGACAGACAGACGGACAGACAGACAGACAAACAGACAGAGCGGCACCATAAGGGTTCCTTTTTTTACCATTTTGGTATCGGAACCCTAAAAAGAAGCGATGCAATACCATAAGTCAATTTGAATTTTGAATAAGCCTGTACGTTACGAAAAAAAATCACAGTAGGATGAAACCCATTGGAAAAGGAGAAGAATATTATAAAAATTCAAGGAAAAATAATTTACCGGCGATCTGAGGTCCGGAAGGGGAAGGGGGTGAGTTTTAAGTGTAAATCATATGGTAATTTTTTTCACACCGTCGGAAAGTACAGATTTCGAACAGAAAGCACACCAACTTTTTAAAAAAAGCTGATATTTTGACGGATGAATTTTCGATTGAAAATAAGGGTGTCTTTTTTTCAATTTTAAGTCAAAATAAGGTGAATATCAATTCAAATAAATTACAGTGTATTTGGAACATAAAAAGGCAAGCTTTCACCAAGTTTTGTTTTGAAAAAAATATTTTTGTAAAAGATAAAAATAAAAAACCAATAACTTGGTTTTTTTGAATTTTTTACATAAATTTTGAGGTTATGTGAAAAAACCGGCCAAGTGCGAGTCGGACTCGCGCCCTAAGGGTTCCGTACCTATCTATCATATGATATACTAAAAGCTTTAGCTCTTTGATTTTAAAAACTCCGCGACCATCCAACTTGACCGCTCTTTTATAGAAAAGTTCTTGAAATGGGAGCTCACCTTAATTGGTATTAGTTGAGAGAAAAATTGTAATATTTAATTTTTTTAGACTTTTCCCTTTTTTTGTACTGTAAGACCTAGCTTCTTACCAAATTTCATGATTTTAGGTCAACAGGAAGTACCCTGTAGGTTTTGCTTTTTTGCTTAAATGTATGGAGATGAGGACATAAAAAGCCATATCTTTTGATTGCGTTGTTGTAAAAAATTTAAATTTGCAGATCTTGTGTGGTCCACGGACCTTAACATTCGTTATCAATTTCAACCTGATACCTCTACCCGTTCGTGAGAAAAAGGGTCTTGACAGACAGACAGACGGACAGCAAAGTGATAGAATAGAATAAGATTTATTTATTTATTTATCCTATAAGGGTTCCGTTTTTTTATTTTGAGGTACGGAACCCTAAAAAGTGTAAACACAAAAGTTGTAGATCTTTTTATTACCTACAACTTTGCTATTTGTTTTTTTTTCCACAGGACTTGTAGTTTTGAAGGAAATCGAGATAAACCTTTTTTTACCCTTAAAACTCACCCCCTTCCCCTTCCCGACCTCACATCGCCCGTAAATTATTTTTCCTTTAATTTTTATAATATTCTCCTCCTTTTTCCAACGGGTTTCATCCTACTGTGATTTTTTTTGGTTTCAAATATTATCGACTCTGGTCTATTAGGAATTATTGTTATTTTTTTTCTTTTCTCAAGACCAGTGAGGTCCAGCGCCTGATTACTACTGATATTTCTATTATTTTTTCGACTACCTATCACTCCTTAACCTGTAAGGCCTTCTTAGCTGTAATAGTTTTCCTTTTCATTTCATCACATTTCCAATAACAACCGTTTAGGTGTTAGGGGGACACATAACTCTAACTTCTGTTTTGTTTTTTCTCAAGCGGATCCCTAAATCAAACAGTGGTCTTTGCAAATACAATATTTTTAAAGGCCTATCTATCGACACCCAACACTATGAGGTCTACGAGCAAAAAAATGGGAGAGGTACCCTAAAAATTTTAGAAGTTTTTTTTTAGATGGGTAAAAAATGTTAAACTCACGTCAGATGTCGCGTCAGATGTTTAAGTTTTGAAGTGAAAACTTCTTTAGCGGCGCATCAGATCTGAAGAAGATTGTCTATATGTAATATAAATTGTCATGTTTATCTACGATAGCGCAATAAATGGATATTTTATGTACTTATAGACTGATAAACAAAACAATTCGTGCGAAATTATTCCCTAACCATTCCAAAAAATTCAAAAATACACAACGTTGATGTTAAAGTTTTCACTTCTGCCGGCACTCCCGGAGTGCAACCCGTCCTTATTTAAAGATTTTATTTTACCGCTATCGGGGCGACTAATATGTATATCCATACCAAATTACAGCTTTCAGGTACTAATGGTTACTGAGCTAAGCCACGGACAGACAGAAGGATATGACGAAACTATAAGGGATCCTTTTTGACTATTGAACCCTAAAAAGCTTATGCGGAATATTATGAACATATGAAATTTCGAAATAAAAAGTCTGTGACATAAATGCCGAATCGGTCCAGTCCAGCCTCGAGTCCAGGCGTTCTCAAGTTTTATTTTTAGGACCTATTTTATTTAGTTAGAAAAGTACAAAAACACGTTACTAGAAAAACTGCCCTGTCACAATTATAATACTAACAACCCTAATAACTCATATGAAGATTTATTCACATTGATTAATACTGAATTCAGTAAAATTTTCACTATTAGAAAAAAGCAAATTATTGTAAAATTCAAATTCAGTGACTGGGCTACCGCTGGTATTCGCAAAAGTAGAGAGAGACTTTTTGAATTATATGAGCTTAGAAATTATTCAAATGACGACAATTTCATTGAATATGTCAAAAATTATTCAAAATTGTTTAAATTAGTTTGTTTAAAAGCAAAATCTATTTTTCTACGGAAAAAAATACAGTCTGCTGATAACAAAATTAAGGCTGTATGGAATGTTATAAACAGTGAAACTGGAAAAGTGAAACCGCGTGACAATCAAATCACACTTCATACAAATCGCGGAACTATTAGTTCAAACGTAGAAGTGGCTCAAGAATTCGAAACCTTTTTTACTAATATTCCTTTGAAAACAACAGAGTCACTCAATTCATCATCTTCACTTGCTAGCGATTTACTTCAAAATAATGTGGACGCCTGCGAAACTGAATTTGGGTTCAATCATGTCACCCCTAACGAAATTGTTAAAACCTTTAAAAGTATTAAAATGAAAACCACTGAGGACCTATGGGGAATGTCAGTAAAAGTCTGTAGTGCGATCATTGATACTATATCTCCATATTTAGCTGTTATATTCAATGATTGTGTCGATCATGGTACATTTCCTGACTTAATGAAAAAAAGTAAAGTAGTTCCATTATTCAAAGCTGGTGACAAAAAGGATCCCAGTAATTTTAGACCAATATCAGTCTTACCTGTACTTAGTAAAATTTTTGAGAAGGTCATACTCAATCAAATGCTTTCACACTTCAATAGAAATAACTTACTACATGACCATCAATTTGGTTTCACGAAAGGGCGCAGTACAACGGATGCCGGGACTGCACTTTTAAAATACATCTTTTGCGCGTGGGAAAAATCTGAAGATGCTATTGGTATCTTTTGCGATCTATCCAAAGCATTTGATTGCGTAGATCATAGCACATTGTTGCTAAAACTTGAACATTACGGTGTTAAGAATAATTCACTTAAACTACTTAGGTCATATTTGGAAAACAGGATTCAAAAGGTACAAGTAAACAGGACGAAATCACTGGGATCTGTTGTCAAAATTGGCGTACCTCAAGGGTCCATATTAGGGCCATTTTTATTCCTTATTTATATTAATGACCTTCCTTCTGTGGTGAAGAATCTGTCAAAGATTGTGTTATTTGCTGATGATACTTCATTAATATTCAATGTAAGTAGGAAATCACAAAATTATAACGAAGTCAATGATGCACTTCGACAGATTCATGCATGGTTTACTGTTAACAATCTGGTCCTAAACGCCAAAAAAACTAAATGTATTAAATTTGCACTACCAAATGTAAGGTCTACTTCACATAACATAGTATTGAATAATGAACGATTAGATTTTGTAAATAGTACAGTTTTCTTAGGGTTAACACTAGACTCTAAACTTCAATGGGGCCCTCATATAACGGCTCTTTCTGGTCGATTGACCTCGGCTGCATATGCTGTTAGAAAAATCAGACAACTTACTGATGTAGCTACTGCAAGGCTGGTTTACTTTAGCTACTTCCATAGCATTATGTCGTATGGCATACTGCTTTGGGGCCGAGCAGCTGATATACATTCAATATTCGTTTTACAAAAGAGGGCTATAAGAGCAATTTATTGCCTGAGGACTCGTGATTCCCTGAGAGAACTGTTCAAGGAAATCAACATAATGACAGTGCCATGCCAGTATATCTATGAAAATATAATGTATGCTAGAAAGAACATTCATCAATTACCTAAAATTTGTGACAGGCATAATTTTAATACTAGAAATAAGCATAAAATTGATCAACCATATACTAGATTAACTAAAGTCAATACATCTTTCGTTGGTCTGTGTATACGATACTACAACAAAATACCTGACAATATAGTGCAATTACCTGAGAGAAAGTTTAAAGAATGTGTAAAGCAAACGTTATGTAAAAAAGCTTACTACAGATTGGATGACTATATGAATGACAAAGAGGTATGGTGCTCTGATATTCCAGCGAAACACAAGAAACACATTGTAAAAAGCCGACTCTTAAAGTAGGCCGTGCTGCAGTGGTTTCTTGCCGTTTCTTTTACGCTGCCATAGCACGATCCGAAACGGCGTAGACTCGCTCTATTTGCATTGTATTCTGCATGACATTCAATAAGTATTCTGTAAAGAATCTACATTGAATAAATTATCTGAATCTGAATCTGATTTTTAGATAGAGACAAAAAGAACCTCAACATAAGTATTTAATTCTAGCGGCTTTTGGAACAAGGATGGTTCAAATTTCGACGCCCTCTTAATTGTATGTACAAAAACAAAACCTACCATTTTCGACGCTTCATCTAAAGTTGGAAACATCGAGTTTATAGAAGTAAATCATCGTTGCGTTTAAAATCTGTTACAGAGAACATTAAACTTTTTTCTGTGGAAAAGAGATAAAAAGGGCTAAAATAGAGTTTGATTTTAAAAGGGCCGGGATTCGAGCAATTCTAAAAATAAATGTTTCCATCATCCCCTTTGAAGTTAACCATTTGTCATCCAAATTAGTAATTTGTTCGGTTTTATCTTGGCTGGTTTAAAAAGATTTTTGTTTCGCTATTTTTACGGCACAATGGATTTTAAAATTATGAGCTATTTTTTTATTTTTTTACTAATTAAACCAAACTGTATGACTAGTTAAGCGATAGAGTTTAAGTTGCTTGTAAATACAATGACTAGAACATGTAAATTTGACTAAATCTGAAAAGTATTTATTGCCATTATTACTATTTAATTAATGCAAAAGTTGTGCGCGCGCAGACTTGACTTTACATCAAGGAACATACATACAACACTTTACATACAAATTACCTTACAGGTGCGCGATAGATATATATTAGATAAGATATTTGCCGGGATCTGAAATCCTGTTTTAATATGAAGAGGCATTCACTTCTTCTTCTTTTCTAGTAACCACAAATTCTTAGCCCAAAATGTGGCCAAAACAATAGTATTTTGGTTGCCTTCACAGAGGAGCATTTCAAGCTTGACACATTGGACTTTGGTACCGTTACTGTAGACGTACAGGCTGCGGAGTGTCCAGCTTGACCTGTCGTTGATTGTACAACGACCTCACGCCTCAAGCTTCCTTGTGCGATAGTGTAGAGCGCGTATTGGAGCTAATTCCTAGGGTGGTCGTGGCCGCAACATGGCGTGTTGGAGAAAGCCCACTGGATCGGACTTAACAACCCGTCAGACGGGTGCCACGGCCATGTGCTCTGACACACATTTGTCCTCGCAACGTTCCGATACAGCGGCGCTTTGTGAAGTTCGTATTATAGTTTTGATGGAACGAGCAGCTTTACAATAACTTATATGTCGAAAAAAAGGAAAGCTTGTACTGGCAGAAATAGGACGTTTTATAACCTTAATTCAAATTAAGCGGAAGAAGAAACTCGTAAAAGTTAAGTGTTATGTGGGTACTTGCTACTTCATTAATTAGGCACTTCTAAAACTCCTTTGCTACAACTAAGTATTTTGAGAAACTGCAAGCGGCTGCTTAATGCTCTTCCTAATTGCCGCGGCGTTAATGAGTAGGTAAAAGCCTATTCATTCGCGTCTCTTATACCGGTTATTGTGGAATTTTTACTTTCAATCCATATTATAGACATTATCGTACGCAGTAAGGTAATTTCACGGTTCTATAGGTACTGTACAGATCTGAAGTCCCTTCATATAGGATCCTCAAATCAGATACGTGAAAGTTTTGGCCAAGGTTGATCGTCTAGAATAATATCCTTTAAGAATATTATATTTTTCCTGAATCCTACGTCATTCCGTTTTATATATTTATAATATCTTGTAATTTACAGATTCTGCTCGGTGGAGAGTGGCAATAGAAGAATGAAAAAGAAACACACTTGTTATTTTAATATTTATATTTGAATATAAACCTAATCTTTACATGTCTAATTTGAGTTATTTATTTTATTTTATATCACTATTTATTTGAATTTAGTCTCAAATTGTTTGGTGTAGTTCATCTGAATTCAAGTAGATTCATCAGTTTAGGAGAGGTTTCATCTCTTTTTACAAAGCAATTTTATTAAAGCCGTTAAGTTTCTGAAAAGAAACCTATGTTAATATAAACGAAGTAATAAAAAAAATAATGTGGGGACAATCCCCAGGTTTGGGGCACCGCCATCGCCCCAAGCAGCTCGTCCTAGGCCTCCTCTACCCTAAGTCCTAGGTCCGAGGCATATCATCACCCAGCTCACGATGACATGACGCTAAACTACCCTAACAATCCAACTGGATCGTCAGGATTCTGATCATCCTCGCGGAGCTGGAAATCCCACCGAAAACTTAAACTACAGTAAAGACTAGGGTTAATGTATGTGGAGAGCGGAACTAACTAACCACAGTACAACCCAGACGGTGATGATGTCTCCCCCCGGTATGTTCATGCCCCGCGTCAAACCCGACTTCCACGTGGCCCACCTTTAAGGGACGATCACTGACTCATCCAGGGTTCACAGGGTATTGACTATTTCTTTTAGTCACCCATACCAGAGCTGGTCACCGAGCCCGCCAGGCACACGAAGCATACGGTCTTCCTTTAGGAAAACAGGGCACTCTCCATCATGAGCTATAAGAGCTCTTCCTGTAATCCCTCCGGGCAGACAATGACCGACATCATCGAATCCCTTAGTTTGTTTTGAAATAAGTTAAACTGAAAATAATTAGCCAGCTCCACACGTCCAAGTGTGAAGTCTGTACTAGATACGGGTATAGTATTATTGCTTTCATGGCCAGCCTAGATCAATAACGGTTTTATAACGAGAGACATAAAGAGTTTGAAGGGCAATCTCCCTCCCCCCAGTCACTGAGTGACTTTATTGCACCAACAAGGTCTCCGTATATCCTTCATAGCTCTCACTTGTGATGCGTAGCTAAATCTCTTTTCCGTTACCAACCCACGCAGGACAAGGATTATGTAGAGTAACCCCAGTCTAAACACTCATTTAAATAAAATGAATTGCATCTAAACTATAATGGGATTACCCAGCATATTTCGAAGAAGAACATATAAGAAGTAAGTATAACAAAAGATTACTGAAGGTAATCCTTAATTAAAAGTGAAGTATGATAACCAGAACCGAGAAGATACGGGATAGTAGTATCTAAGCTAGGTTGGGCCAAACATTTATGATTTAAGATCTTAAGGGAAAATCAAAAGCATCGAGTATTCAAAACCAAGAACACTGGGAGAATTTAGCGTAAACAACACTAGCTAAAACTCGATGTTCTTTAAAAGAGGACTCAAAAGAAGTATAAAAATGGGGTTATTGTATATACTTAAATATTCGGAACTTATTTACAATGAAAAGAAACTAAACATTATAATTTCTGTTCCATTTTTGTTTTCAAGAATCTATTTAGTAAAGTTAAGGTGGTTTCACACTGAGTCAAAGTATAATTTTAAGTATGATAATTTATGACAAGTTTTATTAAGGGAAAATTAAAACTTAGAATCTTATAAAGTTTAGATTCCTGTATGATTCAATGAAGATTAAATAAATTATTTAACTACTTTAGGATGACACACATAAAGTTCAGAGGTCCCCCAAGGTCAGAGTGTCGTACAGCCGTCGCAGCCTTATGGGCGAACGTCGTCAACACACTTTACAAGAAGCAACCCACGAACGAACGTAATGTCTCCAACAAGAATATTCTTCCTATTGATTCAGGACAATTCTAATTTATTCCTTATAAACAATTTAATGTCATTAGACTAAACTAGAATGTCCCTTCACATAAGAAGAAAGTTTTATGTTGTCTAACTACTCTACATTTGGTAATCTAACGCTAAGATCAGGAGGTCCTCCCGCGGTATATGCCACTCAAACGACGCAACCAATAGTGGGCAAGCGTTGTCAGCACATAACACAAGAAACATTATTTCCAAAATCCAACGTTAAAACACCTTGCTAATATCCCTCCATTTGTACTGGAGTAACACCAATTCATCCCATACATACAGATGGGAGAATCAGGATGAATCAGCGAAATCTCACACAAATAGAACGAGAAGAACTTTAGTATCAGACCCTTTTAGGCTTGAGGGCTCCGGCCCAAGAATGATTAAAATAAATAAATCCGAAGGTTGATATTATCAGATAGACTTAGACAGATACTCCAGTGACACGCGACATACATTAGCCACAACCAATATAGTGGACATCGGGGACACAAGTCACGAGGGCATCCATCCAAGCTTGGTTGAACTAAATAAACCTGAGAGCAGGCATTTCTTAATCTCAAAATCTGGGACTCCTATAGTATGAAAGTAAAAGGAAAGATAAGCACCTCCTATGAGCTTGAGTACTGAGATGTAGTAATGCTCTCAGCATGTTCCAATTTTGGGAAATTGAGGTAAAAGATTCAAAATCACTATCAAAGCAATTTATTATTACTTGAAATATTATTATTTATAATATTCACTCTACTTAAACTTACCCTTTATTTCACAATAAAATATCACAATCTATATCCAAGTTTTAGTTTTCAGATATATTATTTTAAGATTTTGAATTGACGTTCTAATTCTTTTGATCTGACGGAATATTTTTCTTAAATTTTATCATATGAAGACATTAGTATATTAAAAACTGGAATTTTGATTTAGGGCCAAAGATTTTATATTATTTTCTAAAAATGGTAATTATTTAATGTATTAATATTTTCTTCCATTTTGATTTTGGGTTTTGATTTATTTTTTGTTAAAGAGATAAAAAATTTATAAAGATTTCAAAATAGCGTCTAGCTTTGAGTAAAACTAAATCAAAAATGATTTATTTGTTGACTATTTGACAATAATGTCAAATAGACAATTCTACCTAAAAAAGTATAAAAATATACATCGTTTAAAGTCTCCTTGACTTGATGATAATAATATACATCGTCCAAAGTCACTTTTGAAATGTTGACAAAATATACAACATCTAAAGCCACCCCTAATCGATGACAATATATATACATCAGAGTCCAGTTTCCATGATTTCACCAAGGACTATTTTAATCAATTTCTCTGTAAAGGAAAGAATTAAACACAATGAAATTTACATTACCTTTACAATCCAAGCAATACCTTTTTTTTAGCCTTCACGTTTTATCATTTGTGGTTTGCTTTTCCATGTCTATAATGTTCCTTGTAATTCCTGTACCTGTATAGAAATAGAACATTATCCTGCCTAGCTATACGCGAACAAAGACACTTGTAGAACTAGTTTATACTTAATTATGGGAAAAGAAAATCTTTATTACTATCTACAAATAACGACTCAGATTAGAAACACAGTATGTTATAATTTCCGCAGAGTTATTAATGTTTACAAACGAAAATCATTAAGTGGGAATATCAATTTACTTAAAGTATCACACAGTACAAGCCTCTTATGACCTCGCAGGTAGATCTGTAAAGCTGCAAATATTCTCCAATCAACTCTTCCTCTTTTGACATTGAAATCTGATTTTCTCAACGTTATTTAGCTCACATAACCTGGAAGAAACTATAAATTTCATTAAGTCACATTTCACCTTAACTCAAATACACACAACAACTTTGAACCGAAAATAAATAAAAGATGAAAACCACAAAATTGAATACTTACATAACATTAGTTTCACTCCACTTATTCTTTACACTTTGGAATCAAACCCTGAATGTTAGCATCTAGAAATTATGCGCAAATAAACCTTCCTATACTATATCCTACACGAAGCAATCCCTATCTTTATCTCAATTGAAGGAATCCACAATCCAGGATCATAGCCTCCTTCAAAAGATTCGTCTCATCAGCTGTATGAATTCTATTTTTTTCGCGAGCTACAAAACAAAAAAAATTATAACTCACAGAAAACCAGCATACTATCGACTTTTCTTTCACAGACGTCTCAAAGTAACATCAAGAATATTTGGAACGTTTACCGATTCCATTCTTCCATTTTTCTCCGTTTTTCCCAAATTTTCCTTGCTTGACGGACCAAAATCTCTCTCACCTGAAACTTTAAAACATGTTAAAATTCTATTTGAGCTCCATTGCCCTCACTATTCAACAAATCCTGATTCTTAGTTTTCTTCTGTTGCTTTCGTTTATCAAAATTTTAGCAACTATTCCTTTTATCAGCAAAAATAGCTTTTTTCCTTCCTTTTCTTTTTTTCGACCCTTTCCCGACCCTGTCACGACTGTCACTCCTTGTCATATTTTTCTACTCCCCGTTTATCGTTACACTTCTTGACACTTCCTCTAAATAGTATTTTATGCATTTAAAAATTTTTTAGGGTTCCGCAAGTGCACAGCCTCCCCCAAAATTTTATTATTTCGAAAAATCTAAGAAAACATTTTTTTTTTTTTCGAGAATTCTAAAATTTTCAATTTTAAATTAATTTTTTTTTTTTATTATTATTATTATTTTATTAAAATAAAACCTCCTATATTGGCCCTTAATTTTTTTTATTCACAAATACAATAAACAAAACAAATAACTAAACTACTAATATTATAAATCATTAAACTAAATTAATTTTTTATTCAAAATTATTAAAATTATTTAACATGTTTATCTAAATTTAGATTTATTTCAGTTCAACCCTGATTATATAACCAAATTAAATTTGTATTAAATTATAAATTATTATAATTCATTATATTTTTTAAAACGAAGTCGATTTAATAATGCCAGTCAATTCACTAACAAATTGACTCACTATATACTATAATCAAAATAGTCTTCTAATATTAATTATTAAATTAAAACTAATAAAATTATATTAATTAGGTTGTGACCAGGAATATCTCAATTCCTCTAAAGTTAAAATTTATGATATAATCCCGTGAAAATCTCAATAGCTAACATCCTAAGTATAATATTTAGCCAAATGGACTGCATTATAAACTCCTTTGACACTTTGAGTTTCAGGATCAACGAGAATATACACATTAGCATATTTTATTCCTCCAATTCGATACGGTCCATCATATAATAAATCAAATTTCTTAATTTTATTTCGACTAGAATCCGGTTTATTAAGCCTCCTTAATTTTACCAAATCACCAACTTGAAAATCTATCAACTTATGAGTTCTATTGAATCTATCCTGCCGCTTCTGACTCGAAAGTCTAAGGTTTTCTCTAACTTCCTCTCTAATTTGGTCTAATGTTTTATTCGTGAGTGCCCGTGGTAGAAAACGGTCTACTTTAAGTTTCTCTGAATTTCCAAATAATATTTCATTAGGAGAAAATTTCGTACTCTCATGGAACGTATTATTATACAATTCCTCAATCTCCAACAAGTAATGATCCCATCTAGTATGGTCATCATGACAATAAATTCTAAAGAATTTGTTTAATTCTTTATTCACTCGTTCGGTAGTGTTAGGTCGAGGATTACGAATAGTAGTATACAAAGTCTTAATTCTCAAAGCTCTGAGTCCATTTTTCCACTTGTGACTAATAAATTGTTTTCCGTTATCTGTCATAACAGCTTTAGGTTGTATTATTTCAGTGAACACTCTCATACAATAAAGCACTGAGTCTGCTGAAGCTCCACGAAGTCCGAAAAGTTTAATAAATTTACTAAAAGAATCCTGTATTACAAAAATGTAAATATAACCAGCCTCAGTTTTAGGTAGTGGTCCGAAAATATCAGCCATTACTAATTCACCCGGGTTTTCAGTTAAAATCGATTTACATTTCCCTACCCCTTTTATATAGTCAGGTCTAGAAAGCTGACAAACATGACACTTCTGAATACAAGACTTCACTGTCTTACCCATATTTATCCAATAACACCTTAATTGTAAATATTTCAAAGTTTTATATGCGCCAAGATGACCCATCTCTATATGTACCTGTTTACAAATCTCTTCTTGTAGAACCTTGGGCATAAACAAAACGTAATCTCCACGTACAGTTTTAAAATAAAGTAGATCATTATTGACAATACAGCGCAAAGTTAAACGCGTAAATCTATCTGTTCTTTCGGGAACTCTAGAAACATTTATTCTCCCCTTAATCCCACATATGACGTTATCAAGCCGTTGATATTCCATCATACGTTGTAATTTATTTTTCAAGTCACGGTCAGTAGAAACACCTACATACATAACAGTTGGATACCACACCTTCTCTTCTTGCAAAACTCCCCCTGGCGGATATCTAGATAAAATATCTACCCCAATATTTTCTACACCTTTTACATGTTCGACTTCGAAGTCAAATTGTTCAAGAAATAAAATCCAACGTGTGACTCTACTATTGTATAATTTCATTTGTTTCATGAAAGTTAATGCCTTATGATCTGTACGAACAACAAATTTCGCTCCTCTTAAATAAGTCTCAAACTTTTTCACAGAATAAATAATAGCCCACAACTCTTGTTCAGTTACAGTCCAACGTAATTCAGAACCCCGTAGTGCACGACTACAGAATCCCAAAATTTTAACCTCACCATTATTTCCAATCTGAAACAATGATCCGGCTATTCCGATCCCTGAACTGTCGGTCTGTAAATAATATAATTTATCCTGATCTGGATGGCTCAATAGAATCGTTGTAATAAATTCTTCCTTTATATTATTGAAAGCTCGATCTAATTCTTCATCCCAAAACCATGCTTGGTTTTTCTTTAATAACCTAGTTAATGGAGCAGTCAAAATACTATAGTTTTTAATGAAACGTCTATAATAATTACAAAGTCCCAAAAATCCTCTTAACTGTTTTTGTTTCTTTGGAATAGGGAATTCCTTTATAGCTTTTATTTTATCCGGGTTAGGTTTAATTCCCGAAGTTGTAACTATATGCCCTAACATTTTTACTTCACTGCAGAAAAAGTTGCACTTTGCAAAATTACAAGTCATTCCAGCTGATTCTAAACGATCCAAAACTATATCAATATGATCCAAATGGTCCTGCCAAGTCCCACTCGTTAGGATTGCAAGATCATCCAAATAATTGACACAAAACTCTCTAACTCCAGGACCCAATATAATGTCCATTGCGCGACAAAAGGACCCTACTGACGTTTTAAGTCCTTGCGGAAGCACGTTGTATACGTAAGACTTTCCATTAACTGTAAATCCAGTATATTTTTTACTGTCCTCAGTCAACGGTATTTGAAAATAAGCGTTATTTAAATCAATCAATGTTATAAATTTTACACCAAGAAAAGCATTAAGTATGTCAATCTGTAAAGGCGGTGCTTCTACTTCTGGAACCATATATTTATTGATTTCCCTAGCATCAAGTAATATTCTAACAGATCCATCGGGTTTTCCAGTGAAAGTTAGAGGACTACAAAAATTTGTAGTTTTCCTCGATATAATCCCTAATTCTTCCATCTCCCTCAACTTTTCTTCTACTTTTGCCCTATGTGCATATGGTATAGGATAGGTTCGTTGTATCCTTGGAGTACCCTCAATCATTTTAATGTCATGAGTATAACAGTTTGCCCTTCCAAGTTTCTTTGTAAAAACTTGCATATGGGATCTCAAAACATTAAAAATTTGTTCCTTCTCTACATCAGACAAATCCATTCCCAACCGAATACTTTTAAACAAATCTAATAATTGCTTTTCTTCACCGCCTTCTTTTTCGTTTTGTTCCTCTATTCCAGATATTAGATTTATTCGATTCTCTTCTAAAAACCCACTAGAAAGATTTCGAAACGGAATAGTAATTTCTCCTTGTCCAACGATACCCAATTCTAATGTTTGTGGTTCTTTTAAATGCAAAACAGCGTTGTGCGCAACTAACCAATCTACCCCAAGGATAGCAGAACAAGTTAACTTAGCAATCACTAAAAATCCCGTATCAATATCAAATGAACCACACGTCAACGGTATAGAGACTAGTTTTTTTATTTGGAGACTCTTTTGTCCAACGGCTCCCCTCACACATATTGGTCTAACTGGTAACGCAGGGAATTCTAACTTTAATTCTCCTTGTAAACTCTCTAAGAATTCTTCCGAAATACAAGTTACTTCACTTCCAGTGTCTACCAAGAGAACTATAGATTGTCCCAAAATTTGTAACTCTATTTCTGATTTAAATTTGGGCCCCTCATTCTCAAAGCAAACCTCTTCATCATATAAAGAGTTACCTTCATATTCTCTAATGAACTGATTATACATTGGTTGATTTTGTTTAATCACGGAAACGTCAAAAACTTTAATTAAATTTACGACTGTTTGTTTATTATTATAATCTTCTGAAGAATATCCTAAACCTTCTCTATCACAATTCGTTCTAGTATTATTCGGGGAAACAGGATATAAGATCCCTTCTTGGTCACAACCCAATCCTACCCCTGGCTTCCAACCTTGTTTTATTAAATATTTTACAGGAAAAAGATAATTTTGTTTTTTTGTTAATTGCAGCCACCTCCTGTTTATTGGAGATGGCCCCAACTAGTTTAAATCTTCTTCTTGAATTATTTCATCAGTGATCCTTCCCCTTGAAGTCTTCCCCTCGATGTGAGCCACCACTTTTGTTTTTTTATAAAATGGCTTGTCTTTATTTGAAACGAAAGGACTTTGACGCTTTGTTCCCCTATCAGCTCCAGTAGAGGAGTCAGAGGAAGAAGATCCACATTGTTTATTCACGTCATCCAATTCACGAAGAAACTCTGTTGCCTCAATCAAAGTATTTCCTTTCTTCATCCGCCAAGCATATTGTACATCCTTCGGAAAGTGTCTCATCAAATCCTCCACTATTTGCCATTCAGGAATTGGTCTAGACATCATCTTTGCTTGCCCTGCTAAACTAACGAAATGTTCTAGCATTGTTCCATTTTCCTTAGACCAAGTGCCATTTACAATCATTCTTCTCAAGGTGTTTTGTTCGGCTTCTCCCCAATAAGCATCCAAAAAATCTCTTTTGAAATCCGACTGTGTAAACCATCTCTGTCTATAAATTCTGGCCCATTTACGAACATCACCTTCTAAACAACTGATTATAGTTTCAATTGTAGCATCTTCATTAGGCATCCTCCGTAAATAATTCTGAAGATCCTCCAAAAACGACACTGGATGTACCCCAAATCTTCCAGGAAAACGTGGTTTTTCGACTCTTGTATCAATCACCGGGCATATATTAATCGGTGCTTCATGCCTTTCAGGCGAAGCTGATGCAGCGTTAGTTTCCCGAGCTTGCGACAGCTGATTCTCTAAGTTCGACACCTTCTGTGTCAGAATTCCCATGTTTCTTCGAAGTTGGCGAAACATAGTGGAGTTGCGTAAAGAAGGTCGAGGACGTTCTTCTTGCTGACCTGTCCTTTCTAATTCATCTTGTCCCTGAGATGATCTAAGATTATAACGAGGAGGCATTTTTTCTTTTCTTTGGATACTGAAAGTTTATTACAAATTATAGGTTGGAATTTTGTTTAAATTAAAGAATAGAAAGCTTATCTAATATTCTTTCCTTAACTTCCCAAAACTGTTGCTTTATGGAGCTAATATTATAATCTCCATCGATAATCTCTATCCTGTCAAAATCTTCCTTTATATTAGGGTTCAATAACCATTCCTCATGAATGTTGTGAATCCTCTCTATATAATCTAACGTTATCCCTGTCTCTTCAGGTCGACCACGACTTAGGGCTCTCTGATAAGAAACCATAGGGGAAGTCCTAAGATAAACCACTAAATTAATTCGAGTAACCAATTGTTCTTTGAAATAAGAATAGGTTTCATCTAAAACTGCAAACTCAGCCGGGTGCAACAATTCACTCTCTTGCAATTCCCTAATAAAACAATTTTTGGCTGAATAGATGGAACGTTCCATAACTTTAATCTTAGCGCTAGATTCTTTCGTATGATTCTCTAACATTGTTAGAAGAACATAATTTTGAAAACAGAAACCCCACTTCTTAGGATTTTCCTTAAATAACTGGAAGAGATTGACGCCAGATAAATTAGTCCATTTATCAATTGGTTCTGGTATTATCTCAAAATCAGAGTTGCCTCCCAAAGCTGCCAACAAAGTAGACTTCCCTGACCCTATGTTTCCTTCTATTGAGACTGTAAAATTTCCCATCTTTATTCTGAAACAAGGAATGCATCATATTTTCTATGGTTTCCAAAACAAATAACCCTAAGCTAAAACCAATTCTAACGTCCCGCTTAACAACTTTAACTTAGATAAACTTTACTCTCAAGTTTCTTCAGTTCAAAAACTCGAAATTAGTGTATTTTTCATTTTGTTTTTTTTTTTTCACTCTTCAATACCTCTCTCGCTTGAAACCAGCATATCCTGGTCACGGCACCAGCTGTACAGATCTGAAGTCCCTTCATATAGGATCCTCAAATCAGATACGTGAAAGTTTTGGCCAAGGTTGATCGTCTAGAATAATATCCTTTAAGAATATTATATTTTTCCTGAATCCTACGTCATTCCGTTTTATATATTTATAATATCTTGTAATTTACAGATTCTGCTCGGTGGAGAGTGGCAATAGAAGAATGAAAAAGAAACACACTTGTTATTTTAATATTTATATTTGAATATAAACCTAATCTTTACATGTCTAATTTGAGTTATTTATTTTATTTTATATCACTATTTATTTGAATTTAGTCTCAAATTGTTTGGTGTAGTTCATCTGAATTCAAGTAGATTCATCAGTTTAGGAGAGGTTTCATCTCTTTTTACAAAGCAATTTTATTAAAGCCGTTAAGTTTCTGAAAAGAAACCTATGTTAATATAAACGAAGTAATAAAAAAAATAATGTGGGGACAATCCCCAGGTTTGGGGCACCGCCATCGCCCCAAGCAGCTCGTCCTAGGCCTCCTCTACCCTAAGTCCTAGGTCCGAGGCATATCATCACCCAGCTCACGATGACATGACGCTAAACTACCCTAACAATCCAACTGGATCGTCAGGATTCTGATCATCCTCGCGGAGCTGGAAATCCCACCGAAAACTTAAACTACAGTAAAGACTAGGGTTAATGTATGTGGAGAGCGGAACTAACTAACCACAGTACAACCCAGACGGTGATGATGTCTCCCCCCGGTATGTTCATGCCCCGCGTCAAACCCGACTTCCACGTGGCCCACCTTTAAGGGACGATCACTGACTCATCCAGGGTTCACAGGGTATTGACTATTTCTTTTAGTCACCCATACCAGAGCTGGTCACCGAGCCCGCCAGGCACACGAAGCATACGGTCTTCCTTTAGGAAAACAGGGCACTCTCCATCATGAGCTATAAGAGCTCTTCCTGTAATCCCTCCGGGCAGACAATGACCGACATCATCGAATCCCTTAGTTTGTTTTGAAATAAGTTAAACTGAAAATAATTAGCCAGCTCCACACGTCCAAGTGTGAAGTCTGTACTAGATACGGGTATAGTATTATTGCTTGCATGGCCAGCCTAGATCAATAACGGTTTTATAACGAGAGACATAAAGAGTTTGAAGGGCAATCTCCCTCCCCCCAGTCACTGAGTGACTTTATTGCACCAACAAGGTCTCCGTATATCCTTCATAGCTCTCACTTGTGATGCGTAGCTAAATCTCTTTTCCGTTACCAACCCACGCAGGACAAGGATTATGTAGAGTAACCCCAGTCTAAACACTCATTTAAATAAAATGAATTGCATCTAAACTATAATGGGATTACCCAGCATATTTCGAAGAAGAACATATAAGAAGTAAGTATAACAAAAGATTACTGAAGGTAATCCTTAATTAAAAGTGAAGTATGATGACCAGAACCGAGAAGATACGGGATAGTAGTATCTAAGCTAGGTTGGGCCAAACATTTATGATTTAAGATCTTAAGGGAAAATCAAAAGCATCGAGTATTCAAAACCAAGAACACTGGGAGAATTTAGCGTAAACAACACTAGCTAAAACTCGATGTTCTTTAAAAGAGGACTCAAAAGAAGTATAAAAATGGGGTTATTGTATATACTTAAATATTCGGAACTTATTTACAATGAAAAGAAACTAAACATTATAATTTCTGTTCCATTTTTGTTTTCAAGAATCTATTTAGTAAAGTTAAGGTGGTTTCACACTGAGTCAAAGTATAATTTTAAGTATGATAATTTATGACAAGTTTTATTAAGGGAAAATTAAAACTTAGAATCTTATAAAGTTTAGATTCCTGTATGATTCAATGAAGATTAAATAAATTATTTAACTACTTTAGGATGACACACATAAAGTTCAGAGGTCCCCCAAGGTCAGAGTGTCGTACAGCCGTCGCAGCCTTATGGGCGAACGTCGTCAACACACTTTACAAGAAGCAACCCACGAACGAACGTAATGTCTCCAACAAGAATATTCTTCCTATTGATTCAGGACAATTCTAATTTATTCCTTATAAACAATTTAATGTCATTAGACTAAACTAGAATGTCCCTTCACATAAGAAGAAAGTTTTATGTTGTCTAACTACTCTACATTTGGTAATCTAACGCTAAGATCAGGAGGTCCTCCCGCGGTATATGCCACTCAAACGACGCAACCAATAGTGGGCAAGCGTTGTCAGCACATAACACAAGAAACATTATTTCCAAAATCCAACGTTAAAACACCTTGCTAATATCCCTCCATTTGTACTGGAGTAACACCAATTCATCCCATACATACAGATGGGAGAATCAGGATGAATCAGCGAAATCTCACACAAATAGAACGAGAAGAACTTTAGTATCAGACCCTTTTAGGCTTGAGGGCTCCGGCCCAAGAATGATTAAAATAAATAAATCCGAAGGTTGATATTATCAGATAGACTTAGACAGATACTCCAGTGACACGCGACATACATTAGCCACAACCAATATAGTGGACATCGGGGACACAAGTCACGAGGGCATCCATCCAAGCTTGGTTGAACTAAATAAACCTGAGAGCAGGCATTTCTTAATCTCAAAATCTGGGACTCCTATAGTATGAAAGTAAAAGGAAAGATAAGCACCTCCTATGAGCTTGAGTACTGAGATGTAGTAATGCTCTCAGCATGTTCCAATTTTGGGAAATTGAGGTAAAAGATTCAAAATCACTATCAAAGCAATTTATTATTACTTGAAATATTATTATTTATAATATTCACTCTACTTAAACTTACCCTTTATTTCACAATAAAATATCACAATCTATATCCAAGTTTTAGTTTTCAGATATATTATTTTAAGATTTTGAATTGACGTTCTAATTCTTTTGATCTGACGGAATATTTTTCTTAAATTTTATCATATGAAGACATTAGTATATTAAAAACTGGAATTTTGATTTAGGGCCAAAGATTTTATATTATTTTCTAAAAATGGTAATTATTTAATGTATTAATATTTTCTTCCATTTTGATTTTGGGTTTTGATTTATTTTTTGTTAAAGAGATAAAAAATTTATAAAGATTTCAAAATAGCGTCTAGCTTTGAGTAAAACTAAATCAAAAATGATTTATTTGTTGACTATTTGACAATAATGTCAAATAGACAATTCTACCTAAAAAAGTATAAAAATATACATCGTTTAAAGTCTCCTTGACTTGATGATAATAATATACATCGTCCAAAGTCACTTTTGAAATGTTGACAAAATATACAACATCTAAAGCCACCCCTAATCGATGACAATATATATACATCAGAGTCCAGTTTCCATGATTTCACCAAGGACTATTTTAATCAATTTCTCTGTAAAGGAAAGAATTAAACACAATGAAATTTACATTACCTTTACAATCCAAGCAATACCTTTTTTTTAGCCTTCACGTTTTATCATTTGTGGTTTGCTTTTCCATGTCTATAATGTTCCTTGTAATTCCTGTACCTGTATAGAAATAGAACATTATCCTGCCTAGCTATACGCGAACAAAGACACTTGTAGAACTAGTTTATACTTAATTATGGGAAAAGAAAATCTTTATTACTATCTACAAATAACGACTCAGATTAGAAACACAGTATGTTATAATTTCCGCAGAGTTATTAATGTTTACAAACGAAAATCATTAAGTGGGAATATCAATTTACTTAAAGTATCACACAGTACAAGCCTCTTATGACCTCGCAGGTAGATCTGTAAAGCTGCAAATATTCTCCAATCAACTCTTCCTCTTTTGACATTGAAATCTGATTTTCTCAACGTTATTTAGCTCACATAACCTGGAAGAAACTATAAATTTCATTAAGTCACATTTCACCTTAACTCAAATACACACAACAACTTTGAACCGAAAATAAATAAAAGATGAAAACCACAAAATTGAATACTTACATAACATTAGTTTCACTCCACTTATTCTTTACACTTTGGAATCAAACCCTGAATGTTAGCATCTAGAAATTATGCGCAAATAAACCTTCCTATACTATATCCTACACGAAGCAATCCCTATCTTTATCTCAATTGAAGGAATCCACAATCCAGGATCATAGCCTCCTTCAAAAGATTCGTCTCATCAGCTGTATGAATTCTATTTTTTTCGCGAGCTACAAAACAAAAAAAATTATAACTCACAGAAAACCAGCATACTATCGACTTTTCTTTCACAGACGTCTCAAAGTAACATCAAGAATATTTGGAACGTTTACCGATTCCATTCTTCCATTTTTCTCCGTTTTTCCCAAATTTTCCTTGCTTGACGGACCAAAATCTCTCTCACCTGAAACTTTAAAACATGTTAAAATTCTATTTGAGCTCCATTGCCCTCACTATTCAACAAATCCTGATTCTTAGTTTTCTTCTGTTGCTTTCGTTTATCAAAATTTTAGCAACTATTCCTTTTATCAGCAAAAATAGCTTTTTTCCTTCCTTTTCTTTTTTTCGACCCTTTCCCGACCCTGTCACGACTGTCACTCCTTGTCATATTTTTCTACTCCCCGTTTATCGTTACACTTCTTGACACTTCCTCTAAATAGTATTTTATGCATTTAAAAATTTTTTAGGGTTCCGCAAGTGCACAGTACCCAAAGGGTGCCAATAGGACTAACTACCTATAAGGACCTGAGTAGGACAGACGGACATCTTTTAAACCGCAAGTAATATGTAGCAGGCTATTTTTCACATAAAGGACAGGGTGGAAAATGTATGGAGCTCGGTCTTTTATTTAAAAATATTCCAAAGCAACCTAACCACTATGTAGAAAAAAAACATAGATTCTAGACTTAAAACTGAGCCTACATGCCCAGTTGTGGGACTTAAGCACCCACCATTTAGGATGAATTAATTTTCAAAAATCAGCTAACTAGTCCACTCAAAAAGTCTATAAAACGCATCTGCCACTATCTATCTCTTTCTAACGCCTACTTAGCAGTTAACGTAACTCTTTCTAATGACTAGGCGTTAGAAAGAGTTAGATAGTGGCAGATGCGTTTTATAGACTTTCTGAGTGGACTAATTAGCTAATTTTTAAAAATTTATTTCTCCTAAATGGTGGGCGTTTAAGTCCCACAACTGGGCATGTAGGCTCAGTTTTAAGTCTACAATCTATGTTTTTTTTCTACATAGTGGTTAGATTTTTTCGGAATTTGATTAAAAGACCGAAAAAATCCATCTCCTTTTGTTATTTTATTACCGACTCATCCGAGTCCTCATACAAAAAAAGTGTTTTTACTCGTAACATATTATTATATTGATTGAGATCTATCATAAAAACCATGTAAAAACAGTTACATACAAGCGTCAAACTTTCAGTTATAGTCTGTTATAAAATAAAACATTAAATGAAATTAGGTCCAAAGGGCGAGGCAACAAAATGTTGCATCGTACTAAGCAAAGCACAGTCTAAGTATTACATTCGTTGTATGGCGGTACGGAATCTTATCCAACTATGAACTGGCAATTTTTTTTACAGATGGTAAATGAAGAAAGACAAAGCTGGGGACCAATTCTTGAATATCACCGGATGATGAAATATCCCTCAAAAAATTCAAAATCACAGATTTATCTTTTCAAAAGTTAAGATTGATCTTCGTAAAATATAAAGGAGTCTTTGATGGTTAATTTTCATGTATTCTGATTTACCTTTCAACAGTTTATCAGGGTGAATGTGAATTTTTAAAGTCTCAAAAGTGATATTTTATCACCCGGTGATTTTCAAGAATTGAGTCCAGAACGTCAAACAAACTCCTCATTGAAATTCTCACTGAGAACGTTTCTAGCCTGTTTACGACAACATCGGTTTTTTTGGCCTCCTCTTGACCACGATCTAGCCTCTGAGGACGGACATGAGGTGGACGATAAAACGATCTTGCCCAGAACAAGTCTATTAACTCACGACTTGAATAAATTTATACATCCTTACCCACTGTTCGTATGAAGTTTAAACTGAAATGAGTAAAAGTAGCAAGTAGGTAGCAATCATTAGTACCTACTATTCACTTTTGTAAACTCTGCGTGCTTTGTGCTGAACACGGAGGCGACCAGCCATCCTGAAGTCAGAATGGCTGGTCAAAAAAAATCACAAATTCCCAAGATTTCATCGTAGGTAGCAATTTTTTATGATAGGTAGCAAATATGTAGCAATTTTTGGCCAAACTCTCACAGGCAAACTACAGGCAACCAGCCATTCAAACGGACACATTTACTCGTAGGCAGGCCTAAGGCAATAACTACATTTATGCCAATATTTAGATAAACCATAGTGGTTATTTTTTTTATTTATAAAGATGAAGTTATATTCAAGCCCATTTCAAAGGCAAAGTTTGCTAAAATTCAATTATCAACCGTTCGAGTTTTCACCGGCACTGGTCTTCCCATAAAATATTAATATTCCCGCAACATAATTTACGCGGAGGCACTTCATTTAACTTCAAGCTGCTATGTTGCATTATAGATTGTGGCAGCATAAAACACGAAAATATCTATAAGTACTACCTAGGTATATCGAGTTAAAATCGGAAATTCACGTGTAAGTAATACAGTATTCGTGCATGTTATCCTATACTATATTAAACAAGCAAAATTTGTATATATTATATTTGTAATCGGTTTCTCGGAAACGGCTCTAACGATTTCGATGAAATTTATCATACCGGGGTTTTTGGGGACGAAAATCGATGTGGAATGGTTTTAAGCATTTTTGATGATATTTTAATGTTAAGGCGGCTATTACAGAGCGAAGCTCGGTCGACCAGGTACTTTGTATAATATTTGTAAATTTGTATTTTATAATCGGTTTCTCCAAAACAGTTTAACGATTTCGATGAAATTTACCATACGGGGGACTTGGTCTCATGTCTGGGAAATTTCGTTATTCCTATTTTTTTACATTTTAAACAGCGCCATCTGTTGGCGGGTAGCGTAGCTTTCTCACTCGATGATATTTTATTGACTCGATGATATATTATAGAGCGAAGCTCGGTCGACCAGGTACTGAGTATTAGGGTTGCGTTCCGAATCAGGTAAAAATTACTCTAACAGCAGGATAGCGTTATATGACGTCCATCGGTGTGGTCGAGACAGACTGCTGTCAAATGTTAACTATTACCGTTTTGGAACTCACTCTAAAACGTAATAGATGAGAACATGATGAGAATGATGATCCGTTCTCGTTTTCACCCTCCCGCAAAATATTAATTATTCCCACATAATTAATCATATAAAATATGATCATATAACATATAATCAATAACATAATAAATCCCAAGAGTTACAAATATTAAAATCACTGATAGTAATTTAATTAAGTAATTAAAATGACTTACATGTGTTGTCATGACAGATATTCTGATCTCCAATATTATAATATTTAAGCCACCAGTGTTTACTAACTTTTCATAGTTTTACGATATTGTTCATAAATGGTTGTTGTATTAACTCCGTTGTATGAACTGTCAGAGCGCGGCGGCTTTTCGACCAATCCCAGCGTTTTATGGAAAGGGTAATATTGTAGTGGGAGAGGTCTCTTGAAACGTTCGAGCCAGCCTCGCTCAGGCAGTCGTATTTTGTTCTTCAAACTGTGAGATTCTACCTTTAAAAGAGTAATCACGTATTGTGTAAAATTATGAAGACTCGTCTTCATATGTATGGTATTGTGTTAATGTACCCATTTTAACACTGTGTAAAGTGAATAACTTATTACAAAACGTAAGTAGACTTCGAGTGTTTTATTTAACATATTTCTCAACTCCCTCTCATTTGTTAACATGTCAGAAGCGGGATACGAGCCCTCACTTCCCACAAAGTGGACTGATAATGTTCAAAAATACATCTGCTGTATCTCAAAAACTGACTTGTTTGAAATGAGTGGAAAAACTGGAAAATCGACTACTTGTTTTTTTTTTTTCATGTGGTATTTTTTACACCTTTTTTTTAACGTTGTGTTAAGGACGAGTGATTATTTAAAGTAAATAGTTATGATTGTATACTACCTACATGCTACCTACATTTTAAATCAATTTTGCACAAAATCGCCAGACGTTGGTAAGGAATAAGTGTACACAGTTCACTTTAACCATTTATTATCAAGCCTGAGTTTAAAACAAACAACATTTCGTGCTTTCATTCAGACAAATTAATCTCTTAGTTGTGTTTTACATATGGTTGTAATAATTTTTGGTGTAGGTACGTATTCAAAATAATAGTCTGAAGGTCTATTGGTTCGTATTCCCATGCGTAGTTCACTGTTTCAATTAATTATGTTCTTTATTTTGTTTGAAATTTACTGCTGCAAAAAAAACACGTAATATCTAACTAAAAGCTACTTAAAAGTGTCCACTATTAAGTTTATAGATTTCATTCAATTTAAAGCCTTAAAAGCGTTTCAAATATTGATCGCTTCTATACAATAGATACTCGCGCTGGAATTTTTACATTTCAGCACGTCATAATGGACGAAACCCGTAACCATGGCAAGGGTCGAGCTTCGATTCGAGCGTTGCCTAGCTGTGCAGCGCAGCAGACTGCGCCGGGCGAGAAGCAGGCCAAGCAGCCAGCCCACAGCAGTCGGGGCCTCGTGGACAGCAGGCCATGCAGCCAGACCACAGCAGTCGGTGCTTGGTGGACAGCAGGCCATGCTGTCAACCCACAGCAGTCGGTGCCTGGTGGACAGCACGCCATGCAGCCAGCCCACAGCAGTCGGGGCCTCGTGGACAGCAGGCCATGCAGTCAACCCACAGCAGTCGGGGCCTCGTGGACAGCAGGCCATGCAGTCAACCCACAGCAGTCGGAGCCGGGTAGACATCAGGCCATGCAGCCAGCCCACAGCAGTCAGGGCCTCGTGGACAGCAGGCCATGCAGCCAGCCCTCAAAAGTCGGTGCCTGGTGGACAGCAGCCCATGCAGCCAGAACCACAGCTGGCAGTCGGTGCCTGGTGGACAACAGGCCATGCAGCCAGCCCACAGCAGTCGGCGCCTGGTGGACAGCAGCCCATGCAGCCAGAACCACAGCTGGCAGTCGTCGCCAGGTGGACAGCAGCCCATGCAGCCAGAACCACAGCTGGCAGTCGGCGCCTGGTGGACAGCAGCCCATGCAGCCAGAACCACAGCTGGCAGTCGTCGCCTGGTGGACAGCAGCCCATGCAGCCAGAACCACAGCTGGCAGTCGGCGCCTGGTGGACAACAGGCCATGCAGTCAGCACCACGGCCATCCGCGCCTGATCAACAGCAGGCCGTGCAGCCAGCGCCACAACACAAGGAGACTGGTAAGCGGCAGGCTGTGCGTGCAACCAGCTGCCACTCGCACAATCAGCCCAGTGAGTAGTCAACTCCAGGCATATGGAGGTAACACCAATGACTTGGTTTTTGGTTCTTTTTAGAGTCTCAGTAGTTAGGCTTTGTAGTTAACCTTCCTTGACCCTGATGCGGCAGACACCCATGGTACTATTTTGTTAGAATGTTTCAAGCCAATTTTGTCCTATACTATTAAACGAGCCATAATATATTTGTAAAATGTTTGTCGATAACGGCTCTAACGATTTCAATTAAATTTACCATACGGGGTTTCCGGGGGCAAAATCGATCTAGCTAGGTCTCATGTCTGTTTTGCCCCGTGTTTCTTAGCATTATTTTTTAAAACATCGCGTTTTAGACAAAAACCTAGAGCGCCAATTGTTGGCGGGTACCATAACTTGCTCACTTGAGGCGGCTAAGAGCGAAGCTCGGTCGACTAGGTACTGTAACAAGTACACCGCGCTTGCTATGCATTCTCCGCGGTGATTTCTTGTCGAAAGGACATTTGGTCCTGTAATATAAAATAATTTTTAAACGCCCTTCATCGAATATGCCAATAGAGATTCTCTTGGTGTCTTTGAATGTGATAACACGTGTTTTATATATGCGCATTTCAAGCGTTCTTGTTTTACTAAATGTGTTGCGAATTATAGGCTGATGTAGCCAGAAGTGTTTTAATTCTTTCAACAGTGTAATCAATGTTTACATCGTAATAAATGTGATATTCGTTTAAACTCGAAGCGTTGTTTAAATGTCGAGGATCTGCTGATAGGACTTACAGGTAGCAAATTCTATCTATGAGCCAACGCCCCCACGAACCACCCAGGTTCATTATTATTATATTTTGGAAATATCTCCATTATTATAAATTGGTGGATAGCGCCGTAACCAAAAGATTTGGTAAAGATTGCCGACCTCACCAATAAAGACATTAAAGATGGAGATGCAATTCTCAGGAAATGAAGACATTAATGATTTTGTTGAACAATTCATCGCAATCGCCACCATTAAAAAACTTGACGATGCAGAAAAATTAGCAATTCTACCAGCTGCACTTAAGGGCTCTGCTCTAGCCTTCTATAGAACTATAATTAAGGAAGATTCAACATTTGATGTAATTAAAAAGGCTCTAATAGAAGAATTCGCATCTGGGGTAAGCTTCCAAGAAAGGTTTTACCTAAGAAGGCAAGAGCCTAACGAAAAACCTTTGGAATATTTTTACGGATTATTAGAATTAGCACAGAAAGCGAAAATCGACGAGGATCCAGTATTTATTAAGCAATATTTAAAAAATGCTAAACCATACTATCGCAATAAATTGGCATGTACTCTTTTTAAAACGAAGAATGATTTAAAACTGCTTCTCAAACAAATGAGCTTATTTTTTGACGAGAAACCTAGTGTGCCTATAAATCTAGCCGCTAAACCAAATTTGTCTTCGGAAAATATTTATCGTAAGAGAAAACAACCATTTACTCGTCGGTTTAGCGACCCGACACCCTTATATTTCGGCGGACGTCCCTGGATGCCTGCGCGTTCTGTTAACGCACCGTTTTCTTCTTCGCAACGCGTTATTCTGAATGAAGAATCTCGACACTACACGCCAAGGCGTTCACCTTATTACAAGCCTACGCCGGAGTATCAAAGAGGCTGGAGAAGCGCACCTACTTCCCCGTGTGCTTGTGAGATCCCAGCCCCCAGGATCAATGCATGTGAAGCCAGTACGATGCCTCTTCATCAACCAGCAGCCGCAGAAGACAGCAATATCAAAGTTAAGCCATTAGTTAAAATTTCTATTTATAATTCTGATAGGATAGCTTTATTAGATACTGGTGCAACGATTTCTTGTATCTCTAGCACACTTTGTAACGAATTGAATATTCCTATTCATAATTCTATGATTCATCAATTGAAATCAGCAAATAATATCTTTTTAGATGTTGTAGGAGAAATTGAAACCTTATTTACTATTGAAAACTGTCAATTCCGTCATAAGTTTGTCGTTTTGACAAATATGTCTTGTCAAATTTTATTGGGAAACGATTTTTGTTGTAAAAATAAAATTTGCATTGATTACGGTAAAGCCTACATAAAATATAATAACAATATTATAAATTTTTACATACATGGCGGGACAGGTGAAACTTCTTCGCAATTATTAGGAATAAATACAATGTTTAACAATAATTTTATATGTTATTTGGACATTCTTTCTCAACGTGAAAAGCAGGTAGTTCAATCAGCTGCCCTTCTCAAGGAAGCAGCGTTGCCCGAGATATTTTCGCAGGCGTCAATGTCGGAAAAGGTTAAGTTAGTAGTTAGTTCTCCAATGCTTGAAAAGCATGACACTGTTCCTGCCAAAGTTGAAACAAAATCATTGCTGGGTCACGGCCATACAAAAGTGGTGTCCTCTCCCCTTCCAGAGGATGTCGACACTCTGCTACAAGATAAAAGGTGCAAAGTATATCGTGTTTCTTCTTCGTCGTTCCTGTCCACGGACATAGTTCGCCATGTTCCTGTGTTACACACACGAGATCCAGCTACAACAACTGATATAGATTTAAACGTAAATATGTATGGCGTTAATTCTTTCAATGTTCAACAGAAAAGAAGATGGACTTCTCAACTTACCAGGGAAGCAATTACAAACATAAGAAGGGCTCAGTTACAGCAAAAGGCTGTATATGATAAAAAAACGAAGCCCCAACACTTTGATACAGGTAACCTAATTCTTCTATTTACACCTAGAAGATTATCACGAAAATCATTAAAATTATCAAGATGCTACAAAGGCCCATACCAAGTGCTACGTCGCATCTCAGCAACTAACTACTTAGTTAGAAAGTGTGGCGTATCTTCGCATCGCGATGTGGTCCATGTTAACCGCATGAAATTGTTTAGAACTAGGTCTCACTCACATATAGTTTAATATTTTATTAATATTTTTCCACCTTACGTTGCCCCTTTTGCAAATCGTCAATTATGCAACATTTTTAACGAAAAATACTCTTTTATTTAGGTTTGTAGGTTTTATTTTTCCATTTTAGGTGAGTTAGGTAAAATGCCTACTTTATGAAAATGTGTATTATAATTTTTCCCTTTGTTTTCATGTGTACTGCTTGAGAGAAAATAAGAAGACTAACTAACACTTCCGTGTACCTAAGAAGATATAAACCAAAAATATGTAATGTATAAAAATTATAATGTTTTTCTTGGCAATGGTCACGTGTTTGGCGTGGGATCCCATTCTTGAATGGATTTTCTTGGGCATAGTTCCTGTATGAACTTCCTTTCGGGTATGATTTTTTGCGCTTTACTAGTGATTGTGGTATGGAAAATCATTTATATAAATTGAGAAATTGGTACATTTGGGATATTCATCTTACTAAGAATTCTTATTGTGAAATTTGTTATCACACGGAATTGTTAGCTAATTTGAAATTTTTTCAATCGTACAGATTACTTAGTTTATTTTATTTTTTTTTATTACGTGAGTTCCATTCAATTTTATTTTTTGGCACTTGTCATTCTTAAAAAAAACGTCCGTGCGTTTTTAGGTTTAACTGGTTGTTGGCAAATTCGTCCTCTTATAAAAACGACGTTAAGCCATTTATTTTTACCTTGGCATGTCAGTCATTATGACATTAGTTATTATATTATTCGTTTTGTGTAAATATATTTTGTTTTCGTTTTGTGTATAAGTTCCATCATATTCTATATGGACGGACTTTTTAATTGTGTGGAACTTATGAGTATATTACGTAAGTAGATAGCGATTATTTTGTAACTATTTTTTCACAAGCGTTATCCGCGACCGCATATTGGCTATTATAATAATATTGTTTTCAAAATTTTTATTAATATTCATGCATTGTTTGGTTCAAGTTTTTTTTGCCAGGTTTTTGCTTGGATAGCCAACCTGTAAAAAGCCTTGATCATCTGCTATTTTAAAATTCTTAAAAGGTTGGTTGTGTGTCAGTGAACACCTCGCATGCATGTTTATCTTGTAACTTTTTTTTCCTGGATAAGTAGTCTTTTAGGTTAGTTAGGAAGGAAATAGATTGTAAATGGAAAACATTGTTTTATGAACACTGCTTTTATAAATTGATCTGGAATTGATATAGAGGTTCAAACAATTTTACACCCTCTAATTTGTTCTTTTTTCTTGGTTAATAATTTTTCTTGTACAGGATACTAATTTAACTTTGTTGCCTCTTTAACTAACTTGTCTTATGAAGAATATCCTCATAAAATATTCTTAATTTTTGTAACTTTTCAGTTAATGAATATAATATTTTAGTATGTTACTTACTTAGGTATTTAAAAAAATTAAACATCAGAGATGTCTAATTTTTTTTCGTTGAAGGGAGGAATGATTGTAACAAGTACACCGCGCTTGCTATGCATTCTCCGCGGTGATTTCTTGTCGAAAGGACATTTGGTCCTGTAATATAAAATAATTTTTAAACGCCCTTCATCGAATATGCCAATAGAGATTCTCTTGGTGTCTTTGAATGTGATAACACGTGTTTTATATATGCGCATTTCAAGCGTTCTTGTTTTACTAAATGTGTTGCGAATTATAGGCTGATGTAGCCAGAAGTGTTTTAATTCTTTCAACAGTGTAATCAATGTTTACATCGTAATAAATGTGATATTCGTTTAAACTCGAAGCGTTGTTTAAATGTCGAGGATCTGCTGATAGGACTTACAGGTAGCAAATTCTATCTATGAGCCAACGCCCCCACGAACCACCCAGGTTCATTATTATTATATTTTGGAAATATCTCCATTATTATAGTACTAAATCTTAAAGAAATAAAACTACATATCTATTCCAAATTAAACAAAATGTCCAAATTTAAATATTAAAACCAAAGAAAAAAAAACTGCTAAAGCCAATAAATTAAGTTTCATAATAAATATCTGAACTAAGATAGATAGATAGATAGAAACTCTTTATTGCACACAGATTAAGAGTAATTGCGTAAGAAACCTTATATCTAATTGCGCGCAAAGGCGGCCTTATTGCTTAGAGCAATCTCTTCCAGGCAACATTAGGACTGGGAATCGCTGAGATGGACACGAGTAGTGCAGAGTTCGCTTAACTAAGCTGCACTTCTCTTCAAAATAGGGTAGAATAATTTATTAATCAGTAGCTTTACAATTTAATATTTACAGGTTTTTTATAACAGTGACTAATACCGTTAAATTAGTTCAAGGCACATATGAGACTAGTCACAATTTAAAACTGAAAACCTACTCATCTCAAAACATACCAATTTCTATTTAAAAAAAAAAATAGTAGCTTATGTTAGGGATAGTGATGTATTTTTTTTAATATGAACAGTTAAATCTGTTCTGTAGTAATTGGGTAAAACAAAATATATATATATATATATATATATATGTATTCTATCTGTGAAGACCTGTAATTGGCTCTGTTTTTACATATTTAAGCTATCTATCTTGTATTGAAGCTGTTGGTTTTCCGACTATTAAATAAATAAATAAATAAAAACCTTTCTTCAAGATGCTTATTGAATTACAAAAAACATACATATACTTAGATCAATTATATCAATAGTTCAGACTTAACACTTTTGAAAATAGGCCGAAATGACAGCCTGGTCGATAGGAATCACAATTTTATTTATTGTTAATTTAAGCCTTTAAGCAGAATAATCACGAACACTAAATATCGTTAGTATTATCTTCGCTATGTCGGTAATTAAAACATCATCATATCAGCCGAAAGACGTCCACTGTTGGACATAGGTGTTCCCTAGAGATCTTCTTGATGCCCGGTCCAGTGCTGCTTGCATCCAGCGGCTTCCCGCGACCTTGACCGAACCATCGGTCCACCTTCTGAGGGGCCCGCCTACGCTTCGTCTACTGGTACGGGAGTCGCCACTCTAGTGCCTTTACGCCTCTTTTGCGATCGGTTCGTCTTGCGATATGCCCTGCCCATATGGTGAGCCCTGCCAGTAAAACATAAATAATTAAAATCTTCAATAAAACAATATTCGTCAGAATGTGATTTTGGCCGACTTAAAGTATGTGAGATGATCGGCGGCATAAGCATAATCGACGAAGTATTGTTGCACTTACAAAAGAGACTGCTGATATATGCCGTGGTAAAGTGACGATTGTAGTATATTTATTTTGGCTAGACGGTGAACACTGTACTTCACTATTTTTCGTTGCTGTTGGTCACAATTCACACTAATTGTATTCCTTACTTAAGTAACTCTTTTAGTAAGCAAGGTTTAAATTACTTTTTAATAACTTTGATGATTTTGACAAAGAAAGAAAGAAAGAAAGAAATAATATTTACCTTCTTTTTTCTTAGTTTTTCTTCGCCTGCAACTAAGGGCGTTTTGACTTGTCTTGGTTATCTATCACCAGTTATCACACAAAACAAGGATAGTATTTGAGAAACTAAAACTATCCTACTAGCACATGATACTTTGAAACAATAGTTGTTAAAAATCGCTAATTACCATAAAGTTTGTTGATTAACCAATCACGTTATACAATCGCTCGTCTCTTGAAATCTTATCAAAACAACGAAGACGGTCACTTTTATCGATTAATTATTATTATAATATCACTTTTATCGACAGAAGTGATGTACACAGAAGAGAGAAAATGAAAATTGTTCGGTTGATAGCACACTAATTAATAGTTAAGAGTTGATAAAGCCCAACTCAATACATTAGATCAACTTTCTGATACTTTTATATATTACCATACCTATAATTTATTTAAACTTTCCCAAATTACACGTAACTTGACTATAATAGTATAGCAGTAATAAAATAGTATAGATAAACATGTATCACGATTTCACGTCACCAATTTTGATTTGACAATGTGTGCGTTAATTTGAGTCAAACCAAAAAAAAAAAATTTGGTTTAGAAAAATACTGTATTATACATTGAACGGTAAATATCAGTTATATTAAGCAGAAATAAAAGCGAGAATATTTTTAACTACCTATTACCCGCGATTTCGTCTGCGATGATCTAGCGAAAGAGTAAAGAAAACACATTTTCCATAGGAAATATTAAAATTTCTCCCTATGTTTATCTGAATCTTTTCAAAGCTAGAGTGAACAAGCATTAGCGAGGCTTACTTCCTTTCATGCTTACATGCTACATCAAAATAATTATAAAACAAAAAGATGGTGTAGATATTGTAATTAATTAATTAATAAGAAAGAAAGGAAAGAATCATAAGAAATATGACACTTCAAACGAGTGTGAACATCCTCTAGAGTTCTTGATACTCGATTGGACACGGGAAAATATTGATTGTAATCCCTTATTACTAATTATAATCCCTTTGTAAATTTCTCATAGAGTTCCCGGAGAATTTATGGAAAATGTATTGCACTTTATGCAGATTGCCTTAAGGCGTAAAGAGCTACATTTTCTTCATCTATTGCCTTATCTTCAGAGGTTTTGTGATTTTGTAGGGTGGCTCTTTATTGCACTTCAAGTTATTGAGGCGTATTACTTAAGATCCATTACAACACATGAAAATGCGGACTTACCTCGAAATGGAACTTCTTCCAGTCAATTATTGAGGCTAAAGGTGATATACATTGCAAAATAGACGTGCAAGTTACCTAGCACTGTGCAAATCCCTAACTAACAATACAGTTAAAGAAGCTTAATAAGAGTTCATGAACATTTAAATGCAAATTTGGCTAACTAAATATTACTTTAGTTTAAGTGTCAACATTTTAATACCTCTACTGTTCCCAAATTGTACTTTTGAAACTCTATTACCATGCCATAAAGTCCAGAGTGTTCCTACTGACGTGCAGTTGGGTGTACCTATGAACATAACACCTTTCATTAAGGAAAAGGCCTTTATTCACAAATTATGAGTATGCAATTTTTGTATAAACAATGATACCACGTTTCAATAAATTTTTCGCATCTATCTTCGGCCACTGAGATTAAAATTTGAATTAATAAATCTTAAATATGCGACCATTATTAATAATTTGCTAATTATTTATAATTACACCTAATCTCTTTACTTTATAGTATTTTTACTACATTGGGCATAACCTTAAAGCCTTTGTGACGATAAACAAAGCTTTCATGAAAATAGGAACCTTTAACCTTGCACTTAGGAACTTACCTATTGCCTTGTTGCGTAACTTATGCCGCCTTGTAGCCCAACTCTTTGACATACGGCCGTGTAGCCCAATTCATTGACATATTATGGTCTTATAGCCCAACTCATTTACATATAAATAACAATCTTTTATTTCAGATTTCAACTCATTGTCATATAAATAATAACCTTTTATTTCAGATTAGAAATAATGGCCTTGATGCCAAACCATGGCATTGATGCCAAACCATGGCCTTGATGCCAAACCATGGCCTTGATGCCAAACTCTGGTTTCGATGCCAAACCATGGCCTTGATGCTGAACCATGGCGTTGATGCCAAACCATGGCCTTGATGCCAAACCCTGGTCTTGATGCCAAACCATGGCCTTGATGCCGAACCATGGCCTTGATGCCAAACCATGGCCTTGTTGCCAAATCCTGGCCTTGTTGCCAAATCCTGGCCTTGTTGCCAAATCCTGGCCTTGTTGCCAAATCCTGGCCTTGTTGCCAAACCGTGTCTTAGTGCCAAATTTTGGTTTTGTTATCTACAGTTCTACATAATTTTTATCACTATCATTGTTTGTTTGTTGCCATGTTGCTTTGTATTAGACTTAATATTATCTTAATTTTTTTGTAAAAAGTAATGTTATGTAGGCATTGTTGCCCTATGTATTAAATAAAATCTTTTGAATCTATTGTACTTAATTCGTACTTTACGTGATAACAACCGATGTAAACAAATTATATTTCAAAGAACTACGAGTTCCCAACCTTTTTGTTATTTAGATTTTGTACTTATGAGACGTCTTGTAATATTCAACATCAATATTTCTTGACAATCTTTAGTAATTCTGTCTGATTACTTCATAATCATAATTAAATCTTGCGTTTGATAAATTTCACATAATGTAAAAGCACTGTTAAATAATATTGTGTCATATTATAGCAAACATTCGGATCTCTATAACTTATAAAGAATAGTGTTGTACATGTATTCGTTTTTGAGAGACGGTACGAGGACGTACCTATCACAATCGGATGGCCGACTGTTGTCATGACAGATATTCTGATCTCCAATATTATAATATTTAAGCCACCAGTGTTTACTAACTTTTCATAGTTTTACGATATTGTTCATAAATGGTTGTTGTATTAACTCCGTTGTATGAACTGTCAGAGCGCGGCGGCTTTTCGACCAATCCCAGCGTTTTATGGAAAGGGTAATATTGTAGTGGGAGAGGTCTCTTGAAACGTTCGAGCCAGCCTCGCTCAGGCAGTCGTATTTTGTTCTTCAAACTGTGAGATTCTACCTTTAAAAGAGTAATCACGTATTGTGTAAAATTATGAAGACTCGTCTTCATATGTATGGTATTGTGTTAATGTACCCATTTTAACACTGTGTAAAGTGAATAACTTATTACAAAACGTAAGTAGACTTCGAGTGTTTTATTTAACATATTTCTCAACTCCCTCTCATTTGTTAACACATGTAGGTACCAATAAAATCCATACATTTAAAGGTGGCTTACCCGAGCGGGCGGCGCACATGAGGAATACGTAATATTACTCTCACGAACGAAGGAAACACGTTCTGATTTGTATCTAAAAGAAAGCCTTCCTCATAAAGCGACACAATAAATTCTTATTGCAAGCATTGAAAAACATAATTTGTATTCGCAATCCGTGCCGCTCATAGAATTATCTGCACTGCTACACGAAAACAGATGAAAGTTATACATTTTTAAATTCTGATAAATGCGTCCACCCGGTCATTGCCAGCTGGATTTAAATTGATATTTTATAAAAACGGCGATGAAACGATAAATTTTTCAAAACTTGATCGTAATCTCGACACCAAAATCGATTGGTTGTTCTGTCCGGTACTGTACAGTGAAAAGCAGGTCAAGCTTGACAGTGCGACTTCCGTCTCTACGATAAGACCAACACCATCTACTTAGTAGATGCTGTTGGTAAGACAGGGGCGGGACAAACTCTAATGAGTCAATTAAGCTCAAAGTGCTCTTAACTGTACCAAAAAAAGTATTATTTTAAGAACAGTGAGAAAAACCGTGTCATCAAATCAAGATTCCTTTTTCAGGATAGAAGAATTAAAATCTAAAACTTACCATTGTCCCAAGTCCTTGTTATCCTCAAGTCCTGAAGGAGTGGCGAGCGTGTCAGCGTCGCCCTCAGTCCTGCCGCCAGGGTGCTCCGGGATCACGCGCTCGATGGTCGTCACCTCCTCGATGTCCGAGTCGATGCCTTGCGCAAAGTCCATATAAAAGGACTCCCGCGAATCACTCGAGCCCCGTCGCAGCTTCAGCGACAGGTCTGGCGAACTGTCATCCATCTTCCCAACACTATTTCAACTCATCGCAGCAGCAGCATCACTATAGTTCCCAGTTCAAAATCTTATTGAGACCTCTTTTTCACTTTAGGGGCCATTGTGTTGCTTAACTTGGCTTAACCCATCTCCGGACTGTAAAATTAGTTTTTTTTTTATGTCTGCTCATAGCCGTTATTGTCAAAACATGTGAATGACTAACGTTCGGTCTATTCCCGGTTTTTTCAACTCTTACGCAGTAAGAGTTCAAAGCTACGCGAACACATGTCTCGGATAACGGTGACGCAACAAAAAGGCGCTTCGGAAACAATAGTACCTAATTTATCTTATGGCGGACCAAATGGAGCGGTTCGGCGTAAAAAAGAACAATGACCTGTGAACCGTTGGCAGCTAACCTTCCCTAAAATCGACACCGCTTCCTGTGGCTCTCACAACCGGCCGCTGATCACGCACACGCCTACAATGCTGGATATACATACAAGTGCCCTTTTAGTTATAATTGTACGTGTTTACATTTACCCTACGAACTGTAGAACAACAGAGTACGTTAAAGGCTTTTAGAGGAGGCAGAAAACGACCTGAAAGTTTATATTTAATTATCTAACTCTACATTTAAATTCCAGGCTACCCTTTCAGTAAAGTTCAACCTTTTGCAATATAGATATCGTAGTCAGCGCTATCAATTTGGGATCTATTAGGCAACGCCGAATCTACTTACCTACCCACCAAAATCAACCATAGCGTCCTTCATAATAAATCAAACAAAACCCCGGCTCTATAAAGGCAACACGTAATGAATATGTATTGGCGGCTATCAATCTTAACCCTCGTTTTGGTAGAGCCAACTTAGGCAATCTTTCAACGTCGTGTTAACAGACTAATGGTCCTTCGAGCCGGATAGTCACCATATTAAAAACAATGAATGAAATTTCTGATAAAATCTTGCAACGAGGATCTAAAACAAGTCGGAAAGCAATATCAACAACATACAGACAGGTACAATAAACAATAGGGTACAGAGAGTGCATTGGTTCTGACATTGGCATACGAAACACTCAAGATTTATGATAAGCCACGCATCTCAGCGTAAACATTTACCACATCCTCCGATATTAATCGCCGATCCCTATAGCGGCCAGGAGCAAACATACTCATTTACACACGACAGACAATCGCACGATTCGTAAGCTAGGCACGCATCGCACGGCGGCAGGCGTATTGACACGGAACTCTGTAGTGGTACAGTCACACACACAAGCGAGACGAGCACGTGGTGGTCGCGGATGCGGGCGGCGGTGGCGCCCTCTCGCGGCGGAGGTTAGCGCGCGATTGCCGCGAGGAGGAACGGGCACGGTGGGGGAAGGGAATAGTGGGGGATGCACCCTCGGGCTCCGCGGCCGCGCGGGATCAATCTGCCGCGCGTCGCCGCTTGCTACGTCCGGCTAACAGAAGGGAAGCTATACTCGTACTATACATGCTAAACAATTCGACCGGAAGCCTATCAAATGATTCAAGTGATCTATTCAGAAACACATCAGTTCCTATTGTAGTATCAATTATAGGTACTACTTTGCAGTTAGGAAATATGTATCCGCCAATAAATAATTTTAGATAATAACTATGTTTATCTTAAAATACAGGATGTAAACAGCACGGCAATTTTCTTCATAAGGGGTGATTCAGGCAGAACATGAAACTGAACAACGCTCACAAATTATAGAAACTATCTCAATATAGTCTTATGGAGTGATCACACCTAGCTGAATTCAAAGACTAAATCGGCATACATTGCTGGGAGGCTTGGTTATGTTAATTGCAATATCCTTACTACAACGAGCAATGTATGCCGAATTAGTCTTTGAATTCAGCTAGGTGTGATCACTCCTTTATCTTTCATACAAGCATTGTTTTTCGACCCAAATGATTGTGAAGTGAAAACAGTCCGTCCCTTATACGCCGAAAATCTAAAATACCCAACCAGCCAGTAGCCAACCCCTTGTACTAAGTAGGTACATCTCCTCGGCCACACCGTTAGCACAGAATACACATAATATTGCGCCTCTTTTCCGTCGGGGTAGGCAGAGACTACAGTCTTCCACCTGCTACGATCTTGACATTACTTCCCTCGCTTCCTGTACATTCATCGATCCTTTCACAAATAATAGTAAACAACTTCGGGCCTCTTCAGGCTACAATATGTGCCCTCCAGATGGGGGACGTAGTAATCAGACGCCATCATATTATTATTGTACCTAGGAGGCATATCGTCAGCTTTTTTGAGGCCGACGTTGTGGCTGAGAAGTAACACAAAGGGTTGGCTACGAAAGATCTTTACAGGTCGCAGTGGCTGTTGAGAACTAGGACTACCCTTTTACCCTCAATCAGACATCATTGATTTTTTCTCTTCCTCACCTCTTCCACTGCGACTCCCGTTTAGCCAGGATCTACAATGGTATTCTGACGAACAACTAGTCGGAGAAGCCGACAAGGATCCGCTTGGGGACTGAGTTTTCGCTGCATTGAGCCTCACAACCTGACTTTATAGATTGTGTAGTGGAGAGTGAAAGAAAGTTTTCACCCCGCTAGGAAAGGCCTTGCTATCTGGACACCACGGACTAACGCCAGTAAGTTGCGGCGTCGGGACAGCTTAGGGCTGCCTCGAATATTTTTGCCATTAAAATCGCCTGTATGCTTGGAAATTGTGCCAGTTTGCGACAAGATCACCGTAAAACTGGTCTCCTCAATCAGACGTCAGCGGTCGGGCGGTGTAGCGGTAAAAGGACTTACGTGCAACTGACATCACCTCGCCATACGTCACTTCACCTTCCCTCAAGTGCGCGCCACCCCGCA
Organism: Athrips mouffetella; assembly: GCA_947532105.1. Lineage (NCBI taxonomy): Eukaryota > Metazoa > Arthropoda > Insecta > Lepidoptera > Gelechiidae > Athrips > Athrips mouffetella. Next base: position 13,307,251 of record OX383958.1, read on the forward strand.
GAACGGTCGCGCATAGACTTGTCGGACCAAGGTGTCGGACTCACGGACTAGATAAGTACTATGTCGGACTATCTACCGAAGTCTAGTGAAATTTTGTCAGAGAAAAAGCTTTTTTCAACTTCTGAAATAAAGTAATCGCGAGATTGACAAGTTTCGTAAAGTTTTTTTTTTTCAGGTAATCTTTGGTTTTTTTAAAGTCACTAGGCCTCGGGAGCAAAACCAATGAAATTTTACCTTGCAGTTTACCTAAATGTAAATGAAACAATGGCATTGGTTGATAACCTATACAATTTATAACATTATTTTTAAACATAGCGAACAATAAAATTATTCTTACAATAATTACTTACTTCATTTGATATCACAATACTTCATAGTCTTTATAAATTTTAATAAACTCAAACATTGCGATTTGGAATAAAGTAATTTAAAAATTAATTTAATAATAACGCAAATAAACTATTCCAGCCTAAAATCTAGCCATTTATTGACCTGAACTGCACCAGATCATGCAATCTATCTTGAGTTTTGATTAAAATTTAAATATGCTTTACACATTCATTATAAATAACGTTTGTTTTTAGTTTTACGTTTTATGCGTATTTCTCTAAATCGGGTCGCAGTACTCACAGTGAATAGACAGCTCAGAGCTAAGTGAGGCAATCATATCTACAAAACGACCAACTTATACATGAAATGGCACCACAAAATAAAAAGAGAGAACCACTTACATTCGAATATGCGAGCAGGCCTTTTCGCAGGACGCTTTGTAGAATAGTGAATGCCTGGATTTAAACAAAAAGCTGGAATATAACATACAAATTGATCAATGGGCTATACATACAATAATATTATACAAGATCTTTTTAAAATATTAAAAGCAAGTGTTGTACACAAAATCACAAACAACTTTTGCTTTAGGATCAACTCTTAAATCGCAAAAACATATCATTCTGATGGAGAATGTTTCATTGGCCGGTTTAAACTTCAGTAAGTACAGTTGCAAGTAAAGTGACAAGAAGTACACACAACATCACATCAGTACAATAAACTTTGCACTTTATGGCATGGTAATAGAGTTAGTTACGAATGTATTCACTGACGTGCGGTTGACCGTACATTGCTTGGCGCATACGAGACTCGGATGAATCACACATTAAACTGTACCAAACACAGATCAGAAATAAGTCTAGATGACTCAAGTGTAGGTACCTATTTTTCGTGCCCAAACCCGTGGCCCAAACTAAGCTCAAAACGCTTAGTTTGCTTGTCATGGGCTTGTCATATCACCGAAAACTGTGACACGGTTCGTTTTCATACAAACGGCGGAGTTTGCGTTATCTAGACTTATTTCTGATCTGTGGTACCAAACACAGAAAAGTATGCATATAGTTTTGGCAATTTGAGTGTTGGTTGCTTGCAATCATGAGCAGAACATTTTATTTTCAATATTTTCAGTAGCTTTATAATATATATCACCAGAAAATAATAAGAATCGTAAGGTGATCAATTTTCTAGTAAGTTGACAACTTTCGGAAAATAATAAACTCCTTAAACTCGTAGAAAATTCGTAGATCCATAGGTCCGTTGGGTACGGCAAACAAGCTAACCGATCCCGAACGATATCGGTTAGGTTGTGTTAGGTTCCCTTTCGACCAGAAGCGAATCCGGTACAGTTTATTACTTTTCGAAAGTTGCTCAACTTACTAGGAAATTGATCAACTTACGATTCCGTATAATTTTTCGGTGACATACACAATGTTAAAAAATATATTAACAACAGTATTTTAGGACGCGATTCTAATAATTAAACTGAACTATTTTTTCATAGAAACCTATGTCTTAAATTCAAATCCCATGCGTGGCATATTTTTAGTAGAATATTGTTCATTTTACAGGTAGAAATCATCTGGAGAAGCGCATGATGAATGAACTGACTTTATAATACTCGTTAATATGAATTTTGTTACACATTGTATGTACCGTCGAAGTAATGTAGCTAAATAAATTAGAATGACCGCAGTGTGAGAGTAGGACGGAGCGATGCGCTATACATTGGGGTGACAGAGACAGGTATCGATCCGATCTGCTCTCACGCGTAGCATTATCTGCTGTTATTCTAATCAAGTTATATGTATGTCGATTGTAGATCAATACTTAGGGTAATGGAATACAGCAGATTTTATCGTACGTCTATAATTTCCTTTAATGTGATATGAATAACGTTTATATTATAATATCTCCTTATTTGTACAAATTAGAAAAAAAAATAACATGTGTGGACAGAAAGCAATGTATAACGTACATATAATTAGGGTTCCGAACCAAAACTGTAAAAACGGAACGTTTATGGTGCGACATGTCTGTCTGTTTGTTACACCTGTTTATCTCAGCAACAATTTTTTTTTTGTTGATAGGTAATAAACATGGTCTGAGGTTATCAGCAGTGAGAGCGAAATTAAAAATTGAATATAATAGTTAAAAAAAAGAAAGCAAAAATTAAAAATCTTCACTTTCCTATTACGAAGATGGACTTAAAACGGTTCGATATTTTTGTATAAAAAACCTCGTATACAGATTTCATTAGTAACCCAAAATAAAAACTTTATAATAGTAAGGACTATTATTGGTACGCACGGCAGCAAGCAAGTGGAAATAAAACCAGTATAAGCTGAACCAGCGCTACGCTACAAACGGCCGAAACCAGAGGCCGTGTGTACTACATAATACTTTTGTAAATATGATGGATAAAGATTTCCAGAGTCAGCATCATTTCAGTTTGATGATGGAACGTTTCACAAGTGCATACATAGTTTAAAGAAAGTCTTGTAGATATGACTTTTAGTCTTTTGGTAGGCTTATTTTTACTGCAAAAAAACTTGTTATATTCGATCACTTTATTTTCTATCTGTATGTCTGTCTTCTTTGGAACAGAGAGCAAACTTATTGTTTGGCAATAATCTTTAAATCGTAAAACAAAAATTTTTGCGTTAAATCCCTAGATTAGGTCCTCAAATTTTTTTAAACGTATTAATTTCTAACCGTTGTTGATAATACCCAGCAAGGTTAACTTGCGTCAAAGAAGAAGGTAATATAAGTAGTACTTATCGTACAGAGTGGACAATCTCCGACCCCGCCATTTTCAATAACTCACCTCCCCCGTATCTCACGTGGTCATTATTGGGGTCAGTTACTACAGGTCGATGTCTACATGTATGTACAGGGTGTGACATCTATCCGAGAACTGAAAGGGCATCAATCAACGAAATTAAACAACTTCCAGTGAATGAGAATTTCTAGAAACAAAAACATATCGGCCTTTTCATACAGTCTGGCTGATTTTTCTACTTTTTCTGAAAGTTGTTCATTTTTGATGACTGGTCATGCCCTCTCAGTTTTCAGAACGTTGTCCCTTACAACTTTAATTTAATCTGTGGTCGGGTCGACGGCGCCTGAGATGCGACTGTTAGTGAGTCACAAATTCATCATATTGTTTGGGTTGCACGGTCGATGACCGACCACAAATTGACAGGTAGTGAATCCCCAAACACTGTCCGGGTCGGGCGTTTTATCTAGTAATTGGGGAAAATTATAAGTGTTTTCAATTGTTGCACAGTTATCTTATAGCAACAAGAATTGGTATATTTTACACAGTCCGTTCTCATCATGAAGTTGCTTTTTACATTAAGTATAAAGAGAGCTTTACGACGTCAACTTTGGAATCGTGGGTACTAATAGTTATGTATAGGTCTACCACTTAACAGAGACGTTTACTGCGGAAACGGTGCGATGTTGACGATGAGTGACGGCCCAGAAAAAAGCGCGGTAAAGTAAAAGTAACTATGAAATTGCCGTTTTGTATGTCGAATTTTAGGAAATTCAATTTTCCGTAAGTACTAACATTTTTGCATTTTTTTAGGAATTAAAAATTCAAATGTTTATATTCGTTTAAGCATGATTGGGAAGACATGTGCCTGGCTTAACTTTACCAAATTTTATTTTTCAGCTGCGAATTAAGTTGGCAATCGTAAGAAACGTTGGAATTGACTGTAATCTACATATGTATTTAAGACAGAGCATGGACAGTTTCACGGTTTAAATTTCTAACCAGCTCAAACATATTTTAAAATTTGCGTATTTAACGAGCTTTATCTTAATAAATACGTAGCTTTCATACAAAACAATACAAATCAGATGACCATTACTAGGTTTAACCGACGCAGGATTTCCACGCAAGGCCGCCGCAAGCCATCGCGCCGATCAGATAAACGGCTAATGCAGCGATCAAGGCTAGGATTGCGTACATTTTGATGTTCTTCCAGAATAAAGTGCGCTGCAGAGTTCTGGCCGAGCTGTGATATGTCACGGACTGAAACAAAAGAAATACTATGTATAAACCCGGGCGAACTTCAAAAATGACCTCGACTGCGAAGAGTCAATTTAACATACAAATGTACGAGTGCCAACCCACCCCCTTTTAAAATTGAAACAAAAGATCTAAACAATGTTACAAACTGTAAGTTTTATATAACCAATTACCACCACCGCATTTTTACTACACCCATTATAATTTTATCTGGATACAGGTCATAATATTCCATAAAAATATCCTCTACTAAACAGGATTGCACTGCACAGCAAAGACGCATGGTATATATATATATATATATAACTTTTTTTAAATTTTAATAGTACTGCCGCTTCAAGATCTTGTAACATTGATAGGTGTTTAAAAATCTCCCACAAGACAGGCCTAGCCTAGTGTGGGGATTTTTGATGTTTTCACTTGGCAGGAATCTTGAACTGTACCTACACTTAATACTTTAATTTTATGTTCTGTTACATTTTGTTTGCCTTCCTTTTCTGAATAAATGATTTATGGTTTAATACTTTAAGGAGGAAGTGCACCTAACAGCACATCAGTAGAAACTCTTTGGACTTTATGGCATGGCAATAGAGTTGCAAATGTTTCCAATGACAGGCGTTCGAACATACCACCACGCTGGTTAGCGTTGCGGCTGACGCAATGGTCCGCGGTGGTTGATGACTTCAGCATGATGATACTTAGTTTCAAGATCCCTTTTACGGCACACACGAAAAGAGAATGTAACTTATTCATTAATAATTATAAATTGAATACAAAATGTTTGTGTTTGATTTGGAACCAATATAATTAAAAATTCTTATCAGCAGCTAAATAACTGCTGATAAACCTACTCATTAGGATATTTTAGTTAATCGTCAGTCCTACACTGGTAGGCTAGTAAACCAATATTTGTATTTTACTTATACATAATTGTAATTGGGTTTTCGAAAACGAGTCTTCGAAGACAGTATTTATTACATTGTAGTTTGCCAAAAATTTTACCTACAATGCTGACTTTTTGGTATTTTATTAGGATACATAACAATAGTAAAACCAAATTATCAGCTTCGAAAGACCTGTGTTAGAGGCGTGGTGCCCCGAAAAGCTCGACCTTTTTCAGTTTTCGTTTTCGGTTTAATGCTTCTTAAAGGAGCATCCTACAAAGAAAATCACCACATCACTTTTAAGGCAGCACCACAGCAGCGCCCATCTAATTGCCGCAGTTACCAGTCACAACGGTAACAAGCCTGATGCTTAAGTGTAAAGCACCCCAAAAAATAGAAACAATTTCTTTCTCTTTTTCTTCCTCTTCTTCTTTTTGTGAAAATTACTCATTTGGCCTTTGTCATGCAGTGGAAGTAAGTAAGATATAAATATCAGTTAGTAAGAAAAATATATTTACTTACAGTAGAAGCCAAGTTATCAGCTTTGTCAACAAGCAAGTCTAACTTTTCGCCACGCACTGTCATTGTTTCTGAAAACCAAGAACATAAACAATAAATAACTATTATTTAGCTTACTTATTTTGACGCTAATCACAATACTAATAAACTATGGGGAAGGGGTAGATGCTGTTTTTTCAAAGAACAACAATCCTAACGCTCCATTAAAAATAGAGCTGAGAGTAGGTATAATACGGGGCACGGGACTCTGATGCCGACCATTAATGCGCAGAACTCAAAAAACAATCAGGGGTGTGCAAGGCAGGCTTGCGAACCGTTCATTTACTCCCTGCATGACATCCATTCGCAAAAATAACCGTCAGCTTCGGGCTTATTTGAAATAAAGAAATGTTTATTTTAGTTATACCAACTAAAAAAGGTAGCCACTCAGCTTATGCTACAGCACCTCGCGCTGCTGTTGCGCTGGTCTTCCGTGACCCCTGAGACCCCTCCTTTGCCCATATTTATGTTGCAGGGGTATGATAAAATTAGGGACTTGATTAAATCCCGGAAGAAGACAAGATTGCTAATTCTAGACTTACTAAACCAAAGATTTCGGACCTCTTTGCTTCGCTCGGAATTGATACCTTGCTAATTTATTTTAGTAGGGGATGACATCTGTCAACAAGTCACAACCCCATCATCGATGATCCATAGAAAATATTCAAAATAACCTGTCAAATCCATAGAAAAACGCCTACACCACCTAATGACGAATTATTTCTTTAATCCTCCTTCTAAGTACCTTTATTTTTCTGTGTACTAAACCATACAAACCTACCTAGCATAAAGATGGACCCTTACCCAAAGGAGTTCAAGTTTTTGAACTAGAGACCTCAGGGATTTGATAAATTAGGAACTTGATCAAATCCCAGGATTTGATCAAATCACTTATGGATTTGACAAAGTCCCTAATTTTATCATATCCCTGCGACATTTATAAATATCACTGTACAGTCAAGCGCACTAAGAATTTGACACTGGACTTTGTACCATTCTTAAATCAGTAGATGTAGGAGCCAAAGTCACCCTGCAAGTGTCAAGCTTGACTTGCTCTTGACTGTAGGGGATCTACATTTTACCTGAGTACTAAGGATTGTCCATAATTAAAAATAAAATGTCTTTATTCAGTCAGAAACTAATCATAATTACAGATTGTTGGGATCTTCTTTTAAGTAGAATATACCTGTGCCAGAAGAACCCGCTCTTCCATACTATCAATTTATACAAGAATAGTTTATGACCTCAAAGAAAAACTTAATTATATTATATAATAACATAATAGAATGAAATTAAACTAAGCAGTTTTGATGTGAGTGTGAATGTGTGTGTATGCAAGTGTGAATGTGTGTGTATGTGAATGTGTGTGTGTGTGAATGTGTGTGAGAGTGTGTGTATGAGCGTGCACGAATGTGTTTACATGTATTACTGTATTTAAATATGTTATTATATTGTGTATGCGTAAGGAGAAGGGGAGAGTTGCCGTTATTTTAAAATTGCAAATATATATATTAAATTAACTTACGAAATGCAGGAGTAATTAAGTTTCATTGTAATTTAGCTTTTTTAACCATTCTGCAAGTACTTTCCTACACTCATAAAGCTTCAAGGGAAAAATATTTAGTTTTTTGTTGATTGAGTTATATAAATATGATGACATTTTGGCAAACTGAATTCTAGCAAAAGAAGTTTTGATCCTACATGAAGGAGCTACCACGTGTGTTCTACTATTATATTGGCTCATATTGTAAAGTTTTATGCAGCTTTAAAATTGCCAGTAATACGTATAGCTTTCTTACTGATAGTTTATCACTTAATGTATGTAGAGTATTAGTGGGGTATCTTAGCGGTTTAAAATACATGACTTTTAATAAGTATCTCTGTGCTCTTTCAACTTGTATGAATATCGTCTTGCAAGCCCCTCCCCAAGCAGTAATGCAATAGGTCATTACTGACTGAGCTAAGGCAATATATATTTTACCTAATAAATCCTTGGGGGCAATGTGACGTAGGGTTTTAAAAATCCATACAAGCTTTCTGATCCTTCCAGAAATCAACTCAATATGTGGGTACCATGACAGACGTTGGTCTATCATAACACCCAAATACTTTATTGTTGTCTCCTTGGAAATATTGGGGCAGTCACAATTACGCATAGGTACAAGACAATTGTGTATTTTTACATTGAAATGTGAATCTGGCTGAGAACGCTTAGTAATAGAAAAATTTATGTAATTTGTTTTCGAGATATTTAACGTAAGTAAGTTATTTTGGAGCCATTTTGCCACTTCCCTTAGACCGTTTTCAGTATCTCGATGCACGTTGTTCCACGTAGAGCCAGAAAAAATTATAGCTGTGTCATCCGCATAAGAGAATATCGTAGCATTTTGTAGTTTTATGTTAGTTAGCTCATTTATGTAAACAAGAAACAAGGTCGGTCCAAGTACACTACCTTGAGGGACTCCGTAACTTACATTGCTCTCATTACTGACGTGAGATCCAATTTTAACTGCTTGCATCCTATCAGATAAATAATCTTTGAACAGAGCTAGTGGGATTCCTCTTATACCGATGTTTTCAAGCTTGTTCATATAGGTTCAATTATGGACAATCCCTGTTGCACAATGTCATTTTCTCTCAGCTCTCCTTAGCTATTTACGTCACTAAGAGATACTTAGTTAATCGCTTCAAAAAACACTCTCGCCCTTAAAATAATTCTTTGCTTCCTTGGCAAACATTCTACTATTTCATGTCTGCTCTAGATTTAGCCCAGATTAAAAAAAATCTACCTATTTCAAGCAAAATGTCTCGTGCATGCAAAGAACATTAAAACCTTAATTATCTGTCAAGGTCTCTTCAAAACAAGTTTCTAAAAGAATTGGAAGTGAGTCATTATCTCAAAACAGATTTAAACTTGAACATTGAAATGGAAATTATCTATTTGCATTTTCTATAATGATATGGGACCCTAAAAATGCTTGTGAGTTGTTAGACCAGTTGTGTCTGATCAAAAAGTATAAAAATGGATGACGATGAGCAATAAAATACTGATTTCCATATAGGTATCAGAATACATGACAGCATAGTAACTAGTAAAATAACGGAAAGAATAAAATATTATTATTTATTTAATCAGGCAGGCAGTTTTCACTGATATAGCCTGTATCCAGATATAGTTAGGCTATGTAATTTTTTGTAGGTGTCAGTCCAACCTATTCTTGAACTGACAATTTGTTTTTTTTTATTTGGCCTATGGCACAAGATCTTTCTTTTTGCTAGGTTTTCTCAATAAAATGCAATAATACAATAAATTTCTGAATGAATATTCCTCTACTTGTAGCGTAGCATAACCCAAAACAAGCTAACCATATGAACTATTTGTTAGTCAGTTATTAGTACTTAGAGCCATACCTAGTTATAGAGTATGCAGGATAAGTTTGGCTCTGACGATTATTTACTGTGCAAGGGTGACGGATGGAGAGCCAATAAACAATTCACACGCCGCCCCCCCACCTGCACCACTTCCCCACAACAATTTTTTTTTATTCTTCGCGTTAATGGTCACAGCCATAGTTATTTTGCATGACATATACAGATTATTTTATCATCTGGATATTGTGTCAATGACTCAAACAAAAGTAAAGGTACTCTCACAATGCATAACAAATTCAGATAAGAGTAGTGGAGGGAACTGTTTACAACAATCAGTTATCAAAACCAGAAAAACAATATTTCTACTCTGATTGGGAATTGTTTATACCTACATATTGATAAAGTTAATTTTATTGACCTAATTATAATTTTTTCCTCATTATACATTTTCTGCTGCAAAGAGAGTGCTTTCAGATTAGCGAAGTGAAACATAAAACTACATACACATTAAGGCTAACAATAAAAGGGCCTCAAGTCGTCCATTTACATACCTTTTCTGTAGCTTTCTTGTTTACTTACAGAAGTTACAAATGAAAGGTTCATCATACAAATGTTTGCAAATCAAATCAAACTTTTATTCGTTTGCTCACTTGTAACATAAAAAAATAAATAAAAAAAAACAATGAGATGTTATTAACAATTTTAAATTCTGCTGGAATCCACCTTTTGGTATATGAATGTTTACGTTTTGCCCGAGGTGGACGGGAATTGACCCGCAGCATAGGAGGTGGGCCCAACTACACCAACGGGCCAGTTAGCACATAGTGATAAAACTTTGCTACTTACTACTACATTTCTATACAGCTATATTAGGAAAACTGTGTTTGCTTAGGGAATATAGTATTGTAAGAGCTAATTATTTTTGAGTAGTAAAAAAAAGGAATAACCAAACTTACCAATGTTCTTGACCATAATATTCTTCAGTTCATCTAACTCTCCATGAACCCTCGAGATGGTATCAAGGTCACGAGACTCGCTGTAGTGTTTCATCTCTGTGGCCAGGACACGTGCAAATTCACTGTTCATCGCATAAGGGATGGCTGTCTGTGCCGTCTCCCCAAATGCTGTTTGGAACCTTCTCTTAATCTCATTGAGAAATAGAAATGCCCGAGAACGCTGAAATTTCTGGAATGTCCAAAAAAATCAACAATAATTTTTCCACTTCCTAAAAACAACAATAATTTAAAAGCATTTACTACTTACATCATCGGTAATGCAGAAATATACGACTTTATTTTCAGCTATGTAATGGAATAGGTAATTCCCGTGCGAGTAGGTCAGTCTTTCATCGTTAGGAGGTATTTTGGACAGTATCTGTTCCGTGACTTCCGTGAAATTGCCGGCGCACGACGCATATTTAGCCAAAACAACTGTGCCACGGGCCACAACACTAAACAATATCGGCATCTTGACCCGATACCTACTATGAATCAGATGCAAAACAAAGAAAACAACGGAATTTGTAACAACGCGACAATCGCGAACTGCGCGACCGTACTTTAAATTATTACCACTTAGTTCTTCGATATATTTGAACAGGGAGGGATATAGAGAATATAAACAGAAGAACACGGGAGGAAGGAAAAATCACATACAAATAAATGATAAATCCAAAAATCACGACGAACGAAGACTCCGCAAACAAATCTGTCACACACACAATGTTGCCAGTTCCGAATTTTCGATTGCCATGATTGATTTTTTTTCAGGGATGAGCAGTTATTTTTCAACCGGCATAATTAATAATAATAAAATAATATAATTATAAAAATGAAATTAAAATAAACTTATTTCAGATTCAAATCCAGATTTGGTTAGTGCAACTTATAAAACTGTTAGTATATATTTTAAATAATTTAAATTAATATCAGAATAAAATTACATAAATCCTACTAATATTATAAACGCGAAAGTTTGTAAGTATGGATGTTTGTTACTCTTTCACGTAAAAACTACTGAATGGATTTTAATGAAACTTTACAATAATATAGCTTATACATCAGAATAACACATAATTAAGCTAAATTTATAAACCTGCGCAGGTGAAGTCGCGGGCACCAGCTAGTTACAAAATACATTCAAGAATTATTATTATTTTTACAATTTTAATTTAAATACAAACAAACCTTTAAAACTCAACATATCTATAATATTTTAAACCTTAGAACAGTACATTTGATTTTGGTGGCAAAAAGTTTTCTAAGCTCTTGCCGCTTCTTGAATCTCAGAATTTTCTTCGCTTGAACTCCTTTCGTCTTTACTTTAATAGTAAATTCCAGAATGAATGACGAACGAGTTTAATTTTTCACCCGTGGTTTGTATAAACAAACCACGGGTGAAAAATTAAACACTGTGAATTTTCATTGGTTTCGCTCCCGAATCCCAGTGATTCTGCTGATGAAAACAAGTAATTTTTCCAAAGAAATGAAAATTTTACTCGTTAAATATTTACATATCACGTCACGCGATCGACTCATTTTGTATGGGAATTAATGGGAAATAAAAAATATTGTCGGCCAAAAATATTTTTTTCTTCGGGAAAGTTGCTTAATTTTATGAGTAGAACAAGGGAAGGAAACCAGAAATCTCATATTGTATTTAAAAAGCATAAACATATAAAAAAACCTGATGTTGCTATCTGAGCCTGATATCCTTGCTATACTATTAAACGAGCTATATTTGTATAGGTATGTTACGAACCCGCGGCCTTCGGCGTGAAAGGTAGGCTCACTACCAATCACACCAACGGGTTTGTCACTTTTTGGAAGGCGTGTATGGGGCCGAAGCCAATATGTAGGTTAAACAGTTAAATTTATAAAAGTGATGTGACACCAACCAGTGATTATCCTTGTCTATTTTCGTAATATGTCCTTTGGGAAAAGATTTTCAGTTTCATGGGCGGTTTAGGTTTATTATTATCTTCCTGTTACACCTTGTAGGTAACTGGAAAAAGCTGGTCCTTAAATTTTTGTGATTAATAAAACTTTCTAATGAAACGAAAATCGACAATGGAGACCTTTGCAAAATGTTGTTTTTGATACCACAGATTAGATAGAATATGTCCTTTTGATACGGCAATGGATTTTCTTATATTACATCCGATTTTCGTAGAATACGGCAAAATTATTGTAGCAATGGCAACATTGCTATCAAATTTGACAACCTCAACAGTGTTGCGACGTCCTTCTAAGCCAGTCGATAAATAAATATCGATCTTTTATTAGGCAGTCGCATTTTATTTTATCAAACGAATGTAATCAAATATCGATATCGTTTTTTTTTTCGATTTTTCGTAGATCACACATAGAAAAATATGGGGTGAACGTCACCCTAGAAGCCTCACCAATGTTTTTCTGTGAGAACAACCGTATTTTGCAGTATGTAAGCATTCGTAAAAATTTCACTACTACCGCTACTACCTAAATGTTTTTTTTTCTCGAGTCATCAGTCGCCAGACAGAATATAACCAGATTTGGTCTCATTGAGTTGACTTTAAATGAGGTAGCATGACCATTGTCATTGCTCCTCGTCATTCAGCAAGTACACGAGTACGCTTTAATCCTTTAGTAGTAGCACTTGTCAGGAGTGAGTTAGCAAGTGGATTTGGGTGCTGAGCTAGGCGTTTCTCGTTAAATGTTAGTAGAAGAATCATGTTGATTACTGCAGCCGTTTACGAGTACGAAGATGAGGCTGTTGGGGTTAACGAAACGCCAGAAGCCTCACAAAAGCCTATGTGTTTCTTTGAAAGTACAGACGTAACAATTTTTTCCGGTATGTAGGTAAGTACGATCTCGCTACAATTCCATAATTATGACTGACGGTCACTACACGTGTCAATTGGTAGTATGCAACTGAGGGCCTGACCACATAATAAATAAATAAATAAACTGCACGCACCTTTGCACCGTCCACCAGCAACGGCGTCGCGCCGTCTACCGGCACTGGCACCGGCCACCGGCACCGGCGCCGGCGGCCGGCGACGCACGGTGCCATGCCGGCTACATGTGGACAGGCCCTTACGTGTTTTATTCCTACCTAATATTCAGGTTTCTCCCACACGGGCAGCAGGGTCGTTCGATTAATAATAACACATAATAATAATAAATCCGTTTATTTCCATAATATTAGTTTACAATTTTCGTCAGTATTTGTCTTAATAATAATAAACTCTCTTTCCACTTTTCTGTGTCTTTAGCCAGGTTCATCCATCTCTTTCCCGCAATTAACTCTACTTCATCAGCCCAGCGTTGTTTTGGTCTTCCGACTTTTCTCTTGCCCAGTAGGCCTTTCCACATTGTAGATTTGGTTGTCCATCTTTGATCTGTGTGTCTCGATAGGTGCCCAGCCCATGTCCATTTAAGTCCACAAGCAAATTTCAGTGCATCCGTTAACTTAGTTTTTTCTCTTATATGGTCGCTTCTCACCTTTTGTATTCTTTTAGGGTTGTTCGATTACCATAACTCAATTATTTCTTTGTCTTTTGGAGTTTTACTGAACGAATTTTGATGAAACTTGCACTGTACCCTAAGATGAATCATACCTTGTTCAACTAAAAAAAGGAATATTGCAATCTGACTATTAGTTTCTGAGATATGCGTGGAATTTTATTTTTACTGAACAGATTTTAATGAACTGCTGAATAATTTCGATGAAACTTGCATTGTACCCTAAGTTGAATAATACCTTTTTTTTTTGTGATGGTGAAAATGCCTACGCATACCGCACCGTTCGGGGAAACGGTACGGTTATGTGGGGCTTGCACCCACTAAAAACACCACCGTGTGCCACTCTCGCATTTTGGGTGGGTCACGAGCACTGTACGTTCGCACTACTTTCGCAACCCACCCTGCGACAGCCTCTGGAGAGGCTCCCTCACCTAGGCGACGTCTAAGCACACATCGGACGTCGCCCCCTCACTGCCCTTTTAGTGCGACCGACGGACTCCCCGGCCCGCCGACCGCGGGCCTACGCTTAGGACGGAAGACGGGCGTATTCCCGTCTCCTACGCCCTCTCCGCCTTCTGCGAAGTGGGTGAGAAAGAGGATTATCCTCTCTATCCCGCTCCGCGGCCTCCTTCTGCGAGATGACTGACTCACAGAAGGAGACCATGGCCTCCCAAGACCTCTTGCTGCCGACCATTGCCTGAACAACAACCGGCAGCGAGAGATCTTCACCCACTACCGCCACTAAGGCAGCACGTTCCTCCGCCCATCTAGGGCATTCCACCACTGTGTGCTGCACTGTGTTCTCGGCGCAGTCACAGTGATGGCAAGCAGGAGTCGGTTCTCTGCCGGCTATGTGGTGCAGATACCGGCCAAAACAACCATGTCCGGTCAGTACCTGCACCAGCCGGAAGGTCAGCCCACCGAATTTACGGTCCACCCACTCTTTGAGGAGCGGGCGGACCGCCTCCACCGTCCTGATGCCTGCAGAGGGAGATTCGAGGCGCAGGCTCTACTTCTGGAGCAGAACAATCCGCGCCTCATCCCTCCAGGCCTCGATTTCCTCCTGAGGAGGATGTAATCCCTCATTACGGGCCTCTAGCTTCCTGGCATAAATTTCTGCCAGGACCTCCGCTTCCAGATCCCACGGTGGGGACCCTGCTAATACGCACGCCGCCTCAAAACTAATCGTGCGATACCCTCTAGTCACCCGCGTCGCCATTATGCGTTGCGGGCGGCGCAGCTCTGCCCTGTTTTGGACAGAGAGGGCATCAACCCAGATGGGCGCTCCATAAAGTGCCATGGAGCGCACTACACTAGTGTAGAGGCGGCGACACCCCACATTTGGTCCTCCCACATTTGGGAGTAGACCTCCGAGAGCAGCTGCTGTCCCGATGAGTTTTGGAGCCAGCAGCCGAAAATTTTCTCGGAAGTCCCACTTCCTATCGAGGACGAGTCCAAGATATTTCATCTTGGATCCGACCCCGACACTCAATCCACCGATCATTATACTGGCACCAGCAGGCGGCCTCCTCCGCGGTCCATAGAAGCATAGAGCTTCAGTCTTCTCGACGGCCACCCTCAAGCCGAGGCGCTGGATTCGCGACACGACAATCTCGGCACCATCTGATGCCAGTTGTGCCGCTTCACCATAATTGGCCCCTCGGGCAAGAACCAACGTGTCATCCGCATAGCAGACGAGACGCACTCCGGAGGGCAGCTCACCTCGCAGTGCCCAATCGTATCCAATGTTCCACAGAAGCGACCCAAGGACTGAACCCTGTGGAACACCGCACCTGGCCTCTCTGCGCCGGACTCTTCCGTCTCCACCCTGGTAGAGGACGCACCTGCCTCTCAGGTACGCCTCAAGGACCCGTCTGATATAGAGGGGCACGCGATGGTAGTGTAGTGCCTCCTCTATACAGCTAAATGGCAGAGTGTTGAAAGCATTAGCGATATCGAGAGATACCGCCAATGCCACTCCACCCCGTGCCACACTTTCCTCAGCGAAGGTCTTCACACAAGCGATGGCATCGATAGTGGAACGACCAGCGCGGAAGCCGTACTGGCACTCGTCTAGGTCCGGGCCATCTACCGTCAAATGCTGGATGATGCGGTTAGCCAGAATACGCTCAAACAGCTTTCCCGCTTCATCCAGCAAAACGATTGGGCGATAGGCAGAGGGAGACTCTGACGGGCGCCCCGGCTTCTTAAGGAGGACCAACCTTCCCTCTTTCCAGACTTGAGGGAAGCTGCCCGAGCTCAGACAGGTATCAAAAACCCCCTCAGTCGATCTATCAGGGGGCCCAGGGCGAGGGCCCAAACACTTCCAGGTATCCCATCTGGCCCCGGAGCCGTCTTTTTGGACCGCATTTTCAAAATGGCCGCCCTGAGCTCTCCGTCGGTGACTGGTGGAGACGTTCCGTCATCCGGAGCCACCTCATGCATAGAGACCATTTGTGGTGGCGTATGCTCCGCCCTGTCCGGAAACAGGGCTGACACTACTTCCTCCAGCAGATGCGGCTGTAAGGACTCCACCACTGGTGGTCCCTGCGCCAGTTTGCCCCTCGCCGTACGGTAAGGACGTCCCCATGGATCCCTATCGAGATCTGAGAGCATTTCCTCTCGGGATCTCCTCTTTGCCTGGGATATGAATAGCTGTAGAGCTCCCCTGACATTGCGATAGCAGTCATAGAGACTGTCCATTTCCTCCTGTACCCTGACCCTACGCCTACGGTAATTGGTGTAGGCACGACGCGTCACTATGCAGGTCTCTCTGAGATCCGCAAGCTCTCGTGACCACCAATATACCGCAAGCTTCGGGGGATGCCGTCTGATACGGGGCATCGCTGCGTCGCAGATGCTGGTGAGGGCGCCCCTAAGTGCGACCGCCTCATCATCCACAACCACAGCGTCTACCGGTTCTGCAAACCACGCCTGGACGATAGCCGCCTCCTCTGCAATTTCGCTGTCTAGGCGCGTGAGCGACCACCTCGGGAAAGCCGACTCTGCAACGGGTCGACTGCTGTTGTTGGGGGCGGAGATTTCAAACCTTATATAACGATGGTCTGAAAGTGACTCCGCCTCCTCCAGAACCCTCCACCTCTGAGCACGAACGGCAGCAGTGGGGGTAGCAAACGTGAGGTCTACAATTGATCCCCCAGACTGCCGCACACACGTGTTCACAGTGCCCTGATTTAGTAGAGCCAACCCTAGGGCTGCCGCCCAGTCGCGCAACACGCCACCGCGAGCATCTGTTGCTGGAGAGCCCCAAGCCGTGCATTTGGCATTGAAATCGCCCAGAACAAATAGCTGCCCCGCTGCCAGTTGCTGGACAGAGACCTCCAGCCGGTCGAGGAAGGCCTCAAACTCCGCTAAGCTCCGATTTGGGGAGAAGTATACACCTAAAAAGGTGATTTCTCCCCAAGCGGCTGCCACATATCCCGGACCTTTCTCTTTCAGCGAGAGAGGTGGGGAACGTGGAGCGGTAGAACTTATAATGGCTACGGAGCCCACCTCGTCACCTACCCAATTAGGACGGGTAGGGACGAAGTATGGCTCAGCGGCCACCACGATATCCAGAGACCACTCTGCCATGGTTTGCATTAGCAGATCCTGCGCACCTGCACAGTGATTCAGGTTCGTCTGCAGTATTTTATGGCAACGGTCGTGGTCCATGATTAGTCCGTAGCCATAGTCTCGACCACCGCCGCCGGCTGTTCTGGTCGGGGTGGTACCGCTGCCGCTGGCGCTGTGGTGGCTGCTCTTCGCTTCTTAGGGGCTGGAGGATTACAGCCCTTGCCGCCAATCTGATGGTTGGCTGGTAGCTTGGCCTCCGCGCAGACTGGACAGTGAGGGGTGGCGGAACAAGACACCACCTTATGACCAGACTGCCCGCATCGGAAGCAAAGCTCACCACAATCGAAAGCAGAGGTACAGTTCTGCCTTATGTGCCCCTGTCCCATACAGCGGAAGCAGCGCATCGGTCGTTGCTCCAGGGACTGCACCCGGACGGAGCTCCAACCGATCAGGAGCCGCTCTTCGGCAATAAGCAGTTTGGCTGCCGCGACTGGGCATTTGACCAAAACAGATCCAGCACCCCTAGAGCCCTGACGTATCTGGCCCACCTTGACTAGCTCTGCAGATCAATTCGACTTTGTAACGACGGCAGCCTTGATATCCATCTCCGTCGTAGAGTCATCGAGACCCACAATACGCACTTCAGCGCATTTTGTGGGCCTCGTGACCTTGACAGAGGTAGGAAGGATTTCCCGAAGTTGTTTTGCGAGCTTGTCTGCCTTCTCTTCGCTATCCGCACCAGGTAACTGTCATGCGGGCACCAGTCACAGCCTGCCTGAAGCGGCAACCCCCGGTTATGCCGAGCTCAGCCAGGTTAACCCGCTCCCGTGCACTACTTAGTACGCTCGAGTAGGTCAGACCTGACTGCGTAGCCTCGGGCTGTAGAGTCAGCACTACAGCTGCCGACTTAGGGACGCGGAGTTTTTTCCCCTTTCCCTTGCTCTTCTTGTTCCCCTTCCTTGGGGGAGGAGGACCAGAAGCAGCCAAATGACCTGCAGTTGCTGCGTTCTTCTTCGTCTTCTTCTTAGCGCGTCTGGTACCAGCTGTCTGCCAACCCTCTCCATCACCAGGTTTCTGTTTTGGCTTTGCTGAAGAGGCAGCAGAGCCAGGGAAAGTCGGAGTCGGAGCTGCAGATGGCACAGAAGTACCGGCTGGCACCTGCTTTGTGGTTCAACTTAATAATTATTTTTGACAATAGTAGGTACACCAACTTATGGGTCGAATTGCCTACCTATAATTTTTATAAGTTGGTTAAAAATAATCTTAAGAAGAGGCACGCGTCACTTTTTTTGAACAAAGCTTCTGTTTACAATAAAAAAAAATAGTATACAATCCTACATTTATGAAATTCAGAACAACCCATTAAAAAGATTATTATCTTTTTTTACACCCTGATCCTTTAGTAAATTACCACAATACTCATATGAAATTATTTTTATTTGTTGTTTGTAACAAAAAATAGGGCATATTAAACAATGATATTACAATTATATAACCGACGTAGATACGTTACTAGTGCTTCAAAAATGAAGCTCAAAAGTAGCGCCACATGGCGCAACCCGCTTCAGTCGCTCTCGAACAAGGAGACTATGTGCACGTCCTGTCATATTTGAGACCTTGTTTACTTTTTTGTATTATTAAAACAAAATGCCAACGTGTGTAGTGCATAAACTTAAAAATAGTTGGGCAAAAAGAAAAATGTCGACGAGATCACAAATCACAGGTAAGTTAGACAAAATTATTACATTTTATTCGGTTTATTATTTTATTACAAAAAATATGACGCCATAATAACGTAGTAGGAAAGAAAAAGATAACCATATTCCTTTCGAAACTGGAGTGATAGGGACATAAAACGTGAACATAGATCAACTAACAGATGGAGTGTTACTTTAAAGTTTTATCACTGTTCAAGTTTCATCGTTGTTCTTGTCCGCGCACTCCACGCACACTTTCCTCCCCTCCTCAGCGCTCATTAACCGCGCGGCGCCCGGCCGCCAGCGCGCGTATCCACAGAAATATTTAGAATAGAAGCGGCAAGTATTGAAATAAAAAAAATACAAAAAATTACCCCTATCAAAAACCCGTGAAACTGATTCTACTATCGATTCTGAACAAACTATTTTCTCAGTTTCGCTTATTTCGATAACACGTTGTATAGTACGCACAACACAACCAATGCCTTCCCTGCTTGTGTATTTCTAGTTCATATAACTACCCCGAATCTAATCTATCCGAGTCGCAAACAAATAGGGTTTTCCGGAGTGAGCTCATTGCAATGTCAACCTTTGTCCTTAGGGGTGGAACTGAGGTCGAGTGAAAGCCCATTGAAAATA
The DNA here is from genome assembly GCA_947532105.1 of Athrips mouffetella. Classification (NCBI taxonomy): domain Eukaryota; kingdom Metazoa; phylum Arthropoda; class Insecta; order Lepidoptera; family Gelechiidae; genus Athrips; species Athrips mouffetella. The sequence continues at coordinate 13,326,848 of OX383958.1, forward strand.
AAAAAAGTTTAAATTTACGTAACAACCAATTCATCTTTCCCAGGTATTTTTTTCCCCAATGCCAAAGTAAAATTGTCTGTTCTATAAGAAGGTAGGTAGTTTAGGTCATTAAAATATGTTTTGAGGTATTTAATGTCTCTTCTGTTTATTCCATAGTTAATCTATGTTAAGTCAGTGATATTGAAGAAGTATGTATGTGTCAAAGCGACGCAATATTTTAGGGCTCCCGCACACGACCGAGTTTTTGTAGGTCCGATTATCGGGCACATTTTTCCCCCGATTTTACGACCGATTTTGTGACCGACCCAACGCACACGAGCGATAATCGGTGAATGACGATAGGGAGGTGATCGATCAAAATAATATCGACACACGATGTCGATGATTTTATTTTTTGTTAGTGAGATAAGATTCCATGAACATATTTTTTTATAAGTCTCGGTATTATCAAAAATGCTTCTAATGGTCATTATTTGTTAATATACAGGGTGTTAGGCTAGGATACCTATACAGGATGTAAGAGTAAGTATAAAAGGTGTTAGGTTAGAACGACTAAGTACTATACATACAGGGTGCTAGGGTAAGTATACTGGGTGTTAGGTTAGGATTATTATACAGGATATTAGGGTAAGTATACAGGATGTTAGGGTAAGTATACAGGGTGTTAGGTTAGGATAAATACACACGGTTTCAGGGTAAGTATACAGGGTGTTAGATTAGGATCACTATATGTATAGGGTCTTATGGTAAGTATACATGGTGTTAGGATAGGATAACTATACAGGGTGTTAGGTTAGTATCACTATATGTACAGGGTTTTAAAGTAAGTATACAGGGTGTTAGGTTAGGATTACTATACAGGGTGTTAGGGTAAGTATACAGGGTGTTAGATTAGGATCACTATATGTACAGAGTCATCTATACCCGTGGGTGTCGTAAGAGGTGACTAAGGGCTTATAAACCGGAGGATGGGCAGCAACAACTTGCTGTGAATCGTACGATCTTACATACTGCGGTCACCAACAACAGCGGTCGCCAGCCGCAACGCCCACATGCGTGGTGACTATGGTAAATCCCCCTCAAAGTACCACGCGATTTTACTGGAGATCTGGTGGGAGCTCCCTGTCGTGCAGTGGACGCGTTTATGGGATGTTATGATGATATTACGATATGTACATCGTGTGGCCTGGAGCAGCGGCAAATAAAATTAATGGACCGTCCATAGGGTATCACTGATCGATTGACAGTACTTGCAGGTATCCTAAGGGCTCCCGCACACGACCGAGAATCGGTGGGCGATTATCGGCCGGGACAAGGACGGAAGATTCAGGTGCTAACACGTCAGAGCGGGATGCCGATATAAAATCGGTCACCGATTCTCGGTCGTGTGCGGGAGCCCTTAACCAATAAATTCTGCACAATAAATACAATAAACTTTTAATTCCCTACCCGACTACGGCAAAGAGGAGGGTTATGATTTTGAACGGTATGTATGTATACTGGTCCTTCATAACTTCTAAACTAGTTATCGTAATTTGACAAATGAGGTACTGTTAGGAGCGTCTTGATCAACCGCTGGGTATAGTAGGTAGGACTAGGCCCGCCCCGGCTTCGCACGGGTAGATATAGTGTTTTTTTGTGTCACGGGTTACTAAATAAAAAACCGGCCAAGTGCGAGTCGGACTCGCGCACTGAGGGTTCCGTGCCACCACATAAACATAATTGTATTAGCTGAAATTTCAGTAAGTTAATGTGCTAGATTTTTTGAGTCCGACACGCGCTTGACCAAATTTAATTATTTGTTGTTATTTTATAGCTTATGCACTATAAACATACCAATTTTCAAGTTTGTTAGTGTTCCCGTTTTTAAATAGAACTAAAACAAAAATCGCCTCAGCGACCATCCAACTTGACCCCTCTCTTATATGAATGTTCTTGAAACGGGAGCTCACCACAATTGGTTACCATTAGTTGTGAGAAAAGTTGTAATATTTAATGATTTTAGACTTTTCCCATTATTTGTACTGTGAGACCTAGCTTCTTGCCAAATTTCATAATTTTAGGTCTACGGGAAGTACCCTGTAGGTTTTACATTTTTGAATAAATGTATGGAGATGAAGACATAAAATGCCATATCTTTTGATTGCGTCGTTGTAAAAAATTTAAATTTTCAGATCATGTGTGGTTCATGGGTCTTAATATGTGGTATTAATTTCAACCTGATACCTTTACCCGTTCGTGAGATAAAGGGTCTTGACAGACAGACAGACAGACAGACAGACGGACAACAAAGTGATCCTATAAGGGTTCCGTTTTTTTCTTTTGAGGTACCCTAAAAAGAGTAAAAACGATTTGGATTTATTTTTAATTTGGATTTATTTTTAAATTACTTAGTGGTAGGGATTTTGTGCAAAGTCCTTCTGGTGAAGTACCACCCCCTTGCCTATTTCTGCCGTGAAGCAGCAATTCGAAGGGTAAGGGAGTCAGTAAAACTACCGGCACATGAGACATACCATCTTAGTTCTCAAAGTAAGCAACGCGCTTTGCTATCTTATTAGTTTCCAAATATCCTATACTATTAAACGTGCAATATTTGTACAGTACCTGGTCGACCGAGCTTCGCTCTATAATAGCTGCCTGAGCATTAAAATATCATCGGGTGAGCAAGCTATTCTACTCGCCAACAGGTGGCGCTGTAGGTTTCTGTCTTAAAGGCGGCCCCCGAACGCTCTCTTATAGTAAATTTCATCGAAATCGTTAGAGCCGTTTTCGAGAAACAGATTGCAAACATATAGGTATATTTGTATACAAATATTGCTCGTTAAATAGTATTTTCCCAAGGAACATAGTTCGAAATACGAAAAACCAAATTTGACCTTCCATACAAAATGCGCTATCAGCTGATGCAGTTTCTATGGGAGGTCAAAAATTGATTTTCGTGGGAAAAGTTGTTCCGTTACTGATATTGATCCCTGATCTATGTCACGCATTCAAATTACCCGGTATATATATATATTTGTAAACGGTTTCTCGAAAACGGCTCTAACGATTTCGATGAAATTTACAATTTCTCCGCGATTTAGACGGAAATCTACAGTGCTATCTGTTGGCGAGTAGAATAGCTTGCTTATCCAATGATATTTTAATGTTGTGGCGGCTATTATAGAGCGAAGCTCGGTCGACCAACTACTGCCACTAATATGGGTGCTATGGGCGGTAGTGAGCACTTATCAGGTGGCCCACCTGCACGTTTGCTCACTTGTAACATAAAAAAAATGGTTAAGGTTCATAAGTAATAGACAAAGCTAGATTTCTCATCATCGCATACACTCTTTGATGCTTTACCTATGGGATAAAGGCGTGATGATGCGTTTGATTAATATTAAAATAACTTTAAACATCATTAAACCAATTCCTCATAATATCTAAGAGAGCCTATACTTTAATTATTTGCCCCTGTTATGTACAGGACTAACGTGCCACACGTTGTAGGTACGAGTATATACCTAATCCGTTTCAAGCTATGGTTTCAAGAGTCAATGCCAACACTTACCAACACATATTGCAGCCATAGAACCAGACAAACCACCAAGAACCAGACGAACTAGAGTATATTTGACGAAAAAAATAACATTATGTTACAAACTTGTTTTTTTTCTGACAGCTTTAGCTGATTACTATTGATCATGGTGCACAATAGCCTTGATATAGGTAGCTGCAAAATGTATTGCTAAACTTTGGCATTGACTCGTGAAACAGATTATATTACATTCACTAGTACCTACTCTAGCGCACCTAATGTACTTACGCAGAGCAACAGAGGGGTACTTGCGGTGAAGCGGGGGGAGGGGGGCGGGCATCGTAAATACGGATACGGAGCACCTTGTTTTAAAGGTTGATAACTAAACACTGGCTCTACACGTTGGCCGCGTGACCGCGCCGGCGCAGCCAACGTCTACTACGCCCGTTTGAGTGAGTTTGCCGTTTGCGACCAACGCTCGCCGGCGTGCCGCCGTCGGTTATCGGTTTTGCCACAAGCCGCAAACGGCGTTCACACGTTGGCCGTGTCCTCATTTCCAATAAGTGGAGTAGATGGACGTTTTATTTTTTTTTAATAAGTAAAAATAATTTCGTCTTATTTTTCAAATATGGTGCAGCTGGTAATAAAAATTAAAAGCACTGTAAAAGTACATTGCAGCGGCAGTAATAGTCTCCGCGTCTACGTCCATCTTGCTTGACAGACCTACACGCTACACCTACACACACCAACGTGTGAACGCTGTCATCAAGCTTGCCGGCCGGCGCGGCGGGTTGGCCCAAAGTCTACTGGGGGCTAAAGGCTCATCCACATATTCGGCCATGACCGCCAAATATAAGCCAACACGCATGTGTAGGTATAAGGCATATACAGCGAACATAACCCTCCTGTTTTGGGGCAGTCGGGTAAAAATAACTCTTATTGTGGCGCAGAAGTCAAGAAAAGAGTCGCGGGAGTGAGCGCGGTAGTGGGAGAGGATGCGAGTGAATCGTTCACTGGCTCTCCGCCTGTCACCCATGCGCAGAAAATAAGAACCACAGAGCTCTGAAGTCCATCTACTTCTAGAGACGAATTCTTTATGTCATTCTTTACAAATCAGTGTCACCATTTACTAAAACTAACACGTTTTCCTTTGAGTGCGATAAACATAGTACCATTATCGCGAGAGAGTAATATGCAAAAAACCAGTGACAGCGTCTCTATGGCAACGAATGTGTTTATGATGTGCATTCAAAATAAGCACCTAGGAACATAAATTGGAAAGTATACCTATTCAATAAGGAACCAATGTTTTTTACTATATTCGCTTCTATGGGGGGGTGCGCGCGCAGGCGGAGTGGCCCTATCGTAGTTCTGTGGTCAGAACCAAACTTAAGGAGAGATCACACCTGGCTTAATTCAAAGACTAATTCGGCACAGTATATCACGCCCCGTGTGGTGCCGGCAAAAAATAGTACCAACCTATCTCTACCCATGGGTGTCGTAAGAGGCGACTACAGGGCTAATGAACCAGAGGATGTGTATCGTATCATCTCTCTTATATTCTGCGGTCACCAACAACCGCGGTCCATGGTGCCAGCCGTAACGCTAACAAGCGTGGTGACTATGATACTTCTCCTGCACATTGCTTTAGCAAAAACTGGAATTTTGGAGATAAGATAAAGATATTTATTTGCTATAGAAATTTAGGGAGGGAGTTTCCTGTCCTGTAGTGGACGTTTCATGGGATGTCATGATAATATTACGATATACATCGTAATATAGTAAAGGAGCTTTTATTTTTAAGAAGATTTCTGCAACTGGCAGTAAGACGCATATTTATAGAAAAGTGCCTTTTCTATAAATATGGTTTCGGGCGTCCTGTTTATGTTTTGACTGACGTGCTGTTGACCGTACCTACCTAGCATAGCTATCCAAACCTGAAACGAAACTGGAAAAAAAAAGCAATGAAAACCGGTTGTTTCGGTTGTTCCAGTCCAAAAACCGACCCTACCCGTAAATAATCCGTTCTTGAATTTTTTTTCGTAGGTCCCTCGGGGGGTACTGGGAGTGTAAATTTAAAAAGGAGACTGAATTAGGCTCCCGTGTATATTCGAAAAATGGTTTATTTTTTCAAAAAAATGGTTTTTCTTGAATAACTCGGCCATTTTTGATTTCACAGTAAAACCGTACTGACAAAAAATGTAGGAAATTTGAATTTCTACAAGTTTAGTCCTCACAATTTTTCTTAAAGGATCGATATTTTAGAAATTAAACCTGAAAAACGCAACAAATTCAAAATATTACCATTATCTCCTATGTTCCACGTTTTACGGCATGAATAAAAAGAAACAAAGTTGTAGAAAATCAAATTCTGAACAATTTTGGTCCCTACCTTTTTTCTCCCAAAATCGATATTTTGGAAATTAAACCTGAAAAACGCGACAAATTGAAAATATTATCATTATCTCCTATGTTCCACGTTTTACGGCATGAATGAAAACAAACAAAGTTGTAGAGAATCAAATTTTGAACAATTTTGGTTTCTACCTTTTTCCCCCCAAAATCGATATTTTGGAAATTAAACCTGAAAAACACGACACAAATTCTAAATATTATCATTATCTCCTATCTTCCACGTTTTACGGCAAGAATGAAGAGAAATAAAGTTGTAGAGAATCAAATTCTGAACAATTTTGGCTCCTACCTTTTTTCCCCCAAAATTGATATTTTGGAAATGGAACCTGGAAAACGCGACCAATTCAAAATATTATCATTATCTCCTATGTTCCACGTTTTACGGCATGAATGAGAAGAAACAAAGTTGTAGAGAATCAAATTTTGAACAATTTTGGTTCTTACCGTTTTTCCCCCAAAATCGATATTTTGGAAATTAAACCTGAAGAACGCGACAAAAATTCTAAATATTATCATTATCTCCTATGTTCTACGTTTTACGGCAAGAATGAAGAGAAACAAAGTTGTAGAGAATCAAATTTTGAACAATTTTGGTTACTACCTTTTTTCCCCAAAAATCGATATTTTGGAAATTAAACCTGAAAAACGCGACACAAATTCTAAATATTATCATTATCTCCTATGTTCCACGTTTTACGGCATTAATGAAGATAAACAAAGTTGTAGATAATAAAGTTCTGAACAATTTTGGTTCCCACCTTTTTGCCCCCAAAATCGATATTTTGGAAATTAAACTTAATTGATTAATTAATTACCCATTAATTAATGACAACTTAAATTGTTCAGAATCTGATTCTCTACAACTTTGTTTCTCTTCTTTCATGCTGTAAAACGTGGAATATAGGAGATAATGATAATATTTTGAATTGGTCGCGTTTTTCAGGTTTCTTTCCCAAAATATCAATTTTTGGGGGAAAAAGGTAGGTACCAAAATTGTTCAGAATTTGATTCTCTACAACTTTGTTTCTTTTCATTCATGCCGTAAAACGTGGAACATAGGAGATAATGATAATATTTTGAATTTGTCGCGTTTTTAGGGTTCCGTACCTCAAAAGAAAAAAACGGAACCCTTATAGGATCACTTTGTTGTCCGTCTGTCTGTCTGTCTGTTTGTCTGTCTGTCTGTCAAGACCCTTTATCTCACGAACGGGTAAAGGTATCAGGTTGAAATTAATAGTATATATTAGGATCCATGAACCACACAAGATCTGAAAATTTAAATTTTTTACAATGACGCAATCAAAAGATATGGCATTTTATGTCCTCATCTCCATACATTTATTCAAAAATGCAAAACCTACAGGGTACTTCCCGTTGACCTAAAATTATGAAATTTGGCAAGAAGCTAGGTCTCACAGTACAAATAATGGGAAAAGTCTGAAATCATTAAATATTACAACTTTTCTCACAACTAATAGTAACCAATTGTGGTGAGCTCCCGTTTCAAGAACATTCATATAAGAGAGGGGTCAAGTTGGATGGTCGCTGAGGCGATTTTTGTTTTAGTTCTATTTTAAAAACGGGAACACTTACAAACTTGAAAATTGGTATGTTTAGTAGTGTTAAGTTTAGTGCATAAGCTTTTAAATAACAACAAATAATAAAATTTGGTCAAGCGCGTGTCGGACTCAAAAATGTAGCACATTAACTTCCTGAAATTTCAACTAATACAATTATGATTATGTGGTGGTACGGAACCCTCGGTGCGCGAGTCCGACTCGCACTTGGCCGGTTTTTTCAGGTTTAATTTACAAAATATCTATTTTGGGGAAAAAAGGTAGAAACCAAAATTGTTCCAAATTTGACTCTACAACTTTGTTTCTTTTCATTCATGCCGTAAAACGTGGAACATAAGAGATAATGATAATATTTTGAATTTGTCGCGTTTTTAGGTTTAATTTCCAAAATATCGATCCTGGAAGAAAAATTTTAATATACAAACTTGTGGAGAATCAAATTTTCTACAATTTTTGTCTTCATGGTTTTACTATAAATTCAAAAAAACAAAATTAAAAATTTTGAAAAGACCCACGACGGTTGTTATTGAAAAAATATTAAATAAGACTTTTGAAATACCCCCGACTTAAAAGGAAGAAGGTAACGAAATATTACGAAGAAAGTACCCATGAAAATCCGTCGGGCTGCCATTCCGTGTCCTACGAAAATTAATATAGAATTTAATGAATATAAAGTCTATACGAGCTAGTTATTAAATAGCTTTAGTTGGCTACAGTTATGTATAAATTATGAAAACATGGCAATGGCAACCCCGACGGATTTTCATGGGTACTTTCTTCGTACTATTTCGTTACCTTTTTCCTTTTAAGTCGGGGGTATTTCAAAAGTCTTATTTAATATTTTTTCAATAACAACCGTCGTGGGTTTTTTCAAAATTTTAATTTTGTTTTTTATTTTTAACTTTTAAGAGAGTTCCCACTTTACTGATTATTACAGCGCCCCCTGGTGAGTTGACGCCACAACTCTAGTCTAAAAATAATCACAAATAAATCATAAATTCTTTACTGAAAACCGCATCTAAATCGATCAAATCGTTTTAGAGATAAATGAGAACATTTGTGTAAATAAAAGTGATTATTACAGCGCCCCCTGGTGAGTTGACACCACAACTCTAGTCTAAGAACCGTCACTGATAAATCATAAATCTTTCACTTAAAACCGCTTCTAAATCGGTCAATTAGTTTTGGAGATAAATGGGAACATTTGCTTAAATAAAAATTATCATTACAGCGCCCCCTGGTGAGTTGGCGTCACAACTCTAATCTACAAACCATCATTGATAAATCATAAATCCATTACTGAAAACCGTATCTAAATCGGCTAAGCCGATTTTAAGATAAAAGGGAACATAACTTTGCACACACAAACGAACAAACACACAACCTCTCACCCTAAACGCATACACCTTCTCCGTTCCGTCACAGTAAATATATAAGCTAAAGCAGTATGGAAACTCGGGCCTTTTTTTGAAAAAAGAACTATTCTGCGTCAGAGCGTCAGGGTTGTAACCCAGAAATTTGAAATAAGAATAGTATGATGAACTCAAATATTGGGGTGCTTCTATCAACTTAGTTCCTTTCAGCATGTTTTCGGACCGTAAAACCAAACAATTTTTTCCGGAACCCTTAGTCGCCTTTTACGACTCAAGGAAATATTAAGACACTTAGTCGCCTTTTAGCACCTAAGGGCAGATCGAAACACTTAGTCATCTTTTACGACACAAGGAAAGGTTAAGAAGTCACTTAGTCGCCTTTTACGACACACGGGAAGGTTAAGTCACTTAGTCGCCTTTTATGACACAAGGGCAGATAAAGACACTTAGTCGCCTTTTATGACACAAGGGCAGATGAGGACACTTAGTCGCCTTTTATCACGCAAGGGCAGGTTAAAATACTTAGTCGCCTTTTATCGCACAAGGACAGGGACATACTTATAGGGACTCTATATAGGGTGATCTTTAATTAGTTCTTGATAGAAAAAAGTATGAATGTACTCTACTCATGATACTGAACAACTTTCCCCAAGGAACATAAGTCGAAATACGAAAATCGAGTTTTGACCTCCCATATAAAACTGCATCAGCTGATAGCGCATTTTGTATAGGAGGTCAAATTTGTTTTTTCGTATTTCAACCTATGTTCGTTGGGAAAAGTTGTTCAGTATTATGAGTAAAAGCATATCTTTTGCTATCAAGAACTAAATAAAAGTCAGCCTCTAAGTACCTATTTGTTTGTATTATGGTTTTAGCACCCAGGACTTACTTCAGCGCGAAAACTGCTTATTTTCCTGTAGCGGTGTGCGCATGTGTGAGTGTGCCTGTTTTGGACGTTTGTTAGGAGTTTCCATACTGCTTTAGCTTATATATTTACTGTGGTTCCGTCGTGGGTAAAAATGGTCAAGTTATTCGAGAAAACCCATTTAAAAACAAAACATTTTTCGAATAAACACAGGAGCCTGATTCAGTCTACTTTTTGAATTTACACTCCCAGTGACCCCGAGGGCCTACGAAAAAAAAACCAAGAACTGATTATTCACGGGTCATAAATGTCATAACGATTGAACTATTTGTTATTATCTCCAAGCATACAAACATAAAAAATCCGGCAGTGCGAGCGTTTCATATTGTTTTACTAAAGTTTCTAGAACCTAGCCTAGGCACCTACCTAAGTACCTTTGTACCACAAAAGATGTAAAAACAGTATAATTACAACTACCTACAAGGTGAGCACAGTAGCAAGTAAGTGTTAACAAAGCCAGTAGGTACCTATAACTAGCACCAGCGCTAAACTACAAACCCCCGAAACCAAAGACCCGCTCAAGGTCAAAGTGTTTCTACCTAACGTGTGGCTGACTGTACCTACCCACTACGGCCGCGGTTGTTGGTCAAACATACACAATCACTCTGATGATGACTAGGTAGGTTTAGGTTACCAAGAAGGTATATTATTATACAACTTGTAATTACCAATACGCAAAACCTCTCGGGTGGTAGTTTTACTCGTTCTACTCATGAAACTGAACAACTTTATTGGAAATTAGAATAAAAAAATTGAGAATCGGAATTTTGTATTTTATTTTTGTTGAACAAAAGTACCACTCGAGAGCTTTTGCATACATTGTATATCTCACGGAACTGTTTAATCTACAGGGTGTAAAAAAAGTTCGACTATACTTCTAAGGAGTGATTCTACATCGTATAAAATATAAAAAAATATTTTGCTCTATAAAAAGTTGTTTTAGTTCAAGAAGAAGTGAAGCACAAGGGTTAAACAACGCAGACAAGGATGTTTACTGTTATTTAATATCCACTCACTAGCACATTTCAATAAATTACTGGAATGTAATTCGGAGGAAAAACTAATTTAATGATCAAACAAATTAGAAATTAAATATTAATTAAAGTATTTTTATTTTACAATCTGTTAGTAATGTACACACGGCCGCACTTCGGTAGAAACACTTTTGGACCTTATGGCGTCGTAATACAGTTGAAAAAGTTTCTACCCACAAGCGGTTGACCGTACAATCACCCCTTAGAAGGATCATCCTACTTTTTTTTTACATCCTGTATTCACATTCGTCCACGGCTGGCAATGTTGATCGTAGTGGCACGACAATTTCTGTAGGTAGGACAAGGATTTCCAATTTCTATGAGGTAGATACTTACCAAGAGGTACTTATGTAAACCTACCTAGAAAACTAAACGTGAAGCAAATCTAGAATAAAATAGGTATATAATTTTACTTATTTATCGTTGTTCATTCGTCCGGCGGAAAACAGAAAAACGTTCGGTTTTTATTTTTGTCTGAGACTTGTCTTCATACGTTGTTTATTACCTACACGTAACACAGGAATCAAAATCTCGATGTCAATATCCATCGTGCGTGATTCGACACGCACCTCTCCCTAGCGAGTGTACGGAGCTGACTGACGAGACCGCGACGGCCGGCGACGGTGAGTCGTGTGCGTTGAAGTATAGATTTACGTATGTTCTATTTCTCACCGACAAACGGATCGGCCGTGACGGCCGATTTTATTTCTCACCGAGTTTTTGTCGGTCGTGTGCGTTGAAGTATGGCAACCAGTACGTTCCATTTTTGACCTACAAAAAATCGGTCACCGATTCTCGGTCGTGTGCGGGAGCCCTTAGGCTGCATAAGGGCTCCCGCACACGACCGAGAATCGGTGGGCGATTATCGGCCAGGACAAGGACGGAAGATGCAGGTGATAACACGTCAGAGCGGGATGCCGACAAAAAATCGGTCACCGATTCTCGGTCGTGTGCGGGAGCCCTAATATGAAGGTAACTTATCTTTCCTAAAACATCTTTGATATTAAATTAATTAAATTCAATTAAAAAAATCTTTATTGCCAATAAATACAGATGCAATACATAAGATAGATACATAAATACAATACCTGTAATTTATTTCATAATTGATTCAATTGAAAAGTAAATAATTCTTATTACCAATGAAGATACATACAAAACATAAGAGGCTTTACAATCTACGTATCAATCTGTCTATCTTAACACACAAGGAATACTCAAGGAATACTCAAGGAATCTACAATTGGCAATGGGCACTAGTCTCAGCATATTGCTATGCATAGTGGCTTAGCGCTGGTTTTCAGACCAGCCCCTAATAAGGTATCAAGTTCATGGTTATGCGTGAGCGTGGTGTTGCAGAGTATTTGTATTAAATGAGACATAATAGCTATATGCAAGTTATATAAATAAAAGAAAAAAAAATACAAATTTAAAACAAAATAATAAATCAAATAAAATTATATTATATTCATTCATAAAGTTCAATTCATAAAGTTTTTCCAATTTTCATTCATATTAAATTTTCAATTTTTTCTTATTAGTCAAAATAGTCATCAATATCAATGTCAGGGTTTAGAATATCATCTCCGAAGGGTGTTAAGTCAATTTGATCTAAAATTAAATTTTCACACATTTCTTCCAACTCAGTTTCCCCAATTAAGATTGCTCCTTGCAGCCGTCCATGGTGGAGAACAAACTTAATATATTCATGGCGAGGTGTGGTACGCAGTAGAATTTCATAATCACTTCCTAATCCTTGCCCATTGTACTTTCCTAATAAAATAACTCTATATCCAAAGAGAGTAGTGCAGTGTGTGAACAGTTCAAAGCAAAAGTCTTGTAATACTTGTTGATTTGTGACTCTGGCATGCATAGCTTTGGCTGCCATTCCAGCCATTTGCCTTGCTTGGGTCCATAGCCTCAGCTGGAACCAATGGGGAGCATGTGGCCAAGCAGCATGAGCCACATCACCAGCAGCAAACACGTCCCGAACTGATGTTTCTTGATACTCATTCACTGCCAAACCTCCATCTAACCCTTTGTTGGGTTCCTGATCCCATTTGAAATTAACTGCAGGTTCTACTCCAGTTGCAGACACAATGAAATCACATTGTAATAATCTGCCATTAGAAAGTTCTATCTCTAAAGGATATTCCTTATCTTTTACTTCAGCAACTGATTCTACTTCAACTTTGTATATTATTTCCAACTCTTGTTCACCTGTTTCATTTTTAACATCTTCAAGTTTCCTGTACCAATCAGGCCCAAGAGCTGCAGATTTCAAATCCTTATTTAGAGCAACTAAAGTATCCTCTTCAGTAAACACATGCCTTCTTAACAGTGAATGTTTTGGCTTTTCTTCTTCTGTTGGTTTATTCTTAAAAGTATCCTGAAAAAATTCTGCTGCACCAGGGTCAATAAATGTAGCTGATATGTAATCATCTCTTATTACCCAAACTTTTTGTATTCCTCTTGTTGCGTGAATTACTTCAGATGCTATCCCTCCATTGCCTACTACAACCATCTTACGGCCATCCTTCAATCTTTTTTGAAATTCTTGAACTGAGTCAGTGTCCCTTATGCCTAATATTCTTTTCGATTTTTTGGAGTCAGATATGAGTCTAGGTATTCCTCCTGTGCAAATACAAATTACTTTGTACTGTATTGTAGTGCCATCCTCAGTGGTTGCTAACTTAATCTTTGTGTCGACATGTTTTAATGAATCATACACAATTTTTAGTCTAGGATGTATTTTTTGTAACGAAGTCGCTTCAGTTTCGTTAACATCAAACTTGACTATAGTTTTGGCGTAAAAACTTACATTACTGACATTTTTTACTAGGGATGAAGCGGTAATCATGATTAGCGTTTCTTCGGGGTGAAGTATTGCGAGAGTTTCGACACATGTCACACCAGCGATCCCACCGCCAACCACCAAATATGTTGCTTGTAAGTTATTTGGCATATTTTCAGCCAACAACAACAAAGGAAATAAAAAACGCTGTAAATTCGTAGGCCAACAGAAGTAAACAAAACATATGATTTTGACGTTTAGATTTTTTTGTGGGATAGTGATGTACGCGACTTACATTTTCAGGAATAAAAGAATCGACAATACCTAACAAAAGATCAAGAATTAAGAAATCATCTCTATTCGAGACTCGGATTTGGATTTCGGATTCGTGACAATCAAAAACCAACTGTGCGTTCCAATATGCACTAACAGACTGCTTTAGAGCACTGTGAGCGCGCTTAAGTCGGTCCAAATTGACCTAAAGCGTGCTCTAAAGCACTCGCTCTTTCACCGCCTTACGTCATTGATGACGTCATCGTTTCTGCTATCAGTGCTTTAGTCAAATAGGTGGAGCAGTGAAAGCGGTAATGTCAAAATCGATTTGACACATATACACTACGGATTGTTTCTTGAAATCAACGCACACATCACATTCACTGAATATAGTCGGTTTATTTCTATATGCGTGCATTCGTCGAATATTATCGAATACAGTTTTAAACCAGACTAGAGCGCGCTTATGTCAATGTCACTGAGAAAAATTAAAAGTTTGATTTTGTTTTGCGTTTTAAGAAATTATTGAGAGATAATGATTATTCGATAAGATAATTTAATCTAAAACCCCAAAAAAAGTTGAAAAAAATCTCTCGAAAACGAGATTGATGACAAATGTCTTATGAGTTTGACGTTTCGCACACGCTGCACTACCTCATTTTCGTATGCAATGATAGCGCGCTAAAGTGACGTCACTGATGACGTCACGTCACTTAAACGAGGCTGTGTTCCAAATTGTACAAACGCTGCTAAAAGCGTATACAGTACTGACGGACGGTCCAAATTGATTTTGAACGCTCACAAAGCTATCACTGCTTTAATGGCTCTAGTCAATTTGGAATGGATATAAGCGCGCTCACGTGTTCATCTGTCAAAATGTCAGTTTAGTTTTTATTTTCTTTAACAAAGCCTAAGCTAATCGCTGAAAAATGTGCGCCAAATCCACTCTCATTTCCATTAGAGACAAACTCATTAAAATCAAAACTTAAAAGACATCAGCTGGCTGCAAATGTGTGGGATTTTATGTGTCAAATCGATTTTGACATTAGCGCTTTCACTGCTCCACCTATTTGACTAAAGCACTGATAGCAGAAACGATGACGTCATCAATGACGTAAGGCGGTGAACGAGCGAGTGCTTTAGAGCACGCTTTTGGTCAATTTGGACCGACTTAAGCGCGCTCACAGTGCTCTAAAGCAGTCTGTTAGTGCAATATGGAACGCACAGCGAGTGAATATGAGCAAGTTTTGAACCGACTATTAGCGCGCTAAAACCGCACACAAAGCTCATGAGCAGGTTTTAATCCGTACTGATAAAATCCCACACGTTTGCAGCCAGCTGATGTTTCTCAAGTTTTGATTTTAATGAGTTTGTCTCTAATGGAAATGAGAGTGGATTTGGCGCACATTTTTCAGGGATTAGCTTAGGCTTTGTTAAAGAAAATAAAAACAAAACTGACATTTTGACAGATGAACACGTGAGCGCGCTTAAATCCATTCCAAATTGACTAGAGCCATTAAAGCAGTGATAGCTTTGTGAGCGTGCTAAATCAATTTGGACCGTCCGTGAGTACTGTATACGCTTTTAGCAGCGTTTGTACAATTTGGAACACAGCCCAAGTCAATATCTTGTATCTTTGTTTCACGCAGAAAAATTGTATAGCGTTTTCTCTTTTTACTCTTTATTCAATCATTTTTCGGATTTTAGTTTTCAAACGTGTTTCCCTCGGACAATCAATCGTGGGAAGCAAACTTGTAAATATTTAGAAAATATAGCGCAAAAACCTAAGATAATTACAATAACCTCCAGGAATATTTTTTCTGTACTTTTAAACTTTTGTCATGGAATTAAATTTAGTTTTATAAGGATTCGTTGGATGTGAAAATATGTGCTGTGAATGTGAATAGTGTATTCCTTTCCAAAAATAATGGAAAACATTATAATATGGACAATAGTCGGCCTAGCGCCGATGTGGTTCGCTTTTGCGTGGTGTTACCCCTCCATGTGGGGTATACTTTATTTAATAACTTTTGGTATACTGTTGGTAATCTCGATATTTGTACTGACTGTCTGGGGCCATGTTTCCTTGTCCTCACCACATCAGACCTCTCTATTTTTACTGGAAAGGACGGAAAGAGAAACGAGACAACTTGAAGAAACTTTGAAGGTATGTGCTCAACCCAGTCCCTTTTTATATTTAAATTCTTTTGTATGTTTTGTTTATCATAATTATATATTTTTCTTGCTTATAAAAGTAGCTAATAAAGCCATGATTTCCAAAGAAATATAGCAACTTAATGAATACAATTATTCATAAATTGCAGGTTTAATTAAATTTCTTTCATTGTAGGAAGATCAAGGCAACTGGCCGCACTCCACCAAGAAGGCTCACCTCCCTGTAATATTTGGCCGCACAGTTGATGGTCAACTCCAGGTTCTAATAGACTATGTATTGAGAGACTTTGTCTTGAAATGGCTTCGTGAACTCTCACATAGACCAGAGCCAGTGGTAGATAAATTCAAGGAACATGTTTGGGGAGCAATACAAAACTTGTATGAGAGAATGCAAAGGGTGGATGCTGAGAAGTTAATAGCCAGTGATATGACTACAAAAATAACCCAGCATTTTGAAAGGATAAGGATTTCTCAAAGTTGCGCGTAAGTTTTGTATCTATGTATTTTTGGCCAGTAAAATTATTTTTTTTTTTTTTTTTTACCTATTCAAGGCAGTAGGTAAGAAAATATCACCTATTTCATGTCATCAATAACTTCTTCTATTATAAAATTTATTTACTATTTATTTCCCAACACATGTTTCTTAGAGAAAGTTGTTGAGTTTAGTCTACTGCCCCTTAAAATTTTTTTTTTTATACAATGGGCTTACTGTTGACCTCGATCTAGTCTTGAAGACAGAGATGAGGTCGAAGATGGAACAAACTTACCCAGAGTACTGTCAACTGTCAATGGAAGCAAACCTGCTCTTGAAGATTTATTCAGTTTTGTGCAAAAACAGTGATATTTTAACCTAAAAACATTGTGAAAGTGCAAATTAACATCTGTGGCATCTGTGATAGTGTTATCCGCGGAGAAAACTCTGTTTTTCTACCGAAAATAGTGCATTAAAACCCGCGAGTGACATTTACGGATAGAAAATTATTTCACTACCCACATATTTTCTCACTTTTATTTTTTTTTTTTTCTTTTCACACCTCATTATGACACCTGCCAACTTAAATAGTGTTGCCATAATAGCAAAATAAACCCCCCAGCTAAAAATAAACAACCGGAAGTGGCTACCCAGGCTTCCGGAAGTAAGAATGCTACTGGTAATAAAATTAATCTGGATCCATACAACCAGAGTGAAAATGATGAGAATGATTGGCAAACTACACCAATATTAACCCAACATAAAAGATATAAACGCATGAGAAAGAGTGATACGCCTCCAGAAATTTCAGTCCCAACCGGAAACAGATTCTCAGCACTTAATGTTGATGAGAAAGAACAAGAGCTTCCTGATAAGGAAAAAGTTAACAAGCCACCACCTATAGTGTTGTATGGTATAACAAATGTCACAAAACTTAAAGAATGTATTGATCAAATTCTAGAAAGGTCCCAATATTCCTTCAAAATTGTGACCAAGAACCAATTACGCGTGACTACTGACAGCGCCGATACATATAAGAAACTGATGACATTGGTTCGTGAAAAAAACCTAATAGGCCACACCTTTATCCAGAAAAGTGAGCGACCATACCGATTTGTCATCAAAAATCTACACCCATCTACACCCCTCGATGCTATAAAAGATGCAGTGGAAAGCACTGGAAATGTTGTGAAGGGTGAAATCATAAATGCAAGGCATGGATCAACAAAGACCCCATTGTCAACCTGGTTTGTAAACATAGAACCCGGTCCAAATAATGAAACAGTAAAAACATTAAAATACATTTATCATACGTCTGTAAAAATTGAAGAGCCTAAACGCCAAAAATCAATTCCACAATGCAAAAGATGCCAACAGTATGGCCATACAAGGAACTACTGTATGCGGCCATACAGATGTGTCAAGTGTGCAGAAAACCACAACACGGCAGACTGCCCTAAAAAAGATAGGAAAGAACCTGCAAAGTGCGCTCTATGCCTAGGAGATCATGCGGCCAATTACAAAGGCTGTAGAGTTTTTAAAGAAATACGTGACCGAAAATTCACCTCTAGACAACAAACAATTAAGCCAACACCACAAGAACAAGACAAGCCGATAAGAAACCAAGACGAACATCATTATAATATTAAAGTACCCTACAATGCATCAGAGAGAAAAAAAACCTCAACTTATGCAGAAGTCACATTAGGAACAATGACAAACCTAGAAAAAATTCTTTCAAAACAAGCTGAAAAGCTGGACCAACTAATTGACCAAATGGGCAACCTAATGGGTCTTCTAACAATTATTGTCACAAAGCTTGTTCGCTAAAATGGCTTTTAGAATTGCAGTGTGGAATATCAATGGCCTGTTGAGTAAGAAACATGAAGCTGAGGTTCTACTAAAAGTTCAAAACCTTGACATACTATTAATTTCTGAAGCACACCTCACAGATAAAACATCCCTGCTTATAGATGGATACACCACATATGCAACTTGTCACCCTGATAACACAGCGCATGCAGGAACTGCAATTATTATAAAAAGCAATATAAAACACCAGCTAATGCCTGAATACAGAAACACTAAAATACAAGCTACATCAGTATTAGTATATGACAAGCAAAGCTCTATCACAATCTCATCCATATACTGCCCACCAAAAAAAAGAAGATGTCCAGAAATAACAGATGTAGATTTTAACACATATTTTAATACACTAGGAAATAGATTTATAGCCGGGGGAGACTGGAACGCCAAAAACACGCAATGGGGCTCACGACTTACAAAAACTAGAGGTCGCAACCTGAGAAAATGTATTGAAACTAATCATCTCAGTATATTGACCACATGTGAAGCCAGATTTATTAGATTTTTACATATATAAAGGAGTGCAATCGTTTTTTCTTCAGGTAGAGAGCTGTAACGATACCTCCTCTGACCATACACCAGTTATACTGACCATGAGTGAAACTATAATAAAATGCCCAACAAAACCATACTTATACAGGGTGTCCCAGGAAATACTGTCAAGCGGTGGTCCAGAGGTGGACCACCCCTTGGGCTACCCGAATCACCCCCATGTATGTTCCGCGGTTATTTGTAGTTTTCGAGTTATAAATTATTTTATTAATTTTTAAAATTTTCTGCCGAAGGAAATTTAAAAATTCATATCTTTTTTTTTACTTAACATTTTTCCCATTTTCTTTTTGTGTCATGATTGCCTTGAATGTTACTTTCATACATAAAATAATAAACCTCCTAACATTCCTACTTGTTACTCAAAAAGTATGGTAAATAAAATTTTCAAACAATTTAATGGGCCGATTAAAATTTTGATCATCAATTTAAAAATACAAAAAGGATGTTCCATAGATTGTGGCTGGTTTCAAAAACTTTTCAAGTCTCTAGGCTACCCAAAACATAAAAAAAATTTGGTGCTTAATGGGGTATTTTTCGCTGAAATTGGCGTTTAAAAGTTGAGAGGGAAAAAACTCTAAATGTTAATTTAGGCTCCAAATAAATAATTTGCCTATTTTGGTGATTCCTATTGCAAATTATGACGGTGGTAGGGATTCTGTACAAAGTCCGTCTGGAAAAGTACCGCCTTTTGCCTGTTACTATCGTAAAACAGCAGTATTTGCACTATTGTGTTTCGGTAGAAGTTTAAGACAGCTGTTAAAATTTCAGGCACATGAGCGATTCTATTTTATTTCTTAGGGTGGGCCTTTAGGATTTGGTTGTTTTTTCCGTAAGAATGACTAATTGATGGGGTATTTTGAAAGTATTTTAGTACTTAAAATGGTATTTTTCGATGAAATTGGCGTTCAAAAGATGCTAGGGAAAAACCTGAATCTTAATTTAGGTTTAAAATAATAAATTTTACATTTTTCGTTATTCTTGTGGCAACTTTGAAGGTGGTGGGGCTATTCTGTAAAGTCTCTCTCACAATTATCAAAATTTGCCAAAAGAATACTTAGGTAACTAAAGTTAATAATATTTTTTTTTTACCTAAATAATTAAGATTCATATTTTTCTCTAACATGTTTTGAACGCTAATTTTAGCGCAAAATACCATTAAAGGTAATAAAATACCATTTTAAGTACTAAAATACTTTCAAAATACCCCATCAATTAGTCATTCTTACGGAAAAAACAACCAAATCCTAAAGGCCCACCCTAAGAAATAAAATAGAATCGCTCATGTGCCTGAAATTTTAACAGCTGTCTTAAACTTCTACCGAAACACAATAGTGCAAATACTGCTGTTTTACGATAGTAACAGGCAAAAGGCGGTACTTTTCCAGACGGACTTTGTACAGAATCCCTACCACCGTCATAATTTGCAATAGGAATCACCAAAATAGGCAAATTATTTATTTGGAGCCTAAATTAACATTTAGAGTTTTTTCCCTCTCAACTTTTAAACGCCAATTTCAGCGAAAAATACCCCATTAAGCACCAAATTTTTTTTATGTTTTGGGTAGCCTAGAGACTTGAAAAGTTTTTGAAACCAGCCACAATCTATGGAACATCCTTTTTGTATTTTTAAATTGATGATCAAAATTTTAATCGGCCCATTAAATTGTTTGAAAATTTTATTTACCATACTTTTTGAGTAACAAGTAGGAATGTTAGGAGGTTTATTATTTTATGTATGAAAGTAACATTCAAGGCAATCATGACACAAAAAGAAAATGGGAAAAATGTTAAGTAAAAAAAAAGATATGAATTTTTAAATTTCCTTCGGCAGAAAATTTTAAAAATTAATAAAATAATTTATAACTCGAAAACTACAAATAACCGCGGAACATACATGGGGGTGATTCGGGTAGCCCAAGGGGTGGTCCACCTCTGGACCACCGCTTGACAGTATTTCCTGGGACACCCTGTATAACAAACACACAGACTGGCACTCCTTCCAACAACATCTGGATGAAAACATAAATCTTAAAGTGCGCCTCAAAAGTGCAGAAGATATTGACACTGCTACTGAGCATATCACCAAGACCATCCAAACGGCGGCATGGCTTAGCACCCCACCTGTCAATGAAATAGTAAAAGCTGAATCTAACCTGCCGCTTGTGGTAAAGCAGAAAGTGCTAGAAAAGAGAAGGCTGAGACGAGTATGGCATTGTAGTCGTCATCCCGCTGACAAAAGGGAACTCAATAAAGCTGCAGCAAAACTGAAACAGCATTTGATAGAGATCGAGAATGAAACGCTACAGATACACCTGCAAAATCTATCGCCAGCTGCTCCAACGAAAGCTGAGAATTCCCTTTGGAAAACAGCCAAGTCTCGTGACAAACCTCTGCTAGCTAAACACCCTCTTAAGTTGGAAAATGGAACTTGGGCGAAAACCGACGAAGAAAAAGCAGAAGCATATGGATCTTTCCTCCGAGATGTGTTCACACCTAATGATGACCTTGGTGATGAAGACATAGACCTGGAAGTACAGACGTTCCTCGAAAGTGATCTCCAGCTCAGCCCTCCAATAAGATGTTGCACACCTGCTGAAGTTAGACGAACTATTATGACTTTAGACTTAAAAAAAGCACCAGGCTTCGAACTAATAACGGCAGAAGTACTGAGAAATCTCACTAAGAAGGCTATCATTTTCATTACGTCACTCTACAATGCAATCGTAAGAACTTCGCATTACCCAAGCGCATGGAAAGTTTCCCAAATAACCATGGTTCCGAAACCTGGCAAGCCTCAACACCTGGCATCATCATACAGGCCAATAAGTCTACTTCCAGTACTCTCAAAGGTTCTCGAGAAAATCATAAAGACACGGTTGAATGACCATTTAGAAAAATGTGGATCCATTCCAGACCATCAGTTTGGTTTCCGAACAAACCATGGAACAATCGAGCAAGTCCATAGAGTGTGTGAACATATAAGAGATGCTCTAGAAACCAAAAAGTACTGCTCAGGAGTATTTCTGGATGTGCAGCAGGCTTTTGACAAAGTCTGGCACAATGGCCTGCTGTATAAACTTAAAAAGCTCCTATCACACAACATGTATTTACTACTAAAATCTTACATTGAAAATCGCATCTTCTATGTCAAGATCAATGAATCCACTTCAAATTTCTATGACATAAAGGCAGGAGTTCCACAGGGATCTGTATTGGGTCCAGCTCTATACCTCTTGTACACAGCTGATGTACCAGAATCAAACGATGTTATGACAGCCACATTCGCTGATGACACAGCAGTGCTTACATCCAACAAAGATCCTGATATGGCTTCGAGTGTACTCCAAACACATCTGGACAAAGTCCACAAATGGATGACATCTTGGCGTATTAAAGCTAGTGCTCCCAAATCGAACCACATCACGTTCACGCTAAGAAAAAAGGATTGCCCGACTGTGAAATTAGGACAAGATGTACTACCACACAATGAAGTAGTAAAGTACCTTGGCTTCCACCTAGATCGCAAGCAGACCTGGAAAACTCATATCCAAAAAAAACGTGATGAACTTAACCATAGGTTCAGAACACTAGATTGGCTCATTGGACGGAAATCTAGACTCTCCATAGAAAACAAAGACCTGATTTATAAGAGTATCCTAAAACCTATATGGACCTATGGCATTCAGCTCTGGGGAACGGCTAAAACATCCAATACTGAGATACTGCAAAGATTTCAAAATGGAGTACTTAAGGCTATAGTGGATGCTCCATGGTTCACGAGAATGGATGAAATCCATAACTACTTGAAAATCCCAACTGTAAAAGAGGAAATAAACACAATAACGAAGGCCTATAAGAGCAAAATAACTCACCACCAAAACAGACTTGCTCATTGTCTAAGTAAGCCATTGCAAACGAGACGTCTGAAACGTACACATACGTGGGACAACATATAAATAAAATTGTATGTCTAATTACATATGAAGGCAGCCTGACACTGGAAGGGCCCGCCTAAAACGCCATCACAACATCTAAATTAACTGCTTATGGTCTGAAGACCGATCGCATGTTGGACAATTAATATTAAATAAAAAAAAAAAACCCAGAAGAAGCCTATTCACACGCGACTCCAATAAATTCGCGTTATATGAACTCTGGAACACACGCAGGCACGAAATTCCACTCTTTAGCCGTGCGCATTATAAAAGATGTTTCAAAGCGCTTAGTGTGAATTCAAATAAAATATCCAGTCAAGTAGATAACCAATTCAGAATCCAAATTTTAGAGCATTAAAATAAGCTCAATGAAACCGATTTTGAGTAAAACACATTTTAAAATTTTTGTAGAATGGGAACAGCCCTTATATAAACTTCTACAGGCCGATAAATACTGCCGCAAGATACCTTGTGTGAAGATTCTTGGTCATGCAAATTTTCATCAAGATTGTTTTAGCCATTTTTACTCAAATTTAAATTTTTCATTTTTGTTGTTTGAAAACTACCTTCAAAATGAGAGCCAGCCAGCAAGAAACCACTCAGAATCCTTCGATGGATTTGCATACAAATCTTAAATTTAAAATATAGTGTCACTCAGACTATTGGTTTAGCTGCTAGGCCAAATCATGACAGACAGACTGACCAACGGATGGCATTTTTGGGAGATTTGCTTTTAATAATGTATAAGACGTGATATGGAACACATTTTTGAGAAAATTTAAAAGGTTTTCTTTTTCAGGAATACTAGCTCCACTCTGCTCGAAAGTTAAACATTATTTGAGCATCACGCGAAAACTACCGAACCGATTTGAATGAAACTTTTTTGTTTGATAGCTAATAGTTTGACTTAACACTCGTATATTTTTTTACATGCGTAAGAAGTTAAGAGCAAAAGTCAATCATAAATTAATCAGCAGTCAGTACAAAGTTGGAAATAGTAGCTTTCCTGGTTGATTCCCTGTTTTTGACCTGCTTGCATGTTTGTAGCCTGGAATTGGACCAACCCCCTGTGTTTGCTCTGGCTCCCCACCTGATGACCTGTGAGACGGAGCTGCATTACCTACGTCAGATCAGTGAGCTGATCATTATGTTCCTCATGCCAAGATGCTACTCCTTGACTCCCGCCTCGCATCTTATGAGAGAGATTCTTGCTTGTAAAGGTAAAAATTCGAAGACCAAAAAATATGTCATAGCTACTTAGGGTGTCCTTTTCGTTACCCAACCCATGAACACTTGGGATGGTGGTGTACCTTTATTAAGTGCTTAGTAAGAATGCTGAGAGACACCACCATGTGACGTGATTACGTTTGACACATAACAGGTGGTCTAGCACCACAGAGTTTACAAATTTAAATACTGAAATAACTTTCTAATTCCCCTAACACAGGAAGTGATAGCAATATACCAAACACTTGACAGACATTTACAAAATGAACAAACACATGTGCAGTGATATTCACGCATCAGCTCGCAGAGCTGCTAGTGAATCAAGAAACAATAATATAAACTTTAATCCTGAACATCCTAATTGGTATAAACTTGATTTAAAAATTATGATTTGTTAAACACAACTGCACTGCCAAAAAGGTGCTGCATCCGATAAGTTATTCAAGGCATTGGATCCTGATTTTATACGGCGATACAACCTTTTATGCGTATCAGTATATGTTTCGCAGGTAAATTGTATAATTCGTCGTTTAACATTATGCCTTGGCATTCTACAAAATTCCGCGGCATTTCACAAAACGGCGCGCAATTCATTCTGGCACTCGCGTGCCGCGACCGCGGCACACTCGGTTTGCTAGGCTCGTGCGTTGTGGTCGAATGATAACCTACCGTGGCTAACGAACCTAAAATACACCAGTGATCTTATCCCGTTTACGTACAATCTGCCGGCACCGTTTTACAATTTGCTCATTACTATTTGCCTGCGACATATGCACCACCTGCAGGTGAAATCAGCAGACTTTCAAAAATCCGCTTGTCTCATTGGCGTTCATCATAACATCCTGTAAAAGTCTAGTGCTAGACAGGGAGTTAGTATTTTTTTGGGGGGGGGGGGGTGTACCAAAATCACCACAATGCTAGCAATGCGGCTGGCGGCACAATGGACCATGGTGTTTGGTAATCGTATTGTGGTGATGGTACGATATACACTGCCCACTTTACGGTTGACGATGACCGGATTGTAAACCAGAGAATGTCCTTCTGATTTATAAAATGAATTTGCAGTGTTCCAACCAGCCATAGACCTAATCACAGAACCTGATTATATCAATCAGAAGATAATTCACTATCTGGAAGCTCAGAAGGAAGCGGACGCGATGCATGTAAGGACGCACGAGTACGCAAAAACGTTTGAGGACTACATTCGCCTCATCAACAGCTGCAATAATGTGGACACGCTCAAGCGACTACGGTCAGTAGTTCAACTAGCTACTTTTAATAATTAATATTCGCGGACCAATGCGTCGCTTTCACATATTTGGTAGTCTCGCAACGAAATATCGCTAAAGTCGCTAATCGCTTTGAGACAAAGGCGTGACTGAAGAGTATGTATGAGTAAAATTCCGATATCTATTCTCAATTAAAACCTTTTAAACTTTACTGTTTTAGCTACAATGTATTGACATTCATTAAAATACCTATCCTATACTATTAAACGAGAATTTTTTGTATATATATATATGTATTTGTAATCGGTTTCTCGAAAACGGCTCTAACGATTTCGATGAAATTTAGTATACAGGGGTTTTTGGGGACAGAAAATCGATCTAACTAGGTCTCATGCCTGGGAAAATTCGTTTTCAACGTCTTTTTTAATATTTCTTAGCGCGTTTTAGTGCGTTCTAGAAACTTACAGCGCCATCTGTTGTTGAGTAGCATAGCTTGCTCACCCGATGATATTTTCAGGTTGAGGCGGCTATTATAGAGCGAAGTTCGGTCGCCCACTTACTGTATATTTAATGCTACATCGATTAACTATTAATATCCTTCCTTCCTGTTCAAGCACATTGAATACATAAAGACAAAACAGAGTACCTACTATATTGCGTAAACAGTCACGCAATACTCGACGATCGCATGACATAGTATTACAGTTTACCATTTTATCATATTTACATTCTTGCAGATATGACATAGTAACTCAGATCATGCAAGCGACGACGCTTCAGAACATGAAACGTGCTAAAGGGGTAGATGTGGATGCGATAGAAAAAGCTGGCACTCAGCATAATGTTAGCAGGCAACAAATAGCTGATGCTAAGAAGCTGAAGAGGTACATTGGACAACTGACGATAGCTAAGTCGGAGTGTGAGAATGCGTTGAGGAAGTTAGGATGGGACGGCGCGTTTCCTACTGTGGAGTCTGATAGCAAGGTGAATTATAATATTGTCACTACTTGCTCACTATTATAGTACAGTCAACTCTCGATTTAACTGACCCCCTTGTACGTACAATTAAATTACAAAGTTCCATACAAAGGGGATCAGGTAAATCGAGAGTTGACTGTACATGCAAAATGCTATTGGAAAAGGTGTTTTCTTTAGTCGCTTCTATTGTGTCCTACTATTTGAGGATTGTCTTGAGCTCACAACTACCAACCTTATGAAAATATTTCAAGGTTATGTCATCCAATGCCGTCGCAATTTCTTCGTGGCCTTCCCCTTTCGGTGTTGACCGTTAGTCGGCACTCAAAGATATTATGAACTATGAAAAAGAAACTGTTGGATTTAAAGCAATAACTATAAAATCGTATCGCAAACGAAGTGTTTCTTTGTCTAATGTGCTCCTTTGTCTATACTTATTCATACTACTATACCGTGTCTCCTGTTTGTTTGTTTTATCCGAAACATTGCCTAATCGTTTGCTTTACAATTTTATTCTTGTATTTTTATGTTTTCCAGACCCTCCCCCTGCACAAAGTGATGGAAAGCGTGACGGGGCGTCGTTACCTATCCATGTTTTTAGAAAATCTGCACTCTCAAGGCCTCGTGGGGTTTTGGACGGCGGTGGAAGAGCTACGTCACAGTCCGCGCAGCTGCTGGCACCAACTCGGCGCTGAGATCTTCTACACGTATATTCGGTCTCCCAGTGCGGAGATCAAGGTTGACAAGGTCAGGGATTGCTTTGTCTCATTCACTCGTTAATGTTCCGAATGTATCAGCTTGTTCTTTGACACTAATATTATCAGAAAATTTTTGTGATGCTCTCCGTTAAACATAACAACTTGTCGAAACATAATGTAACCTTTTGATGGAACATACTGTGTATTGTAGAATCTTGATCAAATAAATCTGCAGATATTAGGCAAAAAATTCGAAAAGAAACAAAAGAAAACGAAAAGATGTCGTTTGGTTTCAAAAAAACAATGCATCTTAAGTTTTCAAATACCAGACAAATCCAACTTCTTTCGGATTTTTTGTCGATAATTTTCGCGTGACGATTTAGACTCGTACCGTCGCGATAGTACAGGGTAGTGAATAAAAAAAAAAACCGGTCAAGTGCGAGTTGGACTCGCGCGCCGAGGGTTCCGATATACCTATAGTATTTTTGGAAGCGATAAAGTCCATTTTTATATTCTAAAACTATTCCAAATTTCAAGTCGATAGCATGAGTGGTTGCTGAGATATAGAGGTGTGACAGACAGACGGACAGACAGACAGACGGACAGACAGACAGACAAAGTCGCACCATAAGGGTTCCTTTTTTTTACCATTTTGGTATCGGAACCCTAAAAAGGACGGGTTGCACTCCGGGAGTGCCGGCAGAAGCGAAAACTTAAACATCAACGTTGTGCATTTTTGAATATTTTGGAATGGTTAGGGAATAATTTCGCACGAATTGTTTTATTTATCAGTAGAAAAGGACATACAATATTCATTTATTGCGCTATCGTAGACAAACATGACAATTTATATTACAGGACCTGGGCGACCGAGCTCCGCTCTATAATAGCCGCCTCAACATTAAATTATCATGGGGTGAGCAAGCTATGCTACCAGCCAACAGATGGCGGTGTAGGTTTTTGTCTATAACGCAAGTGCTTAAAAACACAGAGAAAACAAATTTTCCCTGACATGAGACCTAGCTAGATCGATTTTTCGCCCCCGAAAGCCCCCGTATGGTAAATTTCATCGAAATCGTTAGAGCCGTTTTCGAGAAACCGATTACAAATATATATATATATATATATATATATATATATACAAATATTGCTCGTTTAATAGTATAGGATATAGACAATCCTCGTCAGATCTGACGCGCCGCTAAAGAAGTTTTCACTTCAAAACTTAAACATCTGACGCGAGATCTGACGCGACATCTGACGTGAGTTTAACATTTTTTACCCATCTAAAAATGTGCCAAGCGCCGCTAAAGAAGTTTTCACTTCAAAAATTGACGAATTTTCGCACATTTAGTTTGTTGAAGGTTCGACAATATACATTGTATACTGCGAAATCATTCAAATAATAAGGTAAATTAAGTTTTTTTTAAAATATAGGACACCAGAAAGAGGATGGAAGCATTCCTCCTCGGCGATAAAGGGCCAGAAGTGTTCTATGAGGTGCAGGATACAGTAGTGGACACCATACAGGAGAAATACTACCACTCGTTCCTCATGAGCGAACAGTACAAGGCGTTGGTAGCGGAACTGGCTACGGAAGAGGCTAGCAGCAAAGGTAAGGACTGTTAAAAAATAAATACAAATATTTATTTCCATTAAAAATTACATTCAACTATTAAAAATATATTCACAATTCCGATATTAACATTACTACAAGTTAAAGCATTATTGAAAATGGGTATGGGCATGGCAACATGCTGATTTGAGCCCACCCCTGGTCAGGCATGTCAGAAATGTGTGCGCGTGCGCTCGCTTCGATTGGACACTGCTTGGGATACTTACTTGTCGCTCTGTATGATATAGTGTGTTTCCGGCCCGCGGCCATTTATTGAAACTGATGATATTATGTTCCGGTTCCGTTAACAATAACGTAATTATGTGAATCAGTTGCAGTTTACATGTAGTTGGGGGTACTACGCAGGTACTTGTCGTTATTCATATCGCTGATATTATATTGGTGCCGGCAAACGTCCATGTGGTGCCGGCAAAGAATAGTACCAATGCATGTCTACCCGTGGGTGTTGTAAGAGGCGACTAAAGGATTATGAACCGGAGGATGGGCAGCAGCGTCTTTCTGTGTATCGTAACATTTTACATGCTGCGGTCACCAACAACAGCGGTCGCCAGCCGTTAAAGCGGGGTGACTATGGTAAATCCCTTTCTAAGAACCACGCGTTTTTTGCTGGAGTTCTGGAGAGAGCTCTCATGCTGTGGACGTTTCATGGGATGTTACAATATCGCTGATGCACTTCGTACACACGGCCGCACATCAGTAGAAACACTTTTGGACCTTATGGCGTTGTAATAGAGTTGAAAAAGTTTTTACCGACAAGCGGTTGACCGTACAAGGCATGTGGTGGTACGGGGATAAAAAGTTGACATAGTGAATCAATTTGTCGTACACTGCTGGCAGTTATAATTCTGTTAGATATTATATCTCAAGCAGCAAGTTGCACATAATGCGTGCATTGTGACGCCCTTTAAAAAATTTCACAGTCCACCAAGTAAACACAATAATATCGATTTTTAACCGCTCTATATCTGTAGGTCGGCAACGAAGAAAATCTATAAGTTCTTGGTTGTTAACTGAGGTTGTTAAGTGGCTACTGGCTAGGGTCTATTTTAATGAACTGCGAACCTTTTAGTATGTTACTCTGACTATAAAACTAAACATCTTTCCCTAAGGAACATAGGTCGAAATACGGAAAACAAAATCGAAATCCCACAGAAACTGTTTCAGCTGATAGCGCATTTTACTACCTATTATATTATATAGATTAACTAATAAAAAACTAAATCGTGTTGTGTGTTGATGTTAAGGTCAAAACGGATTTACTACGATCTACCTTGTCTCCAGATATAACATCAGACAGATCACCGATAGAAGACCGTCAGTTGTCCAACGAGTCAACCTCGTCAGCAGAAAGTGCGGGAGGGTTACATCTCGTTGAACATTCCACATACGCGCGCCGGAAACTAGACCAGTTGCAGGAACGACATAACAACAAGATACAGGTAAGGAAATGGTCCTAGGATGATATTAGACATATCACCGATGGTGGTAGGATGATATCAGATAGGGCGCCGACGGAAGACTGTCAGTTGTCTCATCAGTCCGTCGTCAGCAGAAAGCGCGGGAGGGATCTCGCTGAACATTCCACATACGTGCGCCGGAAACTAGACCAGCTACAGGAACGACATAACAACAAGATACAGGTAAGGAGATGGTCCTAGGATGATATTAGACAGTTCACCGATGGTGGTAGGATGATATCATATAAGGCGCCGACGGAAGACTGTCAGTTGTCTCATCAGTCCGTCGTCAGCAGAAAGCGCGGGAGGGTCACATCTCGCTGAACATTCCACATACGTGCGCCGAAAACTAGACCAGCTACAGGAACGACATAACAACAAGATACAGGTAAGGAAATGGTCCTAGGATGATATTAGACAGATCACCGATGGTGGTAGGATGATATCATATAAGGCGCCGACGGAAGACTGTCAGCTGTCTCATCAGTCCGTCGTCAGCAGAAAGCGCGGGAGGGATCTCGCTGAACATTCCACATACGCGCGACGGAAACTAGACCAGCTCATACGATATCAGATAGGGTGCAGATAGAAGACCGTCAGTTGTCCTACGAGTCAACCTTGTCAGCGGAAAGCACGGGAGGGTTACATCTCACACGCGACAGAAACTAGCCAGCTTCAAAAACGATATAACAACAATATAAAGGTATGATGAAGATAAGTAGACAAATGGGCGTCAGTTGTCAGAGTCCGCATCGTACGACGCTCACGGGTACAGAACTAAAGATTTGGTACAATTCTTAGCCAAAATCATACGGTCATCTGTTGGATCAGAAGGATGAACAGCAGTGTCCTTCTGCTTGTCGTACTGCGGTCATCAACTACCGCGGTCCGTTGTTGGTAGAGGAGCCGAGAAGGATTTTTCACGTGATAATCAGGGCGAATAAGAGATGTCTCAAAGTACAACAACCTAAACGATAAATCTGAATTTGATCTATTGCGGAGTCGTTATCATCGTGTTCATACAGCTTGCTATTATAAGTTCCTATTTAACTGTCAACATTATATAACTAAAGGTCCAAAAAAATTTTGGACATTCGCGAAATCTAGAAGAGACGGTTGTTCTTACCCTAGTGAATTCACACTTAATAATGTCCCTCTTCGTAGTGGCATAGAGATAGCTCATGGTTTTAATAATTTCTTCTATAACATGTTCTCACAGCCGGCCTCGAACTATGTTGATATTTCTGTCAGCTTATCAGATCCCCAACACGCCTCTATTAGTGATATCAGCGCTTTAACTGTGACAAGTGATAACGTTTTGTCCTTACTGAAAAAACTAGATCCCAGGAAAGGCGCTGGTACTGACAATATTCCCCCTATTTTCATCTTAGGCTGCTGCGAATCCTTAGCATTACCACTATCAATCCTTTATAATAAATCCATACATGAGGGTGTATTTCCGATGAGATGGAAGGAAGCGCGTGTCGTCCCTGTTCACAAAAAAGGTCTAAAAAGGAAAATAGAAAATTATAGGCCTATATCAATTTTGAATGTATTTAGTAAAAACTTTGAAAAGATAGTATATAATGAAATCTACCCATTAATATCACAATGTATCCCTAAAGAGCAACATGGATTTCTGAAAGGACGCTCAATTACGACTAATCTCACCCTATTTACTAAGTTCATTCGAGATAGTATGGAAAAAGGCCGACAGGTTGACGTGGTCTACACGGACTTTGAAAAAGCTTTTGACCGCGTGGACCACGTCATCCTGTTGTTGAAATTGAATAAGCTAGGTATCCACGGTGATCTTCTTCGATGGATAACATCGTATCTCTCAAACCGAACACAACTGGTTGTCATTGGTGGCCACAGATCAGACATGGTTAGCATTCCTTCAGGAGTTCCTCAAGGGTCCCATTTAGGGCCCCTTTTTTACAACGCTTTCTTATATGACATATACACCTGCCTTAAAAATGCCAAATTTTTAATGTACGCGGATGACACAAAAATATTCTTAGATATCAATTCAGCTCAGGACTCTGTTAAATTACAACAAGATCTTGATACACTCACTAACTATTACGTACAAAACAGAATTACTGTAAATGCAAGCAAATGCCAAATTATTTCATTTACACGTCGTCCGCGACCGATTATTTCTGATTATTATATTAATGGTGTATTAGTCACTCGCGTGGAACAGATACGCGATCTTGGCATTCATCTGGACTACAAGCTAGCACTTAATCACCACATTGACATAATTACTGATAAAGCTTATAAATCTCTTGGTTTCATAATGAGAATTTGTTCACCATTTCGTAATACCACTTGCATAAAAACAGTTTATTATGCCTATGTACGCAGTACTCTTGAGTTCGGTTCAGTCTTATGGTCCCCGCACTATAAAAAATACACAGATCAAATAGAAAGAATTCAAAAGAAATTTTTAAGATACATCAATTACAAATCTTTTACTTCCTACACCACGTACGAAAACAGCTGTAAGACTCATAATGTGCTGCCGCTCGAGAAGAGAAGAACTCTGCTAGATATGATGTTTCTATATGATATTCTTCATTCAAGAATCGACTGTCCCGATTTGGTGAGTAGTCTAGGTTTCATTGTTCCAGGGCGACGAACACGGAAGACAACCCTTTTACATGTACCATCTCATCGTACCAATTACGGTCAGAATGAAACTATTACCCGATTATCTAGGACCTACAACAACTCCTTCCAGAATCTGGATCCTTTTAATTGTATGAACAAGCAAGGTTTTAGAAACCTTGTGTTGGCAACGTTCACGGAGGGTAACAGTAACTGACTCAGCGAACGGCATTAGTGCACTGCGCTAAATGTTGTTCGATCCCAAGATATCAATCATCGTCGTAGGGCTGAATCCTAATTAACTAACACATACACTAAACTCTTGTGCGTAGTTGGAGTTGTAGAGAGAGAATTTTTTTTTTTTTAATGGTTACAGTAGGTAAAAATTACAAGTAGTTACATGTAGCTATGTCTTTTAATTATAGTAGTAATTACTATTATCGATTGGCAATGCTTGATCAATCAAACAAATATAGATAAATTTGTAATTTGTTCATTCACCTAGTAATGTACGCAAACACAGTAGCTTTGTTTTTGTTTATATACTTACAAGTATTAAGTACTCACTTTTGTTATTTGTTTTAATTACATCTTCCATTTCTTGAGTTGTACCTAATGATACTACCTTTAACACTGTTACATTACTCGGCTTAGAAATTGATACCCACATAAATTGGAAACCTCATGTACAAAAAATTAGAACTAAGATAGCTAGATTCACATACGCACTTTTAGAAATAAAAAATCGACTGACTTGAAATCTGCCTTGTCAACATGCTACGCATACGCTCATTCGTGGCTCACTTACGGAATAATAATGTGGGGTAATAGCACGGATATGCCCTACCTTTTTACGCAACAAAAAAAGCTAGTCAGAATATTGATCAATATTAAACAAACAGATAGCTGCAAACCGCATTTTATAAAATTAAAAATATTAACCTTGCCTTGCATATATATATTAGAAATATGTAAATTAGTCAAAAACCATCCAAACCTCTATACAACACGAGAAGATGTTCCAACAAATTACTCATTACGCCACCAAAATAGACTTATGTTGCCTACCTCTAATCTCACTAGCCATTCTACCAGCCCGTTTGTAATGTCAATTAAAATATATAATAAATTACCCACTCACATAAAAAAAGAAACAGAATACGATAAATTTATTAAAAACCTAAAACAGTTCCTCATTACCAAAGCCTACTATAGTATAAACGAATACCTACATGATAGGTTTAAATAATATTAAAGTTAAAATATAATAACATTCAGAAGTCTTTTATAAAATAATATCCTTCCATACCTGTGCAATAAAGATACCTATAATATGTTACTTATTATATTTATATTACCATAATTTTTAAAATTATTTTTATTAAGCTCTGTATTGCGTGCCCTAACAGGGCGTCTTTTGTACATTTGCAATAAACAACTTGAACTTGAACTTGAACAATAACTATCACATTCTTCTTACTTTAATAATGTATGTACGTGCAGTCGATTACCTATCAACTGCATACCAAAACCTTCTGTCTTAGTCTAACTTAAGCAACAAAGCGCTACGTTTGAGTTGCAATTGACCTTATCGTACTCTGCTCCCTGACAATACGGGGTAATCTATTATTGGCTCTGCAACTAGACTAAGTCACTTGGAAATGTTATTTAAGAAATGTGCTGTTGATTACCTTAATAAATAAATTAAATTAAATAAATTAAATCACGAAAAACTATATAAGAAGTTCCAGACCGGAGCCTGGTGTTCAGGAGGTCATTGTCTGGAAATGAAATGGAACAAAAAAACCTGATCTTCAGCAAAAACAATTCTCATGCCAAAAGATGGGGGGCTGATGAGTAGTGATATAAAAACTTTGACCAGACACTGGTTTGCCAAAAATCTGAAGACTGTTGGCAAACCAGACCATTAAATTGTTTTCTATTGAGTAGCTGATAAAATTTAATGCGATAATCAAGGCGAAAAAGAAATGTCTCAATAGAAGATGCTTTATGAGAGGATCACGAAAAACTATGTAAGAAGTTCTAGACCGGAGCCTGGTGTTCAGGAGGCTATTGTCTGGAAATGAAAAGTATTTTTTTACGTGATATTCAAGGCGAACAAAAGTTATCGCTTGTAATAGAGAAGCTAATACTGATAACAAATACAAAAAAAAACAGACAAAAATCTGAAGACTTTTGGCAGACCTTTTGATACTATTTGATATTTTGGCATGAGAATTGTTTTTGCTGAAGATCAGGTTTTTTTGTTCCTTTTCATTTCCAGACAATGGCCTCCTGAACACCGGGCTCCGGTCTGAAACTTCTTATATAGTTTTTCGTGATCCTCTCATAAAGCCCCACCTACTGAGATATCTCTTAGTCGCCCTGATTATCACGTGAAAAATCCTTCTCGGCTCCTCTACCATGTGCTAGTCGTAATGCTGTAAGTCAAGCGGGGTGACTATGGTACTTCCTCTCCAAAATATTCCACGCATTTTTTTGTGGAGTTCTGCAGGGAGCTTCTTGTTTAGCAGTGGAATTGTGATGGGATGTTACGATGATGTTCACAGGCGCTAGCAGCCCTCCGCGCGTCTCTAAAGCCCGAATCGCCGGCGCTGTCGATGTTAGCCAACGAAGTGGAGCGGCTGGCGGGGGAACAGATGAGGCTGGAGGCACACCTCGCGCGCACCGACACCTGGGCCGACCACCTGGGGCGGTGGCGCGCCACTGTGCATAGCGCTGAGGTGAGTGTTGTGTGACCTTCAACCAAACAAAATGGAACATCTGTCAAAACACGCATTTTTGCGCACGTGTAAAATGTTCGACTCAGTGGTTTTTTCTGTGTCTTACTACATTGTGACTTTTAAAAAGGGAGGCAACGTACAGATAACGCCACCCCTCTTGGTGTTGCAGGCGTCCACGGGCGGCAGTGACTCGCATCGCTGTCTGCTCGTTTGCGGCCAGTTGTCTTAAAAAAGCGAGATAAAAATGCGAACTTTTGTTCTCATCTGCTAAGGCTCTAAAAGAATAATGGTGCCGATTCTGGCATACACCAACTAATACTAAATTAAATTTGTCATGCCTCTTTGTTACCCCCTATAGCTTCGAAAAAAGCGAACGAAACTTTTAGGTCTGTCAAATTTACTTTAAAGTAGGGCCAAGGTAAGAAGTCCGATTTTGACGTTTTCTTCTCAACAACACACAGGGTTCATTTTCCGTTACAGGTCGTAACTTTTCATACGTTTAACAGCTGTCTTACTTTTTGTTTGAAATAAACTATTACTAATTACTAAGCTTTAGTTCTGTGTCTGCCAGAATCGACACCAATGTTATAACTGCCTTAACTTTACAGGTGATAGATGAATCGAAGCCGCCACAGTTTGTGATAGTGGTACACATGGCAGAGCAAGAACCTACGGATGAAGAAAAACCCGAACAAATATCCACGGGCTGGGTCTTGCTTCGGACGTTAAACGAATTTCAGGTAAGATTTTCAAAATCGTGTGATAGTGCTATTTTATGGAGATTCCAAGCTTGACTTAAGAGGGTATCTTAGTCCGAGAAATATTCGTACAAACTATTGCTGTCGCGCGCGCCCCAACAATCCTCCCATAGTGTGCGATAGAGACAACATACAGCTTAGACCAATTTTACCTAAAACACGACGTTCCGCTTTCTCCGTTTTCTTCTCCAAGGCTAAGCTTATCCAATTATTTTTGGTATCAAAATTTAAAAGAAGCGTAGATCTACGCTTCAGGACGCTCCAAATTCTTTTCTATTATTTTAAAAATTACAATCTTTCTGGTAATCTTTTTATATGGCGGAAAAACGGGGCATTTTTCAGGTTTTTAGATAGTTGCCTACAGTAAACCTTGATTTAAAAGCAAAATACCATCGCTCTACCTACAGGCATTATTCAGGGAGGAAGAGGGGAATACATTTGTATCAATTTGTACGGAAGAAATGCAACGAGGATACTCTTAAAGTCTTAATGTTTTGTATTTGTTTAAATAAGATTTTGTTTGTTGTATTTGTAGATAGAAAAATGTTGCATTTCACCTTTACTATTTCTACATAAATTTATTATATATATATTTATTGAAGGCAATTCTAAATAACTCAAATATTATGTACTTTGTTGTGTTTCAGGAACTACATCGAAAACTCAGGCCTATGTGTAATGAATTAAAAAACCTCGAGCTACCTTCAAATTCCTTCAAGTTTCTGTTCGGGAAAAACGACAAGAACTCGCTAGAAAAAGCCAAAACTTTAATACAAAAATATTTAGAAGTAAGTTATACTCTTATGTAAATTTTATTATATTTCTTAGTAAGTGCTTATTTAAAGACTATCGCCAATTAATTTAAGTCATTTGCTATCACTTTTTGTTTTGTTAACAGAATTATTTTTGGACCCTCAGCCTATTTTAGTATGATATTCAGAACGTGAAACTGAATAAGTTTTCCAAAAAGCCATGGGTCAAAAAAAGAGAGCAAATCATGGTCTTCCCAAGTTACACTGTTGCCAGCGAAAGGTTTTTGTGACAAGGAAAGAGTCTTTCGATTTTAGACCGACATTGCTTTAGGAAAGTTGTTCAATTTTTTTTTGTGTACAATTTTTTTGGAACTCTATTTCAATTTATCTGTTTTGGTTTGGGTGTTCTGAGGTTGCACCTATAGAATAATTTGCTTATAAATTCGTTAAACAGTAAACATCGTGTAATTCTGAATACTTACGCAAAACCTCTCGGGGGGGTAGTAAAAAACGTATCTTCATACAAAATGAAAATCTGATCCGGTCAAATTGTATGGAGAAAAGTTTTTCTATATTTCCAAATCTTGTAAAACAAAGGTGTTCAGTTACATGGGTAGAACTATCCCCCGAGAGGTTTTGCATATTTGGAATTACACGTTGCATATATATGTTTGATTTGTTGCAGTTTGTCTTAGAAGACGATCGACTGAACCAAAGTGAACCTCTCTACACATTCCTAAACCCAAGCTCCGAGTATTTAAAACAAGGAGACATGCCAAAGAAAAATAAATTCTCGTTTTCTACATTATTTAAAAGGTAAGTAATTATTTTAGTTCACTTCTATGTTTTATTAAAAAAAAAAATTGATTACATCATCTCCACATTTGGCACTAGTTTTTTAATGGAAATAATTTAATCGTTGGCGGCTGTGGTTGCCGGCATTTGCAGATCATAGTACAACTCTTCTATGTTATAGTAAATTTCGTACAAATGTATATTATTATGAAACCCAAAGATTTCCGAGCAATATAATAATTCAGTAAAGACGTTGCATCACGATACTAAGATATGAAGCGAGAAGGGTATATCGTTTCACAGCCACGCAAAAGTGAGAGGGAGGGAAGGGAGGAGGGGGGGATCCATCTACATTCTAGTTATTTGGAAGTCACAATTCCTTCTTTATTATACTAGGTTATTTTTTGGACCTGATATGAGTATGCATACCTTGTTAGTGAGGTCTAAAGCAACAACTTTTGTTCTACGACTTTACTAACAAAGCACGAAAATTTTTCAACTGGCCATGCAAAATGGGTCGGTCACGTGACCACTTTAGTATGGAGAGTCGAAATTTTTTTATGCGTTGTTAGCAAAGTCGTAGAACAAAAGTTGTTGCTTTTGACCTCACTAACAAGGTAGGCATACTCATATCAGGTCCAAAAAAATAACCTAGTACGAGTATATCCAGCGAAGTACTAAACTTGCCGTATCAACTCTTTCAGTACGAGTAGCGAAACAGGAACTAAGTTCTCTCAAGATAAGGAATCGTTCGCGCACTTATCAGCTGATGAAGACGAGATCTCACTTTACCTCGACGGGAATGGCGGCGATGCGAATAACAAGCATATAACTAGCTCTATGAGAGGTTCGTTTTTATCGCATTTTTATGGTAAATAAAAGACAAATAACGATCCACACACATTGCAGTCATTGTGATAGTTAATACAAAAGTGAGTTTCATTAAAAAAATTACTCACCCACTAGGTGACTCATTTTTAAGAGGGAGAGCTTTGTACAATTATCTTACCTATTTTTCCAAATTATTTACGGTCGAACCAACTTTTTGACAAGAAAATTCAGATTTTTTTTATTGCCAATGGGCTTACTCTTGACCTCGATCTAGTGTTGAGGACAGAGAGGTCGACGACGGAACGAGCTTGCCCAGAAAAAGCTATGAACTCGGAAACACAGACGCAGGCAGAGAATTCGCATAGGAAACGTATTTGTAAGGTACCTCGAAAGTTGGCTCATAGACAGGGATAAGGTCAATAAGTAAAAATAAAAAATACGAATATTTTTCGGTTGCAAATAATAAAGTTACAAAATAATTTTGTTTTTGTCAAATATCGATAGGTCGTATGGCAGAATGAAACGTAGCCATGGCCAGTCTTTAAAAAAAAATACTGACAACTGTTCTAAGTAGTCTGTGGTCAGTTTATACAGCTGTTAGTTTTTTTTATGATAGGCAATGACTACTCATCACATTCTGCCATACGACCTATCGATATTGGACGAAAACGACTTTTTTTAAAACCTCATCATTTATGGCCGAAAAAAATTGGTATTTTTTATTTAACTTTAATGATCCTATTCCTGTTTATGAGCCAAGTTTCAAGGTACCTTACATATAAGTTTCCCTTGCGAATTCCACTGTTTAGGTATTTTTGTCTTAATTTATTGATAATTCCGTTTCTTCCTCTTCCGCCATTACAATATCCCAGTTCAATTATCGCTACAAACTAGTATTATGGCATGGCAACCCGAAGAAACTGCTCTCGCATACGCCGCGCCGGGCTGCTCGCGCATGCTCTAGCCGTTCGGACCCTTACTCACACTTTTATTTTTCAAAGAATACAAATCTTTAGGCATCCTTTTATTTTCTTTCCTTTCCTTTAGGCGCGGGCGCCCTGAGTGAAGAAAGGGACAGCATAGCGGAACCATTATACGCATTATTAAGTGAAGTGTTCGATATGCGCGGTGTATTTCGATGGCTGCGAAAAACTTTGGTTACCTTCGTTCAAATTACTTATGGCAGGACCATTAACAGGTACGTAGCATATTATTACAAACATTGAAACCAGCATTTACTATAACTGAAATCGAAAAACACAAATCGTCTGTTTCATACGTTTCGAATAAATTCCCTGCGTTCCAAACTGTAGGAATAACTTATAGTGCGTTTCCTATCAATTTGAAACGACTTAAGCGCAGCACAGTGCTTTAACACGTTATTCGTACGAAAACGTTTGATGGGTAAAATCACCGCAGTTTTAGGGTTCTGTAGTCAACCCTAGTTTTAGTGATGTCCGTCTGACTGTCTGTCTGTTTACGGCTTAGCTCAGAGACCCTTAGTACGGTCAACCGTACGTCGGTAGAAACTTTTTTACCCCTAATACCACGTCATAAGGTCCAAAAAGGCTGTTGAGTGTACACACGGCCGCACGTCGGTAGAAACACTTTTGGACCTTATGGCGTGGTAATAGAGTTGAAAAAGTTTCTACCGACAAGCGGTTGACCGTACTACAAAGCTGTAGTTCAGTACTGATATATATGTCATCCACGCCGACAAAGTGGTAAAATCAAATCTTGAAAAAAATATTTTTTATCGTATTTCCCCTAGAAGTGAAGTGGGGGTGAATTTTTTTTCTTGTCTACTCCGTCGTGTGTGGTATCTTTGGATACCTATAATGTGTGATAAAAATAATATGAGTCTGCAAATACCATTTTTCGAGTTAGGGAAATCGTTTGCGAAATATTAAGCTTGAAAGCGCAATTTTTGTTGTAGTCGAGTTTTCCCCCAAGCCAAACAGTTGTTATTGGAAATGTGATAAAAATCATAATAGTAGTATGTATGATGAAAAAAAAAATCTATCACAGCTAAGTAGGTTTCACAGGTTAATGAGCTATAGCCGAAAAACTGGAAATAATAAAAATAGCAATAGCAATCAGACGCTAGGACCTCTCTGAGCATTATTAAAAAGGTAAAAAGTTGGTGGTATGAACGTTATGAAATACCTAATCAAAACATGCTTCGCGATAAAAAATAAAATCACGGCACCCTATATTAGGCGAGGCCCGACTCCACTTGGTTGGTTTTTTTGTTAATAAAAAATAGCAACACTCATAGATTTATATAGTCAAGATAGGGTCTTGGGAACAAGCGGTTCAAAATTTCCCCATACAAGAAAAAATAGCGCCATCTGTGAAAAATCGCGTGAACTACGTTGTGTAGTACTTCGGTCGGTGCTAAATACACGGAACGGAAATAATATGGCGGGAAAAAACAAAACATACTTTTTACTGTTTATATGTGATTTAGGCCTGGTTTTTCAGTTTCATTAATTGGATTATAGTCAAAAACAATAATAAGAAATAACAATAATAAAAATAAGAGTATATTGTTTCTTCAACTAAGAACATTACATTTTGTTGGTAAGTTTATTTGCATCCAATGTTGACAATATGACTGACAACGACTGACATTTGTTGGTCCTAAACGTCAGATTTCGGACCAACGAATTGGGGACATTGTAACGTGCCGATGGGCTAGTACTTATATATAAGTAAATGGCAACACTCGAAATATAATGTAGCTTAAGCAGCACAGAGCAATGCGTGAGAGCAGGACGCAGCGACGTATCGCTGCGTCCTGCTCTCACGCATTGCTGTCTCTGTCGCTCCAATATTTTACGCATCGCTCCGTCCTGCTCTCACACTGTTGTAATTTTAATCAAGCTGCATTATATCAGCTAGCTTTTAACATTATTGCATGCTAAAATCATAAAAACTATGTCGTCATGATTTTTTGCTATTTTTACTAACGCACTATATTAATCAAATATATAAAACTACCCTCTTAATGTTAAAAGTTAAGTTTTTCATCAATTTACTTACCATGTTTTTACCTACGTAACATCTCGATTCATGTTGCAGTCAAACATCTTTCTTGAACAGTCTCTACAAGGTTGACAACCCCGACTAAAATATTTTTTTGTTTTCAGGCAAATAAAAGACACGATATCGTGGTTATTCTCAGAGCAAATGTTGCATTACTACATCAGCGTAGTGTTGAAGTCGTGGTGGCCAGGCGGAGTGCTGAGCGAAACGCAGTCCAATAGGAACTTTCAGGATAAAGGTAATATCTGTCACTTTTAGTGGGTTTTTGTTGTCGCTTCTTTTTTTCCCACCATGGCCCTGAGTCAAGTGGCTTTCTACAATCGCAAACGCCAGTAGAATAGAATGAAAATGTATGGGATTGACATTAGCTAACGAAGTGTCACGTGACAGCTAATGTCAAACACATAGAGTTTTATTCTATTCTATAGCGTTTGCGATAGTAGAATGCCACTTGACTCAGGGCCCATGGCGCCAATTTGTTTGTGAAGCGATGTAGTTTAGCTGACGTCATAAAGAGATTTTAATATTCAACAATGAATAAACTATTTTGAGTTTGAGTTATCTTGTACAACGTCTGTTCTACTTACGCAAAACCACTCAGGTGAGAGTACAACCCTGTTACTTAACTAGTTTTGTTCTGCAACTCATAGAAATTAAAATAACAAAACAAACTATTATCTATACATTGGTGGATTTTTGAGACAGGACAGCAAGGCTTAACAGTTTCAGCTACAAGAAAATGGCCTAAGGAGACTTACCACAACATTTTGTAATATTTTGATTCCTATCCTCAGATTTTAAAAAATGTATAGTTAGCATGAAAATGGCCATGGCTCAAGAAAGTTTTTCATGCCAATCGATCCTGTTACTTATACTGATCAAAAACTTCAGTGGGACCAATCCAGGTTT
Organism: Athrips mouffetella; assembly: GCA_947532105.1. Lineage (NCBI taxonomy): Eukaryota > Metazoa > Arthropoda > Insecta > Lepidoptera > Gelechiidae > Athrips > Athrips mouffetella. The sequence goes on from OX383958.1 coordinate 13,369,437, forward strand.
TCGTACTCAAAACCCAGAAATTGCAAAAAACTTTCCCTATACATTTTTTCAATTTTTGAGTTGGTCACTTAGTTGTTTTTGATGATTTTTTCGATCGGATCAACAGGATTGATTTTCATAAAAAATGTGTAAAATTTTCATACAATATATATATTCTTTATTGCGCACTAATAACATAAAGTTGTCAAAAGACAATATGTATGGTAAAAGATTTTTTTGAAATTTCTGACTTTTAGTTAGTAAGAAATGAAAGAGTTGTTGGTAAGTTTGGTGATGAACGTGTGAATGATAATGGAATAAGTTTGCTTGAGATATGTTTGGAATGGAGTCTTTTTGTGGCAAACACTATGTTTGACCACAAAAGGATCCATATGTATACAAGACAGGAGGGTGATGCGAGAAGTATGATCGATTTTGTAGTTGTGGATGAAAGATTGAGAAAAAGAGTTCTGGACGCTCGCGCATATCGTGGAGCCGCCATCGACACAGACCACCACCTGGTTGTGACCCGAATTGGTGGTCTATTTAACCGGTGGCGGCATAGACCACAAGAGCAGACGAGCGTTCTAGAACGTATCAAAGTAGAGAGATTGTAAGAGGAGGATGTCAGAAAAGAATACTTGAAAGACTTGAGTGAAAGATTTGAGAACCTGGATCAAGTAAATGATATTCAATGTTTGTGGAATGAATTTAAAGATGGAGTAGTAGGTATAGCTGTCAATGTTTGTGGGGTGTCAAAAAGGAGAAAGGGTGGAAAGAAGAAGAATATGTGGATGGATAAAAGTGTACAGGCAGCTGTTTGTGAGAAGAAGAAAGCATGGTCAGATTGGTTAGCAGTAAAAGCTAACCAAAGAATGCAGAGGGCAACAAGTGATGACGTAAGTGTAGCAAGAAAGGTATATAAAAGAGCGAAAGGTATTGTTAAGGAAGTTGTTGAGAGAAAGAAAGAGGAGTGTAAGGATGAGTTTGACAGAAGGCTTACTGAAGATTTCCAGTCCAACCAAAAGTTTTTCTGGAAATCCATACGGACAGCCCGAGGAAAGTTTGGAACATCGGAGCTGAGTAAAATCAGAAGCCAGGATGGAAGTATTATAAAAGGTGAAGAATGTGTTCTGAGGAGGTGGAAGGAATATTTTGAAAGTCTGTTTGAGAGAGAAAAAGCAGAGGCCAGCGAACCTAGGTCTTCTGTGGAAATGAATGAGAATGAAGAGGAGAATTGTGTAAGTGAGATAAGTATGGATGAGATTATGAAAGCGATGAAAAGTATGAAATCAGGTAAAGCAGCTGGGTATGATAGAGTGTCGGTCGAGATGTTGAAGGCTGGGCGAGGCATTGTGGCTAGTCAGTTGTACCGCCTTTTCAACTTGTGTTGGACGAACGGCCAAGTACCAGGTGACTGGTGCAAGGCTGTGATTGTGCCGCTGTACAAAGGAAAAGGGTCACAACAGGACTGAAAAAATCATCGCGGGATAAGTCTTCTCAGTGTCGTCGGCAAACTGTATGCAAAGGTTTTGATTGAAAGAGTGATGAAAGATACTGACGATAAAATATGGGATGTACAAGCGGGATTTAGAAAGGGAATGGGATGTACAGATCAGGTCTTTTCCTTGCGGTGCATAGCTGAAAAGTTTTTGGCTAAAAACCAAAAAGTCTACTGCGCGTTCGTGTATTTGGAAAAGGCCTATGACCGAGTGGTGAGGAATGAATTGTGGTCAGCATTGTCTATGTATGGGGTAAACGGTCATCTGATTCAAGCACTGAAATCTCTATGAGGATTCTCTATGAGGATCTCCATGAGGATCTCTATGAGGATTCCAGTGCTTGTGTCAGAATAAACGGGGCGTACACTGAATGGTTTAACATCGAAAAAGGTGTTAGGCAGGGATGTGTAGCGTCACCTTGGCTGTTTAACCTGTTCATGGATAATTGTTTGATTGATCTGAAAGAGAGTATGTGTGGACTGAGAATGAATGAGTTACTCATCAAATGTCTTCTCTACGCTGATGACCAAGTTGTACTTGCGTCATCTGCTGACGAGTTGCAGGAGATGGTAACAATGATGAATGTGGCTTTGGACAGGAAAGGAATGAAAGTAAATGTAAGCAAGACTAAAGTAATGGTACTTGAAAGAGAAGAATGTATGACAGAGTGTACTATATTAATAGATGGTGAACAAGTCGAACAAGTGAAGGAGTTTGTGTATCTGGGCTCAAAGTTTACGAGAGATGGAAAGTGTGAAAGTGATATTGAAAGAAGAGTGAATGCTGGAAACATGGTGAATGGTGCCCTGCACGCCTTTATGAGGAGTCAGAAGGTGTCTCACAAGGCTCGTTTGGCTGTTCATGGGGGAGTTTTGGTACCAACACTGATGTATGGCAGTGAAAGCTGGGTATGGCAGAAGAAGCATGAAAGTAGAATAAATGCAGTGGAAATGAGAGCGCTAAGGAGTATGATTGGTGTTAAATTGAGTGACAGGATTAGAAATAGTGTGATAAGAGAACGGTGTGGCGTAAAAGAAGACGTAGTGACCAAAATCGAGAAAGGGATGCTGAGATGGTTTGGTCATGTAGAGAGGATGAATGAACGAAGATTGACGAAAGAGATCTACCAGGCGAGAGTGAATGGAAACGTTGGAAGGGGAAGGCCTAGGCGAACGTACCAGGACCAAATTCAGGACGTTCTGAATAAAGGCCAGGTTAAAAGTACCCTAAACCGACGAGCATGTACGAAAGGATTGATGAAAGTACAGGAAGCAAGGGAAGTATGTCAAGATCGTAGCAGGTGGAGGACTGTGGTCTCTGCCTACCCCAACGGGAAAGAGGCGTGATGTTATGTATGTATGTATGTTTAGTTAGTACTTCAACCTGCGTTGGTCCTGTAGAAGTTTTTGATCAGTAATAGAAACAGGATCGATTGTCATCAAAAAACTTTTCTCAAAAATCCACCCTGTATAGAGAATATTTTGTTTTGTTATTTTAATTTCCATGAGTGGTAGAACAAAGGTTGTTTAGTAACATGAGTGGTTTTGCGTTAGTAGAGTTAGAAAATGAATGTATTCATTACGATGAAAATCTATACCTAGGGTATTTTTAAGTCTTAAAATGAATGAGAGGGTCTCATGCTATCAACAGCATCATCATCATCTATTGACATACTATTGTATGGGTTGCAAGGTCAATGTCCGACCTCACAAACCCTGGATTCAGAGTTTTTGAGACGCCAATGGAAAGGAAAATTATAAAAACCTTTTTTTTTTTCGTGAATACAATACCATTCTTGCTCCGGTCGAAAGTAAAAACCTTTTTGTTTTGACAATTTCAATTAATTTCAAACGATTATCTTCATTGTCACAATTATCAATATTGTTGAATCTGTCTGTCTCAACAGCCTATGCGGTCTTGTGGTTAGAGCGCTCGGCTCTCGATCTGGAGGTCCTGGGTTCAATTCCCGGTGGCGACACTGTCCAACAACCTCTTTGGGCCACCTCCCCAGTTTGGTTTGGTACCTGAGTGTTCGAAAAGTTAGATGATTTTGTGCTTCAGAAAGCACGTTCTATTCGTCACAGGGGTAGTCGGTAGATGATGATTTTGTGCTTCAGAAAGCACGTTCTATTCGTCACAGGGGTAGTCGGTAGATGAGCCATGTCAGAAGGCTTAGGCGGCTCAAAAATTTCAATGAAATTTACCATTCGGGGGTTTTCGGAGACAAAAAATCGATGTAGCTAGGTCTCATGGGTTGGAAAATTCGTTTTCCCCGTGTTTTTAAAGTACCCCGTTTTAGACAAAAACATACAGCGCCATCTGTTGGCGGGTAGCATAGCTTGCTCATCCGATAATATTTTAATGTCGAGGCGGCTATTTTAGAGCGAAGCTCGGTCGCCCAGGTTCTTTTCCACTGTATACCTGTCCGGAGTGTGAACTCTATTCTCTTTGTCGCACAGAGCACACGCGGGCCTTAGCCCTACAGCAGTTGAGCGAGAGTGTAGTGGACACGCTGTCGGGACTGGTCGGCGAGCAAGCGGCGGCGAGGGGAGCCCACAAGCTGTTCCACACTCTCCAGCACACTACACACAACAAGCAGCTGTTCTACGTGAGTTCTTCTCATTATAACAGAAAGTCCGATGTACAATTCAATAAGTACAGAAGCGAGTTAAGTGACAATTTAGCACATTCCTTGACATATTAATGTGTTTCGCGTATTTGCCGAGCATTGTACTGCTACTTGTCCTTAACTTGCCACTACCTTGAAGTGTCAATCGGCCTTTAAGGTGGAAGTGCACTACAGCGGCGCGGCTTGACACTGCAGCGGAGCGGCGCGCTCGGTACGCACGATTTCGGTCGCATACTCGGAAAAACTTCGGGCGGAACAGAAGGAAGTACGCCCCGCGCCGCGCCGCTCCGCTGACGCAAGGTGTCACGCATATCGGCAGCGGAGCGTAGTGTCTCGGCGCGGCGCGAAAAAAGTTGCCTCCGGAAGCAACTCGCCGCTCCGCTGCCGCGTCGATATAGTGCAAATAAACCAGTACAAATAATATTTGCCGCGCCGCGTCGATCCGCTGCAGTGTCGCGTATTAACGTTTACCCTAACAGTGTAACAGTTTCCTAAACAAGCGGTGCCGTTATTGAGCGGCAGCTATATGAAAGCTGTAAAAAGACAGCTGTGATAAGTAAAATGACGGTGACAAGTGGACAGTTAGAAACTCAGATGTTCGGTTATTACCCGACTGCGGTGAAGCCCTAACGGAGGGTCATTTGTTTCATCTGTATGTAATGTATGTTTCTATGTTCCCTCGTAACTACTAACCGCTGAACAGATTTTGATAAATCACTGGGTATATTAAAGTGGGAATCCAAATGAAGGGATTTATGAAGCGATTACAAAAATATAAACAACTTATTTAAAATAATTTAGCGCAACAAATATGAAAATTAAACAGATTGAAATTTAAAAAAATAATAATAAAAACCTAACTGCTTGGCAGAAAATAGGAAAACAAGCTCCAGGATCAATAGCATTGTTAACTTGAGGTTCTCGTGTGACTATAACGCACGAGCCGAGCGAGCGTAGCGAGCGTACCTTGGCAGCGGCCGGCGATTGCCAGAAGCGCATTATCAAGAATTATTACAAGAAAACCTAATTCAACCCAACCGATCCCAAAAGGGATCAAATCGGCTTCAATCTGTCAGCGGAAAGAAAATGTAATGGTTTCTTTGTTTTTATCTTTTATACTATATTGTAGTAGAGTATTTGAACTTTATTATTTATGAACATTATTACTATGACACACCTACTTTTTTCAAAATACTTTTAGTGGTGAGAATAGTGGATACTTTTTACGTCATTTCTTTAGTTGGTATATACGTCTTCAGAAAAAGAAAAATATTTTACCTTTTTGAATTTAATTGGTCTCTTTTAACCTTAGTAATTGAGTTTGTTTGACAAGGTGGAGATCTTTAGGGAAGGCCTATGTCCAGTAGTGGACGTCTTTCGGCTGATATGATGTTGATGACTCGGGCTGAATGCAAAGGTGAAGAACTTTCCCATGGATTGAAATAGTAGATTATACAGGGTGGCCAAAAAGTCGTGGATCAAACGAAACAGGGAGATAAAGGAGGTAATTTCCAACAAAAAATCTTTCCCCAGCATGGCCATAACTTCATTGCACGAAAAGATATGAATTATTTTAGTTTTTTCAATGAAACTACCGAGTCTTTTTACAATTTAATCAGTAAAAAATTAAATTGATTAAAAACAATAAAACAAAAGGTGTTGTATTATGAGTCGATAATGTATCAATACTACAAAAATTGTATTGCAGCTCTTGGTATCAAACTTAACGAGCAATGATTTTTTTTCCGTAAATTTTGAAGCGTTACAAAAAATTACTTCTCACTTTAAGAGCACCATTTGAAAAAAACCGGTCAAGTGCGAGTCGGACTCGCGCGCCGAGGGTTCCGATATACCTATAGTATTTTTGGAAGCAATAAAGTCCATTTTCAGGACTGCAAAACTAAATTTGTTTGTAAAGGTTTTTTGCAGATTTCTGAAAAACTGTGCAACTTAGAAAGATCGTTTTATTTTTGCTGTAAAGTTTATATAAACTTCTGTCAACTGTAATTAATTCAGATTTTTCCTTACTCAAACTTCGGAGATAAGGGGGGGGGAATGGTATTTTTCTTGACATTTTTCATCATAACTTTAAAACTAAGAAATTTAAAAAAATACAAAAATATATTTTAAAATGTACAAGTAAAGCCCTTTCATATGATACCCCACTCGACCTAGTAGCGACAATTTGAAATTTGGCCCCCCCTATTTTGGCCCCCTTTATATTAATAATCATACTTTTTTCAAAATTTTTTCTTGTGCAATTAAGTTGGGCAACTATATTCTAAAACTATTCCAAATTTCAGGTTGATAGCATAAGTGGTTGCTGAGATATAGAGGTGTGACAGACAGACGGACAGACAGAGCGGCACCATAAGGGTTCCTTTTTTTTACCATTTTGGTATCGGAACCCTAAAAAGAATGTATTAAGGAAAAGTGACCTTGTATTTAAAAAAACTTGCTGGTTTAATGCTGATTCAAGTGAGGTACAACACTTTACTCTTTGATCTTTAGTTTTGGTTTTATGGTCGTTTTTAGGGTTCCGATACCAAAATGGTAAAAAAAAGGAACCCTTATGGTGCCGCTCTGTCTGTCTGTCTGTCTGTCTGTCCGTCTGTCTGTCACACCTCTATATCTCAGCAACCACTTATGCTATCAACCTGAAATTTGGAATAGTTTTAGAATATAGTTGCCCAACTTAATTGCACAAGAAAAAAAATTGAAAAAAGTATGATTATTAATATAAAGGGGGCCAAAATAGGGGGGGCCAAATTTCAAATTGTCGCTACTAGGTCGAGTGGGGTATCATATGTAAGGGCTTTACTTGTACATTTTAAAATATATTTTTGTATTTTTTTAAATTTCTTAGTTTTAAAGTTATGATGAAAAATGTCAAGAAAAATACCATTCCCCCCCCCTTATCTCCGAAGTTTGAGTAAGGAAAAATCTGAATTAATTACAGTTGACAGAAGTTTATATAAACTTTACAGCAAAAATAAAACGATCTTTCTAAGTTGCACAGTTTTTCAGAAATCTGCAAAAAACCTTTACAAACAAATTTAGTTTTGCGGTCCTGAAAATGGACTTTATTGCTTCCAAAAATACTATAGGTATATCGGAACCCTCGGCGCGCGAGTCCGACTCGCACTTGACCGGTTTTTTCGTATCAAGGTGCAAATTTAACAAAATGGTAAATTTAAAGAAAAATGATTTTTTCGGATCAAACGAAACAGGGAGATAAAGGAGGTAATTTCCAACAAAAAATATTTCCCCAGCATGGCCATAACTTCATTGCACGAAAAGATATGAATTATTTTAGTTTTTCAATGAAACTACCGAGTAACACCAAAACTAAAGATTAAAGAGTAAAGTGTTGTACCTCACTTGAATCAGCATTAAACCAGCAAGTTTTTTTAATACAAGGTCACTTTTCCGTAATACATTTTTTTTCAAATGGTGCTCTTAAAGTGAGAAGTAATTTTTTGTAACGCTTCAAAATGTACGGAAAAAAAATCATTGCTCGTTAAGTTTGATACCAAGAGCTGCAATACAATTTTTGTAGTATTGATACATTATCGACTCATAATACAACACCTTTTGTTTTATTGTTTTTAATCAATTTAATTTTTACTGATTAAATTGTAAAAAGACTCGGTAGTTTCATTGAAAAAACTAAAATAATTCATATCTTTTCGTGCAATGAAGTTATGGCCATGTTGGGGAAAGATTTTTTGTTGGAAATTACCTCCTTTATCTCCCTGTTTCGTTTGATCCGAAAAAATCATTTATCTTTAAATTTGCCATTTTGTTAAATTTGCACCTTGATACGAAAAAACGACCATAAAACCAAAACTAACGATCAAAGAGTAAAGTGTTGTACCTCACTTGAATTAGCATTAAACCAGAAAGTTTTTTTAATACAAGGTCACTTTTCCTTAATACATTTTTTTTTTCAAATGGTGCTCTTAAAGTGAGAAGTAATTTTTTGTAACGCTTCAAAATGTACGAAAAAAAAAATCATTGCTCGTTAAGTTTGATACCAAGAGCTGCAATACAATTTTTGTAGTATTGATACATTATCGACTCATAATACAACACCTTTTGTTTTATTGTTTTTAATCAATTTAATTTTTACTGATTAAATTGTAAAAAGACTCGGTAGTTTCATTGAAAAAACTAAAATAATTCATATCTTTTCGTGCAATGAAGTTATGGCCATGTTGGGGAAAGATTTTTTGTTGGAAATTACCTCCTTTATCTCCCTGTTTCGTTTGATCCGAAAAAATCATTTATCTTTAAATTTGCCATTTTGTTAAATTTGCACCTTGATACGAAAAAACGACCATAAAACCAAAACTAAAGATCAAAGAGTAAAGTGTTGTACCTCACTTGAATTAGCATTAAACCAGAAAGTTTTTTTAATACAAGGTCACTTTTCCTTAATACATTTTTTTTTCAAATGGTGCTCTTAAAGTGAGAAGTAATTTTTTGTAACGCTTCAAAATTTACGGAAAAAAAATCATTGCTCGTTAAGTTTGATACCAAGAGCTGCAATACAATTTTTGTAGTATTGATACATTATCGACTCATAATACAACACCTTTTGTTTTATTGTTTTTAATCAATTTAATTTTTTACTGATTAAATTGTAAAAAGACTCGGTAGTTTCATTGAAAAAACTAAAATAATTCATATCTTTTCGTGCAATGAAGTTATGGCCATGCTGGGGAAAGATTTTTTGTTGGAAATTACCTCCTTTATCTCCCTGTTTCGTTTGATCCACGACTTTTTGGCCACCCTGTATAACAAGGCAGTAAATTAATATTTTTAAGGCGAGGCTAATTGTAATCCAAAGCGAAGTGGATTCTAGAGTTGTAATCCAAAGCGAAGTGGATTCTAGAGTAGAATTCCGAGCATTCGAGGGATTCTTAAGTAGAATCCTGTACTTAATGAGGGTTTCAATAGGTCGCCTGAGACAAAAAAGTATTTTGCAGCCGCGTGATATATACTTTTCATCTCCTTCTATGGGAATAGAATAAGAGGCTCATTAAGACACACCCATCTTTAATTTTCTTTAATCTTTGAATTATGATTCAAAAAGTTGGTACATAAGGCTGAATATTACGCAGAGTATGCATAAAAAATTAAAAAGTTACCATTACGTAACGATTTTTGTATGAAAATTTTGCAAAGGTGTTACGTAATTTAACTTTTTAATCATAACATAACTGTAAGCGACGCGAGTGCGGGCTGTCTTATCAGCGGGTCCTGCTGTGTCGACGGTACGAACCACAGGGGCGGTGGGGCAGGCTGTCTCAGCGGGGCATCCCACATCGGCTGAGCCGGCCATCTCATCGACGGCGGGGCTAACCACTTTGGCTGAGCCGGCCGTGAAGGCGGCGGGGCTTGGCACATTGGTGGAGCCGGCCGGGAAATTGGCGGGGCTTGCAATGTAGGTAGGGTCGGCTGTGACGACGCCAGCGGCGGTAGTGTCGGCTGTGTAGGTAGGTCTTGTTGGTCTTTTAAAATATCAATATTTGACTGACCTTTATTTAGTTCGGAACGGCATTTATCCAACCAGCTTTCAACGTTACTTGTGCGCTCTTCATCGTGTGAACTGTATCCATTTTCGTCGCGAGTGATAATAGTGAAGTTCTTTGCAGTGCTAGCGACCGTAAGGTCTTATTAAAAGTGATACCTATACGCATTCACGGACCGAACGGTATTATCTCATCCAGTGCGCTTCTCGATGATGGTTCCACAGTTTCGCTTATAAGCAGCGAGCTGGCGTGCCGCGCTGGGTTGAGCGGTCGCCCCGAGACGCTGCGAGTGTCAGGAGCCTGGACTGGAAACGAACTCGTCTGTGAAACAAAGGTTACAAATATAACCTTATCAGGTATGGACCAGGACAATAAGACTTATAATATTAAAGTGCGAAGTATCAATAATTTAAACTTACCTGCTCAAAAGTTGTCAATATTAAATGTTTGTCACAATGATAACTTATGTAATTTGAAAAATTATGTTTTTAACACTGATTTAAAACCAGAGATTTTGATAGGACAAGATAACTATCACTTAATGTTACCTATAAAAATTGTATCGGGTAAACAAAACGAGCCGTGCGCGACGCTTACCCCCTTAGGCTGGTGTGTACACGGTGCCGTGCGCGTGCCGCGCAGCGCTCGCTCGGCTCACGCTGGCTCGGCGATGATGGTGCGTCACGACCAACGAGACCTCCTGCTAGAACAGCTCCACGAAGAGGTGAGACTATCTTTTTCTCTTGACTCCCTAGGTGTAACGAATAAGCCACGCCAGAATGCCGACGACCTGCGTGCTATCGCTCAATTAGAACGATCTTCGGTGCTCAAGAATGGCCGTTGGTATGTAGGCTTACCATGGAAAGATGAAAACTGTGTCATGCCTGATTCTCACCCTACAGCGCTAAAACGGTTACAGGGCATAGAAAAAAAAATGGAGCAAAATTCAGGTTTCGCTGCCAGGTACGCAGAACGTATCAATCATTTACTAGAAAATGACTTTGCCATGGAATTAAAGGACACGACCGTCACACCAAAAACTTGGTACCTAGGTCATTTTGGTGTAGAAAATCCTAATAAGAAAAACCTTAGGCTGGTTTTTGACGCAGCGCAAAAGGTAGGTGATAAAAACCTAAATGATTACCTACTAACAGGGCCGGACTTATTGTCATCACTATTTGGTATTATGCTGCGCTTTAGAGAAAACAAGATCGCAGTCACCGGTGACATAAAAGATATGTTTCTTAGGGTCAAAATTTGCCCCGAAGACCAGCAGGCGTTACGATTCTTATGGAGGAACAGTCCCGACGAGCCTGTTAAAACGTACGTAATGACATCTCTTATTTTTGGCGCTAACTGCTCACCGTTTGTTGCGCAATTTATAAAAAACAAAAATGCGCTTCGTTACGCGTCAACGCAGCCGGCCGCCGTGGATGCTATTATTAATTCGCATTATATGGATGACTATATCGATAGCGTGCCGGACGAAGCCACGGCGATCGAAATGATAAAAACGGTGAGTAACATTCACAGGGAGGGTGGCTTTGAAATCCGAAATTGGACGAGTAATAGTGTCTCGGTACTAAATAGCGTACCTGCCGAAACGTTGGGTTCTGCAGCAGTTCAGTTTAAAATTGGACACCAGTACGAAGGGGAGCGAACCCTAGGACTATTATGGTACCCGGCGACAGACGAACTAGGATTTGACGTTTCATTAAAACGCATTCCTGATAATGTTATTCAGGGAAGAGAAAGGCCTACCAAACGTCTTATGCTTAGGATAGTTATGTCAATATTTGATGTCTTAGGCTTCCTATCACCCTTTATTATACAGGGAAGAATCATGTTACAGGACACTTGGCGATTAAATATAGGCTGGGACGACGTGATTCCCGATGACATGTATAATAAATGGTGTAAATGGTTAGATTTATTGCAACAACTGAGCGAGTTACGCATTCCCCGATGGTATCAAGGTCACAGGCAAAGCGCAAGCAACACGCATAATGAGTGCGAGCGAGAATGCCATACTGCATCTCAATGCGCGCCAACCCCTCCACAGCAAGCCGCTACGACCGCTGCTACGAAGCGCTACAAGGACGTAGCGGAAGCTACGAGTGCTACAACCGCGATAAGAAATATGCTCGGCTATAGCAACCTACAAATGCATGTATTTTGTGATGCGTCTACTAAAGCGATGTGTGCTGTTGCTTATTGGCGTTGGAATTGTAACGGTGTTATAAATGTTGCGTTTATTGCTAGTAAATGCCGTGTAGTTCCTGTGAAGCATTTGACAATCCCTAAATCCGAATTACAAGCTTCTTTGCTAGCTGCTAGGCTAGCAGATAATATTTTAAAGGAGCATAAAATCACGTCTGTTCAGCGGTACTTTTGGTGCGATTCTACGACCGTTCTACAGTGGATAAGAAATAACACGCGCTCCTACAAAACGTTCGAGGCGAACCGGTTAGGCGAGATTGATGACCTAACGCACAGAGAGGAGTGGAGGTACATACCTACCAAACAAAATGTAGCTGACTTGGCTACGCGCGAGTCGTTTGACCTCACTTTGTTTCAGAGTGAATGGTTTACGGGTCCCAAGTTCATCTACGAAGATGAAAATTCGTGGCCTGCCGATGTCTGTCAACCAGAACCTGAAAAAGTGGAAAATGATTATGTAACAGTCATGAACGAAATACCTACGACAAACTTACCTGTGCCGGACGCGCGACGTTTTTCATCTTGGCTTCGTTTGTTGAGAGCTACAGCGGTCGTGCTGAATTTCATAGACAGGTGCAAGGGGCGTGCCGGTGAAATAGATAGCGCTGTTATGGAGAAAGCGGAGCAGCTGCTACTGAGACAATCACAAGCAGAGTCGTTTCCTTGTGAAATACTTGCAATAAAAAATGGAAAATATTTACAAAAGAGTAGTAAATTACTTACCTTGTCGCCTTACCTTGACGAAAATCTCGTACTTAGAGTGCGCGGCCGCATCGACGCCGCAGCCGACATCCATATGGAACAGAAGAGACCCATAATATTAGACGGACGCCATCCCGTAGCTCAGCTGATCGTGCAGCACTACCATGTAAAAGCTGCACACGGTAACCAAGAGATGGTAGTGAACGAGCTTAAACAAAAATATTGGCTCATAAGACTCAGACCTACTGTGAAACACGTTGTTTCGAGATGTATGTTATGTCGAATCAAAAAATGTAAGCCAGTGATACCGCGAATGGGCGACCTACCTCAGGCTCGCATAGCTCACCACCAAAGGCCATTTACCTTTTGTGGGCTCGATCTATTTGGACCTCTGGAAGTGACAATAGGTAGGCGCAGGGAGAAGCGGTATGGAGTAATTTTCACTTGCTTGACGGTCCGTGCCGTCCATATCGAAGTCGTCAATTCTTTGACAACGGACTCGCTTATAATGGCAATTAGGCGTATGGCGGCTAGACGTGGTTGGCCTTGCCACCTTTACTCAGACAACGGCACAAATCTGAGAGGTGCTGATAAAGAACTTCAAAAGTCTTTGCAGGAGTTAGACCATGAAGTTCTAAACACTGAAGCGGCGATAAACCAAATGACATTTCACTTCATCCCGCCTGCAAGCCCCCACTGGGGTGGGGCGTGGGAACGCCTAATTCGCAGCATCAAAGCGTCACTTCGCGTAGTATTAAACGAACGCGCTCCTCGTGAAGAGGTGCTTATAACCTTGTTGGCTGAAACTGAAAATATTATCAATAGCCGCCCTCTGTCACACGTGTCTGTAGAACCCGGGAGCGTGGAAACACTTACCCCTAATCATTTTCTTTTGGGTTCTTCGTCTAATTTGCCAATCGTTGGTCAATTCGACAATTCTGACATCTGTCTACGGAAGCAGTGGCGAACTGCCCAGAGACTCACTGACATGTTTTGGCAGAGGTGGGTAAAAGAGATTTTGCCCGACCTTCTGCCGAGACAGAAGTGGTCCGAAGAACAGCAACCATTGCAAGTAGGAGATCTTGTGCTGGTCGTTGACCCACAATCTCCACGGAACACCTGGCCTAAAGGAGTCGTTCAGCAGGTTTACCCTGGGAGGGACGGTCGCATCAGAGTGGTCGACGTGAAAACCGCAACTGGAACCCGGCGGCGCTCTGTGGCACGCGTCGCACCTATTTCTTTGAGCTCTTAAGTTTTGAGTGCTTGATCAGCACTCGGGGTGGGGAGTGTAAGCGACGCGAGCGCTCATTCATTAGTTTACCTTACCTGTTTTACATTTTATAAAATTATCTGCGGGCAGTCCGCATTCATCCACCCGCGACGACACACATGTCAATCTTTGTTACCTATTTTAACGTCGTACGCAATTGTCTTTTCGCTGCAACTTGCAAGTTGCCCAGTTTTCAATATTCTCTTGTGTGTTTCGGCAATAAACTATTGTTTTGAGTAAAGTGCTTCGTTTCTATTAAAATCCGAGCCCTACATGCTACAATAACACTTGGATAAAATTCTTCTTGAACCTAAACCTTTTTAAAGAAGACTGAATATAAGGTCTTTTAGAGAGACGGTTATAAATGTAACAGTTTTTCTTAGTAGCTGTCAAATATTAGTAGCATATTTACAAAGTGTGCCTTATAAACAACCTATTATTTTGGAGCAGTTACAGTAACAGTTACTATAGTTACAATTATTTTATCTGTAGTGGAAAATATGCGCGCGCAGCCTGAAATTAGAAGGAAATAGATATTAGATTTGCCGCCATTTTCAAATATTTACCTTTTTCAAGTTTTTTGTGCCCGTGAAAGTAATGTGAAAGTTTATTGAAAAAGAAGATAAAGTGGTGCAGTCAGGATACTGCAGTTACACCAGAAGATACTCAATAACTTACGATCTTCTCCCATATTAGTGTAGGACATTTTATGACATAACCTACAATGAATTGGGAAAGAATGAAAATCGAAAAGAAAACCATGTCTTGTTAAGAAAATGTTCTGCTTGTATATTTCAAAGAAGACCTAGCGGATATATTAAGGCGGCTTCTTCAGACTCATATCAGAACTGTAATATACATAATATAAGTTACCATTGTTGTTTACTTACTTTTGTTTAATTGTTATCATTTTTATAAGTAAAGAAACCTATTGCATGAGTGAAGATAAAGTAGTATACGCAACTGCATATAATATGGTATTAAAACACTCGTTTGATGCTATTATCACATTCGGCTACGCCTCATGTGATAAACCCAAACTCGTGTTTTAATAACCTGTTTTATATGACAGTTGCATAAACTACTATACAATGTTATATTGTGAAGAAACAATTAGTAAAAACTGGCCACGTGCGTGTCGGGCCACACGCAGTGTAAGGTTCCGTTGTTGCCTCAGGAATCATTTTGATTTTAGTTATTAACGAATCGATCTGCCATTTTTAGGGATCCGTAGTCAACAAGGAACACTTATAGCTTCGTCATGTCCGTCTGTCCGCGGCTTAGCTCAGAGACCATTAGTACTAGAAACCTGTAATTTAGTACGGATATACATTTCGGAGACCGGTTGCCATGGAGATCTTTAGGGGAGGCCTATGTCCAACAGTGGAAGTCTTTCGGCTGATATGATGATACATTTTATCCACGCCGATAGTGGTAAAGTAAAATCTTGAAAAGCAATCAGGCGCTAGGACCTCGCTGAGCATTATTAGGAGGTAAAAATATATGTTATGAACGTTATGAAACACTTTGCTGTTTTGCTTTAAAAAATGCTGCTTTGCGATAAACACTGCTTTGTGATAAAAAATTGCTTTGCGATAAAACATAGTAAAAAAACCCTATACTGCGCGTGGCCCGACATGTACTTGACCGGTTTTTTAATAGATGGGCTTAGTTAGATGGGATGAAAAATTACTTTTATTTTTGGCTTTCTCATACAAACTTTGGGACCCGATGGGAACAGACTCCCGGCAATAGGAAAATTTGTATGGGACGATCAAATTTTCAACTTTTTCGATCCGTGTTCCTTTGGGAAAGCTGTTCGAATTAGTATTCTGGGTAACACACAAAAATTTGGCTTGTAGTCCAAAAATAGCTCGTAGTAATGTTAGCCGCTGCTTTAAATATAACAAGTTCTATCCTGATGCAACCTTAAGACTCTAAAAATAACGTAATGAACTCTTATTACACGGAAGTCTGCTCTTGTGTGTAATAGCAAGTGATAGGTGTTGAAATACAATATGATGGACGTAAATTTGGCGGGAGTTCACACAGAAATAGTGCCAAAACGCATAGCGGGAAATTACTGTAGTTGATCGATGTACCTAGCGTCCATTTATCGTCAATAGTGTCAAGCTGGTTAAGTGGTAACGCTTTTGTGCAATGTTCTTCTGGGGGAGTACGACGACCCCTTTGCCTATTTCTGTCATAAAGTAGCAGTGGTTGCAATTTATTTATTATTATTCAGTCACAATATAGCTCACAGCATTAGCCAAAGCACTATAAAGTTATAAAAAATAATTACTAGATTACTTGAAAAATAATCACAAGTTAATGTCATCATTATCATAATTCTATAAAATTAATGCTTTGTTTCGGTTCGAAGAGTAAGGGAGCCAGTAAAATTACCAGCACATGTGACATACAATCTTAGTTCTCAGGGTGGGAAATGCGCTGTAATAAACAAGTGCTATGGATCGTGGTGATAAGATAACATAACGCCTGAGGGGTTTCGGTAAGGAATCACTGGTGTCGATTCTGGCAGACACAAACTAAAACTTAATAAAATTTGACAGGCCCAAAAGTGTTGCTGTCCTTTTTCGAACCTATAGGGTGTGACAAAGACAGCAACACTTTTAGGCCTGTCAAATTTAGTTTAGTTTTAGTTCGTGTCTAAAAGAATCGACACCACTAGCGCCACATAACAAGTAAAAACTTGATTGGTTTGATTTAGTAATCGTTTAATGAATTCAATAGAATTTTGAAAAATACAAAAACACCTATTGTGTAAACCAGGTTTCCGAATGCTTAGAAATTCTTAAATATTCTTAAATTGTATTAGGAAATAGGTACGAGCTTTATCAAAATGTCGTCGATGAAAATTTTGCATTTACCCTTCAGAAGAAGCCCTTAAAAGGCTTTACATATTAATAGTATCCCAATATTTTATATTTCGAGTTATCAAATAATAATAACAGCACAAACTCAGCACTCTTTACTCTTCGGGAATTTTGTTATAGAAACTATGCATATGCAAGCGACCGCCAATAAAGAAATCGGGCCCATGGTAGAGAGAGCTAGCCATATTAAGACAAGTATCACAGTTAGAATGACATAGTACAAGTATTTAGACTTTTCTGAGTTTTCAGCAGTTGCCTCCGATTCCATTGTCGAAAAGTTTTCTAAAGTTTCTCTGGGCTCTGTAGCCTTGTCTGTCGTTTCTGTATTAGTTTCAAATACTTCTTGAGCTGTTGCTTTTAATATGGGAATTTGGGGAGATTCGCCGACTTGGCTAACAGTCTGAAATAAGAAACCGTAGTTAGTAATAATAACAAATTAAATAATCATACAGGGTCACTTTTGAGCGACTGGTCAAATAGTAGCACAATGAACTACTTTTCGATAAGATCTAAGCTCGAAAACCAAATCAAATTTTGGCTGTCGAAAATAATTTGCTATTGCTGGCGAAAGGTTTGTATAGGAAGGCCAGTAAAAATTGCTTATTTCGGCCCTTGTTTCTTTGGGAAAGTGGTTCAGATTTGTTTTATAAAAAGTAAAATATTAACATTTGGCTAGGGGGTCTAAAATAACCCCGTAATTATCCTGTTTTCTCTAAAGAAACAAAAACATTGGATTAAATTTTCCAACAAATAGCTAATGATGGCTATTTTACTTACAATTGTGTATCTAAGCTCCTCTGGGTTGTTTACAAATAATATTTTTTCTCCGAGCAGGGATTCTGTAAGCAAAGCATTACGGTTAATTATTTCTTCGAATTGAAAATTCTTAGCATCGTTAATTAACGACGTTTTTCCAAGTAAAAATATCATTTCTACAAACAATGATTTTTTTTATCTTGTAATTTTCCAGACTTATTTATTTAAGTAATGACAAATGCGGGGATTTTAATGTTAATATTAGTATAATATGTCTTGTACGACAAAATATGGGTATATAACCTGAAATAAAACGTGATTTTATTTTTTTTAGTAAGAGGTAGGGTTTCTCTCTCTGATAACGACAAGTATGAGTGCGGAGCTTTGCTTGCAATCCATGACACAATTGCTGTCGTGCCATAAGTACTTCTTCAGTTCCCTGCACTCGGAGGGACCTTTTGAAGGCAACCATAAGGCTATTTAATGTGGTCAAGTTTTGTACAAAGATCTTGTAGTCACTTTATGCCGTTGACTCGAAAAGAAGACGAAGTAATTATCAAATTGTTAATACATTGGCTTGTATTTTCGACAAGATGACATGAAAAAAAAAATATGAGAAAAAAAAAATGTTGGGATGACATTCGATACAGAGAAATGGATGCGATCTACATGATGCGCCGACCCCAAATAAATTGAGATAAGGGCAGGCAAATTATGATGGTATTTTTTAAATTCGTATCCATATACGAGTATCATACCGAATGGGTCAGCAAGCCTCTTTCCTGTAGAAACAAGCGAACCCTCCCCCTCTGCTCATGCGCCTTGACATACTTCCCTGGCTTCGTCTACTCTCATCAATCCTTTCATACTCTTCGCGGTGTATGTTACTTTTGACCTGGCTCTTATTCAGAACTTAATGGTATTTCAGAATGTAATGGTATTGTCTGTTACAAAAATATTTAGGGATACCTTTTTAAAGTTCCGATATCTCATGAGTCAGCGCGTATTTTAAATATGCTTTTTTATTTATAAAATTGTTCTTACCGCTATCACCTACGCCGATTGTGTTCAACTCGTCTAAGTCCCCTTTCCTGATGACAATAGTGCTGTAATCCTCATTGAATCGGTACATTTCATCCGCTAGTACCATACAGAATTCTGCTCCCTGGCTTGGGTTGTACCGCTGTTTTAACTCATTCAAATATAGGAATGCTCGCGAACGCTGGCATGTCTTTGTAAAAGAAATATGAACTAAATTATAAAGTTGCGTGGTTGATCGGTTACGGATCCTGGAGATACATAATTCGTTATGTATCTTCATAAAAGCAAAACAAAAATCTCTCAAAGCCCGGAAGGTCTTTGCCGGAAAATTAAACAACAGTCCCAGTAAGGAAACAAAATAAAATTCCAAAAAACATATCATGGTGGAACTAGGGTGCTGAAAGATGGTAATCTGTCCAGTTTTGTCTGAACTTTCTGTGGCTTTTTACTGATCTAGTTACGCCAGCGCTGAAAATCATGCGCTGCGAGCAAGATTTATTATATTAGCTTGTGACTTGAATGTCCTAAATAAGGGTCCTCACTGCTGTACAAGAACTTTCTACACTTTTGCTTCTTCCAGCCAATTTTTAAAGAAAGTGTCTAGATGTTTACTTTCCTCGCCGAGGTCTGTCGCATCACACTAGGCAGTAACTTTTGCCAACAAGATATCATGGATACGGAAGTCAGAACCGGTTCAATCACATTTGATATTTCCGGTTCTTTGTCCAGACTTTTTAATTTTTGAGATAGTAACCCTATCAGTTTTTTCCTTTATTCGGATGAAAACAAAAGTGGATTCAGTAGACATTGAAAACGCTAGTGTATTTATATTATCTTTGTAGATAACAGTTTTATTATAAGCAAAGCATTTTAAATATATCATTTCATTTTAGAGATACTTACTTTGTCAGTGATGCAAAAATAAAAATTCGGACAGTCAGCAATATAATGTAGCAAGTAACGTCCATGCGAGTATGTCATCTTCTCATTTTTAGACGGAATTTTCTGTATCACTTCTTCCGCGATTTCGCTGAAATTGCCATCACATGAGGCATATTTAGCTGCAATTTTGCTTTCGTTAGCTACGGCACTGAATAAAATAGGCATTTTCTAGAGGTGTTAGCACTTTTTTTTACGAAAAAAAATACAAAGAGTGGTTCTACTCGTAATTAACACTTATTTAATTGTCCATTTCAATATTAACACTTGGATTATTTAAATGACCATTTCTATATTGGCCTAGAATTACCCAAACTATTAAAAGTATATATTAACTTTCTTTGTTTTTGATTACAGTTTTTTCACAGATTTTTTCCCAGCACTAAATTTACTTTTACAATTCTCTGCATTCTCAACACCTCCATAATAAAACGCAAATAAACCGCGACTGATACAAATGCCGGTAGCTGCGCCTACGCAAGCCGCGATCACTCTTACCGTGAGACTATCACAAAGATATCCGCAGTTCTAAATTTATATTATCTTGTCGGCTCGCAGAAAAAACGTCGTCTTCGAATATTGATCAAATGCTTTAGTGTGCGAAACACATGCTGAAGATGTGTGACAGTTTGACGACTCTTTCTTTATGAGCTTTTAATTGAATAAAATTATATTTACTGAACTTTAAGCGTCAACTAATTGACCGTTATATTATTTTTTAATAATGAACACTGTCACAGAATCCGTTGGCTTGAGAATTACCCTTTTTAGGGTTCCGTACCTCAAAATAAAAAAACCGAACCCTTATAGGATCACTTTGTTGTCCGTCTGTCTGTCTGTCTGTCAAGACCCTTTTTCTCACGAACGAGAAGAGGTATCAGGTTGAAATTGAAAACGTATATTAAGGTCCATAAACCACACAAGATCTGAAAATTTAATTTTTTTACAAGCCCGCAATCAAAAGATATGGCTTTTTATGTCCTCATCCACACATTTATGCAAAAAAGCAAAACCTACAGGGTACTTCCCGTTGACCTAAAATTATGAAATTTGGCAAGAAGCTAGGTCTCACAGTACAAATATAGGGAAAGTCTAAAATCATTAAATATTTCAATTTTTCTCATAACTATTATAACCAATTAAGGTGAGCTCCCGTTTCAAGAACTTTTCTATAAAAGAGGGGTCAAGTTGAATGGTCGCGGAGTTTTTAAAATCAAAGAGCAAAAGCTTTTAGTATATCATATGGTAGATAGGTACGGAACCCTTAGGGTGCGAGTCCGACTCGCACTTGGCCGGTTTTTTAAAGTGTCTTTCGGTAGTATTAAAAACATTTTCGACTTTAATCTACGCATTTTAGTTCATTTTTTTATGAATTATAGAATAAAATAAAACATTTGTTACAGGAGCTATTCGAGCTCGTTCTACTGGAGGTATTCCCTGAGCTGAAACGGTACCACTGAACGGAGGTAAGATAAGAAATCAGACAATAGCTATATCAGTAGTATGAATTCTACAGGGTTTTTAGCCACACGTTTGATACTTCAGTTACGTTCCATTTTTGACATTTCATTTTAACAACAAGCACTTTTACTGAGACGTAATGTGCTTGTGTATTTTGTAAATACTTTTAGCCTAAAATACTGGCCAGACAAATTCTACGGTCGAAAATAGGCGTTAAATAGAAAACTTGGTGTTTTGCTTATTTACACGACTTTTGTGCTAATATACATAGTTATATGAGCAAAATGTTAAAACGCTCAGTTTTGCGACTTCACATAATCCGTCGATATAATTTATGATTTCTTGACATAAATTTTCATTTCATCTTCAAGGTGTTCGATTATTTTCTCAATGTTTTTTAATGCAAAAATATTAATACCTTTTTTTCTCAAATGGAAATGTTACTTGTACCAATATTGTACTTAGGGTATTAATTAATGTGATTTAATTGCTATGATCTCACTCGCTTTAAATCCCGCGCATTGGTTATATTTTGAGTGTGAGCGACTTGATCGGACCGTCTTTATGTGAATTTACGGGTTTTATACACTTCTTACATCATTGTGAATTTACTAGAGTTCGTGCCAAAGATTGTACTTTTTTGCGGGTGATAGTCTCATATTACGTAAAATAAGAGTATCATAAGATAAACAGACGTACCTAATATATTTATACTCAAGCCAGTGATTTGACTTAACATTTATTATACCAGTTTTTTAAATTTTCATAAAACGTGACTTTTAATTGACTTTTAATTAGTTCTTAATATTTTTTTTCAAAGATATGCATGTACAGTGCGTTCAGAACAAGTCTGTCTATGACGGTTATTTTCCGCGCATGGGTGACAGGCGGAGAGTCAATGAAGGATTCGCTCGCCCCCTGGGGGTAGCCGCGCTTACCCCCGCGACAAATTTTTTGACTTCTGCGCATTAACGGTCACAGACAAAGTTATTTTGTACGCAGTATACTCATGATACTGAACAACTTTTCCCAAGGAACATAGGTCGAAATACAAAAAACCAAATTTGACGTGCCATACAAAATGCGCTATCCGTTGATGGGAGGTCAAAACTTGATTTTCGTATTTCGACCTATGTTCCTTGGGGACAGTTGTTCAGTATCATTATACATTCATACCTTTTTCTATCAAGAACTAATTAAAAGCCACCCTATATTTTGTGTTTGTATATTCCTAAAGGTCAGAAAATTGCAAATTTTACAACTGCAGCCAGGATTCGGATTTGCATCTTTTTCGTTAGTACACACGGCCGCACGCCGGTGGAAACATTTTGACCTTGAGCGGGTCCTTGGCTTCTGGCGTTTGTAGCCAAATCTACTCAACTTAGAGATTCAGATTCAGATAATTTTATTCAATGTAGATTCTTTACAGAATACTTATTGAATGTCATGCAGAATACAATGCAAATAGAGCGAGTCTTCGCCGTTTCGGATCGTGCTATGGCAGCGTAAAAGAAACGGCAAGAAACCACTGAAGCACGGCCTACTTTAAGAGTCGGCTTTTTACAATGTGTTTCTTGTGTTTCGCTGGAATATCAGAGCACCATACCTCTTTGTCATTCATATAGTCATCCAATCTATAGTAAGCTTTTTTACATAACGTTTGCTTTACACATTCTTTAAACTTTCTCTCAGGTAATTGCACTATATTGTCAGGTATTTTGTTGTAGTAGTAGAAATAGTTTTAACAGAGCTTAATTTTTTAAGAAACTGTGCAACTGGCAAAATGTTTATGTTGGAAAAATAAAACCCTCCGGTAACATTCCGGCTGTGATGACACAGATTTGAATCCTGCCTGTGGTTGTAAGTTTGCGATTTTCTAGTTCCTATCCAGTTCTTGTCTATAAGTTTTCTTTTATCTATTATCTACGTAAATAATAAGTTTTAGAAATTAAGATTTACTTTAAAATAAAAACACTCTAGTCTTCATGAATGCTCTCTTATTTAAATCGGTTGTAACGTAGAAATGATCTAAGGTATAATTTATGTTTGCCTTTGGCTGTGGAAATAGGTGCACTAAGCAATTGTTATATAAATGCACTATACAGTGTTAGAAAAAGAACTTTAGAGTCTGAAGAATATAAACACAACATGTGCTGCAACATACATGTTACATTTGTTGTGCAGCACTGTGATGTCCTAAGAAACATAGGTCGAAATGCGAGAAAAAAATATGCGAAGTAATTATTTATGCAGCCATTAGCTAATTTGTGTAGCAATAAAAAGCAGCAATTTAATCATTTGTGCAGCAAAGTATGTTTTAACCGGTTATAATAATAAGAAAAATAACTGCAACATTCTATAAATAAATGGTATTTGAAAAATAACTTCAATATTATGTTGCTCCATGACCACACATATTTAAGTTTTTTTTTTTGTTATTTTGACTCTTGGGCAAAGTTGTTCAGTTTCATATCAAGCTCCAAAGTAATTTTGCTAACACATTGTATTACTTCGAATTTCTTGTATTTTGTAACGTTGGATGAATGAATTGTGTATTTTTATATGAACTGAGAAATATTTATTAATTTAATTCAAATTTCATGTCAAAGAAATTGCTTTTAATAATTATAAAATCGTATTTCAACAAAATGTAAATAACAAAAAAATATAAATATTAATGTTCTAGTTATTATTATAAGGGTAATCAATAAGGTTTTCGCTATATTTTTTTCCGAAATTATATCATGAAATTTTTTTGATTTCGTAGTTAGGTACATACCTAGCTACTTACTATATTTTAGGTAAAACCATAGAAAACCATCATATAATACATACTAAGCGTAGCAAACTTAACTATCAATATAATAGGTCTTTACCTATGAAATTGCCGAAATTTTCTTAGAGATTAATGAGATCATAATTCCTATAATTCTAATGCAATTTTTTTCATTTGTCTTATATTTAAAAGTTGACTTCAAGGTTATCAATTTACGCATAAAATAAAGTTTTTATTTTAAGTTTCATATATAAAATTAAAGGTTCGAAAATTGTTCGTCTTAAATGTCGTCCGATTTCATCATTAGATATGTTATATTTTATTATATAATTTAAGCTTCTGTTAGCTTAATGTCTTCCCAATAATGCTTAAAAAAAAATTGAATTTATAATTCCTAAGAAAAATGCAAAAATGTTAGTACTGAAAATTGAGTTCACCTAAAATTCGCCATACAAAACGGCAATTTCATAGGTAAAGACCTATTATATTTAATATACAAGGAGTAAAAGACTATTTCTGAAAACTGAAACCATGGATTGAGATCATAAAAAATGTGTTGTTAAGGAACAAGACTAAATACGATTTAATTTTTCATACAAAATGTGCAATAAAATTTGGAAATAAATTTTTCCCGTATTACAATATTTATTCCACATTTTCAGTTCTCAAGAATGGTCTATACAACCGATAAAATTTTAATTTTATATCTGGTACCTTTGGAGCTACTTACTATTGTTAAATATATGAATGTTGACTAATCTAAACAAACTGTAACCTATCGCACTACGTTAAGGTGTTACGATGAATAAAGTATTATATGTATTTTATATCGTGTTCTAAATTGCCTTACTTATGTGTTTTGATAAGGGGATCAATATTTGAATATCATCCAAAAACTGAAATCACAGATTTTTCTTTCCAAAAGAGAAAAAGAGAAGGGAATGAAAATTTTAATTGGTTTTGCTCCCGAAGCCCAGTGATTGTACTCAAGAAAAAATGCTTAAAATTTGTACATGTGCTTTGGGAGCAGAACCAATGAAAATTCACGGTGGATTTATTACATTTAAGGCGATCCGTTTTCCATAGGCACTTAATAAAATAAAATAAAACTCATTAAATGACTCGCATTCTTATGCAGGACATAAAATGCTGTTGAAAAACGAGTATATACTGCTATTTTTAGTTAAATTTTTCACTAATTAATACAAATACAAAGCTAATGCACCGAAAGTACTACAGTATATAGATCGCACACCCACAATGGTAATATTGAACCAAAAATTTCTAACAAAAACTAGCACTTTCGGTGCATTAGTTGTATCTTTGTATTAATCAGCGAAAAATTTAACTAAAAATAGCAGTTTACACTCGTTTTTCAACAGCATTTTATGTCCCGCATAAGAATGCAAGTCATTTGAATTTAGTGTGGAAAACGGATTGCCTTAAAGTAGTGTTTTATTTATAATTTTCTTATATTATGTTATGACTTACATTTCAAGAGTATGACTAAGATTTTTAATTTTCATTCCAAGCATTGGGCTCCTGGCTCAATCGTAGACGTAGACACAAGTAATCATGAAACCTCTTGGCTATTGACGATGCCGAGGTTCCTCAGAGGTCTGTTCTCTCTGCGACACTTTTCCTGCTAAATTATTGTGTACGCAAACAACACTACTGTCGTGGTGAAATACATATTTAGCGCGAAAGCCAGTGACGATGACATAAGTTTATGACGGTTTCAAGCTTCTCAGCGTGAAGTTAAGAAGATATCCTAGCTGCATTTCTTTCATGCATATGGTTACAAATGTATTCCCCTATTTCCTTAGTGGATAATGCCTTAGAGTGAGTGTATATCTACTCTGACTTTAGATTTTGAGGTAAGTGCAAATTTAAAATCTCTATCTTAAGTGCAGAATCAAAATCTAGACACACGATTGGACAGTTTTAAGTCTTGTATAAAGCATATTTTGTTCGGTCTGGTTTGGAGTATTGCTATCTATTTTCAGACAAATTCCTTTCAACTAGCCACACTCGACTCGGGTACAACGCAGAGCCAAGAAGCTCGTGGTAGCTTATCACAGCCTAGCCCACCGCCCCAATGTTTTATACTTGTCAGTCTACGATGAGTGTATCCATCAGCACCTTAGATTGTGAATATATGGCAGATTTACTGCCTAATCCGCCATCCCCCTTCTACCATTGGGAGTCCAAGTTATCAATTTACGCCTTGATATTAATAAATCCATCTGCATTTTGCATCATCTTAAAAATTTCTGCGCGATCTCGTTCCATCGTCGACCTTATTTTTGTACACGGCTAAAATGACGTTAACTTAGCCTAGGCCTAACCTAGCCTAGCCTAAAAATTCTTAATTTCAATCAAAAACTCTACCATTGTTTAAACGACAAATACTTCACTTTATAATTAAGAGTGCGTATGTTATTTTTTTATTTTAATTTATTAATAAACATTATTGTGATAGACTATAAGATCAGATCATATACGACGTTTCTTTGTCGGATTGTTAATCCAAGGTTCTTAGTTGCGATTATATGAAACTATAAATAACACAATACAATACAGAAATGTTGTCTTATTCATGCCGATACAATCATCGGCGGCGGCGGCGTGGACGAAAAGTACCGGCGGAGTTCAAACATTTTCTCTCAGTATAGAAAAATAAACTTCATACTACCTATCAGCATACGAATCAGTTCAGATCAAAACCAAAAATACTCGTGTGTTTTCTAGCGTTTTCTGCTTGATTTGTATACTATGTCACCAGAAAAAATAAGATTCGTATACGATGTACAAAATAACTCGGACTGTGACTGTTAATGAGCGGAAGCCGGAAAATGAATCGCGGGGGTGAGCGCGGCATCCTAAACGCGCTATAAGTAAGTTGATAAATTTTCGGGGTAGCTTTTAACTGTCGAAATTGTAAACTCGGAGGAAACTGGTAGATCCATAGGTCCGTTAGGTAAGAGAAACACAAACTAACAGCTCCCGGGGAAAGGTTGAGTTAGGTTCTCTTTCGACCAAACGCACGAGCCGAGCGAGCGAAGATAGCGTGCTGACTGCTGCGGCAGCAGCCGGCGAGTGCCAGAAGCGAATTCGGTACAGTTTACTATTTTTCGACAGTTTATCTACTGACTGAGTTAGTTGATCAACTTACGATTTTTGATACTTTTCGGTGACTTATATTATAATTCTAGGATATCACCGAGTGACATACTAGATTATTTAAAAGTACATCATAATATATGCAAAACAACAATCTATCATGTCATACACGAACTCTGTCTTAAATACCTTGTAAATAAATGTATTGAGTATTACAATAACTTCCGGCTCGGGTGGATTTGACACGTGGCGTATTGCTCGCATCTTTTATTTTTAATTTTTTAAATCTGTTTTGTCATCTGTCTGAAAAAATCTTGGTCCCAAGATTTTTTTTATTTAGGCACACCGGCAATGCAGTTCTCTATTCAGTAACTTGTTTACTATTATATATTCTGTGATTCAGTGCCTATAAAAAGTTCACGAGCATTTTTCCGTTCTACCTGAACTGAACCTTGCTGATCTCTGTTGTAGGAGAAAGGGTTATAGTAAAATAAAACATCAGGTAAATCGAATAATTTCTATTTTAATTTTTCAGTACAATAATAAATCAAACAACAGTTTTAACACCTCGGGAGGCTTTAATCAAATGGTGAAAAACTGTTTAGTTTTTATTCGTTACCTAATTACGCTAATGTTAAAATTTATCCAAAGTAATAAAATTCAATACTGAAATTACGAATTTGGCACAATCGCTTATTAAAATTTTGAATAATTTAAATAATGCTTGAATTAGGTACGCGCATTGTGCGTTAATGTTCATGATTTTTAATGCACTATCCTAATGAGAAACTGACGGAGACGTTTGTTTTGATGTATTTTCAACAAAAAAATTGAAAATAGACGCATACTTTAATGTACTTGCTACCCTCTCCTAGCCCTCAAAGCATTCGGTATCACAGCACTCTCATAAAAACCTCTTCTTTCCCTTACATGCTATAAAACAACTCAATCGAAGTAAGTAAAGCACGTTAAGCTTTACACATTGGACTTTGCACCATTATTATTTCAATGGCCGCATGAGCTGAAGTCGCACTGCAAGTGTCAAGCTTTACCTGCTCTTAATTGTACCTATATTTGAAAATTTTTTGTATACTGTTAGAATGCTGTCTTACAAGCCTCTTTTGCCTCATAAAGATTTTTAGATGCCAACTACGTCGTCCTTCATAATCTGTTTCACGAGTCTCTGCCTACCCCGACGGGAACACGGCGTGATATTGATATTATGTATGTATGTATGTACGAGTCAATGCCAACACTTACCAACACATTTTGCATCAACATCAATAGTAATCAGCTAAAACTGTCAGAAAAATACCGGTCAAGTGCGAGTCGGACTCGTGCGCCGAGGGTTCCGAATTCGATATACCTATAGTATTTCTGGAAGCAATAAAGTCCATTCTTAGGACCGCAAAAGTAATTTTGTTTGTAAAGGTTTTTTGCAGATTACCTGCGTCAACTTAGAAAGATAGTTTTATTTTTGCTGTAATATTTACATAAACTTCTATCGACTGTAGTTGATTCAGATTTTTCCTTTCGAATGCACAAGTAAAGCCCTTTCATATGATACCCCACTCGACCTAGAAATGACAATTGAAAATTCCTCCTCCCCCCCTCTATTCGGACCCCCTTTACATAAATAATCATAAGTTTTTAAATTCCTTCAAGTGCAATTAAGTTGGGCAACCATATTCTAAAACTATTCCAAATTTCAAGTTGATAGCAGCACTGGTTGCTGAGATATACAGGTGTGACAGACACACAGACAAAGTCGCACCATAAGGGTTCCTTTTGTTTACCATTTTGGTATCGGAACATTCGGAACCCTAAAAACAAGTTTGTAAAACAATGTTATTTTTTCAGTCAAATATACTCTGGTTTTAGAGTCATGGCTGCAAAATGTGTTGGTTAGCGTTGGCATTGACTCATGAAACGGATTATATCTTGGAATAATTTAGGACTGCATTAAAAATTTTAATTTTGTATGCGTATTTGTCGATGGCTTCTACTTTATAAAAGGGGGTTCAAAATGACTCTAACTTAACTAAACATTCAAATAATTCATATCTTAGTGAGTTGTGACGGGCGGATTAAGTCTAACTTCGATATCGATTCTAACAGAAATAACCTTCGATATCATTTTTATTCACCTACTTACAAAACAATTGGCTAAATGTGTATATGAGATAGTCTCTTAAAATTAATACAACAAGTTTTGTGAACTAGGCAAATTATAAAAATAGAACTTGTTAATAATAGTTACAAAAATAAAGTAGGTAAGTTGCCATTAACAAAAGTGTAGAAAAAACAGTTTTCGTCGGATCTGCATCCGTTAGACTCCTTTCCTAATTCTACCTTAGATTAAAACACCCTGTGAAACTTTGTGAACGTCTTAAGTGTCAGAGATATAAGAAATCCACAATTTAACAAAATAAATCTTCTAATTCTTTACATGCCTGCCTTCCCATTATCATTGCTTTAAAACAAAGCTGATACTTTCTACATAAGGCTTTTTAAACCTATAAGAAATGCGTAAAAATAAGTAATTGTCCTTGATATGAACAGCACTACAATGTGCACAGACGCGGGTTGGATGCAGAAATGGTTGACATTTGAATGCAAACAAATTATTGAAATGTCATAAAACTCCTGACAAAAACGTCATTATTAAAATTAAATATTTACACTGATATTTTGTTGTCACCAATTTTAACCTGGTGAATATCTTGCATAGGTAACAGATATTATATTTTTATGAAATAACAAAACTTCAAAATTTAAGATTATTTTTATTCTATACTGTTAACAGTCGATTAAAAAATTTGTGTACTTCAATGTTAAATTGGAGTTACAATTTTGTCCATACTATTAAATTTCTTATCCTAGTTTATCATCGCCACGTAAAAAAAATATGAGTTACATTTTGAGTTCTAGAGGCTCTATGTATCGAGGTTTATTGCGTCGAAGCTTCCCCGTGAGCCGCGGGGAGGCTAAGCGAGGCAGTTACCTATACAATACAAAATAATGCCATACTTAACTAATCTTCAATTCACTCCATACAAAATATACTAGGTATTTGATAATTTTATTATCATCACCACATAGTATCATGTTGTGGCACCACGCCTTCTTTCTTTGTTACATGTACAGTTTTTGTACCTTTACAGAAATTACATGAGGCATGGTGCTGCAACTCCGAACATATTTACTTCACATTAAGTATAATTGTATTATTACAACTTTAAATTCTAAAATGTTAATTTTTCACATATTTAATTAACATAGTAGATATTATTCGCGTTTGATGTTAAAATTTTCTTCTTAGACAACTAATCAATTTTGCCTATTCCTATATCTATATTACTGTAGCCATATTTTAGTACTTATTACTGTAATATGAATAATGTTATTTTTCATATATATCAATAAAACACAAAACCACTCATTTTGACGGAATAAAATTCAGTGATGAATATTTTTCTTATGAAAATTGAGTAGGTATTTAGGAATTACGTGAGACCATCTGTTGATACATTTATTAATTTCCTATACTTACCCTAAGTGCAGATTTGAGATGTAGAGTACCTTCAACTTCTTATTTTTGGGTTGTAAGGTCGGTCTGACCTTGTGTGCCCGTTTCACCCGTTCCACGAAAACACACCAACAGTTTATGCACTAACAATCCGAACATTTACCAATCCGATCATCGTACCTACTCCAGGGTGTCTACTCTCAAAGTCCGATATATCGAAACGATACTACTCAAAACATGCAACTGCAAAACTTCGTCTCTTGACAATAGAGTAGAATATTGGTTGGATGAATTTTCAAACTGCATCCAACCAATATTCTACTCTATTGTCAAGAGACGAAGTTTTGCATTTGCATGTTTCGAGTACTATCGTTTCGATATATCGGACTTTGAGAGTAGACACCCTGTGTTTAACAGTTCCACCTCTACATGTAAATTGACGTATACTGTGTAGGTAGGCAAAGAGATCCATATGAGCAAATAATTGGTTGCTTACAAAACGAGTCCATTTTATACATACTCTTAGGTTCTTTGAATTTTAATCATCATATCGCGTGGGTTGTACTGTAAGATCGATGACCGATCTCACAAACCCTGGTGTCATGCCTAAGATGCAATAAACAACATTGATATCTTGCCGCCGTGTCTGCTGTTTCGTTCTCGGTGATAATTTTGTATCCTAATTTCATGTCTTCTTAAATATTTAACACATAAACAATAATGTCACGATAATTACTTCATGAATATGTATTATTATTTTGGGCGTTTAAGTGAGATTTCCTTGAGCTGAAACATCAAATTCTTCATTTCGTTGACCTCATTTATACTAATCCCGGTTCGCCTTGAGTTTTTGCCGAGCCTTGTAACAGATGGGCACTAGCAATAAGGATTTTTGTAGTGTTGCCCGCTGCAGTCGGCTCGGAGGGCCGGTAGATGTCGCTCATCTACTTCTACATTGCGGTTGCTACTCGCTCTAAGTCCGTAAGCGTGTTGTCGTTGTGATCGCGTGGTCACCTGTACAGAGTCGGTCTCTCGGTAACGGCGTTCAGGCGAAGGAGTGGAGCGTGACCGGTTCGAAGTCGTCGTGTGTGGAGGGCCGCGAGGGAATTATGCCGTGAGGGGGAGGCGGCGGTGGCGGCAGCAGGCTCGTGCCCTCCGGGATGTACACATTTGTTACTCGCTCCTGGGTATCACATAACAGAGTATTAGCAGGAAACTTCAATACACTATACTTTAAAGCAACTTAACTGTATAACCGCACTAACTCCGATGCTATGGATCGTTAATACGCAGAATTTAATAAATGAGTTGCGGAGTTGCACGTTACCGTGTTTGTCGGTACCCATGCGCAGCTTATAACCGTCAGCATCAGAGTTACTTGCCAGGCTGTATTCGCTTTTTAATAATTTTTAGTTTAAAGCCTGAAGAATCTTTGTAGTGTATTTCTCTTGGCAAATATGTATACGTACCTGGTTCTTGTCATACTTGAAGATACCTTGAAAGCGATTGGGCCTGCGCTCGAGAGGCTCATTGACACTACCAGCTGCGTAGTTAGGGTTGTGGAACGAGATATGCCCACCCGATTCGCGGTAGTTCTCTTTCATTTCCCCCACCCGCTCGCGACTGAGTCTCACTAAACATAGCATATAACATTTTTTGTAAGTTCTAAGATATTATTCACATGAAAGTTTTAGGTTTGATTTGATTTTAAACAAGTGTACACTTACTTCCGACAATTAACACTATAACACAAATGGTGACCAGTGTCGCTATAATGCCAACCGCAATAAGAATGCCACTAAATTCCGTTTCCGGGAAGGGCGGTGGTGTTGGCTGAGTATTGGTATCCTTATTATCACTCAAGTAGTCACGATATTGTGGTGGGACCTTCAATGGCACGCGTCGTTTTGGTTCTGTGTTGGAAAATGTTATATTCATTTATAGCGATACTTAATATAAAATATTATATTTATAATTGAACTTTATCATCTGATTTTACCTGTAGAGCAAGGCCGTGAGTCCTCTACGTCAGGACAAGCGCAAACATAATCAGTTCCTATGAACAGGCATAGATGTGAGCAGCCTCCATTATCTTCCTTGCAAGGGTTCCATCCGTCCTGTTTACTAGCTGATACAGCTTTTATCTCCATTGCCATTTCAAGATCGGATCGGATAGTTGTCACATTCTTGCCTGTCTCTTTATCAGCTCGCATTACAGATTTCTTATACCAGTCCGTCCAGTAAATGTAACCGTTGAACTGAAATTATTAAAAAGTGTCATTAACCCATTTCTCAAACACAGATAAAAATCATGTCGCGCCCGATCACTTAATTTTTTTTTGCAATCTTGCGAAGGCACCGAGCCACTCTCACACCCTTTAAGCTTTCCCCTATTATAAGCAATAACGTGTTCTGTGTACTGCTTTTGTAAAATTTCACAGTGATTTTGGATTTTACTGATAAATTGTTCTATTCAAGATCAGCTGGGCGTCTCGAGAACGCTTAAATTTTTCGAGTGCAAGCAAAAATGAGCAAAGAGTTGACCAGGCGCGAGTGACCGCGACAAAACTTATTTAAAACAGTACTGCACAAATTTCAAATACGTCAGTGTATCAGTCCAATAGATCTTATTCAAAAAAGATCTTATATTTAAATTGATTATTGTTTCGAACCTGTGTCATTCCGAATGGATTCTTTGCTTCAGGTACTAGTTGTATCCTATGTTTTCCATCCAAGTCCGCCGTATCAATTCTGTCTTTCAACGCGTCTGTCCAGTAGAGTCTTCTCGCCTGGTAGTCGATTGTGATGCCGTTGGGAAACCCGAGGTCGTGATTCACTATGGTCTGCCTTTGACTGCCGTCTAGTAAAGCCCTTTCGATACTAGGAGTTTCTCCCCAATCACTCCAGTACAGATAACTGTAAAATTATTATAGTTGGTTAATTTAGTTCATTTATTATTTTAAAATGAAATAATTAAGTCTATTCATATGTGTTTACCCTTTTGCTGGGAAAAGTGCTAAAGCTCTAGGCTCATTCAGGTTGGTAAACAATGTTTTCCTTGAAGAACCATCCAATCTTGCCACTTCCATCACCTAGAATTATTCATATTAGTTTTCGAACTTCTTATATTACTTTATGTATCTATTCGTATTAAGTTTTTTAAACTATCACTTACCTTGTATTCGTTATCAGTCCAGTAGATATTATTGGCTATCCAATCGACTCCCAAACCATTTGGTGTATTCAGTTTACCTTTCACTACAACTTCCGTTTCACTCGTGTTCATCATATTGATGGATTTGATAACATCGTAATGAACATCGCTAAAGAATATCAATTTCTTTTCCCAGTGAAAATCGACAGCGATGGAATTCTGTACTCCTTTGTCTAGAAGTGCTACATCCCATTGTTCCGGTGTATCTAAAGATATCATGGCTACACTGCCTCTGGTTGCAAAGACTAAAAAGTTGTCAGGATGTTTTTTGCATATTTTTGAGTTCTGCTGGGTTTTGTTTTCAAAAGAAATTCCAGTTGGGCAAGCGCATGAATAGCCCTGACTTGAGCGCAGGCAAAGGTGCGAACAACCACCATTATTAGAACCACAAGCATCTTCCAAGACTCGATCAGCCTGAAAAAACATTCAGTTTATTATTTTCTGACTTTTATCCGACTCTAGAGAAGCCCACCAAAAAGAGGGTTATTATTCTTTTCGTGAGTAAAAATCAATAGTTACCTGAACAGCTCTGATATCCATAAGGCCATCCAAATTCTCTCGTACAATAAGTTGATCTTTTCCGTTTGTTTTATCAGCCCTGTGCAGAGATTTAGTTTTCCAATCCGTCCAATAGATATGCTGTCCAACTATCACGATGCCATATGGATATGGAACTTGGGTTAATACCGTCCTTCGGTCATTACCGTTGAAGTCGGAACTCTCGATTGTGAGAACCTTAGCATCGTTCCAGAAGAGGCGACCTTCAATTCTGTCTATTGCGAGACCGTTTGGCCATTTAATGTTATTGTTTACTATAACTTTTCTGTTCTTGCCATCCATATCAGCGCGCTCTATCTTTGCCGTAGTTCCCCAGTCCGACCAAAACATGTAGCCGTGTTCATAATGTAATGCAATCGCTCGAGGAGAATCTGTAACAAAGATACAGAATGTACAATGTAATATCAGCAGAACTAAAGACTTCCCGTCTTCAGATGAATTCGAGTGCGATATGCCCTACCCACTGCCACTGGAGTGAGTTTACCAATTCTCAGAGCTATGCCGGTTATTTTGATTGCTCTGCGGATCTCCACATATCTGATTCGATCTCGCAAAAGAACTTCGAGCATATCTCTGCCCGTAGAGCCTTTTCAAACATAATATAACTTTAATGTAGGTACATTTTAAATTAAAATAACGTTGCTTACCTAGCCCCGTCCAAATCAATACTTTTCTATTTGAACCGTCCAGCTCTGCAACCTCAATGCTGTTCCTACCTCCGTCAGTCCAGTAGATCTGCAAAATAAGCAATTTAGTGTCATTATAGATTTAACGCTCTCTACTTACTGTAGTTTGCTGTTTTAACCGATGCTTTTACCATACCTTGCGTCCAGGTGAGTCAATGACAATACCATCTGCAGTATGAAGACCTTCGCTGATGATCACTTCAATATTTTTGCCTTGCTTAGTTGCACGTCGGATTTTTCTCTCTCCGGTATCCGTCCAGTAAATCAGACCTAACACATAGTGAGAGTTAATTTTGTATGTCAAATTGTTAAAAAATAAATTTTGTTTATTTTCGGAATCTCGTCTTACCGGTCCGTTGGTCAACATCGACTCCAAGAGCATTTTTCAGTGGTGGTAATGGCAACACAACATCAATAAGATATGGAACATCCAAAGACACTATTCTGATATCCACTCGATGGGCAAAAATCAGGTAATTAATCGGTCCGTTGGTGCAAGTCTTGCCATCCTTCTGTAAATTACGCTGTTTTTGAAATATTATTCAGTAAACAGAGAACAATTGTTATAAAAGTTCTATTTACTCCAATTTTAATGTTAGTTTCTAACTGAAAAAAAAAGCTAACACAATACTCACGCTTATCTTGATGCCTATAGGGCAAGCACAAGAGCGTCCTCCAGGTTTTAACAGGCAAAGGTGGGAGCATCCACCATTATTTGAACCGCATCTGTTTTACGAAATAGCGATTATGTACAAAGACGACTCTTACTTAAAAAACCAAGTAAATACTGTTAAATATCAAAATTATTGACGCACCTATTCGGCACAGCAGCTCTCTCCTTATGGAACACTCTCACGTCCATCAGACCCGCTACCCCTGCACCTAAAGTGCGCCTATTCTGACCCGTGAACTTGTTTGCAGCTTGAATCGATTGTGTATCCCAATCCGTCCAAAATACTTCGTCGCCGTAGAGATCCAAGCCGAATGGATGTGGTAGATGTTGACCTAAGACACCGTGTGCACGAATCGGTAAGTTGTATTATTTTTTTTATTTCAGCTTAGTAAATCAAAACTCGTCTAACAATTACCTATCAAAGTCTTTCTTCCCGTGCCGTCCAAATTAGCATATTCAATAGTACGGTTCCCGCCATCAGTCCAATAGATACGATTGTTTGCCAGATCTAAAGCCAAACCATTTGGCCAGGTCATATCTCCAGCGATTATACGCCTACGATTGCCACCATCCATGTCAGCTCTTTCAATACAAGGGGTTGCTCCCCAATCAGACCAGTACATTACTCCACCTAGAATTATAATAATATTTTAGTAAGATTTTATTCCTAGCTTAAATCTTGTTACTTATTTAATTTGTTTTAGCCGATCAGCATGAAATTGTAAGTCACCTTTAGGATCCACAACGATGTCTCTAGGTTTGTCGATATTATCCCACGCCAGCAAAGTCCGCATGCTCCCGTCAGCATTTGCTACTTCAATCCTATTTGTACCGGCATCAGTCCAATAGATCTTATTTGTTATCCAGTCGAAAGCTAAACCCGCTGGCGAAACTAAATTAAAAGATGTAAATAATGTTGTTAGTGAATGTGTTTATTTGTTTGTTGTTACATGCACTAAGCACTTAGCCTTATACTTACTTAAATTAGATCCAACGATGACAGTTTGATGTGAGCCGTTAAGATAAGCTCGATTGATGGTGTCTTTCTCTACGTCAGTCCAGAATATAGAATTGGTGTTGTGATCCCAATCCAGGGCTACTGCCGACTTTATGTTGTCCACTGGGATGACCTGTTCGGACATCCACAATTTTATATCTTTTATTAGTATGTTATTGGTTGTGTGTTCAATTATCTATTACGGTGGTTCGATTTATTTGATAACATAATTTTCAGGTTGAGGGTATAGAGAAAACTTACCATGTCCAGAGAATCCATTTGTTTCCTGGGATTTAACTGTTTTAGTCTTATATCTTTTCGTCGCGCGTAGAGTAGTAATTTTGTTGGTGTTTCTTCGCAAGTACGACTAAAACCCAAAAAGCATTAATACTGGACGTAAACTACTATAAGATCATCCATATTTTCATGCAAGTAATACGTACCCATCAGAATTAAGATTGAAACCGACTGGACACCTACAGGAGTAATCGTTGCTGTTCGGTAAACAGAGGTGCGAGCAGCCGCCGTTCTTTCTGCCGCATCGGTTCCTATACGTTTTCAACTGTCTCAAAGGATGATAACTGTAAAGATTGATAAAATATACAATAAATCATAACATGAATATCACCTATTACAATTTGAAACTTTTAACTGTTCTTTTATTCTCACCTATGTATATCCATTGGGACGTTCGAGCTAGCGAGTACCGTCTGAATTCCCATGCCCGTATTCTTGTTAACGGTCGATATGCTCTTCGTATGCCAATCGGTCCAATACACTGCATCTTCAAATAAAGTGAGCGCGAAAGGATGAGGCAGACCTTTATTTGTCACCTGAAATAAAATTTTCTCATAATTATTATAGTCCTTAATATTTGTATGGAGAGAACTCTTAAGAACACATACCCGTTTTCTATCACGACCATCAAAACTAGCTCTTTCAATGACATGGTGTTTAGCATCTGCCCAATAAATTTTGGATTCCATGTAATCGATGGTAAGGCCGTTCGGCCAGAATATCTGATCCACTATAACGCTCTTTCGCCTGTTGCCATCCATATCAGCTCGTTCGATTTTTGGGTTGGGTCCTAAAATTTGTGAACTTAATTAGTAAACTAACGCACTTTTAATAAGCATTATAAATAAATACGTTTAAGTAAATGTAGTCAATCACCCCAATCGGTCCAAAACACCAATGCGTCGCCAGGATGCACTACGATGGCCCTTGGCTTATCCAAATCATTTGCCGCTAAAACTGCTCGCTGAGAACCATCCAAAGTCGCAACTTCTACACGTCTTGTGCCGGAATCAGTCCAGAACAGCAGGTCGTGAATCCAGTCTACTGCCACTCCTCCTGGAGTTTCTAGGCCCCACCTTATTACGTCTGCAACATTAAGTAAATCTAACTTATGGAGGTCCATATGGTATTTAAGCCGTAGCTCTGATTTTGTTGCATTGTACTAAATAGGTAGTATTTCGAAACTATCAAACTTACCCGACATATTGTTGTTATTCATCTCTGCCACGCGAATCACTCTTAAGTTGTTTTCCGTCCAGAACACCAGTTTCTTTTCGTAGTGATAATCTAATGCAACTGCATTATGTAGGCCTTTCACTACTGGCATGTAATTGTCGCCCGTTAGCCAAACCTACAAACAGGTGTTAGTTATGTTACGGCCCCATATTTTTCTATTTCTGAATACGTAATTTTTAATAAGTTATGGAAAACAAATATACTCGTACAACGTGTTAACGGAATAAGCGAAACTGAGAAAATAGTTTGTTCAGAATCGAGCGTAGAATCAATTTCACGGGTTTTTGATAGGGGTAATTTTTTTTTTTTTATTATTAAAATTTTTGCCGCTTCTATATAAAAATTCTTCTTATATGAATATTTCTGACGATACGCGCGCTAGCAACGCGGGAAGTGGGCGTGGCGCGCGCGGTTTGCGTGGACTAGAACAATGATGAAACTTTAAAATAACAATATCTAGATAAAAAAACTTTTTTAACAATTTTTTTTACGGGAATTAATTTATTTTAATAAAAATCAGACGGGTGTATGAGGGTTTTGCTTATTCCATATCGTTGCGGATTGTTGCGAAGGTGGCTTTATATTTGTTTTCAATAACTTATTGAAATAGACTTCCGCAAAGTAAAGCCAGATTCTATTAACTATGTAATTTTTGTAGAATTTTTGTCATAACCTACCTGACGGATACTAATCCGATTAGAAAATAGCAACGATGGTGATTCTCCTGTAGGCTTGCACGACTTCATATCCGGTCTCAACACATAGCCTGTCATGCATCCGCACTGGAAACTTCCAACGGTATTCGAGCATGTCTGAGAACAGACTGGATCTTGTTCGTACATGCATTCATCGATGTCCCGACAACTTTAAAGAAAATTAAGGTGGAGTAAAATCTAAGATTTAAGTTGGTTTCTTAATTTGATTATATTTAAGTACATACCTGTAACCGTCTTCAGCCAACAAGTAGCCGAAGGGGCACGTGCAAGCTGGCCTCCCATCAAATCTCGTAATGCAATTTTGCTCGCACTTGTCCTCTTGAGTGCATGCTCTTTTCACTGGACACTTCTCTTCGTCATCTCCCCTGGGGCAGTCCTTCATTCCGTCACACACATGTTTCCGGTTGACGCAGTTTCTGAACGCAGTACTTAGTAGATGGTCTTGGGTCTTGCACATGTATTGGTCTTCTTCACAAAATACTTGACAGTTCATCTCGTCTTCTCCATTGGAGCAGTCGCGGACGCCATCGCAGAGCCAGGTTTTCTGTGTATGAAGCAATAATGTTAATAGTCATATATTTTGACTGCGTCCAGATAAGTACATATTACAATGATTAAAAAACCTAGTAAAATCCGATTTTTTTGTTGTGGGACGTACGCGACCATTTATAAAATGTTGTTTACCAGTACGCATCGTCGATCATCACAGGTGTACTCGTCTTTGGAGCAGTTCCTCATGGCGTGAGGTTCGCAGTTAAGCTCGTCGCCCCCGTCTGCACAATCGCGTTCGGTGTCGCATCGCCAGCGTTCCGGAATGCACTTGCCGTCACTACACCTGGATTGCAAAAATGTGACAAATTTGCTGAAATCTTTATTTGAAATTATTCAAGATGATTTTTAGACAATTTTTCTTATTCATTAACATTTAAATAAAATTTCTCGTCAAAGTTCACCTTTTGAAAATACCACCCGATCTATCTGTCTTCATATTTTGACACATCAGCAGTTAAGATTGCTGTTAGGGTGTACGTACCGACACCGTTTTGCTCTTTCGTTATAACTTTTGAATAGCAGGAGATTGAACCAATTTATGTAAAATGGAATTTGCCGAGGTAGAAATATGTAAGAAGGGAGTGAGAAAAGTTGCTTCTTAAATTGACAGAAGTTGGTATTACTTGAATTCCCCAGCATTACAGCTCCCAGGTAGCATCGGGCAAGAGTCTTCATCGGTCCAGTCCCCGCAGTCGTTGTCGCCGTCACACTGGAACTCTTTGCGAATGCACTTCTTGTTGTCGCATTGGAACTCGTTTTCGCCACAACGGAGAAGATCCACGGCTGTTGTAATTAAAAATAACTTTGCTATAGCACAAATGTATTTATTTAAAAAATCAAGTCATCATAACATCCCCTAAAACGTCCACTACAGGACAGGGAGCTCCCTCTAGAATTCTAGCTTTTGCTGAAAAAATGTGGAGGGGAAGTACCATAGTCACCTCGCTTGTTAGCGTTACGGCTGGTGGCACCATGGACCGCGGTTGTAGGTGACCGCAGTAAGTAAGATGCGTAAGATACAAAGGAGGATGCTGCTGCCCATCCTCCAGTTAACCCTTAGTCGCCTCTTACGACACCCACGGGTATGTACGGGTTGGTACTATTCTTTGCCGGCACCACACGGGACAAAAAATCAAGTAGACTTATTTAACTAAACTATTATTTTATCTCTGTCTATCGCTTACCTATGCTTTATTTTTTTTTCTACGGCATCATTGATGCTTGGTAACATGAGGCAAAAGATCGATGAATAATGATCGATATCGGACAGCACATTTGCTTTTCTTTGCGTACCTACTATCGCCAAAACATCTCTAGGACTGATACTTACGGCATTCGGCTTCATCAGAGTTGTCAGGGCAATCGGGTTCGTTGTCACAACGCCAATGCTGCGAGATGCATTCCCCGACAGCACACATGAACTGATTGTCACGGCATCTAGACAAATTAGAAATAACCATCATAGTGTCTGTATTTTTATTCCGTATTTCTTGGAAAATTATATGGGCATATAGGAACCAGACACAGGGTATAAAGCCTATTCAGAATTTCGCCAGAGAACCTTTTGTCCATGTACGATTAAAAAAAATGCTTTTTAAAACCATTTTGAAAGGCCGTGCATGGGTATCTGAAAAACTGACGTATTATAATAGTCATGGTTTTTCACCCTGCTTTGTTAAGCATTTTCGCGGTTCAATATCAACTGGTCCAGTAGGTATGTAATCCAGTCGTGTAGTACCTAAACCTACCTGACAACGTTCTCCAGACGCATGTATCAGACAAACCGTAAATATAGGTAGTATTAAAAACTTTACATCAGCGCAAATCAGACGTTGCACCGATAAAATAATTTAATTAATTATAGCTTCATATGTACATACGTAATTTATTATCCTGTTCATGGAGCGACTAAGAATTCATAAAGCTCTATAATTAATGGCTAGTTGACAATATTTTATTATTATTATACTTGAAGCTTTTTTAACTCACAAAAAGCCTAGTAAATAGTTTTTTTTATCACATCTATTCGAAAAGAGCTAGTTCGTTTTCTCGTGTTCTAATTATTTCTATATTATATCTTATTGTTCTTATGTAAATAAATGGGTCTTTAGTCATCTCGGTACATTCCAATTTCGGTACAGTGTACCGAGTTTACCAATAAAATTTTTTCGTTAATTTCCTTTAGTTAACTCAGTACACTTGTACTTAGGGTTCAAAATCAATTGTTTTCTTTCAAAACTGTGTACAGGCGTGTAAAAAAGTTCGGAAAAAATCAAAAGAATAGACTATTATTAAATTTTACTATTTAATTTATTGCAAAATGACAGTCGTTTGAATAATATTTTCATACAACTATTAAAGAAAAACTCAAGGTATAAAACCCAGTCGTTTGATCCGAAATTCCGTTTATTGAAAATAAACCAAACAGATTAAAAATCACAGTTGTTTGCCTACTAATAGTTTCAATCAAAATCTAAAATAAAATAATACCTGGTCGTTTTTATTAATATCGATTTAGAACTATTTCAATCATTTTTTTTTCTGTTTTTATTAATATTCCCTTAAAACCATAAAAATCAACTACAGATATATTATACTTAAAAAAACATGCAAAATCACATGCGCTTCATAGTGCACAGTTTTGTTTTTTTTAAATAATTTTCTTATAGTAATAAAAAAATCAATAGTGTAAAGATATTGTACTCAACAATATGCAAAATCACATGTGCTTCATAAATAGCGCTCTAAAAATATAGTGTATTTGTAATGTGTAAGCGACAGCCTTCCGAAAACTAAAAGGTTATAATTAGTCAATGAGTTTGAATAACTTTTCCTAAGAAACATACCTTTGGAAATTAAAATAAAAACACTTTTCTCCGCGTCTGTACAAACCAAAAAAAAAATTACAATGTACCGAGTTGACCGATGCAAAAAAGCACTTTCTACAAATAAACGTACTTTTCTTACATATTCATAATTGCATTTACTTATTATTCTCATACAGGCTGATAAAAAGTAGAGGGTCTACCCCGAGGTGGCTCGAGCTTTAAAATAGTGTTGCTGGTAGCTCGAGCCACATACTTTCAATAACTCGCTGCGCTCAGGATTCCAAAAACTCTCTCGCCCTTAAAATAGTTATTTGCTCCCTTGGTAAACAATCTACTATTTTCTTCTTTCTAGAAATGAAAGATATGAAAGTTCCGATACCAAAAATGGTAAAAAAGGAACGTCTGTCTGTCACACCTGTATATCTCAGCAACCACTCATGCTATCGACTTGAAATTTGGAATAGTTTTAGAATATGGTTGTCAAACTTAATTGCACATGAAAGATATAAAGAAACTTATAATTATTTATGTAAAGTGGGCCCAAATAGGGAGGGCAAAATTTCAAATTATCGTCACTAGTTTGAGTGGGACATCATATGAAAGGGCTTTACCACAGAATATATAATAATAAACAAGTGCTTTACTTGTATATTTTAAAATATATTTTACAATTTTTTAACGACTCTTAGTTTAAAAGTGTAAAAAAAACCGGCCAAGTGCGTGTCGGGCCACGCGCAATATAGGGTTCCGTAGTTTTTTACAACTTTTATCGCAAAGCAGGTGTTGAATAAGTATTTCATAACATTCGTAACATAAAATGTTTACATGCGAGGTCGTAACGCCTTTTTGCTGCTGCTATTTACATTATTTCCAGTTTTTCAGCTATAGCTCATTAACCTGTGAACCCTACTTAGCTGTGATAGTTTTCCTTTTAATTTCATCATATATACTACTACTACGATTTTTTTTACATTTCCATTAACTACCGTTTAGCTGGCAGGGGGGGGGGGGGACACTACTCCAATAAAAAATTGCGCTTTCAAGCTGAATATTTCGCAAACGGATCCCTAAATTGAAAAATTATCCTCGCAAACTCACATTATTTTTAAAAGAACTATCCAACGATACCCCACACAATGGGGTGAACAAGAAAAAAAATTCACCCCCACTTTACTTGTAGGGGTAGGGGTTATACCTCCCCTACAAGTAAAGTGGGGGTGAATTTTAATGAAATATTTTCTTAGATTTTATTTTACCACTTTTTCGGCGTGAATGAAATACATATCCATACTAAATTTCAGCTTTCTTGTACGAAGGGCCTTTAAGCTAAGCCGCGGACAGACAGACAGACGGACATGACGAAACTATAAGGGTTCCTTGTTGACTACGGAACCCTAAAAATACCATTCCCCCAGCCCCTTATCGCCGAAGTTTGTAAAAGGAAAAATCTGAATTAATTACAGCAACAAAAATAAAAGATTTTTCTAAGTTGCACAGTTTTGTAGTAATCTGCGAAAAACCTTTACAAACAAATTTAGTTTTGCAATCCTAAAAATGGACTTTATTGCTTCCAAAAATTGTGTAGGTATATCGGAACCCTCGGCGCACGAGTCCGATTCGCACTTGACCGGTTTTAACCACTTTCAAGTTTGATTTCGAATTTTGTTGCCCTATTAAATATAATATAATAATCTAAATGAATATATAATATTTGATGAAATGCAACTACCGGATTATGTTTAGAAATTGAAATATGAATTCTACAATGTTTTCTTTTCGTTCATGTTGCATTGGATTAAAAGTTTTTTTTTTTATCTAAAAGAAGTCTCGAGTTTTTCCTTGAATTCGATTAATTCGAAGCATCACGGTGCGTCGGCGCGGCGTCTTGTTACATAATCTGACGTCATAGAGATCGCTTTGCATCATATCGGACGCGACGTTAATATAATCACATCGATGATTTTAATAATGAGCCCGCCCACGGAAGTCAGATATATCCGAGTCTCCTTCACGGGACGTAGGCTTCGCGCGTAGGTGCGTTTCCATGGTAACGCTCACTCCCTCCACCCTCCGCCATCTTCTCTCTCCCTGACTCCGCATATTGATCTGCCGCCTGAAGCCGCGCACCCTGTACAGAGCCAGTGACACAACACAAACTGGACGAGTCCTTGTTGACTTTTTTTTTGCAACCTTTTGCGAATAATTATTACGGCGTTTTAACTAACGCTCTTTTAACCGACTTCAAAATAAGGGAGTAGGGTACGTTTTGTACCTACTCAATTTCTCAGATTTGTTAACAGTATTCCATATGCGATG
Source organism: Athrips mouffetella (assembly GCA_947532105.1). Classification (NCBI taxonomy): domain Eukaryota; kingdom Metazoa; phylum Arthropoda; class Insecta; order Lepidoptera; family Gelechiidae; genus Athrips; species Athrips mouffetella. Next base: position 13,413,871 of record OX383958.1, read on the forward strand.
TTGAACACAGCAATTTTTTTTTTAATGGCACAGATTATAACACTTGCCTAACCTTATTTATTGTACGGCTATCCATTTAAACTTTTTTTCAAACCTAATGACTCTTCGTAAAGGTCTCATACGCTTACATTACATACATTTTCAAGTCATTCATGCGAGAGATCAATTTACTCTGAAAAATACCAAAGAAAGAAGAAACGATGAAATGCTACTAAAAAATTAATTATCTGTAAAGACATGCTTTCACATCATATTTCAAATAATCCTATACTAGTAAACGAGCAATATTTGTATTTATATATATTTGTAATAGGTCTCATGTCTGGGAAAATTCGTTTTCCCCGTGTTTTTGAGCATTTTGTAAATTCCGCGTTTTAGACATAAACTTACAGCGCCATCTGTTGACGAGTAGCATAGCTTGTTCACCCGATGATATTGTTAGGTTGAGGCGGCTATTATAGAGCGAAGCTCGGTCGCCCAGGTACAAATTTTATTATATAAGCCTATATCGGCAGTGTGTAAGTGTGTATGGCGCCGTCTATTAGTGCTACCGTGACGTGATCACATTTTATCAAGAGGGCGGCTTAGCTTAAGCCACAGAATAAAGTACGAGTAATAGTCTTTCATACCTAAGCTAATAACTGAGAAAGTTTACAAGAAGCTGTTCGTCACAATTTTCGAGTCCTGTCCAGCTTATTTAAATTTTAAATAATAGTAATTTGAAAATTATGTTATTGTAAGTAAGTTTTATAAGTACAAAAGCACTAAAAAGTTACGGTTCGTAGCAAGGTATTCCTTCACTCTCAAGATGTATACAGAAAGCAAAATTTAAACTGGCCTTTTCTCTAGAATCCTATATGAACTTAATTTCCAACTATTGACTCGGTATTCCGTAGGTAGGCGAAGGTCGCACAATCAGACTCAACTCGATAATCCAATGGGGGCCTGTGGTGAATGCGTTTCGGTGCGGTAGGGCATGGTTGAAATTGCGCTAGGGTGAGTTAAGAGGCTTTCAAGGGTTCACTTACACTACTTTACAGAAACTAGTTTTATACTGTATTTTCGTATAAAATTAAAGATTTACGTAGTGTATATGTCGCAGGCAAATTATATAATTCGCCGCTTCACATACTGAATTGACATTTTACATAATTTCGAGAAATTTTTAAATTCGTCATTTTATTGTATTTAATAGATACCTTAGAATAATAATATTTTATTCTTATTGGAAAATTAAATATTCATATTTGTAGGTACAGAGCACAGAATTTAAAAGTGAGAACAAGCTTCTCCGCTGCTGTAACAAGGGTCTCCGAACAAAGCCGGAGGCCTTAAAAAAAACTTAGTTACTACAATAGCTTATTATAAAAAGGTAATATAAATACACTGTATAAAAATTAACCATTTAAAAAAATAAAATCTTACAATAGACACTTCGTATAATCTAAAAAATGTTTAAACAGTTTTTAAACTAGAGAAATAAGTAGGTATATAGTGAGTCTCAAAACCCTAATTGAGTTAATGTAAAAGGTTACACTAAAAATTTCAAGATCGATCTCAAAGTATAGTTACCCACCCGTCAGAAATTCGAGTGGCAAAAAATACAAACGAGAGGAAATTTATATGATAAATTAGGGCTCTGATAAAATTAATTTGCCTAATACAATCTAGAGTGTACTATAAAAACTTGCGTAAGATTTCATTCTTTACACAGGATCCGGTGACTTGATATTTCACGTATCTGAGTACTGACTGGACTGGATGATGTCCTCGAACTTAACTTGTACTACAAATGTATTTTCATCTAGAAGTCCATGTGTCTATCGCAGCTGCACTACATGGTTGCAGACAGAGCAAGAAAATCTTCCAATTCTGGAGGGACTGATTTTCAAAAGTATATCGGGTAGGAACTGTTAGGAAAATTTTATCGCTTCACAACATAAATAAATTAAATCCAAATTCCAGATTCTCCAGAGATTCTAGCTACAGAAACATATTTTTTTGTATTTTCCAAACATAAAGCAAAAAATCGAAATCAGAGTGTCAATAAATAAGAATTGATAAGAATAATAGTACTCTCCACTCAATTCAAAAAGAAATCAATCAAAATTTTGCGCGCAATAAAGAGAAAACGGCCAGAATCTTGAAAATGAAAATAAGAATTAATATATTAATAATATGTATAAAAAGGTTATACAGGCCAAACGCTAACAGATTCAGCTGACTGGCTGGCTTTACTCCATTAATGTAACATCATATAAAAAAATAATGGTAAAAAATACACCCTCTTTTTAACCGACTTCAAAAAAGGAGGAGGTTCTATGTTTATTTCTCTCTTGCTGCTTTATAATGTAACACGCTTTTATTCGAAAACCTAAGACTGTGAAAACGTTTCAGTTCTTTTTCTACAAATTATAAACGCTTGTTTTAAAAATTATTTTTCACTATTATTTTATTTTTTATTTTTTAGCATTTATGATGTCAAATACCTACTAAAAACAACTATCTACACACCGTAGAGTCAGACGAGCCCAAACCTAAGATGTTTTTCTACGTACACCTAACAGCACGTCAGTAGAAACACTTTGGACTTTATGGCAAAGTGATAGAGTTGCAAATGTTTCCAATCACATACGGTTGACCGTACGTAAGTTATGGTTAAATTTGGTGGTCGACATAAAAAAAGCGCTTCTAGTAAGGAGCAGAAAAACTACAGTATCATACAAAAATAATGGTTGCATCTACCGCGGGAAATTAGGTCGTTGCTTTGTATGTACGAAGTTATAGAATTTTCCCAAAAGGCCTAGCTAAACCCAAATAATTTATAAAGAAACCGCTAAGAGTTGTTCTTACATTATAATATTACCAGGTGAGCGAGCCATGCTGCCCACCAACAGATGGCGCTCCAGTATTTCTGAAACGCGGTATTATCTCGTTTCTATGGCCAGCTTCCGCCTCCATCATTAGATCAGCTCCCCGTCATAAGAATATTGCATTGTCAACCGGTTTACAAACGCATGCAAAATTTCATCTCAATCGGAAACCGGGAAATGGGTCAAATTTAACTTGCAAGATTTGGTTGCAGGCAGACAGACGCCGCGACAGGTGAAACTAAATAAAAGCTTTAAGATTTTATCACATAAGATAACGACTTAATTTACTTGCACATTCCAAGATTGGTTATTGTATTTTATTACGATTCTTAGTTTTCAAGTTATGATGAAAATGTTTAAAAAATAATTAGTACCTACAGCTAATCGGTCCAATTTGCATGGAATGACAAAAATGTACGAAAATAATAAACCTGCATGTATGATTGCATTTTGTATATTATAGATTCTGTCATATGGAATAGGAACAGGAAACACGTAATTTGAAATAACACTCATAGCCTAAGAGCCAAACGATTTCACTGTATGAAGATTCAACAAAAATTCATAACAGCATTTTTTTTCTTCAAAAATTAGATTAGCTGGTATACAAAATAATTCATTAGTAATCCACCCAAATTTACGACCGCATGATTTAAAAAAATAATAATAAAGGCAATAAATTCCACAAAAGAAGGGCAAAAATGCTATAAATATTATTTACTTTACATTTAATTACCTTTATTTTTATCTTTTTTTTTAAGTATATAATCCTCCTATATTTGTAAAAGAAACACAATTAAATCTAAAAAACAAATTTACGTAAAGCTCAAAGTTGCATTAGACCTATGATAAAAATGCTATCCGATCAGTTCTTTAATGCTTTTGTTTCAATAACGTCCCTTAACATATAGTGTACTAAATCCAACAAAAAAATAATATGGAAATTGAAACGTCCAGAAATTGAAATTAGGGTGGATTCAAAAATATATTCTCTTAAAATTGCATTTAAAAGCCGTTTACAAAAATTTGGCATGATATGAATTTTTTCTCCAAAATATAGGATAGCTCTTAGGGTATCATGGAATAGTACTAAGACTGTTGTGACTCAATAATGTAATGATTGAATGTAATCTTTTTATCAATGCTATTGTATCAGACCTTCAGGAGAAACAGGAACATCTAGCTAGAAGTTGCTGTTTAAACTCCGATGTTGTTAGGGCGCTGATTTATAAAGAAAAGAGTAGAACACAAATACAAAATATTTTATTCAACGAATTTGCACGGTATCAATTACAAATTTACAATGATCCCCGCACTAGGTAACACCTGTATCGCGGGAAATCTACCATAGTTTAAACTAAAAGTATCACTTAAAGTGCATCGGTAAAGATTTAAACAATTTAGGTTATTCCTAACTACAAAAAACAAAAGTACCTAAAACTAATTTATCGTGTGTGTGTTGAATGTGTTGACTGATGATTATTCGCACAAACGTACACACGATTACAGTTGTTGTAAGAAGAGGAGAAGCCATAGTAGAATTGCTATACTTAAAAACAGAATACATTTAAAAACCTATTTCTACTATTCTGTGTTGGTTTTGCCAACAGTTGCATTCTTGACCTTCCTATCATATGACAGACAACAGGTTGTACAAGATTTATTAGACTGAGTGTTTACTGGCTAAGGAATAAGTACTATAATAAATTATTTTGTCTGTAATGCTTGTTTGTTCGGGGTTATTTCGGGTAATAATGAACCGAGTCTTACCGCTAAACATAGCTTATTTTCATGGGAAGTAGCTAGAATCTTTATTAAATTAAAAAGTGCTTAAATAAAGATTATTAAGGCTACGAAACGGTTGTAGCTACAGATGTTGCTACGCCGTAGACATTCCATTGTAACAAAATTCGCGTGAAACCTTTTTTAGGAACTTATTCTAGTCACTCAATGCAACAACCTAACTTTTATATCTTAGTTGTTGCATTTGCCATCAGATGTAGAAATGTCCATTAATCCTAACATCACATTAAATCTTGTATCTTCTATCCGATTTAAATTTGGAGGAAAATCGGTTATTATTTTCTGTTAGTATCAAAATAAGCCTTATTTTTTATATGAAAATTACGTTGTTTCTACAGCTGTTTCGAAAGAAATCTGTCTCTATCCCACTCACCTGTCCTTAGAGCAGTTGGTTTCATCTGAGTTGTCTCGGCAGTCGTTGTCGCCATCGCAAACCCAGTCCTTGTGGATGCATAGTCCGTTGGCACATTGGAACTCGTCAGCTGTGCAGTTCACAGCATTACCTGCTGGATAACGTATGAGTAAGAGATTGAATTGGAAATGTTTATTATACGCCGCGCAAACTAACCCTAGCCCTGATCGTTAATGCGCAGCGCTAAAAAATAATCACGGGGGAGCAGGGCTGGTGGGGAAGGCGTGCGAATCGTTCATTGGCTCTCCGCCTGGCACCCATGCGCAGAAAATAACCGTCAGGGCTAGAGTTTGTTTGCGTGGCGTAATACGAACGCTTTATTTTGCGACAAAAACGAGTCGATCTCTCCACATATTGCATACTCTCTGCAGCCTCCGTGATCTAGTATAGTTAGAGCGCTCGGCACTTGATCCAGAGGTTCTGGGTTCGATTCCCGATGGGGACACTGTCAAAGAAATATTACTTTGAGTGAATTCCGCAGTTTGATTAGGACATTGCAGCATGGATCATCTAATTGTCTGAAAAGATAGATGATTCCGTGCTACGGAAGGCACGTTAAGCCGTTGGTACCTACCGGCTACTATCTAAAGGGTCTGTGAGGTCGGTCACTGACCTTAGAACCCACACGATATGATGATGATGCCTCTCGCATACCGCGAGAAAGTAACAGCAGTGCTGCTGTACTATTTATCAGATTTCAATGCGATGTTTTGTTGAATAGTTGAGATGTTAAAATCTCAATGATCAAATTATAATAAAGTTTAAGTTCAAAAACAGCTTGCATTTACGTTTCGTTTTTATTCGAATTAAGTAGGTACTGTCAAAACATTATCTTTTGGATTGTAAGATCGATGACCGTCCTCACAAACCCGAGTGAGGGTTGATAAGCCACCGAATGCTTCTTTGTTAAGCCACCGAATGCTTCTTTTTTAAGCCACGGAATGCTTCTGATATGGAACATTTAACGACTACTTCCAAAGATAGTAGCCGGGACCAACGGCCTTCTGAAGCACGGAATCATCTTACTTTTCGAACAATATCCTGTAACCAAACTAAAGAAGTCTCATGAAGTGATTTTTGTTTAACAGAATTCTTACTGGGATTGCAACCCCGAAACTCTGAATCGGGGGCTGAGCACTCTAAGCACTAGACCACAAAACCTTCGAAAGCATGCGATGGTATTATCGCTTGATCACGCGGTAATCATAGATCGTTTTCTATGAAGACGTAACTTAGGAATCTAGGTGAAGACGTCCCGATACTAGGGGTCGTATTAATAAATCCCTCTCAAATCTGAGATTTCACTCAAGATGTATAATGTGTATGTGTAAAGTACATCTTGTGATGGATTATGCTACTCACCACAGTGTGTCTCGTCAGTGAAGTCGCCGCAGTCGTTGTCGCCGTCACAGATCCAGTCAAGTGATATGCACACGTTGGTGCTGTGGCAAAGCGTCCGGTTCTCGTGTTCGTCGCAGGACCGCGCGCAACCGGCCTCGTCTTCCGCTTTGGCACAGTCCGTCGTGCCATCGCACCGCTTTTCCAATGCAATGCATGTGCAAGATATCTGCAAAAACGAACCAGTTATTTATCTGATTCTTTTAAACGGGATCTTGTATGCCTACACTAAGCCCTCTAATACATGCTTATTCTGTTTAAAAGCCGCGCTCTTGTCGGTAGAGCTATGTTTCGATTTTATAACTTGTATCTGTTTTTACATGATTTGACACGTTTACTTTCTCTTTTTTTTATTGAAAATGGGCTTACTCTTGACCTCGATCTAGTCTTGAAGACAGAGATGAGGTCTACGATGGAGCGAGGTTGCCCAGAAGAAGCCTATTCACTCGCGACTTGAATAGATTCGGGTTATATTAACTCGTGAACACAGACGCAGGCAGAGATCTCCATTCTTTAGCCGTGCGCATTATAAAAGATGTTTCGAAGCGCTTTGTGCGAATGTGCGGAATATCAACCAAGTAAGTAATAGTGAGGGCTTATTCTACTGGCTAAATAAAAACTTTTGTTCAATTTATATTTGCGACTTTTCCAAATTCGCAGTAAAAAAAAATCGAGTAGCTAAATCATTTTATACAGAGGATTATATTTATTTCATGTTCTTCTATTCAAAAGAAGTGAGAAGATGCAGCAATCTTACCGATAAGTATGCATTAATTAATAGCCTAGGTGACGAACAATCTCAATAATGTCGATTATGGACTTTCTAAAACATTTGCTCCTGCATGCAGGTTGAGTTCAGCGGACTTCATTTTAATTGTAACATCTATTTATTATAACTTAATTTGATTTGGAGGGTTTTTTTTTTTTCATAAAACTAAAGTTTTATTGCGTTATTCTTACCTGACATGCAAATTCCAATTTACTGCACGGTAGGTGACAACCTAGATCATCGTCAGGGTCTACGAAGTCGTCGGCGACAACCAACGAGTCCTTGTCGTGTGGCTTTCGGTCTGTCACAAAATTAATGCAATAATAAATACACAACCTCTATAGCACCATGTTAAAATTTGAAGGTATTCAAAAGAAAATGTAGTTGTTTACGTAATAAGGTATATTTTTAAACAAGCTTCGATTTTTTTTTTATTTTACAGTTCCCGGGAACTCTATGGAAAATTGCTAAAGAGATCAGATGTGAAAAAATTCACTTATCACATGTGATATTAAGAGCCTAGCACCTGACATGATTCGGTTAGGGTTGGGGCGACGACGAGATCATCTATTGTAGTTAAAACTTTGAAATTCCTACAAGGCTCGTTCTGTATTTATATTTAATGATTAAACTTAAAATTTAATAATATTCTGTAATTACATAGAACTTGAAATTGAAATTTAATCATGTAAAATTAAACAATAATTAAGTTAGTTACATAGAAAAAGACGATTTTAAAAGTAGAGTCCTCTGCAATATTGCTATGCCCTAACGGGGTAATTTTTTTTAGATCTTCAATGATGCAATATCTATGAAAATTAAATGAATATTTATGTTAGGGCGTGCAACTGCACGATTATTAAAAATGGAAGCTGCTAAAACTTTTTTTTTTCGCTTACTCTTGACCTCGATCTAGTCTTGAAACAGAGACGCGGTTGAGCTTGCCCAGAAGATGAATAAGAAAGAGATACAATGAGAGTTTACTTACGTGGCCAAGTGTCAACCCTGGTGTAAGGGCTGTGTGGGCGAAACCCAGGGGCAGGTCGTGCGCCGGGTGCGATGCCGATGGGCGGGGACTGGTAGGGTGGTACACGAGCCCCGACCGGAGATCGCAGGTCCGGGGCGTCGGGCAGCGAGCCGTTAGGACGCGCCGGCCCCGGAACGCCAGAATCGTCCGCTATTACTGTCAAAACACATAAACAGTTATGAAAATGTTTAGGTTGTCGTTGTCGTCACTGCACTAAAGCACTGGTCATCATTATATCGTGTGGGTTGCGAGGTCGATGACCGACCTCCCAAACCCTTGCGAATGCGACAGATAGTATTACAGGGTGTATCAAAATGTAGTGTCAAGCTGAAGCCCATATGCAAACACTGCAAACATCCCAGGGGTACGCGTATCACCCCCATGTATGTTCCGCCATTTTTTGTAGTTTACGAGTTTCAGGACTCTCGAACTATTTTTTGGGATACCATTTTTATTCTACTCACATTCCACGGCTAGACAATAGTTGTACAAAGCATCGTTAAAGAAAAAGCTCTTTTAAATGTACTGTTGACTCATTCTGTTATGTTGACAAAGAGCGTGTTAGAAATAGTTTTAAAAGAGCTTTAACTTTAAAGACGCTTTGTGCGACGGCTGTGAAAACTCTTAACGACCTTTACTTCATATTCTACGTTTTCTCTGTGTCATTACAAAGACAGCCACCATGTTTTACATAATCGTGTGTGACGCATTTCATAAAACCACCAACGCCTTTATAGGCACGTCAAATCAAATTATTGGGAAATATGTGTAGTTTGAATTTGCGTAGGTACCTGCTGACGCATTGCGTGTTAAATTTGAATATTGGAGAACGAAGACATACATGGGGTTTTTCCAGTGGCTAGTTTTTAAAAGAAAACAAAAAAATCAATAAGTACTTATTACGAGTACCGGAAAAAAATCACCCTTGGTCCACTTGCGTTGTTTACCCGTATGAGGTTCATAGGGATTGATTTTACTCGGTTAAGTCTACCTTTTACTTTATTTATAGGTTTTTACTGTAGATCGTTAGATGAGGTTTAACAATTTTGTCACACTGATTGTGTTGTCGGAGAAAGTCAACACAATAGAAAATCACAGATAGACGACAGGCTTAATAATAGGACTCTGTTTGGACCCTTCGGGTACGAAACCCTAAAAAGTGCTATCGGCAGCAATATCGCAATAAATTTTTAAGTGTTGCGCAGATTAAGTCTGGATTTTGTGAAGATAAAATTGGCAACAAGGGATGAAAGATGTTTCCACTTTTCTCTTGTATTTGCAGCTTAGTTTGTTTAACAGATGCTGGGGATCGGTTAGGTTGGGTTTACCTTAGCTAACGAACCTAAAAGGCACCAGTGATTTGCCGACGCCGTTTTACAATTTGCCGGCCGTTTGTAATACGTACGGCGTGTTATACGATATGGCTGTGACATATAATTAGAGCAAATATACGTTAATAAAGATAAAAGAATATTTACATAAGTAAACAGCCATATCGCCCGGCGATAAGCTGATGACCCCGACGCATAATAATAAGAGGAAGAATAATCACTTAGGGAGTTCGACGAGTAAATAACGCAGAAGTTACGGCCCGGCCCGTGTTGCTATTGTACTCAACTCACTGTAAAGCCAGAGGGAGGATATGAATGAGCAAAACCTGCATAGTGGCTTGTTAGCAGAGCACGAACATGGCTAAAGTATACAAGGTGTTAATTTGATTGCGTGCCATAGCTTAGGGGCGGGATCAGTATCAGTAACTGAACAACTTTTCCCAAGGAACGTAGGTCGAAATACGAAAATAAATTTTTGACCTCCCATAAAAACTGTATCAGCTGATTGCGTATTTTGTATGGAAGTTTAAATTTGGTTTTTCGTATTTCGACCTATGTTCCTTGGGAAAAGTTGTTCAGTTACTGATACTGATCCCGCCCCTGAGCTATGAGACGTAATCTAATTAACACCCTGTATATCTCGGGAAAGAGACTCCCAGTATGAATAATAAGTTTAGGTACTTGTTCCCGGCTCTGTACTAATTATGTTGCGTGTTTGTATGTTTAACATGTAACCACGAGGACTTTCCTGGTATGTGTGGCTGTAAGTGTTGATATTTGTTTTTGTTGTTGTACTCACCGTTTAACAAGTTTAACAAAAGGGTGAATAAGATGGTATGATGGATGAGCAAGACGTGCATGGTGGAGTGCTAGTAGTTGTAGCAAAGCGCGCGCATCGTCTAAGTGACTTGCGCGGCGGCCGCGCGAACACTTCTCACTCTTGGAGGCTGCAGCATGGCGCGCAACTCAGGCCTCACCCAGCCACTGTACACTCCTAAAATATATAACAATTGCTAATCAAATCATATCATTAAAATTTAAACATAGATAGGTTAAATGGGGTGTAAGGGACAGCTTTTTGAAAACTGAAAGGGCTTGATCAGTCAACAAAACTGAACAGTTTTCAGTGAATGAAACTTCCAGGAAATGAAAAAACCGGTTAAGTGCGAGTTTGACTCGTTCGCTGGGGGTTCCGATATACCTATAGCGTTTCTGAGGCCATCAAGTCCATTTTAAGATCGCAAAACTCAAAAAAAATCGCACCCATAAGGGTTCAGTTTTACCATTTTGGTTCGGAACCCTAAAAACTACCTTCCCATACAAACTGTCCAATCAGCTTTACATTTTTGTATGGAAATGCTTATTTTATTTTTATTTCCTGAAACTTGTAAGTACTGAAAGTTGTTCAGTCAGTTTCGTTGACTGATCATGCCCTTTTAGTTTTCGGAAAGCTGTTCCTTACACCCAGTAACAATATAAGCTTATTTTTGGACCCCTAGCCAAATTTTTAAGTAGTACATAAGAAATTATTTTTCGAGCCATGTTTCTCTTGGGAAAGTTGCTTAGATTCATGGTCTGTATCCAAATTTTCGGTCCGTGTGGTGCCGGCAAAGAATAGTACCAACCCATCTCTACCCGTGGGTGTCTTAAGAGGCGACGCAACGCTTACAAGCGTGGTGACTATTAAATCCCCTCCTAAGTACCACGCGTTTTTGCTGGCTCCTACTTTTCGGGGTACAACTGTACCAGTTACCGACAGCCTCGAGCTTCTTGGCATGAAGTTGTGTGTGAACCTGAACTTCGGCTTCAACATTGAGTCAAAAGCCCAAACTGCGGCAAAAAAGCTGGGTATCCTCAACAACGTTGAGCGTTACTTCTCCCTGGACAGCTTCTAATTTTGTATAAAGCACAAGTCCGATCCTGCATGGAGAATTGCTGTCATCTTTGGGATGCCTCAGCTAAAATGTCAAGTAGCCGCACTTGACTCGATAGATCGCATAGCCAAGAAGCTCGTCGGTGATGAGATGCTGGTGAAAACCACGTTTCACAGTCTGGCCCACCGTTACAAGGTTGCATGTCCGTCGGTCTCTTACAGAATTAACTACCAACCGATTTCTTTATTACCCGTGCTGTCAAAATTGTTAGAAAAGCTCATGAAAGTTAGACTCGTGTCTCACTTGAACATTAACAATAGGTATATTAGATGAAAGACAATTTGGATAGAAAAGGATTGGGAACTGCGGACGCAATAACTATTTTAGTCTCTGATGTGCTAGTAAATTTAAATGAGAAATAAAAAGTGGCAGGTGTTTTTCTGGACCTAAGCTCTGCTTTTGATTTAGTAGATCATTCGATTTTGATTTCTAAACTAGAATATTATGGTGTCAGAAACAGTTACTTGCAACTTTTTAAGTCGTATTTGAGTAGAGGCAATTTATTAAACTAAGAAGCATGTCTTTTAACTGTAGCCTAGAAAAAATCACATCTAAACTCGGTCATGAGAGTAGTGCCATAAGGCTCAGCTTTAGGACTTATATTCTTTTTAATTTTCCTCAATTAGGTACTTATCCAATTATATAAATAAAAATAATCCAGACCTTAAAGTTATATTATTAACAGACGTTGCTACAGCTATAATTTCAGAAACTGACATAAACAATTTAAATGACAAAGTAAATATTGCCTTGACATACTTTCATAATTGGTTTGAGACAAATAACTTAAAAATTAATATTAAAAAGACTAATGTGATATTATTTAGAACGAACGCGCGAAATATGGATTCACTAAACTTAAAATTAAAAGGAGAAAATATAGAAATTGTCAGTTTGGTTAAGTCACTTGGCGTATAAATATACGAAAATTTAAACTGAAAAAAAAAAATATTGATGGCAATTGAAGGGAATATTAGCTCAGCATGTTATGCTCTTCGCAAATTAAGGGATGTAGATACTGAAAATTTATCAAGTAAAAAGTGTCTATTATGCTCTTGTTGAGTCAAGATTCAGATATAGTGTCAAACTCTGGGATATGAGTTACGATTATAATATGAAAAGAGCCTTGCAATTGTTAGAATCCCACCATAGGAATCATGCCGGGAACATTTTATCAAACTAGGAATATTAACCATACCAGACCTTTATATCTTAACTAGCTGGTGCCCGCGACTTCGTCTGCGCAGGTTCATAAATTGTAGCCTATGTGTTATTCTGATGTATTTAAGCTATATTATTGTAAAGTTTCATTAAAATCCATTCAGTAGTTTTACCTGAAAGAGTAAGAAACATCCATCCATACTTACAAACTTTCGCGTTTATAATTAGTAGGATACTACCAACAGATTTTGTAAAGACCCGACAAAATTTTAAAACTTCATATGAAAAAGAATCTAGGGAAAGTACAAGACGGAAAAGATTTTAGGTCGCTTATTAACAAAAATTAACAAAACCAAATGACAAAATCCTATAATGTGCAAATCAAAAGTTTTTAGGAGGGCACTCAAATTGATTTTATTAAAGAAATGCTGTCATAGTGTGAGTGAATTTTTGGACATCAGTATGTAATTTTGGACATTGATGATAAATATTGACATTTATTTTTAGACACTAATTATAACTATTGAAACGTAATTTTGTAAGAAAATAGGATAAGTTGTAGTTGTAAAGTAATGTCAAACACAAATGTATTTTGTTATTGACTAATAAAAAATAAATAAATAAGAAATGATGAAATGATTGTATGTACTTCGGAGAGTGTACTCAAGAGCTCCATGAGCTCATTCCACCATCCCCCATTTACCATCGGGAGACAAGACGCACCGCAAAATATCACACACACTTGGTTGATATTGCATACATTCGCACAAAACGCTTTGAAATATTTTTAAAATGTGCATGGCTAAAGAGTGGAATTCTCTGCCTGCGTCTGTGTTCCCGAGTTCATATATCCCGAATCTATTCAAGTCGCGAGTAAATAGGCTTCTTCTGGGTAAGCTCGTCCCATCGTCACCTCATCTTGATCTAGTCTTGAGGACAGCCTCAAGGTCAAGAGTAAGCCCATTGACAAAAAAAAGTTCTGGATGGAGCTCCTTGTCCTGCAGTGGACGATTCATGGGACGTTATGATGAACCATATTTTCAGTTTTTGGGTGGCGTCTTTATTGCTAATTTTGACAATAATTTCTTCAAATTTTACCTCATAAAAGAAAAGGAAAACACAAAAATTAACTGGTATTATTATAATATTAACTGGTATTATTGTTATAATGTTTAAAATTTTGCGAGTAAGTTACTTAGCCACTTTTAGGGAAGCTAAGTAATCTGGTGAGATATTTGTTCTTTGTAAATTATTTAAGTACATGTGTTACTAACAGTAAGGCGAAACAACTGATCAATAACCAAGCATGTCCTTTATCGAGGTGTGCTAAACTAAGCTAGCCCGCGCCGTGTGGTGCCGGCCAAGAATACTACCAAACCATTTCTACTTGTAATTTTGTATGAGGCGACTAGGATATTATGAACTGGAGGATTGGTAGCAGCGTCGTTCTTTGATCGTACCATCTTACATACTGTGGTCACCAACAACCGCGGTTCTTGGTACCAGACGCAACGTTAACAAGCGTGGTGACTGGTTCTTCCCTTCCACATTGTTCCAGCTAAGGCTGGAACTTTCGATGGAGCTCCCTGTAGTGGACGTTTCATAGGATGCCATGATCAAACTAAGGTTGGTGTAGTAAAAGCTCCAATTTCCGATAATATTTCCTATCAATGCATGATAGGTTTGCCGGTTTCGGTCGATACTTGATAGATGGCAGATCGTGTTGGTAGTTGGCAAATGTGCGTGTGGATGCACCTTAGCTTAACTATGAATGTTGCAGGATGTTGAACTGCTGTGTGGGTGCACCTTTGTTACACAATGTTTTATAACTGTTGTGCTCTGCACCTTAAGAAACGATAACGATAATTTGTAATCGCGTCATCATAAAATATTAATGGCTTTAACTATTTCGATTAAATTTACAATGTTAGGTGAAATCCGATCAAGTGTCTCGTGTTCGTGAAAATTTGTTTTATGCAAAGTATTGTTTTAGCAAATAACTATAGCGCGATTCAGGTAACCCTGAAGCGCCATCTGTTTGTCCGCTTGGATATTTGATGATTATAAGCATAGCACGGTCGGCCAGGCGATTACCGATTCCATGTTATTTGATGTTATACTCGTATGACCCCCTGCAATCGTCGAGTTTCAAATAAATTTCTGAAAATTTTATGAAATCGGTAATCTTTGGACAGCTATTAATAACATAGGTAGATGTAAGTAATGTAAGATCAATGGCAAATGGTTTAAAATCAATATTACCATCGATCAATGGGATCACGTAAGTGTCATACATAACACCTTTAACGAGCCTAAAATCAGAACTTCTCGGAATAGAATCCATCTGCAAGTAAAGTTCGGAAGATTGTACAGGATGTTTCTTCTGGTCAAAATGGCGAAAGTAGAGCTTTTACACGTCGTCCATGTTAGAAGAGTACGCATGTGCGGCAGCTAGGCCCCAGTTTTTACGGGCTACTTGTTGATCGCGTTTCATTCAAGACGCGCAACCGGCTGCGCAGGCTCTATTACGCAGTTGGGTAATATTATTTAAAAACCGCAACACATTTTATTCTTTATATTTGCATCTGTACCAAATTTAAACATTGCTATTTTCGTAGTTTCTTATTATCATCACATTACCTTATGAATAGAGGTATACTTAGGTATTCAAATGTATGTAAGTATATTAAGGATAGGTAGATGCAGCGCAAGGCTGTTTTTGCAAATGTTGGTAACATACCTACTTATCCTACATAAAGACATTATTCAATATTTAGGATTTCTTATTTTTTTGACAATTTATGATTTTACTACGCCTAGGCTGCCTCTAACTTATTTTTGCGCTTTTAGATCACATTCGTGGATATGATAAATGTGTGAAAAGGAAAAGGTGCCAAACTTGTACACGAAATTATGGGCTTCCTCTATATCCCAATCTAGCCCTGAGAACAAAGATGAGGTCGACAATGGATAGAGCTCACCCAGAAGAAGCCTATTTAGTCGCGAATTGAATATATGGTGGGGCCGAACAACAGCACAAGATGAAAATGAATAAAATGTGAAATTCTTTTATTAAATTTAATTTGGTAATATAAATGATAATAATAATATAATATGACCGATTTGACGACTTTAGTTACTAACATAGTTAATTAAGGTTTTTACTAACAATGGACTGTATGTTGTCTGAGTAATAAATCAATTTGAATTTGAATATATTTAAGTTATATGAACTCAGGAATACAGGAAATTCCACTCCTTTGATATGCGCATTACAAAAGACTTTTCAAAGCACGAATGGATGAATATTAACCGGATGAGTATGTCTCTCGATGGAAGAAAGGGGCTGGCGGAATAATCTCATGTAGCTAAGTTCACTTACTGCAGTGTAGGTATAGTATTTTACAGATAGCTGTAAAAACCGACAGGCACGCAATTTTACCGCGATAGGTCAAACTATGAAACTTAGTTCTCACCAGCATCGTATCATCATCATGGTCTCAGAAAACCTTTATTAGATACCCATAATAACGCTTGCATACAGAACTATAATTTTGATTAAATAATACTTCTGTCTGAACCTATGAGCCATGATCTTGTCGGTGGAGTAATCATCAATTTTTCTTGTTTCCTATTACTTGTTATTATTTTTTTTTAAATTATGTAGCTTACATACCATTTTGATTTCATCAAAAAGGTACTTTGCCTTTATATTTTGTTATATTTGATTTTGTTGGTCTCTATAGTTTCGATTTTTTTAAATGTGGCAATATTTAGTAAGTATGAAAATGAAGCGATCAATACGGGGGGCGGACTGCGCGGTGGCTTTCGCCCACGCCCGCCCCCGCACCCCGCTTTTCCCCTCAGACCCCTGAAACTCTAAACCACCCTCTCCTGCCGCCCACAGACCCTGGAAGTCTATATCTTACGACGTATCAAGCCATGTTTTATTCTCAGATAACGTCATAGAATCTTAGACTGTATGACGCCAATGCTTATTGAAATTTATTGTTCTTCCTGCTTAAATGCATACATTTTTCTAAATTTTACATACCTAAACTGAATCTCGTAAAAATCTTTATCTTAATATTTCCATTATTGTCTTATAGAGTCTATAGGCCAAGAGAGCTTATACACATGAAATTGGTGAAACGATAGTTACCTCAGTCAACAGCGATAAGGGGCATCACAATTGAAGACACAAGCACAACAAGATTATACTTGAAACCAACACTAATATAACTCAGCACGTTGCACAGCTATTCACTGCCACAGGGATCCACAAATTGTCTCAATGTTGTTCAAGATAAGTCGGCAATGGGGCCTGCTCGCGTTGACAATCTCGCGCAACTGGGGTAGGCACTAGGTGAGCTGGAACCTCGACCCTCCCCTCTTCCCCTCGCCCCAATATGCGATAGTCCCGCGCCTGTGCTCCTGTGCCCTGTTCTCACTCACTGGCGACCGTTGCAGAATCTTATACGCGCTTGCGTACTTTTCTGCATTTTTGTAAGCACATGGATGATGTATTGTATGGAAAAGCGTATTGGATTCAGAATTTGTCGCCGTCGCCATGACACAGGGTGTGAATGAGCCGATGAATGGAGCAAACCCGCCCTACCATGCTCTTATAAATCTCCCTCGCGCTCGCCTACTTCTGTATTGTATCGGCTAAGTACGTACGTACTGTGAATAACGCCCGATAAAAATAGATGAACTGCTTAAATATAGTTGAATAAAATATTTGCTACGATTTCCTAATTACGATAGATTCTATATTAATAAAGCTGAAACAGTGCTTAGAATTATGTTTTTACATGAACTACTAAGTACTACTAAATACTTAAGTACGCACTGGCGCGCTAAAGTGCCTTAATAGTTCCATAGAGGTAAATGATAATATTTTCTGAACTAGTCAAGTACGATTGTTGAATTAAATAGTGAGTAGGTTTCTAACATCTAAGAGGTAACTTAAATATCAAAAAATATCTTTGTTTCTTTTTTTTTTACTTTCTTGCTGTCTTGATTAGTTTAGAAAATCTTACTTGTGCACGTCTGCGTATTTAAGCAATTTTTGCAGAAAGACTTACACAAAATGAATTTATAGTCATGAATATTTTATTTATTTCCAATGAGTTTTTATTGTAAGCATTTTCCAAAATTGTATGGCCAACGGTGCAAAATAAGCTAAGGCATCAGAATAAGGAAAATTAATCAACTATGACGTACGTAATAAGATGAACTTTTATTTATAGCTGACAGATAGAGATACTCGTAGAAATCTTTAGATCTTTCGTTTTTTAACGCCGTGGTTTCGCTTTTCTTGAAATAAAAGTGATTGCGAGCAATTTTGTAAAAATAGAAAATTGCTTTCTTCATGAATATCTAATATTTAGTTATTGAATGTCTTTAATGTTGCAAAAGCGACATCTTCGTGAAGGGTCAAACTAACTTCACTATTTCATCTCTTTGATTTCGCAGGCAGAAACTTTCTCTCCCCATGTTCTCCCTTATTCGCCCACTTTCGTTCTGAACCAAAAAGTAACATAATTTTCTTAACGCTGTCAAAATTATTTTATCACATCCAAAGATGGCAGCACCGATCCCATCCAATGTCCCATCCCCAGCCAGATCTTCAACGTCCAAACCTTTGCTAGAGAGCTCGTTTGCAATGCAAGGAAAGCTAGCTGCTAGGTAAGCTTTCCTTGCAAAACAATTTTCTTGTCTCATCAAAGATGGCGCCCTAGGGCGCGCCCTAATATTCCACCTTAACATTCTATTTTTACAGCTTACACCGATGGCTAAATATAACAACTTTTGTTTTGAACTGCGACTTTTGAAAATTCGCAATAAATAACAGCCAATTCATACAAAATGATCATAAGTAGATTTTTTTGCGAATTTCCGAAACCCGTAGAATAAAAGTTGTAGCATTTAGCCATGGAACAAGTTCATATAAGGTTTTACACGAATTTATCAAAAGCCCTTAATATGTGTTTTATTATTTTAAGGTACTTATGTACTACAATGATCTAAGTGTGATCTGCACCCATTCAGGAATTTCAGCATAACAGCACAATAAAATTATAAAACACTTATTAAGGGCATTAATAAATTCGTTTAAACCTTATAAGAACTTATTCCGTGGCTGAATGTAACAACTTTTGTTCTATGACTTTTGGTAATTATCAAAAAGAACTTTGCCCATTCATACAAAATAATCAAAAGTTAGATTTTTTGCGAATTTTGTAGAAGAATTAATTATAGCCCTTATTAAGTGTTTTATAATTTTACCGTGTTGTGCTTAAATTCCGGAATGGGTGCAGATCACACTTATATGATCATCGGAGTACATAAGTACCTTCTTACTGTTTCCAGTTACAATTCCTGAGATGAATCAAAAACAATATTCAATTTCCTTAATAAACTTTATTTTTACAACGGTTTCTTATACATCTATTTGGCTTGCAATCTTTGCTAATATAAACATCGATTTAACTACAGTTTCATCATCGTTGATGATGATCTTGTCTAGTTTTATTTACATTGCAGTGTAAATTTATTAACAAGGGTCGAAATCTCATTCGAAATTATTATTAAAAACAAATAAATATAGTAATTGACCATAAATTCGCTAAGTATAATAAAGGGTGTAAGGGACGGTGTATCGAAAACTGAAAGGGCGTGCTCAGTCAATGAAACTGAACAACTTATTCAAAGAAACATTTTTGGGAAATAAAAAAAACTCTTGACCTCTCCATACAAATTGCTCATGATCTAACAGTTTGTATGGAAAGGTATTTTTTTTTTTCATTTCCCAGAAATGATTCTTCGAGTAAGTTGTTCAGTTTCGTGTTTACTAGTATTATATGAGCTGTGGTTTCGTTGACTGATCACGACTGTTCAGTAGTGTTCAGTTTCCGATACACCGTCCCTTACTACAAGTACCTATTATTAAAACTCTTTTTTTTCTTGTTCAAAATAGCTATAAGTTTTCTTTTTCAACTGTAATGTATAATTTTTCATAAAACAATTTACTCTATGTAACTTTAACAATATAGGTAGTCTTTATGGCAAAATAAACACTTAGAACTCAAAAATTGAATAAATTACGAACTTAAATAAATTGGCCGTATTCATATCAGAATAGTTTTCTTTATAAAGATGCGATATGCTATCATCTATCAAATATACTACAGAATTATTAACGCAGAAAATTTTCTTTTAATTTCAGGTGTTCCTTCATTCATATTCCCATACATTCTTTTATTTCATTCATCTACAATAAGTTCATACACATTTTTGCTTTTTAATTTCATTCATCATAATAATTTATTTAGAAATCGTATCTCAGTGTTGTCTCCTACCTATTTTAGTTTGAATTATTTGTTCACTTTATTTTGATCATCATTGTGCATGTTGTTGCAAGTCAGAACCCAGTTTTGACATCAATTCTGTGATAAGTTTTACTATAACTATATACCCGTGGCATTGTGCCAGAATTAGAACATTTTTTTATCTTTACAATCCCCTTAATTCAATTAGTTTATTATAATAGGTCTTTACCTATGAAATTGCCGAAATTTCCTTACAGATTAATGAATGAGTCATAATTCCTATAATTCTAAAGCTATTTCTTTTTTCATTTGTCTTATACTTATTTGAAAGTTGACTTCAAGGTTAACAATTTACGCATAAAATAAAGTTTTTATTTTTAGTTTGATATATAAAATTAAAGGTTCGAAAATTAATCGTCTTAAATGTCGTCCGATTTCATCATTAGATTTGTTATATTTTTTACCGATAATATTGTTCGAAAATTATATTTAGGGTTCAGTAAGCTTAATGTCTTCCCAATCATGCTTAAAAAGTTTTAATAATTTGATTTTTAATTCCTAAAAAAAAAATTAAAAATGTTAGTAACTGAAAATTGAGTTTACCTAAAATTCGCCATACAAAACGGCAATTTCATAGTTCTTCTTCTTTAAACTCTTTTATAGTTAAAGACCCCATATTACTTGAAATTATATTGAAATTCAATCAAATATATAGAAGGTCCAGTAGATAGCATTGAAGAGCATGAAACATACAGGGAAGATGACGCGCGAGTAGGTATCAATGACGTTTACGTCTCGGATTTTAGGCATAGATGATTTGATCACTGTGGCACTACGACGTAGAGCATGAAACACCTTTGGCTTGCCTGTTGAGCCGTCTGAAAGAAAACAATGAATAGTTTATTCTAAATACAAGTCTTCAATTTAAAAACCTGGATATTCGAAGTCAACGATCATTAATTTTCGTAGATACACAGTCGCATTTAAAATTCGAACGAAAAAGTGTCCTCATTTTCGTGTGTTCTAAATTTTAAATGATTTCTGAGATAGCGACTGAGACGCCTCTTTTTTATGTCGCCATTTTTTGAGAAGCTCTCGTGAATCTACAAAATGAATGATAGAAATTGAGTAATATACAAACTTCTGGAAGTAGTCTTGGAATGTGGCCGGGTACGGTACCGCAACGTCATGTGATCTCGTTGTAAACGCAAGGATGGCGGAGCACCTGCAGTGGCAGGAAGAGGCTTGGAGCGCAGACTTGGAATCGGAGATACCCGGCCAGCGTTCGGCGAGCATTCCCGCAATGCAATGATCTCTTCTGGAGAACGAGAACCTGGATAATAATAATTAATTATTAGATCCTCTAATTTTCAAGACTCCCATCTTTTCCTGTACGGTTTAAACACTTACCAGCAGAACATTTAAAATCCTTTTCTACACTAGTGCTAGCTGAGATCTCTCCTTTACTCTTTAACTTCGCTCTTTTTCTGGCTCTAGCACCCCAGTACGTGTAGTTTACAGCAGCATACTCCAACAAAGCAGCAAACACAAAGAAGAAGCACATCACCAGATAAATGTCAATTGCTTTGACGTAAGATATGCGTGGGAGGCTGCTACGGACTCCTGTGCTAATTGTAGTCATCGTCAACACCGTTGTTATGCCTGGAAGAGAAATTTAAACAATCAAAAAACGTGAATAAAAAGTAAAACAATCTGTTACTACAAATACTTTGAAAACGTTGGTTACCTAAAGCAACTCTTGCAGATGTGGCTTCGTGGTTGATCCAGAAGGAGACCCATGACAGCATTACAATGAGGATGCTGGGTAGATAGGTTTGAAACACAAAGTAACCAATGTTGCGACGCAATTTGAAACTTAACGATAGTCGCTGATACACACCCGTGGCCAGTTTCTCCTATAAAATTTAAAATAAATATTAGGATTCGCATTATATAGGATGTTTTCTAATCAACTGCGTTTCTTTGAGTATGTTACTCGGACCATAGAACTGAACAACTTTATCTAAGAAAAGTTTTTGATGGGCGAGATGTAAACATAGGTCGAGGAGGCGTTTGAGGGGGCGAGAACATAGGTAGAAATACGAAAAAAATACCTCCCACACACAACGTGTTATCAGCTGGGCCAGTTTCTGTGGGTCGTTGATTTTTTTTTTCGTATTTCGACTAATGCTCCTTCGCGAAAGTTGTTGAGTTTCGTGGTCCGAGTAACATACCTACTCGAAGGAAAGCAGTTGATTAGGATGCACCCCTTTTATAAGGTAGGTTTATTAATCGGCGCGTGTTTCCACTTTACCTTTCTATCATTGGTTTCGTGCCCTAGTATAGTAAACTGAGGCAGTTCAGCGTCCTCCACTCCTCGCACGGGCGTTTCTTTCCAGTACATCACCACATCCGACACAGTGTATCCATCTGCAGCATAATGAATTTGTTAGGATGCTGATTATTGTCCAGCCACTTTACTTAAACGTTGGTACCGAATAAGTAGTAAGTGCTGGGAATATTTATAACGTTGATCTGTGTCTTTCCTCTGTCACTCTGATGGAATTGTTTGCTGTGACTTATATCACTAGTCACTATCTATTTGTTTAATAGATGTTTTGCAAATATATTTAAGTGTTAGAATTCTTGAAAATATATTAATGATTATTTTATATTCTAGTTTAGAACGATCGCTAATAAGAATGTTAAATCTTTAGCAAGGCACATTAAGTCTTATCAATTTTACTATCATCAGAAGTTTAACGTGAATTTTAATGGTCTGCAATGCAAATTGTGCAAAAGTGGGCCATTCCGGAATGTGCAAATCATTCCAAGCTGATACAGATTGCGACGGATCAGCGATGTGGATTGCGAACATGTTGACAACCATACATAATATTTTGTTGATGGCAACGTAAGCTCCGACTGCCGATCCATGACTCGTGACTGGGAAAACAAAATAAAGTAATGTGTTATGTACAATGCCGTCTAACTACAGGTATTTATAGCAACAGAAGAGAAGCGGCGACGGGCAGGCGCGGTGAAGAGCGGGGAGCTAAAGTAAGAGTAAGAGTCACACAGCTTTCAATCTCGACGGTGCAGTTCTGGCTGTCGAGGGGGTAGTAATGAAGGTCCATCATGCAGGCGAGCGTGGCGGTGAACCGCATGCCGTAGGTGATACTGCCGTCGCCCCCCAGTCGGACCAGCTTGTTGCGCTCCGTCACGTCATGGAGGAAACTGTGGATAACAACCTAGCTATAAGTGCTTATCGAGGGATTTTTATATAGTGCATAACTTGCTTACAACTCTTCCCCAATACAGACACAATTAAATACCTATATAACAATAAACAAACTATTATGTGTGCAACACTATCTTACCTATTTTTGTCATTTGCAAAAAACGTGTCTGGCACCCAAATCTTATCGGCAAAGTCGCCTGAGAGGGTCAGTACATCCTCAGGCAGCCCGAATCCGAGTCTTTCATCCTTCCAATATTGATTCAGATAAAGCGTTATTGTGTAGTCCTGAAAGAAATGCTACTTTGAGAAACGCCCGAAGCGGAAATGGATTTCAAGAATAGTTTGTTGTGTAACAGATGAAATAATGGTTGTGTTTAGTATTTCGATAAGAAACAGTATTTGTGATTAACCTAAAGGAATTTCCTTGAAAAAAAAAATTATTTATGTACCTACGTTTAGCTTACTGGTGACGTATATAAGGCTTTACATAATAGGCAGTGGGCGGCGTCAGAAACCACGGCCGCTGGCGAGTGGCGGTGCAATCCAATGCCTGCATCGATTGGCTGACTCAACACGCCGCCCCTCAACCTCCTCGATGTATGTCAAGTGATGGCCTTGCTCCCTTTTCTATTAAAAGCTTAATGAGTCACGACTCGAACTCGAAGGTCCTTGTTATGACCCAAAGCCCTCCAATCTGCGTACAATCCGCGCCAAGGTCGAGATTCGACGCGACAGGACACTTTTGATGTTATCGTGAGCTATCATTATCAATCATCTCACAGTATGAGCGAGATGAGTGCCGTATCTTATTATCATCATCATAATATTTAGCTAAGATCAATCATTTTTGTTATGTAATCGATTGTTCATAATATTTCCTTATAAAAGTAAGTTTATCTTGTAAAGGTAATGTTAGTGTGCTGAACACAGTTGGAAGTTGTCAGTAATTAATCGTATCTTAGAAAGAGTAAAGATTAGTCATCGCCGCGTCATAATAAAAGTTATTGCGTGTATTTTCACGAGCCATTACCCGTCACTCGGTTTTTGTTGGTTGGATAAATGTACAAATAATTGGGGGAAAATATGAGAATATTTTGGCAATAAGTGCTTTGTGTGGAATAATGAAATGTTTAATGAATGAGAGGAATAAACTCACCATATTGACCTCTGAGATAGCATCGAAGCTAGCGATTGTTAAGTCCATTCCGACGTATAGGGGATCCCCTGAAACAATCGTACTTTTTTCTAAAAGCTCTCTTGCTGCATAGTGCATGTGTCCAAAACTTTGTTTCAGCAAAGTCACAGCATAATATATTGCCTACTGAAAGGATAAACAACATTAATGCCATCTGAAACTATCCACGTACCCACAATCTGTTAGAGTCTCAGAGTATGAAATCGACATAAGAGATGATAACTGCACATGGATAAATTCCATCGGAATTGGAATCATGAGCGGAAACCAGATTGAAATTGTATTGCATGATATTAGCATTCCGGCCCAGTCCGGTGAACCGCTGACATATCATGTCGTGTTTAGAATTCTGGGTATATTTGATATGATATTGAAACTTTGTGCCTCACAGCGCGCAATAACTTACTGCACTTGGAAGCAACGTCTAAAGCACGCTTATTTATTCACCTGAATATTCAACCCTAACATATTAAGTTTTCCTGCTCGAAACATTATTACAAAATTTCATAGTGCAGCATTTATTCTTTTGTCTACCGGTTTAAGATATTCGGCTTGAATTGAATTTTCGTGTAAAACGTTGCTAAAATGCAGATTCAGACGCAGTTTTATTGCAGAAACTTAAAAATAACGCTCCACCTAACAAAATGAAAGCCCATAAATGTCCACAGCTTGACAAAAACTTTCCAAAAAATATTCCCAATAAGTGTTGGGGTCGGGGTAAATAAAATGACTTGGGTTATTTTTTTTTCGATTTTAACGTTTTGACTATAGAACAAAATTTCCCAAGAAACATGGCTCGACAGGCCAAAAAATTATTCTCGTTCTTCGATATCTAAGATATTCAAGGTTTTAAAAAGCAGCAATGTAGTGATACAGCATGCGAGATTAATTTTAAAGTCAAGGTATGTATGTAAATGCGCTTACCGCCGAAGTTGGGGCGGAGTCGTATGTCGTAGCCGTCGAGGATGCGTGTGACGGTATGCGTCACATTCTCCAACCGGTCAACCATCGCCAGCCGCTCACTTCTGCAACAACACAACGTATTTACCTACGAAACAACTCCTTTGCCACTCAGGTAACTGAGTACAGCCTGGGATTAAAGTTCTATGCAACCAAGTCAAAATTACTTTTCAAGAATCAGTACAGCATCCGGGCAATATTCGGGCTAAAACTGACGGATTCTTGTCGTCCTCTCTTTAAAAAGTATGAGATTTTAACGGTCTCATGTTTGTATATATTAGAGATAAGTGTATTTGTGCACAAAAATAAGCAATTATTTCAAACAAATAGTGAAGTTAGTAACCGAAACCTACGTTCACAATACAAAAATCAATTACACAACCCACCCTCTAAGCTTTCTCTAGTCTCAAATAATTTGTATTCCATGTGCATCAATGTGTATAATAATATTCCAGTATCATTTTTGACTCATAACCTCAGAGATTTTAAACGAGTGGTAAAAACATGGCTTGTTGAAAACACTTTCTATGATTTAAAGGAATTTTTTGCTTACCAATAATTGCTCTGTGATATAAAATGACACTTTTTGAAAAATTTAAACGCAACTTTTTTTGTTAATATTATATAATCTTTTTTTATAAACTTTACCAATGACTTGTTTAAATGATGACTAATTGGATAAGATTTTTTTTTATATATTATTTTTGATTTTTGAAAATAATTGAAGCATTGAGATGGTAATCTATAGTAATTTAGTAATTTTTGACAGATATTTCATTAATTAATTGTAATAGTTAAGTTCTTAATTTCATAGTTTTAATTAAATGTAATAGTGTGCATGCCTGCAAAGGTAGCTCTCAATGGGACAATGTTTTTGTAATTATATCTGCACTATGTACCTGATTGCTTTACACAATAAACATTCATTCATTCATTCATTCATTCACAGCGCGCGCTGTGAATCAAGAACGATGAACGTATTCAATCAGTCGGTCGGTCTGTCCGTCACGATTTGGCCTATATAGCGACTAAACGAATAGTCCGATTGACACCATACTTTAAATTTAAGATTTGTATGCTAATCTATCGAAGGATTCAGAGTGGTTTCTTGCTGGCTCTCATTTTGAGGGAGCCTGTCATACAACGAAAATGAAAAATTTTCGTTGCGCAAAAACGGCTCACACGAACTTGATGAAACTTGGCATGACCAAGAATCTTCATGCAAGGTATCTTGCGACGGTATAAGGGTTTTCCCTTTACTACTAAAAAGTAAAAATGTGATTTACTCAAAATCAGTTTCATTGAGCTTGTCTTAATATATATATATATATAAAAGAAGAATGTGACTGACAGACTGACTTACTCACTGACATATCAATGCACATCCCAAACCGCTTGGTCTAGAGATTCCAAATTTGGAACGTTGGTTCCTTATGAAGGGTTTTACAAAATTCCACCCCTAAGTCCGTAAGTTTTGAAGTTAGGATCTTCAAGAGGGAGACGGAGGGGGAGAGGGAGAGACTGCACAATACTGCACATTGTCTGAATTCCACGAGGGCGAAGCCGCGGGTACAGCTAGTGTTCTATAATTTGTATTCTGAATTGGTTATCTAACTGACTAGATATTTCCTATGATTTTTTTCTGCAAAAATCTAGTATACAGGGTGTTCCAAAAACTGAAGGCGTAAGTAGACTAAACTAAACAACTTTCTCTAAAAAACATGTGTTACGAAAAACTTCATGCAAGTATCTTGCGGTTACTACTACCTACCATTGATCTGTAAAAATTCATATAAAGGTTTTTCCCACACTGCTAAAATTCAAACATGTGATTTACGCGAAATCGTTTATGGGTAGTTTGTTTTGATGTTTAACAAAGGCATGAGCACATTTTTTCGAAAAACCTGAATTTAAGTTGTTTTCCCGTATTATATTATAGCATTACAAATCTAAGTTTGCAGTTAAAACTTTTTACTTGCCTGTCGCGAGAATGTAAGTGCAGTGCTGCTATACCATTTAATTTTTCACATATACAATACCTTTCTCGCTCCGCTCAAAAGTAAAAACGTATAAAACGTAATTTTCTTCTTAAAAATCGTCTGTCAAATAACAATGATGCTCGAAATTTTTCAGTCAACATTATTTTAGTTAATACGGGCACTAGATTCATCTTTTTAATTTATATTATTTATTATGAACTTTGATAATATCCTCAACGCAAAGTTTACTAGTTACATAATAACTTTATAACATTCTTGCATGTTAGCAAGAGTCCGACGGCCGACGGAATGCTTTTGCGTGAGAATTTGCTTCACCTAGTAATTTCTAGTTACAATGTTATCTACATGCCAAACCATGCATTTTACGAAACGAAAATAAACTTTGTAAACTGCTTTTCAGTGTTGACGAAAATTGTAATAGACCAAGATTTTTTTTAGGCAGTTATAATAATTTTCTGAACAATATTAGTTCTTATTAATTTCATTGAATATTCAAAGGCTTGCTGTTAAGTTTCACTAAACTGAAAGTAATGAGTTTCAATTGTACTAGAAAATGTGCACAGACACTTAAAGTTTTAAAACTGGCTTTAAAATTATTCGAGTTATTTCACCGTTAAGTCCGTACAAATATAAAGGAATGTAAAAGTTCTGTCAATTTCTTAGATTAATCATAACGTCAATAGATACCGTCAATCTCAAAAACTTTTCTAGAAGTTACCGAAGCAATGAATCATGAAAGTTTGTAAAAGTAATATATTGTAAAAAGTTTTGGAAAGTTAATAAAAGTGACTCACTGTGTTTGAGCCGTGGCAAGTAGGAGCGGCAACACGAGGAGTAGCGCGTGCAGGCGGGTTGGGGGCGCGCGCGGCGTGCAACGCGCGCTCATCGCGCCGCCGGCAGCACGCGGCGCATCGCCCTCTCACCTGGACCGCCCTGGCACCTGCCCATTCGACCACATACTCAGTTTTGAACTCGCGTGTGTTAGATAATAATTTCGCGATCGCTATCGTAGAAGATTCGTGGCGACGGTCTGTGGGCGGCGAGTGGTGAGCGGCCGCGGCGGAAACGGCGCGCGGAGTGATCTCGCGCCTGCGCTCACTCACTGTTTCACAACTCTCGGCACTTTATTCCGAGATCGCGCTCAGCAATTCGCTTAGGACATCTCTTCTTCCGCCGGTAGATCTTGAGTTCACTGAAAAAGGAAGGTTAACCATTATCAAACTAGTCCAGTTGGGAAAACTTTGGGTTCAAATAATTAAACCTTGCTTAATTTCAACAAACTTAATTTTGTTACTTGACATCATTTTGAAGACACTTTCTTTTAAATTCATTAACCAAAAATTTGGTTAACTACTCTTATCAACTTTTCTTTTGTTCATTTGAAAATTTATACTTTTTAGTGATAGAGAAAAAAGTATGTTGCTAAAAGTCAATCTATTATTGGTAAGTTAACTATACCCCACAAGGAAGAGTTAGTTTCCAACTTCAAAGTTTTTCATACATAATGGAATACTAATCTTTTTAAATTATTTATACAAAAAAATAGGCTTGCAGTGAACCTCAATCTAGGCCCTAGAGACACAGATGGCCGACGAGCTTAACCCGATTCGGAACGACTTCACCTATATATTTTTTTTTAATAATAAATTATTTATTTATTTCTCCACATAACATTTTTTCCATACTAGGTAAGTACAATGCTAGAGGTAAAACTTTAAATTCAAATGTTGTGGGAGACTGGAGCCTGAGCTAGGTCATACCTGTATTACAGGTCTCCAGGATATTCTTGATATAAATTTAATTTATCCATTCCTTCAAATTATGTATGTAAGATGCCGCCGTTTTAACACCTGCCTAACCTCAGTAAAGACAAGTACATCCACCTGGGCAATGTTGGAAAGTTACTCGAGTGTAGATTGCGGGAGCGAGGTGGGTGGTCAAAAGCGGCGGTGGCGGTGGCGCGGTCGGAAGCTATTTGCCGAGCCGGCGCGTCTCCGCCGCTTCCTGCAACCAGATTGCACCAGCGTCACCTCGCCCGACACGATAAACCGCGTACAACCAAGAGCACTTCGAGCTTGTTTCAATGGACTTAGTACCATTCTTACTTTAATAGCTGTAGCAGCTAAAGCCGCATGGCGAGTATCAAGCTTGATCTGTTGTTGACCGTAAATCCTGACACTGATACATTCCATGCCACAGTGAAATATCTTTATTTTTTTTGGAAAATAGGCGCTTAATTAGTCCATTAAGATGCAAGTGCGCTATTTTGCTCATTACACTCGAGGCTCAGGAATTGCAGCCCGAGCCGCAGACGATGCAGACGACAGTGTAATGACAATGTGCACGTGCATTTTACGACGTTTTCCAACACATTTCCGAGTAAAAATACAAAAATTTGTAAACCTTATGTCCTGCGCACGTCCACCGGAACATTTTGTTTGTTTTCCATTGATTTTGTTCTATTTCGTGTCTAAATATTTTAGACTGTTCAGGAATTATGTAGGTGTTTTCCATTGATTATCTTCTATTTCGTGTCTAAATATTTAGACTTTTCAGGAACTACATTAATTAAAGTTTTTTATTTGTAGAAGTCGACCCTTTAAAAAATAATTGCGCATTATTTCTTTTATTTATTTCAGAGGCAAAGACTACACTGTCAAACATCCTATTCCTTGAACCATAAAATAAATTATCAAAAATTAAATATCTTGTTACTCAAATGATTGTTGATTAGTTAATTAGTATAAATAATTTCATAAAATGAGTATTCATTTATCATATTTTCTCAAATACAGCTTAATTTCATGAAAATGTTACTGACGTAATAAGCATAAAAACTACTTGCTCCTTGCCGAGATTAAAAAAAAAAAAAAAAAACACTAGTGCGGTAGTATAATGAAAAAAGCACGAGTATTTAATAAGCTGGATTATGGACCTTCATACAGTGCAAATAGAGCTGTTTTATGAGGAAGTGTGTTGAAAAATATGTTTATCTTCGATTTTTCCACTATGACTAAATTAGTACGTTTTCTACACATCCTATTCTAATCACATCTTGCTCATTACGTGACGAAAAAAAACTAGAAACTGCAGGGTAATCATTTTACGGCCATAAAATAGCTAAAAAGTCATTTTAAAGGTACAAACATTGAAGAAAGACTGAAAGACATTGTAATATTGATGGGATAAAACGACCCTACGAAGTACGACCCACTTAAAATTAAAATGACCCATTTTATTCCTCATTTTATCATAATCCTGCTCAAACACATCCCTTTTGAGCAATTTGTGATGTCTCTGATTTCTTTCAGCTCTCCATTTAAAAATAATACATAAGATGTAAGTGCGCTATTTTGGTGTTTACGCACCACGCTCGAGGATAGCAGCCCGAGGCGCAGACGAGGGCGTAATGGAGCCGAGTAGTGATGAAAGCGCACGCGCTTCTTACGACGTTTTTTTAACACATTTACGAATATAAACAAGTAAAATTTGATTACCTTTTTTCCGGAAGGAAAATTCGTATCGGAAGTTAGGTATTTTTTCTTAGATCGTTCATTAATTTTAATATATTCATGAAATGAACGTTTATTTATCATAATATCGAACACAGTTTATTTATTCATTAAAATATTATGAACGTTATAGACATAAAAACTCCTTGCTCCTTGTCGAATAAAAAAAACATAAATAAAACACTAGTGCGGTAATATAATGGGAAAAGCACGTGTGTTTAATAAGCTGCATTATGGACCTAATAAAGTGCAAATAGAGATGTTTTATGAGCAAATGTGTTGAAAACTATTTTAAAGTTTATTTTTTTTAACCACCGTTCGTAAAACTAAACTAGTTTGGTAATAAATTTTTATTTTTAGGGTTCCGATACCAAAATGGTAAAAAAAAGGAACCTGTATGGTGCCGCTTTGTCTGTCTGTCTGTCACACCTGTATATCTCAGCAACCACTCATGCTATCGACTTGTTGGAGTAGTTTTAGAATATGGTTGTCCAACTTAATTGCACGTGAAATTATTAAGAAAAAATTATGATTATTGATGTAAAGTGGGCCCAAATAGAAATTTAGAAATTTGCAAAAAACCTATACAATCAAAATTAGTTTTGCGGTCCTAAAAATGGACTTTATTGCTTCTAAAAATACTAAAGGTACATCGGAACCCTCGGCTCACGAGTCCAACTCGTACTTGACCGGTTTTTTATTTTATCGTCTCAAATTCAATCAGCTCCTGACAAGGGCAATTCCAAGACTTTTGAAGCACTCTATCAAAGGCCCGATTTGATTCGATTACGGCGTAATGAAGCAGGTAACCAGGTAATCGGTGTTTGCCTTGGCTGGGTCTTTGAACTCCTTTTTATTTCCACTAAATTTTGCCTCAGCTTACCAAACTTCAATTTAAATTTGCTACTGTACCTCCTAAATTTTCCTTATCCGAAGTTGTAGTCTTGTGTAAAGCTCGTCTGTCGAAATTCTTGTTTATTTCTGCCGGAAATTGTAAGAAAGTTGGGAAAATTTATCGGCACATTAAACTGTTCAAATAAACAATGCGTTTTTGCTGCCTTCAAGATCAAGACTCAGCATATATTAGAAAGAGATGACCTCTTGTAGAAAGATGGTCCTTAGGCTTGTTTGCTCACATATCTATTTTTCCGAAAGAATGTGATAATATTGCAGAAAAACAAGAAGAACGGAAAACTACACCTTACGCATTTCATCGAATATCATATTTCTGCTTGAGTACCCTTTGATCTCGTTTCTCCTTATCGATAAGTTGACACGTCACGTAGAAAAAGAATTGTTTTCGGTGTTCATACTTCACGAGATAACGTTTGGCGTCTAGACCATCCAACCGTAGCCGTAATGTTGGGCTGGTATAGCAAGAAAATAGTTTCAAATACCGTGATCCATTTAATATTTTTGTGCTTTATAGGAAAATACAACAACATATACACGAACTTTATTTTCTTCATGTTTTTTTATTATATAAAAAGACATTCTTTCCACATAAATTAACATAAAAAACTGAAAAACTACTGCATCACAAAATCACAATATTATATTTTATTGGTGACTTATCCACTAAGCAAACAGACACCAACATGAATCTAGCTAATTACGTAGACCGTTTTAGATGGCTTTTAGTAACTTTTCTGTAGCGACGTGTGTAAGTTTTAGCCCCTCATTAGTTGGTAACTAGTAACTGATTGTCTCTGATGCCGAAAGTTACGCGACCAAACATTCTGTCAAGTATGACACAATCGGAAACTCCGTCAGATGCATAGAGTAACACGATTTTCGCGCGCAAAGCCCGGGCTAGCGCGGTTTGACGCGTTGCTCTAAGGTCAGATGTGACACAGGTAACCTAAAAATCGTTGCGAGCGTAATGAGCGGAACTCGCAGGTGTGTCGCTACATTTACACTTAAAAAGCAACACGTTCGAGTGTCGAGTGACATTACCGTATTTGTGATTTCTCGGCTCACACCAACGTGGCAATAATGAGAAGTGAGGCCTTGAAAATGACTCGATGACTCCATTCTCTTGTCTAGCTACCAGTGTGGCCAAACCGCTATAATTTTTTTCAATATAAACCAAAAGGCACCACAAAGCTTTAGGTCACATCATGGTGATAGATGATGTTACATTTAGAAATTTATATCATCAAAGAGTGTGTTGCATACAACAAAGTAGAGAAATTGAAGCTAGAAACCTGTTAACCACCTACCATACCCCAACAGTACTCTAA
This sequence comes from Athrips mouffetella, assembly GCA_947532105.1. NCBI lineage: Eukaryota > Metazoa > Arthropoda > Insecta > Lepidoptera > Gelechiidae > Athrips > Athrips mouffetella. The sequence continues at coordinate 13,447,064 of OX383958.1, forward strand.
GCACGGGCTCCGAGTCTTTGGGTGCTTGGAGCCTCAACTTAACCACGAAAATTGAAAAGTGGGTGCGGAGTATGATCGAAGAAGAGCAGCCACGGGGTTTCGCTAAAAGCCGGCACCATCAACGCAAAGAAAAAGGGCAGAAGAAGATTTGACAAAAGTCAAGTCAAAACATGACAAATTTCGTAGTAATTTTCTGCTGCTAGATGTTAAAATTCAAGTTACTAACAAATAAAAACGCAACGAGCACGACCAGAATCAAAGGTAAACTGCCCAGATTTGTAGGGTAAACTGACTGTTTTTGACACGAATGACACCGAAAGACAGAGATAGAAAACATTTGGAAGACAGAAGGAATTTGGAATTTTGGGCCAGGACGATAGAGCCAGGATCACGAAAGGAGGCAGCATGCGAGGCATGCAGCCCCGCTGCGTGACAATATATATGTATATCCCACTTCTGGGATAACCAGGGTTTTACGTTCGGTGACATCTTATGCTCCTCAGTCCTTACTTATATTTTCCATACGAAGCAGGCAGCCCAGTTGAGTCGCCCGCAATTAGAATGAGTGCTGCGATCCCGTCCCGAAATGCGGTCTTAGATAATCCCGGCTAAGACACCCTTCATCCCGAAATGTGCATTGAGTGGGCACTCGTCTACCTATTTCACCAAATTGAGAAACAAATCGAAAACGAATTCGAAAACTGATCAAAAAGTTTAAAAGGTTTGCGTCGCTCTTTTTCTAACTTTTTGGATACTTTCCTCAATTTGTTGAGAAAGTAAAATCAAGGTACAAAGACCGTTTGACAAGTATGTAATTTTGACAATAATTTTTTATGCTGTTTTTAATATTTTGGATAAATTATGAAATTATAATTGTTGATAAATTTTCTTTAACTTTTTATTGGGTATGACATTACATAGTACCCTTAGATTTGAGAAACATGTCGCTACCTTGGTAAAATATTGCTTTTATCTTTTAAAAATACTGTATAAGATCAGAAATATGCTCAATGAAAAGGCTAGAATAACACTATACGAGGCGTTAGTTTTATCTAGACTTAACTACGGAGATATAGTTTTTGGCCCTCGATTGCTCTCCACAACTAAGCGTCTGATACAGAGGATGCAAAATGCATGTTGTAGATTTTGCTTCACGGTTCCTCCTAGAACACATATCTCACCATATTTAAACCAAGCAGGTATGCTTAATATGCAATCAAGGTGTCACCTTCATCTTGCTTGCTTGATGTTCGATGTCATCCATTTTAAAGAGCCTGAATATCTTTACTCAAAGATAAAAGTCTCAACGTTCCTAAATAGGTATAACGATAGATATATGCGATTGCCTCTTGCAGTTCACAATCATAAAACTGTTGCATTTAGGGGCAGTTTCCGTTACCATGCGACAAAGTGCTGGAATAACATACGAGTACCACCACCAATAAGAAATTCATTGTCTAAATTCAGTTTTAAAACTAAATTTAAATCTTATTTATTACAAAACCAAAAACTAGGTATTCCAGATCACTTTGTCGCTTGTGTTGCACGCTGATTCGACTTCTGGGACATATCTGTTTTATTAATTAGTACTTATTACTATTCCTTTCTTTCACAAATCTTAGGTATACCTACTTCTATAATAAATACATATATACATTACACACTATTTATCCTTATACATAACATTAACTAGTTACAAAGTACTTTTTGTCATTTTTAAACTCGCACACACACACACACAAATTTACCAACTTTATTATTTTCTCTCGCGTACTCGCGGCACTCGCGTTTCCTCATAGGTTAGGTTATAGGTAGTAGCTGAAAAACGGTGTTTTGCCCTTCCGGGCGATATAATACACTGCGCTACGGCCTTTTTGTACCGCTGCGGCACACATGTACTCGCGCCAGTTTTTAAAAAAAATTTAGAAATTTGTATCTTTTGTTTTTGTCTTTCATAGTTTACTGTCCCTTGTATATTGTGTGTCGAATATGTGTATGAATAAACATTTTTATCTATCTATCTATCTCATTTATTTTGTTTTTTTATACCACAAAAGTTCAACTTTACAAATCCTTTACAAGGCTCTTTTCTGCTACCCGAAGCACAAATCTACAGTATTATATAATGGTAAATCAATTTCGTTTGTCGATTGAAGCTATTTACAAAAGAAATATGATCATCATGATATGTTCAGCGTGGACTTGAAACAAACCTATACGTGGAATTCTATTTTAATCTACCGTCATCTGTCTTAGTCTAAGTAACAAAACTTCAAATAAAAGGAAAAGAAAGAAAAGTTTTTAACTTACCGCTTTTGTAATTTAAATTGCCTGCATATAATAATAACTTAACAAGCATCTCAAAAGGGCCAAAACTCAATTTCCATGCACAAGCGAATTCAGTAGCTACAGTGCGTAGCGTTCGTAGCTCGCGTAGCGCCCTCGTAGCTCGTAGCGCTACGACATGCATTTATCGTGATTGCTCCGTGCTACGTAATTTCCGATAACTTCCTTTGAATTCTGTTAGCTAACAGGGAAGGAACTCCTATAATATTCTATGTAAAATATTAAATTTATAATAACAACATGGAAACTTAGGTGTGACAAACTAAATGCGCAAAAGTCTTTGCTAAATGGCTAAGCTTGGCTAAGCTAAGCGTGGCTAGCCTTTGTTTATAAGCAACTCAAAGAATAGTTGAATTAAAATTACGTCATAATCATAACTGATGTACCTACTTGGTAATGAACACCAAGAATAAGCATTTTCGGACCTATACTAAAAATTCTACGTTACCTGTATGAGCTCTCAATATCGTTTCCATTGTCCAATAAGCCGATCATCTCAGCACGGTAGCTTGATTTACCCGCTTCACAGCAGCTAGATATACAAGGTCATAAAAAATTGCATTACTGAAAAATCAAAATGTGAATAATTTTTAATGAATAAATAAAATAATTGATCAGGTACCTCCTCACCTTTAGGTTCCGTACCCAAAGGGTGAAAAACGGGACCCTATTGATATGCCTCCGATATCTGTCAGCGGGCTCATGAACCGTAATAGGTAGACAGTTGAAGTTTTTACAGATTATGTATTTCTGTTGCCGCTATAACAACAATTAATAAAAATAAAAAGACAAGGGGGGCTGCTCTACTTCTACTTCTTCTTGGTGTCAATGTACAAATACCGGATGCTTTTAAATGTTTTCCTCCCAAAACCTCGCCACTCCTATGGCTGTATCCGACGCGTCACGAATATCCTCGCCAGTGCAGGTGGAGGGGCATAGTGGACAAGAGAGCAAGGGCGCCATGTTCTGAGATGGAGCTCCACAGTCACAGTGCTTTAGCGACTGGTCTGAGAAGCTCCACCTCGCCATGTTTTTTCTGCAGTTTTTCTACTCGATTTTTGTTTTAGCTCTATCACAAAAACGGGAACACTTACAAGCGTGAAAATGGGTATATTTATAGTGCATGAGCTATAAAATCTTTCTTTTTTGTCCTTTCCTTTTCCCATCATTTGACGTCGGCTCTCCTCACTTTCCTCACTTTTCTGCGCCAAGACAAACTGTCTTAAGTTGCCAGTTCTGGCAATTGGGCTTAATTGAGGTCTCTCTCTATATTTGAACACCAGGTCATTGGCGGGCGACCTCTGCCTCTCTTTTGTTCTGAAATATTTAGGGCCAGTTTTACTACACGGTCTTCGCTGCGTCTTCTTACATATCCATACCATCTGAGGCTCGGTCATCTTTTCTGTGATTTGTGTGACTTTAAAGCTGCCACGTATGTACTCCTTGCGCACTCGGTTCAATCTGGGAACCCCTCCTGCCCACCTCAGAATCTTCACCTCGTTGACATGCAAATTTTGTTCGAGTGTCTTCTTAACTGTCCAACATTCGGACCCGTATAATAATGCTGGGCGGACTGCTGTCTTATATACTTTTCTCTTATTTTTCACTGGCATGTGAGGATCAAATAACTCTCTGATGAGCGTGCGCCATTTTTGTTATCCGGCATTTATTCTGTGGGTCATATCTGCGTCTATACTGGCATCCGCTATGAGCATAGAACCGAGGTATTTGAATTTTTCAACTGTGGGGACAGTTGCTGACTCAATATAGGGGCAGATATATATATTATGTTAGATGATAATTACTTTTCTTGCTCATCATCTGATGATTTTGAAAGCGCTGAAAGCAACTGTTCCTCTCTTATCGATTTCGAGCCATTAAATGAGAAACTTGTATCTGTATTTAACCATAGTTCGCCATTCCTCTCCTTGGTGCACATTAATGCACAGAGCATACTCGCTCACTACTCTGATCTTCTCACATCTTTTAGCACCAGCGTGGTCGATGCCATCTTAGTTTCTGAGACGTGGCTTAAGCCCTCTCTTCCATCAACCTCTTGTTCTCTGCCGGGTTATCGGCTTTTCCGTAATGATCGTGTGGGTGCGGGGGGTGGCGGAGTAGGTATTTACCTGCGAAGTGACATCCCGGCCACCGTGATCAGTACTTCTCCCTCTCAATATACAGGTTCTCTTGAACATCTTTTCCTAGAGGTCGTTCTCCATCATAAGAAAATTATGCTTGGGGTTGTGTATAGTCCTAATGATAAAGTTGATTACTTTGGCTCTTTTGAAAAAACTCTTGAGCATCATAGCTCATTGTATGATCACTTTATTATCATGGGTGACCTCAACACTTGCATCCTGAAGGACGACCATAGGTCACGTAAATTATTGTCACTTTCATCTTCACTTAGTTTAAAAATCCTTCCACTCTCCCCAACACATAATTTCCCTAATTGTAGATCTTCTTTGATCGACTTAATTATTACTTCTAAACCTGAATCCATCATCACACATGGGCAAATGAGTGCTCCCTTTTCTTATCATGATCTTATTTTTCTTGCTTATAAAGTACGTCCTCCTAAAGTCAAAAGTAAAGTTATACTTCAGCGTAATTTTCGCAATATGGATCTGGATCGCTTAAGGGATGATGCTGAAAATATCGACTGGTCCCCGGTTCTGATGGCTGATAATGTAGATGCCAAAGTAGCTGCTTTTAGAATGATTCTAACCAAGCTTTTTGATTCTCATGCACCGGTCCGACCTGTGCGTGTGAGGCATGCTCCTGCTCCTTGGCTAACGGCAACAATTAAAAGAGTAATGGCTAAAAGGGATAGGGCTAAAAGCCGATTTAAAAAAGACCCGACAGATGAGAACCTAACAACGTACAAAAAGCTTCGGAACATCTGCAACAGGATGTGTAGGGATGCAAAGCGCCGCTATATTCATTCTTCTCTTGAAAACCTCTCTCAGGCTCTAACCTGGAGATTCTTAAAGTCGCTTGGGGTAGGCAAGGCCATGGAAGCTTGTAAAAGTACCATGGATGTCAATGATCTAAATATGCATTTCTCAACTCCACCCGTAATTCTTAGTGATAATACTAAAGTCTCCTCTCTTTCCTATCTTTCGAACCTTGTTCTACCTGACTGTACCCCTTTCTCGTTTCAACCGGTTACTGAGGACGACGTCAAGAAGAGCATCCTTTCCATATCCACAAAGGCAGTGGGTAGCGATGACCTGAGCCTAGACATGCTTAAACCTATATTGGGAGTTGTTACACCTCTTATTACACATATTATAAATTTCTCACTGGAGGCTAATGTCTTCCCATCCACTTGGAAAAAGGCTTTTGTTATCCCACTGCCTAAAGTTTCTACCCCAACTACCCTTTCTCAATATCGTCCTATCTCTATCCTACCGGTACTTTCGAAAGTTCTCGAAAGTATCGTCCACAAGCAACTTTACTCCTATCTCATATCCAATAATCTCCTCTGTCCCTTCCAGTCCGGATTCCGCCCTTCCCACAGCACGGTTGGTGCGTTGCTGAATGTCACAGAAGATATCCGTTATGCTATGGACAATACTAAGCTTACTATTGTAACTCTTCTGGACTTCAGCAACGCATTTAACTCTGTTGATTTTGATATACTCCTTGGCTCCCTCCGCTCTCTTAACGTTGCTTCTCCAGTGATCGAGTGGTTCCGTTCTTATCTTCTTGGACGCCAGCAGAGTGTTAAGACCGATGACTTGTCTTCGAACTGGTTGGACCTTACCACTGGCGTACCACAAGGCGGTGTACTTTCTCCTTTATTATTTTCTATTTTTATAAGCAATATTTCGCGTGTTATTTCTTCTCCCTACCACCTGTATGCAGATGACTTGCAAATTTATAGACATTTCTCTCCATCTGAAGTCACCGAGGCTGTGAGTGCAGTAAACTCCGATCTTGCTGCTGTTCAGCAGTGGGCTGAGGATTTCGGGCTTCTAGTAAACCCAACCAAGTCCCAGGCCATGATAGTTGGTAGCAGTAGACTAAGGGGTAGGTTGGGGGATTTAGTGTTGCCAAAAGTGTTATACGACGGAGTCTGTATACCCTACACTGACAAAGCAAAAAACCTAGGGATTATCATAGACCGTGACCTATCATGGTCAGCGCAGGTTAGTGAGGTGAGTAGGCGCATGCACTACTCTTTTCATTCCCTTAAGCGACTCCAGTACTTCCTTCCCTTTCAAACTAAAATCTTGCTTGCACAAGCTCTACTCCTTCCCATACTCGACTACGCTGATGTGTGCTACCTTGATGTGACTGAAGAATTGCTGAACAAACTTGAGCGCCTACAAAACCTGGCTATTCGTTTCATCTTTGGTCTTCGCAAATATGATCATGTATCCGAATTTCGCGCTCAATTAAAGTGGCTACCTATCCGACTTCGTCGTAATGTGCACATCCTTTCTGTCCTGTATAAGATCCTGAATGACCCTGCCACTCCTGACTATCTTCGCTCCCGCTTCCAACTTTTACCTCCTGATCCCCGCTCCAGGCGCGACTGCATCACTACGATGTTGGAGTGTCCTAGAGCGAACACCAAATTCTTTTTTAACTCCTTTTCTTCCCATGCTGTGCGACTATGGAACAAACTTCCAAAGGCTATACAAAGCAGTCCATCAATAACATCGTTTAAGATGCGATTAAGAGAGCACTACTTATCGCAATCATTTTGAGTAAGTAATGTATTTAGTTTATGTATTATGTCTATGTATTATTTTTATGTATTTTTAAGTAAGTTTATCAATTTTTATATATACCTTAATATAATGTGATTAGGTATAAGTATATTCGTGTGTAGTTTAAGTAGGTTTATCCCTATTTTTTATTTTTTTTTATTTTACTGTATTTTAAACTAACGTATTTTAAATTAACGCACATCCTTGTGCCCGTTTTAACGACATTCTTCCACACCTGATAGGTTGGCTGGAAGAGATCTCTAAAAGAGATAAGCTCGCCTTTGTGAACAATTTTCATTTGACAACTTTATGTTATTTGTGCGCAATAAAGAATATATATAGCAGAAGGGGCATTTCAAATATTCAGTTTTTTTCTGCTTACTCGCAATCCGTACTTTTCCAGAGCTTGCGTCCAACATTGAGAAGTTCCTGCAAGTGTTGCGCGGTATTAGCAACCAGTACAATATCATCTTCGTCGAGCATGATCCACGGTAATGGTATGCCGGTATATCTTCAGTGAGATGGTGCATCACTAGGTTGAACAGGAATGGGCTGAGAGCAGATCCCTGATGGACGCCTACATTGACTTGGGAGGCTTTGCTTAAACCCACCAGGCTTCTGACTCTTGTGCTAACATTGTTGTACATGTCCTGTATAAGCTCAATGTAATATATAATATAATAACAATGTAGTATAATAATAATATTTAATACACTTATGCGTGACTGCGCGTCCATAACTATATAAGACGGTATTTTTACCTTAGTAGTACAGAACCCTCGGTGTGCGAGTGCGACTCGCACTTGGCCGGTTTTTTTTATATAATCGCTTCTAATATTTAGCAGTCCATTGAAAGACGAAAATTGTGTTGGTAGTGCATTATAGTTTATAGTGAAGAGCTTAAGAACCATAGCTCTACTCATAAATACAAAGAATGCTAAATAACTATTTACTTTAAACTGCTCTTATCAAGATTACAATCTCATAATTGGTTCTTTTTGTGTGTTCTAGGACTATATAAAATTTCTTATCAAAAGTTTATTAAGGAAAATGTCCAATAAACACCTCTTATATTCGTCACAAAAAATACGGTACGAACCATAAATAGATCCGATACGCTTCTCTGAATTCATCAAGTTTTAAATCCTTTGGCAACAAAACAATCTGAGCCGCGAGCCGGTCTATAGAAAAACATTCATCTCTTTAGAAAAACATTAATCTTACTTCTTTATTGTTTGCCAAGGGTCTTGCATCAAACTTTTGGTGGGCACCCATTAAAAGTGTCATTGCTTTATACACCCTGTGAAAATTCTTCTTAAATTTTTCTTTTACACGAGTAAAGACGATACAATAGTCTGTATAATACGGCTATTTGGTCATGTGTGGGCGCTGATGGCAGTCACTTCGTCTTACGACACAAAATGAGATCATAAACTTTATGCGGCCGCCAATGTATTGATATATTTTTATTATGGTAAATTTGCCACTGCGCACAGAGATAAAAATTCGTTTAAAGAAGTATTTTTGGAAAAAGCCTAATCAACTACTAACCTACCGTTTGTATTATACTTATACAGGGTGTAAGGGACGGTGTACCGAAAACTAAAAGGGCGTGTCCATCAGTCAACGAAACTGAACAACTTTCCCAAAGAAACATATGTTGGGAAAAAAAATATCTCTCCATATAAACTGTTCGACAAGAGTGGGCAATTTGTATGGAGAGGTCAAATATTTTTTTTTAATTTCCCAACATATGTTTCTTTGGGAAAGTTGTTCAGTTTCGTTGACTGATGAGCACGCCCTTTTAGTCTTCCGACACAACTTTCAAGAAATGAAAAAAATCTGCATCTTGTAAACTTGATTGGACAGTTTGTACGGAGAGCCCGATTCATATTTTCATTTCCTGAAAGTTTCATTCACTAAAAGTTGTTCAGTATTGTTGACTGATCATGCCCTTTCAGTTTTCGGAAAGCTGTCCCGTACACCCCATATACTAACCAAAACATCCACTGAAATAATCTTGACAATCGCGAATACTTAAAATTTTTGCAGAATCAGTTTTAAGAGAAGGTATTTTTAAATTTAAATATCCAGAGATGAAAAATTCTCATAATTAAATTTTCTTGCCAATTAATCTCAAGTGCAACTTCATCCGGCGATGAATAAGAACGTTTTGTTAAATGGAAAATTTTATTATTAATTTACACTCGTTTTGCTTCAATTTCTCTGGAAATTTGATTAGGTAAGGATCAACCTTGGGATCAAATTTCTTTGCACTTTTTTATTTTTATTTAAACAAATTCTTATCAGTATACAACAACGTGATAAAAATTAAGAAATGTTTTGAGAGTTTTATTTGTTTACTACTGGTATGATTCTGTGTGAAATTCATGGATGATGGTGAAATTGAGTGACAGGATTAGAAATAGTGTAATAAGAAAACGTTGCGGCCTACAAGAAAGGGATTCTGAGATGGTTTGGTAATGTAGAGAGGATGAGTGAGCGAATGTTGACGAAAGAGAAATCTACCAGACGAAACAGCATGGAAACTTTGGAAAGGGAAGGCCTTGGCGAACAAACCAGGACCAATTTTAGGACGTTCTAAATAAAGGCCAGGACAAAAGTACCCTAAAACGGTGAGGAGAGGAAGAGGTGGAGGGCTGTGGTCTCCTACCCCGCCTACCCTGAAGAGAAAGAGGCGTGAAGTCATGTGTGTATGGTCTACAGCGTTCTGCTATGTAATGATCGACTTTGTACTTTTGAGAGACGAACTTTGTGAATGTATTTTATGATCCTATACTATTAAACGATAAATATTTGTATATATATTTAATTTGTGTCTCGAAAACGTCTCAAACGATTTCGATGAAATTTACTATACGGCGGTTTTTAGGGGCGAAAAGTCGATCTAGCTTAGGTCTCATGTCTGGAAAAAAATCGTTTTATTGGTGTTTTTTACTATTTCTTGAAAATAACGCGTTCCAGAAACCCTACAGCGCCATCTGTTGGTGCGCTCTGGTTAAGATTTTAATATTTAGTTAAGATTCTGATACAGAGCGAAGCTACTTTACGCGTACTCTGTCAACAATACGAAAAGATTCACTTTAAGTTAGCTATAGGTCTGTTCTCTGACGTTGAGGCACAGACAGACTGTGGCTTCCGATTCAATCAACCCTAGGGATCAAGGCATTTGCCACTATTGTGTTTGAATCTGCATACGAGCGATGAAACTCAATTAGAAGCCCAAACATCTGCCAACATTGTTTTCAAGGCTCCCGTGAACTTGGATGCTCCATACTTCAACAGTTGGTGTGAAAGGATTGTTAAAAATAACGTAGCTTTAGTTCTCGTACTTTGTTAGAAAGCCCGACAGGCGCGTGGGAAAATTTAGTTAATTAATGTAGACGGCCGGATATGACGAAATTGTAAAGATTGTTCTTGAGCAAAAAAAAAATACGTATTATTCCGATTTTTAACGTATTTGCCAGACGTAATGTAAAAGATATTTGTCGACAGACGACATATTGAATCAGTTATCGACATGAGCGTCATATAAGCATTTCTATCTAATCTAGACACAAATAATTTAAAAGCCACTTTAAATGAAATCATGTAAATGTAATTCTATCAGCATGGGTCCAGCCCAACCGTCTATCCGCGAGATAATGTTTGTGACATAATAATGTAACCTTTGGAACGAGCTTTTATTTGAAATAAGTAACCTGAATGGAATTAGGATTCCAGCCACACAACTTGCCGCCGATATTCTAAGTAAACATTTCTTATGGAAAAAAGCACTTAAGTTTGCTGTATAAAAACGTTTTCTTTCTTTTTCTTGCCGATAGTCATCATTGGTTCTCGGTACTTGCTTTAGAATTCTGGGAGTACATAGTATTTTTTTAGGGTTACGTAACAAGGAACCCTTATAGTTTCGGCATGTCTGTCTGTGTGTCCGCGGCTTAGCTTAGAGACCCTTAGTACTAGAAAGCTGTAATTTAGTTCGAATATACAGTTTATCTATGTCGACAAAGTGGTGAATAAAATTTTGAAAAAAAAAATTATTGGGGTGATTATTTTTTCTTGTCTATCCCATCGTGCGGGGTGGGTCTTTAAAAAATAATGTGAGTCTGGAAATATCATTTTTCGATTTCAGAATCCATTTGCGAAATATTTAGCTGCGTAATTTTCTGTTGGAGTCGAGTGTTCCTCCCCCCCCCCCCCCCTGCCAGCTAAGCGGTTGTTGTTGGAAACTTAAAAAAATTCACAGTAGTAGTATATGTAATCAAATTAAAAGGAAAACTTTCACAGCTAAGTATGCTTCACATTAGTTCACATGTAAATGTTAATGAGCTATAGCCGAAAAACTGGATGTAATAAAAATAGCAATAGCAATTTGGCGCTGGGACCTCGCTGAGCATTAGGAGGTAAAAATTTTATGTTATATGAGCATTATAACATATTTATTAAAAATCCAAAAAGAACCACGGAACCTTAAACTGCGTGGCCCGACACGCACTTGGGTCAAGACAGCAAAGCACGTTGTCCACCCTGAGAACTAAGATGGTATGTCTCATGTGGCGGTAATTTAACTGGCTTCCTTACTCTTCACACCGAAACACAGCAGTAAAAACATTGCTGCTTTACGGAAGAAATAGGCAAGGGAGTGGTACTCCCCCGGAAGGACTCTGTATAAAAGCCCTACCACCTCTAAAATTAGTATTAATAACGATGGACTTATGTTGCTGCACTGCTCGTGAAATATTTACTTACTAAATCTACATGGCGCTACATAGTGAGGCGACGTAATTTCATTGACGCGCTGCATTGACGTTATTAAGAGATTCATTGTATCCTGATTTGGATTTTTAAAAGAAAATCGATTCTACCATTCCTTACCCATCCTTTAAAGGAAGACAAATCTAGCGCTGGTTGGAGGACTTCGGACCTTCATATTAGCGGTATTTTACTCCACTCTGAAGGGCGCATGCGCTCAACGCACTCGCCGACTCTTGTACAAGCTTCACGTTGAGCCTCCGTGGAGCGGTCCGCGACACGGCCGCCACCGCGTCAACATTCGAATACCCTACTCAAATGGAATCTACGAAAAACTTTCCAAGAATCTTTATAATAGTTCCGCAGAATTTGGAAAAATGGTGATCGTGGCTTTCGGAGTCGTACTGATGATGTGGTAAGTTTTTTGATAGTTTTGTACAAAGTTGCACGTACACGCAAGTGTGCTAACATAAACAGTGTTCTAATGACTTTTTGATTAATCATTTAACACTAAAACTCATTTATAAATAAGATGACATAATGTTAAATGCTAGTTACTGTAGTTTTTTTTATATTTTGGTGACCAAAGATGATTAGGTTACTAAAATTATTGTTAGTATACTTCAACGCTAAAAGCATCGAATATTTAACTATAACCAACAATTTATGGATGTGGAGCCATTACGTGCGATGACTGATTATACCTACCTGCCGAGAACCTGCCATATTCTTGTTCAGATTCAGCCCACTAAATTAATCAGTAAAACTATTATGCTGTCTAAAGGTAATTACTTCTGAAAACTTAAACAAACAAGAAATTTCAGATTTTGCAAGAGTAAGCTGTGGATTGCCGTAAAATCTCTGTTCTATAATAATTTTAGCTATGCAAAATTTTATGTAACTTTCAATATGAAAATACCCTGATAACAAATGTATACTCACGGACGGAATTATGCGCCCAAATCTTTTCAGACTTAAACGTTCCAGCCTTTTGTTTACTGTCCGCTTATGGTACTCCGAATCGGTTGTATACTTTTGTTATTTTATACTAAGTATGTTATGAGAGGCTCCAAAAGAAATCGGTTTTGAGTGGCATTTATAGCAATGCATGCAAGCGATGCGTACATAATGAGGGACGTGTAAAAACGTAAAAACCCTCGTCAAATGTCATTCATAACATTGTAATGTGGGTTACTTTATTGTATTTCGACAATCACATAATGGATTTATGACTTTATTTTTCGTTTACATTTTCATTCTTATACAGGGTGTAAGGGACAAGTGGCTTAAACCGTGTCAGGGCAGGATCGCATAGAAATATAAGGGTAATAGAAGGAAGATTAATGAAAATATGTGTCACAAGGTATTCTGACGATCATTCAGTCATTGTAAGTAAATACGTTAGAGCCAGTCCAGATGAGGCTTTTTAGCTAGATAGCGCGTTTTACGCGCCTTCTTATACCAGCCATTTACGCGCGAGTGAGGAAATGCGCGGCATATAATATGTAGCTCTAGTATCTCGGAAGCGCGCGAGTGTTTACGCGCGAGTCGACTCGCGCGTATAACGCCTCATCTGGGCAGACTCTCTCTGTGCATTTTGTATGAGGATGTTAAATTATCAGACGTGATTTGACGTCTGATGATTTGACATTTCAACTTGGGACACAATGGCAGATGTCATCCCATAGTAAAATAAATTAGTATTCCTTCTATACCGAGCGGAGCAAGGAGTTCTAATTCTTTGATCGCAGTCTCAAAGAAACTGAATAAGTTTCTCTAAGAAATCAGTCATACAAACTGTCTAATCAAGCTCTTAATTTTGTATAATGGCTGTTTTTTTTGTATAATGGCTGTTTTTCGAATTGTAATTCCCATGCTATTAAACGAGCAATATTTACAAATCGGTTTCTGGAACACTGCTCTAACGATTTCGATGAAATTTACTACATGGCGCGGCGGTTTTTGGAGGAAATATTTCGATCTAGCTAAAACTCTATTTTGTTAGCTGTTATCTCAATTTTGTTAGTATTTCATAAAAATGCCGTGATTCAGAAAACCTTCAGTGCCATCTGTGAGCTCTGGCTATACTAACATTATACAGAGTAAGACTTAATTTTTTACGATACCATAATGGTAAAAAAAAAGAAACCCTTATGGTGCGACTTTGTCTGTCTGTCTGTCTACCAACCACTCATGCTATCGACTTGAGATTTGGAATAGTTTTAGAATATGGTTGCCCAACTTAATTGCACATGAAAGAATAAAAAAATATATGGTTAATAATGTAAAGGGGGCCCAAATAGAGGGAGCAAAACTTAAAATTGTCGTTAATAGGTCGAGTGGGGTAAAGGCCTTTACTTGTACATTCTAAAATATATTTTCGTGTCTGTTTACGACTCTTAGTTGTCAAGTTATGATGAAAAATAAACAAATGTAATTGTGTAATTTACTCGATCGCAAAATACGAGAGAAATGGATTTTCATACTAACATTGCCGGCAGCTGATCACGAGTATTTAACGAGTACAGCTATTTTAGATTTATCTCAAAGAAGGTTGCCAAAATAATATTCTAATTTCCAAGCAAGTTTAAGAAAAAAAAATTACCTCTCATACTTATGTTTTTTCTTGTTGCTTCTTTTTATATGTAGCGCCACTTTGTGAAGCGATGCAATTAAACTGACGTCATAAAGAGATATCAAAATACTCGTATCCTATACTATTAAACGAGCAATATTTGTATATATATATAAATATATATTTGTAATCGGTTTCTCGAAAACGACTCTAACGATTTCGATGAAATTTAGTATACAGGGGTTTTTGGGGCAAAAAATCGTTCTAGCTAGGTCTCATGTCTGGGAAAATTCGTTTTCACCGTCTTTTTTAATATTTCTTAGCGCGTTTCAGTGCGTTCAAGAAACTAACAGTGCCATCTGTTGGTGAGTAGCATAGCTTGCTCACCCGATGATATTTTAATCATACAGAGCATAGATCGGTCGCCCAGGTACTTCTAATATTAATAAACATATGTTTTGATACAAAATACGTTGTAACCTGATGCAATTTAACTGGCTCTGAGACAATGATCCATTGGAAAAGTGGTTCAGTTCTATGGGCAGATTCACATCCTTCTGACTTGTTTAACCCTTTTTTGTAATACGTTGTATTAATACGGTACCAAGACTCTACTAAATCGGAAGTCGTGACTTCATCAGAAGGTTAAAACGTGACAAAGGTCAACCCAGACTTCGAGATTACCAATAGATGAGGTCATTCTTATTGTTTCTATAGAAATAAAGGAGATATAGCATTGGCCAAAAAATATAGGCTAGGTTCATTTTCAAAATTGAAGTAATGTTAAATATGAACAACAACAAAATTATTGGGTGAGTATAATATACATTCTTACATCGGCTGTCTTATTTTAGCTGTCATACTATAATTTTTTTTTTTCAAAACATTTGTTCGTAAAACCAGCCAGCTTATTATACACTCGTGCTTTTTTGACTAGGTATATTTTCGTATTACTTTTGTTTTGTTTTTTAATATCGGCAAGGAGCAAGGATTTTTGTATGTCTATAAAATTCATAATATTTTCATGAATAAATAAACTTTGTTCGATAATATAATCAATAAACATTCATTTCTTGAAAATATTTCGATTAATCAACTTAGTAACAATAAATTCGTCTTTTAAGTTACAAAATATCTCATTTTAAATAATACAAGGACAAGGCTGTTTGGCAGTTTAGTCAATGCCTCTTGCGCGCACATGTATGTATAATATGTGTCTGCTAAAATAGAGCGCGCCAGTTTTACAAATATTTTGTGGTGTTTATTTTTCAAATGCATCGATTTCCACAAATAAAAAAACAGTAATTGATGTAGTTTCTCAACATAGAAAATACAAACAAACCACACAAGTCTGGAGTTTCGGGAGTAGCTTGTTGTCCCCGAATTTTCTTTGGAGAAAAGAGGTAAGCAAATTTTACTTGTTTTTATTCGCATATGTATTGAAAAACTGCGGTTCGGGCTGCAATTCTCGAACCTCGACTGTAATCACCAAAATAGCGTACTTGCATCTTAGTGTATTATTACGGCCTCGGCTATCTAACCTAAGAGGGCACTGGGAGGGGACTGTCATTTAACCTGGGCAAACCAGACATTAATTGTAACCTATACACAGGCTTTGTCTAATTTGTGATCGATGACCTTGTATGAAATGTCCACCATATTCATAAATGTCTTCTTATGACACTGTTCTCTTCAAGATTACGGACATGGACAGCAAACCTGACACGTAAAGCGATCCTTCTCATTTTGCAATGTCAACTACTCAGACTCCGCTTCTAGTCGCGTCTTTTTAAGAGGCTTTTAAAATTGCGTAGCCTCAGTTTTTCTTGGGCACTTCGCTTTTAAGTGGACACTAAGAAGGTTTTAAAGTGCAAACAGATGTGATGAAATTGACTTTTCCTCTGTACAGAAACTCAAGTATCTAGTATGAGTGTCTGCTTTGAGGTAGAAATGAAAAATTACTTTATATTTTAGTTTATAAGGATTTCGTACCCAAAGGATGCCATCAGCATCCTATTACCAAGCCTTCTTCATTTGAACGACTTTTGCGTCTTTTGAGACGTTACGGTGGAGTTTTTATAGGATTTTCTAACGAATGGGTGAATATCTCAACAGCATTTTTTGACTGTCCGGGATGAGAATCCCTGTTTAAAATGCATATTCTGTCGCAATATTTCTTTGTGGTGTACTCGTATTACTACAACGCATAACAGTTTAGGCTCCATATTTAGATTGCAGCAAACATTACTAATTATTTAAATAAAAAATAAAAATCGACCTTTTTAAGCATGAGGTGGCGTGTCCTCAACTCATTTTTTGTAGAACACACACTCGCCATGACTAAATTAAATGATACTTTTTTTTTAATATCAGAATTAATCATTTATTTAGCCATTGCATCTAAACAGGTATTATTTTTCATTAGTCCTGTTTGATTACACATTACACTATACTACTACACCAAAGTTTGTCTTACATAAAAAGACATATGATATTCACCCAAATAATACAAAAGGTAATTTTTATTGTCCAAATTATTTTAGCACTATCAAATAGTATATCATACTCGTACTCCCTTAGCCCACCTGCTCCCTTAGCCCAAGTGCGACTTGGACATGTTGTTTTGCACTTAACTTACATTGTTCAACTGGCACTTGGCTGGTTGATGACACATCCCATGAGACGTCCACTGCAGGACAGGGAGCTCCCTCCAGAACTCCAGCAAAAAACGCGTGGTACTTAGGAGCTGGTTAATAATAACGAAAGTATAGAGGTATTTTCGATCATAATTTTCAATTTATATTATACAGTCTCATTGCTTTTTTGGTGTGGTTGGTTGGTTTTAATTCCATCATCTTATATTAAAAGAAGAAATTGTATATTTAGATTTAGAATCGATATTTTTATCAACGCACTACCTTAATTATACAAGTACAAAATGTTCTGCTAGTTCAGCTGATGTAGGCGCTGGATATGGGACTTTCTAGAACTGAACGTGATAGGCCTTTGTGCTAAGTCCTTAAAGAAATACTTCAAGGAGTACTTCACACCTTTTCCTATTTCTGCCGATAGAAGACGAGACGAGACAGCCAGTGAATATACCAGCACTTACATTCCAGCTTAGTTCTTAGGATGCGCAACACGTTTCACTGTCTTATTTGATGTCAAAATAAGTCACAAAGTTAAGTATAAGGTGCTATAGACGGTAGTGACCACTTGCCATCAATTCACCCATATGATTGTTTTTTTTTTTTTGTTTTATTTGCGACTTAGAAAAAATAAAATCCGCACATGAAAAAAGACCATGCTAGCGTGGAAAAGTGAATGTTTTGTAAGTTGTAAATAACACCATCATAACATCCCATTAAGAGTCCACTGCTGAATAGATAGCTCCCTCCAGAATTCCAAAGCAAAAATGCGTGGGATCCTCCTTTGAGGGGAAGAAGTATCATGGATTGGTCACCACACTTGTGAGCGTTGCGGCATGCACCATGGACCGCGTTTGTTGGTGTGGTTGGTACGTAGATGGTACGTATAAGGACGTCTTCCGGTTCATACTCCCTTAGTCGCCTTTTCCGACACCCGCGAGTAGAGAGTAAGTGGTACTATTCTAGCCGGGACCACATAAAATCATATTCCTATTTTTTTTTCACAAAAGCTATCTCACTACAGTTTCTAATAGTCATTTACCTCGATCCACTACTTGAGCTCTGTCGGCAAAGTTCCTTTCGCTCCGGACAACACTTATTTATTACTAGCTGTTGCCCGCGACTCCGTCCGCGTGGGGTTCAGAAAAAGTAGCTAATGACTTTTCCCATAGATCAAACTATCTTCGTACCAAGTTTTTATCACAATCGGTTTATCGGATTAGTCATAAAAGCGTAACAGACAGACAGACAGTGCAGTTCTCGCCTTTATTAGGTATACAGAGTACCGGTAATACGGATTTTTGTAAATTAAACACCTCTTGTTTACGTGTGGACTGTTAGGTCGCCCACTATCCTCGTAAGTGTAAAATCATAGTCGAATTCCACGCGGAGTAACAATGATACGGGTTTCGTTATTTCTTATACAAAACAAAGCCTAACTATATCTGAGGCTCAGTCACTTTAGCTTCTGCGGCTACTGAAAAAAGAGCGGTACAAAGTCCAACGTGTCTAGCTTCACATGCTTTTAACTCTACATGTACCTACATACAAACTGTTGGACTTCACTTCCGTACAATCTTTGTAACTTATCTCGCCCCTTTAAAAAAAATTCCTAAAAAACAATGATTCACTTCTCTCTTTATTTTTTGAAGTATTTCGTTTATAAGTACCTACTTCCTAAGTTTTCAAAACTTTAGAACTTTCATATTATTTTTTACATTTTGAAATTCCTGTTTCGGCACAGGAATTTTTTTATTATTATTTGTACAATAAAACTAAATCTAGATTTTACCAATCTTTAGCTGTACCCACAACTTTTACACAAACAACTGGACCGGATCAAACGGAATGTTCAACAACGTATTTGGCTTTCTTTCGTACAAAATTATAAGCTTTGTTTGATTTTAGCTCGGTTTCACAGCTGGAAACTTTGAACTCGCCTATTATCTGTTTGAATGAACCGATTGCAATAAAAAAAGTTCAAATATTGCACGAAAGCAACCCAAATACGTTATTGAAAACCCCGTTTAAGTCGTTCAAGTAGTTGCGAGGTATTGGTGCGGCCGCTTAAAATTTCGCGAACCTTCTGTCTGAGTGAACCGTTTGCAATTAAATAAAGCTTATATGTTGCACAGAAAGAAGCCCGACGCTTCATTGAAAACCACGTTTGACTTTGAACCAGTTCAGTAGGTGAGTTCTTGGTTCTGCAGCTTCTAAGGTCTAAGTTAAGTGTGTGGTTTCCGCACTTAATCCTATAAGGACCATTGTGCGTGGGCCTATGTGGCCATCAAGTTAGCCACCCTAACTGTTGCCAGAACTCAGTCGGTTTGTCCAGTCTGTTGGGTATTTGATCAAGGGTTATGTCGGTTCCAAGTGTGTTTTCTCTGATGCTATTAATTACTTTGCGTTCTGCAGCTTGAACTTTGCGTATCTTCTGTCAGAGTGAACCTTTCGCAATAAAACTAAGCTTATTTATTGCACAGGAGTAAGCCAAACGCGTTATTGAAAGCCACGTTTGAATCTGCTCAAAAGTTTTTGAATTATTCGCTTCTTCACTTGAAACTTTGCGTAACTTCTATCTGAGTGAACCGTTTTCAACTAACCTGAGCTTATATGTTGCACGGAAGTACCTAATCCAAGCATGTCATGGAAATGCCAGTTGGAGTCGGTACAGTAGTTTGTGAAACCTATTGAAACTTCGGGCATTTTCTGTCTGAGTGAACCGTTTTCAATGAAAGTAAGCTTATACATTGCAAATAATTAAGCTAAACACGTTATTGAAAACCCCGTTTCAATCCGTTTAGTAGTTTGTAAGTTATTGGTGCCGCCACTTGAAACTTAGTGTATTTTATGTCTGAGTGAACCATTTGCAATGAAACTAAGCATACATGTTGCATGGAGTAAGCCAAATACGGTACTGAAAATTTCGTTTTAATCGGTTCAGTTGTTTGTGAGATATTGGCGCCTCCGCTGGAAATTTCGCGCACCTGTCTGAGTGAACCGTTTTTAATGAAAGTAAGCTAATATGTTGAAAAGAAGTAAGCTTGACAGTTTATTGAAAACCCCGTTTGAATCCGTTCAATAGTTTGTGAGTTATTTGCGCCGCCGCATGAAACTTAGCGTACCTTCTGTCTGAGTGAACCGTTTGCAATGAAACTAAATTTTTATGTTGCACAAAAGTAAGCCAAACTCGTAATTGAAAACTTAGTTTGAATCGGTTAGTGAGTTATTATCGTACAGGCAATTTGACACTTTACGTTAGAGTAGCTTCTGATTGAGTGAACCGATTTAAATGAAACATAGCCTATATGTTGCTCAGAGCTAATCTTAATCTATTTGCGAAAACTGCGAGAAAATCCGATCAGTAGTTTCGGAGTTTTTCGAAAACATACAGACAGACAGACAGACAGACAAAAAGTTCAGAAAACATATTTTTGAGTTCTATTAGTCGTTTCTTATGGCCCACACTAATTTTTTTATAAATATATCAAAAGTACAGACACGCGGTTTCTACTCTTTTATTATATGTATAGATAAGATGTATTGTATGTACTTATTTATTGTAAGATGTATTATAAGTAGGCAAAAACTTTTTGTTATTTCATAACACAAAACTAAGGTAAAAGTGTTGTTATAATAACACAATCTACAAACAACTATGAGCATTAACTATTATTGTTATACTATTATTCGTTTGATACATTTTTATTGATCCTTCTACAATAAATACTGTCTCGAGTTATTATTTCATAACCGTACTTTAGTTTTGATTTTGCAAATAATGTGAGCTAGCATCGAAAATTACAACAAATAGCCTAGAATCAGGTGAATTTCTAACTATACCTCACGTAAGTTTCTCCGATATGTCAGCGCCATCTACAAAGCAATGAAGAACTTAAACACAGTTTAAAGTTTTAATTACTTCTTTGGAAACTATTAGGAGAATAAACAGGTTGTTTGCAGTTGTCGCTTAGGCCTCCGTCGGGAGGGTTAAACTGGCAAATTGAGTTTCATTGTTTGCGGAAAATTTCGTAAGAAAACGAGCTTATAATTAACAACACTTCGAGCAAGAAATGCTAAGTAAGTACATTTGAACAATAACTAACTACCAAGTTTTATGCAGATTTCGGCTATATATATAAAACCAATAACTCACAAAATAAATACATAACCGATTTTTTTTGAAAATGAAATAAGATGTAAAGTTTGATTTTTCCAGTGCAATCATTATTAACTCTCAGGAACATTTGTCCGCTGTGGCGTTGTTTTGAGCTTCGTCTTAAAGATCTTCAGGCACGATGTTTTTCCCGAGCCTACTTTGATTTCCCAATGGAACCCATTGTTTATTAAACGGAATTACCTACCTATCGTATCTCGTTTCCTTAAGTGACACACGGATTTACTTGTGACAACTACGTTTTTATTTTGCATAAGCACACAAAAACATGCCCCGTGTGGTGCCGGCAAAGAGTAGTACCAACCCATACATACCCGTGGGTGTCGTAAGAGGCGACTAAGGGTTAACTGGAGGATGGGCAGCAGCATCCTCCTTTATCTTACTTACTGCGGTCACCTAAAACCGCGGTCCATGGTGCCAGCCGTAACGTAGCCTAACAAGCGAGGTGACTATGGTACTTCCCCTCCACATTTTTCCAGCAATAGCTAGAATTCTGGAGGGAGCTCCCTGTCCTGTAATGGACGTTTCATGGGATGTTATGATGATGATGACATAAAAACAAATAACAAAACCGCAGTAGGCACCTAACGTTTATCTAGCTAGCTAGACCATCCTTGAACGAGACAGAAGAAAATACCTATGTTATTTGTGACAAGTAGATTAAGGTGATTCATCATATAAAATGGTCGTAGGTACATATTTATTTCATAGATTTTGGATATTTATGTGTGCAAAGAAATAAACACCACGTTTCTGATGATATGCGATAGCTGCTCATCATTAAACATCCCTTGAGAAAGCTTGCAGCTGGTCAGGGAGCTCCCTCCAAAATTTCACAAATTTACTAAAATTGTATAAAAACTTATACAGACTAAAATATTAGATAACTTTGAATAAAGCGATAGATTTTCTATTTATTTCACAGGCAAGTAGTTTTGGTTACCTGAAGGAGCAATGCACATGTCTTCAGGTTCCCACATAGGTCGTTATTAAATTTTGTTATTTTATACTTAACTCGTTTAGATATAATGTAACAGTAAATATTATCAATAAATTTCTAATACTTTAAACCGACTTATGTCGTTAGACTTTACATCTAGTGTAAATGCGTCCTATTTCATGTCAAAAGCAACACCGTTTTATCTGAACAATAGTTGGTGAGGCAAAGGGGACAATTTTGTTTATCCCAGGAGAGCCAAGCCATGGCCCATCCCTTTCTCTTGGACTTTGTGTATCTTTGTCATCTCTAGCAGCAGCTAAAGGGCGGCCGGAATTCTGGCATGTTTCGCGAGCCAGCCGGTCCCGTCACGCCTCTTCGCATTTCTGACCTTATTGTTGAAGATTTAAATCGTTCATTAATGCTTAAATGAAGGTATTTGAAACAATATCTGTAAAATTAATAAAATTGTGCAGGTATAGCATTTTTTTTCTGTAAATCGGTTTTTATATCGTACCTACTCGT
Source organism: Athrips mouffetella (assembly GCA_947532105.1). NCBI lineage: Eukaryota > Metazoa > Arthropoda > Insecta > Lepidoptera > Gelechiidae > Athrips > Athrips mouffetella. Next base: position 13,469,769 of record OX383958.1, read on the forward strand.
ATACCTACATATTTGCAGCATGGGCAGTAGGTTATCAAGAAGTAAAACACCACTTTAATCTCTATCCTATTTGTATTCAAGACGACCTTGTTCGGCACATACGCTTCACATCCTCCTAATCTCAGTCTTATCTACAAGAATAGGATTTTCCTAAATACCTACTGCTTATCCTAACGACCTTGACATGTATGTCAGAGTCTTTTTCGGATAAGAAGGACATGTACGCTTATTTATCTGTATATATATATATATATTCTTTACCAAAAACAAGAACTTTGACTAAACAATATAGTCTTTAAGGGCACTGCATGTTATCCTACGTCATCTAGTACACAAAATTTGCAACTTTGTAGCGATAGTAGTGGCCTAGTAGGTCCACAAAACGTTGGTCTGCCAATCCGAAACCTGGCAGGTTTTGTACAGTCGGAGAGAAAAGTGGTTAAATGACAGATTACACGAATGAAATCTATTCGTAGAAAAAGAAGGTACCTGTATAAGTAAAAAACAACAGGTCTGCCTTGCATCCTCTTGGCAGTTTCGCCAGTCCGACCAAATTTGTGATCCAATCACATCCGACCACATTTGTGGTCCGACTAGCGAAACTGCCAAGAGGATGCAAGGCAGACCTGTTGTTTTTTACTTGTATAGGTACCTTCTATTTCTACGAATAGATTTCAATCGTCTAATCTGTCATTTAACCACTTTTCTCTCCAACTGTACAAAACCTGCCAGGTTTCGGATTGGCAGACCAACGTTTTGTGGACCTATTAGGCCACTACTATCGCTACAAAGTTGCAAATTTCGTGTACTAGATGACGTAGGATAACATGCAGTGCCCTTACTGTCTAATATTACATTGATCATGTAACAACGTATTGCTTACAAATTGCAAAAATAAAATCAGACTATTATAATTAGAATTGAAATGTACCTACTAGTACTATTGCCACATAAGTCCAAATTGAACGAAACTTTAGGATGTTGTTTGTGGTTAAGCTAGGTTGGTGCTACACCCAATTTTCCAAACTAATAAATTCTTTGAAAACTTGGGGGAGGGCACCATAAATATTTTGTAGGTATGCGATTTCTTTTTCTGAAACCTACCTTGTGGTGTGAACGGACTTTAAAAGCTGATCCTAAAAATATGCAACATTATGTTATGACGTTGTACTTAGCGCCATGTTATCTTTAAATCAAATTTAAAAAAAAACCGGCCAAGTGCGAGTCGGGCTCGCGCACTGAGGGTTCCTTATAAACCTGTACGTATAAAAGTAATGGTATTTTGATTGCTAAAAAACTTTATTATGTGACGTAAGTAACTAAAATTTATATTTGAGTTGATAGAATGAAATATAAATTGCGGTTCACGGTTTATGACGTATTAAAAAAAAACTACTTACTAGATCTCGTTCAAACCAATTTTCGTTGGAAGTTTGCATGGTAATGTACATCATATATTTTTTTTATTTTTATCATTCTCTTATTTTAGAAGTTACAGGGGGGGGGGCACACATTTTACCACTTTGGAAGTGTCTCTCGCGCAAACTATTCAGTTTAGAAAAAAAATATATTAAAAACCTCAATATCATTTTTGAAGACCTATCCATAGATACCCCATACGTATGGGTTTGATGAAAAAATATTTTTTGAGTTTCAGTTCCAAGTATGGGGAACCCTAAAATTTATTGTTTTTTTTTCTATTTTTTTGTAAAACTCTTAATGCGGTTCACAGAATACATCTACTTACCAAGTTTCAACAGAATAGCTCTTATAGTTTCGGAGAAAGTGGCTGTGACATACGGACGGACAGACAGACAGACAGTCACATGACGAATCTATAAGGGTTCCGTTTTTTGCCATTTGGCTACGGAACCCTAAAAATCCCTCTATCTCGGTGTTTATGAAAGTCAGAAAAAGATAGATTAGTGAACGTAACGAAATTTTATCTTCTACAAAATAAAATTTAAGGTTATCCGCTTAAATTAACAGTTTTCGAAAAATTTAATAACATGAACCACTTGGCTTCAATGATTGCAGTTTTTAAAGTTGCTGCGCACATTTTTAGGGCCCTTTACTGCAACCACAAAAAAAATCTTCAAATGCATAGGATTATGGCAGTGTTGTGACACAACATGTTACTGCCAGGGCCAAACTAGTTCTTCCAATGCTCAATAGAAGAAAATAAAGCGGTTATTCATGTACCATAAGAGTAATTGTTTTTTTTATAATATCTAATTAATTTAAGGAAGAAAAATGTCTCTGCAAGATTTCTGGCGCCAATATATTGGTGATGTCATTCATCGCATATTGCAGCTAGATACCGACCACATGCTTCCTAAAGCGTTTCCTGGTCTCGTGGATGATAGATTACCAAAACAACATATTATGTGCTGTATTCCTTGTAGACAAAGATTTTTTTGTAGGTATGTATGTAATTATAATTATAAATATGTAAATTAAATGGGGTTGAATTTACTACATGAGGTTTTTGTCCAGCGAAGGAATCAAATATGAAAAAATAAATTGTAAAATAGCGTTTTCAGCATTTGAGCGTATAACTTTAAAAAAATCGTGTAAGACATTTTAAGTTCTTATTCATTTATGCAACAACTTCTGTTCTACGGCTTCTGCAATTATCCAAAATTCTTAAGAAACAGACTGCGAAGAAAATAATTAGCTGATCGGTTAGTCAACAGTCATATTAAAACTGCTTTCGTTGCTTGCTACTTTCAGAAGTTGTAAAACATAAGAAGACCTTAAAAGGCTTATGAGCTTCTAGAGGCCTCCAGAAGAGATTTGGAAGCTTGTAACCTGACATATTGAAGCCCAACCCCTGAGTTTATCTCTGGAATTTCTTTAACATTTGGCGTTACCAAGGCTCGTACAACGAAGATCATGCTATGAAAACGGTGACTTGAAAATTAGAGTATCTATTTCTTTATAGACGTCTAGATGGATGATGGTAATTTATTTAGTCAAGACTACAATTTTGCAGATAACCTTCTAGATTTGAACTTTCACAAGCACTCTAAAAAAAACATTTAAGCCCTAGATTGCTGCTCTTATCTCTTACTTAGTACTCGTTAAGCTAAGTCAGAGACTTGCATTTTGAAAAATGAAAAACGGCTTGGCCACGAGCCTAAGTGCATTAAGTGGCGGTTAGAAGTATGCAAGCATATTTCATATTTACTTTCTTTTATGGCTTCCTTTAAGATATTTTTCCTACTTTTGGACCCTACTTCCGCGCTCAAAGATAAATGTATTTAGTTACTACTCACTCATGAATATTCTGAGTGTATTTTAAATAATTTCGTGGCTTGCGTCAGGTTGTAAGCTCAAAACTTGTTTACAGAATGTTTTTGCTCCTAAATTAGAAACAAATTAATGTAGAATATGTTGTTTGTTTACAAGTTTTTTGATTTTCCATACTCAAAGTAATATTTACACTCTTTTCATTATTAATTTAGTGTGGTATTTAACGAGAGAAATTAATATTTGTATTTAAAATGCTCAATACTACAGGTTGACTTTGAAGACATTCGATATTAATTTTGAGGGTAAGTTGATCTATATCGAAAACAGAACTTACCCTTAAAATTTGTCGAATGTCTTCAAATGTCACCCTGTAGAGTCTAAATATTGTATAAAGTATAAATGAGTATAAATGTGACGTCCCTTGCCCTTTTGAGTTTATTATGTAATTGAGATGTATCAATTGAGTTTAAGAAAAGGATTTGTTTGTACCGTGGAAGGCTGAAACGATTCACGTGTTCGGTTGCCGATCGCCCGCGGACTATCCAGCTAATTCCTACTGAGTGTTCCTTGGAGCAACGGAAATCGCACGCTTATGTACTCAGTCGTAACAAGGCCTAAACATTATAGCGAAAAGTTTCCTCAATAAATCTAGCTAGATATTCTCAGAAATTGACTTTGTTTTTCGTTTGCTTGAATTTTTCCCATAAGAGTGCTTGCGAAGCGTACAATGGTGTAGCAATCGGTGAAAAAAGCAAGATTCTGTAAACGCCATAGAAAATTGATTTTCAACTGATTTTTACGTGTTGCACAGTGAGTTTGTGTTGAATGAATATGCCATGAAAATAGAATTTATTAACGCTTGAAGTTAGAGTTTCTTTTTCCTTTATTTCCATAAATTTCCTTTAAGGTGGTCATGTGTGACTGACAGAATGTGGCCCGAGTCTGCTGATTGCACCTATTTACAGACCCCCATCTTTTTTGAAGAAATTTCTACTGAATATATTTGAAGATATTTGAATACATAAAAGCGTAATGACTGTTTGAAATTCTGTTGAATACTTCAGTACGTTCAGTTAAATCTGCTGCAGATCAGAATAAAATAACTGTTTGAAAAAATCCTCTCGACCTCGACCTCTGTTCCACTACTTACATGTTTTGTCAAAATATCGTTCCCTACCTACAATACCTACTACTAGTATCTTACGTGCCGTGGCTATATTTTCCTTTTGATGGACAACGCAAGCGAACCTTTACTATAGCGGCTTGGCACACAGTGCCTTGAAGAAAAAAATATACTCGTAGTTTCTAGAAAGTTTCCTTCCGTTCGTTTTGCAGCTCTTGGACTTTCAAGATATAGCTTCTTTAGGAAGCCGCACAAGAGATTTACAGCCAGAGCACCATCAAATGTTTTGTTAAAACTCTGAAAAACGTTCCATAAAATCCTTTACATACACAAACAACCACTTTATGTAAAGGTGAGAGCCTTTAGGGCAACGTTGACAGCTTGTTGCGCTGCATACGAATCCAATAAAGTGCCGTATCTCGCTTCGAGAATGGAAGTGGCGCGTTAGCTAAGAATATCACGGCCTCTACGTGCCTATCGCACCGAACCTAAAAAGGACGCGAACGACACTTATTTTGACGTCACTTTCCACACATATTGAAATTTATGACTATCCTTTGTGCCTTTGATATTAATGACAAATTTTACGCAACTTTTGGAGGCACATCGTAAAAACCTTCCAGTCACCACACTGTTACTATAGTACCTTATATTTTCATCTTTAGCTTTCATATTTTCTGTAGTTTTTTCATTAATGCTTTTCACCCCGCTCAGATCCTGACCATTTCGTTTGTCCGCTGTACCTAATTTTCACCTACATTTTCTTAGCGGGGAAATGATTCAGGCAACATTTTTTTTTAAATAATTGAATATTACACTATGTGATAAGTAGCGAAACTCTCTTCTCCCCGCTAGCAACAAGCTCCACGCAGGTGCCCGAACGCTGAGTGTAGGTATGTCTAGGGGTGCGTGTGTTCTGTCTTACTCACTATACTCTCATTTAATGTCACGCACACTGTACTCGTATCTCTTTTATTTGTAAGTAGCGGATCCAGTCCGCTTTTTCGTGGGTTGTAAGAAAACATCCAAATGCAAGCAGGAAGGTAGTTAATGATAAACTGATTCCTAATTCGAAACACAAAAGCTTATACTTGTGCTTTTTCGCTACAAAAACGAAAGTTTGTAAACTGTTTTGTTTCTAATGATTCGCGATGCGTGTGAGACAAATCGATTGATCGAAAATTGGACAAGATAAAGAAAAATTTTAAGGAAAATTTTTGAAGTGTTAAAACGGTGGTCTGTTTGACACATGTACACATGCACACATGCACATACTGTTGCATGCCATTTTCGCAATGCTATTTTTACAAGCTTTTATTTAACAAAAATTATCGCGGGATAAGCCTTCTCAGTGTCGTCGGCAAACTGTATGCAAAGGTTTTGATTGAAAGAGTGATGATAGATACTGACGAAAAAATATGGGATGTACAAGCGGGATTTAGAAAGGGAATGGGATGTACAGATCAGGTCTTTTCCTTGCGGTGCATAGCTGAAAAGTTTTTGGCTAAAAACCAAAAAGTCTACTGCGCGTTCGTGGATTTGGAAAAGGCCTATGACCGAGTGGTGAGGAATGAATTGTGGTCAGCATTGTCTATGTATGGGGTAAACGGTCATCTGATTCAGGCACTGAAATCTCTCTATGAGGATTCCAGTGCTTGTGTCAGAATAAACGGGGCGTACACTGAATGGTTTAGCATCGAAAAAGGTGTTAGGCAGGGATGTGTAGCGTCACCTTGGCTCTTTAACCTGTTAATGGATAATTGTTTGATTGATCTGAAAGAGAGTATGTGTGGACTGAGAATGAATGAGTTACTCATCAAATGTCTTCTCTACGCTGATGACCAAGTTGTACTTGCGTCATCTGCTGACGAGTTGCAGGAGATGGTAACAATGATGAATGTGGCTTTGGACAGGAAAGGAATGAAAGTAAATGTAAGCAAGACTAAAGTAATGGTACTTGAAAGAGAAGAATGTATGACAGAGTGTACTATATTAATAGATGGTGATCAAGTTGAACAAGTGAAGGAGTTTGTGCATCTGGGCTCAAAGTTTACGAGAGATGGAAAGTGTGAAAGTGATATTGAAAGAAGAGTGAATGCTGGAAACATGGTGAATGGTGCCCTGCACGCCTTTATGAGGAGTCAGAAGGTGTCTCACAAGGCTCGTTTGGCTGTTCATGGGGGAGTTTTGGTACCAACACTGATGTATGGCAGTGAAAGCTGGGTATGGCAGAAGAAGCATGAAAGTAGAATTAATGCAGTGGAAATGAGAGCGCTAAGGAGTATGATTGGTGTTAAATTGAGTGACAGGATTAGAAATAGTGTGATAAGAGAACGGTGTGGCGTAAAAGAAGACGTAGTGACCAAAATCGAGAAAGGGATGCTGAGATGGTTTGGTCATGTAGAGAGGATGAATGAACGAAGATTGACGAAAGAGATCTACCAGGCGAGAGTGAATGGAAACGTTGGAAGGGGAAGGCCTAGGCGAACGTACCAGGACCAAATTCAGGACGTTCTGAATAAAGGCCAGGGTAAAAGTACCCTAAACCGACGAGCATGTATGAAAGGATTGATGAAAGTACAGGAAGCAAGGGAAGTATGTCAAGATCGTAGCAGGTGGAGGACTGTGGTCTCTGCCTACCCCAACGGGAAAGAGGCGTGATGTTATGTATGTATGTATGTATGTTTATTTAACTTGCCTTGTTAGTTAGTTAGTACGAGTATGTTAGTATATTAGTTTGTGTGGGACAAATCTTGAAACTGAATTTTAGACCAGTTATTCTTATTCGATCGGGCTGAAATTTGGCATACTTATGTAAGTTCGGTGACAATACAATCTTATGGTATCATCGAGCTGGTCTGCTAATGGAGACGGAAGCTGGCCATAGGAACTTCTAAGCGGAACAGCGTAACCCCGTCGAATTTGGGTTCGTTGGATTTGTCTTTTCAAATACTTTGGTCCCAGATGACCCCCAAGGTCCTGATGATGAAGTCGGAAGGTGGCCATAGGAACTAATAAACTATACAAGACTGACCCGTCGAGTTTGGGTTCGTTGGATTTGTCTTTTCAAGTACTCTGTTTCCAGATGATCACCAGCGAGCTGATCTGCTGATGGAGACGGTAGCTGGCCATAGGAACTTCTAAACGAAACAGCGTGACCCTGTTGAGTTTAGGTTCGTTGGATTTGTCTTTTTAAGTACTTTGGTACCAGATGATCACCAGCGAGCTGGTCTGCTGATGGAGACGGAAGCTGGTCATAGGAACTAATAAACTATACAAGATAGACCCGTCAAGTTTGGGTTCGTTGGATTTGTCTTTTCTAGTACTCTGGTACCAGATGATCGCCAGCGAGCTGGTCTGCTGATGGAGACGGAAGCTGGTCATAGGAACTTCTAAACGGAATAGCGTAACCCCGTTGAGTTTGGGTTCATTGGATTTGCCTTTTCAAGTGCTCTGGTACCAGATGATCCCCAGGGTTCTGATGATGAAGTCGGAAGGTGGCCATAGGAACTAATAACCTATACAAAATAGACCCGTTGAGTTTGGATTCATTGTATTTATCTTTTCAAGTAGTCCCAGATGATCACCAGAGTCCTGATGATGAAGTTGGAAGGTGGCCATAGGAACTAAGAAACTATACCAGATACACCCTAGTCTAGGCAACGAAGTGGATCGTTGTATGAAGACCCCCACATTAAAGCCTTAGTCGATGAAACTTTGCTGGGGTTTTACACCATATGAGACTAACCTTCTATAAAAAAATTCCAAACAAAAGCAGTACTTTTAATTTTTCCATACAAAAATTACAAAAAATGTATGAAAAAATTTTTTTGTATTTTTTTTTTTTTGATATTTTGTATTTACATTTAATTCATGATACTTTATCATCCTGTCAAATAAAATCTGCTTGAGAGAATTATGTTGGGGCTAGGTTGGGGTCAACTGCTTCGTTACCTACACTACCCGTCGAATTTGGGTTCGTTGGATTTGTCTTTTCAAGTACTCTGGTCCTAGATGATCACCAAAGTCCCGATGATGAAGTTGGAAGGTGGCCATAAAAACTAACAAACTATGCAAGATTGACCCGTCGAGTTTGGGTTCGTTGGATTTGTATTCCCAAACATTTTGGTCCCAGATGATAATTAGGGTCCAGATGATAAAGTCAGAAGGTGGCCATAGGAACTCCTAAACTAAATAAGGTAGACCCATCGTGTTAGGGTTCGTTAGATTTGTATTCTCAAGCACTTTGGTCTCAGATGTTGATCAGGGTCCAGATGATGGAGCCGGACGGTGGCCAAAGGAACTTATAGAATGAACAAGGTAGACCCGTCGTGTTTGTGTTCATTAGACTTGTATTCCCAAGCACTTTGGTCTCAGATAATGATCAGGGTTCAGATGATAAAGTCAGAAGGTGGCCAAACGAACTCCTAAACTAAACAAGATAGAACCGTCGTGTTTAGGTTCGTTTGATTTGGCTTAGCAAATGCTCTGAAATTACCAAGGTCCGAAGATGGAGATAGACAGAGCAACTCTGTTAAAAACATTGCAACCTTGATTGGTGATTTAACGAAAGGTTTAGTGAACGGTACGTGACCAGAATTCCGTTGTTCCGTGTGGTGCCGGCAAAGAATAGTACCAACCCATACCTACCCGTAGGAGTCGTAAGAGGCGACTAAGGGTTATAAACTGGACGATGGGCGGCAGCATCCTCCTATGTATCTTACATCTGACTTACTGCGGTCACCTACAACCGCGGTCCATGGTGCCAGCCGTAACTCTAACAAGCGAGGTGACTATGATACTTCCCCTCTACATTTTTCTAGGAAAAGCTAGAATTCTAGAGGGAGCTCCCTGTCCTTTAGTGGACGTTTCATGGGATGTTATGATGACGTGACCAGAATAATTTCGCCCTGCTTTCGGTTAGCACAGCTTAATGCAACGTCAGTCCAGGAAGACTTTGGCATATACCATCAGTCCAGGAAGACTTTGGCAGTGACGGTATTCACATAATGTCACCAGTTAAGACAAAACTAAAAAGTTAAAAATAAAATATTAACAAAAAAAACTTTTTTAAAAACAAGCTTTTATAAGAAAAATTAAACGAAAAAAATAATTTTATGCAAGGGTCGTGCTGATAAATGTTAGTTATTTAGATGAATATAATAAAACACATCGATCGAAATCATGCATAAAACTTTAATATTATATGACATTAAACGATTTGAAAGTGGACTCTGCCTACCCCGACGGGAAAGAGGCGTGATGTTATGTATGTATAGGTATGTATGTAGCGCAAATAAAAAAGAGGAATAGAAACTAAATAAACTTTATGCGCGCTACAAACTTTCAAATCGTTTAATGTCATATAATATTATAAAGTTTTATGCATGATTTCGATCGATGTGTTTTATTATATTCATCTAAATAACTAACATTTATCAGCACGACCCTTGCATAAAACAATTTTTTTAGTTTTAGAATAATTTTTCTTATAAAAGCTTGTTTTTAAAAAAGTTTTTTTTCTAGAATCCACTTGAGGAAGGGTGCATTTTGTTCGCTTTCGTAGGACGTTTCGTAGGAAATGTGCCAGTTCATTTATGTTCTGGCGAAGCCAAGAATGCCTAACAGAAAGGATCATTCCGAGGTTTGCTGTTCTCGACTACAGGAGGCTTATCTAACGAGTTGTACTCACGACAGGGGTGCGACGTCGTCGCATATGAACTGCAGTAGCCCTGAAGAGACCACATCTCATATTGTATTCTTCAGGAACAGAAAAACCCTCTCGTAAAGTCGTGGCTCAAGTTGCGATCACGTCTTCCCATATTTAGTCGGGACGTTTTTCCCAAACAATCCACTCCACATCGACCGCAATAAGACGTCCCTACTTCACCAGTTATTTCCCACCATCTCCGGACCCATGCGCTCACCACTAGCTGGTAGAAAAGCACCGTTGGTAATTTGGTGCAACACAAAATAGCGCTCATAACGTGTGGCCAGGTGTCGTTGGAACAAGTTGGAGGTTAGTGTCTTATCGTTGTTTGTGATAGAATTTTTTAGAACAAAAGTATTCGGTAATCTTTCATCATGTCCGGTCCAAAGATTTAGTTTAGGAATTTGTTATTAGTAGCTGCTGGAGATTATATCCCATCGCAGAAACAAAGAATTATGTCTAGGATTGTACATACCCAATTCAAGCTCGCTCATTTATCTTCGGATAAAGTAGAGTTGAGAATGAAGTTCAAGGAGAAGCGTGATCTGTACCTGCAGGCTACAGGTATAGGTGAGCTGCGAATAACTCAATATATTGACCTTGATATTCTGGATGTGACCATAGTTATTCAAGAATACGCGATGCATTAGAAATCCTTTACTAGTGAAGTAGTCGAAGAAAACTAGAACCAGAATTTTAGTAAACTAGCACCTACCAATATTAGGTGCGTTGTAGAAGAAAGTATTAGTCCTTTAGTGTACCGGTTACGCGCACTAAACGGAAAGAAAGTGGGACTTACCCATATTAAAGATATTATACATACAGGGTGTAAGGGACGGTGTACCGAAAACTGAAAGGGCGTGCTTAGTCAACGAAACTGAACAACTTTCCCAAAGAAACATATGTTGGGAAATGAAAAAAAAATTTGACCTCTCCATACAAATTGCCCAAATTTTTACATTTCTTAACATATGTTTTTTAGGGAAAGTTGTTCAGTTTCGTTGACTGAGTCGCCCTTTCAGTTTGCGGTACACCTTCTCTTACACCCTTTATAGAAGAATAGGGTTATCCTTATTAGTTAAGGCAGTAATTAGTTAAACCGTTATCAGTTAAGTATAGCTTAGGTAGGTCGAGACCCCGTTTGACCTCGAAATATTTTAACCGGTTAAGTAAAGTCGTACGCACATAAGGGTAAGGAATTAGCATTAGGTTACAACCGAGCATGTTATTCTTAAGTAAGATTAGAGTGAAATTATAGATAACTAGCGGTTCGCCTCGGCTTCGCACGGGTAGATATAGGTTCTTGTTGCATCGGGGGTTACTAAAGAAACCAGCCAAGCGCAAGTTGGACTCCCACCGAGGGTTCCGTACCACTAAGGTAAAAATACTGTCCTAGTTATGGGCAGTCATACCATCTTAGTCACGCAGAATTGCATTAAATTCGCTCGAGCCGACACGCACTTCATCAAAACCATCATAACATCCCATAATACGTCCACTACAGGACAGGGAGCTCCCTCCAGAATTCGAGCCCTTGCTAGAAGAATGTGGAGGGGAAGTATCTTAGTCACCACGCTTGTTAGCATTAAGGCTGGCACCATGGACCGCGGTTGTTGGTGACCGCAGTATGTAAGATGGTGCGATACACGGAAAGATGTCGCTGCCCATCTTCCGGTTTGTAAACCCTTAGTCGCCTCTTACGACACCTACAGGTTGAGATGGGTTGGCACTATTCTTTGCCGCTACCACACGGAACGACACGCACTTGACCAGTCAAATTTTTCGTGTCTATTCTCTGTTGTAGATAAAACCATTACAGTCACTTAGGGCGCTGTTTCTTTAATTTCAATTTTGATAACGATTACACTCATGATAACTTTTGAATGGTATGTCCGATTTGAATAATTCAAAAAGTTATTTACAGGTACTGATATAGCCTTGAATACGAAATCATTTATTTGGATAAGGATTAATAGGTACGAATATAATACGAAATAATGTGGCCTATATAGTTTGTACCGGCGTTACTATTACATATTTTAACATGAAAAAGTAGTTATTGTGACATAACTGTAATAGTTAGACATATGGTATCGCGGACTTTTTTGTAGATATTGATGGCTTCTATAATTCTGTAGTACATTACTTTGCTCTATTGTTAATAGTTTCTGCAGCGTACTCGATATAAGGATGCTATTTAGTATTTTTTTCACACCTTGGGTTACATTATCGAAGTTTTCATACGGAACCCTAACTTTATTAAAATATTTTATAGCCTATGTTCATCCCGGATAATGCAGGTTTCTAATGGTGAAAAAATTTTTCAAATCGGTCCAGTAGTTTCGGAGCCTATTCATTACAAACATACAAAAATAGGTACAAATCTTTCCTCTTTATAATATTAGTGTAGATAAGATAGGTCAATTTTTACTTAAGAGTTAATATTTGCAAAACCAGAACTGGTTAAAAGTTGGATACTGTTAGTAAAGAACTATCTTCGAAAACTTAAAAGCTTTAACTTTTAGTTTTAGTGACTTTGCCTAAACGTTAGAAACTTACAAAAAAGAATAGAATTGGATAGAAAGAATAGGACGCGTTCGGTTACCTGATAGCTTAGATTAAATAGTACGTAGTAAAAGCAAGGATCATTAGTTCTTCGTTGCTTACTCGTAACTTGGTAAGAATCTTTAATCTTTAGTTTCTCTGCGTATCGCGAAAATTGTTTCTCGCGTTACTCAAACTATTTTCGCTCTTAGGAGGGGAGTGTTGTTGCATGCCATTTTCGCAATGCTATTTATACTAGAATCCACTTGAGGAAGGGTGCATTTTGCTCGCTTTCGTAGGTAATTTGGGGCAACAATACACAAATTTCAAGAGTTTGATTTGATGAAATATAAAAAAGTAGGTTATATAAAAGGTTTAAGAAGCTGTCTCTAAATGAAAAAGGTCCACAATCCAGGGTTTTCCGTAAATTGGATCATAATCTCTATCAGCATAATCCGACTAAAAATGAGTAAGGTCAATGTGGCAATGGCCCAGCGACACATCATCTCATCAGTCTACTTTGTGCAAGGGCATATCTGAGAGTTGTCAAGATGCCAACTATCGAACGATGACGCTCCGCAATGTCAACCATCACTAAACACTGTTCATAATCAATCTTCCTCTCATAAACTTGTTTATGGGGAGATTTATGCGGGTTTGATGTTTTATGGGGGCAAAATAAGTGAATAAACCGATCATAAACCCTGTGCCAAGAAACTCTTGTAGCATGGGTCGGGTGGCATGAACACACACAATTACAAAAATGCTTATCAATTAGACATCGGTCTCGGACGGAAATTTCACCAGAGCGTTGCTCTCGGAAGAGTACTTTATACGCAACTGCAATATTTGCACAGTTCCTGATGGTATTGTTTTTTAAATCTCTAATTTTTGTTGTAATTTCACTACTTAAGTTATCGTTTATAAAGGAGTAACATCATCACCATTACATCCGATAAAACAGAGGTAATTAGGACAGGGCAGATTTTCAAACAAAAAGCGTGGTATATTTTTGGGGAAGAAGGTACTTTTTAGGGTTCCGTACCTCAAAATAAAAAAAAACGGAACCCTTATAGGATCACTTTGTTGTCCGTCTGTCTGTCTGTCAAGACCCTTTTTTTCACGAACGAGAAGGGTATCAGGTTGAAATTGATAACGAATATTAAGGTCCATAAACCACACAAAAACCTACAGGGTACTTCCCGTTGACCTAAAATTATGAAATTTAGCAAGAAGCTAGGTACAATACAAATAAAGGGAAAAGTCTAAAGTCATTAAATATTTAAATTTTTCTCACAACTAATAGTAACCAATTAAGGTGAGCTTTTAGATAGATAGATAGGGAACCCTTAGGGCGCGAGTCCGACTCGCACTTGGCCGGTTTTTTTTATGGCCAATGGGCTTGCTCTTGACCTCGATCTATTCCTGAGGACAGAGATGAGGTCGACGGTGGAACGAGCTTGCCCAGAATAAGCCTGTTGACTCGCGACTTAAATAGATTCAGGTTATTTGAACTCGGGAACACAGACGCAGGCAGGGAATTAATTCTAAGAATTCCATTGTTCTTTTGAAGTAGAAAAATTATGAGTAGATATTATTGACCGCGCGACTTCGTAGCAAATGGAATGGAACTTATCACGGTGCCCTGCTCCCGAGATTTATTAATGAATATAATCATTAATATAGTACGCTCGGCATCAAGTAAGTGGTAACACCATCAGTATAAGCCGAATTAGCGCTACGCTAAAAACGCCCGAAACCAGAAACCTGCTCGAGGTCAAAGTGTTACCAATAACGTGCGGTCAAAATTTTGGAAACTACGCGCAGGGCGTTTCGCGCGGCAGACTTTACAACTTTACGCAGCTAGAGTACCAATTTTCTATATTTTCGTCATTCGTCTTCGTAAATAAATTTTTAAGTAATTCTGACAACTCTGACACCAGGATTTGTGAGGTCGGTCATATCTGACGACCTACTCGATATGATTATAATGATGTCGTAAAGTTATTAGTAAACAAAAAAACCGGCCAAGTGCGAGTCGGACTCGCACACTGAGGGTTCCGTACCACCACATAATCATAATTGTATTAGTTGAAATTTCAGTAGGTTAATGTGCTAGATTTTTTGAGTCCGACACGCGCTTGACCAAATTTTATTATTTGTTGTTATAGCTTATGAACTATAAATATACCAATGTTCAAGTTTGTAAGTGTTTCCGTTTTTAAAATAGAACTAAAACAAAAATAGCCTCCGCGACCATCCAACTTGTCCCCTCTCTTATATGAATGTTCTTGAAACGGGAGCTCACCACAATTGGTTTCCATTAGTTGTGAGTAAAGTTGTAATATTTAATAATTTCAGACTTTTCCCTTTATTTGTACTGTGAGGCCTAGCTTCTTGTCAAATTTCATAATTTTAAGTCAACGGGTAGTACCCTGTAGGTTTTGGTTTTTTGCATAAATGTATGGAGATGAGGACATAAAAAGCCATATCTTTTGATTGCGTCGTTGTAAAAAAATTAAATTTTCAGATCTTGTGTGGTTTATGGACCTTAATATTCGTTATGAATTTCAACCTGATACTTCTTCTCGTTCGTGAAAAAAAGGGTCTTGACAGACAGACAGACGGACAACAAAGTGATCCTATAAGGGTTCCGTTTTTTTCTTTTGAGGTACGGAACCCTAAAAACGCGAGGTGTAGTAGACATTAGCTGCAGTTGCGTCATGGATGGATAACTGTTAGTTGTACTTATTGAAACTCCGTACTTATTTTGGATGGTTCACTAAGGCCTAAACCATTGCTCATAGAAGTCTTAGGCTATACGAGTAGGTATTGAAAGCAATTTGGAAACATCAAACAATAAAGTAAGACTAAGTTCTTGCGAACGACATAACAAAACGACGCGACGGTCTAAGCGTGTTTTACTTACTGGGTGGCCGAACTTTGCTCTGTATAATCTTAACCAAGCCCACTAACAGATGGCGCTGTAGGGTTCCTGAAACGCGCTATTTTCAAGAATTGCTCAAAAATGATTTTTATTTTAACACTTCCTGTGTTCGGATAAATCTACAAAGTAGATTGTTGAGCTAGTACAGCAAAAATGCTTGCTAGGTGGCAGCACAAACGCAACGTTGGAATGCGTATAGAGGTCGCTAAATTTCACAACATCGGGCAGGACCACAGTAGCCTAGTTGGTAAAGCGTCTGCGGTACTTACGCAGAAGACGCAGGTTCGAATCCTGCCTGTGGTTGTGAAATTTTGCGATTTTCTACTTTGTAGAATTGCTCAAAAATTTCCTAGATATGATTGATTTTTCGCTTCCAAAAAACTCTCATATATAAAATTTCATCGTTGGAGCTGTTTTCGAGATATCGATTACAAATATTAAGTAGCACCTTATATAGATAGAGGTTGTTAATAAAAGTACCTCTCAGGTGGTTGCTCTACCTATGAAACTGAAAGTTTCCCTGAGGAACAAAGGTTTAAATATAAAAAAAAATAAAGCAAAATGGAAACTGCATTGCCCATTTTGTATGGGAGGTCAAAAAAATATTCTGTTTACCGAACATTTACCAAACACCGTGTCTACAGGGTGTCCCGTTTGGAGTGGTCCGAAGAAAAATTCCCGAAAGCGGACATGCCTAGCTACCAAAATGTGCTACAAGTGTTGGGAAAAACTTTGTCGATAAAAGTTACTCGATAGTTTGTTTACAGGAAATCAGTCTCGTTTTCCATATTTTTTAAGCTACGGCTGAAATACTAGGTTCCTGTTAAAATTATGCAAACAAAGTATTTTAGCCGTAGTTTAAAAAATATGCAAAACGGAACTAATTTTCTTTAAACAAACTATCGACTAACTTTTTATCGACAAAGTTTTTCCCCACACTAGTGGCACATTTCGGTAGCTAGGCATGTCCACTTTCGGGAATTTTTCTTTAGACCACTAGAAACGGGACATCCTGTATGTACAAATTTACGTTAAATGGTATAGGATTTCCTATATCAGATTGGTAATCAGGATAAAGGTGGAACTCCCTATCTATCACGGTCAGTCTGCTTGAAGCATTTACATTTAGAACGGCTCTCAGCGAACCACTCTCACATTCAGTTTTACCTCAATCACTGCATAATTGCATACATTAGATTTTCATCCATAAATTCTAGGACAAAATGGCTTACATAGTTCGTCTTAAAATCTAGTTCATATTTCAAGATCAGGGGCACGCTAGAACAGTTATATAAGGCTACATTTAACCAATTAATATCCAATTGCCCTCTTGTAGTGAGACCAAATGCGACAAC
This sequence comes from Athrips mouffetella, assembly GCA_947532105.1. Classification (NCBI taxonomy): domain Eukaryota; kingdom Metazoa; phylum Arthropoda; class Insecta; order Lepidoptera; family Gelechiidae; genus Athrips; species Athrips mouffetella. The sequence continues at coordinate 13,486,703 of OX383958.1, forward strand.
TTTTGTTCTATGACTCTACAGCTAAACAAAAATTCGAACTCCTATAGTAGTTGGACCGATCAGCAGCAGTTCCATAAATTTTTTTTCTATATCACAAGTGCGGCTAAACGAGCAGGTGGGCCACCTGATCGTAAGTGGTCACTACCGCCCATGACACCCTCTGTCTTATTAGTGAAATAATTTAACACTAATAAGACAGCAAAGCGCGTTACCCACCCTGAGAACTAAGATAGTATGTCTCATGTGCTGGTAATTTCACTGGCTCCCTTAACCTTCAAACCGAAACACAGCAGTGCAAACACTGCTGCTTTACTGCAGAAAAAGGTAAGGGGGTGATACTTCCGCAGACGGACTAAGCACAAAAGCCCTGCAACCTATAAAGATGAGAGGCAATAAAGATACAAGGACTAGAATCGAACCCAGAATCCAAAGAATAGAAGACATAACTTTCACAAATAGGTACCACTACGCCAAACAGGTCACCATAGTTTTTATTGATTTGACGCTTTTTAGGGTTCCGTACCTCAAAAGAAAAAAACGGAACCCTTATAGGATCACTTTGTTGTCCGTCTGTCTATCTGTCTGTCTGTCTGTCAAGACCCTTTATCTCACGAACGGGTAAAGTTATCAGGTTGAAATTAATACCATATATTAGGATCCATGAACCACACAAGATCTGAAAATTTCAATTTTTTACAACGACGCAATCAAAAGATATGGCATTTTATGTCCTCATCTCCATAAATTTATTCAAAAATGCAAAACCTACAGGGTACTTCCCGTTGACCTAAAATTATGAAATTTGGCAAGAAGCTAGGTCTCACAGTACAAATAATGGGAAAAGTCTGAAATCATTAAATATTACAACTTTTCTCACAACTAATGGTAACCAATTGTGGTGAGCTACCGTTTCAAGAACATTCATATAAGAGAGAGGGCAAGTTGGATGGTCGCTAAGGCGATTTTTGTTATAGTTCTATTTTAAAAACGGGAACACTTACAAACTTGAAAATTGGTATGTTTATAGTGCATAAGCTATAAAATAACAACAAATAATAAAATTTGGTGAAGCGCGTGTCGGACTCAAAAAATCTAGCACATTAACTTACTGAAATTTCAACTAATACAATTATGTGTATGTGGTGGTACGGAACCCTCAGTGTGTGAGTCCGACTCGCACTTGGCTGGTTTTTTGTTTTTATAGGTGTCTGTTAAAACATTATTTTTTAATGAAACTAGATTTTACTTGCGACTTCATCTCCTACCTAGTGTTATTTGAAAAGGAAATATAATTTATTAGTTTTCCTATAAAATTGCAAGTAGGTAGTCGGTTCGAAAATTTCGAATAAATTTTTTTTTCTAGGCAGGTCTATTAGTTATCAAATAAACAAGTTTCATTTAAATCGGTACAAAACAAATAAACGAACAGAGAAAAGTAAAAAAATCAGTGATTTCATTTCAGGGGCATCAAAATAGCATAACGTGATAATTTTTTAATAAATATCTTTAATGTACAGACAAAATCAATTCACAATTTTATAATAGTCTCGATACAACGTCGTGTTAATATTTAAAGCAATCGATGAAGTAATTTTTAAGCAAGAAACAGATACAATTACGAAATTTTTACTTTATTATTTAAGTTTTTAGTTCTACTTTTAATATTTACCTATCTACTGGCTGCACCAGGCCTTATGGATGCCTTAAGGCCGGTATTTCACTGGGACACTGGTAGAGCGACTGGTAGCGCGACTGGTTGCGCCACTGGTGTCCGTAACTAGACACCAGTAAAGACACACCCTGCGGCCACAGTATTAAGGGCTATATTTCACTGGGAGTGGTAGCGCGACCAGCAGCCGGACTGGTTGCGCCGCCAAATTGTTCCACAGTCCGGCTGCTGGTCGCGCTACCACTCCCAGTGAAATATAGCCCTTAATACTGTGGCCGCAGGGTGTAGCGACTCTGGTGTCTAATTACGGACACCAGTAGCGCAATCAGTCGCGCCACCAGTCGCGCCACCATGGCGTCCCAGTGAAATACCGGCCTAAGCCGACTATTACGAGAATCTCGGCATAAAACCTGGGATGGCAAGTTCCTCACCTATGAAAGGGAAATAAGAGCGTTAGCTATCAAGCTCACATAAAGATGGAACACATTTTTCACTTCTTCCGGAGACCCTTGTGATAAAGTATTCAATGTTATCCCACACTTTTTTTCAATAGCTTAGAAAATGAGGTTAACAAGTACCGATCTACTTACTCATTTTGGTAAAATATCTTTCATACAACGGAAAACTTTACTTGTTCTTGCCTCCAAATTCTACAACTTTCCCGGTGAAAATCAAAATGTTCTTTATTCATTGTAGGATATTAAAAATCCCTTAATGACGTCCGTTACATTTACAAAAAAAATCTAAATCAATTTTCTACTTCTATCAAATGATCGACCCTTTTTGGATTAGGAGTCTTTTTAGGAGTTGATATTTTATTTACGATTTAATTTAATTTATTTTTCTGTAGGAATATTGCTTGTTTGTTTAGTAGAAAATAAAACCAATTAATTTTCATATTGTGTGATCAGTTAAGTGGACTATGATTGTTTTTGCCTACTTTTAGGATTCCGAAACGAAATGGTAAAAACGGAACCCTTATGGTGCGACTTCGTCTGTTTGTGTGGCACACCTGAATATTTCAGCAACCACTCATGTTATCGACTTGAAATTTTGAACCATTTTAGAATATGATTGCTTTAACTTTATTGCAATTGAAAGAATTAAAAAAAAATATTAGCATTATTATAAATAGCGGGGGCCCGAATAGAGAGGGCTAATTTTTATTGTCGTCACTACGGCGAGTGGGGTATCATATGAAAGGGCTTTACTTGTTAGTACATTCGAAAATAGATTTTTGTATTTTTTTGCAGCTTAGTTTTCAAGTTCTGATAAAAATGTCTTCGAAGTTTGCGTAAGGCAAAAATCTGAATTAATTATTGAGAGGTTTATGTAAATATTACAGGAAAAATAAAACGATCTTTCTAGGTGGCACAGTTTTTTAGAATTCTTCAAAAACCTTTACAAACTAATTTAGTTTTGCAGTCCTAAAAATGGACTTCATTGCTTCTAAAAATACTAAATATATCGGAACCCTTGGCGCGCGAGTTTGACTCGCACTTGTCCGGTTTTTAAGCACATTATGTTCCGTGTGTTTGTGTTAGTCCATAGACTTGTGAAGTACTCTGGCACAAACAAGACAGCAAAACGTTTGTTCTCCTTGAGAAACAAAGATGTGCTAGTAATTTTAAATCGGAACAATGCAGTGCGTAGCAACAGGCGTTTGGTCGTACCATCCCAGACCGTTTTTGACATTTTCGTTTTCTCGGTCATGCGACCATGCTAATGTGGGCAGTCGAAATATTTTAAGAGAATGTTTTCAAGTTGATTGTTTTCAATAGGAGAGTCACTGGGCTTCGTGATTAAAACGAATTAAAATTTACGTATTTTAAGTAAACATAAAAGTGGTAAGCAATTCGCACAGACTTACAAGAAAATAACACGAGTCTGAAGTAGGGATCTTAAAACACCTCACGTAATTAATGGACGCCCCCTTTGAACGAACGTCCTCCGAGAATTTTCGGGTCCTAAATTGAATCTCAGGGGCGCAATCTTGTTAGAATAAAATTTATAAATTCAAACAGCCGACATGGCAGTTCAATATACATAATATTTATGGAAATCGCCGCTCATACTCAAAAGACCCTTTTAACCTTCGCACGGTTTTATGTATTCATAACGTTGCACTGTTCAAGCATATTTTTATTTGTAGAGGTTTTTATTATAAACCCGTCTTGGGTTACATTTTTATATTTTCGTATGGATTGCTAGATTTATGACCCAATTTACGATTGCGCATTAGTCTAAAACCAGTTAAAAATAAAGAAAACTAGTGCAGCTCTTACCGCACCATGGTAACAGACTGCAGGACCATGGTAGCCCAAATAAATAGCTAAAACCTCTTATCCTGCCCTCAGTTGTAATTTTGTGACATTTGTTTTAATTTCGTTCAAGTTTACTTTATTCGAAACAAAATAAAAGTCGTAGTGATCGTTCAGCGTCAGCAGCTCTCCCGGTAACGCAATTTAGCGGGACGCGAACGGACAGACATCGAGACAGCGGACGACTTGCAAATTGTCTAACTATGACCGATGAGACATGAGACTCTTTCCCTCCCTAGATTCTTTTAAATTTGTTTCTATCTACGCATCAATCTTGTCTGATTACACAAATTTTCGAAAATTTTAATGATCTTTTTGCTCTGTAGTTTTGTTTCAAAGGCTTTGACTACATGCATTAACTTTTGTTGCAAATGATCAGCTGATAATTTTTCTTAATGATTGTTGAATTTTAATAAAGTTGTAAAACATTATCTTTGCCAACTATAGAAACATTAGATATCTCATACATTAAAAAGTTGCTATGGTAAGTGTATCGTTTTCCATAACGCACTCTCTAACCTAGCAAGTTAAATAAAAAGGAATGAGCAACAACATTAGCACGTGTTTTAGATAAACATTGGCTTAACCATCAGTGGATGAAGCCATGGACAGAGCACTCAATACCTCCACATCATTAACTAATTAGGCAATCTCTTACGATATTAACAGTAGATTTACAGTTAATTTTCACGATTTGGACAATAGGCCCACGTTCGATCGAGATCAATAGATTGGATGCGATCCGTTTGTTAACTTTGTCCTGTCACGTGGAAGAGTCTTTCAGTTTGCTCACCCTATCTTTCTCGGAGGAGGCGGAAAGTTGTCTTTGATCAAAAAGTAGTTTCCTTAAAAGGACAAATCTATAAACAAAACATAAGAAATATCTTATACATAAGTAAGTAACCTGCACATTGGATATGTTTTATTGAGTTAATTAAGCTTCTTTAAATTAAAGCTGTGTTCAACCCAAAGAGATTTGAACCTCGCTGCGCGTTCAACCTATTGCTATAATTTTCTGCTATGATGAAAAAGAAAGTGACGTCAATAGATGTATAGGAGATTTAACTTAAAAGATGCTTTGTGCAACTGGTACTCAGTCTAGTGGCTGTAACAACTTTGATCAAAACAAACTTTGACATTAAAAAGTTGGATAAAGTTCTTGTCTTTTTAGTCCTTTTCTCTTTATTCAGTTGGTTTGTTAAGTGATTAATGAACAGTGACGATAATTGTAAAAGTAAACAGCTAGATGTCTCTGAGTGCAGATAGTAGATAAGACGAGATCAAAATTAAATTTGGAGAGGCTCGGACCGTCGCGCGTCGTCGAGCTGGGAGAGGACGGACAGCTCTGACAATTATTAATTCTTGCTACAAACTACAGAATTTTTATGACTTAGGTACTAGAAACCAAGCACAAAAACTAGGTATTTTCTTGAAAAGAAAAAGTCTTGCATCTTTGCATCTCTCTTTTTTACTTCAAAATTGTTTTCCTTCCAAACACAAGTTGACAAGCCGTTATATGGTGAGCCTGCCTTTCACGCCATAGACCGCGAGTTTCATTCCCGCCCAGGGCTGTAATTTATGTATTTATGTATGTATATCAGTCTTAGCCTATTTTGGGATCAAATGACCTTGTGTGAATATCCCCCTATATACAAAGGGGCTACCCGCCGTCCACTAGCGCCCCTATAAGATTAAAAAATATTGCTCGCTAAATACAAAACTTATCGAAATCCGGAAAGACAAACCTATCAACTCTGTAAATAAAATTCACTGCAGTTATAGATAAAAATGATATGGCATTTTATGTCCTCATCTCCATACATTTATTCAAAAATGCAAAACCTACAGGGTACTTCCCGTTGACCTAAAATTATGAAATTTGGCAAGAAGCTAGGTCTTACAGTACAAATAATGGGAAAAGTCTGAAATCATTAAATATTTCAACTTTTCTCACAACTAATGGTAACCAATTGTGGTGAGCTCCCGTTTCAAGAACATTCATATAAGAGAGGGGTCAAGTTGGATGGTCCCTAAGGCGATTTTTGTTTTAGTTCTATTTTAAAAACGGGACCACTTACAAACTTGAATATTGGTATGTTTATAGTGCATAAGCTTTAAAATAACAACAAATAATAAAATTTGGTCAAGCGCGTGTCGGACTCAAAAAATCTAGCACATTAACTTACTGAAATTTCAACTAATACAATTATGTTTATGTGGTGGTACGGAACCCTCAGTGCGCGAGTCCGACTCGCACTTGGCCGGTTTTTTTATTGTATCTGTAATTCCAATGAACTTCATTTTACAGAGTTGATAGGTTCTAAACTAGTTCTAAATAAACAATCTGAAATTCCGATAAGTTTTATATTCAGCGAGTAATGTTTTGTTTACAGATGAGTGCGCTAGTGGACGGCGGGTAGCCTCCTACGGATGTACATAGCTCTCCCTTGAATGTTTCTTAGTTCAAAAACACATTATGAAATTAAAAATATTAACAGAAATTTAAGGAGCTTAGTCTAAAAAAAGTGTTTAACATTCACACCATTCTCGTACACACGGCCGCACATCAGTAGAAACACTTTTGGACCTTATAGCGTGGTAATAGAGTTGAAAAAGTTTCTACCGACGAGCGGTTGACCGTACCTGGTTCAAACACTAGCCGCATAACCACTGAGCAAGGCCAGTGATATCTGTTGAACCAGGTACCTATATATATGATACATACAGTACAGTATATACGTACAGGTACGTATTCGATACATACGTCTTCCGTGGTCATAGGATACAATTTACTTTTTACCCACATCTGCGCATTCCAGTTTATAGCTGCAGCCAGAAGACACTTGTCTCAGAGGAATTTGTCCTTTTCTGTGAAACCGGACTAACGCTACGGGCTATGGAAAGACTCGGATGCCCCACACCACATCACAAATATTTGTAAATAAAAAGAGATTTTATTCTACATGCGAAAACAAACCTATAAGATATTTCTTTTTGACAATTTCTTTAATTTTATCTGTCAGCTTGATTATAACTGACAGACTACTGACAAAACATTCACCAACATTCACAAAATTTGTGCACAAATTAACGAAATATTGTCGTAAAGCGAAAATAATGTAAAAAAAATCGTATCGTAACATCCTACACCCATTCAATGCCACCTATAACCTAAAGATACAAGTATCGTTTCCGGGCAGTATCTACTGGCTAGGAAATTAAATACAGTGTTATTGAATTTAGGCTGAAAAGCAATGAATTCCTGACTGAATGAAGACATGAAGAGATGCTAAATTTAGTATGCCTCCTTTCCTAGTTTATAAGATTCTACTAATATTCCCAAGTGAATTGTGTTTGTGCAGTAAAATGTATCTATCACTGTTTAGTCATTGTCTGATACTTCTTGGATATGCATTTAAAAAAATCTGCACAGAGGAGTTGGAGCAATGCCACTCGGCGGACAGTTTCATCCTGTTCGGGCACTTGGCCGCGATGGTGTCGGAGGCGTATAGCGTGGTTGAGGACCTGTACTATATGACACACTGCAAGCACATCTCAGTAAACAGCTACTACGCTCTGGCCAACGTGCTAACAGCTATCGGGGAGTACCGCGACTTAAAGTCGACGTTGGTCTATGATAATATTGAGGATTAGCGAGCTGATGAATATAGAAGCTCTACTAGAAACATATCTGCCGTATGTGGGTCACTGTGTAATGGCTCTCGGATACGTTCTGGAGCAGCTGGATGGCGTCGAACCACCGTTACCGAGTGCCGTCGTCCTCATCGGCCACCTGTTCGTGCTCTCCGACCCTCGTACGCTGTCACCGGAGAAGCCCACTGTGCAGCTAATCAATCTCATATTCCTTTTCAGTAATATTATTGTTTTTATCTATGACTTCGCAACAGCATACGATGTGCTTCCTGAAACGACTGAATAATTCTGGTATTTAAAATGAAATAATTAAGTGCAAGGACAGTATCGACTTTACAAGACATTTTTCAAAGATTGCGTAGCCGGACATAAAAAAATACATTAATACCTAAATACCTTGAAAACGTCAAATTAACCTCTTTTTGTAAACCTCCAAATTCAAACAAACGAGGGCTTCAGCGGTTAATTAATGAGGGTATAGATAGGTACAACATTAATTAGTTGGCTACGTGATAATGTTGGCACAAGAAAATTAAAACTCTTCTGCAAACTGTATGAACAAATGATCCTTGCCACTTAACAAGAGTGCTTTAAAATCAAATAACCAAGGGCTCATTTTTCAATTTTCGTAGAAAGAATATTTGAACCATAGCTGTTATAAATTAATATGAAATATGACACATGGTAAACTTAATAAATGAGTAACAATAACAAAATAGTTTTTCATTGTATTTACTTGAAAATACACCCAATTTAAAGTGGGTAACGCACTAAGTTAATTTATGTCTTTCTAACGAATGTAAGTCTTGCTCGTAGTACATATACTTAGTTTTTACTAGCTGTTGCCCGCGACTCCGTCCGCGTGGGGTTCGGAAAAGTAGCTAATGACTTTTCCCATGGTTCAAACTATCTTCATACCAAGTTTTTTTTCATAAAAGTTTTAGTCATAAAAGCGTAACAAACAGACAGACAGACAGTGCAGTTCTCGCCTTTATATTATTAGGTATACAGAGTACCAATAATACGGATTTTTGTAAATTAAACACCTCTTGTTTACGTGTGGACTGTTAGGTCGCCCACTATCCTCGTAAGTGTAAAATCATAATCGGTTTCGTTATTTCTTATACAAAACAAAGCCTAACTAAATCTGAGGCTCAGTCACTTTAGTTTCTGTGGCTACTGAAAAAAGAGCGGTACAAAGTCCAACGTGTCTAGCTTCACATGCTTTTAACTCTACATGTATATACAAAACTACAATACATACAAAACTGTTGGACTTCACATCCGTACAATCTTTCTAACTTATCTCTCCCCTTAAAAGACAATTCCTAAAAAACAATGATTCAGTTCTCTCTTTATTTTTTGAAGTATTTCGTTTATACTCGTAAGTACCTACTTCCTAAGTTTTCAAAACTTTAGAACTTTAATAAAAAAAATTACATTTGTTGCACCGCCATGCCATGCCGAAACAGGATTTTTTTATTATTATTTTTACAATAAAACAAAATATAGATTTTACCAATCTTTAGCTGTACCCACGTTTTTAACACAAACAACTGGACCGGATCAAACGGAATTTTCAACAACGTATTTGGCTTTCTTCCGTAAAAAAATTATAAGCTTTGTTTGATTTCAGCTCGGTTTCACTGCTTGAAACTTTAAACTCGCCTATTATCTGTTTGAATGAACCGATGGCAATAAAAAAAAAGTTCAAATATTGCACAAGGCAACCCAAATACGTTATTGAAAACCCCGTTTAAGAAGTAGTTTGTAAGGTATTGGTGCGGCCGCTTGAAATTTCGCGAACCTTCTGTCTGAGTGAACCGTTTGCAATGAAATAAAGCTTATATGTTGCACAGAAAGAAGCCCGACGCGTCATTGAAAACCTCGTTTGACTTTGAACCAGTTCAGTAGGTGAGTTCTTGGTTCTGCAGGTTGAAACTTTGCGTATCTTCTGTCAGAGTGAACCTACCTATCGCAATGAAACTAAGCTTATTTATTGGACAGGAGTAAGCCAAACGTGTTATTGAAAGCCACGTTTGAATCTGCTCAAAAGTTTTTGAATTATTCGCGCCTTCGCTTGGTACAGTAGTTTGTTCGCTATTGGCGCTGCCTATTGAAACTTCGGGCATTTTCTGTCAGAGTGAACCGTTTTCAATGAAAGTAAGCTAATACATTGCAAAGTATTAAGTTAAACACGTTATTGAAAACCCCGTTTAAATCCGTTTAGTAGTTTGTGAGTTATTGGTGCCGCCACTTGAAACTTAGTGTATTTTATGTCTGAGTGAACCGTTTGCAATGAAACTAAGCATACATGTTGCATGGAGTAAGCCAAATACGTTACTGAAAACCTCGTTTTAATCGGTTCAGTTGTTTGTCAGATATTCGCGCCTCCGCTGGAAATTTCGCGCACCTGTTTGAGTGAGCCGTTTTCAATGAAAGTAAGCTAATATGTTGCAAAGAAGTAAGCTTGACAGTTTATTGAAAACCCCGTTTGAATCCGTTCAATAGTTTGCGAGTTATTTGCGCCGCCGCATGAAACTTAGCGTACCTTCTGTCTGATTGACCCGTTTGCAATGAAACTAAATTTTTATGTTGCGCAAAAGTAAGCCAAACTCGTAATTGAAAACTCAGTTTGAATCGGTGTGAGTTATTATCGTACAGGCAATTTGATACTTTACATTAGTATAGCTTCTGATTGAGTGAACCGATTTGAATAAAACATAGCCTATATGTTGCTCAGAGCTAAGATTAATCTATCTTTGAAAACCGCGAGAAAATCCGTTCAGTAGTTTCGGAGTTAATCGAAAACATACAGACAGACAGACAAAAAGTTCAGAAAACATATTTTTGAGTTCTATTAATCGTTTCTTATCGCCGACACTAATTTTTTTATAAATATATCAAAAGTACAGACACGTGGTTTCTACTCTTTTATTATATGTATAGATGTATAGATAGTCAGTCAAACCTACTCGTAAGTTAAATTTATTGCCGACACGCTCATTTTTGTTAAAAAAACAGTCGGCAATGGGATTTTGAATTATGCCAGAAAATAACCGCTCTTTACAAAATAATAAGCCCTCTGGAACAGCAAAATTATTCCCCTGATTAACATTACTTAATTTCCCTAATTAAATAATGAGCAATAGCGTAACAACATTATAATAATTATGGTATTCTTTAATCATATTCTATTCAAATTAATTTAAGATATTGTAATAAAAAAAAGTCTCGATTGAGGGAACTAAAAATAAATATTTGGACCCTTCATTTAGAGTAATGAGCTGATCTGTCCAATTTGAAAGGGAAATCAATATATTTGCGTTGCGGCAAGTTCTAGAACGATGGTTGATGGGGCGTAAGGGTTGTAGAGTGGCGACCACGTACTGCAAGAATAAGCGTTGGCAGGTCCCCCACAAGGTGGACCGACGATCTGGTCAAGGTTGCGGGAAGCCGCTGTATGCGAGCAGCGCAGGACCGGTCTTCATGGAGATCTATAGGGGAGGCCTATGTCCAGCAGTGGACGTCTTTCGGCTGATAAGATAAAGTTCTAGAAAAACTTAATAAAATTGTAAGATTTATCGGAAAATCTTTGAAAATCTTGCCTTATCCATACAGAATAAGAATAACTTCTTTAAAAGCGTTTGCTCCGGTTCGGGGTGCAAAGTTTCGCAATATTTTATCGTTCGACGGCAGAGTAGTTTATTATTAAATTAAACAGCTCCGTGGTCAAAGGTTGTGGGTTCGATTCCCGGTGGGTACACTGTCAAACAAAAATCACATTGTGAGACTTCCTCGGCTTCGCATTGCAGGATGAATGACCTATCGTCCTAAAAGTCATATATGTTGTGCTTCGGATGTCAGCCTTTGGTGGCTCAACAACTCTGACACCAGGGCTTATGAGGTCGGTACATAGATCTTACATACAACCCACACGATATGATAATGTATAGCATTCGAACATCTACGTGTGGGTGTCACGGCGCGGCGCAAACGCTGCAAATCAGGAGTACGATCGGCCGAGTTGTCAATTTGGCACATTTTGCGCCGCAAGAGTCCTTAACACGAGGGCTCTCCGCGCGATGGGGACTCGCAATCACGGCTTTTGTCGACGCCACAAAGAGAAAATAAATTATTTGAAGGTCACCACTGCAAACATCTTCGTTACCTCAACAGCCAAGACTTGTATAGAAAGCCTTGTGATAAAGCTTTTTAGCCAAAAATAGAATAGATCAAAGAAACTAAATCCAAAAATGTTTATAGTTTTAAGAAAAATTTCAGAGGTTCGGAATCAATAATTTGGCGGCTCAACAACTCTGACACCAGGGTTTGTGAGGTCGGTCATCGACCTTGCAACCCAGACGATATGATGATGATGAATTTGTTGCATTAAATAAAAGTCTTATAAACATTTATAAATCTTATTTTAGTCAAGAGTGGTACCTAGTAGCAACCTAGTACCTAGTAGAACGTCTTTGGCGGGAAAACAAAAGAATAGTGATTTATATCCAGTAACAACCGCGGCCAATGGGCAGTCGATTTATATTTGTGCGCCATTCATTTGGTCCAAGTTCAGTAACGATGAAAGCCACTGATCAGATTGGCATATACATAATCCTTGTAACCACTACTACTTGCTACGAGTCGTAGCATATGCTACGGGCTACGCAAGTTGTTAATAATAATCGCTTGTGTAGCATTCAACCAATGACTATTCAATTTCAACATGACTTGTCTTATGAGATGGTGAAAACCAATTTTTTAATTGCGCCTATAGATTTTAGGGTGATTTTAGGCAACTTAAACGTAATAATAGGTCTTTAACTATGAAATTGCCGAAATTTTCTTACAGATTAATGAGATCATAATTCCTATAATAAAATTCTAAAGCAATTTTTTTTTATTTGTCTTATATTTGAAAGTTGACTTCAAGGTTATCAATTTGCGCATAAAATAAAGTTTTTATTTTTAGTTTGATATATAATATTAAATGTCGTCCGATTTCATCATTAGATTTGTTACATTTTTTATAGATAATATTTTTCAAAAATTTAATTTGAGCTTCTGTAAGCTTTATGTCTTCCAAATGATGCTTGAAAAATATAAAAAATTTGAATTTTTAATTCCTAAACAAATGCAATAATGTTAGTAAGGTACCACTGAAAATTGAGTTTACCTAAAATTCACCATACAAAACGGCAATTTCATAGGTAAAGACCCAATATGCTCATAAAACAGCTCTATTTGCACTGTATTAAGATCCATAATCCAGCTTATTAAACGCGTGTGCTTTTTCCATTACATTACCGCACTAGTGTTTTATTTTAGTTTTTATTTCGGCAAGGAGCAAGGAGTTTTATGTCTACAAAATTTATAATATTTTCATGAATAAATAATCTTTTTTCGATAATATGATCAACAAAAAGACTAGGCAGTTTGGCAGGTTAGTCAATGCCTCCTGCGCGCGCCTGTATGTCTAATCTAAGCTGCCGTTATTCATAATCTAAGGTCTAATAAGAAAGAAAGAAAGAAAGAAATATTTATTTGTTGCATTAAAGTTCTTAAAACTAAGGGTACAATTGAGGTATCACATGCAACAAAAAGGTCCCGCTCAGCAATAAGCTACGGTTGGACCGTAGCGCTGATCTTCCGCGAAACCCAATATACCTAAACTACTTAAAAATACTTAAAACTAACACAGCAGGTTTTTTTAAAATGTTAAATATATATTTAAGTACCTATACATACAGGTGGCAGTAAGTTTAAGGAAAAATTATGTGATAATAAAGGTGTGTGTTTGTAGTAGTGAAGACAGAATGGGTAAGTAAATAATTGAGTAAATTGAGACTATTGCACAGTAAAGCTACTCAAGTAAGTTTTTGTTTTTCCAGTAAATATAGTTTAAGTTTATTTTTAAAAGTGCTACAAGATTTAGTGTTCCTAATGGGTGGAGGTAAGTTGTTCCAACATTTTGTGGCAGCGTAACGGAAGCTACCACGAAAAGCAGCTGTACTGTGTCTGGGGCAAGTGAGACGTGTTACGTTTCTGATGGGACGAATAGAAAATTCTAGTTTATTATATAGATAGGGTGGTTTTTGAGTTTTTATAACTCCAAAAAGTAAAGACGCAAAATGAAGTGATCGACGTGCGGCCATGTTCATTAGGCCTTTCTTGTTCAAATATGGGGTAATGTGGGAGCGACGCGGTATGGGGAAACAAAAGCGAGCACATGCATTTTGTATTCTTTGTATAATCTTTTTGGTTCTTGCGAGCAAACATTCACCAAAGACTGTATCAGCATAGGTGAGCTTAGAAAGGATAAGCGAGTCACATAGTCGGATGCGTAAATCAACATCGAGGTAGTCTCTCATACGATATAGTACTTTAAGTCTGTAGAAACAATTTCTTACAGTTTGAAGAATGTGGTTTTCGAAATGGAGCTGTTCGTCAAAGAGGACACCTAAATTACGGGCTTCTGAAACAAGTTCTAAGCATTCTCCAGATATTGTAACTTTAGGGTCAAAAGTCTTAATAATATGAACATTTTTTTTAGTACCATGAACTAAAAATTTTGATTTAATGGGATTTAAGACCAATCCATTAGCATCACACCATTGGTTTATCCTGCATAAGTCCTGATTAAGTTTACTGACTGCCTGATGGGTGTCACTAGGTTTAAATGAAATATAAAGCTGAAGGTCGTCTGCGTAAAGGTGATAGTTGCAATGTTGAACACTGGATGTAATATCTGAACTATAAAGAATAAAAAGCAATGGTCCAAGTATAGAGCCCTGTGGGACTCCCCTTTTCACTGGTGCGGTAGCTGAGACTATACTCGAACCATCACCAGCAAAAAGTTGCACAAATTGATGACGGCCAGTTAAGTAGCTCGCGAACCATTTTACAGTGGAAATGTCAAATCCATAAAAGGAAAGTTTGGATAATAGGAGCGAAGTGTTGATAGTGTCGAAGGCACGTGAAAAATCTAATAATGTTAGTATAGTACCCTCTCCCGCGTCCTGAGCCGCCAAGATATCGTCAACAACATCCATCAAAGCGGTTGCCGTGCTATGGCTCTTCCTGAAACCTGACTGTTTTTGCGGTAAGATACCATTTTGTTCAAGGTAGCTAGTGACTTGAGTACTAACAGCTTTTTCTATTATTTTAGAGAGAAGGGGTAAAATACTTATTGGACGTAAATCTTTAAATTGAGTGGGTTGATTATGTTTTGGAAGCGGTTTAACTATGGCAGTCTTCCAGGATTCAGGAAAGGTACTCGTCTCAATGGATTTATTAACAATAGCCGTAATAATCCCTAAAGTACGTGGAAGTGTCAAGAGCACCATATCCAACGAGATTCCGTCATTACCTTGCGCATTTGTGGATACAGATTTAATAATATTTAGTACGTTTGTTTCACTGATTGGCTTCAAATTAAAAGAGGCAGAGCTATGTCTATGGAATTCGTAATAAGTGAGACGGGATATATCAATGTCCTGTTTACCAGGCAAAGTAAGAAAGTGATTATTTATGCGGTCTGGGTCTGACAGAAATGATGGTAGATCAGTATCAGGGTTACTTCTGAAGTCGGCGACGTCTTTCTTAATATTTTTCCATAGCAAACGAGGATTTTTTATATTTGAATGGATATGGTTTTTAAAGTATGTGGCTTTTTCTGTAAACAAAGCATTGATAACAATATTTTTCAAATCTTTGTAATATTGCTTGTGTGATAAAGCATCTGTGCTTTTCTTAAGCGCGGATTTGTGGTATCTTGCATTTGCTTCATTGCGTAATTTTATCATTTCCCTAACGTTATATGTTATCCAGGGTTGGATACGATCTTTAACATAAATAATTTTAATAGGGGCATGGCGATCATACAAGCAGAGCAAGTAGGCATTGAAAGTAATTACCATTTCGTTAACATCCTCTGAAAGCAACCCTTCCCAATTAATTGAATTTAAATCCTTTTTGAAACTTTCACAATCAATATCTTTAAGTGGCCTGTACATAATCCATTTAGGGGGTGCAACGTATTTTTTCATGTGGATACTACAAGTAATAAATGCGTGGCTACTTAACTCAGGTATAAAATCTACATTTACGTCAAACAGAGGTGTAGTGGAACATAAAAGATCAATAAGTGTCTCACTGTGATCAGTAAAATGGGTTGGAATATCAATATACTGTGACAAATTCATATATTTTAGAAAGTCTAAGAGTTTTTTTACATTGGTATCGGATCCATTTATTAAGTTAATGTTAAAGTCTCCCGCAAGAATAATGTGATCGAACACAGAAAAAGAAGATATAGAATCTGTGTCCGCTGTTTGGGTTCCGATATACCTATAGTATTTTTGGAAGCAATAAAGTCCATTTTCAGGACCGCAAAACTAAATTTGTTTGTAAAGGTTTTTTGCAGATTTCTGAAAAACTGTGCAACTTAGAAAGATCGTTTCATTTTTGCTGTAAAGTTTACATAAACCTCTGTCAACTGTAATTAATTCAGATTTTCCCTTACTCAAACTTCGGAGATAAGGGGGGGGGGAATGGTATTTTTTTTGACATTTTTCATCATAACTTGAAAACTCTTAAAAAAATACAAAAATATATTTTAAAATGTACAAGTAAAGCCCTTTCATATGATACCCCACTCGACCTAGTAGCGACAATTTGAAATTTGGCCCCCCCTATTTTGGCCCCCTTTACATTAACAATCATACTTTTTTCAAAAAATTTTCATGTGCAATTAAGTTGGGCAACTATATTCTAAAACTATTCCAAATTTCAGCTCGATAGCGTAAGTGGTTGCTGAGATATAGAGGTGTGACAGACAGACGGACAGACAGACAGACAGACAGAGCGGCACCATAAGGGTTCCTTTTTTTTACCATTTTGGTATCGGAACCCTAATAATTAATGTAGTTCCTCAACGTAAATAAATACTAAGGCACAAAACACAAGCATGGACGAACAATAAGAAGGACTGACCATCCCCTTTTAGAAATCGTAACCCGGAAAAGTATAAAACTAGATGGTGCTAATAAATAGTCTGGGAAGTTATTATGATTTTTTTTCTTTATTTATTTTATAATAAAGGAGAACATAACAGGTAACAATCGGTACATAGCAAGAATAATAAATCTAATATTACATTATCTAGACTGATACCCTAAACATGTTCACACAGCATGATAAATTTTACATTAAACATGTTTGTAAAAAGTTATTTATAATAAAATTATAAACGTGTTGAATTGAGAGGATAGCTCATCTGAGGACACTTGTGACAGCGTTTTTGAATGTTGAGAGTCGAGCATCAAAAATATCAATGTTGGTGTTATTACTACATTCTTCATTATACAGGCGACACATTCTGACAATGGGATTATAGTAAGATGTGTTATTGGTGTAGGTTTGAAGTAGAAACGTCTTTGGTTTTCGTAGGTTATAATTAGTGTTCAGATTCAATTGTGACAGCAAGAGCGGGGAATCAACGTGTGAGTGAAGAATTTTGTGCAGGTAAATCAAGTCTGTTCGTTTGCGTCTAGTAGTGAGCGAAATTACATTAAATGTTTGGAGCTTGTCAGAATAATGGGGAAGTGATCGACCGAAATTAAACCTGAAACAGAGAGATTTAAGAAATTTTTTCTGCGCCCTTTCGATACTATTTTCGTGAACCACGTAACAAGGGGACCAGATTACTGCAGCATACTCCAAAATATTTCTGACCATACTGTTATACACCAACAGGACTGAGCTTGAACGCATGAATTTTTTTGTAGTTCGCAAAACAAAACCTAAAAGTTGAAAAGCCCTGTTGGTGATATAATTGTAGTGGTCAGGAAAGGAGAGCTGATCATCAAACATGACGTATTCTGCTAAAAAAAACCGAATTTCAATGTTAGCGTTTCTTTACATTGAAACTATGTTGAAATTTTTTATGATTTTTTTTGGCAGAATTCTCTGTAGACCATAATTAATTTCCAGATTATTTGAAAGTCCATCTAGTTTCCATGTGTTTAATGCCTTTCTGGGTTACGTTTTCTAATATGGGGAATTTCAGTCTTATTTGTGGTGTACAGTCAGCGTCAAATTCATATAAGTGTCTATCGTAGTCAAAATGATCAGTATTAAACAAGTTCAATTTCATATACGCCATTAGAATTGTCATATAGTTTTAAGCACCCAAAGTGTTCAAACTATCTTGGCAATATAGATTCCAATATTATGTTCGCGGCCGTCACCGTCAAATTGATGTGAGCGACTATAGTATTCAAAATGGTCTGAAGTAATCTAGATCTTGTTTACTTCAGATCATTTTGACTACTAAAGAGAGCCACATCAATTTGACGCTGACGACCGCGAACGTAATATTGGAAACCCAGTTGCCAGGATATTTTGAACATTTTGGGTGCTTACGAGTACAACTATATGACAATTCTAATGGCGTATATGAAATTGAACTTGTTTACTACTGATCATTTTGACTACGATAGACGCTTATATGAATTTGACGCTGACGGTACGTATGATCTACGAATTTTTACACGAATTTTCCTTCGGGATAAGAGGTAAGCAAATTTTACTTGTTTTTATTGGCAAATGTGTTGAAAAACATCATAAAAACGCGTGCGCTTTGGTCATTACACTTTCTGTTCCATTACGCCCTGGCCTGCGGCTCGGACTGCAATTCTCGAGCCTCGAGCGTATTCAACAAAATAGCGCACAAAGGAATAAGATGCCACCAAAGTCAGCTTTTTTTACAAAATATTGTTGGTGCTGTATCTAATATTCACAGATTCTGTATGTCTGTTGCTGCTATAACATCCTGCATGGAGAATTGCTGTCACCTTTGGGATGGCTCAGCCAAATACCAACTAGCCGCACTTGACTCAATAGATCGCAGAGCTAAGAAGCTCGTTGGTGAAGAGATTCTGGTGAAAACCAAATTTCACAGTCTGGCCCACCGTCGCAAAGTTGCATGTCTGTCGGTCTTCTACAGATTGTACTTCGGAGAGTGTGCTCTAGCGCTCCACGAGCTTATTCCGCCATCCCCCTTCTACCATCGGGAATCCAGACGCACCGCAGGATATCACCCATACTTGGTTGATATTCCGCACATTCACACAAAGCGCATTGAAATCTTTTACAATGCGCACGGCTAAAGAGTGGAATTCTCAGGCTGCGTCTGTGTTCCAGAGTTCATATAACCCGAATCTATTCAAGTCGCGACTGAATAGGCTTCTTCTGGGCAAGCTCGTTCCATCGTCGACCTCATCTCGATCAGATCG
This sequence comes from Athrips mouffetella, assembly GCA_947532105.1. Lineage (NCBI taxonomy): Eukaryota > Metazoa > Arthropoda > Insecta > Lepidoptera > Gelechiidae > Athrips > Athrips mouffetella. The sequence goes on from OX383958.1 coordinate 13,505,647, forward strand.
AGGTCAATAGTATGAGCCCATTATCAATAAAAAAAAAATAACAACAAATACCAAAAATTAAAAAAAGGCTTACTACAAACGTGTTTTTAGGCGATTTTTGTTCGATTTTTTGTTTTAGCTCAATTAAAAATACGGGAACATTTACAAGCGTGAGAATTCGTACCTATATTTATAGTGAATAAGCTATAAAATAACAACAAATAATAAAAACTGGTCAAGTGCAAGTCGGACTCAAAAAATCTAGCACAGTAAGTTACTGAAATTTTAACTAATAAGGAACCCTCGATGCGCGAGTCCGACTCGCACTTTGCTGATTTTTTTGTCATGACGAAGGAAAATGTTTCATGAGTGATGATTAGGGTTTAGTTAAATTTTTGATTAACTCGTTTATACCTCACTGACTATATAAAATGATGGCCGGTTTCTTACACCCTGCATTATAATTAGATTTTTTTATAAGAAATATCTTTTGTATATCTTCTGTACGTACGGTCAACCGCACGTCGGTAGAAACTTTTTCAACTCTATTACCACGCCGTAAGGTACAGAAGTGTTTCTTTTGACGTGCGGCCGTGTGTACGTCGTACAGTCAAGGGCGTTTCGAGCTTAGCACATACAATAGAAGTTTGTACAACTCTCATTTTAATTGCAGCAAGAGCTAGATTCGCATTGCAAGTGTCAAGCTTTACCTTCTCTTAACTGTACAAGGTTGAAGCATAACAACTTTAATGGTTCATCATCATAATGACATCTCATGAAATGTCCATTGCAGGACATGGAGCTCCCTCCACAATCCCAGCAAAAACGCTTGATATTTGGAGGGGAAGTACCATAGTCACCACGCTTGTTAGGGTTGTGGCTGGCAACATGGACTGCTACATGGCACGATACACAGAAGGACGCTGCTACCCATCCTCCAGTTCATAATCCCTTAGTCGCCTCTTAAAACACCCACGGGTAGAGATAGGTACTATTCTCTGCCGGCATCACACGGGCTCTTTCTCTTTGTCTTTAATGGTTAATATTACTAAAATATTAGTACAACCAGGTAGCCTAGCTACTCGACAGAAGGGACAAAGTTTGCACGAGCAAAGTGAGTAACGAATAGAGAAAGTTGTATCGGGAAAGTTCTTATATTCAGTGGACGGGGCGAAGACGAGGACTTACTTAAGACGACACTCTCACAAAACGTCTGACCTTCATAGAAATATTTGGAAAAATAATGTGTGTCGCAGTGAAATTGTCATCCTTAATAGCTAATATAATTAAAACCCTAGATTTTTTTTCAGTAAGATAATAGTTAAGTATGTACCTAAACTGACCTAAACCTACAATGACATAACCTAACCTTACCCAATCTGGTGATTAAACTATTATACGGATTTGACTATCTTATTGCGACATAAAGTCCCCTCTGTAGAAGCACCACCGCTTGACTGCATTTAAAGTAAGGGAGCCAGTAAAAGTACCGGCACAAATGAGACATCTCGATCTTTAGTCGTCGTAGTCGTCACTCATCAGGCTGGGCAATGCGTTTTTTTCAGAGATGGGCCGATACACCGACTAGTCGGTGAATCCGACTAGTCGGCATATTTTATAGTCGGCGGCTAGTCGGCAAAATAAGCGCCGATTATTCGGCAGTAAAAGTATGAATGAAAAATAAATATAAAATGAATTTATTATATGTACTGTTATATTTTGTATAAATTAAAAATTGTTTGTGTCATCAAAATATCCAAATAATTCCTATTCCACTAAATTATAAATTGTTTGTTATCAAAATATCCAAATAATTAACAATTATATCATTGAGATTAGATGAGGGGAAAATTATGGTGCAAAAACAAGTGACACTCAGCTCGGTCTGGAAGCAATCGGTTTCTTTTGTTTTCATATATATTCGCAGCTTCCGAAAATAGTCGTTCACTGTAAACTGTGCTTGATGAACGCACGAACTGAACAACGTATTAACGGAATAAGCAAAAATGAGAAAAATAGTTTGTTCAGAGTCGAGAGTAGAATCAATTTCACGGGTTTTATGTAGGGGTAATTTAATTTTTATTATTTAAATTTTTGCCACTTCTATTTTTAATATTTCTGTGGATACGCGCGCTGTTCATGAGCGCTGAGGAGGGGAGGGAAGTGGGCGGGGCGTGCGCGTAAAGCGCGGACTAGAACCACGATGAAACTAGAACAATGATGAAACTTTAAAATAACAATATCTAGAAAAAAATCCTTCTTAAGATTTTTTTTTACGGGAATAGATTTATTTTAATAAAAATCAGTTGGGGTGTATGAGGGTATTTTCGCAATGCGAGCGAGCCATTGTGGGATCTCGAAATTAACCGCAGTAAGGATGATCGGTACTGCCGACTAGTCGGCCGACTATCCGGCAAATTCGAAACCGACTAGTCGGCTAGTCGGCTGATCGGCAAAACCCATAGTCAGACCATCTCTAGTTTTTTTTATCTTGTGTGTGTCAAAACAATGTCATAAATAAGCCGTTTAATTGATTTATTTAAAAGTTTAAGGCTGAACGGCGGAAGAAATCACTTACCATCAGGTGGCCTACTTGTTTTCTCAATCAGCCTTTGTTATTCCAGAGACTGGATAAGAGGAGTTATATGATTAGCGGAAAAAGTTTAGTTTCCGTCAAGTTTCCCCTTAAGGTCAAATAGCTAATGTAAGTGTTAGCCATATATCTGTGTTTGCGAAGTACGGATCAGTCGCTAACTCGGAGTTACACGACACCACGAGTTCACTTCTCGCCACTTACATAATACAAGTTCATATCATGTGTATTTACATTATGCACTCTAAAAACCAGCTTTTTGAGAGTTACCTTAAAGTTTTTCAAGATTGCAGCCGCAAAGTTAGGTTGGTTTTGTCTTAATCTATTAGAAATAAATAAAGATAATACGTTTTTTGACAAAGAAAGTGTTCAAGGATATATTCAATCGAGCTTTAACTTTGAAGACACTTTGTGCAACTGGCATAAAGTTGCAAGAAAGTGTTGAAAGGTTTATTCAGGAACAACAAAAAATATTCTTCTGATGATTACAAAGATTGAAATTGTATGAAACAGCAGTTATTTTGCACTATGTTTGTTATACTATCATCATAATATCCCATAAAACGTCATCTGCAGGACAGGGAGCTCCCTCCTTAATCCCAGCAAAAACGCTGTTGTTTGTGACCGCAATGTATAAGATGGTACGATACACCGAAAGATGCTGCTGCCCATCCTCCTTTTCATAAGCCCTTAGTCGCCTCTTACAACACCCACGGGAAGTGACTGGTTAGTACCGGGTGTTATACTATAATGGGAGGTAATAAAATTGCAAGCTATAGCTAGCTATAAGCTCAAACTGAACAACTTTTTCCAAGGAATAGGAAAAAAAAACAACTGCATCAGCTGATAGCGCGTTTTGTATGTGAGGTCAATTTTATTTAACATCAACTTGGTTCATTTTACAGTATTTAAAACAAAATTTTTAGTGGAATAAAAGTCGTCATGGAAATTAGAAAATAAAAAAAGGCAGACTAAAATTATTTATATTTATACCTTTTTTATTCCAAAAATAGAGGATTGAAGTTTTTTTTTACTTAGTACGAAGGTTATAGAGATTTAAACGTTTGAGTCGTCTGGTGCAATTAAGTTTACTTAACCCTCTACAGTCTACAGGATTATACTAAAGCCTCCGGTTACCTTTATGTCTGTACCTCTGAGTTATTGTACTATTTATCTACTAAGTTGAAATGAAATACAAAGGAAACTTTATACTTCGTATTACACGGAAGAAACTTTAGCCTTAGTACCTGGGACTCAATTCTTGAAATTCACGGGGTGATAAAATATCACTTTTAAGACTTTAAAAATTCACATTTACCCTGATAAACTGTTGAAAGGTAAATCAGAATACATGAAAATTAACAATCAAGGACTGCTTTATATTTTACGAAGATCAATCTTAGCTTTTGAAAAGAAAAATCTGTGATTTTAAATTTTTTGAGTGATATTTTATCACCCGGTGATATTCAAGAATTGGTCCCCTGGGCGACCGAATTCTGCTCGTTCAACTTCTAGTATTAACAAAACCGCGCCATCTAGTGTGGAGTAGAAAAACTACAACAGGTGAATCAACAGATAGCGCCGTAGGGTTTTTAATACGCGCTTTTTTTCGTTTTCGGAAGAAATTATCAACCAACCAAAAAATTTGTTTTTGAAATGTGCTTTATGCGATACCCAACACGATATCATTAATAATTTTTTTTTCATGACTTAATCTCTAGAGGGCGCCATATTCAAAACGATACCTCATTTGTCAAATTATGATAAGTAGTTTAGAAGTTGAGGGAACAGATATCCTTTAGTGGACGTTTCATGGGATGTCATGATGATGATGATGACATCATACATACATGTTTTTGCCGTAGTCGTGTAAAAATTAAGATAGAGAATAGAATAATAATTAAGGTGCGCAAGGTAGTTCGTAACGTTAAGTTGGTGATTTCGTATTTCCACACAATTTTATCAAACGATTAGGTAAATGTTGTATTTTCTTGTGTGCAATAAATAATAATAATGTATAAGTTATCTGGTGTCTTAAATTTCATTCAAAAATCTGTATGGATTACGATAAACAGCTATCCGACTTCCTACTATGAATAGAATCGGTTGAAATAGAGGAACTATTATCCTCAGGGAATTGAGTTCCTGGGTAGATCTCTCGCAAATAGCTTTAATTTTCACAGATGCCACGTACAGTCACCGGTTATTAGACACGAAGCTTTATCTTACTCGAGTTTATAATTACCTACCGAGCTATGAAGTAATAGTACTTAGTTATTACGAACATCTAACTCAAAAGCTCAAACGTTTGTTTTACAATAAGAAATCCTGTATATCAGCTGCTAGTTATAGTGTAGTTATATTGCTTTACTATTTCTTGCATTTTCTATTTTTAAAAGACTACTTTTCTCCGATCCCTACCTGTGTAATCGTACTTAAAAGGGTTAATTTCAAACGAGTTCGTAGGTAAGTAAACCTGAGTATTAAAATATTTAGCTGGTTCACGAAATAAAATCAATTATGTAGTTTGTTACTTAGAGTAAAATTTTTACTTAACCGCTCCTTTGCAATTTTCGAAGTAAAATAATTTTTGTGACTTACTATAACCAAGGCTATAACTAAACGTGGTTGCTTTTGTGGAGAGTCCGTCTGGGGAAGTACCACCCCCTTGCTTTTTACTGCCGTGAAGCAGCAGTGTTTGCACTGCTGTGTTTCGGTTTGAAGGGCAAGGGAGCCAGTGAAGCTACTGGCACATCAGACATACCATCTTGGTTGTCAGAGTGAGCAACGACTTTTACTGTCTTATTAATGTCAAAATGTGCCATTAGTAAGACAGTGTGTGCTATGGGCGGTGGTAACAACTTACCATCAGGTGGCCCACCTGCTCGAAACTCACTTGTAACATTAAAAAAACCTAAGGGATCGAATTCTTGAATTCTAAGCTTTAAAGTCACTGAGGGACCAATAAAATTTTTAAAATATCTTTTTTAATTATTTCAGTTTAAGTGATTTGTACTATTCAAAGCGGACGCACAATTCGATTTCCGTCTGATAAGAAATTTCTAACGCTTACACCAAAACAGGGTAGTAAGATGAGTTATTTATCGTTATCATTAAAAAATATATGTTCTCACTTATTTCCAAAACCAACCAATATAAAGATAGCCTATGAGTTGAATGTGCAGTAAGGTTTAGTCTTAAAAAACCAAACAAGAAATTCCTGTTGAAAAAGAAAAACTTGTTGATCCAATTCATAAACTATTCTAAAATTGAGTTAAAAACTTTCTTCCCTTGCCCTAGTTCTAATAAATCAATGTTTGTAGACGATTTGTTTGCCGAAACCAATGTACTGGACAGAGGACTCGACTCGGCAATCAAGTCCCATGCGATCAACACGACACAGACGAACCAATCACCAGCCGTCAAGCTTGCAATCAGTAACACATTCATAACCATATCAAACGTCAGATAAGGCAAATCCAACGTTGAACTTTAAACTTGTGTTGGCTCTTCTTTGCCCTAGCTTTATCGTTTTCTACCAAATAGTTATTACGAAGTTGGCTACCTAACCTAGGGGTTTTGACGTAGACACTGATTTTTACACAGAGCAACTGCCATCTGACCTCTGCAAACCAGAGGGCAAACCAGAATAGAATAGAATAGAATAGAATAGAAACGTTTATTTGCAGAGATACTTACAAAATACAAATTCCAGATCTTATAGAAAAATAGTCTTAGTATCTAGTCTGCGAAACAGGCATGCAAATATTTATATAAATGAGCAATAGTCGTGCCTATCACTAATTATTCGTGGCTTTATACTCTCTATACTCCTTTAGGCTATAAAAACAATGTTCCATTAACCATTTAGTCACTCGTGTCTTAAACATGTTTCCATCTAATTGTTTTATTTCATCTGGTAGTTTATTATATATCTCTATACACATATTGAAAACATTTTTCGTATAAATATATTTATTACATGCTGGCTTATGTAGTAAGTTTAAATATTGAGTTCTTTTTGGCCTAGTATGTATATCATGATATTTACTAAAGTGGTGAGGATGATCTTTTACTAAACAACATGCACTTTTTATGTATGCGCAGGGGAGGGGCAGGATATTTAGACTTAAAAAAAGTGGTTTACACGATTCAAGATAATCGGCCTGGCAAATTGCTCTTATACACTTTTTTTGAAGTCTAAATAGTCTGTCTACCTCCACGCAGTTTCCCCATAAAACAAGACCATAATTTAATGTTGAGGATACATAACCATGATATGCCGTCAAAGCTGCTTCTTTAGAGACTGTTTGCGATAACCGTTTCAAAGCAAATACAAATTTGTTTAACTTTTGGCAAACCTCACTCACATGCGCTTTCCAGTTTAGATGTTTCAGACCCAATTCTAAATTAGGCAGTCAAAATTTTCAAGTAGCCGAATGGCTTCTGACTTAGCTTAATGACTACTATCATTAACAGAAGCCAGGGCCAACGGCTTAACGTGCCTTCCGAAGCACGGAATCGCTCTTTTTGTTAGCATGCCATTAGCGGTCACTCATCCGGATTCTGACCAAGGCCAACGTTGCTTAACTGTCATGATCGGAAAGAAGGAGCAACTATAATACCACTCGGACACGAGCATTTCAAGGATTTAAACTTTTAATTCGTTAGCTTAAAATTGTGTTTATTTGCGATATTCGATGTGGAAAATCTTTGGTTGGTGGTTAGGAAATTAATCGTTTTCCTCAGTATCAACGTCACGTCGAAGCTTCTCGCCACCTAGATTACTGTGACCTAGCAGAGACGGCCAGCTGCGATTTAAACGGATTAGTGCAAAACACTCTAAACAAGTACAATCAGTCTATTCAGAATTACGAGCATAATAAATTGTTGACCTCGTTTCTTCTGGTGAAAAACTTGCTGCTAGGTTTCGCTAACAAGAATTAAAAGTACTGTACCAAAATATTTTTTATTAATTTTTGTATTTTTCTTAATAATAAAATTGATATTCCAAATTATACAAATAACTTTAAGCCTTTTCATGTTTGGCAGCTTTCTATCATAATATAAGCAGGCCTACCTATTCATAAAACTACCCACAGAAGTGTAGGTATAGGTAGTCATTAGGGAACCCTTTTTTCCATAAAGTGAAACAAAACAACCCTGCGGGCGAGATGCCAAGGTATCCGCCACTAGGGAATAAATGACTCAGGTCGCAACGCGGTTTAGTATTCCAGCAATTACTTTCAAATCAAGTCGCACCTTTAAGGTGCCAAGTTTTGCATTTTTCTTTCTTTTTTTTGAGTTTCACCTGCACCTAAAATATTTGAACAGTTCGTAATTGTTGTGAAATCGTATCTGTGTATATTTGTATCGCATATTCAAACCATACATGTTAGACAGAATCTTCAAAAGAACAAAGACATTCCACATTTTTAATATCGCACGATCCTTCACAGGCTTTTAGAAGTGGACGCAAAAGGAGCGATCTACTTGACGACTAAAAATGGAACGTTTCCAATAACGCTGACATCCTTGAGGTCCCAGAGCGAGGAAGGGGAAGGCTCGGTGCAGAACACTTCAACTTCAAACATTCTCTCTGCAACCGCGGGAAATGTGTCTCTAAACTCGGAACAATCCTACGACCCTCCAGACTACTGGGACCTCAGAACCGATGAACTGCTGCTCTCGAATTACATAAACGACACGTACGACGCCGAAGCAGGTAGTCTCTGGAAGAGGAACTATAAGAGGAGCATTAACGATGCCGTCTCCAAGAATATTACCTTGGTGCTGGAAAACTTACTGAAAAATTACGAAAACTCACAGCTCCCCACTCACGGAAAGGGTAAGCTATCTGCTAGAATACTTTTATTTAGGTACTTACGTTTGCTTACTTTTATAGGTGCCTACCTACTATTGTCTATTGACTGTGCAATAAGACTGCCTTGTAAAATAAATAAATAAAATAAATATGCATATTGACGTGTAAATACGTGTAATAAATATTTACGAATAAATGAGTGAGTATATTATGAATCTAAAAGATTAATCAATCTTGATAGTTATTGTCTTTTAAGTTTTTATTATTTTATAGGGGCTTAAGTGTTGGTTCCGACACAAAGTAAACAAATTATTTGTTCCAGGCTACCCCACAGTCGTCCAAACGAACATACTCATCCGAAGTATGGGACCGATTTCGGAGCTCGACATGGTAGGTTCAATTTAGTATTCACTAATATATAGAAACGTTGAAGTTGTGTTACGAAAATCAAAGGCAAACATTTCAAACCACTTCAGTAGTAATAAAAATTACAAATCTTGACCTTATTGAAATATTCGAAGACGTACTAATAACACTTACTTTGTTGTCAGGACTACTCAATGGATTGCTACTTCAGACAGTACTGGCGCGACGCTCGGCTCTCATTCCTGGGGCCCATCCAGTCCCTGTCGCTGTCTATCAAGATGCTGGAGAGGATCTGGCGACCTGATACCTACTTCTACAACGGGAAGCACTCATACGTCCACACCATTACTGTGCCGAACAAGTTGTTGAGAATCAGTCGACATGGCGACATTTTGTACTCGATGCGGTAAGCTCACTAACACAATTAGTCTATGTTAATACTAAGTCTTCCTCGGCAAAGAAAATAGCATGTAGCATGAAATCACGTATCCTCTACGTTTAAATACAAATAAAGGAGAAAATTGACGACAATAATTACCTGAAAAATATCATATTCATCGTACCCAAAATTTAATTTAATTTCTAATTTCTTCAGCAAAGTTAAGCTTATAAAATGCAGCTGTTCTTCAATATTTCAGAGTGTTGATCATAAAGCACAATTTGACCAGTAAATGTTTCGTGAAACGAGCTCATTATTTTCGTAGTGGTAAGCAAACAGCTGAGAGACGACGCCATTTTAATTGGCATGAAAAATATGCGCTCCGATTACTGAACCACTTACTCATTGGCTGAAAATTTCCATGAAACTTCTTAATCGTCATCAAAAACCTAGGTAGGTCATGCCTTTTGAGATTACTGCGATATTAGAGATCTATTTAATTAGGCGATCTACTAACGCTGTCTAACTACCTAACATTTGACAGGGCTTTAGTGAATTTGTGTACAACTACGACTTTTTGATCGATGAATAAATATTTTGCTCATTTCAATAAGTCGTAGAGTAAAAGGAACCCTATAGTTGAATACTCTTTTATTGGACACGTAGGTCAAAAAAAGAAACCAAATTTACTCGAATCATCAAATGAAGACACTTTCAAAATATCCCTAAGGATTGAGCTGAAAAATGGTGGCGATTCCCATCGGAGGCTCAGTTACTAAGCGAAAGAAAGTGATCGCACAATTGACAGTAAATCCGTTTATTCGGATTGGTGTGCGTTCGCCCCTATTTCAGGCAAACAGCACGGCGGAGTAGGTGTTCTGTAGCGAGGACCCATTTGGCTAATCCTTGGATAAATGTCAGTAGTTTAAATGAACATGTACAGAACACGACAGGTCACGCTTGACACTTGCAGTGCGACTCTAGCCCGTACACCTATAGAAATAAGAACCTGCATTGTGTCAAGCTTGATGTGTTCTTGATTGTACCACTTAAAAACCGTTATTATACAGGGTGTAAGGGACAGCTTTTCGAAAACTGAAAGGGCATGATCATCAGCCGACGAAACTGAACAAGTTTTAGCTAATGAAACTGCCAGAACATAAATTGATGATTAAAATGCTTGACATGATTTGGCTCTGGCAATACATTGTTGGGATCACAAATTATAGAGATCATATATACAATCTAGAAATCATGACAGAACGGTGGAAAGTCACGCCAGGGATGTTCGTGGGTTCGTTAAGGCTCTGAAGTTGCAGTGGCGGAGAACGGGTTGAATATGGTTCAGGAGCAAGAAGAAGATAGATGATTGTACTTACAGGTGGTTTATTTATATACAGAGATATTTATAATATTTATAATAGAGATTTTAAAAATTAAAAGATTTATTTATAGATCTACAACGATCGATCGATGTGAATTGATGAAAAACGTCAAAACATTGCGAACGCGCAGAATAATTTTGATTTCAGAACGTCAGCTGATTGTTAACCGAAACTGGCTGTATGAATTTAGAACAAGGCAAAAGTTTCGTTACAATCTTACTTACTGCCTGTTGCAGATGCCTAATTACATAAAATTAATCTTCTTTTAAATCTATCTCTCTTTGTAGAAGTCTCACTAACGCTATTTTAGGTAAGTACTATGGTGGTTATAAAAGAACTCTCTACTTTTGAAATTTTCTTATCCTATTGTTCTAAAATTTATGTAAACCTTTCCACAATCCGTCAGACAATAAATTAAATTAAATAGACGAAAATAAAGTTGAGTTTGTTCATTACAAAGTAGGTAATTATGTTCGTTATTACCTTATCGATGATTTTTCGATTAACCTAAAATTTCCGATGTAAAATACATAAATAGACAACACTGCTATACCGTAGCAATATGCTACGCCATCGTAGCAATATGCTACGACAGCAGTGAATGTATTGCTTTCGCTCCCGAAGCCCAGTGATTCAACTCATGAAAACAATCAAACCCAAAGAAAAAGATTTTTACTTGCAGTAGAGTTGATCACATATGGAGATTCCAAAACTTTCCATGTAAAAATGTTTTCTTCAGAGAAGGCTTGCTGTAATGACTAGAATCACATGAAAATTTACGTTGTGTACCGCGTTATTTTTGGACCCTAGCCATATTAAAGTTTATTACAAAACAGGACACAAATCTGAACAACTTTCCCAATAGGCATACTATATTTTTATTTTTTTTATACTATACCGGGTGTAAGGGACAGCCTTCCGAATACTGAAAGGGCATGATCAGTGAACGTAACTGAACAACTTTCAGCGAAAAAAACTTTCAGGAAACGAAAAAAATATCGGCCTCTCCATACAAAATTGCAAACTTAATTGGACAGTTTGTATGGAGAATCCGTTCATTTCCTGAAAGTTTTGCTGGCTGAAAGTTGTTCAGTTACGTTGACTGATCATGCCCTTTCAGTATTCGGAAGGCTGTCCCTTACACCCGGTATACAAACTATGCTCTGTAAATAAAGGGGAAGTCCAAATCCTTTTGTCTTTTTTCGATTCATTGAAAAATATTGTCTTTCACCCATGGTTTTACGTACTGAGTTACCTACTGACCCGTTGGCGTGGCTGGTAGCGGGCCTGCCTTTTACGCCATGGGTCGCGAGTTAAATGGGGATCGAAAGCTGGGCCGCCGCCCAGGGCAAACATTTGTGTGACGAACACAAGTGTTTGTTTTGTCTCTGGGAGTTATTTATTGTACACAAAGAATAGTACCTACCAATTCCTACCCGTGGGTGTCGTAAGAGGCAACTAAGGGATTATGAGCCGGAGGATGGGCAGCAGCATCTGCCCGCGTTTAGTAACACCTTACATATTGCGGTCACCAACAACAGCGGTTGCCGGCCGCAACGCTTACAAGCGTGTTGACTATGGTACTTCCCCTCCAAAGTACGACGCATTTTTGCTGGAATTTTGGGGGAGCTCCCTGTCCTGCAGTGGACGTTTTATGCTTTGTTATGGTGTTATCGGTCTCTGGCACCCATAGTACAGGCTTTGAATAGTTTTGGATCAGATGACTTTGTGTAAATTGTCCCCTATTTTTTTTATTTCTTTTTTACAATAATTTGGATAGGGGAACAAAAATAACCCAGCAAAAGAAGACATAGGTAGACGGGATTTTAAGACGACGACATCATAAGATTTGTCATTCACAGGCTAACCATTAAGGCGAAGTGTCCCATGGAGCTGCGAAACTTCCCAATGGATCGACAGTCATGCCCTCTTATTCTCGGAAGCTGTAAGTCCGTATTGTCCTCATCTTCATTCTCATTTACCCATCCGTTAAGTCCAGAAACTTCCGTCCCTTTGTTCATATTTATTGCTCACAATAATAGAATAGTATTTTTTTCTCATTTTCCTTACGAACACACGGCCGCAGGACAATAGTAACACTTCCGTGAGTGCTTGGTTCAGTGCGTTAGTAGCGTAGCGCTTGTTCAGCGTATACTGGTTTTGTGAGCACATACTTGCTGCCGTGCGTACCTATAAAAATGTATGAGCTTGAGGTGCGAAGGAATAATACTTTCTTATTTCATGCAAGAATATTGTGTTGATATTTGCATAAAATTACTTTGTATCGTTCCTACATTTTCGTAGAGAATTTTCCACAAAGGATAATCACAGAGAAACCGATTTCTTTAGAGAATACTTGAGTCTAGCCTGTCTTGCCACGATTTTCTAAAACCATTTATTCTTAGTAGTTTACGTATAGTAGACTACTATACTACTATTAGTAGTTACCTATTCACTTTCGGTATAGTTAAAACTGTCACCGACGTAGGAACAGAAGAGCATTTTTTGCCCCTTTCTATGTGCCGCCTATTTCTATTAGATGTGGTGACACATTTGTGGAAATTCAGACGTGGAAAGGTCCGCAACCGAATAACCTGTCAAGTAGTCTAGGCAACGAGCCTCGAGCTACTTGGCATGAAGTTGTGTGCAAACCTGAACTTCGGCGCTAACATTGAGTCAAAAGCCCAAACTGCGGCAAAAAAGCTGGGCATCCTCAATAAGGTTAAGCGTTACTTCACTCCTGGACAGCTTCTAGTTTTATATAAAGCCCAAGTCCGATCGTGCATGGAGAATTGCTGTCACCTTTGGGATGGCTCAGCCAAATACCAACTAGCCGCACTTGACTCGATAGAACGCAGAGCCAAGAAGCTTGTTGGTGATGAGATGCTGGTGAAAACCAAGTTTCACAGTCTGGCCCACCGTCGCAAAGTTGCATGTCTGTCGGTCTTCTACAGATTGTACTTCGGAGAGTGTGCTCTAGAGCTCCACGAGCTTATTCCACCATCTCCCTTCTACCATAGGGAGTCCAGACCCATACTTGTTTGATAATCCGCACATTCGCACAAACCGCTTTGAAACATCTTTTATAATGCGCACGGCTAAAGAGTGGAATTCTCTGCCTGCGTCTGTGTTACCGAGTTCATATAACCCGAATCTATTCAAGTCGCGAGTGAATAGGCTTATTCTGGGTAAGCTCGTTCCATCGTCGACCTCATCTCTGTCTTCAAGACTAGATCGAGGTCAAGAGTAAGCCCATTTTCAATAAAAAAAAACGAAGCGGATCGTTGTATGAAGACCCCCGCATTAACAAACAATTGACAAACCTTCTATAAAAAAATCCAAAAAAATCGGTACTTTTAATTTTTCTATACAAAAAATGTATGAAAATATTAAAAGTACCGATTTTTTTTTATAGAAGGTTTTATAATACCCCAGCAAAGTTTCATCGACTGAGGAATTAATGCGGGGTCAACTGCTTCGTTGCCTACACTAAAGTATGACACCAGCGGAAATTCCACCAGATGCGTCATATGTAACCTGAAAAGCGTTGCGAGCTTAATGAGCGCAACTCTCCGCCCCGGAAAGATCTGCAGGTATGTCGCTACACTAAGGCACACCATACGCCTACGTGATTCAAGACAGACTATACAACTCAAGGTTTAGAGGGATATGTTCCGTTTTTCGGTGACACTCACTATTATTTCATCTGTGCTCTTGGCCAAAGTCTGTAACATAGTGCTTGCTTTGTCTTAGATCGCTTCACAACGTGAAGCATTTAAAAAAAAACTAGGAAGTCTAATAAAATCTTTTATTTTTTTCATTTATTCCGAGGCTTACCAATCAGTTTTGCAGCCGTGACACTAAAACCAGAGTATTTTTGAGTTGGCAAGCGTTGGAATAAACGAAAAAAATAATTCATACCTAATTATTTAAAATTTTTATAACAAAAGTTGCTTAGATGATTATGGAGCAAGAGATCTTCCATAAGTGATATGTATTTTCCCATCATCATCTTTCGTTTCTTCTTCATCATCATCATCGTAGTATCACCACATTTTTCGAAAAATCTACTTTTTAGGGTTCCGTACCTCAAAAGAAAAAAACGGAACCCTTATAGGATCACTTTGTTGTCCGTCTGTCTGTCTGTCTGTCTGTCTGTCTGTCTGTCTGTCTGTCAAGACCCTTTATCTCACGAACGGGTAAAGGTATCAGGTTGAAATTAATACCATATATTAGGATCCATGAATGAACCACACAAGATCTGAAAATGTCAATTTTTTACAACGACGCAATCAAAAGATATGGCATTTTATGTCCTCATCTCCATACATTTATTCAAAAATGAAAAACCTACAGGGTACTTCCCGTTGACCTTAAATTATGAAATTTGGCAAGAAGCTAGGTCTCACAGTACAAATAATGGGAAAAGTCTGAAATCATTAAATATTACAACTTTTCTCACAACTAATGGTAACCAATTGTGTTGAGCTCCCGTTTCAAGAACATTCATATAAGAGAGGGGTCAAGTTGGATGGTCGCTGAGGCGATTTTTGTTTTAGTTCTATTTAAAAACGGGAACACTTACAAACTTGAAAATTGGTATGTTTATAGTGCATAAGCTATAAAATAACAACAAATAATAAAATTTGGTCAAGCGCGTGTCGGACTCAAAAAATCAAGCACATTAACTTACTGAAATATCAACTAATACAATTATGTTTATGTGGTGGTACGGAACCCTCAGTGCGCGAGTCCGACTCGCACTTGGCCGGTTTTTTTTAAATGATGACGTACTGTGGCGCTGATGCCAGTTTTCCAGTCAGCATCGAAACTAGCTAAGAATTAGGGAACCCTGTAAAACCACACATTTATAGTGACCATATTAATCTATACAACATAAGTACCTATTCAAAATGTGGTTAGCACCTTTTTTAGGGTTCCGTACCCAAAGGGTGAAAAATGGGACCCTATTAATATGCCTCCGATGTCTGTCTGTATGTCTGTCAGCGGGCTGTGTCTCATGAACTGTACAATACAATACAATACTCTTTATTGCACACAGAAATACAAAATTTACAAAAGAAAAAAATACAAAATGAAATACGGAGCACAATAGTCGGCCTTATTGCTAAAAAGCAATTTCTTCCAGGCAACCTTTGGGTGCAGGAAACAAAATAATTGTAATACGGGGACGGTGCACAAAGAAACCATAAACTGAATAAATATTGGGTACATACATAGTATTATAATAGACATACATACATATACCTAATATTAATATACTACATACATATATACTACATACAATATACATACATAAAAAATAAAACACATAAACAAGCAAGTGGAAACAAAGAACAACAACCAATATCAGATCACGGGACGTGAAAGAGAGAAAAAAATAAGAAAATAAAATAAGGTTAGCCAGAGAGTGAGAGGAAGTGAGCTTTAACATTGTTTTTGAAGGTGTCGAGTGAGGGAGCTTGCCTCAACGTGGTGGGAAGTGCGTTCCAGAGTCTTATAGCTCTTACTGTGAAAGAGTCGTGATAGAAGTTTGTGGAATGGGAAGGTAAAGAGAGGGATAGGTCAAGAGAGGAACGGAGTGTACGGTCGACGTGAGAGGGATGGAACTGAAATCTTTCTTTCTTTCTTTCTCTTCGATGGCGAATGGGCAGCCATTTTAACTGCGCTCTAAAAGATGACACATGGTCATATTTCCGCAGCCCAAAGATAAACCTGATGCAAAGGTTCTGAAGACGATCTAGTTTATTGAGCAACTCTTCCGTGAGGTCGGGGTAGGAAGTGTCAGCGTAATCTAGGATAGGCAGCAGTAAGGATTGCGCCAGAGCAATTTTCGTACTGGTCGGTAAGAAATTTCGTAACCTTTTTAGTGAC
This sequence comes from Athrips mouffetella, assembly GCA_947532105.1. Taxonomy (NCBI): domain Eukaryota; kingdom Metazoa; phylum Arthropoda; class Insecta; order Lepidoptera; family Gelechiidae; genus Athrips; species Athrips mouffetella. The sequence goes on from OX383958.1 coordinate 13,522,068, forward strand.
CCGTATGCCGCAAAAATTTTCCGACTGACATCTGATACTTGTGGCCTCCATGAAAGAGTATTGTCAAAAGTGATCCCAAGGTTTTTGACAGTTTGGCTATATGGGACACAAACACCTTCAAATACAACGGGAGGGAGTAGCCCAAAGTCGACTCTTGTGACAAACCATCGACTGCCAATAACTGTGACTTGCGTCTTATTAGGATTCACTCGTAATCCGTGAGAGTGACTCCAAGCGGAAATGTGAGCTAGGTCAGAATTTATGACAGATATAGCGTCGTTAAGCTCATTGATTCCCGCTTGAGAGTAGATCTGAAGGTCGTCTGCGTACAGGTGATACGAAGATTGAATAGGAAGGGTAATCGAGTTGATGAAGATTGAAAACAGGAGTGGGGACAAGACGCCACCCTGAGGTACACCGGCGGAAGTTTCACACCACGAGGAGAAGGATTCTTCAACCCGGATGCGTTGCCGGCGACCAAAAAGGTAACTACGAAACCAGTCAATTGCCGTTGGAGATATGTTAAGAGAGTGCAGCTGGCCCATTAGGATGTCAAAGTCAACGGTGTTAAAGGCGTTACTAAAGTCAAGTAGGGTCAGTACTGTCAGCTGCTGTCGCTCCATCCCCATGCGAATATCATCAGAGATCTTGACAAGGGCAGTAGTCGTACTATGACCAGGACGAAAACCGGATTGGAGTGGATTGAGTAGGTTATTGCGATTTAGGAATTGGCTCAGCTGGTTATAGACCAACCGTTCCAGTACCTTAGAAAGGAATGGGAGAATGGATATAGGACGATAATCGGAGAAAGATGCAGGGTTAAATTTTTTGGGAATAGGCGTAATTTGAGCTTCTTTCCACGCTGTTGGAAATACGCCGGAGGTAATGGAGTTGTTAAGGATTTTGGTAAGGATTGGAGTAAGGATGTCAATAAGGGGTATGATCATATTACGGCTAATGCTGTCACTGCCAACAGCATTCGAGGTGATGGAGAGAATACTCTTCTTAACATCACAATCGGAGAACTGACGAAAATTGAAAGAGGGAAACGTAGGAATTGGCTTTGAGAGTAGTGAACTAAGTGTACTGTTTTTAATACCAGCAGCAATATGAGAAGAAGAGGAAAAGTGGTCATTTAGTGTGTCGAGATTTGTATCCTTTGGTATATTACCATTTCGTGACTTGCCAATTCCTAAAGTATAGAGAAACCGCCAGACTTTAGCGGGGTCTCCGTTTTCTACAGCTTTATGAATATTGCATCTTTGAGCGTCCCGTATCACCATGTTGCAGTGATTTCGTACAGCATTATATTTACGTTTGTTTTTGTCACAGGAGTCGACCTTGAACTTTGATTTTGCTCGAATCTTCCTTTCCATCAGAACCTTCATGTCATCAGTCAGGCAAGGAGCCGGTAGGTGTTTAATTGTGACAGGGCGCACAGGAGCGTGAATATCATATATTTCTGTTAGGAGTTGAATAAACAGGTGAACTTGCTCATCAACAGTACCAGCACGATCAATTACCGACCAGTCGATATTCTCTGCATCTTCGCGAAGACGCGCAAGATCAATGTCTTTAAAATTACGCTGAAATAAGGTGCGGGGTTTGAGTTTAGGGGGACGAATTTTATATGAGAGATATATGAGGTGGTGGTATGAGAAGGCATCTGCCTCAATCTGACCATGTTTTGCAACATGGTCAGTTGAGGAGACAATCATAAGGTCAAGGAGAGAAGGAGAGCAATTTGGGAAGAAATGAGTGGCGTTAAGTGGGAGAATATTTAGATTACTGGAAGAGACAAGTGACTGTAATTTTTGGGTTCGCAAATCATTTTTAAGGAGGCAGGTGTTAAAGTCGCCCATTATTATGGAATGACTGTATGAAGGAACAAACTCTTCTAGAAGGTTTTCAAAGGAAGGATAGGTAGACAGTTGAAATTTTCACAGATTATGTATTTCTGTTGCTGCTATAAATAATAGAAATTAAAAAAAAATTAAGGAAGGCTTAAGAGGGAGGGAAAATTAAGGATTTTTGTTTTAGCTCTATCGTATAAACGGTAACACTTTCAAGCGCGAAAATTGATATGTTTATAGTGCATAAGCTTTAAAATAACAACAAATAATAAAAACTACTCAAGTGCGTGTCGGACTCGCGCGTTTTTATTACACTTCTGCGTGACTACGCGTCCATAACGAACGTGACGGTATTTTTACCTTAGTGGTACAGAACCCTAGGTGCGCGAGTCCGACTCGTATCTGTCTGATTTTTTTTACAAGACGCCAACAATAATTTGAATATTAGTGTTGTATAAATAATTAAGTTCACTTTGAATGTGTGTGTATATGGACACCTCAAATGCTTAGCAAATTTTGATGCTGACTGTCCAAGAAGACTTTAAAAAACTTGTAAGTTTTATAAGACTTTTGAATAAGAAGGAAATCGTAGTTGAACACTGAACCAGCTGTTGTTCTTTCCAGATGCATATTCGAACCAGCAGTTGGTGTACCAGTGGCAGAATTCCGAGAGTGTGAACTTCGTGCCCGGTATGACGCTGTCTCAGTTCGACCTCATCAGCTTCCCGTATAGGAACTTCACCTTTACTAGGCGAGAAGGTAAAGCTAACATAACAGCTCTTTCCAGTAGGCAAAGACCACAGCCTTCCATCATTTTGACTAAATAAGATAAATACATTTTTATAAAATCGAAGTGGAAAGTGGAAATGAGAGCGCTAAGGAGTATGATTGGTGTTAAATTGAGTGACAGGATTAGAAATAGTGTGATAAGAGAACGGTGTGGCGTAAAAGAGGACGTAGTGACCAAAATCGAGAAAGGGATGCTGAGATGGTTTGGTCATGTAGAGAGGATGAATGAACGAAGATTGACGAAAGAGATCTACCAGGCGAGAGTGAATGGAAACGTTGGAAGGGGAAGGCCTAGGCGAACGTACCAGGACCAAATTCAGGACGTTCTGAATAAAGGCCAGGTTAAAAGTACCCTAAACCGACGAGCATGTATGAAAGGATTGATGAAAGTACAGGAAGCAAGGGAAAAATGTCAAGATCGTAGCAGGTGGAGGACTGTGGTCTCTGCCTACCCCAACGGGAAAGAGGCGTGATGTTATGTATGTATGTATGTATAAAATCGAACATATTGGCTAAGAAAATAAAAAAACAAATACTCACATTCATCACAACATTCCATGAAACGTCCACTACAGGACAGGGAGCTCCCTCCAGAATTCTAGCTTTTGCTGGAAAAGGGTAGAGGGGAAGTACCATACATAGAGTAACTTATATTGGACGGTTGTACCATAATCACCTCGCTTGTTAGCGTTACGACTGGCACCATGGACCGAAGGTGACCGCAGTAAGTAAGATGTAAGATACAAAGGAGGATGCTGCTGCCCGGATGGGACTGAGGACTCCAGTTTATACCCCTTAGTCGCCTCTTACGACACCCACGGGTATATACGGGACTACAGGTGAGACCTAACTATCAAGATCTAAAACATAGGACATATAATAGAATTGTTCTTCTACTACTTGAGCAAACTACGAGAAACAATATTTCGAATACGAATATCAAATATAGTTTTGTTGTTATGTGTTTATTTTGTGAACTAGGTTTTTCGCAAATACGTAAAGAGGATTTCTATTGAAGATACAAACCGGAACAAGCTCTTCTTCCATTATTGGTAGTACCTTTTACATTTTTGAATAAAACATTACAATAACTTGCTTAAATCGCAGAACCAACTTAAACTTAAAAGTAGAATAGAATATCCTAACATACAGGGTGTGAATGCAAAAGCTTGAACAGCCATGATACAACCCTAGTGTGCTCAGACCACGAAACTGAACAACTTTTCTAAAGAAACATGGGTCGAAATCGGAGAATTTTTTTGGCTTCTCCATACAAAATGCACTGTCGACTGTTGAAGGTTTGTAAGGGAAGCCTTCAGTTTCATGGTCTGAGCATACCCTAGAGCTGTGCCATAGAAAACGATGTCTAGGTAGGTACCTAACTTTATAGGCAGATTCACACCCTTCAGGGTTGTTATACCCTTTTTATTACGCGTTGTATGTACAAGGTGTAAAAAAATTGTGAACACTATTTATTTTAGCATGTTACTTAGACTGTGAAACTGAACAACTTTTCCCAAGAAGTAAAAAAAATCAAAAATATTTTCCCGTTGAAATACGAAAACAAGATTTCTACTTACTATAGAAACTGCACCAGCTGATTGCGCATTTTTATGGAAGGTATAAAAATATTTTTCGTATTTCAACATACGTTTCTTAGGGAAAAGTGTTCAGTTCCATGGTCTAAGTCACAGGCCAAAATGGTGCTTACACCCTTTATCTTCCCGTGCCTGAGTTAACTAGCCCTAAGTGCCATCTAAATATCATGCACTTATACAACCAAATATATGTACTTACTTAATGAACATTTCGCACTCGGAAACAATACTTAGTGAATAATGTTCTTATGGGATATAATTTCCGCACAATAGGCAGCAAATTCGTGTTAGCATTGGCATCCTAATACGAAGCTACTATTGTTTGCGACAAACAAAGTTCCTGACGAAATCAATTTCCTTACCTTCCATATTACTCGTATTTAGGTACTGTTGTTTAAGTAGGTAAATATGCAAAAAACTCAATAATATATGATCTTATACGACTTAATAATACCTTTTTATTGGATGATAGAATAATATCTTACAGTCATTAGATTTGGCTCTTGCTTGCACCAATGCCGCAGGTGATAGATTTAATATTAAGTACCTAATTTAATTGAGAAAATATGCTCTTAAGTTTGATATGTAAACCAAAGAAGCATACATTCACCATATTATTATGTTGCTTTCATCGATAAGAATCTACTGGTTTTCATCCACACCATTTCTATTGACGTAAAAATTAGCGCGCAACGCCTGCACATAGGTTTTCAAAGTCTCCAATCCACACTGACTAGATGACCCCCCGGATGGTTCAGTAGGTAACTTAAAATGATCGTTCTAAGTACTACTTTAATATTATAAACGCGAAAGTTTGTAAGGATGTTTGTTACTCTTTCACGTAAAAACTACTGAATGGATTTTAATGAAACTTGGCACACATATAGGTTAGGTCCTGGAATAACACAGGCTACTTTTTACCGCGAGAAAACACTTCATTCCCACGGGAAAACGCATTTAATGCGGGTGAGACCGCAGATTCTGCGCAGACGAAGTCGCGGGCACCAGCTAGTACATAATGATTATTAAAAATTCTAGGGCAAGATTACCCTGTACCTCACCCAGCTAATAAAATAGCAACGCATACGTACCTATAGCTAGTAATGTATAATATTTATATAATTGCCTACAGATAACTAGAAGTGGCAGCTTTACCTTGCTTGCATTTCTTTCTACGGAGTTAAACTCTTTTCCCCGAAAAATATAATCTGGATCCCTTGAAGGCCAGAGTCACTAGATTGAACTGGCATTATTTAGGTAAGCATCTCCGACCCCATCGTCACGGCACCAGGGGAGATCGGGGTCAAATGCTCACCTATAAAACGTAAAAATAAGGCTGGTTTGGATTCGAGTCAAATTTAGACACTTTTTGACTTCGCGTCCAATCCGGAGCAACTAGAAAGTTGTTAGGGCGCAAATATTTGCAATCGGCTTACAAACTTGATAATAATACGGTGCCGCCTGTTGTGGCCAGCAAGCAGCGTTCTTCACAGCTACGAACAAGATAGTTTTATACACGGGGTGTATCTAGCCCACACTGTCGACACGAATGAAAAGTACACGGTAGAATGACAGTTTATAAAAAACTAAAACAAACACTTATGTATTCATTTACTTAGAATTATAATGGACAACTCATACAGAAAATCGACACAACAGGTACTATTACTTATTTCAACTATACATATAATAAAGTCGTAAACTTGCCGATCCTGTAGATTGAAATATTCGCGAGAATATGATCTAGGGGGTCACAGAAACGGTAATAGAACCCATTCGAGTCATTGACGATAAAAAAAAATCATCTCAACTGAGATATAACTATATAACGTTATAAAAGCGAAAATTGGTCTGTCTGTTACGATTTACGACTAATCCAATGAACTGATTTTGATAAAATTAGGCACGAAGATGGTTTGAACCATGGGAAAAGTCAGTAGCTACGTTATTCTGAACCCCGCGCGGACGGAGTCACGGGCAACAGCTAGTTTCAACTAAGAATTATGTATTCCAACAGACCTTGGCATTTAATAATTTATAAGTTTTTAAAATTATTCCCTCTATATAAATGGATATACATACGGAATCACTTAACAAACTTCGCAAGATTATTTTTGGTTGTAGTTAAGTAGGTAAGTTATTTTTTTAGGGCAACAAATTAAATGATTCCCAAAATAATTTTTATACCCCAATACACTTTAGACAAAATGGATGAATGTACACCAAATTGGCTGAACGTACACCAAATTTGGGTAACCGGTTCGGTTAGGTTCGTTAGAAAACAACATAACCGATCCCGAACGGGATCGGTTAGGTTGTGTTAGGTTATCTTGCGACCACAACGCACGAGCCGAGCGAGCGGAGCGAGCGTGCCGCGGCAACAGCCGGCGAAGTGCCAGAAGCAAATTTGGTGTACATTCATCCAAATATGGTGGATATTATTTGGTAAAAATTTACTCAAATTTGGTGGCACGTTAATACACAGCCATACTTTTAGTTACTTTTCAATACATTTGCTCGAAAAAACGTACTTACAAGGACGTAAACATTGCTCGTAAGTAGTTACTTACCGAACTAGTGCGGTAAGTAAAAAAAGTATAATTCCAAGGAGTTTTTACACTCTGATCATAAAATTATTTTGTAAAAATACTACAGTGGTGACTTTTTACTTGGGTGACGACAGCCTACCTATATTTAAAATAAAATGGAGAGTACCAGGAGAACATAAATCAACAAGAGGCTGACAGTACCCATGGTTGGTTCCTTTACCAAGTGTATTACTTATACCTGTTTTCTCACAAATGTATTGAAAAACGTCGTAAGATACACGTCCGTAAGGGTTATGACAAACTCGTGCCGATAGTAAACCCTCGACTTCGTCTCGGGCTTACAAAACGTTAACTCGTTTGTAATAACTCTACTTACGGAACTTGTATCTTAAACAACTATTCTTTGATGTAAACATTTCATATGTGGTGTTTGCCTGTAAAAGGTTATAATATTTAACATAATACCATTTTGTCATGATTTTAGTGTAAGTTTTAGTATGTATAGTTGTTGGCGAACCAATAAATAAATATATATACCCGTATACAACATTTTTATTTTATCTTTTAAAAGGCGTTAAGTTCCCTTAACTAATCATGCCCTTTTCAGTATTTGGTTAAGAAATGAGAACCCTTTTATTTCGGTATTTAAAAGTTATCGGCATTTCGATGAATGAGATAATAAAATATTCGAAGAATTCTTGAAAATGTGTTAACGCTATCAATATCAGAGCAGCGAGCGAAAAAACCCTCGACCGAGGCAGGGCGCATATTTCCTAATCTACTAACGATTTAGTAGTGTCGTGATATCCACACTTCTACAAAGGGCTTTGAACCAATTCTTGATAAAATATCACTTTTCAAACTTTAAAAATTCTAATTCACTTTGTTAAACTGTTTAAAAGTAAATAAAAAATATGGAAATTAAGAAATGTACACTACTTAATATGTAACGAATACAAATCATCACTTTTGAAAAGAAAATTCCGAGTGATGATTTATCATCCGGTGATATTCAAGAATTGGCTCCCTGATCCGAAACATCTCGTGTCAAATTTATCTACTCCCTGTATTGTTATCAGTTTTGAAGGTCTTTGGGTCTTTGAAAGGCTTTTGATCATAACATCAAATAAATGTGGTGCAGTCTGTCTGGGGAAGTATCACCCCTGCTATGTTTCGATACTATTATGAATTCTGTGGTTTCGATTTAAGAGCAAGGGAGCTAGAAAATTATCGGCATCTTAATTCTCAAAGTTGGCAAGGCGTTTTCTAAATGTATGCCACGGGGTGTTATGGACGTTTGCGCACATTTACCAACAGGAGGCCCACCAGCTCGTGACGAACTTGTTTGTTCACTTGTCACGAAAAAATAGAATTAAAAAATCATTATCATATAATAATCACATGAAGCTAGTCGGCCATATCGTGGAAAAATTCCCGAATGAACGAGAAAACCCCGATAAAAAGTATTTAATGAAATGAGCGCCTCCTTTTTCTTCCGCGCTACGCCATTACGTCGCTTTACCAGTGACACCTGCGTTACAGCTGTACCACGGCGATCGCGTTAGCAGAGTCGCAGCCGCGCCCCTAGCCCTCATAACAGCTTTCAACCCCACTAATCACGGCCCGGCTTCATCCGCTTACCGCCTAATGTGATTCCGAGCTCTTGCTCTCATCTCAGCTATGGAAAATGGATAGAAAATTCCAAAATAAATGAATCCTCGATGCTGGACCTTGTTATGATTGCCAGAGCAACAAAACTAGACTGAGCATAAAATTGCTATTTTAACCCTTGCTTGTCCTTTACTTTTCCCAAGGGACACGGTAAATTCTAAAAAATATATATAACTTCCCATAGACACTGGTTATAGTATAAATTGTATAGAAAGGGTATTTTTTTATATTTCAACCTGTTTCTTAGGAAAAGGTGATCAGTTTAATGGTGTAAGTAATATGCTAAAATAGTGCTTACCTTCAAAATTTGTTACATCCTGTACGGTGGTATGAACTAATCTCTCCGTATGTATGAAATATAGAGGGAACTTAACAGCTGAGAAATTAAAGTGCGAGTTTCGTTCGACTAGGTATTTAACATAGAAATATAGGGTGACTTTTAATTAGTTCTTGATAGAAGAAGGTACGAGTATGCATGTACTCATGATACTGAACAACTTTCCCCAAGGAACATAAGTTGAAATACGAAAATCAAGTTTTGACCTCCCATAGAAACTGCATCAGCTGATAGCGCATTTTGTATGGGAGGTCATATTTGGGTTTTTGTAACTATGTTCCTTGGGAAAAGTTGTTCAGTATCATGAGTACTTACATGCATATTTTTTGCTATCAAGAACTAATTAAAAGTCACCTTATTATATTACACTGAGGTATTTAAGTATGGGTACACGCACGGTGTATTTCATTTCAGTAGGTACATACTAATAGTTCGTTTATTGCTTAGGAAGAAGAAAAACGGAAGGCTTTTTCCGCTTTTTCGGGAAAATGAACACCAAAACTTACCTAACGTCATGTCTAGCGAAACGTGGGGGCCCCGACACGAATCGGCTTTTACGCTTCGCAGAATTTACATTTGCTCGAAAGGAACCGTAGATGACGGGGACGAGAGCTGTAAATGGCCACTGATTTTCCCCTTCCGATAAACGAAGTTGTTTATTTTCGCAAAAATAAAAAGAGTTAGTAGAATTCCCTTAATATTTACCTACCAGATTTTAGCTACTCTGCTAAAATATTATGTGTTTGTGAAATCAGTATGAACAACCAAACCATCTTATTTTTCAGTTAGGTACTTTAATTATCAGAACTGAGTTGTTGGATCTGTAGTACCTGCAGTCAAGAGCAGATCAAGCTTGCATTGCAAGTGTGCGACTGTATGTAGCTCTGCAATTATTTAAATAAGGACGATTCAAAGTTTGATGAGTCGAGCTCGACGCGCTCTTGATTGTTCCACTTCTACTGCTCATTCCAGGCCCTCGCATTGCAAAAATCATCTAATCATCATCATACCGTATACCCATATGGCAAACCCTATTGTAGTGTAGTGGTCTTTTTGAGCCGCTAAAGACCTCAACCATGACCCTTCCTTAGATATTAACCGGAACCAACGGCTTAACAAGCCTTCCGAAGCACGGAATCATTTTACTTTTCAGGCAATCAAGTGATTCAATATCCCCGAATTTCCGTATCGAGAGCCGAGCACTCTAACCATTAGACCACGGAGGCTGTTGAGTAGGTATACAAGCGATGTTTTTTTTGCAGGAGATTTCTCAGTGCTGCAAGTGTCTTTCAATCTGCAGAGACACACCGGCTACTTCCTCATCCAGGTGTACGTGCCCTGCATCCTCATCGTTGTGCTCTCCTGGGTCTCTTTCTGGATACATCGAGAGGTAATTTCAAGTATATAACGTGTTAATGGAATAAGCGAAACCCTCATACTTACACTCCAAATGATTTTTATTAATAAATCCATTCCTGTAAAAAATATCTTAAAGAAAGTATTTTTTATCCAGATATTGTTATTTTAAAGTTTCATCATTATTCTAGTTTCATCGTTGTTCTAGTCCGCGCACGCCACGCCCACCTCTCCTCACCGCTCATGAACCGCGCGGCGTCACCGCCAGCGCGCGTATCCACAGATATATTTAGAATAGAAACGGCAAAAATTTAAATAATCAAAATAAAGAAAAAATACTCCTATCAAAAACCCGTGAAATTGATTCAACTCTCGATTCTGAAAAAACTACTTTCTCAGTTTTGCTTATTCCGTTAACACATTGTTATTACGTGGAGAGATCTGTACCGTCATCAATCAGGAAAGCCATTGCGAACAAGGCCTTACATATACCTACTTTTATAGTATGATTGGCATCAAAGACCTCATTTACCACAACATAATGAAGCTGTTCTTCACAGTGCATCTCTTCTTTACTTTGCAAACTTTGTTATCTACAGGCTACCTCAGACCGCGTTGGCTTGGGTATAACAACCGTGCTGACTCTGTCAACGATAAGCCTGGACTCCCGCACTGATCTGCCTAAAGTGCGCTACGCTACTGCCCTCGACTGGTTCCTGCTGATGAGCTTCTTCTACTGCATTGCAACACTGCTGGAATTTGCTGGCGTTCACTATTTTACCAAGGTCTAGCTATTTACGTGAATTCACGATTACGTAAAGTCTTTGGTTCAGTCCCTAACATTCATGACAATAAAATGTTGAGTCGAATTTCGGACATCTAGAACGCGGTTCCAAACTCTTTGCCTAGAAGGAATGTTTCGAGCCAAACAAACAAGTCATTCTTACAAGCAGCTATACCTACCTACCTACTTATGTATATGTTGCAACATGTCATTGATTCCAACGTTTTTGAATGACTTTTCTTACCTAACGTTTTCACAACAATTTTCAGGTTGGGTCCGGCGAGATTGTAATCGACGACGACGAATGGGAGGAGCTGATCGAGGAAGTCGGAGGAGATGCATTCGCGGCCCAACAGCTGGCCATCAGGCGACGCAGCTCGGCAAGATCCGCTAATTATGTTAGTCTTTTAAACTTACCCTTTAGGAGCGCCGGTGTGAAGTTAGCAGAAAAAGTTAGACGAAAGAGCCACTTCGTTCATGAAGCGACGTTATTTAACAACACGTTTTCCGACACAAACTCCGGCGCAGTGGCAGTCATCAGCAGCCATTATCGTTACCAATAATAAATGCGTAGTCTAAACCATATAGTCTTCCCACGCTCAGCATCTTAAACCGACGTCCGATTCACGAATAGTGCAGCTTTTGAACGCAATGCTTTCATTTGCAGAGCTTCTCCATCCCTGCGCAAGGCAACTGTTCCGGCGATGAACTGCGGCCGAGCCCTGAACCAACCGGCGGGGCGGTGCGGCTGACCATGGAGCGAACCACGCAGACTGAGACCAGAGTACCGCGCTGGAGGCAGCTGCTCTACTGCCTGGCTGGAGACGATCGCTACAGGAGACAGAGACAGCGGGAAGCAGGTAAGATACGGCTGCCCACAAAGAGAAAGCTTGCTAGGAATGAGATTCAGCAGGAAATGGGTTAAGGAGTTCCCGTGAGCTAAGTGGCACCCCCATCAGTAAGAAAAATATTACTCGCCGCATAATATATCAAAAATCCGCCAGACAAATTGAAGTAAAGGTATCGTAGTTTATATAGAACCTATCAATTCTGTAAAATATTAGATACAAAAAGTACTACTAAAAGTATGGCTGTTTTGCGCCCTAGAACTACAGTATTTTACAGAGTAAATTGGTTATAATAAAACTATAATGCCTTAACTTTAATCTAATTGGATACGTCCGCACGTCGGTGGAAACATTTTGACCTTGAGCGAATCTGCCGTGCTAACTCGGAAAGTACTATTTTTCTATTGATGGGGCGCCACTTAGCTCAAAGGGACCCCCTATACTGCCACAAACTATCAATTCAAATCTCACAACTAAACTTTATCCACATAATTTTAGAAAGGTAATTATGTTGATCTTATTGGTTGTCCCATTAATTTCGCGTAATCTTAATTGAAAATGATATAAATGTAGGTATAAGGCGCGCAGCCAAAGATGAGACGTGTCAGATGAAAGTAGAGGGGATTTTGCGCTAGTACAGCCTTGCGTCCCTCCCCGCTTGCCGCCAAAATGGCCTGCGAACTATCTACTGCGCAGGTTAACCACGTGATCCGTCAAGTCTCATCTTTCGCTGCGCGCATTGTATTTTCCTTGTCCGATTGCAGGACGACATGGTCATATCAACAGCGTGTCGCTCATCGACCGGGCGGCGCGGGTTCTATTCCCCGCCTCGTTCGCGCTACTCAACCTCTTCTACTGGCTGGTCTACGCCTTCTCCAACGACGACTTCGCGTGGAGCGACAACCCTATTAACACACTTTCTCATTGAATTAGATAAAGTGAGAGGACAAGAGGAAGTTTTGAACTGTTACCGACGATTTTAGAGTATAAGAACGAACGACACTTTTTCAAGGTTCGGGACGTTTCCACCCAAGGTTTCCACTGGAACAACACAAAGCAGAAACGTGCAAAATTTGACTTAAGAGCATAAAATTAACATGCCAGTCTCGCGTTACCTATGCCCGGCACAAAATTTCGGATTCAAATTTCGCAAGTCTGCTCCCAAAATCCCTCCCCAAAACGACTCGAATATTACTTTACCGAATAAGAGTAGAGTCTATTACTTTCTTAATATTCGTCCTGTTTCTCTGGATTCCTGTGTTGGTAAAATATGAAAAGCTCATTCGTCCCATCGACGAGAACGTAGAACGGCCGATACAGTTAGGTCTAAAGTCGTGTTTGACCAACGATCTTATATGTATCTACAAACCGTAACCATAGAGGCCTACCTCGTCGTTCATCTGTTTGTTACAGCGTGAATTTTCATTGGATTTATCGTTTGCTTCCGAAGCCCAGTGATTCTATCTATTCATGAAAACAAGCAACTTCCCCGAAGAAAAAGTTTTTACTCGAAAAAAGTTTTTCGCATTCCCATACAAAATGAGTCGATCACGTGACCACTTTAGTATAAAATAAGAAAAATTCGAGTCTTATTTTTAGGGTTCCGTACCTCAAAAGAAAAAACGGAACCCTTATAGGATCACTTTGTTGTCCGTCTGTCTGTCAAGACCCTTTATCTCACGAACGGGTAAAGGTATCAGGTTGAAATTAATACCACATATTAGGATCCATGAACCACACAAGATCTAAAATTTTAAATTTTTTACAACGACGCAATCAAAAGATATGGCATTTTATGTCCTCATCTCCATACATTTATGCAAAAATGCAAATCCTACAGGGTACTTCCCGTTGACCTAAAAAATATGAAATTTGGCAAGAAGCTAGGTCTCACAGTACAAATAATGGGAAAAGTCTGAAATCATTAAATATTACAACTTTTCTCACAACTATTGATAACCAATTGTGGTGAGCTCCCGTTTCAAGAACACTCATATAAGAGAGGGGTCAAGTTGGATGGTCAAGGAGGCGATTTTTGTTTTAGTTCTATTTTAAAAACGGTAACCCTTACAAACTTGAAAATTGGTTTGTTTATAGTGCATAAGCTATAAAATAACAACAAATAATAAAATTTGGTCAAGCGCGTGTCGGACTCAAAAAATCTAGCACATTAACTTACTGAAATTTCAACTAATACAATTATGATTATGTGGTGGTACGGAACCCTCGGTGCGCGAGTCCGACACGCACTTGGCCGGTTTTTTTTCTTTGTGAAAGATGAGTGTTATCATCTAAGTAAAATCACTGGGCTTCGGGAACAAAACCAAAGAAAATTCACGCTGTAGATATAAAAGTACTTTTCACTTCTCATGCTCTGAAAGTGCTTTATTGTGCAGGATATAGGCCGCACAAAGTCGAATTTTGTGCACTAGGGCAAAAAAGTAATCTCGGTCTGCGCGCGGGCCTGCGGCACGCCCCCCGCGCCGCGCGCGTCAACATATTCTTCACTAAAGCAGAAGAACTCATTCTTCAGTTACATTTAGAGAGTACTTTTACGTTTTATTTCCTCGCAATCAAAGTGAAAAGCAGAGTTTATAACTCGTCCACAAAACCATTTTATCCTCGACATTACTATCAGCCCTCGCCTTCGGCTCGGGCTGCTAAAAGTCTCGGAAAAATGGTTCGTTTTGTGCACTTGTTGTAAAATCTACTATTATTGAATATTTTTAAAACTTCAAAACAGGGTAGATAAAAAGTTGATAGGTTAAACAAAAACAACTTTTAATTATATAAATTATACATATATTTCCCAAAATAAAAACAAAGTAGGTATCCAGCAGCGTGGTCAAATTCAAAATACGTACAACAAACATACATACAAAATTATCATGATCATATTTTATTTAAATAATGTAAGTAGTAGGGTAATTAAAGAAAAACTAACGATATTGTAACTAACACTTATAAAAGTGACGAACAGTTTTATTGTTTGTTCATTCATTTGAATTACGGATAGTTCAAAATTGAGATCAAAATGGTTTTCAGTTACTATATTTTAGAAATTTGCACTATCTACTTATTTTATCTAGATATTTATTTAAATGGTAAACTCGGCAATTTTCCAATTAGACCTTTGGGACAATCTTATCTATTAGAACACAGTCTTACCAGCGTATCGATCAATTTATGAGCACAATTTTCCTTTTCAGTAACATATTTAGTACTTAACAATACAGTATGTAAGAGTTGTAGTGAAATCGACGATTCCACGTATTTATTTATTTACAAAGAAAATTAGAAAAAAAGTCGGCTTGATGACGACATTATGAACTTTCATTGATTTTGCTACCGAAGCCCAATGATAATTATGATTCAACTTATGAAAACAAATTTCCTGAAAAAAGTCGATTATGTGACCACTTTAGTATGAAGTCGCAAAATTTGTTTCGAGTAAAAGAAAAGGGAAAGTTGCTTGTTAGGGTTTCGTACTCGTAGTCAAAAAGGAACCCTTAAAGTTTTGTCATGTCCGTCTGTCAGTCCGCGACTTATCTCAGACCCTTAGTACCTACTAGAAAGCTGTAATTTAGTACGAATATACATTTCATCCACGCCGACAAAGTGGCATAAATTCTTGAGAAAACAATTTTTTTAGGGTACCTTCCGTACAAGTAGGAGTGAATATATTTTTCTCCTCTACTCCATTAGTAGGATCACTAAGGCTGAGCTTGTATGGGGTACCTTGCACCTAAACCTGCTGGGATGAAACTTGGCAGGAGTCAAGTACATACCCATAGGTAACATATTAGAAGTGGTGCTCTCCAGCAGGACGCGACTGAGATGCACAGTGGGGCATAATGTCGAAAATGTGTAGTTTTTTACTAGGTTGAAAATGGTATCTGTTGAACTGACATAGGTAGCTTGTTGAGAATTTCAAAGAATATGTATTTTTGAAACAAACATATCACCTTAAAATATAAAATTTAAAAAAATAAGGGCGGTCACCATACAAGAAACTTATTTTTTTTGTTTTTGCTCTATGTCAGAACGCAAACTTGGTATGAGTATATTTCACTAAAATGTCAATAAAATAATATGTCCTGTGTGACTAACTGACTGACGTCTATCTGTAACCGCTTTAGCTATAGTACGTGTGAAATTTAGTATGCTAGTCTATTGCATGCCACAGACACCACCCAAGAAAGGATTTTCCAAAACTCATAACGAAAGTGGGTAAAACAAGTGATGGAAGATTATCAAAATTTTTTACTTAGCTTTAACTTTCACCTACTTAATCAATCCTGCGATAAAAAATCGTAAAAAAAAAAACTACGTAACCCGGCCGTTTTTTAGGGTTCCGTACCTCAAAATAAAAAAACGGAACCCTTATAGGATCACTTTTTTTCATAAGTAGAATCACTAGGTTTCGGGAGCAAAAGTAATGAAAATCAATGGTGTAATTTGTATAACCCATTAATAAAAATATATTTTCTTGCAGAAACTACAATTTTTCCTAATTTTCCTAGCTGTCATGCGCCTAATTGTAGCACTCATATAATACATCTATGTTTCTTTGAATTAGCTTGTTTGCGTCTTAATTAAAACGAAAATAATTTATACTTGCGATTGTCGGCACTTGGTTAAACTCAAAGATTTCGGTTCGGACCTCCTTGCTTCGCTCGGAATAGAAATCGTGCTAATTTATTTTACTATGGGATGACATCTGCCAACATGTCACATCTCCTTTGCTATGCAATTGTCACATCCATCATCATCGATCATTATGAAATTTTCAAAATAACCCTACCAAATTAAAATAGAACGACGCCTTCATTGCATTTACAAAGATAATAGGATTATATAATTTGTTGTGACTACATCACACATTCTTTAATCCTACTTCTATAACCCTTATTATTCTGAGGTGAAACTCCATCTTCAGTTAGGTGATAAAAACTTATTTGTCTAAAGTTCTTAATTTATATAAAATTATCCTGAAAAAAAAAATGTGGAACTAGGGATGCTAGCATTCCAGCATTGCAGGACAAATGTTTTTATCACCAAACTAAATGAAAATATTATTGACCTGCCACATTACCCTGAGAAACGCATTGTAAATAATCCAACTTAGACGTATCTTAGGACACTTCGCACATTAAATAAAGTGCTATCATAAGAAAGTGGTTTTATATTATGTTTATGAGTATTCCATAACCCGTATAAAAGTATATGTAAGTATACAGGTTTAAATTAATTATTGTAATAACTTTTAAGAGAGGTTCCAGATCGTGGCGTGTCACACGCGCAGGCGAAAGTGCACTAGATAGTAGGTAGCGTTTTAGAGCCGCGCCGGCCGCCGCTACCTACTATCTAGACACGCCACGCTCTGAAAGCAGCCTATTCTTGGGCCTAAATGATACAACTTTTCTTCTAAGACTTTTAAAAATTCGAAAAAGAAAATCGACTCTCCGTACATAATGAAACTGATTTGTCTATTATTTTTTGGGAATTTTGACAATTCGTAGAACAAAAGTTGTAGCATTGAGCAGCCACAATGCCCTTAAAATTTTTACACGAATTAATTTAAACTCTGCATATTTTTAAACCAAGAAAGTTTTCTACAATGCGACACGGTTATTTTGGCAGGCGGATAAAATTGGAACTAAAAATACTGCAATGTAATTTCGGCACACCTATAGAGTCCCGGTGTATCCCCGGGGATACAGAATAGGATCGAGCTCCCGCGCTCGATATTCTGCTTTATTGCGTCGAAGCTATGGTTTATTTTGGTTTGATGTGTATAGGGAGTTACGACCTATTGAAATTAGCTATCGAATGACGTATAAACCATAGATTAGAGTTGGCGGGAATCGGAGGGATGACCCGTCAAAGTTCAAAATCCTGGGTCACGTGGCACTACCCCACCAATTTGAGTAGAATAATGGCGGCCAGGGTTCAAGGCCATATTATACGACCGGAAAAATTCGCAACCCTCTTTTTAATTGCATAGATTAATGCGAATTTTTTGCATGATGGGATCAGAGAGGTCGAGCAAAATATTTAACGTCATCCAGCTGCCAAAATACCCGTGTCGCACTGTACAGTAATTTTAAACAAGTCGACTTCATTACATTACCCTTAACAACATGGAAGAAATGGAAGGAGTTTAATTACAAAGTATTGTGGATTCGTGACTTGTAACTCTCATAGTTTCAGATAGTGCAGTTTTTTAGCAATTAGGTGATGCATATGAAAACGTAGTTTCTATAGTATTTTCATTTCTAGTATCAAAAGTTTACAAGAATCTGAAGAAACTTCCGATTCCGAACTGTGTAAAACAAACATTCATTTCTGAGTGCAAAACTTATAGTGCGGCCGATTAGCTGTTTCACGTAGACACGCCCTATAATTTCACGAAATTTTTTCCAGGTACTTGTTAGGTACGTAGCTCTCAATTTTTGATAGGGGCCAATTCTTGAATTTCCATTTATAAGGCGTGTCCACGTAAAGGCGATATAAGACGTTAAGCGACTGGACTATTAGGCATCCGTGCGCAAATGGATTAGTATTTGTAGAAAATACAATATTTTCGCCTTTAAGGGGCAAAACTCTAACCGATATTTATTGTTTCTCTAATTATAAATAGTTCATAAAATTATCACAAATATTTTCATAAATAAGATCGTATCTGTTATATTTAGGAAGTAGAGTTAAAGAGAGCTAAGATTACATCTACAATTTTATGTTTTGGTCCATTGACAAAATTGTAAGACTTAGAAGGAAGTTTGCTATCCAGCTAAGAAGTTTGACGTAGTACAGTCAAAAACAAGTCGAGCTTGTCAATTGCAGACCGACTTTCTTCGAAGCTCGACGTGCTCGATTGTACAGTCAACGACAGGTCAAGCTTGACACTCGCAGTGCGACTCTAGCCCGTACGTCTATTGAAATAAGAACGGTACAAAGTCCAATATGTCAAGCTTGATGTGCTCTTGACTGTACAGTCCTGAAAAAGGTACTATACCTTATAGGTGGGATATTTAAACGGTTATGCAAGCATAGCTGCTTCCAATATGCGGTAGAAAAAATGACATACGAAAATCCCGCACTTTTTCTGCCCTGGAGCCCAATTCTTGCATATCAACGAGTGATTTTTGAGACGTAATAATTAACAAAGAAAAACGGAAATGCTCTTTAAATGTAAATCATACATAAAATATGAAAATTAACTAACAAATACTACTCTTTTGGTTAACGAATATTGTTTACTTTTGAAAAGAAAAACCTGTATATAAGAATTTTCCTATCATTTATTTATTTAACTTGATTGCACAAGTGTACTAAGGGCGGGCCTAATGCCGCGCAGCATTATCTACCGGCCAACCTAAAGGCAGAACAGAAAGAGTAGATGCATCACCCGGTGATATTCACCTGCTGTCGAGCAACAGGGTGTAACAAAAAACTTCCAAAAACTGATACCGTGGATTTGGAGAAAACAAATAACTTACCCCAAAAACTTCACTTGCCATTCAAAATGCACAATTACATGATATTTACTGTTTCTGTGGGAGGTCTTTTTTGTTTGTGTTTCGACCATGTTCTTTGGGGGGAGGTTATTCATTTTAATGGTCTGAATCCACAGTTTTAGGGTCGTATTGATAAATCCGTCCCTAGTCTGAGATTGCACTCGAGATATACAGCGTGTAAGGGACGGTGTACCTAAAACTGAAAGGGCGTGCTCAGTCAACGAAACTGAACAACTTTCAAACAAACATATGTTGGGAAATGAAAAAAAAAATTGACCTCTCCATACAAACTGTTCGACCAGAGTGGGCAATTTGTATGGAGATGTAATTTTTTTTTTTTCATTTCCCATTATGTTTCCTTGAGAAAGTTGTTCAGTTTGGTTGACTGAGCACGCCCTTTCAGTTTTCGGTACACCGTCCCTTACACCCGTTATAATTTGTATGTTTAAACTAAAGTACATCTTGAGAGCAATCTCACACTTGAGAGGGATTTATTAATACGACCCTTAGTGTTTGGCAGAGGTCTGTCTCATACTCGTAATCTAGTCTGGCAAAAAAAACGTGACTTTATTTCAACATCTTTCTCCATCGATAACTAAAACCGTGTCGGCGTTGAATCTACATTCAACCACCTCAATTTAAAAAAAAATTACGCCCCAATTTTTACCCGACTGCAGCGAAATCGAAAAGGAGGGTTATGTGTTTGATTGTCACGACTTTTTTGTTAAACTACTGGATAGCAAATTCTGTGAATAAGTTAAAATGTTAAAATTCTTTTCTGAATTGCACTAGACTCCAGGGATTGCCAATCAGCACATATTTCTTTAGTAGACGATTCGAAGACATTAAGTTATAAAATACAAGTGGAATGTATAGTTAAGGCTTTTATCATAAGTTTATAAATCACCAATACAAGTCGATTGTTTTGCCATAGCTACCTAAATATAATATTTATTATTTTTATTAGTTTTTGACAACTTTTGGCTTTTCATTTTCTAAAACATGGACACTAGAAAGACACACTTTTTACTTTGTATAAATAAAGTTCTTTAGATTAACGCCATATCGTGCTCAACTATCATTAACATGCATTTTTTTATCTAATTGTGAAATTGAATTGCTAACCTTCATTTTACTACAAGACAAAAAAAATTAAGACAATCAAAAGTAGGTAATAAAAAATACTTTAAATACATCACATAAATTAATCAACACATAACAAAACAAAAATATCCTTACTAATTAAAAATAATTTCATTTTATACATTCTAACATAATCTCGAGTTTTTCATAATGATTTGATTAGTTTTAGCCTAGGTAGTGTTGCGAGGGCGCCATTATTATTATTCCGATTTCTTTTTACTTTACATTTACTTAAAACTAATATTAAAACAGTATAAAATATTATTTACAAGAAATAATTGATGGCTCATGATTAGGGCTCAAATAGCAAACCTCAGTCAAATAAATATGAGACGCGAAAGTACAACAGGTCCTTATCAATTATTTGCTACACTATTACGAAACATTAGTACCATTTATTTCGTTTATAAATATTTTTTCTTATACCATTCCAATCAATATCACCTAACCACAATTGGGTAAATAGTTGCCTTTTTACAAAATATATATTTTTATACATTTGTATCTAGTAGTATGTATAATTGAATATACTTACAATTGTATATAATCTTGGACGGCCCAATCTGACTTACAAACATTTCTGTTAATTTTTAAAAGATTTATACAAATATCTAAAAATTGGACCGCCCTTACCGAATTAAAATGCAGACTAGATCACTGGTCACAGATTATAAATAGGCAAGGAGATTTAGCACATTGTATAATTACCCAACTCCTAGCAATCACACACTGCCTATAAATAGACACGAAGCTCGACTAACAATAAATTAATAAGCCTATACTAAGTCCAGGTTCCCAAATCCACGAATAAATAGGATGGAAAAGCATTACGCCTCACGACTCAAAGCGCAAAAATTCATATTTTTTTACACTTATTCATACAATAAATATAAATTTAAAAAATCACAGATTCTACTTACGTTCGCGTGGACACATCTAGGCTCGGAGTATCTAGAGGTAACATCTCGAACAAAATATGAGCAGTAAGACCATTCGGCCTATATAGGCTTCAAACAAAAGTTTCCAAATGCTGTTTTAATTCTTACGATAGTATTTTCCCTGGGTATACACTTCTATTTAAAGAAGTATACTCAGGGACAATACTATCCTTAAAAGGAAATGAGTTTACAATTTTACTTCAGGAATTATTATTATCAATATACTGCATTATTTTATGAACCGGAGGATGGGCAGCAGCATCTTTCTGTGTATCATTTCGTACCATTTTACATACTGCGGTCACCAACAACAGCAGTCGCCAGCCGGAACGCTTACAAGCGTGGTGACTATGGTAAATCCTCTCCTGTGTACTATGGAGCTCCCTGTCCTGCAGTGGACGTTTCATGGGATGTTATGATGATGAATACTGCACAAAAAATTATCACGTCATAGCTGAAAAATGCGTTAGGTGGCGGATATCCACCCGGGTCTAAAATACTTTCTAGGACACCTACTAAACATTCCTGAAATAAAATTCTCTGTAAAGAAGTATACCCAGGTCCTGGATCACTAAAACTTTTTAAATTTTGTACTATATATCGCCCGTAATAAGAGAAGACTTGCGATAAAATTAGCTCCAATTCAAATAAAAAAGCGTCTAGTTAAAAAAAAAAATCGATTTTCAACCAATACTTTTTGACCTTGGGCCATTTTGCTCGGAATCCGGCACCCAAATTTTGTTTGGGATATCTCCTCTGTGCTTGTAACGATTATTCATGTGTCCTTCCTGCCTACGACGAGGTACACGTTCATGTCATCCTTGCCTTTGACGTAGACGCTCCCCCGGGGCTCGAATTCGTACCACGTCGACAGCACCGGGATACACGCCTCGCCCACTTGGATGCGCTTCGGCACCCCCGTCGAGTCCATACGAGAAGCTATATTCACCGCGTCGCCCCAAATGTCATAGTACAACTTGGTCGTGCCAATCACTCCCGCCGTCACGTCTCCAAAGTTATACCCGATCCGGAGGATGAAGTCAAATTCAAGCAGATCCTGATTGAAGTTGTCGACGACTTTTTGCATCTCGATGGCGAACTCCATAAGCTGGTGCAGGTGGTCGTTCGGTCCTGGCGAGGCGACGCGCAGGTCAGGGTTTAACCCGCTGGCCGCCATAAAAGTGCTTCCGATCGTCTTGATCTTCTCCACGTGCTGGAACTCAGGTCTTTCGAGCAGCTCATCAAAGTCCGCTATCAACTCATTGAGAACACGCAAGAACTCCTTCCCTTTCAAATAAGACTCGTCGTACATCTCGTTAAAGTTGATAATGCTTGCAAATATGATCCCAACGTCTTTATGGTTCTCCGAGTATTTGGCGGTGTTCTTGAGCTGGTCGGCGACGTGTCTCGGAATTATGTTGTGAAGCAGCCAATCCGCTTGATTCCTCATGTTCTGGACTCTTTGCTTGTCGCGACTTGCCACCATATTGCTGTAGAAGCTCAACCGGTAGCTGATTTCGAATTCCCTATTCAAAAACCAGACGAGCATGAGAAGCAACGCGATGTCTATGTAGATCTCCGTTAAGTGGACATCGTGCGGCACGCTTTCGGCGCTTGCGGGCGCATCAGTTGCGTTAAGGAACAGTTTGTCCAAGTAGTCAAGAGTTAAGTTGTAGGGATTCGTTAGATTTGGAATAATCGTCGGCCGGTTCGCGGCAATGTCACTATCATCTATCAATTGAGTATTAGCTTCCCGACACCCGAACACTGCCAATAATAAGAAAAGCACGGCATAAAGCGTCACGAGCACGTTTTTCACGAGCCAATTCATTTGAGTAAAATTGCAAAAATGCACGATACTAATACACAGCAGGTACACGTAAAACGGTTGCTCCCCTTTCAATATAGTCAGAGTCGTGTTTTGGCAAGAAAAGTTTATAAGTACAGCTAAAATAGGTAAACTAATAAGTAGACTGCCGGAAACATGCCACGGATACCAGTTGGTCAATTTTCGGGATATTCGATCGGTCCGGCGGATGTGATTCGCATCGGCAAGGTATGGGTCGTTTTTCGCTCGCCATTTGAGGTAATGTCGGTAGAAGCATAACGCCATGGCGAGCGTTTCGATAAGTAAGAAGGCGATGAACCATGGCAGTGAGCGTTGCCATTGGTCATAGAGGAGGAAAGTTGAAGCAGCAGCGGCGAGGAAAACACCGGCGGATACGAGGATGTCGAGTGCTGTATTAAAGCGAGAGGTTGTAAGGGTCGGAGGGAAGTCTTCCTGGTCGTCGGAGCGGTGCGCGCGGTCGCGGTAGTGCCGCTCGGTGTCGGCGGAGCGGAACCGCAGTGTGAAGCGGTCGAGCGGCGGCTGCACGAAGTAACTGATGCCGGAGCGAGCGTTGTCCTGAACGCAGCGGATCAACTGCAGGTCCGACTGTTTGCGGAGCTTCTGTAGCGACTGCACCTGGCAGGGAAGCCATTTCGTTAAGCAATGTCCATCGGATTGGTAAGTGAGTTACATTAGAAGCCGTAGTAAGTATTATTTATCTTATTTTATAGTATTCTGAAAACTAACAGCTAAATAGAATTTACTTATAAACCAATATTAGAAATCTGACAGCCAATAACAAGTTATCGCAAATAGACAATAATTTAAGTAACAAAAAGAACGTTTTTGCAACCTCATAGAAACTTATAGTTAAGACGGTGTAAAAACATTATAGAAAAAAAAATTAAGAGAGAAAAAAATAACTACAATAAATTAAGTTATAAATAAGTCACAACTACCAACAGTTCTATTGAAATGCTAATTTTGTCTGTTATAAACCAAATTAAAATCTAAGAGCTTTTAGAGAAGGAAGCTAGCTGTCAACCTACTTCTTACAACAGAATATGATGTATTAAAAAGATCTAGTTCATGTTTAGCACTTAAAACATTGAAACGTTTGCTCGCTCGCACTATGTACGCGTTTTTCCTATAATTTGTGTTATGTGAGACAAGATTGATGGGCGCAAGGGATCGCAAATTTCTAGGAGGGACATTAAGACCAAATAAAGATATTAACTCCGGACAATCGAAAGCATTCGTGAATATTTTGACCAAAAATACCATGTCAGCAATTACGCGCCTGGCTTCTAAAGTGAGAAAATGGTGCTTTTTACAGACTGACAAATATATACTAGAGGTATATAGGGTTTTGGTTCCATAGCAGAGATATCGGATAAAAAAATTTCTGAATATTTTCCAGTCTGTATTTGCCAGTATTTTCTATTATGTCGCAAAACTACGATGTAGTTAGGAATATGTTAACATGAAGCCTCGATTTCATTAAATTTTACCCTTATTAGCTGAAGCAACGAATAATTTGTGGATGGAAAAGTCGAAAGCAGAAAGTTTCACTTAGGAACTTTGTTGGGGCTAGTTAGGAGACAAACAAACTAAACGTCCTTGCCCCTCCGAGTTCTGCTCGAGGGGGAGGAGCACAAAGGTCCCGATTTTTTGTTTTTTGCTTACATCTCGAAAACGGTGCGTTGTACGAAATTTTGTTACACTACATAATGAAAGCTCATAAAATTTTCTACAACTTTGGCTTTCACACTTTTAATCTATCTCCGATCGTTGCCTAGCTATGAGCTCCGAAAAACGGCCAATTTTCAAAAATGTGTTAAATTTTCTGTAGCTCATTGTAACAATACGAATTTGCCAAAACCATTTTTTATTGCTTACCCCCACTATTAAAATACCCATGAACTATTAAAAAATAACATAAGATGGTAGTACCTCCATGCGGTGAAGGCGGAAATAGTTTACTTTTAAACTGGCTAAAACTCCCAATAATATCTATCAAGATGCCTTTGGGCTTATGTTGATATTTCGTTCGTGACCTATTGAGTATTGTGACTGTGTACCCGGTTACGCAGGGAAGCAGTCACAAAATATTTTTCAAATACGCACGCTTTGAAGATTACAAGTGTTTTGTTTGTGATGAAGTACTGGAAGGTGGAGAACATTTTTCCAATGTCGGTGAAAAGTCATAAATTCTATGATTTCTGACAGTAACCTCAGAAATGATCAAAAGAGCTCACAACTTAAAGATTTGAAGTCGCTGAGGGTTCACACATCTTGTCGAAAACAATACTCGTATATGACATCTGAGGGCATTACAAACTGATCTAAAAAAGGGGGTTCCGTCGCCTGGGCCCTTCACAACTCATACTTTGAGGTCATCAAAACCGAAATTTGACGTCAAAACTCGTTCCCTTTTTTTATTAGCTTGCGCATTTGAAGATGGAAAGAAAAAAAAAAAAAAAAGCGACGGACAGTATACTCTGTTATTCGTGTACTCTATCACGTAACCACTTTTCGCTCCCACTGTACAAACCCTGCCAGGTTGCGGATTGGCAGACCAACGTTTTGTGGACCTAGTAGGCCACTACTATCACTACAAAGTTGCTTTCTTGTACTCGATGACGTGGGATAACGTGCAGTGCCCTTAAAGGCTAATAGAACACATTTTTGAAAATCGACCATTTTTCGAAGCTCATAGTTAGGCAAAAATAAGAGATAGATAAAAAGTGTAAAAGACAAAGTTGTAGAGAATTTTATCAGCTTATGCAGTCACAACACTCATTAGGTCACGAACTAAATATCAACATAAGCCCGAAGGTATCTTGATAGATATTATTATTATGACATGCCATACGATAAATAAATAAATTGGGAGTTTTAGCCAGTTTAAAAGTAAACTGTGGGTAAGCTATAAGAAATTATTTTGGCAAATTCGCCCCCGCCGCTAGAAGCTGGATAATTGCGAAGATCTGCAAGTTCCGACCATCTCTCTGCTACTAACCTGCTTGTGGTTTAGAGGCGGCGGTAAGCGCGCGCCGGCCTCCGCGAGGGAAGACTGCGATGACGTGTAGTACCCCGACACGCGGTGCTGAAGCATGTCCGCTTGAGACGTCCCCGCACCCACTCCCGCCCCCGCCCCCGCTGCTAGGGGCTGGTTCAGAGCGAAGATCTGCAAATTCCAACCAAGTAGATAAAAAGTTGGAAGAAACTGAGCGGCAGCAAGTTCCCCCAGATAACAGTAGATTACCCAAGAAGTGCAACCTGTATCAGCACGTTTTATTTAATTTTACATACAATTCGCATATTCGTGTTTGTTTCAAATTCAAAGTATTTTTTCACTTAGTGAAAACATGAGTCTTTTTTTACCGTTTTTAGGGTTCCGTACCTCAAAAGAAAAAACGGAACCCTTATAGGATCACTTTGTTGTCCGTCAGTCTGTCTGTCTGTCTGTCTGTCTGTCAAGACCCTTTATCTCACGAACGGGTAAAGGTATCAGGTTGAAATTAATACCATATGTTAAAGTCCATGAACCACACAAGATCTGAAAATTTAAATTTTTTACATCGACGCAATCAAAAGATATGGCTTTTTATGTCCTCATCTCCATACATTTCTGCAAAAACGGAAAACCTACAGGGTACTTCCCGTTGACCTAAAATTATGAAATTTGGCAAGAAGCTAGGTCTCACATCACAAATAAAGGGAAAAGTCTGAAATCATTAAATATTATAACTTTACTCACAACTAATGGTAACCAATTGTGGTGAGCTCCCGTTTCAAGAACATTCATATAAGAGAGGGGTCAAGTTGGATGGTCGTGAAGGCGATTTTTGTTTTAGTTCTTTTTTAAAAACGAGAACACTTACAAACTTGAAAATTGGTATGTTTATAGTTCATAAGCTATAAAATAACAACAAATAATAAAATTTGGTCAAGCGCGTGTCAGACTCAAAAAATCTAGCACATTAACTTACTGAAATTTCAACTAATACAATTATGATTATGTGGTGGTACGGAACCCTCAGTGCGCGAGTCCGACTCGCACTTGGCCGGTTTTTTGATTAATTAGAGGCCCTTTCTTGAGCGGCAATGAGAACGACGCTTTATTTCATATTGACATAATTGACGCTTGCTCTATACATTAAAAGTAAAAAAAGACATTTGATCTGAGATATAACTTTTATCTAGGGTATCGTGCTACCGCTGCTGGTCAAATTTTTTATTAAGTAGACTGTCCAAAACTTTTGCTATCATACTTGCTATGTAGACAGGTATGAAATTGGCTTTAATCGGATCCATGGCCAGTTCTATTTTGAACCAATGGTATGACCACAGTACTCATTATGTCAGCTGGTAACTAAGATGAGATACACAAAATTAATAAAACAGAGTATTAGCGATACACTAGAAGGACGGACCTATTCGACAATCAGACCATCATAGCCAATTGGTATTTCCTTCTATTCATATTTTCAATTGCAGTAGAAAATTGTCTAGCGAAGAAACGCAAAGGCGCGAGCCGCGAAGTCTTAAATTGAATTGACAAGTTCGAGAAGTTCCCAAGTCTATGTTCTTTTATTTTGAAATGCTGTCAAGGTTAAACTTAAGGACCTGTTTTATTTATCTTCTTGGGGACATCATATCAGGGAAATATCCTGCCGTAGAAATAGGAACAAATAAATGTCGTGTCGTATCAGAAAGTCAAACAAGTTGCAGAAGATAGGAAGGCGTGGAAGTTACTCCACCGACAAGAGCGTAGCTCTTAAATAAGAAGAAGAAGAAATATAGTGCTACAAGTATGCGATGGTGATGGTTATTTGTAATACATGATGGGTACATAGCCAATCACTATTCACACGCCTGCCCCACGCACCTCGCCTGCTCTCCTGCGATCCACTTTTTAGTTCTGCGCATTATGGTCAGCATCGGAGTTAGTAGCGTATTACACCCGTGCGAGACCAGGGCGGTCGGTGTCCTTATGAATGAAACCCAATCTTTCTAAGGTTGGAAGAAACAGATATTGTAAGCTAGATCTTCGATTGGTGCTGCGAACCCCGAGGTCTTTCCTACTGCTGACTAATGGGCTGAGGCTGACCAAATCATCGTGATGATGTACCCTACCAGTCGACAGTCGCTACAGAGTCAAACGCTTCAATGGTGACATGAATCTGATGTTGTATGCTGGATCTTCGACTGGTGCTGCGAATACCGAAGTCTTTTCTACTGTTGACTGAAGGGCAAAGGCTGACGACGAGCCGTGAGGCGGCGATGTACACTATAAAGAGAGTCTCTTCTATGTTTAAACGAACCTGATGTTGTATGCTGGATCTTCGGCTGGTGCTGCGGATTCCTGAGTCTTTCCGACTATTAACGGAAGGGCAGAGGCTGACCACGTCATCAGGCGGCGCGGCGGGCGGAGGCGCGGCCGGCGCCGGAAGAGGCAGGTTCAGCCGCCGGTCTCTACTCCGCGGCACTTCGCCCTGCGACGTCAGCGTCGAGCTACGGGCGCGACTCACCGGCATCTGCAAAAAACAAAAACCAACTATGTCAATCTTTTTAGCACCAGAGTCATCTCTTAACGATGTCATAAGAAAAATCCACACTCTTTTTTCGGCTATACATTTTCGTAACATACTGAGACCGAAGAAAAATCAATATTGAAATACCTGCTACACGGCCCCGAAAATCACACCTTAGTTAGCAACCATGGAGCAAAAAGGGGAGAGGAGATGTTGATATCAGTCGAGCCGTGTGACAATCAATCGAGCCATGACGTGACGAAAGGTGGTGGCGCTTATGCCTTTTCCTCTTTGAACTTACCAGTGATCAAAACGAAACACGCTCTGCAAAAAGTTGCTTAAATAATTGAAAAAACGTCTCCCACCATGAAGAGTTGTGTGCCTTTCTATTTAAATTCGTCAGAAAGGCTAAATAAACTGAATTTAAAGAGTCTTTTCACTTGTAAGTAAGGTATTTTCAATGAAATTTGCTATTGATGTACTGTAAGCATGTGGCCGTAACATTAGTCGCCAGATAGTTTTGGGAATATTTGTACACGAACGAAATTCACCACTTCTTTTTACTTCCACAGACTCTATTTACATTTCTGGCTTCTGCTTTAACAAAAGATTGATAAAAATTACGTGAATATCGTGAATATTTTATGTAGGTATTTGGAGAAATATTTGTAGTATGTAGTTATGTTGTTTGTGTTAGCACCACCTAGTATGCAGTGGACGAACTAGCCAGAGTTGGGTTCAAGAATATTTCTTCTAGATTTCAGCAAGTAAGTAGAATACATATAACCAATTTATTTTTGTAATAAGGTAGGTCTGTCGAATTACGCCTACTTAAAGGTCAGAGTTAAATATCTCTGGTATTTTAAATGAGGAAATATAAAAAGGTATCTGTACCAAAGGGTCGTTGATTAATTAATTAGACTAATCAAAAACAATATTAATATTATCAAAAACCAAAGATCAAAATTCAAATTTCAAACGGAGTGGTTTTGGCGAAATTAAACTACTAAGGTTTAATTTCGCCTACAATAGTTTTCCTATAATAACTTTCTACTCGAAAGTTATTATATTTTTCATCATTTAGAAACATTATCAGTCTTAGCAGTACTATCGTATTCAATAGTATTAATATTTTATTCGTATTTTCACGGCTACAGAATCCGGTAACAATAATCTTAAATTGCTAAGTAACAACAAAAATTATTTAAAAAAATTCAATGGCACATAGTATAAACTCAAGCAAGCCATCATAAGACAGATTCTTTAACAGATTTTTTTTATAAAACAAGATTTTCCACTAGGCGTTATTATACTAAAATTCAGGTAATGACGCCTTTTAAAACGAAGTTTTACATTTTGCGACCAATTTGCAACTTTAAAAACAACAAAAATACTTATCAAAAGGCTAAAATAAATACAAAAAATAAATAAAGAATATTTATTACCATTATTGATATAAGGACACCTAACACATGAGGTTATTTCACAGGGCTAATTACGCCTACGTGATTGTTAATAGCGCCTAAGATACCATTTCGTGCGTATGGTATCGCCTAGGCGTAATTAGCCGTCCAGAACAATTCTAGCAATTTTTTTAATATATTAACACCGATCGCCTTACGCTTAAGATAAACTACGGGTAGGGAGAATAATAGTTGCGTTAGCGAACTAGGTTCACATCTTTGTACAAAACCCTTAAAAAGTATATAAACTTATTGAGAACTTCTTGATTTATGTTAGTAAAAATCCTCGCAGCATGTGCTTTCGGGTATATCGGTCGACTACTAGCTTGCGGCGCGGAAAAAGAACGCCACGCGCATGGTTAGCGATGCGGGGCACATTAACCGTAGTGCGTAGATATTAAGTTTGATTTTATCGATACTGTAAACAGGATTTTTGGAGTATAGGTCTAGGCGTATTTCGACAGACCTACTTATAGTGGCTTTTACGCCACCTAGTAGAGCAGTAGCACCAAAAAGTGATCTGAATAAGACGTAAGGACAAAAAGTGTTAGTAGTTTCACAATTAGCCACTAGATGGATTTTATATAAATATAAATCTTGACCCCCGCGCAATGTCACGCTTTGTTTCGTACAAAAATTTCGTAGAGGCACCTCATCTCCCCTTTTTGCTCTGTATTAGCAACCAATCGGATTTAATAGTTTGGTTGTAAACTGCGAACTACACAATCGGTACCGACCACTGTATTAATTGAACAGTGACATCTGACAGCATCTTTTATTTTTTTTTTATTATAATATTATTAAAGAAATACGAAATCTGCCAAAGGACCAGGGGCCTCTTGCACTAAACTTAAGAGCCTGTGCACACCGCGACTTTTTATCGCGCTGTCGTCGCGCGTTTGTAGCGATACAAACGCGAATCGTACACTAGTCAAAGGCAACTTTGTAGACCTTTGCACACCTGCACGCGATGCTGACGCGCGCCATAGGCGCTGTCGACGCGCGTCATTCACGCTGTTGACGCGCGTCATACGCACCTCAGACGCGCTGCTGACGCGCGTTTCGCTGCAAATGTGCTGGATGTTTGAGCAGAATATACGGTCCTAATGAAATAATGAACTTAATTTTAGTATGTTACTCAGACCATTAAACAGAACAACTTTCGCCAAGAGTCCCAAGATCGATATACGAAAATCCAAATTTGACCTCCCATACAAAATGCAAAATGCGCTATCAGCTAATGCAGTTTCTATGGCAGGTCAAAAATTTATTTTCGTATTTCGAATTATTTTCCTTGTTCAGCTTCATGGTCTGAGTGACATACTTAAATTATGTTCACAATTTCCTGAGGACCTAATAGATGATATTAGATTTGCCGCCATTTCCAATCTTTGCCTTTTTCAAGTAACTAAGTATTTCGTGCCCGTGCAAGTTTATTGAAAACAGACAGAAAGTAGAGATAGTGATACAGAATACATGAAATGACACCATATAAGTCTAGGGAAAATACGACAAAGCAAAACCTACAATGAATTAGCAAGGAATGAAAATCGAAAAGTAAACCATGTCATGTTTAGAAACTGTTCTGTTTGTTTATTTCAAATACCTAGCAGGCAGACATAAGGCAGCTTGTTTCAATACATAACAGAACTTTTATATAAATATAATATAAAGATAAAAGATAAAAAGATACGAAATCTGCCAAAGGACCAGGGGCCTCTTGCACTAAACTTAAGAGCCTGTGCACACCGCGACTTTTTATCGCGCTGTCGTCGCGCGTTTGTAAATAAATTGCCCTTCTTGTTTACTTACTTTTATTAAATTTATAAGTAAGTACCTACCTATCATATGTATGAGTGAAGATAAAGTAGTATAAGCAACTGCTTATATGATAATAAAACACTCGTTAGGCTATATTTAATATGACAGTTTAATAAACTACTATTCTTCACAGTACTACTCCACGCATTCACGCCATCGACGCGCCGTAAAAAAACGCGCTGTAGACGCGCATATACGCGCGACGACGGCGCGAATACGCGCGACGACGGCGCGTTTGTATTGCGGCAATCGCAAACAAACTGCTCTGTGGAAAGGAAAACGCGCCGTCGTCGCGCGTTTCGGAAATAATTCGCGGTGTGCACAGGCTCTAAGAATCGCCCAAGTTCTTGCTTAAGGGCTGTCAAACTATGGGTAGGAGGGCCGTTTGCACTAAACCTAAGAATCGCACAAGTTCTTGCTTAAGGGCTGTCAAAGTATTGGTAGGAGTGTCCCAAACAAGTTAGGGGCGATTTTTAAGTTTAGTGCAAATGGTCCCTAGTGTCCTAAACAAGTTAAGGGCGATTCTTAAGTTTAGTGCAAATGGTCCCAGATTTTTTTTTGCACCAACTTTCTTGGATTCCTAAAACAGACAGGTGCGATGATCTTAACAATTCCACTATTCAGTTACAATGTTTTGTTGATGTAGAAAATATATTGATGCTTACTTTGATCCTATCATTGTTTTAAAATGTATGGAGGAAAATAGAGTATCTTGATTTTTTTGACGACGACTTTATACTGATTAAATCTGTTAAATTGGTTTGCACTTGACCTCAATCTAGGCCTAGAAAAAAGATGAGGTCGACGATGGCACGAGCTCATCTGGAAAACACCTATTCACGCGCGAATAGAAAAGTTTCGGGTTATAAGAACTTAAGAACGTATTCCACTCATTAGCTGTACGCATTAAAAAGCGCTTCGTGCGAATGTGTGAAAATGGACACGTAGAGCTTGAATAGGACATTTAGTACAAATAACCCAAAATCCATATACAACGTGTTAAAATGTTGATATTTCTGACTGGTTGTACGTGAAACCATATCAAATTAATCTATTCTTAACTGCAAAATGTTTAAACGTTCTCTCGTGAAATGGACTTCATATCTTGGACTAGTATTTTCATGGTCGCTTACATAAGAATAATTTAAAACAGGAAACCGGAACGATTGAGCACGCGGAAACGACCGAATTTGAAGTGAGTTCCAGGAGATGATTTAATGTTTATTAAACAAATGACGTCCATTTTTCGACGTAAAAGTATTAAAAAGGTGGATATTTCTGACTTGTAATATTAAATCATAGTTTCAAGGTTTATTTGAGCGCGTGTTCTATCTAGTTTCAAACGTGTACCTCGTACGATTGAAGACAAAACTCTTCTTGCCAGCAAGTTGTCCGTTTACAAAACTTTGTCTCTCTTTCATAAATAAATCTAAACTCTCTTTGACATGCATATATTCTTTAGCAATATCATATAATACCCTCAGAGGCAAAAATTACCGCCCGGTCTGTTTTCTGTCATAAATTTTCAAACAAATATGGGGTCAAACGAAGCGTTAATATATTTCCTAAACAAAATAAATGTACGTAGCTGAACGTCAAGATCGTTAAATGAGGTGAGAGACGAAGATTTTCTCTAAGATCACACCTGTGTACGATATCTAGGAAACTCCGTGCATCATTCAGAAAAAAATAGAAAAAAAAACATTTCCCGAGATAAAATGGTAGAGTCGCACGGGTTTTCTTAACCAGTTAAGATATGTGTCATCTTTAACGAAATTTTTGATAAGGTTCTTATCCAAAGAACTCATAAATCAGTTTCGTATTTTTATTCGACTCAGATAAGATAATGACGGTTACTTTAACCTATGTATGAAAATGTATGGCAGAAAACAGACCGGGCAGTTATTTTTGCCCCCAAGTATATGGGCTCCCGCACACGACCGATAATCGGTGACCGATTTTCTTGTATTACGTTTAGGGAGGTGATCGATCAAAATAATATCGACACACGATGTCGATAATTTTATTTTTTGTTAGTAAGATAAGATTCCATGAACAATAATGAACATATATTTTTATATAAGTCTCGGTAATATCAAAAATACTTCTAATGGTCATTATTTGTTATTATACAGGGTGTTAGGCTAGGATAACTATACAGGATGTTAGGGTAAGTATACAAGGTGTTAGGTTAGGATGACTACTATATGTACAGGGTGTTAGGGTAAGTATACAGAGTGTTAGGTTAGGATTACTGTACAGGATGATAGGGTGAGTATACAGGGTGTTAGGTTAGGTTAGGATAATAAAAAAAAATTGTAATCCTAACCTAACACCCTGTATACTTACCCTAACACCCTGTACATATAGTAGTCATCCTAACCTAACACCTCTTATACTTACTTACCCTAACATCCTGTATAGTTATCATAGCCTAACACCATGTATATTAACAAATATTGACCATTAGAAGCATTAATGAATCTACGATAATTTTATGTAATGTAATGAAATCTAATGTTTTTGACATGTAAAATTCTATATTTTATAAATAAAAATCCCAAAAAAAAAATTAGAAGCATTATTGATAATACCGAGACTTATAAAAAAATATGTTCATGGAATCTTATCTTACTAACAAAAAAGAAAATCATTGACATCGTGTGTCGATATTATTTTGATTGATCACCTCCCTAATCATCATACAAGAAATCGGCCGACAAAAATACGGTTGTGGGCGGGAGCCCTATATTATATATGTTTTTATTATTTGCGTCAAAAATAAAAATGTGTGTTTGTGTTGTGTACAGAGCATACTCGGCCTCACAAAGCTAATTCTTTGCACAGACATAACTGGTGCAGCGAGACGAAGCGAGAGGTGACAAACACTTCTTTACGAAGATAACTACAACAGCAGGAAAATATACTACCTACAGATTTTTGTGAAATATTTATTATTATTTGAAGTTGAGCTATAGACATAGGGAGTTGGATTTCTGTCTACAGCGACCCTGCTACTGTCTGATGTACCGTTCTATAGAGATTAAATTTTAATAGGGCACCGACTGATTTCAAAATTCTGATACCGCAGTGCGTCTCGACCGAAATATGGACCGTACCTTTCCCATAAGGCGGCCCATTTTCTTGTTTGCTCACTCAAATACTTTACCAAGTTACGAAAATTACAATAAATAGAACGATAGATAAGGTTCTCATTGAACCGGATTTTGTCGTATTTTTAAAACCTAATTTACTTACCAATCGCTCTAACTTGACTTTCTATAAAACAATAGTAAAAATTCACATCGATATCATTAGATATGCTGTACTCCTGGAGAAGGGCGATAATGATCTTCCTCTAACTAGACTATTTATAAAACAATGGATTTTGGGCGAAAGACGACATGTTGCTGCGAGATTCACTCAGATACTAATAGACTTTAAGGGCACTGCATGTTATCCTACGTCATCTAGTACACGAAATTTGCAACTTTGTGGCGATAGTAGTGGCCTACTAGGTCCACAAAACGTTGGTCTGCCAATCCGAAACCTGGCAGGTTTTGTACAGTCGGAGCGCAAAGTGGTTAAGTGACAGATTACACGAATGAAATCTATTCGTAGAAATAGAAGGTACCTTATACAAGTAAAGTACTTATAGAATAGATTTCATTCGTGTAATCTGTCATTTAACCGACTGTATAAAACCTGCCAGGTTTCGGATTGGCAGACCAACGTTTCGTGGACCTAGTAGGCCACTACTATCGCTACAAAGTTGCAAATTTTGTGTACTAGATGACGTAGGATAACATGCAGTGCCCTTAAAGCCTATAACGGATGTCAACGATGTCTCTTAACTAGATTTCCAATACAATAATAGTAATCAACTTACATCAATGTTGTTAGATCTGCCGTACTGCGACCGGTAACTGCTACTTCTGGCGAATGGCGACATGTTGCTTCGTGATTGGCTCAAATACGATCGGATATCGATTATCTCTCTCTCGAAAGACGCCATCTCTTGACCCGGGATGTTCAACTTACTGCTACTCTGCATCTGAATAGTAAAAAATGAAATTAATTAAAACAGATACAAAGAAGCTCTAGCCCTGACGGTTATTTTCTGCGCGTGGGCGACAGGCGGAGAGCTAATGAACGATTCACACGCCTGCCCCCCCGCCTGCCGCACTCACCCCCGCGACCCAAATTTACCCTGTTAAACGGTAAATCATACAA
The DNA here is from genome assembly GCA_947532105.1 of Athrips mouffetella. Classification (NCBI taxonomy): domain Eukaryota; kingdom Metazoa; phylum Arthropoda; class Insecta; order Lepidoptera; family Gelechiidae; genus Athrips; species Athrips mouffetella. Next base: position 13,558,339 of record OX383958.1, read on the forward strand.
GAATACAAAAATTAACAAAGAAACATACTTGACATTTAACGAATATCAATCTTTAAAAGAACAATCAGTGATTTTGAATTTTTTGAGTTATATTTTATCCCCCATTATACAGGGTTATTTTTGGACCCCTAGCCAAATTTTAGTATGTTACTCAGAACACGAATCTGAACAACTTTTCCAAAGGAACATGTGTCGAAAAACGAAAAAAAATTTTGCTCATCCCTTACAAATCCCACTATAGCCGGCACAAGATTTGTATGGGACGACCAAAAATTTTTCTCGTTTTTTGACCCATGTTCCTTTGGGAAAGTTGTTCAGATACAAGTTCTAAGCAACATCTAAAATTTGGCCAGGGGTTCAAAAATAACCCTGTATATTACATACATACATGATGTATGAATGTATAAATATTATGGGTGATACTTATTCAAGAATCATTTATTTAAATAAAAACATGTCAAATAAATTACAAATAAATTAAATAAAGAAGAAGAATTTATTTATTCAAGAATTGGCTCCCAGACTTTTAGTATGTTGTTCAGGGCTCTTTCTTTTACAACTGTGCCAAAATTTGCTCACCCACGAATTATTTCCCCTATTCGGCCTTTACCGGTCTTTGTTGTGCTCAAACTGATGGTTGGTGATTTTTCGCTACTTTTATCAGTTATATCAGTGAATGTTTTTCTATTACCTATTTTTTACGTCACATAGATGTGTTGTGTAATGAATGTCACATAATTATTGATTTATTGTTTCGTTTTTATTTATAAGCAGATTAATAATGTACCACAGTGTAGATTATTTTCCTTATCGCGTAAGTTGTTTGTTGCGCAACATCCGAGTATGCGAGCCCTTCAGTTTTAACTTGCTTTCTGAAAGCTCGGAATTATACTTTAGATTAGACAATCACGTCAGTTTGGTGCCGACTTAGAATAGTCCCACCCCATCTCTACTCGTGGGTGTCGAAAACCGCGACTAAGGGATTTTGAACAGGAGGATGGGCAGCAGCGCCTATCGTACCATCTTTCACACTGCGGTCATCAACGACTGCGGTCTATGGTGCCAGATGCAACGCTAACAAGCGTGGTGCCTTTATGTGTTGCTGTAAATGAGCAGCATATATCATGCATTCATCATGGTAAAGTTGTTACCTCTATAGCGGGAAGGGCATCTGCCCATCAACCTGGTCAAATCTGCCTACCAAACTAGACAAATCTGCTTATCAAACTGGACAATTTTTACCTTCACCCTCCGATTTCATATAGGTCTTTGTATTTTGTCGGCTGCTTAAGGAGTTCCGTTTTCCATACTAAATTCAAATGACTTGCATTCTTATGCGGGACATAAAATGCTGTTGAAAAACGAGTGTATACTGCTATTTTTAGTTAAATTTTTCGCCGATTAATACAAACATACAGCGAATGCACTGAAAGTATTAGTTTTTGTTAGCAATTTTTGGTTCAATATTACCATTGTGGGTGTGCGATCTATACTTTCTTTGCGTTAGCTTTATCTTTGTATTAATCAGCGAAAAATTTAACTAAAATAGCAGTATACACTCGTTTTTCAACAGCATTTTATGTCCCGCAAAAGAATGCAAGACATTTGAATTTAATATGGAAAACGGATCGCCTTAACACCCCTAATTAAGTTTTTAGGTACTTTGCTATGGAATTGTCTCACCTGCTGCGCCGGGCGCAACTCCTTATTGTCTTGAGATTCTATGACTATAGGCACTTGATGGTAACCATTATGAGACTGCAACCCGACGCCCTCACCCCGCTCCAGCATAATAGTTTTCTCTACCAGCTCCTGCTTCTTCAACTCATGTAAAGGCGTATCGGAATGCTTCCTTAAGAACTTAGGCACTTTCCAACTCTTCAACTTATTTGTATACTTCCCATAACTCCCTGAAAAAGTAACAAAAGTAGTTTTTACAATGTCCGGATACGAAAATAGATCAACATCTGGGATGAACTATTTGCACTGTATGGCTATAACCTAAAGCAAATATGACGTGATTGTAAGCTGTAAAAATATAATACACGACAGGAAAACTTATTACAGTTTTGTTTATCTCGCGCTCGCCGCCAGTGTGCTCACGGAGTTAGCAAGTTATTTATCGAGCAATCAATTAGCACACACATACTCTTTGAAATTCAAATTAGACCTCGCATGTCCATATAATAGATAATCTAAAGGAAATGTTAAGTACTCAAAATACCTTCTTGGGTATTCTGAATGCATTTTACACACACAACATCACGCCCCCCTTCCGTTGGGGTAGGCAGAGACCACAGTCCTCCACCTGCTACGATCTTGACATACTTCCCTTGCTTCCTGTACTTTCATCAATCCTTTCATACATGCTCCTTTCATACATGCATTTTAACTACCTACATATATTTTTTAGAAGTTTTCTTTAATAAACTTCGATATACCTCCGATTGATTGAAGTAACAAAAGCATTTAATTTCGCAATAAGCGACTTTCTGGCGCATCTATCATTTACTGTCGAAGTTTTTGACTTGAACAAAGTTCGTATCGAATTTCTCGCGAAATTCAATCGGAGCGAATGACGAAATATCGACAACGTATTAAATCTTCAGGGTTGAACATAATTTAGTAAAGTTTATTTGATTTCGTCTTTACAGAGAGCATCACCTTCAACTAATGAAGAGTCATTTTATATCTTATCTACGACTTGCGCCTTGTGCAACTGATAACTTAGACTTCTCCACAGTTCAATTTATAATATCGGTACATGGTCAAGCAAACAAATGGGTCCGATATGGTACGCTGACATTAAGAAGCTACATCAACACAATCTAATATAAACATTTTGAGTTATTGTCGAGGATAATGTTTTACAAAGGCTTGATAATCCTATAATATTCATGTTTCAAAAATACTCACCTACTGACGTAGGGCTCTTGGACGAGCTGTCTGTTCGCTCAGGGAATCCCTTATCTCTTTTATCATCTAGCTCAGCATCAGAATCCAGTATGCTCGGTAATGAACTAGCTTTTGTACGGAAATTGAAATTATTCGGGGACAGAAAATTGTTGGTATCAGATTTCTGCTTCTCGCCTTTAATGCTGCCTCTTGAATAGAGCGGGAGAGGAGAGTGGTTGAAGGAAATAATAGATTGTGGGGACGCTGCGGGAGATATAATGAGACGTAAATTAATGGGATTGGAGGGAGTGAGGCACTGCTCGTGATCGTATGGGGAGTGCAGCTGGCGACCTTCAATGAAGTATGTTTTATGACCTGGGCACACACACATAAATGGTTTAGACAGGTAATAAATAACAATAAATAAGTCGGTACGTAGCGCAAAAACTGTCGAACATACCGAAAACTTCCTCGCCCTCTTCTAAGACATAAGAGCCCCCGAAAAACCGGCTGGTCTCCTCGGAGATGTGCACGCGGCCCGGCTTGCCCGAGGACTCCATCTTGTTTGCAAAAGAGACATCGTTGCTCCATACGTCGAACTTGAACCGGCGGGTTCCCACTATGCCGCACAGAACGGTCCCTGTGTGGACCCCAACTCTCATATTGATACCTTCTCCGCGCTCTCGGTCGTATTCCTGTATCGCTTCTATCATACCTATAAAACACATGAGTCAATCATAAGGCGACCTTGTTTACGCGACCTCCAAACTCTCCGGATTACGATTACTTACCCAACCCCATTTCAACGCAACAAGTCGCGTGATCGGGCCGCGGCTCGGGGCATCCCGACACGCAGTAGTAACAGTCTCCTAAAGTTGAAATCTTTTCACATCCATGAACTTGACAGAGTTCATCAAACTTCTCAAAAAGGTCATTTAATATATTAACTAGTTCTTCAGCACCCTTGTTACTAGACATTTTCGTAAAGCCAACAATATCAGCAAATAGTATACTAACATTGTCCATACAGCTCATATTGAATGGCCTAAATAGTGATTTTAAATCGGATGCTCCAGGGTTGGAGTTCCTTATGCTGATAGCTTGAGGTGGTTTGATATTAGTATCTGATTCGAGGACTTGCTCCTCCATCAGCCAGCTGGCGAGTTTCGGCGGCATCACTGAATGGATCATCTTTTCCTTTAATTGTTTTTCCATTTCCAACTGTCGTCGTACCAGCAAGCTCTGTCCTACTTTCATAAATGTGCCGCGCATTCTCACAAATGTCATTAAATAAATATGTATACCTATTATGTGCACACACAGTTGTAGTAAAATTCTCACAAGCATTCCAGGATAGCGCCATTCTTGTTCTGTCAGATGTAAAACTATATTGAGAGCTTCAAATACTATTGAGTACAGAAAACCAATAATAACGCAGGCATATAGTGGTAAGGGAGTTAGAGTGTATATAATCAGTAAAATTTCTAAGCACATTGTGAAGTGCCCTGCCTGGCTAATATCTGCAGCTTGGTATGTTACTGACTCTAATTGGGTGGTCAAGGACACCAGGGAAAGACTGAGCGCACACAGAGCCAGAGCCATTGCCAGGGACAATTTGAATGTATACAGCTTGTAAATTTTTGTAAATGTGGTATACAGCATTATTGATGTTATTATGAGAACTCCAGCAAATATTGAACAAAGGGATGGCCATTTCACTGTTAAACCATTCAAGCCAAGGGCCACAAAATATGCAAACCATGATACAGAAAATATCAAAATGTATAAAAGTGCAAATCTGAAAAAAAAGAAACAAATTGATTAAGACGATATGTAAATTTTTTTGGTATTTTGAAGATAAATATCTTTTTATTTACTCAGTATCTTGACCTGATTTTCAGGTATGTGTTTCTTGACCATTCAAGTGATAATATCACTAAGACCAAAACATGATTAGTGAAAATCGACTCAACAAAATAAAAATAAAGTTGCCTCTTCAATTTTCATTAATTCCTCTTCTTGTGGAATCTGAGGTGTTTTAAGTAAAGAAATTAAGTATACAGAAAGGTATTCGTAGTTGCTATCATATGCCCAACCGAAAATTTTATTTTGAAATGTCGATATCGGGCGCTTACGTCATTTAGTTTTGGTAACACTCACAGTATATCTATCCCAATCTAATGCATTGCGGATGGCGCACTTTATCCCTTTCTTTCAAGCGAAAAGGCTGCGCCCACTGCCAAATAACGATCTTTTCATATATTCTCTTAAATACATTTGACTGATAGGTGTTACTCTAATCTCGTAATATTTATCAAGCACAAGACAATCAGATATGATTCAGGAATCTATGATAGCTTGTATTCTAATGGCTTACCTGAATCTTAGCCTTATCTGTTTAAAGGAACTACTTCTGTATTGGCCTTCAAGTATTTCAGAATCAAATCTGGGATTCCACCAAGTGCCAGGAGCAGCGCGTTCGAAGGCGATGGGTATGGTGAGGCCGCAGCAATTGGTGGTGGGGTTATTGTGCGCTAGGTATGCTTGCACGTGCGGCGCCAGACGGATCTGCGCGTCCTCCCCCTCTGAACACTCCGTATCGTGTCTCGCATCATACTCTGACCCTTCCCTGCAGCTCACACACCCACTTGGTGCACTCATTGTTCATTAGCCAAGCTAATTATATCTTCCATTTTCAAATCACTACTGCTTTGTTGTCCATATTAGTTCTTGTCCAGTCATCCATCACCTTCAATAGCAAACAAATAACTTATAAATTTAAGTGTTCAAAGACATCCACTTGAAAACGAAAAGATGAAAAATATAAGAATATTTTTTTTCTTTTGTGTACAGAAGTTGCTAGCTGAGCATTGGTTGAGTAATTAATTGAGACTTTAATCACTCGTATTATAAATAAATTATAAAGCCATTAGAACTACAATGATAAAATTAATCTGTAAGGAATTTTTTTATGTAGATACCTGTACTATGAACTCTTTGATAATCAATTGACAATAAAGATGGGATTTAAAAAAAGTATACATCTATAGTACACTGGGTGTTTGGCACAACATTGGCCATATTAAAATGATGGATTCAGGCCATAAAACTGAATAACTCACTAGAAGTTACACAAGTCGAATTATGAAAAAAAAATCTACTTTCCATAGAAACTGATACCCGCTTTAAAAAAAAATTCCCTATTAAAATTTATGGTCAGAATCCATTATCATAGTTCAATGGCCAATGTTGCCGAACACTAATAAATGTACTATACAAGATCTTAAAAGTTAAAGCACCATTTTAGCATGTTACATATATCATAAAACTGAACAACTTCTCCCAAAGAAAGTAGGTCTAGGTGGAAATTTCAAAATTAAATTTTGCTTCCCATAGAAACTGCATCTGATATTTCCCATTTAACCCATGTTCCATAGAGAAAGTTCAGTTTCATCGTCTAGGTAACAGGCTAAAATAGTTTAAAATATTTTTGGGTAAATTATAGAATGCAGTCTCACATTTTGTTTCTTATTTTTTTTTAGTTTTTGGTCTGGCTACTGGCTGATACTAATTGTAATTGTGTGTTAGGCTATTTTCCACAACACGACGACAATGCGCCTATTTTGCGTGTGGGTAGGACAGCGAACTACTCAAGCCACCCAATCTCCTAAAGAAAGCCCAGCAAGCCCGTGACATTGCTCGCTACTTCAGGAAGGCCCCAGGAAACACCAAGGTACTTTGCCCTGTATGTGGCTGATACTATTAAAATATGTCGCGCGAATTCGCTTCTGACACTCTGGTCGTAAGAGTACCTAACACAACCAACAAAGATTGTGTTTGACTTACTTAATGGACCTATGTGGGTCTTGGTAGCCAAACCGAAAATCTTAAATTAAAAAAGATTGTGACGGCTTCCTAAACACGATTTTTTTTTACATCGTGAGTAATGGTAGGCCTACATACCAACTCAACACCGGCTCATGTTGTTAGGCTCAAATCAATCAATGGTTCAATTAAAACCCACACTATAACCCATAGACTTCAGTATAACATAGCACTTCTTTGTCAAATGCAATTACTTGTACATCAGCTCCATGTTAATTAGTTGCTACACTACATGACTTCGATAATATACACATGTCATGACCTATTGGCGAGCTGCTCAAATGCAGCTGATGTTTTTTTTTATTGTTAATCGCAAACAAGAAGTTGAATCAGAGAAATTTAAGGAAATGAATAATACAGAAAATATCATACAATGTTACTTACCATGTCTTTTAGTGTCTTATTCTCCCATACAGCAAACTTACTGCTTTTCTGTTCGTAACTTGGCCCACGTAACGAACAGATGTTTAGACGTAAAAGGCACATGAAAAAAACTTGTGATATCAACGCTACAATAAAAAGTAATTAAAAAACCGTATGGGAACACCCAACGAACAACATGCAACTTTTCACATCAACATCTCATCACAATCTGTGTCACAGATCTCGCCAACCAACAAATGGAAGCGGACCAAAATGATAGATAGATATTTATTTAATGGCGTCACATCTCAGATGTATTTTGCACAATGTCAATCAAATCAAAGCAAAAAGTGGCAGATTGACACTCGGACCAAAATGAATCAATCCGAGGATTGACAACTGCCGCACCTCAGACTGTGCGTTCCAATATGCACTAACAGACTGCTTTAGAGCACTGTGAGCGCGCTTAAGTCGGTCCAAATTGACCTAAAGCGTGCTCTAAAGCACTCGCTCTTTCACCGCCTTACGTCATTGATGACGTCATCGTTTCTGCTATCAGTGCTTTAGTCAAATAGGTGGAGCAGTGAAAGCGCTAATGTCAAAATCGATTTGACACATATAAAATCCCACACGTTTGCAGCCAGCTGATGTTTCTCAAGTTTTGATTTTAATGAGTTTTCTCTAATGGAAATGAGAGTGGATTTGGCGCACATTTTTCAGGGATTAGCTTAGGCTTTGTTAAAGAAAATAAAAACAAAACTGACATTTTGACAGATGAACACGTGAGCGCGCTTAAATCCATTCCAAATTGACTAGAGCCATTAAAGCAGTGATAGCTTTGTGAGCGTGCTAAATCAATTTGGACCGTCCGTGAGTACTGTATACGCTTTTAGCAGCGTTTGTACAATTTGGAACACAGCGAGAGTAAAAAACTATAGAGTCCGCCATAGTGTCCGTCTCCCCAGCAACCCGTGCGAGATATAGCCAAGTGGCATACACCAAAATTTAGTGGAAATTGGTTCATTCCATCAGTAAAGTGTCAGATTCAGTGCATCAAAACTGATGACACTACGAGGTGAAAACTTTGGGTGGCTGTAGAGCAGTGTTGCCACCTTAGCCCTTTTGGGGCTAGATCTAGCACTTTTTACTATAGGTGAACTCGTTGTTTAATGATTTAGCCCGGAAAGGGCTATCTAGCCCTTTTCACAAAATCTTGAACTTGCGCCATCCTAACATTGCCATAACATCGAACTTTCGCGATTTGTGTCATAGATATTGATTTATATTTTTGTGGAAGATACCATTTGTTCGATTATGGCAACATACCGCATCTCTACGCCGCGCCGATCCGGGTATTCCCCGTAGTCTACGGCGGCGGCGGCGAGGAATAGCCGGAGCGTTTACTTTTTATGAACCGACTAATTAAAGATGTGTGTCAAAACACTATTTTTTCATCAGTTGATATGTCAATTGTTTTTTGCAATATAAAAATAATACAACAGAACATTTTGTTTTTTCATTCATTCGTCTGGAGTTCATCGCCGTAATTTGAGGTTTTTTTATAGAACATTGTAATAGTTTGAGTTTTCCGTACCTATACAAAGTGTAAGTGTATGTATTTTATCTTTGCCCCATTCTAACGCCGATGTAGAGCGTGTCTTCAGTTCAATGAACTTGATCAAAACCAAAACGAGAAACAGGATGGGGTTGAAAACAATGAGTGCAATTTTAAATATACGGTGGGGATTGAAACGACTCAAACAGTCTTGCTTTTCTCACAAGTTTCCTAAGGACGTAATTCAAAAATGTGGGAGTAATTTGAAATACACTTTCAAATTATCGAAAAATACCACAGCTTTAAATGAGCCATCTACTTCTTCTGCTCCGCCAAATGAGATCTTGGAGGATTCAGATGAAGACTTTGATTTTTGATTATTTTTTGGTATTTTCTGTTCAATTTTGTTAATGTTTCTTGTAGATAACAAGGTAAATAATTATGTTTTAAATTTAAATCTGTTTAATTTCGATTTGTTTTGGTTAACAGCTAAATGATTCTTTTGAAATTTTGAACCGGTTAAATTTGTTTAATTTTAGTGTGTTAAATAACTAAAATATATAATTTTTGAACCTATTAAATTGGTTAAATTTTTGTTCTAATTCAGTTTAATTTTGAAAAATGTTAGTGATTAAAACTTAAAAATAAATATGTAATGGAAATCATTCGTAAATGTGTTTTTTAGCCTTTTTTTTTACATCAAGTCTTTTCTTGGTAATTTGTGCTCCATCTAGCCCGATCTAGCCCTTTTTAGCTTCTTCAACTGCCCCATTACTAAAACCAAGGTGGCAACACTGCTGTAGAGACGTCTCGTCAGCCAGCCCATTCTATACAGGGAAAACTACGAAGATTACATAAAAGCAAAATAGTTCCACATTTACTGCATGTCTAGTGCAATTGATTGTAAAAAAGCCGAATCGAAAATGTCCATATGGTAGGAGCACTTCATCAATAATTATGGGTGGCTGGAGAGACGTTTTCCCAGCCAGCCCATGTGATATCTCGGAACATATAGTAGGTAGGAAGATGAAACAAAGCTAAATATTTACTACCTACTCGGAACAGTAGGAAGCAAATATTTCAAAATCCTAGCTCCACTAACTTTTGAGATATTTGTATTTTTTCATGGGCTTGCTGGGGAGACGTCTCGCCAGCAAGCCCATGCTGTAACTCAAAAAGTACTGCACGTAGAATGCTGAACGATATACCAATAGAGAGTGCATATTTGATGCAATAAGCACCAAGAAAAGTGAGTCCCTAGGTCTTATGGTTTCGATGCTAGAAACAAAAATCATTTTCCCGCTGAAAATTTGGAATGCATGATGTGAAGTGCAACGTTGCCGTTCTGTGCAATTCTACATGTTGCTGTTAGAGCATTCAAAAATCAATCTTGTGTCCTTATAGTTAAGAGGTCCTGTAGACGCACGTGTAGATTATTTGTAATTTGAGAATAGTTCGGGAGACGGTGTACTTAAAAGGCTGATTGGTTAACAAGAAGTTTTTATTTATTTGTGGACAACATGTGAAGAACAAAAGACATAATATGTATTTTGGCTCACGTATTTATTTAATAAATCAGTTTTCTTAACTTATTAATTACAGGACAATTTAAGAATACTTTAAAAATTTTAGTTTGTTACTGAGACCATTAAACCTACATCTCCTCCTAGAATACAGTTGTCACGGTTGCTAAAAAGAGATTGAGGCACCAGTTAGTCTTCACGTGAGCTAAAATACATATTATCTCTTTCGTTCTTAACATGTCGTCCACAAATAAATAAAAACTTCTTGATAACCAATCAGTCTTTTACTAAGTACACCGTCTCCCGAACTATTCTCAAATTACAAATAATCTACACGTGCGTCTACAGTACCTTTTAACTATAAGGATACAAGATTGATTTTTGAATGCTCTAACAGCAACATGTAGAGTTGCACAGAACGGCAACGTCGCACTTCACATCATGCATTCAAAATTTTCAGCGGGAAAATGATATTTGTTTCTAGCACCGAAACCGTAAGACCTAGGGACTCATTTTTCTTGGTGCTTATTGCATCAAATATGCACTCTCTATTGGTATATCGCTCAGCATTCTACGTGCAGTACTTTTTGAGTTACAGCATGGGCTTGCTGGCGAGACGTCTCCCCAGCAAGCCCATGAAAAAATACAAATATCTCAAAAGTTAGTGGAGCTAGGATTTTGAAATATTTGCTACCTACTGTTCCGAGTAGGTAGTAAATATTAAGCTTTGTTTTATCTTCCTACCTACTATATGTTCCGAGATATCACATAGGCTGGCTGGGAAAACGTCTCTCCAGCCACCCATAATTATTGATGAAGTGCTCATACCATATGGACATTTTCGATTCAGCTTTTTTACAATCAATTGCACTAGACATGCAGTAAATGTGGAACTATTTTGCTTTTATGTAATCTTCGTAGTTTTCCCTGTATAGAATGGGCTGGCTGACGAGACGTCTCTACAGCCACCCAAAGTTTTCAGTTCGTAGTGTCGTCAGTTTTGATGTACTGAATCTGACACTTTACTGATGGAATGAACCAATTTCCACTAAATTTTGGTGTATGCCACTTGGCTATATCTCGCACGGGCTTGCTGAGAAGACGGACACTCCGCCATATCCATATTCTGTACAAAGATTTTGGAAACTACTACGCCAGGGAGCGTTTTTCTTACGTCAAATGAGCGGTAGGCAATAATGTGCGTCACGAGAATGTGCAACATTTATTACGCAGCAAATAATGTGCAGCTGATAATTGGCTTCACGTGGCGCCGATTATCTGCTGCATATTATTTGCTGCGTACTACTGTGCTGCACATTATTCAAGCGCTTGATAATCGAACCTCGAAGCATCGACCTTCACTAGAGATGTGTTTTCTCTTATTATAACTATATCGATACGACAATATTTTAGAGAAATTATTGGTCCCAGTTGAGAAAATTTCAGCTTAGCTACCAAGACTTTAAAGACAATAGTACCGTATAAATATGATTTCCATAGGTCCGTTAGGTAAAGTAAACACAACCTAACCGATCCCGTGGGATCGGTTAGGTTGTGTTAGGTACTCTTGCGACCACAACGCACGAGCCGAGTGAGCGAAGCGAGCGTGCCGCGGCAGCGGCCGGCGAGTGCCAGAAGTGAAATTGAGGCATAAAATACTTTACCTACATAAAACTCCAAAAAAATATAGAATACAGTTTTATCGACTTAAATAGGCCAAGGTGATACACAGCTCTATAAAGAACTTGACCTTTTCCAAACGTGACGTGAACCATCAGGTGCGCATTATTCGAGCGCGCAATAACCAGTGACACATACTACGCAGCAAATATTGTGCGGCTGGATAGTTGACGTCACGATGCCAAATATCAGCTGCACATTATCGAGCTGCGTACTATCTGCTGCACGTTACATGTTGCACATTGTATGCCACCTGTATGAGCTAGTGAAGCGTCTCACTGTCGCCCATGCTAGTCGGTCAAAAAACTCAGTTTTAAGTTTTACAAAAATCAGGATATCTTTAAAAATCTAATGCTTTAGTAAAAATTTTGTTTGCGAAAGTGAAAATATATCGTTTTTCACTTGTGAATTGATCATAAATACTAAGAACGGAAGCGTCAAAAATCCGTAACAGCCATTTTATACGTGATTTTTAACACCGTTTTTTCCTGAATGGTAAGCACAGACTACTTAGATGATACTATGGTAAGTGTTTTCACCAGAAAAACTATGGTAGTAGCATTAATTAGTCCCATGTCACATATTGCTCAGAGAGAAATGGGCTCTACTCACGCAACAATCTCAATCACAATCAGTTGTCGCAATCTGCAGATTGTCAACAGATTTCAACGTAAGTAGGCAGATTGGGGATGACTTCCAACTAATTGACAAATTGTACAATCCAATCTTAAACGGCCCATACAAAGCCCTGCCTGCAGGGCCCTGCTTGCAGTGCGCACTGCCAATCGTACCGTGTGTGGTCTTGCAGGGCCGATGTAACGGCGATTTTGTCGGCCCTGCATACACAAAGTACGATTGGCAGTGGCACTGCAAGCAGGGCCCTGCAGGCAGAGCTTTGTATGGGGCCCTTTAGCAATCTACAATCTATCAAGCGTGATTGCATGCAATTTTCATACATTTAGCTCTATGGTCGCAATTTTGCGACTCTATCTAGCCCTGCCTGCAGGGCCCTGCTTGCAGTACTGCCGCAGAGGATGTTGGCACACAAAGCCCTGCAAGTCATAAGAGCGTTCAGACGTGTCCAGTGCAGTCATTCACATACAATTACCTATACTAAAATGGCTCCATCATTATCAAAACACCAAAAATTGCGTTAGCTGTACTTGTAGCAGAAAGAACACGAAAAGAAAACAATGGTGTATGTACCTAACTACTGCAAGAGACGTTGGGTCACGCTTATTTACTGAGAGAGTTAGACCCCGATGATAACAAAAAAAACTTTTTAAAAATTAAAATTTTTAATTTGTTTTATCAAAATATTTTTTTAAAAATAGTTGCTCGTTGTTAATCTTACAGAGGCATGGAAAATCTCGATATAGTTCGAATATGTCCCTCCACAGCTCCTCCAAGCCCTCCACACATCTTTCTCCCGTTGGCTCATAAAGAAGAGATTTTCTGGCCGGGCTTGCAGAATGCCACTGCGGCCCTGCGGCAGGGTGAACAATTAAAAAATCGGCCCTGCATGACCACACAAAGTACGATTGGCAGTGGCACTGCCCTATAGGACGAATTCTATCTAATCTGTGGCTGTAATTTATTATTGTTGTTAGTGTACTAACAGACGATCGGATCGGACTGCTCCGAATTTTGCTCCGGACCACGATTTTGCCCAATAGGGTTGCGGATTGTCCCAAACGACAACTTTGCTATTGGGCAAAATCGTGGTACGGAGCTAAATTAAGAGCAGTCCGATCCGATATTATTAGATAAAAGCGATAAAAGCAATGTTTTTAGCCACTATCATCTTCTTTTCGACTCTAATTGCTTGTAATTTGATGAATCGATGGTAAGAATCATTTCTCAAAAATCTTTAAGAAATGTATGTTGAAACGGCTTACACAGTACTGCGACAAATTCAAAATCATAAGTAAAGATCAGATTGGCTTTCAAAAAATGAAGTCAACTACTTCTGCTGCTTTTTCACTTATCAAGGCTATTTTGGGTGGTATCAATAAAAAATAATTGACTACAGTTTTATTTTTTGACCTAAGTAAAGCCTTCGAATATGTAGCGCACGATCTTCTCATAAAAAAAACTGTCTACTTATGTAATAAGAGGATTACCACTTGACTGGATCCATTCTTACCTCAGCGATAGAAAACAAACAGTTTCTATATCAAAACTAAATTAAAAAGGTGAAAATATCTCATATACTTCCAAATATTTTTTGTTCTCTTATATAAATGATATTCCTCTGATTACCTCTCACAAATGTACGCTCTTTGCTGACGACATTTCTATAGTCATAACGACAAAAGGTAAAATAAATGACATTGCATTAACAAATCAAAAGGATGACATAAACAATACTATTGAAAACGTACTTAATAATCTGCAAATTAATTTATTAAAGACTAATTTAATGAATTTTAACAATAATAGAATAAGACATTTACAATTGATTCATAATGGCAAAGTAATAGACGAGGTTGAAAATACTAAATTCCTAGGTTTAAAAATAGACAACCAGCTTAACGTAAAGTAGGCCGTGCTGCAGTGGTTTCTTGCCGTTTCTTTTACGCTGCCATAGCACGATCCGAAACGGCGTAGACTAGCTCTATTTGCATTGTATTCTGCATGACATTCAATAAGTATTCTGTAAAGAATCTACATTGAATAAAATTATCTGAATCTAACTGGAAACCTCATATTGCATACATTAGTGAAATACTCAAAAAATTGGCTTATGCTTTAAAATGCCTTAGAAATTTAACTAACATGTCCACGGTTTTGTCTGCTTACCACGCCTATGTAGGATCGATAATACGTTATGGTCTTATCTTGTGGGGGAATGGTGTCGACGTGAGGAGGGCTCTCATAGCTCAGAAGAAGTGTGTTAGAGCAATTACTGGTGAATCATCACGAACTTCATGTAAACCGTTTTTTAAGAAGCATGGTTTGTTGCCACTACCTGCACTTTACATTTTTTAACTTTGTGTTTTCGTGAGACAAAATCCGGATGTTTATACAAAAGCTGGAGAAATTAGCATGAGAGGTTGTAGGGATCCAGAGAGATTGATTCATGTAGAAACACCACTTACTGAAAAATATAAAAATATAATACATATTATCTCTTTCGTTCTTAACATGTTGTCCACAAATAAATAAAAACTTACATACATACATACATAACATCACGCCTCTTTCCCGTTGGGGTAGGCAGAGACCACAGTCCTCCACCTGCTACGATCTTGACATACTTCCCTTGCTTCCTGTACTTTCATCAATCCTTTCTTACATGCTCGTCGGTTTAGGGTACTTTTAACCTGGCCTTTATTCAGAACGTCCTGAATTTGGTCCTGGTACGTTCGCCTAGGCCTTCCCCTTCCAACGTTTCCAGTCACTCTCGCCTGGTAGATCTCTTTCGTCAATCTTCGTTCATTCATCCTCTCTACATGACCAAACCATCTCAGCATCCCTTTCTCGATTTTGGTCACTACGTCTTCTTTTACGCCACACCGTTCTCTTATCACACTATTTCTAATCCTGTCACTCAATTTAACACCAATCATACTCCTTAGCGCTCTCATTTCCACTGCATTAATTCTACTTTCATGCTTCTTCTGCCATACCCAGCTTTCACTGCCATACATCAGTGTTGGTACCAAAACTCCCCCATGAACAGCCAAACGAGCCTGGTGAGACACCTTCTGACTCCTCATAAAGGCGTGCAGGGCACCATTCACCATGTTTCTTGAGAAATTTATAAAAATAAAAACTTAAAAACTTCTTGTTAACCAATCAGCCTTTTACTAAGTACACCGTCTCCCGAACTATTCTCAAATTACAAATAATCTACACGTGCGTCTTCAGTACCTCTTAACTACAAGGATACAAGATTGATTTTTGAATGCTCTAACAGCAACATGTAGAGTTGCACAGAAAGGCAACGTCGCACTTCACATCATGCATTCAAAATTTTCGGCGGGAAAATGATTTTTGTTTCTAGCACCGAAACCGTTAGACCTAGGGAGTCACTTTTCTTGATGCTTATTGCATCAAATATGCACTCTCTATTGGTATATCGCTCAGCATTCTACGTGCAGTACTTTTTGAGTTACAGCATGGGCTTTATCGCAAGCGGATCGTTGTATGAAGACCCCCGCATTAAATCCTCAGTCGATGAAACTTTGCTGGGCTATTACACTACATGAGACAAACCTTCTATAAAAAAATCCAAAATAAAATCGGATCTTTTAATTTTTCTATACAAAAATTTAAAACATTGTATGAAAAAATTTTAATGTATTTTTTTTTATATATTTTGAATTTACATTTAATTCATGATTCTTTATCATCCTGTCAAATAAAATCTGCCTGAGATTTATGTTGGGGTCTACCTGCTTCGTTGCCTACACTAGGCCACGACTATGGCGAACTCTATAGTTTTTTTTTTGTCGTCGGTGCGCGCACGCTCTGAGACATCTCTCTGAGATTAGGGCCGACGGAGGTGCCGGACAGAGAGTAGGTAAATGTGCCGGACGCCGGTATGAATGACAGCGTTGCCAGAATGTTACTTTTGCAACATTTTGTGTTAAAAGGTCTCCTTACGCGACAATTTCCATCACAATTAGTTGTGACAATCTATAGAATCGAGATTGCCTGTACTCTACTCACAAAGCAATTTCATCATGATTTCATGCCGCGAAATTTCAAAATTTTTAAAAATATCGAAATTTCAACATGCGGGACTTGTGCTTACGATCGATTCATCAAATTACAAGCAATTAGCGTCGAAAAGAAGATGATAGTGGCTAAAAACATTGCTTTCATCGCTTTTATCTTACAACAATAATAAATGACAGCCACAGATTAGATATAATTCGTCCTATAGATAGAGTCGCAAAATTGCGACCATAGAGCTAAATGTATGAAAATTGCATGCAATCACGCTCCACACATTGCAATTTGGACACAATTTGTTTGACAGATTGTAGATTGCTAAGATTGGATTGTACAATTTGACAATTAGCTGGAAGTCAGCCCCAATCTGCCTACTTACGTTGCAATCTGTTGACAATCTGCAGATTGCGACAACTGATTGTGGTTGAGATTGTTGCGTGAGTAGAGCCCATTACTTTTGACCCTCTCATGTTACCTCCATGTTACACGAACTAAAATGTTACTTTTGTGTTACTTTTAGCAATATCTCAGGACTAAATTAAGATCCAAATTTTCTGACAAAAATAATCGTAAAACGGAACGCACTCGAAAAAGTTTTCATACGTCGTGTTGGCGAACTTGATTTAAGCAAAGATTTCTGTCCGTCTCCCCAGCAACCCATGCGAGATATGGCCAAGTGGCATACACCAAAATTTAGTGGAAATTGGTTCATTCCATCAGTAAAGTGTCAGATTCAGTGCATCAAAACTGATGACACTACGAGCTGAAAACTTTGGGTGGCTGTAGAGACGTCTCGTCAGCCAGCCCATTCTATACAGGGAAAACTACGAAGATTACATAAAAGCAAAATAGTTCCACATTTACTGCATGTCTAGTGCAATTGATTGTAAAAAAGGCGAATCGAAAATGTCCATATGGTAGGAGCACTTCATCAATAATTATGGGTGGCTGGAGAGACGTTTTCCCAGCCAGCCCATGTGATATCTCGGAACATATAGTAGGTAGGAAGATAAAACAAAGCTTAATATTTACTACCTACTCGGAAAAGTAGGTAGCAAATATTTCAAAATCCTAGCTCCACTAACTTTTGAGATATTTGTATTTTTTCATGGGCTTGCTGGGGAGACGTCTCGCCAGCAAGCCCATGCTGTAACTCAAAAAGTACTGCACGTAGAATGCTGAGCGATATACCAATAGAGAGTGCATATTTGATGCAATAAGCACCAAGAAAAGTGAGTCCCTAGGTCTTACGGTTTCGGTGCTAGAAACAAATATCATTTTCCCGCCGAAAATTTTGAATGCATGATATGAAGTGCGACGTTACTGTTCTGTGCAACTCTACATGTTGCTGTTAGAGCATTCAAAAATCAATCTTGTATCCTTATAGTTAAAAGGTACTGTAGACGCACGTGTAGATTATTTGTAATTTGAGAATAGTTCGGGAGACGGTGTACTTAGTAAAAGACTGATTGGTTATCAAGAAGTTTTTATTTATTTGTGGACGACATGTTAAGAACGAAAGAGATAATATGTATTTTAGCTCACGTGAAGACTAACTGGTGCCTCAATCTCTTTTTAGCAACCGTGACAACTGTATTCTAGGAGGAGATGTAGGTTTAATGGTCTCAGTAACAAACTAAATTTTTTAAAGTATTCTTAAATTGTTCTGTAATTAATAAGTTAAGAAAACTGATTTATTAAATAAATACGTGAGCCAAAATACATATTATGTCTTTTGTTCTTCACATGTTGTCCACAAATAAATAAAAACTTCTTGTTAACCAATCAGCCTTTTAAGTACACCGTCTCCCGAACTATTCTCAAATTACAAATAATCTACACGTGCGTCTACAGGACCTCTTAACTATTAGGACACAAGATTGATTTTTGAATGCTCTAACAGCAACATGTAGAATTGCACAGAATGGCAACGTTGCACTTCACATCATGCATTCCAAATTTTCAGCGGGAAAATGATTTTTGTTTCTAGCACCGAAACCATAAGACCTAGGGACTCACTTTTCTTGGTGCTTATTGCATCAAATATGCACTCTCTATTGGTATATCGCTCAGCATTCTACGTGCAGTACTTTTTGAGTTACAGCATGGGCTTGCTGGCGAGACGTCTCCCCAGCAAGCCCATGAAAAAATACAAATATCTCAAAAGTTAGTGGAGCTAGGATTTTGAAATATTTGCTACCTACTGTTCCGAGTAGGTAGTAAATATTAAGCTTTGTTTCATCTTCCTACCTACTATATGTTCCGAGATATCACATGGGCTGGCTGGGAAAACGTCTCTCCAGCCACCCATAATTATTGATGAAGTGCTCCTACCATATGGACATTTTCGATTCGCCTTTTTTACAATCAATTGCACTAGACATGCAGTAAATGTGGAACTATTTTGCTTTTATGTAATCTTCGTGGTTTTCCCTGTATAGAATGGGCTGGCTGACGAGACGTCTCTACAGCCACCCAAAGTTTTCACCTCGTAGTGTCATCAGTTTTGATGCACTGAATCTGACACTTTACTGATGGAATGAACCAATTTCCACTAAATTTTGGTGTATGCCACTTGGCCATATCTCGCATGGGTTGCTGGGGAGACGGACACTTCGGAAACTACGCCAGGGGGCGTTTAGAAGCGCAGCGTTTTTCTTACGTCAATGGATTTAAGCCATCTTCTTTCTCTTTCTCACACTTGGAAGAATGAAGAAGATAACATTAGAACTTCGAAAGTTCGTTCAACAACACTGAAAAATTTTAGTTGGAGTGGACTTAACATTGGAACTTCATTTAAATTTTTTTGGTTTTTTGGTAGTTGAGTAGGCTGAGTTCCGGCCAACACAGTCGATTTATTCTGTTTCATCAGTGTTTCGCGGTAAAGCGACCAAGGTTCAGGTTCAAGTACGAATTTGAATTAGCTACCCCGTCTCAACAATAGGTTATAATGACGTTGTTTACTAAAGTTCACCAAAGAAAAGGAAAAAAAAGACTTTTCAAATGCGTTTTCTACATAAAATTGGATAATGTTACTTTTCTCGTGAAAATGTTACTTTTTGAACTGCCTTATGTTATTTTTGTCTATTGGCCACTGGCAACACTGATGAATGACACTATAAAGGGCCCCATACAAAGCCCTGCCTGCAGGGCCCTGCTTGCAGTGCGCACTGCCAATCGTACCGTGTGTGGTGTTGCAGGGCCGATGTAACGGCGATTTTGTCGGCCCTGCATGCCCAGCATTGACGTAAGAAAAACGCTGAGTTTCCAACATCTTTGATGCCCACACAAAGTACGATTGGCAGTGGCACTGCAAGCAGGGCCCTGCAGGCAGGGCTTTGTATGGGCCGTTTAAAAGCTATAGACGATCGGATCGGACTGCTCCGAATTTAGCTCCGGACCACGATTTTGTCCAATAGCGTTTCGGATTGTCGCAAACGACAAATTTGCTATTGGGCGAAATCGTGGTACGGAGCTAAATTCAGAGCAGTCCGATCCGATCGTCTATTAGTACCTCAGAGTAAAAAACTACCTATAGAGTCCGCCATATACATATTCTGTATGAGCTAGTGAAGTGTAACAGTACTAATAGACGATCGGATCAGACTGCTCTGAATTTAGCTCCGTACCACGATTTTGGCCAATAGCAAAATTGTCGTTAGGGTCAATCCGCAACTCTATTGGACAAAATCGTGGTCCGGAGCTAAATTCAGAGCAGTCCGATCCGATCGTCTATTAGTACTTTAAAGCGTCTCACTGTCGCCCATTCTAGTCGGTCAAAAAACTCAGTTTAGTTTTACAAAAATCAAGATATCTTTAAAAATCTAATGTTTTAGTATAAACTTTGTTTGCGAAAGTGAAAATATATAGTTTTTTACAGGTGAATTGATAATTATTACTAAGAACGGAAGCGTAAATAATCCGTAATAGCCATTTTATGCGTGATTTTTAACACCGTTTTTTTCCTGAATGGTAAGTGTTTTCACCAGAAAAACTGTGGTTATAGCATTTATTAGTCCCATGACACATATTTCTCAGAGAGAAACATAAAAATTTTACGTTTTTTGGATTTGAAAAAAATCCATACATTTTAGTATGGAGGTCGATCGCAAGAAAGTGCTACGCTTATGGCTCCCTCCTTAGCAGCAAGAGCTGCTACTAAAACCTCCTTGATTAGTACTTTAATAATGACGGCCATTTTGATTTTGTCTTTACTTCAGTCAGTCGACTTGTGTTTGATTATTTGCCAAAATAAAAAGTGAAGTGAAAAATAGGTACCTATCCTTTATACTCATTGACTAAAGTGAGGCCATCAAAGGTCCATCCAATGAGCTACAACGATGATTTTTGGGAAGACGAGGGCCCCAGGTAAGTTGTAACCTCCTCGCACTGAAAGACTCGATTGCCCGTTTAGCGTCGCCAGACTTCAGTTTGAAAGGAAACATGTCTCACTCAATGCCCCAAGAGCTGAGCCAACATTTTATTGGCCGATCGATTGATTCCAAATGTAATACATTCCGGGTTAAAATGTCTGTTCACCTTGTTGGGATATGGTACGGTTATAGAAGCAAGTTGAACATATATTTTGACCGGGTTGTAATAACTGCTGCAGCAGGTGGGTACCTACTTATGCCGTTGTGTATGCCGAGAGTCGCCACCCACCGCGTTCTCCCGTTGTGCTAGCACTATTGTGCTCTCCTCCGATTTATACTACCTTCACTTTTTCATACATTGCATATTGCAAGTAATGTTCTTTATTATCTCTGCAACAGGAGTCGATACCAGAACGCCTACGGAGATTACAGAGGTGGTTATGGGCCGGTACCTAATCGCATGGGGCCGCCGGAGCCTCTGTTCATGCCTCCGCCTGGCCCACCGCCTCCTCTAATGATGCGAGCATTGGGGCCAGGACCTATGAGACCGCCACCAGCAGGCTTCCGCAGAGGGGAACCTCCAGCTATTCGGTATTTAATGAGTAAGTAGTATCAATATAAAACTTTTTATTAATTGATGCATGCATGTAGCAGTGTATGTAGCATGTAGAAGTGTAGGGCAGTGTTTCTAATAAAGCTCTCGCTGCTCTGCAAATTATATGCAGTTGTAGCTGACCTGTAAGTTACAGATGACATATTTTAAACTGTAAGGCCAGTGCGATTAGTTTCTATAAAAATGAAAAAGGAATGATTAAGTTTATAGTTTTAAATTGAGGATAAAACCATTTCTTATTTCCTATGGTATAGTTGTTCAGTTTTGTTGACTAATCATCCTTAAGATTGGTCAGTAATAAGTAATAGTTAAGTAATAAGTATTATAGTTTGTTTTTTAATCTTCATGATATCATGGAGATTAAAAAACAAACTATTACTTATTTCAAATCTACTTTCAAGTCTACATTATACTTAATCAAAACAGCATAATACCTTTTAACAGTCCTGTCCCTGGCTATACTTCTGTAGGAAAATATGTGCATATGAAGAGTTTTATATCAGGAATGTTTGGTAGTTATCCTAGTAAGGGTGAACGCTGCGTCAGGCGTGCTCACGTCGCGTTTCCACGCGCGCGTAGCAAATTCAGCAAAATACAAGGGTACCGCTAGCTAGCGCGCGTCAAACGACCACACGCCGCGGCCTAGAATTACGGAACGTACCGACGCAGCGTGTCGCGTGGCGCGTGTCGCTCGGGCGTGTTTGTTTCACGAAATTCAGTCCTTGCCGCTACGTCAAGCTGAGCGCACGCAGGGCGCGGCGTATCGAAATCGTACAGTCCGGTACATCACGATGACACCTGGATGTGATGTAATAAATATTATTTTATTGTTTTTAAGTCTCGGTATTATCAAAATGCTTCTTAAGGTCATTATTTGTTAATATACAGGGTGTTAGGCTAGGATAACTATACAGGATGTTAGGGTAAGTAGGTATACAAGGTGTCAGTGGCGTGCACTCCATAAAGACAAAAAGACACTGCCTACCCTACCTACTCTAACAAAATAATCAGATTTTATTTGGATACCTTGTCACATTGTATTTACTACCTACCATCATTGAAAGCATAGGTCACGGAGTAAGGAAGGGGAGAGGAGCTGGCCCTACGAAATTTTTGTACGACACGAAGCGTGACAGTGCGCGGGGGTGAAGATCGAGTCACGGGTTGGTGGGACATACAACTAGACTCCACCTACTTATGTAAAATCCATCTAGTGGCAAATAGTGAAACTACAAGCACTTTTTGTCCTTACGCACTTTTTGGTGGTACTCTTATACTCTACTAGATGGCGTAAAAGACACTATACTACAAAAATGAATTATTTGTACAGGGTGTTAATTTAATTGCGTGCCTTAGCCCGCGGGTTCAGTATCAGTATCTGAAAGACTTTCCCAAAGGAATATAGTTCGATAAAGGACATAAATTTTGGACTTCCCATACAATTGTGTTGGTCACTCAGAAGGTATGGAAAGTCCAAAATTATTTTTTGTTTTTCGACCTATGTTCCTTGGAAAAAGTTATTCAGTCACTGATATGGATCTTGCTCTAGAGCTATGGCTCGCAATTAAATTATAACCTGAGACTAAGAGCGGGCAGTCGGTAACCCTTCCTCGTTGCTTATGAAAATAGCGACTAATCTATACGTATAATAAAATCGCGAACTCGGCGAATCTGTAAGCTAAGCTACAAAAACTGTGTATTTTTGACAGGACGGATCGAATTGATAACCTCTTCTTTTTTAAGTAGATTAAAAAGATAAAAGTGGTGGCAGCTTAACACGTTATGCTCCCTCTATCTATATGAATATAGAGCCAACTATATTGATTTGAAAATTCAAAAATAACAATAGGTATTAATTTGTATACCTACTTAGTAATCAAATTAAAAATAAGAGGCCTTCCGCTATTCCTACTATGAGAAGTAGGTATGTTGTTCACGATTTTGTTTGCGATGAGGTAAGGTTGCTGACTTCCCGCTCTCTATCTACTGGGAGTTTATTGCCAAAGTTTAGAAGATGGTTCGGTAACGATAAAGGAACACAAAAAATATTTAAAAAATCCTACATAAAAAAACGAAATCTCCTTGTCTAACTAAAACTTGAAATTGAAACTAAACTAACGCAAAAAAGAAACAGTTTCAGTTATGTATGTGCCTACCTAATCCACTGATACTCGTACTTGCGCGCTGGTTTGATGATCTGGGTCAAGTTTTAATTTTTTTTAAGCAGGTTTTTTTTTCATATCTTATTGTGTTCTTTTATCGATACTGAACATTCACTTAGATATGGCACGTTATTAAATTAAGACCCTATATACTACTTACTTGCTGAAATCTGGAAGACGGTTCTTGAACCTAACTCTGGCGAGTTTGTCCACTGCATACTAGGTGGCGCTACTACAAACAACATAACTACAAACTACAAATATTTCTCCAAATAAATAAAATATTCACGATATGCACGTAATTTTTATCAAACTATTGTTAAAGCTAAAGCCAGAAATGTAAATTGAGTCTGTGGAAGTAAAAAGAAGGGGTGAATTTCGATCGTCTACAAATATTCCCAAAACCATCTAGCGACATAAAGCAGAACTAATGTTACGGCCACATGCCTACAGTACATCAATAAAATTATTGAAAAATCTTACTAACAAGTGAAAAGACACTTTAAATGCAGTTTCTTTTTGCGTTTCTGACGAATTTAAACACAAAGGCAAACAACACTTCATAGTGGGAGTTGTTTTTCCAACTATTTAAACAATTTTTTGCAGAGCGTGTTTCGATGTGATCACTAGTAAGTTCAAAGAGGAAATGGCGTATGCCCCGCCCCCTTTCGTGACGTCATGGCTCAATTGATTGAATCACGGCTCGACTGATATCATCATCTCCTCTCTATTCTTTACTCCGTGGCATAGGTTGAAAGAAACATTCTAAAAACTTAAATCAGCTCCACCTGTCGAGTATCAGTGGTATCATCGCCTCGGTAAGTACTGTGGTATGCACCACAGAGTACGCACATTCCACATCGCATTATTGCGCTGCACTAGTGCCGCTACGCGCCTAACGGCAAAGACACATACTATTCCTGCCTAAATGTTTGCATGTGTGCCGACGTGGTTATGCGAATGCACTGTGTGTGCGTTCTTATAAATACGTGGCACACAATGATACAATTAACGCACACAATCGCACAGGGTAGGCAATGTCTCACTTTGGCCGAAAGTTACCGAAGTCTTACGTAACAATTTTAAAAAGTGACATTATAAAGACCATTATTATTACCTTTTATTATTATTATTTTCTTCGTGCTTATGTACCTATGTATTTGAATGATAAATTTTATTTATTTTTTATACTGAGTCGTCATTGTTTGTTTTGTTTTGATTCATTTTGGCGATAGTAGGCAAATAAATATAAGATTTGAGAAAACAGAAAATGAAAAATTTCGAACCCCATTTTTAAATTAAACACACAAACCAATACGTATTAGTATTTCGGTAAGTAATAGCATCGAAATTTTTTTGCCTACCCTGTCTAAAATCTCTGTGCACGCCACTGAAGGTGTTAGGTTAGGATGACTACTATATGTACAGGGTGTTAGGGTAAGAATAAAGGGTGTTAGGTTAGGATAAATACACAGGGTTTTAAGGTAAGTATACACGGTGTTAGATTAGGATCACTATATGTACAGGGTCTTAGGGTAAGTATACAGTGTGTTAGGATAGGATCACTATATGTACAGGGTCTTAGGGTAAGTATACAGGGTGTTAGGATAGGATCACTAATGTACAGGGTCTTAGGGTAAGTATTCAGGGTGTTAGGAGAGGATTACTATACAGGGTGTTAGGGTAACTATACAGGGTGTTAGGTTAGGATCACTTTTACAGGGTTTTAGGGTAAGTATACAGGGTGTTAGGTTAGGATTACTATACAGGGTGTTAGGGTAACTATACAGGGTGTTAGGTTAGGATCACTTGTACAGTGTTTTAGGGTAAGTATACAGGGTGTTAGGTTAGGATTACTATATAAGGTGTTAGGGTAAATAAACAGGGTGTTAGGTTAGAATCACTTGTACAGGGTTTTAGGCTAAGTATACTGGGTGTTAGGTTAGGATCACTTGTACATAGCACTTTTGGCCATACCGGCTCTGTGACGAATTTCAATGGTGCAGCTGCCATCACAGGTTATCATCGATCCAAGATACACGATCTCACTGACTTTTTCATAACCATCGAGTGCGGCAGTGCTTGGAAGTATATGCGCTCTGTCTACCACGATTATTTTAGTTTTTGAATGGTTGATCTTAAGACCTAGTTTGGCACTCTCAACTTCAATTTTCTTTAGAACTGTTGCCATTTCCATTTCACTCGACGCAACTATAGTCGTATCGTCTGCATACCTCAAATTATTGACTCTGCGACCGCCTACTACAACTCCGCCATCCCAGCCGTTAAGTGCTTTCCGTTGGATAGGTGCTGGATAGGCGTTGGATAGGTGTTTTAAAAATAATGTGACTGCAAAATAGGGATCTGTTTGCGAAATGTTTAGCTTGAAAGTGCAATTTTTTGTTGGAGTCGAGTGTCCCCCCCGGCCAGCTATCCGGTATTTGTTGGAAATATGAAAAAGGTCACAGTAGTAGAAAAACTATCACAGCTAAGAAAAAAAAATTCTCTGGCGCGTCTTTAAAAGGTCTTTTGAAAACCTTGTGAGTTTGCTAAGACCACTTCGATTTATGGATCCGTTAGCTAAATATTTTGCTTAGAAGCGCAAATTTATGTTATTGAAGTTCCCCCTTCCCCCTGACAGCTAAACGGTTGTTACTGGAAATGTGGAAAAAGTCATAGTATAGTCATCATGAAATTAAAAGGAAATTTATCACAGCTAAGCACCCTTTACAGGATAAGGAGCAATAGTCGAAAATGTGTAAATAATTCAATATAAATGGCAATCAGGCGCTGGGCTTCGCTGGTTGTTAGGACGGAATAAGTTATGAAAGATTCGAAACTGCTTAAAAATAATAATTCCTAAAGCAACTTTGATACAGAACCTTACTAGCGCTTACCCTACACGCACTTGGCCGGTTTTTCTTACATCTTATAGTACAAAAGGCTTCGCTGGTTGTTAGGACGGAATAAGTTATGAAAGATTCGAAACTGCTTAAAAATAATAATTCCTAAAGCAACTTTGATACAGAACCTTACTAGCGCTAACCCTACACGCACTTGGCCGGTTTTTCTTACATCTTATAGTACAAAATAAAAAACTGAGGTCCCTCTTGTCAGGGGGTATCGTATCCGAATTACCCCCGTCGGTTTATATAATTGTAATATCATTGATCACCCCTATGTATTTTGACTTTCCATAGTTTTCGAGTTATAATTTTTTTCTGAATTTATGAGAACCTTCGATCTGATCAACGTAAAATATTTCTAGTATAAAAATTAGAAGACGAAGTCGAGATTTTTTGTTAACTGAATCTTCATGAGTTGTAATTTTATTCATAAAATAATCAGCTTTGTAACATTGATGGGAGTTATGAAAATGTTGGTCTAAAGTGAAAAATTTATGATTAGTAAATTATGTATGACTTAAATTTTCAACTTTGAATTAAAAATCTATACAGGTCATTTCATGGTTCTTCTGGTTCCTCAAGCATGCGCCACACTCAGATTTCTTAATCATTAAAAAAATGTACTTAGAGAGCTACTTTGCAGGTGGAAAATTCTTAAAATTTGCCATCAAATTACAAAAATAATATTTATCGTTTGTTAACTATCTAAAAACTACTGCAGAAAAGCTAAGATTTAAGCATGGAGGTTTTATTTATTTTTAGTTTGATTTAATTAATTTTGCGCGATCCGTTCTCGCCACCTTCCGGAGCATGGGTTGTAAATCTGGATAAATTAAATAAATAAATATTGCAACTAATAAATTTTGCTCTTTTACCTGCAATAACAATAGACTGAGAGGATAAGATAACTGAGAGATTTTAGAAGACCAAATTATTGCTATCTCTCTTACTCATATATTTTTTTAACATTATTATCTGTGATTTAGCGCCTTTAATACCTTAGGCCTTAGTGCAATAAAGTTTGAAAAAAATACTTAAATACTTAAGTATGAAGTGGTGTCGTTAATAACTTTTCTTACTCAACCTCTGAAGCTGTTTGTTGGTTAGTTTCTAGTATTCTCTATCAATAATTAATTCTAAAGAACCATGACGTCATCTGTACAGATTTTATTTGTAAAGTTAAAAACTAAAGCCATTCATCGAACATAATTTTTTAATTTAGACCAACATTTCATATCAGTTACGAAGATTATTTTATGCATAAAAGTGTGTAATGTAATGAAGATATAGGTGTCGATTCTGGCAGACCCAAACTAAAACTAAACTACATTTGACAGGTCTAAAAATGATGCTGTCTTTTATTAGTCTGTAGGGAGTAACAAAGCCAGCAACACTTTTAGACCTGTCAAATTTAGTTTAGTTTTGGGTCTGCCAGAATCGACACCATAGTAGCAGAAAAAGAAAATCTCATAAATCTCTTCTACTTTTAGAGTTCCAAACCAAAAAGGTACCCTTATGGTGTGACTTCATCTGTCTGTCTGTCACACTTTGTATATTTCAGTAACCGCTCATGCTATCGACTAGAATTTTGGAATATTTGTAGAATATGAGTGCCCATCTTTATATCAAACAAAAAAAAATATATTATTATTATTGTAAAAGGGGTCCGAATAGGGGGTCTTGGTCGAGAGGGGTATCATATGAAAGGGCACTGCTTGTACATTCAAAAATAGATTATTGTAGTTTTTTACGTCTCTTAATTTTCATGTTATGATGAAAAATGTAAAAAGAGATACCATTCCCCCCCCCCCTTATCTCCGAAGTTTGTGAAAGGTAAAATCTGAATTGATTATATCTATAAAGGTTTATGTAAATATAACAGGAAAAATCAAACGATGTTGCACAGTTTTTTAGAAATCTGCAAAAAACCTTTACAAACAAATTTAGTTTTGCGGTCCTTAAGATGGACTTTGTTGCCTTCCAAAAGTACTATAAGTATATCGGAACCCTCGGCGCGCAAGTCCGACTCGCACTTGACCGGTTTTTTTAAGTTGGTCAGGTCTAAAATACTTAATTACTCAGAAAAATAATCGTAACTCGAAAACTGAAAAGTCGCGGAACATACCTACGTGGGGGTGATTCGGATACCCCACGACACGAGGGACCAAAATTTATTTAAGACGTCAATGTTCCGGCGACAGCGTATATTATAGATAAATAGATTTGTTTGTATCTTATAATTATGGCTCCACCAACGCGATCCGATCACCCGTCTGCGTGCATCGCGGCGTCCCCAACAAGAAATGAATGAATCTTATAATTATACCATGGATGGAAAGGTGGGGATACCCCAATGGGATACCCCAATTAAACCAATGAGCAGCTCGCTGCATAGACTGCCAAGCCGTCCGTATCTCCTGGGATAATGGGTGAATTGGTTTCATCTGTGCGATCCGATCACTCGTCTGCGTGCGTCGCGGCGTCCCCAACTTAAATAATAACTAGCAAAAAGCAAAGCTTTATTAGGGCTCGCGAGGTTTTTTACCTAAAAAGTATAATTTATACGATCATAGGCTTCTATTAATAATTAATGCCGCAAAGTGAAGGAAATGGTTACTGAAAATCGTCGTCGTTTCAAACTGAGAGATAACCGCTTACTCGTACCACGAATCAATTCGTACCATTTTAAACGTATTGCCGTTCCACCAGTGCCCAAAGACCTGGATTTTCAAATGATATTTTTGCCTGAAGTAGATAGCCAATGGTCTCCTTGGCTCACCTGTTTTCGTTTTGATAACCATCTACAAACACTCTGTAGCTTATGTCGCACAGGCTTAGCGCGTTGTATTGTACGAACCGTTCTAAATCGCTCGAATAACTTGACTCTAACAAAAAAAGATGCGCTTTTAAGCTAAACATTTCACAAACATCCAGATTCAGATTATTTATTCAATGTAGATTCTTTACAGAATACTTATTGAATGTCATGCAGAATACAATTCAAATAGAGCGAGTCTACGCCGTTTCGGATCGTGCTGTGGCAGCGTAAAAGAAACTGCAAGAAACCACTGCAGCACGGCCTACTTTAAGAGTCGGCTTTTTACAATGTGTTTCTTGTGTTTCGCTGGAATATCAGAGCACCATACCTCTTTGTCATTCATATAGTCATCTAATCTATAGTAAGCTTTTTTACATAACGTTTGCTTTACACATTCTTTAAACTTTCTCTCAGGTAATTGCACTATATTGTCAGGTATTTTGTTGTAGTATCGTACACACAGACCAACGAAAGATGTGTTGACTTTAGTTAATCTAGTATATGGTTGATCAATTTTGTGCTTATTTCTAGTATTAAAATTATGCCTGTCACAAATTTTAGGTAATTGATGAATGTTCTTTCTAGCATACATAATATTTTCATAGATATACTGGCATGGCACTGCCATTATGTTGATTTCCTTGAACAGTTCTCTCAGGGAATCACGAGTCTTCAGGCAATAAATTGCTCTTATAGCTCTCTTTTGTAAAACGAATATTGAATGTATATCAGCTGCTCGGCCCCAAAGCAGTAAGCCATAAGACATAATGCTATGGAAGTAGCTAAAGTAAACCAGCCTTGCGGTAGCTACATCAGTAAGTTGTCTGATTTTTCTGACAGCATATGCAGCCGAGCTCAATCGACCAGAAAGAGCCGTTATATGAGGGCCCCATTGAAGTTTAGAGTCTAGTATTAACCCTAAGAAAACTGTACTATTTACAAAATCTAATGGTTCATTATTCAATACTATGTTATGTGAAGTAGACCTTACATTTGGTAGTGCAAATTTAATACATTTAGTTTTTTTGGCGTTTAGGACTAAATTGTTAACAGTAAACCATGCATGAATCTGTCCAAGTGCATCATTGACTTCGTTATAATTTTGTGATTTTCTACTTACATTGAATATTAATGAAGTATCATCAGCAAATAACACAATCTTTGACAGATTCTTCACTACAGTAGGGAGGTCATTAATATAAATAAGGAATAAAAAAAATCCCTAATTAAAAAACGTTCTGACAATACTCTCAATATTTTAAGACCTGTCTAACAACACCCCAAACGATAAGGTGGGTAGACGAAAAATGCATCTCCTGTACGTCTAGGTAGGTACACAAAAAATTTTTTTTTTTTTTTTCAATATTTAATTTTAACACTGTCGACCAAATTACAACATTTTAGTACTAAAGGTCTTAAGCCGCGGACAGATAAATGGACATGACGAAACTACAAGGGTTCCATGTTGACGACGGATCCCTAAAAAATTACTTACTAATCCTTTAGAACGGACACGCTACGCCCGCCGCGCCGCAATCCGCGCCAGCCTGGTTGTTGTAGTACCCATTGCCGCACATCACTAGAAACACTGAACTTGTGTGGGTCTCTGGTTTTGGGCATTTGTAGCGTAGCGCTGGTTCAGATTATGTTGTTTTTGTTTCTACGTGCTTGCTGCCGTATGTACTGTGTGCATGCACTTATATCACAGATTAAATAATAGTAATCTTACGTCTTATATGATTACACCATTGTCTACCCACGAAATTAGCAAGGGGGAAAGTTTGAGTTCGCGGCTGTTAGACAAGTCGACAAGTCCGGGTGCGAGGAGTCATAAGGGAACCTAACCTAACCAATCTATATCGTTGTAGTTGGATTTGTTTTCTCATGGCAGCGGGCAAGAATTTCTAGGGTTCCGTACCTCAAAAAGAAAAAAAAAACGGAACTCTAATAGGATCACTTAGTTTCCCGCCCGTCTGTCTGTCAAGACCCTTTTTCTCAAGAAAGGGTAAAGGTATCAAGTTGAAATTAATATCGAAAATTAAAGGACCCTTGAATGCTTGCAAATTACAAGCTTCTATAACAATTCAATCAAAAGATTCGGCCAGTTACATTCCCATCCCACAGTAGACGTCCCGTTGACCAAGAATCATGAAATTTGGCAAATAGCTTTGTCTTATAGCATAACCAAAGGAACAAGACTCACATCATTCAATTTCACAACTTTTCATACAACCAAATTGTACTTAATAAAGGTGAGCTCCCATTACATGTACATCCATATTAAACAAGGGCCAACTTTGAGTCGACCCGGACATATTAAATCAAAATACAGGTACGGAGTCCTGCGCGAGTCTTACTCGCACTTGGCCGGCTTTTTTTCCTAGTAAAATCTTGGTTAGTTACGTTACTTTGTATAGGAAATTGTTTTTTTTTGTGCATTTAACAATGTCGTAAAAAAGTTGTTGCTTTTGACTTGTGGACAAACGGATGTCAAGTACATGAAAAAAAACCTTGTACATATATTTTTTGTTGTATAACTTGTGCTGTTTTACTAATCTTAGCAAAAGGCCAAATAGTATATAATTGAAATACTTGATGTATGCGTGTACGAGTATACGACCTTTGCATCATTAGTTCATGTTATTTTCGGTAGATAGCATTAGTAGTAATACAAATTATTGTATTTTTATTTTTTTGAAAATGCTTATAATTTTTAATTATGACACATTTAGACATGAATATGGATTACTATGTTGAAGCTCGAATCTGAGGGTGTAATAGTTTTTTCGTAAAGTGTACCACAAACATGCACAGGTCGTCGAATTATATGGGCTCGCTTCGCTCGCCCAATAATTTATACTACTTATATGCATTTTATTATAAAAATAGTTGTATTTACCTGAACATTGTTTGTTTTAGGGTGTGGTTTGACGAAGGACAGTCTCAAGGGCCTACCTAGAGATTTGTTAAACCTCATACAGCCAGAATATTGTGGTCTGTGTGGCCACAACTTCGACACATTCCAACTTTGTAAGTACTTTTACAATTTAAAAATACTTTATCAAAACAAGTAATATTAAAAAAATACGTTACTGTACCTAAATATTTGTTATTTTAAGATTAAGAAAGCTTGCTACTTAGTTTTCTTTTACTTTAATTTTCTTTTACTAACAGATAAGACACAAATGACAATGGGGGAAAAAATCTCTTATCGCCTATGATAGTCTGTGTAGATCTACCCATTGTCTCGCCTCTAAATAACCTGAAGCAGGGATGTTCAAAATTGTAATCTCACTGTTCTAAATTTATTTTTTACAGCTAGAACCCATTATATTTCTAAAAACCACGCCAAAACCCAGAAAAAATGGCTAGCACAAAACGGAGCCATGGGTCCCCAAATTCCACAAGAGGTAAATAGACAATTTAGTAATGTATGTTTCCATAGGTATTTTGACAACAGAGTCTTACGGTTCACATAACTATAGAAACGGGCCCTTTATTAGCAGTTAGGCAAATTAAAGAATGGTTTTAAGTCGAAGATCTTACTTACATTGTATAGTTTAGTGTAACATGCACTCAACAACTAAAAAAAAATACTAAAACGTACCAGGTTATGTATGATGGTAAGTTGGAATGGGAGTTCATTTGTTAATTACATTTGAAACTCTATCTGCTTCCATCTGGTGGCAGACAGATGTTTTCAAGTGAATCTTATGTGAACACAGTTGTCAAAATAGAGACATGCATTGCAATTAATTGTCAGCTCAATGTTGACTTTCATCATTGGGTAATTAAAGCAAATATTCCATATACTTGTTTACTTTAATACTAGGATATTTTTTATAAACTTCAATTGTTCAAAGCCTTTCAATGTTATATAAATAATTTGTTTAAAGTGTGGGATTGACAAGAAAAAAATCTAACAGTTCTTCCATGCTCGCTCAGAACCGATCAAGCTCTTAACCCTTGCTTTGGGATGGCTGTACCATTTCTCGACGCCAGATCAGTCTCACGTTTATTGGGAGGCCTGCTTAATCAATGAGTGCTTACTTAATTTATCTCACTTTTTACGTACAATTTTTAAGCTTTCCTAGCCCAGAAAATTAAGAAACTAATTTGCCTATTCATACAAGATTATGAATGTTTCAATGTAGCTGGCGATTTTTTTTTTCATATCGAGATATTTTTCGCGTGGAATATTGTTTTATTATTTCTTTATTATTAATTCTGTGCCTCATACCCGACATACTTTTCGTACTTAATTTGTCATATAAAATGTGTGTTCTTTAAAAAATATAAAGAACTTTTAATCCCCCAGCAGCGGAGTTGTGATTGATTGATTGACTGACTCATCAATCTACAGCCGAAACTATTTTCTATGTGTTGCCGATTTGTTATTTTATTAGGTTTTACCCAAATTACCAATAAATACCTAATTTAAATTTCTTAATTAAAGCCTCAAGTATGAGACCTCAAAAAATGGTACAGTCTTCTTCAAACCGGTTGCTGCTATAAAGACAACACTAGTGTTTGGGTTAATTTTTAATTCCTATTGTGTAGAAGAAAAGGAATTCAAGTTTTTGACATTACTGTGTAAATGTTTTAGCCAGAAAATACATTACATAAAAGTAATAAACACAGCTCAAATTTTAACAAGAAAAAAATCTTATTAGCTTCCTTTACTGAGTTTATGTGTCACAGACAACTATTCTTAATTTTTTTGTTTTTATTTTCGTGATCAGAATCACTGGGCTTCGGGAACAAAACGACAAAAAATTCACGTTGTATAACGAAATGGTTTTTACTATCACGACATGTGGTTGCGTGCATGTTACATTCTTGTTCTTGGTGAATCAAAATGAAGAGTTTTTTGACGATTTGATCATCTTCAACCCTACCTCATTGCATATCAAAAAGAGACCTATCTAAGCAGATGCACAAATTAGTTTAAATACTGGTTTAGGAACAGTATGCATTTTCTTTATTGCCACTGTTGTAAAAGGGCCTGTTTTTACTGTTTCTTCCAATCCGACATCTTGGCACAGATATCTATTTAAGAGAAGGTTAAACCTCCAATATTGAATAGACTTTATTTATATCGTGGCTGCGCAAACACTTACTGCACAGTTACGTAGTACAGTCATTGCGATCAATTATGAGCGCTGGGCTACACAGCGCACACTAACGCACGAAAACACCCAACTACCAATTGAATATGGCGGTCCTCTAGTGAGCGCGACCGGCACCCAGCGCCGCGCCGGCCCTTACTGTCAAGGTACAGCTTTCCGAAAACTGAAAGGGCATGTTCAGTCAACGTAACGGAACAACTTTCAGTAAATAAAACTTTCAGGAATGGAAAAATATTAATCGACCTCCATACAAAATTGCAACCTTGATTGGGCCGATTTTATTTTCATTACCTACCTGAAAGTTGTTCAGTTATGTTGATTGATCATGCCCTTTAAGATTTTGGAAACCTGTCCCTTACAGCCTGTTTTATTTCGACTGTAGTAACGGACCCCAGGGATGGCCTAGCGACAAGCGGGGGAGGTGAGGTATTGCAGTTGGCGGAGGGCCGAGTGTTTTTTCTGTATGATATTTCTAATAAGTATGTACATTCCTCTGCCTGGGTGAAAGTACATTTCTTTTTTTAGAAAAATATTTCACCCTTTGCCTAGCGCTTTTAATTCATCGCGTGGGCTGTATGCAAGATCATATTTTAATTTCTATCCATAATACTTTTCAGGCGCCGCTTAAGTCGCGCGAACTGTACTGCGA
Organism: Athrips mouffetella; assembly: GCA_947532105.1. Lineage (NCBI taxonomy): Eukaryota > Metazoa > Arthropoda > Insecta > Lepidoptera > Gelechiidae > Athrips > Athrips mouffetella. Next base: position 13,593,573 of record OX383958.1, read on the forward strand.
GCTTTGCGATGTGGAGATCACGTCCAAAGTACATGCGGAATCCCATTACGCTGGGAAATCCCATCATTCGTGAGTTTACTTACACACACACTAATCATAAAACCACATAAACTTCTCTTGCTATGAGCCCCAGCCATGACTGTCAGTCTGCGTTCTGTGTATGGATGTTTCAGTGCACTCCGTTCAGTGACGCTGGATAGTTATGTCTCCAATCTAAACATTTTCATGCCAGTTTACTATTAACGAAACAGTTACTTATCGAAACCATAGATGGATCGAAACCATCATAAACTTGTGGAACGAATTTCCTAAGATGAGGCGAAGATCGAGACTCTCTGTTCTTATGGGTCGTACAAGAATATATTGTCGAAATGCGAAGGCAAACTGTGCTATCTTCGACTTTTGACTTACAGAATACTCTCTCAGAGAACTCTTTCTTCTCTCGTGCTATGCGTAATTATAATACTAATCTTACGGATATCGATATATTTTTCCTTTCCTTGTCACATTATAAATCACGGTTAGCAGGAAAACTGTTCAGTTTAGTGTGACGTTTGGTGATATCGAGGTAACTGTTATTGTTATTTCTAACTTATTGATCACGCTTCCAATTTCTGGCGTTTCGTTTTGAGTGCTCATTACATTTACTTTGTTTGTTTTATTGTAATTAAGGGGACTCTAGGTCTGTTTAGTTCTAGTTTCATTTTTAAATGTTTTTTAAAGACTGTTTGTTCCTTAATAAACTAAAAAAAAAAAAAAAAAAGAATAGCGAAACTATTCGTGACTTGTAATAAATACGTGTTTCTATTTTTCAGAATTGTGGAAGGGCGAAAGAACCCTAAGAATCCAGTCCTTCTCCAACCTGGCATGCAGCGCCGCCTGTGAGTATTTCTTTTTTTTTTTTTTACCTCTGTGGTGGTCGACAATAGCCAATAACAGGCGAGAGTTGAAACGAAAGGAGAAGAATTTGACCCAGAAAAAAAGAACCCTAACAATATGGCTTCACAAGTTCATAGGCACGTGCGTTAAAAATAAAAAGTTATTGATGGAATGACATCATCAGAGTCGCAGAGCTTGTGTACTGAGGTCATTGATCACTCAGGCAATATTTAGCTTACGAAGTGTACCCATTTGATAGCAGTAACTGCACAGGCTAGACAAAATAAACTTTTCTGATTTTCATAAAATACTCAATACCTTCTTTGATCCTAAATAAATAATAATTTCATTTGATCATTAATGAAATAAATGCTTTAATTTTAAAGTATTTTCCTTATTTTTGTCGTACAGGGCCCTGAGTCAAGTGGCTTTCTACAATCGCAAACGCCAGTAGAATAGAATAAAACTCTATGGATTTGACATAAGCTGTCACGTGACATTTCGTTAGCTAATGTCAATCCCATACATTTTCATTCTATTCTACTGGCGTTTGCGATTGTAGAAAGCAACTTGACTCAGGGCCCAGAACTAGGTACTGGCTGTTGTGCACGAATGCATATGGTTAAAATTAAAAACCAGTCAAGTGCGAGTTGGACTCGCGCGCCGAGGGTTCCGATATACCTTTAGTATTTTTGTAAGCAATAAAGTCCATGTTTAGGACCGCAAGACTAAATTTGTTTGTGAAGGTTTTTTGCAGATTTCTAAAAAACTGTGCAACTTAGAAAGATCGTTTTATTTTTGCTGTAATATTTACATAAACGTCTATTGAGTATTGACTGTAATTAATTCAGATTTTTCCATTTACAAACTTCGGAGATAAGGGGGGGGAACGGTATTTTTTTGACATTTTTCATCATAACTTGAAAACCAAAAGTTGTAAAAAAATACAAAAATATATTTTAGAATGTACATGTAAATCCCTTTCATATCCCCCACTCAACCTAGTACCAATAATTTGAAATTTTGCCCCCCCTATTTGGGCCCCCTTTACATTAATAATCATAATTTTTTCTTAATTCTTTCACAAGCAATTAAGTTGGACAACCTTATTCTAAAACTATTCCAAATTTCAAGTCGATAACATGAGTGGTTGCCGAGATATACAGGTGTGACAGACAGACGGACAGACAGACAAAAGCGGCACCATAAGGGTTCCTTTTTTTTACCATTTTTGTATCGGAACCCTAAAAATAAAGTAGCCTGTCTTTCTCCAGCGCTTAAACTATCTCCATACCACTTAGTCCTGTCCTGTAAAAGCTTAACAGTTACCTTCGAGTTAGCTGTTAGGTATACAGCCAGTTGCAAAAACTCTATGTTTAAGCTCAAAGAACACACATACATAGAACGAAACACAACAAAAATCGACTTGTCCTGTCATACAAAATGCGCTAGCTAATGCAATTTCTATGATTTTCTCGTTCTCGGGATGTAATTTAACTGATGTCATAAACTAATACAATATATTCTAATATGAATAAGTTTTAATTTGAACTATTGAATCGGTTTCTCCCAAGTGGAATTCGCAACAGAAACCCAACTGTAAGGAACCTCGAAACTACGTAAATAATGCAGTTAATATGTTTTTGGTTTTTCGTGAAATATCGATTTCAGAATGGAATATAGTCATAGCCTAATAAAGAATTAAAAATAATAACTGTCACCTGATTGATAGTTTTTTTAATTCTGTGATAGACTACGATTAAATTCCATTCTGCCGCACAGTTTTTATAATAACTTGACCATTTCTATTTATAGGCCAAGTTTCAATGTACCTTAAATTTGAGTTTCTGTAGCGAATTTTCTGGACTTCAGGTGAGGCAGTGAGATGAAGTAAAGAACGAACTTAAAATTAAGGTAAATTTATTTTCCAGGCAGCAGCTTATTCGGCGGGAGAAGAGAAGCCTGGGTAATAAGCCCCCCGGAGAGTTGAAGGCTATCGAGGCTAAGGAAGTAAAACCGCCGGTGCCGGAACTCTACTGCGATATATGCAAGGTTTGTAATTTAGAAAACTTATGGTATCAGGTCGATGAGCAAAACGTTGGGCAGGCCAGGTTTCGCAAAAGCTGAATATGTCAATACAGCTATCCACCGAAGCAGGTGGAAGCAATTGACAAATCTACGCACAAATAAGAGTTACGATCCTCTGCAATGAGGGGACTAACTAACTGATAAAAAACGCGATCATTTGAACAAATAAATTGACAGAAAGTTTGCACGCAAGTAAAGTTCTGTATCGCTGTCACTTTCTTATTCGATGACAAAGAAAGTTACAGCAATATATTTAAAGGACCTTTAACTTCAAAATATGTGAATTAAAAAATGATTTTTACACACTTTAGGGTTGAATTACTTTTTTCCCCCATGAGTTTCAAAAGTGCCGCCATATAAAAAATCATGTAGGTACATTTTAAGACCACACTTAATATTATTTTAATTAGGCTGTCCCCATTTCACTTCATGAGCTAGCCTTGTATAAGGAAAACTAGTGATAGTTTTGATCTACTTGTGGTTTTATTTAATAGGTTATTATTTGTACTTTTTACAAATAGCTTTGCTGTTATTTTAATACCCTGTGAATTAATTGATAGGAAGAAACGCAAGACTAAGTGTCCTTGCTACATAATTCTGGTGAGAAAATGTTACGCAGGAATATCTTTGCACAGAATAGCTGTATGGTCCCCCTAGTCCCACTCACGTTTCAGTCTCTTTCACCAACCGAAGGAGATCAACTTGTAATTCTTGTGGTGCTTGGACAAAAATACTCTAGTTTTGTAGGGGCCTGTATATCGTATACTGTGTTTTATTAGATTTTGCGTTTTGCATGACGCGAATTATCCTTATATGTACGTTTACTTGTGTAGCATCTTATTTTATTTTAAAGCTTATCCTTACTTTGTTCTGCATTTAAATTTTGGTGTTCTAGTTAATGTGAATTAGGTGTCCATAAATCTATAATTTTGTTAAAAACCAATCAAGGTGGCTGCAAGTGGTCAGCCATATAATTTTGGTGGATAGTTTATAACTTAGGTGGCATTTACAAATATTGGAATATTATTGTTGGTTCAATAAGTAATAATTACTAAAAGAGCATGTTTATGAAGAATAGCATTTTTTGTGTGTGAAGCAATTTTCGTTCCCATTTTAGGGCTTTGTAGTCAACAAGGAAACCTTTATAGTATCGTCATGTCCGTCTGTCTGTCCGCGGCTTAGCTCAGAGACCCTTAGTACTGAAATTTGGTATGATTATTTATTTCATCCACGCCGAAAAAGTGGTAGCATAAAATCTAGAAAAATATTTGTTCTTATTGTATTCTTGCTGTTTAACTGAATTTATATGTGCTTCTATACTCATGCTGAATTTTAAGATGGCTGATTTCCACTTTCGTTAAAAAGTTGAAATTGAAAGTGAAACTGATATTTCCAAGAACATTATTTTTGTTCTTTCTTTTATCGTCAGTCCGTAGTCCAGAGCGTGGACGAAGACTTCCAGGAAGATAAGATCCTGAAAGGGTTTCTTACTTCTACAAACTCGGCTTGTCCTGCACCCTCTGTGTCGAGTATCACTCGAGAGCGTTCCAAAACAAAGATTGCCCAAATGCGTAAGATCCAAGTGAAAAAATTCTCTTTTTGAAACGCAACCTTAATGTGTAGAAAAAACATCAGTTTCGTCGCGCTAGAAGAAATAAAGCATCTAGGGCATTATGCTAGCGCTGCAGACCGATTATTGACTTATATAAAACATTTTTCTTTTTTACAGACCTCGGTTACGTGCTCAGAACAAATGACTGCGCATATGAATGGCAAGCGGCACCTGACTAAAGAGAAGCAGCACATTTTAAAGAAGATGCGGGGAGAAATTGATGATAATGGTATGAACACAGATTATTTTTAAAACATTTTTAAAGGGATTATGCCCCAGACATAAATCATATCTAAGTCCAAATTTGTATGGAGCAAACGTCAAAAAAAGACATTTGACCTTTGATATAATTTTCAGGGTTCCCAAACCCAAAGGGTGAAAAAACGTGACCCTGTTATGCCTCCAATGTCTGTATCTCATGAATGGTTATAAGTAGACAGTTGAAATTTTCACAAATTTTCACTGTTGCTGCTATAACAACATACAAAAAACAATTACGAGGGGGCACTCCTACTAAAAACGTGTGTTTTAGGCAATTTTTGCTCGATTTTTAGGGTTCCGTAATCAAAAAGTAACTCTTATAGTTTTGTCATGCCCGTCTGTCTGTCAGCGGCTTAGCTCAGAGACCCTTTGTACTAGAAAGCTGAAATTTTGCACGAACATACATTTCATCCACGCCGACAGTGGTTGAATAAAATATTGAAAAATATTTTTTTTACAAGTAAAGTGGGGATGAATATTTTTTTCTTGTCGACCCCATAGTGTGGGGTGACGTTGGATAGGTCTTTTAAAAATAATGTAAGTCAGCTCAGATCATTTTTCGATTTAGGGATCCGTTTGTGAAACATTGAGCTTGAAAGTGAAATTTTTTGTTGGAGTCGAGTAAACCGTTGTTACTGGAAATGTTAAAAACTTCACAGTAGTAGCATATATGATGAAATTAAAAGGAAAACTATCACAGCTAAGTTGGCTTCACAGGTTAATGAGCTATAGCCGAAAAATTAAAAATAATAAAAATAGCAACAGCAATCAGGCGCTAGGACCTCGCTGAGGAGGTAAAAAGTTTGTTATAAACGTTATGAAATACTTAGTCAAAACCCGCTTTGCGATTAAAAATAGTAAAAAAACAACGGAACTCTTTACTGCGCGTGGCCCGACATGCACTTGGTCGGGTTTTTGTTTTAGCTCTAACGTAAAAACGGGAACTTACAAGCGTAAAAATGGGTATTTTTATAGTGAATAAGCTATAGAATAACAACAAATGATAAAATAATAAAAACTGCTCAAGTGCGTGTCGGACTCGCGCGAAATTAACACACTTCTCCGCGACTGCGCCTCCATAACTAAGACCGTATTTCTACTTTAGTGGTACGGAACCCTCGGTGCGCGACTCTGACTCGCACTTGGTTGGTTTTTATCTAGGACATGGTGCTGGGGGCTCGGTCTAAATAATCCCTCTAAATTCAGTCCCAATTGCTGATTAACTACCATTTAAAATTTGTACAGATTAAAGGGGATCGAAAATTTTTGTATGAAGCCTGGCATAGTGCCTGATTGATATTTTTCCAAAATCTCAGCGTACGGTTTAACCTTCGAAGCTCGATAGAAGAGGGCGTAACAAGTAAAAAATGTTCTAATGTCTTAAGAGTCTGTTTATGATTTTTTATATTTGACAAAATTAAAGCATATCTTTTGCATACGGTTTTATTATTGTATTATACCAAAGTCATTCTTGCATCTTGCGCGAGAAATTAAGTCGTTGCTTTGTATGTAAAAACTTAGAGAAAAAGGTTAAATTATTAGGTTTAGCATTTTCCCCAAAATGCTAAACCTAATAATTTTATTTTAAAAAAGAGTCCTTTTAATATTAAAATATTAGTAGGTGAGCAAGGCATGCTCCCCACTAACATATAGCTCTGTGCGGTTCCTAAACGCTCTATTTTCACGCTATGGCCACCTTTCGTCTCCACCGTCAGATCAGCTCGAAATCATGTACTAGTTGGTGCCCGCGACTTCGTCTGCGCAGGTTTATGGATTGTAGCCTTCTAGCCTTGTTATTCTGATGTATGAGCTATATTATTGTAAAGTTTCATTAAAATCCATTCAGTAGTTTTTACGTGAAAGAGTAACAAACATCCATACTTACAAATTTTCGCGTTTATAATATTAGTAGGATTGCATTGTCATCCGATTTACATAAACATGCAAAATTTCACCATAATCGGATACCGGGAAGTGGGTCAAGTTTACCTTGTAAGATTTGGGTACAGACAGACACCTCGACAGCTGAAACAGTAAAAAAAAAGCTTTATAACTTTGCACATCTGCGAGATACAGAAGCGTACATACAGTTTGGTGCTATTTATTTGACGGCCGTTGTTAAATAAAGAATATTGTTGTTTTGTTTATAAGTTCAATTTATTACTTTTCAGAGGTCAAAGAGGAGGCGATAGATATAGCCGACAATGGCGACACTGCTGACACTGCCGTCGCAGGTAATTTATCAAACATACATACATTTAGTAGCTTAATTGAGGAACATTTTGCGGTCATTAGACTAGGGTCGATAATTTTTGAAACAAAAAAAAATAACATACATAACATCACGCCTCTTTCCCGTCGGGGTAGGCAGAGACCACAGTCATCCACCTGCTACGATCTTGACATACTTCCCTTGCTTCCTGTACTTTCATCAATCCTTTCATACATGCTCATCGGTTTAGGGTACTTTTAACCTGGCCTTTATTCAGAACGTCCTGAATTTAGTAAAATAACAGTAGAATGAAACCCATTGAAAAAGGAGGAGAATATTATAAAAATGAAAGGAAAAATAATTTACGGGCGATCTATAAAAAATATTTTTATTTCAAGATTTAATTTTACCACTTTGTCGGCGTGGATGAAATGTATGTTTATGTTTTGAGGGTAAAGGGGTCGGGCTCTTAGTTCCCAACGGCCACTGCGACCTGCATAGACCTATTGTAGCCAACCCTTGAAATGTATGTCCGTACTAAATTACAATTTTCTAGTATGTACTAAGGGTCTCTGAGCTAAGCCGCGGGCGGACAGACAGACGGACATGACGAAATTGTCGACTATGGAACTCTAAAAAGGAATATCTCTGGAGGACAAACTTTCAGATAGATTTTTTTAGTTTATTTACCTTACGTGTTATAAGCCTGCAAGTTGATTTTCAATTCCCAATTTTTTTAATTAAGTGTTTTATCCTGTTGCAGGAGCAGTTGAAGATTTCTACGAATATTGAAGCTAGAATATTGGTCAAGCTTCTATATAGCTTTTTCTATTTCTTTAGATATATTTAGTACTATAAGTTGTTAAGGGGAATTATTTTTATCCTTAACATGTTCGTAGATTAAACTCTACAAGCTGATTATTGTTCTATTATCTCAGTTTTCAAAGGGTTGCATGTTCAGTAAATTACAGGTCTAGCGCCTAATTGAGAGATAGAGCGACCAGGGTACTAATAGATTTGTGACCTGGAAGGAGTGTTTTAGTTACCCCATACATAAACCATGTAGTTTACTTGGCAACGACACACGCAGGACGTTTTACCTACGCGCAGGGGACGTGACGGCGCGATTGTATCGCGTACGAAACGCGTTTGTCGCGCATTCGGTTAGTGTCGTCGGCACCAAATGTGGCGAGTACGCGCAAAGCATAAGACCATATACAGGGTGTAAGGGACGGTATACCGACAACTGAAAGGGCGTGCTCATTCAACGAAACTTAACAACTTTCCCAAAGAAACGTTTTTGGTGAAATGAAAAAATTTTTTGACCTCTCCATACAAACTGTTCGACCAGAGTGAGCAATTTGTATGAAGAGGTCAATTTTGTTTTTCATTTCCCAGAAATGTTTCTTTGGGAAAGTTGTTCAGATTTGGTGACTGAACACGCCCTTTCAGTTTTCGGTACCCCGTCCCTTACATCCTGTATATTTACCACCACCACCACCTGCACTCTGCTACCACAATAACCATCTCTTATTAAGTGCTAGACCTGTTTTTGCCCTGCGTGGTTCCTTCTGCGGACCATTGTCTAGCGGCAATTAGCAGTCAAACTTCAATGTGATTCACGATGATCTGTTGCAGAAGTTAGTAGGCTAGCTTTTTCAACCTGGAAAATCAATAGAATGTAACCCTTAAATTTCGATTTTTAAAATGTAAGCCATTGTGGACGTCCAATCAGCTTTCAAATATCTTCTTTCACGTTTTACTTTATTTTTCTACCAAAATTACAAAGTAAACATGTTGATTTCTTACTTATTTCTCAAAGGCTCTAGGCCCCAGTTAGTGCATTGCACTAGTGGACTGTATGCATCTGCATATGACACGAAACACATCGATTCACCAAGTCTTTACTGCGTAAACAGCAGAGCAGTGTCTGTTCGACAATTCGATCTAAATATGTTTAGTGTTAATAGTAAGTAATAGTAACACGTAATGGATGTAACACACTTACCGCCAGTTGCACGAAGGTTTTGTTTAGTAAAACGATTAAATCCAGTTATATCCTACTTAATTCAGCCAACGAAGGGCCTAAAAGGGGGTGTAGAGTGCGTCAGTAGGCTTCTAAGGGTCTATGCACACCGCGATTTATTTTCGCGCTGGCGCGTCGACGCGCGTTTTTAACGCGACAAATGCGGAACGCACGCAAGTCAGACGCAACTTGTATACCTTTGCACACCTGTACGTAATGAGTTTTGCGCGAACAACCCGGCTCTAAGCGATTCCTTGTCACCTGTGCTTTCAGGTTCCTTCACATGGCTGTGAAACTTCAAGATGCTTTGGGAGGGAGTGGGGGGGAGCACTAAGTTCCCCTCCGTAGTTTTTTACGGTTTTCGAGGAATGTGGGTTTTTGTGGGTCTATTGCTGACTCATTGTTTTCTTGACAAAGTGATGGCTGTTTTACAGAGTTAAAGAAAATCTCGTGCAACAGGCGGTTTATTATGTTTACTTTCAACCATTCTAATATTGTGTATCAGATAAAGCACTAAGTATTTAGTTTTATTAGTATATTACTATCTCGTTCTTGTCGCTATCGTTAATTTAGACAGGAATTAGATAAGGTATGTTAAGGGTACCTAGGTATCAATATAATAAATAAAGGATATTTAATCAAATTACGAGAGTTATTAATTTCAATTACCTCATATTATATTTGTTCTTAAAATTGTAGATCTGGGAGCCAATTCTTGAATATCACTGGGTGATATAATATCACTTTTTAGACTAAAAATTCAAATTCACTGATAAAATGTATATATTTTTTTTTTATATTAACTGTCCAACATGCGATCGGTCTTCAGACCATAAGCAGTTAATTTAGATGTTGTGATGGCGTTTTAGGCGGGCCCTTCCAGTGTCAGGCTGCCTTCATATGTAATTAGACGTACAATTTTATTTATATGTTGTCCCACGTATGTGTACGTTTCAGACGTCTCGTTTGCAATGGCTTACTTAGACAATGAGCAAGTCTGTTTTGGTGGTGAGTTATTTTGCTCTTATAGGCCTTCGTTATTGTGTTTATTTCCTCTTTTACAGTTGGGATTTTCAAGTAGTTATGGATTTCATCCATTCTCGTGAACCATGGAGCATCCACTATAGCCTTAAGTACTCCATTTTGAAATCTTTGCAGTATCTCAGTATTGGATGTTTTAGCCGTTCCCCAGAGCTGAATGCCATAGGTCCATATAGGTTTTAGGATACTCTTATAAATCAGGACTTTGTTTTCTATGGAGAGTCTAGATTTCCGTCCAATGAGCCAATCTAGTGTTCTGAACCTATGGTTCAGTTCATCACGTTTTTTTTGGATATGAGTTTTCCAGGTCTGCTTGCGATCTAGGTGGAAGCCAAGGTACTTTACTACTTCATTGTGTGGTAGTACATCTTGCCCTAATTTCACAGTCGGGCAATCCTTTTTTCTTAGCGTGAACGTGATGTGGTTCGATTTGGGAGCACTAGCTTTAATACGCCAAGATGTCATCCATTTGTGGACTTTGTCCAGATGTGTTTGGAGTACACTCGAAGCCATATCAGGATCTTTGTTGGATGTAAGCACTGCTGTGTCATCAGCGAATGTGGCTGTCATAACATCGTTTGATTCTGGTACATCAGCTGTGTACAAGAGGTAAAGAGCTGGACCCAATACAGATCCCTGTGGAACTCCTGCCTTTATGTCATAGAAATTTGAAGTGGATTCATTGATCTTGACATAGAAGATGCGATTTTCAATTTAAAATTTTAGTAGTAAATACATGTTGTGTGATAGGAGATTTTTAAGTTTATACAGCAGGCCATTGTGCCAGACTTTGTCAAAAGCCTGCTGCACATCCAGAAATACCCCTGAGCAGTACTTTTTAGTTTCTAGAGCATCTCTTATATGTTCACACACTCTATGGACTTGCTCGATAGTTCCATGGTTTGTTCGGAAACCAAACTGATGGTCTGGAATGGATCCACATTTTTCTAAATGATCATTCAACCGTGTCTTTATGATTTTCTCGAGAACCTTTGAGAGTACTGGAAGTAGACTTATTGGCCTGTATGATGATGCCAGGTGTTGAGGCTTGCCAGGTTTCGGAACCATGGTTATTTGGGAAACTTTCCATGCGCTTGGGTAATGTGAAGTTCTTAGGATTGCATTGTAGAGTGACGTAATGAAAATGATAGCCTTCTTAGTGAGATTTCTCAGTACTTCTGCCGTTATTAGTTCGAAGCCTGGTGCTTTTTTTAAGTCTAAGTTCATAATAGTTCGTCTAACTTCAGCAGGTGTGCAACATCTTATTGGAGGGCTGAGCTGGAGATCACTTTCGAGGAACGTCTGTACTTCCAGGTCTATGTCTTCATCACCAAGGTCATCATTAGGTGTGAACACATCTCGGAGGAAACATCCATATGCTTCTGCTTTTTCTTCGTCGGTTTTCGCCCAAGTTCCATTTTCCAACTTAAGAGGGTGTTTAGCTAGCAGAGGTTTGTCACGAGACTTGGCTGTTTTCCAAAGGGAATTCTCAGCTTTCGTTGGAGCAGCTGGCGATAAATTTTGCAGGTGTATCTGTAGCGTTTCATTCTCGATCTCTATCAAATGCTGTTTCAGTTTTGCTGCAGCTTTATTGAGTTCCCTTTTGTCAGCGGGATGACGACTACAATGCCATACTCGTCTCAGCCTTCTCTTTTCTAGCACTTTCTGCTTTACCACAAGCGGCAGGTTAGATTCAGCTTTTACTATTTCATTGACAGGTGGGGTGCTAAGCCATGTATATAAAAACAAAATTAACAATTATAATAATAAGATTCTACTTATGAAAACAAGCAACTTTCCCCAAGAAACATTTTTGAACCACGCCCGAGAAAGACCCACCACGGGCAATGCCTGATTTTCGCCTTTCCTTACAAAATGAGTCAATCACGTGACCACTTTACGGGGAGACAAAAGAATTATTTTCTTCGCCTAAGTTGCTTGTTATCATGAGCACAGTTTACTTTTATCTAATCTGTGTCATTCATGAGTAGAATCACGTGGATTCGGGAGCAAAACTAATGAAAATTGATTTTGAATTATTTGAGTGATATTTTACCTAATATTCAAGAATTGGCACTGAAAAAAATATTGACCTAAGCTCAATTCTACTCAAGAAAAGAAGCAACTGTTCTGAAGGAAAAAAAAAAACTATAGTCGAACCGCTGTACCGCGCCAGTATGCGAGACTGTGGCCATCGCTCACGGCGGCGGCTGTTTCCTTCCCACTTCCCCGAGCCTAAAGAGCGGTTGCGGTCAGACTATAAAAAAAAATTTCGACCACACTGAAGTGGTCACGAAATCGACCCATATCCATTCCAAAGAGACATACATGGCTTGGGTCAAAAAACGAGAATGTATGGGAAATACTTGTAACCGTGTTGTAACCCAATGTTTGGATGCAGAAACAGACGGAGAGCGCCAGAGTTTGGAACTTTGCTTTCGCTTGTAGCATATTCTGGTACAGTCAACCGCTTGTCGGTAGAAACTTTTTCAACTCTATTACCACGCCGTAAGGTCCAATAGTGTTTCAACCGATGTGCGGCCGCGTGTACCTATCCGAACAGTCGGCGGATATGTTATTTTTCTTCTACGAGTATTCTTAAAAATAAAATAGTCTAGTTCGGCACTAAAAATCAAAAACTTTTTATAAATGTACAAAAGAATAAAAAGTAACTTTATTAATTTGAATATTTTTATTTACCCTAGTAGTATGTAATGCATAAAATATTTTGGCTCACAGATGCACTAAAATTATACATTTTCTTAAATATTTAAAAAAATATATTGGCAGTCAAGAGCAGATCAAGCTTGACACGACAGATGAAACAAAGTCCAATGTCCCAAAGTGGATGTGCTCTTAACTGTACATCTTAGACAATTGGAGTTTCAAATAAAAGGAAATTAGTTATAAATCAACACACTTTTGTACATAGAGCCATTAAACAATTTGGGTCAATATATTAGTATGGCTGTGTACATACATACAGGGTGTAAGGGACAGTGTACCGAATACTGAAAGGTGTGCTCAAAAAATTTTGACCTCCATACAAATTGTCCACTCTGGTCGGACAGTTTGTTTTAAGGTCAAAATTTTTTTCATTTCTCAACATCTGTTTCTTTAGGAAAGTTATTCAGTTTCGTTGACTGAGCAGGACGTTCTGAATAAAGGCCAGGTTAAAAGTACCCTAAACCGACGAGCATGTATGTAAGGATTGATGAAGGTTCAGGAAGCAAGGGAAGTATGTCAAGATCGTAGCAGGTGCAGAACTGTGGTCTCTGCCTACCCCGACGGGAACTAGGCGTGATGTATGTATGTATGTATGAGCACACCCTTTCAGTTTTCGATACACCATCCCTTACACCATTTATAATGTGTTGATTAGGCCCATTCTGTACAGATGAGGGCCTTACCCTATGTTATGGAAGAACATCATTATTTGGTAACCACTAAAGAATAACATAATTTACCTTAAAAATCACAATAACATTTTATAATCTATGATAGGAAAACTGCTAATTTAATATTCTTAAAAATCTTGTTCAAATTTTATAAAAATAATATAAAAATTTCACAATATAAGACATCTTAAGCACCACATTATTGCTTTCATAAGTTACTTTTGAGCTTCACTGTTCTGTTTATTTGCTAAAGGCACTGATCAAGTAAAGGTATACACACACTAATCCAAGATTCAACAGTTCAGAAAGTGTAGAAAATTTTCTGATATTACAGAAAAAAATACTAAATATATATTTTTCTTTCATGCTGTTGAAAAATTACTAATATTTTTCTATGACATAAGATTTTATACTTAAAGGCAGTACTTACTGAAATCCTTCAGTTCTATTGATAACACCAATTAATGGCAAGTATTTACTTTTATTTTGTCTGCACATCAGCTGAAGCTTACACAAACCTATGGACGAGTGTAGATAAAAGTCAGTCGATTATCATCATTACCTTTACATCCCGTAAAAAGGTCCACAACTGGACAGGGGAGCTCTTGGGAGAATTTCACAGTAAAAATGTATTAAATATTTGGGAGTGATATAGGTCACCACTGCAGTATGGTGGTGCAATATGCAGAAGGATGCTACCACCCATTCTTTGGTTGAAGGTATCTTAAAAAGGTGTTTTATATCACCCAAGAGACGAGTTGGTATAATCCTAAGTCAGCACTATATCTGCAGTCAATTTCTCTATCAAATATCTTTTAGCATTTACTTAGCTGCCTCTTTCTTTTCATATAAAAATATAGCTCATTCCCATTTAGAATATCACAAATTCAAACTGTATAATCTCAATAATAATATGTTACAAACAAGTGTTATCACAAGTTTTGTCTAGATAACATTTAATCACAAATTTAACAATCACTTGTTATGAAATGTACTACTCATTGTACATTCCATCAAGCAAAAAGTCCATTCTCTTGTAATGTCTGTTTTTCCATGCTTCTTTGCCCCGCCGCAAACCCATATATCCTAGCACAGCAAACATAGGCACAACCAGTATTGTAATAACAATAGGCATAACCATACCCGGGTGCTTACTTGAGTTAATTACTTCTATCTTTTTAGTAGGAGTATTCTTACTTATTGACACTGCCTGATCACTCTGAACTGAAGACTGCAGTAATGGCATATATTTTACATCTGTATTTTGTATTTCCATTCTATCAAGAGCTTCATTTGAAAGCACAATAGGCTTCTTATGACTATGAGTGGTAGAATTCGTCAAAACTTTGTCGGCCTTGGTGCTGCTTTGAAGTACAACTGGCACTACTGTTGTGTTTTTTTGTATTATTTTTGATTTTCCAGTCTGTTCTTGAGTTTTATTTTCAGTGCTTGTGGTGTTTTCTACTGGATTCACACCTTTTCTAGGCTTTATTTTAGAACCTGAAATTATTTTATCTTTTCCCATTTCTTTATCCAAATCCATTAGATTGAGGACATTACTATGGTTTTGCGTTGACAAATTTACTGAAGGCGTACTTTGTACAGTTAAACCACCTTCTGTGATTATTGTTAAATTGGAAATTTCATCCTTGGAAGTCTTGGAACTATTTCCCGTTGATAAACTCTTGGTTAGTTCTCTACTTGTTGCATTACTGCCACTACTGTTAATGAAAGGTAAAAACAAGATATAACACAATAAAAAATACAGCAACATTTTATCAAATTAGTTAGCAGAAACTGTGATAAATTAAATCAAAAGTAAAAACTGAAATACTCCGCTTTTTATTTCTATATTGACTGACAGATGTGAGATGACATGACAGCCAGCTTGTGTTGTGACGTTGACACTTTTTTTTATAGTAGTGTTGCACTGTCGGTCGGATAGAATCGATTAAACAAAAGATCGATATTTTCCACAAAAAAAAAACAGAATGTGCGTGCATGCGGGCGTATGTACATATGCACTACGGATTGTTTCTTGAAATCAACGCACACATCACATTCACTGAATATAGTCGGTTTATTTCTATATGCGTGCATTCGTCGAATATCATAGAATACAGTTTTAAACCAGACTAGAGCGCGCTTATGTCAATGTCACTGAGAAAAATTAAAAGTTTGATTTTGTTTTGCGTTTTAAGAAATTATTGAGAGATAATGATTATTCGATAAGATAATTTAATCTAAAACCCCAAAAAAAGTTGAAAAAAATCTCTCGAAAACGAGATTGATGACAAATGTCTTATGAATTTGACGTTTCGCACACGCTGCACTACCTCATTTTCGTATGCAATCAGCCCGGTTTAAAACCTGCTCATGAGCTTTGTGTGCGGTTTTAGCGCGCTAATAGTCGGTTCAAAACTTGCTCATATTCACTCGTTTAAGCGACGTGACGTCATCAGTGACGTCACTTTAGCGCGCTATCATTGCATACGAAAATGAGGTAGTGCAGCGTGTGCGAAACGTCAAATTCATAAGACATTTGTCATCAATCTCGTTTTCGAGAGATTTTTTTCAACTTTGTTTGGGTTTTTTAGATTTAATTATCTTATCAAATAATCATTATCTCTCAATAATTTCTAAAAACGCAAAATAAAATCAAAATTTTAATTTTTCTCAGTGACATTGACATAAGCGCGCTCTAGTCTGGTTTAAAACTGTATTCGATGATATTCGACGAATGCACGCATATAGAAATAAACCGACTATATTCAGTGAATGTGATGTGTGCGTTGATTTCAAGAAACAATCCGTAGTGAATGATAGCGCGCTAAAGTGACGTCACTGATGACGTCACGTCGCTTAAACGAGTGAATACGAGCAAGTTTTGAACCGACTATTAGCGCGCTAAAACCGCACACAAAGCTCATGAGCAGGTTTTAATCCGTACTGATGGTATGACCAAAGTTTTTAATTTATTTTTTAATTTACTTTATTTATGTATTGTTTGACTATTTCATATCTTTTTCCTATCCTGTTTTTCCTTGATTAATTTGTTTGTCATTTTCTCGCGTATGTTTCCCTACCTTTACGTGACATTGGTACAAGCCAAAAACTAGTGCCCAAAGAGTATATAAGTCACTAGCGTTTTCTAGTGCCATGGAAAAAAAAAGCACGGAGGTCATTAAAAAAAAAATACTGTCATGTAATTTTTGCATTTGATTGGTATTATAGCAAAAATTATTGAAAATAATTTCAGTCCGACAGTCAGATAGTTACATGTTACTTAAAATATACTAGTTAAATGGCATCTTCCCGTCTTCAGGTAAATAATACATACGAAATATTGTTACGCATTTCATCATTTCTTGGTTATGTATTTTGCACTTGCCACGACCTTATCATTTTCTTTCAGATTACTGCGCGGCAGTTATCGAAATCATATAAGAAAAAAAGCAGATTCGACATTGGTATTGCTGCAGAACTACCCGCCGCGTACAAGAAGTTCTGGAGGGAATGGAAGGTGCTGAAGCCTGCTGCGGTGCATTTTGTCCCGCAAGACGGCAGATGGAAGCGTGATGAGCTTACTGGGGAAACCTTGCCTGTCCAGAATGTTCCAATCCCTTTGAAATATCCCGCTGAAGTTCATGAAGGAATTTGGGGAGGTGAAGCAGTAGTAAAAGGTATGAATATAATTGTGTACTTGTTTACATAACAGTTGCACACTTGCTTATGTTACCTATATCTTGTAGATTTTGTAATGGCTGGCAAAAAAATGTTTTTGTAGGTTTCCAGAAACGTGATCACTATCGTCGCAGGGTACCACATTACTGGGTGCCTGTACTAAAAAGAACTGTGGTAAAGTCTGAAGTGCTGAATACCCACCTCTCTGTAACTGTGACTGACCGTACAATTAGACTAATCAATGACCACTATGGGTTTGACCACTATTTGCTCAAGACTCCAGCTTGTGACTTGGTCTCCATGCTGGCATTGAAACTGAAGAAAAACATATTGATGGAGCTAATGAATGGTTGTCCCAGATTAGCTCATGACCCTGAGAAACAGATGAAAGTGTATGAGGAGTATAAAACCTATATGTCATCAGTAAGTAATTATAATATTCTTCAAATGAAACTAACACCTAACTTAGAGTGAAAGAGCATGACTTTTTGTAAACAAAGACAGTTTACAATTGAGATTTCATTATACAAGGTACAATTTTTTTACCACAATACATGAATACAAAAACGTATCGGAAACTTTCACATATTTAAAACTGTTTACAATAAACTGAGCCTATGGATTTTATGGCAGTAATATGATGTACTAGCTGTTACCCGCGACTTCGTCCGCGTAGATTTTATAAAAAAACAGAACTCGAACTTAATTGAAACATATTTTACAGAGCGCTTATCCTTCTTGGTCCCTACGTAAAAGATGCATTTGTACTTATCCAAGTTGAATAAATGCATCTTACTACAAACTTAATTATCTTTTGATTTTATTTAACTGGTAGGTAGTGCGGAATTTTCATTGTCAACCGTTACAGGCGAACTTAAAAAAGAAGGCAATAAAGGGAGTGAAGTGAATGGGTAGCGAGGAGGTATTCATAAAAGTAAAAAAGGTCCCTATTCCTCCCTATCTATCCTTTTGTATCCCCCCCCTACATTCCCACTCCCCCTCCCTCACCCTCTCCCACTCTCTCTTCCTCTCCCTCGCCCCTCCCTCTTCCCCCCCTCACCCTTCCTTCCCCCTCCATTTCCCCCCTTCCCCTCTCCCCATCACCCTCCCTTTCCCCCCTCGCCCTCCTCCCATTCCCCTCCCTTTCCCCCTTCCCCTCACTCATCCTCCCCTTCCCCCTCTCCCTCCCTCTACCCCCTCCCACGCCCTCTACCCCTCCCTCCCCCTTTCTCTCCCCTCATTTTCCCCTCCCTTACACTCTCTCCCTATCCCTCCCCCTCTCCCTATCCCTGACCCTACCCCTATCCCTGCTTCTACCCCTAACGCCATCTTAACCGCTATCCCTATCCTTATATAAACATACAACTGACACTCATATTGATTTTTAGACATTTCAAACCTATCGAATCCCAACCCCATCCCAGGGGTGGTGGTATTTCACGTCCACCACGTTGGATTTCAAAATCATTGTAGTTTTCGTAATCAGCGACCCGATAAACCATACGAACGACACCCATATTGATTTTTAGGCATATCAACTATATCGCACCCCAACCTCATCCCCAAGGGGTGGTGGTATTTCACGTCCACCACGTTGGATTTCAAAATCATTGTAGTTTTCGTAATCAGCGACCCGATAAACCATACGAACGACACCCATATTGATTTTTAGGCATATCAACTCTATCGCACCCCAACCTCATCCCCAAGGGATGATAGCATTTCACGTCCACCATGTTGGATTTCAAAATTGTTGTAGTTTTTGTAATCAGCGGCTCGATAAACCT
This sequence comes from Athrips mouffetella, assembly GCA_947532105.1. Classification (NCBI taxonomy): domain Eukaryota; kingdom Metazoa; phylum Arthropoda; class Insecta; order Lepidoptera; family Gelechiidae; genus Athrips; species Athrips mouffetella. Next base: position 13,612,561 of record OX383958.1, read on the forward strand.
TACAAACGACACCCATATTGATTTTTAGACATTTCAACCCTATCGCACCTCAACCTTATCCCCAGGGGATAATGGTAGTTTACGTCTACCACGTTGGATTTCAAAATTGTAGTAGTTTTCGTAATCAGCGATACTTAGTTGAATAAAAAAAGTCCCATCAAAATCGGTTAAGTAGTTTCGGTGTGCTGTAGCAGATACAACCCCGCTAGAGTATTATTGTATGTGTAGATTCCCACGGGAATGAGATATTTTCCCGGGGTAAAAAGTAGCCTATGTCCGTCTCCAAGTTACCATCTATGACCATACCAAATTTCATCAAAATCCGTTCAGCCGTTTAGGCGTGAAAGAGCAACAAACAAACAGACAGACAGAGTTACTTTCGCATTTATAATATTATAGTATATAATAGTATATAGTATAATATAGTATATAGTATGGAAGTATGGATTAGCTGCCAAACTAACTTCATCCTGGTATGTAGTTTTTAATCTCTACTCTTCACTAGTTTTTCACAACTGGGAAGGGAACCCCTGTCAAGTTCGCCATCAGCCATTCCTATTCTCATTTGAAACACATAGATAAGATGATTATTTATACACAATTTAGACACCTAATGTACCAAAGATAGTAAATAATGCATAATACTGTCAATTTTTTTCATAGAATCCTCTTTATGTATTATATCCTCTGTTTGTCTACAGTACACCCCTGAGGAGGTTGAATGGTATGGACTAACCTGGTATGAAGCCCTCTCTAAGGTTGCTAAACAAAAAGAGGCAGCTAACATGCCAGTTCCTTTAAAAAATATTTACAGAAAGAATCTTGTGGAGAAATTAAAAGCTGCTGGCATTGAAGGAACTAAGAGTTCTCCTGATGAAATATCGTAAGTAATTTATTGAGATTCATAGCTGGCTACTTATATCTAGCAGTTGGCAACCCTATCTCATCGTCACATCCAAAAAGTGACTTACCTACACTAACTGGTGCATAGATCTCCATCGTTATATAGAAAAAAAACCGGCCAAGTGCGTGTTGGGCCACGCGCAGTATAGGGTTCTGTAGTTTTTTTTCTTTTTCTTCGTCATACATGCTACTACTGTGAATTGTTTCACATTCCCAATAACAACCGTTTAGCCAGATTTTTAAAAGACCTATCCAACAACACCCCACACTATGGGGTAGGCAAGAAAAAAATATTCATCCCCACTTGTAGTGGAGGTACCTTAAAAAAAAATATTTTTCAAAATTTTATTTTACCACTTTGTCGATGTAGATGAAATGTATATCTGTACAAAATTTCAGCTTTCTAGTACTAAAGGTCTCTGAGCTAAGCCGCGGACAGGACAGACAGAGAGACAGACGGACATGACCAAACTATCAAGGGTTCCTTGTTGACTATGGAATAGAAAGTGAGAACAAAAAGTGATTTCTCCGACGTGCGGATATGTGTATTCTGATTTTGCGGACTGTACAAAACCGGCCAAGTTGCGCCCAGGCAACCCTGTTTTTTAGACCCACCTTTTTGCTGTGCACTACCCCTCTAGTGGCTTTTTGGTATGCAATGATGTAGGGTTGACAACAACCAGCTCTTCACCTATTAGCCCAACCAACTCCTTTTTATCATTGAATGTCTCAATCAGAATCTTTATACATAACATAACATAAAAATACATTTATTTGCCACAAATTCATTCATTACAATAGGGATTTTTACAACAAGAAATAATAAAAAATATGTGGCAAAAGGCCATGACTCAGCTTGTGCAGTGCGGGAAGACACCAAAGGTTGCCGTTCCGCACGGCGCTGGTTTTCAGTCATACCCTTTTCCCTGAGTTGTTAGGCGGGAAAAAAGTACTGAGGAGGGCATTAAAAGATCTAAAAATAAATTACCAAAATAACAACAATAGGTAGACTAAAAGAAAGTAATTGGGTAGAAAAAACTGAAAGTAGGTACTCTTCTGTGAACATCCTGTATGAAACCTGTGGTGTACAGCAGACAATGCTGGTGGCCAGCTTGGACAATGACTGTCACTGAGGAGTCAGTCTCTGTCGGGCCGTGCTACTGGACACACGTCTAAATAAGATAGAGCTATTAAGTTAATAATTTGTTACTCCATTCACCAATATACGTGTACTATCTGGAAAATTATTACATAAATATATCCCGAAACACACTGGGCCCGACGGGACACCACAAAACCATAAATGTCACCTCTGTCTTATATGGAAGTACAACTTTTCATACTACGTAGTAAAAACTAATTTCTGACAGCTAATAAGCCAAAGTAAGAAAAAATATGTAGGGATCCTTTGGCCGGTTATCCGCCGCGACGGTACCAATAACGAGATACGGCGCCAATATCGTCACGAAGTTGACAACAGTAACAAGGGTGGGTTTCAGACCAGAGCTGTGCGAAGTAGCGAAGCTGTGAGCTGGAAAATTCAAACTACAGTAGAGCCGAATCCTAAAGTTACTTATGACAGCTGCAAACATATGAAAAATGAACTGAAAATTAACCTGCAAAGAAAAATGAACCCTATGCGTTAGTGTTTAGACAGCTGTCATACGTAACTTTAGAAGCATAAGATTGCTTCATTTGACAAGCTAGGTAAATGGAGGAATCCTATTGGTTGGAATTTTCCCAGCTAACAATTTAGCTCCCTCACATAGCACTGGTGGAAAAACACCCTTATGTTGTCAACTTCGTGACTATCGGAGCCGTCATCTCGTTCCCGTCACCAAAGATTTCGGACCTCCTTGCTTCGCTCGGAATAGATACCTTGCTAATTTATTTTACTATGGGATGACATCTGCCAACATGTCCCAATTTTTTATGTCAAATTATCAATGATCGCTAGGAAATATTCAAAATAACCTGTCAAATCCATAGAACGACGCCTTCGCTACCTTGTGACGAATTATTTCTTTAATCCTCCTTCTAAGTACCCTTATTTTTCTGTGCCCGTCACTGTGAGTAAGTAAAAGTACTCATTAATTATCTCTCTCTATGCGGGATTAAATCATAAATGAGATCTGCAGAAGACCTAAAGTAACCGACATAGCCCTGAGAATCGCCATACTAAAGTCGCAGTGGGTAGAACACATCGCAGGACGAACCGATGGCCGATGGGTGGCGACCACGTACCAGAAAACGTAGCGTGGGAAACTGGGCAGGTCCCCCACAAGGTGGACCGACGATCTAGTCAAGGTCGCGGGAAGCCCCTGGATGCAAGCAGCGCAGTACCAGTCGTCATGGAGATCTTTAGGGGAGGCCCACGTCTTTCGGCGGATGTGATGACTTACTCAGTACATTTTTTTTTTTCAGGTCTACAACATCTTGGCTGTCAAAAATGAACCCATTCGGCAAGAAAGATGAGGCCTAGAGAAGTGATTAGAAACTAATGTTGAAATTGTTGTTATAGCTGATATTATTGGAAGTAGATAGATGTTTATGCAATAATATCTAGTGTTTTTGTTACAGCAAAATGTAAATAACACTGTCCCCCTGACATAATTTTGTTTATAGAATAGCAAAGTTACTGTATGATAAAATTGATAAAAATAAAAATATTACAATCTAAATTTCAACATTTTAATATAGATATTTATTGTAATACATTCGTCTTATTATAACTATATTCGCTAATTGCAATTACAATACAAGTAATAATTTGCTACTTAAGCTACAGGCATAATTGTGACAAAAATACTAATAAGTGAATTTAATTATACAGGGTGTTTGGCAGAGGGTTGTTAAAACGAAGCAGGCTGGTTGAGGAAGCCATTGGCTAGCCCAATTAGTGCGGTCAGTTAGCTGTTTAATGTAGACACGATTTACAATTTCACCAAATTTTTTCCAGGTACTAGTTAGGTATATAGCTCTCAATTTTTGATAGGAGCCAATTCTTGAATTTCAAAAAAATTTCATAGAAAATTCAAGAATTGGCTCCTATCAAAAATTGAGAGCTATGTACCTAACTAGTACCTGGAAAAAATTTGGTTCAATTTGGTGAATTTGGCGATATAAGACTATAAGGGACCGGACTAAATACCTTAGACTGCCTCATGGGTTTGCACCTTTATTGGGGTTCCAAATCAAAATGCTAAAAACGGAACCCTTATGGTGTGACTTTGTCTGTCTGACTGTCACACTCACATCTGTTTATCTCAGTAGCTACTCGCGCTATAGGCTTGAAATTTGTAATACTTTTAAAATATGCTTGCTAAACTTTATTGTAAACGAAAGAATTAAAAAAAATATTTTTAACTTCGACGGGAAAGAGGCCATTATGTTATGGTGTTCGATAGAGGTTCATGTAAATATTACAGGAAAAATACAGGGCGTTAGGGATATCCTTCCGAATACTGAAGGGGCATGATCATTCAACGACACTGAACAACTTTCAGTGAACAAAACTTTCAGGAAACGAAAAAAAATCTCTTCATATAAACTGCCCGATCAAGTTTACAATTTCGTATGGAGACGCGGATTTTTTTTTTCGTTTCCTGAAAGTTTTGCTCACTGAAAGTTGTTCAGTGTCGTTGACTGATCATTGACCTGACTGGTTTTTACTTTTATTTCTAAATTAATCCTAAACCGCCAAAATTTTATTTTAATTCATTGTTATCAAATTTCGTGTTGTTCTAGTAAAATAAAACATATTCATAAGGCAAAGTCCAGTTTTTTAGTCTGAATGAAGCAGTCAATAATGGCCCCTCAACCCGCCTGCCCTTGTCAATCCTCTACCAATACCCTGTGTCAAAAAAACAATCCATGATATAGAAAGGGATTGATATAACTTTCTTAAGTTTATAGTCAAATAATATATGCATAATGGCACTGATATTACAGTTACATAAAACAATGTATGCATGCATTCAAAATATGATCATCAATTTTTATATACATATCATAGGAACGTTTAATAATTTCAACATTGTGATATCCTTTACGAATATTTATTACTATGGTTAGGTAGGTTACTAGAGCATAGTTTTGCTTAGGAAACGGGAAAATTATTCCTAAGTCGCATTCAGTGAGAAAGCATGTTTGCTGACGCCGGCATGCTCAAACAAGGTCGAGGGGCGCTATTAAGAAATTGAATCCGGTCACGTCGATCGACTGTGATCTGATCAGATTATGGGCACTGATTGTTGTCAACAACATGCTTTCTCAATAAATGAGGCCTTACAAACAAATTACAAAAGGTTGTTTATTCTCGTACGATTTTTAGAACGCATGATTCGTTGAATCATTTTGGAGTTCGGGTTATATAGGGTGAACCAAAGAAAAATAGGCATAGGGCATTGAAACAACTAAATAGAACAGAACAATATTTAAAAATACTGTTTCACTGAAACAGAAAATCCAAAAATTTCATTATTACCCTAGCCTGCTAACATGCCTGCTCCCCTTCCAAACACATTTTGAGGCGTTTATAGGGATGATTTTATGTCATTTAAACAACATTACAAAGTATTATAATGTTTGAGATAGGTATGTTAGTAAAATCAAGGGTGTAACTCGAGCGAGATAAGGTTATGGTCTCATCAAGACGTCAGTAAAGACGTATAATATGCTTAATCTAAGGTCTCATCAGACTTCAAACGCGCGCTGTAGTACAGATGTTGAAAGACCCTTGTTTGCATTGATTCTAACCTGAGAACAATCTGAGGCTGACTACGTTTCTCACCCATTCCCGGCAACAACCTAAGCTGGGGTCTGAGCCCCGCGAGGCGCCCTTAAGCTTGTTGCCTACTATATTTATTCTGGGTCGACTTTTCCGCGGTGAAGTTGTGACAGCCACTAAGGCTAACAACAGGAGTCCTCCACCGCCTGTTGCTGACTATGGAACAAGTTCGCGCAAAAGAAGCCTTATTTATCGCGCCTTGAATAGTTTCGGTGCTCGCACACAGCGATCTGATCACGATCCGGTAGAGATGCAGCTACAGAAAAGAAAGAAATAGTCGTATATACCTAGTCTATGGTCCTATAGTTTTCTCTTTCCTTTTTATAGCTGCATCTCTACCCGATCGTGATTAAGAATCTGTGTGCGGGGCACCCTTTTGGTTAAAGAAAAAATACAGACGCCGACAGGAAATTATTCTACGAGAGCGAGTAAAAAGAGAAACGGAAAGAAACGATAAATATAAGCCTGCAAATATTTTCGACAAGATTATGAAGTATAAATTGATTCCATTCTTGCAAGTTGTCTACGTAATGGTACACTCGATGGGCGAGTCCCGGGGCAGGCGGTCGGCGAGCAGCGCGGCCACGGCGCGCGCCAGGTAGGTCATGGTGCCGTACGAGCCGGAGGGCGCGCTGTCGTACAGGTGCTGGCACACGCCCGCCGCGCCCCCGCACACCACCCCCCCGCCCCCTCCCCCGCCCTCACCCCCACTCCCGCCCCCACCCCCGCCCTTCGCGCAGCACAGCGTCGCGTCGCCGTTGATGCGCCTCTGAAACATACACACTACATAGCAGCGATATGACCGCCGAAACTCAATTGTCGGTTTGAAGCAACTTGTTACCTAGAACCAGAGTGCTTCAGTCTTTGAAAGAGCCACGTTGACTTAGATAGTCAGGGGCTATTTGGCAGCTTGAGAACTCTGGAAACTGGGTTAGTTGCGCTAGCCACATCCTATACACTCGGGAACTAACGCTAAAGGAATTTCATACACATCAATGAAATTAATGAAAACAAGGTCGCAGTGTAAGGCAAAAAGCTTCGAAGCTATTAACGACTAGAAGCCCGTTTCATACAATTTCCTCTCAACTTGGCTAATTGATTAGAAGTGATTGAGCTCACCTTTGTATTAAAATGTATCGTTCGTGACTCCTTATAATAATAAAAAATCTTAAATTCTACGAAATAAATCGATTTGTAATAAGAGCGCCACTGGACCCAAGGTACAGTCCAGAGCAGGTTAAACTTGTAACTAAGCGAGATTTTAGCTCCTACGGCTATTCGAATAAGGATGACACAAAGCCTAATGTGTCAAGCTCGACGTGCTCTTGACTGTACCCTCTTATCTAACAGGTATTTGTACAATACCTGGTCTTCTAGGAATATCTGGTTAGCCTTGCGCACGATGTGTTCTAACGAAATGCAGGCGCCGAGATGACCCGCGGCCTTGTACTCTACCACAAGCGTCAATACCATTAGCGCCTGGGGACAAAAGCATTCATATAAATAATCAAGGTGGTCGACCCTTCTTCCGTTTTAATATTTATACACCGTGAAATTTCATTGGTTCCTGCTCCCGAAGCGCAGTAATTCGACACATGATAACAAGAAACTTTCCCGAAGAAAAAAGATTTTTACTCGAGAAGATGTTTTTCGACACTCCATAGTAAAGTGATCCCGTGATCAACTCATTTTGCATAGGAAAGCGAAATATTTTTTTGAGTAAAAGGTATTTTCTTCGGGAAAGTTGCTTGTTTTCCTGAGTAGAATCACTGGGCTTCGGGAGCAAAACTAAAACCAAACCAATGTGGTGTTCTGAGTCCATACGGACCTCATGCCGGTATTCACCGAGTTTACAGGGAGAGATAGTTAAAAGGTGCATGCTGCCCTAAGGTCGCGTCGATTTGAAACGTCAAATATAAAAAATCCTTCTAACGAAACCATTTTTAAGGTGATAGATAAGGTAGCATTATGCAATTTTTTTAAGTATCCTGGTCACGGCACCATTTGTGAATATGATAAGATTATATTCTTTTTTTAAATTCATATAAATAATCCTGGTTACAGCACTATTTTATAAAGTGGTAGGATTATGTGTTAATTCTGTTGATACACATCGGAAAACGGACCTGAAAAATATTATATTTGACGCAAACACAGTGATATGCAACACGTATCCCATCTATGATCCGATATTTCTACAAATAAATAATTTAATTTCAACTTAAGTTAGGTTCCAGGTATTTTCTAGGTAATCTATCAGGTGCATTTTCCGTGCCGGTGAGTTTATAACCACTAGAACACTAGCCTCAACAACGAGCTGGCGGTATTCGGGCTGCGGGATGGAGTTGAGCACGGTCTCAACAGCGAGCGCGAACTTGAGCTCGCCTGATGTCATCTCCTGCGTCAGGTTCGGCTGCAGCACCTTGCCTTGGATCACTAGGCCGTTGCACTAAAACCAAAACAATACATTCTAGTCAGTATCGAAAATCGATGAAAAAATCCAGACTTTCAAAATCGCTATACTATATTGGTTCATCATCAGCCGCCGAATGGAGCGGACGTGCCGCGAGCGGAAATGGTGTAGTATTTTGGAAATCCCAATTTGGTCATCCACCCATTGCGATCCGACTCCGCTGTAGGAGATGGCAAAACAATACAGGCTAAGGAAAATAATATTACCCTTTCCAGAACGCCCCACACGCGCGGATAGAAGTCCCGAGGCACGCGGTTAAGAGCCCCGTCCAAACGACGTCGACGAAGCCACTGCCCTTGGCGATCTGGCTCGGCTATAGGTGCTGGGAATAGTAAAAAGATATGCATTCAAACTAAATAAAAAAAATACTCACTACATAGCGCACTTTGTTTTTTTTTTTTAATTTATACTTCAAGGCACACTAATAAACTGTATTCAAGATAGGAATAATAAGACTAAGAACGACACATTATTTTAATTTGACCGCAGTTATCAAACTAACGTGCACAGCCTATAACTATAAATATCTCTGTACCTTTCTGTAAGGTATTAGAAAAATACAAAATGACACGAACTGTTAAGTAGTAAAATAAAAAAGAGTAGTTTTGTTCAATTTTTCGTATCATAGTTACTAGAAATCGTACCAAACCTTGCCAAACTTTGTACATATCATGCATGACAAGACCGAACTTCGAGATACATGTACGGTTTGTTTTTGTATGTTTTTAGAAAGAAGTTGTTTAGTTTGATGGGAAGACTCACATTCTTTGGTAATATTATACCGTTTTCGTTGTACGTTGTATACTTATTATCAGATAAATTATAAATGAACTTACCTTCATCAACATTTCCTTGAAGTGACTGCCCCTCGAATACAATTTGAGATTTCTTCCCGTAACGATTAGACTTGTTGCTGACTATTGAGAAGTTTCCTCGGCCTACTAAAGAAATGTTAAGTATGAACAATATTTCTACCATTTATGGAGCTAACTTATACTGACGACAATTCTTCGACGCTGTTTATAGGATGACATGATAAAGTAACAAAGACCATGCGTTATGTTTTGTACCCATAGCCAAGTTTTTCTCTAGTACCAGAGACAATTAACTTATGTTATCTACTCAATAAACAAATCTAAACAACTTTCTCAAAGAAACGTGGGTCGAAAAACAAAATTTATTATTGGCCTTCCAGTACGAAACTTGCACCGAAAATACAAGTTGTAACAGAAAGGGTATATCAAGCAAATACAGAAAGGGGTATCTGCTCATGAAACCGAACAACTTTTCTTAAGGAAACATACATAGGTCGAAATATGAAAAACAGTTTTTGACCTCCCATGGAAACTGAATCAGCTATGCTATGAGAGATAAAATAGTACATTAAGATGCACGTGCGCTATTTTGGATATTACGGCCGAGGCTCAGAAATTGCAGCCCGAGCCGCAGGCGAGGGCGTAATGGAGCCGAGGGTGTAATCACCAAAGCGCACAAGCTTCTTACGACGTTTTTCAACACATTTGCGAATAAAAACGAATCAAAATCGCTTACCTTTTTTTCCTAAGGAAATTTCGTAGACGTTTTCCTCACATTTCTAGGTCACCCTATACACCGGACTTGTGTTTTTGTTCAAGTATTTTCGACGTTCTACACTTATCACTGTTTTTCTTATTTGTAGAAGTCATTTATTTTTTAATTACATTAAACACATTTCACAACACGAAATATCTGTTAAAATTGGCGCGCGTATTACTTTTTTCGAAGACACAGATTATACATGCGCGCGCAGGAGACAATGACTAAGCTATCAAACAGACTACTTTTCAATTTATTTTAAAATTGAATATTTTGTTACTTTAAAGACAAATTTGTAGTTAGTTAGTTGATTAAAATCAATATTTTCGTTTAATTAACGTTTATTTATCATATTATCGAACACAGTTTCTTAATTCATTAAATTATTATGATGTTATAGATATAGAAACTCCTTGCACCTTGCCGCTATAGAAAACAAAACAAAAATAAAACACTAACCTGCCAAACAGCTTACTCAGCAACAGAGGCGGCTCGTGACATTTTTCAATGGGTGTGCACAAAAAAATTAAATACTTAAATAAATTTACTTACCTACCATTTATTGATGAAATATTTTTTATGGCTTTATTGTTACCTACATATGCGCGCCAGCGCCAGCTCCAAATACCAGACACGGGAAACAAAACAATTTAATTATAACCGCACATCCAAGGTGTTTTTAAATATTGTTCTGGTTTGAAAACACGATTAAAAGTGAATTTTTGTACTACATTTTTGAACTAGCGCGATTTCAGAATGTGGCGGCCCCTTTTCATTGAGTTCAAGTCGTATTTGTAAAGTCTTTTTCGCATTTTTTAATGTAAACGACACTGTATTCGTCCATTTTTACAGTAATTAAGCACGTACACTATTAAAAACAATTATTTCTAAATTTTCAAGCAAAATTGCGAACAGTAACTGAAAGCTGTACCTATACGAAAAGTTTGTTTACGTATGATCGGCAACAGCGGCTTGTCACCGAACTGCATGGCATCGCGATCTGGCAACGTAGCCTTGAGCAGTGCTCCTGATTAGGCTAATTTCTCATAGAAAATCTTTTGTTTCACGCGCTCGAGCGTGTTGATGTTTCTCTTTCACACTCATTGAATTCTGTATAAGGAATTGTACTGAAGATTTCTTCATAGGAGCGGAATCGCTGGCGATCCACTTGGTACAACTTGACTACGTATTTGTTGCGTAATTATTTCTTAGGCTATTATAAATGTATACAACGTATAGGGTTATGAAAATAGGTATGTAATCGTATGTAACTTAACTAGGTAGGTAATACATCCTAAGTTTGAGTTTTGTGAAAGAGGGAGTGCACTGCACCAGTGCTCTTTAGGACGAGCCGCCTCTGCTCAGCAAGGAGGTCTTTGTTCTGAGGCTCACTCCCTTGAATTAATTAATATTGAATATTTTGTTACTTTAAAGACAAATTTGTAGTAAGTTGGTTGATTAATATAAGTATTTCCATGTAATTAACATTTATTTATCATATTATCGAACACAGTTTACTTTTTCATGAAAATATTATGAATGGTATAGATATAGAAACTCCTTGCATCTTGCCGATTAAAAAAAAGACAAAAATTACAACACTAGTGAAATTATAGTAATGAAAAAAGCACGCGTGTTTAATAAGCTGGATTATGGACCTTAATGCAGTGCAAATAGAGCTGTTTTATGAGCAAATCTGTTGAAAAAAATATTTCTTACTTCGACCTATACTCCTTGGGGAAAGTTGTTCAGTTTCATGGGCAGAATCACATCCTCCAGGGTTGATATACCTTTTCTGTTACACGTTGTACAGTCGAAATAATGAAGCTTGATTAGTGTGAGAGCAGGACAGAGCGATGCGCTACACATTGGAGCGACAGAGACACGTATCGATCCGACCTGAGGCGCTAGCACCGAACTCAATCGTTATCGAATCTCTCTTTTCTTCTTGTATAGAAAAAAACCGGCCAAGTGCGAGTCGGACTCGCGCCCTAAGGGTTCCGTACCTATCTACCATATGATATACCAAAAGCTTTTGCTTTTTGACTTTCAAAACTCCGCGACCATCCAACTTGACCCCTCTTTTATAGACAAGTCCTTGAAACGGGAGCTTACCTTAATTGGTTACTATTAGTTGTGAGAACATTTTTAATATTTAATGATTTTAGACTTTTCCCTTTATTTGTACTGTGAGACCTAGCTTCTTGCCAAATTTCATAATTTTAGGTCAATGGGAAGTACCCTGTAGGTTTTGCTTTTTGCATAAATGTATGGAGATGAGGACATAAAAAGCCATATCTTTTCATTGCGTCGTTGTAAAAAATTAAAATTTTCAGATCTTGTGTGGTCCACGGAGCTTAACATCATTATCAATTTCAACCTGATACCTCTACCCGTTCGTGAGAAAAAGGGTCTTGACAGACAGACAGACGGACAACAAAGTGATCCTATAAGGGTTCCGTTTTTTAGGGTTCCGTACCTCAAAAGAAAAAAACGGTACCCTTATAGGATCACTTTGTTGTCCGTCTGTCTGTCTGTCTGTCAAGACCCTTTATCTCACGAACGGGTAAAGGTATCAGGTTGAAATTAATACCATATATTAGGATCTATGAACCACACAAGATCTGAAAATTTAAATTTTTTACAATGACGCAATCAAAAGATATGGCATTTTATGTCCTCATCTCCACACATTTATTCAAAAATGCAAAACCTACAGGGTACTTCCCGTTGACCTAAAATTATGAAATTTGGCATGAAGCTAGGTCTCACAGTACAAATAATGGGAAAAGTCTGAAATCATTAAATATTACAACTTTTCTCACAACTAATGGTAACCAATTGTGGTGAGCTCCCGTTTCAAGAACATTCATATAAGAGAGGGGTCAAGTTGGATGGTCGTGGAGGCGATTTTTGTTTTAGTTCTATTTAAAAACGGGGACACTTACAAACTTAAAAATTGGTACGTTTATAGTGCATAAGCTATAAAATAACAACAAATAATAAAATTTAGTCAAGCGCGTGTCGGACTCAAAAAATCTAGCACATTAACTTATTGAAATTTCAACTCAATTTCAATTATGTTTATGTGGTGGTACGGAACCCTCAGTGCGCGAGTCCGACTCACACTTGGCCGGTTTTTTATTTTACCCACCCTAAAGAGAGAATCGATAACGATTGAGTTCGGTTCTAGCCTCTCAGCTCTCACGCATAGTTTTTTCTGCTGTCGATCTAAACAAGCTATATTATTTCGACATTTTCGATTGTACTAGAAATTTTTCTAGCTTTTTGGTTTTTGTCAGTTTTATGTTCTGAGTAACGTATTAAATTTGGTTAAGGGTCCAAAAATAAGTAAAAGTCTAAAAAGTAGAGTTCTAGGTGGGACACGGGCTTGAGTACTAAAATATATGTAGACTACTGCGATTTTAACACAATTAGATTTTAAATAGAAATAAATTGTTGTCAAGGTCTTACTAATAACAAACTAGTATTCGCTATGATGATTTATTTGGTTTCAGTTAGTCAATAGAGCATATTTGATGCTCAAATTTTTTGTAAAGGCTTATTAAAATGCGGACGGAAATCAGGCATATTTACTTGCTGAAAGCACATATTAGGCTAAGGTATTGGTACATGTGGATTGTGGATCACTTATTTACAAAGAACATAAAGTTATTAGAGGACGGATGTAAAAACAAATATGTACATAAAGTTATTAAAAAAACCGGTCAAGTGCGAGTCGGACTCGCGCGCCGAGGGTTCCGATATACCTATAGTATTTTTGGAAGCAATAAAGTCCATTTTCAGGACCGCAAAACTAAATTTGTTTGTAAAGGTTTTTTGCAGATTTCTGAAAAACTGTGCAACTTAGAAAGATCGTTTTATTTTTGCTGTAAAGTTTACATAAACCTCTGTCAACTGTAATTAATTCAGATTTTCCCTTACTCAAACTTCGGAGATAAGGGGGGGGGAATGGTACTTTTTTTGACATTTTTCATCATAACTTGAAAACTAAGAAACTTAAAAAAATACAAAAATATATTTTAAAATGTACAAGTAAAGCCCTTTCATATGATACCCCACTCGACCTAGTAGCGACAATTTGAAATTTGGCCCCCCCTATTTTGGCCCCCTTTACATTAATAATCATACTTTTTTCAAAAAATTTTCATGTGCAATTAAGTTGGGCAACTATATTCTAAAACTATTCCAAATTTCAGCTCGATAGCCTAAGTGGTTGCTGAGATATAGAGGTGTGACAGACAGACGGACAGACAGAGCGGCACCATAAGGGTTCCTTTTTTTTACCATTTTGGTATCGGAACCCTAAAAACGATATGGATAGTTACTGCTAATTGGGTAACTCAGCGGCTCTTTCAGAAACTCACTATTCTTTATTCGGGGGGGAAATAAGAACTATATTTTACTAGACTAAACGGCTTCTCAAGACATTTTTAAAATGTTTTGTACAAGATTTTGTTTACGAGATAAATCCATATGGACATTATTATTTTCTTATACACCAAGTTGTTTTTTTTTCTGAACATCTTATACTCTTCCGTTTCATACATTTTAAATTATCAGGAAAATAAAATGTAACTTTATAGTGAGTTTCTGAACGTAAACCAGACAAGGGTACAACTGGACCGACAAACAACTCGCCTTTACTCTTATTGATCCGATCCCTTATAACGTACAGAGAGTTTGCTGAAACGGAAACAGTTTTACACATTTGACTTTGAAACAGTCGTCAAAACTTCCGAGTGCATTTCCTTCCACTGAAACGGGGCGAAGCGAAAACGTACGAAATTAGACCTATCAGGGCCTATACAGGGTGTAAGGGACGGTTTACCGAAAACTGAAAGGGCGTGCTCGGTCAACGAAACTGAACAACTTTCCCAAAGAAACATTTCTGGGAAATGAAAAAAAAATTGACCTCTCTATACTAATTGCTCACTCTGGTCAAACAGTTTGTATGGAACAGTAAAAATTTTTTTTTATTTCCCAAAAATGTTTCTTTGGGAAAGTTGTTCAGTTTCGTTGACTGAGCACGCCCTTTCAGTTTTCGGTACACCGTCTCTTACACCCTTTATACGGCGAGTAATAGAAAGGTGTGATAATACTGGAGGGTGTGAATCTGACAATGAAACTGAACAACTTTTCCCAAGAAACGTAGGTCAAATTAGAAAAAATCAAATTTTACCTATCATACAAAATGCGCTATCAGCTGATACAGTTTCTATGGGAAGTAAAAAATTGATTTTGTTCTATGACCTATGTTCCTTGGTAAAGTGGTTCACCTTCACGGGCAGATTCCATAGAAAAATAATAGATAGAGGATTAAAGAAATAAGTTGTCACAAGGTAGTGAAGGCGTCGTTCTATGGATTTGACGGGTTATTTTGAATATTTCCTAGTGATCATTGATGATTTGACATAAAAATTTGGGACACGTTGGCAGATGTCATCCCATAGTAAAATAAATTAGCAAGGTATCTAGTCCGAAATCTTTGGGCAGATTCACACCCTTCAGTATTATCACACCGTTCCGTTACGCGCTGTAGTCTTTCTATTATCGGTAACGCTAGTAGAAACGAATAAAAATGTTATGGATTGGACATTAGCTTTAACGTAATATTTCGTTAGCCAATGTCAATTTCATACATTTTCATTCTATTCTATTTGCGTTTATAAGTCACTTGTCTAGGGGCACAGGGTCAACATACAAGTGGCTTTCTATTATCGTAAACGCTAGTAGAATGGAATAAAAATGTATGGGATCGACAACAGCTGTCACGTGAAATTTCGTAAGCTATGTCATTCCCATACATTTTTATACCTAGCGTTTACGATTATAGAAAGCCAATTGTTTAAGCAAGCAGCCAGCTCAGCACATTGTCAGTTTATCTTGGCCCATAGATTGAAGATCCAGTGTTGTCAATTTACTTACTTTAAGCACGGTCACGTTTTCTTGACAGCCAATCAGTGTAAACATTTTAAAAGAAAAGGAGCGTTACATATATATTCATGTATAAAGCTATCTTTGTTTAAAATAACAAAAATGTAATTTGTGAGTTCGCTAAATATTTTCTTCCACTGATATTTCTTCGCTACTTCTGGTGATAGATTAAGATGACATCATTCCTCAAATTAAACGTAATTACTTCGAGCTATAATCTAGGGCCTCGCGCTGAACCAGCAGATCACAGACCGCGATTATGCATCATGACTGGCACTTTCGTTGGCTTATTTTTGCAAATATCTTCACTTCAGTGGATGGATATGCACCCTAAAGTACTACTATGTTCCGTCAACGAATCGAACTAGCATAGTACAATAGCGTTATCTGTTTTCGATATAAATGGCTAATTTATAGTACAATGTATGTTCCACTCTATCACGTTTATAGAGCTATTTAGCGTTATCTCTTTTCGATATAAATGGCCAATTTCAGGATATCCTTAAGTCCTTAAAATGTCATAATTTTTAGGACTCAAAAAGTGCAAGAAAATCGACTTAGGGACTTCTTAACCTTGTCCATTCAACTGTATTACTACGGTACTACTAGTTCAAGTTGCTGAACAGAGTTTAGTAACTGTAAGGACTTATTTAAGGTATCATAAATATTATATCCAAGGGTGTACTCAAGATTAATAATCACTTCTATTTGTGGAACAACTCTAAAATCGCATTGAAAAATGTATGGAAGTGATTTTTTTGCGATTACAGAGTAGGTCCTACAGTACAAGTTGTTCATAATCGTAAGTAAAACAGTTGGTTAGAATATTTGCAGTACCTACCATAAAAATTCTTATAACGTATTCTATTAGTATTGTAAAAAGCTTTTGTTAATTCGCTCTTGTAACTTGAGTAAAGAAAACCTTTAAAATTTTCAGTATAAATGAAAATAAGTGGGTAGTAGTAGTGAGTATGAAAGAATAAAACTTTAATAACCTTACCACTGTTAATAGCAAACTCCTTTCCGCTAAGGATGTGGTATAAGAGATTCTTCATTTCGAAGGGAGACAAATTGAGAAGGTGTTCTGATGCTTCTTCTCCGTCGCACGACAATGTGCGCGCTAGCTCTGTCGCCATCACCTGTACAAAATATAGTGTACCGATTTGTTAAGAGGTTATCTATTCGCTATACAAGTAGAGCCCGTATAAACCGCAAAAAATTTTGCTGTTCCAAGCTGTGACCCATGCATGGGTTATTTTTGCAAGTCTCAGAAAATCGTTCTTCGAAACGAATTAGTACAGTGAAACCCTTGCAAAATGTGTAAAAAATTTGAAAAATAAAAAAGGAAATTTTCATAAACGAAGACGCGGAGTGCAAGTTACACCTGGAGTTGTAGTTTTTCAATCTTTTCCATTGATATATTCTCATAGTTTATATGAATATAAAAAAAATAACAAAAACAACCAACACTTCTTGGGATAAACATCGCGTTACTCTAGTCGTCACTTCACTGACGACGTCACCATACTGACCTGAATGATAAGTCCGAGTCTAAGTCGCAGCATCTCCAGGAAGAGTTGTGGCTTGGTACGGATGAACATGGCCAGATAAACTAGTGATTGCGTCATCACCTTACTCTAGTCTTCATTACACTGACGTCACCATACTGACCTGAATAATAAGCCCGACTCTAAGTCGCAGCATATCCAGGAAAAGTTGTGGCTCGGTACGGATGAACATGGCCCGATAAACTAGTAATTGCGTCATCACCTTACTCTAGTCGTCACTACACTGACGTCACCATACTGACCTGAATAATAAGCCCGACTCTAAGTCGCAGCATCTCCAGGAAGAGTTGTGGCTCGGTACGGATGAACATGGCCAAGTAAACCAGTAATTCTTGCGTCAACATGGCCGTACTGCGGTCGTCACCATACGCCTGGATACACCGCAATCATTATCGCTTATATAATTATTACTATGAAAAAAGCATATTTTTAGAGAGAAAAGAAAGAAAATGGAATGAGAGCGCCACTGTTTTTTATGAGGTACGCACGACAGCAAGCATGTAGAAACAAAACCAGTATAAGCTGAACCAGCGCTACGCTACAAACGGCCGAAACCAGAGGCTCGCTCAAGGTCAAAGTGTTTCCATTGATTTGCGGCAGTGTGTACGAATAAATACGCTGTGCCTGGTTATGACAAATCTGTACTTAGGTCACAGAATAAAGTAATAGTACTGTCCATAGATTTATTACTTCGCGCGTGGCGCTTTTAACCAGATTGCGCTCTTCCAAAAATTATGCGAGCAGAGTAGGACGTAAGATGAGAGGAAGCTGTCCCTTTCTAATAGATTTTGCATGACATTTTGTTTATGTTGCCATGACAACATCAACAAAATGTCATGCAAAATCTTTGTTAAAAATCATTTTACCAAAGAGTTTTTAATCCAGATAAGTCAAAATAAAATGATTTTCTGCATTTATCAATATTTAATGAAAACTGAGAGAGAAGTTTATACTTTCCACGTTGAAAATTATTCAAATAAGTATTTAAAAAATTTGTGGATATAAAACTTAACTTTTTGCACGGTAATTGTGCAAACTTCATTAGTATGGCAATAATTAGAAAGGGACGAAGTACATCGCCTATGATGTCTTGCTCTGCTCGTTTTGCCTCTGTACAAATTGTTAAGAGTATGCTATCATGGTAAATGTAAGGTCATTGGTACTGTCATACAGAACGGACAAGCTCCGCCCCCTTTGCGCACCACCCCCTTCCCCCGCGCTCTCCACCCGGCGCGCTGCAGGTCAGTTGTACTCAATATGCAGGCTTTCGCTTCTCTCAATTTCAAATTCACTGTCGTTGTATGTAGTGTCTGGAGTGTGCTTAGGTCTTAGGTTTATTAATACGGGTATCAATGTGGGAGGTGGTAACCGAGTATGTAGTGTCTGGAGTGTGCTTAGGTCTTAGGTTTATTAATACGGATATCAGTGTGGGAGGTGGTAACCGAGATGTTATCTCTCTCTCTCTAATACTGACAACGCACATCCTGTTGAGGCAGTGTTGTTTGCCTTGTCAGGCAGGTGTTAATATTTTTCAAAACTTTTGACACATGTTTCTTCACAACAACACGGTGTGTACGGAACTCGTGTAGTACTAGCGGTACGTCTGGTATTTTTAAAAAACATTGCACTTATACATGCGTACTATTAAAAAAAAAAAAAAAACTTTTTATTAAAAGCAAGCCGCTTGGCACAGTCATAGGTAAGACCTTTTAAAATGATTTGACACTATTTTCATTCACCTCTTAGAGTTTGGGGGGGGGGGGGGGGTGTGTGACTGATACTGAAAATCAGGGAGTCATTGTTGCAAAATTTGAGGTTGCTGAACCCGAATTTTGTATCATTTTGAATATTCGAATCGTAATTTTGGATATTTAAAACCGTATCAGCTGATCACGACTTCATTTGCGTCGAGTTTGGACTTGTTTTCAATAATGTATTTGTCTAACTATCGTGCAACATTCTCACACAGCAGCTACATGGATGCAAAGTATCAAGTGGATTCGCCGCTTGAAAGTTTGTACTCACATACAGTCGTGGTCAACTAATTAGGGACACTATCACAAAAAGAGCAAGAGCTTCCTTCGACATCAATAAATGTTTCTAATCACGAAGCTTTGAAGTTTTATCATTATAAACAAGTTAAGGGATATTAATTTTAAATATTTAGTGGCCAAAAAAAGAAAAAGCTACTTGCCGCCACAAGTTTTTCTACCTAAACTACACTGCTACT
The DNA here is from genome assembly GCA_947532105.1 of Athrips mouffetella. Lineage (NCBI taxonomy): Eukaryota > Metazoa > Arthropoda > Insecta > Lepidoptera > Gelechiidae > Athrips > Athrips mouffetella. The sequence continues at coordinate 13,632,057 of OX383958.1, forward strand.
TTCTCATACTGATTAATGACTGGCCAACTAATTAGGGACAGGAGGAAATTTGACTATTAATTTAAAAATAACGAGAAAATGTTAAGTTTTAATAATACAAAAAGTAAGCAAACAAAATTTTAATAACAAAGAAAATAAAAAACATAGTTTTAATAACCAGTATGGTTGCCATTATTGGTAATCACCATTTGACAACGGCGAGGCATTGATGTAATTAAATTGTTGCATGTTTCTATTGAAATATTATTCCACACCTCTGTAAATCTCTCGTAGAGCTGATTTTGAGTGCCGGTACGTTGAGCCGCAACTCTTTTTTTAACTTCGTACCACAAATGCTCGATTGGGTTTAAATCTGGGCTGTTTGCAGGCCAATCTAGTACCGTCACAAACTGCTGTGCCAGGAAATATTTCACTGATTGAGCTGTATGTTTTGGGTCATTATCGTGTTGGAACGTCCAGGTCACCGGTAAAACTTCTTCAGCATATGGTATCATATTTTCTTCTAAGATTTGCTTATACTGATACTGATCCAGTTTGCCTTCAATTTTTTTTACGGGCCCTACTCCATGTCCAGAAAAACAGCCCCAGACTTGAATATTTCCGCCCCCATGTTTTACTTGTTTCTTGGTGTATTTAGGATTCATTTCTGTTTTTATAGGACGTCGCACGTATTGTCGGCCATCTGATGAAATTAAATTTATCTTAGTTTCATCTGAAAATAATACATTTTTCCACTGAGCTGGAGTCCAATGTCCATACTTTCGAGCAAACGCCAGCCTTGCTTGTTTGTGTTCCTTCTTCAGCAACGGAACTTTTCGTGCAACTCGTCCAAAAAGCTTTGCTTCAACTAGACGCCTTCTAACGGTTCTTGCTGATGCGCCGACATTCAGTTCAGGTCCAAAAACTTCAGCCTTAATAACTGCAGAACCTTTAAAGGGGTCTTTCTTGGCTAGAATGACCATCCTGCGGTCATCTTGTGGGGTAGTTTTTTTTGGCCTCTTCTTTCTAGGAACACTTTCAGTTGTATTGTGGGTTTTAAAATGGCTCACTGCATTGCATATCATATTTTTGGAACAGTTCAGATGATCAGCTATTTTCCTGTAAGGCCATCCACGTTGATAAAAATTAATTATCACTTTTCTCATTGTTGCGTCACAACTCTTGTTTCGACCCATATTTTAAAAATTACTGTTATTGTATTGTACGTACGAAACTAATGTTACGATTCAGAATGGCGCCAAAATCAATTTTACGCAGAAAAAAGTTTTTTATTTTTATTTTTTTTAATTTAGAACACGGAAATTTTACTGTCCCTAATTAGGTGGCCAGGACGTAAATACCATAAATATCGATTCAAGTGATTTGATTGAAGTATTTATTAGTTTAGTCATGTATTATTTTTGTTTATTTTGTGTAATTTGGTAAGGTTTCATAATAGTTATTATCACTATAGTGTAATAGGTAGAAGTATTAATATTAATGAGTAATACAGAGGTATGAATATTTAATATTGTTTAGTGTTATATTTGTCCCTAATTAGTTGACCACGACATTTATTGCAATCGGTTCGCTAAAACAGAAGATATGTGAGTACAAAGTTTCAAGCGGCGAATACTATTGATGCTTTGCATTCTTGTAGCTACTGTTTGAGTGAATCGATTGCAATGAAACAAAGCCGATTATGTTCAATTATGTTGAATGAAAGTATACATACAATATTGAAAACCCCGTTTGAATAGGTTCAGTGGTTTTAGTAAAATATAAAAATAGGTCCAAACTCCACACAAACTGCAAAATTACACTTCGGGTCGTCAAAATTACTCCAATTTCGAATTTAGCAACCTCAAATTATGTGAAAATAACTCCCTGATTTCCCCAAAATGCCACCCGCAAGGGGTGAAATAAAATCACTACGGGTCAAAAAATTGTAAAAGGTCTTACAAATGGCAAAAGACAAAAATTAATTACAATTCAATAAGCGACGAAAGTTTGAATGAAAGTTCGAGTATACGAGTACATTAGTTTGAATTAAAAGAATAGGAAACAGTTAAAAATTGTTCATCATACGGGCATGCCCTAATATGTAATAATATCAAACATTTTATCAATCAATTACAACTAAATGACTGTAGTGAATATTGGTGAAAGTGGCGTCGTTAGCTTATAGTTTTTATTCCAATTAAATTGTTATAAAAATATGTACCTTTTTGTGTTCATTTTCCTTTTTGTCACGGCAAAATGACTGCATGCAAAAAATATATTATCATATTATTTTCCTGATACAATGGGTGAATGAATTTTAATGTATGAGGATCATGAAAGAAAACTAGAAGTATTCTGATGTATTATGGTTTAGTTAAATTTGAGTATAAATTCGAGAAATTAATGAAAGTTTTATAAAAATCGGAGCTGTTTTTGGGGATTAAGGAGTTTCCACGATTTTTATTTTATTGGCTTAACTAACTTTTGCCGTGGGACTACATGTATCGCATGAAGGCTGAGTATAATAAAATGATGATTTTTGTTACCTACACCATGCATGTTACGTGATAGATAAAGTTATGAGATTACGTGACTAGAAGACCACAAACTTACCAAGTGTATAAGATGCCTGAGTTCGTTCTCCGGTAGAGGTGCAGTGATAGTATGTTCGTTATTGGGCGGCATGCCGTGTGTAATTTGCTTCTGTCTGACCAGCAGATCCGTCACAGATTTAGCCAGGTCTTCAACTCGCTTGCCCAAGAGACCCGCTGTGTGACGCACAAGGCCCCACAACTTCTGAGTGCACGCTTTGTCGTACAAAGCTTTAAGAAGGTCTTTTACGGTCACCTGTTTTCCGTTTTCTAGGATACCTGGAAGCAAGTTTTTGTGGTATTAAAAGAACTTGAAAATTATGCCTTAAATTAAATATAAGGTAGAGTATAAAGAAACTCAGAAGAGGGTGTCGGGCACTTGTAGCGTAGCGCTAGTTCAGCTTATAATGTTTTTTTTACGCGCTTGCTGCCGGGCGTACCAACAGCAAATGCCCAATATTTGCACCACTCTTTATATCCTTCAATACATTAAGCGCTCTAACAAGTTACTGTAATCAATAAGTATATGATTCCAGTGACTTCTTAGCGCGTAAAGAACCGACGGCCAACTGGGAGGGAAACTTTAGAGATTGCAACCACAAACCGGACCACATAGCGTAGGCAGGTAGGCTCGCCCCGAAAAGTTTGACCGACAATCTAGTCCGGATTGCGGGAAGCCGCTTGAAGCAGACAGCCCAAAACCGGTTACCGTGAAGATCTTTAGATGCGGCCTTTGACCAGCAGTGAGTCTTTGGGCTAAAACTAAGATGATGATAGCTTCTGACGTACCAGTGTTGAAGTCAAGCCCGTGCGTGTCGACGAGGTATTGCAGTATATCTCCTTGCTCATCAAGGCTCTCGGTCTCTCGCAGCATAGAGATCAGCTCGTCCGTTTCTTGTTCCGCGTATATCGTCTGTGACTCTGAAGTGGTTCGTGAACGTATTATCGATGGGATGTTCTTGTTTATTATAGCTGGAAATGGAATATTTTCTTTTGTATTTGTTGCAGTCGGGAAAAGCAGGAGTCTCACTCAAGCGTGTACAGGTAAGTTAACAAAATCGAGAAGTTGATGGTGCTTGAACAACTTTTATAATGTCAAGTAATGACAGACACTAAACAAGCGCAATATTAACGTTAGTTGGACACGCCGCCTGCGGTCTGCCAGTATTTATCTATCGAGCTAAGTACATCAAAATGAAATAAAAAGTAAAAAGAAAATAATTGCAGTTTTTCGAATCGAAGTGATTTTCAGCTTTTGCAACTTACTTTCAGGCGGTGTCGGCGATTTTTCTTTGGTGACCTCAATAGATGGAGTTCCAGAATCAGTGGGAGTAACACCTAAATTAGTTGTTGAAGTTCCCCTAAAATAACAAACAAACTACACTATATCCTTATACACTTTTTATTACATTACACCCTAATAACAGTAATCATCATCAAGGAACCGCATTACTTGTTTAACTATCCCTATTTTTACACTCAAAGCTTCGTTCATTTGATTGCCGTAAGAAAAGTAAAGGACAAAGATACGGTAAATATAAACACGTACGAAGTGAAACTTGAAGTCGACTTACTTGGTAAAAGCTTTCTTTTTGACTTCTTCGGGCGAAGGACTGCGGCCGAACATCGGGTCTACTTCGAGCCAGGAAGGTTTCCGTTCAAGATGAGGACCCACATATTCTCCTTCCATTCCTAGAGTATCCGCTGTAAATAAAATTCAAAAAACATTTAAATGAGAGAAATAAACATGCTTCACTGAACTAATTTTAAGATGTGTGTTTATTGTCAGCAAGTTTATCGACAAATACTTGAACAACGACCTCGAGGAGATTTTACACCCACTACACGATCATTGTTCCAAGTTATTGTTGATACTTATAAAAGGTGAGTAAATAAGTACGTCCGGCAAAACTGAAAAACCACCCATGAAAAAAAATTTTGACCCCACCATACAAATTTTTCACTTTGATCGAACAGTTTGTATGGAGACCAATTTTTTTTCCCCTAAAAATGTTTCTTTGGGAAAGATGTTCAGTTTCGTTGACTTTCAGTTTTCCGTACACCGTCCCTTACACCTTGTATAATTATGATGACATTACACTAATACAAGGTGTAACAAAAAGGGTATATCAACCCTGAAGGATGTGATTCTGCCCACGAAACTGAACAACTTTCTCTAAGGAACATAGGTCGAATTACGAAAAAAAAATTTTACCTCCCATAGAAACTGAATCAACTGATCGCGCATTTTGTATGGGAGGTAATTTTTTTTTTTCTTATTTCGATCTATGTTCCTTAGGAAAAGAGGTTCAGTTTCATGGGCAGAATCACATCCTTCAGGGTTGATATACCCTTTCTGTTACACCTTGTATATGACATAACCTACTAAAATATCAATAATAACATACTAAAAGTTGGTATAGGTGTGGGCAAAGTACTTGAACAATGACCTTGGCTGCGCAGAGTCGATTTTACATACAAATTGACTTGCGCAAAGCTTCCCCCAACCCGCGATTATTGTTCATGTTGTTTGCCCCGCAGTATACTGTTATCACCACCATCACCATGCAAACTAGGCTTTTCACACATCTAAGAGAAGGTTCCTGGCCTTCATAATACCGTTACGCACGGACATTCGGCGCCGCTAGTTGCTTACCTTAGTACCGCCGGAAAGAGACGATAGGGAGCTTCACTTGGATAATACCACAGACAAAATATAAGTTTAGCTTACTCTAACAATACTTACAGTCGACGTTGATAGTCCTGGTCTTCTTGATTGCGCCACGCACAGACATCCGGCGCCGTAAGTTGCGCGCCTTGTTGCTACTTGTAGGACGCGACAGGAAACTGAACTTGTTGCTGAAAGACCTCAGCAGGTGTTCCTCCAAGTAGCTCTGCACTTCAGGGTTCAGCTCTGGAATATATACATACATCTTGAGAGACCCCCCACGTCCCATCTCTCTTGGATATAAGTCTCTCTATAGACTCTTCTGTTTTTCCCCTTAAAAAATTGATGGTTGTTACAGGTGGCACTTACAGCCAGTTGCACAAAGCTTCTTCTCTACTTTCATAAAATTGTAAATTGAGTTTGTCTGTACATTGAGGATATTTATAAAAAAAAATATTTATTTATTTATTTTATTTCTTAACAACATCAACAGTACAGTCATGACAGGTTATCCCAAATCGACAATGTAGCTTAAATAATTGATTAAATATATTGAATTAAAAATTAAAAACATATCAAAACACATAAAAAACATAAAACAGTCATTAATAATACTACATAATATTACTCAGCCTCACTACACAGATTCTCAGTTAATAATTTACCTAGAAATAGTTTGTTTAAAAAAATTATAATAATATCTAAAATGATATTAAAAAATAATAACTAATAAATTTATGTCAGGTTTGATGCCCCTGAAGATTACAAATTACAGATTTTTGGGCTTTTTGTTTGTTTGTTTATTCGTTAGAGCATCACGCAAAAACTACTGAACAGAATATAATGAAACTTTTTTGGTGTATTATTTTTTAACATGCAGGCGATGTCGCGGGTAAAGGTTAGTTAAATATATTACTGTCACTTTCTTTGCCAAAAAACTAAAAGTGTCAGTCTGACTGTGTCAGTAATAATTAAAGGAGCTTTAACTTAAGGCTGTTTATACATAAAGGGTATAAAAATAAGGATGTGAATCTGCCCATTAATACTAAAGAAACCAAGGTCAAAATATAACAAAAAATTAAACTGCATTAGCGGTCTATATTTTCTTATCCATCCATTAGTAATTTCGTGCCCTTCTTACCCGAGTGCGGCGAGGCCCTATAAATATGCTACAAAAAATGCAAACATAAAACAGACTGTAAAGTAACTAGTAAGTTCCGTACCACTAAATAAAAATACCGTCTTAATCACGTAGAAGTGTATTAAATGCGCGCGAGTCCGACTCACACTTGACCAGTTTTAAATTTTTGTTTTTAGTCTATAGCTTATGCAATATAAGCATACCATGCATAAACTCAAAAGATACAGCCCTTTAAAGGTCAGACAGACACACGACGTAAGCTTAGTTATAGGGTCCCGTTGGCACCCTTTGGGTACGGAACCCTAAAAAAAGAAGCTTCTAGGTACAAAAGTTGGGTAATACTTACTGTCAGGGTATCCATCTTCTTGGCTGCCAAGGAAGCTTAAATTTCCAATAGCCGATGTGCTCATAAAGTCACCAAGATTGCCTAAGGTCACTCTCGTGCCATTAATGTACCCAGATTTAAGTTTCTTCATAGTTGTTATCATAGCCATTGGAATACGCCCTTGGTCTGAGGAAACAACACACTCGGACATAGAAATTGATGAATTATAAGAGGTTATTACACGGAAATAATTTGCTTTGTCATTATTTATTTTCAGATATTTTTCAACCTCAAAATTAAAAACATTCTACCTAAACAGTTTTTGCATGGCAAAACATTTTACCAACTTACCAACACATTTTGCAGCTATATCAAGACTATTGTGCTCCATGATTAATAGTAATCAGCTAAAGCTGTCAGAAAAAACAAGTTTGTAAAACAATGTTATTTTTTCGGTCAAATATACCCTGGTTCGTCTGGTTCGTGGTAGTATGTCTGGTTCTATGGTTGCAAAATGTGTTGGTAAGCGTATATCAGATAATAGATTTAAAATAAAACAAATGACGAAGCACGTTTTTCCGTGTAAACTTCAAGCACCATATAGTTCCAATTTTTAGCTGTATAAAGCAAAGGAATAGACGGAATAGGTGGTAGATTTGTTAGTAATGAATTAACATGACAGCTTTGTTAGAGACAATACTATAAGCTTATAATAGGTGCTTGGATATTAAGGTGACAACTGCGGAGGTGGCGCCTCAATAAAATTGATGGTGTCGCAAGCGCAAAACCTTTCATTTTAAAAAGCATTATAAAACGGCTGATTACAGCATTTTATAATAACTATGTAGGTACACTTCATATTGTAGCAATACGCACAATAATTATGAAAGATTTATGTTTGTTTGACACAATTTTATTTCTAGAAATGACGCCACCTCTGCTATATTCTACCTTATATGGGTACAGCACAGTGCTAATTTGGTTTCCAGTTTCCAACACCACATCAAACCATATTATTTACAGGTTTCGGTAAAATAATAATTTAAACACCGTAACATTTGAGCTAGCCCTTTGCTTGCAAACAAATTCCAATATTACACAGTGATATTTTTTTTCCATCACCCTTCCTACGGATGGTAAAAGCTAGCTCAAATTTTCGTATTTCAGAATAACGAAGTGTGAAATGAACGAATCTGTAAATGTTATCAGACACATGACATATTTTAAAAAGCTGGCCGTTTTCTAACGATACTCTTCTAACACGGTAATTTACACAGACCTACCGGACGAACCAAAATATGCAAATAATAGAGGATTTGCGTGTAAATAAAATTCAATAAAAGTTTTTCTCACATCTGCGCATTTCAAGTCGCGCGTAGACCGGTGCAACCGAGAGGTTTTAGAATAGTGCTGCTGATACCATTTGCAAATCCATTCCATATAATGTTTGTTACATGAATAATAAGGACTGACAATCTATAGAAATCGTAACCCCAAAAGTATAAAAGTTACTGAAACAAATGGCACTTTCAAATAATCAGGATAGTAATTATGGTCTACCGAGTATTCTGCTAAAAACATTTAAAGTTTCAATACAGGGTGTAATGTGGGACAAGAGACGGAGTGCTGAAAACTGAACGGGCGCGCTCAGTCAACGAAACTGAACAACTATTCCGAAGAAATATTTTTGGGAAATAAAAAAACATTTTCGACCTCTCCATACACTGCATAATATGATCTATGCATATGCTCATCCTGACTGAATAGTTTGTGTAGGTAAAAAATTTTTTTCATTTCCCAAAAATGTTTCTTTGGTAAAGTTGTTCATTTTCGTTGACTGAGCCACGCCCTTTTCGTTATACCGTCCCTTACACCCTGTATAAAGAAACGCTAAAATTGGTATGTTTTCTCGATAGAGCGCCATCTAGTTTTATACTTTTTCGGGTCCCGATTTCTACAACGCAACGTGTTAATGGAATAAGCGAATCCCTCATTTATTAAAATAAATCAATTCCATGTAAAAGCTTTTCTCTAGATATTGTTATTTTAAAGTTTCATCGTTGTTCTAGTAGATTTTTAAGCTTTCATGGCGCGTCCGCCTCGCGTCCGGGCACGCCACGCCCACTTCCTTCCCCTCCGCAACGCTTGTGAACCGCGCGTAGCCACAGTAATATTTAGAAGCGGCAAAAATGTAATAATTAAAATAAAATAAAATACCTCTATCAAAACCCGTGAAATTAGTTCTCAGTTTCGCTTATTCCGTTAACACGTTGTATAAGGGCATGGTAAGTCCATCTTATTACTCGTCCATGGTTTGTAGGTATACCTAGCAAGTATTGCGTCGCGAGCAGTGTAATGGTGGGGCGACCCAGCATCTGCTTCCAGCTCATCCCGAGGAAAGCCACGTTGGCCGTGAACGTGCTGGCGAGCAGCGCCGGGTCCCGCGACATGTAGTACTCTTCGTAGTCGAAGTTCTAACGGAGCACGCCATGCTTATATTAGTCACTATTCTAATCTAGCTCAGCAATATGTTTCGAGGGCTATTCTCCCGACAAGACCGTCAATACGTAAGAAAAATAATATAGGAATAGATTTCCGGTATCCAGATAAACCTTATGTTTTCGTGGTACGGAATTAATCAATTTTACATATCTGATAGAGGCTACAAGAGCAGGGGCAGATTATAAAAGGGAACAGAAAAAAATAAATTAAAAAAAAACAAAAATTCTGCCAACAAATTATTATATAGTTTGGCGGATCTTATTGTAATACTTGTATCTACTGTTTTTGAGAACAATAAATTAATGTAATGTAAATTATGTAATTTCATGTATTGTTTAATAAATTTAAAAAAGAATCGGTTGGCGCGAGAATAGCCCTCATGGGATTCAATATGGGATATAATGGGATTTGTAACTTGATTGAATTAACTCTTGAATGCATGTTTATTATACTAAAATAACTGGACCACTTTCTCATAGAAAAATGGTTCTAACACCGTTCGTAAATACACAGACGACTAATAAATAATCCTATGCTAGTCTCGGAGACCGGTCGCCGAGGTCTACCTCACTACATTTTGACTCGTACACTACGCGCTACCGGTATTACTTATGTATGAGACTCGCGTAGGATACTACGGTAAGCGACAGCTCAGGAGTGCGAGCCAAAAAGCTAAGCTTTCGCGTACTTTAGGTAGTCGTCTTCGCGTATCGTAATGTACGAACGGACTAATACTAAAATTTTCGCCACTGTACCTAGAATATGATGCATTTAAGAGTCAAGCAATTGACTTTTATACGGAACATTAACTCAAATGATTTAAAAGTTACTTTTCAATACATTTGCTCGTAAAATGAATTACGAGAACGTCAAAATTGCCCGTAAGTAGTTACTTACCGAACTAGTGCGATTTACTTACCGTTTTTAAGGTTCCGATACCAAAATGGTAAAAAAAAAGGAACCCTTATGGTGTCGCTTTGTCTGTCTGCCTGTCAGTCTGTCACACCTGTATATCTCAGAAACCACTCATGCTATCGACTTGAAATTTGGAATAGTTTTAGAATTTGGTTGCCCAACTTAAATGCATATGAAAGAATAAACAAAAATAGGATTATTAATGTAAAGGGGGTCCGAATAGGGGGGGGGGGGGGGGCAAATTTTCAAATTGTGGTTACCAGGTTGAGTGGGGTATCATGTGAAAGGGCTTTACTCTTAGTTTTGAAGTAATGATGAAAAATTACAAAAAAAATACCAATTCCCCCCCCCCTTACCCCTTATCTCCGAAGTTTGTGAAAGGAAAAATCTGAATTAATTACAGTCGATAGAAGTTTATGACAATATTACAGCAAAAACGATGTTTCTACGTTGCACAGTTTACAGTTTTTTAGTAATCTGCGAAAAACTTTTACAAACAAATTCAGTTTTGTGGTCCTAAAAATGGACTTTATCGCTTCCAAAAATACTACAGGTATATCGGAACCCTCGTCGCGTGAGTCCAACTCGCACTTGACCGTTTTTTTTTATTTCCCTAAGGCGAATGAAAAAGTATGGTAGCAAGGAGTTTAACATTATGAGAATAAAATTATTTTAACTTAGTGTAAAAAATAACTAAAATTAAGCAACTTATTTACAAAATTCATTAAAATTATAATGTCCAGTATACAACTACAGCATATTTTAAGCTTTTTGACATTACGCAATGTATTGAATCTCGCAAATGTATTGAAAAATAGCGTAAGATACACGTCTGTAGAGGTTATTACAAACTCGTGACGATATGGTAAACCCTCGACTGCATCTTGGTTTAACAAAGCGTCAACTCGATTGTAATAACCCTACCTACGGAGCTCGTATCTTAAACTACTATAACACACACACACGAGGCATTAAAAATACAACAAAATGTATACACTACATAATACCCAAATATAAACTATCGAATAGACGTAACAACAAAACACGTAATATTTATACAACTTTACTGTAAATAATTAATATTACTTAAATAAAAACTCAGGACTTATTAAGTGCAATCAAATTCAACATTAATAAAATGTGAAGGAATGGGTCAATTAGCAAGCAATCGCAAACCAATCGAAAAACCAATTAAATAAAAATATACCTAAATAAGTTTGGTTCAAACTCAATACAACAAGCGGGCGCCCAAGAAGGTTTTGCCAGGAAGATTTCAAGAAGTTAATTTCAGCTTTAAGAACGTCAACCATCAGCTCATAATCGGAAGCAATGTAGAAACGTTTCACATCAGAAAACTATTAAAGAGTAGAAAATAAGTTAATATTTTGCCAAAGTATTTAAAAAAAACTGTTAAACTGTCAAAAAAAAAATTCAGTCTCCGTTACAGCTATAGCAACAATTCAAGGTCGCACGGAACTGGAAGGGTAATATGGCGTGGCTTGCTTAGCACCTATGGACTCTAGTGATTAACCTGGCTTCTCGCCAGTATAAGCCCGGTGGTGGTCGCACGCACCGGAGATGGGTTCATCGGTCATCATCATCACATTAGCCGAAAGACGTCCACTGTTGAATATAGGCCTCCCCTAAAGATCTCCACGATGACCGGTTTTGCGCTGTTAACATCCAGCGGCTTCCCGCGACCCTGACTAGATCGTCGGTCTACTTTGTGAGGGGCCTGCACACGCTACGTCTTCCGGTTCGTAGTCGCCACTATAAAACCTTAACGCCCCATTCGCCATTGGTTCTTGTAGAGATGCAGAGATCGGTTGCGGCAGTCGAAATAATGTAGTTTGATTGATTACAATGATAGCAGGGTAGGGCTAAGTGTGTGTGCAGGACGGAACGGTACGTGTCTCTCATTACGTACGTTACGAATTGTACGAATGGTGCTTCAAAAGCACGCTATCGAACAATTTGGAAAGACTTTAGCGCGCTCAGTGCTTTAACGCAACGCTATTCGTACAATTTGGAATGCAAGGTCTGTTGCTCTAATTTCTACACATCGCTCCGTGCTACTAACATACTGCTGTAATTATAATGAAGCTACATTATTTCGACGGAAGGTCAGGGGTCAGCCCTGCTCAGACACCGCTGGCATTGTCCGAAGGTCAGGGGTCAGCCCTGCTCAGACCCCGCTGGCTTTGTCCGCCAGCTCTGCTGTACTGCTTACGTTGAGCGATCTTAATTCGTTGCGCAACCTGTAACTTGTTGTACGACCACTTTTTAACTTTGGTCATATAAGCATTCAGATATAAATCTGGGCAAACTACTTGAACAACGACCTTGGCTACGCAAAGTTGATTTTGTTTTGTCGATAGATATGTATTCTAGTGATAATACAATAGTCACTGGCATTCGGAAAGAGCGACAAGTTTACCATGCAAAGCGTAGTTTCCCACCAGAGCGAGGTAGCTAAGCTGTGAGCTGATAAAATTCAAACTTGCTGCATTTGACAAGCTAGGAAACTGGAGGAATCCTATTGGTCGGAATTTTCTCATCTCATAGCTTAGCTACCTCGCACAGCACTGGTGGAAAACCACTCTAATAATGCACAGTCAAGGACAAACCAAACCTTACCTATAAAGCAAGAAATTTCTAGAAATTGGACTCTTTTATTTTCGAAGTTATGGGTGGTAAAAGGTCCAAGGTGTGAAACTTAATGTGCTTATGACTATTTGTCCATTTTATTTTACAAATACAAAGTGTTCCTATCAGTTTATCGACATGCATATTGATTGATTACGTACCTGCGGCGTGAATGCGAATATGCGATCATTTAAAGAGTACAGCTTACTAGTGCTTAGGATACCAACATCCCGCGATTTTCGGCCTGAGAGACCAAGCTTTTTATTTCTACCTGGAATATTATACAAACATCACTTTAAATAATTTAAAGGACTTACTGACTGGTAAATAAAAATAAATATTGGGGACAATTCACACAAAGTCATCTAAACTATAGGCAAAGCCTGTACTATGGGTACCAGACTGATATACATACATTAATAGATTAATACCCGGATACAGAACACTCGTTTTCATCTCACAAATACGCTTCTAGCACCATGTGCTGCTAATGTGATAATCATATCAGACGAAAGACGTCCACAGCTGGACTTAGACTTCCCCTAAAGATCTCCATGACGACCGGTCTTGCGCTGCTCGCATCCAGCGGCTTCCCGCGACGTTGAACGATCGTCAGTCCACCTTGTGGGGCCCAGCGCCTGCTTACGCTACGTCTCCCGATCCAGGGTCGCCATTCTAGAACCTTTACCCTATCGCCCATCGGTTCCAGTTTAGCGATTTCCAGGGCTATGTCAGGAACTTTGGTTCTTCTGAGGACCTCCTCATTTCTGATTCAATCCCGCAGAGAGACTCCGAGCATAGCCCTTTGGGTGACTGAGCTTCCCGAGAAGGCCCATCTTGAGCGGTCACGTCTCGGTGCTATAATTATGTCATCACTGGCAACACACATTGGTCAAAGACTTTCGTCTTGAGACACTGCGGTATTTTGTACGTGAAGATATTGCGGAGCTTCCCCCAAACGCTGCCCATCCGAGTCGGAATCGTCGAGTAACCTCTTTCTCTAAGTTGGATTCACCCAGCTGGACTGTTTTGTCCCAGGTATACGTATTCATCGACAACTTCGAGCTTAGAGTCTCCAACTTTGAGTGGAGTGGGTACAACAAGGGCGTTAGACATAATTTTCGTCTTATCCATGTTAATTTTGAGACCCTCTTGTCGTGAAACTCTACTGAGGTTATTGAGCCGAGATCTTCCAAGGATTCAGCGATTACGACTATATAACCGGCAAATCGAAGGCGTGTCATGTACTCGCCACTGATGTTGATGCCAAGTCCTTTCCAGTCCAGGATTTTGAAGACGTCTTCCAATGCAGCTGTAAGCATTAAGACATATGACATCTCCCTGTCCCACTCCTCCCTGCAATTGGATAGGTTTCAAGTCCTGGTCCTGAAGACCAACTGACATATTGGCGTTTTTGTACAGTTTCTTCAACACTTCAATGTTGATTGTCGACTTGGCACCTCTGGTGAGATCGTAGCACAGCCCACATCTCGATCGAATCGAAGGCTTTCTCATAGTCCACAAACGCTAGGCGTGCTAGTGTATTAATAAATAAATTTGATAAAATGTTTGCCCTGGGCGGGGATCAAACCCGTGGCCCACGGAGTAGAAGGCAGGCTCAATACCAACCACACCATAGAATCACACCAATGGACCAGTCAATGCGAAATGTGAGAGGCCTGGGTATAGTTCTGTCGGGAAATGCGCGTAGGTACAGAAAATTTTATTTCATGAATGTTTAGTATAATGTCCTAGTAAGTCTTTTAGACATGGGTGGATATCTGCCACCTAGTACATTTTTCAGCTATGATGGAATAAATTTTTTGTAACGGATTTTTTATTCTCTTTCTCAATTCTATCATGTGGTATATCAAATGAAAGGGCTTTAAAATCAGATTCTAAATATAGAATAATGATAATATGCTGTCCGCATTTGATCAGCCACGTGACTAGAGAAGTGCCCTTTCTTCATACTTGCTTTACCTGTGTTGTGTGCCATTTGCATGGGAGACAAGAGAAACATGTATAAAATGATAAAATGCTGAAGACATGCATGCATACCAGATCCGCAAGCAGACACAAATCCGCATGACTGGAAAAGGGTCTTTAATCAACACAGGCGCAATAAGAGCCATTTAAACATAAAAAAACCGGTCAAGTGCGAGTCGGACTCGCGCGCCGAGAGTTCCGATATGTTTAGTATTTTTGGAAGCAATAAAGTCCATGTTTAGGACTGCAAAATTAAATTTGTAAAGGTTTTTGGCAGATTTCTAAAAAACTGTGCAACTTAGAAAGATCGTTTTATTTTTGCTGTAATAGTTAATAAACTTCTATCGACTGTAATTAATTCAGATTTTTCCTTTCGCAAACTCGAAGATAAGGGGGAGATATGGTATTTTTTTGACATTTTTCATCATAACTTGAAAACTTAAAGTCGTAAAAAAATACAAAAATATATTTTAGAATTTAAAAGTCAAGCCCTTTCATATGATACCCCACTCGACCGAGTAGCGACAATTTGAAATTTGGCCCTCCTATTTGGGCCCTCTTTACATTAATCATAATGTTTTTTTAATTCTTTCATGTGCAATTAAGTTGGGCAGCCATAGTCTAAAACTATTTCAAATTTCAAGTCGATAGCATGAGTGGTTGCCGAGATATACAGGTGTGACAGACAGACAGACAGACAAAGTCGCACCATAAGGGTTCCTTTTTTACTATTTTGGTATCGGAACCCTAAAAATATGGAACATAAATATTTGATTACCAATGATTTTGTTTTTACATATTTCTATATGATTCAAAGGAACTCAGACAGTCATATCTTTGTGATCAATTAGGGGTTACAAGAAGTTTTAAATATTGATTTTTCAAAAGATCTATTATTTTTGCTGCTAAAAATTGCTCATTTAATATTACTAGAGATGCAATCAACTTACCTAAATATGTATATAGATGGCTAAGCACTCTAGCAGGTTGAACCTCAATGGGTGCCACCTCACTGATAGTCTGGACATGCAGGTCATACTCCAATAATTTGTCCCTTATCTCATTGTCCTCAGCTAGAATTACAATCTGAACCACTACATCTGGCTTTTTTTCAGAACACAACCTTCTGTTGAGGGGATCTAATTCTCCCACTGCCAAGAAACCCTAAAAATATATATTTTTTTAATAATTAAATATTTTGTTCATCTAAATAAAATCTATGCAATCCAAAATTATTGAAGTTACCTCCTGTAACAGCTTCCCAAGAATGTATAAAGATTGTGCCCAAAGGAATGGGCACCTTCCCAGAGGGATCCTATCCTGGCTTCCAGGCTCTGCTAGTTCCTGCTCAGCTTTATCATTTGGCACAGAATATAGCTCTGGCACCAACTTAATCCCGTCATCCTTCCTCAGCATAATCTTCTCCAGTTTGCTCATGTACTCATTTACGTTTGTCTTATCTCCTTGGAAGCAATAATCGAGAATGAGATAGCAGAAAAACAAAGGCCACTCACACTCTATGTTTTCAAACATTCTCAACTCCCAAGGTTCATAGTACAGTCTGTTAGGATCTTCTTTAGGTGTTTTATGCCCATCACGTAAAAACCTTTTACATCCATACTTTCCTTGTAACTTTGTGACAATAGCATCTCTGGTTTTAGCTATTAGATGTGGATCATCCACAGCAAATGCTGGGTAGCTTATAATTGAAAGCAGGCCAGAATCAAGCTCTTTACTATTTGATTCTCTAGGTAGCATTGACTGTAATACAGCCTGGCATTTTTGAGCTTCATCTGCCAGGACATGAATGACACTAGATGGGCCTCCACGGGCTCCAAAAAGGTCAAGCTCATTCATAGCCTCAAGAGCAGCCTTGGCCATGCCAATGGAGCTAGCATTAAGCTCAGGCAAACCATGATTGGTTTTGTCACCCCTCTCCCAAATACCATAGTCAGGAGTACAGTAAGCTGATTCAATATAAAACACTAAATTTTGAATGAATGCTACCTCATCTAATGAGAATACTATTTGCAGGCCTGAGGCTGTCATTTGTGCAAGAATAAGAAGATACAAGGAGATGGCATCAATCTGTAGGTGGCCCCACTCATTGTCTTTAACAACAGAGCGGCCTGTTGTCGATGAATATTTGGCATGTAGTGAATCTAAAGGATTCTGAGTACTCTTAAACTTTTCAACTTTGTCTTTTTGTTGCATCATTGCCATTAGAAGACCTGTAAAACATTGTTATAAATATAAAGTCTATATAAGGAAGAAACAAGCAAAGACACACATTAAAAATATTTGCCATAGTAAATTCCTACCTCTCATTAGCTTCACACAACTTTGCTCCAGCTCGTATGTTTTCGCGCGGTCTTCATCCTGGTCTGCGATCTTCTTGAAGGCCATAGAAAGACCCCATACTGCGAGAATGCAGTACAAATTATCCCTAATCCAAGCGTGGTCATTCTGTGGACTGGCTGGGAATAATCCAGTCACGGGTTGCTGGTGGTCCAAGATCAACTTGTGCACCACTCTTTGATAATAGTCCAGGCGGACCCCAGAGTTGCTGCGAGTCCGCATTTTCAAGAAACATTTGCTTACAATAAGTATTTTAAACACTCATATCACATTTTTTACGTAAATAATACTTTTTCGTCTATTTTTATTGTGTCATTTGAAAGTCGGGACTGTCATTCAATCTGTCTGTCAGAAGTGTCAACGTCAAGTAGATAGATAGATATTTATTTAATGGCGTCACATCTCAGATGTATTTTGCACAATGTCAAGTTAAAAAAAAGGGCGTTCCGAAACATGATCATTGATAATTTACAGGGCCCCTTTAGACATCGCTGAACCAGCGCCACTTCTTCACTTGCACTTTGATAGTCAAAATGTAGCCCGCGAGTGTAGCGTCCATACTACGCCAAATAAGATGATAAATAAATTCAATTATATCAGAAAAGTAAAATAATAATACAATGATGGTAAATTTCGATACATTTTATAAAAAAATTAAACTTGAAACTGGAAAGCATCCATGTATAGAAAACATATTTGTACCTTGTCACCGTGAGAGCTAAACAAGAAAAATCGTATGGCAGACCTGGCAGCCCCGAGTAAAGGGCCCCATACAAAGCCCTGCCTGCAGGGCCCTGCTTGCAGTGCGCACTGCCAATCTTACCGTGTGTGGTGTTGCAGGGCCGATGTAACGGCGATTTTGTCGGCCCTGCATGCCCACACAAAGTACGATTGGCAGTGGCACTGCAAGCAGGGCCCTGCAGGCAGGGCTTTGTATGGGCCGTTTAAAGGTAAACGCGCTTTTAGGCAGATCGTGCGGGCGTTGATTTAACAGCAACATGTAGAATTGCACAGAACGGCAACGTTGCACTTCACATCATGCATTCAAAATTTTTAGAGGAAAAATGATTTTTGTTTCTAGCATCGAAACCGTAAGACCTAGGGACTCACTTTTCTTGGTGCTTATTGCATCAAATATGCACTCTCTATTGGTATATCACTCAGCATTCTACAGCATTCAGTACTTTTTGAGTTACAGCATGGGCTTGCTGGCGAGACGTCTCCCCAGCAAGCCCATGAAAAAATACAAATATCTCAAAAGTTAGTGGAGCTAGGACTTTGAAATATTTGCTTCCTACTCTTCCGAGTAGGTAGTAAATATTAAGCTTTGTTTTATCTTCCTACCTACTATACGTTCCGAGATATCACCTGGGCTGGCTGGGAAAACGTCTCTCCAGCCACCCATAATTATTGATGAAGTGCTCCTACCATATGGACATTTTCGATTCGGCTTTTTTACAATCAATTGCACTAGACATGCAGTAAATGTGGAACTATTTTGCTTTTATGTAATCTTCGTAGTTTTCTCTGTATAGAATGGGCTGGCTGACGAGACGTCTCTACAGCCACCCAAAGTTTTCACCTCGTAGTGTCGTCAGTTTTGATGCACTGAATCTGACACTTTACTGATGGAATGAACCAATTTCCACTAAATTTTGGTGTATGCCACTTGGCCATATCTCGCACGGGCTTGCTGGGGAGACGGACACGCGTGCGGCCGCGCGGCGATCCGCGCGGGCCGCGCGCGTAATAGGCTCTACTCACGCAACAATCTCAATCACAATCACTTGTCGCAATCTGCTGATTGTCAACAGATTGTAACGTAAGTAGGCAGACTGGGGCTCACTTCCAACTAATTGTCAAATTGTGCAATCCAATCTTAGCAATCTACAATCTGTCAAACAAATTGTGTACAAATTGCAATGTGTGGAGCGTGATTGCATGCAATTTTCATACATTTAGCTCTTATCTATAGGACGAATTATATCTAATCTGTGGCTGTCATTTATTATTGTTGTAAGATAAAAGCGATTAAAGCAATGTTTTTAGCCACTATCATCTTCTTTTCGACGCTAATTGCTTGTAATTTGATGAATCGATGGTAAGCACAAGTCCCGCATGTTGAAATTTCGATATTTTTGAAAATTTTGAAATTTCGCGGCATGAAATCAAGATGAAATGGCTTTGTGAGTAGAGTACAGACAATCTCGATTCTATAGACTGTCACAACTAATTGTGATGGAAATTGTCTCGTGAGGAGACCTTTTCATGCAATCGCATCGCCTGGCAGAGTTCAACATGCGAGAGTGCGATGCGACTAGGTGCGCGTTGTTCCATAGATTTTCATACAAATTTTTCAAAATTCGCTTCGCGATCCGCCTAAATGCGCTTGCACCTTAAGCCAGCGAGCCAGCGGTGTCTACAGACCCCTTACCCACAGTGCTGCAAACTCTTTTATTTCACAGACTTCTCACTGTATTCTCGCGTGATTCTCGAAGGTTTTTGACAGATTTCATATGGTTCCGCTGCTGACGTGGATTTAAAAAAAATTAAGTGCTAAGTGGTGGTGGCTAATAATATTTAGATTTATTTGAGTATTTTTCGAAAAATAGTTAATATTTTTTAACAATTAACTTCCTTGTGTTCCATCCTTTTCGATTCTATTGGGTGATTATTGTGACTGTGTTAAATATTCACGTCATTCATGTACACGGAGTGCAGTAAGCCATGTCGGATAACAAAAACGTCGATAATCCCCAAAAAAGGGGAATATCTGAAACTTCTACTAGCGAGACAACAGCAGCACCCAGTGAAGTATCCAGCTTAGCAGGAAGTGTACTACCTTCCAAGGTAAATATTCTAAAATCCAAGGCCAAGTTTGACTGACCCACTGACAACTAATATATTGAAAAAACATGACTCTCATAACATATGGATTGATTTGTAGACACAACAACGAGTTTCATCGTCTTCCGATAGGCAGATCAAATTCGAAAGAGCCCAGAAATGTTTGGAAAATGCAGCTCTTGTGTCTAAAAGAATAAAAGAACACCGGAAAGCTACTGCTGAGTTATTAGGAAAGCCATTTGGTGAGTTTGTTACTCGTTTGGGAGTGGTAGTTTACTTTTAATTTTTATTCCTTTTTTAAATTAAAATATCTTCAACAGAAGATGATGATGTTGGGGACATGGCTTCTGAGTTAGCATCCACCATGAGTGAGAAGACCAGCTACTCTGTGGCCACTGACACTTCTACCACCCTTTCAGTACAAGAAGCCCTGAACAGTAAGATTGTTTAATGAATAACTGCACACACACACATATGCCCAACACACACACACACAAACACACAACCAACATACACACTCACAAACACTGCACACGTAATTAAATAACAAAACATTAAATTAACTGGTCATAAAGTTAGTAGGTGAAGTTTACCAATTTTTCTTAAATTTATTTAGTTATACTTTTAGTTTACCAATTTTACTTAAAGTTTTGTAACTTCCAAGTTTTAACAACAAAGACCTTAACCAAGGTCAAAAATATCTCAAATTTTCTGAGATTGTGTCACTGGGCAAAGATAGTTAATGTATTCTCTCTATTTTCATACAAACTTGATATAGTCCAGTAAAAATATGGTTTTGCAAAACATTAAATGTTAATAGCTACTTTTTTGTGTATATCGTATTTAAATATGATGTTAAGAAGCAATATTTACGAATCCACCTAAAATTTAAAGCGGAACATTTTTTTCGAATAACAGCTAAGGCAAAAATAGTAATAGACAATTATATACTTTATGTCATAGATTAACGTATACTTTACTTATAGGCATAAAAATCCACCATAAATATATTTAAAAATATCAATTTGTTTCAAAATATAAAATCTACACTTATATTTACATATAAGATCCAATAAAGTCGAGGTAAAATAATATAAATAAACTGAGTGAAACTCAACCTTTTTAAATGAAAGTGATTCTTATATAAATTCACAAAAATTCCATACTAAATAAATAAAAAGTTTTTTGTAATCGCTGGTTTACAATGATTGTGTAAACATTTATGTTGGATTTGCCAAAAATGTGATTACTTAGCACTATTTAAATTATTAGAAAGCAAAACGGATCTATTACTATTTTTGGTTGCGAAGATAACCTTTATTTAAATTTCGTGCTATAAAAGTTAAACAATACAAAAACGCTAATATTTTTAGGTGGATTCATGTAAAATATGAAATTATGAATATATAGCAAGCCGTAAATAAAATAAAAAATCTATTAACATTTTTTTCCGAAATTCCATATTTTTTTAATGTTTGGACGGCAAAATAAATAAATAAATGACGTAAATTTAGGTGGATTCCATTAAAAAGCTTCACACATAATCTATCGATCTGAAAAAGAATCACGGCTATTATCAATTATTTCCGTTTCGCCATACAATCTCTCGTAATTTTACTGGAGTAATATATGATCTAGGATTATAAAAATCTTGTTTAAGCTGATAAGTTAAGGAGAAAGATTGATTAAAATACATGTAATGAATCAAAATTAATGAATCTAGAGAGTATTAAAAGACGAGAAAAGTAACATATCTCCAGGGGTAGGTGAAGATTAGCAACAACATAGAGAGTTTTTCACCTCCTACAACATTTTAATAATTTCTCAGCATCTATGCAAGATTGGATATTATTATACTTATTGTTAAGTTGACACTTGATTTTATCATAATTTGAATGCTTGGCTCTTTTAGGGATGCCACAGAATTAAAGTTCTGCATGCATTACAAAAATTTACTCACTTTATTACTAATTTACTCAGCTAGCAGGAATATTCTCAGTCATGTTTTAGTATTTAAAAGAAGTATATGATATGGTAGTTGATTTGCCCATATTGTAGTGTAATTTATGTGCAGATTTATAAATTTTCCAAATTTTGGCGAAGTTAAGGAACTCAAGCATAGGTACCTACTAAATTCCCATACCTGAATACACTTTTTGTTGTCTTTTCTTATAAAAAAAGGTTACCAATCTATCAAGGCTATAATGTGCAAGGGGGTTGGATCCCCTGATGTCATCAAATTGTAGTTTGTGGTTCAAAAAGCTTAAAAAATCTTCATTCTTAAAGAATAAATAAAAATGGACCTGAAATTTTTTTAGTTCCTGGGATAAGTGAAAGTTTGGCTAACACCTTAAAACAAAAAGAGCTACTTATGGAGCGGATTAAGCAATACAAGGAGATCAGAAGCAGACCTTCAAAGACTTCTTCGGTCACTAGGAGCCCTTCAGTTGACACTAAACTTGAGCCCAAGGTTTGTTACAATGTCTACCCTTAAGTCTTATATAATGTGAACTAGGGATGGGCTGAATATTCAGGCATATTGGGCAGGTTTACTAAATATTTGTAGGTGGTAGCGCTTTTGTGCAAAGTCCGTCTGGGGAAGTACCACCCCCTTGCTTATTTCTGCCGTAAAATAGCAGTTTTTGCACTGCTGTGTTTCGGTTTGAAGGGTAAGGGAGCCAGCGAAATTACTGGCACATGAGATATACCATCTTAGTTCTCAAGGTGGGCAACGTGCTTTGCTGTCTTATTAGTGTCAAGTTATGCCACTAATAAGACAGTGGGCTCTATGGGCGGTGGTGACCATTTTCCATCAGGTGGCCCACCTGCTTGTTTGCCCACTTATCACACATAAAGAAAAATATATTTGGCTAAATCACTGAGTGTTTGTTGCAGTGTCACTTGTAGGCAGTTGCTGGTTCTTGTGATAGTAATTCACTATTTTGGCAAACTGCTCTTACCTCTTACCTCTAAAGGTTCGCCAGAAATCACCGAATAATCGGTCGAACATTTGGTCTAGTAAAATTTCAACCAATATTCATATTCATAACCCATGTTCTGCCCATCACTAATGTGCACTATTGAATGTAAAAAGAAATTGACGCAAATAAATAACATACTCCTCTGCAAACTGTGGTTCCGCTGAAGTTACACAGTGGTGGTACTTACTTCGCACTGGTAAAATGAATTTTTTATTTTTGACAGTTGTGCCTTACTTCAGAGGCGCCGAGAAGTTTGTGATGGATTCTTTTAGTAAATAATATAAATTTCAAAGATGTTATTAACATATCTACAAAATCAATCAATAGTGGGCACAATTGTTTCTTAAGATTACCAATTTAAAATACATACAATAAATAGTATATTGTTGTGTTTTGTTTCAATTATGTATTTGTTTACACAAGTTTTTATTCCTTAGAGAAGTATCTAAGTATTTAATCTAAATTCTAAATCCACAGGTTAAAGAAACTAGCAATATAACTCAACTTTTAAACACAATCAAAGAGAAAGAGAATGCATTAAGTGTGATTCAAGTGAAAATGAAGGCAATGGAAACCACCATTCTTGATCTTCAGGAGAAAATCAATGAGAAGGACCAAATAATCGAAGCCAAGAATAAAGCTACAACACTTATGTCTGATAGTTTGAGTAAAAAAGGTTTGTAGCTTAGTTAATCTACATATTTTATAAATTTACATGTTTGACATGAATGAATAGACAATATTTTGATCATTTACTCATAGTTACTTGATGTTTCTTTCAGACACAGACTCCCTTGCACTATTAGAAGATACAAGGCAGCAAATGATCAAGATGCAAGAAAATTTCGTAAATATGGAAATAGAATGGAAAGAAGAAAAAAATAGATTAACAAAACAAATTGAAGAAAAAGATGAAAAGATTGCAAGTTTAGAAGAAGCTAATACGATTTTAGAAAACTCGCGATTCGAAATCAGTGCTGCACATTCCAAATTAGTTGAAGAACTTAAGCAGAAGAATAAGAAAATTTCAGAATTACAAAACAAGCTAGATGAGTTGTCACATGAAAAGCCAAAACAAATTGAAGAACTGACACAAAAAGAAATTGAAGATATTGAAGAAGAGAAGGGATCCAAAGAAATTGCTGACATGGTAGAGTTATCTAAAAAGATTGAATTGCTAGAACAATTAAACTGCCAAATCAGACAAACAAATAAAGAGCTGGAAAATAGATTAGCAAACATTAATCCCGAATCTAAATCTACACCGTCCAGTTCCCCAAGCAAAAAGGGAAGTCCAATGCCAACACGCAAAAGCGGCAGGGCCACCCAAAAAAAATCCCCTTGGAGTCAATTGTCTTCCGAATCTACACCTCAAGAAGTAGAAAAGAAACCAAATAAAAACGAACTATTGAAGTTAGAAATGGTTGTGCAATCATTAAATAAAGAAATTTTGGACAAAGAGTACTTGATATCGCAAAAGGATGCAATGATATCCGAACTTAAATCTGCAAATGAATTGCATGAGACCGTTATAAAAGAATTACAGTCACAAGCGCGACTACAAACAGATGTCGTGGATATTGAAATATCTACAGAAGCACATGCTGAACGTGTGGAAGTACTGAATCAAGTAGGGGCAATTGAAAGTGCCGCTGGTGGTTCACATACCTCCAGTGATGTTAGTGAATTACAGGAAAAGTTGAAATCTGCAGAGGACCAAATTGTTACCTTAAATAATGAAATTGATGCTGCCAATAGAAATATGATAAAAGTCAAATCTGCCCACAAGTTAAAGCTGAGACAAATGCAGAAAACAATTGAAAACTTCAGCAAAGTTTCTGACGCTAATGCAGAAATAGTTAAGTTGAATGAAGAAATGCATCAGCTTTCTCAAAAAGTGGCGGAACTAGAGGAAGAGAAAGGAAATCTTCAACTACATCTTGTTGATTATGACAGTGGCAGATGTAGGTCTCATTTACGAGTTTGTTTTTGTATTTAGGTACATAAAAGTCGTAATAATTTGGATTTGTCTATTTACAGTGACTGAATCAGATATCTACAAAAAGATGGTAGAAATGGAAAATTTGGCAGAAGCAAGATTTAAGTCGATAAGTGTTCTTGAAGCTCAGAAATTTGATTTAGTTCAAGGTAAGATTATATTCAAAAACTCCGTAGGTTAGGCTCAGTGAACCAAAGTGGTTCTTGGCCTCCGACATCAAAGTACGCCACGCTTCTCTGTTCTGTGCCAATTCCGTCCAGTCGGGCACTCCCAGGTCTTTAAGACCCTTGGCGACTTCATCCTTCCATCGGTATCTTAGCTTGCCAACAGGCCGGCGTCCCGATGGTTAGCCACGCCCCCTTTGCAGCGCGATCCCCTGTCATTCTCTCAACGTGGCCCAGCAAAAAGAGCCATGACGATTTTATTTCACCAACTACGTTTGAATCAGAAATCAGCTCTTCTATTTCCCTTTTCTCCTCCTCCAGCTCCCATCTTCATTTCTCGTAGGTCCCAAAATCTTTCGCATTATTTTCCTTTCGGCGAATAATAGTTTTTCTTCTTTCCAAAGCAAAACCTTATTATAATAAAAAATACTTTCTTATTAGTCCATCATATAATAATTATACTTTGAATACAAAGGTTACAATTTAGAATAGTTTGGGTAATATGAGTTATTCGAATGAAAAACTACATCATACTATCGCAAAACTTGACACAAAGTTATTAAAATGTTGCCACCACTGCATGGTTACCATCTTTGAACATTATTAAAACCTCAACAATTACACCTCATATATTTTATATTTCAGAACTACATGAATTGCAACAGAAGAATGTTGAAATGGAAGACAAGCTAGCTGACATGTCACATCTTCATAGTGAGCAAGTGAGCTCCGAAATTAAATCAGTGCAATTAGAGGAACAGATAGACCAACTTAATAATACAATAAAAGAGCTAGAACTTGTCGTAGAAAACTTAAAACTTGACAAAGAACATCTAGAAAAATCTGTCAAGACATTGGAAGAAGAAAAAGAAGAGTTGCTTCATAAGCTAGAGAACTATATTCAAGAAAATATGGAATTGACTGACAAACTTGAAAAACTAAGCGCAGAGAAAGTTAGTTCAGCAGAATCAATCGAAATTGTGGAATCATTAACAACGCAAGAAAAGTTGGAACTAGAGGAGTATAATAAAGGGCTCCCAGACCGTAAAATAAGTAGTACAGACACTGCGATCCCCCTTGAATGCCAGGAGAGTATAGGCAAACTTATTGAGCAAAGTGCGGAATTAAACAAGAAAATAGAACTTTTTACGCAAGAGAGACAAGAAGTTATGGAGAAAATGAATAGAATCAACACAGAAAATGAAACCCTACATTTGAGAATGCTAGAACTCAATAGTCAATGCAATAACCTACAAAGTAATATTGAGTTGTTGACTAATGAGAAACAAGAATTAACCACTCTTAATGAAGAACTAAATCGGCAAATCGAGGAGTTAAAACGCGAACGCCTTGATATAATGAAGGAAAGTGTCGAAATGGTCAAGCCTTCGGGTACTGAAGAGTTAATTGAGGGTATAACTTCAGAAACACAAACTGACGATAAAGCTTCTGGAGAGAAAGGAAATAACAGAACCAAAACTGTAAAGCAACTAACTAAGGAGATCCTCAAACTTAAAAATATTGTTAAAGAAAGGGAGGCTGAAATTGGAGATTGCCAAATGCAAATTCTTTCTCTAGAAGAACAGCAACAAAAGCATTCTGAGTTGATAAAAATAAATTCGTCGTATGAATCTAAAATAAAAGTGCTTACAGATGAAAACCAACAGCTAAAAGAAGAACTTAACAATGCAAAAAAAGATAATAAATCTGAACAATTAAAGCAAGTACAAGTAGTGTTACAACAACAGATACAGCAGTTACACAATGATTATTCTGCAACCATAAATGTTAGAGATTCTAGAATACAAGAACTGGAAGGTCTTTTGATAGAATATGAAAAGCAAATATATAATCACGCAAATACTCTCCAACAAAAAGATAAAGAATTAGCTGAGTATATCAATCAAATTACGAAATTAAATGACGTTTCGCAAAAATTAAAATCAACTATTGAGTTACTTGAGGAGGAAAAAGCTAAAGACCCCAATGCAGAACTTGTAAAAACATTGAATAAACAGATTGCAGCAAACCAAAAGAAACTGGCTGATAGCGAGGATAAGTTGCGAAAATTAGAAGAAGAGAGAGCCCAACTGATAAACTTGAAAACTGTGTTAGAAAATAAAGTCGTAAATTTAGATGCAGAGTTGAAAAAAAATCAAGAAAATTTTGCAGAAAAGCAAAACCTAATCAAAGAATTGCAAGCACAACAACAAAAACACAAAGAAGAAATGACAAATGTGACGTCAGAGCTCAAAGAGCGTGATGAGGAAGTTCATGAAATCAAGTTACAGCTGAGAAAAGAATCTATAGAAAATGAAAAATTAAGAACTACTTTAAGTGAAAAAGAAAATAACTTTGAGAAAATATTTGAACAGTGTGAAGAAGCTAAAGTGAACCAGCAGCAAATAGATACTAAAAATAAGGAACTCAATGAAAAATTGCTTGCTGCAGAAACTAAAAATAAAGAATTATTTGAAAAGTTAAAGAAATATGCTGCAACTGTAAAGAAAAAAGCTGCTATGTACTCAGAAATTGAGGCTCAATTAAATGAAACACAGAAGTATCTAGAAGCAAAGAATTTGGAAGTCGAACAGCTTTTAATTCAGGTTGATACTCTACCGGCATTACAAGAAAAACTGAAGTTTGCTGAAGAAGAATTAAACAGAATACAGTCGCAAAAATCTAGTTTCGAACAACAAAAATCTCAGGACTTATTGCAACTGCAAAAAGAAATAAAAACCTTACAAGACAAGTTAGTTTCTGCCTCACTTGAATACAAACAAATAAATGAAGCTTTGAATGAAGCACAAAAAGAGCTTTACACATGTCAAGATGAAAATACTAATCTCAAATCGCAAATAGAAATGTTAAATAATAAGCTTGCAGACTTTGAAGTAGAACAGAAAAACAATTTTAATTACATTACAAAAATATCTAGCTTAGAAACCGATATCAATCAAAAGCAAGTTCAAATAACTGAGTTAATAACTAAACTGGAGAGTCAGGAACAGCAACTTAGTCAAGTGCAGTTTGGTCAGGATGCTAAAATGCAAGAACGAGACCTGTATATTGAAAGTTTAGAAACTGAAATTAACAAGTACAAGAATCGAATTTGTCGTCTAGAAGAAAGCATATCTGTAATGGAAGACAGAAGGCATACTTTAGAACGCAAAGCAGATCAACTGGGTAGTCAACTTATGGAAAAACAAAAAGCTTATTCAGAATATACGAGTCAAGAAGACCAATTAGTGAGTCGATTAGCGGTTTTAATGGATCATGATAGAGTTGTTGAAAAGCAACTTCATGAAATTGAGAACGAAAACAAAGAATTACTTTATAAATTACAGCATCTTGGTGAAGAAAACCAACATCTTCGTAAAGCTCTTTCTGATATTCAAGATCACTGCAACACGTTGGGAGATAAAGCAAGCCGGACTGATCACGCTGAAACCGAGCTTGTAAAATATAAAACTAAAGTATATGAACTTGACGCTCAATTAAAACGCATCACTCATGATCACCAAAATCTTATTACTGAAAAGAAAAGAGAAATTGAAGAAATTGAAAGCGAGTTCAATACACAGATTGAAAATGCTATCAAAGAAAAGAAAAATTTTTGTGAAAAATATGAAAAAATGAATGAACACGTCTCTCAGCTAGAAGCTAAATTGCAGGAATTCAAAAACAGCAATGAAACACTCAAAATAAACCTTGAAGAGTTAAATAGAATTAACCAAGATCTTATTCAAAGAAGCAACAGAGATCAATCTCCTGTGCCAGATTACACGGAACAATACATAAACGAAATAAACAAGTTGAACTCTATTTTAAATAATAAAAACCTAGAAATCAACGATCTACGAAACAAACTTCAGACTATGGAAACTAATAATGTTGGAACAGTGTCAAACTTGGAGAGTAAAATATATGAGCTAAACAACAAGTTGCAAAATGCTTCTTCTACAGTTGAACAGTTGACCCAAGAATCTAACACTATGAAATTTAACAATGAACAACTGCAGGCATATTTGCACCAAAAAGATGAACAAATCAGACAACTGAATGAAGAAAAAAGCGTGACTTTCGAAATGACAATTCCCAAAACCGAAGGTCTACTCATTTCTTCGACAATAGAACCTCTACGTGATGTTGCAAAACAGTCAGATGTGTCGTCTTTAGAATCGCAAATACTTTCTAAAGGAGACGTCGTTTCTAGTGTAAAAGATAAACATAAAGTGTTAAAAAGGTCTGAGAATTTACAAATGAAGGCAGAAATAGAAATTGGATCTGGTGAAGTATCTGAACCAGAAATTATTGCAAAAAAAGCCTATCTTTGTTACAAACAAGATGAGTCTGCTCCTATACAATCTGATGATCCCTTCAACTCTGACGAAGGCTGGGGACTGGGTGAATCTGAGGATGTTGGAGGGATAACACCTGGATTCACTCATTTAACAGCCCAGATCGATGTTCTTAACCAACAGAACGATAAGCTAAAAGCTGATTTGAATTTAAGTAACAACAAGTTAGTGAAAGCGATGAGGAAATTAAAAGAGTTAAAAGCTAATAATGAAGTGTTGTCTAATGAACTGAAACTTTCAAAACAGATTTCCCAATCGTCATTCTTAGATAGTGCAATTGAAGATGAATTGAAGATTAACATTCAAGAATTAGAAAAGAAGGTAGAAGAACTAACATCAGAAATAAACAAAGAGAGGCGGGAAAAAGATTCTCTTAGAAAACAGAACGAAGTTTTCCACAATGCTAACGACAGACTGACTGAAATGAAAGAGAAATTGGATAATGAAGTTGAACTATGGAAATTTAAATTTAAAGAAGCTAACGACAAAATGTCCACCTTGCAGTGGGATAATGCTAAAGATTCTTCACCCCACAAACCAGCATTAACAACAAGTATCGTTAAGGATGAAGGCATGGAAGACGAAATACTTAAGCTTGAAAAGGAAAACGATGAATTTCAGTCAATCATTGATCAACTTACCGCTCAAAACAAAGATCTTTATAAAAAATTGCAAGAGAGCCAAATGGTCATTGAAAACTTCGAAGCTGTGAATAAAAAAATTACTCATTTGCAAAACAGCAATACAGAATTACAAAATAACAACGATCTTTTACTACAGAAGTTAAGTGACTTAGAAACAAAATGTAAGTGTCTCAATGACGAAATTTCTATTAAAAATGAAGAAATAACCGTTAAAGCTGAAAACATTGAAGAACTGAGTATAAAGCTAAAACAAGCTTATGAGATGGCTGATAAATGTGATGTTTTGAATACTAAAGTATTAGAATTGCAGAACAACAATGACATCCTTAACGAGAAAATCATTCATTTGGAAACTAGTTACAATGAAATGTCTAGTAAATGCGATTATTTGAATGGCATAAATGAGGAAATACAGAATGCTGCTTTGGAAAACAGACAAAAACTGGAAATTGAAATTCAGTCCTTAAATCAAGTTAAAATTTCTGATGACAATAAGATATCAAATCTTTTAGTAGAGCTTGAAGCATCAAAACAAGTGCAGAATGCTAATAAATTACAAAATGTAGATTTGTTTGCATTGTCTGAACAGTACAGCGCTGTTCAAGACTATAGCTCGCAACTAAAAGATGATTTACAAGTTGCTAATGAAAAAATATTCCAATTAGAACTTGAAAATCAGAATTTATTACAAAAAATACGAGATTATGAAGAGCACGTTGTTGATCTAGGTTTTAAAATTCAACATCTTAGTGCAGAAAATGAACAATTGCTATCTACTATTGTGGTATTACGCGCCTCCTCAACAACCACTTCAACGCAGCAATCTGTTGAAAAAACTGAAACCACAACACTACAATCAGTATTTGGCAGTCAGAATTCAACACAGAAAGCAAAAGAAAATGAAGAGCAAGTGATTGAGCTTAACGCAAAGATACAAAATCTTAATAAAGAAAATGACCAGTTGCTCTCTACTGTGGCGGAATTACGTTCATCAATTTCGAGTGCAGTAGATCAACGTGGGTTTGAAATAGCTGAGCTGTGGAAGCAACACTTAGCGCAACGAGAGGCGGACTTCCAGAAAACAGAGCAGGAATTGCGCACTGAATTAAACGCATTCGAAGCGAAATACGAACAGTTACTAGACACCGTTCAGTCCTCGAGTCAAGAAGAAACTAGTAAAGTGGTAATTATGGAACAAGTCACATCATTACAAAATAAATTACAAGACAAAGAGGAACATCTGCGCAACCTTCAAGACAAGTATGCGGAAGTGATGAACCAAATAGACATGATGCGCTTAGAAATGGAAGACGAAAGAATCATTAATGAAAATAAACTCATGGGACAGCAAGAAGAGTATGAAAAACGAGTCATGGAGTTGACTCAGAAAAATAAAGAACTTTCAGACAAATGCGATTCCGCTAATGTTAATTTACAAAGCGAGTTATCAAACACCAAAGCTCTCAATGATGAATTGAATCAACAACTTGAAGAACTACGCAAAAAAGTCGAAGAATCTGATGCACAAGTGGTAGAACTGACTAATCAACTTAGATTAATAGACAGTGTAATATTTCAAAAGACACATGATTTTACGATTACTCTGGCGCAAAGAAATGAAGAATTCGAAAATATTAGAAAACAATTGCTAGAATATGAGAAAAAAATTGAAGAACTGACTTATGAAAAAGAGTCTGAGTTGGCGGTGCTACGGTTAAAAATACACGAACATGCAGAAGATTATGAAAAAGCTCACCAAGATTTAGAGGAAGAGAAACTAAGCCTTACTCAAGAGCTGAACGCAAAAATAATAGAATGTACAAACTTAAACAAGCAGATAACTGATCTAAATAGAGTTTTAGAGGACAACTTGAAGGAGACTACAGAAATGCAAGCTGCTCTCGAGAGTCAGGAACTAGAAATACTGACTTTGAAAGATGAAATAACAAACCTTCGAGAGCTGTTGAAAACATCGACGAGTAAAATAGAAAAACACGTCACTTTCGCATCCGATACGAAACCGGCTGCTGAATTGTCAGAAAAATCTCAGGAGGATATAAACAAAAAACTGTTAGACCCGGTTCCCCGAGCAGAACTAGATTTAGCGTTGTACATGCTTCACCAAAGGGATGTGCGTTGTGAAGAGTTAATAATGGAGCTCACTCACCTGCTAGACGAACGAGATACTTTGCAGTTGCGGCTCTCCGACAGTCTGCGATCCTACGAGGATTTGAAATCGCGCTGCCAAGCTGCCGGGCTAAATGTTAGTGTGAGCCAAGAGTCAGTATCCGAGTTACCGAGCTTCTCAATGGAGAGAGAGTCACAATTCGTGGATGTTCACAAAGGCCAGACGTCCAGAAGCAGCAGTATCAGCGACCCGGATGGTGAAAAACCCAAGTTACAAGCCAAGTAAGTATCTGAATAATCGAACACCTTTCATGGCAAATCGTTTGCTTTGTCGAAGGAAGACGTTAGGATCTTTGCCGGCAAGCGGCTACTAAGGATAATTAAACCGTTGGGGTGGATGAGCGAGGATAAACCATACTTACTGATTACTGCTTGTCCAACCTAAGGGCACTGCATGTTATCCTACGTCATCTAGTACACGAAATTTGCAACTTTGTAGCGATAGTAGTGGCCTAATAGGTCCACAAAACGTTGGTCTGCCAATCCGAAACCTGGCAGGTTTTGTACAGTTGGAAAGAAAAGTGGTTAAATGACAGATTACACGAATGAAATCTATTCGTAGAAATAGAAGGTAACTATACAAGTAAAAAACAACAGGTCTGCCTTGCATCCTCTTGGCAGTTTCGCTAGTCGGACCACAAATGTGGTCGGATGTGATTGGACCACAAATTTGGTCGGACTGGCGAAACTGCCAAGAGGATGCAAGGCAGACCTGTTGTTTTTAGGGTTCCGTACCTCAAAAGAAAAAAACGGAACCCTTATAGGATCACTTTGTTGTCCGTCTGTCTGTCTGTCTGTCTGTCTGTCAAGACCCTTTATCTCACGAACGGGTAAAGGTATCAGGTTGAAATTAATACCATATATTAGGATCCATGAACCACACAAGATCTGAAAATTTCAATTTTTTACAACGACGCAATCAAAAGATATGGCATTTTATGTCCTCATCTCCATACATTTATTCAAAAATGAAAAACCTACAGCACAGAATTCATAATAGTACTACATACAGAACGGAAGCTCTCCGCCTCCCACCATTCGGAGTACCTCAAGTGCGCGTGCATCACCCCGCGGGGCCCTGCGCGATATCTCGTCCCATTTCTCGTCCTGTTGCCACGCGATATGCAACGCTTGCAAAAGTTGAAAAAATGGTGCTTGGTTGTGCAGTTTACGGTTGTCTTTCGACTCTCCAAGACAAAGTAAAATTTGGAATAAAGTTAAACAATAATAAGAAGCAATTATTATGGAATAAACACCATAAGGTAGACACAGATGTTTTCTTTCCTTTAAACATTTCTTTCATTGATAGATTTAATAGAGCATTTTTTGGGTTAAATGAAAAAAATAAAGCTTTGAATAGTATGTATTTATTTATTCCTTTCCACATTAAAGCAATAATATAACAGCATTTTTTTTTCATTTTCTGGAATAAAGTTTGGCAGAATTTTTTGCAGTGATGATATGAGCAGATTCGCCATTTTCGCGATAGTCACCTTGGTGCACCGGCGGGGCGGCGGCCAGCCGGCCGTCAAAGATGAAGTTTAGTGAAAAAAATGATTGTTTTTAGAGTTTGTGAGATTATTTCAACGTGTGTTTGTTTGTTTTAATTGAAATTCGATTACTAAATACAACAAAGTGAGGTGACGAGTGATAGTAAAGTTATAATTCGTTTGTGAATTGTGTAAGTCGCTTTATAGTCGAACGAAAAATGTGCAACTCGAAACTGTAATAAAAGTATAATGCTAATGTTCTGTTATCTACGTTTTCTAGGGTAGGTAAGTGTTTTCTAGATACTATCAACCCTACACTCACACGTCTTTAACCCACCCACACATTTGCGCGTGTAAAAATGACAGCTGTCACTTTTGAGCCCGATTGTATGGAGCTTCCGAGGTGTGCCTACAGGGTACTTCCCGTTGACCTAAAATTATGAAATTTGGCAAGAAGCTAGGTCTCACAGTACAAATAATGGGAAAAGTCTGAAATCTTTAAATATTACAACTTTTCTCACTACTAATGGTAACCAATTGTGGTGAGCTCCCGTTTCAAGAACATTCATATAAGAGAGGGGTCAAGTTGGATGGTTGCTGAGGCGATTTTTGTTTTAGTTCTATTTAAAAACGGGAACACTTACAAACTTGAAAATTGGTATGTTTATAGGGCATAGGCTATAAAATAACAACAAATAATAAAATTTGGTCAAGCGCGTGTCGGACTCAAAAAATCTAGCACATTAACTTACTGAAATTTCAACTAATACAATTATGTGTATGTGGTGGTACGGAACCCTCAGTGCGCGAGTCCGACTCGCACTTGGCCGGTTTTTTACTTATATAGGTACCTTCTATTTCTACGAATAGATTTCATTCGTGTAATCTGTCATTTAACCACTTTTCTGTCCAACTGTACCAAAGCTGCCAGGGTTCGGATTGGCAGACCAACGTTTTGTGGACCTATTAGGCCACTACTATCGCTACAAAGTTGCAAATTTCGTGTACTAGATGACGTAGGATAACATGCAGTGCCCTTACGGTCTATAACGAGTTACTTCGTTTTGTATTCAGAGAGAAACATATCTCCGACTAAAAACTATTGTAAGGCCGTCCGCCGCGTGATGCGTTTTTACGTGCGTTCGACGCATGCCGTTCGTGTTTCTATGAACCCCGCAACGTGACACGGATCATACAGTGCGTCTCGCAAAACGCATGCGTTCGACGGCCGACGTTCGAGTTTATATGAACGGCGCAGCGTGAACCGTTTCGTACGGTGCGTTTCTCATACGCACGTTCTAACACGCACGCATCTTAAGTACCGCCATAGTATTACATACCAGTTTGATTTTGTTTGTTTTTCTTTCTTTTTTTTGTTTGTGTTTTTGTTAGGGTAAGTATTCAGGGTGTTAGATTAGGATCACTATATGTACAGGGTCATAGGGTAAGTATACAGGGTGTTACTACGCAGAGTGGTAGGGTAAGTATACAGGGTGTTAGGATAGGATAACTACACAGGGTGTTAGGGTAGGTATACAGGGTGTTAGGATAGGATAACTACACAGGGTGTTAGGGTAAGTATACAGGGTGTTAGGATAGGATAACTACACAGGGTGTTAGGGTAAGTATACAGGGTGTTACTATGCAGAGTGTTAGGGTAAGTATACAGGGTGTCAGGATAACTACACAGGGTGTTGGGTTAGGATAACTATACAGCGAGTTACTACACTGGGTGTTAGGGTAAGTACACAGGGTGTTAGGATAGGATAACTACACCGGGTGTTAGGGTAAGTATACAGGGTGTTAGGTTAGGATAAATACAAATGGTGTTAGGGTAAGTATAAAGGGTGTTACGATAGGATAACTACACAGGGTGTTGGGTTGGGATCACTATTATGTATAGTGATAACTACACAGGGTGTTGGGTTATGATAACTATACAGGGTGTTAGGTTAGGATCACTATACATATAATGATCCTAACCTGATACCCTGTATAGTTGTCCTATCCTAACACTATGTATACTTTCCCTAACATCCTGTGTAGTAACACCCTGTATACTTACCCTGTACACATAGTGATCCTAATCTAATACCCTGTATACTTACCCTAACACCCTGTATAGTAATCCTAACCTATCTCCCTGTATACTGACCCTAACACCCTGTGTAGTAACACCCTGTATACTTACCCTAAGACCCTGTACATATAGTGATCCTAACCTAACATCCTGTAAACTTCCCCTAACACCCTGTATACAACGTGTAACGGAAAGGTGTGATAAAAATAAAGGATGTGAATCTGCCCATGAAACTGAACAACTTTTCCCAAGGAACATAGGTCGAAATATGAACATGAATTTTTGACCTCCCATAGAAACTGCATCAGCTGATTGCGCATTTTGTATGGGAGGTCAAAAATTCATGTTCATATTTCGACCTATTTTCCTTGGGAAAAGTTGTTCAGTTTTATGGGCAGATTCACATCCTTTATTATTATCACACCTTTCCGTTACACGTTGTACTTATCCTAACACCCTATGTAGTAACACCCTATATATTTACCCTAAGACCCCGTACATATAGTGATCCTAATCTAACACCCTTTATACTTACCTTAACACCCTGTGTATATATCCTAATCTTACACCCTGTACACTTACCTTAACATCATGATAGTAATCCTAACCTAACACCCTGTACATATAGTAGTCATCCTAACCTAACACCTTGTATACTTAACCTAACATCCTAGCCTAACACCCTGTATATTAACAAATAATGAGCATTAGAAGCATTTTTGAGTCAGTATTTGTTTATTTATTTACTTACTTTGACCTGGTCTTGGCTGTACAGTCAAGAGCACATCAAGCTTGACACCTTGGACTTTGTACCGTTCTTATTTCAATAGATGTACAGGCTAGAGTCGCACTGCGAGTGTCAAGCTTGACCTGTCGTTGACTGTACAAAGTATACCATGAAGACGAATTTGTACTGACGCCGCCGAGTGAAGCGTTCGAACGCGACGTACGTACGGTCCGTATGGCAGGAAACAGAATCTAGACACGCGCGCGTGTCAAAGCCAAGTTCAAAGAGAAAAGTGGCGACGCAGCAACCGTGTGTTATATTACACGAACCATTTGGAGCCACATTTGTCCCCTTAATAACTCAAAATCTATTTAACGTAAACAAATGAAATTTGCTATATTTAATAAGACCCCTTAAATAAAGTAGCACCCCAAATTTCATGAATACAGCTTAATTGGTTATTGAGATATGACTACTTAAAAATCGTCATTTTTATCACTTACTCACTGACCTATAGACCCTATTTCTAGACCACTTCCAGATGACCTAGGAAGTTGAAATTTGGTATCCAGCTCGGTAATTATGTGTATACACAGAAAAAACTCAGAAATAACAGAATTGTTACGATTTGAAATGTTTTTCACATAATCGATTTTTAATAACATGTAGCGCCTGTAAAAAGTTTAATAGCAAATTGCTTTACTCAAAATCTATTTAAAGTAAACAAATGGAAGCTTGATTTAATAAGACCCCTAAGATAAAGTAGTACCCCAAATTTCATGAATACAGCTCAAACGGTTATTGAGATATGAACATCTAAAAATCGTCATTTTTATCACTGACCTAGGAAGAAGTTGAAATTTGGTGTCCAGCTCGGTAATAATGTGTATACACAGAAAAAACTCAGAAATAAGAGATTTTTTTACGATTTGAAATGTTTCGCCTTTTAAAATTATAAATCAAAGCAGTAATAACAGGTTTCATGATCAAAGGTCACGTTAAAGTTTTGCCTAATACTGGGTTAGTCTTCCGGCAAATAGTGGGTACAGATTGATTTAAGTAACATTGGCTCTGACGGTTAGCGCACAGAACTAAAAAAAAAAACCAGCTAAGTGCGTGTCGGGCCACGCGCAGTATAGGGTGCCGTAGTTTTTTTACGATTTATCATCGCAAAGCGGGTTTTGATTAAGTATTTCATAACGTTTATATTATAAACTTTTTACCTCCTAATTCTCAGCGAGGTCCTAGCGCCTGATTGCTATTGCTATTTTTATTATTTCCAGTTTTCGGCTATAGCTCATTAACATGTGAAGTCTATTTAACTGTGATAGTTTTCCTTTTAACTTCATCATATATGCAACTACTGTGAATTTTTTCACATTCCCAATAACAACCGTTTAGCCAGCAGGGGGACACTCGACTCCAACAAAAAATTGCGCTTTCAAGCTTAATATTTCGCAAACAAATACTTAAATCCAAAAATGATTTTTACAGACATATTCTTTTTAAAAGACCTATCCAACGACACCCCACACTATGGGGAAGACAAGAAAAAAAATATTCATCCCCACTTCACTTGTAGGGGATACCGTAAAAATAATATAAATAATAGCTGTGATAACTTTCCTTTTAAATTCAATATAGTGTACTAGCTGTTGCCCGCGACTTCGTCGGCGAGGGATTCTATCTATCTGACCATCCATCCATCCAACCTTCCGTCTATCTGTCGTCCGTCCGTCCGTCCGTCCAACCAACTGTCCAACCGTCCATCAGACCATCCCTGTCCCTGCCCCTCTCCCTCTCCTCCTCCCTTTTCCTCTCCCTCTCCCTGTCCCTCTCCCACTCCCTCTCCCTACCCCTATTCCTTCCCCAATCCCTACTCCTAACGCCATCTTAACCGCTATCCCTATCTCCATATAAACATAGAAACGACACCTATATTGATTTTTAGATATTTCAACTCTATCGCACCCAAATTTCACGTCCACCACGTTGGATTTCAAAGTTGTTGTAGTTTTCGTAATCAGCGACCCGATAAACCATACACATGACACCCATATTGATGTTTAGACGTTTCAACCCTATCGCACCCCAACCCCATCCCCAGGGGATGATGGTATTTCACGTCCACCACGTTGGATTTCAAAATTGTTGTAGTTTTCGTAATCAGCGACCCAATAAACCATACAAACGATACCCATGTTGGTTTTTAGACTTTTTCACCCCATTTCCCTTTTTAGGGGTTGAATTTGGGGAGGAATTTCAATAACAGTGATGAAAATTGCATAGAATTACAAACCCAATGCCTAAATAATAAATTATGTGGATTTTACTTTAAAAATAAAGGATTTTCAACTTCATCCCCCTTTTCAGCCTTTAGGGTGTCGAATTTTCAAAAACCCTGAAACACGTAAATATTAATTTTTGGTCGTAAGCCTAAATACAAAATTTGGAGACCCTAACTTTAAAACTGACGGACTTTCATACAAACTTTCATCCCCTATTTTACCCCCTTAGGGGTGGAATTTTGTAAAACCCTTTCTTAGTGCACCGTTAGACCTCATAAGGAACCTACATGCCAAATTTGGAATTTCTAGACCCAGCGGTTTGGGCTGTGCGTTGATATGTCAGTCAGTGAGTCAGTTACCTTCTTCATTAACATTAAATGCGTTTTCCC
Organism: Athrips mouffetella; assembly: GCA_947532105.1. NCBI lineage: Eukaryota > Metazoa > Arthropoda > Insecta > Lepidoptera > Gelechiidae > Athrips > Athrips mouffetella. The sequence continues at coordinate 13,671,331 of OX383958.1, forward strand.
GTGGGAATTAAGTGCTTTCCCGCAATAAAAAGTAGCCTATGTGTTATTCCAGGACCTAACCTATATGTGTGCCAAGTTTCATTAAAATCCATTCAGTAGTGTTGACGTGAAAGAGTAACAAACATCCATCCATCCATCCATACTAACAAACTTTCGCGTTTATAATATTAGTAGATAGGATTCTGTGAAAATTTCACGTACCTATCTGGTATCAACCGTTTAGCTGGCAGAGCGGAGACACTGGATTCTAACAAAAAATACGCTTTAATGCTAAGTATTTCGCAAACGGATCCTTAAATCAAAAAACGTTCTCAGGATACTCACAATATTTTTAAAAGACACCTCAGCCCACACTATGGGGTACACGAGAAAAAAAAATATCCTCTCTACGTCTAGGGGAGGCCATTTTAACACTTTGCGGGGTGACTAAAGGTCTCTGAGCTAAGCCGCGGACAGACAGACAGACAAGAAGAAACTATAAGGGTTCCTTGTTGATTATGGCACCCTAGAAAAGCTTTTCAAGCGGTGCTATTTATTTTTATTTTATTTATTTACGGCAACCAGTAATAGTTACATAGGAATAATCACAAATAACTTAGATATAAGTACATAGAAGGTAAATGCACTGTCTTTAGGTGCCATAGCATGCAGTTGGCAGTACAACATCACCTTACTGAATACATAAATAAATAATTTAACAAACACAAAGTGAAATTTAATTTAATTGAAATGAATGACTAAACATTATTCTATCTATATATTTGTCTATATTGTATGATTAAAAAATTTTTTTTCTCTCACTACAATTTTTGACATACTCGTATCCTTACAGCGTGAATTTGTATTGGTTTCGCTCCCGAAGCCCACTGATTCTACTCATGAAAACAAGTAACTCCCGAAGAAAAAAATTTTTTACTCGAAAAAATTTTTCGCCTTCCCATACAAAATGAGTCGATCACGTGACCACTTTACTATAGGGAGACGAAAAATATTTTTTCGAGTAAAGATAATTTTTTTTGCGAAAGTTGCCTGTTTCCATGAGTAGAATCACTGGGCTTCGGGAGCGAAACGAATACAAATTCACGCTGTATAACAATATTGTATACTTATTATGTACACACGGCCGCACGTTGGTGAAAACACTTAGATCTTGAGCGGGTGTCTGGTTTCGGCCGTTTGTAGCGTAGCGCTGGTTCAGCTTATACTGGTTTTGTTTCTACGTGCTTGCTGCTGTGCGTACCTTTTCATATGTGGTAAAAATAATAATAATGTTGTGTGTTTTCGCAGACTATCAGAGCTGCGCAGCGTGAAGCAGAGTCGCGACGTACGTCTACGACAAGAGAGCGAGCAGCGGCAGCTGGACCTGCGACTGCTACAGCGAGACGTAGCCCACTTGCCGCCCGAAGCAAGGGAACAGCTGGCCCAGGCGCACCATACGCTCTGTGAGTACCTGTACTGTCCCTACCTGACACAGATATCAGCAACACGAGAGCGAGCAGCGGCAACTGGACCTGCGACTGCTACAACGAGTCGTGTAGCAAATATCTACAGCAAAATGTCGCTCAGTTGCCGCCCGAAGCAAGGGAACAGCTGGCCCAGGCGTACCATACGCCGTGTGAGTACCTGTACTGTCCCTACGTGACACAGATATCAGCAACATGAGATCGAGCAGCGGCAACTGGACCTGCGACTGCTACAACGAGTCGTGTAGCAAATATCTACAGCAAAATGTCGCTCAGTTGCCGCCCGAAGCAAGGGAACGGCTGGCCCAGGCGCACCATACGCTCTGTAAGTACCTGTACTGGCCCTACCTGACACACATATCAGCAACACGAGAGCGAGCAGCGGCAACTGGACCTTCGACTGCTACAACGAGTCGTGTAGCAAATATCTACAGCAAAATGTCGCTCAGTTGCAAGGGAACAGCTGGCCCAGGCGCACCATACGCTGTGTGAGTACCTGTACTGTCCCTACCTGACACAGATATCAGCAACACGAGAGTGAGCAGCGGCAACTGGACCTGCGACTGCTACAGCGAGACGTGGCCCACTTGCCGCCCGAAGCAAGGGAACAGCTGGCCCAGGCGCACCATACGCTCTGTGAGTACCTGTACTGTCCCTACCTGACACAGATATCAGCAACAAGAGAGCGAGCAGCGGCAACTGGACCTACGACTGCTACAACGAGTCGTGTAGCAAATATCTACAGCAAAATGTCGCTCAGTTGCCGCCCAGGCGCACCGTAACGCTCAGTGAATGCCTGCTCTACTTGCCAGATACACACTATCCATCTTACACGACGAGCAAAGAGGAATATAGCTATAGGAAATAAAGAAATAGTGCTGTAGCACAAGTATATCCTCTTTCTTTCCCTCTGCTGGACGTTCGTACAATACAATAGTGCGTAGCTCGTGCGTATTCGAATTAGGGCTCCCGCACACGACCGAGAATCGGTGGCCGATTTTTTGTTGGCATCCCGCTCTGACGTGTTATCACCTGAATCTTCCGTCCTTGTCCTGGCCGATAATCGCCCACCGATTCTCGGTCGTGTGCGGGAGCCCTTAATGTAGCTAGATTAGAATGACAGCAATTTGAGAGCAGTACAGAGCGATGCGCTACACATAGACACTGAAACACGTATCAACACGATGCCCTAGATAAAAAATATTCTAAGGCTAAATGACTAAAAATTATGTTTGACCTTAGATAAAATTAGGGTTCCGAACACTTTTGGTGCGACTTCGTCTGTCTGTCTGTAACACCTGTATATCTCAGCAACAAATGAAGGAATTTAAAAAAGTATTATAGATGATCAAACGAACTCCAGGAGTGAAGTTCGATCGTTATTATATGAGTCGCTTCATTCGAAGATATAATTTGTTTACAAGTAGTAGTCCTTAATTCGCCAGGCAGACGATGCACGCATTTAAGAGTAATTCATTTGATTCTCTTATTTAAAACGATTTCCGTCCGTGTTCACTTCAGCACTGTAGCTGACATTCGCTTCATTTTTTAGAGTGTACCTATGAACCTTTAAACAAAACTTTGCATTTGGGTGGAAACCACAACTTGTGTCACAGTGTTTGGTTTTTTGGGAGGGAGGGTTGTTATATTATTATATCTTCGAATGAAGCGACTCATATAATAACGATCGAACTTCACTCCTGGAGTTCGTTTGATCATCTATTATATTTCGTCGCTTCATTCTTCAGATATAATTTGTTTACAAGTAGATGTTTAGAGAACAAAGTTTTGTTTGGTTACTGTGAAACAACTGTATAAGGTGTAATTTAATTAGACCCAAATATTTCTAGGGGTGGTGTAACTTTGATAAAGAAACAGGTTTTTCAAAGTTTTAGCGAAATCGACTCGCTGGTTTTTTTTTTGTAATTTTCAAACAAAAAAATAATAAATCTTTGCAATCATCCTGTAGTATTGATTTCCACCGTACTACAAGTATGGCACCTGCACACTCACACACACAAGATCGGCCGCCTTGCGCGCGATTGGCTTACGACTATTCATTCAATTAATTCAAAGGGCGGCAGCGCGGGGGGGGGCAAGCACCACGACGTCTGCGGCCGCGGGACGCTCTGTGTGGATCGCGCATGCCACGCACGCACCGACCGAGTCCCTACGAAATAAACCAGAAACCTAGCATTCGCGCCTCGTGCTACGCCTTGCAGGATCGGATGAGCGACGACAGGCCGGACCTTTACCTACCATCGCCTACATAGGTACCTAACTGTCCTATAAACGGACCATGGGTTGTGCCGTGGGCAGAGGGAGGAAGGAGCCTAAGCCGCCATACCTACCTAGGCAGCTACTTGCCTGAGGAGTAGGTAGTTAGGTACCTACATAACAAATTCATTCATTTATTCATATCGTTGTGGGTTGCAAGGTCGATGACCGTACTCACAAACCCTGGTACCGCCAGATGCCAAAGGCCTCTGACATGGCTTATTAACGACTACATCCGTAGATAGGTAATAGTCGGGACCATCGGGTTGACGTGCCCTCCGAAGCAATCATGTAACATTTCGGACAATCGGGTGATTCATCCTGCAATATCCTAACCAAACTGGGCTGGTCGCACAAAAATATTTTTGTTTGACAGTGTCCCCATCGGGAAACGAACCCAGAACCTCCTGATCGAGAGCCAAGCACTCTAACACTAGACCACGGAGGCTGTAGGTACATAACAAATTTACAAGTACCTATTGCTATAATACGTACGTAAAGTACAGTCAAGAGCACATCACGCCTGACACATTGGACTTTGTACCGTTTTTATTTCAATAGACGTACGAGCTAGAGTCGCACTGCAAGTGTCAAGCTTGACCTGTCGTTGACTGTACCTACTTGCGGTCGAAATGTATGGCACGTCATACCTACCTACTTTTCGCCCGCAATCCCGAGCTGTTGCGTCCTATACCTCTTCTTACGTGCGCACGTACAGTCAAGAGCACATCAAGCTTGACACATTGGACTTCGTACCGTTCTTATTTCAATAGACATTCGGGCTAGAGTCACACTGCGAGTGTCAAGGTTGACCTGTCGTTGACTGTACATGATTAAGGACCATAGTTAAGGACCTTAGGTACAGTCAAGAACAAGTCAAGCTTCATAGTTTCATCATGATTAGCCCGTACAAAGTCCAACGTGTCAAGCTTGACTTGCTCCTGGCTGTACCTAGATATTCAAGAACCTATTTTTCAATTCAATCCAATTAAAACTAGAAAAGTTCGTAGGTTCCTACTTCTCTCAATTAAGCTCTTACGACGGTATCAGAGTAGGTAATCTTTACCTACCTACTTACCACCGTTTTTGCTACGTCCATCAGTTTACTTAACCTACCATACTTATGAGAAGGAACTAGGATATCATTATCATAAGATCCCATAAAAAGTTATTGGTCAACTCGTCCGATCCGAACTAGGACCATCTGGGACGAGTTGATAAAATTCAAAATACACCCCCCTTAGTTGCTCTACAATTAATTTTACATCGACAACAAAAGTCACCACGCTTATTAGCGTTGCAGCTGGCACACTTCCTGGACAGGTACCTTCTCGTACCGTTCGCGTTCGACACGGCAGCTAGCTGGAGTACGGAGGCCAGGGAGATCGGGCGTCGACTTAGGGCGCAAGGTGGTGACGCCCGTTCTGGGTCGTTCCTGGTGCCATGGGCACCTTTGCACCAGAATCGACCAGGGGCAGCTTGCCTCACTTCTTATCAAAAGTACAATTATGATGAGTTTTATGTTACCACGCTTATTAGCGTTGCAGCTGGCACAACGGACAGCTGTTATTTATTAGTGACCGCAGCAGCAAGGTGGTAGCACGCTACTGCCCGCCCTCTGGTTGATACCGCCGGCGACTAAGTCGCCTTTTACGACATGCATGGGGAGAAAGGGTTGGTGCTATTCTTGCGCCGGCACACGCATGGACGAACAGAACAGAGGATAAACAACATCAGCTCTTGGACAGGTACCGTCTCGTACCGTTCCAGGTCAAGACGGCGGCTAGCTACAGTACGGAGGCCAGGGTAATCTTGCCTCACTTCTTATCAAAAGTACAATTATGAGGAGTTTTATATCACTTACTTGAGAAATAATTTCCCATACAAACATCCACACCCCTTTTTACTCCCATAGAAGATTTCCGGGATAGATAGGTACTATGTACCTAGATATGTCCTTCCCAGGGTAAAGGCAAATTTTATCTAAATCGGTTCAGCGGAACAAGCATAAGGAGGTATTGATTGTCTTTGGTTACCTAAGCTTTCTTTTAAACTTTACCTGAAGAGTAGAAAAACAAATTGTAGGACGACACGGGAACAGAAACATTGTCTGGTATCAAGTCGTCCTAGCTGGACCAAGATCGGATCGAACAAGTTGACGAAAAAATCCACGCAGAATTTCACATAAATGAATGCTTAGCTGGTACCTACCTAAAGATGTCCTTCCCAGGGTAAAAGCAAATTTTATCTAAATCGAATCAGCGGAACAAGCATGAGGAGGTATGGATTGTCTTTGGTTACCTAAGCTTTTTATCAACTTTACCTGAAGAGTAGAAAAACAAATTGTGGGACGACACGGGAACAGAAACATTGTCTTTTATTAACTCGTTCTAGCTGGACCAAGATCGGATCGAACAAGTTGACGAAAAAATCCACGCAGATATTCACATAAAAGAATGCTTAGCTGGTATCTATCTAAATACATTTGGAAATAACTACCTATACAACATTCACCACGCCGCCGCCGCGCCGTTAGCGTTGCGACTGGCACAATGGTCGGCAGAGGTTGGTGACCGTAGTATGGTGTGGTAGGTACGATAAGCCCCCGTAGTTGGATATCCCTTAGTCGCTTTTTACGACTCCCAGTTGTTTTGTATCATTCATTTTACATTGCATTTCCATTTTTAATTAGACAATCAATAGTAGGTGTAAGTACCTACCTACTTACAGGCCGCGCGACGAGTTACTTAAGGCCTCTGGGAGGAGTGGAGGGGGTATGCGCAGTTGCAATATTTGCAAGCAAAATAGGTACTACTGCACATACCCCCTCCACTCCCGTCCAGACTCCGTCCAGCTTTTACTCGTCGCGCGGACTGTACCTAACGTGTCAGTAGGTAGGTAATTTAATTATCTAGATTTTTGTGGAAGGCAGGTATTGTCAAGAGCAGTGTCAAGCTTGACACTTGCAGCGCGACTCTAGCTCCTCCGGCGATTGAAATAAGAACGGTACAAAGTCCAATGTGTCAAGCTTGATGTGCTCTTGACTGTACCGTAGTAAAACAATTTTGTAGTAGGTACCTATTTATTTATTGACAAGCTCTGGTAGGTAGGTATTACAGTTTTTAGCGTCGGTTGATTGATTAATATTTATTCGAAACAAGTAAAGTCAAATAGGGGACCGCGGCTCGGCGGCTCTGTCGGCATGCTTTGACCGCGGTAGCACACGTGCGGGCGGCATTTGTCAAAGGTGAAGCTATGAAATCGACATAACTTTAACTTCCCATCACACTTTCAGGCTTTGGACTGTCAAATTAATACAACTTGATTTTCTTAAGTAACGAAAGTAGGTAATTGTAGTTAATTTGAAATCCTATACCTACCTACGTGTTACTTACTGTAGTGTAACCTACTAAATCAGTTTTACAAGATTATTTACAAAATTATTTACACGAGTCACTTTAGTTTTCACCACATCAAAATGTTGAACGTGACCACCTATTTGTCGGATACATTGTCTTGCACGGTCAATGCTGTGTCTGCGCACTTCACTTAAAACATCAGTTTCACTGGCCATGAAGTTAAAAGCCCTGGTAATGCGGGCGCGCAGTTCCTCCTCGGTGCGAATAGTATGGCCGTCATTGCCATACACAAGGTCCTTGGCCCTACCCCAGACGTGGAAATCTAGCGGCGTGAGATCCGGCGAACGTGCTGGCCAGGCGATTGGACCACCGCGCCCGATCCAACGCCCCTGGAACTCCTGCGTCAGGTAATTCCGCACCGTCCGGTCGTAGTGCGCCGGCGCGCCGTCGTGCTGGAAATACAACCAGCGGCGGTTCCACACCGGAACTTTCAGCAGCAGCTCAGGGAGGACACGCTGCAGGAAGTCCAGGTACGTCGCCCCGTTTAGTCTTGGGAGGAACCAGGGTCCTAATAACACCCCGTTCAGCACACCAGCCCACACATTGACACTTATCCGGTATTGGAAGTGGTCCGGACGAATCACTCGCGGGTTGTGGTCACATCAGTAATGGGCGTTATGGATGTTGAACATCCCTACACGAGTGAACGTGCATTCATCGGTACAAATTTACAGCACTTGTCACTATTTCTCCGACTTCATGGTAAAATATTGCCATGTTTTGGTATTCTTGGTTCGTAAAACCGTAAGGCATTTTGCCAAATATCAATCGCGGCCATAAGACGTATGCGTAATGCACAAGGTAAGTAGAGCAACTGAAGGTGAAGGCGGGCGGGCGGGCGCACGCGGCGGCGGCGGCACGATGCACCGGGCCGGTCGCGCGTGCGCATGCGTGTGTTGGCGGTTGGACAAAAAGAGGGCGGGGTTTACGCACCGCTCACTGCATTTCATTCATATTTTTTATTAGTGTGAATGTATCGATGGTGCCACGTGACACTACAGAGTGTTCATTTTACGAATTTTAGTGGTATTGTTTTTGGGATTTTTCTCGAAAACTAGCGAATAGAAATCAATAAAAATAACACCAATGGTATTCATTTAGATGCTTGAGATAACCCTAACAATATTTGGGTCTAATTAAATTACACCTTATATATACAAGATGTTCTAGTTTAACTATCTAAGCCAACGAATTACAAATAGTAATTCGTTGAAAAAATCTGTAATTTGCTGATCCAAGCAGATAATAAATAACCTTTGATTTATACCAAAAGCAAGTATGCAACAAAAATCAACTTATATAATAAGTTACTCATTCGATACAACTGATATTACAAAATCATCTACCTACTGGTCTAATATATCAAACTAATAAAAGTGCTAGACGTGCTGGTCCAGCCAGCTGTTTTCACGAGTCGAGGCTGAGAGAGTTGCAATTTTGCAAAGCGGGGAAGATGCATGTGTCGACAAGTCTTCTCTCAGATAGTGTTTCTGGTAAATCAACCAGCTTATAAATCACAGCTGCTTAAGCTGATTAACGTGGATGTTAATTGATATTTACAATTTTCCTACATTGGCAGTTCTTGATTTTATTTTTTGAACAAAAATATGGACAGAACACGAGTGCATAATATATTCAGTTAAATAATATTAGAACAATATCGGCTAATCTTAGCCCGCAGTGGAAGTTTGATTAAATACGTTATGGCTATCTCAACTCCATTATTTGCAAAATAATATAAGTATTCACTTTTTATTATTGAAAATTTTTGTGCCCCATGAGCATATAGTGAAATCGCTGATCTGTTCATTTTATTTTATATCATTAACTCTAAATTAAGGGACTATTTAGATACACACTTATTTACTTATTAGTTGTGTGTCCCAAGTAACTATTACGAGTACTAGGCCGATTAGGCTTGTGATTGTAAGTAGAAGAAGGTTTTAAACCAATTATTGGTTCCAATTCTATCACCTTATAAGTAAGTAGCAAAGATTACGGCAAACGATGATTGTCAAGAGAGCCGTTGTACAGCTGTTCATACGAACCAAACATCTCGTCACTTTGTTTTGTTAAAAATAACAGTAGTTGTTGGTTGTAGGACTATCAAACACGTTTGCGTTTTTTTCTGGGGACAAGCTGTTACCCAAAGCGTATTTTGACATATATTGTTAAATAGGAGCCTCAGACAGCGAAGCTCAAGAGAACATCAGTGCAAGCGAGAGGATCAATACCCGCAGGACCTGTAAGATTAGTTAAAAAGGAACAGTATACTCTGATATGGATTATAAAAGTTTCAAGTGTTGAAGGACACTTATTTTGTATGATATAAATAATTAAGATGGGCTAAAAGGCAGAGAAGGCCTTGTGAAAACACAAAATACGGTGCCTTCGTCATCAGTAATTTTTCCCAAATATAAAAGGAACCGGAACCGCGTAAAATGTCCAGGTCAAAGGATAAAGTATCCATAGCTACAGCGACTGGATCTAGTTTTCATAAAAAAAAACATAAATCGCTAAGGATTGTCGCTAAGAGCAAAACTAAGAGTACAGCGAACTTTAAAGCTGTGTCTTAAAAGTTTGCACACAGAGCCCGGGAGTGACTTTCATTGACTCAGCTGGCACCTGCGGCAATTTGTGTTTCGTAAAATTTAAATAAATAAATATTGTGCCAATCGTACCATTGCCAATTTTGACAAGTTATTTGTACAATATGGTATGGTACCTACATACTCTTTTGTTTTTTTTTTTTTTTTTTTTTACTTCTTCGGCCTTCTTCGTAGCCTTTGGTTTTATTTACTGCTCCACACGTGTAACAATCACAGGCTTATAAGTCTTATGAGTCATGCGTTAAAAATATTTCTTAAAATCATTCATCTGCGCATCTACAACAAAATTGATGATTACATCGGAGAAACACAGTTCGGATTTCGCAGTGGTCTTGGAACAAGAGAAGCTCTAGTCGCTATACAAGTACTAGTGCAGAACTGTTTAGAACATCAAAAAGACGTTTATATATGTTTTATTGACTTCGAAAAGGCGTTCGATAATGTCCAACATGCAAAACTTTTAGAAATCTTAGACAAAATTGAAATCGATGAAAAAGACAAGCAAATAATCAAAAACCTTTACTGGAATCAGACCGCACATATAAAATTAGACGCTAACATTACATCAAAAGACATGAAAATTCAAAAAGGGGTTAGACAGGGATGTATATTGTCACCATTACTATTCAACATATACTCAGAAATGATATTTAGGGAAGCATTCGACAACATAGATATTGGGGTTAAAGTAAATGGAAAATACATAAATAATTTGCGATATGCCGATGACACAGCACTGATAGCAAACTCAATAGAAGAACTCCAGTGTCTGCTGGATAAGCTGAATTCAGTTGTTGAGGCCTACGGATTGAAAATGAACATCTCTAAAACCAAGTTTATGAAAGTTACAAAGCATAATGCCGAAACAACTCAACTTCATATAAATGGGTGTCCAGTAGAAACTGTTGATAAATACAAATATTTGGGCTGCATGTTAAACTCAAAATGGGATCCAGAGAAGGAAATACGTATTAGAATTGAAATAGCACGTGGAACATTTATCAAGATGCAATCATTATTCAAAAACAAAGATATTAAATTAAAACTTCGCTGGCGAGTGGTCCAATGCTATGTTCTATCAGTCCTTTACTATGGAGCGGAAGGCTGGACGTTTAATAAGAAAATGATTGACAAATTGAATGCCTTTGAGATGTGGCTATATAGACGCATGTTAAAAATATCATGGCGCGACAGAATCACAAACGTGGAGGTGCTCAGAAGAATGAAAAAGAATCTAGAAATAGTAACAACACTTAAGAAGAGAAAAATCACATACTATGGGCATATCTACAGGAACCACAAATATAGCATACTACAAACAATAATAGAAGGGAAAATAGAGGGGAAAAGAGGAAGAGGGAGGAGGAGAACATCTTGGTATGATAACCTCATGACGTGGTCTGGACTGAATGCCGCGGTTGATTTAAGAAGACTCACAATGGACAGAGAGAAATATAGAGAGATGGTCGCCGACATCCGTTAGGATATGGCACAGAAAGAAGAAGACTAGGTACTAGTTAGGGAGTTGTCTGTATTTAATATCTTTCTGTAAGACAAGTATCTTGTGATGGCCAGGAATTTGTAGAAACATTACCATACCATCAGATAAGATCTTCTAAAATATCATAATATTCATAAGGCACGGTTGTAAAATCGTAAAGAATTATATAGCGTGACTTCTTTCATATATTATGTTGAAAATTTAAATGTAGAAATTTTCGGTCATCTTAAAAACATAAATTAAGAGATGGGCTTTCGTAGCAAGGAAGCCGTTTTTCAAAACATAATTTTTGAGGCGGTTGAATGACACGTTGCAATAGGTACATTTATTTCTTGGATTTAGAATAAATCGGTTATAGCTATTGCGTTTTGGTGCTTTAAAATTAGGTACCCAATATAAATTCCGATGGAATGTAACTCGTAACGGTTGTAACGCTGGAAATAGGAACTTATTCTCCAGTTAAAATCAATATAAACTTTGTATATTGGCTTTTCTTGAGGGTAAATTTTAAACGTGGATTTCACGTTACATTAGCACTACACGGAATATTATTTCCTCGTTTTTCCCAGGTAACACTAGGATACTGTGGTGTTTAGGGTTCATGCTTATGCATGTATTATAACAACATTGTGGTTATGAAATATTGCGATTTTCTACTTCGTAGAATTATCCGGACACAGGAAGTGTTGAAAAAAAAACATTGTATTATACCAGCATGTACTTGTGTTACGGTTCTGTGCTGGAGCATGAGTTTTGGATGGATTGTAACTTTTAGTCGATGCTGCTTGAGCTTGGGGATAAGGCCAGAGCCTGCCTGTAACCTCGCTCCCCCCCCCCATTTGACGGGTAATGAGGACCCGACCAAGGCTTCTTCTGCTGGGTTAAACGAGCTCCCGACGTTTGAAAAGATGCATCTTTATCTCTCAATAGTTTTATTTGCTTTAACTTTTTTATAAAAACAAGTTTTGTCTTTTACAGATACTTGTACATGCAAGCGGAGATATTTTTATCTAAGCCTGGAATTCAATTAGCAATTTAGTATCGGTGTTTGTAATAATTTACAATAAACCGGTATTAGGTGATATTTGAGAAGTATGTGCTTGTCTATAGGCATGCCTTTTTTCAATATACTTAGGCGTACAAAAGTTCGACAGTGTGTCGTGAATATGATAGAGAACAAGTTTGGCGTATCAAACGTAGACGCCTAAGGTGTCTCGAAGACTCCTCAGGTGTCCAGACCTTAGGTGTCGGTTGGTCCAGGGCTGGCATGATCTTTTGCCTCGTGGATGGTTTTGTTCTCTTTACTATTACTGGCACCCAAAAATAAAATTTTAGTAGGTGGGTATTTTACAATAAAAATATTCTGGTTATGGTTAACAAACAAAAAGGCTTGTTGTGAAAACTAAAGACAATGTATCGCAGACGACACACATAGATGAACTTGATATTATTGTTTTCATTGACGATAAATTTTGACGTTAAGTCACAGTTACCGCCGTCGCAATTGACTCTCGGTCAATGCCGACCTTAACAATAAAAAGTTGACTCTCAGTCAATAGCAATTTTAATATCGCATATTGTAATAATTATTTGGCGTTTACTTGTAGTTAACGCCGTTACGATTGACTCACAGTCGAGTCCGACGTGAAAATAGATAACTTGTATTTTTATGCATGATTTATGTTGATATAGTTTGACATAACTCGCAGTTAAGCCGTCGTTATTGACTCGCAGTCAATCCCAACAACTAACAGATAGTTTGGCGTTAACTCGCAGTTAACACCGTCGTTATTGGCTCGCAGCCAATCCCGACAGACAATAGATAGTTGAATCGCAGTAAAAATATATTCAGATGTCGATTATGTCTATATTATTTGGTCATAACTCGCAGTTAAGGCCGTCGCAATTAACTCGCAGTCAATCCCGACATAATAATAGATAGGCAACATTATGCATCACGTATTTTCAATACTATGTGGCGTTAACTCGCAGTTAACACCGTCGCAATTGACTCGCAGTCAATCGCGACAAGCAATAGATACTTGGTAACCCACAGTTCATATCTATGTAGATATCGCGTATTGTCAATATTATTTGGCCTTAACTCGCAGTTAACGCCGTCGCAATTGACTCGCAGTCAATCCCGACATAATAATAGATAGACAATCGCATTCCATCATATCCATTCACGTAACACATCGTAAATAATATTAGGCGGTAACTCGAAGTTACTGCCGTCGCAATTGACTCGCAGTCCATTCCGACGTAAGTTGTTCTATGATTCACTTGGTAATAAATGTTTAAAACACAAAAAAAAGAAAATATATTTCATTTTTTACTTACCCTCGTAACTTTCGCCATTAGACGAAAAAACATCTAACACACATCATACACACGTATACTTAATACGTCGGTAACGTTTAATTTTGTTACTTTCCTTTATTTTTACTTTGTTTGTCGGAAGGTAAGAAAAGATAAAATTGTATGACGTAAACGAAGGCTAAAATTTTTAAGCCTGTGTAGGTGGTAATGAAATTTTGTAGTAATTAACTACAAAAAAAAATTATTGAAAATGTTTCAAAATCTCTCGATTAGACAATGTTCTAACATTTGTCGGAATTATCATAAACAAAATGTCATTATATGGTTTACGTCTATCTTATTAAATTTTCCATCATTTTCGTAAAAGTTCTGGGTGCGACCGATAGGTCATAATCATGGTTGTTACGTTGTCATGTTACGTTTTTGTATACAAAACAAGTAACTGGAGGTATCGGGCCGCAAGATACTCGTAGGCCGTAATAAACACTTCAATTTGTTTAGCAAATTTAAGAATAGAACATGTGGGTAATCTTGAAAATTTTTCTCTCTTAGAAAGAATTAATAATCAAAACAACACTTACTGAAAAGTTTTGAATCCAGTACAATTACACTAACACACGGAGCAAAAACTTATTTTATCGAAAATAATTTTAAATATTTGTAATTTAACTTCAATATTACAACTTCAGGTATAATCTATCTACTTCTTATTGAACATTGCGCTTCGGCATGGGACGCGTGCGTTCACTGCCCCGCACGAAAAAGGAATGAAGCGAATGTCAGCTACAGTGCTGAAGTGAACACGGACGGAAATCGTTTTAAATAAGAGAATCAAATGAATTACTCTTAAATGCGTGCATCGTCTGCCTGGCGAATTAAGGACTACTACTTGTAAACAAATTATATCTGAAGAATGAAGCGACGAAATATAATTATTATTATTGTAAAGGGGGCCCAAATATGGTGGGGGCAGAATTTTAGATTGTCGTTACTATGTCAAGTGTGGTATCTATCATACATATGAAAGGGCTTTACTTGTAACATAGAGTAATATAATACTGGGCGTAACTTGTAAGTTCCAGAATAGAATTTTGTATTTTTTTACGATGTTTTCAAGTTATGTACAAAAAAAAAATACCATTCCTCTCCTAATCTCCAAAGTTTTTGAAAGGAAAAATCTGAATTAATTACAGTCGATAGGCGAAACAAAATTTGCACCTAAGTAAACATTTGCCGTCACGTTCCTGGATACTTATGGAACTGGAATGTATGAAATATTATATGGAGTAACATTGTAAATACTCGGCGCCGCGCCGCCAAAACTGAGATTGCGGGAAATTCCCTGCGATATTAACAAAATGCCAACATAAAGAAAGTACAACAAATAATAACGTACACATACTTTACTAGCATATAACTACGGCACGGCGTACATAATAACTAACCGTTAATGCACAGAAATTAATAGTCATATTCTAGCTTTTATTTAACGTATCTTCACTTTTGAAAAGAAAAATCAGTGATTAGGAATTTTTTGAGTGATATTTTGCCAACCGGTGATATTCAAGAATTGGCTCCCTGTTTTTTGGGGAAAGTTCTTTATCATGGGCAGAATCACATCCTTGAGGGTTGATATACCCTTTTTTTAAGAGGGGTTCTGCCCATGAAACTGAACAACTTTTTTCAAGGAACAGGTCGAAAAAAAAATTTCGACCTCCCAAATAAAATGCGCTATCAGCTGATGCAGTTTCTTCTATGGGAGGTCAAAATCTTTTTTCATATTTCGACCTATGTTCCTTATGGAAAGTTGTTTAGTAGTTTACATCCTTCGGGGTTCGTATATTTTTGTTGCAACCTGTATACGGGTGATAAATAAACGCTGTGTAAGTATACAGGGTGTTTGGAATATGTCTGCAAGCCTCTCAGTTAGTTGCTCTACCCATAAAACTGAACAACTTTCTCTAAAAATTAAAAATCTCTTATGACGTCAGTTAGGTACATTTACGTCGCTTCACAAACAAAGTGGCGCCATGTGGAAAAAAAAAGAAGCGACGATAAAAAACCCACGCGCTCTTTTAAATATGTTTGATGTACAGATACAATGAACATAAGTCAATTTAAATAAGTCTGTTAGAACAGTAGTCTAATGCATTAATTTAATTTTCATTTAGACAACTATTACCAGCAGCTTGCTGAGAGGTACTGAGTTGTAAGTGCAAACTTAACCCTATATTTCCGATACTATAGGCTACATTGAAATAAAACCGGTGTCAACTGGTTGGTAATTTTATAAAGATTAAAGAAACGTAACGATTTTCATCTATCTTTAACCGTTTCTGAGATAAATGAAAAGAACTAAAATTAGGGATCCGTTTGAGGGTGGGGAGGGGGGAGCGTACATGGGATCAACGGAGAATTTTCTAGATATGTTCAGGGGGACCTAAGGAACACATTTAAAAGAAAAAACCTCCCACCGTAATTTAGCCTAGGTTATTTTCTGTCTTTTTTGAATTAGTAGGATTTTTTTTGATCATTGATTTTTTAATTCTGCGGTGTACAAAACGTTGGAAGGGGAAACGGAAACGTTGGAAGGGGAAGGCCTAGGCGAACGTACCAGGACCAAATTCAGGACGTTCTGAATAAAGGCCAGGTTAAAAGTACCCTAAACCGACGAGCATGTATGAAAGGATTGATGAAAGTACAGGAAGCAAGGGAAGTATGTCAAGATCGTAGCAGGTGGAGGACTGTGGTCTCTGCCTACCCCAACGGGAAAGAGGCGTGATGTTATGTATGTATGTATGTAAAAGTACCCTAAACCGACGAGCATGTATGAAAGGATTGATGAAGGTTCAGGAAGCAAGGGAAGTATGTCAAGATCGTAGCAGGTGGAGAACTGTGGTCTCTGCCTACCCCGACGGGAACAAGGCGTGATGTTATGTATGTATGTATGTATGTACAAAACCCCAGAAAAACTTTATTGTTAGATCTGGTCTAGTTTGAGTTCTGACTCTAAGGAGTGCCAAATTCAGAATTTTTACCTAGTGCAATAATAGGTGGAGCAACCACCTGAGAGTTTTGCAGACATAATACCAGACACTGTATAGTATATTCAACGTTTGTGATAGATAGATATCGCTTGCTATCCCCTCATAGTGAGCGATATCTATCTTAATATTTAATATCACTTTCATCTAGCAGCATCATAGCCGTATATGACGGCATTATGGCTTATTTACAAAATGTAGCCGCCTCTGAGAGCTGCAGCGATAGGAAAGAAAGTAATAGTCGAAATTCCGAGGCCCTCTGAGCCGCAAAAATGTTGGGTTCGTGTATATCAGCCTTAACCTGTAGAAGAACCTCGTAATGTCACATGATGTAAACTCTGAAAATTTTGTCATTTGAACCCTATCTATAGCAATTTCCCATAGAGGTTCCGGAAAATGGGAAATTTATGAATTTAGGCAAAATTTAGGCAAAATTATGCCTTATTGCTTAAATAACTACGTTTTTTTTTTCATTCCTTTAAATATTGACACGGTGTTTTAGAGGTTTATGGGGCATCATGCATGAGTGCCGCCATTAAGAAATAAATAATAAATAAATAAAAACTCATCCAGACTCACAAACAGGCAAGCCGACCGGGACTTCGTAGCAGTATACGCTAACATTGTGTGGTTCCGGCAAAGAATAGTACCATCCCATACAATATATCCGTGGGTGTCGTACGAGGCGACTAAAGGTTACAAACTGGAGGATGGGCAGCATCATCCTCCTGTGTATCAAACCATCTTACTTACTGCGGTCACCTACAACCGCGGTCCATGGTGCCAGCCGTAACGCTGACAAGCGAGGTGACTATGGTACTTCCCCTCCACAGTTTTCCATCAAAAGCTAGAATTCTGAAGGGGGCTCCCTGTTCTGTAGTGGACGTTTCATGGGATGTTATGATGATGATGATGACCCTCTGACTAATCTTCTGGTTTGCTCACTCGTAACATTGAATGAAACTGATAGCTATGTCAGAATTATTTTGGCATTTTATAGAATTCCTATGTATTCCATTTTATTTAGTTAGACGATTTTCTTGTTTTACAGCGCGAGACTCGCAGAGCACGTCTACTGTCCTTCTAAACTGGCTGCGAGGCAAGAGCACGCCTAAAGTCGTTCATATGTGAGTCGTCCATAACGTTTACATGCCTTAGAATTTATCGAATTACTTACTTAGTTCATGCAAAAAAAACCCATCTTTCTTGTACATCAGAATCAGAATAATAAAATCAGACTGACTTGCATTTAGTTCGCCACCACTGCACACCTAACAAATTGTAAATGTTTGGTCCAAACATTTTTGATAAAATTGTGCATGGTATTTTCACTTGCCAACGAAATCGATAAGCTAAAGTCCACGTAGATAGATGATCACGTAATACAATTTAGTAGGCAGTACAATCAAGAGCAGGTCACGCTTGACGCGTAGCGCAACTTTAGCTCCTACTGCTATAGACATAGGAATCGGCACCATTCCTCGAATGTGTCAAGCTCGACGTGCTCTTGACTGTACGTTTTGGAGAGAACACTGTGCATAAACTGCCGTATGTATATTACCTTATTATTTCTATTTCCATACTCCTTTGTTTTCTTATGAAACTTTTATTTGTTGTTACTTTTATTAGTTAATAATTTCAACTTACCACTTACTGTATCATTCGTAATGTTGTATGGCAGTTTAGTGTTCCTCTCCCACCCACCACGGCAAGTACGAACGAACGACAAAACTATGATTTAAAAAGTTATATGCATTCCCGACTTGAATTATTTCCTTAGGTTATCTCTTCATAACCATTTACCACTCTCATCGAAATCATGTATTCATTGTTTGTTTTATGTTTAGTTTGTCCATTGTTACTTCTAATTTTATTGTGGTGTGATCATAAAAATGAAGATATTCCACTTAACGCATTATTATTATCCTGCGCATTCCTATAACGCACCAAAGGAGACATTTTAGATTAATATGGGACTCCGGCCATGTCTTTGTACAGTTGTCAGTGGACTCCTAATTAATACATTACTCGTACTAGAGCGTCTATATGTTGTAACTATTTGTAAAAAACTATATCAGGTATAGTTTTTTTAGCCACGCTGGCAACACACACACACAACATCCTTGCACATCATGGCCATGGTGTAAAATGTCACTTCATGTAACGTCTGTATGTATAAAGGCCGACCATACCTTTTCAAAATGTTTTTATTTTTATTTTGCTTAGACGTAGACGTGAACATTAATGATTTTGATGATCTCAGGGTCCCCTGGAGCTGTAAATTCCCATACAAACTAACTTTTGCGATAACTTCTAAATAAACTACGAAACACATTATGACAAAAACTTACACACATAATTGGGTAAGATCGATCAAGGTTTGAAATATGTTTTTAATTGAAAGCAATTAGTCAATATAAAGATAGAACGAGTTGAAAATATGTAAAATTTACTTGCTCTATTTTCAAATTGATAAATGGTTTTCAGTTAAAAAACCTATTTCAAACCTTTATATTTCTTATCCCATGTACAAAATGTAGTTTAGAGGTTACCGCAAAATTTAGTTAATATGGGAACGCACAGCTCCACGGGACCCTTTAACTACGGGATAGTCGATTGGGTTAAGCCACGATCACACCTAACTGAATTCAAAGACTAATTCGTTATACATTGCTGGGAGGCTTGGTTATGTTAATTGCAATATCCTTACTTCAACGAGCAATGTATGCCGAATTAGTCTTTGAATTCAGCTAAGTGTAATCGTGGCTTTAAACTAAGTACATGTTTGTCTTTCTAGTAAGTGTACACAGAGATGGCCGGAGATGAAACATGTCTCGGTACGTGGTGCGATGTAGTAGGAACATATGAAATAACTCATTTTAAATAACCGACAAAATGGCGATACAATTCAAAACGTGCCTTTTCATGAAGCATTGCAAAATGTCGATTGATTTTGACTATTATTGAATGTTATATGTATACTATTATAAGAATTCATTGTAACCTGTATAATTTATTGTATATAATCGGGTCCACAGCGCTGTGGATCCTTGTATGAAATTGTAAATTTGTTTTTGATTAAAATTACATTAAATTGAAATAATTCTTTTTTTGGACCTACATAATAAAAAATTGATTTTAGGGGAGATGGGAACATGTTAAAAATAAGTAAACTTCCAAAATATTTTTCGACAATTTATTATAATCTGTTTCTGATATTTACATCATACAATCCAAATAGGTTGAAACTTAAGTTTAATAATCATCACAAATGAAATTCAAAATTACGCCCTAATGCCTGTCATTCATTTTGAGAAATCTACAATATGTGCCGTCTTGGCGCCAAATATAATAAAAAGATCACTTCTTTAAAGTTTGAGCTATCAGGCTCACAATATACTTACATCACCGGAAAAATGATATCTTTCCTCATTTTATATACTCTATTTCATAACAAAGTATCATTCTATATTCTTAAACTAATCGAAAAAGCCAGTTTAAAAGCCAAATAAGCATTTAAATAAAGACTAACTTTGTAATGCGTATATTTTCCCACATAGTTTTACATACAAACTAAAATTATAAATGTCTATTTGTATCTAGGTCTATTTAATTTTCATATGCATGCATTCCACAACCAAAATATGTGTGCGAAATCTAAATCAAATTGTTTTATATAGAATAACATTTGCATCTGTATTTTGAACGACATTGTGTTCATTTTAATATAATATTCTATTGCTACTTTTTTACAAAATACTTTAAAGTAGTGTTACTTATGGCACCACATGCTTACAGCATATTTTAAGGATAATATTTACATTTATTAATAAGTATCTACAAAATAGCATATTGCTATGTCAATAAAGTTAGTTTAATGCAACGTTAACGTAAGGATATAAGTCGTACAAAATAACTCTGGCTATGACCGTTAATGCGCAGAACTCAAAAATGAATCGCGGGGGTGAGTGGGGCAGGTTTGGGTAGGCGAGCGACTCGTTTATGGGGGCTCTCCGCCTGTCACCCATGCGCAGAAAATAACCGTCAGAGCCAAACTTATCCTGCGCACGCTATAGCCAGTGAATTGGGATTACTCAATTATCAGAGATCTGTGATGGTATGTAATAATAATCTGTCAAAATCCTGACATATTTTCTAGATAAAAAGATCTATGGTAATGCAACTCTACTCCCAATTTCAAGGAATATTCTTGAGGTGAGACAATTTATAATCTGCAATTACTTTTTATAGTCGTGCCTCGATATCTGTCTGATTACCTTACATAATGGAAGACATTGGACTTCTTTGTTCAATATACGGAGGAGATGTCAGGCTTAGTTTGCTATCAGTCTGGTGAGGCTGCGCTCTGCCTCAGGCGTGATTACGCCGCGTGGTGGCGTCTCTTGGCACCATCGCCACACAACACAAAATCGCATTTAGGTTACCTTTTAAGGGTGGCTTTCTACAAGTAGACTTACTGTGCGTGGTAGCTCAGCTGTGAGCTGGGAGAGGATTACTCCATTTTCCTGGCGTAAAGCTACGCTGCGCTAAGCTATGAATACGGGGCAATTCTATTGGTTGGAATTTTCCAGCTCATGGTTTACCTACCTCGCAAAGCTCTGGTATAAGGCCACCCCATTACCTAAGCAATAAATCTATGCCACCACGCCGCATGCCGTAACTCACCGGGCGCCCTTTCTGATACTAGACAGATCGTCTGATAATCTAATTAATTGATTGATGGAAACATACCGACGGATTTTAAACATGTTATTGCGCCGCTCGCAAACTGAGCGTGTAACCTCCATCCAACACTTCTTAAATGTCAACTCTATGCCCCAACTATAAAGATAAATTTACATAAATCTAATTAAACCTAACACAATAAACTAAATAATTAATTGTCTTCTGCGCCTCCCGTACTCAACTCGACACGCACTACGTCGGGAAAAACTAAACATATCACAATTTATAGTAATCAACGCTTGCCCCGTCCCCTTTCAGACGTTAAGTACAAATATACGTTACTTGACTATTGCGTAAATATTTCCAATGGTTGCGAATATAGGAACGTCAATTTAAATGACTAATAGTTTAACCTAAACATCTTATATGAAAATCACATTTTTTTTTCTTTTTTCCTATCAATTATCCAACGAAACCTAAAGTACTCCTAAATTAACGTATTATGACTGGAAGTGACTATGATACGAAGTTAAACTTTTAACACTTATCACATTAAAATGTTACTTTCTTACTAACGAGTTGGTTCAATTATCAAAAAGGAACAATAACTTGTAGACCGTTTGTGGGTCTACATGCTCAGAACTAGAGACAACAAAAATAAACAGCTATTCGTTTCGTCTAACTAAATCTTGTAGGAATAATAACGCTTGTATATTGTGTGGATATGTGTTTTTATCTTTAAATAATCGACTCTGTAGGTATATATAATATCAAATATAAAAATATGAACGTAATATTAATTTTTACAATATAGATAAAAGCGTAATTTATTGCCTTCCCCCAAAAAACGTTGCTTCTGAATTGGAATAAGAAAAACTGGCGCCTGAAAGATTGTCTCTGTCCGATTGGAAATTACTAGGTTTAAGTGTTAAATTCACATAACGTATGTACCTACACTAGCTAATTTAACAATTAGGAATCCAATTATCTTTATTCTTTATTATTACAATGTGTCAAGAAAATAACGCAAAAACTCTAAAGTTCAATCAAAATAAAAAATAATCAGCTGGCTGAACCGGTACAAGATCTGCTCCAGTTTGAGGAAAACACAGAAACAACAGGACAAAAATTAGGTGTTTTTTTTGTTTACTTTGAACCGGAGGAGCCAGTGCCCAGTTGAAACTTGTTGCGATTAGAACAAAGTTATTAATTTCATGGCCATTTATGGGGTTAAGCGTAGTTTCATTAACACATTGAAGATTTAACTCTTATTAAATTTATGAACTACATATAAATAGTGACAAATAACTGCAGGTAATTAATTAGTTCATTGTTCAAGTCGGAGAGTGTAATGTTAACTTTGGTCCCATGCGAACGTATGTTTCTGGCAACAAACGGTTGATTGTACAGCTAGCAGGGTGAAATTGAATATATTCGAGTTTTTAGGTGTGGTACCTACCTACCCGCATAATAGAAATTTCAAAGCAAATAATTAACCACATTAGATCATTGGAAGAATTCTATTTAAATCAATCATCGATCGAAAGACGTCCACTGCCATCCAGTAGACATTTCATTTAATAATTAGGTGCATCTTCCGTACAATATCTTAAAGTACTATTCGTACTCAAAGTTCTCCGTGAAAATTCGAATATTTTCGGTTACCCTGAATTAATATGAAAAAGTTACTAAACAAACGATATTTCTCTGCTAGAGGAAATAGAAACTGATGCCTTAAACAATAAGAGGTAGTTTGTAATATCAAGAACAAATACATCTAGAACTGGAAAAAGTTACATTAGTTCAGTGCATCGCCTCTTCTATTAGCGAATGTATAGACTAGAGGCAGATTACTAGTAACACGCAGAGCTTAATCTATTTACGAAGAACTATCCATAGTTACACTATACGCAAAGAGAACTTACGTCAAACACTTGCGATCAGTCTTTGTATCAGTCCAAAATCACGGTTGCACCTTTTCATTATTGGATGCTGTCGCATCGAGGTTAAAGCGATGGGTTGTCAGCGTGCGCTGATCAGGGAGGTGTAGTCTAGAACTGGACATCCCTGACATCGGTGGGGGTGGCGGCGTTACTGTGCGCTTTGTCCTGCGTGGGAGGGGGCGTCCACCCCGCCTCCCGGGGCTGCCCGTTTGGGACGATCACCGTCCTCTCGTCGATCATACTCTGCACCATCTCCTCGATCTGCTCGAGGCACGTCTGGAGACAGTCCTGCGACAAAAAAATCTCGTCAGCATTGCCGATCAAACGAAGACGAGGCCATAAGGCAGAGCATGTTCAGAGAGAGTATAGTTACCAGGTCTGTGCCGGTGAGTTCGTGCAGCCTCTGCAGATTTCCGTTGAGGCCGAGCCCGCGCAGAGCCGCCGCGATGCTGCAAGACGCGAGCGTGCTCGCAGAGTGCAATGTGAACTCGTAATCTGCGACAAAAGAAACTCACCATAAAGCAACAATAAACTCATCTGTGAAAGCTGCAATGCAGTAAACATTTGCGGAGGTACCTACAAGTACTTCGTAACAAACGAACGCTTTGCGTAGCGATATCGCGCACAAACCGGGTCACTTCCATTATGTTATGCGTGCATTAGCTTTACTAAGGATGGAAATCAATGGGTTTTTCCATTTGAAAGATTTACGTTAATAGAAACCGGTTCTGCGTTGTTGTTTCTAGTTTTTATGCCTAGTGTATCTATGGAAGGATTTGAATCTGAGATGGTACCGACCGATTTGAGTGATGGCAATCTGGTTATGGTGGGAAACATATCGAGTGCTGTAAGCTGTAAAGGGAATGTGTCTCGTTGGGTGTTGTCGGGCGGGACTAGTCGGGAGAGAGCGGTGTTGCGGTGCGGACGCGCAGGTTGTCCGTCCGGGCAGCGCAGCGTCGGCGGCAAGCCTCAAAGGAGCCGGCATGGCACCCGCCTTCGCCCGCATTCCACAGCCTGCGTCCGCGCCCGCCCGCACCCGCACCGCTCGAATATTTCTCACGGGCTCACTTTGGCGAAGCCATTATACGCAATGCACGCTGACGTAAAAAGTTCCTGTCCAGCCAAATTGAAGTGGATGTAAGAAAAACTAAACTTAATTCCTACTGTAACCAGTTAACTGAGGCACAAATATGCACATCATCCTTTATTAAGACTGGTTCATTATCGTTTTCTCAAATCAATATTAAATTGCATAATACGTAATTTATATAAAATAGGTACCAAGTCAATTATCACGTTACGAGGCAAATCTTAGTTTGTGATAAGAACAGGAATAGCTGATACGACTAGCCGTTTAATGGACAGGTCAAGTTTGTTGTTTAGTCATGGATGCTAATTTCAAAAAGGTTAAAGTACTAATTCCTAATTTATAGAAATTAATACTCTCAGTTCTCACGCTACAAGAATCACCAATGAGTTGAGTAAGACCCCGCGTGAAACCACAAAATGCTCGTCCGCTGAATAAGCGAGTGAACCTTCAAGGGCCCCCATTCATCATTAAGTACTCTATTATATCGACCAAGGCATGGATATCGAACACTCTTTCAGCTCATTTAAAAGATTTATTTTAGTTTTTTTAATTTGCATGTCGGCATGCCCAAGAGATATAAAGGGACGGGTAAAGAGAATGAACAAAAAAGATGAGAAACAACGAGAGCGGCCGCTCACTCGGAGCATTTGCATAATCTGATGTTAATCAAACAGCGAGGCCCTACCGAGGGTCGAGGCTGCGACCGGTCCGAGCACGGCGCCTGACGAAGATTCGACTGGCTGGAGCTGCGCTGAACTACCCTACCTGGCACTGCAACACCCATCACGGAACACACACGAAGCTCAAAGCGGAAGGCAGTGCATCCTTATTAGTCGTGAGGTGACGACGTGCCACCGCCAGCTAATACCTTCTCATGGCAGTACTTCCAGGGGAAGTGATTAGGAAGTCCAAATCCGCTACGGTGCACTAAGTTGCATCTAAATTGGGTCTGCACTACCTTACTTTCAGTTCGAGAGACGAACAACTAAGTAGGTATTTAGAAATAAATCCGTTTCTTGACGAAATATGAGGAGTCATGGTGCTCACGGGCATTCAATTCTATTCATAGCCAGTGGAAAAGGAGGCCGCGCGTAGTTTAGTACCTTCTGCCCAACGGCGGTGACATAATCAGCGGTGTGCCCTTGAACGTGGCGTGGATGTGGTAATAGACGGCGGCGTCTATTCGCGAGGTGAACGTTCCGGCGAGGTCGCTGCCAGACACACTGCCCACCGGAACAAACACCCGCGCGGCCCCGCGGCCCCTCGCTGCCATGCCGCAAACATCCACATTACAACCGCATATGAAAACTAGCGGCTAGATAAGATACCCCTCTCCCAAACCTACAACAAGCAATCAAAGCGCTTCGCCAGCAGCGATCGAAACTACAATAAACTTTTTGTAAAAAAATACAATTTATTCTTCATCGCTATGGCCCTTCAGGACATGTCAGCTTTAAAATAACCCATTACAAATTTAATATCCAGTCGAGTTATGGTTCCAGAGTAAATTGTGCCATTGAAATAATGACCCATAATACGAGGTCTACTTATTCTGCACTGCGAAATATCGTCGCTCAATTTTAGGTTTGCTTGCAGTGCCACATCTGTTTATTAAAAGGCACCTTGCTTTTTGCTTGCTTTACAGACAGACAGCATATTCGTCATATTTACTCGTAGATGCAAGCATGTCGAATCAACTTCTCTAAACCATCTGTTCCTCATCATCAACAAATAAGTACGCAGGGTAGCGAATAAGTAACGAGATGAGGAGATTGCATTCGCCGCAGCCGTCTGACAAGTGAGAGATGATATCCGAGGAGCAAGTGAAATAAAAGAGCTGGAGCGTGAACTTCTTGAACAAAAAATAACACGACAGCGGCGGCGAACAACAAAAACCGTTGCATAAAAACATATGATCCCATGAGGGTTGAGGGGGGGTGAGGAGACGGGGGGCGAAGGGACGCGGCGGGCGTGCTGGAATGCGCTCGGCGTGGGAGGCGCCCGCGCCGCCGCAGGACACACACGCCGCACCTCTCTCTACCCTCACCTCACCTCACTCACAGTAAACAAACCTATTTCATCTCGCGTGCAATCACTTTCCTTAACCCTTCGCCAAGAACAGAACGTGAATTTTCAAGCGACTTAATGAAGAAACGGAACTTGGCAGGAAGATGCTAGCTAGCTTCATTCATATGAAGACCCTTATCAAGAAGGATCGAATTCGTCCACTTAGAAATTGTATTACCTACTTACTAGGTCTCTGTAGTAATCTAGTTTCCATCTGATAGAACAACGTAATTAAGTAAGGCTAGGTGAGTTCGTCTGAAAGGCAACACTTGAGGAGTAGGTACCTACATTTCTTATTTCGTGGAATTTTATACACGATTTATAAAGTTCAGTGACACGCGAAGGCTATGCAACGCGGCACTGTCGTGACATGACGTAGTATCGCGATGCTAATTACGTCCTAATGGTAATTCCATTGTAAATTCCTCGAGCAATCTGTAAAGCCGCAATCACACCTTCTTAAATTCAAAGACTAACTCGACATACATTGCTGATAAACTTGGTTTTGTTAATAAAATTCCAATGCCCTTACTTCAACGAGCAACGTATTCCGAATTAGGTTATGAATTTATTAAGGAAGATGTGATAGCGTCTTAGTATTAGAGACAACGACACTCACCTCTAGCTGCCAACGCGATGAAGTACTGGGCATGCCTCTGGACCATGTCAACGTCAACAACATCTCTTAGTGGTAGCCTTGCAAGCAACAGCGGCAGGAAAGCATGCGCTGTCACTCCAGCCACGTCCCATTTTAACTTGGAAAGTACTAGCAGCTCCCAACTCTGTTAACAAAGAAAAAAACTAATTCAGCTAAAGAACAGTATGGCTAAAAGAAAGTCTCGAGTCGCTAAGACAATAAAATGGCATTGTAAGTGGCACATCCGGCGCATAACCATAAACACGCAGTTTCGCCTTCCCGGAACGCGTAGGTAGCTAGAAATACAATGAAACTTCTAAATGTCGCAGGGATAAACTAGGTACCTACCTACTTAATGTAGGACCGATCACACCTGACTGAATCCACACACTAAGTCAGTTAGGGACTGATTACACCTGGCTGAATTCAAAGACTAATTCGGCATACATTGCTCGTTGAAGTAAGGATATTGCAATTAACATAACCCAGCCTCCCAGCAATGTATGCCGAATTAGTCTTTGAATTCAGCTAGGTGTGATCACTCCTTAAGTCTCCTACGTAGGAAAGGAAGGTAGAAAGATGGAACTAAGTAAGTCACTAACTGAGTAAGCCGCATAGTAAGCAACACAGTAAGGAACTTTAGTGAAGGGCCAATACGAATAGAACACCTTAACGTACGGAAAATATTAGTAAGGGCTTTTTTTTTTTTTAATTTATTGTTCAAAACAATTTACAAAAAAACATAGGTAGTTTTTAATCTCACCTCTAAAAAAACCTGTAAGGGTTTATCTAAGAGATGAGTGGCTAATTTATGTTGTATAGAAAAACACTAGAATTACTACAAATAAAAACCGGCCAAGTGCGAGTCGGACTCGCGCACCGAGGCTTCCGTACCACCACATAATCATAATTGTATTAGTTGAAATTTCAGTAAGTTAATGTGCTAGATTTTTTGAGTCAGACTGCGCTTGACCAAATTTTATTATTTGTTGTTATTTAATAGCTTATTAAACTTTAAAAAGCTTAAACATACCAAACGAGCAATGTATGCCGAATTAGTCTTAGAATTCGGCTAGCTGTGATCACTCCTTAACTCAACCGAACAGTCGTATACAAATTTTTTAAAGTGAATTTTTTTAAGTTTATTATTAGTACTTATTATTTAACCAAGATTATGCTTTATTTTTATTTTACATGGACAAGTTGTTCGATTCGAATTAATCATTCGCAAAATTTTCACATCACTAAACCTTCTAACTCCTTTACTTGAAGGGACTTAGCAAGTTTAGTGATGTCCAAGTGCGAATGATTAATTCAACTTATCGAACAAAAAATATACTTATATTAAAAAAAACGGTCAAGTGCGAGGCCGACTCTCGCGTCGAGGGATTCGATATTCCTGTAGTATTTTTAAAAGCAATAAAGCCCATCTTTAAGACCGCAAATAAGTTTGTTTGTATTTTTTTCTTCTTTTAAGTATCGGTTGTATTTGTCTTGAGGTTGTATCAGCTTATTTTTAACAATCGATAGTATTTTATTGTACAATAATTATTTTCGATAAGGCTATTCAACAGAGTTACTGTATTTCAAGATCAACTACCGACAGCGAAACTATCGCTATCGGAACATCACTATTCAGCAACTGTATTAGTAGGCACTTTTTCTACTTAGCTTTCTAGCTAGAACTCTGAATTCACAAACATCTTTTTCTACGTAGCCTCCTAGGTAGATTTCTTATTCAGTCGTCATATTCAAACAGGTGTAATCGCGGCTTTAGTTGAACCGTTTTTACGTATCCTCCAAAATTAATTTCAGACGAGTTTTCTTAAAACTTTTTGTTCTTAACATTTAATTTAACACATTCTCTTATTTTCTTAGTTTAAAACAAAGCTATCTTTTACGGTTTATCTTGACTCCGACACTGCCCGACAGTGCAGCCAAAAGTGGCCCAGATCAAATTAATCTACTTTTATAATAACAACAAACTTCGCAATTTTGATGAAATCGCTCTTACCTATCTAAATGGTAAATTTTATGAATAACATGATTATTTCGTTTGGGCACACTCATACAAACACAGTGTGTGTGATGCATGTCCGTTGACAGATAATACTCAATGTTTACTTAACCGGCGGGGTCGGCGCGGTGGCGGCGGCGGCATACGCTCGCACTACAGACGACTTTGTTTCGCATAACGTCGCTGTTAGAGTCGGGACTTGTTTGACGAGGGCTCCAGCTTAGGCCCTACTGACACTCGATAACGTGGTTTGTGAATGAATGAAGACTCATCACTGGGACGGGACGATAAGTCCAAGTGTCAGTATACAGCATAACATTGTAGCGTCAATAACGGACGGATAAAGATAGCCAGCTTAACATAGTCGATTACGGAGAATTAAAAAAATAAATTTAGTGCTGTAAAAATGAAAAGATATTACTTAGGAGACGACGCGACGGTTAACGACGACGTGGCGGTATGCGGGTCGACCACGAAAAGATTCGGTGTTTCGTCGAAGTCGCGACCGGTTGAAAAGCCCTTCGAAAACAATACAGTCATAAAGCATTCACCGCAGATGCCGCTGCACGCGATGCCAGACGGATACGCAGACCCAGCCAGACTATCCGTTCGTCGTCACGATGCGGTTATGTCGATAGGTAGGCGTATGTCGGGACCCCTATCAGCTGACCTGGCGATCGCATTTATCGAGCGAGCAAACCTGAGACGGATGGAATGCTCGTAAATTTGCAGGCGTGTGTTTATTAGAGGAGGTCGGCGGCGGTGGTGTGGCGCAGCGGTGGTACGGGCTCGGGCGGTGGCAGCAGTTATCGAGCCGCGTTACAGCCAATAAAGCCAGCTATGCAAACAGCCCTCGCCGCGACACACTCGTTGAATTCCACGCGCCGTTCCCATGCTTTATCCAATTTCATCGAACGGTGTGACTGCGCCGCTTAGAATCAAACAATGAGCGCGGTGTCGCGTGGCTACAACGCTACTGAGACTAAACAACTTTAGAATTTTCCAGATCCGGATGGGAACACGTTGAACAAGCTGCAAATTAATAAAACTAACGCCAATGAAATGTGTACGTGGGAACCTTATTAGAAATCTTAAACAAGGTAGTGGTCTGTGAGTTTATGAGTAAGCAATTTATACTTTTCTTAAGTTTGAACACTAGAGATGTCTGGACAGAAGGTTTGACTTCTAGGTGCCAGTTAATCAAGACATCTTTTCGATTTAGATAGTTATCGGTAGGAAGCCTGACATATAAGCGCTGAATACTAAGGTTGCCGCAAGCATGCAAAACGTGATAGCAATGCAAAATTATCGCAAGTCTTACGTAAGCCGTTATCATCAGCGAATTCCAGCAAAATGACGCTAATGTAAATTGGCCCTTTGTGATGCAATTAGACGAATCGAATGTTAAGATGAGAATCCTGTATGAAGTTTTTATTTGTAATCGATGAAACTGGTGTAGAAATGTGGGGCCAGCGCGCCGAGAAGGACAGCACAATGGGGCGTGCCAGCCGCGTTCCAGCGACGCGATTCTGCTAACCACAAAATTTTCATTTTTTCTTTCCTCACGGCCGCCGCCGCTGCCCGCATAGGCAGAGTTGTTCGACTGGTACCACTTGGAATTTTATTACTGGTGGAGATACTTTTGTGACGATTTTTCCAATTATTGCACGCACTGATGGTACAAAACAAATTCAAGTTTATTGCTGGGTAATGAATAAAACTCACATAACGACTGCCATATAGCAGTTTCGGTGGCATTCTTTAACTCATTACGACTTGTTTTTCATTTAATGTGGTTACAGTTGTAGCTACGAGTAATTTGTTGTTTTAATACTTTGTCGTTGCCTGGGGGCTATGAGACGAGCAACTCGAAGACACACAGTTCATGTTCAATGATAGAGAAGAGAGGCGAGAGAGCGAGATTTATGGAGAGAAAGAAAAGGCATTTGTATAACTTTTCTTGTCACCTCTTTCTATAAGAACCTTTTGATGTCACTGGTCTATGTGTCGTGTATACCTTTTCCATCTAGACAGGTGGCGGCGTAGTGAAGAAGTGTGTGTGTTAAGGACTCGGGCTGAGGCGCGGGTGAGGCGGGCGTTTGGCGCAGTTTACCGGCGGCGGCTGCGGCTAAACAGCAAGACAGGACGAGAGCCCGTCGAGAGGAATGCGACTGGTTCCGTCCCCCTCTCGCGTCCCAACCCCGCCTCACTCGTGGGAAACAATACTCCGAAGAAAGTATAATCGACAACCTAAACCTTTGCAACATAAAGAAAGCAAGAGTCCGTTTATGGTGTGTATTGTTTTGTCGCATTAGCTTCGCGGGGAGGTTTCATATGCGCCGGAAACTGCCCGGCGCGTGAGATCAGCAAACAAACCGTACTCGCGCTAATTTGCTCACATTCCTTCTGCTAAACATAACCCTTATATCCTTTTGCCGATATACCGATCATTTGACCTTTCGTAATCGGAGCAGAAGCGCTCTGACGCACTTGGAACAAAGTGATAAATTGGACTCTTTTTTACTAAACAATAATAATACTTTCTTATCGATAAGGGCTTTTTAGTCAAAGAGCTGGCGGTTGGCAACCCTAACTTATCACCCACCTAAAAGCGGCTTATCTACGAGTATGCTAGTGCACAATGAAAAGGTGAGTCGAAAAAAACAGTTGCCTGGGCGCAACAAATAACAGTTTATTTTTTTTTACCAAATCGTGTATCAAGTCTGTGCAAAACTACTAATTAAGAAGTACCAAAGCCAACAGGATTGCCTCACCCAACCCTGTTACTAGTTGGCATAACCTAAAAATTACATTGCAGCTCCCTAAACTACCGGGTTTAGACAAGGCAATCCTGGTTATTTTGGTACATATTGATAAGCACTTTTGCATGATCAAATCAAATCAAATCAAAACCGTTTATTCATTGTTGGATATTAAAATCTCTTAATGACATGTACTATGTTATTACCTGGTATACAAATTGGTAAAAAATATTACAGTTTTTTGTTGACTGTACAGAACTGCCATGTTGCGCACAGGCAACCCTGTTTTTTTAGACTCCCCTTTAGTTGTGAACCAGCCTACATAAGTCGCTTTTTGGTGGTGGACGATGAGAAAGGGTTGGCAGTTGCCCGCTCTACGTCAACATTCGAAAGCTGAAAAAAATCGTATCATACAAAACAACATGACTTCGCAGATTGTCCCAAATCATTAATCCTGAATACAACAATCGATAGAGAGATGGACTCTAATCTCTACACAAATTCTCCACAAAGTTCTACTATTTTGAATTAGAATAATTTATTCTTTCGACCAACATAAGAAGTCTCTTGTGAAATTAGTAATAAGCACTTAATAATAATAATTGGTTAAAATGGAAAACTACAGTATTGAATCTGCTCTTTTGACAGACTAGCACCGCGGGTCATAAACTTATGCTTCAATTATAATAAACGTTTACGGTGGTGTGTATGTGAGAACGAGTGGAGTTTTACGAGCGGCGGCCGCGGGAACCCCGTATTAAAGCCGCCTCGGATGCCACAGCGCGATACTTTTTGCTTTGCTTATTGCTGCTATTCTACTTAGCGCACCAAGAATTTGCGCACCAAACTTACATAATATCTTGACTCTTGGAGTGAATTTTCACTTGTGCTGTGCGAGGGAGCTACGAGTAAGACGTAAACTGCGAAAAATCCAACCAATAGGATTGCGCGATTTTTCTAGCTTTTCAAAAGTGCTGTCAAATGGAGCAATCCTATTGGCTGAATTGTTCCACAGCTTAACTCCCTCGCAAAGCAGTGGTGCGAATTCCCCCTACCGCATTTTTCTTAGAATCACTGCCCACAGCACCGATATTTGTCTAATGCATGCTACATATATCGTTTGCATTTAAGATCTGTCCACGCAATCGAATCGACAAAACAGTGACCTAATCATCTGTATGGTCTCCGGGTCACGGATAAAATTCTCGGAATAAGTGACATTCTTCCTGTAAACAGTCCTGATATAACAGGTCAATGGCAGGATGCATCTGCAGTTGCAAGAGCAAGTGATAAATATCGCCTGAATCGCTTGGGTGATTAATGTCGCGTATGTGCCTTGCAATGCTATCTGTGCTCTGCTCAGTAAGGCAGTTAAACTATTATATAGTGGTGCGTGTTATGTCTGGGTGCGCGAATTGATAGTGCTTTAAGTGGAATAGTTTACTAAGCGAGCACCTAAGGGCCTCCTTGCGATCTATCAATTACATACTTTTCTTGCATAAGTTGTGCAAAGAATGCAACTATTCCAATTAAGAAATACTATTTCGCACTTCGTGAAGATCGGACTTCAGATTATCGTGTCACGAAAACAGTCTATAGTGCACAGTAAAAAATAAATAAATTATTTAGTATAAACTATTCTTGTAACAAGCTTCTAAAACATTATTATTCATTTTGCTTTCCCGCTAGACGCCATTTCTTTGCTATTACTTATAGGCGCTACACTTGGATGCGTTATTGATTATGAAAAATCATACATTTTTTTATGGCTATCGACTGTAGCGACTTCCTTAGAAACTTGAGCAATTTATCAGTACTTGTACTATAACTAAGGATGTAAAGAATGTAAAGTTTCTTTACCAAAATATTATAAAAAGCCAATAAAAACTGATTAATATGGGAAAAAACACCCTCTACGGTTTTTCGTAGACATGCTACGAAACTGCTACGAGATAAACTTTTGACACTGATGGGTCATTATTCCCGATTTATTTTTATTTATTTGTCTAGTTTTTAGAAATCTGAATTTTCCACGCTAATAATAAATCGAAGGTATACGAGAGCCCTAAAATAAATCGAAGATCGTAGTTAAATGCGCGCGCGACGAGATGTGTAAATCACGATGATCTACAGAACGCACAAAAAAGTCTATCGTGAAAAATCATAAATATCGTAATGTAATTGAATGTGCGATCTCATTTGACTGATCGAGTTCGGTTCGTGAGAGGTTAGTGCCGGCGCGTGAGAAAAAATAACCGGCGTGGTCTGTAATTGGTCTGATTGAAACGCGGGGCTTCCGAGAAGGCTGTCGGCTCGTTAGCGGGGACAGTGTCCTTCCCCTGTCCCTCCCTGGTTCTACCTGCCCTACCGCATTCCAAACCCAGTTTAACACCCTATATGGTTTCATATTTTATAACATGCACCAATTTCATTAAAATAAAAAGTACTCGCTCAACACTAAAAACAAAATTCAGATCCAGACAAAAACTCTAAAAAGCTTTTGTTAAAGTGTTTTATTTTAATGTCAATGCGCGTGACGATGTACTCGTCTACAAACTTTGTGGCAGTAATGTATAAAGTCAGAGTAGGTAATTAAATTTGTAATGAATGCTTGTTTTAAATTGTTTAACGAATAAAACGTGTTGATTTTGGTAAGAGCGTTTACGGTTATGTTAATTAAGGAACATGGGTCGGTTTTATGTCGGACGAAGTGCATCAAAGTGCACTTGCTCCTTGTATGTAAAATAAAAAACAGGTCGCCGATACGACATGCAAAGACGTGTCGTGTATGTATGCGCGGACTCATTATCTGCGAGACGGGGCCCGGCTGGGTTGCCAACGCCCTGTGTATGACAATCAGCCTTTACCGATACCGATGCAATGTCACTTCAAAAACTAAGTGCAACCAACAATACCAACGATTGAAAGGCGACGCGTAGCTACTGCACGTACATCTAATTATGCGTCGTCAAGATTACCTGCGGATAGTTCGCTAATATAAATATTTCTATTCTTCCAGCCTAAAATTACTTAATAAATACTAAAAAAAGTTTTTGTGGCGATGAAATAAATTCTAATCGCTCGGTCTCAAAATCCCACATCTCATTGTAAAGTATAACATAAATAAAGCACCTACACGTTGGCATTAGTTTCTGCTTCCAGAAAACGAAAATATCAAGAAAGTAGATATTCTTAGAATGACAAATCTATTAATATAACGATGTCGTATTTTCTTTAGTCATACAGGTGGGTATCAAATCAATTGAACTCGCTATTTCCTGTCCGTCTGTTTGTGCGCTTAGCTCTTTTAAACTCAGTACCTACTTGCTAATGGTTCTGATATTGTACAGGGTATTGTATTGTGATTCTGATTAATTCTTTAATATGACGAAATGGCTTACAAAATTTTCATAATTTAAACATGCCCTTCTAAACACAGATTAATTTATTATTTACTAGCTGGTGCCCGCGACTTCGTCTGCGCAGGTTTATAAATTGTAGCCTATGTGTTATTCTGATGTATAAGCTATATTATTTTAAAGTTTCATTAAAATCCATTCAGAAGTTTTACGTGAAAGAGTAACAAACATCCATCCATACTTACAAACTTTTGCGTTTATAATATTAGTAGGATGAATAATAAAAGTATCCTAACCCATGAGCGTGTATGAAAAGAATGATGAAAGTCGAGGAAGTGAGGGAAGTAGGCAAGTCATTGTCAAGATCGTAGCAGGTAGAGGGCAGTGGTCTCTGCTTACCCCGACGGGAAAGAGGCGTGATTTTATGTACCTAAAATAATTAATTGTGTACATAGGTGTAACATGATTTACCCTTTAAAAGATTTTCAATGTCGTAAATCACACGGTATAATCAGGAATGGATGACAATCGCTCAGAAAATCGTAAAATGTCTCCCTTAAGTTCTACTTGTACAGTCAAGGGCAGCTGAAACATGAAACTGGTATTGCGATTTTAGCTCCTGTTACTGATATAAGAATGGTACAAAGTCCAATGTGTCAAGCTTGACGAGCTCTTGACTGTACCATGTCTACTACACGTACCATGGAACAAATATTAAATGATGATAGTATAAAAATTTACTTATGTTTATGTAGTTTTTATAATCAAGTCGTAAAACATGCTTTTAGGCCGCTTACTTTACAACATGTGCGAAGCTGAGGTTTGTAGCTAGTTAAAGATAAATACAAGATAAGGTGATTAATAAGAATTTGATTACTACACAGTTGTAACGTAGTAAGGGTCGTCAATATTTTCAGCAACATTCAATTTGACGTGCCATTGCTACAAAATATTCAAACTTAAAAACGACTGTTATCTTTAATTATACCAGTTTCCGCGGATATGCATTGGATAGAGCGTGAATGATAAGAAATCAGTATAAGCGAAACGGTCGTCTTGGTCTAATAGTAAGTATGACTATCTTGGGTCTAGCTGGCAGTCTGCGAGCCTCACGCGACGCGCAACCCGCCAACCGAATAGAGGCTAGACAGGCTACTTGGTTAACAAGATCAGCTGTTTTCTGAGACGAAGAAAGTTAATTAGATCTGCTTGTTACTTCACTCGCAACCTGGTTATTTGCCACGGTGGCTTCGCTACAACAGCTGAGCAGTTGTTCATCAACCCGTAGTTCTGATTGCTGTGCTATTCTTTTTGGGTGGAATGTGGATTCAAATAAGAAACTTATAAGAATAAATACTCACACAAAGATCGGAGAGCGTGATACTATTGGCGGTGTAGAAGACAAGCAAGTCAGCGGGAAGTCCTCTCGAGCTGGGCTCGCGGAGTTTGGACGCCAGCAGTAGACACGTGGTGCCAAGCAACTGCATCTGGCTCTTCCCCACCCGACATACGCTCAGGAACCGATCCAGGTACGATATAGCCAGCGGAAACACTTCCTCCTGACAGTTCTGATCCTCGCATACCTACAACAAAATTACACATTCAAATAAATGAGTTAAGAAATCGTGCGCGCTTAACCGCACCCAACGCACGCTACTTATCATCCGGAATTCCCGATAACCTATATATAAAAATGGAAATGCTCGCTATTGCGATAAATACAGTGGGCATTGCTTTCCTGCAGTCGGATTTCTTATCAGCGGGTACTGTTACAGCGTTGAAACTAACGCTACCTTACTTGCCATTTCGACTAAATTGTACCATTTTTTTGCTTATGAATTGAAAGACTAATTCGGCATACATCGCTCGTTGAAGTAAGGATATTACAATTAACATAACCAAGCCTCCCAGCAATGTACGAGCGCGCATCTCGTATGCCGAATTAGTCCTTGAATTCAGCTAGGTGTGATCACTCCTTTAGCTAGCTTTACTGTGAAGAAATCAAAGAAAAAGCAATAGCTACAGCCGGATGGAGCACTGGATGTGAGGTACTATTATGGTAAGTACCTAAGTAATAGTATGTAAGTAAGCGGAGAGTGTTGGTTGATGTGTGCGATGATGGACGTGGCGTGTCGTGGGAGTGTAGTATGGGAGCCGACTCGGGTTGTTCCCGCATACTTTCGCACGGTGTAACAAGACCGGATGCAGCCAAGTTCATCTAACAAAATACCTAGGTACCTATGTCCATACCTAACCTGTGAAGCGCTCATTACGTTTACAAGCCTACTTAGACAGGTCAGAAGCCCAATTCTTGAATATCACTGGGCGATAAAATATCATTCGAAAATTGATGTTTTTAGGGTTCGAACCAAAATGGTAAACACGGAACCCTTATGGACCTTATGGTGAGAACAGCAACCACTCATGCTTATTGCAAAATATTATTATTATTGTAAAGGGGGCCCAAATAGGGGGGAAAATTTTAAAATTGTCGTTACTCGGTCGAGTGGGGTACCTATAACATAATATGAAAGGGCTTTACAAAAAAATAATACCATCCCATAAGAAGTTTGCAAAAGGAAAAACCTGAATTTATAGTCATTAGACGTAAATAGGTATTACAGAAAAAAAAAAACGATCTCTCTAAGTCGGTAGTAGGTACCTACCGGTTTTCAGAAATCTGCACAAAAAACTTCACAAACAAATTGAGTTTTGCGGTCCTAAAAATGGACTTTATAAGCTTCTAAATATACTATTGGTAGGTAGGTATATCAGAACCCTCGTCGCGCGATCCGACTCGCACTTGACCGGTTCTTTTTTATTTCAAAACTGAAGAATGATTAATAAGAAGTGATTGATTATTAATTTTCATTTGTTATGAAGAACCTTTTGACAGTTTATCAGGGATGTGTTATTTTTTACCCATAACACCTACCTATCTACCTATTCAAGAATTTGACTCCTGGCCTCTATTGGCCCACTGCTGGGATATAGACTGATCAACATACTCGTACATATACAAATAACACACAAACGACTAAGTAGGTACCTACACCCATTTGATCACAAAGGTATGTTTTGTCTTAGGCGGGGATCGAACCCGCGCCCTACAGCGCAGTAGGCAGGGTCACTACCAGCCGCACCGACAGACTTTATAGGTAGGTTACATTACAATGTCCAACCTAAGCTTTAGTGATTATTATTACACAGGTTGAACGCGCGCAATAATATGAGTCATTGACCTTTACAGGCAGAGACGTTTTGGTTGTAACGGCGATGATGCTGAAACGTGGAAGGTAGGTACCTATGCGATTGGTAAGACTATCTATCACCAGGAGCTCTATCACCGAAATTCAGTTGGTATACCTTTGAATATCATGGTTATCTGTTTTTGCCACAGGACCCAGCTTCCTACATACCTATTTGCGTTTGATACCTTTCGTTCGTCTTATACCAATTGAGTTTCGTTGCGAGTGGAGCTACGGGCGGCCATCATAGCTGATGACGTCAGCAACGCGCCGCGCCGGCGACCGGCACCACGTGGCCGTCAGCCGTCTTCACAGCTGACTGCCTCGTAGCATATCGTGCTAATGAGTCTAGCTAGCCTAGCCTCAAACCCCTCAGTTAATAATAATTACCGTTACGCGGTGCATAATTTTTATGAAAATAGACAAACCGTAACCTACCTGCCTAGGTAAATACCTAGGTAACTACCTATTTTTAACAACTACAATATAAAATACACATCCTTCAATAGTTTCATTACTTATTGCATGCAAGCTTATAATGACGTGAACAAGCAAATAATTTGTTCGTAGCATCTACTAGTTACAGATAAAAGTGCGCGTCCGGTGTCAGCTGTGTGCGTGTCAAAATCAGCTGATTATTCAAATAGAACAGGCGAGCGTGTCGCATCGCAGCTCTGTGGCGGGCCGGTCGGCGACCGCGAGGGGCCCCTTGCCTTGCTCGCTCATCGAGACATGCCATGCTTGCACACCAAAATCCACGCCGATTTGGGATAAGAAAGAATATTTCCACACGTTACACATATACAAAAGAAAATCTGTTAACAGTAGGTTGTAAGTACCTACCTATAAACTCCATTCTAATCGGAATCTTATAAACACAAAACTAAAATCAGCTGATTTAGTAAACAATGACGTAGGTATTAAGACTATCATTAGCGAGTCATTCTGCTTGTCAGTACCTACCCATTATTTAGCGAGAATTGAAAGGAAAACACATCGCAAACTTGTACACATGATGATCACCACCATATGGCACCCCGTGAGCAGGCAGTGGCGAAAGCATACGGGGGCCACTAATGCGCCGGGGTCCAACAGGGGCAGATGGCTACTCCCTACACGTGGCCGGTGGCCGGCGGGCGGCGACCGGCGGA
Organism: Athrips mouffetella; assembly: GCA_947532105.1. Classification (NCBI taxonomy): domain Eukaryota; kingdom Metazoa; phylum Arthropoda; class Insecta; order Lepidoptera; family Gelechiidae; genus Athrips; species Athrips mouffetella. The sequence continues at coordinate 13,710,926 of OX383958.1, forward strand.
GGCACTCAGGGAGCCGGCACGATGACGACCACAAGATGGCGAACGAGCCGGACGGGGCGGCGCGGCGGCGGCGACTCACGCTCACCTCTAGCATCCACTCGGCGACCTGACGGCGGATATGAGGCGTGATCTCCGTCTGCACGGTGCCGAAGTAGTTAGCGGTGACGGCGTAGCGCTCCTCGGTGCGGAGCAGGTTGTCTAGCACGCGGCGGCGCAGCAGCACCGGGTCCGGGTGAGCAGAGGCCGGCGCCGGCGCCCCCGCGGTGCCTCGCTCCGAGCTCCCGGGGCTCACTCGTTCCGCGCACAACAGCTCCATAGCACACCGCACTGCGGCTTATGTCGGGCTCGCGGGTGTGTTATCTATCGCGCACAGCTGATCGTGCTTAAGAGAGCGAGCAGGAATTGCGATGCGACGACGGCGAGTGCCCGAGTCGCAGTGAGCGGCTGATTCGTGCCGGCGCGCCGAACATATGATCGGCGGGGCGCGGGGAGGGGGCGGGGCCGCCCGTCGGAGGCCCGCACGCAGGTTTCTTCCGATTCGACGTTCAAATAATTATACATAGGTCTTAATATCCTGATCCTGCTCACTCCCGCTCGAAACAATTTTTCCTTCTCGTTTACAAAATGAGATGAATTCCTTGGACTAAATTTTACTTTCCTACCCGTAATCTATAAATAGTCCTTCGTAGAGTATTATGGAACGATTCAATTAAATTCGAAGAAGAATCAGTCAATCGATCAGTCGTTTTTAGGGTTCCGTAGTCAAAAGAAATAAAGAAAGAAAAATTATTTATTCAACTATTATGACACTACAAACCAAAGTACAATAAAGTACACATAGGTACTTATAAAAGAAAACAATATGTTAACATTTAAACAAAAGAAACTTAAATAACTGCACTAAGGTAGGTATGCAAGGTGGCGCAATAGCGAAAAGGTGAACGACTCAGAAAAAAGTCCATCTCGAAGAGACGGACGCTGTTTTTCAGTCGTAAGTAAAATCGTCGACTGGATCCCAGCGCAGCGGGGTTTGTGATTGAAAATAAAATTCAATTACGTAATAATGCCATAGTAATAATTAAATACATATCATCATCATCATATCAGCCGAAAGAATAAATAAATAAAATAATAATAATATAATAATAAATACATATAATGCGAAACAAATATACAGTAAAGATTATAAAGGTATTTATACATTATGAAATGATTTATAAATAATGACATTGTACTCGATAACTAAAAATAAAATACATACATACTTAAGGCTACGAAATAAAGTACTAAATAACAACAACACCAAACTAAAATCCGGTACCAGGACATCCTTTGCTTAGTCAATAAAGAACCCTTATAGGTAGTTTTGTCATGTCCGGCCTTCTGTCTGTCGGTCTTACTGTCTGTTTGTTCGCGGATTAGCTCAGCTACCCTTGCCGAGTGGCAGACGAAGACCTGGGCGACCCGTTCACTCCTGGCGACGTACCGTCGAGAGCGAGCTCAAGGCTGCTGGACTGACGTGGGAAGAAGCAAGAAGGACGGCGCAAGACAGGGGGAAGTGGAGACAGCTCATGAAGGCCCTTTGCACCAGCGGGGTGCCATAGGATAACAACAACAACAACCCTTAGTACTAGAAAGCTATAATTTAGTATGAATCTGGGGGCAAGATCCCCCTGAGCCCCAGCAAAGTCGAACAAACAAAGACACAGCCGTACCGTCCTTTTCACGAAGCCACTCAGGGCTCTTTTGACCCCCTGTAACTTCCTTTTGGATAAAGCTAGAGGCCTGAACTTTAAATGACGAAAAGTAGATACTATACCTACTTAGCTATATCCTTAAGTACCGTACCATTCCTACCAGCTATAACCAGTCGAAGTTAAGCAATTTTGTCACTGACACACTCACCGATCATGAAAAAGATCTCATACTTCCACTATACCTTGAGAGCTGAAATTTGGCACAGAGCCAGGCGCGGATTCAGGGGGGGGGGGGTCACAGGGGTCATGACCCCCCCCGAAATCCAAACAGATTTTTTTACGTTAATCTAGAAAACCCGGTACCCAAACTATACAGCGTGTAACGGAAAGGTGTGATAATACTGAAGGGTGTGAATCTACAGATCTGAAATTTTGTACACAGGCTTTTTGCACTTCAAAGCCAACCACTAACGAAGGATTTTTAGACCTTTAAGGGGGTGAAAAAGGGGATGATTTTATGCCGATTGTTAGTCTATAAGTCTTTAATTTTTAAAGGTAGAATTATACTAATTTGGTTTTGAGCTGGTCCCGTGTGGTGCCGGCAAAAAATAGTACCAACCCATACATACCCGTGGGTGTCGTAAGAGGCGACTAAGGGTTAACTGGAGGATGGGCAGCAGCATCCTCCTTTGTATCTAACATCTTACTTACTGCGGTCACCTACAACCGCGGTCCATAGAGCCAGCCGTAACGCTAACAAGCGAGGTGACTATGGTACTTCCCCTTCACATTTTTCTAGCAAAAGCTAGAATTCTGGAGGGAGCTCCCTGTCCTCTAGTGGACGTTCATGGGATGTTATGATGATGATGGGTTTTGAGCTGTCCGTACACGTGTTTCTTTACTTCTAAAACTGTAGGATTTTCATATGAAATTTCATCCCTTATTTTAATCCCTTGGGTGATGATATCTCAAACTTACTGAAACACGTGTTTCTTTACTTCTTATTATTAGCTAAAATCCAAATTTCAAGTATCTCATGTCAAAACTGTAGGATTTTCATACTAAATTTCATCCCTTATTTTACCCCCTTGGGTGATTTACTGAAACACGTATTTCTTTGTTTCTAATTATTAGCTGAAATCCAAATTTTCAAGTACCGCATGTCAAAGTTGTAAGATTTTCATAAAAACTTTCATCTCTTGATTCACCCCTTTGGGGGATGATATCTCAAAATTTCTAAAACACGTGTTTCTTTGTTTCTTAGCTTAAATTTTAATTTTCGAGCACCTCATGACAAAACTGGGATTGCTATACAAACTTTCATTCCTCATTTCATCACGTTAGGGGATCAATTTCTAAAAATGCTAAAACGTACTTTTTATTTTTTATAGAGAGTTCAAAACCAAATTTGTGTAATTCTACCTTTAAAAATGAAAGACGTATAGACCAACATACGGAAAAAAATCATCCCTTTTTTCACCCCCTTGAAGGGAGATTATTAAACACGTGTTTCTTTATTTTTTACCAAAAGCTTAAATTCTAATTTGTGTGAATCGGACTCAAGAAACAAATACTTTCAAACAAACTTTTGTCTCTTATGGGGATGAATTTTGGAAAACCTTTCTTAGTGGGTGGTTTTGAAATGCAAAAAATATATGTACAAAATCTGTAGCTATAGTGTTTACGGCTCGGCGTTGATGAATCTGTCATTAAGTCAGAACAAGGTAATTTATATATTTTGATTATTATCAGTATTTGTTACCTCTATTACGTGAAATTTCGAACTCGCTTCGATGGAGAATTTGCAATATGTCTTTGCCTGTCTCTGTAAGTATGCGACATCTGCTTTTCTTTGCTCATAAAACTACCTAAGCTCATTTTTGTGTAGGTAAAAATAATGTTGTTGTTAGGATGAGCCTCGATGACCCCCCCCAAAATCTAGAGCTGGAACCGCGCCTGCACAGAGCTAGGGTTTAGTACTCATATTAAGGAAAAACTATCAAAACTATAATCGTTGAGTACCTGATGGCTCTGATGTGAAACCCTAGGAGACCAGCCAAACTATGAGAGATATTAAAATGCTGCCTTAGAAAACACTCAATCAACGTGATGAGTATTAGCTATTGATTTACATCAATGCGTAGAAGTTACATGAAATTAGAGACCACGCTCTACGCCTTCTGGAATCGTACCTATCTATAGGAATTGAATCCAGAAGGTTGATGTTAATGGGAAAAGGTCATTAGGATCAAACATTTGTATGGGGGTTCCACAAAGCTCAATTTTGGGACCATTCCTGTTTATTGTCTACATTAACGATTTGCCGCACCTTGTAAAAAACAAAAATGAAATAGTACTATTTGCTGATGATACGTCTTTGATTTTCAAAGACAAAAGACAACAATCAAATTTTGACGTCGTAAACAGAACTGAAGTAGACTAACCTTGCGGTGTCTTCATCCGTCAGAGCTCTTTTTGTCACCGCGTATACGGCAGAACTCGCATAGGAAACGTATTTGTAAGGTACCTCGAAACTTGGCGCATAGACAGGGATAAGGTCAATAAGTAAAAATAAAAAATACGATTTTTTTTCGGTTGCAAATAGTAAAGTTATTAAATAATTTTGTGTTTGTTAAATATCGATAGGTCGTATGGCAGAATGAAACGTAGCCATGGCCAGTCTTAAAAAAACTGACAATTGTTATACAGCTTTTAGTTTTTTTTTATGATAGGCAATGACTACTCATCACATTCTGCCATACAACCTATCGATACTTAACGAAAATGATATTTTTTAAAAACCTCGTCATTTATGACCGAAAAAATTGGTATTTTTTATTTATCTTTAATTATCCTATTCCTGTTTATGAGCCAAGTTTCAAGGTACCTTACATATAAGTTTCCTTTGCTAATATGCGGTCCCCATTGTAGCCTGTTCTCTAGAGTAATACTCGTACCAAGGAACACAGTAGATTCCATAAGACTCAATGTTTAGTTTTTAGGCTTTCGTACCTCAACAGGAAAATACGGGACCCTTATAGGATCACTTTGCTGTCTGTCACGACCCTTTTTCTCAGGAACGTGTGGAGGTATCAAGCTGAAATTCATATCAAACACTCAGGTCAGGTCAGGTCTACTGTTCCTAGGAGCTGTGAAAAAATCAAACTTCTAAACCGACGCAATCAAAAGATACAGCCGTTTGTGCCGCAAATTTTCGAGCTTTTTGACACTTGCAAGGGAAGCAAAACCTACAGTTACCTACAGGACCCTAGTTTTTCTTGGGTTTCGTCGGTTTTTGAAAAAAATTATGATACCTTGTAAATAGTTTTCTTAGGGTTCCGTACCTTAATAGAAAAAAAATCGGAGCCCTTGTAGGATCACTTAGCTGTCTGAATGTCTGTCAAGACCCCTTTTCTCCCGAACGGGTACACCTATATCAAATATTAGACCCTTGAGGCTTTGAAAATTCCAAGCTTCTACAACAACACTATCAAAAGCTACGGCCAGTTATGTCTCCATCTTCATAGTAGGTATATACAGGGTGTCTCATTCAAATCGGTCAGTATGGGAAAGTCTGAAACTATAAGACATACGAAGATTTGTTCTTAGGAACCATGTCACCGATTTTGATAAAAAGAAAAACTGCATTCATACATTTGAAAAAAAAAAGTGTACCCAGCTGGGGAATCGAACCCGGTAGTTTTGAAAAAAAAGCTTACAGTTTTTCTGTTTAAATAACGGTTGTGTAGGTCTTAAGCAGTAAATGTCTCTATGAAACACGATGTCTAAAATGAATAAAATGCATTGTTTTTACATACTTTAATTTATCATAGTAGGTGTTCGAAGTGACCACCGTTTTTTTCAATACAATATGGGTACACTTTTTTTTCAAATGTATGAATGCAGTTTTTCTTTTTATCAAAATCGGTGACATGGTTCCTAAGAACAAATCTTCGTATGTCTTATAGTTTCAGACTTTCCCATACTGACCGATTTGAATGAGACACCCTGTATATTAATCAAACCAAAACCTATAGGGTACTTCCGATTGACCTCGAATAATGAAATTTGGCAAGAATCTAGATCTCATAGCACGAGCAAAGAAAAATAAAGTATTAACCTAATTGGTTCCATAAAAGTGAATATTTTCTGGTAAGTAGGAACAGAAACGAACTTGGGATCAAAATAATAAAAAAAAGAACTTCATAAATATGGACCCACCACGTTATATTTAACGTGACTAGGCACTTCACTCGGCTAGGCGATTCACTTTTGTGGACAAAATTGCAAGGAAAAAAAACCAAGTAATAATATTCCCATTTTGTGCAATGCATATTAATAATCGAAAAATGCTACGGAACCGCGTAGCGCGAGGCGCACTCCAACCCAACCTCACATTGACAGATACTACTCGTACGGTCAACCGCTTGTCGGTAGAAACTTTTTCAACTCTATTACCACGCCATAAGGTTCAAAAGTGTTTTTACTGATGAGCTGATCATAAGGTCTACTCTGTCACTGTTTCGCTTTCATAACTATAGTAAAACGAGACAGCACTGTTGTTCTATGAAGAATAGTTCCTATGATCCATTCCACCAAAGAACGAGTCGTTTTGTAAACAAAATACTAAACTCAAATTCATCTAAAAAGTGTTAAAATATCAATATACCTATCTGACTAGCTTTTGTATATGTCGTAGGCCGATCGTTGAATTGGGCCGATCGAGATCTGCCTGGGCACATCACGATACGCCGGCATTTCTTGATTTGCCTATATAATACCCGCCATATCGTTCAAAGCATAACGTTTGACGATTTGCCCGGCCATGCCTGGGCAAATCGATTCTGTAGGGTGACCAAAGTACAAGCAAATAAGATGAAGTAATTAATGATTATTTTACTAGACAATAAAACCTAACCTAACTAACCTAACCTAACACACAGCTAACTGAGCGCAAACAGCGCCACAATTTTACTAGATAATAAAACCTAACCTTACTAACATAACAATCGCAAAGAAGTGATGATGTTTGTGTACATAACAAATACAAAACATATGGCAAAATTATGAAATTTGTTACGCGAAAATCAAAAAAGCTATCTAATATAAAATATATCAAAAAAAGCTCAAATAAAACTAAAGCTACATGGAACGTAATAAAAGAAAACACTACTTTGATAAACAATATTAAGGAAACAGTTCCAGCAGTAAAAGTAGACGGTGAATTAGTTACGGATCAAACCAACATTGCTCGATCATTTAACAGTTATCTTATTAATTTAACTAAGCCCTGTCAACCCAGGCCTACATATAAACCAGTAAGTCAAGCTCTATGCAATAGTATGTATGTTACTCCAGTTACTGATTATGAGTTGAAAAATGTAAAAATTTTTAAAAATAAAAAAAGCTCAGGTTTTGACAACATACCTATGGAATTAATTAAACTGAGTATTGACTACATAGCTAAACCTTTGGTTCATATTATAAATTTGTCGCTAGAGACCGGTTGCTTCCCGGATGACTTAAAGAAAGCATTGGTAAGACCTATCCATAAGAAAGGACTAAAAACTGAAATGAACAACTATAGGCCTATAGCTCTATTACCTAGCTTTTCAAAGGTGTTTGAAAAAAATATTCATATGAGGTTGAGTTCTTTTCTTTTTACTAACAATGTCTTGAATAAAAACCAATTTGGCTTCCAAAAGGAAAAAAATACTACTTTAGCGATTTACAACGTACTACTTGAGGTCTGGAAAGAAGTCAACAATAAGAAAGGATGTGTTGGACTATTTTTAGACATGTCTAAGGCATTTGATTGTGTTGTTCATGAAATTCTCTTAGCACAACTTGAACGTGCTGGATTAAGAGGAAATGCCTTAAGGCTCTTGGAGTCATACCTGAGTAAAAGGGAACAGACTATTGTTTTAGATACTTACGATAGTAGTTCAAAAACAATTACACAGATCACGTCAGACTTTGAATCTATATTACTAGGAGTACCACAAGGAAGTGTTTTAGGACCACTTTTATTTTTATTATATGTGAATGAGCTGCCAGCAATAGCGAATCACCTTTGTGTCATGTTTGCAGATGATGCCACAATTTTTATACCCAAAGGCAATCTTAATGATACTGAATATGTTGCTGAAATAAACAACTCGTTGAACCAAATAGTAACATGGCTTGCGACACTAAATTTAAAAGTAAATTTAAGCAAGACCAAAATTCTGCAATTTAAAAACTATAAACAAAGAGCTATGACTTTAAATGTTGTTAATGGCGGTGAAAAGATTGATGAAGTTGATAATATTAACTTTTTGGGAGTTACCATTGATTCCCATCTAAATTGGAAGGCGCATATTGAAAAAACCAACAACAAAATTGCAAGTTATTGTTATGCACTCTCAATATTAATTAATGTAACCTCAGAAGAAATAGCTAAGAATGCCTACTTTGGTCATGTTTATCCCCTTTTGACTTATGGGGTTTTATTTTGGGGTTGCTCTGTTGAATCACAGTCTACTTTCATTTTGCAAAAAAAGTGTTTACGCATCATATATAGGTGCATACTACTGAAACACTTAGAAATACATTTACTTCCAAAAAATATTTGACTCTCACATGTATTTATATTTTACAAATTTGTATTTTTGCCAAAACACATACTGAACATTTTGACCGGAAAAGTGACATGAAGTCAAATGTGCGTCTACAACACAAATATGACATGTGTATTACTAAAACCCACATAAACAGCTATGTAATGGAAAATAGTTCTTACGTAAGAGCTATTAAAATATTTAACCATCTGCCTTTACACATAAAGATGCTGAATGGTAACTCATTTAAAAAGAATTTGAAAGAATGGCTGATAAGTAAGGCATTCTATAATCTTAATGAATTTTTTAGTTGTAACTACTAATTTGACTCGTAGATAACATAATAATTCTATTGACATTTTAAGTATTGTTGTGATTTTAATTTTATTTCTATTTCTTCATAATGTCTGTATTACGTTGTACGCCCGGAAGGGGCACACTGTTGTAACTAAAACTGTTTTCTAAGACCTCATACTGTACACAGTGAACAATAAAATTTATTCTATTCTATTCTATAACCTAACACACAGCTCACAGAGCGCAAACAGCGCCACAAGCGTCAAAAACGGAACTACATTACGATGCGCCCAGCCATATCTCGATTTGCCCAGCCTTATCACGATGTGGCAAAGTGACTGGTAGGGAAAATCGACAAATGGGTTGCTCTCATCGATCTGCCCAATTTTACATTGGGCACATCATGAAATAATTGGCCAGATCACGAAATGCCGGCACATCGTGATGTGCCCAGGCAGATCTCGATCGGCCCAATTCAACGATTGGCCCACGACATATATAAAACGACGAAGCGTTTTTCAGTGTATTAGGTATTGTTGATTTGTGGTTACGTGTACCTACCTACCGTGTGCAAAATGTTTGTTTACAAAACATCGCGTTTTTTCGTGGAATGGATTATACAGCGTGTAACGGAAAGGTGTGTGTGTGTGTGATAGATGGGTGTGATTGTGCCCATGAAACTGAACAACTTCTCCCAAGGAACAAAGGTCATAGAACAAAATCACAGAAATTGGTCCCGTAGAAACTGCATCAGCTGATAGCGCATTTTGTATGGGAGGTCAAATTTTGTTATTCCTTATTTCGATTCGACTTATGTTCCTTGGGAATAGTTGTTCAGTTTCATGAGCAGATTTATACCTACCCTTCAGTATTGTCACACCTTTCCGTTACACGTTGTACACGCGGCTGCACATCAGTAGAAACACTTTTGGACCTTATGGCGTGGTAATAAGGTTGAAAAAGTTTCTACCGACAAGCGGTTGACCGTACCTAGATTATGTATTTCTTGAAAACTATCATATTTTTTAAGAGTTTTACAACACTGAAAAGAAAATTGTTCTCATCATAGATCTCGTAATAGGTATCCGAGTTCTACAACAGGGTTAATTAAAACCTAAGTACAATAGGTTTAAAGGTTAGTACAATCATGACCATGTATCAAGCTTGATTTTATAAAAAATTCTCCATTGAAATATGTGGTTTTCGTTGAACTACTTCATCATAACATCCCAAGAAACGTCCACTGCAGGACAAGGAGTTCTCCAGAACTACAGCAATACCACGTGGTACTTAGGAGGGGATTGGTCATAAAACCACGCTTGTAAGGCTTGCGGCTGGCGACCGCTGTTGTTGTTGACCGCATTATGTAAGATGGCACTCTACATACACAAAAAGACCTACCTACCTGCTTATAGGTAGATATTTCCATGAGAGAATCCTAAGTTTGGTAAACAAACATTTTGACAGTCAGACGGGGTTTCTTTCCAACCACACATGGCAGGAAGTAAAGCCAGCTAGGCACCATCTATCATAACACGTAAGCTATAGGAGAGAAACAGTTTGTGGTTAGAATAGGTACCTATGCTATACCTACTACTTTTTCTTTCTTTCACACTGCTGCATCCCTCTGCTGGATGTGCAAAACAGTAGTGCGTAGCTGGCTTAAGGTTATTATTTTGTTTATACAAATACGTGACGCTCTTTCGTGAACTCTGGTAGGTAGGTACCTATACTAAATTTGTTTACTATTATAAATACTATGACTAATTGACTACAGGCAGGTACGTCCTGTTTTTTTATGAAATGGACTTCATTGAAATCATATTTGTAGACCTACTACTACTATGTACTACTTTTACCTTTCTTTCGTGAAATCCGGTTTATCTTAGTTACTTTACAGCCCATCTCACCACCGTCTTCGTCTGGTTTGTTGCTGGATACGTACAGTCAAGGCACGTCACTCTTGACATATTGCACTTTGTATTAGTATTATTTCAATCGCCATAGAAGCTAAATTCACATAGTAAGTGTCAAGCTTGACTGTACCCATATGATGAATTTTGAATGTAGTTAGTAGAATTCCCTGTTCTTTTTAGGGTTCCGATAGCAAAATGGTAAAAAAAGGATTCCTTATGGTGCGACTTTGTCTGTCTGTCGGTCACACCTGTATATCTCGGCAACCACTCATGCTATCGACTTGAAATTTGGAATAGTGTTAGAATATGGTTGCCCAACTTAATTGAACATGAAAGAATAAAAAAAAAATGTTATTATCAATGTAAAGGGGGCCCAAATAGGGGGACAAACTTTGAAATTGTCGTTACTAGGTCGAATAGGGTATCATTTGAAAGGGCTTTTACATGTACATTCTAAAATATATGTTTGTACTTTTTTACGACTCATTTTTCAAGTTATGATTTTTTTTAAATTACCATTCCCGCCCCTTATTTCCGAAGTTTGTGAAAGGAAAAATCTGAATTAATTACAGTCGATAGAAATTAATGTAAATATTACATCAAAAATAAAATGATTTTTCTAAGGAACACAGTTTTTAAGAAATCTGCAAAAAACCTTTAAAAACAAATTTAGTTTTGCGGTCCTAAAAATGGACTTTATTGCTTCTAAAAATACTACAGGTATATCGGAACCCTCAGCGCGCGAGTCCGACTCGAACTTGACCGGTTTTTTATACTAAGGGTGGTGTTAATAGATCCCCCTCAAGTCTGAGATTGCACTCAAGATGCATAATTTATTACCCGACACAGGTATTATTTACTTACTCGGGGGTTCCAGCAACACCTATTATTATGTAACACTTGTTATGAAATAAACAATTTTGAATTTGAATAATTTGTATATGTAAGGTACAGTCAACGACAGGTCAAGCTTGACACTCGCAGTGCGACTCTAGCCCGTACGTCTTTTGAAATAAGAACGGTACAAAGTTCAATGTGTCAAGCTTGATGTACTCTTGACTGTACATCTTGAGAGCAAAGCAATCTCACACTGGATAAGAATTTATTAATAGGACCCAAGAAGGTAGATGTCGCAGGCATATCGTATAATTCGTCATATCACAGTTTGCCTTGGCATTCTACAAAATGCCGAAAAAAATTAAATTCGGCATTTTACATAATGCCGCGGCATTCCACAAAACGGCGCGTAACTCGTTTCTGGCACTCGCCGGACGCTGCCGCGGCACGCTCGCTTCTCTCGCTCGGCTCGTTCGTTGTGGTTGCAGGATAACCACGTATGCATTGTGGTGTGCATGCACGTGCATTGTGGTTTACTGTGGCTAACGAACTTAAAATGCACCAGTGATCTAAACCCGTTTACAATCTGCCGGTGCCTTTTGACAATTTGCCGACCGTTTACAGTTTGCCCGCCGTTTGTAAACGGCGAATTATACGATTTGCCTGCGACATAGATACGACGCACTCATCGATTGGGTGATGTGTGGTGCCTATGCTGTGCGATTCCTTGAATAAGCATGCCTTGAATCATGTTTACGCAACGAGCATACCAACAGGTGTTTGAACCCTAAATGGATTGAGGCAGTGGCGGCGACGACGACGGTTCGGTTGGTACAGAAAGCTGAATTTCGTACAAAAACCCAGAGCTTTTTGCCAGTCTGGTTTCCACCGCACAACAATTCATGCACATCCGAGGACGGACGTGATGAAATTCGTCGTTACGCTGGCTGGGAGCGATGATTTTGAAACTGGTAGTCGTTTGTTTTTATGGAGTTTTCGTGTACTTTGAATAATACCGAATTAAGTAGGTACAGTCAAGAGCAGGTCAAGCTAGACGCAAGTAGCGTGAGATTAGCTTCTACGACAACAACGTTACAAAGTCCGATCTGCAAGATTACTTACTACCAACGCCCTAGACAGAAGGTGCAGCAAACGTTGTGAAGAATTGCATCAGTACGAATAAACAGTGACTTTTTAATTACATATATCTACCTATTTAATTTGTAATATATCCTCATGAAACGTAAACGCAAATTGTTTTTCTAATGACCTGAAAAGCTCAAGCTTTCCTTCTCACGTCATTGTCATCATCGAACTTAAAATGTGCTTGCGGGCTTTTTTTAATTTTAAATAAACCTAATCATGGAACGGAAATGGGAAATTTGTTACAAATAGACTAGCTTATACATTGACTTCTACTTCGTCTGTCTGTCTGTCACACCTGTTTATATCAGCAACTAAACATGCTATCGACTTAAAATTTAGAACAGCTTTAGAATATGATTTCCCAACTTTATTTCAAATGAAAGAATTATAATATTATTGTAAAGGGGGCCCAAATGGAAGGGGGTCTTATTTTTAATTGTCGTTACTAGGTCGACTGGGGTATCATATGAAAGGGATTCATATTATTATGTACATTCCAAAATATATTTCTTTTGCATTTTTTTACAACTCAGTTTTCATGTTATGATGAAAAATGTCAAAAAAATACCATACCCCCCCTTATCTCCGAAGTTTGCTATAAAAAAAATCTAAATGAATTATAGTCGATAGACGTTTATGTAAGTACTAGCTGTGCCCGCGGCTTCGCCCGCGTAGAATTCGGACAATGTGCAGTCTCTCCCTCTCCCTGCCCCTAAATCTACCCCTACCCCTATCCTTTCTTCTATCCCTACCCCTAACGCCATCTTAACCGCTATCCCTATCCTTATATAAACATAGAAACGACACCCATGTTGATTTTTAGACATTTCAATCCTATCGCACCCCAACCCAACCCCATCTCCAGGGGATGATGGTATTTCACGTTCACCACGTTGGATTTAAGATTGTTGTAGTTTTCATAATCAGCGACCCGATAAACCATACAAACGATACCCATATTGGTTTTTAGACTTTTTCACCCCATTTCCCTCTTTTAGGGGTTGAACTTGGGGTGGATGTTCAATAACGGTGATGGACGTTCCACAGAATTTATTTATTAATTTATAACTAGCTCGAGGTCAAGAGTAAGCCCATTTACTATTAAAAAAAAAAACAGTACATGACTGTGTGCGAATACTTAATATTAAACAAATAATTTGTTAACACTAAACAAAAAATAAACAGAATATCACATACTTATCAATCAAATATCTCAATGTTAAAATTACAATATCACAATGTCAAAAAAATATATTATCACAGTCAGCAGGTAGGTACTACTCGTAATTATGAAATTACATGTCATTTTAATAGTTAAATATCATCAATATTATATAAAACTTTATCAAGGAGGAATGCTATTAACTTTTTCTTAAAATCCATAGGGTCCATAATTAATTTCAGTTCTAACGGTAATTTATTAAATATATTCACGGCTTGATATCTAGGACTATGTTTTACAATGTCAAGATGCGGTTGAATTAAATTATTTAAATCAAGTCTCCTGCTTTTAGTCGAATATTCATATCCGATTCAGATTTATATAAATCCCTATGCTTAAATATGTCCACTAACAACACTACTATGTAAAGCGAGGGCACTGTTAGTATCTCATACTTTTTGAAGAAGTCTCTACACGATTCCCAAGGAGGAATATGGGCTATTGTCCGAATGGCTCTCTTCTGAATTATAAAAGCTTTAGAAATGTTATAGTTATAGCTATTACCCCAATACTTAATACTATAGCGTAACCTTGACTCTACTAGGGCAGCATATACCATCTTGAGTTGATCGATTTGCAAAATATCCCGTAATGTTCTTAATGCGTAACATGCAGAGCTAATAGAACTTTCAATGGTGCTAACTTCCATTTTCCAATTTAGAAGATCATCAACATGAATACCCAAGAATTTTACCACATGTGCCAATTGCCTTAATAATGTCTTATTCCTAACCGTTGTTCTAAAAAGTAATGCACTTGTTTTTCCTACGTTAATTTGGAGATCATTAGAAGTGAACCAAATATGAAAGGCTGTGAACGTGTTATTAGCAACTATTTCTAGCTCTTCTAAAGTTGTTTTAGATAGGATAGCTTTGGTATCATCCGCAAATAAAACTAAACGAGCATCAGGTACAACATTAGACATGTAATTTACAAGAGCATTCGTAAAAATTAAAAAAAGTAATAGGCCGAGGATTGAGCCCTGAGGAATTCCCCTGAGTACGCTCATGAGCTTAGATTTACCAACGATTTCCGAACCATCTACTCCCGTTTGCTTCACCTCTATAAATTGTTTTCGATTCCGCAAATATGATTCTAACAAAAGCAGAATCGTTCCCCTGACTCCATAGTGCTCTAACTTTTGTAATAGAAGTTGGTGGCCGACCATGTCAAAATTACCTAAATAATTAATTTTGTGGTTTTTACTTTGAAAATGAAGGATTTTTAAATCCATCCCCCTTTTCACCCCTTAGGATGAAGAATTCTCAAAAACACTGAGACACGTAAATATTAATTTTTAATCGTCAGCCTAAATATAATCGTCTTGATCTAAGAATATGTGATAAAAGGCGACTAAGTCATGTAACCTTCTAACCTAACATTTCATACAAGCCTGTCTGCTATTTAATTTAGTCTTGATTTTGTCAGTTGCTTAGCAATAAAAAAATTATTTGATGTTCCTCTAACAAGTGTATTACTTACACCTGTTTTCTCACAAATGTATTGAAAAACGTAGTAAGATACACGGCCGTAACTCCGTAAGGTTTATGACAAACTCGTGCCGATGGTAAACCCTCGACTTTGTCTCGGGTTTACAAAACGTAGACTCGTTTGTAATATCCCTACTTACGCACTTGTATCTTAAACTACTATTTCATGAATCGGAGCTAGGCATTATAGTCTGTATTTTGTTCGCAATTCTCTCATTGTCTTGTTCTATGGTTTATTAAAGTCTGGATGGGCGCTATGTGCAACATGCCTGGCGTGCAAGCTTAGCAGGGGGCAGGAAGTGTGCTGTGACCGCGCGACGTTAATCACTCCTGCGCAGCTTCCTCTTGATGGCTACACTTTTATTGTTTCGCAGTACTCGGGACTTTTTTGTATCCCTTCTCCGTTCGCAGCTTCGGGCGACGCGCATTCTGCGGCTGCGTCGAGATGAGGCCTTTCAATTTGCACAATTTGAGCCGATTACAGACTTCATCAAGGAAGTCTTACGATGATTACAACTTGCATTTACCCGGAGATTGTCGCCTTTCCAGATAAATTGTCTGCTAATAAATAAATTAACTTTAAGTGGTTATTCAGTGGCTTCAAAGTTAGCACGTCCGGCTTGTATCTACAGGGAAAAGGGACAAGCTTCCGAAAACTGAAAGTGAATGATCAGTTAACGAAACTTAACAACTCTCCCCAAGAAATTATTATCTACCTCAGTTGACGAAAAATAATCAATTCAGCCGCTCCATATAGGTACAATTAAAAATTTATTAGGCGGAAACTGCCGATTTCTTTTTGGGGAAAGTTGTTCTGATTCGTTAGCTGATCATGCCCTTTCAGTTTTCCGAAGGCTAACCCTTACTTACACCCTGTATATAACGATGCACCAGAAAACGAGCATGTGAATTCGAAACAGCTTTCAATTGTTCAATGAATGTTCCTACCTAAAACAGTATGATAATTATGGGACTAAACCAAAGCACAGCACAAGACCTTTGACCGGATACGCACTTAAGTATTTCCTTAGTTGGTATTGAAATGAGCTTGAGCGCAAACAATGCGCAGGATTCCGAAACACAGGCACTAACATGGAATGCTTAGTGCGAGCGGGACATCACTCTTTTCTTGGAATCACGAGCCTGCGTAATGGAATGCAGTAGAGGGACGGTTAAAAACCTCCGGTCCAACTTCAACTTTCATTTTAAAACTACAATATTCCATCGAATGATTGAAAGATTTATTGGTTGATTTTAATATATAAAAAAATAATCGTCCCTTAGAAGTAAAGGCCCTTCCCCTGGACCTACATTATTCAAACAAACTACAATAAAAACCATATAAAATCAGCAGGATTTCAAGTTGGTATATACAGTTTATAATCCGTAAATCCCTTAGTTGCCTCTTAAGACACCCATGGGTAGAAATGGGTAGGTACTATACTTTACCAGCACCACACGGGCGGCGGCAATAGTTTTAAATAAGCAAAAGAAACAATATAAAAGAGACACAGGCACTGTGCAGGGGCTTCAGCATTTTGAGCATGAGCGAGCATCTAGTCCTAAAAATAAAACAGGTGAAGAAGGAGATCTTCACCCACAAGAATATTACTTCTCTTGTGTACTGGAGTATCCAAGCACCGACAGAGTTGATACTCCAGCCAGGATCTTAAAGATTGAACAAGTAAGTAAATGGAAGAAGATCTACGTCAAGTATTTTTTGTTGTTGTATGGTTGTAACACCTAGGTAACGTAACAACATCTCTTGGAAGATATGTTGTTGGTGTTGAAATGGATTTCATTCAAAATTGTTGTCGAGTCTACACCATAACCACAACTAACATTATTTTACCCTATTGATTAAATTAATTAGGAAAATAATATAACTCAGGAAATGATGTAACAGGTTGTGGTCGCAACATTCCGATAGTTGACCTAATAGGTATACTTATACCCACTGACATAGTTAGCAACTGGGTCTATAGCGACATTTAGCGGCTTTCGCAGAGATTAGCACTTAATATGAAACAGTAATTGAAGAATTGCAGTAAGTATGTCTGATGAGCGACTCTGGTTGCGTGTGATAGTGTATCAGAATCACATACATTTCTCCGTCTCGGTAGGTAGTTTATTGTTCTACTTTATAAGTCTAGAACACGTGGCCCTGCTAGACGGAAGGATACACATGATGTGTTCCACTTTGGATCGGATCGTCCAAATGTATGAGGAAGAGCATACCTGGAAACCAACCATATGTTGTCTTACAGCAACATATTAAAATATACTAAGAAGACTTAAGGAGTGATCACACCTAGCTGAATTCAAAGACTAATTCGGCATACATTGCTCGTTGAAGTAAGGATATTGCAATTAACATAACCAAGCCTTCCAGCAATGTATACCGAATTAGTCTTTGAATTCAGCTAGGTGTGATCACTCCTTTAGGTAACACTGATTTATATATTTTCTTTTCGACTATCTTATTTTTAAACAAAATAATCTCGTGTTCTCTGTTAAAAAAACTCTATACTCGCTTACTTACCTTCTTTCGCAAGTCGTAACTCCTCCTTACAGGTAGTATGGTATTGTAACAAAGCACACGGAGTATCTGCTCCGTGAACAAAGCATCATCACATCAGTCACTGGCGGCATCTTACAGTTAAGCGTAGATCAAGCTGTCCTCCAAGAAGTTTAACTTTCGGACCTATGCTGGGATAATAAGAGCTGCACAAACTTCGACGTTTCTACGTGCTCTTGACTGTACTGAGCACAGCTGACTGTCTCAGACAATGCGAGTACTAAATACGGTTTGAAAATACCCTGTACGAGTAATAGCTTACCATTCTTATCTATTGCATAACGGTGAGAAGTAGTAGGATAGTCCCAGCGCTCCCAACTCCCCGTTACTTCTCATGGGACACGACGATAAACTTCATTATCTCAGCCGGAAATAAGATTGATTTTGATACGGAAGCTCTGCTGGGAATCTTGCTCTGTATCTAAGATTCTTTGTGGTGAAACAAAGTGTAGTCTATAAAAAAGGATTACTATTGGGCATGGTATTGGAGGACATTTTCAAGCCGTAGAGATAGCAGGTACCTATTCTAGGGAGTTCAAAGTGGGGCAACTGTGCTGTGACAACAAGTTGAATTGAATGAGTCGAATTTGAGCATGTCACTCGGAACATAAAAATCAACAACTTTCTCTAAGAAACATGGTTCGGAAAATGTGGAAAGATTTTGGTCGCCCCATTAAAACCATCACTGAGGTCGCCTTTGTATATGGGAAAAAGTAAAAAAGAAATCTTGGGGAAAGCAATAGGTGCAGTTTTACAGTCCGAGTAACAAACACACTCAAATATTCAGTTTACCACACCAATATTATGTACAAATTCATGTCCTCCATCATCTCTCCTCTAATCCATTGCATGGCTGACGACGCCCCTGAATGAACCCACTCTGAAATTGTTCATTTACATAATATACGTGGGACACTCAGAAATATTTGCGACACTAAAAAAAATTGTTCTACAGGTACATATATTTTTATTAAATCTTTTCAAAGTACTCTCCACCAGCCTCTATACAAAGATTCATGCGTCTGAACCAGTTTTCAAAACACTTTTTCCAGTCCGCCGTAGACACCTCGTTTACAGCCTGCTCGAACGCAGCCAGCGCATCTTCCGGCGACGAAAATTGTATCCCCTTGAGCTGATTTTTTATTTTTGGAAATAAAAAGAAGTCACACGGTGCTAGATCAGGGCTGTAAGGAGGGTGACCCAGGAGTTTGACTGGTGTGCTGTCCAGGAAGTCCCTCGTTTTGAGCGCGGTGTGTGCAGGCGCATTGTCGTGGTGGAGCAGTAGTCCGCGGAGCCCTGTGTTTGGTCGCTTGTTGCTCACAACAGAAAAAACTTCTGGTAAACATTTGGTAGTATACCATTCGGCGTTGATGCTTCTTTGATCTCGTAAGGGAATTGAGGCCAAGTGGCCAGTCAAATTAAAAAAGCTGGCGATCAAAATCTTCCCCCCGCTTCGAGATCGCTTCACTTTGGTAGGCGTTGGTTCATTTTGAAACACCCAAACTGTCGACTGGCGCTTGGTTTCTGGATCGTATTGATAAATCCAGGACTCATCACCTGTTACGATGTCGTAAACACGCCGAGACGAGCCTGCTTCAAATTTGTTCAGCATATCACGGCACCATTCCACCCGGGCCTGCTTCTGAGCGTCGGTGAAGTAGTGCGGCACCCAGCGCGATACTATCCTCCTCACGCGAAGATGCCCGTGTAGAATCTCGTGAACGCTTCCCGATCCAATCTTTAATATGTGCTGAATCTCCTGATATGTAATTCGCCTATTATCTTGGATTAAATTTTTCACTGCTAGCACGTTTTCTTCCGTAATAGCCGTCAAAGGGCGACCGCTTCTTTCTTCATCCCGCAAGGTTGGTCGACCGCGCCTAAATTCGTTATACCAACGATACACGGTTGCCTTGGAGGGGCCTTCATCCATAAATGCCATTTGAAGTCTATCGAACGATTCATCCGGTTTCAGGCGACACTTGAAATCGTAAAAAATCATAGCTCTAAAATGTTCCCGGCGCAGATCCATTTTTCAGTAAGACACGATACTTTGAATTGGCTCGCAAAAAATGTGGAGGGAAATTTTGAAAATGGAACACACATATTTTTACTTACAAGTAATCATATTTTCGAAAAAGATTCTGACCGGCCAGTCTCCCATATATAAAAACTATTTTTCGCAATACTTTCTGAGTGGCCTGGTAACTTCTTTGGTTGCAAATTGTAAATTAAAATCTAGTATATCTATCATTTCTGTAAGCTGGCGCCTTATTTTTTTAAGCCAAGTGAAGCGAGTGAATCGTATGCAGTTAACCGTCGTGGTGTCTAGCGGCTAGCCAGACGTAAAGTTAATTTACATCAAGCTGATCGGACGTGGCTGTTGCCCTGGGGTAGAAAAAACTGAATATTGAATCAGGAACTATATGCTCGGTTAATAAAGACTATTTGCAGTTTATCAACCTTGTTGTAGACACAAGCTTCCTCTGCTGCAGGTGGTATATTGATGACCAAAGTAATATTTTTTCGTTCGAGTACCATTAGGTACTCAATTATTTCTTTGTAGGCTCTTGTAGTTGTTTTTCGTATTTCGACCTATGTTTCTTGGGAAAAGTTGTTTAGTTTCATGGGCAGAATCATCCTTTAATTCTTTTCTGGTGAATAAAAAAACACTTTGTATAATGTATAGGTAGTAAACAGCAAATAAAAACCGGCCAAGTGCGAGTCGGACTCGCGCACCGAGGGTTCCGTACCACCACATGATATTAATTGCATTAATTGAAATTTCGGTAACTTACTGTGCTAGATTTTTTGAGTCCGACTCGCACTTGATCCGTTTTTATTATTTGTTGTTATTTTATAGCCGATGCACCATAAATATACAAATTTTCACGCTTGTCAATGTTACCATTTTTACGATAGAGCTAAAACAAAAAATCTGTAAAAAATCACCTAAAAACACGTTTGTAGTAGGGAAGCGTCCCTTAATTTTTTTTAAGGTAAGTATAGAAATAAATAATTTATGAAAACTTCAACTGTATTGCTGTTGATGAGATACAGCCCAAACAACATTTTGTAAAAAAGCTGACTGGTGGCATCTTATCCTTTATTTTTAAATATTTTTTGAAACAAAAATTACAGCATTTTTCTACTCAACGAGCTCTAAACAACAACTCGATGGGGTTTTTCGCACCCCCTTTAACTGTTTGGGTGCCCCCCGTCATTTTTTTTGTTGTTGCAGCAATTTTCACAGCAATATGTAAAAATTTCAAATTTCTACCTATTACGGTTAATGAGATACAGCCCGCTGAGACAGACATCGGAGGCATATAAATATAGGGTCCCGTTTTTCACCCTTTGGGTAAGGAACCCTAAAAATGTATAAAAATTGAACATAGACACAGATATTTATATTGTAAACAACTACGATAGGGTTCTTGTATTCGTATTCTGGATGCAATGCAAAGCGCCATTGCATAGGAAACGTATTTGTAAGGTACCTCGAAACTTGGCTCATAGACAGGGATAAGGTCAATAAGTAAAAATAAAAAATACGAATTTTTTTCGGTTGCAAATAATAAAGTTATAAAATAATTTTGTTTTTGTCAAATATCGATAGGTCGTATGGCAGAATGATACGTAGCCATGGCCAGTCCTTAAAAAAAATACTGACAACTGTTCTAAGTAGTCTGTGGTCGGTTTATACAGCTGTTAGTTTTTTTTTTATGATAGGCAGTTACTACTCATCACATTCTGCCATACGACCTATCGTTATTGGACGAAAACGATTTTTGTGTCATACCTCGTCATTTATGGCCGAAAAAAATTGGTATTTTTTATTTATCTTTAATGATCCTATTCCTGTTTATGAGCCAAGTTTCAAAGTACCTTACCAATAAGTTTCCCTTGCGAATTGCGAGCTTTGCCTTGTGAGGTGTCATCACAATGGATGTTGGAAAAACTTACCTGAGTATGTATATAGGTACACGTCTTTTGAGACAACGTGCCCTGATCTACAATGTTACTTTTATATCTTAACTTTATTATATGTACATTAATGCAAATAGGGGAATATTTAACTGCTGGATTGCACACAAAAATTTGCTTACTTAAATAATTCAAAATAGCACCAAAAATATTGGATTGCAAACCAAAAAGATCTCACTATTAAAGTCAAGCGAATTCGCTTCTGGTGGTCGAAAGACAAACATACCTAACCGATCCCTTTCGGGATTACGTTGTTTTTCGACCACTTTCGACACTGTTCAGAAGCGAATTTGCGTGACAATCTTTAAATTAGATTACACAGGTCTGTTATAACACAAGCAAAACAGGATCGGATAGGTTGTGTTTCAACCAGACGCACATTAACTTGAGAAAATTCAAAAGTGCGCAATCCAGCGTTTTAGTGTGCAATCTAGTATTTTAGATGCCATTTTGGTATTTTTGTTGGTGCTACTCTCGAATATTTTGTTCGAAGAATGAGGTATGGCTCCAAGGGTATGGCATTAAATACATGCAATTATTTTTTTTTATCAATATAATCCATACGATCCATAAAAAGGCATTATAACATTTATAACAGTACGAGTAACTATAAGGTGCCCGAATTTCTGCACGAAAGTTTCGTCTCTCTCGTGTTGATTTGATTTTTAGGGTACCGTACCTCAAAAGGAAAAAAGGAACCCTTAAAGGAATACTTAGTTGTCCGTCTGTCTGTCTATCTGTCACGACCCTTTTTCTCAGGAACGCGAAAGTTGAAATTCATATTAAATACTAAGGTCTACTGTCCCTTGGAGTTGTGAAAAAATCAAACTTCTAAGCCAACGCAATCAAAAGATTCACACTACACTCGCAAGGGAATCAAAAACTACAGAGCTCCTGTGAACTCGGAATCTTGAAATTTGGTACGAAACAACGTCTTATAGTACCTTCAGATACAGAAAAAATTGCGAAAAGCATAAATTTTTATTTACATCATATAATAAAAATATTTTTAATAATCCATTTCCTCATGAATGCTCGCACGAGGTTGAGGCCCTTGGGCACACAAGATTTGGGGCCCTTTTGGGAAGTAAAGAAAAATCATGATACAAAGATTTTTCTATAGTTATCTACCTAATACCTATTTATTAAAGTTATCTTTAAATCTTAAATCTAGTAGGTACTCATATATTAACAATTAGATAAGCAGGGATTCCTGTGCTGCATTTTTTCGCCGCGCGACGAGTTAAGGCCGCTGGGCGGAGTGGAGGGGGCATGCGCAGTTGCAATATTTGTAAGAAAAATACTACTGCACATACCCCCTCCACTCCCGCCAAGCGGCCTAAACTCGTCGCGCGGGGTGTACTATGCAATTAGTGATTAAAAGGTGGATTTACTAAAGCGAAAGCCAGAGATGAATCACGAGCAAGTGAAAGATTCTAACAACTGAATCCTAAATCCCTTTTGTTCAAGAGTTGCATACTATACTTTATACTGTGACTACGATAAAAAGAAAGATTTGAGCGAAAATACACATTCAAGGAGGTTGTATAGCATTGAGAGGGAGGTTGAATATATTAGTGTGTTCTAAATTCAAACACCAAAATAGTGATCAAGTAAAAAAAAATACATATGTTTTAAAAGAAAAATCTGTATTCAAAATTATTATTAAAAATTAAGAAGAATGATGGTAATGAAAAGTGTGGTCATAAAAAGTCGCTAAAAATCGCTAAAACATTTTTTAGGGTTTAAGAGTTGAAAATAAGCCGCTAGATCTAGCTACAAAGTCGCTAAAACGGCAACACTGGCTGTTTTACGTAACTTTCGGGGGTTCCCCAGGCCCTGTGGTACAGGCCATAGACAAATTATATAGTGCCGACATCTATGTATTTGATGTGTGAAACGTGCAATGCGCAAGTTCGACCGTGGATTTAGTAGTGGGAATTATCGTTCACCTCAGAGAGCGAGAGCGATTTGAATCTTTTGGACTACTGAACTAAATCACACATTTAGTTCAGTAGTTCATTTAGTTCAGTACTGTAATATGACCTACAAGATGCTTGCGGCTCGCGAGCCTATTAGTTCATTTAGTTCAGGAGTTCATTTAGTTCTAAGACTCATGTGTTTCGACTAATTCACAGCTCAGTGTAGAGTTAGAAGCAGCTCTTGCGTGCGATTTATTTTTCTAATCAATCAGCCGAGATTTTCCTTCATACTTGACAGGCTTAGGACTGTCAACCCATGCGAAAATTCTTTACCTATATGTTTTCTAGTTAATCTGTGATATTTTCGTTAATTAAAATCTACACTGCTACAGTATATTTACACTAATAGTCTTTGTTGCACTGCCATATAAACAATAAGAACAATAACAAAAAAACCCTAAAAAAGACGAAAATCGTCATGCGTGACGCGACACATTCGGCAATTATAGGTCAACTAAATTAATATTAAACAAAACAAACATAAAAAGTACCTAATTACTCCCGCCAAAATCGAAACATTCGTTAGAAATTCGGGACTAGCTATTCATAAATTAAGAATTGAACCTTATTTTTATCATCAGTGTGTTCAATTTGCTTTGAAACAGTGTTTGTTGCAAATCAATCTACCTCAATCAAACTCTAGCTAGCGCTCTCACTCTCTCATACTATTACCATGTATTGATGACATAATGCTGTTTCTTTCGTTGTTTCGCTGAGCTGCGAACTGAGTCGGGTGGCTCTGCGAGCCGAGAGCGTCGAGAACTAAATGAGCCGATGAACTATTGAACGAAATGGTGAACTAAAGAGCGATTCAATTTTTGACAGGAGTTAGTTCATTTAATTCAGTCGCTCACGAGTTACCCACGACTACGTGGATTCGAAACGGTTAATATTAGTAGGTGATCGCTAGATGGTGCTGTAGTTAGTTAGAATACACTCGGAAATATTCTTGTACAGCCTAATAAAACGTTAAGTCGGCGGAAAAATGCGGTACTAAGTACTTCTTATGAAATAGAAATGTGTAAGTATATCGGTCTTTTGGGGCCCTCGTGAGGATGGAGGCCCTGGGCACGGGCCCCGTGTGCCCTTATGGTAAAGAGAAGAAGTCAACCCAATCAAAAGAAACAGCAATAATTTAAGCCGAATATTTTGAAACTCGCAACTACTCGCAAGGGAATCAAAACCTAAAGGATATTGCCAGTCGATCTAGAATCTTGAAATTTGGCATGGAGCAACTTTTTGTAGCACACATAACGGAAAAATTCCGAATACCTTAAATTTTTAGTTACTTACATCACATAATAAAAATAAAAACCGGTCAAGTGCGAGTCGGACTCGCGCGCCGAGGATTCCGATATACTTTTTGCATTTTTGGAAGCAATAAGGTCCATTTTTAGGACCGCAAAACTAAATTTGTTTGTAAAGGTTATTTGCAGATTTCTAAAAAACTGTGCTACTTAGAAAGATCGATTTATTTTTGCTGTAATGTTTACATAAACATCTGTCAACTGTAATTAATTCACATTTTTCCTTTCACAAACTTCGGAGATAAGGGGGGGGAATGGTATTTTTTTGACATTTTTTCCCATAACTTGAAAACTAAGAGACGTCAAAAAATACAAAAATATGATACCCCACTCGACCTAGTAACGACAATTTGAAATTTGCCCCCCCCCCCCCCCTATTTCGGCCCCCTTTACATTAATAATCACAATTTTTCCAAAATGCTTTGATGTGCAATTAAGTTGGGCACCTATATTCTAAAACTATTCCAAATTTCAAGTCGCTAGCATGAGTGGTTGCCGAGATATAGAGGTGTGACAGACAGACAGACAAAGTCACACCATAAGGGTTCCTTTTTTTACCATTTTGGTATCGGAACCCTAAAAATTAGCAATAAAAATACAATCACTTTTACTTATATTCCTACAGGTTTGTACGGAACTCTCGGTGCGCGAGTCCGACATGCACTTGACCGGTTTTTTTTTTTTTAGATTATGCGCTTGATGCATGCAATTTCTTTATATATTTTAATTGAAATGAACGGTTTTAAATTTATTTATTTTTTATTTAAGAAAACAGATAAACTTAATCTATTCATATTCCTAACTTCAAAACTGGCCAAGTGCGTGTCGGGCCACGCGCATTATAGGGCTCCGCAGCTTTTGTAGGATTTTTTTATTGTAAAGCAGGTTTGTACAAGTATTTCATAACGTTCATAACATAAACTTTTTACGTCCTAATGCTCAGCGAGGTCCTAGCGCCTGATTGCTTTTGCTATTATTTCCTGTTTTTCGGCTATAGCTCATTAACCTGTGAAGCATACCTACTTAGCTTTGAAAGTTTTCTTTTTAATTTCATCATATATACTACTATTGTGATTTTTTTCACATTTTCAATAACTCTCGACTCCAACAAAAAATTGCGCTATCAATTTCGTAAACGGATCCCTAAATTGAAAAATGATATTAACAGAATGACATTATCTTTAAAAGACCTATCTAACGACAACCCACACGACGGGGTAGACAAGAAAAAAGAATACCCCCACTTTACTTGTTGGGGAGGTACTACAAAAATAATTTTTAAGATTTCATTTTACCACATTGTGAGCGTAAATGAAATGTTTTACCACTTTGTGAGCGTAAATGAAATGTATATTCATACTTAATTACAGCTGTCTAGTACTAAGGATCTCCAAGCTAAGCCGCGGATAGACAGACGATAAGGAGAGGACAGAGAAACTACCTTCGGAACCCTTGAACTGCCAATGATAGAGATTTCGTACCTTATTTCTTTGATTGATCCAGGGACTAGATAAGTACTGTTTTAAAAATCATTTCTTTCTTTGTGATAAGACTATAGGAACTTCTTCAGAAAATTTCATGCTTTGCAACCCACCTGGTAATTGAAACATATAGTCAAAATGCAAAACTCGCGGCCGAATGGTTGTTGTTCTATCTTTCCGGCCGCGGTTTTATAACCACGTGACAGTAGCCGCTATCGGCTACTGTCACTGGTAGTAGTCCTGCCACATCAGAAGCCATTTAACGGCTTGAAAACTTTGAGTTGAGCCAAAAGCCTAATCTTGGAATGGGACGAGTTTGCCCAAAGAGATTTTAACCACGCTGCGCTCGGTCAAGCGTAGCGAGGTTAAAATCTCTTTGAGTTTGCCCTCTGGGTTGTGGACGTCCGATGGCAGTCGCGTTGCGTATAAAAACCGTTGCTCTTGCCGTGCTAGCCTTATAACTTATTACGTTTTCTATGTACTCTGGATCCTGAGTAGAGAATGGAATAAGGCTAGGACAGCGGCAATATTGCAATAATGTAGAGTTAAGATACAATTATAAAATTTTTGAAAATGACATACAATTAAATAGTGATACGTTACCACTGTAGTAAAACAAAGCTCGTTGCACACAGAACGTCCCCAAAGTAAAGGGAGTCGTGTGCAAATATATAAAAAGCATAGAGACAGTGCTGTGCGTTGACCTGGTGAATGTTTAACGTCCTTGATGAGCGCGGGCGCTTGTAACGTCATCGCAAGGGGCCGTTGGGTTTCAGCGCGGAGGCCCGCAGCCGCAGTACGTTTTACTTTACATTATGGCTGACTAGCTGGTGCCCGCGACTTCGTCTGCGCAGATTTATAAATTGTAGCCTATTCTGATGTATAAACTATATTATTGTAAAGTTTCATAACAATCCATTCCGAAATTTTTACGTGAAAGAGTAACAAACATCCATACTTACAAACTTTCGCGTTTATAATATTAGTAGGATTTACACAAAGGCAAAATTTAGGCACTTGTAAGGGATGCAGCTATAGGAAAGTAAGAAATAGTCGAATGGCTTTCTCCTTCTTTACTATAGCTGAGCTGCATCTCTCCGAGGCCCCAAAATTTTGCCTTAGTGTAAATCAGCGATTTATTTCACACAGAAGAGGGAATCAAAAAATGAACATGTGGCTATATTAATCAGATGGGTATACAACGTGTAAAGAAAAGGGTATAACAATCGCGAAGGGTGTTAATCTGCCAATGAAACTGATCAACTTTGCCCAGGGAATATAGGTCGAAATAGGAAAAAAATTCACCCATAGAAACTGAATCAGCTGTAGGTAAGCGCATTTTGTAAAGAAGGTAGTCGAAGTCCTTTAAGTCAGAAAATCCTTTAGAGTATATGAGTTGTGTTTCTGACAAGAAAATTCTCGATCACAAGTAACACCATCGCTATGAATCTTTAATTAAAAATCTATCACTCCAGTGCTAAAGAGCTCAACCACAACTATGAGGCAACAGTGTCACACCTAAACGAAATAAAAAATAAAACGTTTATAAAGAGTGTATACAAGTAGGTACGCACGACAGCAAGCACCTAGAAACCGAACCAGTATACGCTGGACCAGCGCTCCGCTACAGACGCCCGACACCAGAGACCCGCTCAAGGTTGTTTCCACCGACGACGTGCGGCCGCGTGTACGATCATCATTAAAAGAGGTGTCTAGATAAAACATTGCACAACAGTCCCAAAGAATTTGTCGTACAAAACCCGCCCAGGCAGACACTGACATGTTTGTGTAGCACTGCGGAGAGATGTTGCA
Source organism: Athrips mouffetella (assembly GCA_947532105.1). NCBI lineage: Eukaryota > Metazoa > Arthropoda > Insecta > Lepidoptera > Gelechiidae > Athrips > Athrips mouffetella. Next base: position 13,739,277 of record OX383958.1, read on the forward strand.
TCTCTATGCATCCTTTTTCGCATGTATCATGGGAAGTGCACTGAGGAATTGTTCGAGCTAATACCTGCTGCAGAATTTCACCACCGCACCACTCGCCAGAAGTTAACATTTCATCCTTACCACTTAGATAACTGGCAATCTTCCACCGTACGTTTTACAAGAAACTTCTTACCACGTAGGACCGCACTGTGGAATTGGCTTCCTGCGCAGGTATTTCCGGACGGGTACAACAAGGCAGCCTTTTAAGAAACGAGCCTACAAATATCTTAAAGGCCGGCAGCGCACCTGTGATCCCCCTGGTGTTGCGGGTGTCTATGGGCGTCGGTGATCACTTACCATCAGGTGACCCGCCTGCTCGTCTGCCTCCCTCTTCTATAAAAAAAAACCTATATCGACCCATATTTCTTTGGAAATGTTGTTTCGTTCCATATTCTGAGTCACCCCTTAAATGGATAACATATCGTACTTTTTACACCTGTAGAAAAGGACGATCACGAAAACAAGTAATTTCACGAAGACTTGAGTTTATACCAGGTGTAAGGGACGGTGTACCGAAAACTGAATGCGCGTGCTCAGTCAACGAAACTGAACAACTTTCCCAAAGAAACATTTTTGGGAAATAAATAATTTTTTAGACCTTTCCATGCAAATTGTTCGATCAGGGTGAAAAGGTCAATTTTTTTTTTCATTTGCCAAAAATGTTTAGGAAAGTTGTTCGCGCGACCTTTCAGTTTACGGTACACCGTCTTCCTTTACACCCTTTATTAAAATAATGTAAAACTGAATCAACTTGATGGATGAAATGAACCTCATTGCTGAATTCTTGAGTTTATTCTATCGAAGCTCTGCGTTGTATTTTTTGTATCACTTAATACAATGTAATGTTATAAATGTATAATCTTTCTGTACCTATTTATCTATCTTCAAAAGGATCGGCAAAGCCTATACAACCGAGTATTTGTCCTCCGTGATGTCACGGTTTTGTCATTTGCCAAATGGCGATCATTTTAGTTTTACTGCGTTGGCGTCTCTGAGTGTTCTTTGTAAGAATTGGTTTTATCTAGTCATAATAATTAAAAGTTTATAGTTAACCACATTTTTAAATAACATTAAATCAATCTACAGTCGCCAATTAGTCAAAGGTTTTATTAGGTGTCTTTTTATTTAGTCTGTCCCACGTCTGTCCGGCTACCTTTCAAGCAAACTTTTGAAAGGACACAATAGAAAATGCTTTAATTTATATAGGTACTGACTGATGAGCTACCTAACTCTGATTATTAGGCGTAAGTATTTAGATTTTCCCCAGCATTTAGTAAGAAGTACGGCACGGCAGCAAAGGAAGCACGTAGAAACAAAACTAGTATAAGCTGAACCAGCGCTATGATGCAAACGCCCGAAACTAGAAACCTGCTCAAGGTCAAAAGTGTTTCTACCGACGTGCGACCGTGTGCACCAATTGTACTAAACATTTTTGGTTTTAGAGCTCCTTTAAATCTATAGCTGTCACTTCGCTGACGCTGACCTTTAACTTTATAGAAGCTTTGTGCAACTGTTAGTGGATTAGCAGCGCAGACGTTTCTACTTTGAGCTTCGTTCGTCTCACTCAGTTTTTGCAGACGACTGACGAGTGACGGCGAAGGTCGGTCGAGGCGAGCCACGAGCTAGCATTCCAGCCGCTATGAATGAATAGTCGCTCGACTGGTCGCAGGCGCATACCAAGTTACTTAAGATTAATTTGACAACAAACATTTAAGTTGGCAAAAACCGGAATGGTTGGCACTGGCACCCGCCCCGTGGGAACTGCGGGCGGACCGCGGTCGAGACTTGTCGTCGGTGATTGTCGACACTCGACCCGACCATTCATTTAGCGATGTTCCGTTCAGCAAATCAAATGTTCTTCCGTCCGATAAGCATGTCTTCGGTGTTCAAGAGCTAAGGAACGAACGGATTCATTTTGTCTATTTTATGAGAATGTTAATTCCACCTCCTAGGATACTCCTAATTCAGTTCAGGCAAAAGTAATTTACATTCTTTGTACTCCTTCGATAACACATTTTGCTGTACTGCGTAAGTTTTGTCTATGAGTATTATAATTGCAAAATTACTATTTGAATAAATTAGTTGTCATAACATCACGTGACACGTGAAGTGCAGGATGGGAGCTCTCTCCAGAATTCCAGCAAACCGAATTAACAAAATAATTATTTATTATTAATAATTTTTTGTTAAGAATTTTAAAACTCGAGAATGTGCCTAAACATGTAAAGTAGGATATCAAAATAATTATTAATCTTATCTCAAAACTAGTCTCCTTATAACCGTTTTCAAAAGCCTTTAATAGCATTAACTTCGTGAAATTATTTAAAAGCAATAAGGCTTTATAGGGAAATTAGTGGTTCAAGTAAACTTTTATGCGGTTTGTACCGCGCGGATAGGTATCTATAATAATTATTAACATTTTAATGCTGGGACGAATCGTAAAACTTGTAGAAAATTGTGTTGGTACTAAGTACGTGCTGAGGTCTTACTGACGTAAAACAAAACTTGTGGTCTCACGACAGTAAATTCTCATGGACGAGAGACTGCCAGTGCTATACCAATATTGCTGTACAAGGGTTATCAAGGACTTTTTACTCGCTTTGCAAAATAAGACTATGTATGGATCGACGAAATTTTAGGATGTTTTTTCTACACTACATACCTACTACTTAGCGTATAAAAATTGTTTTACGTCTTAGGGCCCGCGCACACCAATAGGCAGAGCAGACAAGAGCAGGTTTTGATAATATTGCAAAATGGACTTTATATCTTAAGAAATAAATGCAAAATTGCCTGAGAGGCATGAAAACTGCTTGCGGCTGTGTCTCTCAGGCAATTTTGTATTTAATTTTTTAGATATAACGTCCATTTTGCAATGTTATCAAAAACTGCTCTTGTCTGCTCTGCCTATTGGTGTGCGCGGGCCCTTAGAATGAACTCGTAAAGGTTACGTCGTTTAAAGTTTAGACGATAGGTAAGTAGGTTACGTTTTTTAATAGGTACTGTTCAAAATGCGATATATTAAGTACTTCTTAAGAATGTGTGGAATTTCCCCTAATAGGCATGGTTCACAAATGATAAATTTTAAAGTAATAAAGTAGAAGTTCGCCGGAAACGAAGAATATAAATTCAGGTGTTGTACTAGCCACGAGCGGCCTTGAAGCTTATGGTGATTTCTAATCAGGGCCTCACTGGGTTATGTCTGGCGGAACTCGAAATAAGGACCGCCGCGCGTTTAGAATAGCTTACCCACAAGTAGAACAAAAGAGTATTTTGTTTAAGGTCTTTTAAAACAAGAGCGAAAATAAACGAAAATAAGCTCATGATGAGGACCAACTTTTACTGTTGTGGGACCAACACTGAAATCGCATAAATATAGCTATTTATTACATACTAGCGGTCCGCCCCGGCTTCGCACGGGTAGATATAGGTTCTTGTTGCGTCGGGGGTTACTAAGAAAACCGGCCAAGCGCAAGTCTGACTCGCACCAAGGGTTCTGTACCACTATGGTAAAAATACCGTCCTAGTTATGGGCAGTCATACCGTCTTAGTCACGCAGAAGTGCATTAAATTCGAAGAAGAAGAATGCTAGAAGAATGTGGAGGGGAAGTACCTTAGTCACCACGCTTGTTAGTGTTACGGCTTGCTCCATGGACCGCGGCTGTTGGTGACGGCAGTATGTAAGATGGTGCGATACACGGAAAGATGCTGCTGCCCATCTTCCGGTTTGTAAAACCTTAGTCGCCTCTTACGACACCTACAGGTAGGATGCTCTGCCTGCCTACCCCGTGAGGAAGGGATATAGGCGTGAGAATACACTCAATTACAGGAAACATCAGCCAAATTTTTCATGTCTATTCTTTGTTGTAGATAAAACCATTACATTCACTTAGAGCGCTGTTTCTTTAATTTCAATTTTGATAACGATTACACTCATGATAACTTTTGAATGGTATGTCCGATTTGAATAATTCAAAAAGTAATTTACAGGTATTGATATAGCCTTGAATACGAAATCATTTATTTGGATAAGGATTAATAGGTGCGAATAATGTGGCCTATATAGTTTGTACCGGCGTTACTATTGCATATTTTAATATGAAAAATTAGTTATTGTGACATAACTGTTATAGTTAGACATATGTTATCGCGGACTTTTTTGTAGATATTGATGACTACTATAAACCTGTAGTACATCACTTTGCTCTATTGTTAATATTTTCGGCAGCGTATGCGATATAAGGATGCTATTTGGTATTTTTTCCACACCTTGGGTTACATGATCGAAGTTTTCATACGGAACCCTAACTTTTTTGAAAATACTTTATAGCCCATGTTCATCACGGATAATGCAGGTGTCTAATGGTGAAAGAATTTTTCAAATCGGTCCAGTAGTTTCGGAGCCTATTCGATGCAAACAAACAAACAAACCAACAATCAAATCTTTCCTCTTTATAATATTACTAGCTGTTGCCCGCGGCTTCGCTCGCGTGGATTTCGTATTTATGTTGTTACAGGTTTTCCGAAGCAATGAGATATTTTCCCGTCATTTCGGGGTAATTTTAAACTAAGGAAAAACAGGACTAACCCTGCGCATATCAATGAGTATAATTCAAGATCCAGCTGAATTTTATATAATATACAGACGTTACTCATAAATTACTCAGAACAGACAAACTTAGCAGCAGTATCCTAACAAATGTAAAGAGAGAGATGAGAGACACCTTTATGTAATATTTCAAAACAGAGCCAATTCGCAGAAGTAATTGAGAAAAACTAAAACCCTCCCTCTCTCTCCCTCTCCCCCCTTCTTCTCCCCCTCCCTCTGTCTCTCCCCCTCCCCCTCCCCCTGTATCTCCCCCTCCACCATCTCCCTCTCCCCCTGCCCCTCCCTCTCCCTTTTCATCACCCCCTCCCCCTCCCTCACTCTCCCCCTTCCCCTCCTTCTCCCTCTACCTGTACCCCTCTGCCTCTCTACCTCTCTCCCTCTCTACCTCTCGACCTCTCGACCTCTCTACCTCTCTACTTCTCTACGTCTCTACATCTCTACCTCTCTATCTCTACCTATCTTCCTCTCTACATCTCTACCTCTCTACCACTCTACCTCTCTACCTCTCTATCTCTACCTCTACCTGTCCCTATCCCTACCCCTTACGCCAATTTAACCGCTATCCCTAACATAGAAATGACACCCATATTTATTTTTAGACATTTCAAACCTATCGCACCCCAACCCTATCCCCAGGGGACGATGGTATTTCACGTCCACCACGTTGGATTTCAAAGTTGTTGTAGCTTTCGTAATCAGCGACCCGATAAACTATACAAACGACACCCATATTGATTTTTAGACATTTCAAACCTATCGCACCCCAACTCCATCCACAGGGGGATGATGGTAATTCACGTCCACCACGTTGGATTTCAAAATTGTTGTAGTTTTCATAATCAGCGACCCGATAAACCATACAAACGACACCCATATTGATTTTTAGACATTTCAAACCTATCGCACCCCAACTCCATCCCCAGGGGGATGATGGTATTTCACGTCCATCACGTTGGATTTCAAAATTGTTGTAGTTTTCGTAATCAGCGACCCGATAAACCATACAAACGACACCCATATTGATTTTTAGACATTTCAAACCTATCGCACCCCAACTCCATCCCCAGGGGGATGATGGTATTTCACGTCCACCACGTTTGATTTCAAAATTGTTGTAGTTTTCGTAATCAGTGGCCCGATAAACCATACAAACGATACCCATATTGGTTTTTAGACTTTTTCACCCCATTTCCCTTTTTTAGGGGTTGAATTTGGGGTGGAATTTCAAAAACAGTGATGAACGTTGCATAGAATTACATCATTAATGCCTAAATAACAAATTATGTGGATTTTACTTTAAAAATAAAGAATTTTCAACTTCATCCCCCTTTTCACCCTTAAAGGGTGTTGAATTTTCAAAAACCCTGAGACACGTAATTATTAATTTTTAGTCGTCAGCCTAAATACAAATTTGAAGATCCTAATTTCAAAACTGACGGACTTTCATACAAACTTTCATCCCCTATTTTACCCCCTTAGGGGTGGAATTTTGTAAAACCCTTTCTTAGTGCACCCCTAGGCCTCATAAGGAACCTACATGCCAAATTTGGAATCTCTAGACCCAGCGGTTTGGGCTGTGCGTTGATATGTCAGTCAGTCAGTCAGTCACCTTCTTCTTTTATATATATAGATTAATAATTAATTATTATTATTATTAGTGTAGATAGATTAGGCCAACAGTGTTATAATATTGCGAAGTATGGATCGTCGAGGACAAGACGCGAAGGAAACTCCAGGCTTTTATTCGCGTGTATTGCGAAGGTTATAGAATCCCTAGCTAAGGTTTATAGAGCCACTGATAAATAAGTTCTGCGACGTTATGTGTGTGAAATGAAAACCATCATAAGAAGAAGGTACCTTTGAGCATGTGCTGCGGCTTGAGCGTTGCCGCCTTCTCCAATGGGCAAGGTGAAAGGTTAGCAGATGCCGCGTCGGTAGGCCTAGACTAGACACACATGGCCAATATGGGCATGGGTCTTATCTTGAACATCTCCGCATGATGCTTATCGACCGACAAATTTTACTTTACGTGACACCGCATGCGAGCTTTCGATTAAATTCATCGAGCAATGAAAATGCACCCTTTAATGCTGGTACAAAAGGTTTACCTGAAAAACATGGGTCCCATAAATCATATTAGGTTCGAAAATAAGTAGGTACGCTCAGTTTTCATAACGTGAATCATTCATCGCTGAGTACAAACTGAAGCACTTGGTGGGTACCTACGTGCCTCTGTTGATCACGTGCAAATTGATTTGACTATTCATCGGTTTAATCTTGAGGCCTCTTAGTTTTTCCCAGCTTGGCAAATGAATACCATCAGATTGGATGTGGTTCTTTAATAGCATCTTGAATTTAGTTATTTCGGGACGTTTTAAAATCGTGATGTTACAAAAAATTACTTTCTTACTAAGCTGTAACGAAGTAACATTATCAGTATCAAGTCAGTAGAATATTACTATTCCTTCGACAATCCGTTATTAATTTCTTATTATTAAAAAGAATAATATAAATGGAATTTTATAAAAAAGTGAACCTCTACCTGTCCTGTTGGTTGGTATGGTATCTCACACATCACAAACCAATGGCATCAATACAACAGGCCGTATAAAAAAAGCTTCGGACTTCATTACTCTTTGTTTGTGTTGTCTTATCAAATCAATTGTAGACCATGAAGCGATGTATCTCGAGCTGGTTTCACCCTGCCAGCCGCGATATGTTCAACGTCAGGCAAGTGCCAATGCTCGATAGTACCGGCACCACAAAGGATGACGTGGTACAACCCATTATAGGTAAACGACTAGTTCACCTTCATCGTGGGAACGAATTAGCGCTTTATGATAATTGCTTATAACTCTTATAAGTGACATCGGTAGGTGTTCATATGTCAATTTGTTCTTAAAGCTTCATCATATTTTTAAAAGTATTGTATTATCGGATAAATAACAGGCTAAGTAAGTAAATGAATATTTTATTGCTTAAAATAGCAACAACATAGGCCATAAATAAATGGATGCCACATGTACATAGAGTTCAATGTATGTGTAATAGCAGTTTTTATGCGAAAACCTCACATGGGTGATGTACCATATGGTTAGTGCTAGGCAGATGATAGGTTTGAGATGCTAGTTGCCCTCAGCCCGTGGCCCTGAACCCTTGTTCTCAACATTTAGTTATCTGTTTAAGTATCAGGAGTTTCGGCAGATGTAAAGTTTACTTGATAACATTACGTTGGAACCGGCCGCGCGCAAAAAACTCAAGCGCGCGATTAAGTTAGCGACCACGTAATTTCCTGTCTAATAAATAGGGCAACGCTTCACAGTAACCTTGTTCTTTGATTATCTTGGAATTTGCGAGGTTAGTAGAGCCCAAGCCGTAGCTAATAAATGACAGCAGCTGGGGCCCCTTCAGGTTCGCAAGACCTTGATGGAGATCTTGGTCTTGGAATAGCTACTTCGTTTTTGGAAATAACTTTACAAATTAATAATTTCCATGCTACCGGCAAAAAACTTTGTATTTTGTAAAGATTGTATAAAGTATTTGAATCGGAAGCAGTAATTGCGGTTATACGATTAACCCTTTCTAATGAACTGCAACGCCCATTCCAAAGGTCCAGTTCTGGTTTTATCAAGACAAGACACCCTCGTCAGGAATGCGGGCCGCACAGACTCAGGCTCCCGATAAGGACGATTCCACTAATTTTCTCCACATAAGTCATCTGGACGTTAACGCCTGGGATTAGGCGCCCGCGCCGTAAAACCAGTTCCATGCAGCTCGGTAAGGGATACCATGTTACAGGCATTTGTTAGGACATCTTTAAGACTAGAAATAAGTTTTTTTTATTAACCTATATTTAATATAAATATAATTTAATACCTTATCTAATTTTAAGTGTAACCACATGGATTTTGCCGACTGATCTGATCCTCTGCTTCGATTTTAAACAAGGCTTTTAACTTGATCTTCGAATTCGTTTCCTAGAGCAAAAACGCATCGGTCGTGACCAACACTATCTAGCCCATAGGAAGTTATTAAATGGTGACCCTACTGGTTCGTCGAAGTATAAAAGTAGTCTCTATTTTGGGATCACCCGCTTGTCCTCGCGGCCTCTGCTCTGCTCGCGCCATGCGCGCTCACCCTGTCGAACCCCAATAATGTCTGCTGTGACTGTGACACACCTATACTACACGAAAAAGAAAGTCTAGACTGTTATTACGTATCTTTTGGAAACATAGTATCAGCTAGATTACTTAAACTGTTTATGTGTTTTTTTACAGCGAAGTAAGTGGATGAGTGAAAACCTGACAAGGCTTTATAAAAGTAAGGTAATGAAATGTCAGATAGTAGAAAAACACCGGAGTTGACGTAGAGTCTGAAGAGCCTCGTCTAACTGTCGTATATAAAATTTCATAAATTCGGCGGAAGGCGTAAGCACCTGCAGATTTGCGATTCAGATGGGTCTGATTCCTCACTTAACATTTTAAACGTATCATCGAGATATATGGCCTATCGCTGTCTGCTAGGTATATTGATGATCCTGAATTTCAAATCAGGATAACGACGGGTTTTGTTTTTTTAACGGATTCAAATTCAAGGTGTTCAAAAAGTAAGAAATATAAAAATCCATTTTTGGAAGCCGAAAAATGTGAAGTATTTGGATTGTCAGGGGGTTGCTCTATGAAGGTAGAATTTTTATTTGGTACCTAATTGTAGTGCAGTGCGCCATGTTTTCTGTCTTCTACCTGCTCAAGTGGATCGACTCCATGGAAAGCTTAGAATGGTGGATCTGTTGCAATTTGTTAAGAAGTAAAATACAGGGACTTACGGGAAGTTTAAGATAAAACAAGTGAAATATAACGTCCAAAAGAGTTGGACAGGGCCTTCTCGGAAGTTTCTGTATTCCTTACCACTATTACTACAGAAGTGAGGCTACATATAGGTGAGCTTGCTCCACCGTCCCAGGGCTAACTTAACAAAATTGAAGTCAAGAACATGACATGACACTAGGTATACTTAAAGGTAAGATGCGTTCTGGTAGTTTCCTTTTATACATGTCTGTAGTTACCTCTGATAATAATACACGATGTCGTGTATATGAAACGTGCTATTTGGGAGGTCGAGGCAATGGCAACTTGTGTTGCCAGCTTGTATAAACAAATTTGCTAAAAATATGTGTTAAGGGGCCGATAAGAGCCAAATGACCTCCCTTTCTCACAAAGGATAGAATGCGCGTGTTAGAACAGAGCGGATTTGCGCTGTTTTACGTTTTTAGCTAATGTTTGCATTTTTCTCAAATCAGTACCCATAATATCAATTAGGTATAAAACAGCTATATGATAATGCATATTATAATCTTATGATAATGCATATTATATTATCTTAACCCTTTAATTTGCTGTACATGTTTTGGTTTTACTGTAAGTGCAGCAAAAACTTGTAATAAATAATAAATAAATATTAAATAACTAGCTGACCCGGCGAACTTTGTTCCGCCTTACAGGCAATAAATAAGCAGATTTTATTTACCCTTACCCATACCCTACCCCTACACCTACCTAAGAACCTTCTCCTGACAATAACAAATACAACAAAAAAAGAATTAGCGAAATCGGTCCAGCCGTTCACGCGTGATGCCGTGACAAAGGGAAATAGGGATTCATTTATATATATATATATATATAGATGTGTAAAAGTTTTAGCATCATTAATGGGTACTTAAGACAAAGGTTTAAAAGCAAAAAGCAGAGGTAACTTTGTTTTTTTATGGCGTATAAAAAAGATACTTAATTATCACATATTTTTCACGGCCATTCATCTCTTTTTGTTAAAAAACTGCTCAAGTGAAGCGTATTTAGCTCTTATAATATATTATCTCTTATCAAATGAAAGTCTAAAAATTTTTCTCCGAACGTCAACTAACGATTGCACTTTAGGGAAGTACTTATCAGTATAGACTTGGTGTCGTTAAGTTTGTTTGAACAGATTTGAACAGGCTGAGATTCAATCTTAGCCTCACTATATTCCAGTTTCTGTATGAGTTTGAGTTACAAAAATCTTAAACTAAGTACGAAATAAATGCCAACTTCCCTTCAAAACGCTTAACGTGAAGGCGCATTAGTTAAGTCTATTTTCCTTGGAAAAATTGTCCTGATTATTTCGAAAAAGTAGACTTAATATCCGATCTTCTTGTAATATTTATTCTTCTTCAATTGTCTTTTTTTCATATTCTTAATGTGAATTATGTCTTCTCTTCTTGTAATACTGTGTTCGTCTTTTTGAAATATGTATTCTTCTTGGTAGATTTTGCCAAAAGTGTCAAAAAGGTTGCAGTTGGCAGCACTTAGCGTGGCGTGCGGCGGCGCGCCTGGCCGCCTTGCGTTGCGGAGCTCGGGCCGGTAGATCGGGCGTGCCAATGACTCGCAGGCCTTGAGCCCATGGCACCAACGATCCACGCAACTTGCCGGCCTCACGCCTATCTATACCCGTCTGGGAAAAGTACTACGAGACGCAGCATGTGAACGCTAAACGATGACGATCATCAACAAACTGCACAGCATTTCAATAAGTTTAAATAAGTAGAAATGTAGGTAATGCTAATACAACACCATAACAAGATGGAACATTTAAAATTACAACATCAAGTTATGTTTTTATTGGAATTTATAAAAAAAAAATGGTTTTGGACATTTAATGAGAAAGTACCTAGGCGACCGAGCTTCGCCCTATAATAGCTGCCTCAACATTAAAATATCATCCGATGAGCAAGCTATGCTACCCGCCAACAGATGGCGCTGTAGGTTTTTGTCTAAAACGTAAATGCTTCAAAACACGGAGAAAATGAATTTTCCTAGACATGAAACCTAGCTAGATCGATTTATAGCCCCCGAAAACCCCTGTATGGTAAATTTCATCAAAATCGTTAGTCGTTTTCGAGAAACCTATTACAAATATATATATTTACATATATATTATTATATTATTAATATATTATTATTATATATATATATTTATATATATACAAATATAGCTCGTTTAATAGTATAGGATATAATTTTTGGTAGGTAGGTAGGTATGTACTATAACAGCAGTAGAGCTAGGGGGCGAGCTGGATGGTGAGGTGAGGTCTTAAATAAACACAGTATATTTTACAACATTAAAAGAAACATGTTATATGGGGTGTAACTGTAAAGGACAGCTTTTCGAAAACTGAAACGGCATGATCAATTAATGATACTGAACAGCTTCCAGTGAATTACTCAAGAAATGAAAAAAATAGCTCTCTCCATACAAACTATCCAAGCAAGTTTACAATTTTGTATGAAGATACAGTTTTTTATTCATTTTTTAAAGTTTCATTCTCTAAAAGTTGTTCAGTTTCGTTGACTGATTATGACCTTTCAGTTTTCTGAAAGCCGTCCATTACAGGACACTTCAAAGATCGCGGGCAAAGATATTAATTAGAAGCACACGTACGTAACCCGGTATATACAAAAGAAAAGCCATATAAGCACGGAACCTCTACAGCACTTTATGATCATGTGACTCTGATGAGGAGTCGTTGCGACGGATTTGAATTATTATCAATTTAAAGCATACTGTACTCTCAAAACGGGTGTCTTATCAATATCAGCAATGTCGGTCAAACGCTCGCTCTGTCGGCAAAGTACGTACGGAGCGAGCATGGGGGCCTTATCGCCTAAACACACCAACTAACAACCTGAAAGCGTGTCTTTGCACTGCACTGTCACAAACCAACACCAGTTTTAGAGCACGTTATGTTAGCAAAATACGTTGACGAGCCACCTACCGTACCTATGAGGGGTGAATAACATCCTAAAGGTACGAGTCGCGCATAGATAGGCCTTTAATAGGCAAAGCGACCAAAAAATCAAATTTGTCGGACAGGTGGCAGTAGCTACCTTCAAAACAATGGCATCTCGAGAGGTAATTAAGCAAATTCCATGCATAGTATCATGTACAGTGGTTTTTCTTTCTGACTAATTGTAATGTTCCTTCTATATTTGGCTGGTTTTCATCTAGATAGTGCGGCGCATGAGCACAAAAACCGTGAGTGCGTGAGGAATGCGTGCAATGCAATTAATTAAGAGCTATTAATTGTTGATTCTCCTTAAGCATTCTGCAAGGACGATGTGACTGTGTGGTTTTTCTTGGGCTGGAGCCCTTGGATTTATGATACCGATATTGTCGCTCACATTACCTACCGCTCCACGGCGGTTATTGCATGGGAACATTCCGTCAAGATTCCTCGCCCTCGCATCCACTTCGGCTAACAATAGGCCATGCCACACACTGTTTTGAATGAAGTACTCATGAAGTTATTTTTGTTTCCTTATTCATAGTACTTCCTTCCCTAACACCACCGGCCTAGTTGGCGAATAGTCATGTGAGGTTTGCCAATAACTCAGGGTTTCCTGAATTCGTTTCACTCAATTCACAACAGTAAGAGTTAAGGTTGTGAGCGTAGAAACGAGCAGACATTCGTGATTAAACCGTGCTAATAGTTAGCAAAGCTATTGCAGAATGTGAGATAAAGCCGAGTTCAGTTCGTTACAACATTCCTTGGCCGCGAACTTGACTTTACGGCCTTAGCAATAGAAGTAAAACGCGCGAGTGGAGTTGATTGACCGAAAACGTTGAGACATTAGAGAAGCTGTGCTCGTATCCTGTGGGGTAAGGGGCCCGGGCGCCTCCGTCCACGCCGAGCAGCGCTGGCCAGTTCGCACGCCCCCGCAATGAGTTTTAATTGAGTCGCAGGAAGTACTCGCTACGGTCGCCGCATAGGGTGACCTTACCACTCCGACCAGACACGCGGATAACCAGACCAGACAAACGTACGCAAAGGACACTCAGGACACGCGAATGTCGCCATTGATCGGATCATTAAAACAAAACAATGAATTGAGAAATGCAAATTAAGAATTAAAGACGCCAATTAAGATACTCGCATAAAAATTACGCATAATATACTTTAAATTTATGTGGACAAAGGGAGGTGGTCCCGTATCTAAATAAATAGCTAAGTTACTGTATAAAAAAAGGTATTGAGGAAAAGAGAACACAAAATTAAGATTTAATTTCCTCTTGAATATAAATAGAATACTAAACACGCGGCATCTGAACCTAGACAGAGTATAAAAACGTAATCAAACCGCGGCTTGATGAAACTCACAAGGCATGACGGCTCGTGCGAGGCCACGGTGTCAGTCATATTATATCATATCCAGTCTGCATCAAATACACTCTCTCATTGTTTTTAGGGTTCCGATACCAAAATGGTAAAAAAGGAACCCTTATGGTGCGACTTTGTCTGTCTGTCACACCTCTATATCTCAGCAACCACTCATGCAATCGACTTGAAATTTAGAATAGTTGTAGAATTTGGTTGCCCAACTTTATTGCACATGAAAGAATTAAAAAAATATATGTTTATTACTGTAAAGGGGGCCCAAATAGGGGGAGGCAAAATTTCAAATTGTCGTTACTAGGTCGAGTGGGGTATCATATGAAAGGGCTTTACTTGTATATTTTTGTATTTTTCTACAACTCTTGGTTTTCAAGTTGTGATGACAAGTGTCAAAAAAAATACCATTCCTCCCCCTTATCTCCGAAGTTTGTGAAAGGAAAAATCTGAATTAATTACAGTTAATAGAAGTTTATGTAATTATTGCAGCAAAAATAAAACGATATTTCTAAATTGCACAGTTTTTTAGAAATCTGCAAAAAACCTTTACAAACAAATTTAGTTTTGCGGTTCTAAAAATGGACTTTATTGCTTCCAAAAATACTATAGATATATCGGAACCCTCGGCGCACGAGTCCAACTCGCACTTGATCGGTTTTTTTGGTTATGATAACTCAGGACCTAACATTAATCATTAAGAGCTTATTCTGGTATTCTGCAGTGCCAGTACGAGCCCCTACACAAAAATATATTTGTCGATTGGGGTATCATATGAAAGGGCTTGACAACGGACATTCTAAAATATATTTTTGTTTATGACAAAATAAAATCGCTGCGCTCGTGCTCCTAAATATCTCGGGCTGCAATTGATGCCTTACAGCCCTTGGCTACTAATCTACTATTGTTGTGTCTTGCCGCGGGAAATCTAGCTTACAAAAGTCGCTCGTATAACAAAAACAACCCGATGCGACCCGGGTTTGAATCTGCCCCTGAAACTGAAGAGCATTTCCTACGGAACGTGTAGAAAAACGAAAAATTTAACAATTTCCCATAGAAACTGCATCAGATATTTCGTATGGGCATGAGAAATCAAATTTTATTTTTCGTATTTCCTTTGGTAAAGTTTTTGACAGTTGGATTCACATCCAAGGCACCTCAGGGTTTTCCTTTCAGTTTCTAATTTTATGTTGGTGTCTCTTTCATAATATAAATACTTATAAATTATTTGAAAAGTTAGGATACAGCCCCTACCCTCAAGCTCACAGAATCTGAGATCCTGATAATAATGAGGTTGTGCGGGCTATGTAATTCGTGAAAAATTTTTTATAATTTAATTTCCAAGAATTTAATACCTACAAACTGGGCACTTATGATACTACAAATACCTATCACAAAGTACAATGTATTTGCGAAAATCAAAACGTGTAGCTATCAAACTGCAATTTTAATGTGACATGGTATCGATAAGATAAACCAAATAATGGCGGCAATTTCAGCTGTAAAAGGGCATTGAACTTGTAGTACTGACGACAGATGGTTACCAGTCTACATTATGTTGCCAAGTATGAGTATGACATGATACTTAGGTATTATAAAATAAACATTGTTTAATTTGTGTAGAATGAAGATCATAGAAGATTTATTTTCATGGTGTAAATAAATATCAATTTTGAGTTACTAAGCCTTGGAGTAATTGTTTCAAATTTCCCTTATTTGCTGTCTAATTAGGGCTAATGAGACAAAAAAATATAAACAAATCTGTTTTCAAAGTTGTTAAGTGGTAATTTGGGTGGGAATAGATATGATTACATAGCGCCATGGGCACGGGCCATTGTCAGAGTGCGCCAGCATTCGTTTTCGGCACGATTTGCCCGCAGGCCACCCGACCAGCCAAAACATTTCGCACTCCTCAGACTGGTATGTTGTTGACGGCTCATTTTGATTCCGTTTTGAGTGACGGATTAATTCGAGGCCTTAGACGAACCTTTATAGTGTTTTCAATAGTTTGAAGTGAGTTGGACCGAATAATAATAATGCATCTTAAAATAATACTTTGGTATCCGAATCAAAACTACAAAGATAACGAACTTGAACAAAACGCGTTTTGAATTAGTTGCGCGCGATTCATTCTTCTCCGGAGATCCGCCAGCCGCCATAGCGCGGGGCCCCAAGTCGTGACGGCCGTTTGTTAAACTAATGGCGGGCAAAAAGAAAACTCTACCACTCCTCCATTAGTCCATCCGACGCGCGTCTGCGACCAATGTGCGACTATTGACTCCGACAATTTGCACGTGCGAATTCAATTTGTCGTTTAACAACTTCTATTGTTTGTAAGTACCCGTTTTTATTTCCGGCTGGTTATAGCTACGACCTATTGTATTGCAAGGTTCGGGGTTTCGAGACTTTGTCGCGATTGGGTTGTGCTAATTACGCCCTAGGCTTTGTTGAAAAGTTATTTTTAAAGATAAGAATGGTTACTAAAAATACATGAAATGAGGTTAGGTACCCTGGATATTGGCGCTGTACGGAATCTTTTTTAATCCATCGAATCCACGATTAAGTAATTAGCGAATTGGCGCCACATGGCACTACGCGGGGGTCAGACGGGAAGATCGCACATGTAACACACGCGACAGATAGCAGTGAAAAAACATCACTGCGATAAAAGCCATCGTCGTGTCGGTGGTGTCGGCACTCGCAGGCGCAGGCGTGAGAACGCCGACACGTGGCCGACGCGAGCTCATTCATGCATTTGATTCATAAATTGTATGCTCGCTCTGAGGGCACCATACAATGTTCGCGATGCAACCTGAGAAGTCGCCACAAAACAATAGAGAATGGAATGCGCATTTTGATTTTTGTTAAGTAATTTGCATTGAGATAAGCTTATGCTTACATTAACAATACGTCCTACCATTGCCGTTTCACTTGTTCAGCAATGTTTTCAATAAGAGGTAATTTACTTTTGTTTTGACTATCACAATTGAAAAAGGCGAATTTAAAATTTCATTAACTCAAGGCATTGTGAAAGCCGATAACCGACTCAAAATGTATCATTAAGGAGGAAAAGAAAGGAGCTGGAGTTAACTCCGACCGTATCGAACCGTCACTTATGGTTATTTGTGCGGGAATGCAATCTTTCGCGGGCGATCGGCGGCGGCGGCGGCGCCCTGCGCGCTATAAATCAGCCCCGATTGAGGTCGGGCCGGACGCGAGTTATTTTTAAAATTGCGTGCACAATATTACGTGTTTAGGTGGAATATGATAATTGGGGCGAGAGGCGCCGCCGTAAGCCGACACCAACTATGGGATTACAGAGCGGTCGCCGCGGCCGGCAGCCCCACGGCGCAGCGCCCGCCTGCCTCGTGATCACGCCTCGTTACATCCAACGGACTCCTCAAAAACGCATCAAAATAACTATTCGCCTTGGTTAATACATGCTCCACTCTCATACCTACAGGTTAAGCCACCCAGCCAGCAGTCAAGGTTATTGCAGCTTTGGTCGGCATACGTTCTCTCTCAGCCGTCTCGCACGTCTTTGTTTTTAGAGGTATAGATCTCAAGAAACAGGGACAAGCATAAAAGGGCACTATTCGGTGACATCTATTAGCATTTGAAAAGCCACGGTTCACCGCTGACAATTACAAGGGAATGTTACCGAATAACGATAACAAAGCTATTATAGCAACTATGAATAATAGCCCAACATTAGAAATTAACATAATATTTTTTGTCACTCTTTTGGAGGTGGCCGCAGACAGGTACTCGCTATGAGGGTGCAGAATTCTTTGAATGGGTGTTGTTTGTGAGCCGCTGACGTTCCAATGTGCGTCTTCTAGGAAGCGCAACAGGTATCAAATTTGTTTAGAGGCAAGTTCATCTTATTTGGATAGACTGGGATCCTGATGTAAACTGGACTAGACACTTTGTTGCTCTAAGATAAAGTTGAAAGTGTACCGGCTGGCGCAAGGTGCGAAGGTCGGCCGCGCTACTATCAATCAGAAAGGCGCCATTGAGGGTTGGTCGAGGTTCGTGAGAAACCGTAAACACTTACCCGCTTTATCTGATAGAGATTTTTTCCGCTCAGCAGCGGGTCCAGTCAATTAATGGATTGCGCCGTTACGTGGTTTATTTTTAGTACCGAACCTGCTTAGCATTAGAAATCACTAATTTATTTGGAAGGGTTTGACAGGTAAGGTATTACGATGATGCAGATCGTCTTTCGAATGAAGGTTACTGTCTTATTATTTATTTTGTTTAGTCTCATAGTGGCTGCTCTCGTTTGATAAATAATAAAGAAACAAAATATTGACCGAGAGCCAGTGAGGTGAAAATTAATTATTACTCGACCGAAGCACGAAAACCAGATTGGCTCATTTGCGTCGTCGTTCATTGATTTGTAGAGTCGAGAGGTTCTAAGCGTTTTAGAATTGAAGGTAAATATTTGTTAGGGTTACGGGCGGGCTGGCTTGACGCACATGTGCGTATAAAAAGTTTGTGTTGTGCGAGAGGAGTGTGGCGAGTGTGTTGATAGTGCGCATAGCTGCGCCTGCGCCGCGACAAGCAACGCGCCGACTACGACCACCCTGCCCGGTGCCCGCCAACCTACCACCACACCACTAACTAAACACACATTATATCAAGCCGAATGACATCAGCGCTATTTATAAATACATATCAAACAAAAAAAAAACGGTAAGCTTTCACATGATAAGTTTTCCTAAAATATGCTTGAATCAAAGTAGAACAATAAACAGAAGATGGTGAAAGATAAGGCCATAAAGTGTAGCGGATATATCGCGACGGCAGGCCGCTCGTGAGAAGGGCCTTATCAAAGGAAGTTCTGCTGCTAGTAGGTAGTTAATAAATATTTAGTCGGAAAGCGCGCACGGAGACGTGTAGGATATCCAAGCGCAATCGTCATGGTATAAATCTCTGATTAGATACCAACCCTGGGAACCGAAAACAAAGTCAAACAGACGCCCTCATTTTCCGGTATTTTAATTCTTGTCTAAGTTTATGTAAACACAGGACTGTTTTTTGTAATATGCAGTAAAACTAATTTGTAAATGGTAAACAGATTTGAGAGTGAATGAGAAAGTGAGCGGTTCCCTGCGCGCGCGCACCCTTTGCTTGCTATAACAAGTCTATCGATGTTGGTTCAAAAACACCCCAATACTGTTTACCTAATGAGATGTGTCGACTACACGCCCAACCATTCTCACGACCCAAAATTGTAGAAAAAAACGAATTCCCAAAATTTTCAACGCAATAGATACATTGTCTCTACATAAACAGCGGTAAAATTTCACAGAAAAAACAAAAGGATCGTATTTTATGGAGACGGAGCTCGACACATTTTGGTCTTGGATGATAGACCGTTTTGAGCTTTGTTTCTGCTGTGTGGTTTTGCGTTTTCTCTTTGGTATTGACAATTTGGTAGTGCGGTACGGTATGTACTGCCATGCCATTCGTAGACCTGATAAGTAGAGGAACCTTTATACAACGTGTAACAAAAGCGTATAACAACACCGAAGGATCTGAATAAAACTGAACAACTTTTCCAAATGTTAGCAATACGAAAAAAACTACTTCCTATTTCTATAGGAAGTAGTTTTTTTCTGACTGCATCAGCTGATAACGCATTTTGTATGGGAATGGAAGCTTCATCCCTTCGCTCTAATGAGAGAGATCACCAAGTTTTAAATAACATTGGTAAGTAGTCACTTTTACAATAATACTCATTTTTATAATCGAACAATTAGTTCTGAAATAAATTATTCATTCATTCATTCATAATCAGCTACTTTGCTTACTGATAGTTTAGCTGTTTATTTTTTTCAGTGTTTTTGTTACGTCTTGTATAGATTCATCGCAGTTTTATAATGCAAGTTCTCGTTACTACGTTATAAACACGTATGCATAAAAAGAAGCCGGTTCAATACTTCTCCAGCGGCTATTACTTATGGAATGTTCACGACGCCGCACTTTGCTCCAGAGCGCCTCCTTTGAAAATTGATTGCCCTTCCCTCAACTTCTCGGCCCTTTAACCACCACTAAATTGTTATGTATCTTATTAATTATGCCCCTTGGGAAGACACTGTGTGCGCCTATGATTTGGAGTCAATATCTTTGTTGTTCAGGTATGTGACAAATTATTCATAGAGGAGAATATTATATAGTTTAAAAGCATCATTGAAGGAAATTTCGAAGGAAAGAGAGGAAGCTGAAGAAACTGTGATGAAGTGATAAGGAATAGGTTAACCTATTAGTTTAGCTCTTAAGTTATATGCAAAAATAAAAGGTGGAAAAGTCAAGTTTTCTGAGTCTTAATGAAGTATTTTAAACCACATATCTGTGTAATATTATCTGTGTTTCAAACATTATCATGCCATAGGTATTTTATCAACAAAAAGAAAATTACTTCTGAAAAGGTTAGTTTAGTGAGATGGTGAGTAGTTACTGAACAATTATTGTGCGTCTGAAGCAAGTACGAGTATGAGACAGAGCTGAGTCAGTGTTTGACCTGATTAGACCAAGTCAATGGCGGCTCTTAACTCTTGTGGAGTTGATATTTACAAATTGACCCTGAGCACGCTTTTTGCTCTTTATAAAGTTTGGTCCAGACAACATATTTTATGACATCCGCCACGTCGTGTCACTTTGCTTTTGTTAAGCCTTACGTCTTAAAAATATGTAGGGCTTTTGTGCAAAGTCTTAATAGGGAAGTATAATTGTCGAGGTCATTCAGCGTTTTTGTTTGAACCCTAAGGGAGCCAGTAAAATTACCGGCGCATAAGAAATTCCATAATTGTTCTAAGGGTGGGCAACACGTTTTTGCTGTCCTAATAGAGTCATAGTGCGAAGCGAATAAGACAGTAGGTGATATTTGTTTAAATAATGACATGAAGGAACATATACATATAAACGAGATATATAAAACAACATTTTATGAGGAGAACTTGCAATACCTAAGATATGTGAACAGTATTACAATGTATGCAAGTTTACCAGTAACTTAGTACTTTAATATTTGCGCGTGAAGCGCAAACGTCGGTCACACGATATCGCGCGGCGCGGCCGCAGTGTGCGTGTGTGAAGTGGAAACGCACAGGATTGTGGGAGTGAAATGGAAACGTATGTCTTAGCAAGTGGTGTGTAATGCGGCAAAAATGTCGCAGTGTTACAATTAGCACTGGTTACTAGACACCACACTCAAATAGAATTGGAACTTCAAGAAAAGGGCAACGTTCTCAGCAAAAAGTGCTGTTAATTCACTGTTTTCTTTGTTTGAGAACTAACAGACTTAAATAGAAGCAAATTACTGATGGGATAAAAGTTATGTTGTGTAGTTACTAGATAGAGTCGTCTAGGATCACTTGTACCACTGGATTTGTTACGGTATTTTGTGTGGTTAGAGTCAGGTAGTCACGTCGATCAAACATGGGAGCGTATTTTTCGGGGAGTTCAAAAAAGGTCTAAACGACTGAAAGTCCTGTAACGGTCGCGATTGTGTGACCACGGATATGACGTTTAACAGGGTAGCAGGTTGCTTTCTACGTGCCGGCAAACATCCTTGGACCTTGGTGTATATTATAAAAGGCATTTTGGGGTGTTTATTTATTTGCCGTCGTGTAATAGCGGCACAACTAACATCAATAAATAAATCCATTCCTGTAATTCTCACAGTCGCCGTCGAATGTGGTGAACCTCATTCCAGAGCGCATGCATCTCTCTCGCTCTCGAGGCGCGAGATGTAAATGTGTCTCGTTTTATTGCTTTTGTGAAACCGCTCTGGGTCGAGATTTCCAGGAATCGCGCTGGGTGAGTTTTTTAAGGCGCATAATAATTCGATTGGGAAATATTTATAGAAGGGGTGGCCGGACGTGGAGCAGACCAACTCTACGAGTCAATTATCAGCTCGCTGTGTTTTGGTGGTAAGCGGCTACATTACCCGACCTGCAAGCGAGGGCGCAGGCAAAATAATGTCACAACACAACCTAACGGACGTATTGATAAATCACCCTCAAATGCGATATTGCTTTCAAGATATACTTTACACAGTGCAATATCAGACTTGAAAGGGATTAATACCACCCTTAAGGCGATCCGTTTTCCATACTAAATTCAAATGACTGGCATTCTTTTGCGGGACATAAAATGCTATTGAAAAACAAGTGTATACTGCTATTTTTAGTAAAATTTTTCGCTGATTAATACAAAGATACAGCTAATGCACCGAATTTTTGGGAAGTTAGATTTTGAACAAGATTTTTGTAAATAAGACTGACTTTGGTGAATACTCATTCCTATTTTTTTCATACATACATACATAACATCACGCCTCTTTCCCGTCGAGAGACCACAGTCCTCCACCTGCTACGATCTTGACATACTTCCCTTGCTTCCTGTACTTTCATCAATCCTTTCATATTTTTTTCAATATCTTTAAAACAAAAAATACAGTACCTATTTATCTACTCAACGAGCTCTATACAACGGCACCTCCCCTCGTCGGGGTAGTTAAAAATTTGTTTTCGCGTCCCCTTTTATCTATAATACGATTACTACGATTTGAAAACTTTCAACAGTCTGGCTGTGACGGGCAGACTGACACGTGAGTGATAGCAATAGGGCTCCATTTGGACCCTTCAGGTACGGAACCCTTGAAACCAACAGCTGTTTTCAGAACGATTACTGAACGATTTGTATTTATAGCCGAGATTTATACCAACCAACAGTACTCTGTATTTAAAAATTTGCGATAGAGGAAGAAATGGACAAGTCCGACGAAAGAATGAGACCTTAAGTAAATGAAATAACTTTAAATGTAAAATGTGTTAAAAACGATGTTTATGCGTTTTTCTGGGCGTGTACTGTGCAACAAATGTGTGATCTCTTCTTGACTGAAAAATATTTCTTTACTAAAAGTCCATATTCTTTCGTGGATTAGGCTTTAAGTAGGGGTGCAGTGCGGTGCAGGATCTGTCTAACATACCAACCACGATTTATGGTACAGATAATCAACGGTTGGAATTTCATGGCACTTTTTTATTTGACTAGAAAACATCTATCTCACGATACCGGCGTGATAATAAATTTTTTATAACTTCAACATTGACTTTATTTATATTTTATTTTACTTGGAATCATAATGATAATTAGGATATCTACAACTGATTACAGGATATTGACCATTTTACCAGGAATTCTTAATTTATTGAGGAAATTATCACAATTATCATAGTTTCGTGTTAAAAGAAAAGGGCTTATATTTTCTGCAGGCAAATAATAATATTAAAAATAATATTAAAAAAAAGAAATAAAAATAAAAAGTAACTCCACAAACTAACTTGAGAAATACATTTAACATACATAACATTGTGTTTTATTCCTTCTCCTAGTATGTGAAAATGAGGGTGGACTCTCAAGGTAGACATGAGAGGAAGAGAAAATGAGGTACACATACTTCGTATCGTAGCACTTTGCTACAAAGTGCTACGAAACTCGTAGTACGGTGATTAGACAAACAAAAGGGAGTATTAATACATGATTGCTACAGAATGTGATAAGTAATCTTTGAAAGCAAGGAATCGTTTATGATATTGGATAGAAACTTTGGATTAAAGTTACATTTTAAGGACAAGTTATGTTCTCAGTTAAACATGTCTAACCTGATAAACGAAGTTGACGTAAAGTTGTAATTATTCAGATGAGTATGTAAATGCAATTAACGGAAGGGAGTTTTGCATCGAGTGGAATCCGCTATTGCGATAATGGATTCTGCTAATTTGTGCGAAGGCGGGGCCGGCGCATGTTTCCGGTGCATGTGCAACTCTGCAAGACAATGCTCTGGCGCGCTATGGGCCATTAATACCCCGATGAATGGGACACATGTGCCGAATACTCATACAACCCCTCCCCGCTTCCCGCACGCCCCTTACACCCAAACACATGGCGTAGATTGTCTTATGCAAAAGAACTACGTTCATTCAACAATTTGTAGCGTTTCGTAGAAGCACCCTTTTTAGGAGCCGAAACAATTCCGCGAAACAACATGTTTTACTTCCCCGCGCGGGCGGAAGCCGGGAATGACGTGTCGCGTCGTTAAAATGCCCTTCCAACTTTATTTTGGACCACCCCAGGAAATATCAAGTGGCAAATATTTGCCATAATATTTTGCAGACACTAATCCGGTCACTACACTATATCGAAAGTTAGATAGGTAATATAAATAAAATTTGAACAATGAGTAAGCACAAGGTTTTATAGTGAAATGTGTAGACAATGTTTATGAATGTTTTGTCCTGCAGTTTGCTACAATAATTATAAAAGCGTTTGTTTATTTCTATATATATTTTCCACGTCATTGAATAGCTTACTGTATTATTTGTATGATATGGGCTCTAGCTAGGGGCATCCAAGACAAGAATAAGATATAAGTGGCACCAGATTCCATGAAATAACAACCAAATAGTGACCACAACACAAACCTTTTCTTGCATGCACAAAGCAGTACGTGAAGAGAGGTGTTATTCTAGGATAATATCAAATGCAGATAATATCGCTTCCTGTGCTTTTCACTTTTGAGAAGAATGTTGAGTATAACAAAGTAAAGTGCGGTGAGGTACCTGTGCCACAATGGTCAGGTAGAGCTATAGAGCGCGCCGGGTTACTCCACCGTTATGTTGTTATGAAGCGACTCGCTGGCGCCGGACGAGACAATCCATCCAGCCATTGTACTCGCCATTACCTCTGCAGGGATGATGGCAACATTGTCAATATCAAGCCGGGAAGTACGCACTCAATGACCAGTACGGAGAATCAAGACGAATGGTTCCGACCCGGTGGCGCTTCACCAGAATTGTCAATGCCCTGTCCTTTTTTAGAACAATCTTTAGCCTCGCTTCGTTCTTTTGTAAGGTTTCTGTTTATTTAAACAATTAGACGTAGCTGTTTGTTGGAAACGTCAAAATGGGCATGGTACAGGACAAGCGTGACTGTGTGATGTGTCTCTATTGAAGAATTTGTAATTGACGCCAATAGATAGCAGTACTGTTGAATGCTAGATTCGATTGATTATTGATGAAAGCAGGGTTGATTTACCGATAACCCAGCCGCTGTGTTTGTTGTATCGGGTGTACTTTATCGCAATCGACCGGATACTACAAGACTCGCCGCCTTTCCGCCCTTATCAAATCCACCGCCTCAATAAACTATAAAGGGTAATAGGGACAGCCTTCCGAATACTGAAGGGGCATGATCAGTCAACGACACTGAACAACTTTCAGTGAACAAAACTTTCAGGAAAGGAAAATAAAAATCGGCTTCTCCATACAAACTGCCTGATCAAGTTTACAATGTTGTATGGAGACGCGGATTTTTTAATTTGTTTCCTGAAAGTTTTGTTCACTGAAAGTCGTTCATTGTCGTTGACTGATCATGCCCCTTCAGTATTCGGAAGGCTGTCCCTAACACCCGTTATGTGTTAGTTAAATGAAGTTGTTTGCATATTTTTATTTCACGTTTTGCAACAAAAGGTGTACGACTCTGAAGGATGTGAATCTGCTCATGAAACTAAACAAATATACCATGAAAAGATAGTCGAAAATTCGAAAACAAATTTCAAAATTCCGTATAAAACTACGTCAGCTGATAGCACATTCTGTATGGTATGTGAGGACCCGAGGTGAGGGCAACTCCTTTTTTGTACTTCGACTTAGTTCCTTGGGAGGCTATGAAAGCGTTATTAAGCGAAAATATGTTCTAGGGGCTCACAAAAAAGGTAATATAACCCATTCGAGTCATTTTTGGAATTTTTGTCTGTTTGTGTGCAAGATAAACTCGCAAACCACTGAACCGATTGAAACGGGGTTTTCGGCAATGAATCAAGCTTATTTCCGTGCAACGTCCAAGCTTAGTTTCATTGCAATCGGTTCACTCAAACCGAAACTACGCAAAAAACAAAAACTATAGGGTATTCAAACTAAGATATACAAACTAAGATATACAAACTATAGGATATTCAAACTAGGCAAAGAAACAAATGGCCTGAGCACCGATAACTACGCGTAGGCAAAGAATCAAATGGCCTGAGCACCAATAACTACGCGTAGGCAAAGAATCAAATGGCCTGAGCACCAATAACTCACAAACTACTGAACCGATTCAAACGAAACTTTCAGGTATGTACTTTGATTACTTTTGTGCAACATATAAGCTACGTTACATTGCAATAGGTTCATTCAAACCGAAGATACGTTAAGGGTGGCGCCAATGACTCACCAACTACTAACCGATTCGTACGGAGTCTGTAAGAACGTATTTGGCTTACTTTTGTGCCACATGAAGGCTTTGTTTCATTGCAATCGGTTCACTCAAATAGAAGATACGCGAAGGTTAAAGTGGCGGCGCCTTATCATAATCATCATAACATCCCATGAAACGTCCACTACAGGACAGGGAGCTCCCTCTAGAATTTTAGCTTTTGCTGGAAAAATGTAGAGTGGAAGTAACCATAGTCACCTCGCTTGTTAGCGTTACGGCTGGCACCATGGACCGCGGTTGTAGGTGACCGCAGTAAGTAAGGTGTTAGATACAAAGGAGGATGCTGCTGCCCATCCTCCAGTTTATAACCCTTAGTCGCCTCTTACGACACCCACGGGTACGTAAGGGTTGGTACTATTCTTTGCCGGCACCACACGGGGCGGCGCCTATAACTCACAAACTAGCGAACCAAATCAAACAAATTTTTTAATTTTTTATGGAACATACTCGAAATACGAAAAACCAAATTACCCATACAAAATGCGCTATCAGCTGATGCAGTTTCTATGGGAGGTCAAAAAATACTTTTTTCTAAGAACTATGTTCCTCTGCGAAGGTTGTTCAGTTTCATTGGAAGATTTCACATACTTTAGTATTATCACACGTTTCTGTTATACGCTGTATACTATACTATCAGTTATAATGTTATGAGTAAACGCTCCAATTTGGCAAACATCAGAACGGCAATCAAGCAACCCGCATGGGGTTCCTTCTTGATGACTTAATTGGGATATAAATAAGCTCAATATAATGATTGGTGATACTTTTACGCCCACAAATAGTGGTCACGTGTTTCGAATTCGCCACAATTGCCAGCACGCGAAATTAGGGGCACCCTAATCAGCGCAATGGGTAACAATATGAAGTGATTATTGTGTTACATTTAATCTGTAACACGATATGAAAATTGGCTATATGGGTAGGCGTAGATAAACTTTTGTTTGATGAATAATTTTAAAAGGTTACCGTATCAGGTTATCAGTCGGCAATAGTACAGCAACGGAATATACGTATTGAACACGTACATATTTTATATCCGGTTACTTTCAATCGCCAAATAAACAAAAGTCTAGCAATAACTTAAACGAGCCTTTTCGTTTTCATTTCATTTTTTATTAGCCTTCATGTACATGCATTTTATAAAAAGGTGTTCTATAACTAAGTTTAGTGTGGTACGTGAATCCTGTAAGGGCGTTGCAAATATGAGCGGAGCGTGTGATAATTTATTTTCATATGCATTTAAAATATTTATTTAATTAGAAATTTAGATTAACTTATTGTAAATTTTTATGGTTTTTAGGGTTTCTTGCCCAAATGGTAAAAAACGGGACCCTATTAATATACCTCCGATGTCTGTCTGTCAGCGGGCTGTGAACCGTTATAGGTAGACAGTTTAAATTTTCACAGATTATGTATTTCTGTTGCCGCTATAACAACAAATATTAAAAATAAAGTAAATATTAAATTAGCTTCTCTACTAAAAACATGTTGTTTTAGGAGATTTTTTTTTAGCTCTATCGTAAAAACGAGAACACTTAAAAGCGTAAAAAGTGGTATGTATATAGTGCATAAGCTATAAAATAACAAAAAATAATATTAACTTTTCAAATGCGTGTTGGACTCAGGCGAATTTAATACACTTCGGCGTGACTGCGCGTCCATAACTAAGACGGTAATTTTACCTTAGTGGTAGGGAACCCTCGGTGCGCGAGTCCGACTCGCACTTGGCCGGTTTTTATTTATTGCACGCGTGGTTCAAGAGTTTTTTGCCAAAAGTAAAACTATATCGTCCGCTATAAATTGCGATAAATGATACCTAATCGCGACAACAGATTATTTGTATACGACGCGAAAATATGATTCAAGAATAACATTGAGCCAATTGGTTGATTTTGATAATGCTCACTTCACAGTCATATCTTGGAGCCGGGTACCGGGACCCACAACCATACTAATTTTAAGAAAAGTTCTGTGGTCTTGGATTTATGACTGAAAAATGTTAAGTAATATTAAAAAATATGTAAGAAAACAAACATGACATCTGTTTGCGTACTCCTATAAGTTATCAAAAACCGTTGCAGTTGTCTGAATACCTCATCATCGCCTAATTCCCATGGATATTTCCCATGCGCTATCACGCCGCCATGAGCCAGTCCGTAGGTCAGTGCGTTTGATAAGCCATCGGCCTCTTTGTGAACGCACCATGTACAGTACAGTCAACAGCAGGTCAAGCTTACCATTTGCATTGCGCGAGTTTAGCTCCAACAGCAAATAAAATAAGAGCGGTACAAAGCCCAATATGTCAAGCCCGACGTGTTCTTGACTGTACATAATAATATGCTCTATCGTACAGTCATAGTATACATTTACCCACAACTAGACGAAGCGAGTCACTTACATCCGTTACATTACACGAGATTCTATCTCATAAATGATTAACGCCGCAATTTCTTTCGCATACGAGTATAGTGTAATGACTTTTAAAAGATATCGACCAATTAATTGATCACTAGCAATTATACGTTGACGTGTTATTAAACGATTATGTTCACAACTACAACTCAATACACGAAATTGAAGGCTTCGGGCAGCAAATAAAGGATTGAAAACAAATGACAAACAATTAGGAATATTACAGCGGCGGGCGAAAAACAAAGCCGAAGCGAGATGCAGTGCAGTATGCGCGCACGCATACAAACACGTAAGAAAATAAAACGCCAGCGACTACATTCTCGGTGAGTGCGCCGGCATATTATACGTATATTTGTATTATAAATTTTACGCTCCAAGACAAGTGTTTGCATAGTTAGTTGGAATTCCGTGAGGCGCATTCCGTCTTCTACCCAAATCTACTGAGGTTAGTTGGTGGTTGAAGCCTTTGATACTCGTATTACTTACTAAAGCATAGCAGCAAGTTTTAAAACTAGTTTGAAAAGAGAATGTGCAAAACGTTCTTCGTACAATAACATAGCTTAACGTAGGTAATGATTTCGAAATACGTACCTAAGAGATTCTTGGCTGGTACCACACGGATGAGAACCCGTGGGTGTCTTAAGAGGCGACTAAGGGTTTATGAACCGGAGGATGGGCAGCAGCATTTTTCTGTGTATCGTACCATCTTACATACTGCGGTCACCAACAACAGCGGTCGCCAGCCGCAACGCTTACAAGCGTGGTGATTATGGTAAATCCCAGTACAGTGGACGTTTCTTGGGATGTTATAGCCTAAGTGATTGAGTGTCATTCTTTTAACACACTTTTTGATCATATGATTTAGGAATTTATTGTGGAGACCATTAAAGATCCTACGTATTCCTCACCACGAAGTCGTACTACGAAAAACAACAAACAAAACGAACAAATAACAAACGGTTTGCTTTTATAGAGAAAATTAATTGCTTTATTTCGTATTGTTATTGCGATTGATATTACTTATTTTGCTCTGCATATTTACAGATTTCATTGTGAAAGGCTCTAATCCTGGGAAAAATGTTCACAAGAATGTAGACACCATTGTTGATGGACGGATAGGTATAGTTTCAAAAGAGATACTGGTACTTCCCGATGGATCTGATCTGGGCTCGGATCAGATCGACTTTCACGTGAATGAGCGTGGCTATTGAAATACAGAACACCCTGCAGGACGATCGAGCGTGGGAGCGCCGCGGTGGCATTCACTAATGGATACCCAAATCACCTTATTACATTTGTATGATTGTTGACGTTTTTTTCGCATCGTACCGACAATGAAACTAACCGCGTTGCATAATAGAGACTGCGCCAATAATAACGTCTGCTGTTGCACATTTTTTGTCACGAAAACCTCGCAGAAGCATATCACATTACGAGTCAGAATTATTGTGCCAATTCAAAGTTTTATTTACTTCATTAAATGTTACTCGTCTACTGTAATTATTTGCAAATTATAGTGCTACTGTGTCCGGCTGATTTATTCTAGACGTTCGACAGCAAATGGGATGCTATTTTACAAGTTCTTGCCAACATATTGTCTTTTTTTGGAATCACTTTGAATTGTTGGTTAGCCGTTATTTGTAAGGACGTAAACACAATGAATGGTTAAGCTGGAATTTTCAATTATAGTGCTAACTAGGCTAGATTAGCAGTTAAGTAGACGCGACTTGCAGTTGCAAGCAATGTGTGGGGTGGGTGGTGGTGTATGGTTTGGGCGGTAAAGGCCGGACGCGTCAGAACGGCGCCCTTGGCTAGGAATGCAGTTGGCAATCGCACGCCCAGCCATGCCATGGCCCAGGATGAGTTGGATATTTTTAAAAGGGCGCGATTCCTGGAAGTACCCGAGCGGTCGGAGGCTGGCGCTCGGCCATTGTAGCGCGCGGCTAGTTTTGATCTTATTGTTAATGGGACGCCAAGTTTTTTCAACGGAGCTCGGAAAAAAGGTATCATCGGACCCCAGCGGAAACGTTACGGACCCTTGTGAAGTAAAATGGATGTACGTTCTACGAAGGAGGTGTTATTTTAATCGTAGGTCGGCTTTGTTGTTGAGGAATGTAGATGGCCTGTCATAATTTTAATGGGCAGTTTCTCAGTCGTTCTATGAACCTGATGGGGCACACGGCCTGAATATTCATCAGTTCGGTTCAGCAGAGACCATGACATTGGAATGGAATGTTGTGCCTGACTGGATGCATGCAGCTGATTTTCATTACCAATTCCAGTGAGACCGATACTTCTTACATAATTATTTATTCAGAATAACAAAGTTTTGCAAATAATATTCTACTTAGACTTTAAGAAGACATATTACAAATCAATGAAAATAAATCCAATTATAATTTTACTGGAGTTTTTAATTGTGTGCTCGCGTAGACGTGAGACAGTAAGATATCCGGAATGTCTTTATATAAGGCGGTTTGAATAGAATCATAGGGGCGTATTGAGTGTTTACCTATAATTGATCGTACACCTTTGTGCGTCGACAAATAAACTGAGGCGGTAACGAACGAGCCACACACGATGCACGTAATGATATAATCACCGGTGGCCAATAATAACATCATTTCGCGTGGAGCACTGCATCTTCTGTCTCGCATCATTAGGAGCTAAAAATAGCAGATCTAGTGTATGCGGAGCGGAGTGTGATTGATTATGAAATGTCTGACTATACTTGAGTATGGTACTTAGGAGATGAAACTGAACAACTTTCCTAAAGGAACCTAGGTTGAAAAATGAGATTTTTTTTTGGTCTTCCCATACAAATTCCAGTATTGACGGCGCAAGGTTTGTATGGGGAAGCCAAAACTTTTTTCATTTTCCAACCATGTTTCTTGGGGAAAGTTGTTCAGTTTCATGTACTAAGTACCATACTCAAGTATAGTCACAGATTTCATAATCACGTACCTATAATATTATCAACGAAAATAAACAGTATAAGAGACGAAACGAAAGTTATACCTATTTTAAAAAGTAAATGCTGAATTAAGTACACTCGACAGCAGGTCAGTAGAAGCACTTTAGAATTTACGGCATGGTAATAGAGTTGCATATGTTTCCACCAGTTTCCACTGACGTGCGGTTGACCGTACCTACACGATTTCAGTGTTGGTCCCATAATAAATGTCGGCATGTCGTCTGTATTCATGACAGTTTGGATTCAATATTTGCAGTATCCTCCAGCTTCCAATAGTACCAATATAAACGGAACCAGCGCTACGCTACAAACGCCTGAAATAAGGGACCAGCTTAAGTTCAGCATTACCACTGACGCAAAATTTCGACGTGTAAAATTATATAGTTTCCATAAGAACACACGGCCGCACGTCAGTGGATACACTTTGTCCTTGTGCGGATCTCTGGTTTCGGGCGTTTCTAGCGAAGCGCTGGTTCTGCTTATACTGGTTTTGTTTCTACGTGCTTGCTGCCGTGCGTACCAACGTACCGCGTACGTATCGTAAGGAAACTAGTATGATTATTTTCCTATACCGTAATAATTATGAAGTTAATATGTACATAGCATGAAGGAGTAAGTAGCTATAATTTTATTGCGGAGGCTCAAAGATGCCGCTAATTGTGAGGTCGTATCGTTTTTTCCCAAATCCCTGAGGGCTCCGTTTCCCATCTCGTTCTCCGGAGCATAATGAGCGGTTGTTAAAATTATGAATGGAACGTCTTCCGAAGGGCGCGCTTGTGTGCGTGGTAAGCCCTTCGTGCAACGAGCTACAACACAGCTGACTACGCACACAAGCTAACGGAGCCTGTCCTCACGCACGCTGTGGGTGTGCCTACGCGCATGTGTGAAGTTTACACTTGTTCGCTTTGGAATTCCTCGGTCATATTCAAGTTACATGCATGGTTACAAAATTTAGATTGATAAGGTTGGCAATGTACTGACAGGAAATACTGATGATTACCCAAACTTTGAAATTGCAAATAGGAGCAGCGCGCCATAAACAATGTGTCTTTTTTAATGAAACTAGGTGAGTAAAATGTAAGTAAAAAGAAGTAAAGAGTTCTTTAACATGGATCAAAATAAATTCATGTAACGAGTTTGGTTTAAGTTGAGATTTCATTTAATTTACTTATGTCATATAAAGGGAAAAAGTGAATTGATATCTGAGAATAAATATTATGCGAAGCCCTGAGCAAAGCAGGGCAGGGAGGGATCACTGAGGGAGGATTGTGTGAAAGATACCGGTCTTTATGTACTATACAAAGATTCCTTCCTCGCGGTATTGTGAGAGTCGTGCTCCGATAAGGGCCTGGAGACGCATTTTTGAAGCGTTCGAACTTCAATTCGCATTCGAATTGGCAAGATTCGTAAACGAATCCGTAAAATCGCAATTTTTGAATATTCATACCTGTGAATTCTGCAACGAGTGGTCCGACCCACTCGTTTTGCATTTCTACCACTCGAAAGTATGTATAATCTGTGATGAGAACGACATTGACGTTTCCTTCACACGTGACATTGTACTGACATATCAACTTTTTAATTTGCGTTCCATTCCTTCGAAAATCATTACCAGTTTTTTAAATCAATGAGTGATTGCTTTCCGGTTTTTTTTTTCTGCGTGAAAAGAAAATTGTTTAAAGATTGTGATTTAATGGCAACATTGCTTTCGAATGATTCAAAAAATGCGTAAAATCGAGAGCGTTAGAAATTAAATTCGTACACGATTCGTTTTCGTATGCGAACTAAAGATTCACTTCGAACGCTTCAAAAATGCGTCTCCTTCTCTCTGTGTGCTGCCATCAGCAGTTCTCAAACTTGAAATGGGTTTAAACGGTTTTAAAGATAGTAGATTATAATATACTGTAAGATTTACTAAAATTTATTTAATCAGGTACTAGCTGCTGCCCGCGACTACGTCCGCGTGGATTTCCGTGGATTCTTAAGGGGGATGAATCCCGCAAAAACCTCTGAACATCTGTGCAAAATTTCAAGATAATAAATAGAACAAAGGGTTTGGGCTGTGCTAAATGTAAGTTTACTATTATCTAATCTGTGGCTGTGCGTTGAAGTAAGTTTGTCAAAGTGTTGACGATAGTTTTCGTAGAGTTTGGGAAGCCTTGACCTTTTGAAAGAATTTTAAGGTCCAATTACTAGCAGCCGGTGTTCCATTAACAACTTTATTTATAGTGGGATGAATAACTTGCGGCTTTTTAATCAATCATGTGGGGTACCAGTCGGCATCCGGTGCGGACCACGATTGTCCAATAAGTGCTTATCATTCCGCAATAAACTAGGCAATCGCTTTAGTTAACGTTTAAATAAAATTATCCATCACCACATCGGCCGCTTCAATGAAGATATGGAATGCTGTCCGGTCTGCGGCCAATAAAAACAATACGGCCGCGACGCTTCCACAACAAGTAGGTACCACCTATGCTACCCATACACTCCACAGCAATTTAAATAGAAAACCCTGAATTTTCCTTACATTTAAGTCCGACGAACCATGTTCACTTTAATCTAAAGCAACTTTTGCTAATCAATAACAGAAGCATCTTAGTTACCACAGCTGATATTGTAGAAAGTAGAAAAAGCTTGAAATATCCCTCATTTTACAATAACTGGGAAAGTATGTGGAGCAAACAGTGACTCTCCAAGAGACTTTTCCTTTTTTTCACTGATTTTCCCTGAAGCATCCTTGAACTTGCAGAAAATGGAGTCACTGACTAGAGTGACGCCATGTAAATAAGTGAAAGTGTGATATTGGCAAATATACAAACTATCTCATTATTGCTAAAAATCTGTCATGCGCGCGTCCACAAACCTACGACGCAAATAAATGTGAAAAATATTGAATACAAAATAGAAATTCTCGAGTGGATTGTTTAGATTTGTGGAATTTACTCAAAATGTATAAACTACTTATCTCCGATTCCCACACCGCATACATCCGTGGGAATAGTATAGAGAAACGATAAAGGAGCCGAAATATAAATACGAGGGTGTAATTGTTTACGGAACACGAGACAGAACCACTGAAGCTTCAGAAAGGAGTTTCACAAGAATGTTTTGTACGAATAAAATTCTTGGACTTTTGTTGAAAACGAATAAAGAAACAATTTCAGTCCAACACAAAGGGTCTAGCGACGTTCGCAGCAAGAAGAGAACGACACATAAGTTCAATTCTTATTACCAGAAAATGTTCATAAGGGAATTTAGATGTTTTTGGTCGATTAAGTAAGGAAGGTAACTATCGCGTTTCACAAGGCCGGTGAAAAGCGCCCCATTACATGGGCTCGAGTGGCCAAAGATACCGCGCCGTCGCCACCGCATGCACTCGCCCAAAAAACACCCTGAGACGAGACGTAACATAATATTTCCCAAGCAGCCTTTTATTTATTAGCCGAACAGCAAAGGCGCAGGCGCAGCCCGGCGCCGCGACAAACTCTACTTCCCAGAAACGAACTCCGACGTGTCGGCTCAAAGCCGTTACATCCATGAAAAAACAATATTTATGTCGATGAAAAAATCGGGATACGAGCCGTATTTATCTGAAGACCGTGAGCTATGCGCTTTTTGTTTGGTCCCGATTTGCAGGAATCCGCAGGTACCGCCTAGCGTGTAGGAAAATATTAATTTGTTAATTTGCCGGCGAGGCGGGCGGGGCCGGCCTCTTAGCGGTCGATAACCATGGAAATTGCACATATTTAGCCTCGGCTTGTATCAAATCTAAACAGTTGAGATCTATTGTTGTCTGTTTTGAATGGAACGAGATGCTAACGATTTTAGTAATTTGATAAATAGCACCTACGGTATGCAGAAAATAACTTCTGACTTGCAGAAAAGAGCATTATAGGTAAAACATTACGATCCACTTCTGGGGGGTGATCGTGGTAATCTGAACGATATTACCAAAACAAAAACGTTTGCCTAAAACACTTAGTTGAGACTTAACATAACTTTTGAGGCAAACGTTTTTGTTTTGGTAATGTCGTTGAAATTACCACGATCTCCCCCCTGAGCTGAGACATTTATTATTGTATGAACTGTGTGTATCTATATCACCTGCATTTAGGCTAATGGCGTATGAGTGATGTATAATCGTAACACTTAAACGGACAATGCATTTTTTCCACGATGATGACAATACATTTTAATGTTTTCTATGTGGCACCCATTCGGCAGTTTCCGATCAATTAATTGTATAAAAGGGCAGGTAGAGACGCGTTAAGTTAAAACCTTCACAGGGTGGTAAGAACAGGTCTACGTTTTTTTAGCCTTTTATTGCTGTACAATGAGTTACCTATCAAGATTATGTGGAAATGTCGACATTGTTTTCTTTTATATAAAACAAAGGTTCGTAACGAAACCGAACGTTGTTTCAAAAAAGATTAATTTACAGAGGGTTAATCTTGGAAATAAACAACTAGTTTACTAGTATTATATGATCTGCGGTAATGTTAACAGATGTCTTAATATACATAACAACCCTTAAAAAATCCACTGTAGGACAGGAAGTTTTCCCCACACTTACTCAGCAAAAATGCGTGGTATACTTGCGGCGGATATAAGTACCATAGATACAAGTAGCGGAACGAAACTTTAATGCTGACCGTTATTGTGTCTCTCTCTCTCTCTCTCAGTTATAATTGTATTGCGTGCTTATATTATTCAGTTATAATTATATCACTTACGTGCCGCTACCTTTACCAGGCTGGTCAGCGTGACGGCTGGTAAAATATCCCTTACTACCTCAGTCGCCTTTAACGACACCGACGGGGAGAAATCAGGTGTTCCTATTTTAGCACGCTACCGCAATATGGTGGTCACAATACGCAGAAGGACGCTGCTGCTAGCTCGTCCTCAGGTTTAAGCTGATCGGTCCAATTTGTCTAAGAGAAATTGAATTTAGCTTCCAGATTAAGCTTAAAAAAGCAGTTTTTAACAACTTTTTTAAACCCGTACATAACTACAGAAAGCTATTATAAAATGCACTTGCCAGCTTTAACAAATGACGCGGCAACAAAAGAGATCGCGCCAAAATCCCTCGCTTGACTCCCGACTAAGCCGATTGTCGCTACCCTAAATTATAAGTAATCTCAGCCACTATTCACTCACTGATATTGTTGAATTTGGAACTCGGCTTCGATGGATATTTATTTTAATTTTGTATGAGGTTCTCTAGGACGAGCTGATAAAGTGGTTACAATACAGCAGTGTGTGCCACGTATAACTGAAGATAAAATGTTAACACTGACGTAGACTTCCAATTACGACTTGCAACAGACTTCCTTAGACTTTTAAAGTCTTCAGTGTTAGGACTGAATTTTATTGTTTACAGAACAATTAGGTTAATCTGTGGGTTGTTGTGAGTAATTTTTATAAATTCGATGGAGAGAAAAATTAGATGGCACCATTGTCGCCTGCCAAAATCGCTCGATCAATAAAATACGAAAAAAAAAACATTTGAGGTTAAACAGGACATTAAACATTGTTGCCAAACAAGTGGTCAAACAAACGGGCCAAAATGAAAACTATTCAATCACAATATGTTTTCATGACAGCCATAGTGGTCAGCCAGCCTACGAAAGATAATACCGTATTTCAATGTACAGGATTGCCGTTTGGTACACAGGTACTTTAGGTTACAACAATCATTTTTTCCGGCAGCTCTTAAAATACTCCCGGGGTGGGGGCAGCTATGACGTCATAAATTATTTGTATGGGATTTTAATTTTTTTTGTTTAGAAACTTATTGTGTGTGATATCAAATGAAAGGGCTTCATATGCCGGTTCCAAAAATATACTACACCATTACTTTTCGGCCACCTGTTTTGTAAAAACCTTAGAAATATTATCAAAACATACCAAGTTTGGGCTCCTCCAGGCAGGAGACGGCTTAGTAAGTTTTTGTAGAACATACGCCAAATGTCTCGTAATATACTCATGTCTAACGTCAAGAA
Source organism: Athrips mouffetella (assembly GCA_947532105.1). Classification (NCBI taxonomy): domain Eukaryota; kingdom Metazoa; phylum Arthropoda; class Insecta; order Lepidoptera; family Gelechiidae; genus Athrips; species Athrips mouffetella. Next base: position 13,776,845 of record OX383958.1, read on the forward strand.
GTCAATCTTGAAAATATTAATATTTACTATTGTTTTTGAATTTTTTTCTTCAGTAAAAATTTGGACGGACTTTTGTTTGAATTTTTGTAAGTTATCGAACTATACAGTACTGTGCGGTTTTTATTGTGTTTGTCTCACGATTTCTTTTCCAAACCCCACTCCATACTACACATGTGAGAGGATCTGAAGACACGGTGCGAGCCAAAAGTGAAAAGACACTCTCTTTGATCTCTCCCACTGCTGCTGCTCTCTAAATTACACAGAAGACGAAGAAGAAGACATTTAACTTTCTCCTTTCAACTTCCACTACCATAAAACACAATAACAGCCAGCACAGTACAGAAGAGTTCGAAATTTTAATTTCAGAGATATGTCCAACTTTTTACTGAAGAAAAAAATTCATAAAAAATGGTAAATATTAATATTTTGGAAATTGCCTTTTTGACGTTAGACATGAGTATATCACGAGACATTTGACGTATGTTTTACAAAAACTTACCAACCCGTCTCCTGCCTGGAGGGGCCCAAACTTGGTATGTTTTGAAAATATTTCTAAGATTTTTACAAAACAGGTGGCCGAAAGGTCCTCCCGGCGCATAATGTCACGTTCGCAAAATGTCACACTAGGGTTTACCATATCAGAATGTCACGTTCGCAAAATGTCACGTTCGCATAATGTCACACTTAATCGTGACATTGTGCGAACGTGACATTCTGCGAAAAAAATAATGAAAATTTTTCTAAGTCCCATATAAAAAAATAAATAAATTTTTTTGCAGTTCCAAATTCATACAAACATTTTTTTTATGTGTTTATTCAATATATCATGAAAATTTTTCTAAGTCCCAAATCTATAGCAAAATAATTTAAAAAAATTCTAAGTCCCAAAAAACGAACGTGACATTTTGCGAACGTGACAATTTGAGAAAGTTACATTTTGCGAACGTGACATTATGCGTCGGGAGGCGAAAGGTATTAGTGTAGTATATTTTTGGAACCGGCATATGATGCCCTTGCATTTGATATCACACACGATAAGTATCGAAACAAAAAAAAATAAAATCCCATACAAAAAATTGATGACGTCATAGCTGCCCCCTACCCGGGAGTATTTTTAAGAGCTGCCGGAAAAAAATATTGTTGTAACCTAAAGTACCTGTGTACCAAACGGCAATGCCGTACATCGATTTGCGGCTTTCTATCAATATGAGCTTTGTACATTGTCCACTACCATGATCGTTTTCAGTTTGCACGAAACGAAACCCTAACCGATTTTGTATACGTGTAGTGCTATCTAGTTTCTTCCTCACAATTTTTTTTTATAAAACGAAGTTTCTTTCTCAGAAGACGGGAACAATAAGTCAGCCAGTGTTGTCAATTGAAATTTGAATTTGAAAAAGGTTTGATAATCCTTTCTAGTTGGTTTTTATATATTCAGTTAAAAGTAACTAACTTAAAATAGCTTGAAAAGGTGTTAAATTCGGAGTGAGTTTTTAAATTGTCGATGGCCTTACTTGTTCTCGATCTGGTTCTGAGGACAGAGATGAGGTCGACGATGGAACGAAATTGCCCAGAAAAAGCCTATTCACTCGTGACTCGCGGTTGTTCAGTTTAAAACGTTCAATTTCGAAAGGTTCAAATTCGAAACTAGCAACATCGGCAGACTTTTTATTTTCGTCTGATGAGCCACTAAAATAATAGTTATTTCGTAAATTCTAGTACGTGAATGATGTTTTTCTTATTAGAACATAAAACAAAGTTTAATTAGTTGAAGTGATAAAAACAACACGAAAGTGACCAGGCTGATTTTCTCTAGGTTATTATTTTTCAAATTTTTATGACATTTATTATCAGGACACTTGCAATTTAGTCAGTGCATGTTTAAAAATATTTTGTTTTTTATTGGGCCCAAATTTGGAAGATTTTTCCATGTAACTAGGATGTGCAAGCGACAAGGATATATCTAGAACAATGCAAAAGCGAGCGTATCATCATTTACAACGTCATTCTAGTTGTTTGGTAGCCAGCCACATTGTTATAAGAATAATGTTTTTGGATTATGAAGAAACATGTGCCTCTGCAATGATAAACTTTTCGATATAAGCCCATTAATATTTCAAATTCTATACAAAAGAAATTATGACATCATAAATGCAGATTGAACACATCAAAGACCTATGCAGCTGGGGGCTTATGTATAAAGAATCATACAATGTGTAACTCAACTAACACGTAACCTGTGTGATAGAAACATCGATGAAAAAAAAATCTTAATTTTATAAAACGAACAGTTCTAAATGTTTTGAACAACTGTTTTTTTTTTCATTGAGTAATTGGTCATTGATTTTGAGTCAAAGGAAGGCAGTATAATTCGTTTCTAGCCTAAACTCATCTCAAAAATCATTTTCGATCATCGATTGATTTTTTACATTTTACTCGTCTGAAAACTATTATCGACAATGAAGCGCCCTATAAAAAGTTGTATGCTTCTGTACACTTTATAATAAGTAGGTATCTGTAATTCCGATATTCATGAAATAGGGAAAAAACCTAAAAGTAAATTCAAATTAATAACAGTAACAAAGATTGCAGCAGGGTCGGGGAATTACGTTCGCACCAGCCGCGCCGGCGCGTTTCAGCAGGTGACGAAACGGGACTTTCCCTACGGAATTTTGCAAACCATGAAAAGGGACTTTGCGAAACGGTAATGGATGGTTTATTATACAAAATGGAAAATTGCAAAATTCATAACTACAGTCGAGATTCAAGCCTGATCTTCTCGATATTTACCAGGCACCTTAGTCACTAGGCTACCCGGAGAGGCTACCGTATAAATTTTCAGCCTCGTTTTTTAATTTTCTGAATATTTTACATGTCCAAATTAAATATTTTAGACAAATATGACACTAGTAAGTCCTAAATGTTATTTATTTTTATTTATTTCCCGTGAATAGGGAATATGCATGATCTTTTTTTATTTAAAAAAAATATCCTCATTCATGTAAGTATTAAACAGTTTAGTAAAACTATTTTTCGAATAACTATGAAATTTAAAAAGATATAATTTGTATCTGTCTCTTTCTAGCAAAACGAAATTTAACACGGAGTTTATATGGCCGCAGTAACATGTGAGGTTGCTGTCCATGTCGGATCTCTCTGTCTAATCGGCGCGTAATTAATAGCTTTAAATGCTTATATCAACCGTATTTCTTAGCCGATTTAAATTAATTTTCACTTTTTTTCATCTCTACTACGGTATTTTCATATTTTAAAGTTGTTTTCAACATATTTTTTTTATGTTTTAAGCATTGATTAAAACGTGTTTTAAATTGTGTTTTTATACACTTAATAAAAACACTGTTTAATTTCTAACCGTTTTAAACAATTTGTTTTAATCATGCCAACTCTGGGTGGAAGTTCCACCCATGTAACTGACTCAACTTTTGAAAATTAAAATAAATGTTTTTATTCTCCAGACAAATTGACCCGATAAGATTTAATTTTGAAGATTTTTTTTAATTTTAAAAAATTGTAGAAGTATCTAAATTAACATATGGGTGGAACAACCACCTAAGAGCTTTTGCGTTATTCATTAGCGTTGTACGGTCAACCGCTTGTCGGTAGAAACTTTTTCAACTCTATTACCACGCCATAAGGTCCAAAAGTGTTTCTACTGATGTGCGGCCGTGTGTACGTGGTCGTATAAAACGATTCACTAGTTTTCGAAGCTAAGATGTCGAAATAATGTATCTTGATTAGAATGACAGCAGGATCGAGCGATGCGTAAGATTTTGGAGCGACAGAGACAAGTACCGCTCCTTCCTACTCTCACACAAAGCTCAGTCCTGAGCCCTGAGACAAGTGGCTTAATAGAATAGGGTGTATTCCAGCACCATCATCATCTTTAGGAAAAGGGAAATGGAAACAGTGATACTAAACGGTCACCCAGTATGAAAATGATTGAGTCAGTTGATAGCTACTGTCAAATGTCAGAAAAATATATTCTTCTAAAAAGATTTCATTCACTTTTTTTTTTTTATTATGTATGGGCTTACTCTTGACCTCGATCTAGCCTTGAGGACAGAGATGAGGTCGACGATTGAACGAGCTTGCCCAGAAGAAGCCTATTCACTCGCGACTTAAATAGATTCGGGTTATAAGAGCTCGGGAACACAGACGCAGGCAGAGAATTCCACTCCTTAGCTGTGCGCATTATAAAGGATGTTTCAAAGCGCTTTGTGCGAATGTGTGGAATATCAACCAGATATGGGTGATATCCTGCGGTGCGTCTGGATTCCCGATGGTAGAAGGGGGATGGCGGAATAAGCTCATGGAGCTCTTGGGCACACTCTCCGAAGTACAATCTGTAAAAGACCGACAGACATGCAATTTTGCGCCGGTGGGCTAGGCTGTGAAACTTGGTTTTCACTAGCATCTCATCACCAACGAGCTTCTTGGCTCTGCGATCGATCAAGTCTAGAGCGTGTAACGGAACTAGCTTCGTCCGTACAATTTCACTCAAAATTTTGGTTGATCTTGAAATCATTTACAATACTAAAAGATACTGAATTTTGAATTATTATTTTCGTAATTTATTTGATCTACGGAACTCTAAAACTTTGAAATTTTGTAGGAAACTTTTCCTAATTGTTTCTTCAAATATTAAAAAGGTTGAATATGTATTGGAAGTGAGCAAAACAAAGAGTTTCTTAGTTGTTACATTTTTGCTGTTTCGTGATTGGAGGGAAGGGATAGCGAGAATTTGAATTTTGTTTGACAATATGGAACTACATCGCATTCGATGTTCATTTTTTCGTGTTGGTATTTTAGAAAATAAGAAATTTACAAATTTTTGTCTAAAATATCAAAAAAACCAGTGAATTATTAAATTTCAGAGAAATTATCAAGATAAAAATAGCAGTTTACAACATCTACGAAACAAGAGCTAAGTTATTTAGATATATTGTCAGATTTGTATTTAAAATAGGTTCAGATTATCGAAATTGATCAAACAAACCTATATGAATCTTGGTTTATCATAAAATGAAGACCAATAAATGAATATAAATATTATTCAAACCTAATTTACTTTGTGTTTTTAGCTTTTCTACTGGAGCTCTGGACGATGAGTCCAATTTTTGAGTAAGAGATAAGTAGTATTTAGTGGTATAAGGAAAGAAAGCTTTTCATACAAGAGTCGGGCAATGTGTCTAAATTCTTAGTTAATTTTTGTTTAACTTTATAGGAGGTGGAAAAATCTGGATATTTTCACAAGAAGATCAGGAAATTATTTCTAAAGTACCTAACTACTGAGTGAAGCAGACTAAATCATACTAGACAGTTAAAGTGATTCCATGATGAACTGGAAAAGATGGTATGTAGTTTCATATTTATAAATTCGGATTTCATGTTTCTCGCCGGACAGTTGCAATTCAGCTTCCCTTGGATCGTTAAGAAAATTCTAAAGGTTAAACTTAAATTTTGCATTGAGAAATGCCTAAATATCTGTTTTCAAATTTCTCTAAGATTTTGTTAAATTAAGTAAAACTTACTAAAACAAGTATATTATAGGTATCATTACATTTCTGATGAGCTATTTTAAAGTAAAGTTTTATTGGTTCAAAATGTTTCTACAGAATGGAGATATCATACATTCAAATATTCAAATTGTTTATTCTATTACTAAGACTACAAGCTTAAATAAATAGCTGATAATGTATGAAATTGTTTGAGAAAATACAATCTCAGTATATTAGTGATATACCATATGGAGTCATTATATACACAAAAACAGTTTTATGTATCATCTAGTACATAGTATCAAAGAAAATTATTTATTCAATATCAAAACAGATTGAACTAAAAGGACTAGAATAATATCAGTCTCTTTCATTGTCAAAGTTAAACTAAAGAAAAATGTATTAAGATAAATTACAGTTTTAGAGAAGTTTGATTGGTTCTTTTATGAATTATGTTTGATATTTTGTTTTTGCTTGCTTCCATACATTCAACTGAGTAAATAACTAAAACATGGGTTTGGTATAAAAAATAATCTCTAGGGAATGATTTTATAAAATAATAAGTGATTTAATACTCAATATTCTACTTCAATTTAAAATCTACTTATTTGCTTTTATTCAACGGAGAAATAATTTAAAACATTGACTAGAAATATTTAGGTACTAATTTATTTTTAGGGATTTATATTTATTTTAGGATAACATATTTATTTTATTACGGTTCACACTTAGAATTTCTGGGTTGCTACTTAGTGTGGGGTATTTTTCTAGACGATTACTCTAAAGGCCACTAAACAGTTTAGAACGGACTCAATAAATTTTAGGTTTTAGGTAGATCAGAACTTGCGCTAGGTTTTTTTTAAATTATAGATAAATTATATCTATCTAGGATTAGTTAGACTTCAGATATACATTTCAGGTTCTTTATAAACTTTTAACTTACATACTTTTTAATTGGATAGAATATAGTTAGGTAGGTAGTTCGTTACAATTTGGTTCCGTGAGCCATGATCTAGAATTAAGTTTAGCTTAGGTTAAGGAGCCCGTTACAATTTGGTGCCGTGACCAGGATATGATCCAGACTTATTAGGGTTATTACAATTTGCTGTAGTAGCCCAGGATGAATTTCTAGCTATTATAGTCTTGGTTGACCAGTGATCTGGCTCTACCTGTTACAATTTGGTGCCTCTTCCCAGTATGTGAATTTTGAGTTACTATAGGTTTAGTTATACTTTTTCCTTTTTGTAAATGGGGAATATTTAGGCTTTGTTTTAATATGGTTTCTAGGTTAGAATTTAATTATTTACTTATTAGGGAGAATTCAATATTCTTTTAGTACAATTTGCTTGATTTTAGGGTAGGTACATAAGTAAGCCGATTTAGAATCTAATTTGTTACTAAGAATTTGCAAATTGACTAGGTTAGGCATCATCTGTTGTGAGTTTTAGACTAGATTTTATAATCTTTATCTTACTGCCGCTATGTTATTTAAAAGCTTATTAGAGTTTAGTCAAAATCTGTGATAAAGAGTGACAACAGATATACTAGTCGTGTTACTTATCGGATAAGTACTTACTTATAAATTGAATGATTAATAATAACACTTTAGAACACAATACACTTTTATTTTATTACAAAGGGGCACACAAAACATTTAGTCTCACTAAAAAAATGTTCTTTAACACTGTGTGAGAGTCACTTTTGCACTTAATACTTTAACTTTCTTTGGGTTTGAGTGAGTCGTCGGGTTGATTTTCAACTGTGGTTGATATTATATGGGGTTTCTTGCGGTTGGCTTTCTTTTACTTATGCCAAAGTGTGGGCTTTGTGTTCGGGTGTTATGAAGTTCATAATTCTCTAAAAAAATACAAACATTAGGTTAATATCTTATTACAACAACTGTAAAGGTAGAATTTTAAGTTCTTTTTAGAGAAAACAAAAGGTATTTACTTGTAAAAGATTAGATTTATTGAACTAGTCCATCAAGCTGTCTTGCAAGTATTTATAGATAGGCAGATTTGAAAATCTCTGTGAAACGAAAGGAATAGTTAAATTGTCATTGTAGCAATTTGAAATTTCATAAAATCCTTCATTTTTGTTTGTGCAAAGTACCTTTGAAGATGTTGAGTTTAGCATCAAGGTTTTTCGGACACAACACTGAAGTTTTACAATGTTTGGGTGTTGTCTTATTGTTGTAATGGCATGGAAGTTGTAAGAATTATCCCCGAAATTGAGCGAATACAAGTATATTACAAAAAAAATAGGCAGGTTAGCTTAGAACATTGGTTTCAAATAAAGTAGGGTTATACAAACTGAACTTCACAGCGGAAATTGCGTTTGCGGTCAAACGATGTTGGATTAATAGACAGTAAGTTAGATTTGGTACAAACTTTTGACTTTCTATATGCAATAAAAATGGTTAGAATCAGAGTTAGATATGGAAATAAAATCAACAATTTGAGACGCAGACTACGCTGTTCCAAATTGAGTAAACGTTACTAAAGGTGTTTGTGGTGTTGATGAACGATCTAAATTATTTGGCACGTTCACGGTACTATCGCAGTTTTAGTGCTTTTTCTTTTAATTTTTAAATATCTCAACAACGCCTAAGTTATTTCATCAAAATTTTATGTCAAATTCATATTCATTACAATTCTTTTATTGATTGAGTACTCTATAGCAGATTGAGGAACATTTTGGAACGGGGTGTCGGAAACTCAGAGTAAAAAACTATAGAGTCCGTCATATACATGTTCTGTATGAGCTAGTGAAGTGTAAAGCGTCTCACTATCGCCCATTCTAGTCGGTCAAAAAAAACTTAGTTAAGTTTTACAAAAATCAAGATATCTTTTAAAATCTAATGTTTTAGTATAAACTTTGTTTGCGAAAGTGAAAATATATCGTTTTTTACTTGCGAATTGATCATTAATACTAAGAACGGAAGCGTAAATTATCCGTAATAGTCATTTCATTCGTGATTTTAAACACCGTTTCTTTTCCTGAATGGTAAGTGTTTTCACCAGAAAAACTATGATAGTAGCATTTATTAGTTCCATGTCACATATTTCTCAGAGAGAAAGGAAAAAATTTTTTACGTTTTTAGGATTCGAAAAAAAACCATACATTTTAGTATGAAGGTTCCTCGCAAGAAAGTGCTATGCATATGGCTCTCTTCTTAGCAGAAAGAGCTGTTACTTAAACCTCTTTGGTCGGAAAATTATTTTTATGTTTAAACGAAGCATGGCATTCGCTTTAAATATTTATCTTGTTTCGCCACTAGTAAAGTAACTTTATAAATTAGATTGTTTTTGAAAAATTTCAAAGCATCAATTTATATATCTAAGAAACTTTTACACACGGACGCAATTTAGTGGAAACATTTTATTTCGCGCTTGGTTATGGGTTTGATTCTAGAAGGGGACGTTGTCATACAGTGATTTGTGCAACTTTCTCTGTTTGAATGGGATGTTGAGGGGTGAATCGTTTGGTTGCTCGAAGTTTGAAGACTTCTTGCTTCGGAGGGCACGTTAGATCATTGATTTTAAATTCAATTAAATTTTCTGAGGTAGTTTCTATGAAGACAGTTTAGAGTATTTGAGGTTCAATAACTTTGACATTGGGATTAGTGAAGTCGGTCAACGATTTTAGAACTTTCATGATATAATGATGATGAGACAGAATTGTAACTTATAAATATTAATAAAAATTAAGTAATAGGAATACTACTTGTTTTTCAAAGCTAGGCGAATTAGAGTCTAGGTCTATGTTTTTTCAAATGCAACAAAAGTTTTATTTTTATAATTTAGCTAATTCAAAACATTTCTGACTTGAACTTGTTTTTTACTAATTAAAAATTTTAAATAGATTTTTTTTAAAATATGTGGTTATAATGTTGCCAGAATAGGTAATAAAAAAAAACAGTAGAATTTATGATTTGATTAGAAAAGTGAAAAAAAACAAGTGCGATTTTTATTATGTAAGAGTTCTCATTGAATATTTTCTTACGCAAAGGAAACTTAAAGAACAAGGGAACAAGTTAAATTTTGATTCTCAAAATGAGCAACGCATTTTGTGATTTAATTTAAATCGCACATTTATTCGTTTATTTATTTTAATATAATTTTTTGTTTTTTTTGTTGATTGCTTTATAAAACAATCATGGAATGTAAACAAACAGTAAAGTAAATAAAAAGACTTGTACATATAATAAAAAAATAATTTCTATAGTTAACTTATGAAAATTTATAATTATTAAAAAAAGGGGGTTATCCAAAAATATAGTAGAAAAAAATGGTAAATAAATGAAGGATTTCAAAATTGGTTGGGCAATATCTGACGCTCGACATTCTGACAATCAAGATTGACATTAAAAATTTTCTTTCTATTAAAGCATATTTAAAAAACTTGTAGAGTTGCGAAAGATTGGAAAATATTCTTTCGTTAAATTATGTTTTAGGTTATTTTAGGGTTTTATTTCGATTCTTGGGTCTGTTTTAATCTGGAACGTGGTTGTTATTTCAGCCACAATTTGTTGACGTGAAATGGAGAGTGTGAACCGTTACGATTTAGGAAAAGTTAATTAGGAATATAAACATTCAAATAATTCATTAATGTAGCATAAATTCAACGAGTTTTTCAAGAGTTTTAAATTTGGGGGGGTTGTATAAATAAATTCGAATTTAGATTAGATAACAATATTCAATATTTTAGCCGAAAACTGAATGTTTTTAAATAATTGTAACTGACATTCGAAGACGGTTTTACCGATTTCTATGAAATTAATCATGTGGGGTTTTATGGGGTTAGAAGGAGTTTTAATTTAGATAAATCTCATGTCTGAGAGAATTCCGCATTACAGATAGAATTCTACAACGTCATTAGTCGGCGGGGGTAATTTACCTTGAACACCTGTTAATATTTTGATGTTGAGATGTTTATTTTAGAGTGGAGGCTGGGTTCTAATTTTTATAATTAATTGACTTTGCTTCGCGACAGTGTCGTAGCATAATTAATAAAGAAGTTTTTGCATAATAAATGTAAGGACATCGACCGACTTTTATATCTGGTGGAAGAGTTTTCATGGTTTTCTAGTATATGGTTGTTCAAACGATTATACGACAAGGAGTGTTTTCGGGTCTGGGGGTTGAATAAAATAAAATAAATTTGAATAAAATAAAATAAATTTAAAAAAAATTGAATAAAATAAAATAAATTTAGATAAATTAAAGTGGAATAGTAATAGGAAGGGTTTGAGAGAGAGTTCGATGATTCACTTTTAAAGTATTGTGCTAGACGACTTGTTTACACGTGAGTAATCCGTTGCGACAAGCTGTCGAGGAGTTTTATTTGAAAGGATCTTTGGGGGACCGACTCGTAAGTCCTTGGAAAGAAAGATGTTTTCCTAGGAAATCGTTTTGATTTGTGGACGGACTTATAGCCGCATTCCCAACCTTCCTGGCAAAATACTTCTTCCATTTCAAATAAATTTGTATGGTGTAAATCGAGGGTTGATGGGGTAAATTTACAATTGGTGTTATTTTTCTTTTTTTTGAATTATTGCATCAGTTGCGCTTAGGAGTTAGTAAGTTAGTCATTGGAAGGTCAATAGAATTAACTAAGAGTTTTGGGAATTAAAATTATTAAACTAATTTGCGCAGCACCTGAGCGTTTTACTGGAAAGTTTTCACTTATTTGCATAATTAATTGTTTCTGATTTCATATGTTTCATTGGGGGGGACCAGTGGTTCGTAGTAATAGGGTATAAGAGGACGGAGAGGAAGGTGAGAAAGGTTGAATGAAGATGATGGAAGAAATTTTCATTTTGGTTGGGGTTGAATGACTAGCGACTAGTTGAATATGAGAATAAAGCATGTAAAGAATTTCATATTATGGAGGGTTGCAATGAATCAATGGATTCTCAACCAGTGGAACAAAAAAATTATTGACTGTTGACCCTGAACATTACACTTACAACGAAGTATTTATGGGATCATAGGTGTTAGGTTAATTTTATGTGACATGAGATCAAAGATACTTTGATGTCCAACATGAGCGTTAATGCTCCCTGTAAATGACTTCTACTCTACACGAAGCAAATAGCTTATATGCAATTTCCCCACACTGCACATGCTCCAAAACAAAGTGGAGGCGATATTGAGTCAAGTATTAAGCTGCGACAATTGATTGTAAAACAGTAATTTAGAGGACAGAATTAAATATATTCTCGGCAGGGGTGTTTTTGACTATCCGGGGGTAAAATCTGAAAAATAAAAACAGTTTTGCCTTTTGAATTAAGGAGATGTTAAGAATTCTGACATTCGGCCAAGGAGATCTCGCAAATCTTCTCCTTTAGGGCATTATTTGGTTCGTAATACTCGACATTATCTGGGGTAAAACCAATATGTTAAAGTTTAAGCTCTTGAATTCATATCGAAGAAATTTTTCTTTTGGTTTAAAACTTACACTACAACAGGATCTACGTGTGTTCATTTTATGGGTTGAGAGTTAATAAATGTTAAAAATTTTATTCGTGAAATTCAAATGAGAAAATTTACTTCGGAGGACGCTTGGGCTTCTGCGTAAATTTTGGGGGTTGGCTGTAACGGAACTAGCTTCGTCCGTACAATTTCACTCAAAATTTTGGTTGATCTTGAAATCATTTACAATACTAAAAGATACTGAATTTTGAATTATTATTTTCGTAATTTATTTGATCTACGGAACTCTAAAACTTTGAAATTTTGTAGGAAACTTTTCCTAATTGTTTCTTCAAATATTAAAAAGGTTGAATATGTATTGGAAGTGAGCAAAACAAAGAGTTTCTTAGTTGTTACATTTTTGCTGTTTCGTGATTGGAGGGAAGGGATAGCGAGAATTTGAATTTTGTTTGACAATATGGAACTACATCGCATTCGATGTTCATTTTTTCGTGTTGGTATTTTAGAAAATAAGAAATTTACAAATTTTTGTCTAAAATATCAAAAAAACCAGTGAATTATTAAATTTCAGAGAAATTATCAAGATAAAAATAGCAGTTTACAACATCTACGAAACAAGAGCTAAGTTATTTAGATATATTGTCAGATTTGTATTTAAAATAGGTTCAGATTATCGAAATTGATCAAACAAACCTATATGAATCTTGGTTTATCATAAAATGAAGACCAATAAATGAATATAAATATTATTCAAACCTAATTTACTTTGTGTTTTTAGCTTTTCTACTGGAGCTCTGGACGATGAGTCCAATTTTTGAGTAAGAGATAAGTAGTATTTAGTGGTATAAGGAAAGAAAGCTTTTCATACAAGAGTCGGGCAATGTGTCTAAATTCTTAGTTAATTTTTGTTTAACTTTATAGGAGGTGGAAAAATCTGGATATTTTCACAAGAAGATCAGGAAATTATTTCTAAAGTACCTAACTACTGAGTGAAGCAGACTAAATCATACTAGACAGTTAAAGTGATTCCATGATGAACTGGAAAAGATGGTATGTAGTTTCATATTTATAAATTCGGATTTCATGTTTCTCGCCGGACAGTTGCAATTCAGCTTCCCTTGGATCGTTAAGAAAATTCTAAAGGTTAAACTTAAATTTTGCATTGAGAAATGCCTAAATATCTGTTTTCAAATTTCTCTAAGATTTTGTTAAATTAAGTAAAACTTACTAAAACAAGTATATTATAGGTATCATTACATTTCTGATGAGCTATTTTAAAGTAAAGTTTTATTGGTTCAAAATGTTTCTACAGAATGGAGATATCATACATTCAAATATTCAAATTGTTTATTCTATTACTAAGACTACAAGCTTAAATAAATAGCTGATAATGTATGAAATTGTTTGAGAAAATACAATCTCAGTATATTAGTGATATACCATATGGAGTCATTATATACACAAAAACAGTTTTATGTATCATCTAGTACATAGTATCAAAGAAAATTATTTATTCAATATCAAAACAGATTGAACTAAAAGGACTAGAATAATATCAGTCTCTTTCATTGTCAAAGTTAAACTAAAGAAAAATGTATTAAGATAAATTACAGTTTTAGAGAAGTTTGATTGGTTCTTTTATGAATTATGTTTGATATTTTGTTTTTGCTTGCTTCCATACATTCAACTGAGTAAATAACTAAAACATGGGTTTGGTATAAAAAATAATCTCTAGGGAATGATTTTATAAAATAATAAGTGATTTAATACTCAATATTCTACTTCAATTTAAAATCTACTTATTTGCTTTTATTCAACGGAGAAATAATTTAAAACATTGACTAGAAATATTTAGGTACTAATTTATTTTTAGGGATTTATATTTATTTTAGGATAACATATTTATTTTATTACGGTTCACACTTAGAATTTCTGGGTTGCTACTTAGTGTGGGGTATTTTTCTAGACGATTACTGTAAAGGCCACTAAACAGTTTAGAACGGACTCAATAAATTTTAGGTTTTAGGTAGATCAGAACTTGCGCTAGGTTTTTTTTAAATTATAGATAAATTATATCTATCTAGGATTAGTTAGACTTCAGATATACATTTCAGGTTCTTTATAAACTTTTAACTTACATACTTTTTAATTGGATAGAATATAGTTAGGTAGGTAGTTCGTTACAATTTGGTTCCGTGAGCCATGATCTAGAATTAAGTTTAGCTTAGGTTAAGGAGCCCGTTACAAGCGGCTAGTTGGTATTTGGCTGAGCCATCCCAAAGGTGGCAGCAATTCTCCATACAAGATCGGACTTGTGCTTTGTATAAAACTAGCAACTGTCCAGGAGAGAAATACCGCTTAACCTTATTGAGGATACCCAACTTTTTGGCCGCAGTTTGAGCTTTTGACTCAATGTTGGCGCCGAAGTTCAGGTTTACACACAGCTTCATGCCAAGAAGCTCGAGGCTGTCGGTGACCGCTACAGATGCACCTCGAAAAGTAGGAGCCAGATTGAATGGACTCCTTTTTGCAGTGAATAGACACGCTTGTGTTTTGGTGGCGTTGAAACTCACCAGATTTTTGTCACCCCAGTCGGAGACAAGACTTAAGGTTGAGTTTATACGCTCTACCGTGGCCTCTCTCAAAGAACGTATTTCGTCACTGCTGGCTTTTGCGCTTGACATATATCTCTCGACGACAGTACTGTCATCTGCGTACCCAACAATATTAGGACCAAGTAGGTCGTTGATGTGCAGCAGGAAAAGAGTCGCAGAGAGAACAGACCCCTGAGGAACCCCGGCGTCAATAGCCATGAGGTCAGAGGAGCAGCCATCAAGGACTACTCGGATCGACCGTTCACTCAGGAAGTCAGAAATCCAAGAGCAAAAGTCAGCGGGAATGCCGTATGCAGGAAGTTTGCTCAGCAGACTTGCGTGCCATACCCTATCAAAGGCCTTCGAGATGTCCAGTGATACGGCTAGGGCTTCGCCGTGTTTCTCGATGGCCTCGCCCCAGAAATGCGTAACATACACTAGAAGATCCCCAGTTGATCGTCCCCGGCGGAAGCCATACTGACGATCACTGAGTAGGTCATTAGTTTCTAGGTAAGTCAGCAATTTTCCATTTAGTACCCTTTCCATAACTTTGCAGAGTATGGAGGTGATGGCGATCGGACGATAGTTGGTGGGGTCGGCACGACTACCCTTCTTGGGTACCGGCTGTACATTGGCAACCTTCCAAGGTTTAGGCACCGTTCTTGTTTTAAGAGAGAGGCGGTACAAACGCGTCAGCACAGGAGACAACTCAGGCGCACAGTTCCTCAAGACTCTTGCTGGTATTCCATCAGGACCGCTAGCTTTGTTCACGTCTAGACTTCGAAGTACTCTACGAACCTCTTTTGAGTGTATTGTGATCTCCGACATCGAAGAATCACAGCGAGGAATCGTCGGTGGCTGATTAGAGTCTGCATCTAGGCGAGAATTGCTCGCAAATAGAGATGCAAATAAATTTGCTTTCTCTGTTGCGGAGTGGGCTAGTGACCCGTCTGGTTTCAGCAGGGGAGGTAATGTAGGACGGCAGAAGTTGTTTTCGACTGACTTGGAAAGGGACCAAAATTGTTTACTACCAGAGGGGTAGGATGCAAGTTTGGTCCCTATGCGACTGACGTGGTCGTAACGGGCCTTCCGGATCACCCGCTTGCAGGACTTTGCAGCAGCATTAAATGCTCTTTTCTTCGCGCGAACCCGCCGAGCTCGAACTTTGCGGTCACGGGCTTGAACCCAGGCTTGGTATGCAGACTGCATTCGAGCCTCAGCGCGAGCGCAGTCTGCATTGAACCAAGGTCGGGCTTTGTGACCGAGCGGTATATCGGAGAATGGAATGTAGTATTCCATTCCCTGCCGAAGCACATCTGCAACCGCTTCTGCTGAACAGGTGGGGTCGCCCGAAGCAAAACACACTGGCTGCCATGGGTAGGACGCAAAGAAGTGCCGCATCTCATCCCAGTCTGCTGACTCGTATCGCCAAACTCGCCTCGTGCCTCTTGGGCTAACATCCGGAGGAGAGATAATCGACACGGACTTCACCAGACAGTGGTCGGATGTTCCCAGCGGGGCTGATACCGACACGGAGTGCCTGTCCGGATCTGTGGTCAGCAGCAAGTCCAAGCAATTGGGCGTGTGTCCGTCAACGTCTGGCACCCGCGTAGCAACATTCACCAGCTGGGTGAGATCTAGCGACAGTGCTAGTTTGCGCGCCTCTCTCCCAGCATGGTCAGTTTTCTGGTATGGGAACAACCACTCGCTGTGGTGGGCATTAAAGTCCCCCAGAAAATGAAGCTGCGCTGTTGGGTACCGTTGTTGGGCACAATCCGCCTTCTCCATTAGCTGTTCAAAGAGCCTGGATGTCTCCTCGTCACTGCTGTGCGACCGATAGACACCGGCGTAGAGAGATTTCTCGACCCCGGTGTCCACCAGTAGCCAGATTGTAGAAAACCCGGAATCCTCAAAGCAACGGAGACGCCGATAGCAAATGTCATCGCGAACGTACACACAGACCCCAGCTCGTTTTTTAAACTTGTGTTCCAACGAGTATCCTGGGTAGTTGAGGTACGCTGCGTCCGACGGTGTTCCTATTTGCGTCTCCGTTAAAAAGAATAAGTGCGGCTTCTCGGTCTCGAGATGATGGTGGACCGGGTCGATATTTGAGTGCAACCCCCTGATGTTTGTAAGGTGCACTTTAAGCGGGAGGAAGTGCCGCCGTTTGGTAATCTTATTTCTTTTTTTACTTTTTTTCATTTTGAGGAGTGTGTGGTGGGGAAATGGAAGAATGGTCGAGACGCTACTCCTTTTTCCAATTGGACGCTTCAGCTCATTTGACCTGTGGGGAACTCATCTGGAGACTGCGGGGACGCCCGAGCCTCCCCGAAATGGGTCCATCGGGTCCTCCCGTCCAGTCGCCAGCTGGCACGATGGAGCATTTCGGGATTTTTCGCTAGTTGGCGGGGCAGCCTTTCCCACGTCGGCTTTCGTGGTACTTGGGCCCCCTACTACCTGCGGTCGGCCAACGGCAGGGACCGTGCCTCGGATCCCGCTACCCTCCAGCATGAGTTACCCGGTACAAACTTGCTTAGAGACCAAGACCGAATCAGAGCCGCGCTACTGACCACCTCCCATCCCCCAATGGCACTGGCACTCCCGCACTACGACGGAACACAGCTAAGCTGTTTGGCGTCGGGCTCCGGCGGGAGGGTGGTCGCGAGCCAGGCGGCCAAAGCCTACCCCCGCTGCGGCTTTAACGGCTTAAACATACATTACAACAGGCGGAGAGCGGGCAGTTGGCAACCCTACCTCATCGAATACCAAACAGCGACCTATCTAGGCTGCTGCACAATGAAATGGTAAGTCTAAAAAAACAGGGTTGCCTGGGCGCAACCTGACACGTTTTGTACAGTCAACAAATGACCGGTTATTTTTTTTACCACTTCATGTTCTAAGTAAGTGCATAGTATTAGGTCTTTACCTATGAAATTGCCGTTTTGTATGGCGAATTTTAGGTAAACTTAATTTTCAGTGCTAACATTTTTGCATTATTCTTAGGAATTATAAATCCAATCTTTTTTATTTTTTTAAGCATTATTGGGAAGACATCAAGCTAACAGAAGCTTAAATTTGATTTTCGAAAAATGTTATCTGTAAAAAAATATAACAAATCTAATGATGAAATCGGACGACAATTAAGACGAACAATTTTCGAACCTTAAATTTTATATATCAAACTAGAAATAAAAACTTTATTTTATGCGTAAATTAACAACCTTGAAGTCAACTTTCAAATATAAGACAAATGAAAAAAAAATGCATTAGTATTATAGGAATTATGATCTTATTAATCTGTAAGAAAATTTCGGCAATTTCATAGATAAGTACTAATTGCAATATAATTTTTAGGCTATGTCAACACACTAAGTATCAAAGTTGAGCAAGACAATCCTGTTGGTGTTAGTACCTCTTAATTAGTACTTTTGCATGCACTATGTACGGTCAACCGCACGTCGGTAGAAACTTTTTCAACTGTATTACCACGCCATAAGGTCCAAAAGTGTTTCTACTGATGTGTTGTTGAGTGTACTTACTTGGTATACGATTAGTTAATAAAAATAAACAGTTCTTGTTGACTGTACAAAACATGCCAGGTTGCGCCCAGACAAACCTGTTTTTTTAGACTCACCATTTCACTGTGCAGCGGCTTAGATAGGACGCTGTTTGGTATCTGATGAGGTAGGGTTGCCAACTGCCCGCTCTTAGTCTAAAGGCCATAAAAAGAAATCACCAACAAAGATGAGCATGCTACCTATCGACACTTAAAAACACGTAGTCGACAAACGTCATAGAAAATTGCCTACTAATATGTATGGGATTGACATTAGCTGTCACGCAACATTTCACTAGCTAATGTCTTTTTAAATTCTCATTCTATTCTACTAGCGTTTGCGCTAGAAGAAAGCCGGTTGTCTCTAGGCCCTACGGCCGTAGACAAGTGAGTTTCTATAATCGTAAACGCCAGGAGAATAGAATAAAAATGTATGAGTTTGACATAAGCTAACGAGATGTTGCGTGACAACTAATTTCAATCCCATACGTATTCATTCTATTCTACCAGCGTTCACGATTATAGAAAGCCACTTGTCTAATTGCCCTGTTGTCATTCTACTTAATAGAAATGCAAGTAAACTTCTTTGTCAACATTTTAATCAACTTTTTGTTCTTAAAAAATATACTTTTCACTTCATAAAAATATCACATACTAAGGTACTCACTCACTATGATCACTGTCACTCCCGGAGTAACCAGCTAGCAGAGACAGTCCTGATGCTGCCGGTGTGGGCACTACTTTATCACTGGGTGTAGCTGAACTATCCTTTATAACATCGGATTCTTCTTTAATGGGAATATTTTTTATTGTATCACTAGATACAACTGTACTATCACTTTCTCCTTTCACTTTTACAATTTGTGATTTACTGTCTTTACTGTCATTCTTTTTACTTCTGACGAGGTTAGCAAGTGCTGATTTCTTGCTCAGCACTCCAATACTTCTGTTCCATGACTCATTTTTCTTCGCTTCCAATGGTTTTGCAGGAATTACTTCAATCCTTGATGTTTTGGGTGGCGGTTCATCATCTTCTACATCTTCGATTATTTCCTCAGCAACTACTTTAGACGTTGATGAACTACCGAATTTTATTGATCTGAAAGTAAATTATTTATGGTTAGTACACCTCTTGCCGAGGATGTGAACAGTAGATTGTATGACAAGGAAGCACAATAATATTTGTATTACGAGTGTGGCATTTTGAATCCAGAGCGTAGTGCAGGATTCTAGATTGAAATCCCCTAGCATGGCAAGCGCACAAAAGAAGGTAATGTAAAAAAGCGCACTGCGGAGCGTTTGCGGGGGTCCGTTATTAGGATAGAGACAGACAGAGGGACGACACTGTCAATCAGACACTGATGTGGTGATGATTTTGCGCGATTCAATGGAGTGCCCGTGGTGTGGAAATGGCAATAGATTCTAAAGTAGAATCCTAACCTTAGCGGAGTATTCAACATATTTCGCCCCAGGCTGTGCACCAGGTAAAATTGATTTATCGGACTGAAGAAATAAGATATTCGGACCCCTTTCCTCCGCCAATCGTCTTTACATGCAAAAGCCTTTATAAGCAAAAGAAGAAATAAATAGTTAGCAGCAGCAGCACTACAATTACTTTCCCGCAATATGCGAGAGTCATCATCATCATATCTTGTGGGTTGTCAGATCAATGACCGACCTTACAAACCCTGGTGCCAGAGCCGCCTCCCTCTGACATGGCTCATCAAACGACTACTACTAGGGCACTGCATGTTATCCTACGTCATCGAGTACAAGAAATTTGCAACTTTGTAGCGATAGTAGTGGCCTTCTAGGTCTACAAAACGTAGGTCTGCCAATCCGCAACCTGGCAGGTTTTGTACAGTCGGAGCGAAAACTGGTTACGTGATAGAGTACAGGAATAAAACCTATTCGTAGAAATAGAAGGTACCTATATAAGTAAAATACAATAGGTCTGCCTTGCATCTTCTTGGCAGTTTCGCAAGTCCGACCAAATTTGTTTTTTTTTTTATGTTACAGAGAAGCAAACGAGCAGATGGGCCACCTGATGGTAAGTGGTCACCACCGCCCATAGCACCCACTGTCTTATTAAGGGCATATTTTGACACTAATAAGACAGCAAAGCGCGTTGCTTACTTTGAGAACTAAGTTGGTATGTCTCATGTGCCGGTAATTTCACTGGCTCCCTTGCCCTTCAAACCGAAACACAGCAGTGCAAACACTGCTGCTTTCTAAACTCTTTAATATCGAACTGTCCCTGACCAACGAAGTCAAGTAACTGGGCGTGATACTCGACAGCAAGTTGCTCTGGAACAGACATGTTGACCACAAGCTAAAAAGGCTTGTATCACCTTCTGGCAATGTAAAAGACTCATAGGCAGATCTTGGGGCTTATCCCCGAAGATCTGCCGATGGCTCTACACATATGTCATTAGACCTATAATCACTTATGGTGCTATAGCATGGTGGCCCAGAACAGAGCTAAACCACAATAACTAAACAAGAGCTTAACCACAGAGCTAAACCACAATAACTAAACTGCAACGATTTCAACGTCTAGCTTGCTCAGCTATGACGGGTTGCATGCGTACTACCCCGACAGCAGCCCTGGAAGTTATCCTTGGGCTCCCGCCTTTAGACCTGTACATACAACAGGAGGCGATAATGTCGGCCCTACGTCTCAAACTGGTTGGCGAATGGTGTAACCAAAAAGGTCCTATGGCTATGCTCTGGGACACTGTTCGTACAAAGTTCCCCCTTTGCGAAGCCCCGTGTGATAGGATCCCTAAAACATACAACTTCAACAGGAACTACCATATACAACTATCTGAGTTAGAAAAAGATCAATCCGGCACCAACGAGGTAAGAATATACACTGATGGATCCAAAATGGACTCAGGAACGGGTGCTGGGGCTTTCTCACTCGATCTCAACATAAAAATATCACTAGCCTTAGGTGAACACAGTTCCATCTTCCAATGTGAATGTGTGGCCATCAAAGAGGCTGCCACCGCGGTACTGCGTAGGAAAGTAGTAGGCTTTAATATAAGAATCCTTTCTGACAGCATGGCCGTACTAATGGCACTGTAGAGTAATATATTTACCTCAGGGCTCATCCACGTATGTCACCTAGCTTTAGAGCGCATCGCTTCGAACAACAGGGTAATCCTGCAATGGATTAAAGGACATAGCGGATCACTGGGTAACGATGCCGCAGACGAATTGACCAGACGCGGATCCGTGGCGTCAGTGCTAGGTCCTGAACCACTCTTGCCACTGCCCTTCAGGCAGATCCGCTCATGGCTTCGCGACTTTACTCAAGAACAACACAATTCCCGTTGGGCTAACCTAACAACCTGCAGGCAATCAAGGGAGGCAGTACCCACACTATCTCCTAAACTGACCCGCCGGCTCCTCAGACTCAACCGATCGAACCTCCGAATAGTTGTGAGCACCATTACAGGACACATCCCGCTCAACAAGCATCTATTCACAATCGGCGCCACGGATAGCCCTATGTGTAGGGGCTGTCTACACGCAGAAGAAACGGTCAGTCACGTCATCCTGGATTGCGACGTGCTGGCCGACCAACGGGCCAAAATCCTCGACAACACGAGGTCGCTCCGCGAAGCTTGTGAATATCCCAGGAGACTTCTGAGCTTCTGGAAGGAGCTGGGCTGGCTTATATAACCAGTCTCACCTGCACGCAAAAAGGATCAAAGAGTTTAATTGCGGAAACAGAAGCCCACTAACTAACTAAACCCTGCTGCTTCAAGGCAGAAAAAAGAAAGAAAGGGATTTGTGTTCCGATCACGTTTGTGGTCCGACTAGCGAAACTGCCAAGAGGATGCAAGGCAGACCTGTTGTTTTTTACTTATACAGGAACTTTCTATTTCTACGAATAGGTTTCATTCGCGTACTCTACTCGTATCACGTAACCACTTTTCGCTCCGACTGTACAAAACCTGACAGGTTGCGGATTCGCAGACCAACGTTTTGTGGACCTAATAGGCTACTACTATCGCTACAAAGTTGCAAATTTCTTGTACTTGATGACGTAGGATAACATGCAGTGCCATTAGTCTATACCAGAAATATTGGGCGGGACCAACAGCTTAACGTGCCTTCTGAAGCACGGTATCATCTAACTAGCATGCTGCAAGGTTCCCACAGGGAATGGAACCCAGAACCTGCGGATTAAGAGCCGAGCGCTCTAAACTGATCACGGAAGAAATATGTAAACACAAATAATATGGAAATTCAAATTTAACTATAGGTACAATTTTTTTGTAAAAATGTTAAAATTAAATGCTCGGTATCGTCCCACTGCCGCCGGTCCAGCCCCGCTGCCATCCAGCAGTCGTCTCCAGACCTGCTACAGCCCGGTCTACTCACTTGATGAGCTCGGTATCGTCCCACTGCCGCCAGTCCAGCCCCGCTGCCCTCCAGCAGTCGTCTCCAGCCCTGCCCCAGCCTGGTCTACTCACTTGATGAGCTCGGTATCCTTCTACTGCCGCCGGTCCAGCCCTGCTGCCCTCCAGCATCATCTCCAGGACTGCCCCAGCCAGGTCTACTCACTTGATGAGCTCGGTATCGTCCCACTGCCGCCAATCCAGCCCCGCCGCCCTCCAGCAGTCGTCTCCAGCCCTGCCCCAGCCTGGTCTACTCACTTGATGAGCTCGGTATCCTTCCACTGCCGCCGGTCCAGCCCTGCTGCCCTCCAGCCCTGCCCCAGCCTGGTCTACTCACTTGATGAGCTCGGTATCGTCCCACTGCCGCCAATCCAGCCCCGCCGCCCTCCAGCAGTCGTCTCCAGCCCTGCCCCAGCCAGGTCTACTCACTTGATGAGCTCGGTATCGTCCCACTGCCGCCAATCCAGCCCCGCCGCCCTCCAGCAGTCGTCTCCAGCCCTGCCCCAGCCTGGTCTACTCACTTGATGAGCTCGGTATCCTTCCACTGCCGCCGGTCCAGCCCTGCTGCCCTCCAGCAGTCGTCTCCAGCCCTGCCCCAGCCTGGTCTACTCACTTGATGAGCTCGGTATCCTTCCACTGCCGCCGGTCCAGCCCTGCTGCCCTCCAGCCCTGCCCCAGCCTGGTCTACTCACTTGATGAGCTCGGTATCGTCCCACTGCCGCCAATCCAGCCCCGCCGCCCTCCAGCAGTCGTCTCCAGCCCTGCCCCAGCCAGGTCTACTCACTTGATGAGCTCGGTATCGTCCCACTGCCGCCAATCCAGCCCCGCCGCCCTCCAGCAGTCGTCTCCAGCCCTGCCCCAGCCTGGTCTACTCACTTGATGAGCTCGGTATCCTTCCACTGCCGCCGGTCCAGCCCTGCTGCCCTCCAGCAGTCGTCTCCAGCCCTGCCCCAGCCTGGTCTACTCACTTGATGAGCTCGGTATCCTTCCACTGCCGCCGGTCCAGCCCTGCTGCCCTCCAGCCCTGCCCCAGCCTGGTCTACTCACTTGATGAGCTCGGTATCGTCCCACTGCCGCCAATCCAGCCCCGCCGCCCTCCAGCCCTGCCCCAGCCTGGTCTACTCACTTGATGAGCTCGGTATCGTCCCACTGCCGCCAGTCCAGCCCCGCCGCCCTCCAGCAGTCGTCTCCAGCCCTGCCCCAGCCTGGTCTACTCACTTGATGAGCTCGGTATCCTTCCACTGCCGCCGGTCCAGCCCTGCTGCCCTCCAGCATCATCTCCAGCCCTGCCCCAGCCTGGTCTACTCACTTGATGAGCTCGGTATCGTCCCACTGCCGCCAATCCAGCCCCGCCACCCTGCAGCAGTCGTCTCCAGCCCTGCCCCAGCCTGGTCTACTCACTTGATGAGCTCGGTATCCTTCTACTGCCGCCGGTCCAGCCCTGCTGCCCTCCAGCATCATCTCCAGGACTGCCCCAGCCAGGTCTACTCACTTGATGAGCTCGGTATCGTCCCACTGCCGCCAATCCAGCCCCGCCGCCCTCCAGCAGTCGTCTCCAGCCCTGCCCCAGCCTGGTCTACTCACTTGATGAGCTCGGTATCCTTCCACTGCCGCCGGTCCAGCCCTGCTGCCCTCCAGCCCTGCCCCAGCCTGGTCTACTCACTTGATGAGCTCGGTATCGTCCCACTGCCGCCAATCTAGCCCCGCCGCCCTCCAGCAGTCGTCTCCAGCCCTGCCCCAGCCAGGTCTACTCACTTGATGAGCTCGGTATCGTCTCACTGCCGCCAATCCAGCCCCGCCGCCCTCCAGCAGTCGTCTCCAGCCCAGCCCCAGCCTGGTCTACTCACTTGATGAGCTCGGTATCCTTCCACTGCCGCCGGTCCAGCCCTGCTGCCCTCCAGCAGTCGTCTCCAGCCCTGCCCCAGCCTGGTCTACTCACTTGATGAGCTCGGTATCCTTCCACTGCCGCCGGTCCAGCCCTGCTGCCCTCCAGCCCTGCCCCAGCCTGGTCTACTCACTTGATGAGCTCGGTATCGTCCCACTGCCGCCAATCCAGCCCCGCCGCCCTCCAGCCCTGCCCCAGCCTGGTCTACTCACTTGATGAGCTCGGTATCGTCCCACTGCCGCCAGTCCAGCCCCGCCGCCCTCCAGCAGTCGTCTCCAGCCCTGCCCCAGCCTGGTCTACTCACTTGATGAGCTCGGTATCCTTCCACTGCCGCCGGTCCAGCCCTGCTGCCCTCCAGCATCATCTCCAGCCCTGCCCCAGCCTGGTCTACTCACTTGATGAGCTCGGTATCGTCCCACTGCCGCCAATCCAGCCCCGCCGCCCTCCAGCAGTCATCTCCAGCCCTGCCCCAGCCTGGTCTACTCACTTGATGA
This sequence comes from Athrips mouffetella, assembly GCA_947532105.1. NCBI lineage: Eukaryota > Metazoa > Arthropoda > Insecta > Lepidoptera > Gelechiidae > Athrips > Athrips mouffetella. The sequence goes on from OX383958.1 coordinate 13,801,742, forward strand.
GCTCGGTATTCTTCCATTGCCGCCGGTCCAGCCCTGCTGCCCTCCAGCATCATCTCCAGCCCTGCCCCAGCCTGGTCTACTCACTTGATGAGCTCGGTATTCTTCCACTGCCGCCGGTCCAGCCCTGCTGCCCTCCAGCATCATCTCCAGCCCTGCCCCAGCCTGGTCTACTCACTTGATGAGCTCGGTATCCTCGCGCTCCTCGCGCTGGCGCCGCTCCTCAGCCGTCTCGGGCTTGTACTGCTGCAGCAGACCCTCGTAGTCCACCGCGCGCTGCCGCCGGTTCAGCTCCTTTAACTCCTCGAGGCTCTCCAGCAGTTCAATCTCTTGACGAGACTGCTCCGTTCTGTATTCTGGAACAGGTTAAATAATACTTTTACACACTTTATTTTATGAAACTCAGATATACTGCGTACAAAATAAGTCTGTCTGTGACTGTTAATGCGCAGAAGTAAAAAAAAAATTCGCGGGGGTGAGCGCCCCAGGGGGCGAACGAATCGTTCATTAGCTCTCTGCCCGTCACCCATGCGCGGAAAATAACCGTCATAGACAGACTTGTTCTGGATGCGCTGTAATATAGTGTATAAAATGTTGTAGGGTAGCGACAGAGAACTAGAATAGAATAGAATAGAAAGAATAGAAATCTTTATTTACGAAACATTTGCACAATTTACAATAACTTGAACCCCGCACTAGGTAAACCTGTATCGCGGGCGTCCACTTTAACGAAATTCACTATAATGCAAACACATAAATTTTGACAATTAAAAGAAAACAGTATTGACTAAAACATACAGATGAACTACATTTTTTTTTTTCTAAACTATGTACAGATTAGATTAGTAAATGTTAAATGTGATAAAGAGCAGAATGCATAATAACATGAATAATTGTGTGTGTGGTGTGTGTGTGTGTGTGAGTATGTGCGAGATGTGCGTGTGCAAGGTTAGATTTCTGTTTACTTTTGCGAAGTGATAAGCCTTTCCGTTTCATCGTAAGACAGTGAGCGTAGGTGACACATAACAGTCGTTTTCGCTTGTCGAACAGAGATATGTCGGATGTCACAGTTTCTGAGTAAACGATTGTACACAGCTGGAAATAAGAAATCAGGAAGGCGCTGGGCAAAAGTCGATTTCACACTTATCTGACGGACCGAGAAGATCCGTTTTTTTAGCATGTTATGATATTCATGCGAGTTTAGTACAGAACGGTGCATATATAGAGCAACTTTCATTATATATAGTTGTCGCACCGTAAGTACTTCAGCCTCGGAGTAAAGGGACGAGGTAGGGTATCTAAAAGGTTTCCGGAGCATAACCTTTAACACCGACCGCTGAGCACGTTCCAACAAAAGCAGTGAGGTTTTACAAGCACCCCCCCAGATAGGAATACAGTAACAGAGAACCGATTCGCAGAGCGCTTTGTACACGAGGTGCAGGATACTTATGCTGGCAGAGTTGCGCAATAATTTCATTACGTAAATCAGCTTCCTTGTTTTTTTGGACATCGATTCTATGTGTGCCTGAAATGAAAGACGTTCGTCAACGGTGACCCCAAGATACTTTATATGTTTCACTTTGTCGATTGTAGGGCACTGGCAGCATGTGGGGTCGCAAGTTTGGTGGATTTTTAAAATAAGTGGCGCAGCTGGTCTTGATACGGCGGTCTTTTGGAAACATACGTATTTTGTTTTTGATGCATTAAGGGTGAGCAGGTTGCAATCAAGCCAATGCTTGAGCTGTGCCATCCCGAGTTCTGCATCATGCAATACTGCTTCCCATGTGTTTCCACTAAATAAGACCACCGTGTCATCCGCATAACAAATAGTCTCAGCGGTTTTTGGGACGGCTGTGTGGATGTCATTCATGTATAAAATAAAAAGTGTCGGACCCAGTACACTGCCTTGGGGAACTCCAAAGTGTATCGATGATTCCTCGCTGATGACATCACCAATTTTTAAACACTGACGTCTTCCAGTTAAATAGCTTCGGAACCAATCTAGTGGATTCCCTCTTATGCCCACGTGTTCTATTTTCTTTAACAATATAGGGACAGAGACAGTGTCAAATGCCTTGGCCAGGTCCAGAAAAACTCCTACAGTCTTAGACCCCTTGTCAAGGCAATTTGACACATGCCGAGTTAGGTGCCCCACGGCGTCCTCTGTAGATCTTTTGGATCTGAAGCCATATTGCTTATCAGACAGCACACCGTTTTTCTCCAGAAAGCCCACAAGCCTGCAGTTGACCACTTTCTCCAGAATTTTGGAGAAAATACTCAAGAGCGAAATGGGCCTATAGTTTTCCGGAGTCTGCTTGGAACCATTTTTATAAATAGGGACCACTGCCGCACGCTTCCATTCACTAGGGAAAACACCAGTCGAGATGCTGAGATTCATCAGGTAGGTGAGGGGCTCTATTATTTCCTTCTTGATTCTCCTTATTAAGGTCACAGAATAACCATCGAGTCCAGGAGCGGAGTCAGGCTTCAGTTCCATCACTATCTTGTTTACCTCAACTTCGTCTGTGGGTTGCATAAAAAATGACGTAGGTGAAGAGCCGTCCAAGGTAACACCAGACAATATTTCATCTTCACTTTTCTGTAGCTGGTTCATATGTTGACGCGCTAGCTTTTCGCCAACGGTGGAATAATAATTGTTGCAGAAATTGAGTGACTCCTCAACACTGCCCTTAACTTTGGTTAATTCAGTTGCTACACTTCTCTCACTAGCGCATTCACTGACGTTGCGTACACATTTCCATAGTGTTTTTGGATTGTGTTTATTATTTTCGAATTGCTTGTCATCGTATTCCGTTTTAAGCTTGCGAAGGAGTTCACGGTAAAAGTTACGGTACCTTTTATACACATGCTTTTTCTGCTCATTTTCTGGGTCCTCGTTGTGGCCTTGATGTAGCCTGTCAAGGTGCCTGGCGCATCTCAGCAGCCCAGGTGTCATCCACGGCTTTATGACGAATTTGGAACGACTGACACGACGTAATTTGGTGTTTTTACGAACCGAGGTTGATAATATATTACTGAACTCATGTACAGCGTGATCAACATTCTGCGCATTATATACCGGAGACCAATCTACTGCACGAAGATCTTTAGATACTTCAGAATAGTCAATTACTTTGGCTATCCTATTTTTGGGCTTATTATTTTTCTTACTATTTAGTGCCAAAATTGCCATGTCGTGATCTGTAATATCACACTTTCCGACCAAACCCAGAATTTGTTGATATTTGGACTTGATAAAAATATGGTCTAGACAGGAGTCACCTCTTGTAGAAACAGAAATAGCCGGAATGAAGCCAAGTTCGGTTAAAAGACAAAGATATTCAGCAGCATCTGTACGACTATCCCCGAGTATGTCTATATTAATATCGCCCGCTAGTACTACGGTTGTTTTGTTTTTATATGTGTCCAAAGATTTGTACAAGGATTCCAGGAATCTACTTTTGTCTCTGAACGATGGAGAGCGGTAAACGCCAAGTACAGTAAATGAATTAGAGAGTTCTACGGCTAAACACTCAGCGTCATCAATTTCCGGTTCGCATATATTGGCAGACCATGTATCATTTACGTATATTACAACTCCACCACATTTGTTAGTGGTTTTACTAGTAACATGAGCGGTATAACCAGGAATTTGGCCCACCACACCAGAGGAAAGCCAACATTCAGTTAGGATAATGATGTCAAGAGAAACTTCTATTCTCCGTAGAGCTACAATAAAAGCATCAAAATTGCACTGAATACTACGTATATTGAAAGTTAAGATTTTGAAGTTATATTCATTTGTAAGGACGGTTTTACAGTCGTCCAAAGTCGGTAATGTCTGACAATTTATAGAAAAATCGTTGTCAATATCATTCAGAAAATTTTGGTCTATCGTGGTCATTTTGTTGCGACGGTAAGTGGCAAAAATCATTGTCTAGTTTTTTATTATAAAATGTCAGACACAGTAACTCCAGTTGAGACACCAGACACGTTGTATGATTGTCGGCTACTCGTACAATTGTGGAACCCAATATGCAATTTTTATAGTGAGTATAACTAACGATTTCCAAATAATACTCTAGCGTAGGCAGGTAGTATGATGTGTGAGAGGAATGCAGTATGATGTGTGAGAGGAATGCAATGCTGGTTGGGTCTTGTGAAGCGTGTGTGGGGATCAGGTGATGGGTGAGTGTTGAGTTTGTGTAGCACATGTTGCAAACAATACTATTTATCACATAAAAGACAAAAACACTAAAATAAAATAAAACAGTAATCGCTGATAATTAACTAGGAAACGCAAACTATGATTGGCTATCTTAGAAATTAAGTGGCCGTTTTCCGATGAGTTGTAGGTCCCCGGTATTATGGATGTGTATGGGTAACTGTTTAAAAACATTTACATTACAGGATGGTAATCAAATTAGGGGCGAGTCTAGTATCAATTTTATTATTACTGAACAACTTTTCCCAAAGAATGAAAAACTAAAAAAATACTTTCAACTTCCCATAAAACTGCTCAGCATCTGCATCAGCTGAAGGGCATTGTGTAAGGTAGGACATTTTTTTTTCGTTTTTGACCTATGTTTGTTCCCTGTGAAAAGTTAGGGTAACTGATGATGCTGAACTGGTCACTGATACGCAAATTAACACCTTGTATATGTTTGCTTTTTTTGACCTACTTACATGAGCAACATAAATCGTAAATAAGTAAATTTTAGAAAAAAACTACTTTTGCCACATATTAAAAGGGAAATTCTAGAAAGGCAATCGCCTGTGAGTAACTAAATTTTACCTTGTACGTTTATATTTTTTAGAGACTACTGAAACCACAATGCAACGAGGGCCTGGATATTTAGAATAAGATTCATACCTAATTATAGTTTAAATGTATCAAAAACGTCAGTTAACTTCTACGGAAGAGCGATACTTCCTAACACAGGCCTTTTCGAGCTTAAAAGGAGGTATCACCCCTAATATAAGTACCAAACTTTGTAAAGTGAAATAAAGAATTTTTATTATTTATTTATATTTGCGACGCAGATATGCAATCCGTTCAGTCCAATAATGTGGACCTATCCGCTCCACAATGCACTGAATGGACTACAGACTTCACACAATTTATGGTCCGTCGCGGACATCCGCGTGGCACTGATCCAGGCCTAAACTTTGTGGTTGGAATTTAACTATCAAATTTTTTTTTGGAGAATTATTTATCCAATTCATATTCATTCGATAAAGAAGCTTATCTAGACTATAATATTCCATATTCACAGTTTTCATCGTTACAACCAATTTATCTGATATTTTAACCCACCTCAATATTTGTTGCCTAAGTAAGTTTGATTTTTTTTTTTCAGACCTTTGACATGGACAAATTATAAGAGAGGACTGAGAGTCCATTTAGTGTAGGCAACGAAGCAGTTGACCCCAACATAATTCTCTCAGGCAGATTTTATTTGACAGGATGATAAAGTATCATGAATTAAATGTCAATTCAAAATATCCAAAAAATATTTTACACAAAAATTTTTTATACAGTTTTTGTATGGAAAAATTTAAAGTACTTACCGATTTTTTTTTGGATTTTTTTATAGAAGGTTTTTCATATAGTGTAATACCCCAGCTAAGTTTCATCGACTGAGGAATTAATGCGGGGGTCTTCATACAACGATCAGCTTCGTTGCCTAGACTACTACTAGAAATCATAACCTGGAAGACTAGACAAGACTTGACTGAATGGCACTGGATAATAGTCTGGATAATTATCATAAAACAAGGATTTTTCTTACCATTACAAAGACAACTACCTATCTTACCATTTCATTGCAATCTAATTATGATTTCTAGTATGGGAAAATGAGTTCATGCTATGGATGTGGCTACAATAAATCTTGTAGCCCACTTGGAGCCCAAACCCTTTACCCCAAAAAATTAAACATGCTATGGATAACAGAACTAAATAAAATATTTTTTTATAAGCCTTTGCCAGCCAAATATAAACCTACTGAATGTCTCAATACCTACCAAGCAATTTCATAGGGTTATTAGCCTCTTCTTCCTTTTGTTCATCTTCCTCTTTCTTAGCCTGCTCCTCAGCTAGTTTCAATGCCATGAAGTTCCTTGTGGCACCTGCTTCAATCTCATAGTCTGTGTTCTTTGGGTCCGTTTTGAATGATATCTCCTGGAGGCAGCGTGTACACTGAAATTAACAAATGGCATATTGTAAAACAAGTGAAAAATTTTTTTTTTATTACAAATTATCAGAATCTATAGTCAACTTTTTAAAGATGGCCATCAGAAATCCTTTTCTTTTTTTTTTTCATCCAACTGTCATAAATTCTTCTGTTTTAAACACAAAAAGTGGAAGAAAAATTTGACGCGAGCCAGATTTGAACCTGCAACTTTCAAGGAAGAGAGAAATTTGAACTAGCCACTTCAAGATGTGATATGTCCGTTGGAAGAGAGTCTGCACGGTACACCGAAAGTTGCAGGTTCAAATCTGGTTCTCATCAAATTTTTCTTCCATAAAACAATTTCAATAGTGACACCTACCATGTCTAACTGTTATTAAAATAAATTAAATTCTTCTGGACAAGCTCATCATATTATTATCCTCAGGACTAAAGGCCCCATTCATTGAATGAAAATCAAGCAAAGTTTCACCCTACAAATACTATAAGTAAGTCCATTTGTTATGGGTACTACTGAACCAATTTTGATGTAAAACAGCTAATAAGTGCAAAATTGTAAGTTATTTTTTAGCTCAGGTGCATGTGTGAATAAATACATAGATAGCTATAAAAATCGAAAATTCATATTCGTGCTGAATAATCCAGCTGTACTTTGCACGAAAATATAACTTACTTTTATGTAAAACCTGTAAATCCTTATACCCAAGTAATCCTCGTTTTCTACGTCTTCTTTTCTGGCGTTAAACTTTTTACCCTTGTAAATGTATTCACCGCAAGTAGCACAACGCATGTTGAAGGGAGCCATGAGCCGCACCGTGTATTGGCGATTCTTCGCCAACTTCATACGCGGAATCTTCGACGGATCGAAGTCCGGAGGGTAATATTTCTATAACAATCATCATAGAGTCATAGGTATAACACACAATCTCAATAAATAGTAAGCAATAGGACGCAGAAGTTGGTACTTGAAGAGCAAGATTTTGTTCAGCCTCTGCAAAGTTATGAAATTGAAAGTAGTAATCCACATTTTACTTACGTTAAGTACTTTTCTTTCAGACATTTTGAGTTGATTTAATACTCAGATTTAGTAAAAAATACACTTTACAGAATAACAAAATACCCCAACGCGTTATCTGTAATCTGACATCAGTGTTGCCGGAAGCACGTTTCAGTTTGTTCCGCTATCCTCCCCAAAAAGATCCGAAAAGTTCCGACTGACTTAAAATATATTGTGTTTTTTTAGAACGCCGGCAATAGAGTTTTTTACCACTTTTTGAAAATTTTGAAATGCACTTGCGAGCCCACTAAATAAGGTTGGTTTTTACGCACCGGGCACCGTGAAGCGTTTTTGCGCGCGTTCGACGCTTGGCGTTCGTGTTTCTTTGAGGGGCCGGATACACAGCAGTTGTGACAAGACTTTACGACTCCGCATCCGCCGCAGTCACAGCAGCTGTGACCACTTACTATGGGATATAGGAACTCGCGGCGTCTAGGATTTTTTTTGCTTTATGGTTTGTGGCTCTATGGTAACTTTTTAAAGTTGTATATTTTCGGATTCGGAATGAAATGACCTATCCATAGACAATAGAAGATTGCATAGTTTGGTTGAAAAATTAAAAGAAATGACAGTTTGAAGTTCACTCAGTGAACGTTTTTGCAAGCATTTCGCGAGTCGTTGTTGTTTTTACGTAGTTTTTTAGTTTTTGTGAGTTGGATTGAATCAAAACGAGTTTTGTAAGTGTTTTTCAACATATTTATAATGAAGGACTAAAGCTCACACAATTCGATGTTTCAACAGCATTTCTGTATGGATCACTTGATGAAGAAATATACATGAGTCAACCTGAGGGATACTCTGATGGATCAAACAAAGTGTGCAAACTTAAAAGAAGCTTGTATGGCTTAAAGCAAGCACCCCGGTGCTGGAATAAATGCATGGTAGCAGAGCGTGGTTATATAAAGTAGAAAAATAAAAGTGTATAAAGTATAAATCAGTGCTAATTTAAACAATTTTTCGAAAAATTCCAAGATTGACGTAATTTTCAAAATGCAGTCACCAAGTTGCAAAGTTGATATTGGTCGTCTGGAAGGTGTGAAAAATTGGGCTACGTGGAAATTCAAAGCTACCTTACTGCTAAGAGGTATGCCCGGAGGATTAGATGCGATACAAGGTAAACTAAAAAAACCTGTACTAGTTGACAATGCCCAACCTGATGAAATTTCCCAATACCAAACAGCACTCGATAAATACAACGAAACAGACACTTCCGCATTATTATTACTAACTGCAAATATGTCAGACGAAACTCTTCAGAAAATAATGAGATTTGACTCGTCAAAAGAAGTTTGGGACGAATTACATCGCTTATTCGATGGTACGTCTGAAGACAAGAGCTATGCGCTATGTATGGAGTTCTTTGGCTATCGTAAAGATCCGTCGCACGACATTACTACCCATATCTCAAAAATAAAAACAATTTGGTCAGATTTGAAGACAGAATTACTCAAAATAGATAAAACAGAATTACCAGATATCCTCTTAATCTGCAAGATTCTGAACACTCTACCTGAATCATACTTCTCCTTCAAATCAAGCTGGATGATGATGTCGAAAACAGATAGAACTATCGATAACCTGACAACGCAACTCTGTGCCTACGAGCGTTCAATCTCATCTAATAATGAAGCTGATTCTGAAGCTCTAGCTATGCAAAATAGTAATAAACCGATGAAAAAATGTGGATACTGTGGAAAAGTCGGTCATAAAGTTAGACAGTGTCGAAAATGGAAAGCGGATGGTAAACCATCAAAACCAGAGAAAAACGCAAAGACTTCAAGCAACCTGAACTTAATGCTAATGCATATTACTGCAGATTCCGAAGTGAACTCGACTAATTCAAACTACGATAGAACAAGTTGGTTTGTTGACAATGGCGCAACCAGTCATGTCACCTGCAGAAACGACTACTTCACTAGTTTTGAACGCTTCGAAGATACTCGAACAGTAACTACTGCAAATGGGAGCTCTGTGAAAGCCCTTGGCAAAGGTACGGTCGACTTGATAACTAAAGTAAATGGCAAGAAGTCTATGATAACACTCTGTGATGTATGGTACGTACCTGATATTACACGCAATCTATTCTCTGTGCTAGCCGCTCAAGACAGACTAAATAAAAGCCTTTTTAAATCTGAAAGAGAACACTGCTCCCTTGAAGTTGATGATGAAGTAGTTCTGACTGGCAAACGAGTCAAAGGTGGAGGATTTTTCAAGCTCAGTGTAGAACAAGCGAAATCAGATCCCCATCTAAATGTTGCTTCAGTTGAAGAAAACTTGCTACAACTCTACCACGAGAGACTTGCTCATCAGAATAAAAAGCATATCAAAAACTTGCTTGAAAAGGAGTTTGGTATAAAAGTTCCTTTAGATTCTGAACTGTGCACTGGATGCATCTACGGGAAAGCACATAGGCGCAAATTTGGAACAAGAGAGAGAGCGAAAATACCTGCGGAAATTATACACGCTGATGTTTGCGGTCCGTTTCCTCCTTCCTTTGGCAAACAACGCTACTTCGTTCTTTTCAAAGACGACTACAGCAAGTATCGACACGTTTACTTCATGCGACAAAAATCGGAAGTTCCCCAAAAGCTCCGACAAATGCTGCAAGAATGCAAAACGGTTGGTCACTCTGTAAAAGAATTCCTAAGTGACAATGGAGGCGAATTTGACAATGAGAAAGTAAAAAGCATTCTTCGAGAAGCTGGAATTCGACAAAGGCTTACGATGCCATACACGCCACAACAAAACGGCTTAAGTGAACGTGAAAATCGAACCTTAGTTGAAGCTGCTAGAACAATGATGCACGCTCATGAAGAATTACCTACCGCCACATGGGCAGAGTTAGTAAATGCTGCTGCATATGTCTTGAACAGAACTGGGCCCACTTCTGAAGATGGTAAATCACCATTTGAATTATGGTTCAAAAAGAAACCATCAATTAAACACCTTCGAATCGTTGGATGTGAATGCTATGCCCATATTCCGAAACAAAAGAGATCCAAGCTTTCGAAAAAAGCAGAGAAGTGCATCCTTATCGGTTACGATGGTGATGAAGGCTATCGCCTACTGAGTAAAACTGGTAAACTTATAAGATCAAGAGACGTCACGTTCAATGAATCAGTTTTGAATCCATTTGACATGAATGATTCTGAAGAAGAAGAGTCTTCTATAGAAATCAACCTTCCACTGAAAGCACCTCCGACGTGTGAAGCAAGGGAGGATGATCGCGCTGAAAGCATCACAGGTCGCAATGACAGCAACCCTGATGAGCCTAGCTCTACGGTGCCTCACACATCACCCGGTCTGGTCGTGAGTCAAGAAGAACCAAGTCAGGAGGACCATACTGAACAGAATGAACATACTGAATTCGAAGATACAGTAGACGATTTTGATGATGCTGAAGAGCCAGAAATCTCAGATGAAATAGATCAAAGAATGACTTTACGAGACAGAAGCCAAATACGACCGCCTGCTCGTTTCAACGATTATATCATGATGTCAGCAGATGATATCAATGAAGTAAATGAGCCGAAAACCTACAAAGAAGCAATGACTAGTTCACAAAAGAATCAGTGGATCAAAGCTATGGAAAATGAGGTGAAATCTTTAAAGGAGAACAAAACCTGGATAATGGTTGATCTTCCTAAAGGTAGAAAGCCCATATCCTGCAAATGGATATATAAAATTAAAACCAATGCAGATGGCTCACTGGACAAATTCAAAGCAAGGCTAGTTGCTAGAGGTTACACACAGAAAAAAGGCATCGACTATGATGAGACCTTCAGCCCAGTTGCAAAGATGACAACAATAAGGTCTGTTTTAAGCATAGCTGCAAATGAAGGACTAAAGCTCACACAATTCGATGTTTCAACAGCATTTCTGTATGGATCACTTGATGAAGAAATATACATGAGTCAACCTGAGGGATACTCTGATGGATCAAACAAAGTGTGCAAACTTAAAAGAAGCTTGTATGGCTTAAAGCAAGCACCCCGGTGCTGGAATAAATGCATGGTAGATTATTTGAAAAGCGTTGGTTTCAAACAATGTAATACTGATCCCTGCCTTTTTACTAGAAACCGGATAAATAACAAAATTGTTCTAGCTCTCTACGTGGACGACGGACTTGTCGCTGCGACTGATCAGAAAGACACTGAGAAATTCATTAATGAGCTGAAGAGACGATTTAAAATAACTATAAAAGATGCTACATACTTTCTAGGTTTAGAAATTGAGAATCTGGATGGCAACTTAAAAGTGTCACAAAAGCACTACGCCCACAAGATACTGGATCGCTTCGGTATGAGCGATTGTAAACCAGTCACAACTCCTATACAGAAAGATGGACAGCCAGAACTGGATAAAGATTTGGTAGAACCTGTTCAATTTCCTTATAGAGAAGCCGTAGGTGCTCTTGCATACTTAACTGTTAGTACCAGACCCGATTTAGCCTACGCTGTGAGCGTCGTATCTCGGACTTTAGAGAATCCTTCTAAGGAAGACATCCAAAGGTTAAAACGTATCCTGAGATACATAAAAGGAACGTTAGACTACGGAATTCTTTACAAAAAGAAGTGTAATGCTGGCATCTTAGAATGCTACAGTGATTCAGACCACGGTGGAGATAAATCAACCGGACGTTCGACGTCAGGAATATTGTGTTTATACTCTGGAGGAGCAATATCCTGGACAAGTCGTCGACAAACTTGTGTTGCGATATCAAGCACAGAAGCTGAATTGGTCGCTGCCAGCGAAGCAGCTCGTGAAATTGTGTGGCTCAAGAGATTGTTCGCTGAGATATCAAACTTAAAGAGTATTCCAACTCTGAAGGTAGACAATGATGCAGCTATCAAGATCTCGCATAACCCTGAACTCCATCGGAGGACAAAGCATATTGCTATAAGGCATTTCTATGTCAGAGAGCTTGTCGCAGAAGGCGAACTCAAGGTGGAATATGTCCCAACCGAGTTCCAGTTGGCGGACATCCTCACAAAGGCACTGCACAAGCCACGTCTTGTGTCTATTGGTGACCAGATTGGCTTGATACACTAAGAGTCATACAAAAGGGAGGATATTAAGGAGATTTGTATCAACTCTTCAAAGCCTTCTTTGTATGATGAAAATTATTCATAGCAACGTTTGTTGATTGTCATGTAAATAAAATAATACACGGTATTTTCTGCTAGCTACGGACTTCTGATTTTATTGTAGATATGCATAATCATATCAATTTATAGCTTATTGATAAAAAAAAAACATAACATTCTTTCATAATAATAAATCAAGATAGAGGCGAAAAAACACGGGGGTCCTCAAGGCCATTTTTTTCGTCATGACCTTGAAGCTGAGCTCTTATATAAACAAACCATACTCGAGAACGACTGTGTCTATAATTTATTAGAATGCTAACATCATAAGCTTACAAAAAACAAACACTTCTAAGAACCCATAATGTAAATATTGTGACTGGCGAGCGATAAATCTCAAGTGGGTCGTTAAGTGCTCGCCGCGCGCCCGCATCCGGTGTCAAATTACAAAAAGCCTGGATTCTTACGGATAAGGCGCGTCACCCCCCTTCCGGCCCCTCAAAGGTTACAGCGCATCGTGAACCGTTACGTACGGGGCGCGTCTGTACGATGCCGGGCGTCTGCCTGGCATGCCGCGTTCGAACGCCGCGCTTTATGCATAGTCAAGCGCATCCCAAGTACCGCCAAAGTATATAATATAAGGTCCTAATGAAATAGTGAACATAATTTTGGTATGATACTGAACAACTTTCCCTAAGGAACATAGGTTGAAATACGAAGATAAATTTTTGACCTCCCATAGAAACTGATAGCGCATTTTGTATGGGAGGTCAAATTTGGTTTTTCGGATTTCGACCTACGAGTATGTTCCTCAGGGAAAGTTGTTCAGTTTTATGGTCTGAATAACATACTAAAATTATGTTCACTATTTCATTAGGACCTTATATAATATGTGTGTGTGGTCTGTCCGGTCTGTCCAGACTGTCTGGTCTGTCTGTCTGTCTGTTTGTTAGTTAGTTTAGTTTGTTCGTTTGTTTATTTTTGTTTATTTGTTTGAAAGCAAACTAAAAAAAACAAACGAACAAAGTAGAAAATTGAATTTTAAAACAACGACATAAATAAAATATTCATAAAACTTTTCCCTTTTCCTTTTTTAATTATTTCTTTACTTTGATCTGCTCTTGACTGTGCAATGGAATGGATACCACAGACGAATTTGTACTGACGCCGCCGAGTGATGCGTTCGAATGTGACGTGTGTACGTCTCGTATTCCAGGAATGAGAATTTGTACTAGCAGCGCAGCGGGGCGTGGACAGTGAACGCCGCGGGACGCGCGCGTGTTTGACGTCACGTTAGAATGCTTCACGGTGCGGACGCCCTTAGAGCGATAATTTTACTACCCCTGTAGAGCTACATGAGCCAAAAGTCCAAAGAATATTTTGTATATTTGAGCCTTAGTAAAATAAAATAAATTTTATTTTATCTTACCGACCGTCAATATTTCCCTATAATGGTCCAAAAAGATAGATAAAGAAACACAAAAACTTTCAAATTATCGTTGACATAGAACCCAGTGATAGATCGCATAAAATCGCGCGAAGTATCTTCGGACCCATTCACGGACGTCGTGAATGTTGTGTGTCGTGACATTCCTACCTGTGCGAGACAAATGAGACAATAATTCTCGCAATAATTAGTAAATAGTATGTGGAAGTGTGATTCGATTTGAGTGAGTGCATGGTCGATTGAGACTTAACAATAGATCAAGTTCCGAAAAGTTCCGATTGTACTGAGGTTCCACTAAAGTTCCGCCAAGGACCCAAAAGATCGGAAATCGGAACAAAAGATCCGCATCGGCAACACTGTCTGACATTGACAGATTCAGTCAGTAGTGTGGCCAGATTCAAAATCACAGGTTACGGTTTCCCATTATATAGTCTAATTTTGGGTTTACATTCAGCCCTCCTCGCGCTGCCGGCAATAATTCCCTAAATAATGCCGCAGCAGGATCGAGAGAAGTGCGTGTTTACATCAAAGATTTTGGAAACTACGCTCTTACGTCAATGGTTTACATACTGCCCTACCACTCACATCGCTTTGGACCACAGATTAGTATATATGTAGAGCTTTGGACGTTCCATGTTGGCAGACGTCGAAATAATTTCAGCCGCCGCTCTGTGTCTTTTTTGCAATACATAATTATATTCGGTGTTTAAAAAAAGTAAAGAAAATTCGTCGTCGTTGAAGATGGTGGATGATATCTATCCATCGTAATAGAACTTTTTAAGTACCTACCAACCTTCTTAACAGATTTTTAATGCATATCCGAATTCGTAGGGGTTTTAAAGTTAAGGCTCCATTAAATCTATTAAAACAAAAAAATTTAGGTACAGCCTTTAAAGAGATTATGTGATAGATAAACAAAACACACACGTCTTTCTCCTCCAGGCGCTCGGCGAAAAGTGAGCGACAAAGCTGAATGTGAACACGCACTGCCACTCGCGCTGCCCGTCCTTTGACTTCCGCACAAAAAACCGCCTTTTTGGGGAGCGCCGGGCAGCGCGAGTGGCAGCGGCAGTGGCATGAGAAGTATCGTGTTTTACATACTCGTCCTGCCCACTTCCCTGCCCAATTCCCTGCTCACTTCGGCTGAATGTAAACGTAGTATTAGGCTAAAATTAAGTAAATTAATTTGAAAAAAACTAAACTTATTCAACTTAGACCTAGACAAAAATCTAAATTAGATGTTAGTACTGTTATAAACAAGCTAAATATAGAAGAAGTAAGCGAGTTCAATTTATTAGGCATTACAATAGATACTCATGTAACTTGGGAGCAACATGTTCAAAAAATAAAATCATAACTCTCTAAATTTACGTATGCGCTGTCGACCCTTAAAACGAACACTCACCTTGAAGCGTCACGAGCTGCATACTACGCGTATGCCTACGCATGGATGAAGTACGGGGTTTTGTTGTGGGGAGACAGTGTACACTCGCATGAAATTTTCGTTTTACAGAAGAAATGTATCAGAATCCTCTTTAACATAAAGCCAAGGGAAAGCTGTAAACCATTTTTTATACAACATAAATTACTACCGTTGCCCTGTATATTTATATTGGAAGCCACCTTATTTGTCCGGAAAAACATAAATGAATTCAAATTTTGTACGAGTGCCAGAAGAAGTAACACACTGGTTCTGCCACATATAACTATGCATATGGGAAAAACTGGTCCGCACTATAAAGCTGCAACAATATATAATAAAATGCCCGAAATTATTAAAGCAGAACCTAAAGACAAACCTTTCTACAATAAAGTAAAAAACCTTTTGTTGAATAAGTGTTATTACACAGTAAATGAGTTCCTCCATGATCCAATCTAGTCATTCGTAATCGAAAACTAATCATTAATCTAATTTATGAATTCCTTATTATCAATTTTATTATTTACACAATGATATTTACAATGTTACCTATTTAATTTCAATTTTGATGCTTTATTATGTTGACAATTTAATTTAATTTTCTTTTGATTCTATATTATTATTGACAATTTAATTTCTTCTGACAATTTAATTGACAATTCGATGTAATGTAATTTAATTTAATTTTTTTTAATGTCTCTTACTGCATGCCTCACAATATGCGATGCCCTAATATAGGGTTCATGTACTAACTGCTACAATTATTTAAGAACTTTAAGCTGTACAATGTAAGCATGAATAAATGAAATGAAATGAAATTGGCAACACTAGTTCTTTTATCTATGGGCCTAGATAAACTAACAACTAAGGCGTGCTAAGACGGCATGTTGCGTTCCTCGAAACACGCGCCCGAGTGAAACCGAACATTGAGCTCTGTGAAGAGGGAAGGGCGCTCTGACCGGAGTAAAAATTCAGGCCGATTTTCTGGCGTTAATTATTCTGACAGATGAGTGAAGTGACATTGACAGTAGGAATTGTCAAGTCGGTGAGTTGCCAATGAGTCAAGTCAGTGAGTTGCCAGTAAGTCAAGTCAGTGAGTTGCCAATGAGTCAAGTCAGTGAGTTGCCAATAAGTCAGTGAGTCAAGTCAGTGAGGTATGTCAATGAGTCAAGTCAGTAAGTCAAGTCAAGAGTCAGTGAGTCGTCAGTGAGTCAAGTCAGTAAGTAGTCAGTGGTCAAGCCAGTAAGTAGTTAGTGAGTCAAGTCAGTGAGTCAAGTCAGTGAGTCGAGTCGGTGAGTCAAGTCAGTGAGTCAAGTAAGTGAGTCAAGTCAGTGAGTCAATTCAGTGAGTCAAGACAGTGAGTCAAGTCGAGTCAGTCGGTGTGTCAAGTCAAGAGTCAGTGAGTCAAGTCAAGAGTCAGTGAGTAAAGTCAAGAGTCAATAAGTAAAATCAGTGAGTTGAGTCAATGAGTCAAGTCAGTGATTTAAGTCAGTGAGTCAAGTCAGGGAGTCAGTCAGTGAGGTGAGTCAGTGAGTCAAGTCAGTGAAGTTAGTCAGTGAGTCACCTCACTGACTCGACTCATTGACTCACCTACGGGTATTGCCCGTGGTACACCCGCGGGGTTGACCTAGGTGTTCCACGAGACCTCTACTAGTACTTCCATATTTATTTATTTCATATTTATTTATTTTATGTTTTCATAATAATCTAATAGGAGAGACGAAGGCTCACTGACTCCGCTGGCTCGGCCACTTAGAAAGAATGGGGGAGGACCGCCACGTCAAGAAAGCCTTCGTGGGTCAACCGACCACAGTGATTCGTCTAGAACAAGCTGACTGGACAAAAACCATGTCTCAGTTTCCCAGAAATTTTTATTCCTAGTAATACTTAGTTAACACATAAGTAACAACAATGCCAGGAATAATTAGAGTCTACCCTCATTCGTTAATGAGCATTGACGAGTATTTAAGGTAAGGAAGGGGTATTTTTGTATGCAATTACTTGCAAACACGTCTCGGTCGTGTTAATTTATCTCTGTCTTATGGTGCTTTGCATATACATTTTGTGAAATGGATTTGAATCTTGAGGGTGAATAGTATATTTTGATATTGAATTAATTGGTATTGCTTACTATTATAAATTGTAAAAACATACGTATTTAAAAAAAACTTGTGATGTTGCCTTGTTTTGAAACTCAAAAAGGTCAAAAACTTACATGTACTCGTACAAACCTGTACAAATTCCACGCAATATTTTTTATGGTACCTTAAAAAAGGTAAGGTTCTGGTACCTTGAAGTGTGTAGATTCTTTCCATAAAAAAATCCAATGCGACTTTATTGCACAACTAATTTTTTTGATTTTTTTTTAGGTCGCGTTTAAAGAAAATATATTTTCGAGGAATGGCTAAGATTCGATGTAAATCAATGGAGGCTAAACAAAAATTTTAAGCTAGTATGGATCAGCGTTCAGATAAAATAAAACATCAATTTAAGAGTAGAATGGAGTTGATTTACTCCAGTAAAAATACGGTTTTGCAAAACATTAAATGCTAATAGCTACTTTTTTGTGTATATCGCATTTAAATATGATGTTAAAACGCAATATTTACGAATCCACCTAAAATTTAAAGCGGAATATTTTTTTCGAATAACAGCTAAGGTAAAAATAGTAATAGACAATTATATACACGTATACTTTACATATAGGCATCAAAATCCACCATAAATATATTTAAAAATATCAATTTATTTCAAAATATTGAATCTCCACTTATTTTTACATATAAGGGCCAATAAAGTCGAGGTAAAATAATAGCAAAAAACTGAGCTAAACTCAACCTTTTTAAATGTAAGTGATTCTTATATATATTCACAAAAATGCCATACTAAATAAAAAAAAAAGTTTTTTGTAATCGCTGGTTTACAATGATTTTGTAAACATTTATGTTGGATTTGCCATAAATGTGGTTATATAGCACTATTTAAATTATTAGAAAGCAAAACGGATCTATTACTATTTTTGGTTGCGAAGATAAGCTGTATTTAAATTTCGTGCTATAAAAGTTAAACAATACAAAAAAGCTAATATTTTTAGGTGGATTTATGTATAATATGAAATTCTGAATATATAGCAAGCCGTAAATAAAAAAAATAATCTATTAACATTTTTTTCCGAATTTCCATATTTTTTTAATGTTTGGACGGCAAAATAAATAAATAAATGAAGTAAATTTAGGTGGATTCCATTAAAAAGCTTTACACAGAAATATAATCTATCGATCTGAAAAAGAATCACGGCTATTATCAATTATTTCCGTTTCGCCATACAATCTCTCGTAATTTTACTGGAGTAATTGTAGATAAACCAAAACAAGGCTACGGAAATTCTAATGACGGAAATACCGCTCGCAGATTTTTCGAGAATGCTGAACTAAGTCACAGAATATATAATGATAATAGTAAACAAGTTTACAGAAGTCGCACTCCTTTGATCTTGGAAGAAGCCACCTTTGTATATACCTAAACACCAACTACGCAAAATTCCACATACGCAAAACACCACCTGGGTCTTAGCTTGTCGAGTTGGTGTTTTGCGTATATAGTGTTTTTTATACAGACTAGTGTTTATAATAAAAAAAAGTTTATAATGGTACAGAAAACTATAGGTGGTAGGGCTTTTGTGCAAAGTCCGTCTGGGGCAGTACCACCTCCGGTTCGGTTTGAAGGACAAGGAAGCCAGTAAAGTACTGGCACCTGAGATACACCATCCTAGTTCTCAGGGTGGGAAACGCGCTTTACTGTCTTGTTAGTGTCAACTTGTAATTTGTGACATGTAATTAAAAATAATTTCAGGTTCCTTACCTGTCAACCATATGCCTTTTCCCGTTTGTGAGAAAAAGGATCTTCACAGACAGACGGACAACAAAGTGATACTTTAAAGGTTCCGTACATTTTCCTTTTGAGTATCTCTAAAAACGAAGAAAATGATTTTTCCCAGACATGAGATCTAGCTAGATCGGTTTTCATTCATCCCTGCATACAAATAGTATAGCGGTTCTAAGTTTGACAGGTGTCAACCATAAAGGAGATCTCGACCAGATCCATGTATAATTTTTCCGAACATACGAATAGCCTAGGGTCAGTAGTTTTTTAATAATAGCACTAAAGTTTTACAGCTGTCAACTCAAAATAGTTTATTCAATGTTGAATATTAAAATCTCTGAATCTTTCAACCTAAATGAAGATCTCGACGAGATCTATCGTTTGTCCGAACAAACGAGTAGTCTAGGGTCAGTAGTTTCCGAGTAATAGCAGTTTTAAGTTTGACAGCTGTCAACTTAAATGAAGATCTCGACGAGATTTATCGTTTGTCCGAACAAACGAGTAGTCTAGGATCAGTAGTTTCCGAGTAATAGCAGTTTTAAGTTTGACAGCTGTCAACCTAAATGAAGATCTCGACGAGATCTATCATTTGTTTGAACATAAGAGTAGTCTAGGGTCAGTAGTTCTTGAGTTATAGCAGTTTAATGTTTGACAGCTGTTAACCTAAATAAAGATCTCGACGAGATCTATCGTTTGTCCGAACATACGAGTAGTCTAGGGTCAGTAGTTTCCGAGTAATAGCAGTTTTAAGTTTGACAGCTGTCAACTTAAATGAAGATCTCGACGAGGTCTAGCATTTGTCCGAATATATGAGTAGTCTAGGGTCAGTAGTTTCCGAGTAATAGCAGTTTTAAGTTTGACAGCTGTCAACCTAAATAAAGATCTCGACGATATCTATCGTTTGTCCGAATATACGAGTAGTCTAGGGTCAGTAGTTTTTGAGTTATAGTAGTTTAATGTTTGACAGCTGTCAACCTAAATAAAGATCTCGACGAGATCTATCGTTTGTCCGAACATACGAGTAGTCTAGGGTCAGTAGTTTCCGAGTAATAGCAGTTTAAAGTTTGACAGCTGTCAACCTAAATTAAGATCTCGACGAGATCTATCATTTGTCTGAACATACGAGTAGTCTAGGGTCAGTAGTTTCCGAGTAATAGCAGTTCAAAGATTGACAGCTGTCAACCGAAATGAAGATTTCGACGAGTTCTATCATTTGTCCCAGCATACGAGTCATCTATCATTTGTCCCGCGGAGATTTTTTACTCTAAAAAGCTTGAATAGCTTGAGTTGGCGTTTTGCTTAAATGAAAGTTGGTGTTACGCGTAGTTGGTATTTGGCGTAAGTGGTTTTTTGCGAGGTTGGTGTTATGCGTACAGGTGGTGTTTTGCGTATGTGGTGTTATGCGTCTAACGGTTTAATCTGATAAAATCAATAAAATCAAAATCATGTTTGATAGGTTTAATTTTTAATAAATGATTGAAACCAATACCATTCTTTGTTATCATTTCCACTCTTCAACCACGCCTTGAAAGAGACCTATAATCCTGTTATCAAGGATTCATAGTTACTACGCACACAACGAAAAGCAATCACGAGCCTTATTTCAAATACTTTTATAAAATATATTTCTCGTGCATCAAAGTCTGAAATGCTACACTACCCATGAAACTGAACAACTTTCCCCAAGGAACCCAGTCAAATCTAAAAAAAAAATTGGACTTCCTATACTAAGGTGGCCGATCAGCTGATAGAGTTAGTATAGGAGCCATTTTTTTTTTGGATTTGACTATGGGTTCCTTGGGGAAAGCTAACCTAACACCCAGTATACTTACCCTATACACCTTACCCTGTATAGTAATCCTAAGACCCTGTACGTACAGGGTGTTAATTTAATTGCGTGCCATATAGCTTAGGGGGCGTTTCAGTAACGATAAAGGAACACAAAAAAAATATTTAAAAAATCCAACAAAAAAAGAAACAACAACTAAACCAACACGGAAGGCAATGACCCGGACGGAGCACCACGCTATCACCGAGCCAGCGCGTGAGTATCAGTGGATAAGGTAGGCACATACATAACTGAAACTCTTTCGCGCGCTTTTGATAGCACGGTGCTCCGGGTCGGGTTTGAAATTTTTAAGTAGGATTTTTTTGTGTGTCCATTTATCGTTACTGAAACACCCCCTAAGCTATGGCACGCAATTAAATTAACACCCTGTATAGTAGTCATCCTAAACTAACACCTTGCATACTTACCCATACTTACCCTGACATCCTGTATAGTTATCCTAGCCTAACACCCTGTATATTAACAAATAATGACCATTAGAAGCATTTTTGAGTCAGTATTTGTTTATTTGTATACTTTGACCTGGTCTTGGCTGTACAAAGTATACAATAAAGACGAATTTGTACTGACGCCGCATAGTGAAGCGTTCGAACGCGACGTGAATTTGTTGGCGGCGCGTACGAACGCTTCACGGTGCGCCGGTCATAGAAATACGAACGCCCGCCGTCGAACTCTCGAGTATTGAGAGTTAGAGAGTATATATGTTCATTGATTGAGAGATGCGCCGTATGATACGCCGCACGGTGCGGTATTCGTTCATAGAAACACGAACGCCACGCGGCGGTCGGCCTTACTATAGCAATAAGATTAGAAGGTTTTAGAAGTAAAATCAACAGACACTTTTAACAACCAATGTATTTTACAAAACAGAACATCGAAAAGATCAAACATACGATATCAATACAAAGTTAACTTGGTTTTTGATTTCGATCTCCATAGACAATGATTTTTCCACAAAGTCTTAAAAGAACAGGAATTTTCTGAAAGAAGAAGAAATATCTAAGACTAATCGGGGCTCATACTAATACTCAATATTTCCAAATTGGACATAGGTACGAGTACTACCAAACTGAAACCGACAAACCAATCAACCTTTGGAACTAAACGACTAAAGAAATTAAGAAATAAGAAGAATATGAAATGAGTTGTCTGAAGATCAGTAAACCTTACCTATCCCGTCGATTGCCGTTGGCTAGTTCATGTTCGAGGGCAGCGATCTTCTCCTCGTGTCGCGTCCTCTGCGCCTGCGCTCGACGTTGTTGCTCCTCCAGTGCCAACACGATCTTCTCCAGTCGATGGATCTGCTGCTGCTTGTTCTCCAGTGTTGCAAACAGCTCTTGAATCTCTTCAGCTTTTGCTGCTATTTGCTTATTTACCTGTTGTTAATTATAAAATAAAATAAATAGGAATAGGAATGTATATTGAATACATAGGATTCCAGTGCTTGTGTCAGAATAAACGGGGCGTACACTGAATGGTTTAGCATCGAAAAAGGTGTTAGGCAGGGATGTGTAGCGTCACCTTGGCTGTTTAACCTGTTCATGGATAATTGTTTGATTGATCTGAAAGAGAGTATGTGTGGACTGAGAATGAATGAGTTACTCATCAAATGTCTTCTCTACGCTGATGACCAAGTTGTACTTGCGTCTTGTCTCATCTGCTGACGAGTTGCAGGAGATGGTAACAATGAGGAATGTGGCTTTGGACAGGAAAGGAAGTAAATGTAAGCAAGACGAAAGTAATGGTACTTGAAAGAGAAGAATGTATGACAGAGTGTACTATATTAATAGGTGGTGAACAAGTCGAACAAGTGAAGGAGTTTGTGTATCTGGGCTCAAAGTTTACGAGAGATGGAAAGTGTGAAAGTGATATTGAAAGAAGAGTGAATGCTGGAAACATGGTGAATGGTGCCCTGCACGCCTTTATGAGGAGTCAGAAGGTGTCTCACAAGGCTCGTTTGGCTGTTCATGGGGGTGTTTTGGTACCAACGCTGATGATTAGATTAGATTAGATTTATTTATTTCATATTATCAGATACAAAAGTACATATACATTGTTCAAATGTCAGTGAATAATATGATCGTCAAAAATGTAACATAAAGATAATAAAACAAAATACAAACATGTCAAAAACTACAGAAAAGAAACGTAGTAATAATAATAATATTCAATGTCAAAATAAATGTAAATGTCATAGTAAACTAATAAATAATAAACAATACTAAAAACGTATTGAAATAATTAATTGTAAAATGGAAATGTCAAAATATAAATGTCAATAGAATTACAAAATTGCTTTGATTTTAACATTAAATATTTATGTCTTTCTATGTCAAAACTTATTTAATAAAACTAATATACTCTATAGACATCTACAGATACATATCTGTCTCTATAGATGTATGGCAGTGAAAGCTGGCAGAAGAAGCATGAAAGTAGAATTAATGCAGTGGAAATGAGAGCGCTAAGGAGTATGATTGGTGTTAAATTGAGTGACAGGATTAGAAATAGTGTGATAAGAGAACGGTGCGGCGTAAAAGAAGACGTAGTGACCCAAATCGAGAAAGGGATGCTGAGATGGTTTGGTCATGTAGAGAGGATGAATGAACGAAGATTGACGAAAGAGATCTACCAGGCGAGAGTGAATGGAAACGTTGGAAGGGGAAGGCCTAGGCGAACGTACCAGGATCAAATTCAGGACGTTCTGAATAAAGGCCAGGTTAAAAGTACCCTAAACCGACGAGCATGTATGAAAGGATTGATGAAAGTACAGGAAGCAAGGGATGTATGTCAAGATCATAGCAGGTGGAGGACTGTGGTCTCTGCCTACCCCGACGGGAAAGAGGCGTGATGTTATGTATGTATGTATGTATACAAATCGGGGAAAGCCACTTTTAGTTTTAGGGTCGTATTGATAAATTCCTGTCAAGTGTGAGTTTATGAGAGCATATCGAAGGTTCCTAATCCTTAGAGTACGAGTAGGTGCACTCAATCAAGACACGTTAAGCTTGACACACTAGACTTGTAGATGTTAGATAGAATACATTTTAAAGTCAAGAAATTTTTGAAGTGATAGAAGCATTCATTATGTCGGTAACGAAAATAATTATAAATAAAAAAAAAAAACTCGAGCTCACTTCTTCAACTACTTTCATACGGTGTTCTAGATCCTGCTGCATAATTCCGAGCTCCTTGCTCTGTTCTGTCTCTTTATTCTTGAGCATATTGATCAATTCCTCACGGACCTGTACCATTCCGCAAAACTTTATTAACTTGATAGAACTAAGGTTATGGATAAAAAAATGAGGTTGCGCTCAATTTTCTTTGCGAATCACCAAATGTTTTAACAAGTTACTTAATACTTACTCTCTGCTATCGCTGAGTCTTTGCAATTGTTTGAGTAAGGGTTTGTACTCTAAGATAATCATAAATTTTGTTAAATTTTGATTCTCGTGATAATACCGAACCAAGTTTCGAAATACAGTCTATGAAAAATGTCTATAAACTTCTCGGGTCGTTGCTTTTCCCTTGAAACTGAAACACTTTTGTTCTCCGTTTGGCCAGTTAAGCAATAAAGTGTTTCAGTTCTTCATACAAATTGGCCTGGTCTGCTTGTCTTATTAGAAAAGCAAAAAATATTACGAATCCACAAAAGTATGAGTACCTACCTTCCTAGGTTTGAGATAGCAACCACCCGAGAAGTTTTTACAGATAGGTATACCAAAATTAGGACGTCTTTACTTAAAAATTACATTAAGGTGATCTGTTACGGCCAGGTTAGCCCCGAACGCAACTAGATGGAGCCACTGCTGCAAATATAAGTTTTTATTTTTTTATGCAATAAGTACCAACTATATATGTGCAAAAAGTTGATTCGCCTAAATTTCATCGTGCAACTTCAATGCCTAACAACAACTTCGATAAGAAAAATATCTCCATATGTCCACTAAAGTCAATTACTCTCGTCAGTCGTGTTTACATGAGTACGATCACTCACACATGCACACAAAGCACAACCTTACAGTTTTGACCGCACGCCCACAATCGTAATATTGAACCAAAAATTGCTAACAAAAATAGTACTTTCAGTACTGTATTTTGTACAAAAATTAGCGAAAATTTTAACTATAAATAGCAGTATTCGTTCGTTTTTCAACAGAATTTTATGTCCCGCGTAAGGGCTCCCGCACACGACCGAGAATCGGTGGGCGATTATCGGCCAGAACAAGGATGCAGGTGATAACACGTCAGAGCGGGATGTCGACAAAAAATCGGTCACCGATTCTCGGTCGTGTGCGGGAGCCCTGAGAATGCAAGTCATTTGAATTTTTGTATGGAAAACAGATAACCTTAAGATCAATTTTTTTCGCATATTGCAGCGCTTGCCAACACATTTTGCAGCTATGTCAAAAGCAATCGGCTAAAGCTGTCAGAAAAAACAAGTTTGTAAAACAATGTTATACTTTCTTTATGTAATATACTCTGGTTTTAGTGGCTGCAAAATACAATTGTAGGTAAGCCTTGGAATAAACGAAATAATTGGTTCTACTTAAAAATTTCGATTTACAGTGAGCGCAACCCGAAATAATAGTATCGGGAATATAGGAACCTTGATGATTCTTGCCTGTGCACGTGAAGTCTTGTCTTGTTGATCGAGTTGCTGCTCTTTCTGAGACAAAAGTTCAGACAGTTCTTCATTGCGGTGGACGGCATCAAGCAATTGCATTTTCAAGTTCATTATCTATAAAAAAAAATCCCTTTATGACCTAGCTGTAGGAATGTGATGCTATACAACGTGTAACAAAAAGGATATAACAAAACAACCCTGAAGGATGAGAATCTGTCTATTAAACTGAACAACTCTGCCCAAGGAACATAGGTCAAAAATGCGAAAAAACAATCAATTTCTCGGAGAAACTTCAACAGGTATTTCAACCAACGACTCGACGTTTCTGAGGACAACAATAGTTTTATGAGCAGTTTGGGCAGGTCCATATTCTTCAAGCTTTCAAGATTTTTTTCGGAAACACCTTGTGGAAGGGCGTCTTATTTCGTGAATGACTGAGTTATAGTCTGTTTATAGGCATTTCCTCTTTGCTTGTTCATAATTACCTCTTGCTGCAGATCTTGGTAACTGATTCCTTCGGGGGCCTCCTGGCAGTTAGCAGCAGCTCGTTTATGTGCCTGTAGATCTCGGACATACTGTTCATACTGAATCACTTTCTGTTCGCTAAAACAACAGAATTTTTCATTAAGACGTATTATCCACAGTAAAATATATAATGATAAAATCCTTCTTCATCTATGCAGGCCCGGTAGAAACGGTTATGAATTTCAAAGGTTAATTAGTTGAAAATGTCTACTTAAGAAAGACTTAAGACCGAACAAATGCCTAAACCCACTAGATACCTATTTTTTTGTAATTTAAACTTACTTAAGTTTTATATTCTTGGTTAGTTCTCTTATTTGTGTCAACATCTTGCTTATTATTTCTTCTTTGCTCAAAAGCTCCGCAGCCAGCTTTTGCTGCATTCCTACTTTGTTGTCCGATTCCTGAAACGTATTCGCTTGACTTAGTTCTTTTCAATTTAATTGCTATGCTATCTGGGATATAAGACTGAAAAGAAAGAAAAACAGTTCTCCCGTCAAGCGAATTTTCCGTGATTGGGCGTAAAGTGTGATAAGTTGAAAACAAATATTTACAGAAATCTTGGTGAGAGTTTCCAAAAAGCGGACTTTCTCCCTCTTACAAGCAGTCACTTCGTTCTCAGTCATTCGCAGCGTCTCTTTAGTAGCTTGCAATTCAGCCCACAAATCAATTTCTCTTTCAGTTGGCAGTTCTAAAACATAATTACGCTATTGACAGTAAATAGGTAATTTTAAATAGGGTACCTACCTATTATGAATATAATACCTATAAAGAAATTATTGATTATTATGAATACCCGGATTATTTTCGTTGGGGTCAGGAATTTTAGCTTTTAATTCTTCTACTGTTACTTGATAGTCGGCGAGCATTTTTTCAAGGTTATTATTCTTTTCAATTTCATTTTCATGTTGCTGGCGCTGGTCTTCTAGGGCAACTTTTAATTCTTTCATTTGCTTATTCAATTCTTGTACGTTTGTTTTATTCTGGGCATTTATCTTCTCAATTTGCTCTTTCAAATTTTTAACTCTGTAAAAGAATATGAAAGAAAGCTACTTACTTCGTACAGTACGTTATTGGAATAAAATTATTTATTAATCAGGCTTACAATTAACATTATTTTTTTTATTAAGATCCAATTTTTTCGTTTATTCATACGCTTAGTATCATCGCATTTTGCAGCCGTGTCAAAAGCAATCGGCTAAAGCTGTCAGAAAAAACAAGTTTGTCAAACAATGTAATTCTTTCCGTCAGAGTAGACACTGGTTTTAATTTCATGGCCGCAAAATGTGTTGGTAGGCGTTGGAATAAATAGATTATACACAGCTTCAGTACTTAAATACAGTTATGTTTTGTTGAAGATTTTGTGTAAATTTTAGGTACCTACCGCTAACAAATATCTTGGCAAATAAAAAAAATATTTTCTCTCGGCTATCATGATTATCATCGTAATTAGGTTAGGATTAAAATCCTTAGTAGAATTACGCCCAGTATTATACTACTCTATGGTAGAATTAAAATCAGTAGCATTTATTACATACTCAGCTTGAAGGGCGTCTCGCTGTTGACTAATATTATTATTGGTGACTTCACCCGTCTTCAAAGATTCTTTCAATTTTCTTGCCCGAGCTTCCAAATGAACTTCACGCTGTCGACTCTAGAAGAATGAGGTAGGTATTTAAACTAGTAGTGTTGTAGGTGGAGAGTGGGCAGTTGGGAAGCCTATCATCGCATACAAAAAGCAACTTATCAGGGCTGGTGCATAATGAAAAGGTGAGTTTCAAAAACAGGGTTGTCTAGGCGCAACCTTGCACGTTTTGTACAGTCAACAAAAAAACTGATTGATTTTGTTTACCAATTCGTTTACCAAGTAAGAACATAGTCCATGCGAAAGCACTAATTAGAATGTACCAAAATTGCCTTGCCTAAACCCGGTAGTTTAGGGAGTTGAAATGTGTTTTTCAGGTTAACTTATTTTGTCAACTCACTATGTACCAGGGTTGGACGAGGCAATCCTATTGGTTTTGATAATTGCTAATTAATACTTTTGCATGCACTATGTACTTACCTAATTAATACACGATTTTGTAAAAAAAAGCAATTTTTTGATGAGTGTACAAAACGTGCCAGGTTGTGCTCAGAGGAATTTATATGTTAAAAGGTTATGCTACTTTAGGCCTACTTGCCTGATCTTCGAGGGTCTTAACGGAGGCAGTAAGGCTGACGATGCTAGCTTCGGCTTCTCGCAGCTGGCGATCCATCTTGGAAACTCGCATGCGTGTCTGCCGGAGTTGAGATTCGGCTGTCGTCAGTTTATCCTTTGTTGCCACTTTCGCAGCACGTTCTTCTTCCAACTGACGACGAGTCTCCTAGAAAAATGTACTTCATGTCAGATAATACAGCAGTAAGAATAATGACATAGAATTGGCGATGCTAAAAGTGAAAGCATCATCCACATTGCTGAAGCTGCGTTGATGCGTATAAACAAAGATTTGTCAGACTGGTGTTGCGATGATCAAAGTAGAGTACGAGTCTGATCGTGTCAAGACTGCACTGATGGGACATCTTGCGCTGTCATCAGTGTTGCGATGATCAAATCTGCACTGTCAATCTGCAATCTGCTTTCAGACTTCGTAGACGCTGCCTGAGTTCGGTAAATTGTGACGCATAACTATTCGTACTGTGTTGGTAAAGGTTTTTAAGGTCCAGATACGAAAAAAAATTAACTCTCATAGAAACTGCATCAGCTGATAGCACATTTTGTTTGGGAGGATTTTTTTTCGTGTTATTAATGGTCCGGTGTGTTGTTCAGTTTCATGTCTGAATGTTCACTACCTATTCCATTGGGACCTTACCCCCTGTCGTGGTTATTCACGATGTTTTTTATTTACTAGATTTTTACCTTCCTTAGCAAGATGTATTTGACTAGGTTGTGGGGCATTTCACTGATGATGTGGACAGGCAACCTAAAACTGTCTGTCCCGGCTTTCTACTGGAGTGGTGGTTCACATAAGTGAATCACGACAGCTATCAAAGTTTAACATGATTGAGGACTTACTTGAAGCGCCTTAGCGGTTTCGTTTTCAGCTCGTATTTCTCTCATCTCGTTAATTATTGCAGAGCGCGCTTCTAAGTCCTGTCGAAGACGCGCTATCTCGCGAACTAATGATTCGCCGACGGACAACAGTGCGATCCGCTCTCGTAAAGCACATCTAAAACAGTGGTTGGAATTTAAACCAAGGTTTTTCGAAATTAGAAAATCTCAAAATTTACGACTTTAAACAACAGGCGCCTTCTCCCCAGTACCAAAAATGCTCTACCTTACCAATAGGCAGAGAGCGGGCAGTCGGCAACCCTACCTCACCGCCCACCAAAAAGCGACCTATCTATTCTGGTGCACAATGAAAAGGTAAAAAAGATTTTATTTTAACACCTGTGTTTGTGCATTTCGAAAATCACATATTTGCAACCAATTACTACGCTAGCGTGGTCCTGTTCAGCCTGATGTTGCGCATTCACTTCACTTTTGTGTTGGTTACTAATATGTGATTTTCTAAATGCACAAACACGGGTGTTAAAATAAAAACATTTCTGAATGGGCTTCTTCTCAAGTTTTTATAAAAACATCAGTTCCTTCTGAAATAGTATACTTAAAATAAATTGAGACTCTTTTTACGTTTCCTTTGGTAGCCGAGGAGAGGCTTTGCGTATTTAGAATTACACATTGTATATATTTTTTTTTATACTTTATTGGAAAGAATACCTTGAAATCTGTATAACAGTATCGACGGCTTCGTCTGAACAAGCTTTTAGCGTTCGTAAACTTTCACAAAGCTCCAGACCCTGGTCGTTATATCGGGTTATTCTCTCTATGGACTCGCCACGTCCGTCCTCCTATTTTGGAAATTGATCATTATCACAAAATATTTAACTATTTAATACTTGGAAGACATAAAAATGTTCAAGTTAAAATTTAAATAAATAAGGAACAAAAACTGTAAATGATGAAAAATTTAAGTAATTTAAATAATAATAAATAAAAGTCAGAAAATGTAAATAGCAGGACGATTTAATCTTGTGTGTGACCAGATTTCATATCTCGGAAAATATTTGTCTAATGCAATGAAGTTAAAACAAAAAAAATCTTACCATTGGTGCAATCAATTCCTTGACCCAATCAATCAGTTCCTGCCGAGCCGTAAACGCTTGTAGACATAGGTCAGCAAACTTTGAAGGAACACTGCTAACTTGGCCTTCTAATTCAGTAAAAGTATTTTCGTCTGTATAGATGAGGTGCATGGAAAATGTACATAGACATGGTAAATAGGTTCTACTTAGCTGTATTATTATTAGCATTTAAATACAGTGATGTTATTTACCGATCTGATTCAGGGTATTGATAAAATCAATAGCATTTTCGCTATTGGCACCGGCAGCATCCCGGCAGAGGCGAGCGATTTCGTCAGTAGTCCAGTCCCCGACGTTAAATACCACAAGTTCCTGGGACTGAAAACCTTCACCACTACCAACACCCTCCTTGACAAGCAGCTCGTTCAAATTTCGTAGACTATCAAAAACTTCTAATACGGTTTGCTGAAAATTTATCAATATAAATTAAAACTATTTTGTGTGTTGTTAGGATATAAGAATAGTAATCTTAAATTAGAAATTAAATTACTTGTTTTACGTCTAATTCCTTCTTCAAACGTTGGAATTCTCTTTGTTTAGTGTTGAAAACAGTTTTAATGTCCTCTTCTTCTACGGCCGTAGGGCAGACCGGGCTAACTTGACTTTGTGGCTGGGTGCGCAGAGCGGGAGTGGCCACTGGTATCGCAGATACTGGGGTTTGAGCTCTAGGGTGAGGCACTGCTGGTTTCTGCGGGGTGGTGGGCCGACTGTTCACAGCTGATCGCCGTGTTGCAGAACCAGGAGTAGTGGGCCGACTTGCCCCGCGGCTGGCGCTGCGCGCAGGAGTCGTCGGTCTACTCGGTGTAGTTGGTTTGCTCTTGGGCGTTTCTTGTCGACTGTTCCTAGGTGTCTCTGGTCGGCTAGGCGAAGTGGGTACTGTTGAAAATCATCCATTGTTATACAACTTGTAATCAAATTCCATATAACCACACAGCAAAACCTCTGGGGGGGTTGTTTTACCCATGTAACTGATCTTGTTTAACAGATTTTGGTAGCCGAGAGGTTTTGCGTATTCAGAATTACACATTGTATATAATCGTTTTAATACTTTAAAGTTCATACTAAAGAGTAACATTTACCAGAACTGATATTAAATTCACAGGTATCATCGGGGTGGATCTCAAGGGTATCGATATTTTTCGGTTTGTCATCATGCTGCGTGCTATCTTGGCTGTTGATATCTACGAACAATAAAATACATTTTCGCAATAAAAGTAAATAAATGGTACAGCAGCACTGCACTTACTTTCTCGCAATAGTCAAGGAAAAACTATCAACCGCAAACTTAAATTTGTAATGCCATACAAATAGTATGGCAATACAAACTTTTATTTACGTTTACTACCGTAGGATACTTGCATGGAGATTTTTTAAATTTCCCAACACATGTTCCTTATGGATAATTGTTCAGTTTAGTTTACTGAGCAAGCCCTTTCAGTTTTTGGTACACCCTGTGTACTAAATTTTATTAATAAAACAAAAATAATATCCAGTCAGGTAGAAAATCAATCCAGGATTAAT
Organism: Athrips mouffetella; assembly: GCA_947532105.1. Taxonomy (NCBI): domain Eukaryota; kingdom Metazoa; phylum Arthropoda; class Insecta; order Lepidoptera; family Gelechiidae; genus Athrips; species Athrips mouffetella. The sequence continues at coordinate 13,833,530 of OX383958.1, forward strand.
ATTATAGAAAATTTTATAAAATTCAATGGAACCAATTTTGGGTAAATCACATATTTACGATTTGGTGGTACAAGAACACCCCTAATATGCAATTACACAGATCAATTGATACTGGTGCAAGATATCTTACATGGAGGTGCTTGGTCATGCAAAGTTTCATCAAGATTCTATGAGCCGTTTTTGAGAAAATTTCAATTTTTCATTTTCTTTGTAAGACAGCTACCCTCAAAATGAGAGCCAGCAAGAAACCACTTGGAACCCTTAGAACCCTTCGATGGATTTGCATAAAACTCCTAAATTAAAAAAATGGTGTCAATTGGACCATTCGTTTAGCCGCTAGGCCAAAGCGTGACGGACAGACCGACCGACGGACCGACCGACCGACCGACCGACCGACTGACCGACCGACGGACGGACATTTTTGGGAGACTTGTTTTTATGATGTATAAGTGATATAGAACACATTTTTGAGAAAATTAGAAAAACTTTTTTTTTTCACGAATACGAGTACAATACCTTTTTCGCTCCGCTCGAAAGTAAAAAATCTAAACAAAATCTTTATCCTCAGAGTAGTGACTATAGTCTACTCCGGACATCGAAGACTTTTTTAAAAAGCTGAGTATGTTGATACCGTTGGATTAAGTATTAAGAATCAGCCGTTTTAAAATTGGAAACACTTTGGATTTAACAGCTTGGTATTAGAGTTGCAAATATTTCCACTGACGTGCGGTTGACCGTACAATGTGCGCAACTCAGACTATTTTCATCAACTGATTAAAATGGACTGCAGTGTCCGGGTGCGTGTATCATTGCAACTTTTACCATAAGTATCGTCGGTCAGGGTTTCAAACTTGTTTTGTTCAACGGGTGTTGAGGCCATTTCCTCGATGGCTTCTGGACTGTCTGCATTCAAAACGCCTTCGCCATCACCAAACGTTTCTTCTTGCTGTACGAAAAAAAAAACAATCAAATGACCCTCTGAACAAGCTGGTCTTAATTCATGGTAAACAAATTTTCATAAATAAAGTTAATACCACCGAGTATCTAACGAATTATAAAAACCTATCAGTAGGTAAAGTCGGATTCGCACACCAAGGGTTCCAATATAAGGTGATCCCATTCGAGAGGGTGTAAGGGGACGGTGTACCTACCGAAACTGAAAGGGCGTGCTCAGTCAACGAAACTTAGGCTTAGCGTATGCTGCCACTGCCACGCAGATGGCGCAGGGCAGGGCAGAGCAGAGCAGATTTTTGTAATGTATGAACGTTCATAGAGCAGCGTAAGCTGGGACGCAGACATGTACACGGTGTCTGTTCTGCTCTGTGCCTTGTTTCTGCCGGCAATTGTTTCTACGTATCACAGAATAAATACAACAAAAAGTTATGCCACAAATGAAATAAGTTTTGCTCGCGAAGCGCGAGATGCTTTTTTAATACGTCAGTGATTTTGCTCAAATGTGGAGAAGAAGTACCATTGTCACCACGCTTATTAGCGTTGCGGCTAGCACCAAGGACAGCGATTGTTGGTGACCGCAGAGCAAGGAGGTATGATACACAAAAGGACGCTGCTGCTAAAATAAGGGAGAATTGAAACCTTCTTCCTTTTATATAAAAAAGTCTCATTTTTTTACATTATGTTGTCATTCTTCTCGCTGTAGGTGGTGCGCGCATGTGTTTAGTAACTGCGTCGCAGCTTGCGTTGGTGACCTGCGTCTGCGTCACCTGGTACGAGTACGCCGTCCCTTACACCCTTTATAATAAAATACGCAAAATGTAACATCTAAATTATTTTTTTCTTTGATCGTATACATAGTTAACTAACAGGCAATTGACCGTCTCAGCAGTAGATTTTTTGCGGTAGGTAATTTTGAATGACTTTTTCGTAATTTTCGGGGGTCATTTCGGCAAATAACACAGCTAGCTAGGAAATATCCGTGTGACTTTTGCTGTAATATGCTGTAAATTAATTTTCAACACATTTGCTCATCAAAACGGCTCTATTTGCACTGTATTTAGGTCCATAATCCAGCTTATTAAAAACGCGTGCTTTTCTCATTATATATTATAGCACTAGTTATATATATATATATTTTTTATATTAACAAAGAGCAAGGAGTTCTAATGTCTAAAATATTTATAACATTTTCGTAAATATAAACCTAATGTTGATGAAAATATAATATATAAACAGTTTGTTGCATGAGATTAGTCAAATTTGACAACAAATTAACATTAATTGATTTTGTAAGCAATAAATTTTAAGTTTTTGTACTTTTTCAATGACTACGCTGTTTGGGAGCTTTGCCACTGCTTCGTCACAGCTCCTCATTTGAAAAAAGAAATGCGCGCGCAACAAGAATTCCGCGCGCCATTTTTCAGAAGTATTTTCATTTGCTTTGATTTTTGTAACTAACTAACAATGTCGTCGATGGTTACAAGCAATGAAGAAGAACTTAATTTAACCCCACAGGAAATAATTACTGGGGCACAAAAGGCAAGTGAGAGTCTCCTTCTAGCAAAACCAAATAAAAAATACATTCTTGCCTACGAAAAGTTCACTGAATGGAAGAACAGCAAAAATGCCAATTTTCGTTTTCAGAGAATGTCTTTTTGGTTTATTTCAATGAGCTGGCGAATAAGTATTAACCTAGCTCTTTGTGGTGTATTTATTCCATGTTCAAAAGTATTGTGAGAACGAAAAATGGAGGCTCAGGAATTGCAGCCCGAACCGCAAAAATGTAAGCGAATTTGATTCGTTTTTATTCGCAAATGTGTTGAAAAACGTCGTAAGAAGCTTGTGCGCTTTGGTGATTACACCCTCGGCTCCATTACGCCCTCGCCTGCGGCTCGGGCTGCAATTTCTGAGCCTCGGCCGTAATATCCAAAATAGCGCACGTGCATCTTAATGTACTATTATTTCGACTTTTAGCTGTTTTCCACTCCCCCGCCCCCCTTTCGACCCCATTTAAAATATTCTATTAGTTATCAATTTGTAGTTTTCATAACAGTATTAAAAATTATTTAAAAACCCTTACATCTTGTTTCAGTTCCATCCTTTCTTCCGAATCCTCATTTTTGTGTTGGTTGTTAATCTGAAAATAAATACAAGTTTGTTGACAATTTCAACTTAAGATGGAGGGAAAGAGACCATCATACAAACGTAATCCTATCGTTGGTAATCGTAATCCCAGAATAAACTTGGAACTAATCCACAGGACTTCTAGAAACATATAGACAAGCTCCGAACAACAGGAGGCTAGTATTAAAAGTAGTTAGGAGGAGGCTAGTATTAAAAGTAGTAGCCGAAACACAGTAGTGCGAAAACTGCTGCTTCACGGCAGAAAAAAGCTGTGGTACTTCCCCAGACGGACTTTCCACAAAAGCCCTACCACCTTCCATTTACTAAACATCATTCGTTTACGAAACATCTTAATTCTCGTAAAGTGGACTATAAATGAAGGTTAGCATGTAAATCCGGGCAAACGTTATTTTTTTTAATGTGAAAAACCTACATACCTGAGTGAATAACACCATTAGAGATGGTCGAATACAAAATGTTAACAAAGACATTGAAGACACTTACCTACCTTATACAGAACGTAATTAGCAAAAACCACAAATGACTGTAGGTACTCTCAATCAATATAGTATTGTATATACTATATTGTTGGATATTGTTGGATATTAAAATCTCTTAATGACGTCAGCTAAACTACATCGCTTCAAAGACAAAGTGGTGCCATTCGTAACCAAGGGCGCCATGGTGAAAAAAAAACTAACTTTGATTTGTACTTCTGGCAAAGAATATATAATATTACGCTAAATATAAGTTTGTATTTCAGTGCTATGTGAATGGCATTACAAAAACTTTGCAGTTGATACTTTATATTTGCATATCGCGAGAAAGTAAGTGCAGTGGTGCTGTACCATTTGGTAATTTACATATTTCTCATACTTCTTCCAGGTTACGAAATTCGAGCTCCTTACAAAAAATATTACTAAGCATCTTTCACCAGGTTATGGTTTCGTTTAAATATATCCATCTTGTGAGGTAGATGATCAAGCAACGGGATCACAAACTACAAGGCCTTTCAAAACTGGTAGAAATCTTAGATACAGTCCGCGGCACAAAAGAACAATGCTGACCGTTACTTCATACGCACAGGTGATGAACTGATCCTCCCGACGCATAATGTCACGTTCGCAAAATGTCACGTTCGCAAAATGTCACGTTTTTTGGGACTTAGAAAAATTTTTGAAATTTTTTCGTATGAATTTGGGACTTAGAAAGCTTTAATTTTTTTTGTATATATTTGGGACTCAGAAAATTTTAATTATTTGTGGACTTAGAAAAATTTTCATTATTTTTTTTGCAGAATGTCACGTTCGCACAATGTCACGATTAAGTGTGACATTATGCGAATGTGACATTTTGCGAACGTGACATTTTGCGAACATGACATTATGCGCCGGGAGGGAACTGATAATGTTTTGAGTTCTGAGCATTAACGGTCAGCATTGTTCTTTTGTGCAAAATTTCTAAAATTTTGAACCAGGAAACATGGTCAGAAAGTTGCCCTAGATCAGTAAAATTGTTGGCTGGCAAAAGATCTAATATAAATTATCTTACTTGCATATCCGATTTCGATTCAATTTGCGGATGGGCTGAACGTGTACTGGGGCTCCTTTTCCTCTGTGAAAATGAATTAAATACTCGTAATAATCAGTAAATTTAATTCTTCCCAGATCAATACATAACGAAGTATTTAAATTGCTTTCGATTGACAACGAAAAATCCAAGTGTTGTCGGAATGTCCGTCTCCCTAGCGAGCCCAAGCCTCGGGTAAGTATTATACACCAATATTTAGAGCATATTTAGAGCATACCATCAGTCATTTTGGTATCATCATCATATCAGCCGAAAGACGTCCACTGCTGGACATAGGCCTCCCCTAAAGATCTCCATGACGACCGGTCCTGCACTGCTCGCATCCAGCGGCTTCCCGCGGCCTTGACCAGATCGTCGGTCCACCTTGTGGGGGCCTGCCAACGCTGTCTTACGGTACGTGGTCGCAATTCTAGAACACCATCGGCCATGGGTTCTTCTTGCGATGTGCACTGCCCACTGCCACTTTACTTTAGCGATTCTCAGGGCTTGTCACTGGCAACACACACTGGTCAAAGACTTTCGTCTTGAGACACTGCGGTATTTTGGACGTGAAGATATTGCGGAGCTTCCCGAACGCTGCCCATCCGAGTCGGATTCGACGAGTAACCTCTTTCTTTAAGTTGGATTTACCCAGCTGGACTGTTTTTCCCAGTATTTTGGCAACATAGACATTATGGCATCTTGGTCATGCATTACGCTCTTGAACGGCTGACGAGAGCGAGACGTCTCTACAGCCACCCAATTTTTTCAGCTCGTAGTTTTGTCAGTGATGTTGCTCTGACTCTGACAGTTTACTGATAAAATGCTCTAAATATGGTGTATAATACTTACCCATATCTCGGTTGGGCTAGCTGGGGAGACGGACATGTTGTAGGAAGCATACTCAGCTAAAGGAACATCCCGCCTCCTTCCTTCTTAAGGGTATACCTTCCTTAATTAACTTGAGAATGAATAAATTTGAAATAACTTTTTACATTGAATATATCTTGACAGAAAAATAAAACAACTTAACAAACAAGATATGAGAAGTGATGTGGTTGAGGTCGAGATATAATTTTAATTTAATTTGTATAACTGAAGAAAAAAAAAATCTAAAATGACCCTTATTTTAATTTTTTTCCCATTTGTCACCATTTTACTGCAAATTTTTTATCAAAACTATTTGAACAATATTTTAGAGTATTTTCAATTTTTTGATATTTTTGAAATAACTTAGAAACTAATAATAATACTTTTCTCTATTTTTTGTGAATTTCTGGGACTCCGTTGATCGCAACAGCCACGTTGCCGGGTCGAAATTAACATTGAAGAGCGTGTAGCTGCTAATTTTAGGGAAGGTATAAGCTCGAGCCCGAATATTGATTATTTTTAATATGCACATAGTAATCCGATGCTTGTCTTGAATGTATCTACGTTTGTCATGGAGCGGGGCTGCATACCTCGCATGCTGCCGTGATCCTGGCTCTATCGTCCTGGCCCAAAATTCCAAATTCCTATTTCAAATGTCTTCTATCTCTGTCTTTCAGTGTCATTCGTGTCAAAAACAGTCAGTTTACCTTGGATTCTGGTCGTGCTTGGACGTGCCCGCGCTCAGCACGACCACCGCCTTGTATTTTGTACCTACTTTGTCATAATAAACTCGTTCCCTTTACGTTTGCATTTTGGATCCCCTACCTACACCCTGAAGAGTCTCTCTCTCTGCCTGCAGCTGAGCAGCTGCCGGTGGCACGTTGAAATCGAGAACTAACCAACTTTTTTCGAAGCGTTTGTCATAATTAATAACCTACATAAATTCTTAGGATAGGATGTAGTTAGCAGACTTATGAAACACATGTAAGTTTTAAAGATGTTATTAATTACCATTTTCCCACTAGTTCCACAATTTATTTAGTAAAGTTTATACAGAGTGCGACCGGTTTCGACTTAACATCGTCAGGCACCAGGTAGAAATTGGTCGCATTCTGTATAAACTTTACCAAATAAATTGTGGAACTATGAAAATGGTGTTTAATTACATAAATACATTGGAGTTCCATCAAGCAATAACAACACAAAATATATCATACTTTTATAGATATTGTAAAGCACCTTGGGGGAGAGAGTAGAGCGACTGCGGCTGGGTGCTGCTTTGTGGTCCGCTGGTGTATTGATGATATTCCTGTTCATAGCCGCACGGGCCGCAGACGCTGCTGTGGGTCGAGGTAGAATACGAACCCCATCTGAATAACAAACACAGCCAATGAGCAGGCAACCACCTCAAACAAAAATAAATTAGGTGAACTTTAATCCGCCTGGGCGACCGAGCCTTGCTCTGTATAATCTTAACCAAGCACCATCTAGTATGAAGTAGAAAATCTAACCACAGTTCTTGACCGGACGATTTTCGGTGTTGTAAAAATTAAAATTAGCCCTTAAACAAGAATGTTAAGAATAAAACGTAAATAAAAATAGTAAAAAAAATAGTAGGTAATAAATAAAATTATTTATTTCAGACGTTTGCAGTCCATATTACATTTAAAAATAAAATAAAATTACATAGTTATTTAGGAGGAAGTTCCATATTCATTTAGGAGGTAGAAGTTTGGAGGTCCAAAATTTAAATATACTTTAAATAACCATTAAATCAATATTATCATAATGTAAAATATCACCGTGTGAGAAAGCGTATTCTACTCACCAACAGATGGCGCTGTAGGTTTTCTGATACGCGCTATTTTTCAAGTAATGGTATAAAACACGGGGAAAAGGAATTTTTACACACATGAGACATAGCTAGATCGATTTCTCGCCCGCGAAAACCATCGTATAGTAAATTTCATTAAAATCGTTTGAGCCGTTTTCGAGAAATTAATTACAAATATAATAGTACATTAAGATGCTAGTGCGCCGTTTTGATGATTACACACGAGGCTCATAAATTGCATTGCGTAATGGAGCCGAGAGTGTAATGCTCGCGCACGTGCGTTTTACGACGTTTTTCGACACATTTACGAGTGAAAATACTAAACTTTGCTAACCTTATGTCCAACGAAAGTCCAACGGAACATTTTGTCGGATGCATATGTTGGTGTTTTCCTATGATATTCACAACATTCAAAATTGTATTTCTTGTATGAGTATTTTAGACGGTTCAGGAACATTTCTTATTTGTAGAAGTCGACACTTAGAAATAATTACAATAATAAAGACCAACAAATATTTGTAAAATGGCGCGCATTATTTCTTTTTTAGCGGGCACAGATTAATCAGATTATATGCGTATTTGAGAGGCATAGACTAAACATTCCAAACAGCCTATTCCATTAACCTTGAAATAAATTATCAAAGACTGAATATCTTGTTACGTAAATGACAAATTTATTGTTTTTTGTTAATTAATATAAATAATTTCATAAAATGAACATTCATTTATGATATTTTCTCGAATTCACCTAAAATTCTTGAAATTTTTACTAACCTCATAAGCAAAAAATCTCCTTGCTCCTAGCCGTGATTAAATAAAAAACAAAAATAAAACACTAGTGCAAGGAGTTTTTATATGTTACTAAAATTTTCAAGCTGACTTCGAGAAAATATAAATGAATGTTGATTTTATGAAATTATTTATAGTAATTAACTAATTAACAATAAATTTGTAATTTACGTAACAAGATATTAAATTTTTGATAATTTATTTCAAGTATAATGGAATAGGATGTTTGGGTACCGAGTTACAATTACTTTTTTTTATAGCTTGATTACTAGATTGACTAATAATTGATAAAAGATTCATGGTGTAAGATAATACAGTTGGTAATGTTTTGGCTCTCCTCTTATAATCTGTGCCCGCTTAAAAAGAAATAATGCGCGCCATTTTACAAATATTTGTAGTGTCTATTATTGTAATATTTCTAAAAGTGTCGACTTCTACAAATAAAAACTGTACCTGAACCGTCTAAAATACTCATACACTAGATACAATTTTGAAAGTTGGTGAAATTAGAGGAAAACATGAACATATGCAGCCGACAAAATGCGGTGGACGTAAGGTTAGCAGTCACAAAGTTTAGTATTTTTAAAGGTAACCAATTTGATTTGTTTTTATTCGCAAATGTGTTGAAAAAGGTCGTAAAAAGCTCGTGTGCGTTGGTAATTACACCCTCGGCTCCATTACGCCCTCGCCTGCGGCTCAGGCTGCAATTTCTGAGCCTCGGCTGTAATATCCAAAATAGCGCACTTGCATTTTAATGTACTATAAAAGACTTATCTAATGTTACCCCATACCATGGGGTCAAAGAGAAAAAAAATCATCCCCACTTTACTTGCTGTGGAGGTACGTAACTTCATACGAAAGGACAAATCTATTCCTTTATTTTTTTTTCTTGCTTCTGTTGGAGTTTTTTATTTCCTTTATGGGTTAAGTCCCCCGAATACCCTAGGTCGCTGTCCTCCTGCAGATTTAAACCCCTCCTGGTTCTTAAGTACACCAAACCCTCAGTTCTATGTAGTCGCTGTTCTCGTCTTGCAAATTCTCAAATTCTCCTCCTCATGCCGATTCGTGCTCTCCTGGTACTTTTGTATATTCTATATGGAGGCAAGCTCATTCTTCTCTACCCCGGTTACTGACCACCCCTCGCAGATTTATGGTCTCCTGATACTTTTGTATGCATAGCTTTAGCTTTCTGTGAAAACCTCCAGCCCAGCCAAACCAATTTTTGGTAGGGTCATAAGTAACTTACAAATTCCTTTATTAGTTGCTCATGCAGACAAAAAATAGATGTACGAATAGACGGACTAGACTATGTCTAAAATTGCGGGTTCGTGATCTATATCGATCAAAAAGCAAAGTTTAATACATCATTTAGAAAATTATTCGAGGTTAGTAGCCACTTGCTGTTTTTTTACAGTTTTTTATATATATATATGTATGGATTTGTTTTGGTTACACGGTAAGTTTTGTCAAAGCTGATAGACCACTTTCCTGGCCGACCTCACCTAGAGGCAAGGAATGACACCCTGAGCACATACACACTACAGTTATACATAAGTTATACTTACGGGGTTTGTCTTTATTGGTTTTTGGAATAGTCGCCATGGTCGGCGGAAATTATGATTTGACGATGATTTTATTCGTAATCTCGGAAAATGGTAGAAGGAAACGGTAAAAATTTTGATGTTTCACTATTTTGTATAATTTCTAATTTGCAACATAATGTCATACATTGCCAAAGTGAAGTTCTAAACTCAAAAATATTAAATGTCACTGCATTTAGCGGCCATCCACAACATCTTTTTTGTTGTTTTTATAGATTTTTCAAAATAGATTTTCGCCTTCAGTACACCGTCGCGTTCGCACGAGGCAGCGATATAATGCGGAAAAACTTAAAGTTGTACGGCAGAGTTCAGCGTTACGCATATGCTATGTCTGAGATGAGATAGCTGTTGACAGTACTGAAAACTTGTTTACGATTATATAAATATTCAGTGGTACTGTTTCGCCGCAGGTCACTGCGGAATTGAATTCCAGCGCGCTGAGATAGCTGTTGTTAGTTCTTTAGTAAAGCGAGACATACGACTTTTTTAAACATAAATTCTAAAGCGAATTTAATATTCTTAACGATACATACTAATCGAGTTATATAAATATTATTTTTATTAACTTTATTATATAATTAACCGGGATTTCCTGGGAATCACGGCACTTTCGGTACCTACATAGAAAATTTGCTATAAAGTTGTAGAATGAAATGTTTTCACTTGTTATAATGGAAATATCTATAAAAAATGGGGTCATTAAAACATGGTTCATTTAATGAAACTGTAGGTCCTTAATCTTAAAATCTTAATACATGAAATTTTAAGCTGACACTTATCAGCAGAATAAATTGGTTTTATTATTTTAAAACCAGCGCCCTGACTACTTTAAAAGTGGTCAGAGCATAAGCTGAGCTGGCTGCCTTTTTAGTAGACATAGTTACATATAATAGTTTTAAGTTTAGTTTAAGTTCAATTGTTTACTTAATAAAACTTTTTCTATTCTATTTCTATTCTAAAACTTAAACTTTTAAAAGTCTAATGTTTATCATAATTTAACAATACCAAACTTTTATATTTTTCAAGTTCAACGTTATAACAAATAATCAAACACAATAAAGTTAGAGGGACTCTCTGAATTTTAAATAACATAACAAACATGGATTTCAACAATTTTAATGACTATAACAAATCAAATTAAAAAAAAATCCACAAAAAAAATTAAAGGCAAAAATTTCTTATTCGCTGTACCTACGCTGGACTAATTTTATTATAAGCCGGGTCATAGTGAGGCGATTTGATTTTCGCCATTTGGCGCTGATAGCAGCAGTGGGTGGGAACGGAACTAATAATAGAGATGGGACAGTGAGATAAAATACATCGATAAAAATGTCTATACTTAAAACCTACCCATGCAGTAAAATGAAAATAATTATGATCTATTCCTTTAATAAAAGCTAATGTCCAAAATAGTCGAGCAATTGGTTAATACTAAGATTAAGCAAATAGCCGAATCGCTCATGGGATCTTAGAACAAGCCGAAGTTGGACTAAGGGGTGCTAGCTAGATCCAACAATAAAATAGGGAACGTTTTTTTAATAGAAATGAGGTTTTTTCGAAAGGAATGGAGTAGGTAAGGTATTTATAGATAATAAAAATATATGTACAATACTTTAACGTTTTTTATTAGTTATTACCTTAAAACTAAAATCTACATACATACACTAAAACTCTAGCGGGGTCGTGTCTGTACTGTACATTAAATATTTTTATAAAAAAATAAATGCAACAGTCAACATCAGCGACACCAAGACCAAGACAATTATTTATTTTTTTTTGTCTATGTCTGTCTGTCTATATGTATGTATGTTACCACATCACGCCAGAACTACTGAACCGATTTGGTTGGGACTTTTTCTATTCAACTGAGTGTTACCTGGACTCAAACTTATGATACATTTTATCACGCTACATAACTTCGGGGGTAGGCAACCAGGCAAGTCGCGGGCACACCTAGTTTAGTAAAAAGTGTATCTACAGGGTGACTTTGAAGAAAATCGACAAATTTTAAGGGTGTGTTCTGTTATTGATATAGATAAACTTTATATAGGTCTAAGTATCTCGACAATATTTGTAAATGGTCACATGACTCTGGTCTCGTACTAAACTGTAGCAAAACTAAATTACTTCATATTCACTCGAGCTACTCTAATACAGTAGGATCGGTTGAGATAGTAGCACATACCCATAACTGTTTCCACACCGATGGAGGTAGTTTGAAATGTAGCTGTCCGCCGTTGCAGAAAGTAAATGAGCAAATATACCTAGGGCTTAAAATTGATCAGCGCTTCAACTGGGGACCTCACATTGCCTATGTGTGTAATAAACTGCGCGCACTCATGGCTAAACTGTACATTATAAAAGATAGGGTATTTTATGATATAAAGCGTAACATGTACCTAGCGTTAGCTGAAAGTATCATCTCCTACGGGCTTAGTAGCTATGGGCGCATTTTTCAAACATACTTAGACGACATTTACAAAATTCAAATAAGACTTAAAACTAATTTATTTTATTTTAATTAATTAATATCAGACATCATGGTCCATGTATTGTTAGTACATAAGAACTTAACAACTATGTTAGTCACAAATTCAAGTTAAGTAAAATACAACAGTCAATAAGTCAATCCATAATTTAAACAATGTCAATTCATAGATTAGAGTTATTAAATGTCAAATCATAAATAAAAATAAACAATAAAATTCAATTAAATACCATGTCAAGAAAAAAAAAAAAAAACAATAGTTTTACTTATTAGGTTTAAGCAACACGCCCACCCAAAACTTTAACATTGCACAGTCCATTTTGTCAGCTATTGTCCTTAGGATACTGTTAGTACTAGCCCGCATTCTGATCAACAAAGAAGCTATCCGTTTGCGCCTAATCGCAAAAAAATCGTCAGTGCGTTCCTCAGCAAACATTGTTGAAGCGCTACAGAAGCGTGGCCATCCCACCAGCATCCTAAAGGCATTATTGTATTGGATACGGAGAGCATTATATGCTTTAAGTGTGTAGTTGACCCAAAGACTGCTCGTGTAAAACACCTGACAGTACGCCTTGAAGAGGGTAATCTTAGCATCTTTTGAACAACGAGAAAATCTTCGGATCAACATATTACTACGCACTGCTAATGCTCTCCGTTCCCGATCCAAATCCAAATCATCGTGTAGATCTTCAGTGACAATATGTCCTAAGTATTTGAACTGTGCAACTCTATTCAAAACTACCCCATTTAACTGAATATGTGGCACAACATTAGGTCCTTTACACCCTGCCTTAAACACCAACCATTCACTTTTTTTCGTGTTATATAGCAGACCATGATCTTGAGCATATCTCTCACAGATTTTCAACATTTTCAACATTTCCTCCTAATAATACCTCCTAAAATTAAAATTAAATTACAAAATGAATATGAATTATTTAAATATTGTAACGTTCTACCAATACATCTATTATTTAAGTCAATTATTCTTAAAGAACAATACTACCGAAAGGAAATACAGCACGAAGAAATATGTACAAGATTTCAAACAAGGCGGTCCGACAAAAAGCTTTTACAAAAACCGAGGTATACTAACTTTTACGGTAAAAGGAGATCAGAGTTCATTGTACCCGAACTTATAAACAACTTACCCAAAGAAACAAAAGAGGGAATAAACCCAAAAAACATATCGTGTATACTAAAAAAATACTATCAACAACAATTAAGTAATTCTTCCTAAAAAAAGTGGAGCAACCTGTATGTATATGTGTCCGATCCCCTCCGTATGCAAAAACCGGTCGGCCGCCGGCCGCCGCCGCCGGTGCGTGCGGGTGCGCTCTATAGGTAGCTAGCTATAAGTACAATATGTCTTGTAGATGTTTAAGTACAGATTCTGTGTAGTTTAAGTAAACAGTGTTGCTCGTTTGCTAATCACATAGCTCCAAACGGCATTGGGACAAACCCGATTGGGGTTTATCAATGCACTTTAGTTTTTATAATGTATTTTGTTTGTAAATTTGATGTTTAAATAAAAAAAAAAAGTAAATTTGTAGCTGTCATTTTTTTTGTATTTATTGAGTTATATTCTTGAAACTGATACACTGACATACTTACCTAAAAAGTATAAAATAAGCATAAATGGTGCATTTTTATTTTTGAGCATTAATTATGCTTATTTTATTATTATTTTTTATTTGTTATCTTTTGTACCATGGGAAATGCCTGATCTGTGTACAATAAAAGAGTATTGTATTGTATTTCAATTTTTATGCAAGTACGTTTGTGTATCGATTTAAAGTATGTTTACCTTAATAAAATAAAAAAAAATTACAACTCCAAATATCTTTAGACCTAAAAAGTTATAATATATCGATAACAGAACTTACCCTCAAAGTTTTTCGAATGCCTTCAAAGTCACCTTGTAGTCTACAAATAAAAGAAAGGACGTTTTGCCGCAACAAACTAAACATTGGCGAGCCGAAATAATTTGTCGCGACAAAAAATTTCGAATATTTACACCTGTAATATATAGGGAATAGTTTTTAGCGGCTGCGTACAGACGGATTTCTATATATTTGGTGATAATTTGTTTCAATAAAATATGAAAGTGGCTGTTAAAATTATCTGACACTAAAGTATCCTTAAAGTGGTTCTGTAGATCAGGAAACAATCATATTTCTTCGGACGCAAACTAGGTTTTTGAATGTTTTTCAGCCATAATTCCAGTCTTCTATCGTCAGTCGGAAACCTGTGAATTAGTAATCGTTGTTTTAAATCGGAAACCTGAGAATTAGTAATCGTTGTTTCAAAATAATATGTATTTGATAATAAAAATCTGTCGTCGGCTATTTCCGTTTTTGAAAGTAAATAGATAGGTATTGATAGAAAAATATCGATAAGTTTTATCGACAAGGAACTTAGCAGCACTATTGGATTTTATTATTTATGAAAAACCGGTAGTACAAAGGCAAAATCACGTATAATATGATTAGTGGCGATTTTTAAGTGCCTGTTATATCAATAGAAGTTTAATTTGTTGAATATTAGCAGTAAATTCACTTACTTGTGGAATGTAACCCCACTTCCCTTCTGGTAACGAGTTTTGTTTGCATAACACGCACTCTTTCATGGTTTACCTATTATTTACCACCACTTATTTATGTATCAACTATAGTAATATGACACAAAAAACAAGCGTAATCGCGTTAAACCTACAAAAACACTTTATAAATACGGAGACAATCCAAACTAAGCAACGGTCATTTGCAGTTTACGTCAGATTTAGTTCCTTTCCCCCGCATTGGGGGCGCTTCAAATAGGCACAATCAAGGAGGTGAGGAGAAAAGTATAATACCAAGGAGTTTTTACACTCTGATCATAAAATTATTTTGTAAAAATACTACAGTGGTGACTACTTGGGTGACGACTGCCTACCTATATTTAAAATAAAATGGAGAGTACCAGGAGAACATAAATCGACAAGAGGCTGACAGTACCCATGGTTGGTTCCTTTACCAAATGTATTACTTATACCTGTTTTCTCTCAAATGTATTGAAAAATGTCGTAAGATACACGTCCGTAAGGGTTATGACCCGTGGTTATGACAAACTCGTGCCGATGGTAAACCCTCGACTTCGTCTCGGGCTTACAGATCGTCAACTCGTTTGTAATAACCAAAGATTTTGGAAACGTCCGTAAGGGTTATGACAAACTCGACTTCGTCTCGGGCTTACAGAACGTCAACTCGTTTGTAATAACCAAAGATTTTGGAAACTACGCGCAGCGTTTTTCTTACGTCAATGGTAATAACCCTACTTACGGAACTTCTTTTCCTTAATCTGGTCCATGCATTGACGTAAGAAAAACGCTAAAGTAATAAGTAAGTTTCCAAAATCTTTGGGTCTATGTAAAGCAAGGAGGTCCGAAATCTTTGGTCTCTCATGGCCTTCACTTTACTTTTTAAAAATATCTTCTCTTCTTCACCAAGTCATCCGCGCATTTGTCTATGGACATGAAAACACAAGCGCACGCGCAGCGTACGTTTTTACTACACGTTCCTCGCGTTCCTGCAAGGTCGTCACCTATGTTACTGGCTATCACAAATCTTTTTCGACTTCATTTTCTATGACGGATGACATCTGATTCAATAGGACATAAGCGAAGTATTTTATCGCTTTGTATTTTTTAACATAATAATTTTGATAGCTTAGTAATATTTAAAATTTAATGTGCAGTACAAGGAACCGTGTTGATAAACCTAACTGAAATGAGAAAAACATGTCAAAAATTGATTGTGCAGAAGTAAAGAAGAATGGTAAGTTACAGTTCATTATCCTAGTTGTTGTCGGTTGTTGCTCGCTTGCTCCTCCAAAGGGTAAAGCCCGCGTCACACAGAGGCGGTAGCGGAAGCGTTCCGGGGCCGGTATTTTTTGTAAAGTATGAGTTCTTATGCACCCTGTCACATTGAAAAGCGGTCGCGGCGCGGTAGGTATTTTGTTCCCGCCAAACCGCCCCGGACCGCTTTCGCAATCATACCGCCTCTGTCTGACTGGAGTTTCAGGCTTATTCAATCTAAGGGTTGCTACACACATACTCGGGCCGGCATCAATCGGCACGGTCGGGCGGTAAAACCGAATATATGTAGATGAATGTTCGGGGCAAAAGCCGCTCGGCTGTGCCGCACGTATACACTATGCCATTATTCGGCAAAGCCGGGCGGTAAAATCGAAATGTTCGAGACCGCCCGGCTGCCGCTTGGCAACTGCCGACTTATGCCGGTCGGCTTTTGGCGATCGATTTTACTTCAGATGAAAACCGAATTGTGCCGATCGGAAGCAACAACCCGATGGGCCGAACAAAAGTCGAACATGTAGTAGTTGCTACAGGTCGGCTTTGTCGTTCCACAAATACCGAATATGTGTGGACGTGAATGAACTACCCGATCGGTTTGGCTTTGTTGTTCAACAAATACTGCCGAACCGACTATGCCGGCCCGAGTATGTGTGTAGCAACCCTAAGGCTTTGACTGGCCTGTTTGCCTGGTTGGTGTGGCGTCTATGCCGTGGGCTGCGGGTTTGATCCCCACCCAGGACAAATATTTTGTGTGATGAACACGATTGATTGTGCTATGTCTGGGTGTTATTTATCAATGTATATCAGTCTCTGGTACCCATGGTACAGGCTCTGCTTAGTTTAGGATCATAAAAAAGCCGGCCAAATGCATGTCCGGGGTTCCGTAGTATTTTACGATTTTTTTTCGCAAAGCATGTTTTGATTAAGTAAGTATTTCATAACATCCATAACATAAACTTTTTACCTCGTAATGCTCAACGAGGTCCTAGCGCCCGATTGCTATTGCTTTTTTAAATATTTCCAGTTTTCCTGCTATACCTACTCGTACCTCATTAACTTGTGAAGCATACTTAGCTGTGTTACTTTTTCTTTTAATTTCATCATATTACCTATTACTGTGATTTTTTTCACATTTCTAATAACTACTGTTTAGCTGACAAGGGGGGACACACTCGACTCCGACAAAAATTGAAGCTAGATATTTCGCAAACGGATCCTTAAATCGTAAGATTATCTTTGCAGACCCAAATTTTTTTAGAGACCTATCCAACGACACACCACACAATGGTGTAGGTACACACGAAAAAAAAAAACAATTCTCCTCCACTTTACTAGAGGACCCTAAAAAATTTATTTTTCTGATTTTTATCTGCGTTACTTTATCGGCGTCGATGAAGTGTAGTATATCCGTAGGTACTAAATTACAGCTTTCTTGTACTAAGGGTCTCTGAGCTAAGCCGCGGTCAGACAGACAGACAGACAGACTTGACGAAGCTATAAGGGTTCGTTTTTTAATACGGAACCCTAAAAAAGCGTTGAGCTGAAGTTCCGTAACATCCGAATCTGATTGGTGTGCCCGAAGTCGTAATGCAGCTGGAGCTGATTGGTTGCGGCCGAAGCCGATAGTGAGACATCAGGTATGACCGGACTTGGGAGAAAGACAGCACTTATTACAAGCCAATTTCAATTAACGGATGTTAAATTTTAAAAATGATTTTTTCAAACCTTTTGTGTATTCTGCTGTTTCGATACCTCTATTACCTATATACTTACTAGGTTATTTTTATGGACCTGATTTCCTTTTGCCCACTTATTAGTGCGGTCAAAAGCAACAACTTTTGTTCTACGACTTTGCTAACAACGCACGAAAAATTTACAACTTCCCATACAAAATGGGTCGGTCACGTGACCACTTTAGTATGGAGAGTCGCAAATTTTTTGTGCGTTGTTAGCAAAGTCGTAGAAGAAAAGTTGTTGCTTTTGACCTCACTAATAAGTGGGCAAAAGGAAATTAGGTCCAAAAAATAACCTTGTATACATACATAACATCACGTCTCTTTCCCGTCGGGGTAGGCAGAGACCAAAGTTCTCCACCTGCTACGATCGATCTTGACATACTTCCTTCATCTATACCTTATGCTTAAGCAAATTTACCGGAAGACGAAGCGTTGGCAGGCCCCCCACAAGGTGGACCGACGATCTGGTCAAGGTCGCGGGAAGCCGCTGGATGCGAGCAGCGCAGGACCGGTCGTCATGGAGTTCTTTAGGGGAGGCCTATGTCCAGCAGTGGACGTCTTTCGGCTGATATGATGATGATGATGAAGAAGCAAATTTATTTATTACAGATGTGGTCAGAGATAAGAGCCGTTCGCCGGCGAGGAAGTGCCGCATCCCTCAGGCTCAGACTGTGCCCCGACTAAGGAATCCGACAGCACAGCAGCACCCAACAAAACAGAATAATCAGGCGGTTGGTTTTCTTTCACTTAACCATTTTATTCTTTTCAATAAGTATTACTTTCAGACTATCTTTACCATGAAAGTAATTGGGGCTGACTTGACTAAGGGCGCTTTTCCTGTCATCCGGATTTCCCTCCGAGTCCGGACGTGGCACGCATCCGGACGGCAGCCGCGGTTGCGGACCGTACGCAGCACAACTAGTCGCTTCCCTCCGCAGCACTTCTATCCGTACCGCCAGTGAAAAATCCAGACACAGAAATAGTAAAAATTTAAATATTTATTAGCCTCTTTACTTATACTCGTATACTTGACTGTTCATACGTATGCGTGTAACTTGCGCTAGAGTAAAAACGACACACGATCGTCTGGATGCCGACGACGGTCCGTACGGGTGCTACTAGTCCGCGTCACGCTTGCGGACGGCACGTAAAACAGGAAAAGCATGTATAAAATGATCAAGTGCGGACGATACGCATGCGTATCAGATCCGGACGCGGAGAGACAGACTTTTTGGCGCTTTGGGGAACATTTCTGATTTCACTAGGATTTCACACAAGGTCATCCGATCCCAAACTAGGCAAAGCCTGTACTATGGGTATCAGAGACTTATATACATACATAAATGTATAAATAACACCCAGACACAGAACAAAAAAGTCAGTTTTTCCAATAACTTAGAAGCAAGGAAAGACGGTGCTGATCGGGTGCTGGAGACGCAATTTTTTGAGAGGGTTGCATTAAATACACTTTAGGGGATAATTTATTAAATTACCAGTAAAAACTTTCAAAAATTTGACACATAACGTTGATATTCTTAAATCCACGTGAACTCAACCTGAATAATATTTACCATGTAGAACAGG
Source organism: Athrips mouffetella (assembly GCA_947532105.1). NCBI lineage: Eukaryota > Metazoa > Arthropoda > Insecta > Lepidoptera > Gelechiidae > Athrips > Athrips mouffetella. Next base: position 13,852,932 of record OX383958.1, read on the forward strand.
TCAGCTTATAATGGTACTTAAAAAAAAAGTGATATTATAAAATGGCCGGATTCTTCAAATAACCTACATTACTATTTAAAATTAATTTCTCTAAATGTGCATTTAATGCAACCTCATATCGTAGATTGACTGGCTCAGTTAACAAACATTTTGTAGTTACCTATAACAGGCACACCACAGTACATATATACAGTCAGAATGTTTTACATGAATTTGAGGGGCTATTATCTTGTTCATAAATCTTGACACTCTTACGTGAACTCTGGTATACCTATAGTTTTTGGCACACTTGTTGTAGGGTAGGTATGTACTTGTGAAAAAATTTGCCAGTAGACCAGTTGTACTTATAAAGTTTAATTAAACCTAATTTTACCTTGTAGTAAATTGTGCGGAAAAAATACACTTATTTACCTAATTTACTTAATTTCAGGCAGCTGTAACAAATCAGAATCCTCAACATGCAAAACGTTCGTCTACTCCACCACGCTCAAAGGTTCGTAGCTTCATGGACCAAAGAAAAAATACACTGAAGAGCAAAGAAAACAGGTCATTTTCATACAATGATGGGCTCAAAGTAATCATCAATATCTTATGCAAATCGAATAAAAATACGAATCTGATAATTCAGATCCTTAGATAAGAAACTTGTCGACAAATCTCTCGAAGGTTACACCTGTCTACAGTATCCAGGCAAGTCAGTACATCACTTAGAAGAAAAAAACCGGTCAAGTGCGAGACGGACTCGCGCGCCGAGGGTTCCGATGTGCCTATAGTATTTTTCGAAGCAATAAAATTAATTTTTAGGACCGCAAAACTAAGTTTGTAAAGGTTTTTTGCAGATTTCTGAAAAACTATGCTAATTAGAGAGATCGTTTTATTTTTGCTGTAATGATTACATAAACCTCTATTGACTGTAATTAATTCAGATTTGTCACGTTGCAAACTTCGGAGATAAGTGGGGGAATGGTAATTTTTTTTTGGTATTTTTCATCATAACTTGTAGTAAAAAAATACAAAAATCGCTCAAATGAAGCCCTTTTATATGCTACCCCACTCGACCTAGTCACAAAAATTTGAAATTTTACCCCACTCTTCGGGCCCCAGTTCCAATAATAATTAAAATATTTTTTTATTCTTCTGTGCAATAAATTTGGGCAAGAATATCTTAAAAATATTCCAAATTTAAAGACGATAGCGGGAGTAGTTGCTGAGATAAACAGCTGGGATAGAAAGACAGACAGACGAAGTCGCACCATAAGAGTTCCGTTTTTATACATCAATCGGTGGAGGCGCTACCGTCGCAGTAAACAGAACAAGTCTCCGTATAAGTGTTTTAAAAAAATATTAAATTTTAGTTTTGTTAGCTATAAATAGTGCTACTGTGTTCGTCTTGCGTGAAATACTAAGAGATACTGTTATCTTGTAAAAACTGAGTGTTGTACTCTAATACTAGAAGAATTTATTTTCGTAATGAGTGCGACTTATTGGATTAGAATTGTGTGATGTATGTATTACGTCAACATAGAGGAACCTATTGTGAGTAAAACTGTCGCTTTACATTGTGCTGAGAACTCATAATTATCAAGATTTCTTGTAAAAAGATTTGCAATTTGACCGTTATCGATATGTGCATTATATAGATAGCTGTGGTTATACGTTTGTGACACATATTGAACCACGGATCTATGACCGAGATTTATAAAGGCGCCATCTAGATTAGCTTCTAAATTTATACCACGTATCGCCATCTATTATTGAGTAGCCGAACTAAGACGAGAAAGGAGGCAATACACGGTATTGTAACCAGATATTTCTAGTGGCCTGCAATAGAGAGCGCCTAAAACTACCCTATGAGGTTTATTTATTAACGGAGGTCTGACGTAACCTGCTTTGAATTGGATTTTTATACTAAGATGGCTAAACAATGTGGAAAATGTAGAAAAAACGTCACAGTAAAAAAATCTTTATATTGCTGCTACTGCAAAAAGAGATATCACGTGGAATGCACATACGTTTCTGAAAAACTTTTCAATATAATGACCAAAGAAAAAAAGCGCAGTTGGAATTGTAGAACATGTTCATTAAATGCAAAAAAGCCGACACCTTCACTGTCCTCATCAGCCAATATTACCAGCAATAAAAAAACACCTGCATCAACATCAGGAGTTGTGTCATCGACCCCATCGAATAATTACGTTAACGTTGAGCCTAGAAAACCACACGTTATAAATGTCAGCACGCAAAACTCCTACGAAGCATTAAATCTGGACGAAAGCGAGGACTACTGTCCTACTGCAAAATCTGGATTAAACCGAAGCTGTCCTGACATAAGTGTTATAACGAACGAGATGACCGATGAACTTAAACTGAAGATAATCGAACTGGAAAATAAATTAATAGTAACGGATAAACTTTTGGATAAGTACTTGATAGAAAATGGTTTACTCAAACAACAGTTGACTAAATGTGAACTAAAAATTGAAAGACTAGTAGAAATTTGTAAAAATCCTATGAAGAAAAGTAAGAAGGTAAATCAAAGTATGCTCGAGACTAAAACCAATCAAATAAACAAACATGAGGTTATACGTGAAGAAAAAACTGTAGTAGAAGAAATAGGCAGTCAGATTCAAGAACACTTTGAAACAGAAGACACCGGCTTATTAAATGACACCACCCAAAGTGAGACGCTGACCATGACAGACACTGTAATATCTTCTGAAAATACCGTGGTTGAAAAGAATCGAGTGATTCTTCTAGCCGATGAAAGAGGGCGTCATTTGCGGGATATCTTAGAAAAACTACTGGACTCAGATTACATGGTAACTAGTGTACTAAAACCTCAAGCGAATTTGGAGCAAATTCTTGATGGTAGTCTTTCATTGTGTGATGATTTTACAAAAAAGGACTACGTGGTTATTTTAGCAGGGTCGCACGATAGAAATGTTATTAAATTTCAATCAGCGCTGTATCATTGTCTTAATGTCTTGAAAAATACAAATGTGATTTTTATTAACATTCAACAAAATGATTATCTAAGCGAATCCAAACTAAACGAACTGGTAAAGGTTATAAGTTTAAGCTTAGAAAATCTTCACTGTTCTCAAATGATGGTCTTTAAAAATAATAGAATTGACCGCATTAATACGTGTAGAGCATTAGTTATGGATATTATTCTTTTAAGTTATCAGAACAAATCAAAATGTAAATACCTGAGTCGAAACGAAAATATTGACAAAACACAAATAACACCAACGGTATGTGATCATCACACACAAACAGAACCAATTTTTTTTCGAATCTAAGACTATGTATAATAGTAAAACCTATCAAAATTCTGATTTTTTGTGTTTATTCCACCAAAATATTTGTGGCTTTACTTCGAAACAAGATATAATTAATGTGACTATTTCCGAATTAAATGATTATGGCAGAAAACCAGACATAATTTGCTTATCTGAGACCTTTATTCGAACAGGGAGTGAGAGTTGTATAAATATTACTGGTTATAACGTTGCAAGTACTTACTGTAGGAAAGATGGAAAAAAAAGAGGTGGTGTGTGCATTCTTGTAAGAAAAGGTCTAACTTTTCAGGTATTACCTGACATTAAAATATATGCTAGAGACAAAATATTTGAATGCTGTGGAATACGTCTGTCAAACTATAACATAGTTGTATTGTGTGTCTACAGAACCCCTGATTCAAACGTGAACACTTTTTTGCTAACATTGGAAGCACTTCTTCATAAATATACCAGGAACCCCAAGAATAGACTGATAATAGCTGGTGATATCAATATCAACACGCTGAAACTGTCGAAAGGTTCTGAATATTTATTTGACCTTATAAAAAACTTTAATCTTAATCAGCATGTAAGGAAACCCACAAGACAACATACTTGTATTGATCACATTATAAGTAATATAGAAGGTGCTAAATCTGAGCTCCTTAACTTGTGCTTGTCAGATCACAACACAGCTCAAGTGCTGCATATACCAGTCAACAAGCATATTGAACAACCAAATGACTACTTTATTAAGGTTAGGGACCTCAGTTATGATAACATGGAGAAATTTAGAAGCTACGTTAGTCAGCTGTCTTTCTCTAATGTGTATGAGGAAACTGATGTAAATCAAGCTATGCAATATTTCCATGATATCATAATTTTGATCTACAATTTATGCTTTCCTTACAAAAGAGTTAAGATATCCAACAAATATAAAAAACCAAAGTGGATTTCAAAAGGTCTTGTTAGATGCTGTAAAAATAAGAGAATACTGCGATATAACTATTATACTGAAAAGTCAGCGCATAAAAAAATGTTGTGTAAAACTAGTTATAGATCTTATTCTAAACTACTCAGAGCATGTTTGAAAACTGCTCAAAAAATTCAGAATCATAAACTAATTACTAATGCTAAAAACAAATGTAAAATGTGTTGGAATATAATAAAACAAGAAAATGGTAAACTTAATAGTAATCAATATATAGAACAAATAACAGTACAGGGCAAAACAATAAGCGATCCAATTTCAATTTCAAATGAATTGAACAACTTTTTAATTGACTTAACAAATACAAAAAAGAACTTATGTCAAAACACGAATAAAACTTGCCTAATTAACAGTATTTTCATTGAACCTTTTACTCACTTTGAAATACTGACTTTAATAAAAACACTTAATGGGACAACAGCCACAGGTTACGATGATCTTTCAACAAAAGCTATTAAATTCTGCGCTCAGGAACTTATATTACCTTTAACACACCTAATAAATTTATCACTAGAGAAGGGTGTGTTTCCTGATTTACTTAAAATTTCTCTTGTGAAACCCATTTATAAAAAAGGCGACAGAAATAATATGGAAAACTACCGCCCCATAACATTAGTCCCGGTAATCTCTAAGATCTTTGAGAAAGCAATGAAAAAGCGGCTTATGAAATTTATAGACAAGTTTAAAATATTAAAACCTGAACAATTTGGATTCCAGGCTAATAAATCTACAACTATGGCAGTTTTCCATCTTGTGAACGAATTGGTGGAAAATGTTAACGCAGGCATTAAGACGACTACTGTGTTTTTTGATATGACACGTGCCTTTGATTTTGTGTCTCATGATTTATTACTTGAAAAACTGGAAAACTTTGGAATTAGAGGATTAGCTCTTAAATGGATAGAATCATTCTTGCATAACCGTAAGCAAGCTGTAGAAGTACAACACATAGATGAGAATTCTGGGGTAGGTACAGCTAGATCAGAGTTTAAAGTTAATGCATGTGGTGTACCTCAGGGGAGTGTTCTTGGCCCAATATTGTTTCTGCTATATATCAATGATCTCCCCGAGGTAACTCATCACAAGTGCATACTCTTTGCGGATGACATATCAGTAGTCATACCATTTGAAAAAAAAAACCATTTAAAACTTACTTGACTTTCAAAGAGATATAAACAATACAATATATTTAATTATTAATTGGCTAAATCAAAATAATTTAATGGTGAATTTGAATAAAACTAATTACATACAATTTGGTACAAACCGACAAACTAAACCAATTCTAAATATTAAATATAAGGACACTATAATTCAGGAAGTGGATAAAACAAAATTCTTAGGGGTCATAATTGACGAAAACTGCGATTGGAAACATCACATAGAGTATTTGCGTGATAAGCTACATCGATACGTTCATGTTCTGGTCAGGCTACGCAACGTGTCCAGTATTTCTACTAATCTTACAGCCTTCCATGGTTATGTATCGTCTCTACTCAGATATGCTCTTTTGGTCTGGGGAAACTCAGTAGATAGTCAAAAATTATTCATAGCTCAAAAAAAATGTGTTCGAGCATTATATGGCAAGTCGTCTCGAGAGTCTTGCAAGCCTCTTTTTAAATTGTCTGGTGTTCTGCCTCTTCCTTGCATGTACATTTTTGAAGTCGGTAAGTTTGTAAAACAAAACATTAATCTTTTTATTAAAACCAGAGATGTTCATTCTATAACTGTAAGAAACCCTGACAAATTAGTGTACAGAAGTGCTCCAAAACTTACCTTCTATCAAAGACAGTGCAACGTAATGTGTGTGAAAATCTATAATGCCATACCAAATGACATCAAATTGCTCCCTTTTGAAAGTTTTAAAAATAAGTTATTTGTGTGGCTAAGAGACAAAAGTTTTTACTCAGTAAATGAATTTTTGAATTTTAAATAATTTTGACATTGTGGATTCATATTTTATATTTTTGTTTGAATTGTCAATTAATTTAAAATTTATTAGTATTATATTTTGCATGCTAATGTACTGGCGAAACATGAGGACATCTGTATTATATTCTACCATCGTATCAACCATGTTTGAAGCAAATAAATCTTATTCTTATTCTTATTATTGTGGTTCTGAACCGGAACTTTTTGTCAGATTTCCTATATATTTTTCGTGATCAAATTTTTATAATTTTTATAGTGCGTTTTTCTGAATATACAAGGTGTATCTTATCTTATTACGTGGGGCTGAGTTCCTAAATGGACCTCAGAGCACTCCGACCCTATGTGATCTTTTGTGCCTTATTGCTCCTGTGATCTTCCGCTGTCTCCAAATATGCTCGTTATGAGCTTCGATGTAGATTTCAGCGGAAGGAGCCTGTAGTCTTCTGGTGTCGGATAAGCCTGACCCATAATCTTCATACGCTTGCTAGCAAAAGCGTTGCATGTGCATAAAAGATGCTCCATGCGTTCGCTTTCTTCACCACATGCTCTGAAAGTAGTTGTATCCGACAGACCCATCTTGTTTAGGTGCTCTCTAGTGCCGAAATGGCCGGTGAAAGCGCCTACAATGTTACGGGTCTGGTGCCTGCTTAGGTTTCTTAGGTATTTGAAGAAACCTACCTTTGTGGTCCCTAGAAATTTCTTCGAATGAGTAAGTCCAACAGTGTTAGCCCACTCAGTGCAGTGCCTTTTCTGGGTATAGTCCTTAAGTGCGCTTCGGTGTAACAAAAAGGGTATATCGACCCTGAAGGATGTGATTCTGCCCATGAAACTGAACAACTTTCCCTAAGGAACATAGGTCGAAATACGAAAAAAAAAAATTACCTCATAGAAACTGAATCAGCTGATCGCGCATTTTGTATGGGAGGTTAAAAATTTTTTTTTCGTATTTCGACCTATGTTCCTCAGGGAAAGTTGTTTAGTTTCATGGGCAGAATCACATCCTTCAGGGTTGATATACCCTTTCTGTTACACCTTGTATACGTAATGTAGGTATGTAATGTTTCAGAAATTTGTTGACAAAGTTCTTATCTACAGATCTGACTAATCACATTCGTATTTTTATTTGGGTAAGTGACGAATACTTTGAGCTTATCGTTGTATGAAAATATACGGCGGAAATACTACCGACCCGTTTTCTTTGCTCTTCATGTAGTCTGAGCAAAAATACTGCAAATATTCAAACAAGAGTTCTACTTATGTTTACAAAAAAATCTGGAATCGCAAATTATCGGCTAATTCGTACCTACACCAAATATTTTTATTGGTACATATTATTCAGAGTTAGTCTAGTGCAAGGGCCAACACTTGAAAGGGTATACCTAACCTACCGAAATTCATAAAAAAATAGTAAATATTAATATTTAAAAAATTTACTTCTTGACGTTAGACATGCGTATATTACGAGCCATTTGGCGTATGTTCTACAAAAACTTACTAAACCGTCTCCTGCCTGGAGGAGCCCAAACTTGGTATGTTTTGAAAATACTTCTGAGGAAGACAAAACAGGTCGCCGAAAACTAATGGTGTAGTATATTTTTGGAACCGGCATATGAAGCCCTTTCATTTGATATCACACACGATAAGTTTTTAAACAAAAAAAATAAAAATTTATGACGTCATAGCTGCCCCCACCCCGGGAGTATTTTTAAGAGCTGCCGGAAAAAAATATTGTTGTAACCTAAAGTACCTGTGTACCAAACGGCAATCCTGTACATCGAAATGCGGTATTATCTTTCGTAGGCTGACCACTACCATGAAAACATAGAAGTACGAAAAAAAATGTAGGTACTTCCAATTGAAACTGCGTTAGTTGGTAAGTAGTGCAATTTGTATGGGAGGTCAAAAAAATCTTAGTATTTTCACCTGTGTTCCTTAGGAAAAGCTGTTCAGTGTAATGGGCAACCCTTTCTGTTACACTTTATCCCGAAATCAGCAACGAACGCCATTATGACCTTACGGACCACTCATGACTGACCTTCCTTCAACACGAATGTTCAGTAGAATCCGGTTATAACGACACTCAAGGGGCCGGTGGTATTACGTCGTACTAGTCGGACGTCGTACTACAGAAGTCACTTTTTTACGTTATTCTTAACAAATCAACGAAACATATTATTATGCGTCGCCAAAAGCAGTCGACGTTATAGGCGAAGTCGTACAAAACGGATTCTACTGTACTTGAAAAGCTAATATTGTGTACACTGACGAGGATATGCAGAGTATTGCAGAGTCTACCAATAATAATATAATACAGCGTGAATTTTCATTGGTTTTGCTCCCGAAGCCGAGTGATTCTACTCGTGATAACAAGCAACTTTCCCGAAAGAAAAGACTTTTTTCTTGTAAAAATTTTGTCGACTCTCCATAGTAAAGTTTTACTATTAAGCTTTGAACCGTTATTTGAAGCCTAAATATTTGAGAGTAGCGTACTTGACTTCCTGTAGCGAGTCGGTCTTGACACGAGTACTACCATTTATCCCCTCTACGTATGACGTCACTTCCTGTGCACCAGAGTGGGGGCGCTAACTTCGGAGCTGATTCGAGCGCCCTTGCTTCATTGGCGACTTGCTAGTCGTAGCGATCGGTTGCATTGCAAGTAAGTACCAACTTTGGGCTTACAAGCAAAAATCTTTTCCTTTTTATTGCAAAATTTAAATAAATTTTTGTTTAATTTTTATATCGAAGTAAAATAACGGTGTTACCGTTCGATTTTTTTCTTTCTTTTTGTAATATTTTTGTTATTTCCAGAATTTCATGGAAAATACAGATTCTGGTGATTCAGATTCTTCCTCTGGATCCGACTCTGACACGAGTACTACTACCAGCATGTCGGATACCCCGACTTTACCGAATGCCGCATCACCGCCGCCGCCACGAGCCGCGGAGCAGGTGCCGCCGCCGCGACCGCGTGCAGTGGAGCCGGTAGCGCCGCCAGCGCCTGACCCGCAGGACGACGAGCCGGTTCGAGAAGTTTCTTCTCGGCCAAAGAAAAGGTCGTTAATGGCTGATCCGCATCAGAAAAGTAAACGCCGTCGTCAGCAAATAGAGGAGGCTATCGGTATTTTAGCTGAGCAAGTAAGTGGGATTAAAAACTTCTTGAGTAGCATGGCTTTTCAACCTACTGCCCATTCTAGTCCCCATGGGCCGGATTATGAAAAATTTAACGACGCAATGTCAGAAATAAGTGCAAATGTGAGTAGGGAGCTTTATGAGGAAGGTCGAGAAAAAATTTCCGATCAAAATCCGCCCGAAAATTCGGTTTGTTTTGATTTAGATCTACCCTTAAATACAGTGTTGAAAGAGCCAACTATGCCCAAATCGTCTTCTAAACACCTTGAACTGCTAAATAGTATGCAACACTTCAATACTGAAGAATGGGACAGTGTTCGTTATGCAGAGGTCCAAAAATTATATTGCTCCTCCCCGGGGTTTACTTACTTAGACACGAATGACGAGTTACGGCCTTACGACAAGTATAACTCGATTGCACTCACTGAACGAGGATTTGCTGCTATTACGCAGGCAGTTATAAAGCAAAACGAAGCCGTTCAGAGCGGTTTTAAAGATTTGATTGAATGGGTAGGTTCTGTTAAACAAGTGAACCCTAGGTCATTACAACAAAAGATTCAACAAGTTTTTGTGCAGGGTAGCTTTCAAAAGATTAGTAGTGATATTTTGCAGCTAGCTTGTGGCCATAGGGCCGAAATGATTCAACAAAGACGTGATAGTCTTTTAAGGTCCGTCAAAGATAGTTTTTTGAAAGCTAGCCTTCGCAAAATACCCCCTTCTGGCGAGAACTTGTTTCAAAAAGAAGCTTTTTCCTCTGCTATTGAAAAATCAGGCGGTATATCCAAAATATGTTGGCCGCTCCGTGCGCCTACACAAAATAAAGCTGCTGCCCTGGCACAGCCCCTACAGCAGACTCAGGCCCTGCCTAGTTATGCTCCTACTTATAATAAGCCACCTAATTTTCCGGCGTACACTTATCCGGATTTCATGAGCAAACCACCCGCACAATTTTTCCCAAATGTAAACAATGCTTTTCAAAATCACGGGCGCAACTACCCTCATCGGCCAGTGCAAAGATCAACAGCTCAACATCCAAGGTCCTCTCGTCAGAGACCCAGTCGTTCGTTTCATAACGATGCGTACCAGAGTACCAACAAGGGACAGAGCCGAACCTCCGGTCAATCTAATGCTCCACGAGGACAACCGAGAAGAAAATATTGACTCGAGCACTTTTCTGGCGGGCCAACTAATAAACTTTGTGAGTCGTTGGGAAGACTTACAGGCTCCAACCACCCTCATAAACATAATAAAAAACTTTCGGATTCCCTTTTTAGCAAGGCCACCGTTGGCTATTCCAAATTTGGCGAATCATCGCATAAAAACACCTGTATCAGTAGAGATGGACAAAGTTATTCGTCAAATGTTGATAATGAAGGTGTTGGAGCCTGCAGATCCCAGCCCGAGTTTTGTTTCTCAAATGTTTTTGATTCCCAAAAAAGACGGAAATGCACGACCGATTTTCAATTTAAAAAATCTAAACAAGTTTGTATGTGTTCAAAAGTTTCGCCTCATAAATGCACACAAAATTTCAAGCTTTTTACAACCCCAAGACTGGTTAATCAAAATAGACTTGTCGAATGCTTATTTTCATCTGGCAGTAGCCAAAGCTCACCGCTGTTTCCTTCGAGTAATTTACGATCAGAAGCTTTATCAAATGACGTGTTTGCCATTCGGCCTGGCTTGCGCACCAAAAGTTTTCGCATCACTAACAAATTGGGTCGCTCAAATTCTCCGAGAAAAGGGCTTTCGTATCGCAGTTTATTTAGACGATTATTTACTCGTCCACCAAGACCCTCAAATTCTGATCAAGCAGGCTCAGGAAACAATCAGAAGCTTAGAGTACCTAGGGCGGCAAGTGAATTATGCCAAGTCGGAACTTGTTCCACACAAGGCCCTTCAGTATCTGGGAATCGTCTGGAATCCTCACACAAACGAAAAGTATCTGCCTCGCCAGAAAAGTCTGGAGATAAGAAAAAGAGTTGCAGGCCTTCTAAAAAGAAAAAAGGCCAACCTTCGCGAAATTCAAAGTATAGTAGGAATGGTCAATTTCGCGAGCTTTCCTGTACCAAGAGGGCGTTTGAATCATCGAGCCCTTCTCAAGCATTGTCAACAACTATTGCTGAAGGATCCCCGTCACAAATATCCTATACCAAAATTAGCAATCAAAGAGTTAATATGGTGGAGTATCAATGTCAAGAACAGCTCGCTGATTCATTTCCCTCCGGCCTCCAACTACTTAGTAACAGACGCGTCAGGTGTGGCTTGGGGAGCCCAACTGAACAGTGTCAGTCTATCGGGTCAATGGACCCTGGAAGAAGCTCAGCTCCACTCCAACATTCGCGAGATGTTGGCAATTTGGTATGTCCTCAAGGATTATGCCCGTCTCCTGCAAGACTCCTCTCTGATGATACAGAGCGACAACAGGACAGTTGTTGCATACTTAAAGAACGAAGGAGGGATGAAATCAGCTCTCCTCATGAATTTGACCTATCAAATTCTCTCAATACTAGACCGTTTTCGAATTCATTTAGAGATATATCACCTACCCGGACGTTACAACTCCGAAGCAGATCGCCTATCCCGTCTCGCTTGTCCCCCACAGTGGCACCTCTTACCGCAAGCCACAAATCTGATCTTCTCGAAGTTAGGCACGCCAGTGATAGATCTTTTTGCGTCGGCCGTGGCTCACGTAGTCCCAGTTTACGGAACGCTAGACCTGACGGACCAGCAAGCCCATCTGTACGATGCTTTCAGTCACCGGTGGGACTATCCCCTGGCATGGGTGTTCCCTCCGCCATTCCTTATTCCCCGTGTCTTACAACATCTCAATACTGCGACGGGAATTTACCTAGTGGTCGCACCGCGGTGGATGAAAGTTTTTTGGCGGTCAGATCTGAAGAGTCGAGCTCTGGGGCCCCCGTTCACAGTCCGCAATCTAGACCAGGTACTAGTCGATGCAACGACAGGCCACCCGCCTCCAATGATTGCAGAGATGACCCTGGAGGTTTGGAAATGTGGGGGTGGACGGAGAGTCTAGCAGGTTGGACGGAAGACCAAAAAAGATTGTTACAAAAGAGTTGGCGCGAATCCTCTTTAAAAACTTATAGACCGGCATGGAAGCGTTGGTGTCAATGGGCTCATCAAAATGATATTGATTATTCGCGTCCTAAGGGGGCTGATCTTGCAAAATTTTTAATTGATTTACATCAAAAACATGGCTTAGCCTACAGCACGATTCAGGTACATAAATCGGCAATTTCTATGCTATGTGATCCTGATCTAGATAACCAGCTTAGTTCCCACTTGCTGGTGCGTCAGGCATTGAAGTCTATCAGTATGTCTAGTGTGAAACCTAGGAAAGCCCCCATTTGGGACACAAATGTTTTGATTAATTGGTTAAAGTCTAACATGCCTAATTCTGACAATTTACATGAAAGTTCGGCTCGAGCTGCTATTTTGCTTCTCCTGTGCTCAGGACGCCGGGTGCACGATTTGACACTTTTAGCTATCGGATGTGATCATTGTTCTATAACTCAAAATTCGATTATTTTTTGGCCTAAGTATGGTTCTAAAACTGATTCAGTTTGTAGGCGGCAGTCAGGTTGGGAAATTCTCGAAAATAAAGACCATTCAACTTTAGATCCTTTATTTTGGATAAAAAGAGTGATTACATTATCACAATCAAGACGAGAGATCTGTAATTTAGATATCTTATTCTTAACTTGTACTGGCGTCCCCAAAGCAGCATCTCGTACCAACATTGGTGGTTGGGTGAAAAACGTTCTGCAACGGGCCGGCATCAAGGCAAGCCCTGGCAGCGTAAGATCCGCTGTTGCCTCGAAGAGCTGGGTAGAAAACTGTCCAATCGATGATATACTGGCAAAGGGTAACTGGCGTTCTGAAAATACATTCCTTAAATTTTATTGTCGTGAAATCGTTAAGAATCCAGCCGTTCAATCTGCATCTGATTCAATTTCTAATCTTTTCGCACCTGTAAACGAATTATAATATTTTCATTTTATGATAAATGTGTATTAAGATTATAATAAATTACCTAGCCGTACAATTCTACTAATGTTTATATAATTATTGATTATTGTTGATTTTTGCACTTACCTGTGTTTTCAAAATATATATTCTGGTAAAAACCATGTTGTATTGTTTAATTTACTGGTGTATACCTGATATAAATCCTTTTTATGTTCCCTTCACCTATCACTTGTCCTGTCCACCAGGCGATAACAAACACGTCTCAAATATTTAGGCTTCAAATAACGGTTCAAAGCTTAATAGCAGCGTTTTACCTACCATTAAAACGCTTATTAAGCGATAACCTTATTTGAAGCCTAAGGTCTATCTCTGCCTGGTCAAAAACCATAAATATTTGAGTGCCAATGAAGCAAGGGCGCTCGAATCAGCTCCGAAGTTAGCGCCCCCACTCTGGTGCACAGGAAGTGACGTCATACGTAGAGGGGATAAATGGTAGTACTCGTGTCAAGACCGACTCGCTACAGGAAGTCAAGTACGCTACTCTCAAATATTTAGGCTTCAAATAAGGTTATCGCTTAATAAGCGTTTTAATGGTAGGTAAAACGCTGCTATTATTTAATCTGTGGTAAAGTGGTCACGTGATCGAATCATTTTGTATGGGAAGGCGGAAAATTTTTTTCGTGTAATAAATATTGTTCTTCGGGAAATTTGCATTTTTTCATAAGTAGAATAACTGGGCTTCGGGAGTGAAACCAATACAAATTCACGCTATATAGTTTGCAACATTATGTTGTGGTGTCAATAAAAATACTGATGTGATGGGGATGTGCTTTGATATTTCTTTGTGATTTCTTTTTCTACAAATATGTTTATTTCAAATAAGAAAAATACAAATTAATTACATTACATAAAAATAAATTAATAAGTTTTTAAAATTTTTATAGTCTCGCTCGAGATCTGTCGCTCGAAGTGACGCAGCATCAGTGAAACAGCTGCACACGCCTCGCTCAGCTCGTATTGAAAAACCCCCTCCCCCAGCCAGGGTAAGTTTAGGTCAAGACGCTTTAAATTTCATTCATTAGTATGATTCATTATGTAAAACGCTATGTAACATTTGTATTTTTCAGAAGCTACAACCTTTTAAAAGAACACCTTTTCCGAGTAAATTGCCTTCTTTACGAACGCAAATACCCCCGGTAAGTAATAATTACAATAACTGAACATTTTGTTCCCAGATAGAAAAATCGGTCACCGATTATCAGTCGTGTGCCCTCATGTCAAATAAAAAAAATGCACAATTTTATCTTATAAGCATGCAAACGAACTAGCGGCATGTTTGTATAAAACTTTTGCTATAAAAAGTTATTCAAAAACCTCACAATCTTTTTATTTCTCGATATTTAGTCTTGAAGTCAGTTTAATTTTTATAAATTTCCGTTTTATTTCTGCATTGTTTATTTCTTTGTATTTTCTAGTTTTACTAAACTGATTTTAATGAACTGCTAAAACGAGTTAATTAAACTTGTAGTTGAATAATACCTAGTTCAAATAAAAAACAATTATTTTTTAGTTCCTGGGATATGCGTGAACTAATTTTACTGAAACGATTTTGATGAAACTTGCACTGTACCCTAAGTTGAACAGTACCTCATCATCATCATCATAACATCCCATGAAACGTCCACTGCAGGACAGGGAGCTCCCTCCAGAATTCCGGCTATTGCTGGAACAATGTTTTTTGGCTTACTCTTGACCTCGATCTAGTCTTAGGGCTCCCGCACACGACCGAGAATTGGTGGGCGATTATCGGCCAGGACAAGGACGGAAGATCCAGGTGATAACACGTCAGAGCGGAATGCCGACAAAAAATCGGTCACCGATTCTCGGTCGTGTGCGGAATCCCTTAAGGAGAGAGATAAGGTCGACGATGGGACGAGCTTGCCCAGAAGAAGCCCATTTACTCGCGACTTGAATAGATTCGGGTTATATGAACTCGGGAACGCGGACGCAGTCAGAGAATCACTCTTTGGCCGTACGCATTATAAAAGATGTTGATGATTTTTGCTCGATTTTTGTTTTAGTTCTATCGTAAAAACGGGAACATTTACAAGCGTGTTAATTTGTATTTTTATAGTGCACAAGCTATAAAATAACAACAAATATAAACTGTTCAAGTGTGAGTCGAACTCAAAAAATCTAGCACTGAAATTTCAAATAATACACAACATTATGTGGTGGTACGGAACCCTCGGTGCGTGAGTCCGACTCGCACTTGGCCGGGTTTTTTTTAAGTTGGTGTAAAACACATCTAAAACCAACCCACCATGAACCACGAAACTAGCTACCTGCGACAAGCTTACGTGATATTAGCATCAATAAGCAAGCCAAGGGCTTCTACCGCAAGCTTAATATATATATACAGAGTGTTAATTTAATTGCGTGCCATAGCTTAAGGCTTAGGACCGTCAAAATGTAATACCTAATAAATTATAAAAAAATATCAAAGATGATAAAAAAAAATAAGTAGGATTTTTTTTATATTTTTTTTGTGTTCCTTTATCGTTACTGAAACACCCCCTAAGCTATGGCACGCAATTAAATTTACACCCTGTATAATCAGTATGAAAATTATTAAGTCAGTTTGATTGTTTCTGTCAAATGCCTGTTACATTTTTCATGTAAAAAGATTTCATATAAGTATTTTACTATGTCTAGAAAAAGAAATTACCAACAGTGACTAGCGTACCACCCATCGACACTTAAAAAAACGTAGTTGACAGAAGTCAAGGAAAACTTCCTATTGCACGGTGCACTTATATGATCTAATGAGTAAATATCTGATTTCAAATAAATTAAGGTACCAAGTTAATAAAAAGTAATTTCTCTACATTAATTTCAGAAACTTCCAAAAGCCTACCAGCTGGGCCCGGGTATGCTACCAGATCAGGTAAAGTGCAACAAATTAAGTATAAATATCAGCACATAACTCCTCCTCAACCTCATGCTGACGGTTGCGTATGGATACAAACCGGGGAGCAATTGAACGATTCGCACGTCTCTTCCATGCTCCCCTGTGACCCGCGATACATACATTTTTGAGTTTTCTGCACTACCGGTCAGCATCGGAGTAACGTGCTTATACTTGTGGTGTAGCTATTCATTCTATTTATTAAAATGAGTAATGTGTAGCTATAAAAAAACCCCCGACAAAAAACGATCCCCTAAAAAGTAAAAAATAATAAATTGCCTACACACACCTGCGCTAAAGATGATACTTGTGATATTTTGTTGTATTGTTGTTGAGCAATAAACAGTTTTTACTTACTTTTACTATTGTTGACCCTAAAATGCGTTGGGAGACCGCTAAGAAAACAAAGTAGGTAGGTAACTGCAATAAAACAACTTACGTATATTGTGTATTTAAATGTTTTCTTAGCGGTCCCCCAACGCATTTAAGGGTCAACAATAGTAAAAGTAAGTAAAAACTGTTTATTGCTCAACAACAATACAACAAAATATCACAAGTATCATCTTTAGCGCAGGTGTGTGTAGGCAATTTATTATTTTTTACTTTTTAGGGGATCGTTTTTTGTCGGGGGTTTTTTTAAATTTTTAATTTAATTTTATTTGTAGCTTTTTAAACTTTTTATTTACCTACATTATTTATTGACCTATCTTACTTACTTACATACTTTTTATTGACCTATCATTTGTCTCAGCACATGAGTAGTCTAGGGTCAGTAGTTTTCAAGTTATAGCGATTTTTAGTTTGACAGCATACTTTTTATTGACCTATCATTTGTCTCAGCACATGAGTAGTCTAGGGTCAGTAGTTTTCAAGTTATAGCGATTTTTAGTTTGACAGCTGTCATCCAAAATGTAGATCTCATCAAGACCTATCATTTGACTCTGCACACGAGTAGTCTAGGGTAAGTAGTTTTCAAGTTATAGTGATTTTTAGTTTGACAGCTGTCATCCAAAATGTAGATCTCATCGAGACCTGTCATTTGACTCAGCATACGAGTAGTCTAGGGTCAGTAGTTTTCGAGTTATAGCGATATTTAGTTTGACAGCTGTCATCCGAAATGTAGATCACATCGAGACCTATAATTTGTCTCAGCACACGAATAGTCTAGGATCAGTAGTTTTCGAGTTATAGCGATTTTTAGTTTGACAACTGTAATCCGAAATGTAGATCACATCGATACCTATCATTTGTCTCAGCACATGAGTAGTCTAGGGTCAGTAGTTTTCAAGTTATAGCGATTTTTAGTTTGACAGCTGTCATCCGAAATGTAGATCTCATCGAGACCTATAATTTGTCTCAGCACACGAATAGTCTAGGATCAGTAGTTTTCGAGTTATAGCGATTTTTAGTTTGACAACTGTAATCCGAAATGTAGATCACATTGAGACCTATCATTTGTCTCAGCACATGAGTAGTCTAGGGTCAGTAGTTTTCAAGTTATAGCGATTTTTAGTTTGACAGCTGTCATCCGAAATGTAGATCTCATCGAGACCTATCATTTGACTCAGCATACGAGTAGTCTAGGGTCAGTAGTTTTCGAGTTATAGCGATTTGTAGTTTGACAGCTTGTGCACAATTAAAGAAGCCGAGACTATGACAAAGACAAAAAAGATGTTTTGATCTTTATCACACTTCAGAACTTTTGTATATATTGAGCCTACTCTAACTTGGTATGATTAGTTGCAAATCCATTTCTTTACTTCATCTGAGTTCTGACGCGCCATCTGACGCAAGATCTGATGCGAATCTATAATTTTTTTCCCAAATAAAAAATTTCAAGCGCCGCTTAAGAAATTTACACTTCAAAAATTGACGCGTCGCGTCGCTTTGACTCTGTCGCAGTGGTAATTGAGCCTAATTGATCCCATTTAATTACCCATCTTCGAAATCTAAACCTTACCTTAACATCTCATATCTAAAGTCATGGTTACCTTACCATGTTCTTTGAATATCATTGAAGTAATACGGTACCAAATTTCGAATCGATAGGACATATGGAAGGTAGTTCGATCCCCTCATCAACTATTAAAGAGCTGATTATCTTCAAATGGCTGATCAGGTCATGGTTACCTTACCATATACTTTCAATATCATTGAAGTAACACGGTACCAAATTTCGTATCGATAGAAATACATATGGAAGGTAGTCAGATCCCCTCATCAACTATTAAAGAGCTGATGATCTTCAAATGGCTGATCAGGTCATGGTTACCTTACCATATACTTTCTATATCATTGAAGTAACACGGTACCAAATTTCGAATCGATCGGATATAAGGAAGTTAGTCAGATCCCCTCATCAAATAGAAATGAGCTGATGATCTTCAAACGGCTGATCAGGTTACCTAACCATATACTTTCAAGATCATTGAAGTAACACGGTATCAAATTTCGAATCGATAGGTCATATGAAAGGTAGTCAGATCCTCTCATCAACTATTAAAGTGCTGATGATCTTCAAAAGGCTGATCGGGTCATGGTTACCTTACCATATACTTTCAATATCATTGAAGTAACACGGTACCAATTTTCGAATCGATCGGATATAAGGAAGTTACTCAGATCCCCTCATCAACTAGAAATTAGCTGATGATCTTCAAACGGCTGAACAGATTTTCATAAATCATGGCTAAGAACACTCGGGATAAAATTATCTATTACACAAAAAAAAACTAAACGAAAATCGGTTCATCCGTTTGGGAGCTACGATACCACAGACAGATACACAGATACACAGACACACAGATACACAGACAGACACGTTAAACTTATAACACCCCTCTCTTTTTGCGTCAGGGGTTAAAAAATAATGTGTACTATAATATTCCCGACAGATAAATAATAAGTACAAAGAAAATGATCTACTCACGGTCAGACAGCTGTATATTTTACATTGTATGCAGGTGGAGAACTGTGGTCTCTGCCTACCCCAACGGGAACAAGGCGTGATGTTATGTATGTATGTTATGTATGACACAATGTAAAATATACAGCTGTCTGAACACACACAAAACACTCAAAACACACAAAACACTTTAAATTTGATCCTAAAATTTATGCGCGGAGAAGGAACGATATTGCTGCAATGTGATGTCGGCGTCGTACTCGTATTGTTCAATTGTTTTAATGTTCGCATATACTACGGATTTGTTTACAAGAAAGTACTGAACTATTTTGTTCCAAATATTTACTTGTTTTCAACTTCATCCCCCTTTTCACCCCTTAGGTGTAGAATTTTCAAAAACCTTGAGACACGTAAAACTTAATTTTTAGTTGTCAGCCTAAATACAAATTTCGAAGATCCTAACTTCAAAACTGACGGACTTTCATACAAACTTTCATCCCCTATTTTACCCCCTTAGGGGTGGAATTTCGCAAAATCCTTCCTTAGTGGATGCCTACACTGTATAAGGTATCTACGTGCAAAATTTCAAGTCTCTAGGTCCAGCCGTTTGGGTTGTGCGTTGATATATCAGTCAGTCAGTCATTCAGTTTATCCTTTTATAGTACAGGGTGTTAATTTGATTGCGCGCCATAGCTTAGGGGTGTTTGAGTAACGATAAAGGAACACAAAAAAAATATTTTAAAAAAATCCTACTTTAAAAAAATAACTAAAACTCCATTGAACCTTAACAAACGCGGAGGGCAATGACCCGGGCGGAGCATCAGTGGTACGCAGTATCAGTGGATAAGGTAGGCACATACATAACTGAAACTCTTTCGCGCGCTTTTGATAGCGCGGTGCTCAAGGTCATTACCCTCCGCGTTAGTTTAGTTTCAATGGAATTAAAATAACATTAAAAAGGATTTTTTTTTAGTTCCTTTATCGTTACTGTACCACCCCCTAAGCTATGGCTCGCAATCAAATTAACACCCTGTATATTAAGATAAGTAGGTATATGTATAAAATGCTACTTTTGAAATAAATTAATAAAATAAATATACTTAAGCGCTTTGTTTCAGGAAACTATAAAAAAACGAGAGCAAATGGAACTAAATGGCGGATACAACGACACTGAAGGCAAGATGTTTTAATTAATCACTCGTTTGTACCCCACTGTTATAGTTATTTTCGATACAAGTGCGGAAAGGAAGTAAATCCTGAAGAGTTGGCGCGATATATACCTATTACCTAGTCATAGTTTGTTCTTGAGCACGTGTATATACTCGTAATAGAACAACTGTTTTTGTTTGCTGAGTCGGGCGGAAAACATGATACCAAATGTTTTTGTTTCGTGTTTTTGTGGTATGTTTCGGTGCAGGAGACACGCCTTAAGGTTCCTGGTGGGATGATGATACAAAATGCCTGGAATATTTAAATAAAATATAGAAATGTTAAAATTTCATTATATAGTATGAAGGCGTGTCTCCTGCATTGTTTTTTTTTGTAATTCGTTTCTGGCACTTGCCTAACCGTTCCTGCGGCACGCTCGCTTCACTCGCTTAGCTCTGCGTTGTGGTTGCAATATAACCTAATCCAACCTAAACGATCTTTACCTTATCTAACTAACCTAAAATGCACCAGTAGTCCAACCCTTTTACAATCTGCCGACGCCGTTTTACAATTCGTCAAACGTATATAATTTACCGGCCATTTTTAAACGACGAATTAAACTTATGATTTGCTTGCAACATATTTACTTTCTGCTCGGTTTGATGTACCTATTTTCGAATAAAAACTAATTTCGTTAACTCTAATTTTTCAGGTTCAGCGGACACGATATCCATAAAAGCCAGTTGGCAAAAAAAAATATCGCAGTTTGATGACATGAAACGTGACCTAGAGAATCAACAGGTGAGGAAAAAATATTTTAACTAGATGTAGAATAATAAGGCCATTGTTATTGCCGTGCCTGTAACTAAACTATTATATAGGTGTATAATTCACGCCTTACGAAGTACCTAATTATGGCAACGGCCGAAAACAGATATTAGAAATAGCCAAAAGATGTCTACTGCTAAACAAAGACTAAACCTCCCTAGAAAATAGGAATTAAATGATATGCAAATGGTAATAATGACCCAGTAAAGACGCTAATTTACATCTTATTGCAGAAAAACATAATGGAGATGTATGCATCTTTGAGAAACTCTCATAACACGATGCAGGCGCTCGGTCAGACCGTTAGCATGCCGTCAGCTGAGGACTTGAGGATAATGAACGTCGCTAAGCTCACTCCCGACCAGCTGCTGCAGCTTTGTGCCAGTACTCGATTGCCTGATGGTACTTAACCACTGATATAGCCTACTTTGATTTTGAAACAAACCTTGTTTACAGTACTAGTAAATACAAGAAGGCAGCTTTTAAGAAACGAGCCTACAAATATCTTAAAGGCCGGCAGCGCATCTGTGACCCCCATGGCGTTGCGGGCTATAGGCGTCGGTAAACACTAGGTGAGGTGACCCGTCTGCTCAACTGCCTCCCTCTTCTATAAAAAAAAAAAAGATTTGTAATAATCCTAAAATATCAAGCCTTAATCAAAGTAAACGAAAATGTTAAAGTTTTATGTAAAACATTTTAACTTATCGGTTCACTTTTTAATTAATTGTATATATTTATGGACTACAATTACACTCTGGTACCGTGCAAGTAACATTATTTGCTTATTTATTGCGGGACATCTAAGTTTTAAACAAAATCTTTATTTTCAGAAGCTGCGACCTTTCCGACGTGTCCAGCGACAATAGACATGAATAAGTTGTATGACATGCCCACGAAACTGGTTGCTACTTGTGAACAGACATTACTTAAACGAAAAGAAGTTATAGACTGGTTCCAAGCACTGAAAACAGAAGAAAAGGTAACAAGTTGTACACGGTGGAACAGTATGTAAATTAATTGGCTTTACCTTCACAAAATTGCTCCGTTAATACGGATGGTGTGACATATGGCACCGAGACGTGGCCGCTCACGATGGCCCTTATCAGAAAGCTCAAAGTCACCCAAAGGGCTATGAAAAGGGCTATGCTCGGAGTCACTCTGCGCGATCGAATCAGAAATGAGGAGATCCGCAAAAGAACTAAAGTAACTGACAGTGGCAGTAGGCAGGGCACATCGCAAGAAGAACCGATGGCCGATGGGGCGTAAGGGTTCTAGAGTGGCGACCACGTTCCGGAAGACGAAGCGTTGGCAGGCCCCCCACAAGGTGGACCGACGATCTGGCCAAGGTCGCGGGAAGCCGCTGGATGCGAGCAGCGCAGGACCGGTCGTCATGGAGATCTTTAGGGGAGGCCTATGTCCAGCAGTGGACGTCTTTCGGCTGATATGATAAATACGGATGGATCGCACACTGCCTCGTTTTCAACGCGTGTTCCTATGAAACTATACAGGGTGTTAATTTAATTGCGTGCCATAGCTTAGGGGGTGTTTCAGTAACGATAAAGGAACACACAAAAAATATTTAAAAAATCCTATTTGAAAAAAACTAAAACTTCATTGAAACTATACTAACGCAGAGGGCAATGACCCGGACGGAGCACTGCGCTATCACCGAGCCCGCGCGTGTATCAATGTAGAAGGTACATAACTGAAACTCTTTCGCGCGCTTTTGATAGCACGGTGCGCCGGGTCATTGCCCTCCGCGTTAGTTTAGTTTCAATGAAGTTTTAATTTTTTTTAAGCAGGATTTTTTTAAATATCTTTTTTGTGTTCCATTATCGTTACTAAAACACCCCCTAAGCTATGGCACGCAATTAAATTAACACCCTGTATAGTAAATTATTGAATTGATTGTTGAATCCTTTACATTTCTCTTTTTATTCGCATTCGCATCTAAAATTGCACCCTCGCCGTAAAAAATCCTTTTTTTGCCTTGTTAAACAATCTGCTTTTGTATACCACAATTTCCGACGAAAATGATCTTCATTGTAGGGTATCAGCATGAGTAAGCTCACGAAGAAAATCAACGAGTTTAATGCAGAAAATGAAATGCTGCATTCATCTTTGCAAACTTGCAAATCCGACTTTTTGAAAGAACTCAACGAAATAGTAGATTATTTGAGGTATGAAAGTAATTAAATACACTCCTAAATATTACCTTTAATATTACACCTATACTCCCAGACATATATCGGCCCACCTTGCATATGCCTTGCATTTTATGTTTTGTAAAACCCTAGCTATGATGATCAAAAAGTTTTAATGCAAGCCAAAGAGTTGGCAAATGAGCCATCTACAATATTGCACCATTATTGCATAATAGTACATTAAAATGCAAGTGCGTTGCAGCCTGAACCGCAGGCGAGGGCGTAAAAGAGCCGATAGATGGACGAGAGTGTAATGACAATGCGCACGTGCGCTTTACGACGTTTTTCAACACATTTGCGAGTAAAATACAAAAATTTGTTAACCTTATGTCCACCGCACGTCCACCACCGGAACATTTTCTAGGCTGCATATGTTGGTATTTTCCATTGATTTTCTTGTATTTCGTGCTAAATATTTTAGGCGGTTCACGAACTACATTAATTACAGTTTTTAGGTTTCCGTAATCGACATGGAACCCTTATAGTTTCGTCATGTCCGTCTGTCTGTCTGTCCGCGGCTTAGCTCAGAGACCCTTAGTAATAGAAAGCTGAAATTTGATATGAACATACATTTTATCTACGCCGAAAAAGTGGTACAATAAAATCTTGAAAATAATATTTTTTTTAGGGTACCTCCCCTACAAGTAAAGTGGGGGTGATTTTCTTTTTCTTATCTACCATATCGTGTTGGGTATCGTTAGATAGCTCTTTTAGAAATAATTTGAGTCTTTATAAATCAATTTTTGGATTTAGGGATCCGTTGGCGAAATATTTAGCTTGAAAGCTCAATTTTTTGTTGGAGTCGAGTGTCCCCCCTCTGCCAGCTAAACTGTTGTCAATAGAAATGTGAAAAAATTCACAGAAGTAGCATATATGATGAAATTAAAAGGAAAACTATCACAGCTAAGAAGACTTTACAGGTTAATGAGCTATAGCCCAAAAACTGGAAATAATAAAAGTAGCGATAGTAATCAGGTACTAAGACCTCGCTAAACATTAAGAGATAAAAAGTTTATGTTATGAACGTTATGTAATACTAAATAGAAACCCGCTTAGCGATAAAAAAAATCCAAAAAAACTACGGAACCACAGAGCAGAAACAAAGTAGAGTTGCCCTTTCTTGTTTTCTATATATAATCAGGTGAAGCTGGCAAGCGGGGGTGCGGGGGACGTAACGCGATGCCACCGCCACCTAGTAATGAGTATTAGAACCAAGTGGAGCTCTAGAATATAACCTAGTGGAATCTGTGGTGTGCTTATGTTGTTAACCGCTATTCAGCACTAGATGGCTAATAATTTTTTTCGACCAGGTACGTATAATAGGCACAACGTAAAAACCCCCCAGGAGGGGGGGGGCCCTAGGTAAATAAGAAATAATTCAAAATTAAATAAATTACCTATATCTACATGACTGACGCAGTGGTTGCTTAGTAAATGTGTCTATAGTGTTAAGTATAGTGTTGACATTGTAATCTTTCTTTTTATAATTTTAACGATGATGTATTGATTGTTAGCTTAAAGTCAAATTTCGAACACAATCTAACTATTGTTATCGAATAAATAATAATAATAATAATAAGGAATATACTAATTTTAAGAACTGAAAATGAAATGTACGAGTATTGAATTGTTTTGTTTAATTTTATTAATATTATTTCAGAATTTTTATTTTACGTTTGATATTATTTTATTTTATGTTTAATGTATGAGCGTATTGAATTGACAAATTACTACATAGTATAAAACAAGGTCGCTCCCCGCTGTCTGTCTGTCCCTAATGTCCCTATGTATGCTTAGATCTTTAAAACTACGCGACGGATTTTGATGTAGATTGTTTTTAATAGATAGAGTGATTCAAGAGAAAAGTTTTTATGTATAATACATGCATAATATAGTAGAGAAATAGTGATAATTTTAGAGATTTCTAATGTGATGTCGTAAATAAACACATTTTTTTGCGCTTACATTACAAACGCTGGCTGAACCCTGTGAGATAGATCAAAATAATGAAAAAAACACCTTCAAAAGGTCTACAAAAAAGTCCGCGATGGTATATGCCTATCTCTTAGGGATAACCCACAATAACCATTTTTTATCCTTCGAGAAATACTGGCTTATTTATGAAGCAATATAGCATTAATCCTCCATCCATCCATTAAAAACTCCGAATGCTAGGTGGGCCGATAGATGGTGTATTCCACTTAGAGCACACGCCCGAATAGCACCTGTGCGAATAGCACCTGATGAACTATTCCTCTTAGAGCATCTATCAATATTTCATATTACGCCTATTTTGGCTCAAAATAAACCGAAAGAAGCACAAAACGTCGTTTACTTTTTCAGACGAAATATTTATTTTTTCTCATCGATTCATGTGTTTATCACGAGCGTACCCCTCCACATAGTGCGATAGTGCTGTCTCTGTGGCGGAGTATTGGTCCAATAAAATATAGACATATCACGCCAGAATCGACCCGAAAGAAGAAGAAGACGAGCAAACTAAAAAATAATCAGTATGTAATATTACAATAGGGTACGAGGTGATTGATTAGCATTTTAATCGATATTTATTTTAATCAAAATTTCGACTCGCACCTTAACCACAGAATAAAGTAATAGTACTATCATACAGAACGGTCACTCTCCGCCTCCCTTTGAATCCACCCTGCACCCCCGCAAACACCCGCTCGCGTGATTCGGGTGGTGCTGATGCGGGTCCGTTGCACTGAATATGCAGGCCTACGCGTGTTCCAATTTCACATTTTGACAGTGCGTGGTTTCGCGCTCGTTGTAAAAGTGTCCGGGGTGTACCTCAACACTAGCAGCTACTTATCCGTAGGTATTATTCGCATAGGTGCTATTCGGGCGGGTGCTCTAAGTGGAATACACCCAAGAGATGTGTCTGGAAGTATATGATTAAAAATAATATTTTTTTACATGTAGCATAGTAAAAGCATATTGTATGTTGCTGTCACTTTCTGTGTCATCAAAACGGAAAGAAAACTTAGGAGAAACTTTGTTCAAATGCTGGACAGTCCGATAATAACTTTTGATTATTATATTGGCAAGTAATAAGACCATTATGACCCTCATCCATCACACAGCTTTTTACCTAGTTTATCTCCCACGGTACCGTCTTGTTTGTAAACTAAGTAGCCTCGTATGTTTCATTTGTTAAACTTTGCCTGAAAATACTTATACTTTATTTTTTTTATTTTGTTAACAGGAAATGTGTGAACGAAATGATAGCGTTCCAGTTGCGAACCGAAGAGTTGATGTACGAAGTGTCAGAACTAAATGCTCAAAACACAGACCTTCGCAAGCACCTACAATCGACTGAAAATCTTCGGTCCATGCATAATAAACATAGAGTTGAGGTGAGAAAATTGTTTATTTAAGGGTGCACTGACCATCGGTGCATGGTGGAAGGAAGCCCATTACCTTGTGTTACTCATTATACAAGTTGTAAGAAATTTGGTAAGGTTCGGTATCGACCAAGTCATACTTTTTAGTACATGACTACGGCAAAAATATACGGTAAGGGTAAAGTTGGGCTCTACATGACATAAATCATTATGAGCTTGTTAATCTTGGATGAATACTTAATACCTGAATACTTTACAGAAATATTTTGATAAAGTTCTTTTTATAAATATTTTATAACAAATATTATCCCAGTATGTTGTATTTATTTTGGCAAATGAAGCAAAAATAATGGAATCATAATAACAGGAGCTAGAAAAGGAATTGAAAGAAGAGAAATGCAAGAAGACGGTATTAAAAGATAGATTAACAAGAGCGGAGGGGCAAGTCAAGATCTTCAACGAACGAGCAACCCAGCTAGAGGCCGCTTTAGAATTAGCGCGGTCGCAAAACTGGACGCTCGAGCGAACCGTGCAGCAGTTGAATGAACAGGTACAAAGAGACTCAAAACAAAAGAAACAACATAAACAGGCATTTGCAAAAAGCTTTTTTAAAGTTAAAAGTCGGTTAAATCTAATGTTGTCACTTTCTGATTTGATGAAAATTAAAGTCGCAGCAATATACTTATTCTTCAAAGACGATTTGTGCAAGTGGTAGTCAGACACATTTATGAAAATAACAGGACACTGTTTGCACATCTGTTGTGCCGATATAGATAGTGTTGTTTGTTGCTATCGACAATGTAGAGCCAAAAAGATAAAAAAAAAATCTGCAATAACTGCCAATGTTGTATTTGTTTCAGAACCAAAATCTACAATCGGATTTCGACAAAGAGCTTAGCAAACTTACTGAGTCTATCAAAAACAACACAACTCATTTAGAAGAAATCGCAGAAGCTAGGGAAAAACTGCAAGCAGAGTATGTTTTTACTAAATGTTTCAATTTAAATTAGGATGAAACGATTAAAAACATCATTAACTTCCACAGGAAGGAACAGTTGCAAAGTATGCTTCAGGAACTTAGGGATAGTTCCAAAAAGTCTATTGAATTTTTGAAAGAAGAGTTAAATAAGAACAACAAGTCATTACAAGAAAGTGAAGCAAAGTATGAGATAGAGAAACAAGAACGTGTAAAGCTGGAATCAAAGCTTGAGAGTCTTTGCGCTCAGCTAGTAGAATCTGAACTACGTTACAAAGAGACACTTAAAACGGTGCTGGAGCAGAAAGATCAGCTAAGTATGTGCAAGTGAATTTTCTTTTTGCCTTAATCACATAATTTATTTCCTATATAATTATTTTTATTTTTATAGGCAAAGCTGTGATTGTAAGTTGTGAACTGGAAGCCACAAAACACTCGTTAGAAGCTGCAAAGAAAGAGCTTAAGGAGTATAAGGATCGTTTGATTTCACAGGATGAAACCATCAAAGAAATCAAGGTAGGTACTTGCGTACCAAGTAAATGCACAGCTTATTTTGACGTATTTTTTCAACTTATAATTACATTTACAGCGAAATTTCGATGATACTATCGTATTAGAAAAGACTTTAAGGACTGATATTAGAGCTAAAGAAAAATATATTGCTGAACTTGAAAAAAATCAGTCTCTACTGGAGCAGCAAATACATGAAGGGTAAGTAAACCGCATTTAAGTAAGATGTTCAAAAGTACTAGGCATTTTTTGGGATTTTTTAATAATAAATTTTTATATTACAGTGAACATAAGATGGACTCCTATGAAAAACAATTAAGTGCTCTTAAAAATCAAATAGAGCAAATTCAAAGCCAATTTGGAGAATTCGAAAATTTTGAACAGCTCCATGAAATGGTAAGTTTCTAACCTAAACTCTCGACAAATTAAAACAACACTATCATGAATCTGCCCGTGAAATTGAACAACTATTCCACCCAAGAAACATAAGTCGAAATACGACATAGAGACCTACCGTGTAAAATGCGCCATCAGCTGATGCAGTTCTACGCGAAGTTGAATATGTTTTATGGAAAAAACTTTGTGTTATTATACCCTTTCTTTGGATCTTGTACAAGCAAATCGACAACCAGCTGAAGGTAGCTACTCTTACTTTACCTATCATACAAGTATACCTATAGAAAATAACAACATTAGCTTAACCAAGTCTTATTTCGTCCAACCGCGAAATTTTCCTTTGAACACACAAAATCCAAAAAAAATACTAATGACATATTTCTGGTCCCTGCTTCAAACAACCGACGATATCATAACATTGCCTTTTGAGAGGTAGCTGAAAATCCGCTAATTGCCCTCTAGAAGATAGACTTTGGGAAGATCAAAGTCCGACGTTAGTCGTGCTTTAAACATTTACGGCCTAAGTTCACCCAAGGCCCTAATGAAGTATGCCAAGTCGATAGAATGCCGCAAAGTATATAAAGTTACTCCACTTTACCTCCGACCTGGCGCTGAAATCGGAATCGTCTCTTACTATACAGTCAGAAAGGAATCTAAAGTCTTATCCAATTACTCCAATTTACAATAACGACCTAAAAACGATAGCCATCCTTGTGTATTCGGAAAATTATTTTTCAACACATCTGCTCATAAAACAGCTCTATTTGCACTTTGTTAAGGTCCATAATCCAGCTTATTAAACACGCGTGTTTTTTTCATCGGCCAGGAGCAAGGTTTTATGCTTATTAAGTTGGTAAAATTTTCAAGAAATTAAGCTGACTTCGAGAAAATATTATAAATAAAGGTTCATTATCTGAAATTATTTATATTAATTAACAATAAATTTGTCATTTATGTAACAATATACAGGGTGTAAGGGACAGCCTTCCGAATACTGAAAGGGCATGATCAGTCAATGTAACTGAACAACTTTCAGCGAATAAAACTTTCAGGAAATGAAAAAAAAATCGGCCCCTCCATACAAACTGTCCAATCAAGTTTGCATTTTTTTTTTCATTTCCTAAAAGTTTTAGTCGCGGAAAGTTGTTCAGTTACGTTGACTGATCATGCCCTTTCAGTATTCGGAAGACTGTCCCTTACACCCTTTATTAAATTTTGATAATTTATTTCAAGGTTTAGATAGGCTCAAAGACTTCGGACCTCCCTGCGTTAGGCTACTACGAGTATAGTCAATGCTTCTCAAATACGCGTATAATCTGTGCCCGCTGAAAAAGAAATATTGCGCGCCATTTTACAAATATTTGTAGTGTTTATTATTGTAATTATTTCTAATAGTGTCGACTTCTACAAATAAAAAACTGTTCATGAACCGTCTAAAATACTAATACAATTTTAAAAGTTGTTTGAAAATTAAATAAAAACACCAACATATGCAGCCGAAAAAATGTTCCCGTGGACGTGCGGTGGAGCCAAGGTTAGCAAAGTTTAGTATTTTTACTCGTAAATGTGTTGAAAAACGTCGTAAGACGCACGTGCATATTTCCATTACACTCTCGGCTCCATTACGCCCTCGCCTGCGGCTCGGGCTCCAATTTCTGAGCTTCGTATGTAATGAGCAAAACAGCGCACTAGCATGTTAACGTACTATTTTAACATAGATGCTCGGAAAAAAGGATACTTGTTTACAAGGTTTAAACATAGCTCGTAACTTGCTCGTAAGTAGCTACTTACCAATTCGTTATTACTGTTTTTAAAAATCCCCATCTCCTACGCGGACTTCTCAGCACAATATCAGCTAGTCTTTCACACAACACATTACTAGTACCTACTACGTATAGTCAGGGGTTACCTGAGTCAGGTACAGTAAACATCTTATTTGGTATGATTCTTAGATAAACCAACAGCGTAATAATTTACTTGAAACAACGCGCCAGAATGGTGATCTAGCTAATGCAATCCAACAGAAAGATATAGAACTAGAAAGGCACCTAGAGCGTCTGGCAGAACAAGAACAATTAATTGAGCAGAGAGATGGTATCATCAAGATGTTAACGGATAAAGAGGAAGAACAAGCCAATATCATCAAGTTGCTTCGGAATAACTTAGAAATGAGAGCACAGGCTGATGCTAATGTGAGTACGGTTAAGGCTACAGACCTCTACTCTACTTTTATAGTAGCGTTCGGCTCATATAAATAGAACTAGTCTTTGTACCAAACTAGTCTTTGTCTGTGAACCATTTCATACTTGAAGAATGTCTTTTAAAAGGATTTATTTCCACTTAAGTAGTCTATTTTACAAGATAAAGTTAAAAATGAACGCTAAATGAGCCGTTTTGATGCGGAAGTCACTTTTAGTACTTAGTCAAAATGAAATAAGCCTTTCGGTCTATTAGGTCCACTTCCGCGAATGTCCATTTCCGCGAACGTCCATTTCCGGGAACGTCCATTTCCACGAAAGTCCATTTCTGTGAAAAAAAATTCAACTTATTTTTTCAAGTCCCTGTTTCTTAACCCCTCTAAGGTTCCCAAAAGGGGAGAATTTCAAAAAATGCAACAACATAATTTTATTTGCATTGAATACGTTTTAAAACCAATTTTTAAGTCACCATCTTCAAAAACAACGAAGTTTCAAAACCCTTCTTCATGTTGGTGGAAGAGGGGTGGGGGCTAGGTTACGTTTAAGTTTGAAATACGGACTTCGAAAAATGGACTTTCACAGAAATGGACTTTCGCGGAAATGGACGTTCACGGAAATGGACGTTCGCGGAAAAGGACATTAGCGGAAGCGGACCTAATAGACCGAAAGGGAAATAAGATGCATTGAAAAAGAAAAAAATTTTATTTCCATTTTTTACTCCACTTTTATAGTAGCGTTCGGCTCATTTAACAGAACTAGTCTGTCTTTCAACCATTTCATACTTAAAGGATTTATTTCCACTTAGTCTATTTTACAAGATAAAGTTAAAAATGAACGCAAAATGAGCCGTTTTGATGCGGAAGTCACTTTTAGTAGTCAAAATGAAATAAGATGCATTGAAAAAGAAAATAATAAATGGAAATAAACTCTTCTGAAAAGACACTCCTCATATTTTGTGCTATGCAGATGTATGTATACTAAAGGTTTTCTTTATAGCTTACCCAAGAACTGGCCCAAAAGAACGCAGAGATTGATTCACTTTTTTCAAACGTAGAAACAAGAAAACAGCAAGTATCACAACTGGAGAAAATTGTCCTTACGTTGGAAGAACAGCTCCGAAAAGTTCATTTACTAAGAAAAAGAGATCATGACAAAATGGCTATGTTAGAGAAAGCTATTACAGATTATGAACCCTTTCCAGTTATTAACAAGCAAAGCGCTGAATCTCCAGTTGACAACTTAGATAACCTTATTAAATTTCTTGAAGATGAATTAGGTACATCGTTTGACCCAATCCAGGATAAGTCGACAATAAAGAAAAAAGTCCCAACTGAACGTAAAAAAGTTGAGAAAGTTGAACATTTCGCAGAAGGAAAACGTGATTGTCCTGAAGAACACAATAATAAACTGGAACATGAAAAACAACCGTTGAGCAACCAAGATCGCCATAAAATTTTAATGAATTTCGAGCAAGAAAGATTAGACCGCAAAAAAGCTATCACAAAGATAGAGACACAAAAATGGCGGCCATGTCCGGAGCCCATCAATGTATACACGTCGTGCACAGAAAAAAGTAATATTCAACCATTTAGAGGAATGGTGCCAGTTGTGCAAATTATAACAGATCAGCGGGATAATAAAAATGGAAAAATGTTTAAATTTGCAGGCCATAAACTTTGAAATCGTTTGTGATTTGTGCTTATGTCCTAAAGTGTTGGTTGAAATTTATGTGATGTAAGGAAACAAACGCAAAATAGTTATTTTTTTTGTAAATGCGTCTGTACAATATTCATATAATACTGACATGATGTTTATTAAAACAATAAAACAATATCGCGACTGATAAAGATGGGTTTTATTTACAAAAGAACACTATTGGCGGTCATATTGAAGCACTGTTTGGACAAAAAGAGCTCGTTACTTATTTATAGGAAAATAAGTCTTGAATCTGGAAAAAGAAACAGTTAGATGTAAACACTTTAAGTATATATTATCTACAAAAATGAAACAAAACAAATAACAAGGGATATAACACATAGGTCTAAAAACGCTGATACTGTTCCGTCTGTAAAAGTAAATGATTTGAAAACATAGCGTAGAAAGTGAAGAAAGAGAAGACCGTAGTGAAGAAGGCAAAGAGTACCACGCTAGGATTCTTGATGATGACGCTTCGTGTGTTGTCCTGGAAGGAGGAGGTGTGAGCGCGAAGGACCTCACGCTCGAGCACGGCACGGCGACGCTCAAGCTGTGTGCGCACGCGACCTTCGCGCTCCAGCTGCAGACTCTGCGCAAGCACTGCGCTCTCGAGTCGAAGCACGCGCGCTCTCTCCGCACGCAGCGCAGTCCACGTCTCTTGCGACGACAAGCACGCCGTCGAAAGCGACCGGGACACCTACGCGAAAAAGAGAAGCATCAACCACTATCTTCTTATCTTAGTTATTTTTCTTAGTTTTTTTGTCCCATGTCTGTTATGCATTGACTTTTCTACACCTACCCACTTGCATTTCTCAAGGACAGTCTTTATCGGCTGTGACTTATTTTCCTTTATGGTAACCAGCTGGTGGTTGGCTTGACCAAATCTGGATTTGCACCGCAATCAAATATTAGGTAGGTACTTTTTTTTTATGTAGCCTGTATGGTGTCCCACTGCAGGGCAAAGGCCTCCCCTCTTTTTCGCCATTCGTCTCTGTTCTGATCCTCTGATGGCCAGTTTTCTAAAAGATTGTAAAAAAGGATGACCTATAAACCTAGTCTTTTATTGGATCTCTATTGGAGATATGAAAAAATTTAGAAATGGAAAAACATTTTCTCTTTTTGTATGGACGAATACGTACTAATCTTCCCTGTCAACGGGCAGAGGCTCGGAGTGTCCCTTAAGTAGTGCAGCTAGGTCTCGTCGCGTGCGCGTGATCCTCGCAAACATGTCTGTGTCTCACTCGTGGCGCTCCAACATGAGAGCGACGCTGCCGTGTGCTCACTAAGGCCGATATTTCACTGGGACACCATGGCAGCGCAACCAGTCGCCGCTACCAACAAAATGTATACAGCTCTATAGAGAGTTACTCACCTGGTGTCCGTTTGGTTGCGCAACCAATTTGGCGGCGCAACCAGCTCGGATGCTAGTCGCGCTACCACTCCCAGTGAAATATAGCTCTTAATACTGTGGCCGCAGGGTGTGGCGACTCTGATGTCTTTACTGGTGTCCAGTTACGGACACCATGGTAGCGCAACCAGTCGCGCCACCGTGGTGTTCCAGTGAAATATCGACCTGAGAGCGCTTTGCCTTTCATCCTAATTTCCCTGCGGGCGAACCTGGTACACATCCGGACGGCAACACAACTAGTCGCTCTGCAGCACTTATATCCGTATCGTCAGTATACGAGAGTCATCAGATTATAAAGGGCTCTGGATAGTAAAGAGTAAATAAGGACCAAGTGCAAACTTAAGTTTGTAATTCCATACAAATAATATGGAAATACTAACTTACCTATATTAGATTTATGTAAAAATGTTTAAATGAAATATGCAGTCAGGTATATAACCAATTTAGAATTCCAATTTGAAGCATTAAAATAAACATTGAAACCGATTTTGAGTAAATCACATTTTTAAATTTTAGTAGTAAGGGAACACCCCTTATATGAACTTCCACAGAACAATGGATACTGCCGAAAGGTAAGGTACCTTGAGATTCTTGGCCATGCAAAATTTCATCAAGATCGTTTTAGCCGTTTTTGAGCTAATCGCAATTTTTCATTTCCATTGTATGACAGCTACCCTCAAAAAGAGAGCCAGCAAGAAACCACTCAGTATCCTTAGATGAATTAACAAGAAAATCTTAAATTTGAAATATGGTCTCAATCGAACTATTCGTTTAGCCGCTAGGCCAAAGCGTGACGGACAGACCGACCGACGGACGGACATTTTTGGGAGACTTGCTTTTTATGATGTATAAGTGATATAGAACACATTTTTGAGAAAATTAGAAATTTTTTTTTTTCACGAATACAATAATACCTTTTTCGCTCCGCTCGAAAGTAAATAAGATTTAAAAAGCAATCTTTCAAGGTAAATAAAAATAAAAAGGGTTCAGATGGTAGTGTTACGTTCGAACTCGATGTGATCGGACGTGTCGAATAAATAAATTATTTGCGTTAAAATATTGAACTAGTTTATTAGTCAGCTATTTTTCTGTGTCAACTGGCGCTAAGTGAATTTTTATAATGCGTAATTAGTACGTACGTGTATCTGAATATAGAAATGAATATCCCCTTCGGAAGCCGCAGTGGGCTAACCCCCCGCAGCCCTCCGCCTACACTCGCGCCACGCCCGCCCTCTCCAGAGACGCGGGCCTTCTCGCCTCCGCCCCAAGAACCGGAAGAGGACGATACTGATGCAATATCTACTCAAGAAATTCGTAACTGGTTGAAGACCATTGAGCAATATCTTAATGACGTGTGTAATATCGCAGCCGAAGGAAAATTAAATTCAGAACAAAAGCCACACGTGCCGTAAAGTGTGCCATGGGGCAAGTCAAATGACAGTTTTCTACCAAGACCTTAAACAAAAAGCGATCCAATCCTACAGTGCCCTGAGAGAGCTCAACACCAAACTAGACCTTTCACAGCAACTCCAAGACCTCAAGCAGAAAATTGAGGAGTCCTCAAAACCTGTCACAGGAACGCCCTCCTTTGCCGCAATTGTTAAAAAAGCTCGGGTAGTTTGATACAGCCAAGTAATTTTAGCTCTGTTGTAATTTATCCGACTGATAAATCAAAATCTAGTGATGAGACCAAATCCTTTGTTCAAAAAATCATAAAACCGGATGAAATGAAACTGCACGTTAGAGGTCTGAGAAAGGTTAAAAATGGCGGCGTTATTATAAGCACCGATACTAAAAAGGACATTGAGAAACTCAAACAGTCAAAACAGCTCACCTCCTCCGGCTTTACTGTGGATTATGCCTACAAGCGCAGGCCTAGAGTTGTCGTTATCGGAGTGCCCTCGTGTATGCAGGATACGGAAGTCTTCAGCTGCATATTTCACCAAAAATTTTCAGAGAAAATGGAAAACATGACCTTGGAAAACTTTTTGGCCACCATCAAACTAAGCCATAAATCAGGAAAAAAGGATGCTGCGACCTGTAATTACGTTATCGAAGTATCAGCACTGATACGTAAGGCCCTTTTGTCGAATGACAGAGTATTTGTAAATTGGTCATCATGTCCCATTAAAGACTTCACTCTTGTAACTCGGTGCTTCAATTGCCAGCAGTACAGCCATGCGGCCAAATCATGCAGGGAGGAGACCAGTACCTGCGGCCATTGCGGACAAGTACCTAGGTCACACATTCAAAGCGTGCTTAAAAAAGGCTGAGGAACCAAAGTGTGCAACCTGCTTACACTTTAAAAAGCCGTGCAACCATAAAACGGGCGATGCCGACTGCCCTGCTAAAAAACTTGCCGAAAAAAGGTATATTAACTCAATAGATTATGAAGGCACCTAAAAAACGCCACCCGTGCGTAGCTAATTGATTATTTTTAAGATTTTTGTTTTAGTTGTTATTTGACGCACTATGACAAGAACAATTCAGGTCACAGCAAGAAAAAGTCAATGCATCATCAAAATTGTTTTATAAACATGTCAACTTGCACACCGTCTGCTCTTATTGCTGACGCATCAATTTAGGTTAATTTGGATTAAGCAAATTTCTTTATTTTAAAGTTTTAGTATAACTTGTGTACTGATTTAATATGACAACTGGTACCTAAGATACAAGTATTCAATATACTTAGTTTAGGTTCCTCCGTCATTATTACTAGTTGTTCATGTAAATACTTAAGACTAAGTGTATCTGTATTTAGACTAAGTTTTTATGAAGAAATAAATTTATCTTTATGTTATCTTATTGAAACCAGATTATTTTCAGAATAATCATTTACTGAGAAGCAATGATGGCGAGTTTAAGATTTACTTCCGAATGTCGATTCGTGGTTTTGACGAGCTATTCGGAAGAATTGACCAAAATATTCGAAAGTTGGCGGTGTTAAGTAAGTTGCACAAAAACACTACTTTGAATATGCATGGTCGCAAATTTCATATCAGGACCACGGTAGCCCAGTTGGTTGACAGCCTGACAGAGACGTCTCCGGTACGGAGAAGACGAGGGTTCGAATCTTGCCTTTGGTTACAAATTTTTCGATATCCTTTATACAAAAATCCGAACACAGAAATAATAAAAATAAAAATATTTATTTATTTATATTTATTAATTTCAGTTTATAATAATTTACATGAAATATTTTAGTAAATAATCTGGTTTCATTAAAGAGGTCCACCCTGAACCGCTTTTTATTTACCTTGAAAATAAGATAAGCTATTTACTTTTTTTATTAAATCAATTTTTAGGGTTCCGTACCCAAAGGGTGAAAAACGGGACCGTAATCGGTAGAAATTTTCACAAATTGTGTATATCTGTTGCCGCTACAACAACAAATACTAAAAATTAAAAAAGGAAAAAATTCAGGGGGCTCTCAAACAGCTAAAGGGGAAGCGTAAAAAAAAGTTTTACCCCATCGAGTGAGGTATCATTGTTTAGAGCTCGTTGAGTAAATAAATACTGTATTTTTCGTTTTAAAAAATATTTAAAAGCAAAGGAATAAGATGCCATCAAAGTCAGCGTGCGGTCCGCAACCGGATGCCGTCCTGGAGACGCATTTTTGAAGCGTTCGAACTTCAATTCGCATTCGGATTGGCAAGATTCGTATACGAATCCGTAAAATCGCAATTTTTGAATATTCATACCTGTGAATTTTGCAACGAGTGGTCCGACCCACTCGTTTTGCAATTCTACCACTCGAAAGTATGTATAATCTGTGATGAGAATGACATTGACGTTTCCTTCACACATGACATTATACTGACATATCAACTTTTTAATTTGCGTTCCATTCCTTCGCAATTCATTACCGGTTTTTAAAATCAATGAGTAGTTGCTTTCCGGTTTTGATTTTATCTGCGTGAAACGGAAATTGTTTAAAGATTGTAATTTAATGGCAACATTGCTTTCGAATGATTCAAAAATGCGTAAAATCGAGAGCATTAGAAATTAAATTCGTACACGATTCGTTTTCGTATGCGAACTAAAGATTCACTTCGAACGCTTCAAAAATGCGTCTCCAGATGCGTACCAGGCCCGCACGCGGAGGTAAAGTGTCCTTACGCCGTGCGCTCTTGTCCGCATAGCATGTCACCTACCTCAGAGTATACAGGGTGACCCTTCGGGACGGGCTCTTGTCCACAAAGCATGTCACCTACCTCAGAGTATACAGGGTGATCCACCGGGTACGGGTTAGTATGGGAAAGTCTGAAACTATGAGAGATATAGTATAGATATTTGTTCCAAAGAAACATGTCGTCGATTTTAGAGTTAAGAAAAACTGCATTCAAATATTTTAATAAATACCCAGGAATCGCCTACTACTGACCCGTCCCGATGGATCACCCTGTATAGGGTTATCTTGTTAAGGGGCGGCGGCGGTTCGAGACGTCGCTCGAGCAGTGCGGCGAGGTCTCGTCACGCGCGGCGCGCGCTTGTTCCTCGCGAACAGATCTGCGGCTCACTCGTGTCGCTCATTAACGCCATGCCCTCTTGTTCGAATAGCATATCACCTACCTCGGAGTAGGGTATCTCGTTGAGGGGCGGAGGCTCGGAGCGTCCCTCGAGAAATGCAGCCAGGTCTCGTCGCGCGCGTGTGATCCTCGCGAACAGGTCTGCAGCTCGCTCGTGTCGCTCCAACATGAGCGCGCGCGACGCTGCTGCGGACACTAACGCAGTGCGCTCCCGGGTCAACGCCTCTACTTGCATGTGCATCTCCAACAACTCAAAACATTAAATAATAATCACGCTCTGTTCATGGGGGCCTATAATCTTACACTTCGCCAATTTCGTGCGCGACCTTCCTAAGGGATCCTGCACACGACCGAGAATCGGTGACCGATTTTTTGTCGGCATTCCGCTCTGACGTGTTATCACCTGAATCTTCCGTCCTTGTCCCGGCCGATAATCGCCCACCGATTCTCGGTCGTGTGCGGGAGCCCTTAGGGTGGGTGCCAGGCGTTGAGGAGGGTGAAGGTATAGCGAGAACACCGCCCACCCCGTTATCTTCAGATTACTTCCTAGAGGTAAACCCTGCAGGATGGTCGCACAAGAACTTGTTGATTGTATGGATCGAGGTAGCAGCGAATGCATGCGAATGTTAAATTATTTTGTTCACTTAGTATCAGATGACCGAACTAAAGAAAGCTTCTTAATTGAACTATAAAACTGACACTGCTGTAAAGACATTGTCAATTTTATGTTTAAATGTCGTACTGAACTGGTTTTAGGTAAATACATAGGTACTATACATACATATACATCAATAAACATAACAGTTAGACCGTTTGTCTACCGCGGTGATACCGAGAAGATACCGATAACGATCCCAAGTAACAAAATTTGCTAAGTACCTACTAATAAAAGTCATGAGAACGTTTCAAACCATGCTATTCAATGTTCATGTATAGCACTATAAGGGTGTCGTATACGTTTATAAAACCCCAAAAAGGCCCTAGTTTTATCACTGATTTATTCTATATACATTCAATAAAGGCTCTCATGGTCAATCAAAGCCAAACATGTTCATAGAGCTATTAACACCGTAAACGATTTCAGTGATCTTTTTCATGACACTTTATTCGCCAATCTGTTCGTGTTGTGGTCGGATCGAGTCGTTGAGTGCCCAAGAAAACAAATATCGGTTTAAGTTATGCTTTGGAATTTCATCCGCCTTTGTTGCTTAACGTAACATGTAACAAAAAGAAAGAAAACATTCATAGAACGTAACTCTGCCATAAGTTGCGTAAATTATTGTATCGATAAATAGTGATTTGCTGCTTCCAAAAACAATGCGCACTCATAATATTCCCGTTTTAACTAAATTTAAATTAATAAAATAAGAACTTGTGCCGACTATATCTGCTAGAGTAGGTACACATTGACTCCAGTCGTGCTCCTAATGTACAATAATGTAAAAAAAACTGCCGCCATATTATTTTAAGCTATTTACCAACTGCACTAGGAGTCACAATGGTTCTATTTAGTACTATGAAAGAGTTTTCATGACTTTTACAGAACCAGCCCCAAAGCGATGTTGAGGAAACTTTTAAGAAGCAAAAACGTTGCGTTATGGTTGTGCAAGGTACATTGTGCAGATTGATCTTGTAATATTGTTTTTAAACTGCTACAATACCTATAATGTAAAAGCTATCTTGATGCATTATTAGTGCGAAATAGATATATGAAAATCGTCTATTGTTTTAAATAGTACCATAATTGTTTTCATCACATCTATTACAGTACAACACTTTAAAGATTAACTTTAACTTAGAAGTCCTGTAAGCGTTCTAAGAGCAAACTTATAAAACCCAAACGCTCTTTTATGAACCTTTACAGTACGCAGTCACGACAGTTACCATTATAGGCCTACTATACAACGTACGTGTTAACGGAATAAGCGAAACTGAGAAAACAGTTTGTTCAGAATCGAGAGTAGAATCAATTTCACGGGTTTTTGATAGAGGTCATTTATTTTTATTATTATTTTTTTGACATTTCTAAACATTTTTGTGTCTACGTGGTACATACATTACGTATAGTCATTAGTTACGTCACGATGAAGCGGCGCGGTGCGCGGTGCATGAGCGACGAGGAGGGAAGGAAGTGGGCGTGGCGTGTTCAATGGAAATTCAAGAATTGGCTCCTATAAAAAAATAAGAGCTAAACACCTAACTTAATGTATATTACATCTGTGTATATGTGTATTATTTTATGTAAGTATATATGTGTATTTATTTATTCTATGTCTGTATTTAAGTATTTTGGTAAATAAGTTTATTGTTTGATTTTATGTACCTAATTTATTTTCAAATTAGTCTAACTTAGTTAAGCAAACTCTGCACTACTCGTGTCCATCTCAGCGATTCCCAGTCCTAAGGTTGCCTGGAAGAGATTGCTCTAAGCAATAAGGCCGCCTTTGCGCGCAATTAGATATAAGGTTTCTTACGCAATTACTCTTAATTTGTGTGCAATAAAGAGTTTCTATCTATCTATCTATCTATCTAGTACCTGGAAAAGAAATGGTGAAATTGTGAGGCGTCTCTACGTAAAGCCGATATAAGACGTTAAGCGACTGGACTATTGGGGTGTATGAGGGTTTCGCTTATTCCATTAACACGTTGTATCGCTGGTTGGTGACAAAACTCCTTGGTTATAGAACCTTTTGTTACTTGGGAGATGACGGCGCCGCCAATACAAATTGGCGTCGATATTTTCATCGGTCGGATCATCGCGGTGAACAAACGGCCTATATTTTGAATGATAACATTCACTGCAAATTTCATGATATTTTGACTGATAACATTCACTGCAAATTATACTTACCTCCGTTTGAAGCTCTTGGTAAGGTTCGTCTTTGATGTAGCAATCATAGTGTCTCAATCTCTTCACTTCTAGTCGCAGATTAGCCAGTTGATTTTCGTATTGTGTCATACTTTGTTCCCTATTATGACAAAATAAAAATGAAATTACTAAAAATATTCAAATTAACCTATACTTACTTACATGAAACATGAAATACGCACACCACAGATACAAACACGCTTACACGAAACACACAACAAACATACCTATTTTCCTTAATTTTTAATAGTACATTAAGATGCACGTGCGCTATTTTGGATATTACGGCCGAGGCTCAGAAATTGCAGCCCGAGCCGGAGGCGAGGGTGTAATCATCAAAGCGCACAAGCTTCTTACGACGTTTTTCACCACATTTGCGAATAAAAACGTATCAAAATCGCTTACCTTTTTTTCCTAAAGAAATTTCGTAGACGTTTTCCTCACATTTCTAGGTCACCCGATACACCGGACTTGTGTTTTTGTTCAAGTATTTTCGATGTTCTACACTTATCACTGTTTTTCTTATTTGTAGAAGTCATTTATTTTTTAATTACATTAAACACATTTCACAACAAGAAATATCTATTAAAATGGCGCGCGTATTACTTTTTTCGAAGACACAGATTATACATGCGCGCGCAGGAGACAATGACTAAGCTATCAAACAGACTACTTTTCAGTTTATTTTAAAATTGAATATTTTGTTACTTTAAAGACAAATTTGTAGTTAGTTAGTTGATTAAAATCAATATTTTCGTTTAATTAACGTTTATTTATCATATTATCGAACACAGTTTCTTAATTCCTTAAATTATTATGAATGTTATAGATATAAACTCCTTGCACCTTGCCGCTATAAAAAACAAAACAAAAATAAAACACTAACCTGCCAAACAGCTTACTCGGTAAGGAGGTCTTTGTTCTGAGGCTCACTCCCTTGAATTATTTAATATTGAATATTTTGTTACTTTAAAGACAAATTTGTAGTAAGTTGGTTGATTAATATAAGTATTTCCATGTAATTAACATTTATTTATCATATTATCGAACACAGTTTACTTTTTCATGAAAATATTATGAATGGTATAGATATAGAAACTCCTTGCATCTTGCCGATTTAATAAAAAGAGAAAAATTACAACACTAGTGAAATTATAGTAATGAAAAAAGCACGCGTGTTTAATAAGCTGGATTATGCAGTGCAAATAGAGCTGTTTTATGAGCAAATGTGTTGAAAAATCTTTCTTCCCGGTTTCCGATTGAGATGAAATTTTACATATTTACCTCCGTCTAAATCCGGCATTAAGTCTGTGTCGTGTCGTGGATCTACGACACAGACCGTCCGCGCGGATGACCGAGAGTCCGAGACGGACCGTAAAATTGAATGAAGTCTATAGAGTCCGTTCAGTCCAATGCGGGGCTATCCGCTCCGCAACACATTGAACGGACTGTATAGGCATCATACATTTTACGGTATGTCACAGACGTCGTGAACTGGGTCTTTGAGGATTTTCTTATAAATATTTGGGTTCATCTCAGCCTTTTGGGGAAATTTCTTTAGGTTTATATATATATAAACCAACGTCTTAATTTCTCGCGCAAGATGTAAAAATAAGACTTTTATATGATACTGTAGCTTTTCTACTCAATACTAGATAGAGCTTTCTTCAATTAGGTTTCGATAACCTGAAATTTTGCATGTACACGAATGAAACGTATTCGTAGAAATAGAAGGTACCTATATTAGTAAAAAAAAACAGGTCTGCCTTGCATCCTCTTGGCAATTTCGCTAGTCGGACCACAAATGTGGTCGGATGTGATCGGACCACAAATTCGGTCGGACTGGCGAAACTGCCAAGAGGATGCAAGACAGACCTGTTGTTTTTTACTTATATAGGTACCTTCTATTTCTACAAATACTTAGGTTTCATACGTGTACTCTATCACGTAACCACTTTTCGCTCCGACTGTACAAAACCTGCCAGGTTGCGGATTGGCAGACCAACGTTTTGTGGACCTAGTAGGCCACTACTATCGCTACAAAGTTGCAAAAATGCTCAGGTTTTTAAATAACATGTTACATTATAAAACAGCGTGTTACATTATAAAAACCAGTCAAGTATGAGTCGGACTCGCGCGCCAAGGGTTCTGATATGCCTATAGTATTTTTGGAAGCAAAGTCCATTTTTAGGACCGCAAAACTAAATTTGTTTGTAAACGTTTTATGCAGATTTCTAAAAAACTGTGCAATTTAGACAGATCGTTTTATTTTTGCTGTAATACATAAACTTCTATCGACTATAATTAATTCAGGTTTTTCCTTTTACAAACTTCGGAGATAAGAGGGGGGGGAATGGTATACTTTTTGAGATTTTTCATCACAACTTGAAAACTAAGAATAGTAAAAAAAGATCGAAGTAGAGTATTTACTTTCATACGATCCCCACTCGACCTAGTAACAATTATTTGAAATTTGCCCCCCCCCCCCCCCCCCCTATTTGGGCCCCCTTTACAGTAATAATCATATAGTACCTGGTTGACCGAGCTTCGCTCTATAATAGCCGCCTCAACTTTAAAAAATCATCGGGTGAGCAAGCTATACTACTCGCCAACAGATGGCGCTTTAGGTTTCTGTCTTAAACGCGGTATTTTTTTAAATGCCTAAAAATACGGGCAAAACGATTTTTCTCAGACATTAGACCTAGCTAGATCGATTTTTCGCCCCCGAAAACCCCCGTATGGTAAATTTCATCGAAATCGTTAGAGCCGTTTTCGAGAAACTGATTACAATTAACTGAGGGGAGAGGGGCAGGGACAGGGATGGTTTTACGGACGGTTGGGCAGATGGTTGGATAGACGGACGGACGACAGTTAGACGGAAGGGTGGATGGATGGATGGATGGTCAGATAGATAGAATCCCTTGCGGACGAAGTCGCGGGCAACAGCTAGTATATTTATATATATACAAATATTGCTCGTTTAATAGTATAGGATTTTTATTAATTCTTTCATGTGCAATTAAGTTGGGCAACCATATTCTAAAACTGTTCCAAATTTCAAGTCGATAGCATGAGTGGTTGCAGAGATATAGAGGTGTGACAGACAGACAGACAGACAAAGTCGCACCATAAGGGTTCCTTTTTTTACCATTTTGGTATCGGAACCCTAAAAATAGCGTGTTATATTATAAAACAGAAAGAAAGAACTCCAGCTAAGTGCGTGTCGGACTCG
Organism: Athrips mouffetella; assembly: GCA_947532105.1. NCBI lineage: Eukaryota > Metazoa > Arthropoda > Insecta > Lepidoptera > Gelechiidae > Athrips > Athrips mouffetella. The sequence continues at coordinate 13,897,487 of OX383958.1, forward strand.
CGCGCCTCGGACTTGAGCAGTCTCTTTAGATCTCTGTTGCTGTTTTATGTGACACGATTTTATTTGAAAACCTGATACTGTGTTAACGAATAAGTTCTTTTTCTACGTCTAATAAAAGCTTGTTTTAAAAATTATTTTTAACCATTATTTTTTTGGTTAAAATAACAAAATCCTGGTTGGCTGTATCCTTCATATGACCATAAGTTTTACGTAGATACGACTGTCTCTCTATGTGGATAGATACGGTCAAGAGCACGTCAAACTCCCACCTCCTCCCCCCTCACATACCCTCCTACCCCTCACACCCCTCCTCTAACTCATCCAAAGTCCGATGTAGTACCGATTATTCCCCCCAGAGGACCTTTTTTTTTATTGAAAATGGGCTTACCCTTGGCCTATATCCACTTTGCACGTAATGACCTCCCAAAGGAAAGCATAGACGTCTCTACGTGACTTACATCAATGTCTCGTTTTCGCGTTGTTCTTCAATAACTTGTTGCAGTTTTGCGATTCTTTGCTCTTTTTCTAACAGTTCTGTTGCCATTTTATCTTGTAGGTTATCAGCGCCGTCTTGCTGCAACACATTGCGAGAAATATTAATAAAGTTTTCAAGTATGAATGTGAATGTTTTAGAATTTTTCAGATGATTTCATAATATTTCTACCCACTGGATTTTTCCCCCAGTCCCTGAGACACCCGTCTCGCTGGCACCCGAATTAAAATTTTATTGATAAAGTCGATTAAAAATCAATCTTGCTTAGAAGTACTATCAGCAGGATAATTTTTATTCCAAATTTAATTATTATACTTCACTGAACATGAAGGAATGGTTGCACCACCTAACTTAACGATTTATACATTTTTTATTTGGGAAGACATCTCAAAAACTCATGGATAATGGAAAAATAGCGCAGGCTTTTTAAGTCGAATATAGTGCCGTCAACTTACTGCAATCTTGGAGAGTGAATTTAAAAAGTTATCTTTGTCAGCACGACTCTGGCGTAACTCCTCTTCTGCACGATTGAGAGCCATACGAGTCACTTGGAGCTCCTTCCATATTTCTGTCTCCCGGTCTGAGGGCTCATTTTCTATGGACAAAAATACCAGTAGTAGTCTGTAGTAGGTACCTATACGTAAACAGGGTCACAGATCATATAATCCTGTACTGTTAAACGAGCAAAATTTGTAACGATTTCGATAAAATTTTGTATACAGGGGTTTTCGGGGGCAAAAAATCGATCAAGCTAGGTCTCATATCTGGGAAAAATCGTTGTCACCGTCTTTTTTAATATTAATTAGCACGTTTTAGTGCATTCAAGAAAGGAAAGTTTGGAACATCGGAGCTGAGTAAAATCAGAAGCCAGGATGGAAGTATTATAAAAGGTGAAGAATGTGTGCTGAAGAGATGGAAGGAATATTTTGAAAGTTTGTTTGAGAGAGAAGCTAGCGTACCGAGGTCTTCTGTGGAAATGCATGAGAATTAATATGAGAGTAATGCAAGTGAGATAAGTATGGATGAGATCATGAAAGCAAGGAAAAGTATGAAATCAGGTAAAGCAGGTGGGTATGATAGAGTGTCGGTCGAAATGTTGAAGGCTGGGCGAGGCATTGTGGCTAGTCAGCTGTACCGCCTTTTCAACCTGTGTTGGACGAACGGCAAAGTACCAGGTGACTGGTGCAAGGCTGTGATTGTGCCGCTGTACAAGGGAAAAGGGTCACAACAGGACTGCAAAAATTACCGCGGGATAAGTCTTCTCAGTGTCGTCGGCAAACTGTATGCAAAGGTTTTGATTGAAAGAGTGATGAAAGATACTGTCGAAAAAATATGGGACGTACAAGCGGGATTTAGAAAGGGAATGGGATGTACAGATCAGGTCTTTTCCTTGCGGTGCATAGCTGAAAAGTTTTTGGCCAAAAACCAAAGTCTACTGTGCGTTCGTGGATTTGGAAAAGGCCTATGACCGAGTGGTGAGGAATGAATTGTGCTCGGCGTTGTCTATGTATGGGGTGAACGGTCATCTGATTCAAGCACTGAAATCTCTCTATGAGGATTCCAGTGCTTGCGTCAGAATAAACGGGGCGTACACTGAATGGATTAGCATCGAAAAAGGTGTTAGGCAGGGATGTGTAGCGTCACCTTGGCTGTTTAACCTATTCATGGATAATTGTTTGACTGATCTGAAAGAGAGTATGTGTGGACTGAGAATGAATGAATTACTCATCAAATGTCTTATCTACGCTGATGACCAAGTTATACTTGCGTCATCTGCAGACGAGTTACAGGAGATGGTAACAATGATGAATGTGGCTTTTGATAGGAAAGGAATGAAAGTTAATGTAAGCAAGACGAAAGTAATGGTACTTGAAAGAGAAGAGTGTATGACAGAGTGTACTATATTAATAGGTGGTGAACAAGTCGAACAAGTAAAGGAGTTTGTGTATCTGGGTTCTAAGTTTACGAGAGATGGAAAGTGTGAAAGTGATATCGAAAGAAGAGTGAATGCTGGAAACATGGTGAATGGTGCTCTGCATGCTTTTATGAAGAGTCAGAAGGTGTCTCACAAGGCTCGAGATGAGATGTGATGCCATTAAATAAATATACATACAAGGCTCGTCTGGCTGTTTATAGAGGCGTTTTGGTACCAACACTGATGTACGGCAGTGAAAGCTGGGTATGGCAGAAAAAGCATGAAAGTAGAATTAATGCAGTAGAAATGAGAGCGTTGAGGAGTATGATTGGTGTGAAATTGAGTGACAGGATTAGAAATAGTGTGATAAGAGAACGTTGTGGCGTAAAAGAAGACGTAGTGACTAAAATTGAGAAAGGGATGCTGAGATGGTTTGGTCATGTAGAGAGGATGAATGAAGAAAGATTGACGAAAGAGATCCACAAGGCGAGAGTGAATGGAAACGTTGGAAGGGGAAGGCCTCGGCGAACGTACCAGGACCAAATTCAGGACGTTCTGAATAAAGGTAAGGTTAAAAGTACCCTAAACCGACGAGAATGTATGAAAGGGTTGATGAAGGTTCAGGAAGCAAGGGAAGTATGTCAAGATCGTAGCAGGTGGAGAACTGTGGTCTCTGCCTACCCCGACGGGAACAAGGCGTGATGTTATGTATGTATGTACATACAGAGCATAGCTCGGTCGCCCAGGTACTACTAGTAAAACAGGGTGTAAAAAAGAGATCTTCCCGAAACTTAAACTGCATTCTGACCATAAAAAAGAAATTTTTTTCCCAATACAAGAAACATGACTTGAAATACGAAAAAAAGATTTGACTTCTCATAAAAATTCAATCAAGTGCTGGCGCATTTTATACGTAAAGCGTGACGAGAAGATTTTTCCTGTGTCAACTGTTTGTTCAGGAACAGTTGTTCAGTTGCCCGCCCCGGCTTCGCTCGTGGGTTGAAAAAGCTCTCAAGAGACACGTTTTTTTTTCAACTTGATCGACAAACATCACCAAATTTTTTTCAAATTGCTCTAATTATTTATAATTTTTTTACAATACCTTCCTCGTGAATCTATCTATCTATTAGTGAAAACTGTATCAAAAACTATACAGTAGTTTCTGAGATTAGCGATTACAAACGCAAAGAATTACGAGAGAAAAACGTGTTGGAGGGCTTTACGTAGCGAAATATTTAACTGCACATTATAATTACTGATTGCACATCAAAATACTGACTGTGCATCAAAAATATCAAATTGCTACTACTAAAGGGAAATATTTAAATTCACATCAAAAATAATGATTGTGCTTCAAACCTTTAGGTTCGTTATCTAAAGTAAAATGGGTCTTACTAAAAAAAGTTAGACATCAGTTGATCAAAAAAGACAACACTTGATCAAAAAAATCGCACAAAATAACAAGGCTATGTCAGTTGATGCGCAGTAGTCAAGTCATAAGAAAATAAGTCATTTTTGACTTCTGCGCATCAATGACATAGAGTTTGGTACGATTTTTTTGGTACGATTTTTTTAATAAAGTGTTCAACAGATGTCTAACTTTTTTGTAGTAAGACGGAAAGTATCTAGGGTGGGATCCGCCAGAAACGAATGACGCGCCGTTTTGTAAAATGCCGCCGCCGTTTTGTAAAATGCCGCCGCCGTTATGTAAAACGGCAAATTAATAATGGCCGGCCGTTGTAATACGACGTGATAAACGGTTCGTTCGGCTGCGATGCTAATAGCGATGCGTCACAAACTAAAATTGTTGCTGAAATAATAATATTCTGCGGTAACTATTTTGTTGTATAATCAGTACTTTTGATTAGGAATTAATTTTCTTTGATTTTCTGATTTAGATTTTTTTATTTGCAGTTAAAAACCACCCCTTTTTATGTAATGATGAAAACCACAAGTTTTGGTTTTAATTAGTTACGAATGCGTATTGTAAAAGTTGAACTATTGTTCAACCACAGGCCAGAAACTATTTTTGGATAAGTTATCTCCTGAGTTAAGTAAACACCTACTAACCTTTAGAAGGTACGTAATCAAGACATCGTCTGCGCTCCATATCCACAAGCCTACCGGAACGTTGGCGCAGATTGTAAATGGTCTCATCCATCTCCTTGACTTTTGCTTCCAGCGCTTCTGCACGGCTTTCTGCTATTTCTTTTTTCTTCTCCTATTAAGGAAATTAACAAGATTGTTTTGACAAAAAAAAATACCTGTAAAATCTACTTACTCTATTACTTTATGGATAAAGGGACATTTTGAAACCCACAAGCATTCAGGCAAGTTTGTGGGTGACCTTCACTGACCTCTATATTTGTATATATAGAGGTCAGTGGTGACCTTCCTGTGGAGTGACAAAAGGACGAATTAGTTGCGATTTATTTTGCGCGATTTCACGTATACAATGCCGCTTTGTTTAGCCGTGCAAGTGATCAAAATGTTGAAAACGCGGCAAACTCGCGCGTACTTTTAAACAGGGCTTTAATCCGATGATGATACTTTCTAATCACCAGCATCCCATTTATTTTGCTATCGCCACCATGTAAGTACTTTATTTACCTAAGTGTCCGGCATTTTTTGCAAAACTTGTTAACAACAAAGGCAACGTTTTAAAAAAACTTTCAAACTTACTCTAAACTCGTCTTAGCCGCATCAAATTGACCCGATTGAAGTAAACTTTGATAAGTTTTTCCCTTGGACAAAAGTTTTTCCTAAGACTTGGACGCTACTTTGCACGTGGAAACTGATTCGACGTCCAAGTGCGCTTTGATTATAGCGATTAAGTAGTATCCAGGCTTACTGCAAGTGCTTTTCTTTTGTTAAATAGACTTTTTGAACGCTTTAATAGCTAAAATAACGGACGTAAGTTTTGTAAACATAGTAAAATAGAATAATTAAAAAGTTTAGAAACCCGAGAAACCTGATCTGCAACCTTCGCAGCGAGAGACTCCGCCCGGGCCCGCTGCTCAGCTTCGCGAGTCTCAGCGTTGCGCTCTGCCAACTGCGCCTGCTCACGAAGCTCCTTCACTCTGAACATGACATGTGCAAAAACCAACGACGTTACGAGACACCAGTGTTGTGTGAGGGAGCTAAGCTGTGAGCTGAGAAAATTCCAACCAATCAAATTGCTCCATTTTCCTAGCTTGTCAAATGCGCTGTAAAATTAAGCAATCTTATTGGTTCGAATTCTCCAGCTTACCGGGAGGTATGAGGAGGTGTGAGGGATCACACAGCACTGGTGGAAAACCACTTTAAGACTAGGAGTATACAGGCGGCGCAGACCCAGGAAGCGCAGGGTACGTCTTCTCTCTCGCTTTCGTACGAGGAAAACTCTACTGTGAGAAGGTGAGAAATTGGTACTGTGCTGCGCTGCGCCACCTGCGTCTCAACATACGCCCACCATAAGGCCCCCTCTTTTTCTACGATAATTTTTAAATCATTCACCGCTGAACGGCATATTTGCGTTTTCGATTCTGCTTTGGTTTCACCGTTGGCGAAAATTGGTTCTTCTTAACAGTTTTTTGGTTAACTGAACGAAATGACGAGTGATAAAAAAAACTGGCCAAGTGCGTGTCGGGGCACGCGCAATGTAGGGGGCACGCGCAATGTAGGGTTCCGTAGTAAAGTCCTTTAGGAATTATCATTGTTAAGCAGGTTTTGATTTTTTCCGTCCAACCGCAGCCCATATATTTCTATTATTTTCAGTTTTTCGACTACTACTCCTTAACCCTCCGCGGCAGCGGCCGGCGAAGTGCCAAAAGCAAATTTTGTGTTCATTTAATCATTTTGGTAAACAAAATTTGGTGAACATTTATTTGGTAAAAATTTACTCAAATTTGGTGGCACGTTATACACAGCCAAAAAATAATACTCGCTAAATACAAAACTTATCGAAAACTGTCTTACCAGATTGAAGTAAAGGTACCCTATAGTTTATTTAGAACCGATCAATACTGAAAAATATAGGGTGACTTTTAATTAGTCCTTGATAAAAAAGGTATGCGTTTACTCATGATAGTGAACAACTTTCCCCAAGGAACATAGGTCGAAATACGAAAATCAAGTTTTGACCTCCCATAGAAACTGCATCAGCTGATAGAGCATTTTGTATGGGAGGTCAAATTTGGATATTCGTATTTTATATAGGGTGACTTCTAATTAGTTCTTGATAGCAAAAGATATGCATGTACTCATGATACTGAACAACTTTTCCCAAGGAACATACGTCGAAATATCAAAAACCAAATTTGAACTCCCATACAAAGTGCGCTATCAGCGGATGCAGTTTATATGGGAGGTCAAAACTAGATTTTCGTATTTCGAGCTATGTTCCTTGGGGAAAGTTGTTCAGTATCATGAGTACATGCATACCTTTTTCTATAAAGAACTAATTAAAAGTCACCCTATATGTTCCCTGGGAAAAGTTGTTCAGTTCACTGTAGTTACAGATACTAAAACTGCTAAAGTGGCCGTTTATCGCACTTTTTATATCTGTAACTACAGTGAACTATATTTTTCAGGATTGATAGGTTCTAAATAAACCAGGGTACCTTTACTTCAATCTGGTAAGACAGATTTTCGATAAGTTTTTTATTTAGCGATTAATATTTTTTTTTAACTGATGGGGGCGTTATTTGACTGCAGGAAAGCCCTTAATTTTATCATATAAGCCGTTTACAGACAGACGGAAATGACGAAACTATACAGGTTCCTTGTTGACTACGGAACCCTAAAAATGACAGAATCCTTACAAATTCTGTTATGATTGTTATGAAAGTTCGATCGTTCGTTGCCACAACGTATCTTACAAAGAAAAGCTAAATAGTTTGCGCTGAAAATAAGTGACGACAAACACGACTTTGAATTCAACTACCTACGCAGGTATACCTTTCTAAAACTTTTCAGGAATATAATATTTAATACAACGAGTCAGATATATCCACATTTTTAATAGGGATCACTTATTACATAAAAAATTGCCAATTGCCAACGCCGTAAATTCTTTCGTGGCATCCAATTTAAGTAGATACGCACCGTAACTCAAGAGCGTCCCGTTGCCGAGACAAGGCTTCGATGGTAATCTCTCCTGTTTTGGAGACTTCTAACAGCTTCTTGGAGCGAGCATCATAGCTTGTCTCACGATGTCGGTACTGCAAACATTTAATAAAATACTAGGTTATGTTTTGTACCTGACATCCCACAGTAGTAACGTCAAAAGAAAAAAACCGGCCAGGTGCGAGTCGGACTCGCGCACTGAGGTTTCCGTACCACCACATAAACATAATTGTATTAGTTGAAATTTCAGTAAGTTAATGTGCTAGATTTTTTGAGTCCGACACGCGCTTGACCAAATTTTATTATTTGTTGTTATTTTATAGCCTATGCCCTATAAACATACCAATTTTCAAGTTTGTAAGTGTTCCCGTTTTTAAATAGAACTAAAACAAAAATCGCCTCAACAACCATCCAACTTGATCCCTCTCTTATATGAATGTTCTTGAAACGGGAGCTCACCACAATTGGTTACCATTAGTTGTGAGAAAAGTTGTAATATTTAATGATTTCAGACTTTTCCCTTTATTTGTACTGTGAGACCTAGCTTCTTGCCAAATTTCATAATTTTTGGTCAACGGGAAGTACCCTGTAGGTTTTTCATTTTTGAATAAATGTATGGAGATGAGGACATAAAATGCCATATCTTTTGATTGCGCCGTTGTAAAAAATTTAAATTTTCAGATCTTGTGTGGTTCATGGATCCTAATATATGGTATTAATTTCAATCTGATACCTTTACCCGTTCGTGAGATAAAGGGTCTTGACAGACAGACAGACAGACAGACAGACAGACAGACAGACAGACAGACAGACAGACGGACAACAAAGTGATCCTATAAGGGTTCCGTTTTTTTCTTTTGAGGTACGGAACCCTAAAAACAACTTTGGTTCTACGACTTGTCTAACAACGCACCAAAAATTTCAACTTCCCATACAAAGTAGCCACGATCACACCTAGCTGAATTCAAAGACTAATTCGGCATACATTGCTAGGAGGCTTGGTTATGTTAATTGCAATATCCTTACTTCAACGAGCAAATGTATGCCGAATTATAGCCTTTGAATTCAGCTAGGTGTGATCATGGCTTAAGTGATCAACAAATTTTGTATGGGAAGTTGAAAATTATTTTGTTCGTTGTCGTAGAACAAAACTTGTTGCTTCTGACCTTATTTATTCGTAGCTTCTGACCTCACTAATAAGTGAGCAAACGGATGTTTGGTACAATAAAATAACCTTATAAGTATAATGAGTTCAAATTATTGAATTTGAACTCATTATATTATTGCAAATATTAAATTTTAACCAAGTGCAAATATTGATTTGCACTTGGTTAAAATTTAATATTTGCAATATCTTCCCAAACAAATTATTAAAATGCAAAATTTAATTTTAGCCTGTGTGTTGACTGTCACGCAGCCAATCGGCACATCAGCACCTTCAAGGATTTGAACCATTTTGTTATAGTTCTCTGTGATTGACCCTGTCCTATCGTACTACTGTACCGCCGCGACCAAATTATGCATCAAATTTTACATGTTTTTGTTTGTAGCAATCTTCATAGTTTTGCATAGAAAGATCGCAAAATCTTCATTCATTGAGTGCCTACATTACTTAAGGAACCCATAATTATGTAAAATTTCAGGGTTCTATAGATTCAATAGTTAAGTGAGACTGTGCGTTGATATGTACAGAGCTTTAATAAATTCATGTAAAACTTTTTAAGGGCTTACTTGCCACTTGATTTTACGACTTTTCGAAACTCAAAAACTTTCCTGAAGTCAAAATATTTTTTGCAAATTTCGAAATGTCGTAAACTAAGATATTGGATTTAGCCCCTAAAAAGAATAAACCCTTAAACACGAATTTTATCAGTTTTACACAAATTCACTAAAACCCTGAATAGATTTACGAGTTGTTCGAGTTCTTTGTGCTTGCGCTGAGCGTTAGCCAGCTCCGTCTTGTTGTCTTTCAGCTGTCGCTCGAGGGTAGCGATGCGCGCGCGCGCAACTCGCAGCATGCTCTCAGCAGCTGCCACCACGTCCTTCAAGGCTTCTCTTGCGGCGCGCTCTTTATTCAATTCGTCTTGTAGGGCCTGCACACCAAGTTAATATTCGTTCTATAATATATTTTTTATAGGAAAACCTCATCGATCAATATCTGCGTGTCAGTCATTTTTGACAGCTAGTGTGGAAAATGTTTGTAAATTAGAACGTGAAGAAGAATAAAATTATGCTATGAGCACAGAAAAATAAGGGTACTTAGAAGGAGGATTAAAGAAATAATTCGTCACAAGGTAGCGAAGGCGTCGTTCTATGGATTTGACGGGTTATTTTGAATATTTCCTAGTGATCACTGATAGTTTGACATAAAATATTGGGACATGTTGGCAGATGTCATCCCATAGTAAAATAAATTAGCAAGGTATCTATTCCGAGCGAAGCAAGGAGGTCCGAAATCTTTGGCTATGAGACACTGACTTGCACTAGGTTTTCGAGTGCATTTTTATTTTATTTTATTTTATTTAAATAGGTACACCAACGACACATTCATACATAAATTTTACAAAAAAATTAATAGGACTTAAACTCTATCAACATGTCACTTACAGGCATACACATCTTTCACCAATAATTAATTATGTTTAGTTATTTATTACCAACAACAAACCAAAAATTCATCACAAACTAAATGAAACTTAGTGAATTACTAACAAACAACTAAAACAATTTTGAATTTGGAATGTAATATAAAAAAAACCGGCCAAGTGCGAGTCGGACTCGCGCACTGAGGGTTCCGTACCACCACATAAACATAATTGTATTCATTGAAATTTCAGTAAGTTAATGTGCTAGATTTTTTGAGTCCGACACGCGCTTGGCCAAATTTTATTATTTGTTGTTATTTTATAGCTTATGCACTATAAACATACCAATTTTCAAGTTTGTAAGTGTTCCCGTTTTTAAATAGAACTAAAACAAAAATCGCCTCAGCAACCATCCAACTTGACCCCTCTCTTATATGAATGTTCTTGAAACGGGAGCTCACCACAATTGGTTACCATTAGTTGTGAGAAAAGTTGTAATATTTAATGATTTCAGACTTTTCCCATTATTTGTACAGTGAGACCTAGCTTCTTGCCAAATTTCATAATTTTAGGTCAACGGGAAGTAGGTTTTGCATTTTTGAATAAATGTATGGAGATGAGGACATAAAATGCCATATCTTTTGATTGCGTCGTTGTAAAAAATTGAAATTTTCAGGTCTTGTGTGGTTCATAGATCCTAATATATGGTATTAATTTCAAACTGATACCTCTACCCGTTCGTGAGATAAAGGGTCTTGACAGACATACGGACAGACAGACAGACAGACAGACGGACAACAAAGTGATCCTATAAGGGTTCCGTTTTTTTCTTTTGAGGTACGGAACCCTAAAAATGACAGAAATTTTTTTTAAAATGGACAAAGGAGTCATTAAATATGTCGATGCTAGGCTTGAGATTATACAGCTGATTGTATGTAGACAGCATTGTGTTGAGGGGGGAGTTTATACCCACGTTTGTGCGACTATTGCGAATCGAAAAAATACGGCGATCAGTACAACTTCTCACATTAGCTGAGCGAGGAACGGAAATGCTTATATGACTTAGGACGTCTGGGGCCATAATTTTGTTGTTAACAATCTTATAAAGGGTCAATAAGTCTGTCAAACTACGCCGTTCTTTCAAGGATATTATGTTAAAATAAGTAAGTCGTAACTTATAACTCCATCTCGTACATGCATTTTTGTCGCGAAATGCTAAGTGTCGTGTAAAACTACGCTGCACACGCTCTATGCGATCTATGTGTACTTTGTAGAAAGGATTCCAAATTGATGATGCATAGTCCAGTACACTTCTCACAAAAGAATTATATAACATCACCAGGGGACGAATAATTGTAAAGTCTCTGCAGGTTCGTTTAATAAATCCGGACATTTTAAAAGCCTTAGCCACAGTTTGGTCGATATGAGGGATAAATGACAGTTTTTTGTCAAGTACGACTCCCAGATCTCTTATTTGGTCGACTTCTTGTAGAATAGTTCCACATAAAAAGTATTGGGTAGAAATTTCCTTTCTCTTTTTAGTGAACTTTATATGGCAGCATTTACCTGCGTTTAATTCCATCTTATTGTTAAAACACCATTTTTGGATTTCTTCCAAATCATTTTGCAATAACTGTGCATCATCAGACGAGGATACCTCGCGATATAGTTTCGTAAGTAGGTCCTTATTACCACCAAATTGTAGGTGACCAATTAGCGCTCTAGGGTAATAATGTAGCTAGAAAAGCCCTAGGGCGGTAAGTAATTAAAAAAAAACACTTCACTCTTTCAAAACTCAATTACTTACCGCCCTAGGGCTTTTCTAGCTACATTATTACCCTAGAGCGCTAATTGGTCACCTACAAGCCCCATTTGGGGGTAATAAGGACCTACTTACCGAATATGAGAGATGTAAAAAATATTAGGACCTTTATATTTGTTAGGCAGTGGTGCCCTAATTTTTTTAGGATTCCGTACCTAAAAGGAAAGGACCGTCCCCCTACCCCTAAAGGATACTTCCAGTCAAACTAGAATCTTAAAATTTGGCATGAAGCAACGTTTTATACCACACAAATAAAAAAAAAGTTACTAAAAAACTGTGCAACTTAGAAAGATCGTTTTATTTTTGCTGTAATTTTTAAATAAATTTCTATCGACTGTCATTAATTCAGATTTTGCCTACCGCAAACTTCCGAGATAAGGGTGGGGGGGATGGTATTTTTTTTGACATTTTCCATCATAACTTGAAAACTAAGTCTTAAAAAAGTACAAAAATTTATTTTAGAATGTGCAAGTAACGCCCTTTTATACGATACCCCACCCCATATTCACATTCATTTCTATCGAATGTAATTAATTCAGATTTTTCTTTTCACAAACTTTGGAGATAAGGGGGGGGGAATGGTAATTTTTACATTTCATCATGACTTGAAAAGTAAGAGTCGCAAAGAAATACAAAGATATATTCTAGAATGTACATTCAAGTAACCCTTTCATATGATACCCCACTCGACCCAGTAACAACAATTTGAAATTTTGCCGCCCCCCCCCCCCCCCCCCCTGTTTCATGTGCAATCAAGTTGGGCAACCATATTCTAAAACTATTTCAAATTTCAAGTCGATATCACGAGTGGTTGCTTGGTGGTGGTTCCTTGTTTTACCATTTTGGTATCGGAACCCTAAAAAAAATTGTCAAACAACCAATAGTGAAATAATGCTTCATAATCAAAACTATCTTAGCTTTTTAAAATTATTTAAACGGAAACTTCTGACATGGTTATTGGAAAACAATTTTTATACTATTAAGGACATGATAAAATAGATGGAAAAGTAGTTATTTAATAGGACATTTATGATAATTTTAATTATTTATTTTTTCTTTTTATGATTTTATTGTAATGTACAGTAGAATTTTATAAAGTTCTAATTATGTAATTATTATGCATGCCAATTTCTGGTAAGACATGAGGACTATATGTATATAATGATGACCATCTATTTTTTACCATGTTTTATGCAAATAAATTTTCATTTATCAAGTATCGAAAAGCACGTAAAATTAATACGGTCAGTGCAGTCGCACGCGCGGAGAGCTGACGGGCAAGGAACATACTAAGGGTATGAACGAAAATCGAAGGCGGAGACAGGCCCTGCTAGACGTCCCTCCCCCGACCCCGCTCTATACCTGCACACCCCCGCTAACGGGAGAGAAGCTGCAGCGAACGGGCCGAAATTTAGCTAATTATCGAAACATTTTGGTTATTTCGTTTTCATTTTCTTAATTTTTCATTTATTTATATTTTGTTAGTTTATTTTCCAAGTACACTATTAAATCAATGCTTACGATTGGTTTCCATTTAATTTGAAAGTGTATTACGTTTGTCATACCTGGCTGAAAGTGACACGTTTTTTGCGTGAAATTTGTCTGAAATTAAGTACGCTCTAATTTTGTTTTCGGTAAATATTTTCAAACCAAAACTAATCATAAGCTTAGATATGTTGCATTTGATTATGTTTACGAAATTTGGTGAAGTTTGGTCATACCGTTTAAAAATTAAAACCAAACAATGTTTGTATTGGATTTTATCACTCCGTGGGAACCTTAAAATCATTCTAAAATAAGATTTTTAAAATGGACAAAGGAGTCATTAAATATGTCGATGCTAGGCTTGAGATTATACAGCTGATTGTATGTAGACAGCATTGTGTTGAGGGGGGAGTTTATACCCACGTTTGTGCGACTATTGCGAATCGAAAAAATACGGCGATCAGTACAACTTCTCACATTAGCTGAGCGAGGAACGGAAATGCTTATATGACTTAGGACGTCTGGGGCCATAATTTTGTTGTTAACAATCTTATAAAGGGTCAATAAGTCTGTCAAACTACGCCGTTCTTTCAAGGATATTATGTTAAAATAAGTAAGTCGTAACTTATAACTCCATCTCGTACATGCATTTTTGTCGCGAAATGCTAAGTGTCGTGTAAAACTACGCTGCACACGCTCTATGCGATCTATGTGTACTTTGTAGAAAGGATTCCAAATTGATGATGCATAGTCCAGTACACTTCTCACAAAAGAATTATATAACATCACCAGGGGACGAATAATTGTAAAGTCTCTGCAGGTTCGTTTAATAAATCCGGACATTTTAAAAGCCTTAGCCACAGTTTGGTCGATATGAGGGATAAATGACAGTTTTTTGTCAAGTACGACTCCCAGATCTCTTATTTGGTCGACTTCTTGTAGAATAGTTCCACATAAAAAGTATTGGGTAGAAATTTCCTTTCTCTTTTTAGTGAACTTTATATGGCAGCATTTACCTGCGTTTAATTCCATCTTATTGTTAAAACACCATTTTTGGATTTCTTCCAAATCATTTTGCAATAACTGTGCATCATCAGACGAGGATACCTCGCGATATAGTTTCAGGTCATCGGCATAAAGGGAATATTTACTATGTTTAATACATTCAACTATATCATTAACAAAAATTAGAAATAACACAGGGCCTAAATGTGAGCCCTGAGGTACACCTGACGAGGCTCTATATGAAGAAGAGACAAAGCCGTTAGCGACCACCCTTTGTTCCCTTTCGGTTAAGTATGACTTTAACCATTGTAAAAGCAACCCATGTACACCATACTGTGATAACTTACGCAGTAAGATAGAGTGATCGACTTTATCAAATGCGCTACTAAAGTCCGTGTATATAGCGTCAGCTTGCTTCCCTTCGTCAATGCTCTGACTTAGATCTGTTACATAGGTCAGCAAGTTACTGGTAGTTGACTTTTTGTTGCAGAAACCATGTTGTTCAGGGGTTAGAACTATATTTATGTGTGATGTTAATGAAGGGTACACGAGTTTTTCGAATATTTTAGCAAAAGTGCACAGTATGGATATAGGGCGATAATTTTTAGATTCAGTAGGATCTCCTTTGTTATAGATAGGAACAACGTTGGCCAATTTCCATTTCGCAGGAAATGTAGATGTACACAGTGACTTGTTAAAAATTAACTTTAAAGGGTATGAGAGATTAGAGTAACATTGTTTAACAAATATGGCTGGGATATTATCGGGACCTGCTCCTTTGCTCGGGTCAACATCCCTCAGAACTCTAACAATACCCTTTTCCTCTAATTGTAATTTGCTCAGAACTAATTGAGGGAATCGACAAACATCAAGTGATTCCGATTGCAAGTTGACGGTACTAGGAGGAGAAAATGTGGATGAAAATTGATTTGCCAGGAGTTCACAGATATCCAATCCAGATGATGCTATAACACCATTTTTTCTCATTTCACAGGGCAAACCATGACTGCTCTTATGTCTGGAACTTGCATAACTCCAAAACTTTTTTGGACATATCGTAATTTGATTCTGTATATTTCTTTTGTAGTTTGCATAACACTGTTGTATAATGACATGTGCCCTATCAGTCAAAATATCGTATTCTAATTTGTCCCTTGGATTTTTTAATTTTTTTATTTTTTTCCTAATTTTTTCTTTCTCGTTTAATAACTTTATAAGATTTTTTGAGAACCAGATAGGGAAATTATAATTACGACGTGGGGATTTTGGTATTGTCCGTTCTATCACAGAATATAAAATCTTATAAAATACTTCAACCATAGCATCGACATCTGGACAACATTGGAAGATTTCATCCCAGTTTATTTTTTTAGAGCTTCATTTACAATTCTATAGTCTGCTCGCCTAAAATTGTGTGTCGCAAACTGTTTACTTTTTAGCATAGGTAGATGAGTAAAACCAAAGTCTATGATTATAGGAGGGTGATGACAATCTACTTTAGAAATAGGATCTGAACATTCTGTAACCGATCCGCAATTGACATTACAGAGTACCAAGTCTAATATTTTATCATTAGAATTTTTGACATGGTTAAGTTGATGTAAGTAATTAGCTGACATAAAGTCTACAAGTAAGTAACCAAGTTCATTACATTCATATTCTAATGGTCGCAATTCAGTATTGTAATTACTATCATGTGTCCACTGAATGAAGCCTAGGTTGAAATCGCCAATGAGGATAGTTTCGCTTGCAGTGCTGTCTATAATCGAGGTTGCCGTATCAAAGAAGGAGTCCAAGGTTCGCAGTAATACAGGAGGAGGCAGATATACTGCACAGAGATTTATATGCCTATAGCTTGAACCCGTTCGAATTCTCAGTTTTAGCCACAGATCTTCAACGTTGCTTTCCCATTGTTGGACTCGGATAGATTCAATGGTCTTTATAACTGCAATCAATTTTCCTCGCTGTAGTGAGGTGAAAAATTGTGTTTCGCTTGGCAGCTAAGTTATTCCGCGTGTCATGCCTTAAAAAAAACTGTTCTTTGGAGCGAGTACCTTGACTCGAGCAACCGAGGAGGGTTTTAACTTAAAAAGGCTGCCATCTCTAAAACCTGCCCCCCAGGACCGGAACCGTAAGTTCCCCGGATTTTGGAGCTTTCACCCCGGACATTTCAATACTTTTTATACTTCTTCTTCTCGGAAAGTACCTACCTGTCCTGTTTTAAAAATTAAGGAGAAGAATATGCGGGGGAAAAAGTTATATGGAAATCCATTGTTAACGTGTTTTAGCGGGATGGAATTTTGTATAAAAATCCATTGTTAACGTGCTTTTTTTTCTTAAATTTTGATTAAAATCTGTCGATAACCTATTTTAATATCATAATGCCAAAAAAAGAAATTTTTTTATCTTTAAGTCCGCGAAATGATGTAGCTACATGTGGCTAAAAGAACATTTGGAACGAAAGCGCGCGCGCGAATTAGGTATCCATTCTTGAAAATCACCGGCTGATTAAATTTTAGTAAAAAATTCAAAATTTCTGTTTTCTCTTATTATAAAAATTATAATTCATTATTATTATTATCGTTTAATGGTTCAATTTTATAAAGTACTAATGTTTTAACACTATCAGAGTAATATTAAAGTTTTTAAATCTCCAAATGATATTTTATTACCCAGTAATTTAAAAAAATTGGACCCCTGTTTTATTTACGATGTTGTTGGAAGTTTTAACTGTAGTTTTGTTGGTGCGTGCTATTTACAAAAAAATTCGTCAAATAGTGACAGAGTTTTTGACGCCGCCAGAATTACAAGAAAGTGCGCAAGCGGTTATTGAAAAGCTTTTGCCTGAAAAATGTCGAAAAAAATACAACGATGTATATGATAATTTTATAAGTCGGAAAAGCGAGAAAAATGCACATTCATTTTCAGAAACTGTATTGCTTGCTTATTTTAGTGAAAAACGCATAAATATAAGCCAAGTACCTTATAGTCTTTGTATTCCATGTTGAAAAGCACCATATTAGTCCTTGATATTAGCAAGACATGATATCAATATAATGGAATTCAAAAAACGTACATCATATTTGAAAAGGGAATCTGAAATATTTTCCTCGTAGGTGAAGTATAAAGCACTATGTATCACTCGAAAGAAAGTGCGATTCCCAACTCGGGTGTATTGCGTGCGCCCATCTTCGGCTTCGCCTCGAGGCTCAAACGACACCCTTGTTGGTAATCAACCACATTCTCCTCTCGATGAACAATGTACTTTTTCTTGATTAAATTATATTTTACTCCGTACTTGATAGAAGAAAACTTTAATTTTATGCCTCTTTTGTTGCATGAAATAGTGTATTTATTCGTTCTTGTGACGACAAGTTAGTAATTTTGCTTTATTTTTTAACCTTCTTAGGTATTAAATAAAAGATAAACAAACCCAATATTAGTTACTCAGTTAATAAAATTAAATAGCGTCGGCAGAGCGTGCGGTGAAATACCTAACCCATAGCTTTTACATAAATTATGGGAACGGGATCTAATCGAAAACCCGGACTACAATTTAAACCCCGCCCGGACGCTCCCCGGACGTCTTCCGAACTAAGACAAATCCGGGGAAACCCGGCCGGATGGCAGCCCTTAAACCCTCGTTGAAATCTTGAGCGGATTCTCTTTTGATCCACTCCTGGCTCTATCCTAGAATCCTTCGGTTGTTCGAGTCAAGGTACTGGCGCCAAAAAAACAGTTTTGTTGTTGTCAGTGTTATGCAAACAAATAAAAAAATTCTCACAGATCAATTTGTATACAGGGTGAAAGGACAGCTTTCCGATAACTGAAGGAGCATAATCTGTCAACAAAACTGAATAACTGTCAGTAAATGAGGCATCCAGAAAAAAATCTTAAAGCTGATTTTACTCTTTTCATTTCTTTAAACTTGTGGTCACTGGAAGTTGTTTAGTTTCGCTGACTGATCGAGCCCTTTCAGAAAGCTGTCCCTTACACCCTTACAAAGATTAATTCAACATGAATGATAAACTAACAGACCTGTGGATTATGGCTCGGCGGTTCTTCAACAGGCGGCGTTGCATCTTGTGAGGCTTCTTTGGTGGCGGTTTCACTAACGGATTTCACGTCCATGGAAGCTGCTTCTTCAAGCTTATGTTGCAAATTCATAATTTCTTTATGCATGCGCTCTATCTTCTTTATCAGTGAGTCGCGGTCTAACCACGGAACCCTAATTTAAAACCAACACATAACTTAGCTCTAAGTGATAATGGTAAGTATATTCGTTCGTAACACTCTTATATTTAACTAGCTGGTGCCCGCGACTTCGTCTGCGCAGGTTTATAAATTGTAGTCTATGTGTTATTCTGATGTATAAGCTATATTATTGTAAAGTTTCATTAAAACCCATCAGTAGTTTTTACGTGAAAGGGTAACAAACATCCATCCATCCATCCATGCCATATGATCCATCCATACCTACAAACTTCCGCGTTTATAATATTAGTATGATAGGATTGGGCTAAATAAGAAATTCATCTTATTTATTGAATTCAAAACATGTAAATTAACAGGTTGCTCCCAAGTCACTTACATGCTAGATTATTAGTAAGTCATATTTGCAAACAAAAGAACCTTCCTGTAACTATTCTCCTCTGAGATGAAATTCCAGAAAAACCAGTCAACAAATACCTACTTAGAGCTGGCTAACAGCTGGCTAAATAATGTAGAGCGAAACAAGTCGCTACAGAAACCCAAATGTAAAGTACCTTGAAACTTGGACTATACTTAAATAGAGATAGGATCATTAAGTTGTTATAAAAATTATAAATCTTTTTCGAACACAAATAACGCAGGCAACATTTTATTTAAGTAAAATATCGATTCCCGTGCGGCATCACAGCATGCAGCCTATCACAAAATTAAAAAAATAACCTGTCATGTCACTAAGCATGTCACTACTGTAGCTTGATTAGAATGACAGCAGGACAGAGCTATACTTGAGAGCAGGAGGGAGCTACACGTGTCTCTGTCACGTGTGTCGTGTCTGTGTCATCTTACGCATCGCTCCGTCCTGCTTTCACAAAGCTGTCATTATCTCGACTGTAAGACAGCCTGCTTAGCACGCTCCCCAAGAGAAAATATATCTCGGAGAAATGTCACATTAATTGGGGAATTATGTCATCTAACCTCATAGATTTATTACTTCGCGCGTGGCGCTTTTAACCAGATTGCACTCTTTCAAAAATTATGCGAGCAGAGTAGGACGTAAGATGAGAGGAAGCTGTCCCTTTCTAATAGATTTTGCATGACATTTTGTTTATGTTGCCATGACAACATCAACAAAATGTCATGCAAAATCTTTGTTAAAAATCATTTTACTAAAGAGTTTTTAATCCAGATAAATCAAAAGAAAATGATTTTCTGCATTTATCAATATTTAATGAAAACTGAGAGAGAAGTTTATACTTTGCACGTTGAAAATTATACAAATAAGTATTTAAAAATACGTATAAATAAAAATTTGTGGATATAAAACTTAACTTTTTGCACGGAAATTGTGCAAACTTCATTAGTATGGCAATAATTAGAAAGGGACGAAGTACATCGACTATGATGTCTTGCTCTGCTCGTTTTGCCTCTGTACAAATTGTTAAGAGTATATGTAAGATCATTGTCTAACCTATCACCTCCAAGCGCGAAGAAATGTCAGTGGAGGAAAATGTTTAGCAAATCCACAAATGACGTTTTTGATATTTTAGACAGAGATAGCTTTACACACTAATACATGTAGCCGTCCTTGTCTTTCAAAATCTGTCGCACTGCACGGATGTCAAAAAAATCTTTAATCCATGGGCCTAGATAAACTGACAACTGCAGCGTGCTAGGGCGGAAGGTCATAGTTTTTATTTTTAATTATTTAATAGGCTACAACCATGTTCCATTCTGCGATAAGGGAATCGATATTTAAAGAAAATGAAAAAAAAAAATAACTGCTCTATGTGTTCGAAAATTCGCTAGGGAAACTTATATGTAAGGTACCTTGAAACTTGGCTCATAAACAGGAGTTACCAATTTTTTTCTGCCATAAATGAAGAGGTTTTTAAAAAAATCGTTTTTTTCAAATATCGATAGGTCGTATGGCAGAATGTGATGAGTAGTCATTGCCTATCTTAAAAAAAAACTAACAGCTGTATAAACCGACCACAGACTACTTAGAACAGTTGTCAGTTGTTTAAGATTGGCCATGGCTACGTTTCATTCTGCCATACGACCTATCGATATTTGACAAAAACAAAATTATTTTTTAACTATTATTTGCAGCCGAAAAAAATTCGTATTTTTTATTTTTACTTATTGACCTTATCCCTGTCTATGAGCCAAGTTTCAAGGTACCTTACAAATACGTTTCCTATGCGAATTGTTTATACTGGGTGTATGGGACAGGTTGGCAAATACTGAAAGGGCATGATCACTCAACGTAACTGAAAAACTTTCAGTAAATAAAACTTTCCGGAAATAAAAAACAATAGGGCTCTCCATACTAACTGTCCAATCAAGTTTGTATGGAGAGGCCAATATTTTTTTTCATTTCCGGAAAGTTTTATTTACTGAATGTTTTTCAGTTACGTTGACTGATCATGCCCTTTCAGTATTTGCCAACCTGTCCCTTACACCCTGTATTTTTAGGATTCCATACCTCAAAAGAAAAAAACGGAAGCCTTATAGGATCACTTTGTTGTCCGTCTGTCTGTCTGTCTGTCTGTCAAGACCCTTTATCTCACGAACGGGTAAAGGTATCAAGTTGAAATTAATACCATGTATTAGGGTGCATGAACCACACAAGATCTGAAAATTTAAATTTTTTACAACGACGCAATCAAAGGATATGGCAGTTTATGTCCTCATCTCCATACATTTAAGCAAAACCTACAGGGTACTTCCCGTTGACCTAAAATTATGAAATTTGGCAAGAAGCTAGGTCTCACAGTACAAATAAAGGGAAAAGTCTGAAATAATTAAATATTACAACTTTCCTCACAACTAATGGTAACCAATTGTGGTGAGCTCCCGTTTCAAGAACATTCATATAAGAGAGGGGTCAAGTTGGATGGTCGGGGAGGTGATTTTTGTTTCAGTTCTATTTTAAAAACGGGAACACTTACAAACTTGATAATTGGTATGTTTATAGTGCATAAGCTATAAAATAACAACAAATAATAAAATTTGGTCAAGCGCGTGTCGGACTCAAAAAATCTAGCACATTAACTTACTGAAATTTCAACTAATTTAATTATGATTATGTGGTGGTACGGAACCCTCAGTGCGCGAGTCCGACTCGCACTTGGCCGGTTTTTTATAATAATATAAGGACCCTATCTCAATTATGTATGAAGTTTCGAAGTTTTTTTCATTTGGGTTTCTGTTGCGAATTATAATTATAACTACATTGATTGGATTTGTTGTAGACATGAAGTGAAGAAGAATACGGTTTAAAGTTTGCAAAGCTGGAGAGTACTTACTTAGCTAGTTCCAAAGAGTAATTAATTTTGGCCTTCAGGTTTTCAGCAGTTCCAGCTACTAATCTGTGCAGGCGCTCAGTCTCCTGGTCTAACTCTGAGTTTTTCTGTTTCCATTCAGAATTCTGTAAACAGTAGGTGTTTAAACTAGCGAAAATAACAAACGAAGTTGATAATAGCGATCCAAATCTAAGCAAATTTAATTACAGTCAGATCAAATTTAATTACAGTTAGATCAAACTAGAAGCGGTTTTTCTGGTAAAAATGACTAGTTATCTTATTTGCAAGGAAATAAATCTAAAAGGTACAAGAGTCGGTCCTTGAGGAAAGTTGGTTCCTAAGTAAGTATGTACTTTAGATTTCCTATACATGCTAGATTCTTCACACCAAGTTCGACCAGTTTATGCGGCGCACCATGAATCGTATATGAAGTCAGTGGTGTGCGGCCGGGTAGTCCAGGCAACGAAGCGGATCGTTGTATGTAGACCCCCGCATTAAATCCTCAGTCGATGAAACTTTGCTGGGGTATTACACTACATGAGACAAACCTTCTATAAAAAATTCCAAAAAAAATCTGTAAGCACTTTAAATTTTTCCATACAAAAATTACAAAAAATGTATGAATTTATTTTTTTTATTTTTTTTATATTAAAATTTACATTTAATTCATAATTCTTTATCATCCTGTCAAATAAAATCTGCCTGAGAGAATTATGTTGGGGTCAACTGGTTCGTTGCCTACAATAGGGCATCAGCCTCCTCATAGTTCAATATTTTTAGAAATGGTACTTAGGACAAATTACGGCCGACAATTTCTTTAGGAAATGTTCCTTAGGTCCATCCAAACATATCTAGAAAGTTCCCTGCCGATCCCATTTTCGCTAACCTCAAAAAGGTCCCTAATCTTAGATTTTTCTATTTATCTCTAAAACGGTTGAAGTTAGGGGAAAGTCGTCAATGTAAGACTTGATGGTTATAAAATTACCAATCTATAAACACCTATTTTATTTCGATGTAACCTACAGTACCTGAAATATAGCTACAAACAGTTCACCAAAAATTTAAAATTATCATCAAATCATTTTTTCTACTAAATTTTAACAAAAACTACTGGAGTTGTGGCAAAATTATCTAAGGGCATGTGAATCTTGATACATTTAGTAATAAAACGAGACATAATTCATCATTATTGCAGCACTGGTTCTTGATTTACAGCGAGTTATATCAAACACCCTGAGATAATTTTATAGGACAAAAGAAGTAGGAACAGTGAAACTGACGTTGTCTCTCAGGATTAAATAATGGCACTTAAAAATTAAATACATTCAATAAAAATAAACATTTTCCCCCGAAAATCAAAAAGATTTAAGCTTTAAGTAACTAGATGGCGTCACTTGTATAATAAAATAGGAAATAAAATATAATAACAAATGGGTTGCTTCTATTTTGAAACATGAGATGTCAGACGACAGCTCTTGTCATGTTCTATTAAAATATATGTATAAAACATTTTTTCGAATGTTATTTGTTCTTTCAAATATTAAAAAGTTTCGCTCGAGGTCGTTTCGTGACGGGCTCGTTTTCCGCTTAAACTATTTTTCGCCATAAATCACTCAAGAGTAAAATGAATCGAAAAGACTCTCATAAAATTCCTTTTAATTTTGCAAGCTGTTTGGTGCAGGCCTTACTTGTATTACCTAAAATATAGCTACAGACAGTTCACCAAAAATTTTAAATTATCTTTAAATCATTTTTTGTACTAACTTTTAACAAAAACTGCTGGAGTTGCGGAAAAATAATTTAAAAACATGTGAATCTTGATACATTTAGGAATAAAACGAGACATAATTCGTCATTATGGCAGCACTGGTTCTTGATTTACAGCGAGTTACAGAAAACACCCTGAGATAATTTTATAGGACTAAAGAAGTAGGAACAATAAAACTGACGTTGTCTTTCAGGATTAAATTGTGGCACTTCTAATTTAAATGAATGGAATAAACATAAACTATTTCCCCCAAAAAACTACAAGATTTATGGTTTAAGTCACAAGATGGCGTCACTTGTATAAGAAATAAATTGTAATTACAAATGGGCTGCTTCGATTTTGAAATGTGAGATGTAAGATGATAGTTCTTGTCATCTATCTGTCTATCTATAGGTACTATTATAATATTAAATTCAATTACCACTGACTGACTCACTGACTGACTCATTGACACAATTGTTCTCCATGAAAGGAAACCGGTGAAAGTCATGTATGAAAGACTTGTACAACCAGGTCTGATAAGGTCCAGAAAAGTCTTAAACCTTGGAAAAGTCTTCAGCATCAGGGTAGACCCCAACGGCCAGTAAAAACTGTAAGGGTTAGGTGGGTCGACCTCGAACAAAAGTCGACCCACACCCTGGTCAAATTGACGAAATGACGAAAAACCAGATGGCCGCCATACAAATTTTATAAAAATGTTATTCAAAGTCAAATTTTCTTTCTTTCTTTCTTTAAATAAATCCTAAACGAAAAGAGTTAAGTATAATGTTCTCTTACAAATGTCAAAGAGGATGCCAAGGGGCAACTGACTGTTAAAAAAAAATTAAAATGGCGGATTCAAAATGGCGGCCAAAATAAAAGTTGCTCCGATTCGAGTGAAATTTGGTATCTGGGGGTTTTTGGGGGTGAAGTTTACGTTATTGGTGTAATTTTTTTTTGCCGCCATTTTCCAATATGGTTGCCATAGAAACGACCAAAACCTGGTAACTTGCGAGGCCGAAGGCCGAGCCCTGCTCAGAGCGAAGCTCGGAGCGTCGTCCCTCCCTTACTTTGCCTCTCCCCATCCCCTTCCTCCCAAGAAATGTAAACAAACATGGCGAGGCCGAAGGCCGAGCTCCGCCAAGAGCGAAGCTCGAAGCGTCCCCCAGCATGTCGTGCTTCCGCATACATCCATTAAGTCAAGTTTTATGCGAGGCCAAAGGCCGAGCTCAACGTAGAGCGAAGCTCGAAGCGTCCTCCAGCTTAGAATGTAATTTATGTACAAAAATAGTTAAAGAGAAAATGTCAAGCGAAACTTTTTAATGTTTTGACGAACAAATAACTTTCGAAATTTTTTTTTTTTCTAATAGAACATGACAAGATTTATAGTCTGACATCTCACATTTCAAAATCGAAGCAGCCCATTTGTAATTACAATTTATTTATTATACAAGTGACGCCATCTTGTTACTTAAAGCATATATCTTGTAGTTTTTTGGGTGAAATAGTTTATTTTTATTCCATTCAATTAAATTGGAATAGAAGACAACTTGAGTTTTACTGTTCCTACTTCTTTCGTCCTATAAAATTATCTTAGGGTGTTTGATGTAACTCGCTGTAAATCGAGAACCAGTTCTGCAATGATGATGATGAATTATGTCTCGTTTTATTCCTAAATGTATCTAGATTTACATGCTCTTAGATAATTTTGCCACAACTCCAGTAGTTTTTGTTAAAAGTTAGTACAAAAAATGATTTGAAGATAGTTTTTAATTTTTGGTGAACTGTTTGTAGCTATATTTCAGGTACTGTAGGTCACATTAAAATAAAATAGAAGTCTATAGATTGGTAATTTTATAACCATCAAGTCTTACATTGACGACTTTCCCCTAACTTCAACCGTTTTAGAGATATACAGAAAAATCTAAAATTAGGGACCTTTTTGAGGGGGGCGAGGGGGGAGCGAAAATGGGATCGGCAGGGAACTTTCTAGATATGTTTGGATGGACCTAAGGAACACTTCCATAAAAAAATTGTCGGCCGTCATTTGTCCTGGGTTGTCAAAGAACATTTGGATGAAAATATTGAGCTATCAGCTAAATGAACTGTGATAAGGAATATGAATATAGCGTAGGTGTAAGAATATAGAATGGTGATGAAGCGGCGTGTGCGGACAGTGCTTTCGTTAATACTGCTTACCAGGTGTCAGGTGCAACTTGTCAATGCAGCACATCCTACAAAGATCAGCCGGCAGAATGAACTGTGAGAAGGGAGTTGGAAAATCGTATACCGAAACTATGGTGCGGTCGGTGCGGTGCCTCGCTCGCATTAGGTGGAGAACATCGATACGACGTGCCATGATTTCTGCTCCCATGTTGAGTACCTCCTCTGGCACCGGGCTTAGCTGCGCGTGAAGCTGTTGCAGGATCTGTGGTCCTGGTCAGTTATTAGAATAATTGCTTTTAGTACAAATCTAAACAAACAAAAGCAAGTGGAAGGACGGGCCATGTTATAAATTTTTTGTAGTTATCTCTACAATGCTTCTTCGACTTCGTCATTAAAAGCATATAGGTATAGAAATATGAATCTCGAAGATTGCTGAGCACTGTCCTTAATAGATTTATCACTGGGCAAAATCCTCCATTTTTTCATCGAGAGCAATACGTATTTTGAATTTAGGAGTTTTATGCAAATCCATCGAAGGGTTCTGAGTGGTTTCTTGCTGGCTCTAATTTTGAGGGTAGCTGTCATACAAAGAAAATGAAAAATTGAAATTTTCTCAAAAACGGCACATAGAATCTTGATGAAACTTTGCATGACCAAGCATCTCCATGTAAAATATCTTGCGCCAGTATCAATTGATCTGTGTAATTTCATATAAGGGGTGTTCCTGTACCACCAAATGGTAAATATTTGATTTACCCAAAATTGGTTCCATTGAGTTTATTAAAATTTTCTATAATATTAATCCTGGATTGGTTGTATACCTGACTGGATATTCATTTTGATTTTTTTGAATAAAATTTAGTACACAGGTTGTACCAAAATCTGAAAGGGCTTGCTAAGTAGACTAAACTGGGAAATTAAAAAATCTCCATGCTAGTATCCTGCGGTAGTATCCATTGATCTGTGAAAATTCATATAAAAGGTGTTCCAGTACTACCAAAAGTTAAACATGTGATTTACTCGAAATCGTTTGAGGTTTGTTTGTTTTGGTGTTTGACAATTTGAATTCTGAATTGATCTGTATATTTCATTCGAACATTTTTTTGGAAAAACTTAGGTAAATAAAAGTTTGTATTTCCATACTATTGTGTAGGGCATTACAAATTTAAGTTTGCGGTTGATAGTTTTTCTTTGAGTATTGCGAGAAAGTAAGTGCAGTGCTGCTGTACCATTTATTTTGTTGCAACTCATAAACAGCCTATAAAATATTCTCAGGATATTCTTGAACTCGTCCTTTTAATTTTAATGTAACTACTGCGGAAATATTCAAATAAGGTGCATTCGGGTAATTACGAAACGTTTTTAGATAAATTGACAGCGTGACAATTTATAACTGACTAATAAAAATGTGGTTGAGTTGCTTTTTAGTATCAAACTCAAAATAAATGGGTTCTTGAATATGTATACTAAACCACAACTTAAAGATAGTTTCCAAAAATTTACCCAGTAAGTAGATAAAAATGTTTTAAAATTTGGTTTTCATTTCATTGCACGAGTTCAATTCCGAATGAATCGCGGAAAATTCCGAATGACACTCAAAAGTCGTTTATATTCTATTGTGGTATAATGAACATATTGCTTTTTCATTCATATTTAGACTCCCAAAAATATTTAATCGTAACTAGTCATTAAACAGCTTAAACATATTTATATGATATTTATAATTCGGATTTACCCGACATGAAATCTGTGGGGAAAATCTATTGTTGTTTTTTTTATTGACGCTTCTTTTTTTCCTACTATGGCGCCAATTTGTTTGTGAAGCGATGTAGTTTAGCTGACGTCATTAAGAGATTTTAATATCCAACAATGAATAAACTATTTTAACCTGACTTTGACTTTGATTCGGAATTACCCTTGTCGGTTTAATCCGAAAATAACTAAATATCGTTGGCTAGACCGGTCTGAATCCATTTACAAATGCAATAAAACGAAAATTTTGCAAATATAAAGACAATCAATTTAAAAACTTACCAGAGATAGAAGTTACCGACGTCCGGGTAATTCCAAAAATGCACAAAACGAGGGAAAATTTCGGTCGAGGACTAAATGGCTCGTCATGAACGTACGCTCGCGTTTAGCAACCGGAGTCAAGTGCAGCGGGGGAGCGGGTTAAGATGGCCGCTAGGTAAGGGAAGCCAGAACAAAAAATAATGACGCATTTTATAGAAATGAGACATTATTTGTATTACCCGATTTTCGGAATTACCCGAATGCACCTTACAGTTTGACTTTGATATTCAGATACCGCGGAACATATCAATCAGGGCAAAGTCTGATTAGATGATTTAATCCCACCAAAAACATAACTGTTAAAAAGGGTTCTCCTGCCAAGTTCAAATTTAGAAGTATTTCATTTTAGATATTATTTTCAACGTACCTGCGTATTTTCACAGCTATACCATATTTTAAGTTGGGTGTATGGTAAAGTGAATTTCTGCCAGATGAACCGTTGACGTGAATAAGGTGGCGGATAGTGGCTGGATGCGGTAGGCGGAGGACTGGATGTGGTGGCGAGTCTTGGGAATGGCAAATGTTTACTAGTGGATCAGGCTGCTGATGAAGACGATTATGATCGATATTAAAATGCATCTAAACTTGGCATTGGATCGGATTTCAACCCTTTTTTAGGCAAACAATTAGCCGATAGGAACTTGGCCCCCTTTTTAACAAATATGTTTTTGGTGGGATTTCGATACTTTTTGTTCAGTTTGCTATATTATATTTATAGTACCTATCGCAACGTTGTTTGTATTTTCATAGTTTCGTTAAAACATAGGTACTTGTTTTCATGCATGACTAAGTCTGACCTTCTAGAAATACTACCTTTTTAATATTTGGTACATTAATTTTAGTCTGACTCGAACTTGACCATTTTCCATTTTCCAAATTTTTCCTTTACTTTAATGCTAACGACTACCCCGATGCCAAATTTCAGATTTGTAGGTCTCACAGAAGAATGACCAACAATTTTATGCATAGTAATGACTATATCCTGACTTGACCAATTTCCAATTTTCAAATTTTTGCTATACTTTTTTAAATGCTAACGACTATCCCCATGCCAAATTTCAGACTTTCAGGTCTTAGAGAAGTATCACCAACATTTTATACATAATTTTGACTAAAACCCGACTCGCACTTGACCAATTTCTAATTTTTGAATTTTTCCATTACTTTTATCCTAACGACTACCTAAATGCCAAATTTCATAACGCTAGGACAATTGGAAGTGGCCTGGAGGTTTTGATCACCGGTCAGTGAGTGAGTCAGTCAGTCAGTCATTAAGTTCCAAAATTAGCTATTTTCACGGGGTCATATTTCAGGATCTACTATAGCTATATCTATGAAATTTGGCATATTGCTTCAATATTAGTATATGATTATGTAGGTACAGTTTTATCTCTGTACTTGCAATAGACAGTTAGCTACAGGGGGTTCAAAAGTGGGTCGAAACGGTTCGTGTAAATAGTGCACGGCATGCGAGTGGCCTGTTGCGGGAACTTGGCCTGCGCACTGCCGTGCGCTTAGATTAAACTTAACAATTTCTTCAACAAAAAGTTGGTACTTCGGCAATTTTTTATAAAAATACAAGAATAATACTAGTAAAAAGTTTTAGACAAAGTGATTTTCAGTGCTTCAAAAATTACTTTCATACAGGGTGTAAGGGACACGTTTCCAGCAACTGATAGGGTCAACGTAACTGAACAACTTGTAGTGAATAAAACTTTCAGGAAATGAAAAAAAAAATTGGCCTCCTCATGCAATTTTGTATTTAGATGGAAGGCCGATTTTTGTTTATATCCTGAAAGTGTTGCAAACTGAAAGTTGCTCAGTTAAGTTTCGAAAACCTGTCCCTTACACCCTTTATAAAGCTTATTCTTGATTAGACCATATTACAGTCGAATCGAACTAGATGATGAATAGGTCTGACAGGCCCATGATCTATTGTAATTTGAAACGAATCCAAAACTGTGCCGACACGATACGAACCCTGTCATGACATGACGTAAGCGTAAGCCTATATTTATACTTAGTAGAATATTTGTAATTATTTTGAGGAAATGGTTTCTACACATATTCTTACTTATCTTTCAAGGTTTGTTTTTGTCCGAGCGCTCGCTAGTTAGTAATAATTTTTGCGACCTTTTTACAAATGCGACGCAAATCGTTACAGGAATAAACAGCTCGACACGCCGAACGAAAGTGATGCTTACATAAACTTGATAAAAATAATTATTTCGGCTAGTTGCGATAGCCTTGCGCCACATAACGACCAACGCAACGAATAACGACCGTTAAACGCGCGCTACTATCTAATTTTAACAGCTAGCGGAGATAAACAAGTCGTACGCGCAAACAATTTTACACGTTTTTGTGGACATTGACCTTATCTAAATATACATATAAAAGAGCATGTCCTGACTGACTGACTGATTCATCAACGCCGAGCCGTAACCGCTATAGATGCAGGTCTGAAATTTTGTACATAGGTTCTATGCACGTCAAAACCACCCACTAAGAAAGGATTTTGGAAAATTCATCTCCCAAGGGGGTGAAATAAGGGATGAAAGTTTGTATGAAAGTCCTTTGTTTCTTGAGCTAGATTCACACAAATTCGAATTTAAACTTCTGGTAAAAAATAAAGAAACACGTATTTAAGCA
Source organism: Athrips mouffetella (assembly GCA_947532105.1). NCBI lineage: Eukaryota > Metazoa > Arthropoda > Insecta > Lepidoptera > Gelechiidae > Athrips > Athrips mouffetella. Next base: position 13,928,053 of record OX383958.1, read on the forward strand.
TTTCTTAAAAATCACCCTTCAAGGGGGTGAAAAAGGGGATGATTTTTTTTCCGTATGGTGGTCCATAAGTCTTTCATTTTTAAAGGTAGAATTATAAAAATTTGGTTCCGAGTTCATGATAAAAAATAAAAAAGTACGTGTTAAAGAATTTTGCAACATAAAGGGGTGAAATAAGGGATGAAAGTTTGTATGAAAGTCCTTTGTTTCATGAGCTAGATTCACACAAATTTGAATTTAAGCTTCTGGTGAAAAATAAAGAAACACGTGTTTAAGCATTCTCAAAAATCACCCTTCTAGGGGGTTAAAAAGGGGTTGATTTTTTTTCCGTATGTTGGTCTATAAGTCTTTCAGTTTTAAAGGTAGAATTATAGAAATTTGTATTTAAGCTTTTGGTGTAAAATAAAAAGTACGTGTTTTAGATTTTTCCAAAATTCATACCCTAAGGGGGTGAAATAAGGGATGAAAGTTTGTATGAAAGTCTGTCAGTTTTAAAGTTACGATCTTCAAAATTTTTATTTAGACTGGCGACTAAAAATTAAGTTTTACGGGTCTCAGGGTTTTTGAAAATTTTACACCCTAAGTGGTGAAAAGGGGGATGAAGTTGAGAATCCTTCATTTTCAAAGTAAAATCCACTAAATTTATTATTTAGGCATTAGGGTTGTAATTCTGTGGAACTTACATCACTGTTATTGAAATTCCACCCCAAATTCAACCCCTAAAAGAGGAAAATGGGGTGAAAAAGTAAACCAATATGGGTATCATTTGTATGGTTTATCGGGGCGATTACGAAAATTATAACAATTTTGATTACGAAAATTACAACAATTTAGAAATTCATCGTGGTGGACGTAAATTCCACCCCTAAGAGGGTAAAATAGGGGATGAAAGTTTGTATGAAAAACCGTCAGTTTTGAAGTTAGGATCTTCAAAATTTGTATTTAGGCTGACGACTAAAAATAAATATTTACGTGTCTCAGGGTTTTTGAAAATTCGACTCCCCTAATGGTGAAAAGGGGGATGAAGTTGAAAATTCTTTATTTTTAAAGTAAAATCCAGATAATTTATTATTTAGGCATTAATGATGTTAAATTAAATTAAAAAAATTAAAAAGCATTTATTCATAGAAATTATAGTACAGATTACATATTTATCTTGCGCCAAACTGTACATGCAGTTTGTTGGCGCTTTGCGCTCATTCACTTTTATCCATTAATTAAACATCGTTAAGTATTTAAATTAATTATACATAAATTAAAATTAATATTAATAAATTAAAATGTTTTGAAAAAATTTAAATAGTAAAATAAAAATTAACATCGAAACTATTTGAAACATGCAATTGATAGTCAGGTAGGTACGTATTTGATTTTATGCAACTTAAATTACTATAATTGTTCAACTGTAGGTACACAACTTTTGAGTAACATCTTTTTTAACTTAGTTTTAAAAACACTTTTACTCATATTTTCTTGCAGGAAATCAATGGTGTTAAATAATCTAGGTACAATGTAATGGAGTGTTCTTTCACCATAATAATTATAGCTTCTTGGTTCAATATACTTACATCTCTTGTCCACCCTAAGGGCCTTACTTAAGATGTTCTCTGTTTTATGTACATCAGAGTTGTAATTTTCTATAGCTATTAGATATTTAACCTTTTCTTGCACTGGTAGTATCTCACACGCTTGATACAATTGTTCATAATTACCTTTACATTCGGCTTTTCTTTGCTTACTGATTAGCATTTTTAAAAATCTGGTTTGTATTTTTTTGACTTGGCTAATATATGTAGGGAAGGTTTTACCATAAACAATCAATCCGTAGCTAATGTATGATTCTACCAGTGCATGATATACCACAAACAATGTTGACTTATTGAGTATGTACTGAAGGTTGTAAAATTTTCCGAGTATTAATCTTAGTTTATTACAGAGATAATTTATATGATTTTTCCAACTGAAATGTATGTCTACACTCAGACCTAGGTATTTGTATTCATTAACCATTTCTATTTGGAGACATGAACAAGTACTATTGTTGTTATGAAGACAGTCGTAGGTATGACCTATCAATGTTATATTTTTGTTGGTTTTGGGCATATAAGGCGAACGTACATGCATAATTTTTGTCTTGTTTACATTTAGTATAATTCCATTGTCGTGTGACCATTTTAGTATATTATCAAAGTCATTTTGCATCTTATGTTCTATTACTGCTATGTCTTTATGTGCACATACTAGGCATGTGTCATCAGCATACATGTACACCTTACAGTTATTTATTACATTACTCAAACTATTGACATGCATTATGTACCCTACTGGCCCAAAAACTGAGCCAGTAGGGACTCCAGACGTTATGCTCGCCTTTTTGCCCGCCACTCCATTCACAACGGTATGTAAGGTCCTTTCACTTAAATAGTTTCTAAAGAACTGATTCATCGGACCACGAATTCCACACTCCAGCATAGCTTGTAGTAGGACTTCGTGATCCAACGTATCAAACGCTTTTTTGAAGTCAATAAATAAGATACCTACGTGCTTTCTTTCATTCAGATAGCCGTTAACACAGTCGGCAAATTCTGACAAAGCTGTCGCTGTGCTTCGGCCTCGCCTGAAGCCATGCTGTGCGTCGGAAATTAAGTTGTTTTGTTCAAGAAATTCACTTATTTGCTGTATAATTAGCTTTTCTACAATCTTATTTACGACGGACAGGATGGCCACAGGCCTATAATTACTATAGTTAAGGTGGCTGCCGTTCTTAAATATAGGCCGTATAATAGCGCTTTTTAGCATACTAGGATACTTTCCTTGAGTAACGCACAAGTTCACAAACTTTGCAAGGACTGGACTTATTTTGTTTCGTATTGCTTTTAAGTCTCTTACTCGTATTTTATCCACTCCTGGCGATTTCCCTATACCTAGTCTATTTATTATTAGCTCAACTTTGCTTGGTGTTATTTTTTTAAAACGGAAAGATAAATTTGACATTTTTACATAGGTTTCTCGACTTAAGAACTTTTTATCGCAGCTATGTTTAATATTTTCTACCTCTTCCGTAAAAGTCCTCGCAAAGTTTGTACAAATATTCTCTGTGGTATCTGTTCTACCCAAGTATTTCATAATTACACTATCTAGGCTATTGCTATTACGACCTAACCAGCTATTAATGTGCCTCCAAATTTTCCTAAAGTCATTTCTACATTTCTACAATTATCTATGCATTTTTTCCTATATAAATTTTTAGCTATATTTATACATTTATTCGTTTTATTTCTGTACCGATTATACTCTAGTCTCAGAGCCATACTATCAGGAGAGGATTTCCATAACCTAAACAGTTCATCCCTACGCATAATCATACTCTTGAGGCTTCGCGTGACCCACGGTTGATCTAACCTTTTTTTTCGTTTAGCACTGTTAATTGTACACTCCGAATAAATATCACCAAATATTATACACAATTTTTCATATGTTTGCAATGGACATTTCAAATCCATCACTTCACTCCAGTCTGTATCGCTAAGCTTCTTTTCGATTAGTTTATTATTTAAAACACATACCTTTTCATTGCTCATACTACTGTCACACGCCCCTTCAGCTGATCCAATACTTAGCCCGACCAGGTAGTGGTCAGACAACTTGCAGGTAAGCATATGTGCGCTAGGTGGGCAGGCTGCGCGGCCACACCTGATCCACACGTGGTCTAAGCAGGACGACACCAGCCGCCCGGCAAGTATTTCCTCTCGCGTTGCGTCACTAATGGCACATTGTAGTCCGTGTACAGACAGAGTGTCTTTATATGCGATGGTTGCTGAGCTGTTTTCATTTAGCAGATTTATATTCGTGTCACCTATTAAAATCACCTCTTGTTTTCTTGGGATGTCTTTGAGTAGGTTTTGAAGTTCCTCAATAAACCGATGTTTATTTGTGCCCGGTGGGCGATACACACTAATCAGATGTTTTTCCTCTCCAAATATACATAGTCTTCCATATAAAAACTCGGTAGCTTGTCCATTCATAGCCGTAGCTGTAAAATTTAAGTCACTTTTCGCATAAATTAATATTCCACCTCCTCTACGGTTTTCCCGGGTGTTCGCATGTACCTCATACCCTTCTAAGTTATACATCGTTATCTCTTCTTTCTTTATATTTATTTCTGTTAGAATTATAATATCTATTTTGCCTTCACATTGTTTGATTAATACTTGTAGCTCACTGAAGTTTTTTCGTAATGATCGTATATTTAAATGTACCAAGTTTATTTGTTTATTTGATTTTATATAATCACTCCATTCTTTTATGTCTTCGTACCTCTTATAATCTATATCATTTGTTACTGCAGAAAATATTTGCGAGTTGAATTTTAAAACTGATATTTACTCTGGTCTGTACGCGCACCGATTAGTCACCGGGTTTACGTACCTCCGATCTCGTCCGTATGCACTGACCGGTTGACGTCATCCTTTGGCTGCTGGCAGTTATTATCTATTCCTTTCAACAACTCGTCAATCTTACTCTCGCTGAAGATGGAGTGTATTTTTCTTTCGCTGTCATTTTTGCGGACCAAAATTTTAGAATTCTGCACCCAAATATATTTGAATTTTCCTTTGAGGGCTGTCTTAGTAGCTTTGAATAAGTGCCTCATGTAGCTTGATAAGTTTTCATTAATATAGATATAATCCGTATTGCCCTTGTTACAAATGTCTTTATTGGCGAGGCGCGTTCGCTTCTGTTTTAGCCAACTATCACGCGCACGGCGTGTGCGCAGCGTCACGATAATAGGGCGCGCCCGGTTAACGGTTTTTGCTCCTACCGTCTTAATTTCCTCTACCTCGTCATAATTCAAATTCAATTTCTCCGCAAAAATTTTTACTGTCTCTTCCGTAGTTTTACTTTCTATCTGGTTAAGTCCAACTATTTCCACATTTCTTTCTCTCTCTTTCTGCTCCAAATACATCAGTCTTTCTTCAAACGCTTTGTTAGTAATCTCCAAATGCTTATTCCTTTGTTCTAAAGCAGTAAGCTTACGCTCTGCTTTCTTTTTAAATTCAAACATCTCCTGATACTGTTCAGCGTAGAAGTCTACTGTGCTTGTTAGCTCTGCTAGTGTTTTCTGGATGGTAAACAAAACCTCCAATTTCTGATTGACCTCTCCAAGGACACTCTCAACGGATGCTTTACTTACGTCCACATTGATTTTTGGGGCTTCCTCTACCCTTGGACTGCCCTGCCTTAAGCAATCCTCACACTTTTCTTGCTGCATGAACGCTTTTAGATTTTTCACACACTTTTTATGATATACGGCTTCACAGGAGCCTTTACATGTTATCACATCTCCACCCGACATTGATACAAAAAGTTTACATTTCCTACACTGCACCATCTTGAGTATTTTTACTATTTAGTTAAGCACCTATACTTTGTAGAAATACGTAATCAAAAAAGGTAATTCGTAACGGCCGGCGGTCGCGGAGGAGTGCAATTTACACATCCGAACACTGAGCGCGTGCGCTCGGAACTGTAATTCTATGCAACGTTCATCACTGTTATTGAAATCCAACCCCAAATTCAACCCCTAAAAAAGGGAAATGGGGTGAAAAAGTCTAAAAACGAATATGGGTATCGCATGTATGGTTTATCGGGTCGCTGATTACGAAAACTACAACAATTTTGAAATCCAACTTGGTGGACGTTAAATACCATCATTCCCTTGGAATGGGGTTGGGGTGCGATAGGGTTTAAATGTGAATATGGGTGTCGTTTGTATGGGTTATCGGGTCGCTAATTACGAAAACTACAACAATTTTGAAATCCAACGTAGTGGACGTGAAATACCATCATCCCCCTGGGGATGGAGTTGGGGTGCGATAGGTTTGAAATGTCTAAAAATCAATATGGGTGTCGCTTGTATGGTTTATCGGGTTGCTTATTACGAAAGCTACAACAACTTTGAAATCCAACGTGGTGGACGTGAAATACCATCGTCCCCTGGGGATGGGGTTGGGGTGCGATAGGTTTGAAATGTCTAAAAATAAATATGGGTTTCGTTTCTATGTTAGGGATAGCGGTTAAATTGGCGTTAGGGGTAGGGATAGGGGCAGGGATAGGGAGAGGTAGAGGTAGAGGTAGAGAGGTAGAGAGGTAGAGAGGCAGAGAGGCAGAGAGGCAGAGAGGCAGAGAGGCAGAGAGGTAGAGAGGTAGAGAGGTAGAGAGGTAGAGAGGTAGAGAGGTAGAGAGGTAGAGAGGTAGAGAGGTAGAGAGGTAGAGAGGTAGAGAGGTAGAGAGGTAGAGAGGTAGAGAGGTAGAGAGGTAGAGAGGTAGAGAGGTAGAGAGGTAGAGAGGTAGAGAGGTAGAGAGGTAGAGAGGTAGAGAGGTAGAGAGGTAGAGAGGTAGAGAGGTAGAGAGGTAGAGAGGTAGAGAGGTAGAGAGGTAGAGAGGTAGAGAGGTAGAGAGGTAGAGAGGTAGAGAGGTAGAGAGGTAGAGAGGTAGAGAGGTAGAGAGGTAGAGAGGTACAGAGGTAGAGAGGAAGAGAGGTAGAGAGAAAGAGAAGTAGAGGCGTAGAGAGGTAGAGGCGTAGAGAGGTAGAGACGTAGAGAAGTAGAGGTACAGGTAAAGTAGAGGGAGAGGGAGAAGGAGGGGAAGGGGGAGAAGGAGAGAGAGAGGGAGGGAGAGGAGGAGGGGGAGTGACAGAGGGAGGGGGAGGGGAAGAGAAAAGGTTGCCTGGAAGAGATTTCTACTTTAGCAATAAGGCCGCCTTTTGTACACCTCTGTTCCTTTTCTGTATATTTCTGTAACTATTTCTTGTATTTCTTGGTGTGCAATAAAGTACATTTGTATTGTATTGTATTGAGAGAGAGGGAGAGGGTTTTAGTTTTTCTCAATTACTTCTGTGAATTGGCTCTGTTTTGAAATATTACTCAAAGGTGTCTCTCATCTCTCTCTTTACATTTGTTTGGATACTGCTGCTTAGTTCCTCTGTTCTGAGTAATTTATGAGTAACGTCTGTATATTATTTAAAATTCAGCTGGATCTTGAATTATACTCATTGATTTGCGCAGGGTTAGTCCTGTTTTTCCTTAGTTTAAAATTACCCCGAAACGATGGGATAAATAATAATTTCCCTGGACTAAAACATCTCATTGCTTCGGAAAACCGGTAACAACCTAAATACGAAATCCACGCGAGCGAAGCCGCGGGCAACAGCTAGTTACTTACAATTAAAGATTGTTACCCACTGATATTGAAAGTTTACCGTTAGATAAATTCAAAACTGTAATCAAGCAGAAATTATGTAAGAAGGGTTATTATAAAATATCAGATTATCTAGAAGAGAAAAATCCATGGGATTAGACTACGGTTTTAACAGGCTAATTCAAAATGAAAACTGACCTATGTATGTTGTATATCAACCTTGTACATTCAAACATATTTAAAAGAGCGCGTGGGTTTTTATTGTCGCTTCTTTTTTTTTCCCACAATGGCGCCACATTGTTTGTGAAGCGATGTAGTTTAGCTGACGTCATTAAGAGATTTTAATATCCAACAATGAATAAAAGATTTTGATTTGATTTGATTTGATTTGTTCAGTTTAAAAAATAATAAATGCATTAGTATTGAGATTAAATAGATAGTGGTAATTACACCAATAAATCTATTTTAGGTGGAACTGATTCTCCTGGACTAGAAAAAAGCACCTAGACTATTTCCCACGATTGAGCCCATTAGGAGCAGCTACCGGACACACGTAAATATTTTTGAAGAAACTATAGGTCCCATGATACATACCAAAAATACCGCTAATCTCCGAATGGGTGGGGAACTCCAGGTCATCGCGGACTAATAACAGCAGATCATGCGCAGGCCACGAGGTCATGGATACGATGCGTACATCTCCGATGCTCTGGTCTGGATGGTCCTGAACGCTGATACGCGATTCGAGGTCACGCACCGCAGCGAACATTTCCAGGAATTGTTTCTGTTTGAAAAAGGAACGACAGTAATCGTGATTCAAACCCGTATTAGATATTAGGGCTTCAAGGGTTTACCCGGACCACCCGGGCGGTCCACAGCTACAGTCAACAGAACATTTAGCGAAATTGAACGAAGTCGATTCCGTGCTTCAGATCAGAAGGCATGAAGGCATTCACACACAATCCTACGTATTCACATAGTGAGATTCTCGGGGTCAAATCATCAGTTTACTATTACTTCATCTGTGGTCAAAGCGTCATCTTTGTGGTAATAAAATGATATCAATCTTGTTTACCTGTTGTAATATCAATCCTTTTCGTAACTTTACAAACTCCCGTTTTTTAGTGGCCAAAGCACGCTGAACCTTGACCATCATAGATCGAGGCACCGCTAAATTTTTATCTGTAAATTAAAATTTAAATAACAATGTATGAAAAATTTATTTAACTGTGAGATTTCTCTCAAGATGTATTTTACACACACAAATTCTTCATCTTGAGTGCAATCTCAGACATGAGTGAGATTTATTAATACGACCCTTAGGGCCATAGCTATTGATAAATCGAAGATTGCTCTGAATCTTGAGATGTCGTATTTATTTATTTATTTTTATTTATTATTTCAAAAACAATAATTATTGTGTATGAAGTAGATAGGTACAATAAACTAATATTAAATGCATTTATTAATAAACAAAACTTGAGTAGCTGTAATAAACAAAAAAACAAAACTTGAGTAGCTGTAAAAGTTTTGGCATCATAGATTAATGGGTACTTAAGAGAAACAGTTTAAAAGCAAAAAGCAGAGGTAATTTTGGATTTTTTTTATGGCGTACAAAATATATTTAATCGTGTTTCGGAGTCGGCCATATTCTTGGAAAGATGCTTAATTATCACATGAATTTTTTTTACGCCCATATATTTATCACTTTTCGTTAAAAACCTGCTCAAGTGAAGCGTATTTAGCTCTTATCAGCCCCTTTCGCTCACCTCCCCCCACTCATTTTTCGACTTCTGCGCAGTAACGGTCACAGCCTGAGTTATTTTGTACGCCGTATACCTACTCATCTAATAAATACGCTTTTGAGTGCGGGTGCGATGTATGGCGCGCCATGCCTTTCGCCCGCACTCCTGAGCTGTCGCGTAGGTACTACCTTGTGAACTGGTTCCACTGACTGTAGACGCTGCGCAGTTGAAGTTGTACAAGTCCAGGTTGTCCGCCGGCGATGTTGCCACCGGAGGAAATGACTCTGTGGACTTCTTTCCAAACTGCAATTATAATGGTAAAATCATAAACTTTATTCCACGCTACGGCCGAATAGGGAGCTTTCCACAGAATTTTCACCGCAACGAATTGTGAAATGTTTTGACTTTTTGGGGATTTACAGTCAATAGCAGGTCAAGCTTAATTACTCGTATTGCTCTAGCGCGTAGTCTTACAAATAAGCACGGTACAAAGTACACCGTGTTAAGCTCGATGTGCTCTTGACTGTACCAAAGTCAGCACGCTTGTTAGCCTGCAGCTGGCACATGGATCGCAATGATTGAGAACCTTTGTACTTATGTTAATATGATACGGCGAAGAGCGCTGCTGGCTGTCCAGCCTACTCAAGATCAAATGGTTAACGCCATCTACGGGAAGAGATAGGTTGGTACTATTATTAGCGGACACACCCACATGAATCAGTGTTGGGATTTCTGTACAACGTGCGTCTATCATACTAACTACACTCACGTTGCTTCCAATCCTGCAGTACAGCAGCTGTGCCTGACTGCACCACTTTGATTCGGCCCAAGGAGCACGGGAGCCAGTGAGATACCGTTGCCGGCACATAAGACATTCTAGAACCCACCCGTCAGCGTAATTATTCTTACCCACAACCAATATACGGTCCCTTATAGTCTTATATCGCCAAATTCACCAAATTGCACCATTTTTTTCCAGGTACTAGTTAGGTACATAACTCTCAATTTTTGATAAGAGCCAATTCTTGAATTTTCTATGGAATTTTTTGAAAATACAAGAATTGGCTCCTATCAAAAATTGAGAGCTATGTACCTAACTAGTATCTGGAAAAAAATTGGTGAAATTGTAATTCGTGTCTACGTGAAACAGCTAACGGACCGCACGAATACGCGCTTTCATGTCAAGAGTAAGACGGACGTACGTAATAAGCAGAGGTAAACATCATGCTTGATGTTGTAAAGTAATTATACAAAGAACAGAAGAATTTTATAATTTCGAAATTGAAAATCGTAAAAGTAAAACATTGTAGAGTTTACTTACACCAGGGGGAGATAAGCTTGCGCATCTTCGATTAGTCTTCTTTCCTAGTGAGCCAGTAGTCTAGAACAAAGCGTCATAATAATATTACTTCTGAATCTTTCGTCCTCCTTTCATATTGCCTATACAGGTTGGAAAAAACTGAAAGGGCATGATCAGTCGATGAAACAGAAACATACAACTTTCTCCAAGAAACATATCACCGGAAAAAAAAATCAGCCGCTCCATATATTGGAGAGGTTGATTTTTTTATGTTTCTTGGTAAAAGTTGTTCAGATTTATCGACTGGATGATCAGATCCTTTCAGTTTTTGCCAACCTGTACCTTACACCCTGTATATGTATAGGTATGCCGAGACCATTTCTTACTATTGCTGGTATCTTGACCCTCGGATGGGACCCCATATTCAGCTTCGCCTCTATCAAGTTTTAGCTCTTTTGTTAAAAAGACCACCGTCATTTAAGTTCAGTTCCATAAATAACTATTGTAATCTCGAGTTGGTGATGGTAAAAATTATTTAACGACGGAACAATCGGCCAACCACATAAGCATCAGCACTTCCAGCAGAAAATAATGTAAATGCCCAACCCATAATACCCATAATACGCCCACCTTTAATATGTATGAAGTGGCTAGAAACGATTTCACATCACGCATCATGATGAAACACAACTTTTTTTCATGAACGGTATGGGCTATTCTACGATTATTTTATTTTATTTGGGGAGCTTACAGATGAACGATAAAACAATGGTCGTTGGTAGGAACATTTATTACATTTAGGGTTCTTGGCAAAACACTGTTGTTTCTATGGTTAGTACGACAAAGAGGAACGTAATTCTGAGACGTAGATTACTTAGGATTTCCGGACTTTCTATTTTACTTTAAGCAGCATTTATCAAAAAACTAACATCAAACGTGAAATTCTGAAATTCTAAGCAGTAGCTCAGTTCAGTTCAACAAACTTCAAGAAGATTCTTCGGATTTTCGTTTCTTTGGACCTTTAAATACTCACTAGATAGTTTTTTTTTTTATAATAGCATTGCCAATACACAATACATAATATGTTAAGTTGATAACATATAATAATGCTTACCTTCGCAATGTTCCAATTTCACAATAAAAATAGTTATAAATTCTTATGTAAAATAGGTTTTCAACATTATTAACCATTCCAGAAATTGTATCATAGTGTGCTATCTGTATCTTCCCATACCTTAAATGTATTAATTACTAGAAATTAACAACACTCACGTCCGCATTATATAAAGCACTACACCCGGACTCGTAATTATGTATTAAGACAATCTCCAATATTGATCCTATATTTTATCGATATTCATTCCCTATATTACAGGTTCCATAATGTACTTAGTTTAGGGAATGTATATTACGCTAGATTATAAGTTTAATTTTATGCAAGTCAAGTGTGATGTGAGAGGGAGGTGTGTGCTGGAGCACAGGTCCTGGCAGAATAACAGCATCGCAGTCCAACTGCGACCCATGCTGAGCCAGGCTACCTTTTCGCTACCACAGTGCACCACAAAAATAATTTAAACTTAAGGCTTTCGTAATTTGTGATGAAATTGTTTGATTTGTCGTGTATTGTTTTAGCGAATAAATTAATTTTATTTATTATATTATAGTATTCAAAGGTCCAAAGAAACGAAAAATTTAATGGTGATTGCTATCAAAAGTTTAATTTATACCTTCGTAACTCAGACATGACCAAAACGTCAGAATAAATTAAATCTGCTGTGAGATCAAAATGAACGAACAAAATCATTGGAAACAATGCTGTATTTTTTGTGGAGAGAAATACATGCCAAATTCAATGTAAATACGTGCCTACATGAGGTGATAAATTCTGCCTATCAACAACTCGTTGATTCTACTTTACCTTAAGGATGTTAAGGGACAAAGTAATAAAAAAAAATAACGTCCCGTAAAAACTCCGTCAGCTATATTTTGAAATTCCCTGGAATGTATTGACGTTTTCAGGTCAGTGGCTAGCCTAATAACTCTAGTTTTTTCAAGCCGCCAAATTATGACTGACTGACCTACGAACTTACCGACGAACTAATATTATGCCACAAGCGGTCACCCATTCATGTTCTGACCACAGCCAAACTTACTTAACTTTCGTGATCGCAAAGAAAGGGCAGCAACCGTTAGGTTACTGGCGTCAGGCAGAGTTTCTTGGGTCAGATACCTGCAGACTTTACTACTTAGGCGAAAAATCGGAATGGTGTGGTTGGTAGTTAGTTAGTGAGGCTTATCTGAAAGTGACTGTAGGTCCCGGGCTTGAATCCTAGTAGGAGCAAACGTTTGCATACTTAATAATTGTTTGTGCTCCGGTCGTCTAAATGATAGATAAACATAAAAAAACCGGCCAAGTGCGAGTCGGACTCGCGCACTGAGCGTTCCGTACCACCATATAATCATAATTGTATTAGTTGAAATTTCAGTAAGTTAATGTGCTAGGTTTTATGAGTCCGACACGCGCTTGACCAAATTTTATTATTTGTTGATATTTTACAGCTTATGCACTATAAACATACCAATTTTCAAGTTTGTTAGTGTTTCCGTTTTTAAAATAGAACTAAAACCAAAATCGCCTCCGCGACCATTCAACTTGACCCCTCTCTTATATGAATGTTCTTGAAACGGGAGCTCACCTCAATTGGTTACCATTAGTTATGAGAAAAGTTGTAATATTTAATGATTTCAGACTTTTCCCTTTTCTTGTACTGTAAGACCCAGCTTCTTGCCAAATTTCATAATTTTAGGTCAACGGGAAGTTTTTGCTTTTTTGCATAAATGTATGGAGATGAGGACATAAAAAGCCATATCTTTTGATTACGTCGTTGTAAAAAATTTAAATTTACAGATCTTGTGTGGTTCATAGACCCTAATATATGGTATTAATTTCAACTTGATACATCTACCCGTTCGTGAGATAAAGGGTCTTGACAGACAGACAGACGGACAACAAAGTGATCCTATAAGGGTTCCGTTTTTTTCTTTTGAGGTACGGAACCCTAAAAATATCAAATATGTTACCTTAGCCGCTTCACTAATAGGTGTTGCTGAATGTGCTCTCTTGTTTACGACTGGTAGGCGAGGATTGCGCTTCTTGACAGCGTTAGTAGCCCCAGAAGTGCCGTTTGCAACTGATGAAGATCAACTAGGATTACACGACGAAGCACCTCAAAACTATGTGTTGCCTTACTCAGGTTGCTAGCAATATCCATGCTGGGCTTTCTCCAAGAAATCAGTAGCTCTTTGCGTAGCGAGCGATCTATACGCAAAGTAGTTGGGAGTAAACGCATTGCATTCGGAAACCGTAAAGGAGGGATTTCTGCCTGCCAGAGTTCATGCAACTCGAAGCTATTCAATTCGCGAATGAAAAGGCTTCATCTAGGGAAGCTCGTTCCAACGTCGACCTCATCTCTGTCCTCAGAGCTACATCGAGGTCAAGAGCAAGCCCACGGACAACAAAAGAAAACTGCCGAAATTTGAATATTCCACGTCACTTTTCCAGTGACTTTTGTATAATGCCTGTGTAGAACAGTGTAGACATATAGTTTAAAAAAAAAATATGTATGTATCGATATATATTCATTTGTATAGATAGATATGCTTAGATTAGTGTAGATGTCGTGGGCCCATCGTTGAACTGAGCCGATCGAGATCTGCCTGGGCACAACACGATGTGCTGACATTTCGTGATCTGGCCAATTATTTCATAAGGTGCCCAATATAAAATTGGGCAGATCGATGAGAGCAACCTATTTATCGATTTGCCCTACTAGTCATTTGGCCACATCGAGATATGGCTGGGCGCCTCATAATGTAGCTCCGTTTCGCGACGCCTGTGGCGCTGTTTGCTCTCTGTTAGCTGTGTGTTAGGTTAGGTTAGTTTGGTTTTATTATCTACTCGTAGTAAAAATGTGGCGCTATTTGCGCTCTGTTAGCCGTGTATTGGTTAGGTTTTATTATCTAATAAAATAATTATTATCTAGACTTCATTTTATTTGCTTCTACTTTGGTCTCCCTACAGAATCGATTTGCCCAAGCATGGCCGGGCAAATCATCCAACGTTATGCTTTGAACGATATGGCGGGTATTAGGTAGGCAAATCAAGAAATGCCAGCGTATCTTCTGTAGTTGGTAGGGCTTTTGTGCAAAGTCCGTCTGGGGAAGTACCACCCCCTTGCCTTTTTCTGCCGTAAAGCAGCAGTGTCAGCACTGCTGTGTTTCGGTTTGAAGGGTAAGAGAGCCAGTGAAATTACCGGCACACGAGACATACCATCTTAGTTCCCAGGGTGGGTAACGCGCTTTGCTGTCTTTTTAGTGTCAAATTATTTCACTAATAAGACAGTGGGTGTCATGGGCGGTGGTGACCACTTACCACCAGGTGGCCCACCTGCTCGTTTGCCCACTTGACATAAAAAAAAAACGTGATGTGCCCAGGCAGATCTCGATCGGCCCAATTCAATTATCGGCCTACGACATAGACAACACAAGTGGTTATAAGAGCCTCCGATAGAAATCAACTTATTACAGTCTGCATCAAAAGTAGCTAAGCATTTCAGGTCATAATTTTATCTACATATATGTCGCAGGGATATGATGAAATTAGGGACTTGGTCATATCCACGCAGGTCATTCATATCCCTAAGTGATTTGATCAAATACGGGAGAAAACAAAATTACCGATTTATTATTTCTACCTTTACTAAACCGAATCTAACCTTTTTTTTTGTTGACGCTGGGAAAAAATGCTTTATGCATGCCCTCCCAACGGGGACTGAGAAGGGTATGTGGGACAACCGGGTACCCACTTAAATGACCCAGCGGCACACCCGCAAAAAGATTTCAGGTTTTTGATGTAGATACCTCACGAATATCGTAAAATTTGGTACTTATAAAATCCTGTGATATTATCAAATCACTTAGGAATTTGACGAAGTCCCTAATTTTATCATTTCTCTGAGACATATTCAACATTATTCAAATTATTGTTGGCTTACTGTAAAACCTTAGTAAAACACTTAGTAAGACATAGGGTGTAAAAAAAGTACGATAATGTACGATTCTACATCACTAATAGATTATATAAAAAAAAAAATATTTACCTAAAAAAAGTTTTAGCTGAAGGAGTGAAGCGCCTGGAGGGTTCAATGACCTCTATGATCAGCTGGTGATGCAGATAAAGATGTTTTTTGTTATAATATCCAGTCACTAGCAAGTACCTATTCGTTCCAATAAATTTCTTTAATTTAATTCGAAGGAAAATTAAATTTCAAAATAATAAAAAAAACAAAAGTATTTTATTTATATTTTTTTACAATCTATTAGTGATGTAGAATCACCCTTTAGAAGGATCATCGTAATTTTTTTACACCCTCTATTATGGACACCCGAAATACTTAGCTACTTTTCCTGACTATACATTACCAAAAGGTTTGATAATTCAACAAAAAGTACTGAGTGAATACTAAATTACTAACTTGTACGAGAATTTGTTGATTTGAGCATATTGGATATTTTTTTTATTTTTCTATGTGCTTATTGTAACCAATGTTAGTTAAATACTACAAATTTTTACTTTGAAAAAGCCAGGGGATTATATTGTTTCCCCTGGTTCAATGTTGTACATTGACTTCTGCTGTCTTTCTGGCGTGATGCCAATTTGACTTTGAATTAAAAAGCAAACATTTGAGATAGCAGCAAAGAGAATAGAAATATGTAAGCATGCTTAGATTATATATTTCATGATTCTATAAAAAAAATCGTGCAACGCTTGATAGCGTTGCGGCTGGCACCATTGACCGCGGTTATTGATGACCGCAATATGTAAGATGGTACAATACACAGAAGAACGCTGCTGCCCATCCTCCGGTTCACAAGTCACCTCTTACGACTCCTGCGGGTAGAGATGTGTTGGGCATGAACCAAGAATGTTGGGTCACTGAGATCGATATCTATGGTTGGGTCGGTCTTTGCCGTCACCACACGTAACGGACTATTTTTACATATCAGTGCAAAATATTTATATTAAAACCTTTATTTACTTTTTTGATGATGCTTTTTATGGATTAGATTTAGCAGATAGAATAAAACTTTAAAAGGTAACACAAAACACGAATAACCCTGAGTAATAAAATGATACGTAATTTTAAAATGTGGTGATTACCTTCTGTCTGGATATCATTACTAAACGTTAGTTTTAGGCTTCAGATCCTATGCAATCTAATCATGTTTTATTTATTAATGTCGGTCTTACAGCCAGTTGCACAAAGCATCTTTAAAGTTAAAGCTCCTTTAAGAGTCCTATCACATTTTGAGCGTGTTTTTGCGCAACATAGCTAATTTTGGCGTCCTTAATCTGAGAAACCGAAAGATTTTGATAACTTTAACTTATAAAATGTTGAATAACAGTTATTATTTAAGTTTGTAGCGGCCTCGTTTTTAACATTTTTTTCTTATATTGGTAGATATAGCCAATATTCCGAAGCAAGTTTTCATGAAAATGTGCGAAGGCACTTTTTTGAGCTCTTGGATTGAACTATTGGGCAAAGCAAACAAAATTAAAAATATACAATAAAATCTCTTAGCGGCCTCGGAATTTTGTAAAATATATTGGATAATCTAGAAAAAAAAAATATTCCGAACGAAAAAATTCCAAAAAACGCTCAGGTTTAACTGCAAATTTCACATTTACATTACAAACAATTACATTGATATTATTTCGTAGCAACGCGTCAAACCGCGCTAATGCGCGCGAAAATCGTGTTACTCTATAAACTTATACCATACTAAACTTTGGTATAAAAGAAATGAAAATCGCCTACGTTTGTTTAAAAACAATTCGTTGTAATGTAGGACCTTAATTGAACGTAATTACAACTGCCAAATTTTTTCAAACGCAATAATAATATCAAATAACTTGATAATACAAAAAGTATTAATATCATTCAGTTGTAGCTAGAACGCCGTTAAACCCGAGCGAGATTTTCCACTTTTTATTTTTTTTTAACGAAATTTTGTAATAGGCCTCTTAAGTCTATTGCTGACTCTTTCTATTCTGCTGACAAAGAAAGGTACAGCAATAGATTTGAAGGAGCTTTAACTTTAAAGACGCTTTGTGCAACTGGCTGTTAGAGTTGTTCAGAGCTCAACGCTTTTAGGCCTATCAATTTGAGTAGTTTTAGTTTGTGTCTGCCAGAATTTCTGTCACTATCACATCACAGACCATAAGAACGTCCACTACTGGGGTTCACTATAAAGACCTCCTGCTAGAAGTGTGGTGCAGTTTGGTGACCATAGTCACCACACCTCGCTTGATAGCGTTTTAGTCGTTTGGTTTCAGCTATGGCAAAAATAGACATAGGTAATAAGTAACCGCAGTCACACCGTAATATGGTGGCACAATCGATACGCAGAAAGATGCTCTTGCCCTTCCTCTGGTTCATAATCTCTTCTTAGTCACCATTTATAACACCCACGGCAAGAGATTGAGTGGTACGGCATATACTGTTAGAGTATGAAATCAAGTAAGAATCAATTTTTTTCCCAACTTTGGAGCCCAATTTATAAAAATCACCAGGTGACAAAATTTCAAAAGTGAAAATTGATATTCGATAAATATAAGGTAAGTAGTGTTTAATTACTAATTTACATTCATCTTGTCACAACTTACCTTTTTAGGGTTCCGTAGTAAAAAAGGAACCCTTATAGTATCGTCATGTCCGTCTGTCCGCGGTTTAGCTCAGAGAACGCTTCTTATAGAACGCTTAATTTTTTTTTTTTTTACATTTCATCTACGCCGACAAGTGGTAGAATTAAATTTTTAAAAGTATATTTTTTTAGAGTACCTCCTATACAAGTAAAGTGGGAATGAATTTTTTTTCTCGTCTACCCCATAGTGTGGGGTGTTGTTCGATAGGTCTTTTAAAAATAATATGAGTGTTGTAAGATCATTTTTCGATTTAGGGATCCATTTGCGAAATATTAAGCTTGAAAGCGCAATTTTTGTTGGAGTCGAGTGTCTCCCCCCACCCCTGCCGACTAAACGGTTGTTATTGGAAATGTGAAAAAATTCACAGTAGTAACATTTTTTTTTGTCTCCAGTTTCTCGCAACTATCACGTGGGATATCTAGCGACTCATGTGGCTAATCTATAATGTGGAGTTGCTTAGGGAATCTCCAGCGACATCCCTACTCATAGGTCACAAGGCACTCTACGCATCAGTCTGCGTCTGTCGGCTTTTTCCTCCATTAGATTTGTTGCTAATGGGTTTGGATGTATTAATAACTTGGATCTGTATTTGTCTGCGTAACTTTTTATTTCCTCTTTTATTGTTTTTATTTGGAGATCTCTGTGCAGTATCTCATTTGTGACATACCAGGGTGCTCCTGTTATTTGTCTAAGCAGTTTAGATTGGAATCTTTGGAATATTTCCAAGTTTGAGTTAGCAGCACTACTCCACAGTTGTAAGCCGTAGGTCCAGATGGGTTTGAGAATACATTTATAAAGAAGTATCTTGTTCTCAAGTGATATTATGAGTAGCATATATGATGAAATTAAAAGAAAAACTATCACAGTTAAGTAGGCTTAGCAGGTTAATGAGCTATAGCCGAAAAACTAAAAATAATGAAAGGTAAAAAGGCCTTGCAATAAAAAATTGAAATAAAACTACGGAACTTTATACTGCGCGTGGCCCGACACGCACTTGGCCGATTTTCAATTTTAATTTTTAGGGATACAAAATGGTAAAAAAAGGAACCCTTATGACTTTGTCTGTCTGTCTGTCCTCTATACGAGTATCTCAGCAACCACTCATGTTATCGACTTGAAATTTGGAATAGTTATAGAATGTGGTTGCCCAACTTAATTGCGGATTTAATAATTAAACAAAATATGACTATTACTGTAGAGGGGACCCAAATAGGGGGGGAAGATTTCAAATTTGTGTTACTAGGTCGAGTGGGGTATCATATGAAAGGGCTTTATTTGTATACGACGCACAAAATAACTCTGGCCCTGTCATTGATGCGCAGAAGTAAAAAAACCGGCCAAGTGCGAGTCGGACTCGCACCCTAAGGGTTCCGTACCTATTTTAAAAACTCCGCGACCATCCGACTTGACCCCTCTTTTATAGAAAAGTTCTTGAAACGGGAGCTCACCTTAATTGGTTTCTATTAGTTGTGAGAAAAATTGAAATATTTAATGATTTTAGACTCTTCCCTTTATTTGCACTGTGAGACCTAGCTTCTTGCCAAATTTCATAATTTTAGGTCAACGGGAAGTACCCTGTAGGTTTTGCATTTTTGCATAAATGTATGGAGATGAAGACATAAAAAGCCATATCTTTTGATTGCGTTGTTGTAAAAAATTTAAATTTTCAGATCTTGTGTGGTTCATAGACCCTAATAATATATGGTATTAATTTCAACTTGATACATCTACCCGTTCGTGAGATAAAGGGTCTTGACAGACAGACAGACGGACAACAAAGTGATCCTATAAGGGTTCCGTTTTTTTCTTTTGAGGTACGGAACCCTAAAAAATATCAAAAATGTTGCCTTAGCCGCTTCACTAATAGGTGTTGCTGAATGTGCTCTCTTGTTTACGACTGGTAGGCGAGGATTGCGCTCATAGACCTTAATATTCGTTATCAATTTCAACTTGATACCTCTTCTCGTTCGTGAGAAAAAGGGTCTTGACAGACAGACGGACAACAAAGTACCTCAAAAGAAAAAACGGAACCCTTATAGGATCCGTTTTTTCTTTTGAGGTACGGAACCCTAAATATGGCCCAATTTTGACTTCTGCGCATCAGTGACAGGGCCAGAGTTATTTTGTGCGTCGTATACATTCTAAAATATATTTTTGTACTTTTTACGACTCTTATTTTTCAAGTTATGATGAAAAATGTCAAAAAATCACCATTCCCCGCCTTATCTCTGGAGTTTGTAAAAGGAAAAATCTGAATTAATTACAGTCTATAGAAGTTTATGTATATATATTACAGCAAACATAAACTGATGTCTCTAACTTGCACAGTTTTTTAGAAATCTGCAAAAAACCTACATACATACATACATACATAACATCACGCCTCTTTCCCGTTGGGGTAGGCAGAGACCACAGTCCTCCACCTGCTACGATCTTGACATACTTCCCTTGCTTCCTGTACTTTCATCAATCCTTTCATACATGCTCGTCGGTTTAGGGTACTTTTAACCTGGCCTTTATTCAGAACGTCCTGAATTTGGTCCTGGTACGTTCGCCTAGGCCTTCCCCTTCCAACGTTTCCATTCACTCTCGCCTGGTAGATCTCTTTCGTCAATCTTCGTTCATTCATCCTCTCTACATGACCAAACCATCTCAGCATCCCTTTCTCGATTTTGGTCACTACGTCTTCTTTTACGCCACACCGTTCTCTTATCACACTATTTCTAATCCTGTCACTCAATTTAACACCAATCATACTCCTTAGCGCTCTCATTTCCACTGCATTAATTTTACTTTCATGCTTCTTCTGCCATACCCAGCTTTCACTGCCATACATCAGTGTTGGTACCAAAACTCCCCTATGAACAGCCAAACGAGCCTTGTGAGACACCTTCTGACTCCTCATAAAGGCGTGCAGGGCACCATTCACCATGTTTCCAGCATTCACTCTTCTTTCAATATCACTTTCACACTTTCCATCTCTCGTAAACTTTGAGCCCAGATACACAAACTCCTTCACTTGTTCGACTTGTTCACCATCTATTAATATAGTACACTCTGTCATACATTCCTCTCTTTCAAGTACCATTACTTTAGTCTTGCTTACATTTACTTTCATTCCTTTCCTGTCCAAAGCCACATTCATCATTGTTACCATCTCCTGCAACTCGTCAGCAGATGACGCAAGTACAACTTGGTCATCAGCGTAGAGAAGACATTTGATGAGTAACTCATTTATTCTCAGTCCACACATACTCTCTTTCAGATCAATCAAACAATTATCCATGAACAGGTTAAACAGCCAAGGTGACGCTACACATCACTGCCTAACACCTTTTTCGATGCTAAACCATTCAGTGTACGCCCCGTTTATTCTTACACAAGCACTGGAATCCTCATAGAGAGATTTCAGTGCTTGAATCAGATGACCGTTTACCCCATACATAGACAATGCTGACCACAATTCATTCCTCACCACTCGGTCATAGGCCTTTTCCAAATCCACGAACGCGCAGTAGACTTTTTGGTTTTTTGCCAAAAACTTTTCAGCTATGCACCGCAAGGAAAAGACCTGATCTGTACATCCCATTCCCTTTCTAAATTCCGCTTGTACATCCCATATTTTATCGTCAGTATCTTTCATCACTCTTTCAATCAAAACCTTTGCATACAGTTTGCCGACGACACTGAGAAGGCTTATCCCGCGATAATTTTTGCAGTCCTGTTGTGACCCTTTTCCCTTGTACAGCGGCACAATCACAGCCTTGCACCAGTCACCTGGTACTTGGCCGTTCGTCCAACACAAGTTGAAAAGGCGGTACAACTGACTAGCCACAATGCCTCGCCCAGCCTTCAACATCTCGACCGACACTCTATCATACCCAGCTGCTTTACCTGATTTCATACTTTTCATCGCTTTCATAATCTCATCCATACTTATCTCACTTACACAATTCTCCTCTTCATTCTCATTCATTTCCACAGAAGACCTAGGTTCGCTGGCCTCTGCTTTTTCTCTCTCAAACAGACTTTCAAAATATTCCTTCCACCTCCTCAGAACACATTCTTCACCTTTTATAATACTTCCATCCTGGCTTCTGATTTTACTCAGCTCCGATGTTCCAAACTTTCCTCGGGCTGTCCGTATGGATTTCCAGAAAAACTTTTGGTTGGACTGGAAATCTTCAGTAAGCCTTCTGTCAAACTCATCCTTACACTCCTCTTTCTTTCTCTCAACGACTTCCTTAACAATACCTTTCGCTCTTTTATATACCTTTCTTGCTACACTTACGTCATCACTTGTTGCCCTCTGCATTCTTTGGTTAGCTTTTACTGCTAACCAATCTGACCATGCTTTCTTCTTCTCACAAACAGCTGCCTGTACACTTTTATCCATCCACATATTCTTCTTTTTTCCACCCTTTCTCCTTTTTGACACCCCACAAACATTGACAGCTATACTTACTACTCCATCTTTAAATTCTCAAATCTTTCACTCAATTCTTTCAAGTATTATTTTCTGACATCCTCCTCTTGCAATCTCTCTACTTTGATACGTTCTAGAACGCTCGTCTGCTCTTGTGGTCTATGCCGCCACCGGTTAAATAGACCACCAATTCGGGTCACAACCAGGTGGTGGTCTGTGTCGATGGCGGCTCCACGATATGCGCGAGCGTCCAGAACTCTTTTTCTCAATCTTTCATCCACAACTACAAAATCGATCATACTTCTCGCATCACCCTCCTCTCTTGTATACATATGGATCCTTTTGTGGTCAAACATAGTGTTTGCCACAAAAAGACTCCATTCCAAACATATCTCAAGCAAACTTATTCCATTATCATTCACACGTTCATCACCAAACTTACCAACAACTCTTTCATAACCGTCACGCTTTCTTCCTACCCATCCATTAAAATCACCTAGCATGATAACTCGTTCATTCTGATCACATTTCTCTAACGTATCTCTCATATTTTCCCAAAACTCATCTGTTTCTTTCTGGGCTTTCAGGGACTTTCGCGAACCAATATTCGTTGGTGCATATGCACCTAGAACAAAAATTCGGGTCAGTCCGACTTTCAGTCTGACCCAGATGAGTCTTGGGCTCACACACTCGACTTCTTTCACGCACTCTACCATTCTTCCGGAAAGTATGACACCGACTCCCTGACAGCCTCTGCTGGTACTGGGAACACCAGACCAGTACGCTGTGTAAGGGCCGTGTTCTGTGGTGTCACAACCTTTCCGTTTAGTCTCATTCACACAGAGAACGTCTATACGCCTTTCATCCATCATCTGACATACTTCATCTATTTTGCCATTCATTCCACCTCTGACATTCATCGTAGCAAAGCGGCTCTCCGTAGCCCGTAGCCCGTGCAAAAAACCTTTACAAACAAATTTTGTTTTGCGGTCCTAAAAATGGATATAGGTATATCGGAATCCTCGGCGCGCGAGTTCGACTCGTTCTTGACTGGTTTTTAGGGTTCCGATACCAAAATGGTAAAAAAAAGGAACCCTTATGGTGCCGCTCTGTCTGTCTGTCTGTCCGTCTGTCTGTCACACCTCTATATCTCAGCAACCACTTACGCTATCGAGCTGAAATTTGGAATAGTTTTAGAATATAGTTGCCCAACTTAATTGCACATGAAAATTTTTTGAAAAAAGTATGATTATTAATGTAAAGGGGGCCAAAATAGGGGGGGCCAAATTTCAAATTGTCGCTACTAGGTCGAGTGGGGTATCATATGAAAGGGCTTTACTTGTACATTTTAAAATATATTTTTGTATTTTTTTAAGTTTCTTAGTTTTCAAGTTATGATGAAAAATGTCAAAAAAAATACCATTCCCCCCCCCTTATCTCCGAAGTTTGAGTAAGGGAAAATCTGAATTAATTACAGTTGACAGAGGTTTATGTAAACTTTACAGCAAAAATAAAACGATCTTTCTAAGTTGCACAGTTTTTCAGAAATCTGCAAAAAACCTTTACAAACAAATTTAGTTTTGCGGTCCTGAAAATGGACTTTATTGCTTCCAAAAATACTATAGGTATATCGGAACCCTCGGCGCGCGAGTCCGACTCGCACTTGACCGGTTTTTTTAAAGTCTCAACAGTGATATTTTATTCAAGAATTGAGACCCTGGGGGCCAATTCTTAAAAGTCAGCGGGTGATTTTCGAGATTTTTAAAATTAAAAAAGCCACGATCAACTCATAAAACTCAAATTGTTATTATGGTAATTTTAAAACTGAACATTATTTTATAATAAAGAAATATTGATCCTTACTTTTGAGGAGCTTAACAGGGCTTATTTTAATTTTAAGAATGTCAAAAATCACCCGCTGACTTTTTAGAATTGGCCCCCTGGTTGAAACGTAAGTATCGTTGATATTGTAATATTATAAAATTTAACGAGGCGTGAGAAAATACCTAGGCACACAGCCAGAATGCTAGAAACAGTAATTTTGTTTGGAACCAAAACAAAGAGGAACATTATCTTATAATTCCAAAACGCTATGATTTTAGTATTAAACTTATTAACATGTTAATGGAGAAGTACAAGATATAAATGTCAACAGTTAAAATTAAACCTTGATTTTGTTATTGAAACGCGATAGGGTTATCAAAACCTTGAAAAATCGTATCTTACGAGTATGTATTAGGTCAAGAACTAGATATGACATAAAAAAATAGAGACTCGTTAAATACAAAAAAAAATATACAAGTAGAACCCGTAGGTCAGGCGGACAAGTAGAACCCGTAGAAAAATATACAAGTAGAACCCGTAGGTGAGTGTGTGCTCAGCCCTTGGTCTTCTTTACAGGATTCGCAAAGACGACTCTGTATTATAAGAGGTTTATTTTATTTTTTTATAATTTTAATTCTGGATTGGTTGTTTACCTGACTGGATATTTTATTTAATTTTTTTGGCAAAAATCTTTTATACAGGGTGTACCAAAAGCTAAAAAGGCTAGCCTACTAGACTAAACTGACCAACTTTCCCTGAGAAACACGTGCTGGCAAATGAAAAGAAAATTATCCATGCAAGTTCCTTGCGGTAGTATCCATTGATCTATGAAAATTCATATAAAGGGCGTTCGAGCACTACCAAAATTTAAACATGTGATATACCTACTCGAAATCGTTCACGGTTTCTAAATAATTCTAAATTGATCTGTACATATCATTACAAAATTTTTTAGAAAAACCTAAATTTAAGTTTGTCTCCGTACTAAGCGTATGGCATTACAAATTTAAGTTTGCAGTTGACATTTTTACTTGCCTATTTCGAGAAAGTAAGTGCAGTGTTGCTGTACCATTTATTTAAATTATTTCATTTGCAATAAAGTTGAGCAAGCATATTCTAAAACTATTCCAAATTTCAAGTCGATAGCGTGAGTAGTTGCTGAGATAAACAAATGTGACAGACAAACAGACAGACAGACGAAGTCACACCATAAGGGTTCCGTTTTAGCCTTTTTGGTTGGGAACCCTAATTACACGAAGATTAAAAATTAAACCCAAAAAAAGTAGTAAATCATTTTTTTCTCTCTTTTAGAGCATATTTAGACCTGAGTATTTTAATGTTATAATGAATTATGCCCTCTTCTATTGTATTTTATTAGATAGAAAAATGTTGAACCAATTTCTAGAGATTA
Organism: Athrips mouffetella; assembly: GCA_947532105.1. NCBI lineage: Eukaryota > Metazoa > Arthropoda > Insecta > Lepidoptera > Gelechiidae > Athrips > Athrips mouffetella. Next base: position 13,953,718 of record OX383958.1, read on the forward strand.
TTCCGTAACAATGGATTAATTCCGTCACAATATCGCATTTCGCCATGGGCGACAACCGTTACCAACGCAGTCGATCAGTTTGCGATTACATTGATTTATTCGGTATAAAAAAATAATCGGACTCGAGAAACATTTCGTCATTTCAATGCCACAGCGAAAGAAACGATTTAAGAAAAAAGGAGATACTGTTCCTTCTCCATCGCTTTATTGTATGAATTTTTCATTTGTTTTAATCTCGAAGCCCCCACTCCTGATGATAAAATATGACTCAGAAAATTCAAAATTAATGACTTTTTTTTAAAAGGTAAAGAATGATAATCGGCAATATGTGAAGTAGTGCTTGATTTTTAATTTTCATATATTATGATCTACATTATGGTTAACCTTTTAAAAGTTTTTCAGGGTAAATAGTCTCAAGTGAGGGTATTTTAGTCTCAAGTCCATTTTATCACCCGGTAATATTCAAGAATCGGGCTCCAGTTAGAAAATAAGGAACTTTCCTGAGGTAAGTACATATATTTTACTCAAAGAAATTTTTTTGACTTCCCATACAAAATGTCTTGTCCAAACGATCCATTTTCGATTAAATATAATTTAATTGTAATGCATTTTTTTCGTTTACATTTTGCAGCAATGACACTTAAACCAGAGTAAGTATATTTAAAGAATAACATTGTTGTACAAACTTGTTTTTAGGGTTCCGAACCAAAATGGTAAAAACGGAACCCTTAGGGTGCGACTTCGTCTGTCTGACTGTCACACCTCTTTATCTCAGCAACCACTTATGCCTTCGACTTAAAATTTGGAAGAGTTTTAAAATATTATTGCCCAACTTAATTGCAAATAAAAGAACTGTAAAAAAATTATTATTATTGTAAAGGGGCCCAAATAGGGGGGGAAAAATTTTGTTACTAGGTCGAGTATTCTATAAAAGGGCTTGACTTGTAGGTACATTCCAAAATATATTTTGTATTTTTTTAAGACTTTTAGTGTTCAAGAATTATGATGAAACGACAAAATCCCATTTCCCATATCTCCGTAGTTTGCGAAAGAAAAAGTCTGGATTAATTATAGGTAAATATTAGAATTATAAAGTTTATGTAAATATTACAGCACAACTACACAATGCCCAATAATGCCCATAGTCCGCCTTAATAACACATTAAGATGCAAGTGCGCTATTTTGTTGATTACGGTCGGGGCTCGAGAATTGCAGCCCAAGCGGCAGGCGAGGGCGTAATAGAGCCGAGAGTGTAATGACCAAAGCGCACGCGCTTCTTACGACGTTTTTCAACATATTTGTGAATAAAAACAAGTAAAATTTGCTTACCTCTTTTCCCGAAGAAAGCTTCGTAGACAACAAGCTACGTATTTTTCCTTAGATTTCTACGTACACCCGATTCTCCAGACTTGTGTTTCGTGCCTTAGTGTTTTCTACGTTGAGGAACTATATTAATTACTGTTTTTCATTTGTAGGAGTTGATATTTTGAAAATAATTACAATAAATACAATGTAACAAATACCTATGTATTTGTAAAAATGGCGCGCGCTGTTATAGCGGACACAGATTATACATACATGCGCGCGCAGGCGGCATTGACTAAACTATCAAACACCCTAGTCTTTGAATTATTTAAAAATGGGATAAGACGAATTTGTTGTTACTAAGTTGATCTAAGTATATAAATATTTTCATGAAATTAATGTTTATTGATCATAAAGTTTATTAATTCATGAAAATAGGTATTATGAATTTTATAGACATAAAAACTTCTTGCTCCGTGCCGAAATTTATTTAAAAAAACCAAAGATAAAACACTAGTGCAATAATATAATAGAAAAAGCACGCGTTTTTAATAAGCCGGATTATGGACCCTAATTCAGTGCAAATAGAGCTGTTTTATGAGCAAACGTGTTGTAAAAGCCGTAGAAGCTTTCTGAGGTTAACTTCTACCACAACAAGCAATAACCCAAGCTCGACAAGAGAGCAAGTATGGGTCGAAAAATTTAAAGTCCCATCAGAATACGTCCCACCTGCAGAAAGTCTGCCACCTGGACACAATCTGCAGTGATCAACCTGGAAGTCGCTAAACCGTCTGCGAACTCAGGTTGGCCGCTGCAGAGAAAACATGGCGGGGTGGGGCTTCGCAGACCAGTTGCTAAAGCACTGTGACTGTGGAGCTCCATCTCAGAACATGGTGGAGCTCCATCGCACTTGCTCTCTTGTCCACTGTGCCCCTCCACCTACACTGGAGAGGATTTGCGTGAGGCGTCGGATAAAGCCGTAGAAGTGGCAAGGTTTTGCGAGGTCAGTATTTGATCCAGTACTTGTACATTGACACGAAGAAGAAGACAGCAAAAATACGAGTACAACGATCTTTCTAAGTAGCATAGTTTTTAGATATCTACAAAAAACCTTTACAAACAAATTTACTTTTGCAGTGCTAATAAATTTACTAAATTGCTTCCAAAAATACCATAGGTATATCGGCACCCTCGGCGCGCGAGTCCGACACGCACTTGACTGGTTTTTAGGGTTTCGTACCTCAAAATAAAAAAAACGGAACCCTCATAGGATCACTTTGTTGTCCGTCTGTCTGTCTGTCAAGACCCTTTTTCTCACGATCGGGTAGAGGTATCAGATTTAAATTAATTCCGAATATTAAGGTCTATAAACCACACAAGATCTGAAAATTTCAATATTTTACAGCGATGCAATTAAAAGATATAGCTTTTTATGTCCTCATCTCCATACATTTATGCACTATAGCAAAACCTGGAGGGTACTTCCCGTTGACCTAAAATTTGGCAAGGAGCTAGGTCTCACAGTACAAATAAAGGGAAAAGTCTAAAATTATTTAATATTACAATTTTTCTCACAACTAATAGTAACCAATTAAGGTGAGCTCTCGTTTCAAGAACTTTTCTATAAAAGAGGGGTCAAGTTGGATGGTCGCGGAGTTTTTAAATACTCCAGTAAAAATACGGTTTTGCAAAACATTAAATGTTAATAGATACTTTTTTGTGTATATCGTATTTAAATATGATGTTAAGACACAATATTTACGAATCCACCTAAAATTTTAATCGGCATATTTTTTTCGAAATACAGCTTAGGCAAAAATAGTAATAGACAATTATATACTTTTCTACACATTTGCTCATAAAATAGCTCTATTTGCACTGCATTTAGGTCCATAATCCAGCTTATTAAAAACGAGTGCTTTTCTCATTATATATTACAGCACTAGTTATTTAATTTCTGTTTTTAGGGTTCCGATACCAAAATGGTAAAAAAAAGGAACCCTTATGGTGCCGCTCTGTCTGTCTGTCCGTCTGTCTGTCACACCTCTATATCTCAGCAACCACTTATGCTATCAACCTGAAATTTGGAATAGTTTTAGAATATAGTTGCCCAACTTAATTGCACAAGAAAAATTTTTGAAAAAAGTATGATTATTAATATAAAGGGGGCCAAAATAGGGGGGGCCAAATTTCAAATTGTCGCTACTAGGTCGAGTGGGGTATCATATGAAAGGGCTTTACTTGTACATTTTAAAATATATTTTTGTATTTTTTTAAATTTCTTAGTTTTAAAGTTATGATGAAAAATGTCAAGAAAAATACCATTCCCCCCCCCCCTTATCTCCGAAGTTTGAGTAAGGAAAAATCTGAATTAATTACAGTTGATAGAAGTTTATATAAACTTTACAGCAAAAATAAAACGATTTTTCTAATTTGCACAGTTTTTCAGAAATCTGCAAAAAACCTTTACAAACAAATTTAGTTTTGCGGTCCTGAAAATGGACTTTATTGCTTCCAAAAATACTATAGGTATATCGGAACCCTCGGCGCGCGAGTCCGACTCGCACTTGACCGGTTTTTTTTATTTTTATATTAACAAAGAGCAAGGAGTTCTAAAGACTAAAATAATTATGACATTTTCGTTAATATATACCTAATGTTGATGAAAATATAATATATAGACAGTTTGTTGCATGAGATTAGTTAAATTTGACAACAAATTAACAATAATTGATTTTGTAACCAATACATTTTAAGTTTTTGTACTTTTTCAATGACTACACTGTTTGGGAGCATTGCCACTGCTTCGTCAGAGCTCCTCATTTGAAAAAAGAAATGCGCGCGCAACAAGAATTTCGCGCGCCATTTTTCAGAAGTATTTTCATTTGCTTTGATTTTTGTGACTAACTAACAATGCTGTTCGTTGGTTTCAAGCAATGTAGAAGAACTTAATTTAACCCCACAGGAAATAATTACTGGGACACAGAATGCAAGTGAGAGTCTCCTTCCAGCAAAATCAAAGGAAAGCAAAATACATTCTTGCCTACGAAAAGTTCATTGAATGGAAGAACAGCAAAAATGCCAATTCGTTTTCAGAGAATGTCTTTTTGCCTTATTTCAATGAGCTGGCGAATAAGTATAAACCTAGCTCTTTGGTGTATTTATTTCATGTTGAAAAGTATTGTGAGAACCAAAAAAAGGTAAGCTAATTTGATTCGTTTTTATTCGCAAATGTGTTGAAAAACATCGTAAGAAGCTTGTGCGCTTTGGTGATTACACCCTCGGCTCCATTACGCCCTCGCCTGCGGCTCGGGCTGAAATTTCTGAGCCTCGGCCGTAATATCAAATATAGCGCACGTGCATCTTAATGTACTTATATCATAGAAAAACGTATATTTTACATATAGGCATCAAAATCTACCATAAATATATTTAAAAATATATTTTTTTCTCAAAATATAAGATCGACACTTATTTTCATATATATAAGGCCCAATAAAGTCGAGGTAAAATAATAGAAATAAACTGAGCTAAACTTAACCTTCTTAAATGTAAGTGATTCTTATATATATTGACAGAAATCCCATACAAAATAAAAAAAAGTTTTTTGTAATCGGTGGTTTACAAAGATTTTGTAAACATTTATGTTGGATTTGCTAAAAATGTGAGTACTTAGCACTATTTAAATTATTAGAAAGCAAAACGGCTCTATTACTATTTTTGGTTGCGAAGATAAACTTTATTTAAATTTCGTTGTATAAAAGTTAAATTATACAAAAAAGGTAATATTTTTAGGTGGATTCATGTATAATATGAAAGTATGTATACATAGCAAGTCGTAAATAAAAACAATAATCTATTAAAAAAAATCCGAAATTCCATATTCTTTAAATCTTTGGACAGCAAAATAAACAAATAAATGGGGTAAATTTAGGTTGATTCCATTAAAAAGCTTTACACAGAAATATAATCTATCGATCTGAAAAAGAAACACGGCTATTACAAATTATTTCCGTTTCGCCATACAATGCTCTCGTAATTTTACTGGAGTAAAGTCAAAGAGCAAAAGCTTTTAGTGTACCATATGGTAGATAGGTACGGAACCCTTAGGGCGCGAGTCTGACTCGCACTTCCCCGGTTTTTTCTGTATCGGGAAGCGTTGGAATAAACGAGGAAAATTTTGAGTTTCATGGTCAGAAACGACTCTCAGAATATCCGTTCTGTTAAAAAAATAACGCTTTATAAATAATAAATAAACATTGGGGGACAATTCACACAAAGTCATCTGATTCCAAACTAGACAAAGCCTGTACTACGGGTACTAGAGACTGATATACATACATAAATAGATAAATAACACCCAGACACAGAACAAACACTTTTGTTCTTCACACAAATGTTTGCCCTGGGCACAAACGAATCCACGAACAAATCGAACCCGCGGTCCACGACATAGTAGATAGACTTACTACCATCTTCTTACAACCAACCACACAAACCCATAATGTTTCGATCAATGTCAGCCAATGTAAATTTTTAACTTACTCCATTAATTACATAATTAACTTAAAGAAATTAATAAAAATGTAGAGCCAAACATTCGTACGTTTTGGTCTCATGCAGTCGCTTTATAGTGGCTAACAGCGAAACGGAGAAAGACTCTACAAGTACCCTACAAAAATAGTGATAAGTATATCTTGCATAAATGCGATGCGTGTGATGCATGACATTCATAATTCCTTACTCTAACGACTTGTTTTAGCTCAAAGCAAGAGAAAAGAGATTAGAGAATTTCGAGACGTCCCGAAATATCGTCGGGCGGCGGCCGGCCATGACCCCGAAGCGCAAACTCTACATCGCGCGGAAGTCGAAGCTGCCATATTATTTTGATTAGTTTAATATTTCCTTTATTATCATCAACTCAGCCGCAAGACGTCCAAATTTCCTTATGAAAATTTTATTACTGCCTTAGAGGGTGTGTATAAATCAGATATTTTTGCATAATGTAGACTCTGGTTGATGCATGTGGATGTATGGTCTTCGACACTGGAAGGGAGGCGGAACGTAGAGTGCATACGGCAAGCAGTCAGAGCAAGTTGCGGTGGGCACGGAACACGCAGTCAGTTTGCGAAGAGAGCTGCAGTTCAACAGTGTTGTTATCGGGTGCGAGAGGTGTCGGATAAGACCGCGAGCGCGCGCGTTCGCCGCCAGTAGAGCTGCGAGCGACGCCTGCGCAGCCGTCCACAACAATCGCGAGTGATATGTGCCTGAACAACCGCTACCGGCTACTGTTTCATAAACTACAGTGTTGTGACAAGCGTTACTTTAACGTGTGCGGTTAATAACTAAACGAGAGGTGCTTTGTATCGGTAAGATTCATAATTTTATATCGGTGTTTTAGTTGATTTGCATAATGTGAAAAATTAATTATCTAGTTAGAATTTATCGAAATTTTTTAATAACTGATAGCATAAGAAATTGGAAACTGAACGGGAGAGTTACGATGAAAGTAAATGGGAGATAAAATGTCATGGAATGGGATTGAATATACTGGTTGGATGATATGATAAGATATAAAAGTAGGAAGCGAGTGCTGTGCTGTGGTGGGGGACACAAAGCAAGCGCGCGCGCAGATGCCCTCCCGCTGTGCACTAGGCCACTGCCGACGCCGACGTTTGTTTTCTCCGACCTTTCTAATTTCACTCATCTCACCTCAGATGAATGAAACAAAAACTCACACGCTAGGTTAACATAAAAGCTATGATATGATTCGTTCCAAATTGCTGCGAAACTTAGCTGTTACTACTTAAGATTAGATCTGTCGCTGGCTTCATTTGCTATCGAATGATCCTCCAATTGAAAGACTAATCTATCACTCAATGTTAACATCTTTGAAGTTTTATCATTACCTTCTGTTTGATCAAAAATATCACGGTCCCATTGTGTACACTTTGGGTTCTCCATTGATGTCAGCGAATTCATTGTTTTATTTCACAGCTGTTTTATTTTCGACTAGCACTCCGCCCTGGCTTTGCACGGGTTGCAAAGTAAGCGCACTAAACGCGTCTCTTTACGACTTGATTACAAAACATCAACATTACTATATACTCGCAATTTCGTACTCCCAAAGCTCTGAAAGTTGAGTTGAGTTGAGCTCTTGAAAGTTTCGTTAGACCCAAAGAGTTTGGAACTTCGCTCCTTTATCTGGAGTATGACCACACTGTGACCTTCGGCTTTCGACCGATAGATGGCAGCGTTTGAAAACTGAATCACGCTATCATGTTGGTAAAGCAGTCAAGGAGCGCTGTCTTCCCACTTGATTTACAAAACTTGCATTCATATACGAGTTTATAAATTAAACACAGCCTTTATTCGAAGCAGGGCCGCTTATGCGTCACTTACTGAAAGGAGACGCATAGTAACAAAACTTATTGTACGTCTTGTCTTTTGTATTATAAGAAGAGGTCGATCATCAACCTTACACCCTAGGTGAACGAATTTTACGGATCGGGTCGATAGATCCAGACAATAATAAGGAACAGACTCGTGTAAGGAAGTATAAATAGAGACATGTTAAATGATGTCTTCATCAAGATATAATGTTTGTACTGCAAATTCTTTCAATTTCTTGATTTACAACATTTGAAAATACAAAAACAAACCCTAAACATTTCAACACATCGAAACTCTTCGTACTAAACAATCAGCTGATTGGTCCAATTTTAATGATGATGGACGTATGTTAATTAAGCTATTGTTAATATTTTTGGTATAATTTTGCCATCAACTGTATCTAATTATCGTGAAAAATAAATACTTGGAAAATTCATGGTAATATCATGTAGGTACAGTCATATTCCGTAAAACATTGTTATTTTAATTAGTTGGAAGAATTTCAGGTGACTGATGTAACGTAAGATATACCTACCTTAATACACGCGTTCAATACAAAATGAGGAGTCTAAAGGAGTGATCACACATAGCTGAATTCAAACACTAATTTGGCATACATTGCTCGTTGAAGTAAGGATATTGCAATTAACATAACCAAGCCTCCCAGCAATGTATGCCGAATTAGTCTTTGAATTCAGCTAGGTGTGATCACTCCTTAACAGATCATAGCATACTTGTATATGTAGACTAATCTAAAAATAGTACATTGTTCATCGAGAGGAGAAAGTGACCGATTCCCAACAAGGGTGTCGTTTGAGCCCTGAGGCGAAGCCGAAGGGCTCAATACACCCGAGTTGGGAATCGCACTTTCTTTCGAGTGATACATAGTGCTTTATACTTCACCTACGAGGAAAATATTTCAGATTTCCTTTTCAGATATGATGTAAGTTTTTTGTATCCCATTTATGGTATTTTTCAACATGGAATACAAAGACTTGGCTTATATTTATACGCTTTTTCACTATAATAAGCAAGCAAAACAGTTTCCGAAAATCAATGCGCTTTTTCTTCGCTTTTTCAACGTATAAAACTATCACATACCTACATTGTTGTATTTTTTGGAGATTTTTCAGGCAATCAATAACCGCTTGCGCACTTTCTTGTAGTTCTAGCGGCGTCAAAAACTCTTCAGCACTGTCACTATTAGACGACATTTTTTTGTAAAAAGCAGGCACCAACAAAACTACAATTAAAACTTCCAACAACTTTGTAAAGAAAACAGGGGTCCAATTTTTTAAAATCACTGGGTGATAAAATACCGCTTGGATGTTTAAATGTTTTAATTTTACCTTGATAGTGTTAAAACGTTAGTAATACTTTATAAAATTTAACAATTAAACACTAATTTATATTTATGCATTATAATTTTTCCCTATTGATAAGAAAAAAACTGAAATTTTGATTTTATTGAGTATGATTTTATCACACGGTGATTTTCAAGAATAGGTACCTAATTCACGCGCGCGCTTTCGTTCCACATTTTGGTTTCGTTATATTTTCAAATTAATGGTTTTTTCAGAAAAGTGTAGGTGGCCAGCATCATTTCGTGGACTTAGAGATAAAAACTTTTTCTTTTTTTGGCATTATGATATTAAAATAGGTTATCGACAGATTTTGATCTAAATTTAAGAAAAAAAAACACGTTAACAATGGATTTTCATACAAAATTCCATCCAGCTAAAACACGTTAACAATGGATTTCCATATAACTTTTCCCCCCGCATATTTATACCATAGAAATGACGTATCTTCTCCTTAGTTTTTAAAACAGGACTGAGGTACTTTCCGAGAAGGTGAAGTATAAATAACGTTTACGTTATGTCTCGACTTCGCCTATTATAGTAGTAGAACTGTTAGAGCAAAGTTGAAAAAGGTCTCGTTGTATGGGATTGGGAAGGTTTATAAGTTTCTTGAGTTTTTTTTCACAGATAGCTTTATCGTTCGAAATCTGTGTGCAAAAGTCACTTTTGACCGCTAGCATGGGAAAGTCTGTGTGCTAAAGTCATTTTTGGCCGCCAGCGTGGAAAAGGTTTTTGAAATTAGAACGTGATGATGAATTATGGTATAAGGTCATCATCATCATGTATGGGTTGCAAGGTCGATGACCGACCTCACGAGCCCTGGTGTCAGAGTTGTTGACAACTACAAGTAAAGTGGGGGTGTTTTTTAGGGTTCCGTACCTCAAAAGAAAAAAACGGAACCCTTATAGGATCACTTTGTTGTCCGGCTGTCTGTCTGTCTGTTTATCTCACGAACAGGTAAAGGTATCAGGTTGAAATTAATACCACATATTAGGATCTATGAACCACACAAGATCTGAACTAAATAATTTTTTTACAACGACGCAATCAAAAGATATGGCATTTTATGTCTTTATTTTATTTATTTATTTATTTATTATGTATTTATTAAAAATGCAAAACCTACAGGGTACTTCCCGTTGACCTAAAATTATGAAATTTGGCAAGAAGCTAGGTCTCACAGTACAAATAATGGGAAAAGTCTGAAATCATTAAATATTACAACTAATCTCACAATTAATGGTAACCAAATGTGGTGAGCTCCCGTTTCAAGAACATTTATATAAGAGAGGGGTCAAGTTTGATGGTCGCTGAGGCGATTTTTGTTTTAGTTCTATTTAAAAACGGGAACACTTACAAACTTGAAAATTGGTATGTTTATAGTGCATAAGCTATAAAATAACAACAAATAATAAAATTTGGTCAAGCGCGTGTCGGACTCAAAAAATCTAGCACATTAACTTACTGAAATTTCCACTAATACAATTATGTTTATGTGGTGGTACGGAACCCTCAGTGCGCGAGTCCGACTCGCACTTGGCCGGTTTTTTTTTTTTATTGTTTACCCCATCTTGTGGGGTGTCGTTAGATAGGTCTTTCAAAAATAATATTTGTTAGTCGATATGATTTTTCGATTTAGGGATCCGTATGCGAAATATTTAGCTTGAAAGCACATTTTTTTATTGTAGTCAGGTGTTCCTACCAGCTAAACGGTTGTTATTGGAAATGTGAAAAAATTATGCGTAGGGTAATAGTACCTATACGAGTATATGATGAAATAGAAAGGATACTAACACAGCTAAGAAGGCGTCACAGGTTATTGAGCGACGAGTATTAAACTGAAAATAATAAAAATAGCAATAGCAGTCAGGCGCTAGGACCTCACTGAGCATTGGAGTTGAAAAGTTGATGATATTAAATAAAATACTTAATCGAAACCTGATTTACGTCAAAAAATCCTAAAGAAACAACGGAACCCTATACTGCGCGTGGCCCGACACGCACTTGACCGGGTTTGTTTACTACCGATTGCGATACTTCTTTAAATGCCATTAAATAAGACTGCTATTACGGATCATTTACACTTCCGTTCTTAGTATTAATGATCAATTCACAAGAAAAAGAGAAATATTTTCACTTTAGCAAACAAAATTTTGCTAAAACATTTGATTTCTAAAGATTTCTTGATTTTTCACTACAGTTTTCTTTTCACCCGATATCCACTTCCGTTGTTTTTCATGAGGTTTTTTCTTTTTTTTCTTTTTTTTTGTAAAGCAAATGTTGTTGCCTTTGACCTAATAAATAGACAAACGGATGTCCTTAATAAATGGACAAACGGATGTTCTCGTCCACCATTATATACTCGTACCTACTACAGGCTTTTTCCCTTTGATTCTAAAAACTCCGCGTCTACTGAAACCTTCCCTACTTGAAATTTGTTATAACTGGAAGTAAAATTTTATGATTTTAGACTGTTACCTTTACTTGTGCTGTGAATACTGGCTTCTACCCAAATCTTGGTCAGTGGGAAGTACCCTATAGGTATTGGAGTTTTTTTTTAAATGTAGCGTGTGTTTGTACTTTTCGTTAGCACTTCTATTGCTACACCCTTACAGGGTGCCACACATACTTGTAACCATTTCTGTATTATAACAACTAAATGACTGTGACATGCAATTAACGAATATGAATTAAGTATGGAGATTTTTTTATGTAGTATATTTTTTTTTTTTTGAAGACATAAAGGGCCGTATCTTTTATTTGTGTTGTCGTAGAAGCTTGAAATTTTCACACCTTCAATATTCAAAACTTGATACCTTTATCTGTTCGTGAGAAAAAGGGTCTTGAACGACAGCGACAAATCGACAAGCAAATAAGTAATATTGTTTTGTTTATTTTCCTTTTATTTCTTATTTCCGTTTATTTTCCTTTAGTTTCCTGGTACGGGAGCAAAAAAAAATTTTTATATTTTGTTGCTATTTAGCGATACATGTTAGCGTTATGACTGGCGACATGATAGTACAGTCAAGAGCACATCAAACTTGACACATTGAACTTTGTACCATTCATATTTCAATAGACGTACGGACTAGAGTCGCACTGCGAGTGTCAAGCTTGACCGTAGTTGACTGTACGATACGCAGAAGGAATCTGCTGCCCATTCTTCGGTTTAAGAAACCTTAGTCGCCATTTATGACATCTACGACTCTATGCACCCACGGAAAGAGGTGGGGCGCTGGTACGAACTACGAACTTTAGCCGGCACCACCGGGCAATAAATTTAATATAGTAGCAAATAAACCTGAATGAATGAATTGAAAACAGCCGCACGTTTTAGAAAAATAGGTTACCGCGTAGGAGGCATGTTCTTTTTATTCTGGCAATGACACGCCGCTGCTAGTTCGAAGCTTCCTCATTTTTACTTTCGAGCGGAGCGAGAAAGGAATTGTATTCGTGAAAAAAAAAAGTTTTTCTAATTTTCTCAAAAATCTGTTCTAGGTATATCACTTATACATCATAAAAAACAAGTCTCCCAAAAATGTCCGTCCGTCGGTCGGTCGGTGGGTCGGTCGGTCGGTCGGTCGGTCGGTCGGTCGGTCGGTCCGTCGGTCGGTCTGTCCGTCACGCTTTGGCCTAGCGGCTAAACGAATGGTCCGACTGACATCATATTTTGAATTTAGGAGTTTTATGCAAATCCATCGAAGGGTTCTAAGTGGTTTCTTGCCGGCTCTCATTTTGAGGGTAGATGTCATACAACGAAAATAAAATTGAAATTTTCTCAAAAACGACTCATAGAATCTTGATGAAACTTTGGATGACCAAGCATCTCCATGTAAGATATCTTGCGCCACTATCAATTGATCTGTGTAATTTCATATAAGGGGTGTTCCTGTACCACCAAATCGTAAATATGTGATTTACCCAAAATTGGTTCCATTGAGTTTATAAATTTTTTCTATAATATTAATCCTGGATTGGTTGTCTACCTCACTGGATATTCTTTATGATTTTTTTGAATATACTTTAGTACACAGGGTGTACCAAAAACTGAAAGGCTTGCTCAGTAGACTAAACTGAATAATTATCCATAAGGAGCATATGGAAAATTAAAAAAATCTCAATGCAAGTATCCTACGGTAGTATCCATTGATCTGTGAAAATTCATATAAAGGGTGATTCAGTACTACCAAAAGTTAAACATGTGATTTACTCGAAATCGTTTGGGGTTTGTTTGTTTTAATGTTTGACAATTTGAATTCTGAATTGATCTGTATGTTACATTCGAACATTTTTTTGGGAAAACGTAAATAAAAGTTTGTATTTCCATACTATGTGTATGGCATTACAAATTTAAGTTTGCGGTTGATAGTTTTTCCTTGAGTATTGCGAGAAAGTAAGTGCAGTGCTGCTGTACCATTTATTTTCTTAGGATTGAGAGATCATAAATAGTTATGAAAAAACTAACACCTGAAAATTCGCTATATATACCTATCTCAGCAAGTACCTAACTACTGCTTTACCTCTTACTGAAACTCTTATACATACCATGCGATGTAGATCTTGGTAATTATTTATTGTATTGTGAGTAAATCTGGGTTCGATTCCCGGTGGGAACACTGTCAAATAAGAATCATTTTATGAGACTTCCCCAGTTGGGTAGGAAATTGACAATAAAGAGGCCTTTGGCGGGTCAACACTCTGACACCAAAGTTTGTGAGGTCGGTCATCGATCTCACAACCTACTGCGACAGTTATTGTAGATTATCTTATCTCGAGGAAGCAAAAAATGCCGACCTCCTATGTAAATAGACCAGAAAAATTACTATTGCGTAAAGCAACTTTTTGTTGTAAAGCACACAAGGACACACAAATTAGTATTGAAATGCAAATAACAATAAATACTCAAATAATGGAGAAAACAAATTCCATACGTGAGACCTAGCTAGATAGATTTTTCATCCCCGAAAACCCCCGTATAGTAAATTTCATCGAAAGCGTTACGGCCGTTTTTAAAAATTACTACATGGGGGTTTTCGGGGAAGAAAAATCTATCTAGGTCTCACCTCAGGGAAAATTCGTTTTCTCTTTTTTTGTATAAATATATATACACAAACATAGGTCGAAAAAACAAAATTTGACCTCCCATACAAAATACGCTAGCAGCTGATGCAGTTTCTATGTCAGGTCAAAATTGATTTTAGTTTTTTCGACCTATGTTCCTTTAGGAAAGTTGTTCAGTTTCATGGGCAGATTCACCCCTTTAGTATTATCACACCTTTGCCTTTACACAACGATGATAATTAAATTATGATAATTCATTTATTTACTTGAAACATGGTAAATATGACATGGTTTCTCTCACAGTATCCAGCTTGCTCTATCTACCCATAATCTAAGACGTGCAAAATGTGCAAATATGATTAATGATAAGTACTACTATCAACAAATCCAAAATAATTATCAAATTAATGCACCAAACTAAGAGGATTTACTCACTAGGCACCAATAACATGTCCAAATGAGAAAATATAAACATTTCAATTTTACAAAACAAAAAGAAATAATGATAAAACATATTTTTTAAAACAAGCTTTTATTAGACGTAAAACGTTATCACAGTCTCAGTTTTTAAATAAAAGCGTGTTAAATTTTACAAGAGCAAGAGAGAACTTAAAAAAACTAGTCAAGTGCGTGTCGGACTCGCGCGCATATCTAAGACGGTATTTTTATCTTAGTGGTACGGAACCCTCGGTGCGCGAGTCTGACTCGCACTTGGTCGGAGTTCTCTCTTCCTGTTTTATAATGTAACACGCTTTTATTTTAAACCTGAGACTGTGATAACGTTTTAGTTCTCTTTCTACGTATAATAAAAGCTTGTTTTAATAATTATTTTTAAAAATTACTTTATTTTAATTTTATTTGTAAATATTTATGATGTCAAATACTAAAAAACAACTATCTACACACCCTAGAATCAGACGAGCTAACCTAAGATAAACCTAAGATATTTTTCTACGTACACCCAACAGCACGTCAGTAGGAAAACTTCACGTGCGGTTGACCGTACATAAGGTATGGATAAATAAGGTAGTGACATAAAAAAAAATAGCGCCTCTATTATGGAGTAGAAAAACTAAAGTATCATACAAAATGCATCTCGCACGGGGAATTTAGTCGTTGCTTTGTAAAATATTAGAGAAATTTCCAATAAAGGCCTAGCTAAACCTGAATATTTTAAAAAGGAACCTCCCAGATTTGCAGGTGAGCAAGCCATGCCACCCACTAACAGATGGCGCTGTAGATTTTCTGAAACGCGGTATGAATATCTTTCAGCTACATTATCAGATTAGCTCTAAGTTAGAATAATATTGACGATACATTTTTACGATAGAACTAAAACCAATAATCGAGCAAAAATCGCCTAAAACACGTTTGTAGTAGAGAATCCTCCCTTAATTTTTTTTTTTAATTTGTGTATTTTTGTTATAACGACAACAGAAATACATATTCTGTGGTAATTTCAACTGTCTAACTATTACTGTTTATAAGATACAGCCCAAACGAAATTTTGTAAAAAAAAGCTAGTTTTGGTGGCATTATTCCTTCGTTTTTAAAGATATTTTAAAACAAAAAATTCAGTATTGTTTTACTCAACAAGCTCTAAACAACGATACCCCACTCGATGGCGTAGGTAAAATTTTTTTTTTCGCTTACCCCTTAGCTGTTTGGAAGCCCCCCTTCATTTTTTGTATTTTTAGTATTTTTTGCTGTAGCGGCAACAAATATACACAATTTATGAAAAATTCATATTTCTACCTATTACGATTCATGAGATACAGCCCGCTGACAGACGACGTGTAGCGAGACAAGAGCAGCGGTAAATGGACGGGGGGACTGAGTAAGAAAGAACCTGTGGAAAGAACCATGCGCGCGCACGGCAACATGGCTTTTTATAAAGTCGAGGGTCCCAGGTACACAAATCACAAACATTTCGCGGTCCGCAATTTTTGCAAACGAACAATTCCTTGGAGCCCGCTCTAATACGTATGCAAAATTTTATCCCAATCGGAAACCGGGAAGTGGATCAAATTTAACTTGCAAGATTTGGTTACAGACAGACAGACACCGCGTCAGGTGAAACTAAATAAAAGCTTTTAGAAAAAGCACCTTCCAAACATTTTACGATGTACGTTTGCACTAGTTATGCTTTCTTCAACCCAACTCGATCGGATTCAAAGAATACTAATACTTTGATCGGATTATGAATGAAAATTGCCGGAGGCGGCCCATTACAAGGCTGATTGTAAGTGCCATCTTCCTGAACTGGCGATAAGCCCACAGTCATGATTATATCGAGTGTAAAAAAAATTGTAAGTAGGTACTATTTTAGCCGATTACCTGAGGAACATCAAAACACGAAAAAATTTATTTTTGCCTCCCATACAAAATGCACAATCAGCTGGTGCAGTTCCTATGGGAAGTAGAATTTTTTTTTCGTCCTAGGTTACTTGTGCAATGTTGTCCAGTTCCACGGTCAGAGTATAACAGGTTAAAATAATGCTTACAATTTTTTTTCCTTGTATAAGTCATAACTTCTAAATATAATCCTAAGCGTATTAATTAATTATGACATCTTCAACAATCTTGTTTACACAGATTTTGATATAAATGACTTGAACTCTGCAGACAACAACATTGGTAAGTGAGTCGTGACAGTGAAACGACGCCTTCTTTGTCAACCTCATTTAATATCGCAAACTCGTGAGTACCTACTAGTCTATTAGTACTGGAAAATAGCAGTAGTGCGCAAAAAAGGCGAGACGAAAGGCGCGGCACGAAACCAGTCAGGAGCTCCCACTCGAAAGCCACTTCTCCACCATTTATGGGACTACCGTTAGGTAGTAGTACTAAGTCATAACATAACAACTTTCGTTAAGCTCAACTGGAACGCTTAAGCGTCATCTGTGAAATATGACTCATAAGCATAACCGATGAGATATAATAAAGCTGAGAACGTAAGTGAAACTGGTTTGCAGTCAGTCGGTCAAGCGCATCTCAAATTTGAATTTGAAACTTGCAACGAAATAAACAGCTGCTGGAGAATTCGGAGTGTACTTTTTTAAGTGAACATCTTTTTTTAAGTAAAGTACCTGGGCGACCGAGCTTTCGCTCTATAATAATCTTTTTTTAAACACTAGATGGCGCTGTAGGATTTCTGAAACGATCTATTTTCAAGAAATTATCAAAAAACTAATATTCTTAGACAAGAGACGTAGCGAAACCCTCCGTATAGTAAATTTCATCGAAAGCGTTAGAGCCGTTTTCGAGAAACCAATTATAAATTGCTCGTTGCCTGCTTGTTTGCTAACTTGTAACAAAAATAAATAAATAAATAAAATATAAATATAAATTATAGCATAATTATATTTATAGCAATAATAAAGGTTTAAATTTATTTTAGTTTATTTTTTTAGTTTATATACACCAATATTGCTCGTTTAACAGTATAGGGTATGGGACCTTCAATTATCTTAAACTTAGATTATCGTAACTCCGATGCTGACGGTTATTTAGTCAGTCTGCCAGTACGGGAGACAATGAACAATAATTTGCATGCCTGCCCCGCGCTCCCCGCAATAACTTTTTTGAGTTCTATGCATTAACGGTCAGCATCGGAGTAACATTAAACACCTTTGCGTACAGTCGGCCGCACGTCAGAATTATCACTTCCATCCTGAGCGAATATCTGGTTTCGGGCGTTTTAATGCAACACTGGTTCAGCTTTAACTGACTTTGTCACCACTTACTTGCTGCTCTGCGTACATATTTACTCACTAAGTAGGTAATCAGTTGCAGGACTTTGTTTACATATGAAAACTCGTCCACTAACTGGTCACTTCTGTCTGGTCAGTTCATAGACAAATACCCCGTTCGTAGAGGTGTAGTTAGGGTGCTGGCTGCAATTTGGGTATATGATTCGCTCATGATTCATATTAATAGGGATGATCAGCTCAATACGAATCGATTTGGTCCTTACAAGTTTTTCTGTGCGTCTCTGCGTTTTTGAGTTAAAGCAAAAAAAATGAAAATAAGATACTTAATAATGTTTTTTTTGTCTGCTTTTGTGGCTCTTGTTTAAAATACTTCCGAAGATGTAGAAAATCGAAGTGGCTGACATGCAGGGCTCTGCATTATCACAGGACGGAGTAGTGAATTTTTGCATTTTGAAGCGCTGTAACTTTACGACGCAGGGCTATTATGGGGGCAGACCATTTTTCTGGGGTTTTATATATTGTATTTAATCAGATAGTCATAGTCTGCCAGGTGTACGTTTCTTTATCAAATTTCTAAATAGTTAAAACTTAATTCCTCAAAAACGCAGGGGTGTGGATGTCCGCCAATATTTTTTGTATCTTCTAGAGGATGCTCCCTATCATCAGTCAAAGAGGCAGACATGAGCAAATCATATAGAAATTTGTCCTTCATCACCCTTAATAGTGGTTCTTCTGTTCATGAAACTGAACAACTTTTCCCAAAGAACGTGGGTTGAAATACGAAAAAAATATTTCGACTGGTACAGTTTCATGGACAGAACCACCTCTTAAAATATCCAGGGTGCTAAAAAAATGAGTGTTTAAGGTCCTAATGAAATAGGTGAACATAATTTTTAGCATGAAACTACAGAACTTTCCCTATGGGAACATAGGTGTTAATACGAAAAAAAAATTAACTTCCCATAGAACTGCGTCAGTTTATAGCGCATCAATATTTTTTTCGAATTCTGACCTGTTTCTTCGGAAAAGTAGTTCAGTTTTAAGCTCCAAGTAACATGCCAAAATTATGTTCATAATTTTAATCTGTATCAGGAGCGGTGCAATGGCTATGAAGGAGTGGTTGCAGTGGCTGCCGCCTCCGCGGTCGCTGCTGGCGCTGCTGCTGGCAGTTGGCGGGTTCAGCGGGCGATTGTTCGCCTCACACGTGACGCACTCGCCAACACTGCTGGTCGACACTTGCCACTCGCTCTGCCGGCTCGTCGGGCTTGTCACTACCGTACTAGCTTATAAGGTAACTGTAACAGGAGCGGTACAATAGCTATGAACGAGTGGTTGCAGTGGCTGCTGCCGCCGCTGCTGGCAGATGGCGGGTTCAGCGGGCGACTGTACGCCTCACACGTGACGCACTCGCCAACACTGATGGTCGACACTTGCCACTCGCTCTGCCGGCTCGTCGGGCTTGTCACTACCGTACTAACTTATAAGGTAACTGTAACAGGAGCGGTACAATAGCTATGAACGAGTGGTTGCAGTGGCTGCTGCCGCCGCTGCTGGCAGATGGCGGGTTCAGCGGGCGACTGTTCGCCTCACACGTGACGCACTCGCCAACACTGCTGGTCGACACTTGCCACTCGCTCTGCCGGCTCGTCGGGCTTGTCACTACCGTACTAGCTTATAAGGTAACTGTAACAGGAGCGGTACAATAGCTATGAACGAGTGGTTGCAGTGGCTGCTGCCGCCGCTGCTGGCAGATGGCGGGTTCAGCGGGCGACTGTTCGCCTCACACGTGACGCACTCGCCAACACTGCTGGTCGACACTTGCCACTCGCTCTGCCGGCTCGTCGGGCTTGTAACTACCGTACTAGCTTATAAGGTAACTGTAACAGGAGCGGTACAATAGCTATGAACGAGTGGTTGCAGTGGCTGCTGCCGCCGCTGCTGGCAGATGGCGGGTTCAGCGGGCGACTGTTCGCCTCACACGTGACGCACTCGCCAACACTGATGGTCGACACTTGCCACTCGCTCTGCCGGCTCGTCGGGCTTGTCACTACCGTACTAGCTTATAAGGTAACTGTAACAGGAGCGGTACAATAGCTATGAACGAGTGGTTGCAGTGGCTGCTGCCGCCGCTGCTGGCAGATGGCGGGTTCAGCGGGCGACTGTTCGCCTCACACGTGACGCACTCGCCAACACTGATGGTCGACACTTGCCACTCGCTCTGCCGGCTCGTCGGGCTTGTCACTACCGTACTAGCTTATAAGGTAACTGTAACAGGAGCGGTACAATAGCTATGAACGAGTGGTTGCAGTGGCTGCTGCCGCCGCTGCTGGCAGATGGCGGGTTCAGCGGGCGACTGTTCGCCTCACACATGACGCACTCGCCAACACTGCTGGTCGACACTTGCCACTCGCTCTGCCGGCTCGTCGGGCTTGTCACTACCGTACTAGCTTATAAGGTAACTGTAACAGGAGCGGTACAATAGCTATGAACGAGTGGTTGCAGTGGCTGCTGCCGCCGCTGCTGGCAGATGGCGGGTTCAGCGGGCGACTGTTCGCCTCACACGTGACGCACTCGCCAACACTGCTGGTCGACACTTGCCACTCGCTCTGCCGGCTCGTCGGGCTTGTCACTACCGTACTAGCTTATAAGGTAACTGTTACAGGAGCGGTACAATAGCGATTAAGGAGTGGTTTCAGTGGCCGACTTTTTATGGGATACCATGATGAAGCCTGCATAAATAAGATGATGCTAATTCACCGATATCAATAACAATTACCGCCATGTAAGTAAATATTAATTATTATGGTTTCATTGCCATCTGTACGTAGCGTGTATGTCCGGCCTACCTTGTTGAAGTAACAAACATCTTCACTTGAACTTTACCTTGCAAAGTTGCAAATCATTTTCCTGTTTTTACTGTACTTACTTTAATTACTTACAAAATGACTCTACGTACCTAATGCAGTAAGTACTTAAATGCTTGTATTCTAAACAAAAATATTTTCTCAGAAGACATTACCGAAATCTAATTTGTGCTGCAAAAACAGGACATATTTTTATATGCCTGTTGCGATCTTCGTCCAGCAGCCTGCTTGTAGGTCTTTACCTATGAAATTGACGTTTTGTATGGCGAATTTTAGGTAAACTCAATTTTCAGTACCTAATAACATTTTTGCATTTTTGTAGAAATTAAATATCCAACTTTTTTTATTTTTTTTTAAGCATGATTGGGAAGACATTAAGCTAACAGAACATTAAATTTAATTTTCGAAAAATATTATCTGTAAAAAAGTATAACAAATCTAATGATGAAATCGGACGACATTTAAGACGAACAATTTTCAAACCTTTTGTTTGGTATATCAAACTAAAAATAAAAACTTTATTTTGTGCGTAAATTGATAAACTTGAAGTCAACTTTCAAATATAAGACAAATGAAAAAAATTGCTTTAGAATTATAGGAATAATGATTTTATTAATCTGTAAGAAAATTTCGGCAATTTCATAGGTAAAGACCTATTAGACCTATTATAATAATTTCCTTCACGACTCTAGCTTGACTCTACTTGCTTAGTGCTTACTCATACCCACCATTGCTTTTTAGCAGTGCCTTATCGAATTACCCTGATACGGGTGCAAAAACCAAGGTAACTAAACTGGGTAAAGTTTTGTTAGACAAAGCATAAAATAAAGACGACGACCTAAAGGGTTTAAATTTTCTCATATAACTGATCAATTTTATTTACCCGATAGGACCATAACATACATCAAAACACGTGATAAAAATTGTCCCACATCCACCCCACGTCACATACCTACAAACGTTTTCTATCTGATGCTTTCTATTTGTCTGAAGGTGAAGTTTACTTCTTATTTTCTCGTATTTGACCCAAAAATTCATGATCGTGGAAATAAACTGTGCCACCTAAAAAGTGGAACAGTTGTTCGGTGTCAATGTTTTCAACACCCTCGACCAAAATTTACAAAACAGAGATTTGATTTCAGACATTGTCCTATAGTAAATGTTGATAAGAATCATAATAAGAACATTTGGACATTTAAAATTACTTTACAACCACAACATTACTAACAAGCGAACAACTATGTGTGTGCAGTATGAGCGGGCAGACGAAAATACAGGCCGCGAGGGTCGTCTCCGCAACACATTTGGCTGGGCGCGCATCGAGGTGGTCGGCCGGCTTTCAGTGCACGTGCTGTTCGCTTCCTTCGCGCTGGCTCTGGTGGTGAACGCGCTCCAACTCGGCGTGCACTCCTCGCACGGCCAGCCGCCCCGCTTCCCCCGCATCATTGTTGGATGCGCTGTCATCGGCCTGCTCCTCTACGCCATCAATTACCTCTTACTGGCTGGTAAGTTCTACAGATAAACAAGGCCCTTGCATACGCGCAAGAGCCTCGTTTTGTAAGAATTACTATAATTTATTTAAATATGGAGTAGGGTAGTTTTTAGAAATTGACATGGTAGAGCAGGAACAAATCAACCCCAAAATCGTATCAAATTAAGTAGGTCCATTACGAGCGTATTAGTCACTCAATCATCATCAATATAACTTAAGAAGGAAAAAAATAACCTTTAATAGAGGATTGATCTCGCATCTCAAAACACGTAATAGATAACTTATGCTTAGAAAAGAATGGGAATTTAATCTTTCACACAGTCCTGCGATGTTTTTATTATGATTCTGGTAATTTCAAACAAAGCAGTCGGACGAGTAGGGTTTATGAATAGATTATAACACAAACCAAAACATTCCATCGTCAACCCAACGATTTTCTGGAAATTATATCATCACAACATAACATGGCAAACATTCCTCCTATGCGCGACTTAACCAATCTTTATATTACTTATACATAAAAACAATAAATCATTTTATACGTAAACATCTCGTATAAAATATTTGCATTTATTAATCAAAACATAGGAATTTGGTTTGTTGATGAGATGCTGAGATGTTGTTTTACAAAACAAACCTATTATGAGATTATGTGACCGACCGGTAGCTTTGTCATGGTCATGTATCAAAGTCAAGGGAGGAAGCGGTAGTCAACACGCATTATAATAATAAAGATGCAAAAGATTCCCATGTAAGGCCATGACTGAAGATACAGGGTGTTAAGAAAATTGCGCGAAACCTCTCACCCAAACACGTTGTCAGCTTACTATCTAATCTGTGACGTTGTAGAGCAACTTCGTATTATTACATCGTAACGTCCGCATCAGGGTAGTTTTCCACCAGTGCTGTGCGAGCTTGTCAAATGCGCTGTCAAATAGAGCAGTCTTATTCAATTTCTGGCTCACAGCTTAGCTACCTCGCGCAGCTCTGGGAGAAGACCGACCACCCTTAACCTTCAACTGGTGACGTGCATATGAGTTACATTATTGGAGAGGTGACGTCATTATGACGTATCAATAGAAAGCTATAAATACTGTAGATTATGTATAGTGGAAATGAAATAGGTCATGGAATATAAAATTAGATTAGTTTGTTTCTAAAATAAAACACCTTTTTGACATATTAGAGAGAGATAGAGATAGAGATAAATTTATTGGTAATTAAACATTACAAGTCATGATAAAATACAATAATAATATTATTATCTCACTACAAAGGTGTGTAGTTGTTTATAATTTACAAATTCTTTATAACTATAGAATGCCTGCTCGACAAGCCAGGTTTTGAGCTTGGCTTTAAAAGTATTTTTACTAGAGGCATATTTTATTGTATCTGGTAATTTGTTAAATACATTTGGCCCCATGATATGTGTTGTCCGGGCAGTTTTTTCCAGCGAGTGCTTCACGACATCAAGCGCACTAGAGTTGCGTACGTTTATGCGCCTGTTTCCTCGAACCGTATATAAATGTATGTTATCCCACACGTATAAGGCCACATGGTAGATAAGAAGACAAGGTACTGTCATTATTTTATATTTAATGAAGAATGGACGAGCTGAGACATCACTAGGGATTTTGGCAATCGCCCGCACAGGTGTAAAGTTAACTTCAATCATACACATGACCTTAATATCAAATTTTGGTCTGTGTTTTATAAGGTAAAATCAATCAACATAAAATTCAAAATACTTAAAAAATAAAAGAAAATAAACCTTATTTTCTTATTGACACTTATGTACTCATTAATAAAAAATATTTTTATCTATGAGTTCCATACAAAAAATCAAAATTAGGCCTGGTAACAAGTGACACAATTTTTTTCAAGACAATCTAGGCATCCTAGTTTTCCGCACTTCTTGTATAAGTATGACGTTCTTTTCTTTTTTGCTGGGCATATTCTGCACGTCTTCCAACTTTGCAGATGTAGAAGGTTCAGATTCTCCATCTTCTATCTTCAAGATTCACTTGATAGAAGCACGTATGTCTCGAGAAAGTTTTTGACTGTCAAACCGGCGTAATATGTGGGGATTGCAAATTTGATAGGCTACTGTACTCAGAAACGTATATCTGTCAACATTTCTTGCATTTTAAGGGGTTTTGGTAATCGCTGCTCGAAATCGTGATCATTTGGATTCATTTTGAATGAAATTGTACAACTAAAGCTCACAACTAAAACATAACACTAAAGGTGATGTAACGCCAAAATGACGTCGGTTAGCATCTATAACCTAAACTGTACGCGTGCGATGTCTGTCCCGTGTATCGATCGGCCGACTCCAAACTGCACACGAGCAGCTACTAGGGGGTGCGGTCGCGGGGCACAAGCCATTTCTGAGATATACAGTGATTTTTGCGTTGCGACGTCAAATTGACGGTACGTCACCATTTGAAGGTTAACTTTGTAGTTATAAGGACTGAATCTTTTTGCCTCATGTCATGTCATAGTCAATCGCGAGAGTACCTATATAGGATAACTTTTAATTAGTTCTTGATAGCAAAAGATATGCATGTCCTCATGATACTGAACAACTTTTCCCAAGGAACATAGGTCGACATAAGAAAAACCAAATTTGACCTCCCATACAAAATGCGCTATCAGCTGATGCAGTTTCTATGGGAGGTCAAAACTTGATTTTCGTATTTGTGTTGCCGAGATGTTGCCGGCAAAGAATGGTACGGTCAACCGCTTGTCGGTAGAAACTTTTTCAACTCTATTACCACGCCATAAGGTCCAAAAGTGTTTCTACTGATGTGCTGTTGAGTGTACCAACCCATCTCTACCCGTGGGTGTTGTAAGAGGAGACTAAGGTTTAATGAACCAGAGGATGGGCAGCAGCATCCTTCTGTGTATCGTACGAGTATCATCTTACATTCTGCGGTCACCAACAACCGCGGTCCATGTTGCCAGCAGTAACGCTAACAAGCGTGGTGACTATGGCACTTCCCCTCCACATTGTTTCAGCGAAAGCTGGACTTTTGGAGGGATCTATGTCCTGTAGTGGACGTTTCATCGGATGTCATAGTGCAGTAGAATTGAAGTTATTTTGTATAATAACAACGTGTTATAAAAAGGGTAACTATTCTGTTAATCTGTCCATGAACAACTTCCCATAGAAGATAAGTATAGGTATAGGTTCGAAACATGAATAATAATCCTAACCATCCATAGAAACTATAATATTGTAAGCCTCATCCCCTCAGTAATACACTAATTTATTCAAAACTACTATGTGAATTTCATTGGTTTTGCTGCCTTAATGATACTCCGCATGAAAACAAGCTACTTTCTATACTAAAGTGGCCACGTGATCTATATTCACTTTGTATGGGAAGTCGAAAATTATTTTAAAATAAAAAATGTTTTTCATCGAGAAAGTTTCTTGTTTTCATGAGTAGAATCACTTGTAGCAAAACCAATGACAATTCACATTGTATACCTTGCGTTTTTGCTGCGAAACTCTAAGAGAGCTACTGGGAGCCAATTCCTGAATATCACCGGGTGATATTTATCTCTCAAAAAATTCATAATCAGATTTTTCAAAGTGAAGATTGATATTTGTTAAATATAAAGTAGTATATAATCGTTATTTGACATATTTTTAGGGTTCCGCACCTCAAAATAAAAAGACGGAACGCTTATAGGATCACTTTGTTGTCCGTCTGTCTGTCTGTCTGTCAAGACTCTTTCTCTCACGAACGCGTGGAGGTATTAGGTTGAAATTAATAACAAATATTCAGGTCCATAAACCAAACAAGATCTGAAAATTTCATTTTTTTTACAACGACGCAATCAAAAGATATGGCTTTTTATGTCCTCATCTCCATACATTTATGCACTAAAGCAAAACCTAGAGGGTACTTCCCGTTGACCTAAAACTATGAAATTTGGCAAGAAGCTAGGTCTCACAGTACAAATAAAGGGAAAAGTCTAAAATCATTAAATATTTAAATTTTTCTCACAACTACTAGTAACCAATTAAGGTGAGCTCCCGTTTCAAGAACTTGTATATAAAAGAGGGGTCAAGTTGGCTGGTCGCGGAGTTTTTAAAATCAAAGACCAAAAGCTTTTAGTATATCATATGGTAGATAGGTACGGAACCCTTAGGGAGCGAGCCCGACTCGCACTTGGCCGGTTTTTTTTATGATGTGATTTTCAATTTTCAAAATTTCAAAAGAGATATTTTAATAGTGACATTAAATTAAATTCTGCCCTGCGGTAGATTTTTTATGATTAACCATTGAAATTGTTTGTCAGGTCGTGAACTAAGCTACAGCCGTCGCCTGAGCATGACCGAAGGTGGCGAGGTGGTCCTAAAGACGGGCGCCGGAGAACCAGTGCTGGCACATGCCCCCACCGATATTGCCAGTGAGTTGATATACTTTACTTTGCAAACTTTTATAGTGGGTTTACATTCAGCCCCTGCCGCTGCTCCTCGCACTTCCGCCGGAAATAATTCCCTGAAAAATGCCGCAGCAGGATCGAGAGAAGTGCGTGTTTACATACTGCCCTACCACTCACTTCGCTTTTGACCACCGGCAATGGCAGACGTCGAAATAATTGAATTATTTTTTTTTCCTCCGGGCGCTCGGCGAGAACTGGGCGACAGGGCTGAAACACGCACTGCCACTCGCGCTGCCCGTCCTTTGACTTCCGCACAAAAAACCGCCTTTTTGGTGAGCGCCGGGCAGCGCGAGTGGCAGCGGCATGAGAAGTATCGTGTTTACATACTCGTCCTCCCCACTTCCCTGCTCACTTCGGCTGAATGTAAACGTAGTATTATATGTAAGTAAAGCGAAATAGTTATTTTATACAGGGTGTAACAAAAAAGGTATACCAACCCTGAAGGATGTGAATCTGCCCATGAAACTAAACAACTTTCCCGAAGGAGCATATGTCGGAAAACGAAAAAAAATTTGGTCTCCCATACAAAATGCGCTATCAGCTGATTCACTTTCTATGGGAAGTCCAAAATCGACATAATTATGTTCCTTTTTCAGTTTCATGGGCAGAATCACATCCTTCAGAGTTGTGTCACATCTTTCTGTTTATGATTTTGTAAAATCGCAAATTTTCATAACTACAGGACGAGTTAGGACGCTTCTCCAGCTACGCATATTGCCGCCCGCATTTTAACATTTCATAGGCGCTACTGAATGCCACGCCAGACAGGAGAAGCAAGTTTAATTATGATAAAATGCGGGCGGCACGCATGCGTACCAGATCCGCATGAGGACGCAAATCGCGTGACTAGAGAAGCGCCCTCAGTACTGGGAGTGACGATAACTTATACAACCTGTAACGGAAAGGTGAATAATACAGTGTGAATTTTTATTCGTTTTAATCCCGAAGCCCAGTGATTCTACTCATGAAAACAAGCAACTTTACAGAAGAACAAAATTTTTACTCGAAAAAAATGTTTCACCATCCTATACAAAATTAGTTCATCACGTGACCACTTTACTATGGGGAGACGAAAAAGTTTTTTCGAGTAAATATTTTTTTCTTCGGGGAAGTTGCTTGTTTTCATGAGTAGTATCACTGGGCTTCGGGATTAAAACAAATGAAAATTCACGTTGTATAGCGTGTGAGGGGCCTACTGTCAACTTTGGATACATCGATACGATACTATTCCAAACATTCAAATTCAAAACTTCGTCCAATGACGATAGAGGAGAGTATTGGTTGGACGACAAACACTGCCAATTTGACAATTCATCCAATCTATTTTCTACCCCATTTCCAGTGAACGATGTTTTGGATCTGAATGTGTCGAAGTAGTATCGGATCGATTAATCGAAAATTGAGAGTAGACTATCAGGACTTTGGCTCTGACGGTTATTTTCTGCGCATGGGTGACAGGCGGAGAGCCTCCCGACCAGCCGCGCTCACAGCAAAACATATAAAATGATACCTACTTCACGGCTTCTGCGCATTAACAGTCACAGCCAGAGTTATTTTGTACGCCGTTTACTGAAGGATGTATATCTGTCCATGAAACTATAGCTTTCCCAAAAGGAATAAAGTCGAAATATGAAAAACCAAACTTAAACTCCGATACAAAAAGCGCTGTCAGCTGATGCAGTTTCTATGGAAGGTCAAAAATTAATTGCCAATATAATGTACTTACATTTAAATAATCTAATTTGGTTTAAAAATGACTGTCCAATAAGAGTACGTGTTCTTCTTCATGTCAATGACCAAGCAGACTAAAACTAAATAAATGTATGTATTTACCCATCAATGTAAAAACAAACCTTTAAAAATATACAAGTAGAATACAGAAACGAATTTCCGTGATAATTATAACACATTTATTGAACTAATGACTCTACCACCTCTATTAAATTGCCAATTTAAATTAAACACGCGTTCACGGGCAACTAAAATAAAATCAATACAAATTATTAACGCTGAAGTTCTTAGCGCAGTGATTAGTTTTATTTTGTGTAGTGTTAGTTGCTCTCTTGTAGATCGTATGTTTTGTTTTGACGAAGAGATGACTCAACAAGCGGGGAAGACTACCTGTTTAATATTTACATTTCGTGACGTTGCTGGCGCACGCGTTGCGAATCACTGATGTTACCAACATACCGACAGTACCTACCTTGGAAAATTCTGATATTACCTACCGGACAAATATCATGAGTTGGTACTTTCCTTGGTAACCATTGATACAAGTTAGAAAAAGTAAAGATCTGGGCTATACTCAAGGTTCAAATTCCAATAATCAATTCATCAACGATTTGATATTTCGTATGAAATTATCTTCTTCTATCATATATTAACTTTCTTCTCATAAACTTCTATCGACTATAATTATTTCTGATTTTTCCTTTCGCAAACTTCGGAGATAAGGGGAGGGGAATGGTATTTTTTGTAATTTTTCATCCTAACTTGAAAACTAAGTCGTAAAAAAATACAAAAATATATTTTTGAATGTACAAGTATAGCCCTTTCATATGATATCCCACTCTACCTAGTAACGATAATTTGAAATTCTGCACCGTCCTATTCGGGCCCCCTTTACATTAATAATCATAATGTTTTCACGTACATTCTTTCACGTACAATTAAATTGAGCAACCATGTTCTAAAACTATTCCGAATGTCAAATCGATAGCATAAGTGGTTGCAGTGATATATAGGTGTGACAGACAGACAGACAAAGTCGCACCATAAGGTTTCCGTTTTTTTACCATCTTGGTCTCGGAACCCCAAAAAATTATTACTTATCGATAAACTGAAAATGCACTTTTCTACGTAGTTTCAACATATCTTTGGATCTGAATCCCGCAGTTTTCCGAAGCTTCGATCCCTTTGAAAAAAACCCTAATAATAGGTCTTTACCTACCTATGAAATTGCCGAAATTTTCTTACAGATTAATGAGATCATAATTCCTATAATTCTAATGATTTTTTTTTAATTTGTCTTATATTTGAAAGTTGACGTCAAGGTTATCAATTTACGCATAAAATAAAGGTTTTATTTTTAGTTTGATATATGTAATTAAAGGTACGAAAATTGGTAGTTAATTGTCGTCCGATATCATCATTAGATTTGTTATTTTTTTTACAGATAATATTTTTCGAAAATTAAATTTAAGCTTCTGTTAGCTTAATGTCTTCCCAATAATGCTCAAAAAAATAAAAAATATTGGATTTATAATTCCTAAGAAAAATACAAAAATGGTAGTACTAAAAATTTAGTTTACCTAAAATTCGCCTACAAAACGGCAATTTCATAGGTAAAGACCTATTATATGTTTCAGTCTGGTTCTACCAAAGTTCTCCGGTATGAGATCCACGGAATGGGATCCATGACTTAGATTTTGTTTGCTACTGTATCTGTTTCTCCTTCGGTGTTGGGGAATGTAATGTGTAGATGAAATCTAATAAGTGGGGAGTATGGTTTACTTGTAACAGGGTACATGTTCTAGTTATTAAAATAAGACACCGTGTTATATTATACTGTTCATGTAAGCAAATGAATAAATGAATAAAACTCGGCTTGTTGAATTGCATATACCTATACCTACGAGTATGTGACCTAAATTACAAGTCCAAAACCGTATAGAAAAAATATATGTTAGGAAGAAAAAATCTCCGGTTGGCTGTATCCTGGATATGGCCGTAAATGTTACGTGGATACGTCAATGTAGGTAGAGAGCACGTCAAGCACCCACCCACGACCACTCACCCCACCCCCTTCCCCCTCCCCTCGCCCTCTGATTGATCCAAAACTCCATGTAGAAACAATTATTGCCGCCAGAGAACCTATATCCTCTTTGTACGAAATGACAACCCAAATAAAAGCATACATAGACGTATCCACGTTAAAATGTAATTACCTAATTAATTACCTACATAATTATTAATTAACACAGCAAATGTTCACAAATAAAGGTACCTACTTGTAAATTATTTGATTAACGGAAAAGTACTTGTCGTGTCGGAACAGGTACTTGTCCTATGCTCTTGGTATTTTATCAATTTGTGTCCATGGCTCCTACCTATATACGCGATAAAGTAGCGAGTAAGGGCTCCCGCACACGACCGAGAATCGGTGGCCGATTTTTTGTAGGTCAAAAATGGAACGTACTGGTTGCCATACTTCAACGCACACGACCGACAAAAACTCGGTGATAAATAAAATCGGCCGTCACGGCCGATCCGTTTGTCGGTGAGAAATGGAACATACGTAAATCTATACTTCAACGCACACGACTCACCGTCGCCGGCCGTCGCGGTCTCGTCAGTCAGCTCCGTACACTCGCTAGGGAGGGGTGCGTGTTGAATCACGCACGATGGATATTGACATCGAGATTTTGATTCCTGTATTACGTGTAGGTAATAAACAACGTATGAAGACAAGTCTCAGACAAAAATAAAAACCGAACGTTTTTCTGTTTTCCGCCGGACGAATGAACGACGATAAATAAGTAAAATTATGTACCTATTTTATTCTAGATTTGCTTCACG
Source organism: Athrips mouffetella (assembly GCA_947532105.1). Classification (NCBI taxonomy): domain Eukaryota; kingdom Metazoa; phylum Arthropoda; class Insecta; order Lepidoptera; family Gelechiidae; genus Athrips; species Athrips mouffetella. The sequence continues at coordinate 13,984,947 of OX383958.1, forward strand.
TTTGGTTTTCTAGGTAGGTTTACATAAGTACCTCTTGGTAAGTATCTACCTCACAGAAATTGGAAATCCTTGTCCTACCTACAGAAATTGTCGTGCAACTACGATTAACATTGCCAGCCGTGGACGAATGAAAAATACAGGATGTAAAAAAAAAAGTAGGATGATCCTTCTAAGGGGTGATTGTACGTACAATACTAAAATAAAAATACTTTAATTAATATTTAATTTCTGATTTGTTTGATCATTAAATTAGTTTTTCCTCCGAATTACATTCCAGTAATTTATTGAAATGTGCTAGTGAGTGGATATTAAATAACAATAAACATCCTTGTCTACGTCGTTTAACCCTTGTGCTTCACTTCTTCTTGAGCTAAAACAACTTTTTTTAAGCAAAATATTTTTTTTATATTTTATACGATGTAGAATCACTCCTTAGAAGTACAGTCGAACTTTTTTTACACCCTGTAGATTAAACAGTTCCGTGAGATATACAATGTATGCAAAGGTTCTCGAGTGGTACTTTTGTTCAACAAAAATAAAATACAAAATTCCGATTCTCAATTTTTTTATTCTAATTTCCAATAAAGTTGTTCAGTTTCATGAGTAGAACGAGTAAAACTACCACCCGAGAGGTTTTGCGTATTGGTAATTACAAGTTGTATAATAATATACCTTCTTGGTAGGTAACCTAAACCTACCTAGTCATCATCAGAGTGATTGTGTTTGTTTGACCAACAACCGCGGCGCTAGTGGGTAGGTACAGTCAGCCGCACGTTAGGTAGTAACACTTTGACCTTGAGCGGGTCTTTGGTTTCGGGGGTTTGTAGCTTAGCGCTGGTTCAAGTTATAGGTACCTACTGGCTTTGTTAACACTTACTTGCTACTGTGCGTACCTTGTAGGTAGTTGTAATTATACTGTTTTTACATCTTTTGTGGTACAAAGGTACTGAGGTAGGTGCCTAGGCTAGGTCCTAGAAACTTTAGTAAAAAAATATTAAACTCGCACTGCCGGATTTTTTAATGAGTAGATAATATATCATATTCTAATATGTTTGTATGCTTGGAGATAATAACAAATAGTTCAATCATTATGTCATTTATGACCCGTGAATAATCAGTTCTTGGTTTTTTTTCGTAGGCCCTCGGGGGGGAGTGGACTGGGGGTGTAAATTCAAAAAGTAGACTGAATCAGGCTCCTGTTTATTCGAAAAATGTTTTTTTTAATGGGTTTTCTTGAATAACTCAACCATTTTTGAATTTATAGTAAAACCATGAAGACAAAAATTTTAGAAAATTTGATTCTCCACAAGTTTGTATTTTAAAATTTTTCTTCCAGGATCGATATTTTGGAAATTAAACCTGAAAAACACGACAAATTCAAAATATTATCTCCTATGTTCCACGTTTTACAGCATGAATGAAGAGAAACAAATTTGTAGAGAATCAAATTCTGAACAAATTAAGTTTTCATTAATTAATAGGTAATTAATTAATTAATTAAGTTTAATTTCCAAAATATCGATTTTGGGGGCAAAAAGGTGGGAACCAAAATTGTTCAGAATTTGATTATCTACAACTTTGTGTATCTTCATTAATGCCGTAAAACGTGGAACATAGGAGATAATGATAATATTTAGAATTTGTGTCGCGTTTTTCAGGTTTAATTTCCAAAATATCGATTTTGGGGGAAAAAAGGTAGAAACCAAAATTGTTCAAAATTTGGTTCTCTACAACTTTGTTTCTCTTCATTAATGCCGTAAAACGTGGAACATAGGAGATAATGATAATATTTAGAATTTGTGTCGGGTTTTTCAGGTTTAATTTCCAAAATATCGATTTTGGGGGAAAAAGGTAGGAACCAAAATTGTTCAAAATTTGATTTTCTGCAACTTTGTTTCTCTTCATTCTTGCCGTAAAACTTAGAACATAGGAGATAATGATAATATTTAGAATTTGTGTCGGGTTTTTCAGGTTTAATTTCCAAAATATCGATTTTGGGGGAAAAAGGTAGGAACCAAAATTGTTCAAAATTTGATTTTCTGCAACTTTGTTTCTCTTCATTCTTGCCGTAAAACTTAGAACATAGGAGATAATGATAATATTTAGAATTTTTGTCGCGTTCTTCAGGTTTAATTTCCAAAATATCGATTTTGGGGGGAAAAAGGTAAAAACCAAAATTGTTCAAAATTTGATTCTCTACAACTTTTTTTCTCTTCATTCATGCCGTAAAACGTGGAACTTAGGAGATAATGATAATATTTAGAATTTGTGTCAGGCTTTTCAGGTTTAATTTCCAAAATATCGACTTTGGGGGAAAAAGGTAGGAACCAAAATTGTTCAAAATTTGATTCTCTATAACTTTAATTTTCTTCATTCTTGCCGTAAAACGTAGAACATAGGAGATAATGATAATATTTAGAATTTTTGTCGCGTTCTTCATGTTTAATTTCCAAAATATCGATTTTGGGGGGAAAAAGGTAAGAACCAAAATTGTTCAAAATTTGATTCTCTACAACTTTGTTTCTCTTCATTAATGCCGTAAAACGTGGAACATAGGAGATAATGATAATATTTAGAATTTGTGTCGGGTTTTTCAGGTTTAATTTCCAAAATATCGATGTTGGGGGAAAAAGGTAGGAACCAAAATTGTTCAGAATTTTATTATCTACAACTTTGTTTATCTTCATTAATGCCGTAAAACGTGGAACATAGGAGATAATGATAATATTTAGAATTTGTGTCGGGTTTTTCAGGTTTAATTTCCAAAATATCGATGTTGGGGGAAAAAGCTCGGAACCAAAATTGTTCAAAATTTGATTTTCTGCAACTTTGTTTCTCTTCATTCTTGCCGTAAAACGTGGAACATAGGAGATAATGATAATATTTAGAATTTGTGTCGCGTTTTTCAGGTTTAATTTCCAAAATATCGATTTTGGGGGGAAAAAGTTAAGAACCAAAATTGTTCAAAATTTGATTCTCTACAACTTTGTTTCTCTTCATTCTTGCCGTAAAACGTAGAACAAAGGAGATAATGATAATATTTAGAATTTGTGTCGCGTTTTTCAGTTTTAATTTCCAAAATATCGATTTTGGGGGGAAAAAGGTAAGAACCAAAATTGTTCAGAATTTTATTATCTACAACTTTGTTTATCTTCATTAATGCCGTAAAACGTGGAACATAGGAGATAATGATAATATTTAGAATTTGTGTCAGGTTTTTCAGGTTTTATTTCCAAAATATCGATTTTGGGGGAAAAAGGTAGGAACCAAAATTGTTCAAAATTTGATTCTCTACAACTTTGTTTCTCTTCATTCTTGCCGTAAAACGTAGAACATAGGAGATAATGATAATATTTAGAATTTGTGTCAGGTTTTTCAGGTTTAATTTCCAAAATATCGATTTTGGGGGAAAAAGGTAGGAACCAAAATTGTTCAAAATTTGATTCTCTACAACTTTGTTTCTCTTCATTCTTGCCGTAAAACTTAGAACATAGGAGATAATGATAATATTTAGAATTTTTGTCGCGTTCTTCAGGTTTAATTTCCAAAATATCGATTTTGGGGGGAAAAAGGTAAGAACCAAAATTGTTCAAAATTTGATTCTCTACAACTTTGTTTCTCTTCATTCATGCCGTAAAACGTGGAACTTAGGAGATAATGATAATATTTAGAATTTGTGTCAGGTTTTTCAGGTTTAATTTCCAAAATATCGATTTTGGGGGAAAAAGGTAGGAACCAAAATTGTTCAAAATTTGATTCTCTATAACTTTGTTTCTCTTCATTCTTGCCGTAAAACGTAGAACATAGGAGATAATGATAATATTTAGAATTTTTGTCGCGTTCTTCAGGTTTAATTTCCAAAATATCGATTTTGGGGGGAAAAAGGTAAGAACCAAAATTGTTCAAAATTTGATTCTCTACACCTTTGTTTCTCTTCATTCATGCCGTAAAACGTGGAACATAGGAGATAATGATAATATTTAGAATTTGTGTCGCGTTTTTCAGGTTTAATTTCCAAAATATCGATTTTGGGGGAAAAAAGGTAAGAACCAAAATTGTTCAAAATTTGATTCTCTACAACTTTGTTTCTCTTCATTCTTGCCGTAAAACGTAGAACAGGGGATAATGATAATATTTAGAATTTTTGTCGCGTTCTTCAGGTTTAATTTCCAAAATATCGATTTTGGGAGAAAAAAGGTAGGGACCAAAATTGTTCAGAATTTGATTTTCTACAACTTTGTTTCTTTTTATTCATGCCGTAAAACGTGGAACATAGGAGATAATGGTAATATTTTGAATTTGTTGCGTTTTTCAGGTTTAATTTTAAAAAAATATCGATCCTTGAAGAAAAATTGTAAGGACTAAACTTGTAGAAATTCAAATTTCCTACAATTTTTGTCCGTACGGTTTTACTGTGAAATCAAAAATGGCCGAGTTATTCAAGAAAAACCATTTTTTTTTTAAAAAATAAACCATTTTTCGAATACACACGGGAGCCTAATTCAGTCTCCTTTTTAAATTTACACTCCCAGTACCCCCCGAGGGACCTACGAAAAAAAAATTCAAGAACGGATTATTTACGGGTAGGGTCGGTTTTTGGACTGTAACAACCGAAACAACCGGTTTTCATTGTTTTTTTTTTCTAGTTTCGTTTCAGGTTTGGATAGCTAGCTAGGTAGGTACGGTCAACAGCACGTCAGTCAAAACATAAACAGGACGCCCGAAACCAGAGACCCGCAATGGACAAAGTGTTACCACTGAAGTGCGGTCAACTGTACGTAGGCACTTTTCTATAAATATGCGTCTTACTGCCAGTTGCAGAAATCTTCTTAAAAATAAAAGCTCCTTTACTATATTACGATGTATATCGTAATATTATCATGACATCCCATGAAACGTCCACTACAGGACAGGAAACTCCCTCCCTAAATTTCTATAGCAAATAAATATCTTTATCTTATCTCCAAAATTCCAGTTTTTGCTAAAACAATGTGCAGGAGAAGTATCATAGTCACCACGCTTGTTAGCGTTACGGCTGGCACCATGGACCGCGGTTGTTGGTGACCGCAGAATATAAGAGAGATGATACGATACACATCCTCTGGTTCATTAGCCCTGTAGTCGCCTCTTACGACACCCATGGGTAGAGATAGGTTGGTACTATTTTTTGCCGGCACCACACGGGGCGTGATATACTGTGCCGAATTAGTCTTTGAATTAAGCCAGGTGTGATCTCTCCTTAAGTTTGGTTCTGACCACAGAACTACGATAGGGCCACTCCGCCTGCGCGCGCACCCCCCCATAGAAGCGAATATAGTAAAAAACATTGGTTCCTTATTGAATAGTATACTTATAGTTCCTTATAGGTATACTTTCCAATTTATGTTCCTAGGTGCTTATTTTGAATGCACATCATAAACACATTCGTTGCCATAGAGACGCTGTCACTGGTTTTTTGCATATTACTCTCTCGCGATAATGGTACTATGTTTATCGCACTCAAAGGAAAACGTGTTAGTTTTAGTAAATGGTGACACTGATTTCTATTGAATGACATAAAGAATTCGTCTCTAGAAGTAGATGGACTTCAGAGCTCTGTGGTTCTTATTTTCTGCGCATGGGTGACAGGCGGAGAGCCAATGAACGATTCACTCGCATCCTCTCCCACTACCGCGCTCACTCCCGCGACTCTTTTCTTGACTTCTGCGCCACAGTAAGAGTTATTTTGTTCGCTGTATATGCCTTATACCTACACATGCGTGTTGGCTTATATTTGGCGTTCATGGCCGAATATGTGGATGAGCCTTTAGCCCCCAGTAGACTTTGGGCCAACCGTTGGCCGCGCTGGCTCGGCAAGCTTGATGACAGCGTTCACACGTTGGTGTGTGTAGGTGTAGCGTGTAGGTCTGTCAAGCAAGATGGACGTAGACGCGGAGACTATTACTGCCGCTGCAATGTACTTTTACAGTGCTTTTAATTTTTATTACCAGCTGCACCATATTTGAAAAATAAGATGAAATAATTTTTACTTATTAAAAAAAAATTAAAACGTCCATCTACTCCACTTATTGGAAATGAGGACACGGCCAACGTGTGAACGCCGTTTGCGGCTTGTGGCAAAACCGATAACCGACGGCACGCCGGCGAGCGTTGGTCGCAAACGGCAAACTCACGCAAACGGGCCTAGTAGACGTTGGCTACGCCGGCGCGGTCACGCAGCCAACGTGTAGAGCCAGTGTTTAGTTATCAACCTTTAAAACAAGGTGCTCCGTATCCGTATTTACGATGCCCGCCCCCCTCCCCCCGCTTCACCGCAAGTACCCCTCTGTTGCTCTGCGTAAGTACATTAGGTGCGCTAGAGTAGGTACTAGTGAATATAATATAATCTGTTTCACGAGTCAATGCCAAAGTTTAGCAACACATTTTGCAGCTAACTATATCAAGGCTATTGTGCACCATGATCAATAGTAGATAATCAGCTAAAGCTGTCAGAAAAAAAACAAGTTTGTAACATAATGTTATTTTTTTCGTCAAATATACTCTAGTTCGTCTGGTTCTTGGTGGTTTGTCTGGTTCTATGGCTGCAAAATGTGTTGGTAAGTGTTGGCATTGACTCTTGAAACCATAGCTTGAAACGGATTAGGTATATACTCGTACCTACAACGTGTGGCACGTTAGTTCTGTACATAACAGGGGCAAATAATTAAAGTATAGGCTCTCTTAGATATTATGAGGAATTTGATGTTTAAAGTTATTTTAATATTAATCAAACGCATCATCACGCCTTTATCCCATAGGTAGAGCATCAAAGAGTGTATACGATGATGAGAAATCTAGCTTTGTCTATTACTTATGAACCTAAACCATTTTTTTTATGTTACAAGTGAGCAAACGCGCAGGTGGGCCACCTGATAAGTGTTCACTACCGCCCATAGCACCCATATTAGTGGCAGTAGTTGGTCGACCGAGCTTCGCTCTATAATAGCCGCCACAACATTAAAATATCATTGGATAAGCAAGCTATTCTTACCGCCAACAGATAGCACTGTAGATTTCCGTCTAAATCGCGGAGAAATTGTCAATTTCATCGAAATCGTTAGAGCCGTTTTCGAGAAACCGTTTACAAATATATATATACCGGGTAATTTGAATGCGTGACATAGATCAGGGATCAATATCAGTAACGGAACAACTTTTCCCACGAAAATCAATTTTTGACCTCCCATAGAAACTGCATCAGCTGATAGCGCATTTTGTATGGAAGGTCAAATTTGGTTTTTCGTATTTCGAACTATGTTCCTTGGGAAAATACTATTTAACGAGCAATATTTGTATACAAATATACCTATATGTTTGCAATCTGTTTCTCGAAAACGGCTCTAATGATTTCGATGAAATTTACTATATGAGAGCGTTCGGGGGCCGCCTTTAAGACAGAAACCTACAGCGCCACCTGTTGGCGAGTAGAATAGCTTGCTCACCCGATGATATTTTAATGTTCAGGCAGCTATTATAGAGCGAAGCTCGGTCGACCAGGTACTGTACAAATATTGCACGTTTAATAGTATAGGATATTTGGAAACTAATAAGATAGCAAAGCGCGTTGCTTACTTTGAGAACTAAGATGGTATGTCTCATGTGCCGGTAGTTTTACTGGCTTCCTTACCCTTCGAATTGCTGCTTCACGGCAGAAATAGGCAAGGAGGTGGTACTTCACCAGAAGGACTTTGCACAAAATCCCTACCACTAAGTAATTTAAAAATAAATCCAAATTAAAAATAAATCCAAATCGTTTTTACTCTTTTTTAGTAACCCGTGACACACAAAAACACTATATCTTCCCGTGCGAAGCCGGGGCGGGCCTAGTCCTACCTACTATACCCAGCGGTTGATCAAGACGCTCCTAACGGTACCTCATTTGTCAAATTACGATAACTAGTTTAGAAGTTATGAAGGACCAGTATACATACATACCGTTCAAAATCATAACCCTCCTCTTTGCCGTAGTCGGGTAGTGAATTAAAAGTTTATTGTATTTATTGTGCAGAATTTATTGGTTAAGGATACCTGCAAGTACTGTCAATCGATCAGTGATACCCTATGGACGGTCCATTAATTTTATTTGCCGCTGCTCCAGGCCACACGATGTACATATCGTAATATCATCATAACATCCCATAAACGCGTCTACTGCACGACAGGGAGCTCCCACCAGATCTCCAGTAAAATCACGTGGTACTTTGAGGGGGATTTACCATAGTCACCACGCATGTAAGCGTTGCGGCTGGCGACCGCTGTTGTTGGTGACCGCAGTATGTAAGATCGTACGATTCACAGCAAGTTGTTGCTGCCCATCCTCCGGTTCATAAGCCCTTAGTCACCTCTTACGACACCCACGGGTATAGATGACACTGTACATATAGTGATCCTAATCTAACACCCTGTATACTTACCCTAACACCCTGTATAGTAATCCTAACCTAACACCCTGTATACTTACTTTAAAACCCTGTACATATAGTGATCCTAACCTAACACCCTGTATAGTTATCCTATCCTAACACCATGTATACTTACCATAAGACCCTATACATATAGTGATCCTAATCTAACACCCTGTATACTTACCCTAAAACCGTGTGTATTTATCCTAACCTAACACCCTGTATACTTACCCTAACATCCTGTATAATAATCCTAACCTAACACCCAGTATACTTACCCTAGCACCCTGTATGTATAGTACTTAGTCGTTCTAACCTAAAACCTTTTATACTTACTCTTACATTCTGTATAGGTATCCTAGCCTAACACCCTGTATATTAACAAATAATGACCATTAGAAGCATTTTTGATAATACCGAGACTTACAAAAAAATATTTTCATGGAATCTTATCTCACTAACAAAAAATAAAATCATCGACATCGTGTGTCGATATTATTTTGATCGATCACCTCCCTATCGTCATTCGTCATACAAGAAAATCGGTCACCGATTATCGCTCGTGTGCGTTGGGTCGGTCACAAAATCGGTCGTAAAATCGGAGGAAAAATGTGCCCGATAATCGGACCTACAAAAACTCGGTCGTGTGCGGGAGCCCTAAGGGCTCCCGCACACGACCGAGAATCGGTGGCCGATTTTTTGTAGGTCAAAAATGGAACGTACTGGTTGCCATACTTCAACGCACACGACCGACAAAAACTCGGTGATAAATAAAATCGGCCGTCACGGCCGATCCGTTTGTCGGTGAGAAATGGAACATACGTAAATCTATACTTCAACGCACACGACTCACCGTCGCCGGCCGTCGCGGTCTCGTCAGTCAGCTCCGTACACTCGCTAGGGAGGGGTGCGTGTTGAATCACGCACGATGGATATTGACATCGAGATTTTGATTCCTGTATTACGTGTAGGTAATAAACAACGTATGAAGACAAGTCTCAGACAAAAATAAAAACCGAACGTTTTTCTGTTTTCCGCCGAACGAATGAACGACGATAAATAAGTAAAATTATGTACCTATTTTATTCTAGATTTACTTGCTACTGAACACACTTGCTACTGTGCGTACCTTGTAGGTAGTTGTAATTATACTGTTTTTACATCTTTTGTGGTACAAAGGTACTGAGGTAGGTGCCTAGGCTAGGTCCTAGAAACTTTAGTAAAAAAATATTAAACTCGCACTGCCGGATTTTTTAATGAGTAGATAATATATCATATTCTAATATGTTTGTATGCTTGGAGATAATAACAAATAGTTCAATCATTATGACATTTATGACCCGTGAATAATCAGTTCTTGGTTTTTTTTCGTAGGCCCTCGGGGGGGAGTGGACTGGGGGTGTAAATTCAAAAAGTAGACTGAATCAGGCTCCTGTTTATTCGAAAAATGTTTTTTTTAATGGATTTTCTTGAATAACTCAACCATTTTTGAATTTATAGTAAAACCATGAAGACAAAAATTTTAGAAAATTTGATTCTCCACAAGTTTGTATTTTAAAATTTTTCTTCCAGGATCGATATTTTGGAAATTAAACCTGAAAAACACGACAAATTCAAAATATTATCATTATCTCCTATGTTCCACGTTTTACGGCATGAATGAAAAGAAACAAAGTTGTAGAGAATCAAATTCTGAACAATTTTGGTACCTACCTTTTCCCCCCCAAAATTGATATTTTGGGAAAGAAACCTGAAAAACGCGACCAATTCAAAATATTATCATTATCTCCTATGTTCCACGTTTTACAGCATGAATGAAGAGAAACAAATTTGTAGAGAATCAAATCCTGAACAAATTAAGTTTTCATTAATTAATAGGTAATTAATTAATTAATTAAGTTTAATTTCCAAAATATCGATTTTGGGGGCAAAAAGGTGGGAACCAAAATTGTTCAGAATTTGATTATCTACAACTTTGTTTATCTTCATTAATGCCGTAAAACGTGGAACATAGGAGATAATGATAATATTTAGAATTTGTGTCGCGTTTTTCAGGTTTAATTTCCAAAATATCGATTTTGGGGGAAAAAAGGTAGGAACCAAAATTGTTAAAAATTTGATTTTCTGCAACTTTGTTTCTATTCATTCTTGCCGTAAAACGTGGAACATAGGAGATAATGATAATATTTAGAATTTGTGTCGCGTTTTTCAGGTTTAATTTCCAAAATATCGATTTTGGGGGAAAAAAGATAGAAACCAAAATTGTTCAAAATTTGATTCTCTACAACTTTGTTTCTCTTCATTCATGCCGTAAAACGTGGAACATAGGAGATAATGATAATATTTAGAATTTTTGTCGCGTTTTCCAGGTTCCATTTCCAAAATATCAATTTTGGGGGAAAAAAGGTAGGGGCTAAAATTGTTCAAAATTTGATTCTCTACAACTTTATCTTCATTAATGCCGTAAAACGTGGAACATAGGAGAAAATGATAATATTTAGAATTTGTGTCGCATTTTTCAGGTTTAATTTCCAAAATATCGATTTTGGGGCAAAAAAAGTAAAAACCAAAATTGTTCAAAATTTGATTCTCTACAACTTTGTTTCTCTTCATTCATGCCGTAAAACGTGGAACATAGGAGATAAATGATAATATTTAGAATTTGTGTCGGGTTTTTCAGGTTTAATTTCCAAAATATCGATTTTGGGGGAAAAAGGTAGGAACCAAAATTGTTCAAAATTTATTCTCTACAACTTTGTTTCTCTTCATTCTTGCCGTAAAACGTAGAACATAGGAGATAATGATAATATTTAGAATTTGTGTCGCGTTTTTCAGGTTTAATTTCCAAAATATCGATTTTGGGGGGAAAAAGGTAAGAACCAAAATTGTTCAGAATTTTATTATCTACAACTTTGTTTATCTTTATTAATGCCGTTAAACGTGGAACATAGGAGATAATGATAATATTTAGAATTTGTGTCGCGTTTTTCAGGTTTAATTTCCAAAATATCGATTTTGGGGGAAAAAGGTAGGAACCAAAATTGTTCAAAATTTGATTCTCTTCAACTTTGTTTCCCTTCATTCATGCCGTAAAACGTGGAACTTAGGAGATAATGATAATATTTAGAATTTGTCAGGTTTTTCAGGTTTAATTTCCAAAATATCGATTTTGGGGAAAAAAAGGTAGGAACGAAAATTGTTCAAAATTTGATTCTCTACAACTTTGTTTATCTTCATTCATGCCGTAAAACGTGGAACATAGGAGATAATGATAATATTTAGAATTTGTGTCGCGTTTTTCAGGTTTAATTTCCAAAATATCGATTTTGGGGAGAAAAAGGTTAGAACCAAAATTGTTCAGAATTTTATTATCTACAACTTTGTTTATCTTCATTAATGCCGTAAAACGTGGAACATAGGAGATAATGATAATATTTTGAATTTGTGTCAGGTTTTTCAGGTTTAATTTCCAAAATATCGATTTTGGGGGAAAAAGGTTGGAACCATAATTGTTCAAAATTTGATTCTCTACAACTTTGTTTCTATTCATTCTTGCCGTAAAACGTAGAACATAGGAGATAATGATAATATTTAGAATTTGTGTCGCGTTTTTCAGGTTTAATTTCCAAAATATCGATTTTGGGGGGAAAAAGGTAATAACCAAAATTGTTCAGAATTTTATTATCTACAACTTTGTTTATCTTCATTAATGCCGTAAAACGTGGAACATAGGAGATAATGATAATATTTAGACCTTGTGTCGCGTTTTTCAGGTTTAATTTCCAAAATATCGATTTTGGGGGGAAAAAGGTAAGAACCAAAATTGTTCAGAATTTTATTATCTACAACTTTGTTTATCTTCTTTAATGCCGTAAAACGTGGAACATAGGAGATAATGATAATATTTTGAATTTGTGTCAGGTTTTTCAGGTTTAATTTCCAAAATATCGATTTTGGGGGAAAAAGGTAGGAACCAAAATTGTTCAAAATTTGATTCTCTACAACTTTGTTTATCTTCATTCTTGCCGTAAAACGTAGAACATAGGAGATAATGATAATATTTGGAATTTGTGTCGCGTTTTTCAGGTTTAATTTCCAAAATATCGATTTTGGGGGGAAAAAGGTAAGAACCAAAATTGTTCAGAATTTTATTATCTACAACTTTGTTTATCTTCATTAATGCCGTAAAACGTGGAACATAGGAGATAATGATAATATTTAGAATTTGTGTCGCGTTTTTCAGGTTTAATTTCCAAAATATCGATTTTGGGGGAAAAAGGTAGGAACCAAAATTGTTCAAAATTTGATTCTCTTCAACTTTGTTTCTCTTCATTCATGCCGTAAAACGTGGAACTTAGGAGATAATGATAATATTTAGAATTTGTCAGGTTTTCAGGTTTAATTTCCAAAATATAGATTTTGGGGAAAAAAGGTAGGAACGAAAATTGTTCAAAATTTGATTCTCTACAACTTTGTTTATCTTCATTCATGCCGTAAAACGTGGAACATAGGAGATAATGATAATATTTAGAATTTGTGTCGCGTTTTTCAGGTTTAATTTCCAAAATATCGATTTTGGGGGGAAAAAGGTAAGAACCAAAATTGTTCAGAATTTTATTATCTACAACTTTGTTTATCTCTATTCATGCCGTAAAACGTGGAACATAGGAGATAATGATAATATTTTGAATTTGTGTCAGGTTTTTCAGGTTTAATTTCCAAAATATCGATTTTGGGGGAAAAAGGTAGAAACCAAAATTGTTCAAAATTTGATTCTCTACAACTTTGTTTCTCTTCATTCTTGCCGTAAAACGTAGAACATAGGAGATAATGATAATATTTAGAATTTTTGTCGCGTTCTTCAGGTTTAATTTCCAAAATATCGATTTTGGGGGGAAAAAGGTAAGAACAAAAATTGTTCAAAATTTGATTCTCTACAACTTTGTTTCTCTTCATTTATGCCGTAAAACGTGGAACATAGGAGATAATGATAATATTTAGAATTTGTGTCGCGTTTTTCAGGTTTAATTTCCAAAATATCGATTTTGGGGGAAAAAAGGTAAGAACCAAAATTGTTCAAAATTTGATTCTCTACAACTTTGTTTCTCTTCATTCTTGCCGTAAAACGTAGAACAGGAGATAATGATAATATTTAGAATTTTTGTCGCGTTCTTCAGGTTTAATTTCCAAAATATCGATTTTGGGAGAAAAAAGGTAGGGACCAAAATTGTTCAGAATTTGATTTTCTACAACTTTGTTTCTTTTTATTCATGCCGTAAAACGTGGAACATAGGAGATAATGGTAATATTTTGAATTTGTTGCGTTTTTCAGGTTTAATTTAAAAAAAATATCGATCCTTGAAGAAAAATTGTATGGACTAAACTTGTAGAAATTCAAATTTCCTACAATTTTTGTCCGTACGGTTTTACTGTGAAATCAAAAATGGCCGAGTTATTCAAGAAAAACCATTTTTTTTGAAAAAATAAACCATTTTTCGAATACACACGGGAGCCTTATTCAGTCTCCTTTTTAAATTTACACTCCCAGTACCCCCCGAGGGACCTACGAAAAAAAAATTCAAGAACGGATTATTTACGGGTAGGGTCGGTTTTTGGACTGTAACAACCGAAACAACCGGTTTTCATTGTTTTTTTTTTCTAGTTTCGTTTCAGGTTTGGATAGCTAGCTAGGTAGGTACGGTCAACAGCACGTCAGTCAAAACATAAACAGGACGCCCGAAACCAGAGACCCGCAATGGACAAAGTGTTACCACTGAAGTGCGGTCAACTGTACGTAGGCACTTTTCTATAAATATGCGTCTTACTGCCAGTTGCAGAAATCTTCTTAAAAATAAAAGCTCCTTTACTATATTACGATGTATATCGTAATATTATCATGACATCCCATGAAACGTCCACTACAGGACAGGAAACTCCCTCCCTAAATTTCTATAGCAAATAAATATCTTTATCTTATCTCCAAAATTCCAGTTTTTGCTAAAACAATGTGCAGGAGAAGTATCATAGTCACCACGCTTGTTAGCGTTACGGCTGGCACCATGGACCGCGGTTGTTGGTGACCGCAGAATATAAGAGAGATGATACGATACACATCCTCTGGTTCATTAGCCCTGTAGTCGCCTCTTACGACACCCATGGGTAGAGGTAGGTTGGTACTATTTTTTGCCGGCACCACACGGGGCGTGATATACTGTGCCGAATTAGTCTTTGAATTCAGCCAGGTGTGATCTCTCCTTAAGTTTGGTTCTGACCACAGAACTACGATAGGGCCACTCCGCCTGCGCGCGCACCCCCCCATAGAAGCGAATATAGTAAAAAACATTGGTTCCTTATTGAATAGGTATACTTTCCAATTTATGTTCCTAGGTGCTTATTTTGAATGCACATCATAAACACATTCGTTGCCATAGAGACGCTGTCACTGGTTTTTTGCATATTACTCTCTCGCGATAATGGTACTATGTTTATCGCACTCAAAGGAAAACGTGTTAGTTTTAGTAAATGGTGACACTGATTTCTATTGAATGACATAAAGAATTCGTCTCTAGAAGTAGATGGACTTCAGAGCTCTGTGGTTCTTATTTTCTGCGCATGGGTGACAGGCGGAGAGCCAATGAACGATTCACTCGCATCCTCTCCCACTACCGCGCTCACTCCCGCGACTCTTTTCTTGACTTCTGCGCCACAGTAAGAGTTATTTTGTTCGCTGTATATGCCTTATACATGCGTGTTGGCTTATATTTGGCGTTCATGGCCGAATATGTGGATGAGCCTTTAGCCCCAGTAGACTTTGGGCCAACCGTTGGCCGCGCCGGCTCGGCAAGCTTGATGACAGCGTTCACACGTTGGTGTGTGTAGGTGTAGCGTGTAGGTCTGTCAAGCAAGATGGACGTAGACGCGGAGACTATTACTGCCGCTGCAATGTACTTTTACAGTGCTTTTAATTTTTATTACCAGCTGCACCATATTTGAAAAATAAGATGAAATAATTTTTACTTATTAAAAAAAAATTAAAACGTCCATCTACTCCACTTATTGGAAATGAGGACACGGCCAACGTGTGAACGCCGTTTGCGGCTTGTGGCAAAACCGATAACCGACGGCACGCCGGCGAGCGTTGGTCGCAAACGGCAAACTCACGCAAACGGGCCTAGTAGACGTTGGCTACGCCGGCGCGGTCACGCAGCCAACGTGTAGAGCCAGTGTTTAGTTATCAACTTTTAAAACAAGGTGCTCCGTATCCGTATTTACGATGCCCGCCCCCCTCCCCCCGCTTCACCGCAAGTACCCCTCTGTTGCTCTGCGTAAGTACATTAGGTGCGCTAGAGTAGGTACTAGTGAATATAATATAATCTGTTTCACGAGTCAATGCCAAAGTTTAGCAACACATTTTGCAGCTAACTATATCAAGGCTATTGTGCACCATGATCAATAGTAGATAATCAGCTAAAGCTGTCAGAAAAAAAAACAAGTTTGTAACATAATGTTATTTTTTTCGTCAAATATACTCTAGTTCGTCTGGTTCTTGGTGGTTTGTCTGGTTCTATGGCTGCAAAATGTGTTGGTAAGTGTTGGCATTGACTCTTGAAACCATAGCTTGAAACGGATTAGGTATATACTCGTACCTACAACGTGTGGCACTTTAGTCCTGTACATAACAGGGGCAAATAATTAAAGTATAGGCTCTCTTAGATATTATGAGGAATTGGTTTAATGATGTTTAAAGTTATTTTAATATTAATCCAACGCATCATCACGCCTTTATCCCATAGGTAGAGCATCAAAGAGTGTATGCGATGATGAGAAATCTAGCTTTGTCTATTACTTATGAACCTAAACCATTTTTTTTATGTTACAAGTGAGCAAACGTGCAGGTGGGCCACCTGATAAGTGCTCACTACCGCCCATAGCACCCATATTAGTGGCAGTAGTTGGTCGACCGAGCTTCGCTCTATAATAGCCGCCACAACATTAAAATATCATTGGATAAGCAAGCTATTCTACTCGCCAACAGATAGCACTGTAGATTTCCGTCTAAATCGCGGAGAAATTGTAAATTTCATCGAAATCGTTAGAGCCGTTTTCGAGAAACCGTTTACAAATATATATATACCGGGTAATTTGAATGCGTGACATAGATCAGGGATCAATATCAGTAACGGAACAACTTTTCCCACGAAAATCAATTTTTGACCTCCCATAGAAACTGCATCAGCTGATAGCGCATTTTGTATGGAAGGTCAAATTTGGTTTTTCGTATTTCGAACTATGTTCCTTGGGAAAATACTATTTAACGAGCAATATTTGTATACAAATATACCTATATGTTTGCAATCTGTTTCTCGAAAACGGCTCTAACGATTTCGATGAAATTTACTATAAGAGAGCGTTCGGGGGCCGCCTTTAAGACAGAAACCTACAGCGCCACCTGTTGGCGAGTAGAATAGCTTGCTCACCCGATGATATTTTAATGCTCAGGCAGCTATTATAGAGCGAAGCTCGGTCGACCAGGTACTGTACAAATATTGCACGTTTAATAGTATAGGATATTTGGAAACTAATAAGATAGCAAAGCGCGTTGCTTACTTTGAGAACTAAGATGGTATGTCTCATGTGCCGGTAGTTTTACTGACTCCCTTACCCTTCGAATTGCTGCTTCACGGCAGAAATAGGCAAGGGGGTGGTACTTCACCAGAAGGACTTTGCACAAAATCCCTACCACTAAGTAATTTAAAAATAAATCCAAATTAAAAATAAATCCAAATCGTTTTTACTCTTTTTAGGGTTCCTCTTTTTAGGGTACCTCAAAAGAAAAAAACGGAACCCTTACAGGATCACTTTGTTGTCCGTCTGTCTGTCTGTCTGTCTGTCTGTCTGTCAAGACCCTTTATCTCACGAACGGGTAAAGGTATCAGGTTGAAATTAATACCACATATTAGGACCCATGAACCACACAAGATCTGAAAATTTAAATTTTTTACAACGACGCAATCAAAAGATATGGCATTTTATGTCTTCATCTCCATACATTTATTCAAAAATGTAAAACCTACAGGGTACTTCCCGTAGACCTAAAATTATGAAATTTGGCAAGAAGCTAGGTCTCACAGTACAAATAATGGGAAAAGTCTAAAATCATTAAATATTACAACTTTTCTCACAACTAATGGTAACCAATTGTGGTGAGCTCCCGTTTCAAGAACATTCATATAAGAGAGGGGTCAAGTTGGATGGTCGCTGAGGCGATTTTTGTTTTAGTTCTATTTAAAAACGGGAACACTAACAAACTTGATAATTGGTATGTTTATAGTGCATAAGCTATAAAATAACAACAAATAATTAAATTTGGTCAAGCGCGTGTCGGACTCAAAAAATCTAGCACATTAACTTACTGAAATTTCAGCTAATACAATTATGTTTATGTGGTGGCACGGAACCCTCAGTGCGCGAGTCCGACTCGCACTTGGCCGGTTTTTTATTTAGTAACCCGTGACACAAAAAAACACTATGTCTAGCCGTGCGAAGCCGGGGCGGGCCTAGTCCTACCTACTATACCCAGCGGTTGATCAAGACGCTCCTAACGGTACCTCATTTGTCAAATTACGATAACTAGTTTAGAAGTTATGAAGGACCAGTATACATACATACCGTTCAAAATCATAACCCTCCTCTTTGCCGTAGTCGGGTAGTGAATTAAAAGTTTATTGTATTTATTGTGCAGAATTTATTGGTTTAGGATACCTGCAAGTACTGTCAATCGATCAGTGATACCCTATGGACGGTCCATTAATTTTATTTGCCGCTGCTCCAGGCCACACGATGTACATATCGTAATATCATCATAACATCCCATAAACGCGTCCACTGCACGACAGGGAGCTCCCACCAGATCTCCAGTAAAATCGCGTGGTACTTTGAGGGGGATTTACCATAGTCACCACGCATGTGGGCGTTGCGGCTGGCGACCGCTGTTGTTGGTGACCGCAGTATGTAAGATCGTACGATTCACAGCAAGTTGTTGCTGCCCATCCTCCGGTTCATAAGCCCTTAGTCACCTCTTACGACACCCACGGGTATAGATGACACTGTACATATAGTGATCCTAATCTAACACCCTGTATACTTACCCTAACACCCTGTATAGTAATCCTAACCTAACACCCTGTATACTTACTTTAAAACCCTGTACATATAGTGATCCTAACCTAACACCCTGTATAGTTATCCTATCCTAACACCATGTATACTTACCATAAGACCCTATACATATAGTGATCCTAATCTAACACCCTGTATACTTACCCTGAAACCGTGTGTATTTATCCTAACCTAACACCCTGTATACTTACCCTAACATCCTGTATACTTACCCTAATATCCTGTATAATAATCCTAACCTAACACCCAGTATACTTACCCTAGCACCCTGTATGTATAGTACTTAGTCGTTCTAACCTAACACCTTTTATACTTACTCTTACATCCTGTATAGGTATCCTAGCCTAACACCCTGTATATTAACAAATAATGACCATTAGAAGCATTTTTGATAATACCGAGACTTATAAAAAAATATGTTCATGGAATCTTATCTCACTAACAAAAAATAAAATCATCGACATCGTGTGTCGATATTATTTTGATCGATCACCTCCCTATCGTCATTCGTCATACAAGAAAATCGGTCACCGATTATCGCTCGTGTGCGTTGGGACGGTCACAAAATCGGTCGTAAAATCGGGGGAAAAATGTGCCCGATAATCGGACCTACAAAAACTCGGTCGTGTGCGGGAGCCCTAAGTATTTAACAAACCAATTGCCTAACGAAAACCCATTGTTCACCATGTACTTATTAATAAATAGGTAATATTAATCTACTCCTATCAGAATCGAGTGGCATTGCACAGTTTTAAGTACCTAGTTAATATTATCAACGTGATTAAGGTTTATGAGTGGCTATAAAAAGATCATGTGCATCAGGTAGCCTGTTCGTGATGGGAGCGGGGCTGACGCTGGAATGGGAACCTGAGGCGGCCCGTATCGCTGACCCCGCCATCTCCGCCTGCGCCGCTATCATACTCGTCATATTCAACTTCCCTTTCAGTAAGTATTCTACCCAAAGATTCATTTATAAAGGGTGTAAGGGACGGTGTACTGAAAACTGAAATAGCATGCTCAGTCAAGAAACTGAACTACTTTTCAAAAAATTTTTTTGGTAACTGTAAAAAAAATTACCTCTCCATAAAAACTGTTCAATCAGAGTGAGCAATTTGTATGGAGAGGTAAATTTTTTTTTGTCATTTCCCAGTAACTTTTATTTGTGAAAGTTGTTCAGTTTCGTTGAACATGCCCTTTCAGTTTTTGATACACCGTCCCTTACTCTTCGCATAGGAGCTTATGATGTCTCAAATTAATATGCCAATAATCATTAGGTAATTTGAATTAATCTACATAATTTTGAACCATTACGATCAACCTATAATAACGGCAATTCTGCTCAACCTGAACACAAAACATTACTTAAATCTGATAACGCACACTGCGAAACTTGCCCAGCCTATAAAACTGAAAAAACACTTTTATTCAAATCGCACGACATCAACAAGTTGAAATGCAAACAAGCATGCGATAAGTTAAGTATTAGCGCACTAAGACGTAACATTATGCAAATCGCAGCACGGGTACAGGTAGAGGTACCGTTTGTAAGTAGGTACAATAAAGAGCACATCAAGCTTAACACATTGAACTTTGGACCATTCTTATTTCGGAGCTTAAGTCGCGTGGAGTTGTCATGCTTGACCTGCTCTAGACTGTACATTCAATTGCATCATAAGGTAACCGCACATTACGTTTATTGTGAGATACCTTTGACCGCTCTCTGTTCGGGGTTCAAACAATGCACCTCATTCTCTAACGAAACAATGGAAATAGAAGTAGGTGCATTCTTTATAAATTTATGTATGTGATTTCCATGTTGATATTGAAACCAGTAACGGATTCATAATAAGCAAATAATTACTTTTTAATTTCAAAAATATATTTACGAGAGAAGTAGACGTTATCGAACGGGTTGCATTGTGTAGAAACTTAAAAATAATCTCTCGTAGAAGATGATGAAGAGTGAAGGACAGCGGCTTAGCTTAGATGGATTTTACCACTGTCGTAATGATAATTGTGTAAAAATAATCACGTTTGTAAGGCTATGAAATGACGCAAGGAGAATCCATTCAAAATTATTATACGACGGAGACGTGAGGTTCCTTTGTGATCTCAACCCACCTCGTACCTCTCCCAGTGACTCCCGATCCTATTTAGCCAGGATCTACCTACATGATGCTTTGTTTAAACATAGGAGTTAAACATACGAGTAGCCGTGGATGCTGACAAAAGTTCGTCCAAGGTATGAACTGACTCTCCTGCCTTGTCTTAGCTCGTTTTAAAAGTTAGCATGATAGCTGATCGGCGGCCGACGTGGCACACTGGTGGTGCAGCTGCCTGCTGCGCGAAGGTTCCGGTATCGATTTCCGGTCGGGGCAGATATTCCAATGATTAATGGGTATGTGTTCTCAGGTCTGGGTGTTTGTGTTCGGTACCCACGACACAGGATTTTCCTAGTGTTGGAAGTGTGACCATGTTTTCGTTGCTATAGCGTGTGTTTGTTTATGTGTTAACAGTGCGGTCGGCTGGGCTGATCCTGCTGCAGACGGTACCGGAGGGTCTGGGCGCGTGCGAGTTGCGCGCGGCGGCGCTGCGCGTGCCCGGCGTGCTCGCCATACACGAGCTCCACGTGTGGCAACTGCATCGGGACAGGGTCGTCGCTACAGCACACATCGCCTACGACTCACATCAGGTACTGAAGGCACATAGCTCCGGTGCTGGTTTGAAACGCAGAACTCAAATCAAAATAAGTATGTATCGTGGCTCCCCGGTTGAACCCATACCCAAGCGCAGCAAATAAACGTCAGTATCGGAGCTATACAGCGTGAATTTTCATTGGCTTTGCTCTAGAAGCCGATTCTGCTCATGATGACAAGAAACTTTCCCTAAGACACGAAATTTTTTTCGACTTTCCAATAGTAAAGTAAATTTTTTCTCCAGTAAAATTTTTCTTCTGGAAAGTCACTTGTTTTCATGAGTAGAATCACTGGGCTTCGAGAGAAAAACTAAAAAAAATCACTTGGTATCGATTCCTTCTCTCGTGAATTAAGTATTAACGGGTGTAATAATACAAACTAAGATTCAATGTTGCGGCTTGAAAGCTCTGACAACAAGGTTCAAGCTTCTGGCCTGACGATGCCGACACGAGAACTCTACTGTTATTTTTAAACGAATGAATTCGCAGTAAGTTAAAGATTGGCGGTTTAGCAGAAACGTTAGTTAGACTTAGCCGTCGATAATATTGGTATTTAATATTTATTTTTGTTTCAGGACTATTTGAAAAGTTCAACTTTAGTGAATGACGTATTCAAGAAACATGGAATCGGGCTTGTCACTTTACAGCCCGAGTTTTCGCTAATAGGAAAGACGGGTACGCAAGTTTTTTTTTCATAATATTTAATAATAGTAGGAATGAAAGTACCAAGTAAGTAAAGAACAAGGCAGGACAGGACAATATTGACCACTCCATATGGAACTGAAAGCATTCCGGAAAATTTTAAAGTATTTTATCTTGACGATGAACGATAAAGAGACACACTTTCTGTTTTCTGTAGACCATCCACATTTTACCTTTTATTTGTAATTTTATTGATCGATAGGTAAAATACGGAGCACGTTACTTCGATGCTGACCGTTAATGCACAGAAATCAACAAAATTGTCGCGGGGGTGCACGGGGTAGGTAAACGAATCGTGATTGGCTCCGGGCGTGTCACCGCAGAAAATAACTGTCAGCGTCGGAGTTATTTCCTTATATTTATACCTGTTTCATTTTGCCGTAGGAGCAGGTGACGAACGGAAGGCGCTCGTGGAATTTGCCAACATAGCCTGCTCAAGTCCTTGTGCTAAAGAGTGCATAGCGCCCAAGTGCTGTGAGCCTCCCGGTAAACCACCGATCACCAGGATTTAAATTAGTTCTAAATAGGTAGTCATCTAATACCAAATGTGCAATTAGCGAATGCATTTCTATGAAACTACGAAATGATTCTCGTGTGTTTCGAACAGACAGTGAGTGCTATCATCGATCTTACTGGTCTAGTTTTAGGTCAACACACGCAAGTAGATATGATAAGGATTCTAAAAGATATGGACATGAAACAAAAGGACATAATTTTCCTATCTGTTAGTTATAGAGTCACGAAATGTTATGCTCAAAGAAAGAGTCATCTAATTTAAAAATCTATACTGTCGCCTCTTGATAAGTGCCTTATATGCTACATCCTACAGTTAGTAAGTAACTATATGAAACAAGGACTAAAGTTTTGCATCCAATATTCTTCGAAATCAGTAATATACCAAAGATGTTCCATTGGAGTGTCGCGGTAACGACGAGGTTTCTAATCGGGCCCGGTAATCACAGCCGCGACTAGAGAGAAAGTAATGAATAAAAACATGCGTAGCCGCTGCCACACCGACTACCTTGTATCGTATCGGCATTTGTTATGTCACCTATACGGCGACGCTCAATAACTCAATGAGCGGTTATGACATTATGATTATGACTGCAAGCGGATGAGTTATCTTATTGTGCGACATCGCCGACACACTACCAACTGTTACTTATAATGAAGTTATTGTTGGAAACAATAGCCTTTAATATGTGCTCAGGCGTCTGCAAAGAAAGCTCTCGAGAGTATTGAAGTGGCATTTGTATGAAGTCATTGTTAAACGAATGATATCAAATTATTAAGTAATTGCGGATATTATTACTTTTAAGACACGATCGTCTTCGTTCTTTGTGTAATTCCAAACAAAATAAAGGCGTAAGATATACTGATTAAGAATATATAACATAATACATACAGCTATGTACGTACACAAGTTGTATCTCTACCAAATACAGGGCCATGAATTATTTAAAAAGATTTAAATAAATGTACAAATCAGAGACATTTATTTTTATAAGTATTTTAATAAGACAATAACAAGATTATGAAATACCATGTATTCTAAGTAATTAAATATTTCTGGCAGTGGAGTCTGGCGTACAAAGCGACTGTGATGTTCATAGACAGTATTATTTTAGGGAAGCTAGATAAGTATTGAAACAGGGTGTTGATTTTTACCAGCTGGCCTAAGATGCGCACTGCGACTTGTCAAGTCGCGCACGACAGTCACTTTTTATGTTTGTACGCGAGAGGATACAACCGGCTCTAAACGGTTTATTTAGCCTATGAACACTCGCTAAGTCGCGGTGCGCATGCTCAGGTTATAGTATAAACGTTCGGACGAACCGTAGTAGGCCAGTGCTTAAAAAGGTTCCTCAACGCTTTGCTGTCACAATTTACTAATGTAATATTTAGTAAAAAAATATATGCATTTGAGAATTGGGAGATAGGTACTTCCACCCAGTTTGATTTATTTTTCTGTTTGATATAATTTTGTACGTAAGTATATTTTGCCAATTACTTTTAAATCTAACTGGTTTGAAAATAAACACCCTGTGAACAATAAACTAATTTAGGTCATCAAGTAATTAAGACGTTGATAAAATAATAATAGTTTGTAAGTGTTTGTGTACAAAGTTTTGTTGACAACTGATTGTAATAAAGTATTTAATGAACAATCCTTTTTATTAGCTTGTTCTGTATTAATTCAAGGAAAAGCTTTATCTTATATTATCTAGTATTTATTGGTAGTAATCCGATATTAGAGTATTTCAAAATTGGGACTTTGACACTAAAGGAACACCTACCTAGCGTTAAACTTTATCATCACACTTGTACTCCCAACGTTACTTATATAAGCAAACTATATAAGTCACTAAAAAGTCAAAATCCATAAATCTTACACATACATTCTTAATTCTACAAGCATTACAAATAACCAGTATTTTTCTAAAAGCAAAGGTGCGGTGTTAATCTGTCACCCAAACCATGGTCAAACTCATAGGTACTCAAACTGACTTTGCCAATTACTGGACTTACTTTTTTTATGTCACAAGTGGGCAAACGAGCAGGTGGGCCACCTGGTGGTAAGTGGTCTGCACCGCCCATGACACCCACTGTCATATTAGGGAAATAATTTGACACTAATAAGACATCAAAGCGAGTTACCCACCCTGAGAACTACGATGGTATGTCTCATGTGCCGGTAATTTCACTGGCTCCCTTACCCTTCAAAGCGAAACACTGTACAAACACTGCTGCTTTACGGCAGAAAAGGTAAGGGGGTGGTACTTCCCCAGGCGGACTTTGCACAAAAGCCCTACCACCTACAAAGAACTTTGTTTTAGCTGATAGAAAGCGCATAATTTTTATTTCAAAATTTTTTTCTTGAGAATGTTGTTTAGTTTGATACATGGATTTGATATGAACGAGACCTTTTAGCAGTCAGTAGTTTTGATAGAACCTCTTATTATAATAATTTGCAGTTTTAATTGGCACCTTATTTATATAATGAGAATGGCTCATGGTAAATACCGGGATTATTCGGCGTTCATAATTATTACATTGTGTTACGAAGCATCGTACACTTTTTCCTAGACTTAGTAGAGTGATTTCAAGTGATTTGGTTGCTGCATTTGAAATTAGGTTGGTATATGGTAAAGTTAGAAGCCCTTTCATTGTATTATTATTTCATTGTTTTATTATTTCATTGGATTATTTGGTGTTCATAATTATTACATTGTGTTACGAAGCATCGTACACTTTTTCCTAGACCTAGTAGAGTGATTTCAAGTGATTTGGTTGCTGCATTTGAAATTAGGTTGGTATATGGTAAAGTTAGAAGCCCTTTCATTGTATAACAGTTTTTTTTATGTCACAAGTGGCTAAACGAGCAGATGGGCCTGATGGTAATTGGTCACCACCGCCCATGACATGTCATAACTCTCCCCAAAGTCGAACTGTCAACCGAATATCCAGTGCTGCGACCCAAATCGCTGTACTAGGTGCACACAAACAAAGGTTTCCCTTGTATGAAGAATATTGTTAATACAAATACTTACTGTATTTTACGCAGGATTACAACTAGAATGTTATTCGTCATCATCACTTGCCTCGATGTTTTGTTGTGCACTGATCAAGTCTGCAGGGGTAGAGTCGGTTGCGGCTGCCATTCTCCGACAGTGCGTCAATCGACATTCTCGACTTTTGACCAGCTTTGGACACTGTTTGCCTGTTCCTGAAGATGGGCGCTAAAAGGAAACAAAGTTAGTTAGTTAGAAGTAAGTTAGAAGCACAATTAGATTGTGCTCATATTTAACTAACACTTTTCACCGAGCCCAGCGCTTAATGTTTTGGAAGCAACCGAAATCAATTTCCAAACATAATTTTCCGAGTACAAGTAAGTACTTACTTACATAGCTAAGTACAATTGAAAGTGCTCTACTATTTTAGTTCTACTTGTTTGATTGGAAGTAAGAGCACTTAGTACATTTTACTTTCCCGTCCAATATTATGGTGAGCACTTACCGTAACCAGGCGATAGTTGAGTTTGATAGCGTAATCACAATCTCCGAAGCAGCTAGTCCAACCAAGCCAGGGGCCTGTTTCACAGTCTGCGGTCTCTGTTCAAAATGGACCTGACATTAATTATTAGTACCTGGGCGACCGAGCTTTGCTCTGTATAATCTTAATCGCGCTATTTTCCAAAAATCCTAAAAAAAAACCGGCCAAGTGCGAGTCGGACTCGCGCACTGAGGGTTCCGTACCACCACATAAACAATTGTTTTAGTTGAAATTTCAGTAAGTTGATGTGCTAGATTTTTTGAGTCCGACACGCGCTTGACCAAATTTTATTATTTGTTGTTATTTTATAGCTTATGCACTATAAACATACCAATTTTCAAGTTTGTAAGTGTTCCCGTTTTTAAATAGAACTAAAACAAAAATCGCCTCAGCGACCATCCAACTTGACCCCTCTCTTATATGAATGTTCTTGAAACGGGAGCTCACCACAATTGGTTACCATTAGTTGTGAGAAAAATTGTAATATTTAATGATTTCAGACTTTTCCCATTATTTGTACTGTGA
The DNA here is from genome assembly GCA_947532105.1 of Athrips mouffetella. Taxonomy (NCBI): domain Eukaryota; kingdom Metazoa; phylum Arthropoda; class Insecta; order Lepidoptera; family Gelechiidae; genus Athrips; species Athrips mouffetella. Next base: position 14,011,545 of record OX383958.1, read on the forward strand.
GACCTAGCTTCTTGCTAAATTTCATAATTGTAGGTCAACGGGAAGTACCCTGTAGGTTTTGCATTTTTGAATAAATGTATGGAGATGAGGACATTAAATGCCATATCTTCTGATTGCGTCGTTGTAAAAAAATTAAATTTTCAGATCTTGTGTGGTTCATGGATCCTAATATATGGTATTAATTTCAACCTGATACCTTTACCCGTTCGTGAGATAAAGGGTCTTGACAGACAGACAGACAGACGGACAACAAAGTGATCCTATAAGGGTTCCGTTTTTTTCTTTTGAGGTACGGAACCCTAAAAAAACGGAGAAAGCGAATTTTCCTAAATACGAGACCTAGCTAGATCGATTTTTCGCCCCCAAAAATCCGCGTATAGTAAATTTAATCGAAAACGGCATATTTATATACAAATATTGCTCATTTATTACCCAGTATTTATTTCTCAATACGGCCTCATCATATGATTTAGCCAATTCCAATCTCAAAATACATGATGTAGGTAGTGTAAGTAGACATCTCTTCGTCTAAAACGACCTTCGTCCACCGTCTTCGACCATACACAACATTGCTCAAGGAATATGGTCCAAATACGATTTTTTTACTTCATTAAATGCATTATTGCATGATACAGTTGCAGTTTCTTGTTCGACCTTTCCTTGGGAAAAGTTTTATAGTCTGAATCCAAGTTCCATTTTTCGATAAGATTTTTTTTACATCCTGTATACATAGAATGTGTTCTGAGGAGGTGGAAGGAATATTTTGAAAGTCTGTTTGAGAGAGAAAAAGCAGAGGCCAGCGAACCTAGGTCTTCTGTGGAAATGAATGAGAATGAAGAGGAGAATTGTGTAAGTGAGATAAGTATGGATGAGATTATGAAAGCGATGAAAAGTATGAAATCAGGTAAAGCAGCTGGGTATGATAGAGTGTCGGTCGAGATGTTGAAGGCTGGGCGAGGCATTGTGGCTAGTCAGTTGTACCGCCTTTTCAACTTGTGTTGGACGAACGGCCAAGTACCAGGTGACTGGTGCAAGGCTGTGATTGTGCCGCTGTACAAGGGAAAAGGGTCACAACAGGACTGCAAAAATTATCGCGGGATAAGCCTTCTCAGTGTCGTCGGCAAACTGTATGCAAAGGTTTTGATTGAAAGAGTGATGAAAGATACTGACCACATACTGACGATAAAATATGGAATGTACAAGCGGGATTTAGAAAGGGAATGGGATGTACAGATCAGGTCTTTTCCTTGCGGTGCATAGCTGAAAAGTTTTTGGCTAAAAACCAAAAAGTCTACTGCGCGTTCGTGGATTTGGAAAAGGCCTATGACCGAGTGGTGAGGAATGAATTGTGGTCAGCATTGTCTATGTATGGGGTAAACGGTCATCTGATTCAAGCACTGAAATCTCTCTATGAGGATTCCAGTGCTTGTGTCAGAATAAACGGGGCGTACACTGAATGGTTTAGCATCGAAAAAGGTGTTAGGCAGGGATGTGTAGCGTCACCTTGGCTGTTTAACCTGTTCATGGATAATTGTTTGATTGATCTGAAAGAGAGTATGTGTGGACTGAGAATGAATGAGTTACTCATCAAATGTCTTCTCTACGCTGATGACCAAGTTGTACTTGCGTCATCTGCTGACGAGTTGCAGGAGATGGTAACAATGATGAATGTGGCTTTGGAAAGGAAAGGAATGAAAGTAAATGTAAGCAAGACTAAAGTAATGGTACTTGAAAGAGAAGAATGTATGACAGAGTGTACTATATTAATAGATGGTGAACAAGTCGAACAAGTGAAGGAGTTTGTGTATCTGGGCTCAAAGTTTACGAGAGATGGAAAGTGTGAAAGTGATATTGAAAGAAGAGTGAATGCTGGAAACATGGAGAATGGTGCTCTGCACGCCTTTATGAGGAGTCAAAAGGTGTCTCACAAGGCTCGTTTGGCTGTTCATGGGGGAGTTTTGGTACCAACACTGATGTATGGCAGTGAAAGCTGGGTATGGCAGAAGAAGCATGAAAGTAGAATTAATGCAGTGGAAATGAGAGCGCTAAGGAGTATGATTGGTGTTAAATTGAGTGACAGGATTAGAAATAGTGTGATAAGAGAACGGTGTGGCGTAAAAGAAGACGTAGTGACCAAAATCGAGAAAGGGATGCTGAGATGGTTTGGTCATGTAGAGAGGATGAATGAACGAAGATTGACGAAAGAGATCTACCAGGCGAGAGTGAATGGAAACGTTGGAAGGGGAAGGCCTAGGCGAACGTACCAGGACCAAATTCAGGACGTTCTGAATAAAGGCCAGGTTAAAAGTACCCTAAACCGACGAGCATGTATGAAAGGATTGATGAAAGTACAGGAAGCAAGGGAAGTATGTCAAGATCGTAGCAGGTGGAGGACTGTGGTCTCTGCCTACCCCAACGGGAAAGAGGCGTGATGTTATGTATGTATATGTATGTATACATTTAGTAATAAAATCAAATGTTATTTGAAATATCCTAGCAGCAAAAAACTACATACTTTCCAGAAGCGGCGAGTCATTCTGCATAACTTCATTGTCTACGACTGCAACTGCAGGAGTGGGTTTTATCTTTTTCGTAGCTTCGGTAGAGTTTTGAAGACGTGGTGCTGAAAGTTACAAAATATATTTAAATCAATTAATTCTATATTAATTTGGAAGAATATGAAAACAAGTGCGAGTCGGACTCGCGCGCCAAGGGTTCCGATATATCTATAGTATTTTTGGAAGCAATAAAGTCCATTTTTAGGACCGCAAAACTAAATTTGTTTGTAAAGGTTATTTGCAGATTTCTAAAAAATTGTGCAACTTAGAAAGATCGTTTTATTTTTGCTGTAATATTTACATAAATTTCTGTCAACTGTAATTAATTCAGATTTTTCCTTTCACAAACTTCGGAGATAAGGAATGGTATTTTTTTGACATTTTTCATCATAACTTGAAAACTAAGAGACGTAAAAAAGTACAAAAATATATTTTAGAATGTACAAGTAAAGCCCTTTCATATGATACCCCACTCGACCTAGTAGCGACAATTTTAAATTTGCCCCCCCCCCTAAAACTATTCCAAATTTCAAGTCGATAGCATGAGTGGTTGCTGAGATATAGAGGTGTGACCGACAGAGAGACAGACAGACAGACAAAGTCGCACCATAAGGGTTCCTTTTTTTTACCATTTTGGTATCGGAACCATTTACTTATATATAAGTACTAGCCCATCGGCACGTTACAATGTCCCCAATTCGTTGGTCCGAAATCTGACGTTTAGGACCAACAAACGTCAGTCGTTGTCAGCTTAGACTATATAATACTAAGTTGTCAGTCATATTGTCAACATTGGATGCAAATAAACTTACCAACAAAATTAAATGTTCTTAGTTGAAGAAACAATATAACTTATTATTATTATTGTTATTTCTTATTATTGTTTTTGACTATAATCCAATTAATGAAACTGGAAAACCAGGATTAAATCACAAATAAACAGTAAAAAGTTTGTTTTATTTTTTCCCGCCATATTATATCCGTTCCGTGTATTTAGCACCGACCGAAGTACTACACAACGTAGTTCACGCGATTTTTCACAGATGGCGCTATTTTTTCTTGTATGGGAATATTTTGAACCGCTTGTTCCCAAGGCCCTATCTTGACTATATAAATCTATGATCGGAACCCTAAAAAAACGCAGGTACCTACTGTTTAAATACCATTCGATTTTTATTCACGGGCATGAAAATGTCGCGGTATATTTTTTCTAGGTCTGTCATCAAACTCCCTTGATGTGCCCACGGTTTGGGAAACGGAATTGTAAGCTGGGTTGACTATGAATATATATGGTAGAAAGTGGTCGCCTTAGCCTGCAGTTGGCCCGTATTGATAAATCCCTCTCAAAATCTTCCCCAAGACGATGTCAGCCGACTTAATTATCAAGATGCAATTGGCATCTCAAGATCTTGCTAATTAATAAACTACTATCCAAATACCAATCTCAAGTGTCCGTCTTTGAGTCAAACGTCAAAAGAGTAAAAAGAATTTATGTCTCCGTTTTGTTTTTGCTTCTAATAATATTGCTTAAGATATTGCTAATCATTTTAGTTTTTTTGCTAAGTTCACTTTCAGGCAGGCAACGGCAAAAGAATATACAGCCTGAACAAAATAATACTCAAGTCACTATTTGACAGCATCAACAATTTTGAGTTAAGTTTCGTTAATAAATTAGTGAGTGTGATTTTAACACTCAAGTGATAATTGCTCCGATGACAGCTACTCAATTTCTGTTTATTAATTAATGCAACACCTCAAGATGCCCCTTAAGGACAATCTCACACATTCGACCCTAAGTTTGCTTAAGTGGTTAAGGTGATCTGTGACGGCCAGATTAGCCCCGAACGCAACTAGATGGAGCCACTGCTGCAAATATAAGGTTTTATTTTTTTATGCAATAAGTACTAGCTATATATGTGCAAAAAGTTGATTTGCGTAAATTTCATCGTGCAACTTCAACGCCTAACAACGATTTCGATAAGAACAATATCTCCATATGTCCACTAAAGTCAATTACTCTCGTCAGTCCGTGTTTACATGAGTACGATCACTCACACATGCACACAAAGCACAACCGTACAGTTTTGACCGCACGCCCACAATATATATTCTTTATATATATTCTTTATTGCGCACAAATAACATAAAGTTGTCAAATGAAAATTGTTCACAAAGGCGAGCTTATCTCTTTTAGAGATCTCTTCCAGCCAACCTATCAGGTGTGGAAGAATGTCGAATGTTGAAATGGTGTGAATGTCACAATCGTAATATTGAACCAAAAATTGCTAACAAAAATAGTACTTTCAGTACATTAACTGTATTTTTGTATTAATTAGCGAAAAATTTAACTAAAAATAGCAGTATTCGTTCGTTTTTCAACAGAATTTTATGTCCCGCGTCGTAAGAATGCAAGTCATTTGAATTTTTGTATGGAAAACGGATCACCTTAATTGAAAGTTGGACATTTTTCCTGGCCTAAGGTGTCCCTTCAGGGGATTGAAGTGGTCGACTGAGCCCGCGGGCTAAGTGACAGTCCCGGTGGGTTGAGTTGACCATGAAAAAAACAGTAAGTGAACAAAAAAAACAGAAAGTTGACCCTGAAGCCAATATTGCAATATAAAACTAGCTTTAAGGGCTCCCGCACACGACCGAGAATCGGTGGGCGATTATCGGCCAGGACAAGGACGGAAGATTCAGGTGATAACACGTCAGAGCGGGATGCCGACAAAAAATCGGTCACCGATTCTCGGTCGTGTGAGGGAGCCCTTAATCTCACCCGCAGTGGATGTAGTCGCATTGTGTCGACACGCGCGCTCACAGTCTTCCTTGCTGCGGAAGTTGTTAGCGTTCCCACCACAACCAGTGAAGCCAAACGGCTCACATTTTCCGCTCTCCGCGTCAAAGAACCACCGCTCTTCGTAGGTACGACAATGACCAACAGACATTGGCTGCTGGCATACTTCTGTAGAAAAAAAAACTTAACTGCAACAGCTCTTTTATTTTAGTTCCTCTAGTACTCTCAACGCAGCCAAGAACTGATAAATGTAAAAAAAAGTTTACGTAGCTTCTAAATTAGTAAAGTAACATGATGGATGACCCGTTTTATGCTTATTTTCGTACAGACATTCTACAAATACAATTAGGTCTAGGTTCCTCTACGAAGTGAAGTCTCGTGTTTCAAAGCGTCAATTTATCAAGGATACCTTTTGGTTTACTAATTATAAATCAATTTTCTACAAAAAGGGTATGAATCACAGAACTATATATAAGCTAACGGTATGAATCAATTTGGTCGATAGCACAGATTAAATAATAGTAAACTAACGTCGATAGTACCTACACAGGGTGTAACTAAAAGGGTGATAAAACCCTAAAGAATGTGAATCTGCCCATTAAACTAAACCACTTTTCGCAAAGAAAACACCTAAGCAGATAATCGTACAGGATAAACAAAAATTTACCTCCCGTGAGACTGGATCAGCCGATAGATAACGCATTCTGTTTTAATTTTGTAAAACAGTTTTTCGCTTTGACGTGAGTTTCGTAGAAAAAGTTGTTTAGGATCACGGGTAAATTCTCATCCGTCAGGTTTCTTATACCCTTTCCGTTACACCTTGTATAAGAACATACAAGTGGCGTTATCATATCACCCTTCTTTATCGTAATTCTTTTCATTACTATATAATTAACAAGGTTGAGGATAATAAAATTAATTCAGTATTTCAACTCCTGTTCTATTTGAGAACTGCTACTTATCTAAAGGATTATCAAGAAGGTCTTAACAGGTAATTGACCATCGAAATACATAGGTACATATAAAAAATCCATGTAATAAAAATATTATATACGATCTATAGTCAGGTCACTAATCATCAGTAATCATACGCACAGTAACAGAAATAAATAAACTCTGATAAAATCGAAAATTTTCTGCTTGATAAGCCTTGTCATTCATATAGATGCGCAATATTTGTCTTACAAATCATTCAAAAAGGGGAAATAATTTGTATTATTTGTTCGAGCTTGACACATTGGATTTTTTACCGATCTTACTTTAAACGTGATAGGGTCGCGTTAATGTCAAGCTTGATGTTGACCATTTTTTAACGAAATTTCTTTTGATATCAAATAGCAAAGTTTTATTCTGTGGTTTTATTCTTTGACGGTTTAAATATGTGCATAGAGTTAAGACCTGCCCATCCCAGGGACTAGATAAACCAGCTTTACTGACGTCAAGGGAATTGGACATCCTTGCTTCGCTCGGAATAGAAACCGTGCTACATTATGTTACTATGGGTGAGATCTGCTAGCATGTCCCAAATTGCAATGTAACATCATCATCGAGCATTATGTAAAATTCCAAATAATCCTACCAAATTAACAGACGGACGCCTTCACTCCCTTGTTTCTTTAACCCGCCTTCTGTTACCCTAATTATTCTGCGACTGACACATTGAACTTTGTACTATCATTTTTGCAATAGCCGTATTGCAAGCTTGACCTGCTCTTGACTATACACACGGCCGCACATCGGTAGAAACACTTTTGGACCTTATGGCGTGGTAATAGAGTTGAAAAAGTTTCTACCGACAAGCGGTTGACCGTACATGTTTAGGCGAAACTCGACCATTAGAATGTCTCTACCTAAGAACAACGCGTGACAAATCCGTGCAAGCCCGGTTTTCTTTCCGGGCTTGCGCGAAAAGTCGTGTAACTCTATGGTCTCTATATAAAAATATTAAAATCTGTTTAGTTTATACAGGGTGTCAGGATGATCATCGTTAATCCTTCAAGTTGTAACGTAGTATGAAGTTAAATAAAGGATGTAAGTGACGGTGTACCGGAAACTTAAACGTAACTAAACATCTTTCATAAAGAAACATGTTTGGGAAGTGAAAAAAGAAATAGCTTCTCCACTCTTCGATCAAAGTAAGCAATTTGCATGGAGGTCTTTTTTTTTTAAATTCCCACAAATGCTTCTTTGGAAAAGTTAATCAGTTCCGTTGACTGAGCACGCCCTATCAGTTTTTGGTACACCGTCCATTACACCCTGTATATTTTATGACATTTTGATCTGCAGGTGTCACTCTTAATATTTTAAATAGATAAAGAATAAAACTCTTAAAAAGATTTGACTCTTTATCTATTTAAAAATAGTGTAACGTTTTTACTACTACTTTCTCCAATATCTTGCTCCGTGTCTTTCCGTGACCCACGTCGAAATCAATCTAACATCCTGTATTTGTTGCGACATGTAAATACATATTCATATCTATTTAGTCGCCAGATACACTTGTCTGTAAAGAATATAAAACACGTCAATAATTGCAATATGGCTTAGTACCGATAAGGACCATAAATTACCTATTGCGCAGTCGGGTCATAATTTTTGTCACAAATATATTTGTTTATTACTTAAGTTGTGCTTCTTCTGTGCTAGGCGAGACTTGAGGGGGTACTGTATGTGCGGTATTATATACAACGTGTTAATGGAATAAGCGAAACCCTCATAAACCCCAATTGATTTTTATTAAAATAAGTCCATTCCTGTAAAAAAATCTTTTTCTAGATATTGTTATTTTAAAGTTTCATCGTGTTGTTCTAGTCCGCGCACGCACTTCGCGCACGCCACCACGCCACGCCCACTTCCCTCCCCTCCTCACCGCTCATAAACCGCGAGGCGCCGCAGCCAGCTCGCGTAACATCATCATCGCCATTTAGAATAGAAGCGGCAAAAATTTTCATAATTACCCCTATCGAAAACCCGTGAAATTGATTCTACTCTCGATTCTGAACAAACTTGTTTCTCAGTTTCGCTTATTCCCTTAACACGTTGTATAAGTAAATGATGTATGGAATACGAAGTTCATGCAAATCTAGCGACAAACGTAGTTGGCGGGCGCTGTTGGCCATCTCATTATGCATGCACCCATTTATTAGTGCTGAAATTATAGGTAAATAATGCAGAATATTATATATCTACGTCATTAGAATTGCTATAAGTAAACTCACGGAGGCGGACACGTGTTTGCAATAACATTAACGTACTTACCTACTTAACAGACGCTATTAATGACAATCTGTAATATAAATTGAAACATCGCAAAATTTTATCACTACAGGCCGCATTCGAACTGAGTCTTCTTATCAGTACCATAGAAAGATGCCTTAACTAAGGGTAAGGCCTGTGATGATAGGTATAAACAGGTACAATTTCTGGTGGGGTCGTCGCGACGTGCGCAGACGGGTGATCACATCACGTATATTTCACTCAAGATATACTTATTTCCACAAAATATCAAAATATGTCTGTACAGGGTAGGGCGTAAGGGACAGCTTTCCATAAACTGAAGAGGCATGAAGAGTAAACGCAACTGCACAAAATTTTCAGGAAACGATTAGCAAAATCGGCCTCTTCATACAAACTGTCCAAACAAGTTCACAATTTTGTATGGAGATGCGGAGTTTGTTTATCATTTCATGAAAGTTTTATTCACTGAAATTTTTTAGTAGCATTCATTGATCATACCCCTTCAGTTTTTGAAAAGATGTCCCTTATGTCCCTTACACCCTGTAAAGCTTTATTCCCTTTTTTACCCTTTGCATAATTCGGTCTCTAATGATCAGGCACACACAAGAGCATATTAATAAGTGTGACCGCGACTCACCGCGATATCTGTTCAGGTGTTCAAAATTTAAACGATTCATTTTTATAGTTGATTGGGTTGGAGGTAATACGAGTATAAAACCTTCACGACGATCGACGCTGCTGTCAAGTGAACAGATGTCGCGGTCATAGTGTACTTCACCAGGAGAAATGTCTTAGATTATGAATAACGGCAGCTTACGCTAGCGTTGACTCAACTACCGACGCGGCCATCGCAGAGTGCTTCCTGTTGTGATAGTGTGAACTGGCATCGCTCTAGGTATTCCCACTAGACTCTCGACTTCAGGGTCTCATTCAAATTGCGATAGTGTGAACTGGCATCGCTCTAGGTGTTCCTGGAATAGACTCTCTACTTCAGGGTCTAAATCAAATTGCGATAGTGTGAACTGGCATCGCTCTAGGTGCTCCTGGACTAAATTATCTACTTCAGAGTCTAATAATTAGATACACTGCACCTGGAGAAATGCTAGCGTTGACACAACTGCCGTCGCAACCATCGCAGAGTGCTTCCTGTTGCGATAATGTGAACTGGGATCGCTCTAGGTGTTCCTGGACTAGACTCTCTACTTCAGGGGTCTAATAATTGGGTACACTGCACCTGGGGAAATGCTAGCGATGACACAACTGCCGTCGCAACCATCGCAGAGTGCTTCCTGTTGCAAAAGGGTGAACTGATTTCGCTCTAGGTGTTCCTGGACTAGACTCTCTACTTCAGGGTTTAATAATAAGATACACTGCACCTGGAGAAATGCTAGCGTTGACACAACTGCCGTCGCGGCCATCGCAAAGTGCTTCCTGTTGCGATAGGGTGAACTGATTTCGCTCTAGGTGTTCCTGGACTAGGCTCTCTACTTCAGGGTTTAATAATAAGGTACACTGCACCTGGAGAAATGCTAGCGTTGACACAACTGCCGTCGCAACCATCGCAGAGTGCTTTCTGTTGCGATAGGGTGAACTGATTTCACTCTAGGTGTTCCTGGACTAGGCTCTCTACTTCAGGGTTTAATAATAAGGTACACTGAACCTGGAGAAATGCTAGCGTTGACAACTGCCGTCGCAACCATCGCAGAGTGCTTTCTGTTGCGATAGGGTGAACTGATTTGACTCTAGGTGTTCCTGGACTAGGCTCTCTACCTCAGGGTTTAATAATAAGGTACACTGCACCTGGAGAAATGTTAGCGTTCACACAACTGCCGTCGCAACCATCGCAAAGTGCTTTCAGTTGCGATAGGGTGAACTGATTTGACTCTAGGTGTTCCTGGACTAGGCTCTCTACTTCAGGGTTTAATAATAAAGGTACACTGCACCTGGAGAAATGCTAGCGTTGACACAACTGCCGTCGCAACCATCGCAGAGTGCTTTCTGTTGCGATAGGGTGAACTGATTTCACTCTAGGTGTTCCTGGACTAGGCTCTCTACTTCAGGGTTTAATAATAAAGTACACTGCACCTGGAGAAATGCTAGCGTTGACACAACTGCCGTCGCAACCATAGCAGAGTGCTTTCTGTTGCGATAGGGTGAACTGATTTGACTCTAGGTGTTCCTGGACTAGGCTCTCTACTTCAGGGTTTAATAATAAGGTACACTGCACCTGGAGAAATGCTAGCGTCGACACAACTGCCGTCGCGGCCATCGCAAAGTGCTTCCTGTTGCGATAGAGTGAACTGGCATCGCTCTAGGTGCTCCTGAACTAGGCTCTCTACTTCAGGGTCTTCTGTTGTTATATTCTCCGGTTGCATTTCCTGTATTATCACAAAAAATATCTGTTAAGGTAAATTGAATTTCAATGTTAGCTGAAATTGTACTTGTACAGTTTTTGATAGTTGTACAGGTACAAAACCCCTATTGGTAGGCATGCACGGTAGCAAGTACAAGTACAAACGCCCGAAACCAGAGATCCACACAAGGTCAAAGTGTTTCCACCGACGTGCAGCGGCGTGTACAAAGTTCATACGGGAAAGAAAAAAACCGCATTTTTTTTACTATGACCTACAATATTAGTAGATTTTACAACAAGTGCACAAAACGAACCATTTTTCGAGACTTTTAGCAGCCCGAGCCGAAGGCGAGGGCTGATAGTAATGTCGAGGATAAAATGGTTTTGTGGACGAGTTATAAACTCTGCTTTTCACTTTGATTGCGAGGAAATAAAACGTAAAAGTACTCTCTAAATGTAACTGAAGAATGAGTTGTTCTGCTTTAGTGAAGAATATGTTGAAGAATGGGGGGGTGCAGCAGGCCCGCGCGCAGGGCGTACACCACCGCGATTACTTGCATGCCCTAGTGCACAAAATTAGATTTTGTGCAGCCTATATCCTGCACAAAAAAGCACTTTCAGAGCATGAGAAGTGAAAAAAATATTACCCTATAATTGAGCCTATACTATAACCTCACCAATTGCTGCAGTTCAGCGAAGCGCACACTCCAGTCGCGCGTGAGCCGGCGCGTGAGGGCGGCCTGCACGCGCGCGTCCCGCGACCGCGACACGAGCAGGCGCGTGCGCAGTCTCCGCCCGCGCCCGCAGCGCGCCGAGCACGGCGACCAGCCGCTCCACGGGGACACCGGGCACGAGCCCGTGGGAACATCCTGGCCCACGACCAAACAGATTCCAAGTAGAATACTTATTCAATATACACCCAGCACACGAATGGCGAAAACGTAACGTCCCTGATGTTTCTTAAGAACATTCAGTCTAAATGAGGAGCTTCCACCTTTTTATACCATACCAAGAAATAAACATAAATTATACCCACGCTTTACGAAGAACCACAACAGATATAAACAAAAATTGCACCCAAGAAAAACAAATGTAGTCTGAGTAAACACAATAAATACACCTAACACTTTCGAAAACCTGTTCAAGAGTTTCTGCTTTGTTGCAATTGAAAGTTTGTAGTATTACACGCACCACGAAAAACCAGTCGTAGTTAGTTGAATTTGCCAGTTCTCCTTTTGGTCTGTAACAAGTAATATTTTCTGGTATAAATAAACAGCATTTTCAACCTTTGTTTCCATTGAACATTACTTGGCGCCCAGTATGGGGCAGTGAACTGGTAGACAAGGTTCAACACTAAAAAAGTAACTTTGTTTTAAGTCTGTCGTATTGCAAAGTAGTTTAAAGTATGATACAATTTGTAATAATAAACAAACTTTGATAAAAAAAAGATAAGTTGTTATTGATTTTGATATTTGATTTGTCAGCTTTACAGTTATAAGTAGCTGTTAGTATTAACACGGAAGGAAATTTTAATTTGGCCCCTCTACATCCGAACTCAATTGGTATATGAAACTGGATGCGGAAATAATATAATTTTACATCTCTCATATTCGGTAAGTAGGTCCTTATTACCCCCAAATGGGGCTTGTAGGTGACCAATTAGCGCTCTAGAAAAGCCCTAGGGCGGTAAGTAATTGAGTTTTGAAAGAGTGAAGTGTTTTTTTTATTACTTACCGCCCTAGGGCTTTTCTAGCTACATTATAATATAACCCTAGAGCGCTAATTGGTCACCTACAATATAGTGGTAATAAGGACCTACTTACCTCACAATCGAGATGTAAAGCAGAGTAGTTAGCTCGGGTGTAAGCATCAATTGCACCCTCGAACTATAGGCGCCCTCGCTGCGTTTGATGCCTTACAGCCCTTGGCTACTAATCTACTATTATAGCATTTGATACCTTTGTGCTTCAAACCGATAGTAAATACTAATACCAATTGAGTTCAACGGTAGACTAGAGGTGCATCCCCTGCTCTGTAATTCTATAGTTTTGCCTTACTTGTAGCAGGGTCCGGCATCGCACGGCATGGCTTGGTTCATGATCATGCGCGCCCGGAAGCCAACATGGCACCGCTTGTGTGCGCGCGGCACCAAGTAGTGTCGAGTGCGCGCGCGCACGCCGCACCCTTCGCACGGAGACCACTCCGACCACTCGGACACTGCGCACGGGCCTGTGGACTCCGCGGGGTCCGGCTCGTATTCCGATATCGCTCTGGGAAAAGCAGGGTCTAGTTACTACCTGGCCGACCGAGCTTTGCTATATATAATCTTAACCGAAGCTCACTAACAGATGGCGCTGTAGGGTTTCTGAAACGCGCTATATTCAAGAAATTTTTAAATGCCATACGGGGGTTTTCGGGGACGGAAAATCAATCTAGCTAGGTCTCATGTCTGGGAAAATGCGTTTTCGCCATGTTTTTAAACATTTGCGTTTTGGACAGATACCTACAGCGCCATCTGTTGGCGGGTAGCCTCATAGCTAGCTCACACGATGATATTTTAATGTTGACGCGGCTATTATAGAGCGAAGCTTGGTCGCCCAGGTACTAAACGGTTAAGCTAGCTTTATCAAACCTAGCTAGTTCGGTTTTTCGTACCCAAAAACCCTCGTACACTAAATTTAATAGAAATCGTTAGCCGTTATCGAGAAACTGGTTACAAATATTATATACAAATATTGCTCGTTTAATAGTATAGGATATCAGCCAAAATTGCAAACTATATCCGATTTTTAACTAAAGAGCATCAAGGCAAAATCTCGCTCCGCTCCAAAGTAAAAAATTATAAAGAAAGTTACTTAGACTAATCTTAATTTTTTTTTACTTACTACTAAACAGGAAACTACTGCACAGCTGGTTTTCAGTATTCCAAACACGCACACTAACATACCCAGACCCGTAACTCATCATTCTGGTATCCGCCCCGACCTGTAATCAAATCTGGTAGGAACCTTCTGTACAGCAGGCAGCTGCACTACCAGTGCGCTATACAGGCCGTCAAGCAATGTTTTTTTAACTCCAATGCTGGCGGTTATTTGTTGCTTAAGAATAGCGACTGTGGAGCCTAGCTTACTAAACACCCGCCCAGCGATGATACATTTTTGAGTTCTGGGCATTAACGGTCAGCATCGGAGTTACATGAATCCACCAGTACCTGCAATGCCGTCGAGGCCCGTAGCAACGATGGTGGTCGGTAAGTGGAATCCGGCAAGCCTCAGCATAGGCCCTGGCTGGCCACACGTAGTGCCTCTGCCGCGCCGCCCGGCCCTCGCCACACGTGACACTGCACGGTCCCCACGGTCCCCACGCGTGGACCGCGCATGCGCCACTACCAGTGTCAGACACCAGATCGCCACCTGGTTCTATAACGTTATAACTCCCAAAATGTAATAGTACTGCTAAGGAAAGGTTTTTTTTTTTTTATAGAAAATGGGCTTACTCTTGACCTCGAGCTAGTCTAGAAGACAGAGATGAGGTCTACGATGGAGCGAGCTTGCCCAGAAGAAGCCTATTCACTCGCGACTTGAATAGATTCGGGTTATATGAAGTTCCTACTAGGTAGTTTGTTTGTTGTTAAGTTTGGCGCCCAGTATGGGTCTATAACAAAAAAGTGTGATAAATGTGATATTGCTGAAGTATTTGATTGTGCCCATGAAACTGAACTATTCTGGTACATCTTATTATAAAGGTTCCTCATCATTTCGTGCGGGATATAAGATCGATGTTCGACCTCACAAACCCTGGTGTTAGTGTTTTTGAGCGGCCAAAGGCCTCTGTCATGGTTAATTGACAACTATATTCTCTTAGATAATAGCTGGGACCAACGGCTTAACCTGCCTTCCGAAGCACAGAATTATCTTACTTTTCGGGCAGTCAGGTGATTCATCCTGCAATTTCTCCTAACCAAACACGGAAAGTCTCATAATCAGATTTTTGTTTAAGAGTGTCCTCACCGGGAATCGAACCCAGAACCTCCGAATCGATAGATCGCGAAAGCTGATGTTATAGTTTCCATAGAACTGCTTAGGAAAAGGAAATAGTAATTTGTTTTACAATCGTCAAGTTTGGCGCCCAGGCTGGGAATAAAGTTTAGACCTAAAACAGATCAAGAGCAAGTGTATTTCTAATTAAAACAATGCAATAAAACGAGTTAACTAACAGACTAACGAGGACATGCCGCCTATGAACTTTTTTCCATGAAGTTAAATAAATAAATAAGGACATGAATATTGGTTAGGAAATTATTTTATTATTTTTATAGCGCGTCATCCCGCATACCTGAACCGTCGCAGTTCTTCTCATACAATCTGAGCCGGTTAAATCTGAGTCGCGCGAACGCTCGCATTTCCCCGGAAGAGCTGAAAAACGGAGATCGCACGTCGCGAGGCCAGTCTGGCCGGAGGGCGCGCACTGGGGCCGCTGGGATGGTCGGTTGACGAGAGGCCTAAAAATCAAAATTATACACTGTCATTTCTATTCATCCGGAACAAATTAGATGTAGTCTCTAACTTTATTTCGTATTTCGATCTATTCCTTGGAAAAAGCTGTTCATTTTCATGGGTGGAATTACTCCATTTATATTTTCTAAATTTGGCCCGAATGGGTGGGTTCTACAATTCATTAGTTTTTCTTCTGCCGAGGCTGAACTAGCGTGACTTTTCCACTAAGCTATTTTCTAAGGAAAATTAAGCAGATTTCGACAAACTTACTGTATAAGTGAGTCCGCTATCAGTACCAGCATCGTAGGGATACAAAGGGAGAGTAGCCGATCTGCTCCAAGTACAGTTGCGATTACAGAGCTCCAATGCAGAGACGCCAACTATCCAATCTGGAGAGGGTGCCAACTTCGCCGCAAGAGAGACCAAATGATGCTTGGCGTCTACACGAAATACTGCAAATGTAGACGGGTGACCAGCCCCGCCGGCCACTTGTTGCCACGATATACCGCGTGCCTTTATTATTGTGCGGATATGATCGCTCTGCAATAAGAGAATATAGCGCACATTGGTAATCTAGAAACTAGTTTTTTTTTATGTGAAATACGTAGCATTTGACCCCGATCTCACCTGGTGGTAAGTGAAGATAGGGCCGAAGATGTAGCATGTTTACCTAGAAAATAACCTTGAAAAGAGATTATATTTTACTGGGAACAGATTGGCAGAGAGGGAGTTCTACTCCTTGGCTGTGCACACTAAGATTGACGAAGCAAAGTTCTTCGTGCGGACAGATAGTAAGTCAACAACATAGAGGTGGAACTTCAAATCGACGAACACTCCCCGAAATGTATCCTGTAGAACACCGACAAGCAGGCTACTTCGCGACGCTATTTAAGGCCTGCAGCTTTGCCTCAACTAGAGTCTCGTTACCAATGAGCTCTCTGGCACGCTTGTCAATTGCAGTAAGATTGGCCACTTGGCATTTTGCAGCCCCATCCCGAGGTGGCAGCAGTACTCCATACCCAATCGGAACTGTGGCCCTGACCTGTTCTGAGGTAAATTTTTCTTTACGTACCTCAGCTTTTAATTCTTTCTCCAAAGCAGTAGTAGCTCCATCATCAGCCAGTCTTCGCAAGCCAGGACTCGCGACTCTGCCCTCCTGCCAGACCCTGAATTGAGCAGTATGCGACGCCCCAATCACATCTCCGAAATGAGCTCTAAAGCTTTCTGGCGGAAAGTCACGCGGATGAGTGTTGCGAGACCATAGACCTTCGAAAGTTACCTGATAAAGGACCAAAGCATAGCGTAAGTAGGTATATCAAGAGCCTAAAAAACTAACTCAGAAATTAATGGGAATAAAACAATCATAAATTTTTGCTTTATATACGAAAAGGCAAGTCTATTGTTTAAGTAGTGTAGGCAACGAAGCAGTTGACCCCAACATAATTCTCTCAGTCAGATTTTATTTGACAGGATGATAAAGTATCATGAATTGAATGTAAATTCAAAATATCCAAAAAAAATTAGCATAAAAAAATTTCATACATTTTGTGTAATTTTTGTATGGAAAAATTAAAAGTACCGATTTTTATTTTTTTTTATTTTTAGGGTTCCGATACCAAAATGGTAAAAAAAAGGAACCCTTATGGTGCGACTTTGTCTGTCCGTCTGTCTATCTGTCACACCTCTATATCTCAGCAACCACTTATGCTATCGACTTGAAATTTGGAATGGTTTTAGAATATAGTTGCCCAACTTAATTGCACATGTAAGAATTTTGAAAAAAATATGATTATTAATGTAAAGGGGGCCAAAATAGGGGGGGGGGGAAGTTTCAAATTGTCGCTACTAGGTCGAGTGGGGTATCATATAAAAGGGCTTTACTTGTACATTTTAAAATATATTTTTGTATTTTTATACGTTTCTTAGTTTTCAAGTTATGATGAAAAATTTCAAAAAAACCTTTACAAACAAATTTAGTTTTGCGGTCCTGAAAATGGAATTTATTGCTTCCAAAAATACTATAGGTAACCCTCGGCGCGCGAGTCCGACTCGCAATTGACCGGTTTTTAGGGTTCCGTACCTCAAAATAAAAAAACGGAACCCTTATAGAATCACTTTGTTGTCCGTCCGTCCGTCTGTCTGTCAAGACCCTTTTTCTCACGAACGAGAAGAGTTATCAGATTGAAATTGATAACGAATATTAAAGTCCATAAACCACACAAGATCTGAAAATTTCAATTTTTTACAACGACGCAATCAAAAGATATGGCTTTTTATGTCCTCATCTCCATACATTTACGCAAAAAAGCAAAACCTACAGGGTACTTCCAGTTGACCTAAAATTATGAAATTTGGTAAGAAGCTAGGTCTCACAGTACAAATAAAGGGAAAAGTCTAAAATCGTTAAATATTTAAATTTTTCTCACAACTAATAGTAACCGATTAAGGTTAACTCCCGTTTCAAGAACTTTTCTATAAAAGAGGGGTCAAGTTGGATGGTCGCGGAGTTTTAAAATCAAAGAGCAAAAGCTTTTAGTATATCATATGGTAGATAGGTACGGAACCCTTAGGGTGCGAGTCCGACTCGCACTTGGCCGGTTTTTTTTATAGAAGGTTTGTCTCATACAGTGTAATACCTCAGCAAAGTTTCATCGACTGACGATTTAATGCGGGGGTCTTCATACAACGATCTGCTTCGTTTCCTAGACTAAAGGTAGAGTTTTATAAAATTTTGTTCAGTCTGTTCTACAAAGTGTAACCAAAAGGTGTGATGATACCGAAGGGTGTGGATCTGCCCATGAAACTGATCACTTTTCCCAAGGAATATAGGTCCATAGACGAAAAACCAAATTTGGCCTCCCATACAAAATGCGCTATCAGGTGGTGCAGTTTCTATGGGGGTCAAAGATTTATTTTGTTCTACGACCTATGTTCCTTGGGAAAAGTTGTTCACCTTTCCGGTACACTCTGTATAGTCCGTTTTGATATCACCTAATTTTGGCGCCCAACATGGGACTAACTATCTTCTTAAAACTTCTTCAAAGTAAAGCTCTATTCAATCTATTGCTGGCTCTTTCACTTATAATGATAAAGTGAGAGCAGTAGATTTATCTATAAGGTCGCCGAGCTTTAAAGGTTTTATGCTGACTCTACCAACCCGCCCTTAGACACAAATCAAGTCAACTTACTTCATATTTGGCTTCATCGCAGGCACAACAGGGCTCAACGATTGGCGGCTGTCTGGTAAAACTGGCAGGCGCGGCTGGGGCAGCGCACATTTTACGAGCCAACATGGTCACCGTGCCTTTTCCGTCGACGGGGCTCACTTTACCACACAGACGAATACACATCTCTACCGAAGTCAACGGAGCACTCCAAATCACCTTAAATATTATTAAGTACCTACTTAGATTAAATTCTAAAGTAAGGAAGGCTTGCTTAGGATTTGATGAGGACGGAATCTTGTAAGTACCTGGATTTCTGTTTTAGAATGGGCAGTAGCATTATCTACAGCAGGTTTACAATATTCGTGCAGCTTCGTTTGAGCATCGTAAGCTTGGAAGACGCCAAGAGACTGGTTCAGAGGAGATGACGTTGACAGAACATCTAGCTCGGTTGCTTCTACTTCCACCCATATCGTAAACCCTATGAAGGGGCTTGGCCCTTGGCCGCTGTCTACTCCTTGAAGGGATACTGCAATGTCAAAGAAAAAAGTTGCAGTATCCACCAGCGGTAAACTGACATGAAAAAGCTTCATATTAATATTTTGTTAGTATAGATTGGATAAAGGACTTGTAGTCTAACTAAAGCATCTACCTACTTACTTACTCAAAAACTCTAACACTGACTGACTGTTCGACAATGCATAGCTTAAATCGGTGAATCTAGAAACATAACGACACTTTAAACAAGAGACAACGATAAGCACTTAGGGTTTTTGAAAACTTATTTTAGGTAAGTATGTAACTCGTAAAAGTTCCCAAGATACCTGTGTAAAGCTCCCCCGGTAAAAACAGATCCGGTTCGCCGGTGATTCCAAGGCGGTAGTTAGCGTCAGCCGGCTGAGCATGGGGTGGCGCTTTATCGCAATGCTGGACGACCACCGGAGCGATAGTTGTCGCTCGCACACTGGATAACAACCCTAATATTACGAGCAGCATAGCGCCTGATCTAAAAAAAATAGCAAGAATTTGTACCTACCATTGTTTGGACAATAATTTAAAAGATTTAAATTTAACTGTAAAAAAACCTTACCGACATTAAAATACTCATTCAGTGCATGTTCCTTACTCGTACGTAATTTTCCAAATGATACGTAAGCATACGAGTATTTAAAGCTTCATTGCGCAACAAAGAGAAAAAGCTTACCTTCAAATCAGCTGTGATGAGAGTAAACAAAGAAAATAAAATTTTATATCCTCTGGATCACCACAGACAGGCCCTACTAATAAGTATTTATCCAAAGTGAGTTTGTCATTAAAGCTCTTTAATTTACATTTATTTACAGTATTAAAGATTCAGATGTTATAACCAATTTTGACATACCTTATAATAAAAGGTAAGACGTCTGTCTCCCTTAACTTATTCACCCATACTGACGCGCGCGCGGCACTTCCCTGCGTCAATTTTACGGGGGTGATTTTATACACTCCTTTTCATTGACGTTTGCTGAACGAACTCGATCTTAATTTATTCGGAAAACCAGCAATGTAGCCTGAGTGGGAGGACCCATAGAGTAACTTATATATATTGGGAGGACCTATTGTTCTTCGCGATATGTACAGGCG
This sequence comes from Athrips mouffetella, assembly GCA_947532105.1. NCBI lineage: Eukaryota > Metazoa > Arthropoda > Insecta > Lepidoptera > Gelechiidae > Athrips > Athrips mouffetella. Next base: position 14,031,770 of record OX383958.1, read on the forward strand.
GCCGCACGACAGTGACATGGTGACACTGACTTTGAGCAGGTCTCTGGCTACTACGGTTTGTAGCGTAATGCTGGTTCAGCTTATACTGGTTTTATTACCACTTATCTGCGGTCGTTTGTACGCTGCGCTGCCAGCTCGCCAATCTCCATAGAAAATACGCATTATCGAGAGGCTTATCCTAACAAGCTAGCGCATTTAACCCAGATTTTCAAGTAGTTGCACAAGTATTTATGAAGAGTTAAGCCGAATATAGACAAGAGATTAGGCTTTTCTTTATATAACAAGTATTGCAAGATTTAGTATTAGGTACTTGTACTATTTTTCAGGCGTTTTGAAAAAAAATGGAGTTTGCCCAGCAGTGGAGAAAAACAGCGAGCGTTTTGTTGTCATATTTGATATATATTTGGAAATAAAACTGATACCTACCAACCGGTGATCGAGTTTTTAGACATCCATGCATACTCGTACTAGAGGATATGTTAGTATTGTTAGTGGCATAGGAAGGTCGAACAAGCTAATAAAAACAAACAACGAATACATCTTAGACATTAATATTTATTTTTATCGCTTATATAGCTTATCTATAGGTAATTCATAACTACATGATTGTAGTAACGACTAAATAGTAAAAATAAATAAAATATCAAATTTACAATAAATAAATAAAATATGATCAAAACGTCTATTTTTATTTTAATGACTAGGCTAATTAATTTAAAGTAATAAATATACCGTCTTTGTGGTGCCGGCAAAGAATAGTACCAACCCATCTCTACCCGTGGGTGTCGTAATAGGCGACTAAGGGATTATAAACTGTAGGATGGGCAGCAAGCAGCATCTTTCTGTGTATGGTACCATCTTAACTGCGGTCACCAACAACAGCGTTCGCCAGCCACAACACAAGGGTGGTGACTATGGTAAATCCCCTCCTAAGTACCACGCGTTTATGCTGAAGCCTGTCCAGCAGTGGACGTTTCACGGGATGTTATGAATAAATATACCTACCTAGCCGATTTTACAGACACGATACGCGGCCGCAGATGTTTGTTGATGTGTTACACTCTCGCCAAAAAGCCTCGAGGACATCCATCAACATCAGATCCATCCTATAAGAAATCCACAACTGGGCAGAGTCAGACAGTTCCCCCAGAATCAGAGGCGGCTCGTCCTAAAGAGCACTGGTGCAGTGCACTCCCTCTTTCACAAAACTCAAACTTAGGATGTATTACCTACCTAGTTAAGTTACATACGATTACATACCTATTTTCATAACCCTATACGTTGTATACAATTATAATAGCCTAAGAAATAAATACGCAACAAATACGTAGTAAGTTGTACCAAGTGGATCGCCAGCGATTGCGCTCCTATGAAAAAATCTTCAGTACAATTCCTTATACAGAATTCAATGAGTGTGAAAGAGAAACATCAACACGCTCGAGCGCGTGAAACAAAAGATTTTCTATGAGAAATTACCCTAATCAGGAGCGCTGCTCAATGCTACGTTGCCAGGTCGCGACGCGATGCGCATGCAGTTCGGTGACAAGGCGCTGTTGCCGATCATACGTAAACAAACTTTTCGTATACAGCTTTCAGTTACTGTTCGCAATTTTGCTTGAAAATTTAGAAATAATTGTTTTTAATAGTGTACGTGTTTAATTACTGTAAAAATGGCCGAATACAGTGTCGTTTACATTAAAAAATGCGAAAAAGACTTTACAAATACGACTTGAACTCAATGAAAAGGGGCCGCCAGGACCTGAAATCGCGCTAGTTCAAAATAAAAAATTAACTTTTAATCGTGTTTTCAAACCAGAACAATATTTAAAAACACCTTAGATGTGCGGTTATAAATAAATTGTTTTGTTTCCCGTGTCTGGTATTTGGAGCTGGCGCTGGCGCGCATAATATGCAGGTAACAATAAAGCCATAAAAAATATTTCATCAATAAATGGTAGGTAAGTAAATTTATTTAAGTATTTAATTTTTTTGTGCACACCCATTAAAAAATGTCACGAGCCGCCTGTGCCCAGAATGCTTATTACTTTTATGTTCACACTTATTTCGTCAGGGATCCAATGTAGCCCCGAATAGTAAAGAAAACGTATTTTTCTTCTGAGCTCATAAAGTCGAATATAGAGAAAATTTTTGTCTACGTGGTGATGCCAATGCCAGAGCACGCAAAGTGACTGTAAAACTAGCCGTGACAAATAGATATTTCATGTAGGTTTTCCCATACAATTAGAGGGCTCACGTGAAGCAACATTTCGAAAAAAATTGTAAATGGGCCTCCATCTCTTTCTAGCAACAGTACTTTACAGTACCAGCAGTACTAAAAGAGATGTAGGCCCATTTACGCGACAGGATCTAAAAAAATATAAAATAAAAAAATATATAAAATCTATTGGATGTTTTTGCCATTCGTGTGCACTCTCTAGATGTATAAGTATTATTGGAATATCTTTGGTGTCTACATAAAGGGTATAGTCCTTAAGCCAGAACACATATCGGTATAATTTGGGGGTACCCATTTTCCTTTTTACCACAGTTAGATAGGTTTATAAGGATGTAAATAAACTATAATTGCTGTCTCAAAGTGGTAGCTGACCAAAAAAGCAGCCAATCCAAGTGTTCAGATGCTGCCCATATATGTAAAAATTTGGGGGAAACAATTTCCTTTTTTACAGTAGCTAGACAGGCTTATAAGGAAGTCAAGAAACCACGATTGCGATCTCTAAGTGGTACCCGGATGAAGTAACAGCCAATTAAACATGGAAAATGCTGAATTTTACAAAGTCAACTGTATCTCGAGAACCAATCATCCGATTTCCTTGTGTTTTTGTTTAGACCGAAGGTCTGCACGTGTGCTTCAAATTATGTCATAAGCACTGTTACAGTAGATTCAACCGTAACTAAATACATAATTAAAGAAAAAATGATTTTTTTGTGATATTCTTTTTTTCAAATCGAGTAATCATTAACTATCTTGTAAATTTAAAAATAATTATGTCTCAGATGAAGTACAATAAACTATCTTTAATTTGATGCATACCATGTTTGGGTTTGATGGCTCAAAACACATGAAACAAGTTTAAGTTAATTTCAATAGAGCAACTCTGCACCGTTTCAAAGCTTGTTTTTAGTACGCACACTTATTTAGCAAACAGTTGAAATTGGCAAACTCATGTTTCCATGTCTTTTTAGCCATGAAATAGAAGCATGTCATACATCATGTTAAAGATATTTTTTTACACTACAACTTTAATATGAAGATCTTCTCGAATGACTTCAGAATTTTGTAAAAACTTGATTTAAAAAAGAAGAATATCAGAAAATACTAAAACTAGTATAAGGATCAATTATTTACAGTGTTTCGTCCTTCTACTTCAAATTTGTCATCCTTTTAATTAAAATATTATAACCGTTTTGGTACAAGTTGATATTACTTTTTGCTACCAAGTCTACTTATTGCCTACATTTTGGCATTTCTATTAATACGTCTTTGATTCACAATGCAAGATTAAACTTACTACTAAAATATGCTTCTAGCGACACAAAGTATCTACAATAAATGTACTTATTATAAAAATGAAGTAAGGCTTCGAAATTAATGACCACACAGTAATTTCTACTGAAAAAATAATTCAGAACCATTAAAAGTTTTTAAAATTTATGATTATCAACGAAGATTTTAGATTTCGATATTATCACAACTTTGGATTCTCACAATAGTTTTTATAATATTAGATTAATTTATAAGACTTGATCGATGCTTACATTACAATAAAACTTATCCCCTTTATTCTTCTTTTCCGCAAAGCGAATGATTTTATCGCAAAGTATAGGCATTGTGACGTCTGCTCAAGATTTCTTCCTAGATCATTTCTATCTCATCGCGTGGTTCAAGGTCCACCTGTAATAATTATTAAAATCATAAAATAATACTGCATATCTGACGATTGATTAGGTTTGACTGCAGTAATGGACCTTTCAAATCATAGGACCATTTTATTATATAAAGATTAGTGCTCTATAGGTTGCTACTTATCGCAATTCAAACCTTCCGCAGGCTTAAGACTGCGGTTTATTGGGCGGATAGTTTAGAAGTTTCAGCAAGCGAGACAATATTAAACAAGTGTTCTATGGGGATTTATGAAACAGTTCTTCAATAGTGTACTTCAAAACATCCCATGAAACGTCCACTGCAGGACAGAGAGCACTCCAGAATACCAGCAAAAGCGCGTGGTACCACGTCTCCGTTAGCGTTGCGGCTGGCACTATGGACCGCCGATGTTGGTGACGCAGGATGTGAACACAGAAGGATGCTACTGTTCGTCCTCTGACTCATATTCCCTTAGTCGCCTCTTACGAGACCCATGGGTAGAGATGGGTTGGTACTGTTCTTTGATGGCTCCAAACGGACTCCGCAGTAGCAGCAGTGTACTTAATACCACCACTTATTTTAGTTGAACCCTTCCGCCGACTCAAGACTGCGATCTACTGGACGGATAGTCTCATAGCTTCAGTACGTGAGTGAGACACCATCTAGTCAAACAAGTTGGGAATTTATTAATCAATTTTTGTCACGTTACCTACCACTTTTTTTCGCAGTTCAACCCTACCGCCGGCTTAATGGTTTTCCACCAGTGCTGTGCGAAGGAGCTAATCTGTGAGCTGGGAAAGTTCCAACCAATAGGATCGCTCCATTTTCCTAGCAAGTTAAATGGAGCAATCTTATTGGTTTGAATTTTCCAGCTCACCCTAAGACTGCGTTCTTATGAGGCGGATTGTCTCGTAGCTTCGTGTTTTATGGGCTGCAGATACTATCTTATCAATCAAATATTCTATGGGAAGTTCGTATTACATATATAATAAATAATTTTTGTTTCAGATTTGAAATAAATTTTATGCGCCAGTTGACATACAACGACTTATCGCAGTTCAACCTTTCCGCTTCTTAAGACTGCGGTCTGTTGGGCGGTCGGGTGGATGGTCTCATAGTTCTAGCACCTTTTTTATGGGTTTCTAATCGCGCCGGCTTTTTTTTTTTAAAATCTTTATTTAAAGAGCTTAGTCACTAAGCGACTATGCCGCTCTATAAGTTTACAGTTATGGAAGGAGATGGCTTAAAACTGAGACAGATAAACTATCTCAGTCTCAATCCAACCCGTACTATCTTGTATAGTGCTTTGGCTTCCTTAGACAAGGGAAATGCCAACGCACTATTACATGCACCCACGTCTCGTAAATTATCACGCCAAATGAGTACATTGCATCTTTCTGATTCGTTCCGAACACATTCCATCAAAACATGATATATGTCTTCAACCACGTCGCATTCAGAACAATTCGGAGACTCCGATTTACGCATCAAATAGGCAAATTTATTTAAAGGAATATGTCCAGAACGAATCCTAAATGCTAGGACTATAGTATTTCTGTTCAAGCAGCTATCAATCCAACACAGAAAAAAAAGATATCTTGAACCAAATAATATTATTTAAGTTAAAATCTTTTGGGTTTTCGATATAAGGAAACTCGAAAACGTCTTCGATTGAGAAATAAAAGGTTTTGTATTATAGTTCTCCGACCAAGAACTAAATTTCTTATATCAATTTTCAACTGTTATCTTATTGTAAAAACTAAAAGCTATCACAACAAAAACCAAACTTACTTGAGTGAAGCATCTATCACACCAAGAATGAAACTAATATAAATAAAAAATTTAAAGCTCTTCAAAAATAAAAACTAAAATAAAAGGCATTTAAAAAAAACACTTTTTTATCTCTCGTTTTTTTTCTTTTTATTCCTCTTCTTCTTCTGCTCTCTGTCAGCATTTTTGATATTAGATCTTTTTATTTTTCAACTATTCTTCTTTCTACAATTGTTTTCATTTCTATTATTTATTAATGTTATCATTAACTATTATATCATTATATCATATCAACTATTATAATTTACCAAAACTCCTGGGGGTGGCTGGATTCGAACCCGCGTCCATCGGTATCGTAGTCCTTCGCTCTGACCATTAGACCACAGGCTTGATTAGCAAAGTAATTGAAATTTTGGTACTGTTCCGTCTTTGACACAGTATCTTGTACCCAGCAACAATTATTTGACTTAATATCGCCTTAACTCTTCATTGCATATCTAACTAGGTCTTGAGCAAAACAAGAACCATCTTATACTAAGCAAAATGTTATTTGCCTTAATATAGTCTTAACTCTTCATTGCTTACCTAACAATTTCTTGAGCGAAACAGCAACTATCTTATACCAAGCAACATATTATTTGCATCAATATTGGCCTAAATCTTCATCTAATATTTTTCATAATTCTTAGGCCAAACGATTTATTTTTTCAATCGATTAATATTTTACTTGCTTTAAGATTTTTTCATTGTTGATGTAAAAAATAAATGGTTTTAATTCAAAACATTAATTTCAAACCTAGTAATAGAACTCTTATTCGAAGAAATTCTCTCTTGAATTTTAAGATTTCGGCATTTTTAATACGTTAGAGTGATCATTTTACTCTAAGAGATTTAACTTTATAATCAAGCAATATCAGTTGAGACATATTGCGTTCTTGTTTTAAGAGATCATTTTTTTCTGTGAAGGAGAACTCAAAGGTTCAGGTTGTATAGTCTTATACCATATCCCCAGTCTTTTCGACCTTTCGTCAAAATCCGGCTTCACGGTCAACTTTGTTTTATACTAAATTTACAGTACTTCGTCACTTTACCTACCACGACTTATTTAGTTTATCCCTTCCGCTGGCTTAAGACTGCGGCCTGTTAGTCGGATGGTCTCGTAACTCCATCACGTGGTCTATGGGTTGCGGCCAATTATCGGGCCCCACTCGCGCCGGCTTCACGGCTCCCGATGACACCATCTTGTCAACTTGTGAATATACAGTTCTTTGTCAGTTTACCTACTACGACTTATTTTAGTCAAACCCTTCCGCCGGCTTAAGACTGCGGTCTGTTGGGCGGATGGTCTCGTAACTCCATCACGTGGTCTATGGGTTGCGGCCAATTATCGGGCCCCACTCGCGCCGGCTTCACGGCTCCCGATGACACCATCTTGTCAACTTGTGAATATACAGTTCTTTGTCACTTTACCTACCACGACTTATTTTAGTTTATCCCTTCCGCCGGCTTAAGACTGCGGTCTGTTGGGCGGATGGTCTCGTAACTCCATCACGTGGTCTATGGGTTGCGGCCAATTATCGGGCCCCACTCGCGCCGGCTTCACGGCTCCCGATGACACCATCTTGTCAACTTGTGAATATACAGTTCTTTGTCACTTTACCTACCACGACTTATTTTAGTTTATCCCTTCCGCCGGCTTAAGACTGCGGTCTGTTGGGCGGATGGTCTCGTAACTCCATCACGTGGTCTATGGGTTGCGGCCGCCCGTCGGGCCCCACTCGCGCCGGCTTCACGGCTCCCGATGACACCATCTTGTCGAATAGGTTTACCAACTTCATCGCCTCGTACTCTTTCTGGCGACAAAAAATATAATTGCTTCAGAAAAATATTGTTTACGATTTTTAAAGGGTTTAAGATTAAGTTTTCTAAAATAATCACAATTCGTTATTTTCCTATGTCAAAAATTTTGTTCGCATTTAAGAAAGATTTACGTAAAATAGATACCTACTTACATGAAATTTAATTATTGTACATACGGGCGCTCGTTGGCAGAAATACTTTAACCTTGAACGGTTCTCTGGTTTCGGATGTTTGTAGCGTAGCGCTGGTTCAGTTTACATACATACATAACATCATCTTTCCCGTCGGGGTAGGCAGAGACCACAGTCCTCCACCTGCTACGATCTTGACATACTTCCCTTGCTTCCTGTACTTTCATCAATCCTTTCATACATGCTCGTCGGTTTAGGGTACTTTTAACCTGACTTTTATTCAGAACGTCCTGAATTTAGTCCTGGTACGTTCGCCTAGGCCTTCCCCTTCCAACGTTTTCATTCACTCTCGCCTGGTAGATCTCTTTCGTCAATCTTCATTCATTCATCCTCTCTACATGACCAAACTATACCAGTTTACACTGGTTTGTTTCCCACTTGCTTGCTGCCGAGCGTACATTTAACGTGTTTTTTTTTTATATTACACAGTTAATTTAAGGATAACGAGTTCGTAAATGATGGCAATAAATTATGACGTCACAAGCTAGTAACTTCATACAAAATCCGTAGAAAATTTCCGTTTTGACGTGCAAGAGTTGCTGATTTGACAATGGTATAGCGGATTTTGACAGCGTGTGAAAAGACATCTCTCGAAAGCTGAAACTGTGGATCAAGACCAGGAAACTGAAAAATTTTCCCCAAGTAAAAAAGGCCCTTTGGTGTGGTTGCCTGGTGAGCCTGCCTCTCACGCCGTGGGCCGCGGGTTCGAACCCCGCCCAGGGCAAACATTTTGTGTGATGAACACAAGTGTTTGTACTGTGTCAGGGTGTTATTTATCTATTTATGTATGTATATCAGTCTCTGGTACCCATAGTACAGGCTTTGCCTAGTTTGGGATCAGATGACGTTGTGTGAAATGTCCCCTAATATTTATTTATTTCATACTAGCTGTTGCCCGCGGCTTCGCTCGCGTGGATTTCGTATTTAGGTTGATACCGGTTTTCCGAAGCAATGAGATATTTTCGTCCAGGGAAATTGTTATTTATCCCATCATTTCGGGGTAATTTTAAACTAAGGAAAAACAGGACTAACCCTGCGCAAATCAATGAGTAAAATTCAAGATCCAGCTGAATTTTATATAATATACAGACGTTACTCATAAATTACTCAGAACAGAGGAACTTAGCAGCAGTATCCTAACAAATGTAAAGAGAGAGATGAAAGACACCTTTATGTAATATTAAAAAACAGAGCCAATTCGCAGAAGCAATTGAGAAAAACTAAAACCCTCTCCTTCTACCTCTCTACGTCTCTACCTCTCTACGTCTCTTCCTCTCTACCTATCTACCTCTCTACCTCCTTTACCTCTCTACCTCCCTACCTCTCTACCTCTCTACCTCTCTACCTCTCTACCTCTCTACCTCTCTACCTCTCTACCTCTCTACCTCTCTACCTCTTCTACCTCTCTACCTCTCTACCTCTCTACCTCTCTACCTCTCTACCTCTCTACCTCTCTACCTCTCTACCTCTCTACCTCTCTACCTCTCTACCTCTCTACGTCTCTACGTCTCTACCTCTCTACGTCTCTACGTCTCTATATCTCTACCTCTACCTATTGTACTGGTCTGAGTTCCCTTCATATAGGATCCTCAAGTCAGATACGTGATAGTTTTGGCCAAAGTTGATCGTCTAGAATAATACCCTTTCAGAATATTATATATTTTTTTTGAATCCTACGTCATACCGTTTTATATCTTTATAATATTTTGTAATTTACAGATTCTGCTCGGTGGAGAGTGGTAATAGAAGAATGAAAAAAAAAACACACTTGTTATTTTATTACTTTTATTTGAATATAATCCTTTTCTTTACATGTCTAAATTGTGTTATTTAATTCTATATTGAATCACTATTTATTTAAATTTAGTTTCATATTGATTGGAGTAGCTCATCTGAATTCATGGAAGAACTCATCAATTTAGGGAAGGTTTTATCTCATTTACTATGCAATATTAGAGCCGTTAAGTTTCTGAAAAGAAACCTATGTTAATATAAATGAAGTAATAAAAAAAATGTGGGGAAAATCCCCAAGTTCGGAGCCCCTCCATCGCCCCGAACAGGCTCGTCCTCCTACTCTGAGTCCTAGGTCCGAGGCATATCACCACCCAGTTCACGATGATATGACGCTAAACTACCCTAGCAATCCAACTGGATCGTCAGGATTCTGATCATCCTTGCGAAGCAGGATATCCCATTGAACTACTTAAAATACAGTAAAGACTAGGGTTAATGTATGTGGAGAGTGGAACTAACTAACCACAGTACAACCCAGACGGTGATGATGTCTCCCCCCGGTATGTTCATGCCCCGCGTTAAACCCGACTCCCACGTGGCCCACCTTTAAGGGACAATCACTGACTCGTCCAGGGTTTACAGGGTATTTGACTATTTCTTTTAGCCACCCATACCAGAGTTGGTCACCGAGCCCGCCAGGCACACAAAGCATACAGTCTTCCTTTAGGAAAACAAGGCACTCCTACAAAATGAGCTCTTCCTGTAATCCCTCCGGGCAGACATTGATCGACATCATCGAATCCCTTAGTTTGTTTTGAAATAAGTTAAACTGAAAATAATTAGCCAGCTCCACACGTCCAAGTGTGAAGTCTGTACTAGATACGGGTATAGTATTAATGCTTGCATGGCCAGCCTAGATCAATAACGGTTTTATAACGAGAGATATAAAGAGTTTGAAGGGCAATTTCCCTCCCCCCAGTCACTGAGTGACTTTATTGCACCAACAAGGTCTCCGTATATCCTTCATAGCTCTCACTTGTGATGCGTAGCTAAATCTCTTTTCCGTTACCAACCCACGCAGGACAAGGATTATGTAGAGTAACCCCAGTCTAAACACTCATTTAAATAAAATGAATTGCATCTAAACTATAATGGGATTACCCAGCATATTTTCGAAGAAGAACATATAAGAAGTAAGTATGACAAAAGATTACTGAAAGTAATCCTTAAATAAAAGTGAAGAATGATGACCAGAACCGAGAAGATACGGGATAGTAGTATCTAAGCTAGGTTGGGCCAAACATTTATGATTTAAGATCTTAAGGGAAAATCAAAGGCATCGAGGATTCAAAACCAAGAATACTGGGAGAATTTAGCGTAAACAACACTAGCTAAAACTCGATGTTCTTTTAAAAGAGGACTCAAAAGAAGTATAAAAAATGGGATTATTGTATATACTTAAATATTCGGAACATACAATGAAAGAAACTAAACATTATAATTTCCGTTCCATTATTGTTTTCAAGAATCTATTTAGTAATATTAAAGGTGGTTTCACACTGAGTCAAAGTATAATTTTAAGTATGATAATTTATGACAAGTTTTATTAAGAAAAATAACACTTAGAATCTTATAAGGTTTAGATTCCTGTATGATTCAATGAAGATTAAATAGATTATTTAACTACTTTAGGATGACACACTTAAAGTTAAGAGGTCCCCCAAGGTCGGAGTGTCGTACAGCCGTCGCAGCCTTGCGGGCGAACGTCGTCAACACACTTTACAAAAAGCAACCCACGAACGAATGTAATGTCTCCATCAAGAATATTCTTCCTATTGATTCAGGACAATTCTAATTTATTCCTTATAAACAATCTAATGTTACTAGATTAAACTAGAATGTCCCTACACAAAAGAAGAAAGTTTTAAGTTATCTAACTACTCTACATTTGGTAATCAAACGCTAAGATCAGGAGGTCCTCCCGCGGTATATGCCACTCATACGACGCAACCAATAATGGGCGAACGTTGTCAGCACATAACACAAGAAACACCACTTCCAAAATCCAACGTTAAAACACCTTACTAATATCCTTCCATTTGTAATAGAATAACACCAATTCATCCCACACATACAGATGGGAGAAATCAGGATGAATCAGCGAAATCTCACACAAATAGAAAGAGAAAAACTTTAGTACTAGACCCTTTTAGGCTTATGCAAATATCTCTGTAACGTGTATTATGCGACCATCACGTTAAATATGGCGAATATCAGGAATCATCAAAGTTTATATTAACACTCCAGTTTCATACACTGCAAATCTATCGTTGCTAGTATTTTTGAATAATATGGAACATTTAGAGCCATCCAGAAACTCCAATGACATGTGACAAACATCCAACAAATATAAAATAGCAAATATCAGATGCACATGTTTCAAGGGCCCCGGCCCAAGGATAGGTTTTATCAGTTAGTCTTAAACAAATACTCCAGGGACTCGCGACATACATTCGCCACAGCCAACATGGTGGACAACGGATGCACATGTCACGAGGGCATCCATCCATGCTTGGTCGAACTAAATAAACCTGAGAGCAAGTATTTCTTAATCTCAAAAAGCTGGGACTCCAAAAGGAAGATAGTTAAAGGAAAGATAAGCACCTCCTATGAACTTGAGTACTGAAATGCAGTAATGCTCTCAGCATGTTCCAATTTTGGGAAATTGAGGCACAAGATTCAAAATCACTCAAAACAATTTATTATTATTCGAAATAATATTATTTATTATTTTCACTCTACTTAAACTTACCCTTTATTTCACAATAAAATGTCACAAATTATATCCAAGTTTCAATTGGAAGATATTTTATTTGAAGGTCTCATTCTAAATTCTTTTAAACTGACAGGGTATTTATTTTAAATTTTTATCAAACGAAGACACTAGCATATAAAAAAGTGGAATTTCGATTTAGGGCCAAAGATTTTATTTTATTTTCTAAAAATTGTAACTTTTTAATTCTTTAATATTTATTGCCATTTTGATTATGGTTTTGATTTATTTTTTTGTTAAAGAGATAAAAATTTATAAAGATTTCAAAATTAGCGACTAGCTGTGGGTAAAACTAAATACAAAATGATTTATTTGTTGACTATTTGACAATAATGTCAAATGTCACCACAATTCATTCTTTTCTCACACTTGTCCCATCAAAAAGAAGGTTCCATTTTTTTTTTCAAACAATATTTTCGAAGGTAATTCTACCTAATATATATACTTCATCTAAAGTCATATATGATATGATGGTAATCCATCACATCAGAGTCCAGTTTCTATGTTTTACACCAAGGACTGTTTTAATCAGTTTCTCTGTAAAGAAAAAATAAACACAATGAAATTTACTTTACCTTTACATTCCAAGCAATACTTTACAAGCCTTCATGTGCTGTCATTTTGTGGATTTCTTTTCCTTAGCAATAAAGATCTCAGTAAATCCTGTGAAACTGTTTAGAAATAAACATTACCCTGCCTAGCTATACGCGAACAAAACATAAGCAGAACTAGTTTATTCTTAATTATGGGAAAAGGAAATCTTTATTATTATCTACAAATAACGACTCAGATTAGAAACACAGTATGTTATAATTCTCACAGAGTTATTAATGATTACAAAAGAAAACCATTAAGAGGGAATAACAATTTACTTAATGTATCACACAGTATAAGGTTTTTTTATGATCTTGCGTGTAGAACTGTAAAGCTGCAAATATTCTCCATCTAACTCTTCCTCATTTGACTTTGGAGTCTGATTTCCTCAATGTTATTTAACTCACACAACCTGGAAGAAAACTATAAATTTCATTAAGTCACATTTCCCCTTATTTTAATACACACAACAACTTTGAACTGAATATAAATAAAATGGAAAACCACAAAATTGAATACTTACACAACGTTAGATTCACACCACTTATTCTATACACTTTGGAATCAAATTCTGAATGTTAGCGGCTTGAATTTAACTGTAAATAAAACCTTCCTATTCTATATCCTAAACGGAGCAATGTCTATCTTTGTCTCAATTGAAGGAATCCACAATCAAGGATCACAGTCTCCTTCAAAAGATTCATCACATCAGCTATATGATAGCTACTAACGCGAGCTACAAGATAAAAATTTATGACTCACTGATGTCCGGTAACAAACCATCATTTTTTCCAAGACTGATGGGTGGCCCAAAGATCCTTCCAAAAATTACACGGCCACAATTCACTCCATCTACTTTTTAACCATCAGCTTCATCTGCAACTAAAAGATCATGTCAAAATTCTATTTCATTTCCTTTGCCCTCATTTTTCCCCAAAACCTGTCTCCTTATTTTTTTTATTCTTTCCTTTCCAAAATCTTCAGCAACTATTTTTTATCCAGAAAAACCACTTATTCGTTTCACCAAAACTCCCCAACCGTCCCCGATTGTCATATTTCTTTTCTAACCGTTTCTGGCTAATCACTCTGACAGTACCTCTAAATAGTATTTTATGCATTTAAAAAAAAATTAGGGTTCTGCAAGTGTACACTATCTACCTCTACCTCTCTACGTCTCTACCTCTCTACCTTTCTATCTCTCTACCACTCTACCTCTTCTACCTCTCTACCCCTACCTCTACCTCTCTACCTCTACCTCTGTACCTCTACCTCTCCCTATCCCTGCCCCTATCCCTACCCCTTACACCAATTTAACCGCTATCCCTAACACCCATATTTATTTTTAGACATTTCAGACCTATTGCACTCCAACCCCATCCTAAGGGGATGATGGTTTTTCACGCCCACCACGTTGGATTTCAAAGTTGTTGTAGCTTTCGTAATCAGCGTTCCGATAAACCATACAAACGACACCCACATTGATTTTTAGACATTTCAAACCTATCGCACCCCAACTCCATCCCCAGGGGGATGATGGTATTTCACGTCCACCACGTTGGATTTCAAAATTGTTGTAGTTTTCGTAATCAGCGACCCGATAAACCATACAAACGACACCCATATTCACATTTCAACCCTATCGCACCCCAACCCCATCCCATGGGAATGATGGTATTTAACGTCCACCACTTTGGATTTCAAAATTGCTGTAGTTTTCGTAATCAGCGACCCGATAAACCATACCAACGATTATATTGGTTTTTGGACTTTTTCACCCTATTATACCTTTTTTAAGGGTTGAATATGGGGTGGAATTTCAATAACAGTGATGAAAGTTGCATATAATTACATCATTAATGCCTAAATAATAAATTATGTGGATTTTACTTTAACAATAAAGAATTTTCAACTTCATCCCCCTTTTCATCCTTAAGGGTGTCGAATTTTCAAAAACCCTGAGACATGTAAATATTAACTTTTAGTCGTCAGCCTAAATACAAATTTTGAAGATCCTAACTTCAAAACTGACGGACTTTCATACAAACTTTCATCCCCTATTTTACCCCTTTAAGGGTAGAATTTTGTAAAATTCTTTCTTAGTGCACCCCTAGGCCTCATAGAGAACCTACATGCCAAATTTGGAATCTCTAGACCCAGTGGTTTGGGCTGTGCTTTGATATGTCAGTCAGTCAGTCAGTCAGTCAGTCAGTCAGTCAGTCACCTTCTTCTTTTATATATATAGATATTAAATTGGAGGTTGGGTGCGGCGTTTTTCACGAATCACCCCATCTTACCTATAAATACTGCGGTCACCAACCACCGTAGTCTATGGCGCCAGCCGAAACTTTAACAAGCGTGGTGACCAATGTCACCATGGTACTTCCACTTCGAAATATACTAAAAAATTCTGATGTCCAGCAGTGGATTTTAATTTATTTTTTATAGTCGATGGGCTTACTCTTGACTTCGATGTAGCCCTGAGGGCAAAGATGAGGTCGACGATTGAACGAGCTTGCCCAGAAGAAGCCTATTCACTCGCGACTTGAATAGATTCGGGTTATACGAACTCGGGAACACAGAGGCAGGCAGAGAATTCCACTCTTTAGCTGTGCGCATTATAAAAGATGTTTCCAAGCGCTTAGTGATAATGTGTGGAATGTCAACCAAGTGTGGGTGATAACCCTACAGTACGTCTGGACTCCCGATGGTAGAAAGGGAATGGGGATAATACTCTATCATGATGAAATAATACTATCAAACAAATCAAATCCTCCTAACCTTAGCTCTTTCTACATAAAATGAAATAGAACTTGGAAAGTAAAAAATAAATTATTAAATGTAATTGCCAACACAAGGAAAATCTAAGAAATTGTATACTGTATTCTTCATCTCAATGTGGTTTGTGGTGGCGTATTGAATAACAACCGCAAATGCGCTAGGGAAGGGTAACGTAAACGAACAAGTAAACAATAAAAGTGATTCTTTAAATGCAGAGAATATTAGAGGCTTTGCAATCCACAATTTACTTGCTGTTATATGCCCTCACACTCCAAAAGTTTCATTCACTTTGACTTGAATCGTCAGGTCAATCATGATCAATGATTGCGGCTTAGGTATTTCCCGATCAGCTGTCGAAAGATCAATCAAAACCGCTTCATCAGTCGAAAACCGAGAAACCCCCCAAAACGGCAATTCCGACACCTCACCTCCCCGCCAGTCACGTGAGGATTTCGAGTCTTGAGCCGGCAAGGGTGCACCATTTGATTGCACCAACAGGCACTATTTTCTATAGGTTGCAATTTAGTGCGTAGCGAGCTTCGAAGGTATGCCCAATCAAGACTTTTTTGTAGTCCTAAATGCTTGATTTCAGAACATGAAACTAAACAAGTTTCCCAAAGGGACATGCGTCGAAAAACTACAAAAATTTTTGCTCTTCCTATACAAATTCCACTTTTTCCGGCGAAAGGTTCGTATTGAAACGCCTAATAAATCTCGTGTTTGAACTTATGTTTATGTGGGAAAAGTTCACGTTAGATGAGTAGCATATATTTGACTATAATCCAAAAATAACCCGGTATCTTGAATGTCGTAGGTAGTACTTTTGTGCCAACTCCAACAGGGGAATTACCACCTCTTGCCTATTTATGCCGTTAAGTAGCAGTTCGCACTGCTGTGTTCTGGTTCGAAGAATAAGGGTGAAATTATCATCACACAATCATCTTAGCAGGGTATTACGCACTTTACTGTGTTTTTAGTGTCAAATTATGTAGCTAATAAGACAGTGGGTGCTATGGGCGATGATGAGCACTTACAGGAGGCGCATCTGCTCAAATGTTTGAAAAAACAATTGCAAAGCTTATGTGTTCAACAGAATCTAGAACCTATAATTTTCTGTGCCATCTCTAATGCAATGGAATTAAAATAAATCGTTTTATTTACTCATGTATATACTCACTGCATTGTAGTGGTTCTATGGGGAACAAGAATTGCCTGTGGTCCCACCTGTGGTGCAAAGCAGTGGGACTACGGGTGATACGCCGAGTGATGGCATAGTGAAAGTAAGTGGGAAAAACTGGATTAAAAACTAACATTCAATTTTTTTTACTGTATATGGGCTTACTCTTGACCTCGATCTAGCCCTGAGGATAGAGATGAGGTC
The DNA here is from genome assembly GCA_947532105.1 of Athrips mouffetella. Classification (NCBI taxonomy): domain Eukaryota; kingdom Metazoa; phylum Arthropoda; class Insecta; order Lepidoptera; family Gelechiidae; genus Athrips; species Athrips mouffetella. The sequence goes on from OX383958.1 coordinate 14,048,794, forward strand.
GACGAGGGTACGAGCTTACCCAGAAGAAGCCTATTCAAATCAAACTGAGATTTAACTGGAAATAAAAAGCTTTATTATTATTATTGATACCTGTTCATCGGTCATTCCCTCGAAGGGGTTGACCCGGGGCGGGCGCGTGCAGCCCACGACCGGGTCGATGTCGGGCGCCGCCTGCAGGTACTCCTCCGTGTCCGAGTCCTCGCTGCTGGACGAGTAGGGCTGCCCCTGCCCCGCCCCCCCCGGGCCTCCGCCCAGCAGCCCCTTCTGCGCCAGGTGCCCCGCCGCGTTACCGAAACCCGTGTACTTCACCATGCGACCCACTACGAAAACAACCGTTTTTGTTGTACGTTTTCAATTTATACTCGTAAAGCCAGTATTTAAGTCAAACTATTAGCTTCAAACAAAAAAAGTTTCATTAAAATCGGTCCAGTAGTTTTTGCGTGATGCTCGAAACCCACGCGCTCAAAAAAAAAGTTTAATTAAAATCGGTCCAGTTTTGCGTGATGCTCGAACAAACAAACAAAAATTCCAAAAATGTGACTTGGATTCAGGGGCATCAAAATAGCATAACGTAACAATTTTTACGTATTGTATTCGTGAAAAAAAAAGTTTTTCTAATTTTCTCAAAAATGTGTTCTACATCACTTATACATCATAAAAAACAAGTCTCCCAAAAATGTCCGTCCGTCGGTCGGTTGGTCGGTCGGTCGGTCGGTCCGTCGGTCGGTCGGTCTGTACGTCACGCTTTGGCCTAGCGGCTAAACGAATGGTCCAATTGACACCATATTTTGAATTTAGGAGTTTTATGCAAATCCATCGAAGGGTTCTAAGTGGTGTCTTGCTGGCTCTCATTTTGAGGGTAGCTGTCATACAACGAAAATGAAAAATCGAAGTTTTCTCAAAAACAGCTCACAGAATCTTTTTTTTTTTTTATCGTCAATGGGCTTACTCTTGACCTCGATCTAGTCTTGATGACAGAGATGAGGAAAAATGAAAAAAAACTAAAAAACTAAAAAAAAAAAAAAAAACTAAAACTAAACTAAACTTAAACTTTGCATGACCAAGCATCTCCATGTAAGATATCTTGCGCCATTATCAATTGATCTGTGTAATTTCATATAAGGGGTGTTCCTCTACCACCAAATCGTAAATATGTGATTTACCTAAAATTGGATCCATTGATTTTATTAAAATTATCTATAATATTAATCCTGGATTGATTGTCTACCTGACTGGATATTCTTTATGATTTTTTGAATAATATTTTGTACACAGGGTGTACCAAAAACTGAAAGGGCTTGCGCAGTAGACTAAACTGAACAATTATCCATAACATGTTTTGGGAAATTAAAAAATCTCCATGCAAGTATCCTACGGTAGTATCCATTGATCTGTGAAAATTCATATAAAGGGTGTTCCAGTACTACCAAAAGTTAAACATGTGATTTACTCGAAATCGTTTGAGGTTTGTTTGATTTAATGTTTGACAATTTGAATTCTGAATTGATCTGTATATTTCATTCGAACATTTTTTTGGTAAAACGTAAATAAAAGTTTGTATTTCCATACTATGTGTAGGGCATTACAAATTTAAGTTTGCGGTTGATATTTTTTCCTTGAGTATTGCGAGAAAGTAAGTGCAGTGCCGCTGTACCATTTATTTATAAATATCTTCAATGTACAGACAAAATCAATTTAAAATGTTATAATAGTAGAGACTATGAACTCATATTTAACTAGCTGTTGTCCTTGACTTCGTACGCGTAAAATTCAGAAAAAAGTAGCCAATGTCCTTTCTCACAGTTCAAACTATCTGCATAACTAATTTCATCTAAAGCGGTTCAGCCGTGAAGGTAACAGGCAGATAGACAGACTTTGGCATTTATTATAATTGTTTAGATACAATCGGAATGGACAAATGAGATCAATGATCATTGTAAGTACCTACAGTCAAAACAATGTAGCTTGATTAGAATGGTACAATGCGCGAAACGAAAGAAGAGCCTTGACGGATCACGTGGTTAACCTGCGCAGTAGACAGATTGCAGGCCATTTTGACGGCAAGTGGGGAGGAACGCTAGACTGTACCTGCGCGAAATCCCCTCTACTTTCAACTGACAGGGCTCTTCTTTCTTTGCGCGCATTGTAGCAGGACAGCTATGCGTGAGAGCAAAACGGAGCGATACGTATCTTTGTCGCTCCAATCCAATATCTTATGAATCTCTCCGTCGTCCTGCTGTTTCAATTTCAATTCCACTGCTGTCATTCTAATGGAGTTTCATTATTTCGTCTATAGCGAAAAAAAAATTCGGCACCTTTGGGCTGGGGCTCCAATAGACAAATAGTTTGCGAGCTGTTTGCCCTCCCATTCTTTTTATATGAAGACTTCATACAACGAGTACCATGGAGTTTTGGACCTCGCTTCTTTATCTAGGACGAGTACTGCTTGCAGTACGTTCTATCGGTCGAGTCAACTAGCCAATAGTCAGCCGCAAACTATTAATAATGGGACGCAACTCGTGAAAGATCAAAACTCATGGATTTTCCGCATAAAATTTAATATGCGTTAGTTATTTACACGAATTCAATTTTAAGAAAGACGCGTTTACTTCAGAATAAAGGATAAGGTGCGTTTTAACGTAGCGTTGAATCTGATAATTTCGAAAGGAATAACCTGTTTCTGCTTAGATTGCAACAAACAAGGAAAACTTACCTTTCTCCTTGCAAAGAATAAACAGGAACTCAGCCACAAGATCTCGAACCGAGGTTATAGGAGTGGTCAGCAGCCTGCATAGTTGGTTCCTCAAAGTACTCCCTTTCTCCGGTCTTCGGTGGACGTCCCTTAGAGGAGGCAACACCACTTGCCGTAAGTACTTCCTCTGCTCACGACAAGCGCGCGAACCCTTATTCATTACCGTCAGTATGGGGGACAAGTTTTCGTATTGGTTTGTCGTGTTCTGGAAAGCAGTACAATGCATGATAGTTGGTACAAATGGAGCAAATCAGTTCCTAAACTGTAACCTTGACTGCGCGGAGTCAATTCACATGTGCGCAAACATTCCATAGGTATATACTATGTTGAGGTTCTCTTATAACCATGATTCCATCAGTCTTAACAATATTGATATTGACACCATCCCGGTACCAACATCAGAGGGCGGGAGGCCCTTTTTCCCATTACGAACCGCACAGACGACTAGTATGTATGCTACTAAACGAAATTATACCCATGTAAAATTAATACACCAAAATCAGTCCATGCCGAACCTCTGTCTGACCGATACCGACTCCTCTAGCAAGCGCAACAACCCAAAGTGAGTCTGGCCGCCACTTTACTGGCCGTTATCGGTATCGTGGCCGGTCTTCATATTAAAACTAGCTTTTTTCCGCGACTTCGTCCGCATGTTAAATAAAATATAAACCAATGTTTAAGTCAAACTAATAGCTATGAAACAAAACAAGTTTCATTAAAATCGGTTCAGAAGTTCTTGCGTGATGCTCGAACAAATAAACAAACAAACAAAGTCACAAAATTTGTGATTTGGATTCAGGGGCATGTGATAGTTTTTTTAATGAATATCTTCAATGCATAGACAAAATCAATTTACGATTGTATAGAAGTTTCCTTATTTTGCAAAAAATTTAGTTGCAACTTGTTAGGCAATTTTTGGCACGGGGCTATAGAGATTACTAAGTAAACTACCTACCGGCGCGACAATTTTTTTTTAGTTCTGCGAATTTTGTGCCCCGGGCACTTTAAATTAAACATTAAAATTTAGATTGTCATAAAGAAGATTCTAAAGCTTCTCACTGAGCATTCAAATTATACGCGAGAAATATCCTCTAACTTCCTCTAACCAGATGCAATCATAGTGTGTATCTTGCCCATTAATAAAACGGTTAAATAAAGAGTCATTGCTTTTCTCTTTCATTTCTTTGTAAATATCTGTGTATATTTTTGCTTGTGTAGTTTAAAATTGTAACTTACAGTGGTCATGGTCAATCGATACTGCAACAGTTGCACTAAAGCTTGCAGAGCATCCATGTTTCTGCCACCAAACTCATTCTGAGCCTTCTCGCCAGCGGTAAGCAAAGGAGTGAGATATGGGAAAAATGCGAGTGGTACTCTGAAACACAAAACATTAAATACAGAAACTAAACAAATTGTAGTAGCCTTTTTTGTGGAGTGAAAATACCTCAATTTAAATATGTATTAATTTAGGCATTCAAAAAAGCAGATAATAATGTTTTCTTTTGAAATCTTTTGGTATTTGAGCATTTCATTACCTTAATAATATCTTTCACATCTCATTGTAAGTTGAATTTAAGAACAAATTGATCAAACAAGAACAGCAATAATGACAATGTTAAACAAGTTCCCAAATTTTTAATAAAACATGACGCTTTTCCTTTTTAGTTTATTTTCCTTTTTAATTTTTCCCCTTTTTCTCTTTTACTTCCATACCCAGTCAATAAATTTGCGATATTGCTTCTTAGGTCCATCAGTTTTTCCTCTGTGGTTGTGTGAGCATATAAGAGTGTAGTGATCACCGGCATCAGCTTCATGAAAGTAGCCTCGTCCTCATCAGAGTTCTCCGAATGCAAAATCAGATTGAACTGGGTCTTGAGAATTTCACAGGCTATGGACTGTTGATTATCCTAAAAAAATGTAAAAACATGTTTACTGTAGTAAGTGTATGTAGTACTAATAACAACATTATTCAAATATTCATTATGTATTAATATGAAAAAACAAATATTTTACAATTAAACTGTACTGGTGATTGGATGACCTTGTTTAGACTATCTTCCTTCATCAAAAATAAATTGTAGAATTGTTTAAGACTCACATTAAGGAAGTAGTAAGGGCCCCCTTCAACCAAGCCACAGCCCGTGGCGCCTTCAGCCTGGGAAGCTTCCAGCAGCAGCTCATTGAGGCAGCTGATCAGGTAGTCCATACCATGGAGCTCATCTTTAATCTTCAATTTAATATCCTGCCTTAGAGCTGTCAGGATGAATAATAGTTTCATGTCATAGAGCATTATCTCATCTTTGTATGGAATGTCTTTGTAGACTCGAAGGCGGGCGACCAGTCCTTGCGCAATGCTTGTGTGGGCACAGAGAGCCCGGGCAACTTCACTATTGAATGCCAAGTTGCACAGGCACTTGAGAGCCTCCATGGCCACATCTTTTTCAGGCAGCTCTAATGAGAGCATAGACTCATCATCCAGACCAACAAAGTTGTACAAGCCAGCTCTCTCAATCAATACTGTTATCCATTTCTCACAGATCAGGCTTTCTAACTCTGTTTTATCACGGCTGCAACATTTATTAACAGATAAATAAGCTCATGTAGGCTAGAGTCATACAATATTGTCACAACATGAAGCCTGCAGCCATTTTATGAAGAAGCAACAACATACAACTTGTTAAAGAATTAAGTAGAAGTAAAACCGAAGTGACAAAAATAAAATTTTGTTGAGATTAAAAGACAATAATTTATAATTCTACAACAATTTATTAAAAAGGTGTGAAAATGTTATTTCATCTCTTAATTCTAGATAAACTACTTTCTCAGTTCTGATTAGCTGTTATGAAATGGGTAGCATAAATGGGGCGCAATTCAAATCAGGTAGAAATTACCCTGTCAGCAAGATAGCACTAAATGACCTCCATATGTGTGGTCAAGACAGACTGCTGTCAAAGGGTAATTATTACACATTTTGGAATCCAACCATGATAGCCTTGTCCTACCCAGTTATTTAAAAAGAACATTTATTTTTAGTTTTCTAGTTTTTCGGTTACTTATGAAACCCTATGCGATTTTTAAAAGAGATTGGACAATAGGTACTGGTGGTTCTCTGCCTGGTGTCCTTTAAAAATGACAAATAAGTTACAAGTTGGCCCAAATATATTGGGCTTAAATTCTGAACGAGGATAAGGCGACAACATAAAGTGACTGAGACTAAAACAAACCTCAAAACCCTGATCACAGCCAAACAGAGAGAGTGAACGGATGCAGACGATTTGCTCTGCAAATGCTGGAATAGAGCCGTCCACAGGATCACGCGCCGATTGTTCTCCGATAAATTTGGAAACGCAAACACGTTGTCATTCTAAAATACAATCATATAACAAAAAAGTTGGATTGATTTAGTAAGTAAAAACCAATAGCGATTTCAAGAGAAACAGAACACTAACATTTTGTAAAAACTTTTGCAAAATACCAGCCACTTGCTCCACGTTATCGCCGTTGGTAAGAAGACTTATTTCTTCCTCATCCATTACTACAAATTACCGTAAGTTTTTATCAGAATCACGAAATTACCAAAAGAACGAGCGTGAAACCAACAAACAACAGTTAGGGGCGCGTTTCAAAACGTCGAGAAATTACCCTGACAGCAGGATAGCTTCATACGACGTCCATATGTGTGGTCGAAACGGACTACTGTCAAAGTTAATATTACCCTTTTCGGAACGGCCTCTATTGAAAAAAAATCCGTCTGTCAGTGAGGGCCTCTAGAGAAAGCTAAATCGATGTCCGCCCCATAGAGTAACTTATATATTGGACGGTTAGTCCGCCCTGGGGGCCTACTACGCTCTCATAGCAGGACCTAAACTGAACTGCCCTGCTATTTCGTACCATGAGCTGTTATTAGCAGGCCTGCAACAAGCCTGTTAAAGGGCCCCATACAAAGCCCTGCCTGCAGGGCCCTGCTTGCAGTGCCACTGCCAATCGTACTTTGTGTGGGCATGCAGGGCCGACAAAATCGCCGTTACATCGGCCCTGCAAGACCACACAAGGTACGATTGGCAGTGCGCACTGAGAGCAGGGCCCTGCGGGCATGGCTTTGTATGGGCCGTTTCAGTTGACGTTTAAAAACACGGAGCAGAGAGTGTTTAAAAACCATTCACCTTTTTTTTTATATGGAGATTCCGTACCATGACGCTTGTTTTGACAGCTCAAAATCGGATTTTGCGCGTCCTAAACGTCAAATAAAGCGATATTGAAAAAGTTACTCTTGACTAGCTTTTTCAACATTGTTTTGGATTCTGCTTGTCATCGTGCGGTAGATAACACGTGCAGCGGAGTATTTTCACATTTTTGTAGAAAAGTTCACTGTTTTATCCAGCTTTTTTGTGTTATTTTAAGTATTGGTGGTGGTGTGAGTATTTGTGAGTGATTGTTTTTCCTGTGATCCGTCCTCCTGATGGAGGGCAATAGCCTTCCCCCTCCGGGGGGTGGCGTACCTCCCGACATAGAGCAAATGATTACTGACAACGAGGTTCCTCCTGAAAACGAGGTCGAGACGCCTCCCTCAACGCAAGAAAATCAGAGACCAATTAAAGTGGTGGCTAAACGTAAGCCGCATTCTGGCGAAAATGTAGTCCCGACAAAGAATATTTCTACTCCAGCAGCTTCCATCCAACATGTTTATACCATACCTGATTTCGAGGGTAGCAAACTTTGTTACACGGAGGAAGATCGCGGTCCATTCACGGTTATCGTGACCCGATCGGAGTCGGCACCCGAAAAAACCATAAAGCTTCTGAAATTCGCCCAGTTTCTATTCCAAAAGGGATTTGAAGGCGTCAGTGATGGTGGGGTGAAATCAATGGGGAGATTCCGTGTCTCCATTGAATTCACCTCATACCAGCTGGCAAACAGGTTTGCTCACGATCCGGTCCTGGTAGAAAATGGTTATTGTGCGGCTATTCCCCAATTTCAAGTCTCCCGCATGGGAGTGGTCCGAGACATCCCAGTGGATTGGACACTAGAAGAACTAGTTAAAGGAATAAAAGTCCCCTCCAACAGTGGAATTGTCATAAAGGCAAGGCGGTTAAACACAAAGACTATAGTCGAAGGCTCCCCTGTGTGGAAGCCCTCCTCCTCAGTTGTGCTGACCTTTACAGGTCAAACCCTTCCAGATAGGATTTATTGTTACTATTCTTCCCTCCCCGTGCTGCCATACAAAATGCCTACAATTCAATGCAGGAAATGCTGTAGATTCGGGCACATTCGTGCTCACTGTCGTTCTAAACCCAGGTGTTTCCGGTGCGGACTTGATCATGAAGGCGACGAATGCATTACACACTCTAACCTGCATGCATGTATCTTGTGTGATGGCAGTCACTTAGCCAATGACCCTAAGTGCCCTGAGCACAAGAGGCAAAAATCTATAAAGGTTGTAATGGCCGAAGAGAACATATCCTATTCTCAAGCCTCAGCCCGCATGCCATCAGCCAAAAAATCTTTTGCAGATGTCCTTTCCCAGCCCACTCCTCTCACCCAACACTCCCAAGATCTATTCTCGGAGCCCCCCTCTCCTACCCAACCCCCTCGCTCTTACCGCAAAACAGTTTTTCGGGACCGCCCTCCAACGCCTCTTTTAGGCAAGTCCTATGATGTAAAGACTCACAAAAACATTACTAGCACTCCAAAGTCCTCCATGCCTAACGGTTGTGCTTTAGAGCGAGGAGAAAGCCCCACTCCGGTTATTACTCCTAATGATAACCTGGTGGAGCTTCTTGTTTGCTCCCTAATAAACATGATCTCCAAATTTGGAGAAAATTTACCGAACAATGTCACAGAATTACTAATAAAATTTGTTCAAACTTTGATTACTCAAAATGCCCCCAAGACATCTCCTACAGTTATGTTAAGGGTTTAAAAAATAGAAAACCCGATTTCATATACTTGCTCAATAGATTCAAACCCGTTATCTGTGCCGTCTCGGAGACTTGGTTTAGGCCGGGCTCTGCTTTCAGAGTTCCTGGTTTCTCCTGCCTCAGGGACGACAGAGATGATGGGTATGCAGGTTGTGCGCTGTTTATAGATAGGACAATTACATTTTCCCAAATCCCTATTCCCCCCCACAATCCAAACTTTCATGTTGTAGCAGTAAAAGCTTTAAATATCACTTTTGTTTCAGTTTATATTCCCCATCCTTCTATAAGCCTAATTTCAGAACTCTCATCCATCCTTTCTTCTCTCTCGGGTCCTTACGTAATCCTTGGTGACTTCAACTGTCACCATACCCTTTGGGGTTCCAATAAATGTGACTCATTTTCCTCCTCTCTCCTTGACCTCCTAGATATCCTGGATCTATGCACCTTGAACGACGGTTCCCCTACTCGTAGAGTAGCACCGACCCAAAATAAAAGTGTCGTTGATTTATCCTTTGTTTCTCCTTCACTTGTCATGTCTTTTACGTGGCAAGTGCTCCCTAACTGCTATGGCAGTGACCATTTTCCAATTATTCTATCATATAAAAAATTTTCCCCTCCTTCTCCCCCCCCTCCCCCTATCCAAAAATATAGATTGACAAAAGCTGACTGGAATAAGTTCTATATCCATATCAGAGACAACATTTCCTCACTACCCTCCTTATCTCTCTCGAACTTAATGACATGTTATGATTCACTCATCTCTTTATTTCACTCAGCAGCCGAAACCTCCATACCCATTAAAAACTCGGCTATGAACAGAATCCCTTCACCTCCTTGGTGGGACTCAGAATGCACTTCCTGGGCCCGAGAACGCAATGAATCTGAAGATACCTTTGCCAACTCGCCATCATTAGATACTTTTCTTATTTACCAAAAAACTAATGCACAAACAAAACGACGCCTAGCAAAAAAGAAGCGAAAAGGTTGGCATGTTTTTTGCGAATCATTGAGTCCTCGGACTCCTTCTAGAGTCGTATGGAGAAGAGCTAATGCCTTTAGAAGAGCTCTCACTTACAATAATATTTCATCGAATGACACCTCCCCATGGCTTAATAACTTCCTCAACAACCTAGCCCCTCCCTTTGTCCCCTCTCATGACTCCTTCCCTTCCTTCGTCATTCCCTCATCACCCGATAGATTCAATGAGCCGTTTTCGCTAGCCGAACTATATTGCGCCATTGATCATCTTAGAGATTCGTCCCCAGGAGCTGATGGCATCCCATATTCTTTTATAACAAAGTCCCCGGAAACAGCCAAAGTTTATTTATTAAATTTAATTAACACTATGTTCGAATCAGGCAATGTACCTGAATCTTGGAAGACGCAAATTGTAATCCCTATTCTTAAACCTGGCAAAGACCCTAATGAATCCTCCTCATATAGACCTATTGCCCTATCTTCATGTCTAGCTAAAATTCTGGAACACCTTATTAAAAACCGCCTGGAATGGATTTTGGAGAATAGAAATCTGCTCTCTAAACTTCAGTTCGGGTTTAGAAGGGGTATGGGAACACTAGACAGTTTAAGTATATTTACCACTGATGTCAGAAAAGCATTCAGCAAGGATGAGCATGTTGTCGGCGTGTTTTTGGATGTCGCATCAGCATATGACAATGTTCAGCTCTCATTACTCAGGGAGAAAATGATCCAGCTGAGTATTCCCGGGAAGCTGATTAGATTAATATGTAATCTTTTTATGGGCCGCTCTATATCAGTTCGAACCCAAGGATCTATATCACCCCCCCGCCTGGTTTGGAAAGGCCTCCCTCAGGGGTCGGTCCTCAGCCCTTTATTGTACAACCTGTATACATATGATGTAGATAGATCCGTTTTAAGCTTTTGTGACATTCTTCAATACGCCGACGACATCGCTCTCTATTGCAGCTCACCTTCATTCTCCTCTGCTGCATCGCACATAAACTCCGCCTTGTATTACTTACACGACTGGCTCATTAATCATGGCCTGTCTCTCTCAGTTTCCAAATGCAAAGCAGTTGTCTTCTCTCGCAAACGCTCTGTCCCGCCCATTAATCTTTTTGTAAACAACCAACCTATAGCAGTTCAAGACCAGGCAAAATTTTTAGGAGTCATTCTTGTCTCAAAATTAACAGGAAAGCCGCATCTAAACTACATAGCTAACAAATGTGAATCAAATGTTAATATCATTAGATCCCTTTCAGGTGTATGGTGGGGCTCTCACCCCTATAGTCAAAAGCTTTTGTACAATGCTTTGATTCGCAGTCACTTTGATTACGCCAGTTTTGTTCTTGAGCCATGTAATAAAACAGCTCTTTCTGTTCTGAATAAAATCCAGTCAAAGTGTCTGCGTGTCATCACGGGTGCTATGAAGTCATCCCCATCAACTGCATTGCAAGTGGAATGCTTGGAACCTCCTTTATTCTTGATAAGGCAATACCTTGCTGACCGTTTTCTTTTCAACATTATCCAAAATTCCGATCATCCTCTAATTCAAAAATTGAATGCTCTCTCAGAGCTAACTGACAATTCTCCCTACTGGAGCAACAAGACCATTCCCCCATTATTAAATTCTCTTTCCAGAATCAATACAGACTCAATCTTCCAAATTAATAAAAACCCCATTTTTACATTTAATTTCGATTCTTTATTATTTACTCCCAAAACGATGACTCTGGGTATTGATAAAAACTCTCCTGCAGCCAATTCTGAGTTCAACAGAATAGTCGAGAGAAATTGGCCAGATTGGACTCAGTTCTACACGGACGCGTCCAAATTGTCCGACGATGGAAATGTTGGGGCTGCTGTTTGGATCCCCAAACATAATACTATCCTCAACTTTAAATGCCCTCCCCACTCGTCAGTCTTCACGGGTGAGTCCATCGCTATATTAGAAGCAATCCTGCTTATAGAATCCTCCCCCAACATCTTTAATAAAAATATTATATTTACAGACTCCCTCAGTTGCCTTCAAGATATGTCAAAACGTCCATTCCATAGCAAAGACAATTTTGTAATAACCCTTAAAATAAAAGACGCCTTGTCTAGATGTAATAACCAGGGTATAGATATACTCCTGGCCTGGATTCCCAGCCACTGCGGAATTGCAGGTAATGAAATGGCTGACGGGCTTGCAAAAGAGGCTACACAGACGGGATGTAATTCTTACAACCTGAGCTTCTCTAGAGATTTGCGTTGCCTCGCTAAACCCCATTTAATGAAAACTTGGAACGCATTATGGCAGGAATCTAGTAGAATTAAAGGCAAACATTATGGCAGCATTCAACCATTCATACCCAATAAACCGTGGTTCTTCAAATTCCGAAATTTCAATAAGCTAGTCACGTCAGTTATAATCCGTCTCCGATTGGGTCACGTATGCTCCCCAGTATTTTTGTCGAAACTCCGTATTCGCGACCATTCTATCTGTGAATGCGGCGTTGAGGAAGGCACTCTCGATCACTTGTTTTTTAATTGCCCTAATCTTTCGACCTCCCTTTATGAAATACTCCCTAAAGACATCCCCCTTCCTGTTAATGTTAATTATCTACTAACACTTGTACCTTCCTCCTTTGTTAAAATTTTAAGTAAGTTTATTAAAATAAATAATATTAAATTATGAATTAACCACTAATACATATCTTGTGTTGTCCCCTCTATGTTTAGCTTGGATTTAATCAGTTGAAGTCCTAAACCTGTGACTCTGCCTGACCGATCATCTGCCAATAATTTTCGGTTATCTTTTGCACCTTGTCGATGGCGGAATCATCGTTAGTAAAAACGATGGAAGCCAATAACTAAAAAGAAGAAGAAGAAGAACATTGTTTTGTAAAATCGAGAGGTTTTATGTGCATTTTGAGTTTTTGAGGATTTTTACACTTGTGTTTGAGTTTCTTTCATTATTCAAGGTAAGTTAAGTACCACCAAAATTAAATGCCCTCCACTTAAAAGAAACTTGCTATGTGAAATATAAGTGGTTAGCTTTGAAATCAGTGAGATGCACTTGAGAGGCCTTTGATAACATTCGGTTTTTGTTTGTAGATATGCAGATGTGTGATGAATTGGAATTGAGCTTTTGGAGACAGAATACTGAACTATTCCATTATATTTTTGTAGCCTTGTATAGCTTATGCATAATAAATAATATATACTAATATAAAGGTATTTGTTTAATATTTTATTTTACTTAAAATACCTTGCTATTGAATATTCATAAAAAACAACTGTATTTATTTTTTTTATTTTTTTATTTATTGTTTATTTGGGACAACAACAGCACTTATTATATATATTGTTTACAAGATTATATTACTTTATAGGCCAATAACAGCTGTCCACGGTAATATTACTTCTAAAACAGACTTACATACAGATAGTATTTGTATAAGATGCATATAATACCTACATAGAACATTCCATGCATACAAAACAAAACGAAACAACCAACTTAGCATATTAGCACAATTACAAGCTAACTATTATAAGATTTGTGGATCATAACTAAAAATAACGATAGCACTAGAGCCTCAACCACACCCTCCCAAACCCAGACACTAATTATAATTCGGCTTACATTGCTGGAAGACATGGTTCTGTCAATTCCAAGATCCTTACTTCAACGAGCAATGTATGCCGAACCATTATCCGAAACAAGGAAGGCGCGACTGCGGCCTAAGCCCACAGCAAGATATTATTATCGCGCCAGAAAAAAAATGATAATTTTATCTTTCCAATACAGCGCTCGAGACAGTAACAGTATGTATAAATCCTGATCCTGATCCCTGCCTAGCCCTACGACTACCGTCTTGGGATCGGTCAGTGAAAGAAAAAAAAGACCACTAAGCAGGGATACCTACAGAGCATGTTCGACTGTCACACATAGACACCTTTCCAATTTTTATGAGTAAAATATTGAAGTAGCTACCTTCACTTACATACTTAGTTTAGTACGGAGTTAAACTTATCATCATTTCTAAGTATTTCTTCAATTTTATTCTTAAATGAGATTTTAGAATCAATAAAAGGATCTATACTGTCAAAGTAAGTGTTATATGTTCGAGCAAGGCGAGTTAAGACAGTATTTTTACCGTAATTAGTACGATGGAACGGGGGCCTAAACAAAGGCGTATGTCTTGTGCGACGAGTTGGTACGCTTAGTGATAAGCGCGAGAGGAGGTTGGGGTAGTCTAGGCGACCGCGTAATATATAGCCCATGTCTAGTAATCAACGTCTTTCTTCAAGACTTAATAGATTATAAGTGCGACATTTATTTGTATATGAGTCGGAACTTTTTTTAAATTTAAAGTTTAAGTTTGAGATAATTTTTTTTTGGATACGCTCAATGCGAGATATGTGTATTTTATAATAAGGAGACCAAATTTGACTTGCGTGTTCTAAAATGCATCGCACATAGGCGAAGTATACAATTTTGAGACTAATTTCATTTTTGAAGGGTTTACACGTACGTATTACGAATCCTAGACTTCGAAAAGCCCTAGATGTTATAGAATCGATATGAGATGACATAGACATTTTGGAATCAAGTAGAACGCCCAAGTCTCTCACCATCTCGGTTCTCTCCACTACAACGCCATTAAAATTGTATTGAAAGGAAATGGGGTCTTTTCTCCAAGTAAAGCTAATGCACTGACATTTTCCAATGCTGATAGTTATATTATTTTGTAAATAGTAATTATATAACTTATTTAAATCATCTTGTAATAATTGGCAGTCTGCAGAAGATTTAATTGACATATAAACTTTTTTGTCGTCAGCATATAGTAAGTAATTTGCATTACTGAAGCAATTGTAAATATCGTAGATATAGGCATTGTAGAAGAGAGGACCGAGGTGAGAGCCCTGGGGAACCCCAGAAGGAATAGATATGTAGTCTGACTTGTAACCGCCTAGAACTACGGCTTGGGAGCGATTAGAGAGGTAAGAGGAAACCCATCGCAACAAATCCCTGTGAATACCTAGCGAATAAGTTTATTTAGGAGTATGATGTGGTCCAGACGGTCGAATGCTTTTTCGAAATCCGTGTAGACCACATCCACTTGACCGCCACCTTTCATATGAGTTATAACAAAGTCTGTGAAGCAGGCTAGGTTTGAGATTGTTGACCGACCTCTTAAAAAACCATGCTGCTTATCAGAAATACCATGTGAAATAAGAGGATAAATATTATTGTAAATAAGTTTTTCAAATAATTTTCCTAGTGTGTTTAATATTGATATAGGACGATAGTTTTCAATTTTAGATTTAGGTCCTTTTTTATGAATGGGAATTATATGCGCCTTCTTCCAAATGGTCGGAAATATACAGTCCTTTAAAGAGCGGCGAAATAAGATTGAGATCGGTGAAGCAAGACTCTCAGCACAGGAGGATAGAAAGATCGGAGGTACACGATCGCAGCCAGGGCCCTTCGACTTATCTAGTGATCGCAACAACTTAAGAACATCATTATTGCGAATTTCTATGTGTGATAGGACATCATTACCTGAGAGATAAGTGTGTATATCGTTAATATTTGGTGAGGATGAGGAACTGGCAAATACGCTTTCAAAGAACTTATTGCAAGCTGAGCAAATATTCGATCCAGTGATATTCGTCTGCTCTCCGAGAGTAAATTGTTGAGGATAGTGGGAGCCACCTCTTTTAGATTTTACATATTTCCAGAATATTTTAGGTGAAAATCTGATCAGAGATTCTGTTTTCTTTGTAAAACGTTCGAAACAATGACTTTGTACACGCTCTTGGCGAGCTCTAAGAAAAGAAAAGGTGTCATAATCTCTGGGATTATTAGTTCTCTTCCATTTCGTATGAAATTTAAATTTTTCACGTATAACTTTTATTAACGATGCACTATACCAAATAGGATAACATTTATTTTTAGTAGAAATAGGCACAAAAAGAGCAAAACATGTGTATAAAATATCATAAAAAGCATCAACCGCTTCATCAAGAGTGTCAGTATCTAAGACTTCAGACCAATTAATTTCAGATAAGTAATTATTAATTTGGTCGTAATTACATTTATAAAAGTTAAAGTGAGGTTGTAGTAATTCCTTCAGCAGTTTAAACTGTATATCGTAGAGAGTAACTTTTAGGGGTAGATGATAAGCATCTAATTTAGATAAAGGTTCAGTTTTAACAACGCATAAGTCTATATTACTGAAGCATAAGTCAAGTATATTATCACAAGAGTTTGAAATTAAATTATATTGTGCCAAGCCAAGAAAGTACAAGTTATCAATAAGTGTAAGAGCGGGATCTTGTGTTTCTGTCCTCCCTATATGCAATAATGAATAACTGTCCTCACTCCAGCGAATACATTGAAGATTAAAATCTCCCAGTAATAAATAATTATCTGAAGAATTAAGCTCGAAAAACCTTTTAAAACTTTCATTTAAACAATTTACTCTATTAGTTACACCATCATCCGGAGGTAAGTATACCAGAATAATATTGAGATCCGCAACTGACCCCAACCTACTCCCAGAGATAGTAATGCACAACCACTCATACCTGACTTTAGCGCATAGATCACGCGATACGCACGCCATCACTCCACCACCGGTTGATTTCTTAGTAAAAACAAGATCACGATCACTCCGAAAAATATCATACCTAGTAGGGTCGCATACTTCCGAGTCATAAATGTCTGATTGGAGCCAAGTTTCGGTGAAACACAGTATTTCGTAATCTGTAGATAAAATATTGTTGTACAGTTCTAAACACTTTGTTCGTAGGCCACGTACATTTTGATAAAATATATTTAGTTTCGATCCACCCTCCCCCCGATTAACCATTATTACAAATGTAAACAGATATTACAAGTATGTTGTTTCGCTTTGCTCGAAATGATAAAGAGAAAAACTCCGAAAAATGCACATGCATAGCACTTAATACGTCGAGAAGACTGAGTAATGTACTTAAATACGAGTAACTCTGTTTGATGATAAAACAACAGCATATTTCTTGACAACAAAAAATAGTGAGTTTATGACAAACAGTGTACCCACATATTACGAGAGCAGAAAAATATGTACACAGAGCCGTACTATATAAAATCGACACAATATAGTAGAACACAGACAGTCAGGATATTTTGTTTATGTCATTAGTAGTGCGTATGTAAATTAGAGGTGAGTTGTCGTCTTTTCTTGCGAATATTTTAAAGTCACGAACCCATACGTATCGGAATCCAGCGGGTACCCGTTTTTTTCTAGCTTCCATGTAAATAAGTTTGTTGGACGGAGTTAAATGTTCATTTACGTAGATCCTCTTGGATTCGCCTGTGAAACCGATGTCAGACGTAGTGATGCCCTTCATTCTTCGCATAACGGATATTATGGAGTCACGCAGTAGGCGAGTGCGCAACTTAGCGATAACGAGTTTCGGGCGGCCTGGAACCTTAGTTCGTGGCTGTACTCTGGTGATGTGATCGATATCATCAGATGATAGATTGACACCTACGTACTTAGCGATGCTGACTAGAAGTGAGGCTAAGTTTTCACTCGTTTTCTCCGGAATACCGGCTATCTCCAAATTCTGTAAGCGGTCACGTTGAAGTTGGGTATTTAGTTCGGTTTGAAGGTTCGTAACCTGCTCATTCAAACTATCTATAGTGCATTTATTATCATGAGAAACCTTCTCGATGGTAGCGGTGCGTTTCTAAAGATCAATGTACGCGGTGGCAAGGTCATTTAGCTCGGAGCACAACTTAGTTTGTTCGTGTTTTAAACCTTGCAGATCGGTTTTGATGGAGTCTAAATCATTTTTTACGGCTGCCACAAAGTTTTCATGAAGCGAAGACATTTTAGTTTCAATACCAGACTTGAATAACTCCAACTTGTTGGTTACAATTGAAGAAAACTTCTCAATCAATACCTCCATGTTTATATTATCAGGGTTTTTACGTTTATTTTGCCGACGTATATTGTTGATGAAGTCATCTCTCTCGCGACGTGATAAATCGGAATCGGAGTTCGGTTCGCTTCCGGAATATTCCTTCTGCAGTTCTTCCATTACAAGTAAACAAACAAGAACCTCACTACGTCACTCAGGTATTATAGCGCGGTGCGCGGAGACCACTGACGTGAGACAAAGATGGCAGGTAAGTTAGAGCGAGACGAGTTATTGCGAGATATTTATCGCTGCACTTTGGCTACACAGTATGATCAACCACTGCACTAAGATTCACACTCGAGTGAACTGTTATTTAAACATTCGTAATTCAGAGAAAAAACTTGCGACACGAGAAAAAACTTATGACAGTAAAGTCATATTACAAATTGCGTCACAATTATTTAATAGTGGAAATAATAGTTTTAATAATAACATAACATGTATTAGTTTAATAGTCTAAATGAATATTTGCCAAGTAATATACGTGGGACACTCAGAAATATTTGCGACACTAAAAAAAATTGTTCTACAGGTACATATATTTTTATTAAATCTTTTCAAAGTACTCTCCACCAGCCTCTATACAAAGATTCATGCGTCTGAACCAGTTTTCAAAACACTTTTTCCAGTCCGCCGTAGACACCTCGTTTACAGCCTGCTCGAACGCAGCCAGCGCATCTTCCGGCGACGAAAATTGTATCCCCTTGAGCTGATTTTTTATTTTTGGAAATAAAAAGAAGTCACACGGTGCTAGATCAGGGCTGTAAGGAGGGTGACCCAGGAGTTTGACTGGTGTGCTGTCCAGGAAGTCCCTCGTTTTGAGCGCGGTGTGTGCAGGCGCATTGTCGTGGTGGAGCAGTAGTCCGCGGAGCCCTGTGTTTGGTCGCTTGTTGCTCACAACAGAAAAAACTTCTGGTAAACATTTGGTAGTATACCATTCGGCGTTGATGCTTCTTTGATCTCGTAAGGGAATTGAGGCCAAGTGGCCAGTCAAATTAAAAAAGCTGGCGATCAAAATCTTCCCCCCGCTTCGAGATCGCTTCACTTTGGTAGGCGTTGGTTCATTTTGAAACACCCAAACTGTCGACTGGCGCTTGGTTTCTGGATCGTATTGATAAATCCAGGACTCATCACCTGTTACGATGTCGTAAACACGCCGAGACGAGCCTGCTTAAAATTTGTTCAGCATATCACGGCACCATTCCACCCGGGCCTGCTTCTGAGCGTCGGTGAGGTAGTGCGGCACCCAGCGCGATACTATCCTCCTCACGCGAAGATGCCCGTGTAGAATCTCGTGAACGCTTCCCGATCCAATCTTTAATATGTGCTGAATCTCCTGATATGTAATTCGCCTATTATCTTGGATTAAATTTTTCACTGCTAGCACGTTTTCTTCCGTAATAGCCGTCAAAGGGCGACCGCTTCTTTCTTCATCCCCCAAGGTTGGTCGACCGCGCCTAAATTCGTTATACCAACGATACACGGTTGCCTTGGAGGGGCCTTCATCCATAAATGCCATTTGAAGTCTATCGAACGATTCATCCGGTTTCAGGCGACACTTGAAATCGTAAAAAATCATAGCTCTAAAATGTTCCCGGCGCAGATCCATTTTTCAGTAAGACACGATACTTTGAATTGGCTCGCAAAAAATGTGGAGGGAAATTTTGAAAATGGAACACACATATTTTTACTTACAAGTAATCATATTTTCGAAAAAGATTCTGACCGGCCAGTCTCCCATATATAAAAACTATTTTTCGCAATACTTTCTGAGTGGCCTGGTATTTAAACGAGATTTTAATTAAAACCAGTAAGGTAAAAAAAATATTTGATGTTAGTTTTTAAAGGTATTATCAGAAAAGACACAGGCTTGTATAGCTCCGTCTCACTCTTACACACTGATGTTTAGCAGGCCAGAGACAAGCAAGATACGGCCCATACAAAGCCCTGCCTGCAGGGCCCTGCTTGCAGTGCGCACTGCCAATCGTACCGTGTGTGGTCTTGCAGGGCCGATGTAACGGCTATTTTGTCGGCCCTGCATGCCCACACAAAGTACGATTGGCAGTGGCACTGCAAGCAGGGCCCTGCAGGCAGGGCTTTGTATGGGGCCCTTAACCGGTCGTTCACCTTTTTGAGCGTCATGGTACGATTCTAAAACGGCCCATACAAAGCCCTGCCTGCAGGGCCCTGCTTGCAGTGCGCACTGCCAATCGTACCGTGTGTGGTCTTGCAGGGCCGATGTAACGGCGATTTTGTCGGCCCTGCATGCCCACACAAAGTACGATTGAAACAGCCCATACAAAGCCCTGCCTGCAGGGCCCTGCTTGCAGTGCCACTGCCAATCGTACTTTGTGTGGGCATGCAGGGCCGACAAAATCGCCGTTACATCGGCCCTGCAACACCACACACGGTACGATTGGCAGTGCGCACTGCAAGCAGGGCCCTGCAGGCAGGGCTTTGTATGGGGCCCTTTACAGTGGCACTGCAAGCAGGGCCCTGCAGGCAGAGCTTTGTATGGGGCCCTTAAAGATCATAGTAGGCCCCTTGCCCTGCAATGTCGACTGTGAATCGGTGACCGGTTTTGCTAGTTTCCAAGCCAATAAACCACGCTCATTAAAAGGTTACCTGACATTGACACAAACAATTGACAGTGACAATTGTGACAAAACAGCTCTTGGCTGGCTGTTGGTTGTGTGATGTAAATTTTTCTTATAAATCAATATTTTCGTTGAACTTTCTAAGATATTGGCCTGAAAATGGCTTCCGTAGCCTTATCAGGCCGTGCCGCGGCCAAAAATCTTAGTAAGTGTGTATACTGTTTGTTAAAAGCATTATTTTGTGAAGTTATCTCTTACATAATTTTTGTTAAAATAATGGTTCCTTCTTATTCCTCATATAGGGTCCTACTATTCAGTGTATATCCTTTCACATTGTTATGTTTTGCAGCTAAAAATGGGTCAATGAGCTTAATGTACATCAAGGCGGCGCAATACAGTTGTGATGGACGGCCTAACCTAGCAGCCTATAAGCGGGGTACGGGTGGTCGCAGTAGTTTCAATGGCATTGTCTGCACGGTGTTTGGCGCCACCGGGTTCGTAGGCCGTTATGTGTGCAACAAGCTAGGGAAGATCGGCACTCAGGTAAATACTGCGTAAGATTATTGTTTATAGGTGCATCTGGACTTGGCGCGGCCAAGCAGTAACATACTGCTGCGCAAGCAACTCGCTCGGGCCGTGCTGAAACGAACAGTGCTGTGAACTTTTACTGACAGCGCATTAGGTTGAGGCAAGTGGTGCCTAAAAAAGCTCGCGTGCCAAAATGCAGGCCTGCGGTAATCAACTCTTGCTTACGTGCAGAGGCGATTGTGACATTTTTTAATGGCTACGCACAAAAAAAATTAAATACTTAAATAAATTCACTTACCTACCATTTATTGATGAAATATTTTTTATGGCTTTATTGTTACCTACATATTATGCGCGCCAGTGCCAGCTCCAAATACCAGACACGGGAAACAATTTATTTATAACCGCTCACACAAGGTGTTTTTAAATATTGTTCTGGTTTGAAAACACGATTAAAAGTGAATTTTTGTACTACATTTTTGAACTAGCGCGATTTCAGGTTGTGGCGGCCCCTTTTCATTGAGTTCAAGTCGTATTTGTAAAGTCTTTTTCGCATTTTTTTATGTAAACGACACTGTATTCGTCCATTTTTACAGTAATTAAGCACGTACACTATTAAAAACAATTATTTCTAAATTTTCAAGCAAAATTGCGAACAGTAACTGAAAGCTGTATACAAAAAGTTTGTTTACGTATGATCGGCAACAGCGCCTTGTCACCGAACTGCATGCGTATCGCGCGCGACCTGGCAACGTAGCATTGAGCAGCGCTCCTGATTAGGCTAATTTCTCATAGAAAATCTTTTGTTTCACGCGCTCGAGCGTGTTGATGTTTCTCTTTCACACTCATTGAATTCTGTATAAGGAATTTGTACTGAAGATTTCTTCATAGGAGCGGAATCGCTGGCGCGCCACTTGGTACAACTTGACTACTTATTTGTTGCGTAATTATTTCTTAGGCTATTATAAATGTATACAACGTATAGGGTTATGAAAATAGGTATGTAACTAGGTAGGTAATACATCCTAAGTTTGAGTTTTGTGAAAGAGGGAGTGCACTGCACCAGTGCTCTTTAGGACGAGCCGCCTCTGCTTACGTGTTAGACTGCGGTAGCTGCACGAAGTAAAGATGCAGGCCATAGTTTTTCTACTAATGTGCGGCCATCTGAACCTACCGTCTATAATATTTCCAGACGCTTATTGTAACTATACTGTGAATATATCACCCTATGCCGTAACTCACCTGACTTAACCAGACTGGTTTGCATTTTTGCCGCCATTTTGGAGTATATGACCCGCTTTACACCCACTGATGTGTGTACAGCTAAAATTATTAAAGTGTAATAAAAATAATCATAATATACCTGTTGCAGTTGATCATCCCATACAGAAGCGATTTCTATGATGCTCAAAGATTGAAGGTAGTTGGAGACCTTGGCCAGGTTTTGTTTACTCCTTTTGACATCCGTGATGAGGAGTCTATTGCTAAAGCTGTACAGTACTCTAATGTGGTCGTCAACCTTGTTGGCCGGGACTATGAAACCAAGAACTTTAAATTCATGGATGTTCATGTCCATGGACCTCGGTGTTTAGCAAGGTAATTTGATATTACAATGTGTTTTATTTAAATAAGTGTCACTTCCTCATTATAAAATTATTGAAATAAGAATTTTCATATGGTAAAGTAGTTTTTCTTGTATGACGTTATTTCCTGAAGAATAAAGAATTAATGACAAACCAATTTGTTTTTTAGAATCAGCCGTGAGATGGGTGTAGAACGTTTTATCCATATCTCTTATCTAAACCAAGAAGAGAACCCTACTCCTCTGGTGTTGAAACAGCCCTCCATGTACAAAATTAGCAAATTCTGGGGAGAATGCGCTGTGAGGGAAGAGTTTCCAACTGCAACAATCTTCAGAGCTTCTGATATATATGGCTCTGAAGATAGATTTTTGAGGTGTGTTATTTTGCATGATTTCTATGACAAATAGATGCATACCATAAAAATCAGATTTCTGCTCAGAACAATTTCTTTTTCTTTTTAGTTGTGAATTTTTCAGTGTGTTTACCATTGGTTTACTGATGGAAGTGTCCTTGGAATTTGGCTATTGGACTAGAATTATGGCAAACTGAGCGTGTAAAATATATCTGTAGTAAAAATAAAATATTTGCCTTTCTGCAACTAATATTGCTTAGAACAAATTAGCTCAACGAAGTCTCATGAAACAACAGTAAATCTCATAAACTTGTTTTAGTCATATCATAACCAATAGTAGCAAATATTTTTTTCATATTTACAAAACATTTTAATCAAAAATTTTACTGTTGATAAAAATTACAGAAATTATGGTACTGCTTGGAGAGTGCACAGCAACCTATTGCCTGTTTATGGCAATGGCATGAAGACCATCAAGCAGCCAGTGTATGTGTCCGATGTAGCCCAAGGAATTGTTAATGCCATCAGGGATCCTGACACTAGAGCTCAAATTTATCAAGCCATTGGGTAAGTCACAATCACAATTTAAATTTAGGTTTTTTAGCCAATATCACATCTGTAAACCAGCTGTTTCTGGATTTAGAAGAGATTAAAATTGAAGGTGGTAGGATTTTTATGCAGAGTCCACCTGGGGGAGAACCTCTCCGTTCCCTATTTCTGCCATAAAGCAGCAGAGTTTGTACTACTGTGTTTCAGTTTGAAGGGCAAGGGATCCAGTAATATTAATGGCACATGAGACAAAACATCTTAGTTCTCAGAGTTGGCAATGAGCTTTGAGGGTGGCTCATTTGCACACTTGTAACATAAAAAAATATTAAGGACAATTTAAATGATGGCAGGCGAAAGTGTCAAACAATAAATACAGGCTGTAAAAAAAGTGTGATGATCCTTGATTCTGCATCCCTTACAGATTTTTACTATAGGTACCACATCCCATATTTTACTATTGCTTTTCAGACCCAACAGATACTTATTGGCAGACTTGCTGGACTGGTTCTACAAGTTGATGCGGAAGGATGAGAAGTGGGGCTATTACCGATACGACATGAAATACGACCCATTTTTCTCCTGGAAAGTTACTCTAAACAATATGATTTCTCCTGCCTACCCCTTAGGTGGTCTGCACTGGGATGCCATTGAAAAGGTACTACAGTTAAAAATACTAATTTGGTTTTATTTTTCTAGTGCTTTTTTATACATTCAGGGATCGTAACTCTTATCCTATTCTAGTATTTAGGTCAGCCTCTGTCAAAGGGTTACCCGCCGTCCAGTAACGGGCGCCATCATCATAAAAAAAATTTGGTACTCGCTAAGTAACATTATTTACCGAAAATCTAATTAGTTCACTATAGTTACAGATATACAAATAAAAAACTGAATGTGTAGAAAAGAGAAAAACAAGCGCATAAGATCTATATTACTTTGTTAACTTGAATCGACGGAAATAAGGCTTGTGCTGGTTCACATTTGTTCGTACCCCCTGCAATCTCTACATAGTATAAACAAAGTCGCTTTTCGCCGTCTGTCCTACTGTACGCTTAGGGCACTTCACCAAGCACGGATCTGGCATGCATACGTGAAGTACGAATTTGATAATTTCATCACTTGATCATTTCATACGAATTTCATACATGCTTCTCCTTTCGTCACTTACGTGCCATTTCGCAAATGCGGACGGCACGCATGCGATTCGCATGTGGACGGAAATTCGCGTGACTGGCGAAGCGCCCTTAGATTTTAAAGCGAACGTTGCGTCAGGCGCTTAGTACGCGCAGCGCCGCCAGTACTATTTACACGCGTTCAGTATCAATAGACATCGTGATGTGTGTATCGAACTGTACGAATTCAATACGCCGTTAGCGCCTCGCTTGACGTCGCGGCTAGGACTAATTTCGTAAAACAAACACGCCTGAGCGAAACGCGCCGCTAATTCCCCAGCACGTGGCGCGTGGTCGTACGCCGCGCTTGCTAGCCGTGCTCATGTATTTTGCTGAAAACGCGTACGCGTCGTGATCCCGCCTGAAGCAGCGTACGCCCTAAACTACGCAACCGATTTTAATCCTCGATAGATAGAGATCAAGAGGAAGATTTAATATTTTTTAATATGACGAATAGTTCAAGATGTCGTCGGAAGAAATCAAGCAGACTGAGATGCCAGGGAAAAACTTGAATTTTAACTTAGGTTTAAAATAACAAATTTTACAATTTTCATTATTTTTGTGGCAACTTTGAAGGTGGTGGGGCTATTCTGTAAAGTCTGTCTCACCATTATCAAAACTTGCCAAAAGAATAGGTAACTAAAATAAAAAAAAAATATTTTAAATTAAGATTCATATTTTTCTCTAACATGTTTTGAACGCCAATTTCAGCGAAAAATACCATTTTAAGTACCAAAATACTTTCAAAATACCCTATTAAGTAGTCATTCTTACGGAAAAAAACAAGGAAATTCGGACGGCCCACCCTAAGAAATAAAATAGAATCGCTCATGTTCCTGAAATTTTACCAGCTCTCTTAAAACTTCTACCGAAACACAATAGTGCAAACACTGCAGCTTTACGATAGAATCTGCCAAAAGGCGGTACTTTTCCAAACGGACTTTGTACAGAAGCCCTACCACTATAATAATTTGCAATAGGAATCACCAAAATAGATAAATTATTCATATGGAGCCTAAATTAACATTCAGGGTTTTTTCCCTCTCAACTTTAAAACGCCCATTTCAGCGAAAAATACCCCATTAAGCACCAATTTTTTTTTTATGTTTTGGGTAGCCTAGGGACCTGTTAAGTTTTTGAAACGAGCCACAATCTATGGAACATCCTTTTTGTATTTTTAAATTGATGATCAAAATTTGAATCGGCCCATTAAATTGTTCGAAAATTTTATTTACCATACTTTTTGAGTAACAACTAGGAATGTAAGGAGGTTCGTGATTTAATGTATAAAAGTAACGTTCAAGGCAATCATGACACAGAAAGAAAATTGGAAAAATGTTCAGTAAAAAAAGAGATATGATTTTTTAAATTTCCTTCGGCAGAATTTTTTTTAAAAATATTATATAATTTATGACTCGAAAACTACAAATAATCGCGGAACATACATGGGGGGGGGGTGATTTGGATACCCCCCCTTAGCATGACGCATCCAAATTTTTCTTTTGGACGTCTATCAATGGGCCACCCTGTTCTATACGAACTGGTTTGTACGGAACCCTCAGGCCGTTTTTTTTAATACGTCTTAAATCGTAAACCGCAATTTACCTTTCATTCAATTAATTTTTCATTTAAATAAGAAAAACATTTAATTTCATAAACATAAACCTTATGCATAAACTAACCATTTTAATTTAATTTGATTATAATTTTATCTAAATATGGATGTATTTTCCGAAAAATAAATGAATTATTATTATTATAAACCGTGAACCATTATTTTCTAATATAAAACTGTAATAGGTGCCTAAGTAAATAAATGTTATAATTCGCGCGGGGCGTGGCTTGATCGGTAGTGGGTGCGGAGCGCGCGGGGGCCAGATTCCCAACTGCGCTTACCCGGGCAGACACCTGAGGGCAGACGAGAAAATACCATAACTTTTACTTATAAGTTTGTACGGAACTTTCGGTGCGCGAGTCCGACTCGCACTCGGCCGGTTTTTATTATAACACTGTTTTTTGGATTTTTCTATAAAGTAGAAAATCGTAAATTTGTATTCGTATTCCGCTAACTTTTGATAGATTCTTCCCAATATCTCGTCAAAACAACGAATGGACATTCTGAAGTAATGCTTAAACTTGCCTTCATTGCTTCTGTTTTTGATAATTTACATGAAACATTCCAGTAAATAATCTGGTTTCAATACAGTTTCCCTGAATCGCTTTTCGTTTTTATTTTTCTTGAAAATAAGATACGCTATGATTACTTTTTTATGAAGTCCATTTTTCTGCACGACTTTACTCAATGGCGATCCAGATAGGAGTGCTGCGAAGCGACTAGTTGTTCTCCGGACGGTCCGCAACTGGATGCCGTCCGGATCCAGAGAAATCCGGATGACAGGCAAAGCGCCCTAAAATATCATCGGGTGAGCAAGCTATGGTACACACCAACGGGTGTTAATTAAACAGACTTCTTTTTAATAGCATTATTGCATTCTAAATTACTAACTCAGCCACAAACAACGTGCAACTAACTAAATAAAACTTTCTCAGCCACTAATTTCTTTCTGGCACTCGCCGGCCGCTACCGAGGCACGCTCACTTCGCTCGCTCGGCTCGTGCGTTGTAGTTGCAAGACAACCTAACCGATCCCGATAAGGGCTAACGAACCTAAAACTTTTGATACATAATAATTATTTTTGATGCACAGTTAGTAATTTTGATGCACAATCATAAATTTTGATGTGCATAATATTATTTCTCCTTGCCAACAGATGGCGCTGTAGGTTTCTGTCTTAAACGCGGTATTTTTAAAAAAGGTTTAATAACACAGGCAAAACGATTTTCCTAGACATGAGACCTAGCTGAATCGATTTTTCGCCCCCGAAATCCCCCCATTTAAATTTTTAATTTATTCAGAATACTAACGGCATTTATACAAGGTAACTTAAGTAAAATCACAACAAAGCTATTAATAGGTATTCGCCTATAGAAAGGTGGGGGCGTCAACTGAGGTGGCACCAAAGGTAGGCATCACTGTCCACGTCCAACATGTTGCGCTTTTAAAAATTTTAAGGGGCCACTTTTGGTGTCACACAGACCGTCGCCTCCGCGCCGCTGTCCCGCCGCGGACCCTATGTGTGACAGATCACAGAACGCAATCGCTTCCCGCAGAATCGCCCCTGCTCCGTGTGGCGACAACTTAACAGTAAACTATATTTTACTAGAGTTGCGCTTCTTCAATCACGCGGATGAGATCCGCACGAGGATGGAAATCTACGTGACTAAGCGCCCTTGGCCTACCTTTACATCAATTACTGTCTGAGTGTATCTGTAAAATACCTATTCTCCTCGATTTCAATAAAATTAGGAATAGTCTTAAAAATAAAATAACTATTTTTGACGTGACAACGTCTTATAATTCGATGGAGCCGGCTGCACGCACGAAAAAATGCGGCGTTACCTCGCTCTGAGGCGTTCCATTGGAGCCGGCTGCACGCACGAAAAAATGCGGCGTTACCTCGCTCTGAGACGTTCCATTGGAGCCGGCTGCACGCACGAAAAAATGCGGCGTTACCTCGCTCTGAGGCGTTCCATTGGAGCCGGCTGCACGCACGAAAAAATGCGGCGTTACCTCGCTCTGAGGCGTTCCATTTAAGGCTTGAAGTGCAAGCGAGAGCGCGGAACGAGCGACAAAGAGGCACAATCGGCGTTTCTATGTTTATATAAGGAGAGTGAAATTACGGGTACGGGTACAAAAAAAAATGCAACCAATCCATCAGTATTTTCTTATGACGTTGTCACGTTCAACTATCGTCAGTAAACCGACTTTACAAACAACCGTTTTTTTTTTAGGAATCCACTACAGATCGCCCTGACTGCAACCTCCCAACACTTGAGGATCTTGGAGTGAGGCTCACACCTATGGAGGAGATTACCCCCTGGCTTTTGAAACCCTTCAGAGCTTACCAGTACTACGATGACCAGCCTGGAGAATTCCCAACTCCTGAAAATCCTAGAGTTGTTCATGAATAAACTTTTCATTCAGGTCGTAATTAAATCAACCTAGGTACCTATTGTGCATCCTAGATTTATTTGTACATTCAATCAGCACCTGTAAATCTTTATTTAAATAAATAATAAATTGTTTCATTATGTTTTCTTTTAGATATTTTAATGACCCAAATAGTCTCGTTCCAGGCACGACAAGATACGGAAGTCGAAAGACGAACCGATAATGCGTGGAAGAGCTATTGGGCCATGAAAGAACTCATGAAGGGAAACCTTCCAATGACTCAGAGGAAACTCATGGACATGTGCATTCTTCCTATCCTTACCTACGGAGCTCAGACCTTGTCTTTGACGGACATCCAAAAATCCAAACTCAAGGTTTGCCAGCGTAATATGGAGCGTAGCATACTCGGAGCAATGATCTTACATTTACCATGATTGAGGACTCTTAACAATTTGCACAGAGGAAAAACGAGCAGAGCAAGACATCATAGTCGATGTACTTCGTCCCTTTCTAATTATTGCCATACTAATGAAGTTTGCACAATTTCCGTGCAAGAAGTTAAGTTTTATATCCACAAATTTTTATTTATACTTATTTGAATAATTTTCAACGTGCAAAGTATAAACTTCTGTCTCAGTTTTCATTAAATATTGATAAATGCAGAAAATCATTTTCTTTTGATTTATCTGAGTTAAAAACTCTTTGGTAAAATGATTTTTAACGAAAATTTTGCATGACATTTTGTTGATGTTGTCATGGCAACATAAACAAAATGTCATGCAAAATCTATTAGAAAGGGACAGCTTCCTCTCATCTTACGTCCTACTCTGCTCGCATAATTTTTGGAAGAGCGCAGCATTAACTTACTAATCTGCAGCGCTAGAATTGAAACTCAATCGTTAACGATTTGAATCGGTATCATGATTCCCATTGAGTCGTAATCGTGTTGAACAAAACGGTAGCATGTAACTATCAGTTTGGTTGAATACGATTGATGGGGTTCATGAATGATTAAAGTGAACTAAATATATGCGTTACGTTTCTTCACCATGAAAATATTTCGGAAGCGATTTAAAAATCTTTGATTAGAAGAATGTTACTTTTTATACACTATTTTGGCTTGAAAGGGATTAATTGAGTGAAATAATTATTTTTTATTTGATTTTTAGCTCAAAAAAAAAAAGTATTGAATAAAAAGCGAGCAACTAAACGCACGACTTCTCAGTCTTTCTTTTAGGTTATGTTTTCCACCCTAGGTTATAAAATTTTCTATCTGGCGCTTTTGACGACGTTTCTTTGATATTGTGTCTGAAAAGCCCTTACCTGCCCCTAATATTCGCTCAGCAGCAGTCACAAATTATTAAACGACAAAAAGAAAGAAGAAAGTGGAAGTCAAGGTTAGTTACAAATTTTCTGTTTCTCTTGTAATTTCCTCTGCAGATACATAGGCTATGTCTGGTTTGTAGTGATTCTCAAATACAGAAATGTTTTAGTTTAATCATGCACTTTCCTTTCGACTGAAATCCAAATATTTTGTGAATTACTTTTTGTCTGCATTTCGGTAGTCTAGTCTGCCATTCTTGTTTAGTAGAGATGCATTTAACATTTTGTACAACATTTCAGGATGCCAGCTCCCCGAGCGGTTTCAAGGGAGCAGCAGATGGATGTAATGCTTATGTATAATATGGAGACATACTAATTTTGTTCGGAGCGGCATAGCTAATAGTGGTGACCCCCATTGGAACCTCTAGTCACCTCCCAGTGGGTGCGAAAAGTAAAATGGTTTCGTGCTTCAGAAGGCACGTAAGCCATTGGTCCTATTTTCTGAAGAAGTCACAGGCCTTAATGGCTTAACAATTCTGTCAACAGGGTTTGTCAGTCATCAACCTTACAACCTACATAGTGACACGAGCATGACGTCAGGTTGCCAGCTTTCAAAAAGAACTATCAAAATTTCATCGTTAATAGCCCCATGGTCCAGTGGTTAGGGCGTTGGGCTAACAAGCCAATGGTTGCCGGTTCGAATCCCACCCACCCATATGGCTGTTTTTTTATTTGTTTTTTGTTCAGAATATTCTAGAAAGAAAAGAAAGAGATAGCTGTAGAAAGAGAGCTAATTACTAGAAATATCTAACAAAAACCTAAATAAAAAAATGATTCCAGAAAGTTCGGAAACAAGTAGCATGGGTATATATTATATAAGCTGGGGAGGCCCCTCCCCTCCCCCGCCGTACCCTGCGGCCACTAGGCAGCCCATGCCCACTACTCCTCATCGAACAGTTAGGACTGTGGGCGCCTGAGAAGATACCAATGATGATGGCTACTCCGTAGTTCAGTGGAAAGCAAACTAAAAAGAGAAAAGAAGAACAAGGAAAAGAAGAAAAAGTCCTAAGGAAGAGGAAGTCTCAGAGGTAACTCAAAGAGGGTACAGAGGGAACACTCTTAAAGAGGTGCCGGAGGTAGTAGAGTACGGAAAGAAGACTCCATACAAGAGGTCCTGGAGGGAAGACTCCATTGAAGAGGTCCCAGAGCGAGGACTGCTTGGAGGGGAAACACTGTGGAAGAGATCCCTGAGGGAAGAGTGCACGGAGGGAAGACCGTACGAAGAGGCTCAGAGGGCAAACTTGGTGAGGTGTGAACAAGAAGCTCGGGTTGTATATAAGTCCTAACTATTAGAGCAATATTTGTATATATATATGTTTGTAATCGGTTTCTCGGAAACGGCTCTTACAATTTCGATGAAATTATCATTCGGGGGTTTTTGGGGGCAAAAAATCGATCTAGCTAGGTCTTATGGCTGAGAAAATTCGTTTTCCTAGTGTTTTTGAGCATTTTGTAAATTGCGCGTTTTAGACAGAACCTTACAGCGCCATCTGTTGGCGAGTAGCATAGCTTGCTCACCCGATGATATTTTAATCTTGAGGCAGCTATTATAGAGCGAAGCTCAGTCGCCCAGGTACTAAGTCCTAATAAACGGAAAAACTTACTTTGGTGTTTCACTCCAATCCCGAACCGCTAGCTCATAACAATATGATGTTACCTGACGATGATTGTAAGCCAGTAAATACTGTGATTATACATAAACTTAATTTAGGCTACGGTGTTTTATTAACAAGAACCGGCTGTGATTAAAACAAAGTTATAGTAGGTATATGTTTATTTTCTATTAAAAAAATACAAATTTTAAACATTGTTTTCTTTTAAAAAAATATTCTTTTAAGGTAAAGTCCACACTTTACCTTAAATAATTTTATGAATAAACAATAGGCAGCCTTTGCCCACATTAGGTTTAAGTTCTCCATGTACATTTGTTTTTAGGGTTCCGATACCTAAATGGTAAAAAAAGGAACCCTTATGGCGCGACTTTGTCTGTCTGTCATACATGTATATCTCGGCAACCACTCACGCTATTAGGCCCGTCCACACCAAGCGAGCAGCCGCGCCCGAGGCCCGCCGCGCGCGGCAGTCGCCCTGCCGCGCCCGCCGCGGCGTGCGGGGTCGTCAAATTCCACGCAACTAGTCTGCCTCGCTAAAGCAGGCCGAGCCATCAAACGGAAAAGATGGCGCCGTACATGCGCACGGCCGTGGCAGCTTTTGCTTTTATTGTGCTACACACGAATATAAACAAGAAAACCGACCTGGCAGCCGACCAATTGACCACCAGCCGACCACTTGACCACTAGCCGACCACTTTACCACTAACCGACTACTTGACCACCACTCGACCACTTGACCACTGGCCGACCATTTGACCACTAGCCGACCACTGGACCACTAGAACACCACTGGACCACTAGAAGACCACTTAACCATTGGTCGACCACTTGACCACTAACCGACTACTTGACTACCACCCAACCACTTGACCACTAACCGACTACTTGACTACCACCCAACCACTTGACCACTAGCCGACAACTTGACCACTAGCCGACAACTTGACCACTAACCGACTACTTGACCACCAGCCGACCACTTGACCACCATCCGATCACTTAACCAGCAGCTGACCACTTGACCACCAGCCGACCGGTCGGGCGGCCAGCGCCACGCCAACGATGCGTCCACACCGAGCGCGGCAAACTACTGAGGCACCTTTGAGCAAACCGTTTTACCGACACCGCCCGGCTCGGCTACGTTCGCGTTCGCCCGAGGCTGAGCATGCGCCTGCCGCGGGCGAGGCCGTCCACACCGACCGCGCATTAGGCCGCATGCCGCGCGCGGCGGGCCTCGGGCGCGGCTGCTCGCTTGGTGTGGACGGGCCTATTGACTTGAAATTTGAAATAGTTTTAAAATATGGTTGCCCAACTAAATTGCACATGAAAGAATATAAAAAGAATTATGACTATTGATGTAAAGGGAGCCCAAATAGGTGGGGGGGGGGCAAAATTCAAATTGTTGCTATTAGGTTGAGTGGGGTATCGTATATAAGGGCTTTACTTGCACATTCTAAAATATATTTTTGTACTTTTTTAAGACTTAGTTTTCAAGTTATGATGAAAAATTTAAAAAAAAATACCATTCCCCCCCCCTTATCGCCGAAGTTTGCGGTAGGAAAAATCTGAATTAATTACAGTCGATAGAAAATTGATTTAAATATTACAGCAAAAATAAAACAATCTTTCTAAGTTGCACAGGTTTTTAGAAATCTGCAAAAAACCTTTACAAACAAATTTAGTTTTGCGGTCCTAAAAATGGACTTTATTGCTTCCAAAAATACTAAAGATATATCGGAACCCTCGGCGCGCGAGTCTGACTCGCACTTGACCGGTTTTTTTTGTTATTATGTGATTAATAAAGTGTTCTATCTAACTAAATAGTAGGTCAATAAAGATGTAATGGTTTTAAACATAACTTTACCTACTTGAAAAATAGTATGGCAAATAAAAAATTAGTTCAAAATCTAGAACCCGACTACAGCTGGCAAATCTTGCTCTAAATAGTATGAAACAAGAAAATATTGTTACTAAAATTGTTATGTATAAACAATGGTATTTAATAAATATTGATAGTGATGTTCATTGTTCATATAACAGCCGTGGTTATATTGTTGTCACTTTTCCCTAAAGCCTTTGCTCGCTTTTAGGGTTGGTGGCATAATATGACCACGGCTATTATCTGACATCACTATGAATATTTATTTAATACAATAGTTTGTACATAATAATTTGAGTTGAATATTTTTCTTGTTTCATACTTTTTAAAGCAACATTTTGCAGTACCTACTTGTTGAGTTTTTGAACTTAAAATATATCTATATATCTGTTTTGCGGATTGGGTCCTTGTCAGACCGACAATGGTTTCGATCGCTTGTCGAGCTTCTTTGAACGGAGTTACAATTCACCCTTCTTTTTGCCATAGTCGGGTAATGCCATGCCACCTTCCCTCAAAGAACCTTTAGGGCAAACAGCCAGTTCCACAAAGCGTCTTTAAAGTTAAAGCTGCTTTAAGTCTATTACTGTCACCATAGAGTAATATTCACTTTCTTTGTCAGCAAAACAAAGAGTCTGCAATAGACTTAAAGGAGCTTTAATTTTAAAGATGATTTGTTCAACTGGCAGAAAGTGGCATATACTTAATAACTTCATTTAGTTAGGGCATGGCACATGACCAAGGCTATTATCTAAACATCATTATGAATATTTATTTGATACAATAGTTGTCGATGAAGTGGAAGCTAGTTTCATCTTCTCCGCACTCCAGGCTGGACAGGCTGGATCTTCCTTCATCTTCATAATAGTTAGGTGTCTATTCAGGATACAGTGTCCTGTTATTACACCTACTATCTTAGTTATATCTGCTTTCGGAAGCTGTAATAAATGTCTGGTCTTTTTCTTATCATACTCTTTTATAAAGAGTTTGGACTGTCGGTGTACTTCTATGGTATTTCAACGAGCAATTGCCTCTGTAATAATTATTCTCTTGAAAACCCCTTTAATTATCTTGCTGGGGATGGGTAGGCGGGGTTCTAAGCCTATCAAGATTTCATCCACTCCCATCCTTGCCAATTTATCAGCAGTCTCTTTGCCCATATGTCCAGGCATCCGGGCTATGACTACCTCCTTGCTGAAGCTAGTTTTAGGCAGGGAGGAGTTTCTATATGGTTAGTCATGAGTTTTGTTTTTATTTCATCTCCAATGCAACTTTTTAACTTTCTTGAGCAAGTGATAGGAGCATTTGTCTTGGGTTTTTAGCCCAGTACTCGTAGAAACTGAACTTTTCCATAAATCTAAAAAAAATCAACTGTTAAGGGCATTTAGGTTGGAAGTGTATATAATATCTAAATTAATTATTCATCATCATAACATCCCATGAAACGTCCACTACAAGACAGGGAGCTCCCTCCACAATTCTAGCTTTTGCTGGAAAACGTGGAGGGGAAGTACCAGTAACCTCGCTTGTCAGCGTTATGGCTGGCACCATGGACCGCAGTTGTAGGTGACCGCAGTAAGTAACATGGTATGATACACAGGAGGATGCTGCTGCTCATCCTCGAGTTTTTAACCCTTAGTCGCCTCCTACGACACCCACGGGTAAGTTCTAAAGTTCAAGACTATACGAATGCTTGTGTAAGTTATGTTCCTCGCTGTTATTGCTTGTGCAGCAATTTATTGCCTGAAGACTCGTGATTCCCTGAGAGAACTGTTCAAGGAAATCAACATTATGACAGTGCCATGCCAGTATATCTATGAAAATATAGTGTATGCTAGAAAGAACATTCATCAATTACCAAAAATTTGTGACAGGCATAATTTTAATACTAGAAATAAGCATAAAATTGATCAACCATATACTAGATTAACTAAAGTCAATCCATCTTTCGTTGGTCTGTGTATACAATACTACAACAAAATACCTGACAATATAGTGCAATTACCTGAGAGAAAGTTTAAAGAATGTGTAAAGCAAATGTTATGTAAAAAAGCTTACTATAGATTGGATGACTATATGAATGACAAAGAGGTATGGTGCTCTGATATTCCAGCGAAACACAAGAAACACATTGTAAAAAGCAGACTCTTAAAGTAGGCCGTGCTGCAGTGGTTTCTTGCCGTTTCTTTTACGCTGCCATAGCACGATCCGAAACGGCGTAGACTCGCTCTATTTGCATTGTATTCTGCATGACATTCAATAAGTATTCTGTAAAGAATCTACATTGAATAAAATTATCTGAATCTGAATCTGCAGCTTGTATAATGCCGACACATTCAGCTTGTTATACTGTGTTAAATTGTCCTAGGGCGCTTGATATATCATATCATATTTATTGCATTAGGTCTTGTGAATATATACCTGCACCTGTGCCTAGTTTTGTTTTTTATACCTGAGTAGTCATGTGTTTCTTTTTGTAAGTTTATGTTGTATGTTTTGTTAAAGGTGTTTTGTTTAGGTATCCTGTCACTTGGTGCAGCTAATAAGGGCTGGTGACTTAGGGCTTTGTCTTTTATTTTTGTGTGGTGAATTCTAGAGTCTACGCTTAGTGTCCCTGACAGTCTCAGCCTGAGTGATGCAAGAGTTGCCTCCTGTTGTATGTATAAGGCTAGGGGTGGCAGGTCTAGCATCACCTGCAGGGTGCTATTGGTGTGGTGCGCATTGCACCCGTTATGCAGATGCATGCTAGTCTCTGTAGTTTTTCTAGGTCCGCTCGAGCGGTACTTAGAGTTGTCCTGGGCCACCATACCAGCGCGCCGTATGTGGTGATTGGTCTTACTACTGTTGTGTATAGCCAGTGCGCAATTTTGGGAGTGAGACCCCAGTTCTGACCTAGGAGTCTTTTACATTGCCACACGGCTATGCTGGCTTTTTTCAGTGTGTTGTCCAGGTGTTTTTGCCAAGTTAATTTGTTGTCTATCATTATTCCAAGGTATTTAACCTCGGTTGAAAGAGTTAATTTTGTTTTGAAAAATGTTGGCATTCCCATTGTTGAAAGTTTCCTTTTCTTTGTGAAAAGGACCATTTCGGTTTTGGTAGGGTTATCAGAGAGATTATGTTTATCACACTAGTACCTGTACCATGAGGTTGCATAGTGTTGACTTGGTTGCCGTTGATAGGGATGGTAATATCATCGCCATATCCTATCGTGAAATAACCTTTTTCATTTAGTTGTGTGAGGAGGCTGTCTATTACAAGATTCCATAGCAGCAGAGACAATACACCTCCTTGTGGGTATCCCCTCGCCACTACGGCTCTTGTTTTGTTGTTCACTGTTACCTGTATCACACTTTGTTCTAGCTTTGTTCTATGAAAACGCCTAGTGTTGATAATTTGTGATGTATCGCACACTCTATTTTCCCTACTACCTTGTGTAGTGCTGAATCTGTGCATTTACCCGTGGTGCAGGGGTGTTGTTATTTGTGTAGCGGATTTTTGTACAGTATTGTATCTCTTATGTGTTTGTCGCATAATCTTTTTAAAGTTTTCAGTAAAATGATGTTAAGCAGATTGGTCTAAAAGATTTGGCTTGTGTATAGTCACTTTTACCTGGTTTTGGCAGAAAAATTTACCTTGACATCCCGCCACATCAGTATATATGATCCTTGGGTACTATTCTTTGCCCGTACCACACGGGAATTTCAAATTAATTATTACCTCTATAGAAGAGCTTCTCTCTCAAGTTGCTGTGGGAATTTTATATATTTTCTTAAAATATGTGGTGAGTTTAAATATGAGGCATTGGTGACCTCTGCCAGGCAATTCGACATTATCCTTTGACACACATTAATCATCCTGTGATCTCCAACACTATGTTGGTAAGAACTACTCGCATAACTCCAGAATCTGAAAAGTCAATAAATTTGTCTGTTTTGGGAGAGGGTTGATCGAAGCTACTTTCTTTTAGTAGATAAATTTCACAGGGTTAGTCAAATAACAAACTAACATCATCTTGATAGATGTTTACAGTTTAAAGATGCAAAAACACAGGTAAGTACCATAAATATCTGAGCGCATTGCGCTGCTCCTTTAATCCTGTGCCAAAAGTGAGATCAAATCTTCACAAAGATCTGTAAAAGTCCTTTTCGAAAGGCAAAAACTGTCGATGAATGATTTGTCTAGCAGCAGCAGAGATCTGCAAGCAAGAGTCCCGCATTACTCTTCGCTCCAAAAGATCTCTTTTCTTTAACCATTCTTGCTCTGCCGCTGCTAGGAGGATTGCAAAAACACAAAAGAAACGATCAAAAGCAACAGCAAAAAAAACAATACCTAACAATATGTGGTGAAAACACCGTAAAAATTCAGGAAATCTACCAAATTATACCAACAAGGTAACGATGGAGTAACCTTGTTCATTTGACGTTTTGGACTCGGAATCGGATTCAATTTTTGTTTCTTTTTTTTTTTTTTAAATTTCGGTGCTACCGATAATGGCTTTCAAATGTCAAATAGTACCGAATCATTCATTCAATTGATCGAATGACTATCATTGAAGACGGTTCAAATGGTAATCGTCTTGAAGCCGATTACGATTGCGTTCGGTGCTACCGTGAAACCTATGCATTGGCTTCAACTCAATGGATAACGATCACGATTGTGTTCAATTCTAGCGCTGCTGGGGAGCGCAGAAGAGCGCAATCTGGTTAAAAGCGCCACGCGCGAAGTAATAAATCTATGACTCGGAGTGAAGCTCACAGACCAAGTACGAAACACTACGCTACGCTCCAAAACACAAATTGTTGACGTAGCGACTAAGGCGGCCCATCTTAAGTGGAACTGGGCTTGCCACGTCGCCCGAATGCCACCACAACTATGGGCAAAACGAACGACACAATGGATTCCACCAACGCCAAGCGTCGTCGTGGTCGGCCTAGAAAAAGATGGAGGGATGAGCTCGACACTTGCGCCAATAACTGGAAGGAGTTGGCCCAGGAAAGGGAAAAGTGGGAGAGAGGCCTTTGCCCTGCAGTGGGACACAAGTTGACACAACAGGCTCCTAATAATAATAATTTTAATGAATCAAATAAAGGTGTAAACAAACAGTACGATTTCTAAGGGGTCATTCTACATCACTAACAGATAAAAAAAAAAACGATTTTGGGTGATCATGAATTTGATTTTCCTTCGAATTACATAAATTTATTGAAATGAGATTAGGTACTTCCTAGTATTGAGTGACAGGATATTACAACAATAACATCTATCACCAGATGATCATAAAGGTCACAGAACCCTACAGGTGCTTCACTTCTTGAGCTAAAACTACTTTTTTCAGGAAAAAATATTTTTTTTATATTTTTTACACAATCTATTAGTGATGTAGAAACACCCCTTAGAAGGATCATAGTACTTTTTTACACCTTGTATGAAGAATGATGATGAAAAGGATTAAAAACAAAAGAAGAAATTGTGTGTTAAGATTTTTTATTAAACTTAATTTTAGGGTGCAGGCCGGCTACCTCTTCCGAATCCTCCTCTCTGCAACAAAGACAATATGTAATTAGAAACTGACAGAGCCTGTATTCTCTCCTTTTACAGCAGCAGTAAAAATAATATAATCTATATTTATAGCCTTTTAAAACTAACATCAAGAATCTCAAACTTGCAATCAAATCAATAAATACTTTTCATAATGGTCTTAGAGAAAATAGATATTATGTAAATCTTAGAAATGTGAAACTTATGAGCTGTTGAAAGAACTTCAGAGTAATTTCTGTACTCCCTAATGATCTGTACTCAAAAAATGTACGCAGGTTGACTCCCTGGATGATACCCATGAGCAGCAAACATGTATAAACATCACTGTTCAAGTTAAAAAAAACAACCTATATCAAATTATTTAAAAAAAAGCCTCAAGATAGTAGAAACTATTTATGTTAACCAAATTTCTATGTAAATTCATTAATTACGAATTGTGTTTGGCTGTCTTAGGATTATCTTTTATCTCCCTGGATGATACCCATGAGCAGCAAACATGTATAAACATCACTGTTCAAGTTAAAAAAACAACCTATATCAAATTATTATTTTTTTTTTTTTTTATTTTTTTTTTTTTATCGTATGGCATATTTATTGGTCACTTACTTATACTTAAATAATTTTACAATTTTATATCTAATTTCTTCACCCATAGGGCTGTGTCTTCATTGGGGACGAGTAGGTCCAGGGAATCACCAGTGTACTTCCTAATTGGGCACTCGTGTATGATATGGTGTATGGACTGCACAGGCGCTCCGCAATCACATGCCGCTGTTGCTCGCCACCCGCATCGAAACATGTACTCCCCGCAAAGTCCGTGCCCAGTACGAAGTCTATTTAACTGGCACCATTCTTGTCTAGGAGCAGCGAAGCAATGTGGTTTTTGTGTAGGATCATAGTCACATAGAGAGTCCTTAGGTAGGTTTGACTTCCATTCCATTCCAAGATAGTAGAAACTATTTATGTTAACCAAATTTCTATGTAAATTCATTAATTACGAATTGTGTTTGGCTGTCTTAGGATTATCTTTTATCTTCAAATTAAAAAGTTTTCAAGAAATAAATATGCTTACGAATTCAACATCAGCAGATCCAGGGCCAACATCAGCCTTTTTGTCATGCGGGGCACCGGGCGCTGTGGGTGCCCGCCTGTACGCGGAGCGGTCTTCTGCCGCACGCGCGGGGCCTTCCGGGCGGCCGACGGCGCCACGGCGGACTGTCTCTGTTCGCACCGAGCGCTTCAGGGTCGAGGGTACAATCTCGGGAGGTAGATGCAGGAAGATACGCAAGTACTCAATACCTTCATTAGTTAAGTACCTAAAATGGAATATAAAAATATGAGATTATCATAAATTTTATTACATGGAAATATCGTTTACGCATTTTAACACAATTCTACTATAATATAACACTTTTGCCACTACATAATGACATTTAATTTTTACATTACCAGTAAGTAATTAAATATTGTATACTTTGTTTTGAATAACGAAAAATAAAACAGAGCACTAAAATGATAGTCTACGTAATATTTACCAGTAAAAGTGCCTCCAGGCAAACTGTTCCTTGACGTATCCTCTAGATTTGAGGGACTGCATCGCCTTGATTACTTGGAGGTTAGGAATCTTCTCCAAATCGGGATGCTTGGGTGCATGATAGTCCTTCTTGGCTACCATGACGCCCTCTTTGAAGAGGTACTCATAGATAGAGACTCGGTTCTGTTTTGGCATCAACATCTTGATGTATTGCCTGAAAACAAACACGACTTAAAGGTTAGGTCACAAACTTCCCATAAGAGCACAGAACTGACAAAATACTTTTACAGAACGGTTTGACGAAATTTTCTAACGATTTAGTTTACACTATAATATGTAAAATATCATTGATTTTGGAAATAAATACGGATTTATCAAATCCGAAAATATACCTGCAGCAACTTTGACAAGTGAAAGAACAAATTGACAGTTGAGTTGACGTTTTATTTTTCTTTTTTGTAGTGACGTACTCGGGTTTAAAAATATCGTTTTTCGCAAGCACGGTAATCGATTTAATATTAAAATAATATATTTTATAATCTTTTCTTTAAAAATATTGTCAGCCGACGAAGCGAAAGCTCAAAGAGAAAGCTTACAATTGTATCTTTCTATGGATCACGATATTGACTGTAAAGCCTGTGAGATTGACCGTGTAATAAGGCCCATTAAACTGGGGTAGTTCTATGACGATATACGGTGTATTCCGATTTGGGCAACCACTGCTAAAACCGTATACGGTACTCACGAAAAGTCCAAATTGATTTTACACGCTAACAGAGCTTTCACTTAAGCGCGCTCACAAGATCACCTCTCAAAAAGTCAGACGATGACGTCATCAATTTAGACCAACTTGGGATATTTCTACCAACTTGGCTATTGAATTTTTATTTTGACCGATTATGCTGTTGAAATACCTTAGTTTATTCGTCTAAGCCAAATACAAAATATAGCAGGTTTTAGAATAGTTACACCGACAGAAACTCTAAACTACACACAACAATGTTTTCGTTTTTGTTATTGAAAATACAATGGAACAATTTTATCGCATTCATCTTCCGCATCTGGCAGCACTGAAACAGCGCGTGGAGTGGTCTGTGGCCGCGCGCATAATTCGATCGCATCGCTTGGGGGAGTTCAACAAATTCCGGTATTGCGAGAGTGCAATGCGACTAGGTGCACATTGTTCCATAGATTTTCATACAAAGTATTCAAAATCCGCGAGGCGATCCGCCTAAATGCGCTTGCACCTTAAAAGCGCGTTCACCTTAAAAGTACTAATAGACGATCGGATCGGACTGCTCCGAATTTAGCTCCGGACCACGATTTTTTCCAATAGCGATGCGGATTGTCCCAAACGACAATTTTGCTATTGGGCAAAATCGTGGTACGGAGCTAAATTCAGAGCAGTCCGATCCGATCGTCTATTAGTACTTTTAAGCAGTCTGTTAATTAACGGACGAGAAGCTTTTGGTTGTTGGTATCTACCATTCCAACTTAACTAGCGATATCGAATACTTAAAGTTATTTGAAAAATTAGTAGGTAAAATAGCAGACGAAGGTATCGACGCAATTATAACTGGCGATATTAATATAGACCTGCTAGTAAGTAGTCCTTGCAACCGAAAACTATACGATATATTAAATAGTTACGGGTTCGAACAAAAAGTTACGTCTGCCACTCGTATAGATAAAAATAAGAAATCATTGATTGACCACGTTTATGTAAATATAGATCCAGACGACCGTGTTTCGTCAATCAATGTACAGGGGTATGTGACCGACCATTTGGCACAAAAGGTACAAATAGAGTACCCTAACAACAGAAAAGTCCCATATACTTTTCGACGCGCGTTAACACGCAATAATATTTCGAACTACAACAACGCTCTTTTAGCCGTTGACTGGTCAGAGGTCATTTCTGGTTCCAAAGACTGTAAATTATTAGCAGAATCTATTTTAAAAATATTGACAACTAAATTAAATTTTTATTGCCCTAACCGAAAATGTAAAATTAGCAATAACACCACACCAAGGATCGATGAGGAAATTATTAATCTAAAATTATTACTATTCGACTTTAAAGAATTATCAAATAAGTATCCTATGGCTGCCAATTTACACAAAATATCTGACGAGTTAGCAACTCAATATTATTTTAAATTAAAAGACAAGAGAACAGAATATTTTAACTATAAAATAAACAATAGTTCGAACAAGAGTAAAGGCATGTGGCAGGTAGTTAACACCGAGCTAGGTAGGAAGACTCGAGATCGTGTTGACTTCACGGAGTTGTTATTAGACGAAAATAGCCAACCATATGCCTCCAAAACATTGTTGGTAGATGCGTTGAATGAGAAGTTTGTGAGCGCGGCCCTGCTGGCCGGAGCCCCCGTCGCCAATGCTACGTCCTCGGTGGCTGCGCTGGCGACGTCTGTGCCGGCTAGTGACGAGTGCGCACGGATCTTGCGAAGGAATATAGCTCCTAAAGCTAGTCTCGACCTGTGCGATTTGTCAGCCAGCATTCTTCGAGACGTCGGCGCAGCAGTTAGCCCCGCGCTGTCCCATCTATATAATGAATGCATACGTGCGGCGTGTACCCCGATGCGCTTAAAAGAGTGAAAATTGCACCGCTCTACAAAGGAAAAGGAAAGAAGTCTGTAGCTAGGTCCTATCGCCCGATATCGCTGGTGCCATGTATCAGCAAGGTATTTGCGGTGGGACTTAATAACAGACTATTGTCCTTCTGGAGCCCTCGTAATGTGCTCTCGGAGCGCCAATACGCGTATCGCGCGGGGCGCAGCACGACCGACTTGGTGCGTGAGGTGGTGCGGTGCGTGCTGGGCGCGCGCGAGGCCGGGCAACACGTCGCTGTGGTCTGCTGCGACCTCTCGCGCGCCTTCGATACCGCCGACCACAGTCTTATCGCCCGCAAGCTGGCGCACTACGGCATCGTGGGGCCGGCCCTCTCGCTAGTCATGTCCTTCATGTCGGGGAGGGTGCAGGTAGTGGTTGGCGATAGAGGCAACGTGAGACCTACCCAGATGACGAACGTCATGGGCGTGCCTCAAGGCTCGTGCCTCTCGAACACGTTGTTTAGCATTTTGCTAAATGACCTTCCCGGCGCCCTCCGCGATGTGGAAGTTTTCATGTACGCGGACGACGTTACGGCAGTAGTCGTCGCTCCTTCCGCTTCGGAGCTCGAAGAGAGACTCAACAGAACTGTTCAGGTGCTTCATACGTGGTTCGGTTCGAACGGGCTGGCACTAAACATTGACAAAACCTGTTTTATGGGTGTAAGTCTAAATGGGCACAGACCAAAATCAATGACAGTACTCGCCGCCAACACACCCATTCAACAGGTAACTACTACCCGACTTCTCGGTTTCCACATCGACAGTGCTCTCGTGTGGAACACACACGTCGAAGAGATGTGCAAACGGTTGGGACGGAGTTGTTATGCGTTACGACGGTTGGCATCTACCGCGTCCAGAGACGTCGTCAGGAGCTGCTACTTCGCCACCGTGCACTCGGTGTTGACGTACGGCACGGAATTGTGGGCGCGCGCGGGTGACTGGCGCCGCGTCTTTGTCATGCAAAAGCGAGCCGTGCGTGCGGTGGCCTCGGTCCCTGACGACGAATCTGCGCGCGAACATTTTAAAAACCTTCATATACTGCTCTTCCTTGCCTGTGGGTGTACAGCGTCGCAGTATTTGTGTTTACACACTTAGAATCTTATAAACGAAGAGGAACAAACTCTACATACTCCCTTCGTAGCAATAAACGCCACAACCAGCTGATCGCTCCCAATCATAAATTAGTAAGATCCGAGCAGTCGGTGTACGTTGTCGGTCCGACGGTGTACAACCGGCTGCCAGACAAAGTGCGAAATGCAACTTCCATGCCGGCTTTTAAGAACAGCCTTAAAAAATGGCTACTAGATAGACAATTTTACGAATATCATGACTTTTTTAAGATAGATGAGTCTTAAACGCTTATTCTTATTATAAATAATAGTATTTTACCAATTATCATTATTATTTTGTATATCTCAAATTTTATATTGACTTATAACAATTGTTATAGAATAAATTTTCATTTTCATTTTTCATTAGCGCATTTCGGAACAGAGGGCTACCTGAGGGTATTGTAAGAGTACTAACAGACGATCGGATCGGACTGCTCCGAATTTAGCTCCGGACCACGATTTTGTCCAATAGCGTTGCGTATTGACCCTAATGACACTTTTGCTATTGGGCAAAATCGTGGTACGGAGCTAAATTCAGAGCAGTCCGATCCGATCGTCTATTAGTACTTTAAGAGTACTAACAGACGATCGGATCGGACTGCTCTGAATTTAGCTCCGGACCACGATTTTGTCCAATAGCGTTGCGGATTGAACCAAACGACAATTTTGCTATTGGGAAAAATATTGGTACGGAGCTAAATTCAGAGCAGTCCGATCCGATCGTCTATTAGTACTTTAAAAGTACTAATAGACGATCGGATCGGACTGCTCCGAATTTAGCTCCGGACCACGATTTTGTCCAATAGCGTTGCGGATTGACCCAAACGACAATTTTGC
The DNA here is from genome assembly GCA_947532105.1 of Athrips mouffetella. Classification (NCBI taxonomy): domain Eukaryota; kingdom Metazoa; phylum Arthropoda; class Insecta; order Lepidoptera; family Gelechiidae; genus Athrips; species Athrips mouffetella. The sequence continues at coordinate 14,093,726 of OX383958.1, forward strand.
TATTGGGCAAAATCGTGGTACGGAGCTAAATTCAGAGCAGTCCAATCCGATCGTCTATTAGTACTTTATATCTATGGGTGCCCACACCCGGTCAATCTTGATCGCGATCAGACTTCAAAAATAATTTTCAGTTTGGCATTTTGGAATATATAGATAATTTTTCAAGATTACAAAGATTTTACCCAATTTCCTTAATTTTTCCAATATAGTGATGGAAACAATACATACAGTTGAAACTTGAGAAAGCGTAAGCAATATGTGTTCAAATCATATTTAGCAGTACAAATTAGAATTTCTTAAGCAGACTGCAGAAATAATTACTTATCCTCAAAGAAATTGCAGTAAAAGTGGCTAAATCTAGCTAAAATTGGCTAAAGTGAACACTGGCTCTGATAAAAAATAATCTGAAACCTTTTATCAATCCGCCAATGAGAGCCGTCCACAATCAATGTTGATCTCGATAAAGATAGTGGCTCAGATGGCGCTCAGCTTTCTCTTTCTTCCTCAAAGCTGCATCTCTACCCGATAGCGATCAAGATTGACTGTATGTGGGCACCTAATCATGATAGCTCGCATAATATCTGCATAATACATTACAAAATCAACTACCAAGATAGTTCCCTCTAAGGCCGGCCGCACACATCCGGAATCTGAATCTGAAATTCAGAACGGGAATTCCGGGCACCTAGCGCACACATCAGGTTTTTTTCTATCCGGAATTTTCGAGACCAGTACGTTTGGAGACGCCATACAAGATGGACGACATAGACGATGAATGATTGTTTACAATTGCACCATTACTGGCGGTCGAGAAGAAGAGGGCACGCCGTTATTCGATGCACCCGTTAATACTCATCCTTTTCCACACACATAATAAATTTTTCAGTCTCAGACATTATTTATTTCGTAGTCAGAAAAAGCGGTTCGGACGTCCACACTCCACTCGGCTCGGCGCTAGTGAGATTCAGAATGAAAATTTCCGGATGTGTGCGGCGGTAAGTACATTTTGTTCGCTAGCGCTGCGTTCTGAACGGTTTTTTCCGTTCTGAAAATCCGACGCCCGGAAAAATTCAGAATAGAACGTCAGGGTTTTTTCCGTTCTGAAACCGTTAAGAATGTGTGCGCCAGGTAGAACATTTTGTATGAAAATCAGTGTGTTCTGAATTCAGAAACTTAATTCCGGATCTGAATTCCTGTTCTGCAAATGTGTGCGGCCGGCCTAAATTGGGTGCCCACACACCGTCAATCTGGTCGCGATCCGGTAGAGATGCAGCTATAGGTAAGAAAGAAATAGCCATATATGTACACCTAGGTCATGGGTTTTTCTTGTTACTTCCACAAGTTCCACATCATCCGGAATCTGAATCTGAAATTCAGAACAGGAATTCCGGGCACCTAGCGCACGCATCAGGTTTTTTTTATTCGGGATTTTCGAGAGACGCCATATAAGATATGTCTCTACCCGATCGCGATCAAAATTGACCGTTATGTGAAAAATACCGTGACGAGGTTATAGTGCTAGAAAACTTTCCTAAATAAAGACTTGGCTTAAAGGTCTTAGCAACCAAGCCATAAACTCCTGAAAAAAAAGCTAATGTCTGCAGTGTTGCCGATGCGGATCTTTTGTTCCGATCTCGGATCTTTCGGGTCCTTGGCAGAACTTTAGTGGAACCTCAGTACAATCGGAACTTTTGATCTATCGGTCAATTGTTAAGTAAAAATCGACCATACGGCTGAAGTGAAACATTCACTCACATCATGCTGTAATTTGAGACTCATAGATCCCACAGACAAACTGCTGGATTTTGCAGTTTTGTGGGGCAATGTTTAGTTTTTAAGTTTACTGTACTTTTTTAAATAAATAAATAATAATAATCAAAACACACCTCTTCATACTAACTAAGAGGTTTCAGCATTGAAGTAAATTGCGGGTGTGTCGAGTTATGCAGAAAATATCCATTCATGTGTTTATTGGATAAAAGTGAACCTTTTAGTTAAGACTCCCGTACACACCCTTGAACTAGCTCGCCAACCGGCTAAGAGCTACGAGGCCTGCCAGAAAACAGAACAATTGACAATAAGTTAACGATTTTTTGACGAAACTTATTTACTTGTTAATTTTTTTTTCGGGTTTTATTACGATAATTATAACTAAGAAAAATAAATATCTAATCAATTAAATAAACTTTTCCCGACTTTTCGGCTGAGTCATATCAGCTGTGGTAGACTGAAGGGAGGTGAACTACGGAGATATTATTGTCGGTAGACTAAAATTATTGCCTCGCACATGTAGGAATGTCGCGGCCAAGTATGCTATAGTTGCCAACTCTCTGGTCGCGGCACACCATGGCACTCACGACGTATGTGGATGGGTCCAAAGATACTTTGCGTGATTTTATGGGATCACGTTACCGATACTTTGAAGCCGTCTTCACTATTGAACTTCAGCTTTTCGGACCATTCTAAGGAAATATTGACGATCAGTGGAGGGTAGTTTCAGCGCATATAGCTCTATCCAGGGGTAGGAAAATTATAGCTCCATGATTCGGAATATTTTTTTAAATTGTCAATGGGCTTACTCTTGACCACGATCTAGTCATGGGGACAGAGATGAGGTCAATGTTGGGACGAGCTTGCCCAGAAGAAGCTTATTCACTTGCGACTTGGATAGATTCCACTCTTTAGCCGTGCACATTATAAAAGATGTTTCAAAGCGCTTTGTGCGAATATGTAGAATATTAACCAAGTGTGGGTGGTATCCTGCAGTGCGTCTGGACTCCCGACGGTTATGGTAAAAGAGGGATGGTGGAATAAGGTCATGGAGTTCTTGAGCACTTTCTCCGAAGTACAATCTGTAAAAGACCGACAGACATGCAACCTTGCCACGTGAGCCAGACTGTGAAACTTGGTTTTCACCAGCATCACATCACCAACGAACTTCTTGGTTCTGCGATATCTCGAGTCAAGTGCGGCTAGTCGGCTGAGCCATTTCAAAGATCGGACTTGTACTTTATTTAAAGACTAGAAGCCGTGCTAGAAGCTGTCCAGGACTGAAGTAACGCTTAACCTTTTTGAAGATACTCAGCTTTTTTGCCGCAGTTTGCGCTTAAGTTCAGTTAAATACATATGAAAGGTGCGAAAGTTTAAATAAACCTAATTAGTTAGCTCGCAAGTGTAATTCAAAATTTTCAAAAAGTGTTAAAAAACAGGAGTTTTTGACCACAATAAGGATATTGTCGCCACCCGAAAAATCTTTATTATTTTTTATTCAGTCGGAACTTTTCGGATCTTTTTGGGGAGGATAGCGGAACAAACTGAAACGAGACTCCGGCAACACTGGATGTCTGTCTTTGCTGTCTGTCTGTCGGTCGAATCGAATATACTAATCTGTTTTTTGGCGGGAACTCGACATGGGCGTTTGCCTGCTTAATTGAAATTTTGTTTTTTTGTGCATTTAGTGATTTAGTGGATAATAAAGATAGTGTGTTATGCAGTAAATTTACTACGGAGTGCGCAGCTGATGAAGATTTCAAGTGATCTCGTGTTTTGTTTTGTGCCCCGTTTGTGTTGTCCCAAAAAGTCACGAACATTTTCCTTCGTAAAGTTCACTATCGCTTTACGAGGGGAGCAAAAAGAAAGATTAACACATCAGACATGGCTGTATGGGCTTTGTACTCTTTGCCTTTCCGAAAGGAAGAACGAAACCAAAAAAAAAATATACTAATCTGTGGATGGGATCGATGGGATGGATATATGATGGATATTTTGTTTGTTGTATGCTAGAAATAGTAATTGATGAGTGAGCAGAAGTATAAGTTAACTATACTAAAATGGATTTCCAAAATCGTCCTGGTGGCAAGACGGGAGGCGGAGGTGTAGCATCATGGTCGGAAAGCAACAGAGATCGTCGAGAGCGACTTCGCCAACTCGCTCTTGAGACCATTGATTTGAATAAGGATCCTTATTTTATGAAAAATCATTTAGGTATGTCCTAAGATCATGTTTTTTATTTCATGTCGTATCTTCAATTGTACAAAATAATGTAATTCTAGATAAATTTTTTTGTTGTCGACATACATAACCTTAAAATTGTAATTTTTTTCAGGTTCATATGAATGTAAATTGTGTCTAACTTTACACAATAATGAGGGTAGCTACCTAGCTCACACTCAAGGTAAAAAGCATCAAGCTAACTTAGCCCGCAGAGCTGCAAAAGAGGCTAAAGAATCTCCTCAGCAATTGGCCCCAGAAAAACCGAGAATAGAACCCAAGAAGTTTGTGAAAATCGGACGACCTGGTTATCGAGTAACAAAACAAAAGGATCCGGAAAATGGACAACAGAGCTTGCTGTTCCAAGTAGATTATCCAGGTACTAAATTAAGAAGTAACATATTTAAAATTTTAAATATAGCAATTAGTTACCTTTTTAAAAAAAATATTTACAGAAATTGCTGATGGAGTGACACCAAGACACCGTTTCATGTCAGCCTATGAGCAGAAAATAGAGCCTCCAGACCGTAGATGGCAGTACCTTCTCTTTGCTGCTGAACCCTATGAAACCATTGCATTCAAGGTTCCTAGCAGGGAGGTTGAAAAACATGATTCCAAATTCTGGACTCACTGGAATAAGGACACAAAACAGTTTTTCCTACAGTTTGCATTTAAAATGGAACCTTTGCGTATGCCTCCTCCTCCGAAGATGTGGGAGAATCATGGTATGAGGCTTCCTCCGCCTCCTGGAGCCCCTATGATGGGAATGCCGCCGCCGCCGCCTCTGCTGCCTGTCCCTCCACCTCCTCCATCTATGTAGCTTTAAGTTATTTAAGATTGTGTGTGTAATACAAAATAATAATAATCCCTTGCTGTTTTATTTTTAAATGTCATTAAATAATTATTATCTTTATATGGGTGCTTGCCATCTTTGGTCCCCGCCTTAGACTATATAATACTAAGTGCCCGCAATCGGGTAGAGATGTAGCTATAAGAATAAAAGAGAAAGCTATAGAACCATAGACTAGGTGTATATGACTTTTCTTTCTTTCCTATAGCTGCATCTCTATCGGATCGCGGAGTTTGTGCGGCACCCCATGGGTTTTGGTGAGAAAAATCGAGAAAAGCGTGGGTTTTCAAAATCTTTGTGGGCGAAAAAACTTTATTTTTTTTAACTAACTCCTTCATAAAACTTAAGACCATGGGCTCTACTCACGCAACAATCACAATCAGTTGTCGCAATCTGCAGATTGTCAACAGATTGCAACGTAAGTAGGCAGATTGGGGCTGACTTCCAACTAATTGTCAAATTGTACAATCCAATCTTAAACGGCCCATACAAAGCCCTGCCTGCAGGGCCCTGCTTGCAGTGCGCACTGCCAATTGTACCGTGTGTGGTCTTGCAGGGCCGATGTAACGGCGATTTTGTCGGCCCTGCATGCCCACACAAAGTACGATTGGCAGTGGCACTGCAAGCAGGGCCCTGCAGGCAGAGCTTTGTATGGGGCCCTTTAGCAATCTACAATCTGTCAAACAAAATTGGTAGCTCTATGGTCGCAATTTTGCGACTCTATCTATAGGACGAATTATATCTAATCTGTGCACTGACCTCTATATATACAACTTGTATATATAGAGGTCAGTGCCTCTATATACTTGTATATACTCGTATAGAGGTCAGTGAATCTGTGGCGATCATTTCATCATTATATCCTTTTAGATCATAACATGTACAGGACAGGGAGCTCCCTCTAGAATTCTAGCTTTTGCTGGAAAAATGAAGAGGGGAAGTACCATAGTCACCTCGCTTTTTAGCGTTACGGCTGGCACCATGGACCGCAGTTGTAGGTGACCGCAGTAAGTAAGATGTGAGATACAAAGGAGGATGCTGCTGCCCATCCTTCAGTTTCTGTGCGGCGGTCATTTATTTATTTATTTACAGTTTATTGTACACATGAAAAATACATTAAAACAAGTCAAATAAAGAAAAATGACAGAACAGGTGCTGCTTATTTCAAGTTGAAATTTCTTCCAGCAGACCTCATTTATTATTGTTGTAATTTAAAAGCGATAAAAGCAATGTTTTCAGCCACTATCATCTTCTTTTCGACGCTAATTGCTTGTAATTTGATGAATCGATGGTAAGCACAAGTCCCGCATGTTGAAATTTCGCTAGTTTTGAAAATTTTGAAATTTCGCGGCATGAAATCATGATGAAATTGCTTTGTGAGTTGAGTATAGACAATCTCGATTCTATAGATTGTTGTCGCGTGAGGAGTGTCCGTCTTCCCAGCAAGCCCGTGCGAGATATAGCCAAGTGGCATTCACCAAAATTTAGTGGAAATTGGTTCATTCCATCAGTAAATTTATTTATTTTATTTTATTAAGAACACACAACAAAGTACAATCATTATATATAAAGAGAATGAAAACATTGTTTCGTGCCTGACTGCACTCCAAACGCGTGTGCATAGCATATTTGCAGTACTAACAAGTGCTTTCTAACAAACGTTCAAGGAATATTTTCACTTTTTATACAATACTAGCTGTTGCCCGCGGCTTCGCTCGCGTGGATTTCGTATTTAGGTTGTTACCGGTTTTCCGAAGCAATGAGATATTTTAGTCCAGAAAAATTATTATTTATCCCATCATTTCGGGGTAATTTTAAACTAAGGAAAAACAGGACTAACGCTGAGCAAATCAATGAGTATAAATCAAGATCCAGCTGAATTTTATATAATATACAGACGTTACTCATAAATTACTCAGAAAAGAGGAACTTAGCAGCAGTATCCTAACAAATGTAAAGAGAGAGATGAGAGACACCTTTATGTCATATTTCAAAACAGAGCCAATTCACAGAAGTAATTGAGAAAAACTGAAACCCTCTCCCTCTTTCTCCCTCTCCCCCCTTCCTCTCCCTCTCCCCCTTCCTCTCCACCTCCCCCTCCATCTGTCACTCCCCCTCCCCCTCCTCCCTCTCCCACTGCCCCTCCTTATCCCCCTCCCTCTCCCTCTCTCTCACCCCCTCCCCCTCCCTCACTCCCTCCCTCTCCCCCTTCCCCTCCTTCTCCCTCTACCTGTACCTCTCTATCTCTCTACGTCTCTACCTCTCCACCCCTCTACCTCTCTACCTATCTACCTCTCTACATCTCGAACTCTCTACCCCTCCACCTCTCTATCTCTCTACCCCTCTACTCCTCTACCTCTCTACCTCTCTACCTCTCTACCTATCTACCTCTCTAACTCTCTACATCTCTAACTCTCTACCTCTCTACCTCTCTACCTCTCTACCTCTCTACATCTCTAACTCTCTAACTCTCTACCTCTCTACCTCTTTACCTCTCTACCTCTCTACCTCTCTACCTCCCTACCTCTCTACCTCTCTACCTGTCTACCGCTCTACCTCTCTACCTCTCTACCTCTCTACCTCTCTACCTCTGTACTTCTGTACCTCTCTACCTCTCTACCTATCTAACTCTCTACCTCTCTACCTCTCTACCTCTACCTATCCCTACCCCTATCCCCACCCCTAACGTTAATTTAACCGCTATCCCTAACATAGAAACGATACCCATATTTATTTTTAGACATTTCAAACCTATCGCACCCCAACCCCATCCCCAGGGGATGATGGTATTTCACGTCCACCACGTTGGATTTCAAAGTAGTTGTAGCTTTCGTAATCAGCGACCCGATAAACCATACAAACGACACCTATATTGATTTTTAGACATTTCAATTGTATCGCACCCCAACTCCATCCCCAGAGGGATGATGGTATTTCACGTCCACCACGTTGGATTTCAAAATTGTTGTAGTTATCGTAATCAGCGACCCGATAAACTATACAAACGACACCCATATTCACATTTCAACCCTATCGCACCCCAACCCCATCCCAAGGGAATGATGGTATTTAACGTCCACCACGTTGGATTTCAAAATTGTTGAATTTTCGTAATCAGCGACCCGATAAACCATACAAACGATACCCATATTGGTTTTTAGACTTTTTCACCCCATTTCCCTTTTTTAGGGGTTGAATTTGGGGTGGAATTTCAATAACAGTGATAAACACTGCATAGAATTACATTATTAATGCCTAAATAATAAATTATGTGGAATTTACTTTAAAAATAAAGAATTTTCATCTTCATCCCCCTTTATCACCCTTAAGGGTGTCGAATTTTCAAAAACCCTGAGACATGTAGTTATTAATTTTTAGTCGTCCGCCTAAATAAAAATTTTGAAGATCTTAACTTCAAAACTGACGGACTTTCATACAAACTTTCATCCCCTATTTTACCCCCTTAGGGGTAGAATTTTTGAAAACCCTTTCTTAGTGCACCCCTAGGTCTCATAAAGAACCTACATGCCAAATTTGGAATCTCTAGACCAAACGGTTTGGGCTGTGCGTTGATATGTCAGTCAGTCAGTCAGTCACCTTCTTCTTTTATATATATAGACTAGCTGTTGCCCGCGGCTTCGCTCGCGTGGATTTCGTATTTATGTAGTTACCGGTTTTCCGAAGCAATGAGATATTTTCCCGTCATTTCGGGGTAATTTTAAACTAAGGAAAAACAGGACTAACCCTGCGCAAATCAATGAGTATAACTCAAGATCCAGCTGAATTTTATATAATATACAGACGTTACTCATAAATTTGAACAGAGGAACTTAGCAGCAGTATCCTAACAAATGTAAAGAGAGAGATGAGAGAAACCTTTATGTAATATTTCAAAACAGAGCCAATTCGCAGAATTGAGAAATACTAAAACCCTCTCCCTCTCTCTCCCTCTCCCCGTCCCTCTGTCTCTCCCCCTCCCCCTCCCCCTGTCTCTTCCCCTCCCCCTCCTACCACTCCCCCTGCCCCTCTCTCTCCCCCTCCCTTTTCATCACCCCCTCCCCCTCCCTCACTCCCTCCCTCTCCCCTTTCCCCTCCTTCTCCCTCTCCCTCTACCTCTACCTGTACCTGTACCCCTCTACCTCTCTACCTCTCTACCACTCTACCTCTCTACCTCTCTACCTCTCTACCTCTCTACCTCTACCTGTCCCTATCCCTACCCCTTACGCCAATTTAACCGCTATCCCTAACATTGAAATGACACCCATATTTATTTTTAGACATTTCAAACCTATCGCACCCCAACCCCATCCCCAGGGGACGATGTATTTCACGTCCACCACGTTGGATTTCAAAGTTGTTGTAGCTTTTGTAATCAGCGACCCGATAAACCATACAAACGACACCCATATTGATTTTTAGACATTTCAAACCTATCGCACCCCAACTCCATCCCCAGGGGGATGATGGTATTTCACGTCCACCACGTTGGATTTCAAAATTGTTGTAGTTTTTGTAATCAGCGACCCGATAAACCATACAAACGACACCCATATTGATTTTTAGACATTTCAAACTTATCGCACCCCAACTGCATCCCCAGGGGGATGATGGTATTTCACGTCCACCACGTTTGATTTCAAAATTGTAGTAGTTTTCGTAATTTGCGACCCGATAAACCATACAAACGATACCCATATTGGTTTTTAGACTTTTTCACCCCATTTCCCTTTTTTAGGGGTTGAGTTTGGGGTGGAATTTCAATAACAGTGATGAACGTTGCATAGAATTACATCATTAATGCCTAAATAATAAATTATGTGGATTTTACTTTAAGAATAAAGAATTTTCAACTTCATCCCCCTTTTCACCCTTAAGGGTGTCGAATTTTCAAAAACCCTGAGAAACGTAATTATTAATTTTTAGTCGTCAGCCTAAATACAAATTTTGAAGATCCTAACTTCAAAACTGACGGACTTTCATACAAACTTTCATCCCCTATTTTACCCCCTTAGGGGTGGAATTTTGTAAAACCCTTTCTTAGTGCGCCCCTAGGCCTCATAAGGAACCTACATGCCAAATTTGGAATCTCTAGACCCAGTGGTTTGGGCTGTGCGTTGATATGTCAGTCAGTCAGTCACCTTCTTCTTTTATATATATAGAAGACGACCCGATAAACCATACAAACGACACCCATATTGATTTTTAGACATTTCAAACTTATCGCACCCCAACTGCATCCCCAGGGGGATGATGGTATTTCACGTCCACCACGTTTGATTTCAAAATTGTAGTAGTTTTCGTAATTTGCGACCCGATAAACCATACAAACGATACCCATATTGGTTTTTAGACTTTTTCACCCCATTTCCCCTTTTTAGGGGTTGAATTTGGGGTGGAATTTCAATAACAGTGATGAACGTTGCATAGAATTACATCATTAATGCCTAAATAATAAATTATGTGGATTTTACTTTAAGAATAAAGAATTTTTAACTTCATCCCCCTTTTCACCCTTAAGGGTGTCGAATTTTCAAAAACCCTGAGACACGTAATTATTAATTTTTAGTCGTCAGCCTAAATACAAATTTTGAAGATCCTAACTTCAAAACTGACGGACTTTCATACAAACTTTCATCCCCTATTTTACCCCCTTAGGGGTGGAATTTTGTAAAACCCTTTCTTAGTGCGCCCCTAGGCCTCATAAGGAACCTACATGCCAAATTTGGAATCTCTAGACCCAGTGGTTTGGGCTGTGCGTTGATATGTCAGTCAGTCAGTCAGTCAGTCACCTTCTTCTTTTATATATATAGATTACTTACAAAAAACCTTAAAGTAAATAAAAACAAAACAATTCAGTGTGTGACAGTAGCGAAACAACAAAACAACAAACTACTAACGTATCGATTTGGATTGCGGGTAGTAATATATTTGAGTGAGAATTTGTATTATGATTGTTAAGGAGAATACAACATTATAATTTTACGGAACTTAAAATACTTAGTTTCAAATATGTCAATGTCTTTGTTATCCACCACAGATTCGTTATAAAGACCACACATATTTGCGAGAGGATTATAAAAAGAAGTGTTGTTTTTATACACCTGTAAAACAAAAAGTCTAGAATTGCGGACCCTATAGATAGTATTAAAACTAATTTGTGATATTAAATTCGGCGAATCTATTAAACCGTGTATGATCTTATACAAGTACGAGTATAACAGTGAGTGACATTTCCGTCTAGTCTCCAAAGTACACATATTGAAATTATGTAATCTATCTTCGTAGTTGTGAAGTGTTCTTTTGGCGCCTATGAAGACAGCGTTTTTGAACACGTTCGATATTATTTATATGTATTTTATAGTGGGGTGACCACACCACACTGCCATATTCAAGAACTGTTCTTACTAAGCTATTATATAGATGGATTGTACTATAAGGATTTTTGAAAGCTTTGGTGGTGCGAATAATGAACCCCATCATTTTGTTACTTTTATTTATTATGTAGGTGAAGTGTTCTCTAAAAGTGAGTTTACAATCAAAATAAACGCCTAAGTCCTTTATCACCGATACTCGACTTAGTGTTGCGTTATTGACAGTGTAGGTGTAGTGAAGTGGTCTAGTTTTGTTTGTAAAGGATATGACCTGGCATTTATTAATGTTAAGACTCATTTTATTTTCATGACACCAGCGGGAAACACGATCAAGATCTTCCTGCAGTTCTCGGCAGTCAGCCATGCTATCAACCGATTTATAAATTTTGAGGTCGTCGGCGTATAGTAAAAATGGACATGTTAGTATTTTGGCAAGGTCATTGATGAATATTGTAAAAAACAATGGTCCCAAATGCGATCCCTGTGGGACCCCAGATGTGACCACTATTGGTGAAGAGACATAGCCCTTCACTGTTACTAGTTGACTACGATGTTCGAGATACGATTTCGTCTATCTAAGTAAACTGCCATGGACCCCATATGCACCGAGCTTCGCAACAAGTAAGTTGTGGTCAACTTTATCGAATGCCTTGCTGAAGTCGGTGTATATGGCGTCTACCTGACCTCTTTTTGCAAAAGAATCACATAAATACGTTTTGTACTCAAGTAAGTTACTGATAGTAGATTTTCCACTAACAAACCCATGCTGACGCTCATCAATTAGGGATTTGCAGTGAGTGTAAATATAGTCATAAATTAACGATTCAAAAAGCTTAAATAAAATAAATAATTATAAATATTTTTTTTTTATTTTCTCTCACAAACAACATTAGAGTTAACATGCAATTTTTAAAATACACTAATTAATAGATAGTAGAATGACTAAAATATGCATTTTACAAGCAAAAAATTTAGCTTGTGAGAGACTGGAGCCTAAACTAGGTTTTGCACCTGTAACTTAGGTCTCCAGGACCCACTCTTGCGGAGATCGCTCTAGCAAAAAAGTACTAACTGATACTATTTTAACCAGTGTAAGTGCTAACCGAATCAACTTGTGCACTAACAAAAACGACTAATGTACTAACAAAAAAACAACAAGTTACTAACAAAAACAACTTATTTTACTAACAAAATAACAACACACATGGCATGGGTGCACCAATACTTATAATTTTTCTTTTATTGTTTCTTAAAATAATTTATTTTTATTTAGCTTAGCTATACACGATAAAATACTAATAGGTCGGTAATTCTCGCATCGTGATTTATCACCTGATTTGTAAATAGGTACAACATGGGCAGTCTTCCAGACTCCAGGGAACTTGCCAACGTCTCGGAGTAAAGTGTCAGATTCAGTGCATCAAAACTGACGACACTACGAGCTGAAAACTTTGGGTGGCTGTAGAGACGTCTCGTCAGCCAGCCCATTCTATACAGGGAAAACTACGAAGATTACATAAAAGCAAAATAGTTCCACATTTACTGCATGTCTACTGCAATTGATTGTAAAAAAGCCGAATCGAAAATGTCCATATGGTAGGAGCACTTCATCAATAATTATGGGTGGCTGGAGAGACGTTTTCCCAGCCAGCCCAGGTGATATCTCGGAACATATAGTAGGTAGGAAGATAAAACAAAGCTTAATATTTACTACCTACTCGGAACAGTAGGAAGCAAATATTTCAAAATCCTAGCTCCACTAACTTTTGAGATATTTGTATTTTTTCATGGGCTTGCTGGGGAGACGTCTCGCCAGCAAGCCCATGCTGTAACTCAAAAAGTACTGCCCGTAGAATTTTGAGCGATATACCAATAGAGAGTACATATTTGATGCAATAAGCACCAAGAAAAGTGAGTCCCTAGGTCTAACGGTTTCGGTGCTAGAAACAAAAATCATTTTCCCGCCGAAAATTTTGAATGCATGATGTGAAGTGCGACGTTGCCGTTCTGTGCAACTCTACATGTTGCTGTTAGAGCATTCAAAAATCAATCTTGTATCCTTATAGTTAAAAGGTACTGTAGACGCACCTGTAGATTATTTGTAATTTGAGAATAGTTCGGGAGACGGTGTACTTAGTAAAAGACTGATTCGTTAACAAGAAGTTTTTATTTATTTGTGGACAACATGTTAAGAACGAAAGAGATAATATGTATTTTAGCTCACGTGAAGGTTAACTGGTGCCTCAATCTCTTTTTAGCAACCGTGACAACTGTATTCTAGTAGGAGATGTAGGTTTAATGGTCTCAGTAACAAACTAAAATTTTTAAAGTATGCTTAAATTGTCCTGTAATTAATAAGTTAAGAAAACTGATTTATTAAATAAATACGTGAGCCAAAATACATATTATCTCTTTTGTTCTTCCTATGTTGTTCACATAGCCACAAATAAATAAAAACTTCTTGTTAACCAATCAGCCTTTTAAGTACACCGTCTCCCGAACTATTCTCAAATTACAAATAATCTACACGTGCGTCTACAGTACCTCTTAACTATAAGGACACAAGATTGATTTTTTTCTAACAGCAACATGTAGAATTGCACAGAACGGCAACGTTGCAATTCACATCATGCATTCCAAATTTTCAGCGGGAAAATGATTTTTGTTTCTAGCATCGAAACCATAAGACCTAGGGACTTATTTTTCTTGTTGCATCAAATATGCACTCTCTATTGGTATATCGCTCAGCATTCTACGTGCAGTACTTTTTGAGTTACAGCATGGGCTTGCTGGCGAGACGTCTCCCCAGCAAGCCCATGAAAAAATACAAATATCTCAAAAGTTAGTGGAGCTAGGATTTTGAAATATTTGCTTCCTACTGTTCCAAGTAGGTAGTAAATATTAAGCTTTGTTTTATCTTCCTACCTACTATATGTTCCGAGATATCACATGGGCTGGCTGGGAAAACGTCTCTCCAGCCACCCATAATTATTGATGAAGTGCTCCTACCATATGGACATTTTCGATTCGGCTTTTTTACAATCAATTGCACTAGACATGCAGTAAATGTGGAACTATTTTGCTTTTATGTAATCTTCGTAGTTTTTCCTGTATAGAATGGGCTGGCTGACGAGACGTCTCTACAGCCACCCAAAGTTTTCACCTCGTAGTGTCATCAGTTTTGATGCACTGAATCTGACTCTTTACTGATGGAATGAACCAATTTCCACAAAATTTTGGTGTATGCCACTTGGCCATATCTCGCACGGGCTTGCTGGGGAGACGGACACGCGTGAGGAGACTAGGGCCCCATACAAAGCTCTGCCTGCAGGGCCCTGCTTGCAGTGCCACTGCCAATCGTACTTTGTGTGGGCATGCAGGGCCGATTTTTTAATTGTTCACCCTGCCGCAGGGCCGCAGTGGCATTCTGCAAGCCCGACCAGAATCGGGTAGAAATTACCCTGACAGCAGGATAGCGTTATATGACGTCCATCAGTGTGGTCGAGACAGACTGCTGTCAAAGGGTAACTATTACCGTTTTGGAACTCACTCTTGTTTTCGTCATAAAAAGTTAAAAATCTCTTCTTCATGAGCCAACGGGAGAAATATGTGTGGAGGGCTTGGAGGAGCTGTGGAGGGACATATTCGAACTATATCGAGATTTTCCGTGCCTCTGTAAGATGTACAACGAGCAATGCCATAACAAAGACATGCGGTACCAAAAATATAAGACTTTTAATAATGATGCTACACTGTCGGCTTTCGAGATTTTTTAAAGCTATTTTAAAAAAAAATATTTGATAAAACTATTTTGAAATTTTAATTTTTAAAAATATTTTTTTTTTATCATCGGGGTCTAACTCTCTCAGTAAATAAGCGTGACCCAACGTCTCTCGCAGTGGTTAGGTACATACACCATTGTTTTTTTCTTGTTCTTTCTGCCACAAGTACAGCTAACGCAATTTTTGGTGTTTTGATAATGATGGAGCCATTTTAGTATAGGTAATTGTATGGGAAAGACAGCACTGGACACGTCTGAACGCAACAGCGCAACGCGCTCTTATGCACAGATTAGTATATATGTAGGGGGCTCTCTTATGACTTGCAGGGCTTTGTGTGGCAACATCCTCTGCGGCAGTACTGCAAGCAGGGCCCTGCACTTGACGAAAATGGCGAACGGAACGCAGACATCACCTTGTTTCGCTTGCACTTACCGCTTTTTATATCTCTGTTCCACATTTTAGGCATATTGCGCACGAGTATTATTATAATCTAAGATATAGTATGTTAAACGGAACGTTAATGTAACGGTTTTCTTTTGTTGTCGATCGACCCCACTGTCTGTACCGACTGCATTTTCGCGCGCGATCCCAACAAACGAACGTTCACGGTTGTTATTGTTAATTTTACAGCAAAATTTTTATTAAATTTAAGTGTTTATGAATAAAAGTCGTATTCATTTATACAATGTTTTCCAAAGCCAAACGTTTTGAACCCGTTGGTAAGTGTTAAGTTACGTTAATTCCCTTGACCGCAACGATGATTTGTATTAACGTTAATTTGAATTCAATTGTTTTGAAAAGCTTGGTTTGTCAAGCTTTGTTGTAGAATTTCGAGAATGTAGTAAATGTTTATTTTTTCTTTTTGTAGTCGCACCTAAAACTCAATCTAATGGAGCAAAGAAACCAGAAATGGAGAGTCAGAAGACCAAGACGAGGACGCCTGCTGTGTCTGTTTGCTCGAAGCAGTCCAAGGGCAAAACAGTTTCGACAGCCGCCACCCCTGCCAAGGCTTATTCAGATGCTCATTCTCAGTGCAGTTCTGTGAAAAGCACTAAATCTTTTGTTACTGTAAGTATCATCCATTATCATATTTATCTTATCATCAATATCATTTTCTCTCTTAAAAAATATATTGCTCGGGTTTGTATTATCCATTAAATTTGATGTTTTGAAGGGTTATTCAAAAACTACATCCTTCATACCTACTTTAACAAAATTATCAGCTGATTTATTATTATTAGCTACTAGCTCATTCAAAATAAACGCATTTAATTTACCTACCCAATTCAGATACACGCCACATTATATTTATTTAGCACTTCTTTTTCCCAAGCCGAAACCAGTGAAGCCAGTAACAAAAGCCCCATCTAGTCTGAAGAAAGCACTGCTGCCACCCAAAGAAACTAAAATTAGGCCTACCACAGAGAGTGACATTTTGAAAGAACAGGAAGTGGAAATAAGGTACCTATAGCATTCAAGTAGAGTCAAAAGCACGTCAAGCTTGACACATTGGATTTTGTACCGTTCTAACCTCAATAGATTTCTGGTTACGGGCATTTACTTATATATAGTTACGGGCAAGAATCGCAATGCAAGTGTCAAGCTTGACCTGTCATTGACTGTACCATTGGTTAAAATTTTACTAACCGCCTTTTGCATAAAGCCATTTTGAATTAACTTCTGGTCAAAACCTTCCTTAAATTTATTGCTGTATATTTCACTTCATTTATTTAATTATTACTTATAGATTTAATCAGTTATCTTACCCAAATCAATAACACAACCTAATCAATGTACAGCGCATTCAGAACAAGTCTGTCTATGATGGTTATTTTCTGCGCATGGGTGACAGGCAGAGAGCCAATGAACGATTCGCTCCCCCCACGACTTATTTTTTTACTTCTGCGCATTTACGGTCACAGATACCTATCTAAATAATTGCTTTGTTAACTAAATTATGCAAATGGCAGTAAGATCATTAATAAGTTTACCTAAAGCCTAAAACAAGTCCCACAACTCAATCAAATACATGATATACAGGTTGCAAAAAGATTTTTGAAAAGAAAACTGAAATTCTGGATTTAGAATATCGTCTTATTTGAATTGATTCCGTAGCGTTGGTAGACCAGGAAACTGAACAACTTTTTCCCAAGGAACATAGATCGAAATATGCTTTTTTTTACTTCTTACATCTACAATTTTTTACACCCTGTATGAAAAACTGTATTGAAAGTTTGTGGAGTGATATTGTTATGTTCATCAACAATTGTGCTTTTTAGGAACAAAGATTACACAATTGCTGAATACAATAAACAGATTGAAGAACTGAAAATCAAAATAGCATATCTACATAAGCAGTTGGAGGAAAAGTCCAAAAATAAAGAAATAAGAAATTTACAAAACCAAATTTCCCAAATAACTCTAGAAGATTCTAAAGAAAATTTAAAATCTCAGCAAACTGAACTTGATAATAATACTGATGTAATTAATGAATTAATGAAAAAGATAGCAGATTTAGAAGAACAATGTGAAAAACTTGAAAAGGAAGTTACTTGCAAACAGATGGATCTCAGGTCTCTTGAAGAACTCATTGTTATTAGGGATAGCCTTTGCAAAGACTTACAGAATAAATTGACTGATATAGAATCTGATTTGGAGGAAACAAAGCAAAGGCTTGAAATGGTAAAAGGGCACCATGCTCTAGCTCTTGAAGCCAACGAGAGCATCAGACGTGAATACAAAGCTGAGCTCGAAACTGTGAAATCAAAATTTGAAGACGAAAAATCAACTATAATTACAAAGTCCAAAGTTGACCAAGAAAATATTAAATTGAAGTACAACACTATGATAGAAACTATCAAAAATGAATTGTTTAAAGAAAAGGATGACGCTGTTGCCGAGCTGCAGCTTCAGTTGACCACCAAAGATTTAGAAATGAAGGCGAAGTTGGAACAAATAGATGAAGCTAATCACGAGAAACTGAGACTGTGCGAGATCCAATTCGAAGAGCGCAGCCGCAATATCCAGGAGCACTGGGCCCAACAACAAAACCAGCTTCAATACCTCGAGAACGAAACCAAAGAATTAAAATACTCCCTTAACATTAGTGAGGAAAAAAACGAAAAAATGCAGAAGGAAATTAAGTCTTTAAAAAATGAAATAGAATCTTTAACTGTTGAAAAGCTTAACCTCATTAAACAGACTAATGAATTAAAAGAAGAATCTAAAAAGAAACTTATTGATTTCGAAAATGAAATTAACAAACTCACTGCAGAAGTGGATAAGGTAACAAAAGAGAAAAATAAATTCGAAATGTCTCTATCTGTAACAAGGGATATCGTTCAGGTATTGACCATGCGACTGAGGGAGTCTGATAATGAAGTGGAACATCTAGAGAACGAAGTGCAAATATTGACGAATTCTAAAGAAGCATTGGAGAATGAATTGACCACATACAAAAATACTTTGAACAATACAGTTTTGGAATGTAATGAGTACAAAGAAGCTTTGGTTAATATATTGAAGTCTAAGGCGGCTCTGGCTAAAGAGCACACCCGTATTATGGAGCACAACGTTTCTCTGATCGAAAGTTTGCAGAACGTAGAGAAGGAGGCTTACCGCGAACTAGGCTCGATAAAGAGCGAGCTGATTGGTGATGTCGAGATGTTGAAGAAAGAATCATCTTCGCAGATCCAAATTCTTCGTGATGAGGTAAGATTCGACTTATTGAATATTTAAAGTAAATAGACGAATTAAAAGTTAGTAACGACGTTCATTTGATAGGTAGAGAAGAAACGCGTTTTGTGCGAGCTAGCGACGGAGCACGCGGGGCAAGCGACGGCTGCAGCCGAGCAGTCCCGCGCGCTGCTCGCGCAGGCTGCGGCCGAGATCTCGCGCCTGGAGGGGGAGAACCACCGCCTGCAGCAACAGGTAAACTGCACAAATATTACTCAATATACAAATCACACACTACTTCCTAGTAGCCACATATCGGCGTAGATACGCCGCAGATGCTTCATCCGGAAATCTACCCTAGTAGACCCGAAAAAGTAGACATTTGTATTCATGATATCGTGTGGGTTGCAAGGTCTATGACCGACCTCGCAAACCCTGGCGTCAGAGTTGTTGAGCCGCCAAAGGCCTCTGACGTGGGTCATTAACGACTAATCCGAAGATAGAAGTCGGGACTAATGGCTTAGTGTGCCTTCCAAAGCACAGAATCATTTAACTTTTTGGACAATCAGGTGATTCATCCTGCAATGTCCTAACCAGAGAGGTTGCACAAAGGGATTTTTGTTTGACAGTTTCCCCAGTAGGAATCGAACCCAGAAGCTCCGGATCGAGAGCCGAGCACTCTAACCAGTAGACCACAGAGGCTGTTATTTATTGCCACCACAGTTGCCACGCGCAAAATGAATATACACAACATACAAACAGTGAAATATCAATATAAATACATAATAAACTTTCAGATTGAAGACCAGCAGTCCCTGGTGGTGGAGTTATCTCTGCTGCGGCAGGAGAACGAGGAGTTGTCGCTGGCGGCGGCCCGGCACGCGTCCATCGTGGACAAGCTGAAGAAGGGCGCGGAGTCGCAACCAGCGCCCAAGTCCCCCTCGCTTGTGCGCAACACATACAAAACCGGCAAAGAAAACCTACAACTTACAGTTTCTCCACTAAGAGAGAGGAACCATTGATTTCCCATCCACATTAACTTTCCATATGTTTAAAACGTTTTCAAATTATTCTTTGATTGTATCAGATAAAACTCGTTTATATTTCTTGTTATCAAAATCACTATTAATAATTGCTCATTTTATTACATTTGGATTTTTTGTAAGTTTTTATCAGAAGGTAACTATTTATTGTATTGGTTTAATGTTTTCCTAATTTATTATTTGTGTATGATTATTGAGTACACAATAAATTGTGTTTAGTTATATGTTTTGTATTTTTTTTTTCTAAACCTAAATGCAACAGTTCTTCTAAATTATTCTTGGAACAGGATAAATTAGCAAATCAATTTTTTTAAATTTTACTTTTATTTAAGTATGAACACTTATAAAAAAGCAATGCTACATCATAGGTGCAAAAATTTACACAAAAAAGTTTGGCAAGAAATTATTTATAATCAATCATTGAACATTTTGAAATTGATTAACAGTTCATTAAATACTAGCTGCAAAATGCAGAACCGTTGTTACTCTTACGTAAAGCAACTAAATAAATGCATTATTATAAAAAAAAACACTCTTTGGAATAATCAGACTTAATCATAGTTTGAGATATGGACACTTAACACATACAAGTAACATTCGCATATTAACTAATTTAGGCGTATTTGTTCTCACTATGGGTCTCGCTTACCCAGAACATTTCCAAATTGTACTTAAAATACCATACATTTTGGTACCGATGATTGCTATGCCTAATATTTTATCAAACTATCTTAGATTTAAGTAAGCATTTCATGGGGTAACTCAAAATCATCTTAATTATTCTAATTAATAAATCATATAAAAACGAGACTGCATGAGATCACCAAGTCGTTGGTTTGAGATACGAATCACAATCAGTCTTAAAGAGTATTTTTCCTAGTTGCTATCATTACAAAATCAGTCGATATGTTACAAGACCAGTTACATGGCATTTTCAGAAATTCATATAAAATGTTAAAAAATAAACATCAATTGGAGCAGAGAGTTACTCGCATAAATCTATGCTATTCTAAGTTGATTTACTAATAAATACGTACAACATTACTAAATAGTAATATCGAATAGAAATGGAAGTGGTAAATTAACACTACAAAAACGTGTACACAAAATAATTACAAATAATAATACTATGTATCAAATACAGACTTATCAAAGATCGCATTGGAATTCGTTTACATAAAACACTTTGGAAAATTTTATACTAACTAAAATAAAAAGTGCATCCGCTGCGTTAAAATGAGCATGCGGCGAGATGGCATGAGATTACATACATTGGATGCGAGTTGCAGGGGATGCAGAGAGAAGCCATCCCGCGCGGGATCGCCCGACGCAGCGGACGGCCAAAAGGAAGATTATGTTTTAGTCGACATGGGCGTACTCGGGCAGCACGCCGTGGTCGGCGAGCAGGCGGCACAGCGGCGGCTCCGGCAGCGGCAGCAGGTCCTGCGCCACGGCGATGAGTGTGGGCTCCGGGCCCGGCAGCGCGCCGTGCCACGCGTAGTAGTAGAACAGCTGCTGCATGGCGGCCATGAAGCGGCGCTGCTCCGCCACCTCCGAGTCGAACGTGCCCAGGATGGCCTCCACGTCGGCGTCCAGCCCCGCCACGCCCGCGCCCGCGCCCCCCGCGCCCCCCGCCGTCACCACGTACAGCGGCGCGCCCAGCACGGCGCGCGTCACGTTGAGCAGCGGGCACAGCGTGCGCACGGCCCCGATCGCCTCCACCAGCCCCGAGTACGTCTTGTTGACGCGCGCGAACACCTCCCCTCCGAGCCGCTTCTGCCCGATCACGCTCTCGTTGACCATCGCTTCGATGATCTCCGGCGTCCAGTTGAGGTGTTTCTTCTTGAGCAGGTCGGAGTGTCCCGAGTGCAGCGTCGTGCCGAGGACCATAGGTTTGAAAAGCTTGTCCTTGCCCTCCTGCTTGGCGCGCCTCTGCTCTCGCCAGGCTCGGTCTGCGGGCGCGCGCAGCAGGTCCCCGTCGAGCACGAGCCACGAGTGGCGGAACTCGCCCGCCAGCGGCAGGCTGCCCACCGTGCTCGTCAGCCACACGTCCGGCGTCGTCGACAGGATCTCGGTCGTCGACTTGCGCCGAAGGCAAGCGGCGTCCTCGCATTTGATCGTCTGTTTGAATTGCTCGAAACGTCTATACGCTTTCTCGAGGGGCTCCGTCGGAAACACCACCGAAGGCGAGGACAGCCAAGCGCGCGCGTAAAGCTTTTGGGCCTTTATCATCGTAGTGAGAGCGGCGGTCAGGGTCGCTCCGGCCCGGTGACCGAGTAAGGTGACCGAGTTGGGGTCTCCGCCGAAGTGTTGGATGTTGTGTTTGACCCACTCGAGAGCGACGAGGAGGTCGCTCAGGGCGTAGTTGCCGGACGTCTCGGGGTATTTAGTTTTGGAGAGGATGTCGAGGGCGAGGAAGCCGAAGGGGCCGAGACGGAAGTTGGGTCGGACGAAGACGACCTCTTTGGTGCGCGCGTACATGGCGGAGGGCTGCGCGGGGCCGAGCCCGCCGGCCAGCGAGGACGCGCCGAGCAGCACCACGACCGGCAGCGGCGAGTCGTAGCGCACGTGGGGGGTCACTACGTCCAGCGTGAGGCAGTCCTCCTCCCCGGCGACGGTCCCGTTGTCCAGGAACTGCAGGCACAGCGGGCCGCGCTGCTGGGCCGGCAGGGTGCCGTTCCAGCACAGAGAGATGTCGTTCATGGGCTGAGCGTACGTGAAGCGGCGCTCGGCGACGGGCGGGACGGCGTACGGGATACTGTAGAACTTGTACACGTCCTCATCTCGTATCCTACAACATAACAGAATCAGTTTAAGAAATAAACTCAATCAGTTGAGAGGTAACTATTTTAGCTTCGCCTACTTAGGTAACTATTTCGTGGGGTCAAGCAAGTTTGAAGGGTACTTATCATTGTACGAGGGCCAAACCGAAAAGATCGGTAATAGAATACTCAGGAATAAATTAGATTAAAACCTTTTTGGTTTATGACATGTAGTATTATTTCAAACACAATTCCATTTTTGAATTTTAAAAAAAGTAAAAAAGAAAAGAGTAGTAGCCATTTGAATTTGACAAGTCAGTGGGGAAAATGGAGCTTACGCGGGAACATTTCCGTGCCATAATTTTTCACAACTTTCGTCGAGGTTTATCTCAAGAACAATGTCTGGCCGAGCTTGTTTCTGTTTATGAACTTGAAGCACCCAGTAAAACGACTATATGTCGTTGGTATTCTGAGTTTCGTCGTGGACGTTCCTCTCTCACGACAGTTCCTTCTACTGGTCGACCAAAAACAGCGGTAACACAAGATAACATCGATGCTGTGCGCCAATTAATAAAAGAAGATAGACATGTGACATACGAGCAGATTCGGGCTTCTCAGCATTGGTATGACAGCAATTCAAACTATTTTACATGATGAACTGGGTGTCAAGAAGTTAGTTTCCCGCTGGGTGCCCCATCGTTTGACCGAGGAACAAAAGTCGGCTCGTGTTAATTGGTGTCGGTCTACTCTGCAACGGTTCAATAGAGGGAGCTCAAATGCAGTTTACAATATCGTCTCTGGTGATGAATCGTGGATTTATTCATATGAGCCCGAAAGAAAATATCAATCGGCTGTTTGGGTCTTCGAAGGCGAGGTCAAGCCAACAAAAGTTGTCCGCTCTCGTAGCGTGTCGAAAAAAATGGTCGCTTCGTTTGTATCGAAAACTGGTCATGTGGCTACGATTCCTTTACAAGAACGCAGAACGGTTACTCCTGATTGGTACACAATAGTTTGTTTGCCGGAAGTCATAAGAGAACTTCGTAAAATTAATCCGAATCGTCGCATCATTCTTCACCAGGATAATGCGAGCTCACATACCGCTCGCAAAACGATCGCGTTTTTAAATCAGGAAAACGTGGAGTTAATGGACCACCCACCGTATAGCCCTGACTTGAGCCCCAATGATTATTTTACATTCCCAAGAATTAAAGATATGCTACGTGGTCAACGATTTCAAGGCCCAGAAGAGGCAGTCGAAGCTTACAAATCGGCCGTTTCGACTATATCCACTTCAGACTGGAATTACTGTTATAATAATTGGTTTGATAGAATGCAAAAGTGCATCGATTGTCACGGAGAATACTTCGAAAAACAATGAAAGTAAATATTGTTGTATTATTTTTGTACTTTTTTCTATTCCCGATCATTTCGGTGTGGCCCTCGTATAGTATTGTAGTTCGCTGGTATAACGTAGAACACTCACCCCTCCACGGGCCCGCAGGTGGTGATGGTGGTGATGTACCTGCCGAGCCGCAGCGGGCGCTCGGCGGGCGGGCCGGCGCGCGCGCCCACACAGATGCCGACCACCACCACCAGCAGCACCACCACGATCAGGCAACACACTATTATGTCGTCTGGAACAATACTAGTAGTTAATGCCACTGTCAAGTAAATATAGTCATTGTAACATGAGTGCTTGTTTGTGACATGAGGCGCAGCCGAATCACAATAGACAGCACGAATGTTACAATGACTAGTTTGCAATCAGTGGCATACATTACTTTTTCTATAACGTACCGACTTTGTTTACTTTCGTCGTAGTACTAGAGCACTAGAGCACCTCCACTTTTTTGGCGATAAAGTCCTCTTTTGACTTTCTCACGCTGCCTTAATTATTTCGGTCGGCGGCGGCGTGAATATTTTACTCGTTTTTACAGATTTTCAATGGAAATCAAGGTGTTTATCGTTAAATAATAAATTAAAAGTTATTGTGTATATATTTTTGACAGATTAAATAAGCGCGAACGATGAAATGGATATAGAACATAAATCACTACGTATATATCAGAACCTAAATCACTACGTATATAAATAAATAAAATAAAAAAATAAGTCTTTATTACTCTCACAAATGAAACACTTAGAATGAAAAACCTAGCTTAATTAACAATAATATTTGTTTCTTTTGTGAGAGTCTGGTGTCCATACTGGGATATACCTGTGTTACGGAACACCAGGCTCTCACCCCATGACCATGAGCAGTTATTGCTAATTACAATATACCTAGTGGTAATGAAGCGAAAAAATAAAGAAGAGAAAAATAAACTAAAAAAGAACAAAAAAAAGAAAATTAAATTAAAATTAGGGAATGAGCGTATACGGTCCTAAAATATAATGCTTTTATGTATATGAATGTGTGTTTGTGTGCGTGTGTGTTTGTGTGCATGTGTGAAATAGAGATAGTGCGCGTAAATGTTTTTCCTATCAGTGCGTTTGTGAATTTTGAGAAAGTCTCTATGTCAGTCAACCATTAATGTCAACTATACAACAATATCAAAAAGTTTCTCTTTACCGTCATAGTCATATTGCTGTAAACATGCCTTAACATTTTCCCTAAAGCGATAGCTCGTTAAACCTTTACACATATCAATTTTTTTACTTAATAAATCATATATACGTGGGGCCAGTACACATATACAGGGGCAATTAGGTATATGTGTATATCTTTCTCGTTCTTTCACACTGCTGCATCATAAGTGTACGAATTCTTTTTTGAAGTTGTGTCTACTTTATGGCTTGGTAACTAGCATATTAGCCGATGGCATCCAATACAACATTTTGTTGCCAAACCTAACAAAAAGGTGAAAAAATTATGTAACCGTATTGTAGACAGTTTTGCATTTATAAATATTACGCAACTGTTGTCGGAATGGCAATGTTGTGATGGTTTCGTATTTCGAATTTTAACAAATGGGAGTAGAAAAAAGCTTTTTCTCAAACATGCTTGGAAATTCAATCATTATTTTGACAACCTTCTTAGAGCAAAATCGAAATATCCGTACTGGTAAAAAACATGCGAGCAGCGGCCGGGAAAGTTAGTATGAAAATCCATTTCTTCCGTGCCAGACGGTCGGGAAAACCACTATGAAAACTCATTTCTGTCATCTAATTTCAAAATGGAACCAGCTTTTTCTCTAAAGCATGGTAACCAAGGAGATGACAATCAACGAAAGAGTTCTGAACAAGGAAGTCACACATCGTTTATTTCGCGCAAGACCGTAGTAACTAGTATAAAATCTCTGTAACCACATTTAGTTCAATAAACTTATTTATTATTATTATAATCTGTGGCGCAGGGTCCGAGTTTTGAACTGATCTAATGACAAAAATAATTTCCCTAATTTGAAATGCCTTGATCAACTCTAAAAAAGTAAATAATAATTATTTATGTTATTAGGAATCAAATATTATTTCATAATAAAAAAAAATTATTCTTCAATTTTATAGATTTGATTAAGATTTTGTTTTTATTCTAAATCTATTAATCACTTGAAGAGGTTCAAGAATAGGTACCCCGAACATCATTCTTTATTAAAAGTTATTAGCGGGAACATCATATTGACTTATTGTATTTAATTTAGTGTAATTTAGGTTGTGATTGTGGATAAAATTAATAAGTCAATGGAATTTAGAAATAGTGCCTCAAATATCATGTATGTCATGAGTTCATGACTATTTAAAATCTTATGAGAACTTTATCAGTGGCAAAAAGAGGAGACTGAAAATGTAAGTATTTTTTATGTAAGAATTTGAATATCCGCGCATTGTTTGAGAAAAGCACTATACAAGCCTTGGCCGAAACCAGGTATTGATGGACTCACGTATGTGGGCCTCGGCTGACGCCTCTGCCCACATTATCACGTTCGTCCCTCAATACCCGTTTTTTCGACCGCTGCAGTAATGTACTATCATCTACTCCCGTATCGGAATATTCCAAATTCGAAACCAATAACAGATTCGAAATTGAGGTCATTGTCCGCTAAAACTTTCATTTCCGCACTGTTCCATACTACGACCAGTACAGAAATGGAGTATGGATTTTCATTTCGCAACTGTTGCTTACCATTTTGCAGCTATAAAAACAAGTTTGCATATTACAAAACAAGGAATCCGCTCAAAATGTCAGAAAGAGTAAGTTTGTAAAAATACTACAGTGGTGACTATTTTACTTGACACTTGGGGGGCGATTTCAGTGGTGGAGTCAATATTTAAAAAAAAAGTACCAGGAGAACATAAATCTACAAGAGACCCATGGATGGCTCGCTTCTCAATAAAGTGACCGTGGCAACAGGACAAGAAGTGATTAAACAAAATGTTAAGTACCTGCCGGTTTAGCACGCTCCAGTTGTCAGTTTGTCTAAGCCCATAGATTACAGACTTTAAACATGGTCACGTTTTTTTGATATCCGAGCAGTGCGACACATTTTGAAAGACAAGGACGGCTACATGTATTTGTATATATAGCTATCTCTGTCTAAAATATCAAAAACGTAATTTGTGAATTTGCTAAACATTTTCCTCCACTGACATTTCTTCGCGCTTGGAGGTGATAGATTAGATGACATAATTCCCCAATCAAAGTGACATTTCTCCGAGATATATTTTCTCTTGGGGAGCGTGCTAAGCAGGCAGGAGAACCTGAATCTACAAGAGGCTGACAGTAATCATATACCGGGTGTAACAGTACGCAATGAAATTAATTTTAATGCAACTCCATCCACAAGCTCTGGATCTGGAACAACTTTCAATACTGTACTATCCAAAATTTAAACTGTTATAACTCCTCTTAGTTTAATAAATTGATTACTACTCTTAAAAATGTTATTTTATGTTTTCGATCGTAGATAAAGTTTTGTACGCAACTTTACGTAATTAGTCATTTTAATACTCGATCCATACTATTTTGATACTCGGCTGAGCCTCGTATCAAAAACCAGATCGCATGTTAAAATTACTCTAATTACGCAACAGTTGCATAAATATCTATTCTTATACAATTTTCGCTTGATAAAAGTTTTGAATTTATCTAACGGTGAGCTTTCAATTACTTCGCCTTTAATATTTTAGTTTTATACTTTTCCGGATTGCGATTTCTAGGGATGGTAAGTCGAATCCTTCTTCTGAGTACAAATCTAAAGATGGACGAGTGTCCAGACTATGCCAGTTTACTATAAAATAAGAAAAATGTGGTTTTATTCCCAAAGTATTGCTAAATGAATCCTGTCTAGTTAACCAGAAATTCAAAATATTCATAAATAAATTCATAAATAATTTTGAATTTGTGGTTATAAAGTTTCTGGTTTTCTGGCCAGAAATTCAAAATTATTTATTTTCGGTTCGGGGCGGGCTTTTCGACTAGATGTCCACCCAGTAGGAGGACATTGGTTTCCCTTTCTTTTTATTATTTTTTTTTTATTTGACGTTGTATTTAGTTTATTTTTGACATTGGTACTTTTATGATTAATTAAATTATTTATGAATAATTTTGAATTTCTGGTTATATCTAAATTACTTTAATATGCTGCATTTAAACATGATTTAAAGAAATTTGCATTTCTCACCTATAATAAATTTCTTCTGCCGAATCCTTTCTTTCAGTGGCAATTTTGTGGCAACTTTACCATCTTCGGGTTCCTAAAATGAAATTATATTAATAATTTAAAAGCATTTCAATATTATTAGTAGGCAATAAACTTGTAAGCGAAACTGATAGATACATACCGCAGTCTCTAATTTAACATTCTCCATTCCATCATTAGGTGTATCCAATTTATCTTCTAGGGTCTCCATAGAGGCAAGAGTTGCCTCAGGATCTTTGGCTGAGGTTCTTTGGAATATCTTTGGGTATTTTAGGTTAAAATTAATACGCCTTCTTTTCTCTGTGTTGCCATCTTCTGTAATATGATGAGCAGTAATCAGTATAGGTATTGCAATGTTAGTTGTTCTTAATATGAATAAGCCAATAAAACCATTTTTCCCAGGAATTTTTTGTATTAAAACACCTGAATAACACATAAACTACTTTACTGCTGGAAAACACCTCTTTTGGTGAAGTATATTGTTTGATTGTTTGTTTATTTTCAAATTAAGTACCTAAAATTTATTAAATATTGCTGTTTGGGTAAACTCTGCACTACTATTAGTATCCGTTTCAGCGATTCCAAGTTTTAAGGTTGCCTTGAAGAGATTGCTCTAAGCAATAAGGTCACCTTTGCGCGCAATAAGATACGAGTTATTTGTACGCTATTACTGTTAGTTAAATTAGAATATCTTCGAAATAAATTTAAAGAAATCAACATTTTGACTTTTGTGTCGCAATACATTTATGAGAATTTAATATATGCTAAACGGAATATACATATTTTTGATAAAAATTGTGACAGGCACAGTGTCAACATAAGAAACAAGAATCAACTTGCTTCTCATGTCAGCCGTATTCACAAAATTAGTAAAACATATAAAGGTCAATGTATACGCTTCTATAATAAGGTACCCACTGATATTGAAAGTTTACCGTTAGATAAATTCAAAACTGTAATCAAGCAGAAATTATGTAAGAAGGGTTAATATAAAATATCAGATTATCTAGAAGAGAAAAATCCATGGGATTAGACTACGGTTCTAACAGGCTAATTCAAAATTAAAACTGACCTATGTATGTTGTTTATCAACCTTGTACATTCAAACATATTTAAAAGAGCGCGTGGGTTTTTATTGTCGCTTCTTTTTTTTCCCACAATGGCGCCACATTGTTTGTGAAGCGATGTAGTTTAGCTGACGTCATTAAGAGATTTTAATATCCAACAATGAATAAACGATTTTGATTTGATTTGTTAGTGTACAATAAGTAGTTAATCTATCTTTCATCTTTCAGGAATATCTGATTTAATACAGGCTAATCAGCAGACATTAAATCACCACAGGCAAGATTCGAACCTGTTGCGTCTTCACCTGGAAACGCTTTTTTTAAGTTGGGGACGCCGCGACGCACGCAGACGGGTGATCGGATCACATGAATGGAACTATTGGAGACGCTTTACCAAATAGGCTACCGTGGTCCTGCCTGATGTGCTTTTGCAATTTTCTACTTTGTAGATTTATCCAAACACAGGAAGTATTAAAGTAAATACATTTTCAGCTATTAAATCCTATACTATTAAACGAGCAACATTTGTATATATATATCAAGTGAGCAAGCTACGCTACTCAACAACAGATGGCGCTGTAAGTTTCTAGAACGCACTAAAACGCGCTAAGAAATATCAAAAAAGACGGTGAAAACGAATTTTCCCAGTATGTATAATATAATTTATTTTTACCTAATATTAAAAATATACTTATTTTATTTTATTTAAATTATTTAGAATAAGTAGATATTTGTATACCTTACAAGGTGGAATACAGTGTGCTGTTATATGTTTTATAAGACCTTATTGTTTTTACCTGTATTCAAACAAATAAAGAACTTTGAACTTTTGAACTTTGAACCCAGACATGAGGCCTAGCTAGATCGATTTTTTGCCCCCAAAAACCACTGTATACTAAATTTCATCGAAATCGTTAGAGCCGTTTTCGAGAAACCGATTACAAATACATATATATAGTACCTGGTCGACCGAGCTTCGCTCTATAATAGCCACCTCAACATTTAAATCTCATCGGGTGAGCAAGCTATGCTACTCGCTAAAAGATGGCGCTGTGGGTTTCTGTCTAAAACGCGGTATTTTTTTTAAATGCCTAAAAACACGGGCAAAAAGATTTTTCCCGGACATGAGACCTAGCTAGATCGATTTTTCGTCCCCAAAAACCCCCGGATACTAAATTTCAACAAAATCGTTAGAGCCGTTTTCGAGAAACCGATTACAAATATATATATACTAGCTGTTGCCCGCGGCTTCACTCGCGTTGATTTCGTATTTTATGTTGTTACCGGTTTTCAGTAGGAATGAAATATTTTCCTATAAAATTCCGGGTAATTTTAAACTAAAGAATAACGGGACTTACCATGAGTACAATTCAAGATCCAGCAAAATTTTATATAATTTACAGACGTTACTCAAAATTACTGAAAACAGAGGAACTTGGCAGTATTATTATGCCATAAAGTTGCCACTTAACCTAACTAATGTAGAGAGTGAGATGAGAGACTCCTTTATGTTATTTCAAAACAGAGCTAATTTGTTGAAGTAATTGAGAGAAACTAAAACTATTGTCTAGGATGGAAGTACTATGGCTGGTAAAAAAAAACGATATGTGATAGCTTTAGAGAGGTTGGTCAGAATTATTAGTAACAATTATTGTATAAATTCAGTTAACTTCATACAAAAATTCTACCCATTGCCAACCCTATCCTATCACTATTCCTTACCCCTATATCCCTACCCCTGTCTCTACCTCTATCCCTACCCCTATCCCTTACCCCTACCCTAATCCATCCCCTATTCCTACTCCTGTCCCCATCGCATCTCTGTCCGCTGTCCCTGTCCCTATTCTCTTCCCTATAACCTATCCCTATCCTGACCACCACGTTGGATTTCAAAATCGTTGTTGTTTTCGTAACCTGCGACCCGAAAAACCATACAAACGACACCCATATTGATTTTTAGAATTTCAACCCTATCGCACCCCAACCTCATCCCCAGGCGATGATGGTATTTCACGTCCACCATGTTGGATTTTAAAATTGTTGTCATCAGCGACCCGATAAACCAAACAAACGACACCCATATTGATTTTTAGCCATTTCAACCCTAGCGCACCCCAACCCCATCCCAAGGGGGATGACGGTATTTTACGTCGACCACGTTGCATTTCGAAATTGTTGTAGTTTTTGTAATCAGAGACCCGATAAACCATACAAACGAGACCCATATTGGTTTTTGGAATTTTTCACCCCATTTCCCTCTTTTAGGGGTTGAATTAGGAATGGAATTTGCGGTGGAATTTAAATAACAGTGATGTATGTTACACAGAATTACAACCCTTATGCCTAAATAATAAATTTAGCGGATTTTGCTTTGAAAATGAAGGATTTTCAACTTCATCCCCCTTCTCACCCCTTAGGGTGTAGAATTTTCAAAAACCATAAGACACGTAAAACTTAATTTTTAGTAGTCAGCCTAAATACAAATTTTAGAGATCCTTACTTCAAATCTGACGGACTTTCATACAAACTTTCATCCCCTATTTTACCCCCTTAGGGGTGGAATTTTGTAAAATCCTTCCTTAGTGCACCCCTAGACTTTATAAGGAACCTACGTGCCAAAGGAATCTCCAGACCCAGTGGTTTGGGCTGTGCATTGATATGTCAGTAAGTCAGTCACCTTCTTCTTTTATATATATAGATATACAAATATTGCTTGTTTAATAGTATAGGATACTTACATTTTCATTATACCTAGTTTTACAATGGATAAATAATCCTTATTTTTTTCAGATAAAAAAGAAGTTTTCCTCATATAAAAAGGGTTGATTTTATGACTTGTTAGAATCAACCTGTTATACATAAGAAAATAGTATTTTTCCCACAATCCAACCCAGCCCACAAGCCTTGCTTATCTTATTTATGATGTTTCAGGTCATTAACTCAAAATTGCTAATGATAAGTTATATAATTAACTAACAATTAAGTCTTCTGAGTTTTAACCAACCACACATCCCCATTAGACTCAAATCTTACATATACACATAACTTTAATGAGAAATGGTTAAATAATGAATTTTTAAACAGAAAATCGGCATTATTTTTCCCCCAAGAATAAAGATTTTGTTTAAGTAGGTATTGTAAAAGATGTTGTTTTAAAGATATCTAGTAACCAGTTTAGCCAAAAACTGGCCTAAAACAATGGATTTCACTTTCAAAAAAACAATACAGCTATCATATTTCTAGGACAGATCACAAAAAGCCTAAGCAGGTATTATTTTGCTATGAAGACAATGCTTCCAAAAAGTATGTTAGGTTTTTCAAGGTCTAACAACAAACAAGGTAAGGCTCAGAGATATGGTTTTGGGATTCTCCTCTATTATTATCTACTAGCTGATGCCCGCGACTTCGTCTGCGCAGGTTTATAAATTGTAGCCTATGTGTAATTCTGATGTATAAGCTAAATTATTGTAAAGTTTCATTAAAATCCATTCAGTAGTTTTTATGTGAAAGAGTAACAAACATCCATCCATCCATCCATACTTACAAACTTTCGGGTTTATAATATTAGTAGGAATAGTGAGATAGGATTAGTGGGATTGTCTTTCTTTATCTTCAGGGCTGAAGAATATAACTCAAACACACATAAAAAGCTGCAAGCTTGATCATGCAAAATGCTCCTACATCCAAAACTTACTACCAAGAGGACTTACATAGTGAAACCACATTGAATCACATTGTATTGCATTGTGTTGCAAGTTAACATTGCAATTTTGTTTGGATCCTCATGCCTCCACAACAAAATATTTAGAGCAAGTATTTTCTTACCAGTTTCATTCTGAGGATGATGCATGAACTGTGTAAACGGGCAGGTGTGTAGAAACTGCAGTCTGTGGCGTCGCGGCTTATCTTCTCTTTCAGGATCTCCATCTTTCTCATTTGTAGCTTCATCCTCCTATGAAAATTGTTTAATTTAAACTATGATTATCAGTGCTTTAAGTAGTAATGTAGCTTTTATGTACTTTTAAACCAAGTCCCACCTTAGACTTTTCCTTCTCTGCAGAATTCCTAGTGAAGAAACCTGGCATTTTAATAGCCCCTATAGGAATGAACTTAGGCTTGACCTCACGACCCTGCTCAGTGACTTCTCCAGATAGTGCCGCCTTCACGGGGCCTTCGCCGTCCGTCTTTAATTCCGCCGGAGCATCCTCAGTTACGCTTTCAGCTTTCAACATCACTTCCTTCTCCTCAGCTTCAATTTGCTTCTTATCCGGCGTCTTATTCTCCTCCTCCGTCTCAGTTTTGTTCATATCTATCGTACTCATTGCTGAAATATTCACGAAATCTCGGTAAAAATAAATCTAATAAAATCAATGCACCAGAAATGTCCTAAATCGTAGACAGCTTTATAAGCTTTTATTCAATCGAATGCCGTAAAGGATCCATACTCACTTGAATTAATTAATATTGTGACTCACACACACCATATAAATTATTATACAATTGAGTGTTTAATTCAATAAAATAAGATGCCGGAATACGCCGCTGTTGTTGGTGTTTCGTTTGGTCGGTCGATTTTTGTCAGTGTGACCATTGAAGAAATAATGACTCTGCTGTAGAGTGCTGCACGCTAAATAAAAATCTATCAAAATCTGCCAACCGATCCAAACAAGGAAAATGTCAAAAATGATATGATAGTCTAAACTGTTTTATTGGAGTAAAAAGCAAAAAAACACCAAAAAAAAATTTTCAAAGGCGCTTTCCGCAACTGGCCAAATGTCTTGAAATTGAATTATCTCTATCAAAGCTATTGCTGATTTAATGGTCCTATAATTTTAAAGGTTTTTGATTGTCTCAAAAATGAGAACTGTTTCTGTAAACCCATTTCGATTAAATAAAGCCTATATAGCTAGAAGCTCACCAAACTGCAAGCAAATTCGGTTAGTGATTTTTATGTGTACAGTCTAGGTACGATTCGACAGACAGTATTTGAAAAAAGATTTATTTTTTGGCTTTATATCGATAAAAAAGTGGAGTTCATACATACCTACATTCATACAGTGTGAATTTCCATTGGTTTGGCTTCCGAAGCCCCCCAGTGAATCTACTTATAAAAACACGCAACTTCCCCGAAGAACAATTTCTTTTTACACAAAATAAAATTTCGACTTCCTGATGGAAGTTGTAGATTATAACATCAAAGTGTTATTCAATCAATTCCTTATTCAATTGCAAACTTATAATGTTTTGTCTTCGACAAGACAAATCGTTAGGTAATTTTTAGTAACAATCAAAATTCGTCGCCAGCTTTTAGTTATTTTTTCATCTACTTTATTGGATCCTCTTTATCTCCAAAAAAAATTTAATGAATTAACTTGTCCATAACTATCTATGTCATCTTCTTCTTCTTTCGTGTCGGCAAGAACACGGGCTAAATCTTGGCTACCTTGGTAGCCCTCTAAAAGCCCTGTCATAAAAGTATGATTTAAGTAAAACTTCGATAGGTACAAAGTGGGAGAAACCTGCTACATATGGCAACACTGTTCGTCAACTTGCAACTTGTGAATATTGTCTATGGCTTTTTTTTTTTTTTGGCGGGAACTCGACATGGGCGTTTGCTTGCTTAATTGAAATTTTGTTTTTTTGTGCATTTAGTGATTTAGTGGAAGCGCAGCGTTTTTCTTACGTCAATGTTTAGTGGATAATAAAGATAGTGTGTTATGCAGTAAATTTACTACGGAGTGCGCAGCTGATGAAGATTTCAAGTGATCTCGTGTTTAAGCCCCGTTTGTGTTGTCCCAAAAAGTCACGAACATTTTCCTTCGTAAAGTTCACTATCGCTTTACGAGGGGAGCAAAAAGAAAGATTAAACACATCAGACATGGCTGTATGGGCTTTGTACTCTTTGCCTTTCCGAAAGGAAGAATAAAACCAAAAAAAAAATGTCTATGGCTTTGTTTTTTTTTTGGCGGGAACTCGACATGGGCGTTTGCCTGCTTAATTGAAATTTTGTTTTTTTGTGCATTTAGTGATTTAGTGGATAATAAAGATAGTGTGTTATGCAGTAAATTTACTACGGAGTGCGCAGCTGATGAAGATTTCAAGTGATCTCGTGTTTAAGCCCCGTTTGTGTTGTCCCAAAAAGTCACGAACATTTTCCTTCGTAAAGTTCACTATCGCTTTACGAGGGGAGCAAAAAGAAAGATTAAACACATCAGACATGGCTGTATGGGCTTTGTACTCTTTGCCTTTCCGAAAGGAAGAATGAAACCAAAAAAAAAAAAGTCTATGGCTTTTTTGGACTTTTTGGCGGGAACTCGACATGAGCGTTTGCCTGCTTAATTTAAATTTTGTTTTTTTGTGCATTTAGTGATTTAGTGGATAATAAAGATAGTGAGTTATGCAGTAAATTTACTACGGAGTACGCAGCTGATGCAGATTTCAAGTGATCTCGTGTTTAAAACGCCCCATACAAAGCCCTGCCTGCAGGGCCCTGCTTGCAGTGCGCACTGCCAATCGTACCGTGTGTGGTGTTGCAGGGCCGATGTAACGGCCATTTTGTCGGCCCTGCATGCCCACACAAAGTACGATTGGCAGTGGCACTGCAAGCAGGGCCCTGCAGGCAGGGCTTTGTATGGGGCCCTAAAGCCCCGTTTGTGTTTTCCCAAAAAGTCACGAACATATAGTCTAAAGGGCCCCATACAAAGCCCTGCCTGCAGGGCCCTGCTTGCAGTGCCACTGCCAATCGTACTTTGTGTGGGCATGCAGGGCCGACAAAATGGCCGTTACATCGGCCCTGCAACACCACACACGGTACGATTGGCAGTGCGCACTGCAAGCAGGGCC
Source organism: Athrips mouffetella (assembly GCA_947532105.1). NCBI lineage: Eukaryota > Metazoa > Arthropoda > Insecta > Lepidoptera > Gelechiidae > Athrips > Athrips mouffetella. The sequence goes on from OX383958.1 coordinate 14,129,748, forward strand.
CTGCAGGCAGGGCTTTGTATGGGCCGTTTGAGTCACGAACATTTTCCTTCGTAAAGTTCACTATCGCATTACGAGGGGAGCAAAAAGAAAGACAGATTAGACATCAGAAATGGCTGTATGGGCTTTGTACTCTTTGCCTTTCCGAAAGGAAGAATGAAACAAAATAAAAATGTCTAAGGCTTTTGGGTGTCCGTCTTCCCAGCAAGCCCGTGCGGGTTATGGCCAAGTGTCATACACCCCAGATTAGTAAGTATAGTACAGAAGTCCTACACCAAAATTTAGTGGAAATTGTTTCATTCCATGAGCAAAGTGTCAGATTCAGTGCATCAAAACTGACGACACTACGAGCTGAAAACTGGGTGGCTGTAGAGATGTCTCGTCGTCATTCTATACAGGAAAAACTACAAAGATTACATAAAAGCAAAATAGTTCTACATTTACTGCATGTCTAGTGCAATTGATTGTAAAAAAGCCGAATCGAAAATGCCCATATGGTAGGAGCACTTCATCAATAATTATAGGTGGCTGGAGAGACGTTTTCCCAGCCAGCCCAGGTAATATCTCGGAACATATAGTAGGTAGGAAGTTAAAACAAAGCTTAATATTTACTACCTACACGGAACAGTAGGAACCAAATATTTCAAAATCGTAGCTCCACTAACTTTTGAGATATTTGTATTTTTTCATGGGCTTGCTTGGGAGACGCCTCGCCAGCAAGCCCATGCTGTAACTCAAAAAGTACTGCACGTAGAATGCTGAGCGATATACCAATAGAGAGTGCATATTTGATGCAATAAGCACCAAGAAAAGTGAGTCCCTAGGTCTTACGGTTTCGGTGCTGGAAACAAAAATAATTTTCCCGCCGAAAATTTTGAATGCATGCTGTGAAGTGCGACGTTGCCCTTCTGTGCAATTCTACATGTTGCTGTTAGAGCATTCAAAAATCAATCTTGTATCCTTATAGTTAAGAGGTACTAGAGACGCCCGTGTAGATTATTTGTAATTTGAGAATAGTTCAGGAGACGGTGTACTTAGTAAAAGGCTGATTGGTTAACAAGAAGTTTTTATTTATATGTGGACAACATGTGAAGAACAAAAGAGATATGTATTTTGGTTTACGTATTTATTTAATAAATCAGTTATAATGTTCTTTATATATTATCGATATTAAATAACCACACTGTGACTTTATTACGATGTTTTATTTAGTAATCTTTTACATTTTCATTTCAACAAAGATGATGCAATCTCAGACATGAATAGAATCGATGAAGTAGTGGCGGCTCGAGTGCCGTTTATGGAGAAGGCTGTAGCTGTCAGCGTTTACGAAGACGCCTATGCTGACATCCCCCTTTTTTTGTTAATGGAGATATCTTGCCGGCCTGTTGATCACGCGGCCGCTTCTGGTCGTGGTGGTGACATCAGACCTGGCATGGGGCTCCTGGGTAGTTGTACTGGTTCCGGCTCTGGCTGGGGACCTCTGGATAGATGGACTAGATCCGGCTCTGGCTGGGGACCTCTGGGTAGTTGGTTGCTCTACTGGGTTCTGACTACTGGGCTCTGTTTTCAGCAGTCCAGGAACAGACTTTGAGTGGAGTATACCTGAAAGGGAATGCTCGTCATCTGGCGAGCTCGAATGTTTGTCGGCTTTAATGTGCCATAGGTTTCTACGGTAAGTACCATCTTTGGTTTTTACAATGTAGGATCGGGGTTCAGTTGCTGGTGCTACTACTGCAGCTGGTGTCCAGTTTCTATGATCTTGTCTAATGTATATCTTATCTCCTTTCTTTAATTCCTTTAGTTTTTGTTTTCCTTTATCACTATATCTTTTTTCTTTTTCCTTTTTCATGTTTAATATATCTTGAACATATTTTATAATTTCAGGTTGTAGAAGTGTATCATCGACTGGTAGGAGTGTCTTTGTTCTTCTGCTCATGAGACGTTGGACTGGAGAACCAAGCTTGTCCCTAGGAGTATTTCTATGGTGAAGTAGGGCAAGTTGTACATCAGCATTTTCTTCCTGACATTTCTTCAGTAGGATCTTAGCTTCTTGTACATAGCGTTCTGCTAGTCCGTTGGATCTTGGGAAGTGAGGACTTGATATGCGATGTTCAAACTTCCATTCTCTTTTGAATTTTCTGAATTCCTCTGAATCATATTGCTTTCCTCCATCAGTATTCAAAATGTTAGGTATGCCAAATGTAGCGAACCATTTTTTCATGCGTTTGATAACTGCTGTACTGGTGAGATTAGGCAGTTCGACAAAATCAAAGTAACCTGAGTATGCATCTGCAATCAGTATGTAATCACGTCCTTTTAGATGAAATAAATCCGAACCTACAATACTCCATGGCCTTTCTGGCGCCTCTTGTTGTAATATAGGTTCCATTGGATTGTCTTTTTGTAATTTGGCACAAGTTTTGCAGTTTTTTACATATTCTGTTAGGTCTTTGGTCATATTTGGCCAAAACACGCTATCTCTAGCCAGTTGAATTGTTCCTTGAACTCCTTTGTGGCTCAAGTGAGAGCATCTCATAACTAGTGGAATCATTTTCTCTGGTACTAGGACTCTGTTGTCTTTAAATATTATTCCATCATAGACACTAAGTGCTTCTCTAAAGTACCAATATTTTCTTAAATTTTCTTTTATTTCTTGTATGCTGTCTGGCCATCCTTCTAGTATAGTTTTCTTTAACTCTACTAATTCTTGATTTTCATCCATTTCTTTTCTCAGTTCTTGTTTTCTTTCAGGTGAAAATGGTAATATTGCACAAATAGTCAATGTGTGGTCATCCATTTCTTCTTGGCTGATATTTCTACAGTCTCTACTTAGAGTATCTGCCACATACATTTCTTTTCCTTTCTTGTATATGATTTTTGGATTGTAGGGTAATATTTGTAGGAACATTCTCTGCAATCTGGGAGGTGCATCAGGTAGTGGTTTTTTAAATATTGTTTGTAGTGGTTTGTGATCACTTTCTATTGTTAAATCCTTGCACCCCCAAATGTAGTTGTGAAACTTCTTGCAAGCCACTAATATTGCGTTTGTTTCCTTTTCTAATTGGCTGTAATTCTGTTCTGTCTTTGTGAATGACTTGGCGCAATAAGCGATAGGTTTTTCATTTTGTAACAAGACTCCACCGCAGGCGTAGCTGCTGGCATCTACAGAGAGTGTGATTGGAGCCTTTGGGTCATAGAACCCAAGAACAGGTGGGTTTTGTAATATATTTTTCAGCTCTGTGAAGGCTTTTTCTTGTTCATGTTCCCATATCCATTCTACTTCCTTTTGTAGCAGGATTCTCAGTGGTGCTGTGATGTCTGCCATATTTTTTATAAATTTAGATAGATAGGTAACTAGTCCAAGGAATCTTTGAAGTTCCTTCACATTTTCAGGTCTTTTTATCTTATTGATTGTGTCTAATTTTTCAGGATCTGGTTTGAGTCCATCTTTGGAGACAATGTGTCCTAAGAATTTTATTTCTTGTGTACTAAAAATACACTTTTCCTTGTTTAGGGTAAGTCCTGAATGTTTCAGTTTCATTATGACTTTTTGTGTTGTTGCTTCTAGCTGCTCTTTTGTGACTCCATGGATAAGAATGTCGTCCATTGAGACTTCAACATTCTCGATATCAGACAGAAGTGAGCTCATTACTTGCTGGAACACCTCTGGTGCTGATGCTAATCCAAAAGGCATCCTTAGGCAGGAGAACCGTCCAAATGGTGTACTAAAGGTTAGATATTTTGATGTGCGAGGAGTGACTTTAAGTTGCCAGAATCCTTTTTTACAATCAAGCAGTGTAAACCATGCAGAACCGTGGATTCTTGAAGCAATTTCTTCAATTGTGTTGAGTGGGTAGTGTCTTCTTTTGAGATTCTTATTCAGCTCAGACGGGTCAATACACAATCTTATTTTTTTGTTTTGTCTCACGACTACCATTGGTGAGACGGCAGGTGTGGGTTCTGTGATTGGTTTTATAATATTTTCCTTTACCATTGCCTCTAGTTCTGCTTTGACTTCTTTTCTTAATATATGGGGCACTTTCCGAGCTGGGCATATTGGCAGTTTAGGGTCATCTACTAAGTCAATGTCATAAACATAATTCTTGAGGCAGCCTATGCCTGCATAAAGGTCTTCGTCTAAATTCAATGCCTCGACTCTTTTTATAAGATTAAGCTTGACACCTGTTGCTTTGCCTAGAATCGGTGTGACCTCTGCGTCAACTATGATGTAGTTGATTTCTTGTGTGCTGCTCTTCACTCGGGTGTTGATAATTGCCTCTCCTGTAACTGCTATTTTATGTCCGGAGAAGGATGTTAAATATTTTGTGCTGCTTGGTCTTATTTTTGCCTTGCACTTTTCAGCGATTCTCTTATTTAACACATTGCACTGACTGCCGGAATCTAGTTTAAAGGAAACCTTTATTTTATTTTGTAGGTAACCTGTCTCGTACCAGTCTTCAGTGTCTATGTCGGCTCCTACTGTAGAAACTCTAAGTGTGTTGGGATCTTCCTCCTCGCTGGAATCGCTGGTATCGTCATGTTCTTCTAATATTACTTCCACTTTTTTACTTTTACAGCATTTGGTGAAATGATTCTTCTTGTTGCAGTTTTTACAGACTTTGCCATATGCTGGGCATGATCTGCGCCCATGCATAGTATTACATCTCTTACAATCAAATTGTTCTTCCTTATTTTTCTTATTAATCTTTGTTTTTCTGTTACAGGTGGTAACTGCGTGTACGGCGTTCGGCGTTTTCATCAACTCCATGTGGTTTTTAACTTGCTCTGCAGAATGGCAAATGGAAATTGATTTCTCCAAAGTGAGGTTATCTTCTGCTAGCAACCTCTCCCTTGTCGCATCGCTCGAAATGCCTATCACTATTCGGTCTCTTATAATGCTACTTTCGAGTGTCGAATAGCCACAGTTTTTCACTTTGCTTTTTAGGTTAGTCACGAATTCGTCGAAACTTTGTCCCTCTTTTTGTGAGATTTGATTGAAAACATATCTTTCGTATGTTTCGTTAATCTTCGGGGTGAAGTGATTATTAAATCGTTCTTTAATTTTCGTTAAATTCTTAGCGTCCTCGGTTGTCATGCCGAACGTGTTATAAATGATGGCGGCATCCGGCCCAATGCAACTCATAAACGTGGCTACTTGGACTTCTGGACTTTTCTTTTCTAGACCTGTGGCTATTGAGTACCAATCGAACTGCTGCAGCCATAGCTTCCAAGTTACTGCAACATTGTCGGCGCTCGTTGCAAAGTATTTGGGCGGCTTTATATTTGCACAATCCGATGGTATTTTGTCGTCCGGCATTTTTCTTCCACGCGAGGTTTCGGCACCATATAACGTTCTTTATATATTATCGATATTAAATAACCACACTGTGACTTTATTACGATGTTTTATTTAGTAATCTTTTACATTTTCATTTCAACAAAGATGATGCAATCTCAGACATGAATAGAATCGATGAAGTAGTGGCGGCTCGAGTGCCGTTTATGGAGAAGGCTGTAGCTGTCAGCGTTTACGAAGACGCCTATGCTGACATCAGTTTTCTTAACTTATTAATTACAGGGCAATTTAAGAATACTTTAAAAATTTTAGTTTGTTACTCAGACCATTAAACCTACATCTCCTCCTAGAATACAGTGTTCACGGTTGCTAAAAAGATATTGAGGCGCCGGTTATCACGTGAGCCAAAATACATATTACCTAACTCTTTCGTTCTGAACATGTTGTCCACAAATAAATAAAAACTTCTTTTGAAACATTCATTATCATTGTCATTATTTTAATATTTTCAAAACTACAGTACCTAATTGTATATTCAACTCGTGAAAAGTGTTGTTGGTTATGTATGAACCTAACTATTGTTAATAAATACTATTAAGTTACGCTTGTGTACATAACTTAACTTTTCCAAATAAATAAATAAAATAACCAATCGGCCTTTTACTAAGTACACCGTCTCCCGAACTATTCTCAAATCACAAATAATCTACACGTGCGTCTACAGTACCTCTTAACAATAAGGACACAAGATTGATTTTTGAATGTTCTAACAGCAACATGTAGAATTACACAGAACGGCAACGTCGCACTTCACAGCATGCATTCAAATTTTTGGCAGGATAATGATTTTTGTTTCTAGCACCGAAACCGTAAGGCCTTTCTCCCACGACGCTATTCCCAATCAATGAGTATATAATTTACCTACTGACGTGTTCCCAATCGTCGCGACTGCGATGCAACCTATATGTCGGATACTAGCATGCAACATTTTGAGACTCTGTTCCGCACACGGCGCTACTTTTTTTAAAATGAATAAGTATGTACTTTCCAGTCAAATTTAATTATTTCCAATTTCTATCCACGCTATGTCTGTTATAACCTTTCTCATATACTCCGGAAGTTTATAATTCTATAAAACAGGGATGCTTTTCTACTTCTAACACGAAAGTTATGTTTTGATCTTGCTCGGCAGCCATTTTTGTATCCGATAGCGCATGCGCGTATACGACTCGGGTTGCATGCGACCAACAAGGCTAGTAGGGTGCGACTGGTATGCAACACGTTGTCGACGGGTTGCGTCGTGTGCGGATGTAGGCGAATTTGTATGGAGGCTACTTACGAGCAACTGGTAGCATACGCGTATTCGACTCAAGTTGCATGAGAGTAGCGTCGTGGGAGAAAGGCCTAAGACCTAGGGACTCACTTTTCTTGGTGCTTATTGCATCAAATATGCACTCTCTATTGGTATATCGCTCAGCATTCTACGTGCAGTACTTTTAGAGTTACAGCATGGGATTGCTGGCGAGACGTCTCCCCAACAAGCCAATGAAAAAATACAAATATCTCAAAAGTTAGTTGAGCTAGGATTTTCAAATATTTGGTTCCTACTGTTCCGAGTAGGTAGTAAATATTAAGCTTTGTTTTATCTTCCTACCTACTATATGTTCCAAGATATCACCTGGGCTGGCTGGGAAAACGTCTCTCCATCCACCCATAATTATTGTTGAAGTGCTCCTACCATATGGACATTTTCGATTCGGTGTTTTTACAATCAACTGCACTAGACATGCAGTAAATGTAGAACTATTTTGATTTTATGTAATCTTCGTAGTTTTTCATGTATAGAATGGGCTTGCTGAAGAGACGTCTCTACAGCCACCCAAAGTTTTCAGCTCGTAGTGTCGTCAGTTTTGATGAACTGAATCTGATACTTTACTGATGGAATGAACCAATTTCCACTAAATTTTGGTGTATGCCACTTGGCCATATCTCGCACGGGCTTGCTGGGAAGACGGACACCATATCCCCGAGTCTCCGTGAATCGCGCGCGCGCGAAGCCGCGAACCAGCCTAGCACGCTGCAGTTGTCAGTTTATCTAGGCCCATAGATTAAAGACTTTAAGCATGGTCACGTTTTTTTGACATATGAGAAGTGCGACACATTTTGAAAGACAAGGACGGCTACATGTATCAGTGTATAAAGCTATCTCTGTCTTAAATATCAAAAACGTAATTTGTGGATTTTCTAAACATTTTCCTCCACTGACATTTCTTCACGCTTGGAGATGATAGATTAGATGACATAACTCCTCAAATAAAGTGACATTTCTCGGAGATATATTTTCTCGCTGGAGGCGTACTTAGCGGGCAGTCGTGAAACATGAATGTAGAAGCTATTCGCGGCTTCCCGCAGAGTTCGCTTCTTGTTCCCCATTTTTTGTCAGTATTTGGTCCCGCGGCAAAGGGCCTAGCTAGCTGCCGCCTAGATAAACTGACAACTGCAGCGTGCTAAAGGTGCAAGCGCATTTAGGCGGATCGCCAAGCGGATTTTGAATACTTTGTATGAAAATCTATGGAACAACGCGCACCTAGTCGCATCGCACTCTCGCATGTTGATCTCTACCAGGCGCTGCGATCGCATTATGCGCGCGTGTCCGTCTCCCCAGCAAGCCCGTGCGAGATATGGCCAAGTGGCATACACCAAAATTTTGTGGAAATTGGTTCATTCCATTAGTAAAGTGTCAGATTTGGTGCATCAAAACTGATGACACTACGAGGTGAAAACTTTGGGTGGCTGTAGAGACGTCTCGTCGGCCAGCCCATTCTATACAGGGAAAACTACAAAGATTACATAAAAGCAAAATAGTTCCACATTTACTGCATGTCTAGTGCAATTGATTGTAAAAAAGCCAAATCGAAAATGTCCATATGGTAGGAGCACTTCATCAATAATTATGGGTGGCTGGAGAGACGTTTTGCCAGCCAGCCCAGGTGATATAACTCAATTATTTTAACTGTGCACTTCGAGCTGTCAAAGTCGCTACGTTGGCAGCATTGAACTCACCCGCCCACCTACTCCCTCACCCCTCCGCGGTCGCCCGTTTTTTCAGTACGGTCAGCACTCTCGTGTCGTTCGCATTATTTTCGTTAGCTTTCGAGTATTGTTATTTTTGTTTGTTATTTCTATTGTTTTTTTGTTAAATTTCTTATTGTTACGTTGTTTAATTGTTGTGTTTAAGTTTAATTTTGTTGGCTGTTTTTGACTTTGTGCGTGGGCGAGTTCTTGACGCTTTTTCGCTCGCGCCGCTCGCGCGGCATTGCGAAGCCATGACCGGACGTCCAAAAAAACTGCGCGGCCAAGCCCGTAGCATTGTATATAGTGTGATAAAGTATTTCGAAGATGAAAAGTTTCACAGGAGGTCGAGATTTTCATATCACCAAGTCAATAAAAAAGTAGTAGCGGCCACTGGAATTATTGAACGCATGGTAATTCAAATTCACAGGGAAGGTCGGCTGGTTGCCCTCAAGGGCATAATATCGAGCATTTATAACGTGCCAAAGGAAGTGCCAACTTTGAAGAAAATTTTGGCCGCGGCTCGTCGAGATCTCGAGTACACGGGTTCTATTTCGACAAGAGCAGGTGTAGCTTGACACTCACAGTAGGCCCCCGTCACCCGCTCAAGGTCACGCGCTATGTGCGCATTATAGCGCGTTCAGGATAAGTTTGGTTATGACTGTTATTTTCTGCGCATGGGTGACAGGCAGCGAACTACACTGTGACAGGCCAATGAACGATTCGCTCGCTTCCCTCAACATGCCGCGCTCACCCCTGTATTCTGTGCCCCTGCGACAAATTTTTAGACTTCTGCGCATTAACGGTCAGAGCCACCGCGCACTAGCAATTTCTAGTTGGCTGACAGTTTAGTCGCAATCGTACTTTCAATAGAAAAATCGTCAACTTTAAATCGACAAATGCACGCACTACCATAGGGGTACGTACATACTGATTCACAGAACAATCAAACTATCGGCAAACTAAAAAATCGCTAGTGCGCGGTGGCTCTCAAAGCCCGAGTTATTTTGTACGCCGTATTCTAATTAAGTAGCTCGTAACCGAGCCGATCCAATCGCCAGTGGGCTGCCGCATGCGAGACTGAAAGCGCGCACAGCGCGTTCTACATTTTATTCCACCTTGCCTCTGTTTTCCAAAGATTTTTTAATAAAATTATTCACACGATTCAGAATATTTTCGATAGTAAGATTTTTTTTAAATAAAACAATACCAAAACCTGAACTAACATTATGGTTCTGCTGACCGTACCAATGCTGCCACCATGCAAATATTTTGACAGCTCGAAGTGCACAGTTAGAAAAATTGGGTTATATCTCGAAACATATAGTAGGTAGGAAGATAAAACAAAGCTTAATATTTACTACCTACTTGGAACAGTAGGAAGCAAATATTTCAAAATCCTAGCTCCACTAGCTTTTGAGATATTTGTATTTTTTCATGGGCTTGCTGGGGAGACGTCTCGCCAGCAAGCCCATGCTGTAACTCCAAAAGTACTGCACGTAGAATGCTGAGCGATATACCAATAGAGAGTGCATATTTGATGCAATAAGCACCAAGAAAAATAAGTTCCTAGGTCTTATGGTTTCGATGCTAGAAACAAAAATCATTTTCCCGCTGAAAATTTGGAATGCATGATGTGAAGTGCAACGTTGCCGTTCTGTGCAATTCTACATGTTGCTGTTAGAGCATTCAAAAATCAATCTAGTGTCCTTATAGTTAAGAGGTACTGTATACGCACGTGTAGATTATTTGTAATTTGAGAATAGTTCGGGAGACGGTGTACTTAAAAGGCTGATTGGTTAACAAGAAGTTTTTATTTATTTGTGGACAACATGTGAAGAACAAAAGAGATAATATGTATTTTGGCTTACGTATTTATTTAATCAATCAGTTTTCTTAACTCATCAATTGCAGGACAATTTAAGAATACTTTAAAAATTTTAGTTTGTTACTGAGACCATTAAACCTACATCTCCTCCTAGAATACAGTTGTCACGGTTGCTAAAAAGAGATTAAGGCACCAGTTAGTCTTCACGTGAGCTAAAATACATATTATCTCTTTCGTTCTTAACATGTTGTCCACAAATAAATAAAAACTTCTTGTTAACCAATCAGTCTTTTACTAAGTACACCGTCTCCCGAACTATTCTCAAATTACAAATAATCTACACGTGCGTCTACAGTACCTTTTAACTATAAGGTTACAAGATTGATTTTTGAATGCTCTAACAGCAACATGTAGAGTTGCACAGAACGGCAACGTCGCACTTCACATCATGTATTCAAAATTTTCGGCGGGAAAATGATTTTTGTTTCTAGCACCGAAACCGTAAGACCTAGGGACTCACTTTTCTTGGTGCTTATTGCATCAAATATGCACTCTCTGTTAGTATATCGTTCAGCATTCTACGTGCAGTACTTTTTGAGTTACAGCATGGGCTTGCTGACGAGACGTCTCCCCAGCAAGCCCATGAAAAAATACAAATATCTCAAAAGTTAGTGGAGCTAGGATTTTGAAATATTTGCTTCCTACTGTTCCGAGTAGGTTTAAGCTTTGTTTTATCTTCCTACCTACTATATGTTCCGAGATATCACCTGGGCTGGCTGGCAAAACGTCTCTCCAGCCACCCATAATTATTGATGAAGTGCTCTTACCATATGGACATTTTCGATTCGGCTTTTTTACAATCAATTGCACTAGACATGCAGTAAATGTAGAACTATTTTGCTTTTATGTAATCTTCGTAGTTTTTCCTGTATAGAATGGGCTGGCTGACGAGACGTCTCTACAGCCACCCAAAGTTTTCACCTCGCAGTGTCGTCAGTTTTGATGCACTGAATCTGACACTTTACTGATGGAATGAACTAATTTTCACTAAATTTTGGTGTATGCCACTTGGCTATATCTCACACGGGCTTGTTGGGAAGACGGACACGCTTACGTCTCGCCAGCAAGCCCATGCTGTAACTCAAAAAGTAGAATGCTGAGCGATATACCAATAGAGAGTGCATATTTGATGCAATAAGCACCAAGAAAAGTGAGTCCCTATGTCTTACGGTTTCGGTGCTAGAAACAAAAATCATTTTCCCGCCGAAAATTTTGAATGCATGATGTGAAGTGCGACGTTGCCGTTCTGTGCAACTCTACATGTTGCTGTTAGAGCATTCAAAAATCAATCTTGTATCCTTATAGTTAAAAGGTACTGTAGACGCACGTGTAGATTATTTGTAATTTGAGAATAGTTTGGGAGACGGTGTACTTAGTAAAAGACTGATTGGTTAACAAGAAGTTTTTATTTATTTGTGGACAACATGTTAAGATCGAAAGAGATAATATGTATTTTACATATATATATATATGTATTTTATATATATTGTCCACAAATAAAAACTTCTTGTTAACAAATCAGCCTTTTACTAAGTACACTGTCTCCCGAACTATTCTCAAATTACAAATAATCTACACGTGCGTCTACAGTACCTCTTAACTATAAGGACACAAGATTGATTTTTGAATGCTCTAACAGCAACATGTAGAATTGCACAGAACGGCAACGTCGCACTTCACAGCCATAGATTTAGTACTTACCAGATTGCACTCTTCCAAAAATTATGCGAGCAGAGTAGGACGTAAGATGAGATGAAGCTGTCCCTTTCTAATAGATTTTGCATGACATTTTGTTTATGTTGCCATGACAACATACACAAAATGTCATGCAAAATCTTTGTTAAAAATCATTTTACCAAAGAGATTTTAATCCAGATAAATCAAAAGAAAATGATTTTCTGCATTTATCAATATTTAATGAAAACTGAGAGAGCAGTTTATACTTTGCACGTTGAAAATTATTCAAATAAGTATTTAAAAATACGTTTAAATAAAAATTTGTGGATATAAAACTTAACTTTTTGCACGGAAATTGTGCAAACATCAATAGTATGGCAACAATTAGAAAGGGACGAAGTACATCGATCATGCTATCCTGCTCTGCTCGTTTTGCCTCTGTACAAATTGTTAGGATTCCTCAATCATGGTAAATGTAAGATCATTGTTTGTTCACAGCATGCATGCATTAAAAATTTTCGGCGGTAAAATGATTTTTGTTTCAAGCACCGAAACCGTAAGACCTAGCGACTCACTTTTCTTGGTGCTTATTGCATCAAATATGCACTCTCTTTTGGTATATCGCACAGCACTCTACGTGCAGTACTTTTTGAGATACAGCCTCAGATCAAATAAATAGTCTAGATGTAGCGCTGTGAACAGAAAACTGAGGCCAACTTTTTAAACATGTGTTGCATGGACCGGTGTTGCCATAATCAAATTGTGCCAATGTAACAAAAATAACGTTACGTAATAAAGTTATCACATACTATCGAATCTTCTTTTTCTTCTTGTAGGTATAGAAAAAAAGAGAGAATAGATAACGATTGAGTTCGGTTCTAGCGCCTGGTAATACAATTAATTAAAGTGATGGCGGTAATAGAAAGGAAATAGGGAGTTTTAGGAAATAAAATTACTGGGTAATTTGTATGTGCATTTAATAACTGACTTGTTTTAACTGTAATATTTACATAAACGACTATGACTAACATATTCAGCTAAAAGAAAAAAATATAAGCAGATATTACATTTATGAGTTACCTAGCATCTAAGTACATGCTTCGCTTAAAAAAAATAACTTTGGATTTTTTTTAAAACTCGGCTCATACTAAAGTGGTCACCTGACCGACCCATTTGTGTTGAGATGTTTCATATTTATCTTAGTACGGTCAACCGCTTGTCGGTAGAAACTTTTTCAACTCTATTACCACGCCATAAGGTCCAAAAGTGTTTCTACTGATGTGCGGCCGTGTGTACTAGCGGTATACTCTGATATACAGTGAAATTGCAAATGATGGAAAAAGAACATTTGATCTTAAGGCCCTATTAATCAATGTGACCCGTAACACATCTAAAATAACATAGTAAAATGTGTAAAAATTCTTAAATTCTGGTGTTTATTTTATAAAGGATCAATTTTGACTATTAAAATGTTATTGAACATGACTTTGTTTTTTTTTTGCCATTAGTTTTATTTTTTAACATTAGCATAAACTTATCAAAGTTAACTATGTAAGCGAGCTTTAAAATATTCGATTAAACTATCACGCAGGACTTAAACAAACAACCCAAAAAAAAAACATAATTTAAAATTAAACCAACTTTAAGACTATAATAGGTATAAGATTTTGAGGTTTGTGCCAGTCTGATTATTATGAATAAAACACGTAAACGTGTCACTTGTTAGTCATGGTATTGGTATGCATATGTTTTATTTCAAATAATCAGGCTGCCCCCACCCTCACAATATTTTATTTGTATCTTTTAACTCTTAAAGTCGGTTTACTGTTTTAAATTACTTTTTTTTGATATCATAGAAATACAAAATCATTTATTTCTCAATTCAAATAACATCAGTATGTCAAGAAAACAAAACATTTAAGAAAATGGCAAGGGCACAGCTAGTGGCTGGTTTTAAGCCCACCCAGAGTCAAGAAGAGAGGGACCTATATAATAATAGTAATTTAGAAAGAAGCATCAGATAATAAGTCTTTTTACATACAAATTTAAAACAAAAGTGAGGAAAGGGAGAAACAGAAATGCATACAAAAATTATTGAGATTAACAACATATTATGATGTATAGTCATTTTAAATAAAATTGTCAGCTATTGAATCTATTATTTTTAAAAATTAATCCTACATAATCAAACCTAGTCCTAAAGGGACACCGCACATTTTCAAATTTATTTTGCATATTTAAAAGCAGACGTTTATAATTTATTTTGAAAGTACGTAGTGTTTTACAAGCTCGTATAGGTGGTGGAATATTGTTCCAAATTTTGGCTGCAGCCAACCGAAACGAACCAGTAGCAGCGTGCGTGCGGTGCGGCGGTAGCACCAACTGCAGGGCGCGGGCGGCGCGCTGCCGGCGCCCGCCCTCGTCCTGCAGCCTTGGCCGCGAGCCCGGCGCGGGCGCCCGCAAGCAACACGGTGTATGTGAGGCAGGCCAGGTGTAGCTGTCTGCGAGACGCCATGTCGCCAAATAACACTACTTCTAAAAATATTTTTCCGTTCAATTACCATTACTCAATAATATCTTTGTCTTTTGTATTTTTAATGCACTGCTGAACCAATTTTAATGACACTTGCACTATACCCTTAAAGTAATAAAACTTTGTTCAACTAAAAAAGAATTATTGCAATTTGCCTTTTAGTTTCTTAGAGATGCGTGGACAATTTTTAGGGTTCCGATACCAAATTGGTAAAAAAAGGAACCCTTATGGTGCGACTTTGTCTGTCCGCCTTGTAGCGTCACTGATGTTAGTTGTTAAGCTCTTTATTTGGCTCGCCAACTCACACACCACGTTGCACAACCTACTCGCTGTACGGTCGGTTGCAGACTGAGTATGCACGCTCGAGACAAAGGCTATACACTACACGCTTGTCTGTCACACCTGTATATCTCAGCAACCACTCATGCTATCGACTTGAAATTTGGAACAGTTTTAGAATATGGTTGTCCAACTTAATTGCACATGAAATGATAAAAAAAAATATGATCATTAATATAAAGGGGGCCCAAATAGGGGGGAGGGGGGGGGGGCGAAATTTCAAATTGTCGTTACTAGGTCGAGTGGGGTATCATATGAAAGGACTTTACTTGAGCATTCTAAAATATTTGAATAATAATTGAATGGAAAAATCTGAAATTATTACAGTCAATATAAGTTTATGTAAATATATCAGCAAAAATAAAACTATTTTTCTAAGTTACACAGTTTTTTTAGAACCTATACAAACAAATTTAGTTTTGCGGTCCTAAAAGTGGACTTTATTGCTTCCAAAAATACTAGAGATATATCGGAAACCTTGGCGCGCGAGTCCGACTTGCACTTGACCGGTTTTTTTTTTAAATGAACCGATTTTGTTGAAACTTGCACTCAACTTGCACTGTACCCTAAGCAGAATATTACGTAGTTCCTGTCCTGAGATACGCGTCAACGTTAAGTTTTACTGAACCGATTTTAATGAACTGCTGAACCGGTTTTGATGAAACTTGCACTTTTAAGTTGAAAAATACCTAGTTAAATTAAAAAAGAAATAATTAAAGAAAAACATACATACACTAATGAAATTTTGTGTTTAGAAGCTTAAATAGACGAACCTACGCGAAAATTGTGTATTTTGACAAAACTACATACTTACGGATTGAATTGATAACCTCTCTTTTTGAAGTTGGTTAAAAACAGAATTATTTGAAATTTTGTTCTGTGTGCTTAGAAAATAGCGTAACTGAGTGCATCCCATTTTTTTAAAGTATGTTTAAAATATGCAAATTAATTGAAAAGAACATACACATTTTTCTCGTGAACTTAATTTAAAACATGATTTAAATTTAATTCATTTTATAGCTCTACCATAGGACTACTTCATAATCAATACTAATCTGTAATAAACACCTGAATTGTAGGATTTTTTACATATTGTTTTTGTTTTTACCGGTCCAATTAATTATATGGCTCAAAATCAATCATTCCGATGCTTTAAACACTAATTACAGCTTTTATGGCAAACCACTAGCACTATATAATACATTTTTGTGTAGACTCTTGAAATACTCACAATATTTGGTGGTTGTCTCAGGTCCACTTCACCTAATCCCTCTACTACGATGTTTGGTAAAATCTGATAGGCAAAATAAATCAGTGTTGTATAAATTATATCAACATGTCTTATAAAAGTGTAAAAATTGCAATTATTAGAAAGTTACCGTTGGATATCCGGTTTTTGACACACGACGTAATCCTTTCTTGGTGTAGTATAAATCGGTGACTTTAAAATGCTCTGAGCATACTCTACTGAAGTAAGTTGGTTGCCATAATGGTCCCTGTCGACTTTGACGTATGGCTGCTATCCATTTTTGTTTAATTTTTTGATCTCGATCCGGAAATCTGAAAAATAAACGATAAGCGTTAAATATATGATTACTAAGTTTTTAAAATATTTATCATATCTTCATTCCTCATAAAATAACGTTACTTGTCACAGTTACCAATACTAGGATATTATTTATAATGGCAACACTTACTGTTCCAAGCAATGACCTAAAATTTTATTTTATTTACTAAAAATATTAGTTTCTAAGTTTACTTACGCGTGAAATGTGATTCCATCCCACTTTTTATCTTTTGTAGATTGTTTATTGCACCCTTTTACAACACTCACTGTTCCAAGCAATAACCTCAAATTTTATTTTGTTTTACTACAAATATTAGCTTCCAAGTTTAACTACGCGTGAAATATGACTCCATCCCGCTTTTTATCTCTTGTGGATTGTTTATTGCACCCTTTAACAACACAATTTGGCATTTTACATTGAAAAAACTGAACTTTTTACCACAATTTTTGTACTTGCCGCGAAACTCGACTGACTGACAAGTCCACAGATTACTAGATAGAATATCGAGTCACAGTTTTGTTGCATTAGTGTGCGTGACTGTGTACGTACACGGCGAGTCACAGTTTTACCGGCCTCACTTTTTTGTTCACAGCGCTCCATCTAGACTATTTATTTGATCTGAGGATACAGCATGGGCTTGTTGGCGAGGCGTCTCCCCAGCAAGCCCATGAAAAAATACAAATATCTCAAAAGTTAGTGAAGCTAGGATTTTGAAATATTTGGTTCCTACTGTTCCTAGTAGGTAGTAAATATTAAACTTTGTTTTATCTTCCTACCTACTATATGTTCCGAGATATTACCTGGGCTGGCTGGGAAAACGTCTCTCCAGCCACACATAATTATTGAAGAAGGGCTCCTACCATATAGACATTTTCGATTCGGCTTTTTTACAATCAATTGAACTAGACATGCAGTAAATGTAGAACTATTTTGCTTTTATGAAATCTTCGTAGTTTTTCCTGTATAGAATGAGCTGGCTGACGAGACATCTCTACAGCCACCCAAAGTTTTCAGTTCGTAGTGTCGTCAGTTTTGATGCACTGAATCTGAAACTTTACTGATGGATTGAACCAATTTCCACTAAATTGTGGTGTATGCCACTTGGCCATATCTCGCACGGGCTTGCTGGGAAGACGGACACCGAGAAAAAGAAAGATTAAAGCGACAAAGTTGCATAGCATTGATATGAAGGTCGAATGATCGCGCATTGCATTATTTCTTTTTTCAGCGGGCACAGATTATGCGCGTATTTGAGAGGTACAGCTTGACGTGTCCGTCTCCCCAGCAACCCATGCGAGATATGGCCAAGTGGCATATACCAAAATTTAGTGGAAATTGGTTCAATCAAATTGGTTGCATCAAAACTGATGACACTACGAGGTGAAAACTTTGGGTGGCTGTAGAGACGTCTCGTCAGCCAGCCCATTCTATACAGGGAAAACTACGAAGATTACATAACTTATCTGTAGAATTTTACGATGGCGCTACGATCGAAAAGGATTGCCACCTATTACAAAAATAAACGACTTCTGCCTTTTTAGTGTTCCGATATTAAAACGGTAAATAAAGGAACCCTTTTCTATGGTGCGACTTTTCTATGGTTAAGATTTGATGAAAAGTAGGCACGAGATGGAAAATATAAACTTGTCGTAATTTGGTAACGGCATACTTACAGCTATGGACCGCTGTTGTGCCAGCCGTAACGCCAACAAGCGAGGTGACTATGGTACTTCCCCTCCACATTTTTCCAGCAAAAGCTAGAATTCTGGAGGGAGCTCCCTGTCCTGTAGTGGACGTTTCATGGGATGTTATGATGATGATGATGATACTTACAGCTTAGGAAGCGCGAGTTAGTTAGTGCACTTATAAGATAGTTGGCTAGTAGCATAATAAATGTACTTCAATTGATTGTGCGAATTATCTGGCACCGACTCGAAAATGAACTGTAGTAATGTAGGTACCTATAAATTTATAATTGAAACAAATAACAGGCTTGGTTATTTTCTATTACTTCACTTAGTTACTGATTATTAACTGTTATGGTTATTTTATACTTTTTAGTGCTAATAGAAACCTTGCAAAACTTTGAAGGAGGTGTGTAGTTTTTGTTAAAACTATTTTTATTTTACAAGTTTTAGTGTTAAGCAAACACCATAAGGTATTGGTACCAAAAGATAGTTGGTAACACAGACTGATCCTATTGTATTTTACATTTTTTATGGTTTTCCATAACCTATGATTCCTTCTTAGGCCGATATTTTACTGGGACACCATGGCGGCGCAACCAGTTGCGCCACCGTGGTGTCCGTAACTAGACACCAGTAAAGACACCAGAGTCGCCACACCCTGCGCCCACAGTATTAAGGGCTATATTGCACTGGGAGTGGTAGCGCGACCGGCATCCGAGCTGGTCGCGCCAATAAATTGGTTGCGCAACCAAACGGACACCAGGTGAGTAACTCTCTATAGAGCTGTATACATCTTGTTGGTAGCGGAGACTGATTGCGCCACCACGCCACGGTGTCCAAGTGAAATAACGAGGGTGGCTAGCACAAAAGACGTGGTATTGTCATATCCTTTTTTACAATCATGATGTCACTAAAAAGGGTCGAGCATTTCACGGATGAATCTCAAAATTAAAATAAATGGCCATCAAAACCATTAAGAAAAAATACAGGGTGATATATCATGATTTTAAAAAGGTTGTCACTTGAATAGAATTGTATTTTTGCTAACCGCGTTTGAGAAAAAAAAGGACGGCTTGCACTCCGGGAGTGCCGGCAGAAGTGAAAACAAATAATTTTTAGTTTGACAGCTGCCATCCGAAATGTAGATCTCATCGAGACCTATCATTTGACTCAGCACATGAGTAGTCTAGGGTCAGTAGTTTTCAAGTTTTAGCGATTTTTAGTTTGACAGCTGTCATCCGAAATGTAGATCACATCGAGACCTATCATTTGTCTCAGCACACGAATAGTCTAGGGTCAGTAGTTTTCGAGTTAAAGCGATTTTTAGTTAGACAGCTGTCATCCGAAATGTAGATCTCATCGAGACCTATCATTTGTCTCAGCACATGAGTAGTCTAGGGTGAGTAGTTTTCGAGTTATAGCGATTTTTAGTTTGACAGCTGTCATCCGAAATGTAGATCTCATCGAGACCTATCATTTGTCTCAGCACATGAGTAGTCTAGGGTCAGTAGTTTTCAAGTTATAGCGATTTTTAGTTTGACAGCTGTATTTAGTTTGACTGCAAAAAAAATCTGAGACTATGACAAAGACAAAAAATGTTTTGGTCTTTATCACACTTTAGAACTTTTGTGTAAATTGAGCCACTCTAACTTGGTATGATTATTTGCAAATCCATTTCTATACTTCATCCGTGATCTGAAGATCTGACGCGACAAAGACAAAATAGATGTTTTGGTCTTTATCACACTTTAGAACTTTTGTATATATTGAGCCTGCTCTAACTTGGTACGAGATCTGACGCGACAAAGACGCGACATCTGATGCGAATTCATAATTTTTTTCCATCTTAAAAAGTGCTAGGCGCCGCTAAAAAAGTTTTCACTTCAAAAATCCCCAGCAGCACCTGTTTTTGTGATAATTTGCAAAATTTCTCCAAAACAAGAAAATTAAAGGTAAATCTTATTGGAAATGTCTAAAAAGTGATTATGGCACCGTTCCTATCAAGTACAAGGTAAATTCTACGGAATTTACGGAATTACAGCATGTTTTTACAATTGGCAAAATTTGAGATTTTCAAAATTCTCTACGAGTAGTGCTTAGAGTTTTAAACCTAGGATAATGAAACTTTACACAGGTCTTTAACTAGTACTTCTACTTGTTACTGCAATAATAATCTGGGTCAATATTGGATTTGCGTCGACAAGAAAAGAAGAAGATCTGGGTAACACTGACCTGTAGCGGCAGCAATGCGTTGGTATACATGAACAAATGGTGTTATTGGAGATTCTTGCTCCTTTTCTGCATCAAAGAACGATTTCATTATGAGAATCATTTCTCGCACACCACTTTCGATCGCTTTTGGTATGACTTTCTCATAAAATACTTGGAAATATGCAGGAAAACAAGAACAGCACAGGCAACACTGACTGACACAAGGAGGTTTAAGTAGCAGCTCTTTATGCTAAGGAGGGAGCCATAACCGTGTCCATTTCTTGCGAGGGACCTCCGTACTAAAATGTATGATTTTTTTTAAATCCCAAAAACGTAAAAGTTTTGTCTTTCTCTTTAAGAAGTTTTGTCTTTCTCTTTCTCTTTTAGAACTATTAAATCTTGTTACTACAGTTTTTCTGGTAAGAATACTTACCATTCAAGAAAAAACCGGTCAAATGCGAGTCGGACTCGTGCGGATTCCGATGGGTTTCCTAAGTGCCTATAGTATTTTTGGAAGCAATAAAGTCCATTTCTAAAAAAATGTAAAGATCGTTTTATTTTTGCTGTATTTACATAAACTTTTATCGCCTGTAAATGATTCTAATTTTTTCTTTCACAAACTTCGGAGATAAGGGGAGGGGAATGGTATTTATTTTGACATTTTTCATCATAATTTGAAAACTAAGAGTAGTAAAAAAATATAAAAATATATTTTAGAATGTACAAGAAAAGCCCTTTCATAAAATACCCCACTCGACCTAGTAATGACAATTTGAAATTTTGCCCCCCCACTTCTATTTGGGCCCCCATTACATTAATAATCATAACTTTTTGTTCATTCTCTCATGGGCAGTTAAGTTGACCAACCATATTCTAAAACTATTTCAAATTTCAAGTCTAAAGCATGGGTGGTTGCTGAGATATACAGGTGTGACAGACAGACAGATAAAGTCGCACCATAAGGGTTCCTTTTTTACCATTTTGGTATAGTGACCCTAAAAACGCTGTTAAAAATCGCGCATTTTTGGCTATTACGGATCATTTACGCTTCCTTTCTTATTATTAATGATCAATTCACAAGTTAAAAAGATATATTTTTACTTTAGCATATTATAAGGTTTGGATGAAACATTAGATTTTTTTGATTTGTTAAACGTAACCTAGACCCTAGTTTTTTGACCGACTTGTCATAGTCGACTAGGAGACGCTTAACACGACTATGTATATGACGGACTCTATACATTTTTACTCTGAGGTTGTCAAAATGACGTAAGTAGTTCCGCTTTTGGCCATTCTACAGAAAAGTTGGTCAAGCTGTACTTACAGACTATACTTCCCAAAAACTTCCAAACAGCCATCAAAACTTTAATATCTTGTTACTTTAAAGGCAAATTTACTCTTGATTAGTTAATTAAATATCATAAAATGAATATAGTAGAATGTAAATTTATTCAAAAGATGCTTAGAAAACTTTTTTCGCTCGAGTCATCTCGGAAATGGGCATATATAGTATCAATGCATTCAGTATCATGTCCTGAATTGATGTATATGAGACAAAGAATTTGGAAACTACGCCAGGCCTCAGATCAAATAAATAGTCTAGATGGAGCGCTGTGAACAAAAAAGTGAGGCCGGTAAAACTGTGACTCGCCGTGTACGTACACAGTCACGCACACTAATGCAACAAAACTATGACTCGATATTCTATCTGTAATCTGTGGACTTGTCAGTCAGTCGAGTTTCGCGGCAAGTACAAAAATTGTGGTAAAAAGTTCAGTTTTTTCAATGTAAAATGCCAAATTGTGTTGTTAAAGGGTGCAATAAACAATCCACAAGAGATAAAAAGCGGGATGGAGTCATATTTCACGCGCAAGTAAACTTGGAAGCTAATATTTGTAGTAAAACAAAATAAAATTTGAGGTTATTGCTTGGAACAGTGAGTGTTGTAAAAGGGTGCAATAAACAATCTACAAAAGATAAAAAGTGGGATGGAATCACATTTCACGCGTAAGTAAACTTAGAAACTAATATTTTTAGTAAATAAAATAAAATTTTAGGTCATTGCTTGGAACAGTAAGTGTTGCCATTATAAATAATATCCTAGTATTGGTAACTGTGACAAGTAACGTTATTTTATGAGGAATGAAGATATGATAAATATTTTAAAAACTTAGTAATCATATATTTAACGCTTATCGTTTATTTTTCAGATTTCCGGATCGAGATCAAAAAATTAAACAAAAATGGATAGCAGCCATACGTCAAAGTCGACAGGGACCATTATGGCAACCAACTTACTTCAGTAGAGTATGCTCAGAGCATTTTAAAGTCACCGATTTATACTACACCAAGAAAGGGTTACGTCGTGTATCAAAAACCGGATATCCAACGGTAACTTTCTAATAATTGCAATTTTTACACTTTTATAAGACATGTTGATATAATTTATACAACACTGATTTGTTTTGCCTATCAGATTTTACCAAACATCGTAGTAGAGGGATTAGGTGAAGTGGATCTGAGACAACCTCCAAATATTGTGAGTATTTCAAGAGTCTACACAAAAATGTATTATATAGTGCTAGTGGTTTGCCATAAAAGCTGTAATTAGTGTTTAAAGCATCGGAATGATTGATTTTGAGCCATATAATTAATTTGACCGGTACAAACAAAAACAATATGTAAAAAATCCTACAGTTCAGGTGTTTATTACAGATTAGTATTGATAATGAAGTAGTCCTATGGTAGAGCTATAAAATGAATTAAATTTAAATCATGTTTTAAATTAAGTTCACGAGAAAAATGTGTATGTTCTTTTCAATTAATTTGCATATTTTAAACATACTTTAAAAAAAATGGGATGCACTCAGTTACGCTATTTGCTAAGCACACAGAACAAAATTTCAAATAATTCTGTTTTAACCGACTTCAAAAAGAGAGGTTATCAATTCAATCCGTAAGTATGTAGTTTTGTCAAAATACACAATTTTCGCGTAGGTTAGTCCATTTAAGCTTCTAAACAGAAAATTTCATTAGTGTATGTATGTTTTTCTTAAATTATTTCTTTTTTAATTTAACTAGGTATTTTTCAACTTAAAAGTGCAAGTTTCATCAAAACCGGTTCAGCAGTTCATTAAAATCGGTTCAGTAAAACTTATCGTTGACGCGTATCTCAAGACAGGAACTACGTAATATTCTGCTTAGGGTACAGTGCAAGTTGAGTGCAAGTTTCATCAAAATCGGTTCATTTAAAAAAAAAACTGGTGAAGTGCAAGTCGGACTCGCGCGCCAAGGTTTCCGATATATCTCTAGTATTTTTGGAAGCAATAAAGTCCACTTTTAGGAACGCAAAAGTAAATTTGTTTGTACAGGTTTCTAAAAAAACTGTGTAACTTAGAAAAATAGTTTTATTTTTGCTGATATATTTACATAAACTTATATTGACTGTAATAATTTCAGATTTTACCATTCACAAACTTCAGAGATAAGGGGGGGAATGGTATTTTTTTTGAAATTTTTCATCATAACTTGAAAAGTAAGAGTCGTGAAAAAATACCAAAATTTATTTTAGAATGCTCAAGTAAAGTCCTTTCATATGATACCCCACTCGACCTAGTAACGACAATTTGAAATTTTGCCCCCCCCCCCCCCCCTATTTGGTCCCCCTTTATATTAATAATCATATTTTTTTTATTATTTCATGTGCAATTAAGTTGGACAACCATATTCTAAAACTGTTCCAAATTTCAAGTCGATAGCATGAGTGGTTGCTGAGATATACAGGTGTGACAGACAGGCGTGTAGTGTATAGCCTTTGTCTCGAGCGTGCATGCATACTCAGTCTGCAACCGACCGTACAGCGAGTAGGTAGTGCAACGTGGTGTGTGCGTTGGCGAGCCAAATAAAGAGCTTAACAACTAACATCAGTGACGCTACAAGGCGGACAGACAAAGTCGCACCGTAAGGGTTCCTTTTTTTACCAATTTGGTATCGGCACCTTAAAAATTGTCCACGCATCTCTAAGAAACTAAAAGACTAATTGCAATAATTCTTTTTTAGTTGAACAAAGTTTTATTACTTTAAGGGTATAGTGCAAGTGTCATTAAAATTGGTTCAGCAGTTCATTAAAAATACAAAAGACAAAGATATTATTGAGTAATGGTAATCGAAAATTTTTTTTTAGAAGTAGTGTTATTTGGCGACATAGCGTCTCGCAGGCAGCTACACCTGGCCTGCCTCACATACACCGTGTTGCAGCAGGGCGCCCCCACCGGGCTCGCGGCCAAGCTGCGGCTGCAGGACGAGGGCGGGCGCCGGCAGCGCGCCGCCCGCGCCCTGCAGTTGGTGCTACCGCCGCACCGCACGCACGCTGCTACTGGTTCGTTTCGGTTGGCTGCAGCCAACATTTGGAACAATATTCCACCACCTATACGAGCTTGTAAAACACTACGTACTTTCAAAATCAATTATAAACGTCTGCTTTTAAATATGCAAATTAAATTTGAAAATGTGCGGTGTCCCTTTAGGACTAGGTTTGATTATGTAGGATTAATTTTAAAAAATAATAGATTCAATAGCTGTCAATTTTATTTAAAATGACTATACATCATAATATGTTGTTAATCTCAATATTTTTGTATACATTTCTGTTTCTTCCTTTCCTTACTTTTGTTATAAATTTGTATGTAAAAAGACTGATGCTTCTTTCTAAATTACTATTATTATTTACTATTATTATATAGGTCCCTCTCTTCTTGACTCTGGGTGGGCTTAAAACCAGCCACTAGCTGTGCCCATGCCATTTTCTCACTGTTTTGTTTTCTTGACATACTGATGTTATTTGAATTGAGAAATAAATGATTTTGTATTTATATTTGTATTATTTTTAGAGATATCAAAAAAAAGTAATTTAAAACACTAAACCGACTTTAAGAGTTAAAAGATACAAATAAAATATTGTGAGGGTGGGGGCAGCCTGATTATTTGAAATAAAACATATGCATACCAATACCATGACTAACAAGTGACACGTTTACGTGTTTTATTCATAATAATCAGACTGGCACAAACCTCAAAATCTTTTATAGTCTTAAAGTCGGTTTAATTTTAAATTATGTTTTTTTTTGGGTTGTTTGTTTAAGTCCTGCGTGATAGTTTAATCGAATATTTTAAAGCTCGCTTACATAGTTAACTTTGATAAGTTTATGCTAATGTTAAAAAATAAAACTAATGGCAAAAAAACAAAGTCATGTTCAATAACATTTTTATAGTCAAAATTGATCCTTTATAAAATAAACACCAGAATTTAAAAATTTTTACACATTTACTATGTTCTTTTAGATGTGTTACGGGTCACATTGATTAATAGGGCCTTAAGATCAAATGTTCTTTTTCCATCATTTGCAATTTCACTGTATATTCTGATATTCTGATATTCTGATATACAGTGAAATTGCAAATGATGGAAAAAGAACATTTGATCTTAAGGCCCTATTAATCAATGTGACCCGTAACACATCTAAAAGAACATAGTAAATGTGTAAAAATTTTTAAATTCTGGTGTTTATTTTATAAAGGATCAATTTTGACTATAAAAATGTTATTGAACATGACTTTGTTTTTTTGCCGCTAGTACTACTACTAAGATAAATATAAAATATCTCAGCACAAATGGGTCGGTCAGGTGACCACTTTAGTATGAGCCGAGTTTAAAAAAAAATCCAAAGTTATTTTTTTTAAGCGAAGCTTGTACTTAGATGCTAGGTAACTGATAAATGTAATATCTGCTTATATTTTTTTCTTTTAGCTGAATATGTTAGTCATAGTCGTTTATGTAAATATTACAGGGAAAACAAGTCAGTTATTAAATGCACATACAAATTACCCAGTAATTTTATTTCCTAAAACTCCCTATTTCCTTTCTATTACCGCCATCACTTTAATTAATTGTATTACCAGGCGCTAGAACCGAACTCAATCGTTATCTATTCTCTCTTTTTTTCTATACCTACAAGAAGATAAAGAAGATTCGATAGTATGTGATAACTTTATTACGTAACGTTATTTTTGTTACATTGGCACAATTTGATTATGGCAACAGTGTCCGTCTCCCCAGCAACCCGTGCGAGATATGGCCAAGTGGCATACACCAAAATTTAGTGGAAATTGGTTCATTCCATCAGTAAAGTGTCAGATTCAGTGCATCAAAACTGATGACACTACGAGGTGAAAACTTTGGGTGGCTGTAGAGACGTCTCGTCAGCCAGCCCATTCTATACAGGGAAAACTACGAAGATTACATAAAAGCAAAATAGTTCCACATTTACTGCATGTCTAGTGCAATTGATTGTAAAAAAGCCGAATCGAAAATGTCCATATGGTAGGAGCACTTCATCAATAATTATGGGTGGCTGGAGAGACGTTTTCCCAGCCAGCCCATGTGATATCTCGGAACATATAGTAGGTAGGAAGATGAAACAAAGCTTAATATTTACTACCTACTCGGAACAGTAGGTAGCAAATATTTCAAAATCCTAGCTCCACTAACTTTTGAGATATTTGTATTTTTTCATGGGCTTGCTGGGGAGACGTCTCGCCAGCAAGCCCATGCTGTAACTCAAAAAGTACTGCACGTAGAATGCTGAACGATATACCAATAGAGAGTGCATATTTGATGCAATAAGCACCAAGAAAAGTGAGTCCCTAGGTCTTATGGTTTCGATGCTAGAAACAAATATCATTTTCCCGCCGAAAATTTTGAATGCATGATGTGAAGTGCGACGTTGCCGTTCTGTGCAACTCTACATGTTGCTGTTAGAGCATTCAAAAATCAATCTTGTATCCTTATAGTTAAAAGGTACTGTAGACGCACGTGTAGATTATTTGTAATTTGAGAATAATTCGGGAGACGGTGTACTTAGTAAAAGACTGATTGGTTATCAAGAAGTTTTTATTTATTTGTGGACTACATGTTAAGAACGAAAGAGATAATATGTATTTTAGCTCACGTGAAGACTAACTGGTGCCTCAATCTCTTTTTAGCAACCGTGACAACTGTATTCTAGGAGATGTAGGTTTAATGGTCTCAGTAACAAACTAAAATTTTTAAAGTATTCTTAAATTGTCCTGTAATTAATAAGTTAAGAAAACTGATTTATTGAATAAATACGTGAGCAAAAATACATATTATGTCTTTTGTTCTTCACATATTGTCTACAAATAAATAAAAACTTCTTGTTAAACAATCAGCCTTTTAAGTACACCGTCTCCCGAACTATTCTCAAATTACAAATAATCTACACTTGCGTCTACAGGACCTCTTAACTATAAGGACACAAGATTGATTTTTGAATGCTCTAACAGCAACATGTAGAATTGCACAGAACGGCAACGTTGCACTTCACATCATGCATTCCAAATTTTCAGCGGGAAAACGATTTTTGTTTCTAGCATCGAAACCATAAGACCTAGGGACTCACTTTTCTTGGTGCTTATTGCATCAAATATGCACTCTCTATTGGTATATCGTTCAGCATTCTACGTGCAGTACTTTTTGAGTTACAGCATGGGCTTGCTGGCGAGACGTCTCCCCAGCAAGCCCATGAAAAAATACAAATATCTCAAAAGTTAGTGGAGCTAGGATTTTGAAATATTTGCTACCTACTGTTCCGAGTAGGTAGTAAATATTAAGCTTTGTTTTATCTTCCTACCTACTATATGTTCCGAGATATCACATGGGCTGGCTGGGAAAACGTCTCTCCAGCCACCCATAATTATTGATGAAGTGCTCCTTCCATATGGACATTTTCGATTCGGCTTTTTTACAATCAATTGCACTAGACATGCAGTAAATGTGGAACTATTTTGCTTTTATGTAATCTTCGTAGTTTTCCCTGTATAGAATGGGCTGGCTGACGAGACGTCTCTACAGCCACCCAAAGTTTTCAGCTCGTAGTGTCGTCAGTTTTGATGCACTGAATCTGACACTTTACTGATGGAATGAACCAATTTCCACTAAATTTTGGTGTATGCCACTTGGCCATATCTCGCACGGGTTGCTGGGGAGACGGACACTTTATTTGATCTGAGCGCCAGGCAGCGTTTTTCTTACGTCAATGATATGAGGTGACAAGCGCGCATGTGGTGGAGGCAAGGAGGTTTTAATCCACGCTACTAGAGCGTAGCGTGGATTAAAACCTCCTTGGGTGGAGGCAAAGATTTTGGAAACTACGCCAGGAAGCGCAGCGTTTTTCTTACGTCAATGGGTGGAGGTGGAAACTGTGACGTCATAAAGACGGTCCAAGGAGGTTTTAATCCACGCTACGCTCTAGGATAGCGTGGATTAAAACCTCCTTGAGACGGTCATACAAAAAAAAACAAAAGTCTCAAACATACTACGTGTGGTAGGGGAGCAGGGGGCAGAGTGAATCAGGGGGCACAGTGGTTATTCATTAATATCTCGCTCGCTATTCATTAAAAACACACACTCACTTCGAACGATTGCATGATCTATCCAATACCCCTCCCTCCCACCGGTCACCGTCACGTTCTCACTGCCAGAGGTCAAGCTGCAGCCGCTCCGCGAAACGTAAGCCACCACTTTTTTTTCTTGATGTTATTTTGTGAATCTTTTTGACAAACTTAGCCATTCAAATTGTATATTTGTTAGTTTTTTTACTAATAACCATTTAATGAGCTACGTAAGTCGTGGTTATTCTATTGCGTCACGATTAATTTTAATAGTAGTTTCAGTTATTGTTTCTAATTTGACCATAAGGGGTACAATGAACTAATTTCATGTGGGGCACTGTGGACTGTGATCCATAGTGCCCCATAAATGTATTATTTAACTTAACCTTTCTGTTTAATTGATTCAGGTAAAAATGATAGGTACACAATCGTATGCACCAATGTTAGGTATTGGTGCACACGGAAAAAAAATAAAAAAATGCTGTTTTATGTTTTTCTTAAAATAAATTTTAATTATGATACCTACTAAATGTAAGTACATAATGACTCAAATGCAACAAAAGAGACTAATTTATGCCAATTAAGCACTAAAAAGCTTTAATATGTGATTACCAAGCAAATTTATAAAAATATTAATAACACATCAATTAAGTTCAATGTACCCCATATCAATTTTGAAGTAAAATTAAGGTAAATATTCACTGTGCCCCATGGAGATTCACAGTACCCCAAGCCTAAGTCCATAGTGCCCCATAGCTGGGGCACAGTGGACCATTATCCACTTTAAGAAAAATACTCAATTTTTCAGAAACTGTTGCGTTTATTTTTTATTTTTATGTTTTTTTGTATACCTTTAACACCAAGTTACCCCTTGTAAGTAAAATATAAGAACCAGCGTTAAAGATAAATGCAGTAGAGAGCACAAATAAAAAAGTGGTTCACTGTGCCCCCCGCTCCCCTATCCATAGCGGGCTAGCGCGGTTAGACGCGTTGCTCTAAGGTGGTATCAAATGAAAGGGCTTTGCAAACCTATAGAGAGAGTTAAATGTGTTACCTACCTGGGGGTTAAAATTGATGAGCATTTTTCCTGGGCTGAACATATAAACTTTATTTGTAAAAAACTTACAGTAATTTTAGGTAAATTTTACCATCTTAGTCTTAAGGTTCCTCTCAGTACTCTAAGATTACTGTATAATACTTTGGTGGATTCTATACTGGATTACGCTCTTGATTGCTATGGGCTAACATTTAAATCATATATTAAAAGGCTAGAAAACATACAAATTAGATTTTTAAAATTTTTGGTAGATAAGAAAACTAAAAACAAATGTAAGGATGATTACAGTAAACTATTTAAAGTGTGCAAAATACTTCCAATTAGCCTGAAGCATAAGTACTTACTTTTAACAAATAGCCATGGCAATCAGGAGCGTAACTCATTATTAGTTAATGTTACCAACAGTCATTGCACAAGATCAATGACCTCGGGTAAATTTATTGTCCCTAGAGTGACAAACTATTATGGAGATAGGACCCTTAAGAAGCGTCTTCCGTATCTAATTAACAGTTTACCCGATGACATTAAAAAAGAAACTAAAAAAACTAAATTTAAAAAAGAATTGAAAGAATTCTTCATAGATTGTTTGCCTGATACTCGTAGTAATTAAGCACTTTTTAGAAAATTAATATAATATGTTTAACGAGAATCGACTGATCCTACAGTCAAACTGTCTGTGCAGTTTTGTGGGACTTTGTATAGTTTTTAGGTCTGCACTTATATGTAACAATCAATAAAAAAAAAAAAAAAAAAGTAGATTACAAATATATAACACTCTATAACATTTTCACTACTTTGTCTAACAAATTACTAGAAAACGTCCAAAAATTTCGCAATTTAAAGTTGAATTTGAACTGCTCTACATTGAAAATGACTGAATGGATTTTAACAAAATAGGTACATACCAAGTGACACTAAATATCCTCTTTATAGTGTCCAAAAACAATTAACCGGATATATCAAAAAATAAAAGAAGTAAAACAATTTGAATACGAGTAACAGTATCATTTAAAGCTTTTACACCCAGGTAGCAAAATGTCGTCAAAATGACGTCATAATACAGTCATTTTCGACGTAGGAGACGTCATATTATGACGTCTGTATGACCAGCCAATGACGTACTATTGTCACAGCCTTATGACGTCATATGAGGACGGTAGGATGACATCTCTGAAGACGTACTGATGACGTCTCTTACGACGTACTGATGACGTCTCTTACGACGTACTGTAGTAGTTCATTCTGTAGACGTGGCTTCAAGACAAAGGCAAAGCGGCGCTGCTGTAGGTGGCTTAATAAAAATAAATAGCTGCATAACTGAAGATGTGATGTTATAAGTGATGTTAAGTCACTTTAACCAATCTAGCCATCTAGGAACGTTATTTATAGGTATAACCTATAACCCTACATTTCCACCACCAAGGAAATGTCACGGCTACATACCTCGTCATACTGCGAGAGGGTCATTCTACGAGAAAAAATCTCAATACCACGATATACAAAATGCTGCGTTTTGTACAGCGCCATCTCCTACATATATTTATTACTATAAAAATGACGTCAGTTTGACGTACGATTCCGACGAATGCAGTACCCTACCAACCTTATATTAAGTATGATATACTTTGTGTTGTTATTACTTGATGGAACTCCAATGTATTTATGTAATTAGACACCATTTTGTGGAACTAGTGTGAAAATGGTGTCTAATTACATAAAAACCTTATATTATCAAAAAAAAAATTACGTACAATTTCGATAAATAAATTACTGACCCGTTATTCATTGAATAAACTGTAAGATTACGTCACTCTCCCGACTTTGTCGACCTACCAAAGACTGACCACAGCTGACCTTTCGCTAACTGACCCAAAGTGACCAGGATGGACATTAAATTTGAATGACCTTTAATGGACTTCAGCTGATTCTTGAAAAACGCTCACTGTTCACTGGTACACCACAGTCCTAAAATGACCAAGAAGTGACGACATTTAGACGGACGATTTTTACCAATACAGTACGGTCTTAAACTGACTTAAAAATGACGTCAGTTAGACGAAAGATTCCGACCAATGTAGTACCGACCCTATACTGACCAAAAATGACGTCAGTTTTACGTCCTATCTCGACGAATTCAGTACTGACCCTAAATTGACCTTAAAATGACGTACTTTTTTCGTCCTAGACGTCATTTTGCTACCTGGGCAACAATTACCCTGCGACAAATAAATAGGCAAAAACGCGTTACTGCTTACTAAATCTACCAAAAAATATAGTGGGGGAGCCGGCTGCAAAAATACCTACCTAATTTAATTTTCTTCAGAGAAATTGTATTTACAGTTACTCTCATAGACTAAGGTTGGTATAAATAAATCTCTCTCAAGTTGGAGATTGCTCTCAAGATGTACTTTACACGTACAAATTATACATCAACACGACACGACCCTAAAAGCGGGCAGTTGGCAACGTAACTCACTTATCGAATATAAAATAGCGACATTAGCGACCAATCTAGGGTTCTGCATCTTAAAAAGGTACGTCGAAATAAACAGGGTTCCCTAGGCGCAACG
The DNA here is from genome assembly GCA_947532105.1 of Athrips mouffetella. NCBI lineage: Eukaryota > Metazoa > Arthropoda > Insecta > Lepidoptera > Gelechiidae > Athrips > Athrips mouffetella. The sequence continues at coordinate 14,162,116 of OX383958.1, forward strand.
TGGCAGCATAAATCTGTTATCTTTTTTCCAAATCATGTACGCACGGCATTAGACTAGAAATTGAGTCAACTAGCCAGACCTTTACCTTTTTGTAAAAAAGGGTCGCTTTTTGTGTAAAAATACATCAAAAAATTCCATGACCCGGCAAGATGGGCTCTGGCAGACCTTTTCTTTTAAGTGTTTTAAAAGAAAAGGTCTGCCAGTGGTTAACGATCTAGAGATAGCCCATTGGAGTACTCGATGAGGTAGGTATTTTTGCAGCCGGCTCTCCCACTATATTTCTAGGTAGATTTAGTAAGCAGTAACCCGTTTTAGCATTAAATGATACTGTTATTCAAATTGTTGTAGTTCTCTTATTTTTTACTGGTTAATTATTTTTGGACACTAAAGAGGATATGCAGGGTCACTTGGTGTGTATTTTGTAAAAATCCATTCAGTCTTTTTTAATGTAGAGCACTCCAAATTCAACTCTGAATTGTGAAAATTATTGACGTATTCTAATAAATTGTTAGACCAAGTAGCAAAAATGTTGTAGTGTGTTATATTTTTGTAATCTACTCGTAAAGCTCTTTCATTAGATACCCCACATGGTATGTTTAAGAGACTTTGATATATTTTTGTATGACCGTCTTTATGACGTCTCAGTTTCCACCTCCACCACATGCGCGCTTGTCATCTCATATACATCAATTCAGGACATGATACTGAATGCATTGATACCATATATCCCCATTTCCGAGATGACTTGAACGGAGACTAACCTATAAACCTCAATTTACATTCTACTAATATACATTCATCATATTTTCTCGAATATAGCTTAAATTCAAACACCAAAATCGTGATTAAAAGGGCTTTTTATTCACTGTTTTCAGTGAATAAAATAATCTTTTTAGAGGTGAAATGATATAAAGAGATTTGAACCTCGCTGCGTTTAGTCATTTATCTGAGAGCCAAGATTTAGCTAAATCGCTGCGTAAATGGCGCTAAATGGATATAGCTTAAAAAATGGCGCAATACTATCAATTCGGTCTGGTGGGCGGTTGGGTTGGAATCTTCCAAGCTCACAGCTTAGCGCAAACAGTGAAATAATTTGAAAAATAAATTGAATAAAATAACTTAATGGAATATAATTAATAAAAATATTAAGTAACAACGAAATTGACTAATGTTTCTCTAAAGCTTTTGTCAGGAGATCATTGATGTGCGTAATCAGGTTTCTAGGGTCCATTATCAAGCCTGCTGTGACCATGGCGTTGGCGAATAGCTGCTTGGCAACCATATCAGCCAAGTCTCTGTCATCCTTCAGCAGTTTGTGGAGTTTCTTGACTATTGGGTGCCTGAAACAATTAAAAATTATAAGCATTTTGTTTAAACAGTTGCACAAAGCGTTTTTAAAATTAAAGCTCCTCTTAACCTATTGCTGTCACTATTTTTGTCGACAGAACAGAAAGAGTCAGCAATAGACTTAGAGGAGTTTTAAATTTAAAGACGCTTTGTGCAACTAGCGATAATTATAAAAAACGAAACTAATGCTAGCAGGCAGACCTGACGGATGGTGTTTGCTTGAACAAAACATCGGTCGCGGGAAAATTCACGCTGTATAACACAGATTTATTCAAATCGAAAGTGGAGGCTTGTTCTGGGCAAGCCCATTCCATCGCATCATCAACTTCATCTCTGTCGTCAGGGTGTCTACTCTCAGTTTTCGATATATCGATACGATACCATTCAATAAATGTAAATTCAAAACTTCGTCCCTTGACGATAGAGTAGAATATTGGTTAGATGCAAGAATATTGGAAATAAGTCTAGACAACTCAAGTGTACCTACTTTGCGTGCCCAAACCCGTGGCCCAAACTAAGCTCAAAACGCTTAGTTTGCTTGTCATGGGCTTGTCATATCACCGAAAATTGTGACACGCTTCGTTTTCATACAAACGGCGGAGTTTGCGTTAACTAGACTTATTTCTGATCTGTTAGTAAGGGTGATGAAGGACAAATTTCTATATGATTTGCTCATGTCTGCCTCTTTGACTGATGATAAGGAGCATCCTCCAGAAGATACAAAAAAATCCACACCCCTGCGTTTTTGAGGAATTAAGTTTTAACTATTTTGAAATTTGACAATGAAACGTACACCTGGCAGACTATGACTTTCTGATTAAATACAATGTATAAAACCCCAGAAAAATGGTCTGCCACCATAATAGCCCTGCGTCGTAAAGTTACAGCGCTTCAAAATGCAAAAATTCACTACTTCGTCCCATGATAATGCATTGCCCTGCATGTCTGTCTTTTCGATTTTCTACATCTTCAGAAGTATTTTAAACAGGAGCTACAAAGGCAGACAAAAAAAAACATTATTTAGTATCTCATTGGTCCATGAACCACACAAGATCTGAAAATTTCAATTTTTTACAACGAAGCAATCAAAAGCTGTGGCTTTTTATGTCCTCATCTCCATACATTTATGCAAAATAGCAAAACCTACAGGGTACTTCCCGTACCCCTAAAATTATGAAATTTGGCAAGAAGCTAGGTCTCACAGTACAAATAAAGGGAAAAGTCTGAAATAATTAAATATTTCAATTTTTCTCACAACTAAAATAACCAATTAAGGTGAGCTCCCGTTTCAAGAACTTTTCTAAATAAGAGGGGTCAAGTTGGATGGTCGCGGAGTTTTTAAAATCAAAGAGCAAAAGCTTTTAGTATATCATATGGTAGATAAGTACGGAACCCTTAGGGCGCGAGTCCGACTCGCACTTGGCCGGTTTTTTTTTTTTGCTTTAACTCAAAAACGCAGCGACGCACAGAAAATCTTGTAAGGACCAAATCGATTCGTATTGAGCTGATCTATCATCCCTATTAATATGAATCATGAGTAAATCATATACCCAAATTGCAGCCAGCACCCTATGTGGTTAGATGCTAATTTTTTGAAAAAAAATTTAAAATGATCCAACCAATATTCTGCTGCAGTGTCAGCCTGTGAACGAAGTTATGAATTCGAATGTATCGAAGTAGTATCGTATCCTTATAGCGAAAACTTAAAGTACACCTAGAGCTAGATCGAATTTCAAGAGTAATTATATTCTTTATTGCACATTTAACATACAGATAATTATATACAAGAGGACATTTACAAAGGCGGGCTTATCTCTGCAAGAGATTTCTTCCAGCCAACCTAAGGTCGTGAGAGAAAATGTTTGTTTAGCGGGACACAAGTGTGCAGTGAGAATTTCAAAAAGAAAATATTTATAATATATTATTACACGTATATACTACTTAAACTAATATACTACTAACTCCTTAAATACAATAAACCCCAATACATATATAAATATATATATATATGAAAATACACGCAATATGTACATATATACAAACATACATAAATAAATAAATAAATAAAAATACTAAATGCTATAGAGAGAAATACAAAATGATGACTACACGACTGATGACTACGACGAAGCAGTGATTTGCCGAAGAAAATGTTCCTTTACTTTTAGTTTAAAAGAGGCAATAGAGGGACTTTCTTGGATAGATTTGGGAAGACGATTCCATAATTGAACAGCGCGGACAGAAAAGGAGTGGAAAAAGAAATTGGTGTTGCTCCTAGGCACCTCAAGCATCTTGGTGATACAAGGGCGCATAGGTCGAGTGGGAGGAGGAAGCAGTTGGAATCGGGCACGAAGGTAAGGAGGGGAGTGCGGGTCATTAAGGAGTTTAGAGTAAGCCCATCGACAATAAAAGAAATCCTAAGCTAGTGTCCGTCTGTGTTGTTAAAGGCGATCGGAAGCTTTTATAATAGTAGTTTATGCAACTGTCATATAAAACAGGTTATTCAAACACGAGTTTGGGTTTATCACACGAGGCGTAGCCGAGTGTGATAATAGCATCAAACGAGTGTTTTAATACCATATTATATGCAGTTGCGTATACTACTTTATCTTCACTCATGCAATAGGTAGGTACTTACTTATAAAAATTAAACAATAGTAAGTAAACAACAAAGGTAACTTATATAATGTATATTACAGTTCTGATATGAGTCTGAAGAAGCCGCCTTAATATATCCGCTAGGTCTTCTTCGAAATATACAAGCAGAACATATTCTTAACAAGACATGGTTTTATTTTCGATTTTCATTCTTTCGCAATTCATTGTAGGTCATGTCATAAAATGTCCTAGACTAATATGGGAGAAGATCATAATTTATTGAGTATCTTCTGGTGTAGCTGCAGTATCCTGACGGCACCACTTTATCTACTTTTTCAATAAACTTTCACATTACTTTCACGGGCACAAAATACTTGAAAAAGGTAAATATTTGAAAATGGCGGCAAATCTAATATCTATTTCCAAGTCCAAGTTACAAGTCCTTCTAATTTCAGGCTGCGCGCGCATATTTTCCACTACAGATAAAATAATTGTAACTATAGTAACTGCTACTGTAACTGCTCCAAAATAATAGGTTGTTTATAAGGCACACTTTGTAAATATGCTACTAATATTTGACAGCTACTAAGAAAAACTGTTACATTTATAACCGTCTCTCTAAAAGACCTTATATTCAGTCTTCTTTAAAAAGGTTTAGGTTCAAGAAGAATTTTATCCAAGTGTTATGTTATGATTAAAAAGTTAAATTACGTAACACCTTTGCAAAATTTTCATACAAATATCGTTACGTAATGGTAACTTTTTAATTTTTTATGCATACTCTGCGTAATATTCAGCTTTATGTACCAACTTTTTGAATCATAATTCAAAGATTACGACATGAGTGTAGATAAAGATTTTTCTTACTTTGGGTTGAATTCTAATTGAGGGCGAAGCAAAGCAAATCTGTTCTCTTCGCTGAGATTCTGCGCCTGAGTTCGCACAAAGTGTCTTGCGGCCGCCATCTCCGGAATGACGATCACGCACGGATATGTGTCCAATTTGTGAGTGGTGCGCACCTCGAACACTTTGCCAGCTAAAGTTGATTTTAAGAACGATGCGATCTCGTCTGATTGCTCTTTTTGGAGACTGTCACTTCCTGTTAAAATAAACATTAATATATTACTATGTGGCTATCTTAAGGTACTTACAAGTCCGGTCTCCGCGACCCGACGACAGCGATCTGGTCGCGACGCAACGCTTTTTAAAGTTTCAATTTTAAGTGGTGCGATGCGTATAATTAAATGAGAGTTATTAATTATTATTTAGTCAGTGTAGCCTGAGAGCAAAAACTGAGTCTTGACTTGCCTTTTGCTTGCAAAATAGTTTCTGTTATCTTGTCGCTATTTCTATGTTCTTGTGTTGTAAGCAATGAAGATTTATGATTATTTTGAAAATTACTTTTAGTTATGTCTGTTATATTGCTGTCACTTTTTGTTTTGTAGACACAGAAAGGAACAGCAGTAGGTTTAACCGGATCAGAATATTAAATTAAAAATGCTTTGTACAAATGCCTGATGATCGCTGTTATTCGAACCATGCGATCCGGACAAATACGTGTTCAACCATGACCCGTTGGATAATCCTTTTTGGTTCACAAAAGTTATAGCTAAATTTATTAGCTGAAAGTCGAATCCTACCGATAATAGTATTGTATCAGCATACTATCAGCGGTGCTGCTCTGCTTGTCATTCTCGACGGAGATAAGCTTTCGTCCGCCGTAAAGGTTGAATTATATGCATTCGCGCGACCGAGCGGTCGGGCCGCTCCACTTTGAAAATTGTATGAATATAATTGCTTGCATATAATTGGACCGCAAGCTGTTTGTTGTAACCTACCGATGATAGCGTCAGCGCTGTCGGCGGCGCCGCTCTGCATGTCGTTCTCGACGGAGACGAGCTGGCGGCCGCCGAACTCCTTCATCTCGAGCAGGACGAGCTCGTCGTACATCTCGTAGCAAAACAACACCTCCACGTCGCGCTTCTTCAGGGACTCGTAGTACGGAGACGTTTCCGCTAGCTCGCGGCTAAAATTAATACAAACGTTTTGTAAGCAAAAATTTTGCATTTAAGAAAATATTTCTCTTTAAATACATCAGGGACACGTTAGCAACCATAAAACAAAGACATAAATATTCTTAGCTCGGACTTGTTTTACATATAACTTGTCTGAATTATCCAATTTTTTTTAATTTTAAAAGCATCCGAAAAGGACGAATTTGTTTCCTGAGATTGATGTTGAAACGAAACAATAACTGAATTTTTTTTTTATTCCTTTATCGAATAAAACCTACGTAAAGTTGGACAAAACTTAGAAAAAGGCTTTCTGTCGTTCAAAAAAAAATCGATTTTAATACTTATATATCGGTTATAAACTTTAATTATAACAAAACACAAATGTACAAAGAACAATTTGCCGTTCTTACATTTTTGAAACATTGTTTACTTATTTAAATATGATTTTTTTTTAAACCGATACGATTACGCCATACATTTTTAGTATGGCCGCGCGAAGTCTAATAAATAGCTGTAACAAAGACTCGACAAATCAGTCGCCCACCAAAGAGGATATAAACACTACCGTTTCGCCCACAAGAGCTCGAAGTGAGACGACATCAGTTTGCGACGCGACGCGCCAAAATAATACGAGTAGATCGCGTTTTAACGTATACACATACTCAGCTTTCATAGTGTAACAAGGTAACTTTGTTTTTTACTATTGTCTAAACTAAGATATTCTTTCCTTGTATTTATAAAATGTTTGTTTTAGAGAAATGGGAAAGCGCAAAGATAAATATTATACCTATCCCGATGATATAGATGGGTGACCGGTGGTTGATATTAATGGGTGATCGGAGGAAAACGAGTCAATGGTGGATGATCGGTGGATGATATTGATGGGTGACCGGAGGAAGACGAGTCAATGGTGGATGATGGGAGACTGACTTAACCTTCCATTAGGTGCTAAAAGATGACTAAGCGTCTTAATCTAAGCTTATGTGATAAAAGGCGAATAAGTGTATAACCTTCTGAGTCTGACATAACATTTTATACAAGCCTGTCTGCTGAATTTAATTTGGTCTTGATTTTATCATTTGCTTAGCAATAAATAAAATATGAGGCGCCCTTTATTTTCTCATAGTGGGTGATGAAAAGTAGAGTCTATCACTCGGGCGAAAAATATATTTTTGGCTCGGGCGACGTACTTTGAATCCCTCGCTACGTTCAGGATTCTACTAAAGAATCCCTCACTTCACTCTGGATTAGAAAAAGCGCCCTCGCTGTAAAAATATTATTTTGCTCCCTTATAATACAATCTACTATTATATACACACCTGGGTGCAGCCAAGTAGTAAATAACTTTTTGGTCGTCGCTCTGTCGCTTGATGTACTCTAAGAGTGACAACTTATTACCCTTCTCCATTTTTGAAGATTCAAACCGCAGCAATTTCGCAATTTCTTCCTGAAATTTAGTGTTCTGTTGAAATTTGTTTTTTTTTTGCAAGGAACAATCATCATATGTAGTGTTCCAAGTCCTTAGACCTTATAGAGCGAGTAAAAGTAAAGAGAAAGTGCATGCCGCCATAAAGTCACGTTTGACTTGGAACGCCACATATTATAAGTAAATGAGAATTTAAACAAAAGAAAACGAGTGCCAGGTTAAACTGCGCAAACTTTTAAAGAGCTATTTAAAGGTAAGCAACAAAACAGACAACCTGCTTACAAAAATGAACAGAGGAAAAAGAGTAGAATAAGTAAGTTTAAATTACCCTTTCTGGGTGACTTTGGCTGGTGACAATCCCCTCTTTCAAGAAAAGAGAATAATCTTTATAGAAAGCGTCATAGCCCACTGGGTCCTTGTGCGATTGGTCAATCATGTATTTGAGGAAACGGTTCGTTAAAACTGTGCGAAGCTTTCTGAAATAAACAATAATATTTATTTATACTAGGCGTAAAGTGAACGGACAAAGTCCGCAACACTACCCTGCGCTCCAAGACTCGCATTGCTGACGTTACCGAAAAAACTGCAAAGCTAAAATAGGAGTGGGCGGGTCTCCACTGAATGGGTTGCCGTCGATAGCCGGCGAGGAAGAGGAAGGCCTAGGAAACGATGGCGCGACGACGACATAGATGATTTCGAAGCCGATTGGCAAACCGTGGCCGATGATCGCGATCTTTGGAAGGAAAAAGGGGAGACCTTTGCCCTACACTGGGACATTTAGGGTTACTTAAAAAAAAAAAAGAAATAAATTGACCTCTGTGGTATAGTGGTAAGAGCGCTCTGGAGGTTCTGAGTTCGATTCCCGGTGACCTCCCCAGTTTGGTTAGGATATAGCAGGATGAATCACCTGATTGTCAGAAAAGTGAGAAGATTCCGTGCTTGAAGGCACGTAAAGCGGTTGGTCCCGATGAATTTAGTCGTTAATGAGCCATGTCCGAGGCCTTTGGCGGCTCAACAAATCTGATACCAGGGATTGTGAGTCGGTCATCGACCTTGCAACTCACAAGATGTGATGATGAGTTGACCTCCCACACGAAATGCGGTATTGGCTAATGCAGTTTCTAGTCAATATTTTTGTTTACATTTTGACTATGAAAATGAAAAATGTTTATTGGTAACCGAATTAACATAGAATACACACTATTTAGTTAGTAAAATTAGGTTCATTAATTACGGAAACACCAGAGGCCTTCAAACTAGTAAACATTGCTCGTAAGTAGTTACTTACCGAACTAGTGCGGTAAGTAAAAAAAGTATAATACCAAGGAGTTTTTACACTCTGATCATAAAATTATTTTGTAAAAATACTACAGTGGTGACTTTTTACTTGGGTGACGACTGCTTACCTATATTTAAAATAAAATGGAGAGTACCAGGAGAACATAAATCGACAAGAGGGCCTCAGTACCCATGGTTGGTTCTTTTACCAAGTGTGTTACTTATACCTGTTTTCTAACAAATTTATTGAAAAACGTCGTAAGATTCACGTCCGTAAGGGTTATGACAAACTCGTGCCGATGGTAAACCCTCGACTTAGTCTTGGGCTTAGAAAACGTCAACTCATTTGTAATAACCCTACTTACGGAACTTGTATCTTTAACTACTATTACAGAACTTACGTAATAAGCGCACTATTCTGCAACAGCTCTCTGCTCAGGTTGAGTGGAATGTCTTCAGAGTCAACAACACCTGGAATCAAAAACATGGTTACTTCTCTATTCAGATGTGCACAAAGCGTCTTTAAAGTTACAGTTGCTTTAAATCTATTGGTGTCGCTTTCTTATTCAACAAAACCGAAAGAGGCTTTAAGAGGCCTATTACATTTTGAGCGTGTTTTTGCGCAAAATAGCTAATTTCGGCGTCCTTAATCTGAGAAACGGAAAGACTTTGACAACTTCAACTAATAAAATGTTGAAGTATAGTTATTATTTAAGTTCGTAGCGGCCTCGCTTTTTACAATTTTTTCTTATATTGGTAGATATAGCCAATATTCCGAAGAAAGTTTTCATAAAATGCGCGAAGGCACTTTTTTGAGTTCGTGGGCACTTTTTTGAGCTCGTGGGCACTTTTTTGAACTATTGGGCTAAGCAAACAAAATTAAAATAATACAATAAAATCTCTTATATAATAGTGTAGTTCGAAGCGGCCTCGGAATTTTGAAAAATATATTGGAAAATCTAGAAAAAAAATCATTCCGAACGAAAAAAACTACAAAAACGCTCAGGTTTAACTGCAAATTGCTCTTTACTATATAAATATTGTTTCGTATAACTTATACCATACTAAACTTTGGTATAAAGAAAATGAAAATCGCCTACGTTTGTTTAAAAACAATTCGTTTTGATACCTTAATTGAACGTACTTAAAACTGCCAAACTCCATAATCCGATGCGCTGGCCTTTCAAACGCAATAATAGTATCAAATAACTTGAAAACACAAAAAGAATTTATATCGTTTAGTTTCAGCTACAAAACAGTGTCGAAAAATCTGGACGCCGAGTGAGATTTTCCACTTTTCATTTTTTTGAACGAAATTTTGTAATAGGCCTCTTAACTTTAAATATGCTTTGTGCGACTGTACTTATCTAGACCAGATTACAGGCTGTAACGCAGCATAGCTGTAATTTACAGTTCCTGATACATCCACAGAAGACGATCATAATAGTAAAGTAATAGTACTATCGTACACTCCACTCTCCAATTCCGATAACTCTCCTATCCCGCTTGTTACGTGGCGATTGCGCGGGTCCAATACCACGGACGGCGGCAGGGGCGGGCGTATATGGGAACTATTGTCTGTCAATCAGCTACTATTCAACAAGTCCTCTGTGCAACAAGTGATGATTTTGATTAGAGAACTATTAGAGGTCTACTTAGTTGTATTGATGTTTATGTGTAAGAAATCAGTAGACCACTGTTTCTTTCTGAATAACTAAGTGGTGTAAAATTGTGACCAATTGGTATGGGAGGATGATTTCAAGCAAGTGTGGAGAATGTTTGGACAGAACCGAGTGGAAGAGGCTAGAGGCAGCTTTCTTGTAGAGGCACTCCGTGCTGTTAGACTTTTTATGGTGTTCTATAAAGGAAGTGAGATATAAAGGATATCGAAAAAGAATATAATATAAAATACAATCGCGCAATTCAACGTGAGTTGGCTATTACGCAAAATAAGAGTCTCTTTTATTTAGTGGGGAAACTCTGATTCAGATTGGTTTAGGAGATTTTTTTTTGGATTAAATGCTTTGTCTGCATTGCAAAGGTTGAAAATATATATATAATATTTTTTATTCGTTTGGTGGTACAGTCAAGAGCATGTCAAGCTTAAAACTAATAGCGCGACTTATGCTCCTATTGCTATTGGAATAAGAACATTACAAAGTCTAAAGTGACGTGCTTGACATGTTCTCGACAGTACGAATAAACGCTTGCTATCATTACAGCTTACATCGCAAGAAGAACCGATGGCCGATGGGGCGTGAGGGTTCTAGAGTGGAGACCACGTACCGGAAGACGAAGCGTTGGCAGGCCCCCCACAAGGTGGACCGACGATCTGGTCAAGGTCGCGGGAAGCCGCTGGATGCGAGCAGCGCAGGACCGGTCGTCATGGAGTTCTTTAGGGGAGGCCTATGTCCAGCAGTGGGCGTCTTTCGGCTGATATGATGATCATTACAGCTTACCTTTAACAAATCTCATCCACTTTGGCAAGATGTTTTCTGCCCTACTCTTGATCAATATTTTTCTCGAGTACAATGCGACACCAATATCAGAGTCTCGAGACATTTCAAATAAGCCTGGCTTGCCTTCAGGCACATAGAGAATTGACCTTATGCTTAATGGCACATCAGTTTTGTAGTGCAGGGTGAAACGGGGCTTGTCATAAGCATTACTTATAAATCTGTAAAACTCTACATGCTGCTCATGGGTAATTTCCTTTGGTTCCATCAACCATAGAGGCTGAAAAAAATAACAATATTAAATAAGTAAGTGAATGTCAAAAACGTTCAGGTATAATAAATACCAGGTCTAAAAAAAGACATCTGAAAACTGCAACCAAGGATTCACATTAAAACCGAACAACTTTTTCCAATAAATTACAAAAAAACAACTTTCCAAAAAATCACATGTAAAAGAGATTTTCTATGAAAAGATTGATAAGTCAATTTGGTGTGTTTCGGCCTGTGTTTATGTTGAAAAGTGATTTAGTTTCATGAAACCAGTATTCAGGCTTCCTACGCATTGCAAGACCACATAACATGATTCCGACTCGCACGTCTTGGCCAATTTCTTTTTTACTTAACTATATGCGCTATGATCCCATTATACTCCAGTAAAATTACGAGAGATTGTATGGCGAAACGGAATTAATTGATAATAGCCGTGATTCTTTTTCAGATCGATAGATTATATTTCTGTGTAAAGCTTTTGAATGGAATCCACCTAAATTTACTTCATTTATTTATTTATTTTGCCCTCCAAACATTAAAAAAATATGGAATTTCGGAAAAAAATGTTAATAGATTTTTTATTTTATTTACGGCTTGCTATATATTCATAATTTCATATTTTACATGAATCCACCTAAAAATATTAGCGTTTTTGTATTGTTTAACTTTTATAGCACGAAATTTAAATAAAGGTTATCTTCGCAACCAAAAATAGTAATAGATCCGTTTTGCTTTCTAATAATTTTGATAGTGCTAAGTAATCACATTTTTGGCAAATCCAACATAAATGTTTACAAAATCATTGTAAACCAGCGATTACAAAAAACTTTTTATTTATTTAGTATGGAATTTTTGTGAATTTATATAAGAATCACTTTCATTTAAAAAGGTTGAGTTTAAATCAGTTTATTTATATTATTTTACCTCGACTTTATTGGATCTTATATGTAAATATAAGTGTAGATTTTATATTTTGAAACAAATTGATATTTTTAAATATATTTATGGTGGATTTTTATGCCTATATGTAAAGTATGCGTTAATCTATGACATAAAGTATATAATTGTCTATTACTATTTTTGCCTTAGCTGTTATTCGAAAAAAATGTTCCGCTTTAAATTTTAGGTGGATTCGTAAATATTGCTTCTTAACATCATATTTAAATACGATATACACAAAAAAGTAGCTATTAACATTTAATGTTTTGCAAAACCGTATTTTTACTGGACTATTAAGTAAGACGATTACACGTATCACCGTTTTTAGATAGACTAAAAACAAATAAACGTAAAATAAATCCTTTTTCTGAGTGGGTTGCTCTTCTTTTTTACGTTACGTATTTTTTTTTATTATGAACTAGTATGTCCACTATATCAACACATATTCTTCGAAAATTTCTAACTGCTATCCATTAGGGATCGAAAGGTACAGCCATTTTATGGTGGGACATTCAGACTGGTTTTCAGACAGATGGCAACAACGAATGTTATTTTTAGGGATGCGATACCAAAATGGTAAAAAAAGGAACCCTTATGGTGCCGCTCTGTCTGTCTGTCTGTCTGTCACATCACACCTCTATATCTCAGCGACCACTCATGCTATCGACCTGAAATTTTGAAAAGTTTTAGAATATAGTTGCCCAACTTAATTGCACATGAAAGAATTTTGAAAAAATTATGATTATTAATAATGTAAAGGGGGCTGAAATAGGGGTAGCCAAATTTCAAATTGTCGCTACTAGGTCGAGTGGGGTATCATATGAAAGGGCTTTACTTGTACATTCTAAAATATATGTTTGTACTTTTTTACGTTTCTTAGTTTTCAAGTTATGATGAAAAATGTTAAAAAAACACCATTCCCCCTCCCCCTTATCTCCGAAGTTTGTGAATGGAAAAATCTGAATTAATTACAGTTGACAGAAGTTTATGTAAACATTACAGCAAAAGTAAAACGATCTTTCTAAAATGCAGTTTTTTAGAAATCTGCAAATAACCTTTACAAACAAATTTAGTTTTGCGGTCCTAAATATGGACTTTATTGCTTCCAAAAATACAAAAAGTATATCGGAACCCTCGGCGCGTGAGTCCGACTCGCACTTGACCGGTTTTTTGTATTGGTGTGCATTTTGTGCCTTCAGAGACATATACCGTCTTACTACAAAAAAGTTAGACATCTGTTGAACACTTGATTAAAAAAATCGTACCAAATAACTCTGTCTATGTCATTGTTCTATTTGCGTTTAGAATTTTTTTTTAATTCAAAACTTGTTCCATACTAGTAGTTTTGCAGTTTCTCGCGGCGGATCAGGCGCCTCCAAGGATGTTAAAGTAGCAGCTCTTTCTGCTAAGGATGGAGCTATAAGCGTATCCATTTCTTGCAAGGGACCTCCTTACTAAAATGTATGAAGTTTTATCAAATTCTATAAACGTAATTATTTTATCTTTCTCTCTGAGATATATGTGACTTGGGATTAATAAATGTTATTACCACAGTTTTTCTGGTGAAAATATTTATCATTCAGGAAAAAAATCACGCATAAAATGGCTATTACGGATCATTTGCGCTTCCTTTCTCACAGTACGTCGGTGCGGGCTGGTCTGCGTCCGTCTGCAGAATCACGCGCCATGGGTACCCACCCTTACAACCTGTATATTTCAGTACTTGAATATACCTAGCGAAAATATCGTATATGACAGTCTATAGTCTGACCGCAAGCAACCCCTGTACCGCACCTTAGGTATGCTTACGGCGAGACAGGGGAGGGGCATCGCTAGTCATCGCTCACGGCGCCAACTAGTTCTTGCTCTTTCACTTGCTCGTTCACTGCCCCACCTCCCCTGCACATACAGCGGTACAGCGGTTGCGGTCAGACTGTATACGATCTAAACAAACTGATATATTCCATTATTATTCCTTGTTCCAAAAGTTTACCCGACTCTGCAGGAAATTCAATTCCACACTCACCTTAATAGAGTTAACTTGTTCATCATTCAGGATTATGGGGCTGCTGACAAAATTGCTGTATTTCTTAATAATGCTCTTTACTGTTTCATCATCAGAGTATTCTCTGCAATCTGTCTTGAGGTGAACAACTATTTTAGTGCCAATAGGCACTCCTTCGGCTTCTTGAATTTCGTACGTACCAGACCTATAATTAAAGATAAAATTGTATTTTTTTTATTAGCCGGGTTGGTAATCACTTGTGATTGTGAGTCATAAAAAAACCGGCCAAGTGCGAGTCGGACTCGCGCACCGAGGGTTTCGTACCACCACATAATCATAATTGTATTAGTTGAAGGGATGTGACCCCTGCTCCGAGTCGTTCCTGGTGCAAAGGCTTTCCATAGCCATTCAACATGGTTATTAGGCAAAACACGTCATGCTTACAAAATACACAATCATTGACCCACTATAGGCCTATTTATTATATTTTATTTTATTATTATATTTTATTATTATATATTTTATTATTTTTTGTTATTTTATAGCGTATGCACTATAAACATGCCACTTTTCAAGTTTGTAAGTGTTCCCGTTTTTTAAAATAGAACTAAAACAAAAATCGCCTCCTACACCATTCAACTTGACCCCTTTCTTATATGAATGTTCTTGAAACGGGAGCTCACTTCAATTGGTTACCATCAGTTGTGAGACTAGTTGTTATATTTAATGATTTCAGACTTTTCCCTTTATTTGTACTGTGAGACCTAGCTTCTTGCCAAATTTCATAATTTTAGGTCAATGGGAAGTACCCTATAGGTTTTGCTTTAGTGCATAAATGTATGGAGATGAGGACATAAAATGCCATATCTTTTGATTGCGCCGTTGTGAAAAATTGAAACTTTCAGATCTTGTGTGGTTCATGGACCCTAATATATGGTATTAATTTCAACTTGATACCTCTACCCGCTCGTGAGATAAAGGGTCTTGACAGACAGACAGACTCCTATAAGGGTTCCGTTTTTTTCTTTTGAGGTACGGAACCCTAAAAACAATCATATTAGCAAAATTATATAAATAGTTCTGTACTATAAGTTCCTTTTTGTAACATTTTCACTGTGATGCATGTAGAAGGAGCAAGTAGGTAATATTTAAATGAAGATTGAGTGTGGAGCTGTGCTTAGTATTTATTGAATAATATTTATTAAAATAGATTTTTTTCTTAAAATAGGAAATGGAAAATATATAAAAATAAAAACACTCACACAGATGAAAACAAACAAATCAGAAACATAGGCAATGGTAAATAAAAAATAAAATAGAAGTAGTTAAATAAACTCTTACCCATCAGAACTCCATTTATAACCTGGAGAACCACTTTTGCTGCTTCTTGTATAGACTTCAATTTTATCAGCTACCATGAAAGCAGAATAGAAGCCCACACCAAACTGTCCAATAATATTACCCGCATGTTCTGCCCCTTGCTTTTTTATCTCTTCAATAAAGGACTTTGAACCTGAGCGGGCTATTGTACCCAGATTTTGTGTCAGTTCTTCTTTTGTCATGCCTATACCTGAGTCCTATACAAAATATATTAAAATGATTAGTATCTCCATTCCAAGTAAGAAAATGTTTTTGAGAAACCTGTAAAATATAATCCCACAAACAAATTCCATAAACTATGAATAAATACATAGTAAAAATAAATTTGGTACCTGGATTGTGATAGTTCTGTTTTGTTTATCTGTGATTAGACGGATCTCCAATGGCCTGTCTACCTCGTCCAGCTTTTCAGCATCAGGAGCAGAGCTGACAGATAAGTACCGGAACTTTTCAAGAGCATCACTGGCATTTGATATTAACTCCCTGATGAATACCTATATATCATGTATAATACATACAATAATGAAATTAATGTAAAAACTACTTAAAATAAAGAAGTGGATAGTGTGGTGCTGGCAGAGAATAGTACCAACCCATCTTTACCCGTGGGCGTCGTAAAAGGCGACTGAGGGCTTATGAACCGGAGCATGGACAGCAGCATCTTCTGTGTATCATACCCATCTTACATACAGCTTTCACCAACAAAAGCTATCACCAGCCGCAAACCTAATAAGCTTGGTGACAATCGTAAATCCCCTCAAAAGTACCACATGTTTTTGCTGGAGTTCTGGAGGGAGCTCCCTGTCCTGAAGTGGACATTTCATAGGATGTTAAGAAGATGAAACCACTTAAAATTAGCTTAAAATAAACTAGTTGATAAGATTCACCTCTTTATCAGAGTACAAAGATCGTGCAACAATATCTAGCAGCATACGGGTTTCAGCCTGAAATTCTCTTTTCTCTGACTCCCCTTTCAGATTTTCTATCTGTTCTGTTGCTGTACTGCTATAGTTTTTCGCGATTATAAAGTTTGTTTTGCTGAAATCTGCAAAATCAAACAAACAATTTTTCCTTAATTTTTGTGGGTTTCAAACTTGGAGTTTTCAATTGAAAATAGGACTATGCCTGTATGCAGCCGCAATCCTATGAAGCAGTAGCTGTAAAACTAATAACTTCACTCTGTATAAATTAAGACTTGAGCAACCACTGGGAACCACTATGAAGTTAGCAATCAACCAGTCTTATTTTCATTTGAAACGCCGCTGCTTTTAATACATACCTGTGTGAATTGTATTATAACCACTGGTTCTCAAGAATTTGGAATTTTTGTGAGATGAGAGCCGTAAAAATAACCTCTGCGCACAAGTTGCCGACGAACCAAATCGTGCTCGTAGTGCAGCCATTATATACGTTTTCTAAAGTTTTGAAGAACAACAACTTAATATCGGGAGACAATCTGTGCGTTCCAATATGCACTAACAGACTGCTTTAGAGCACTGTGAGCGTGCTTAAGTCGGTCCAAATTGACCTAAAGCGTGCTCTAAAGCACTCGCTCTTTCACCGCCTTACGTCATTGATGACGTCATCGTTTCTGCTATCAGTGCTTTAGTCAAATAGGTGGAGCAGTGAAAGCGCTAATGTCAAAATCGATTTGACACATATAAAATCCCACACGTTTGCAGCCAGCTGATGTTTCTGAAGTTTTGATTTTAATGAGTTTGTCTCTAATGGAAATGAGAGTGGATTTGGCGCACATTTTTCAGGGATTAGCTTAGGCTTTGTTAAAGAAAATAAAAACAAAACTGACATTTTGACAGATGAACACGTGAGCGCGCTTAAATCCATTCCAAATTGACTAGAGCCATTAAAGCAGTGATAGCTTTGTGAGCGTGCTAAATCAATTTGGACCGTCCGTGAGTACTGTATACGCTTTTAGCAGCGTTTGTACAATTTGGAACACAGCGAATGTTCCAGCAACTGATAATTGATGACATTTCTGTGGTTTGAGAAGAAGGAAGCGCTGTATTCCAAATTGAGCAAATACTGCTAAAAGCGTACACGCACGGTACTCACGGACCTTGCTCCGCTCGGAATAGCACTACGGTTTGTTTCTTGAATTCAACGCTCACATCACATTCACTGAATATAGTCGGTTTATTTCTATATGCGTGCATTCGTCGAATACGATCGAATACAGTTTTAAACCAGACTAGAGCGCGCTTATGTCAATGTCACTGAGAAAAATTAAAATTTTGATTTTATTTTGCGTTTAAAGAAATTATTGAGAGATAATGATTATTCGATAAGATAATTAAATCCAAAAACCCCAAAAAAAGTTGAAAACAATCTCTCGAAAACGAGATTGATGACAAATGTCTTATGAATTTGACGTTTACTATATATTACCTCATTTTCGTATGCAATGATAGCGCGCTAAAGTGACGTCACTGATGACGTCACGTCGCTTAAACGAGTGGATACGAGCAAGTTTTGAACCGACTATTAGCTCGCTAAAACCGCACACAAAGCTCATGAGCAGGTTTTAAACCGTAGTGTAGAAGGAATACTACTTCTTCTTTTTACTTGATGAATTCCATCGTTTTTACAAACGATGATTCCGCCAGCGACAAAGTGCAAAAGATAACATTATTTGCTGGCGATAATCGGCCAGGCGGAGTAACAAGTTTCGGACTTCTACTGATTAAAATTCAATACCTAAATGGGAATAGAGACAACCCGATATAAATTACAGCCGAATTATAATAAACTTACTTATAATTTTAATGAAGGGGGAAGGAACAAGAGCAAGCAAATAAGGATTGGAATTACAATAATTCACATTCACAGGGAGAGGAGAGGAATGTCTTAGGGGAGTATATCATACATAGGAGTAACCGTATAGTTTCTGAATAAGCTATACGGCATTGGAATTCGCGGGAAAGCTTATTTAAGTAATAGGCAACAATATGTCAAAGTTGATTATTATAATTCGGAACCAGGTGAATCAACTAGCCAAGTATCGAACTCACTAGTTGACAACTGTTCGATACCACAAGGCAATATGTGCTAGGGTGTATCCTAATTCTGATCTACATAAATGAATTACCTCTACTAATAAATTCACTTTGTATATTGTTTGCCGATGACGTTTCGCTTTTATTCAAATGTAATGAAGAAGACGCACATGTGAACCACATAATAAAAAACTTTGGCATACTAAAAACCTGGCTATGTGACCAAAACCTAGACATAAATTTGACGAAAACAAGGATTATTCTGTTCAGGTCGCACCAAAAATCTAAATTTGATTCGCAACAAGTACAAAAAACGCTAAATATAAATGAGATTAATAGTTTCGACATTTTGTAAAATAAAACGAAACTATCCAAGTTTATATACGCGCTTGCCGTTGGCCGTTGTGTAAGTAAATATTGACTACTAGGCCGCTCTTGCAGCATATTACTCTCATGCCTACGCCTGGATGCGTTATGGTGTTGTGCTCTGGGGAAAAAGCACCAATGCTAATGATATATTTATAAAACAAAAAAATGACTTCGTATTCTTCGTAACCTTAAGCCTAGGACGAGTTGTAAGCCCCACTTTATCAGAGAGAAAATATTATCGTTTCCTTCAATTCACATTTTTGAGATTGCACAATTAGTACACAAAAATATTACCGAATTCAAATTTTGTGTAAGTTCACGGGGCAAACATTTGCTTGAAATGCCAACTCCACGTATAGAAATCTTAAAACATAATGTACAATACAGAGCTATTAAAATATACAATAAACTTCCTAACAACATTCATTAAATCCGAAACCAGTGACAAAAACTTTAGTCAGAAACTCGAAGCTTTTCTCACCTCCAAATGCTACTATACAGTAAACGAATATTTAAACGACAAAATAAAATATAATTATATATTTAGTTCATACAATAAACTGACATTTAAAACAGAATAATTAATGTAATAAAAAGTAAAGATATATATTAATTCATATAATATAACATTACTATGTATAGACTTACAATATAATAAATAATCAACGTAAACATAGGAATAGATACAGACATATTGCGCATAACATTCTCAAACACGTCTAGCTATATAAAATTATAATAAAATAAACACAAACTTTTGCACCTTCTACTACATCACACAAAAAATACTCGCTCACACACGCTTTCATGATGCCCACGGCACAGGGTAACCTAGTGTGGGTGTCAAAACACATTACTCAGCATAATTTTATACAGTAAGCATATGGTGCCTATAATAAATATGTTTGTAATAACCTTGTTTGTAAACTTTTAATAAATATATTTGATATTTGAATTCAAATTGCGATCGGCCTTTGATTTGTTAACTTATTTATTTTTTTATTTGTAATAACATAAATAATTAATATTGACAGAAGTAATTTATTTGAAATTACAGTAAACGAATATTTAAACGACAAAATATAATATAATATTATTTTTAGTAAACTGACATTTAAAACAGAATAATTAATGTAATAAAAATTTAATAAATTTATTAATTCAACCAGCGGGGTGCCATAGGACTACAACAACATTAATTCAAATTGCGATCGGCCTTTGATTCGTTAAATTATTACATAAATAATTAATATTGTCATAAGTAAATTATTATAAATTTAAGAATTAATTAATTTAGTTAAGTATTGTAATTTGTAACGAGCTAGCGGTTCGCGATTGGAGTGAAACGCCAATGTAGGATTTTTCCGTTTATTTAGGAGTTATTTACAATCTGAGCTTCTTATTTACACGTCACCGAGTTCGCCCTCTGAGCCTCTTCGTGTGGTCTTCCCTCTTTGCACTCTAACCCTCAGGGATGTCATTTACGGAGTTTTCCCTCCGAGCACTCCTCGCTCTAGGACCTCTTCAATGGAGTCTTCCCTCCTAGCACTCCTCCCTCTAGGACCTCTTCTTCGAAGTCTTCCCTCCAAGCACTCTTCCTCCGGGACCTCTTTTGCGTACTCTTCCTTCTGTACCCTCTTGAGTTACCTCTTAGGCTTCCTCTTCCTTAGGACTTTTCTTCTTTTCCTTGTTCTTCACTTTAGATCGCTTTCCACTGAACTACGGCGTAGCCGCTAGGCAGCCCGGCTTTAATACCCTTGCTACTCGTTCCTGAACATTCTAGACTCATTTTTGGATTTAGGTTTTTGTTAGATTTTTCTCGTAATTGGCTCTCTTTCTTCATTTATCTCTTTCTTTTCTTTCTAGAATGTTCTACACAAATTACAAATGATAAAACATTCTTGGGTGGGTGGGATTCGAACTGGCGACCATTGGCTTGGTAGTCCGACGCCCTATCCCGTTAATCAAATTGCCCGTAGCAAATACATTTAAATAAATAATAATAAAAAAAGAGGCGCTAGCACCGAACTCAATCGTTATCAAATCTCTCTTTTCTTCTTGTATAGAAAAAAAGAGAGAATCGATAACGATTGAGTTTGGTGCTAACGCCACAGGTTAGGACAATTAAAAATCAGGTGATCGAGAGTGCCTTCCTCATCACCACATTCGCACATGGAGTGAGCACGAATACGTAATTGAGCCAAAAACCCGGAGTACAAACATGACCCAATCGGAGTCAAATATTAAGTGAAGTAACGAGTTTGCCCAGATTTCGAAACTTAAAGAACCAAGGCCGACTACCGTAATGCTTACCTTTATATCTCCTAGAGTCCTGCCACACAGGGTCCCAGGTTTTCGAAAGATGAGGTTTATATGATTTCTTTGCCAAACGGCGTTTGGTTAGAGGTAGAGCTTTCGTTCTTTGAAACATAAGAAAGGTTTCCAAAGAAGGGGAGTCGGAGAAAATGTCCTCTGAATTGTTACGTTCACGGGCCCAAGTTGTGCTATCGTAGTCCCACCAAGGAAGAGAAGGAATTTTGTTCATAGCTAAATTTTTGACGGGAATGGATGATTCTGCAGCCGAATTAATCAGGGAAATAAATGAATCGTAACTAGGGCTTTCAAATATTCGATTCCTTTTAGTATTCGAATATTCGATTCATTTTTGGGTAGTATTCGAATTATTCGAATATTATTCGAATAATAATAAAAATCAATTTTTTTAACCAATAATTTCTTTAATTTGCCAGTATATGACGTAAAAACCATAAGAAAAAAATTAAAATAAATGAGCAGTTTTACTTAGACTGACCAAGTCTTAAAAAAAAAAATTAAAAAAATTATGGTGCCAGCCGGATACACACAATCCGTAAATTCTTTTAAACAGCAACACCATTAAGGTCATAGCTTGGGATTGGCTCAAATATACTTTTCTAGAACCAACCCTATTCAATAGCGCGTTTTGAACTCTTCTCTATAAATAAATGAACAGTTTTACTTTGACTGACCAAGTCTTAAGAAAAATTAAAATCAAAAAATTATGGTGCCAGCTGGATACACACAATCCGTAATTTTTTTTAAACAGCAACACCATTAAGGCTATGAAGCTTGGGATTGGCTCAAAAAGACTTTTCTAGAACCACCCCTATTCAAATATCGCGTTTTGAACTCTTCTCTATCTGATAAATTGGAAGTACTTAAATGGTTTTTGCAGTTGTTCTTTTAAAGTTATTTCCGGTTCTTTATTTTTGTTTTGTTTATATTTGTTTTCCGCATACAGCACCTGATTTTGTTGCTGAAACTGAAGATGAAATAGATCCTCATCATTCAATGCAAGTCTTGTCTTTTGCTACAGTTTCTCTTGTCGATCTCAAAAACTCATGGAATTAAATTTAAAGGTGACTGATGAGATGTAGATATTTTATCTTACTGTCTAAATTTGGTAAGGGTCTTGAGTAATCCTGTTGTTTGGTGACTCGGGTAGCCGTCGCTAAGTTTTTCTATTATAAATTGAAGGCCTGTTTCCGCAGTAAGCAGAAATGCGTTTTCTTGCCACAGAGCCTCTGCTGTTGCCTTTACAATATAGAAAGAAGTGGCTCTTAGCAAAGCTCAGTTAAACTGGACGTGACGAGTAAGAGTCATCACTCGCATAACGGTATCTTTTAGTATACGCCACCTGGATTAATAATCTAAGATTTTTTTCTGTTCTTCGGGTAGGCAGTTATTCCTCATCATAACATCCCGTAAAATGTCAGCTACAGAAGATGGAACTTCCTCCACAACTCCAGCAAAAAACGTTGTATTTTGGAGGGGATTTTATATAGTCACCACGCTTGTAAGTCTTGTTGGTGACCGAAGTATGTAAGATGGTACGATCATAAATCCCATAGTCGCCTTTTACGTCATCCACGGGTAGAGATGGGTTGATTCTGTTCTTTGCCGGCACCACACGGACAGTTAGATAGTCAAATAGTTATTAAAACACAAATTTTTGGTAGGTGACTCCGCAAACAAACAAATCTTCAAGTAATAAAAATTTTGAAGCACTTGCGTGCCCGGCACCGGTGACTGGTATGCCACTGCAAGCGGGTAAGAATGTTTCTGAGAATAGCTAAACGTTAACGAATTTTCTATTAAGCACAATTACTACCTGTCTTACGTTTTAATTTGCCTGCATGAAAAAAATATATATAAACAATAAAATATTCTAATTTCACAATCTTTATTATTCGAATAGTAAAATGAGGCGAATATTCGAACTATTCGAATATTCGACTTTCAAGCCCTAATCGTAACATGGGCTCAAATTCGAAAGATGTACAGGAGGTAATGAGGGCAAATTGTTATTAATATGGGAGAAGAATTTATTCCAATCTGCTTTCGATAATCTGTATTTTAGGGAAGGGAGAAAGGGAACCGAAACAATTTGCTATGAGAGGATAATTGGGAAGTGGTCACTCACTTCCATAACTGTTGGGAAGAACTTGCCATGAACAAGACATGACAAGTGATGGAGAAACGATTGCCAAATCAACAACACTCTTGTTTTGGATAGGCGCTGCTCTGCGAGTAGGGGAACCATAATTTAAGGTGAATAAGTCATGGTCATCTGCATTGGACATTTTCACGCTGATTTGTGCAGCAAAATTTGTAATAATATGGTTTCCGGGAGGCACGTCAGATGTAGGCAGAAATGTTTGAGCCTCAGCGCTACTTAGTCACTTGTTCGGTACTGGTGCACTGCTCTTGACTGTACAGATGTTTCGTGGTTGACTAGCAGTCGAAGATCATTGCAGTGTAGTTTTGTCTTCGGAGAATTCCGGTTCAGTGAATACATGCTGAATAGTAGCTGCTGGGTTAGAAGCAGACTTTTCCGGTACAGCGTTTTCTTTCGAAAATGAAAATTTATTTCTATAACAATTGTTATAGGTGTGTATATATATTATAAAATATCATATCCAGACTGACTAACTTATTGACTGACTAATGCTGATCCGTAACCGCTTTAGCTAAACGTTTTTGCAAATTTATTGCATACTACAAGCACCATATCAGAAAGGATTTTCGAAAACTCATCCCTCGAGGGGGTGAGGGGTTTGAGGAATGGAAGCTTAAATTTTTTTTAAAGAAAAAAAAGGAAAAGATATCAAAAGAAGGAAAAGATGGAAAATCATCAACCAAGGGAGCGAAATGAGATATGGATCACTTATTTGAGATATCTTTAGTTTTCAAAGGTGCAAAAATATGCAATGCGAGAAGACAGAACGTGGAGGGTTAGGAAGAACCAGAAAAAAGAAGACCTTATAGCCAAGCCCAACATCATTGGGGTGACCAAGTGAGCCCGACTCCGCTGGTTCAGCAATATGGAAAGGATGATGGAGGATCGTGCGGTCAAAAGAGCGTATCTTGGACATCTGACTGGTAGACGCACCGTCGGATGCCTTAGGTATCGTTGGATCGACCAAGTCAAGAAAGACCTGTTGGAGCTTCAACAAGCTGTACACAACAGAGAAGTGGCCAAGATCCTTTTCGGGTCGCTGAGCCAGCAGAAATAAGTAAGTAAGTAAGTAAAAATATCATAAAACTTTCACCCCTATTTCACCTCCTTGGGGGACGACTTTTAGAAAATCCTTTCTGATATGGTGTTTGTGATATGCAATAAATTAGTGTACAAAATTTCAAACGTGTGTAGCTATAAATTATCTCGTTCAACTGCCAACGCTACAATCACTCTGCGAGTAATTGTACTGACCAACCTAGGTGCGTCAAGTGCCTTGACTCCCATAGCACCGCAGAGTGCAAACGCCCTAAAAAGGCTGAAGAGAAGACAAGCGATCTCACACCACCTAGCTGTGCGCTCTGTGGGAAGACTGGCCACCCGGCGAACTATCGCGGGTGCGAGTTAGCCCCCAAAGCAAACCCTAAGGTGCTAGCTCGCCTGGCATCTCGCTCGTACGGCGCAAACCGTACCACGCAACAACCCCACCGCACCACCCAATCACATCACCAGACCCGCGAGTCTGACTTCCCCCCTCTCAAACCAACTCCGGCTTTCGCTAATCCAGCGAAAACAACCCCTCCACCCCGCCAATCTAACCCGCAAAACCCCTCTACGCCGCACCGCGCTAACCCGCGGGACCCGCGTACAAACAAACAGCCACAAGGCTCCCAGGTCCCCCCCCCACCCCCAGATTTCCCTTCAGGAAGCTGGGTTAGAAGTCCAATCCTTCTTAAAGGCGATCGACTTCAACGAAGTCATAGCGTTCGCCCAAGCCATTCGCTCCAACAAGGGCAACGGTATGGCCCTCCTAAACGCCTCGATTCAATTCGCTCCCCTCATCGAATCGATGTCCAACTACAAATCAACTTCTAAGAATTGATATGGACTTAGGCAATCGAAAATGTAGAACCAAACCATCCACTCTTAAAGTAGGCTCCTTCAATACTAACGGCATCAACCGCAAACGTGCCAAGATAGCTCAATTCCTCCGTGATCACGACATAGACATCTATCTCGTACAAGAGACCTTCCTTAAACCTAGTCAGCGAAACCCACGTATTGCCAATTACAACCTCATTCGCAACGATCGCACTTCCGGTCAGTGCGGCGGCACCCTTATCTATTACAATTATTACAAACGCGCTCTCCACTGCCTCCCATTAGATACGCCCGCTCTTGCTCACATTGAAGGTTCAGTCTGCCGTATTGGCCTCACCGGTCATCAGCCGTTGGTAGTTATTTCGGCTTACCTCTCTCCCGACCCAAATAAGCTTCTTACTGAAGCAGACCTCAACGTCCTACTAGACCTTGGCGACTCTGTTCTCCTGGCTGGCGATCTCAATTCCAAACATACTATGTGGAATTGCCACGTAGACACCCCTAGAGGCTCCACCCTCTTCACCCTTAGCGAAAGACTCAACTTTGACGTCTTAGCACCTAGCTCTCCTACCCACTTTCCCTTAAACGTTGACCACAGACCTGACGTCCTAGACATGGCTCTTCTCAAGAACGTAAACCTCCGTTTATGTGACTTGAAAGTAGTTCATGAACTAGAGTCTGACCACCGACCAATCATCTATGAGTTCAATTCTCGCATCGACCCCCCGAGAGGGGTCCCCCCCCCGACTAAGACGGTAGTGGACTGGGAGAAAGTAGGAGAATCTCTAAAACCAACCAGTTCCACGCACCTAAACCAAATCCCGGACAGACTGACAACTGTAGATGACATTAACAGCGCAGTTTTCTCGATTACCAAGCACGTGCAAACAGTCATTGCTGACTGTTCTAGACGGGCTCCAGTGACTTCTGATAGTCGCTGGATCCCGCCTAGCGATCTGCGCGAGCTGATAACCGAGAAGAACGCTGCAATGCGCGCTCATGACTCATATCCCACGCGTGAGAACGCCCGTCTTCTTCGTGCCTTACAGAGGCAGGTAAGGGTGAGAGCGGACGAGTGGACTGACGACGGTTGGGATACGTATCTTGAGCACCTACGCCCCGATCACCTAGCCTTCTGGCGCCTGTCTAGATCCCTCAGATCTTAACAGGAGGCCGCCGCCCCCCCCCTCAAAAGACCCAACTTACCACCTGCCTTTGAGGACATTGAAAAGGCCGAATGCCTAGCGGACAGCCTCGAAGCTCAGTGTACTCCCAGTTCGCTCCCCTTTGACCCGGTCTTCCTCCTAGAGGTCGATACCGAAGTCAATAGGAGAGCTGCACTCCCTCTGGTAGATCCCCCCCTCCCACTGTAATGAGCTAAATAAGCTTGGATCATATCCTGGTCACGGCACCAAATTGTAACAAGCTGCCTACCTATCTATTAATCTATTCTATTAAAAAAAGTATGTAAGTAAAAAGTTTATGAAGAACCAGAAATGTATAACCGAATTAAGTATTAACTAATTCCTAACTAAGTCTAACTATTCCTAGAAAAATAAAATTGAACTATGATCTAATAAACACCTAGCACTAGTTCTGATCTACCTAAAACCTAAAATTTATTGAGTCCGTTCTAAACTGTTTAGTGGCCTTTAGAGTAATCGTCTAGAAAAATACCCCACACTAAGTAGCAACCCAGAAATTCTAAGTGTGAACCGTAATAAAATAAATATGATATCCTAAAAATAAATATAATTCCCTAAAAATAAATAAGTACCTGAATATTTCTAGTCTATGTTTTAAATTATTTCTCAGTTGAATAAAAGCAAATAAGTAGATTTTAAATTGAAGTAGAATGTTGAGTATTTAAACACTTATTATTTTATAAAATCATTCCCTAGAGATTATTTTATTATACCAAACCCATGTTTTAGTTATTTACTCAGTTGAATGTATGGAAGCAAGCAAAAACAAAATAACAAACATAATTCATAAAAGAACCAATCAAACTTCTCTAAAACTGTAATTTATCTTATTACATTTCTTTAGTTTAACTTTGACAATGAAAGAGACTGATATTTTTCTAGTCCTTTTAGTTCAATCTGTTTTGATATTGAATCAATAATTTTCTTTGATACTATGTACTAGATGATACATAAAACTGTTTTTGTGTATATAATGGTATATCACTAATATACTGAGATTGTATTTTCTCAAACAATTTCATACATTATCAGCTATTTATTTATGCTTGTAGTCTTAGTAAAAGAATAAACAATTTGAAGATTTAAATGTATGATATCTTCTTTCTGTAGTAACATTTTGAACCAATAAAACTTTACTCTAAAATAAATCATCAGAAAAGTTAATTTATTTGTAAATTTTAACTTTAAAATTATTGTTTTTTTATCTTTCCTATGTTGGAAAATTGATTGTATTAAATAAAAACTTAGAGAAGTTTGACCAAGTTTAAGTATATAATATATGATGTAAACAATCTAAACTTTCATACCAATCTTGGGAAAGTTGTCATATACCTACTTATCGGTCTGGGTGAAAAAGAAAGTACAAATATGAACAAAGGCTACTTTACCAGTTTGATCCTGTTCATCCTAGGTTCTCATTGACGAACTGAGGTGAAGTGAACTAATCAGCAATTTGAGTAGATTTTGATACTCTCCATATTCTTAGGATTGAATCACTTACTAGACAAATTTCAGGTAAATCTCATTGCATGCACCTCCTGTAAAGTTTAAAGAAAAATTAAACTAAGATTTTAAGATGCCTTGCCATCTCTTGAATATATGGTTATATTTAAAATACCGTAATATTTCTCACAAAATCCGTTCAGACCTCCAGAGCTCTGTTTGTCCTGCTAAAAGGTAACACAAAAAAAATAAAACATTGAAATAAAACTCCTTTGCAAAAGCCATTTTCAATGGAAACCCTTGAATGAAATCTTTAGAATCCTAAAACGAGATTTGAGCCTATTTTATCTAACTGAGAGGCAAATCACCCTAAAATACTTAGCTTATTGTGTTTTTCGTAGAAATCTTCTTTCTCTGCTGCTATTTTCTGAACTTTCACTTTTCCAAATTTACATTTGGAAATTTTGACTTTTCACTAAAAATTACTCCTCCATTCTGCTCGCATAGAAAAACTGACGCTTCCTTGTTCCAAAATATTTAAATAAAATTCAAACCTGCACAAACTCTTCCATCCAATCACGACTCAGCATTACAAACAACTATAAAACTCTTTGTTTTGCTCACTTCCAATACATATTCAACCTTTTTAATATTTGAAGAAGTTTTAGAGTTCCGTGGATCAAATAAATTACGAAAATATTAATTCAAAGTTCAGTATCTTTTAGTATTGTAAATGATTTTAAGATCAACTAAAGTTTTGAGTGAAATTGTACGGACGAAGCTAGTTCCGTTACAGCCAACCCCCAAAATTTACGCAGAAGCCCAAGCGTCCTCCGAAGTAAATTTTCTCATTTGAATTATACGAATAATTTTATTAACATTTATTAACTCTCAACCCATAAAATGAACACACGTAGATCCTGTTGTGGTGTAAGTTTTAAACTAAAAGAAAAATTTCTTCGATATGAATTCAAGAGCTTAAACTTTAACATATTGGTTATACCCCAGATAATGTCGAGTATTGCGAACCAAATAATACCCTCACAAGGAGAAGATTTGTGAGATCTCCTTGACCGAATGTCAGAATTCTTAACATCTCCTTAATTCAAAAGGCAAAACTGTTTTTATTTTTCAGATTTTACCCCCGGATAGTCAAAAACACCCCTGCTGAGAATATTTTTAATTCTGTCCTCTAAATTACTGTTTTACAATCAATTGTCGCAGCTTAATACTTGACTCAATATCGCCTCCACTTTGTTTTGGAACATGTGCAGTGTGGGGAAATTTGCATATAAGCTATTTGCTTCGTGTAGAGTAGAAGTCATTTACAGGGAGCATTAACGCTCATGTTGGACATCAAAGTATCTTCGAACTCAATGTCACATAAAATTAACCTAACTCCTATTATCCCATAAATACTTCGTTGTAAGTGTAATGTACAGGGTCAGCAGTCAATAAATTTTTGTTCCACTTATTGAGAATCCATTAATTCATTGCAACCCTCCATAATATGATATTCTTTACATGCTTTATTCTCATATTCAACTAGTCGCTAGTCATTCAACCCCAACCAAAATTATAATTTCTTCCATCATCTTCATTCAACCTTTCTCACCTTCCTCTCCGTCCTCTTATACGCTATTACTACGAACCACTGGTCCCCCCCAATGAAACATATGAAATCAGAAACAATTAATTATGCAACTAAGTGAAAACTTTCCAGTAAAACGCTCAGGTGCTGCGCAAATTAGTTTAATAATTTTAATTCCCAAAAACTCTTCGTTAATTATACTGATCTAATCACTTCCAATGTCTAACTATCTAACACCTATGCGCAACTGATGCAATAATTCAAAAAAAGAAAAATAACACCAATTGTAAATTTACCCCATCAACCCTCGATTTACACCATGCAAAATCAAATATATTGGAAAACAGTATTTTGCCAAGCCAATTGGAAATGCGGCTATAGATTCATTCCATAAATCAAAATGATTCCTGAGAAAACATCTTCTTTTACAAGAATCTATGAGTCGGTCCCCCAAGAAACCCTTCAAATAAAGTTCCTCGACAGCCTTGCCGCGACGAGCTTTTCACAAACGGGCAGGCATGTAGGCAAGTTGTCGCTCTCAATACTAAAGGTGAATCATCGAACACACTCACGAAACTTTCCTATTACTATTCCACTTTAATTTATTTAAATTTATTTTATTTTATTTAAATTTATTTTATTCAAATTTGTTTAAATTTATTTTATTTTATTCAAATTTATTTTATTTTATTTAAATTTATTTAAATTAATTTCATTTTATTTAAATTTATTTTTTTTATTCATCCCCCACACCCGAAAACACTCCTTGTCGTATAATCGTTTGAACAACCATGTCCTAGAAAACCTTGAAAACTCTTCCACCAGATATAAAAGTCGGTCGATGACCTTACATTTATTATGCAAAAACTGCTTTATTAATTGTGCTACGACACTCCCGCGAAGCAATGTCAATTAATTATAAAAATTAGAACCCAGCCTCCACTCTAAAATAACCATCTCAACATCAAAATATTAACAGGTGTTCAAGGTAAATTACCCCCGCCGACTAATGACGTTGTAGAATTCTATTTATAATGCGATATTTTCTCAGACATGAAATTTATCTAAATCAAACTCTTTCTAATCCCATAAAACCCTACATGATAAATTTCGTCGAAATCGGTAAAACCGTCTTCGAATGTCAGTTACAATTATTTAAAAACATTCAGTTTTCGGCTAAAATATTGAATATTGTTATCTAATCTAAATTCGAATTTATTTATACAACCCCCCAAATTTAAAACTCTTGAAAAACTCGTTGAATTTATGCTACATTAATGAATTATTTGAATGTTTATATTCCTATTCAACTATTCCTAAATCGTAACGGTTCACACTCTCCATTTCACGTCAACAAATTGTGGCTGAAATAACAACCACGTTCCAGATACAAACAGACCCAAGAATCGAAATAAAACCCTAAATAACCTAAAACATAATTTAACGAAAGAACATTTACCAAACAATTCAATTTATCGTTTACTATTTTTCAATCTTTCGCAACTCTACAAGTTTTTTTAAATATGCTTTAATTGAACGAAAATTTTTAATGTCGATCTTGATTGTCAAAATGTCGAGCATCAGATATTGCCCAACCAATTTTTAAATCCTTCATTTATTAACCATTTTTTCTACTATATTTTTGAATAACCCCTTTTTTTTAATAATTAAAAATTTTCATAAGTTAAAAAAGAAATTATTTTTTTATTATATGTACAAGTCTTTTTATTTACTTTACTGTTTGTTTACATTCCATGATTGTTTTATAAAGCAATCAACAAAAACAAAAAAATATATTAAAATAAATAAACGAATAAATGTGCGATTTAAATTAAATCACAAAATACGTTGCTCATTTTGAGAATCAAAATTTAACTTGTGATGTAACCTTTGCGTAAGAAAATATTCAATAATAACTCTTACATAATAAAAATCGCACTTGTTTTTTTTTCACTTTTCTAATCAAATCATAAATTCTACTGTTTTCTTTTAATTACCTATTCTGGCAACATTATAACCACATATTCAAAAAAATCTATTTAAAATTTATAATAAGTAAAAAAAAGTTCAAGTCAGAAATGTTTTGAATTAGCTAAATTATAAAAATAAAACTTTTGTTGCATTTGAAAAAAACATAGACCTAGACTCTAGTTCGCCTAGCTTTGAAAAACAATTAGTGTTCCTATTACTTAAATTTACTTAATATTTCTAAAGTTACAATTCTGACTCATCATCATTATATCATGAAAATTCTAAAATCGTTGACCGACTACACTAATCCCAATGTCAAAGTTATTGAACCTCAAATACTCTAAACTGTCTTCATAGAAACTACCTCAGAAAATTTAATTGAATTTAAAATCAATGATCTAACGTGCCCTCCGAAGCAAGAAGTCTTCAAACTTCGAGCAACCAAACGAGTCACCCCTCAACATCCCATTCAACAGAGAAAGTTGCACAAATCACTGTTTGACAACGTCCCCTTCTAGAATGAAACCCATAACCAAGCGCGAAATAAAATGTTTCCACTAAATTGTGTCCGTGTGTACAAGTTTCTTAGATATATAAATTGATGCTTTTAAATTTTTCAAAAACAATTCAATTTATAAAGTTAATTTACTAGTGGCGAAAAAAGTTAAGTATTTAAAGCGAATGCCATACTTCGTTTAAAAATAAAAATAACTTTCCGACCAAAGAGGTTTAAGTTACAGCTCTTTCTGCTAAGAAGAGAGCCATATGCGTAGCACTTTCTTGCGAGGAACCTTCATACTAAAATGTATGGTTTTTTTTCGAATCCTAAAACCGTAAATTTTTTTTTCCTTTCTCTCTGAGAAATATGTGACATGGAACTAATAAATGCTACTATCATAGTTTTTCTGGTGAAAACACTTACCATTCAGGAAAAGAAACGGTGTTTAAAATCACGAATAAAATGACTATTACGGATAATTTACGCTTCCGTTCTTAGTATTAATGATCAATTCGCAAGTAAAAAACGATATATTTTCACTTTCGCAAACAAAGTTTATACTAAAACATTAGATTTTAAAAGATATCTTGATTTTTGTAAAACTTAATTAAGTTTTTTGACCGACTAGAATGGGCGACAGTGAGACGCTTTACACTTCACAAGCTCATACAAAACATGTACGGACTCTATAGTTTTTTACTCTGAGTTTCCGACACCCCGTTCCAAAATGTTCCTCAATCTGCTATAGAGTACTCAATCAATAAAAGAATGGTAATGAATATGAATTTGACACAAAATTTTGATGAAATAACTTAGGCGTTGTTGAGATATTTAAAAATTAAAAGAAAAACACTAAAACTGCGATAGTACCGTGAACGTGCCAAATAATTTAGATCGTTCATCAATATCACAAACACCTTCAGTAACGTTTACTCAATTTGGAACAGCGTAGTCTGCGTCTCTGATTGTTGATTTTATTTCCATATCTAACTCTGATTCTAACCATTTTTATTGCATATAGAAAGTCAAAAGTTTGTACCAAATCTAACTTACTGTCTATTAATCCAACATCGTTTGACCGCAAACGCAATTTCCGCTGTGAAGTTCAGTTTGTATAACCCTACTTTATTTGAAACCAGTGTTCTAAGCTAACCTGCCTATTTTTTTTGTAATATACTTGTATTCGCTCAATTTCAGGATAATTCTTACAACTTCCATGCCATTACAACAATAAGACAACACCCAAACATTGTAAAACTTCAGTGTTGTGTCCGAAAAACCTTGATGCTAAACTCAACATCTCCAAAGGTACTTTGCTCAAACAAAAATGAAGGATTTTATGAAATTTCAAGTCGCTACTATGATGATTTAACTATTCCTTTCGTTTCACAGTGATTTTCAAATCTGCCTATCTATAAATACTTGCAAGATAGCTTGATGGACTAGTTCAATGTATATCTAATCTTTTACAAGTAAGCACCTTTTGTTTTCTCTAAAAAGAACTTAAAATTCTACCTTTACAGTTGTTGTAATAAGATAATAACCTAATGTTTGTATTTTGCAGAGAATTATGAACTTCATAACACCCGAACACAAAGCCCACACTTTAGCATAAGTAAAAGAAAGCCAACCGCAAGAAACCCCATATAATATCAACCACAGTTGAAAATCAACCCGACGACTCACTCAAACCCAAAGAAAGTTAAAGTATTAAGTGCAAAAGTGACTCTCACACAGTGTTAAAAATCATTTTTTTTTGTGAAGTTATATGTTTTGTGTGCCCCTTTGTAATAAAATAAAAGGGTATTGTGTTCTAAAGTGTTATTATTAATCATTCAATTTAGAAGTAAGTACTAAACCGATATGTAACATGTCTTAGTGTCTCAAATCTTATCTTACAAAGTCAAAACTAATAGAAACTTAACCCATAATACCCATGGTTTGAATCCTGGGAACATCACCAAATTGTAACAGATAGAGCCAGATCACTGGTCAACCAAGACTATAATAGCTAGAAATTCATCCTGGTCACGGCACCAAATTGTAATGAGCTAAATAAGCTTGGATCATATCCTGGTCACGGCCAAATTGTAACAAGCTGCCTACCTATCTATTAATCTATTCTATTAAAAAAAGTATGTAAGTAAAAAGTTTATGAAGAACCAGAAATGTATAACCGAATTAAGTATTAACTAATTCCTAACTAAGTCTAACTATTCCTAGAAAAATAAAATTGAACTATGATCTAATAAACACCTAGCACTAGTTCTGATCTACCTAAAACCTAAAATTTATTGAGTCCGTTCTAAACTGTTTAGTGGCCTTTAGAGTAATCGTCTAGAAAAATACCCCACACTAAGTAGCAACCCAGAAATTCTAAGTGTGAACCGTAATAAAATAAATATGATATCCTAAAAATAAATATAATTCCCTAAAAATAAATAAGTACCTGAATATTTCTAGTCTATGTTTTAAATTATTTCTCAGTTGAATAAAAGCAAATAAGTAGATTTTAAATTGAAGTAGAATGTTGAGTATTTAATCACTTATTATTTTATAAAATCATTCCCTAGAGATTATTTTATTATACCAAACCCATGTTTTAGTTATTTACTCAGTTGAATGTATGGAAGCAAGCAAAAACAAAATAACAAACATAATTCATAAAAGAACCAATCAAACTTCTCTAAAACTGTAATTTATCTTCTTACATTTTTCTTTAGTTTAACTTTGACAATGAAAGAGACTGATATTTTTCTAGTCCTTTTAGTTCAATCTGTTTTGATATTGAATCAATAATTTTCTTTGATACTATGTACTAGATGATACATAAAACTGTTTTTGTGTATATAATGACTCCATAATGGTATATCACTAATATACTGAGATTGTATTTTCTCAAACAATTTCATACATTATCAGCTATTTATTTATGCTTGTAGTCTTAGTAAAAGAATAAACAATTTGAAGATTTAAATGTATGATATCTTCTTTCTGTAGTAACATTTTGAACCAATAAAACTTTACTCTAAAATAAATCATCAGAAAAGTTAATTTATTTGTAAATTTTAACTTTAAATTTATTGTTTTTTTATCTTTCCTATGTTGGAAAATTGATTGTATTAAACAAAAACTTAGAGAAGTTTGACCAAGTTTAAGTATATAATATATGATGTAAACAATCTAAACTTTCATACCAATCTTGGGAAAGTTGTCATATACCTACTTATCGGTCTGGGTGAAAAAGAAAGTACAAATATGAACAAAGGCTACTTTACCAGTTTGATCCTGTTCATCCTAGGTTCTCATTGACGAACTGAGGTGAAGTGAACTAATCAGCAATTTGAGTAGATTTTGATACTCTCCATATTCTTAGGATTGAATCACTTACTAGACAAATTTCAGGTAAATCTCATTGCATGCACCTCCTGTAAAGTTTAAAGAAAAATTAAACTAAGATTTTAAGATGCCTTGCCATCTCTTGAATATATGGTTATATTTAAAATACCGTAATATTTCTCACAAAATCCGTTCAGACCTCCAGAGCTCTGTTTGTCCTGCTAAAAGGTAACTCAAAAAAAAATAAAACATTGAAATAAAACTCCTTTGCAAAAGCCATTTTCAATGGAAACCCTTGAATGAAATCTTTAGAATCCTAAAACGAGATTTGAGCCTATTTTATCTAACTGAGAGGCAAATCACCCTAAAATACTTAGCTTATTGTGTTTTTCGTAGAAATCTTCTTTCTCTGCTGCTATTTTCTGAACTTTCACTTTTCCAAATTTACATTTGGAAATTTTGACTTTTCACTAAAAATTACTCCTCCATTCTGCTCGCATAGAAAAACTGACGCTTCCTTGTTCCAAAATATTTAAATAGATTCAGATTCAGATTCAGATAATTTTATTCAATGTAGATTCTTTACAGAATACTTATTGAATGTCATGCAGAATACAATGCAAATAGAGCGAGTCTACGCCGTTTCGGATCGTGCTATGGCAGCGTAAAAGAAACGGCAAGAAACCACTGCAGCACGGCCTACTTTAAGAGTCGGCTTTTTACAATGTGTTTCTTGTGTTTCGCTGGAATATCAGAGCACCATACCTCTTTGTCATTCATATAGTCATCCAATCTATAGTAAGCTTTTTTACATAACGTTTGCTTTACACATTCTTTAAACTTTCTCTCAGGTAATTGCACTATATTGTCAGGTATTTTGTTGTAGTATCGTATACACAGACCAACGAAAGATGTATTGACTTTAGTTAATCTAGTATATGGTTGATCAATTTTATGCTTATTTCTAGTATTAAAATTATGCCTGTCACAAATTTTTGGTAATTGATGAATGTTCTTTCTAGCATACATTATATTTTCATAGATATACTGGCATGGCACTGTCATAATGTTGATTTCCTTGAACAGTTCTCTCAGGGAATCACGAGTCTTCAGGCAATAAATTGCTCTTATAGCCCTCTTTTGTAAAACGAATATTGAATGTATATCAGCTGCTCGGCCCCAAAGCAGTATGCCATAAGACATAATGCTATGGAAGTAGCTAAAGTAAACCAGCCTTGCAGTAGCTACATCAGTAAGTTGTCTGATTTTTCTAACAGCATATGCAGCCGAGCTCAATCGACCAGAAAGAGCCGTTATATGTGGGCCCCATTGAAGTTTAGAGTCTAGTGTTAACCCTAAGAAAACTGTACTATTTACAAAATCTAATGGCTCATTATTCAATACTATGTTATGTGAAGTAGACCTTACATTTGGTAGTGCAAATTTAATACATTTAGTTTTTTTGGCGTTTAGGACTAGATTGTTAACAGTAAACCATGCATGAATCTGTCCAAGTGCATCGTTGACTTCGTTATAATTTTGTGATTTCCTACTTACATTGAATATTAATGAAGTATCATCAGCAAATAACACAATCTTTGACAGATTCTTCACCACAGAAGGAAGGTCATTAATATAAATAAGGAATAAAAATGGCCCTAATATGGACCCTTGAGGTACGCCAATTTTGACAACAGATCCCAGTGATTTCGTCCTGTTTACTTGTACCTTTTGAATCCTGTTTTCCAAATATGACCTAAGTAGTTTAAGTGAATTATTCTTAACACCGTAATGTTCAAGTTTTAGCAACAATGTGCTATGATCTACGCAATCAAATGCCTTGGATAGATCACAGAAGATACCAATAGCATCTTCAGATTTTTCCCACGCGCAAAAGATGTATTTTAAAAGTACAGTCCCGGCATCCGTTGTACTGCGCCCTTTCGTGAAACCAAATTGATGGTCATGTAGTAAGTTATTTCTATTGAAGTGTGAAAGCATTTGATTGAGTATGACCTTCTCAAAAATTTTACTAAGTACAGGTAAGACTGATATTGGTCTAAAATTACTGGGATCCTTTTTGTCACCAGCTTTGAATAATGGAACTACTTTACTTTTTTTCATTAAGTCAGGAAATGTACCATGATCGACACAATCATTGAATATAACAGCTAAATATGGAGATATAGTATCAATGATCGCACTACAGACTTTTACTGACATTCCCCATAGGTCCTCAGTAGTTTTCATTTTAATACTTTTAAAGGCTTTAATAATTTCGTTAGGGGTGACATGATTGAACCCAAATTCAGTTTCGCAGGCGTCCACATTCTTTTGAAGTAAATCGCTAGCAAGTGAAGATGAAGAATTGAGTGACTCTGTTGTTTTCAAAGGAATATTAGTAAAAAAGGTTTCGAATTCTTGAGCCACTTCTACGTTTGAACTAATAGTTCCGCGATTTGTATGAAGTGTGATTTGTTTGTCACGCGGTTTCACTTTTCCAGTTTCACTGTTTATAACATTCCATACAGCCTTAATTTTGTTATCAGCAGACTGTATTTTTTTCCGAAGAAAAAATGACTTTGCTTTTGAACAAACTAATTTAAACAATTTTGAATATTTTTTGACATATTCAATGAAATTGTCGTCATTTGAATAATTTCTTAGCTCATATAATTCAAAAAGTCTCTCTCTACTTTTGCGAATACCAGCGGTAGCCCAGTCACTGAATTTGAATTTTACAATAATTTGCTTTTTTCTAATAGTGAAAATTTTACTGAATTCAGTATTAATCAATGTGAATAAATCTTCATATGAGTTATTAGGGTTGTTAGTGTTATAATTGTGACAGGGCAGTTTTTCTAGTAACGTGTTTTTGTACTTTTCTAACCTACCGCTCGTTAGGCTCCTGGTTTCTATATCTATCTTCTGGGTTACTCGAGAATAATTAAAAGTAACACTTTGACCAGAGTGGTCAGACTGAATCGAGTTTATGATACTTTTCTCAAAATAATCGCAATTACAAAAGACGTTATCAATACAGGTAGCCGAGGATGACGTCACCCTTGTAGGTTCAAAAAATACATGCTCTTAATTAAAACATTTGAAAAGACTTATAAGTTTGTTACTATAGGTATTATTTTCTAAGATATTGACGTTAAAGTCACCACACACTATCACAAACTTATTTTCTTTTGTCACTATTTTTAAAACATCTTCCATTACTAACTCGAACATTGAAAATTTTTGAAAAGCGGGAGGTCTGTATACGCACACTACAACATGCTCGTCCAGCTCAACACAAGATATTTCAATACATCTTTCAACCGAAAGTCGAACAATATCTTTACGGTTCTTTATCTTAAAACTGTTACGAACTAAAATCAGTGATCCACCGTGTAAAGCAGACTTTCGATTGAAAGCACTGGCTATACAATAATTTTCATAATTTATCAACATTTGATAGTCTTTTTGCCAGTGTTCTGTCAGACAAATAATGTCAAATTTTGTTCTTTCTAAGAATAATTCTAATTCTAAAATTTTTCCAGAAAAACCTTGAATATTTTGATGTAAAATTTTCAAAATATTAGATTTTTCCTTTGTCTTTGCTATAGGAAGTTTTTTGCCAGAAGGTTTTTTTTCATTTACTTCAGTAAAATTTTGTTTAGAAAAACCCTCTTTTGTCGTATGAACTAGTTTAAAGAATTGGTGTTAGTAATGTTACTAACTAAAGAGGTTTTTTGTGTATAACTTCCTATAACAGAGTCAGATATATTATATGCTATCAATGTAGCCAGCTCTTTCTTAAACTTAAGAGGCAGATACATAGTATCCTTTGTCAATTTGAAATAATTTATAAAAGTATTCATGTCAAGATATAAAATGTCACTATGACGACTTGTCAAATTTTGTAAATGTAAATTCATTCTGTGTATACATTTGTTGTGTTGCTCAGTAACATTTGAACAGTATGGGAAGTTACACAGAATAAACCTACACTTAGTTTCAACCTGTATTTTGTTTAACAATGTCACAAAATTGTTTAATTTTAATCTACTTATGTCAGAATGATTGCCTACCACGATAACAACAGTGGTGTTTATGTCAAACTTGCCTACAGCAATCTTTCTTACAAGACCGTTGAAAGTAATATCGGGACAGCAAATATTGGTCACCTGCTGATTATGGCAGTAATTAAAAATAGACCCTAGACCTACTCCTATCCTGTCTGAATATACAAAGGTCTTCTTTTTATTGGAAGTCGACGAAAAGTCCTCGCCATCCGTGGTCTCTGTGCTGTTATCGACAGGTGGCTGCTGTTCCACCGTGGCGCCACCAGCGGCGGCATCATGTGTTGGCAACACTGGCGACGCGGTGATGTCTTCACTCCCAGTCACCACGCTCTCAACGATGTGCTGACGTGGTGCCACCACGATGACGTCACTCACAGCGGTCTGCTCACGCGCGGCGGCATCATGTGTTGGCAACACTGGCGACGTGGTGATGTCGTCACTCGCAGTCACCATGCTCCCATCGATGTGCTGCCGTGGTGCCACCACGATGACGTCACTCACAGCGGTCTGCTCATGCTGGTCTCCGCGCTGCTGGCGTCGATCGTACGCGTGTCGCTTTTGGCGGCGTTGTTTCTTCGTAAGGCGAGCTGAAAATCGCCAGTTGAAAAATGTTGACGTTGAACCGCAGGTGGCAGGCGTACAACTAGAAGACATACTGATATTTGATGTCCGCGGTGGTTCTAGAGCACAAGCAACCTCTTTGTCATTGGTGAGGGTGGCTATCAGTTGTTGCTGAGTGGTATAAAGCTGCTTGAGCTCAGCTGTGGATGACAACATTTCATTCATGCACTGCTCAGTTTCTACATATTTATTTGTCAACAGTTGAAGCGAAGATTGAAAATAATTCAAACCTGCACAAACTCTTCCATCCAATCACGACTCAGCATTACAAACAACTATAAAACTCTTTGTTTTGCTCACTTCCAATACATATTCAACCTTTTTAATATTTGAAGAAGTTTAAGAGTTCCGTGGATCAAATAAATTACGAAAATATTAATTCAAAGTTCAGTATCTTTTAGTATTGTAAATGATTTTAAGATCAACTAAAGTTTTGAGTGAAATTGTACGGACGAAGCTAGTTCCGTTACACCACCCATCACCCCCGATGAGGTCCAACAAGCCATAAGAACTCTCAAACGCCGTAAGGCCCCAGGGCCTGACAGTATTCACAACCGTGTAATTAAATTGTTCCCTGACCATCTCATAGCCACTCTGGCTAACATCTTCAACGCGGCCCTATCAAACTGTGTCTTTCCGCAATTGTGGAAAGAGGCCACAGTCATAGGTATCCCCAAACCCGGCAAACCCGCTGACGAGCCATCCTCTTACCGTCCCATTAGTCTGCTCAGTACGATGGGCAAAATATATGAGCGTTTACTGCTCAAGCGCCTCCGCGATCACGTAGTTTTAAATGACCTCATCCCGAATGAGCAGTTTGGTTTCCGCGCCAAACACTCATGTACCCATCAAGTCCATCGCCTCGTTGAGGATATCTCCGACAAACTCTTTAGATCCGGTATGCAAACGGCAGCTATCTTCCTTGACGTAGCTAAAGCTTTCGATAAAGTCTGGCATAACGGCCTGCTTTTCAAGCTTTACTCTCTTTGGGTGCCCGACCGCCTTGTAAGGCTGATCCAAGACTTCCTGACGAACAGATCCTTCCGTTATCGAATGGAAGGTGAACTGTCTACCCCCCACCCCATCCAAGCTGGAGTACCGCAAGGCTCAGCTCTCTCTCCCCTACTGTTCTCGCTGTACTCTAGCGACATTCCCATGCCCACTGATGCAAAGCTCGCTCTGTTCGCAGACGACACCGCTATCTACGCCTCCTTTCGC
This sequence comes from Athrips mouffetella, assembly GCA_947532105.1. NCBI lineage: Eukaryota > Metazoa > Arthropoda > Insecta > Lepidoptera > Gelechiidae > Athrips > Athrips mouffetella. Next base: position 14,203,552 of record OX383958.1, read on the forward strand.
GATCACCGGCGAATTCACCGGACCCTCCAGTCCGCAATCGACTCCCTCGGGAGTTGGTTTAGGAAATGGAGGATCGAGGTGAATCCGGACAAAAGCTCAGCTATTTTCTTCTCCCGCTTCTCCAGAGAGGAACCACCCAGTGCCATCAGGCTATTCGACCGACCTATCCCATGGGAAAGATCGGTCAAATACCTAGGTGTCCATTTAGACAGAATGCTCACGTTTAACGTGCATATCAAAACAGTTCGCAACCGAGCCGCCTTTGTGCTCGGCCGTCTCCATCCTATGGTAGGACCTAAGAGTAAACTCTCCCTCCGAAATAAAGTCAGGCTCTACACAGCTTGCGTCAGGCCAATCATGACCTACGCTTGTGTGTCCTTCGGCCACGCGGCCCGCTCTAACTTGAACAAATTCCAAGTCCTCCAAAACCGTTTCCGGCTCCGTGGTACGTTCGCAACCGTGAATTACACGCTGACTTGGGCCTTCCGTCCATCAAAAAGTTCATTCCAGACGCAGCTAGGCGTTACTTCGACTCTGCGCCGCACCACCCGAATCTGTTGGTGGTGCAGGCAGCAGACTACTTCCCCCACCCTACTTGTAAATTCAAAAGGCGTCCTAGGAACGTCCTTTCCGATCCTGAGGACGCCATCACGACATACATCAATAAAGTCAACAATAGGCTACACTCCACATCCGCGAGCTCGAACGCCCGTCCCCGCCGGTGGGGTCGTGGTCGCCCCCGTTTCAGTTCAGTCCCATACTTTGGGAACTATAGGCACATTCCAGGCCGCTTCTCTCCAATCCCCGGCAACAACCTAGGCCGAGGTCCGAGCCCCGCGGGGCGCCCATAGGCTTGTAGCCTACCGCGTTTATTCTGGGTAGAGCCTTCCGCTCCCCAACCGTCCGGTGAAGTTGTGACAGCCAATAGGGCTAACAACAACAGTCCACTACAAAAAAAAAAAAAATAGCATACGCGTATTCGACTCATTAGTTAGAGAGCAGCGTCGTGGGAGAATGGCCCAACAAAACTATCACTGCTTTGAAAGATCTCAGGGCTCACATGTTCATCTGTCAAAAAGTCAGAAACGCATCGAAAAACAAGACCTGAGAAACATCGGCTGGCTGCAAATGAGAGGGGCTTTAGATGTGTCAAATCGATTTAGTTCTACATTAGCGCTTTCACTTTCACACTAAAGCACTGATAGCAGAAACGATGACGTCATTAATGACGTAAAACGGTGAACACGATAGTGCTCTAGAGCAGCGTTTCTTAACCTTTTTAGTCCGCGGACCCCTTGGAATTCAAACATAACTTTAGGGACCCCCTTAATAAAAAAAACAATAAATTGGACCATTTATTTTAAGTTCTACAAATACAACAAAAAATACGTTAATGTGAAAGTTAGTGCTGCTTTTATGCAGCCAAGTTAGTGATATATGGGTTGACGTTGCTACTGTTGTATTTTCAAATTGCATTCCACTTATAACCTCTTAGTTACATTTATTTATTATAGATTGAAATGGGACGGCGGACCCCCACAGATATTCACGCGGACCCCCAGGGGTCCGCGAACCACAGGTTAAGAAACACTGCTCTAGAGTACGCTTTCAGTCAATAGGGAGTTTTCCTTGATGTCTGTCAAGTACGTTTTTTTAAGATTCGATGGGTGGTATGGTACGCTAATCACTGTTAGTAATTTATTTTTCTTAGACATAGTAAAATATGTTACATGCATTTGACAAAAGCAATCAAACTGACTTAATAATTTTCTATGATGGGTTTCCTTGTGCTGGTTTGCAGCGCCATCCAGTGACCATTTCAAAAGATGGTTGAAAACTCTCTATTCGGAGCGACTTAAGCTCAGTGTGCTCTAAAACGGCCCATACAAAGCCCTGCCTGCAGGGCCCTGCTTGCAGTGCGCACTGCCAATCGTACCGTGTGTGGTCTTGCAGGGCCGATGTAACGGCTATTTTGTCGGCCCTGCATGCCCACACAAAGCACGATTGGCAGTGGCACTGCAAGCAGGGCCCTGCAGGCAGGGCTTTGTATGGGGCTCTTAAAGGGCCCCATACAAAGCCCTGCCTGCAGGGCCCTGCTTGCAGTGGGCACTGCCAATCGTACCGTGTGGGGTCTTGCAGGGCCGATGTAACGGCAATTTTGTCGGCCCTGCATACCCACACAAAGTACGATTGGCAGTGGCACTGCAAGCAGGGCCCTGCAGGCATAGCTTTGTATGGGCCGTTTAAAGCACGCTGTTAGCGCATTTCGGAACGTGTTGAAGGACCCTCATGCGTACGTTCTGATTGAGTAGATTCACGAGAAGATTTGTGCGGACGAGTCCATAAGCGGCAGGCTCGCCGATAAATCTGCCAGTGTATGGGGGTGTTTAAACAAATCCTCCGCTCGTTGGTCTGGTAGCGAGCCCCAAGCCGTACCGATGACTGCGAACCGGACACATGT